>OY728156.1:1699081804-1704081804 GCA_963277665.1 Viscum album | reverse complement strand
TTATGGAGTGGTAAAATATTTTTATCCATGTTTTAAAATATATTATTTGTTTTATATTTAATACAATTGTATAAAATTTATTTTCAGTTTTTTTTTACTTTATTCTTTAAATTTAATCAAATATATATCTATTCTTTTATAAATTAAATATGAACAGTTCTTATGAAACATGTCACTTTTTATGTAAATCATCAACCTCATTGTCCATCAAGAAGAATAATTATTTATAAAATTCTAAAATTGAAGAAGCTTGTAGCAGCTAGAAGATGTTACGCCCATTTTTTGGGTTATAGTATTTCAATTAACATCAAATTGTAATTAAATGAATGGAAAAAATATGTTTCTGAATTTATAAAAAATTATAATAGTCCGCAAAACAACCATACATGTAGTTTGTTTTCAATAATGAAAAGTGTGATTTTTTTAATATTAATGTCCAAAAAACATATGTTAGTGGGTAAAACCTCTAATATTCCTCTTATTTTAGAATTTTTTTGAAAAACTACTATTATTTAATTTTTAAGAAATCAAAAAAGGACCCATGTCAATCTAATAGGTGGATTTCCCAAAATGAACAAAAGTTATGTTTTATTGATTCAAAAGTAAAAAACATATGTTTCAAGGATCAGAAATAGAATACAATCCCATATTGTCATAGAATCATAGGAAAATAATCTTTTATTAAATTTTTAAAAGTAAAAATTGAAATCAAAATAGTCCAATTTGTAGTTTTGGTAGAATGACTAAAGATATGTTTATGATTTACATTTATGCCATTAAAAACATGGGTCAAAGGGTTATGACCTACAAACAATTATCGATTTATGGGATCACTATGTGTTATATTAAAGGGTTTTCTTGTTTTACAGTTCAATAATTATTCAATATGAAATGTACAATTAATTTATAATAATCCAAGATCATTTTCTGTTTTTTCCCCTATATCAATTGCTTCTATTTATTAGTAACATTACTTCAACTTCTACATCATTAACTCTATCTAATTATTTATTCTAATATGTTAATGGTTATGTAAATTGATAATAATTTTAGCAAAAATTTCATATTTCTTATATATAAACTATGACCAACATTTATTTTCACATCTTTTATGACTCTATATTCTTATTTCCACTTCTACATCAGATTGAATAACTATTATTGTATTCTTTAGTGCTTCAAATTCTGAAAAACAAATTGGCTTCATATCTTTTGTTTGTTTTGTTCATGGATTTTGGATTTTTATTTTTATTTCTTGCTTTTCCCATAGTTTTTTATTTTATTTCTAATTCATTTTTTAATGTACTTATTTTTTTCAACTATTTAT
The DNA here is from genome assembly GCA_963277665.1 of Viscum album. Classification (NCBI taxonomy): domain Eukaryota; kingdom Viridiplantae; phylum Streptophyta; class Magnoliopsida; order Santalales; family Viscaceae; genus Viscum; species Viscum album. The sequence goes on along the minus strand of OY728156.1, from coordinate 1,704,080,477 downwards.
TCTCTTACATATGAATCTAATTCCATTTCTAGACACGGACATCCACCTTCTAGATATTTTATTTTTATTTTCTATCTTTTTATATTAATATTTATTCTTTAATATTTATTTTTCATTGATTTTCATTTCTTATTTTTCTCTATAGATCATCCATTTTACATTGCCTCTTAATACTGTATTTTGACTTATAGCCTTTTCTTAACATCTTTTTTTGTTTCATTTTTAATTAAAAGTAAATTTATTATTTTATTTTATTATTATATTTGTTTACTTATTTGATTATTATTAAACTTTTTATTTTATTTTATTTTATTTTATTATTATATTTGTTTACTTATTTGATTATTATTAAACTTTTTATTTTATTTTATTTTATTTTACAACCCAGTATTCTAGATTATCCATTTACTCCCACTTATGATTCAGATTCTGTCTTTCATCTTCTCTCTTAAAGACTAACTTATATAACTCATTCATCTATTTTACTATTTCATTTTTCTATATAATTTTATTATCTATTCCTTATTCCAATTATTCTACTTTCTCCCATTTATAAATGTATTTTTTTATATTTCTATATACAACTAATAAATATATTCTTCTACATCCAACCCCCTTTTTTAGTTTCTCCTTCCAACTTTTATGGTTTTTATTTAGTTTCACCTATGATTTTGGATTATTCTAAACTATATATTTTAACCCTTTAATGTTGGTTCTTTATATCATAAATCTATAAAATTTATTCTTTGATTATTTTGACCACATGGAAAATCTAGTTGACATTCCATGTGTTCCTACATGCTACAATCTATCCAATTGGTATATAGTATATTCCTATATATTAAATGATAATAAAAAGTATTATCATATAATTTTATTACATTCGATATTGATTACTATAATTATAAATGTTGAGATTATTTTTTTTCTTTTAAATGAGTAATTTTTTTTATTTTAAGTAAAATTCATGTCATACTATAATAAGATGTGTTTCTACATCTCAAAAATTTAATGAGTATCATTTTAGTATAATTTTATGAAAATAAATGATCAAATTTCTTTGATCTAATGACAATTTGAAGTCATGTGTTGATTATTCATCCTTAAAAACACATTTTGTTACTTAAATCAATGAAAACACACTTTTGGACATTATTAGAAAACCACAAGTCATATTTAAATATTGATTATTTCAATATATAAAAAATTAAAATGATTTTTTTATATGATTTAATATAAGAAAAAGGATATTATGATAGTAAAAATTATTTTTTATTATTTTTTATAGTAAAACATTTTTTTCAATAATTAAATGCACATGATATGCTTGATTTATGTTTGGAAAATGTGCACATTACCAAAAAATCATGAGTTATTATGAAATAATGAAACTACAAGGAAAATTTCAAGGTAATGAACCATTTATGAATGTAAAAAATGATATACATGTTCCATATTGTTAATAACAGTTTTTATGATATCATGATACTATGACATTGTTTTCTATTATTTGACCATTAATCGTATGAACTTTTTCATATATGCCCTTAAAATACCACATTTAATCATTAATATGAAACTATATATAAGATTAATTTTTATTCATTTAAAACATTAAAAAATTAAAATAATCTCCTTATCATGTTATGTAATGAATTATTGAAGATATTTTCAATATTTTTACACATTAAAGAATGATTTTAATTAATTTTAAATTTAATAAAACTGATTTCTGGGTCATTTTGACACACAAATCTTATCGAATTGATGTTTGGTCTATAATAACATGTCAAAAATCTATCATCTATTTTTTTCTTACCATTTCATAGAAATTCAAGGATGGTTTCTTTGTTTTTACTATTTTATTGATGCATTTTGACTTAAATTATAAAATGAACATTTCAACATTGCATGAAAATTGTATGTAAAATTAATATAGGGTCTACTGGTATGTGAAATAATTTAAATGGTTTTTGTTTTCTATATATTTATTAATAATCATATGTATTTTACATGGTTTTCAAATTTTTATGCATTTTTTAATGATTTTTAAATTGTATAAAAATGTATATGTAGTCATTACTACCACACTACATGAACCATACATCATATTGAGATATAGTCCCTTCACACATGATAAATAATAATTAATGGATATTGAAAATTGGTTTCTCAAAAATTCAGTGTAGTTTGATGGTTTTAACCATTTTATACACCTTTTTAACATTTAAATCATTAAAATATAATTTTTGTATTTTAGAGAAAATCATATTTCACCCTCACATGAGATCAAATCTTACATGTCAAAAATGAAAAGGTGGTTTTTTCTTATACCTTCATGATAATTAAATGCCTTTTTCCCATATTTAATTATTCGATTCATGTGTTGTAAGGGTATTAATGATGAGAACAAAAAATTTTCTTTCATTCTGACTACATTGTAATAATAATAGTGGTTTGATATCTTTCACTAATTAATCAATTATAACTTCTGATATAATGATAATTTAGGGATATTTTATTTTTTTTTTGTTATTTTGAAGGATGTTTATAATAGCCTTTATGTGTTTTGAAACTCCAATTTTTTCATTTCAATAATGACTCTTGTTAGATAGACATTAGTATATTCATTAATGTAAAAAATATCGAAGGGCATTTTTGAGTGATTTTAGGACAATAATAATTCTTTTTCTATGTTTGAATGTTTTAATGCATGTTTTGGACTATAAAATCAATGAAATCATAATTTTTGTAACTATGAGAAAAATGAATGTCCAAATGAAATGTTGTCTATTTCTAATATCCATAAATTAAATCATGATTCAGACTGACATGAAATTAATTTTTTCATTCTATAATGTAAATGGTAGTTATTTTCCTATGATTTCACATTAATATGATTTTTTTGTCAATTTTTTGACTATTTGATGCGTGTTTTTAATGATTGTTAATTCTATAAAAAAAATTATGATCATTTTTACCACTAAACATCTATGTGATGTCTATTCACACATGTAACAAATTTATAAATGACCATTTTCCAATAATTTAATATTCATATGAGGACCTACCTATGATTGACTATTTTGAGTCATGTCTTATGGATTATAAATAAATAAAAAAGAACTTTTGAAAATTTAGTTAAATCAAAAAGTTAAATATAAGTGTTTTTTATTTCTACATATATCAAATTTAATAGTTTCAATTTTCTTTTTATTTCATTGTAATCAATTTTTTTATAGGTTTTAAATATATAACCAATTTTGAATTAGTTTTTAATATAAATATTTTTCATCGATGATTCTTACCATAAATTACATCATAATTTCATGAGTTATATTAATATATTTTTCAAATTCAATGGTGGTTATTCTATTATGATTTCATGATAATATAAGGTCATTTACTATCAATTTATCCTTTGATGTCGCTTTATTAATGGATTTTTAAGGCATAAAAAATAATTTTCATTATTATGAGCTCAATGGATGTTGGATTGATGAGATGTATATTTATATAAGTTAAAATTTATTTAATAGAAATTTTAATTTGATTTCATTATAATTAATTTTATATTGTGAGGTTTTGACCTTTTGATTCTTTATTTTTTTAATTTTATATCCATAAAACTCTCCTTTCGTCATTTTGATCAAAATATTTGTCTTATTAACATGATTTTTACTCCAAAATAACAAAAAATAAATGAAGTTCATATCTATGGTATTTCATGATATTCTGAGGTTATTATCAAGTTATTGAACCTTTCAAATATGTGTTTAAACAATTTTTAATTTTTTTAATACACTCATTATGTTATTCTGATCTCACTTCTTATCACATTCATAAGAAATCCATTCCAAAACATTAAAAACTATTTTTCAAACATTTTCAAATGATTTCACAATGTATTTTGAATATTTTTTATTTTTTTTTCTATTGATGTTCATTTTTTATATTAAATCCATAATAAAAGTTAAAATCATCTTGAGAAAACCACAAGCCGGATTGTTGTGAGGTCTATTCCACTAAGGAACAAACTAAAAAGAGGTAATTACTTGGTGATGTTATGAACATATGACATCATTCTTTAGGTTTGGACATTTTTATACATGCTTTTAATGACTAAAATATTGTCATCCCACATTTTTGGTTATTCTTACGACATAGAATATCAAAACGATGTTTTTATTATTCATACATCTCACATAATGGCCATTAATCATTATCCTATAATATTGTGGCATGATGAGCTTTTCTCTAGGTTTTGATGTTTTGACACATGTTTTTTGACTTACTATAAAAGGAGGTCATCACATGTAGGAAAAACTAACATACTAGAACATGTTTTTTATATATTATTTATTATTTAGAATATGGATTATTTGGAATTATTATACAATATATTTACTAAATACTATTTTTTTGATATTTTTGGTCAATTATTGATTTCTTAATAATGAAAATTCAATATTATACTAAATATTATAATTATTCAACATTATTATTTTTTAATAGATAATAGAATTCATGACCACCATTTAGAGCATTCACTCGAGTTCTAAAACCATATATTTATAAGTATATATCAAATAAGAAAATATCCATATACAGTCGGTAAAGGATAATTTATGACCCCTTATCAATCATGACCCCACAATGATCATTAATACTTTTTGTTGACAACTTTTAATACCTAAAATTTTACAATTTTTTACTATTGAACACTCAGATATTAATATATTATCTATAGAATTATAATTTCAAAACATAAAATTTATGAGGGAACTATTATGTACATTGATTTTTTTTGCAGACCCGGTTATAGTGGTATTATGTTTTCTAATTAATGAATAATGGTTTGTGTGTCAGACAAATGTGTGATATGTTTCTACATATAAAAAATTATATGGTGGTCATTATCCTATGTTTTCAAAATATTAATCTGTTTTTGGTTATTTGTTAATCATTTGATTCTATTTTTAATGAATGATAAATTTAATAAAACAGTTTTTTTGTCATTACATCCACGCCGCATTGTAGTGTGGTATATTCATACTTTCCAATAATTAATCAATTATCGATATTCTTTGATTTTCTGAAATTTTTTATTCATGTTGTAGGAATTAATTTTGACTCATGTTTTTGTTATGTCTAAAAAAATGAGAACATATTATTGGTAATTCTGACCAAAATATATACTGTATATGGTATACATATTGGTCAGAAATTAAATTGCTGTCATTTTTTGATAATTTCATGACAATCTAAGTTTATTTTCAATATTTTAATATTATAACATATTTTTTAGAATTTCAAACTGTGTGATATATTATTTTTTCACTATGAACACATAGTATATCATAATGATATGAGGTCATTTCAAACATCTTAAAAATTAAATGGTTTTCATTATCCTATAGTTTTAGAACAATCTATTATTGTTTTCCAGATTTTATCACTTTGATGTATGTTTTTTATCTAATTTAAAAATATTTTTAAACCCAATTTTTGTTATTCCAATCTCACATCATTTTTTATTTATGATATTTTTTTATTCTATTGTAATTTGATATTGGTTTTTAGGTTTTAATCATTTGAGGCACATTTTTTAACTTTTAAAGAAATAAAGATAAACATTTTTTATTTCTAATAAAACTAAATGTTGAATTTATATGTAATTTATTTTCACATATCAAACATTTAACAAATGTCATTTTCGTGATATTTCCTTATAATCTACGCTTGTGTGTGATGTTTAAGCACTTCGATGAATGTTTTTTGAAGACATAAATCAAGTTAAAATTTATTTCTTATACATTTCAATTAAAACAATGCTTAAATTCATTTGAGACCAGGTCTTACAAGTCATAAGTTAATCAAAGATAATTTTTCTATGATTTCTTGAAAATAAGAGATTGTTTATTAGGTTCTAACCCTTTAATATTAATTCATTATAGAATCACTTTTTGTAATTCCAATTGATACTCATGTAAAACTGATGAACTATCTATTCCTAAACATCATAAGTAATGTGGAGGATATTTTATTTCAATTTCAATAATGTCCAATGAAATTTACAAAATTAGATAATTTGATAGATGTTTCAAATCACTTCAAAATCAAATTAAAGATGTTTTTTTGTCATTTCAACCACACCTCACAATAGATTAACATGAAATCCATTCATATGTCCCAGATCAGTAAATGATTTCATTAATAGATTTTTATGACAATAGAAGTTCATTTTACTTTTTTAACCATTTCACCACGTTTTTCTAAAAATAAATATTTTTTTATTCTAGGGTAACCACATATATGATTGGAACGTGGTATACTCTTTTTTAATAGAAATTAATAATAGGGTTTTTTGTGATTTTATAAAAATTATATTTAATTTTTAAAATTTTGATCAAATTACATATTTATAATGTTGTTTTTCAATTAATTAGTTTTCTATATCATTATATCATTATAGTATGTTAGAATAACATATAGTCTACATATACAAGTCATAAGTTAAATGGTGATTATTTTCCTATGATTTCATGGAAATAAAATGTGATTATCCTACAATTTACTATTTAAATTATGTTTTTTAAGACATATAAGTCTTTAAAAATGACCTTTTAGTTATTATGGGTTCACCGCACGTTATACTCATTAGTTTTTATTTTAACATGTACAAATTTTTTCAACAATAATTATTCAATGATTCAATCAAAAATACAAGTTAATTTTGGGGTTTTGGGCCCTTATCAATTTATTCTTTTACTATGTCCTCTTTATGACATCTACTTTTACTGATTGATCATCATCTTAAAAATTATTCTAATCTACTCATGTTTATAGATTAATTTTGATCATTTTTCTTTGACATCCATATTTTATTCTTATTAATACTATTTCTTCTTTCCCAACATCATCGATAACATATTTTATAACTCTATATTATATATTTACTTCTACATAATATTCAACTAATATATTTGGAATCCATTCTACATTTCACTCAAAAATTAATTTTAATATATTAAATTTTTCTTCATCATTATTTTGGTTTTCTTTATAATAATTTTTATTAATTTATTTACATTTCTTATTAATTATTCTCTTAGATTTCACCTCTTCTATTTGGGTTTATCTTTAAATAATAATAACTATTCATTCCAATGTTTTTAATCAAATACTCTCAACTTATGAATTTGAAATTTTATTTTATATAAATTTTCACTTCTTATTTTTCTTCTGACTTCATGAATCATTACATTATCAATTTTTGTTATTGACATCTTACTTTTATATTTTGTTTTATTTTGTATTTATTTATCCATAAATTTTTTTTAAATTTAATGAAATTTTACATTAGAAAAAAAAAATTTATCACTTAAATTTTTTTTCATTTTGATTTTGAGTATACTTAATTTTTCAGTTATTTTATATCTGAGTATACATCTGTGTTTTTATTCTCTCCAATCGGTAAATTTAAAACTGTAGTCATTACTTTTTCCTCTACATTTATTATACCTGATGTAATTATCTTTCCTTTTTTTATACTCTTATTTTCTTTCTTTTATATATGTATTTTATGTTTGTTGTTATATTATACATTCAAATTTTGATATTATATCTTATTATTTTTTTTGTAATTTTGTTTTTGTTTTTTCTCACCTTTAAATATCTAATCTACCTTCTTCCATCTCCTTTCTAAATATATCTTTTATATTTTTATTCATATATTTCTTATACTTTTTCCCCCACTTTCACATTTATCCATTACCTTTAAATTTATTAATTTAAATTTATCTCTAGTCAATGATTCTGATTTTGATATATGATATATAAGTATTGAGTTCCAATTTTTCTTCAATATTGTATTGTGGTATTGTTTTTCCTCTACTAATTTTTTTTTAATATTTTCATGTTTTTTTACTTTCATTACTTACCCAATTAATATTTTCCTAATGTATCTAGGTTTTCATTAACTTCACCTGACACTTCCACTTTCACTTTCAAAAATTAATTAATCTTTTTTATCTTTCTCCATCTGTAGCTTTCACAACAATATTTTCTTCCAAATAAAACTTAACATTTTTCATATTTATATTATTTCTCAATTATTTTTCTAAATAATATTTATTTTATGTCCTTTTTTCATCCAAATTATATCATTTTTCTTATCTAGTGAATTAGCTAATAAGTATAACTCTATGTAAATTTTTATTTTCACTCCTTTCATTTTCTATTGATTTTATTTTTTTTATTATTGTTTTTTATTTTTACATTTTCATCAAATTAACAATAATTTACTAATATATAAATGATTTCATGAAGATAATAGTGGTTTTTGGTGATTCTGACTTTTATAATAATGGTTATTTAAATTAATAAATTTAATTTTTTTAATAGTTTTCTTTATAAGGAACAATAGATCTTAAAAAAATGTAAATATTATAAAAATGAGATATCATTATTGAAAATAATTTGTCTTGTATAGTTCTTATATCAATGTGTTTTTTATGGAATGAATTGATAAATTTTTAGTTTCAAAAACTTATGTGGCCCTTGAATGCCGTGGTGGATCCTAGTGAAATGTAGCTATAAATGATTAATAAACTGAGCTATGATTACTAAACATCTTAATTTATATATTTATTATTCATTTTCATATTATATTTTATATTTTATTATAATGTTTATTTATTTGTACTATTTAATTTCAATATAACTTATCCAAATTTAAATTTAATTTAGTAATGTTGATTGATGTTTTCTTGAATTAGGTTGGACTTTCAAAGCATTATACATCCCCCTCTCAACTATTATGACATGATCAGTTCTTGGTTACACTAATGAGGGTAAGACAACCACCATCACTATTATAGGGAATTTACTATTCATTTCCCATAATATTATCTTTCAGATCCATTTTCTATGAATCACAATAGGAATTATTTTGTAGATATGTTAGCCGGATGTGTAATTTTTAGTTAACTTGTAAATAACATTTAAGTCTTTTTTTGGTGGTTTAATATTTATTACTGGTGAACATGAGTTTGTGTGTTGATGCAACATAATATATGTCATTTGGTGGGGGTTGAGTATTCATTCCTAATGAAAATGAGTTTTAATGTTGGGGGAAATGAAATTATGTTTATTATAAGGAGGGTTAATGGGCCTACAGATCCTGATAGGACCCATTTAGATGAAACCTTTTTCGATGATCTACACTGCTTGGGAAACCTAGAGTCATTATCATAACTACTCGGTTTATGGAATATTTGGATGAGGACAGAAATCATATAATCCTCGTAATGTAATAAAATAATATATTTATGAAAAAATCCAATCTTCTCATCTGGATATTATATTTCTTATAGAACTGATTTAAGTCTTTAATACATTTAGTTGTAGATCATAAAAAAGGGTCTTGAAATTGAGGAAAATATGGATTATATTTCCTTTTAGGAGAAGTATGATTGAGGGGGATGGATATTTTGGTGTGTGTAATAGAAATGGGAGGGTAAGAGTTAATATATGTGAGAAACATTGAAAGAGTTAGAGGTATGGAAAGATTATGTTGTGAGATTGAACTACTTTTCATGGGTGGGTGATTCATAGGAAATATATCAAGTCATAATCATTTTTTTTCTTCTCATACTCCACAATAATTTTTTTATCATAATAAATATATATATATATAATGGAACATGTTACTAGAAGCATTGGATTGCATGGGAAATTCTACCAAGGCCTGACCCACCTATTGTGAGTGCACCTTTAAATTCCATTCAATTAAAGCCCACACTAATCACATAATCTAAGAAACCCTACACATGGTCATATTTATGTCTCTTAAATAAATAAAACAAAATAGATTTTTCATTCTATCATGGCACACTTCTTTTTATTCTCATTCATATGTCATGACCATCCATCATTCACCCAACTCTTATGCCAGGATTTTCTCTCCTGGTTTGTTCACACCACCATGTTATATCCACATTAAATCATAAAACATGTGGTAATAATTATAGAAACACTAATTACACAATTATTCATATTCTATCTAAACAGTACATAATCCACCACAACTAAATTCCATGAATTCTCCCAGAAAATGGATCATCCATCTCTCTCATCCATGAGTTCATTTTGCAGGTTTCTGCCGGAAATACAAACTAGCTCTGTTGATACATATATACCTTTTCAAATATAACATGACCATATCTATATTTTTTAAATACACTCTATCCACTCATGAAATAATTTTCTTTTTCATAAAATCATCAACATGATAAATTGTATAATTTTTGGAAAAATCTCATCTAATTTGAAACAACTCAAAATGTGTTTGTTTTCAGTCAACACTGTATGGTGAAACATTAGTAATGTTGGAAGAGTGAGCTCAAAAAATCATGCTAACTTCGATAGATTCATGATTCAACATTATAGACATGATAATTTCATTATAAACCTGCTATATTAGAGAAAACATAACAATTGAGACTGCATTATGTCAAAATTTATAACATATAGTTTCAAGTGTGTGGGGGTTTTGTATGGAAATTCTCTTGTAATAAATTTTTTATTTTTATTCCACAGTGTTCATCTCCTTGGTGCTACCGGAACAAATACATAGGGGTAACTCACCAAACCAGAGATGTAAATTCATATTCATTGGATTCCTAAACATTTGTAACTCTCCCACACTCATTTAATCATGGACGTCATCACCATCAATTATTTTATAGTTCTAGTTGAGGTCCTTCCAAAAGTCACCTTAATTTTTTTCAAAGATAATTTTATTTCTAAATTAAGTGGTCTTGAAAACCAAAATCATTTCAAAGAACCATTTTACTTATAAATAAATTGTTTCACATCAGACTAAATTGAAAATTTTATGTAATTAGCCTCCTTTGATTCTCAAAAACATCATCCACTCAATGTGTTGTAAATGTTTCATAGATTATGTTGGGATATAAATAGGTGGGAGTGATTTAATTGTATGGAATCTTTAATGCATAAAATGAGGATCACATTCCATGTCTATTGTATTTTTATTAGAGGGACAGATACACTATTACATAGTGCTTCTTTTTGTATTTTTAATAATGTTTGTGAGGTTGAAACATGATAACAACTTGACACTATAATAACACACATATTGATTTTGGATAATTCCTCCACCAACCGGAATAGTGGATTCTATCGAAAAACAAGATCAAGGAGATATTTATAATCACAATGCTCCTGGTTGGAGTGTCCATTAATACAAAAATAATAATGAGTTGGAGGGTAGGTGATGGTGGGACTTATCTTTTTAGTTTCATCTCCCTTATTGATACTTTCGTAACATTAATAATCTAAAATCCATAGTTATTTTTCAAGGAGAGGTGGATGATGTCTAGGAATATGGTGAAATAATGTGGGAAATAGAAGAAAATAATCACATAGAGTCCTTAACACATGCCATTGAATCTTCTGTACAAGACTAGTTTCATGGTTTGATGACTGTTAAAAACTTAGTTAAGGATAGGGGAATAGTAATGGTAAAGATCTATTTATAGTGTTAACATAGTCTTAGGTGGACCTTCTATACCATCATTATAAAACGGAAGTTGGTGGTGTAGTTATATGTTGGGAGTCGAAGGAGAGTGGGAGTGGGTACTATTTTGATAATCAACAACATGCCCTGGGAGGGATATCCCTAGGGAATTTCACAATCCTTCTTCATTCGTTTTTATCACCTTTTAATTTGAAATTCTCAATATCATACATATAATTAATATTTTTCTTCACAACCTAGGAATGTGTCGGACCTTATTAATTTATTTTATGAATTTTTTAATGGATTAGAAAATTAAAACATTGACTTTTCACTTCCACGTATAGATTTAATTATTGTAACTTTTGGAAGTTATTATGCCCAATTCTTCATTGTAACAACTTAACCAACCATATCCTATCTAGATTGCGAAAATAAACTTTTTCACTACCCCAATTTCAACTCAAATACACAAAGGATATTTTAAAACCACCATAAGAACAAACTAATATGGTTGGCCTTTCCGAAAAGTACTTGTATGAACACACAACATTACAATAATGATAATGACCACAAGAATAAATAAAAGGCTATAATATATTTATTACCAAACAAGAATATATAAACTATATCGAATACATTAGAGTATGTTAATATAAGGAAATCATAAAGGGGGAAAATATATTCCCAACCAGAAATATGTCCCAATATAATAGAAACAAGAAAAAAACATTGTAGTGGGTCAAAATAATGATCTTCTATTTTGACATGTGTATGCAGTTTATGAACACAAATAACTCTATACTCTTTGAAAATCATTTTTGACATTTGTGTCATCTGGAAAATACATGAAACATGTAGGAAAATTACATGTAGTGGATAGTGTGTACATACCAAGTAAGATTCCTCAAAATCACAAGATGGGTCAATATAAATATAAAATATTTGTCAAGGTATGAGCTCAACAAGAAAATATAGCGATACAGATCCATACAAATATATATGGTCATAATGAATCCCAAATGAGAATGAAAGTGGATGTACTCCCCCATGGCCTATCCAAAATCATTGAGTATACCAATAGTTTCGAAATTATATCTATGATGTGAAGCATCATGAACAACCATTCAAGATTCAATGTGGAAGGGCAAGATTCTTTCTACTAGACTCCACAACTGAGGGAGACACAACTCTCATCGAGGAACCACACACTAGTGTAGCTCAAATATAAGGGTGCACCATGATGTGGCCTTAAAAACACATGTTTTTTCATATCTTTTTAATTATTATTATCAATTTATTTATTTAATTTAACACTTTTCAATATATATTAACACTTTTTTATTTTATAAATAAATTTGTCAATTAATCAATTTTTATAATTAATTGTGTGTTTCTTCTTTAAAGTATATTATTTAAATCTCACATTAATTTTATAGTCTAATGATTATTTATTAGTTTATTGTCTTTGGTCTGTTGTATTGTTAATTTAACATTTATTAATTGATTAATTAATTCTTATTTAGCACATAAATAATGTATTTTTAATCCTACATTTAATGTATTAAAAATTAAATAATATAACCTAATTAATAGATGAATTTTAATAATTCATTAAATAAAATAAAATATTATATACCAACATTAATTATTAAGTCTTTTATAAAAAATTTCATTAATTAACATAATGGTTTAATAATATAATTATTATTTATATACCTTAAATTAATTTAATTTCATATAGTAACTATTTTAAATAATTATACATTGTATTTTAAATGTCTAAATTTTATTTTAACTTCTAATAAGTTAGATGATTTTTAATTTTTATTTTAGTTTTGTTGCAATTTATGTTTTATAAAGTGAAGTCAATAATATTTTAACTCTATTTTATTTTGTTTTATATGTTTATTTAAATTTTTATTTTTTTTAATTAATATTTAGTTGTTATTAATTATTTTATTTAGTTATATTTATGTTTAAATTTATTTCGTTTGTCTGTTTGTTTTGTAGTGTTACGGTGCCACAACAACCATTGCCTGTAACAGTGCCTCCACACACCGCTTCCCCATTCTTTCACGGTCTCATCGCTTTACTGTGGCACCATGCTATTTTTTACCTTTATTGCCTCATAGTCAATTTATTCCCCTTAACAGCCCCTCTTGCAACCGTTAATCCCTTTACACTATTTCACTGCTTTTCCATGGAACTGTGTCATTTCCCCCAATTTACTATTTCACCACTACACTCATACCACCACCGCTAATTGAAGGCACCATTTCTCAGCAATATCCCTTGACACTGCTTCTTTCAATGTGGCACTGATCTAGAAAAAACACTTATCATCGGTGGCACTGTGAATTTTTTCCACTGCAACTCATCATGCCACATTACATCCTTCTACCCATGGTGAAATCCATTAGTGAATCACAATATCACATGGATTCAAACCAATCGAAAAAGACATAAACAGTTTGAAAAAATTCAAATTCACATGGATTCAACTCATCCTATCTCTCCATATTGGTACTCGATGGAGGTCAATATGAGAAGCCACAGAAATAGACAACTAGAGATGGGTTCTTCATCTGAGTTCTGAGAAGCTGAGTCCAGGTATGGCCATCATGGAAGGTTTTCGAGCTCCCCTAATTGAGTAAAGTCTAGTTAGATCTAGAGATTAAGACTGGAAATGAAGATTTAAAGATGATTATCGGATTAGCTGGGGACCATTGCACCACTTGAAGAATGATCAATGATGAGAAATGACCTGCATCAACCAGATCTGTGAAGAGTCATGTTTTAAACCCCAACATTGATATCGAGGGTGAGGTCTTGTTATGGATGAATTCAACCGTCGTTGTCGTTGGATGTTCGCTGCAGGTGGGTGGAGGAGTTGAGGTCGACCGATAGGTAGGGAGCAGTGTAGTCAAAAGAACTCGGATATCACCAGACTGAACAAGAAGACCATGCGAACTGGGGGGCATCACCGTCACAGAGAAGGAATCTAAGAAGAAGACACCCCCAGTGCATAGCGGTGAATTTGGGGGGAAAAGTAAAAAATAAATAAAAATAAATACATGATTAATTAAATGCTCTTTATAATAAATTAATCAAATAAATATAATATCATACATAATAATTTTTATATATAACATTTATAATATTAATAAATAGATAAGTTTTAAAATAAAATATGAGATAACTTATAAGAATTTAGTAAATTATATTTTAAACTATAATAATTCATAAGTTAAATTAGTATTTAAATAAAATAAAATTATTGAATCCCAAATAAATATAATGTTTAAATTAATAAATTCATTAATTTTGATCTAATTTATGAATCTAATTAGGATATACCATATGATTATTAATAATACTTAAAAAATAACATAATTTTTCATAGTAAATTAAAAAACATAATAATTATATTTTGTTAAATATTTAATAATAAATTAAAAATCATAATAATAATATTAAATAAAAATTAGCAATTAATATTTTAATTAATTAACTATTAGTTAACATTTTAACAAGTAATATAAATTTAAATTAAAATGAAAACTACTTTACTTTATTTGTGTATTAATTTATTTATTTTCTATTCTAACATTCTAGGATCATTCAAGAGATATGTATACGTCCATATTAATATAACTAACTCAGTTGGAGTTAGTTACAGGAGAAAATGTAGTGTGACATGCCGGTCAAGTAAAAACACACATGTGAGGGGCACAACTGAGGTACTTTTTGAAGTAGGTGGAAGTGTGTAGTGACAAGCAGTAGGTGATAGTGGGGTTTTTAAGGAAGAGTTGCAGCAGATTTTGATGGGAGAGGCTAATTCATTCCACAAACACATCCATCCAATACCAGATCATGACTGTCATTCGGACTCCTGGGAGCAGCACTAGAGACGAGCAGGAGACCAAAGAGCCCGAGAGCATAGTAGTATTTGAGGAGTTCATCTTCCCACTGTCCTTAGTTTTTGTACTATATTATTGGATGTTTTCACTTATTTATTCAATATTATCATAGGTTTAACATTCTCAGCTCATGAATTTTTAAACATTTTGGTAATGATTTTTAAATCTTCATTTACATATCTTTTTACGAAATTAAAATCTGTTGATGATACTGATTTTTTTTCTAATCTTTTGATCATTCCCACTTCAATGTTTTCAATTTCAAACATCAATAATGGCTGGAGAAGTTGATACTGAATGAATTTTTCCAATATTTAACAATATAAACATTGTAAATTTATGGAAATTCTTTTCAAAATGATATCTTTTAAAACTTTTTTGCAGTTTGATTATGTATTGGTGTGGCAAACTCCAAAAATTATTCCTTTTCCTGTTGAGTTTCCTGGCAAGGGAAATTTGTTGGTAGTCCTTGACATATGATTCAATTGTAAGCTATAGAGAAAACATCCATTAGTACAAGTAGTTTAGAATTCCCGAGTATTTTGTTGATCTAGCTCCTTTGTCTTGATGCCTAATACTAGTATATTGTATCACTCTAATTTATCAGTAATATTGTAAATTTTATTTTGTTTCTATAAAAACTAGTATCATCATCCTATTTCCACTTCATCATTAAAAAAAATAATAACAATAATAATATTTATACCGCATTTCTGAAAATAGTGATTATTTTATTTTTAAAACCATAAAATTCAGGCACATGCCTTCTTTGGGGATTGACAATACACCATTGTGCTATTATAGGTAAATAAATGTAATTTTGAGGGTCGTGACGACCTCCGACATCATCAAAATTTGGTGGCACTAATCTTTAAAAACCTCTTATCACTGGTGGCACTGTGACTCTCTTCCACTGCAACTCATCTGGCCAATTGACATCCTTCTACCCATGGTAAAATACTACATCGAATCACAATATAACATGGATTCAACCCAATCGTACAAGATATAAACAATTTGAAACAAATGAAATTCACATGGATTCAACTCATTCAGCATCACCCTATTGCTGCTCAATAGAGGTCCATCTGAGAATCCATAGAAGCATACGACTAAAGATGGGTTCTTTATCCGAGTTTTGAGAAGTTGAGTCCAGGTATTTCCATCATTGAATGTTTTCGAGCTCCCCTAATCGACCGAAGACTAATTAGATCTGGAGATTATGACTGGAAATAGAGATTTGAAGACGATGACTGGATTAGTTGGGGAATATTTCACTTGTTGAGGAATGGTTGATGTCGAGCAATGAACTGCATCGACCAGATCTGTAAATAGTAATGTTCAGAACCCCACCATTGATATCGATGGTGAGGTACAGTTACGGATGAATTCGTCCATCAATTCCGCTAGAAGGGAACAGCTACTAGGAGGAGGAGTTGAGGCCAAGCGAGATATAGGGACATGAATCGTTGAAGGAACTCAGATCACACAATAATGAACAAGTAGACCAGGCGAACTAGGGGGGCTCGTTGTTTTGGAGAAGGAATCGAAGAAGAATACCCCCCACCCCCCACTTCGCAGCGTGGAAATGTGGGGGAGGAAGAAAAAAAATTAAATAAAATAAAGAAAATATTAATTAAAGGTTATGTATAATAAATTAATCAAATAAATATAATATAATACATAATAATTTTCTTATGTTACATTCATATTATTAATAAATAAATAAGTTATAAAATAAAATATAAGATAACTTATAAGAATTTATTAAATTATATTTTACACAATAACAATTCATGTGTTAAATTATTTATTAAATAAAATAAACTTATCGAAGCTTGATTAAATATAATAATTGAATTTAAAAAATTAATTAATTGAGATATATTTAAGAATATAATTATGTTATACTATATAATTATAAATAATACTTAAACTAATAACTTAATTATTAATAATAAATTAAAACCATTATAATTATATTTCATTAAATATTTAATATTAACTTAATAATCATAAAATTAATTTTTAATAAAAAATTTCAATTATAATTTTTATTAATTAAGGATTAGTTAAATTTTTTACAAGTAATATAACTTCACATTAAAATGAATACTGTTTTACTTTCATTGTGTATTAATTTAATTATTTTCTGTTAAAACATTCCAGGTTCATTCAAGAGACGTGTATATGTCCAAATTCACTTAACTAACCTAGTGGGAGTTAGTTACGTGAGAAAAACTAGTGTTACATGCCGGCCACATAAAAATGCATGTGTGAGGAGCACAATTGAGGGAATTTTTGAAGTCGGTGGAAGTGGGTTGTAGCAAGCAGTAGTTCACTGTGGGGGTTTTTAAGGAATAGTTGCATCATATTTTGAGGGGAGAGGCTCATCTATTCCACAAATACATCCATAAGATAGCATATCGAGACCCTCATTTGGAATCCCAGGAGCAGCACTGGAGATGAGCATGAGACCAAGGAGCCCCAGAGCAGAGCAGTATTTGGGGAGTTATTCTTCCCTATGTCCTTAAATTTTGTACTCTGCTCTTCGATGTTTTAACTCCTTTAATCAATATGATCATAGTTTTATCTTTCTAAACTTGTGAATTTTAAAACATTATGGTTATGATCTTTAAATCTTCTTTTTCTTATCTTTTTACGAAATTTAAATCACTTGGCGAGATTGATTCTGTTTATATTCTTTAGATCATTCACACTTCAATGATATCAATTTCAAACTTCAATATTAATTAGCAAGTTTGATCATGAATTCATTTTTTAAATATATAATAACTTGACCTTTGGAAATTTATGGTGAGTTCTTTTCCAAATGTTATCTTTTAAAACATCATTGCAGTTTGATTTTGTTTTGGTGTGGTGAACTCCAAAACTTAATCCTCTACCTATTGAGATTCCGAGAGACAGAAATTCTTCGGTCTTTCATGATGTGTGATTCGATTATAATATATGCAGAGAACATCCATTTGTACTAGTAGATTAGAATTCTTGAGTACTTTGTTGAGCTAACTCTTTTGTCTTGCTCCTTAATACTAGTATAATGTATTTCCCTAGTTTATCAGTACTAGAGTAAATTTTAGTTTCGTTCTAAAAAAACTAGTTTCATCACCATGTTTCCACTTCACCATTAATATAATAATAATAATAACTAAAAATATGTTTACCTCAATGCTGACAACAGTGAGGGATTATGTTTTAAACCCTTATAATTCACTCACCTGCCTTCTATATGGATCGACCCAGAGCCACTATGCCAGTGTAGGTTAATAAATGTTATATTGATGGCCATGATGAGCTCCGTCCTCATAAAAATTTGGTGCTATTTCTGGGGAAGGAACTCATTGAGTGTTCTATATTTTATAAAATTTAAAAAACATTAAAAAGTCATATAAAAAAGATGACTTAAAAATTTTCTTTAAATTGTATATTCTTTTGGTACTATTTTTGAAGCATTTTCTTCACTACGAACTGTTGTGCATTTAAACTCACTTGTTTTTAGTTTAAAAAATATATGTTCATGAGCACTAGAATCATAAACATGATCCACATTGTGTGTCTTGTAAAGATTAGGGACATACTGCCTAGCAGTGTGTCTATAACCAACCTCAACTGGATTTTACATTGGTGAAAATGAAAATTATGAGCCTATTCCAGGCATAGTAGCTAAAATTGAACATATAGATTCTAAATTGAATGCTAGGGTGGAACTAATTAACACTTTATTAAGTAAAACCCCTGAAAATCAAGATAGAGATTCTCAAGAGCAATAAAATAGAATTAAAAGATTATAAAACATGCTCTTGGATTTAAATAAAAGAGTTAAAGAACAAGAATAATTTGAAGAAAATGAAAAATAAACTATGTATAAAAGATTTTAAAATCATGTTGAAGAGGAGAGTGATGTGGAACTTGGAAGAAACAACCATTTTGATGAATCTGATTCTGTTGTACATTATTTAGAAATAGCTAAAACAGAAAATCAAGAATACATTGAGAAAGATTTCAAAAAGGACTTTAATAATTTTGAGTTGAATTATTCTGAAGATGCATTGAAAAAGATAGAAAAAGAATTCCATGTTCTCTTCATAATTTCTACTTTTGAGAAAAAACTTTGTTTTAGGAGTTTTGGAAATTAAGATACTCGGGTAGAGGAGATATTTGAGAATGAAAATTTAAATGTTAAATACTCTTTGCCAAATTTTTCTGACATTGTGGATACTGAACCTGAACTGAAAATGGGAAACAAATTGGAAGAGAACCTTAAGCTGATAACATAATCATTAAACTTGAACTGAACACTTCTCTTCCATGTTTTGAATTTTTAAACCCAATAATTTCTGAAATATTTTTAGAGGATGAGGATGAGGGAATGATATTTGAAGAAAATCTAACTCTTGAGTTTTCTTTTCCCTATTCTCATAGTAATAATTTTTTTGAATCATTGTGTAGTGAGATTGAAAATATTGTTGATTTAAATGGGGGTAAATGTTTAAATTTAAACAAACATGAATCTCAATATATTGATGTTGAGTTCAACATTTCTCACTAAGAACTGAATTTTTAAACACATTATAGACATTGTTTTCAAAAGTGTGATTTTTGAACATGATCATGAAAGAGACGTTGAACAAACACAAGAGGATGGTTAGAGAATTGATTTGTTAGAAGTAGTAGATATTCATTGTGAGTTAACATATGATTATTTTTTGGAAGAGATTTACAACATTGTTAAACCAAAACCTGTTTGTGACAAAATAAATTCTCTTCCCTGTTGTCACATTCATCCTAAATTGTGAAGGGTGTTGAGCCTTCTAATTATACTGATAATAGTCTATAGGGGGATTCAAACATGAGTTTCAATGTTCATAATTTTATTCATCATTTTATTAAATCCTCTCTGGAACATACTATTCAGTATTCACCTAAAAGCACCATTGAATTTGAATCTGTTAATTTTGAGGTTGATGGAGATAGTAATAAGGTCAGTGCCACACCCTTTGTGGAATCTATGTACTATGGTGTACATTTATATTATTTCATGTAAAGACCTATAAAATTCAAAGGAAATTTTTTCTTAATTTTATTTAGAATTTTATAAGAACGCGGTTTCTGACGGCACCCGATTCCGAGGCCCGGTGTGCCAGGAATATTTATCTAAAGCATAGCTCGGGTACATTCAGTGAACGAACGAGCATGATTTCTAACTTTTAAACCGGTGCTCGGAATTGAATTTTGAGGGCACCGATGGAACCACAGCGCCGGTAATTACTTAGGAACACCTTTTTTGGAGTTGCGTTCACAAGGGTGAAGTTGTTAAAATTTGTTAAAGTTAAAAATAAAATTTAACTAAAAATTTTATTTTTATTCCTATGTGTTTAACAATTGGGTGGAAGTTAGGTAACCACCCAACTTCCCATAAGAGGTTATGAGGGCGGTGGGGCCCACATGATCCCCACTCCTTCATATTCTCTAACTCCATCAACTCACCATTAACTTAGATAACTTAAGATTGATAACTTGTGTTATTTATTAAGTGAGTATAATGTGAATGTTTGAATTTCAAACTTATGTCATGTTAATAAAATAAGTGAAACACTTATTTTATTTTGGGTTGGAACTTGTTGGGTTGAGAGGATTTTGGGAGAAAAGCTAAGGGGCTTGACGATCTTCTTCTTCTTCGACGAAGAACACGAAGAACGCTGACCTCCGACGAAGGTCGACAAGAACGCCAGATCCTCGGAGATCGACGACGCAACACCGATGAATCTTTTCTCCGCGACGCGATGATCCTCTCCTTCCAAGATGATTTCTTCCGTGACGGTTAATTACACGACGAACCCTCGCTCATCGAATTTGACAAGGTATGGGTTTAATTTAATCATTGGTTCGTGATTACTTCCGTCGTTTTCATCTATTTAAATTGAGCCACCTGATATCGCAATAACGGGAGGATGGTCGGACCACAAAAACACGGCCAACTC
Organism: Viscum album; assembly: GCA_963277665.1. Classification (NCBI taxonomy): domain Eukaryota; kingdom Viridiplantae; phylum Streptophyta; class Magnoliopsida; order Santalales; family Viscaceae; genus Viscum; species Viscum album. Next base: position 1,704,059,007 of record OY728156.1, on the reverse strand, counting down.
TCCCCCCCTTATTTTGTGTATTTTTTTGTTGCACGTGTAAGGAGGCGCGGTGATGTTGCACTGCGCGGAAACTACGAGTTTGGGCGAAGAAGCGTGGTGGCATCGCGCTGTGCCGTCGAATCAAACATGGTCGTGGCGCCGTCACGCCTCGCTGGAGAACCCCGAAGGCACCACGGATGGAGCAGGGCCATGGAGAAGGGTCGCGACACCATCGCGCTGCGCCGGGCGGACCAAGGCTAGGGCCATAGGCCGCGGCGGAGCAGGGAGCAGCAGCTGGGATTCCGGCCGCCGGCGTCGGAGAAAGGGGACCGACGGAGCGGGCCGGCCGGTAAGGGGAGGAGTCAGGGGTTACGACCCCCAGCTGGACGGACAAGAGGGGCCCCCCACATAGGGGCTGTAGTTACGAAATGGGGGGCAGCGCACACCCCCCCCCCCCCCTATCAGCTTGGCCAAAACGGTCGTGCCACCTGGCCGTGGCCAGCGCCGGCTGAGCCGCCAGGTCGGGCTGTGTCTAGGCTGGGTCGAGCCGCGCCCGAGCCGGGTCGTGCCCAGGCTAGGGCGGGCCGCGCCCCGATGATCCGGACCCAATCTCGGGATGGGTCGACCCGTTTCGGGCTGACCCAGGGGGTCCCGGCCCGGGTCGGACCGGGCCCGAACCGCCTATTTTCGGACTATTTCCGTTCAAGTGCCCATAACATAGGATACAGACCCCCGATCGACACACCGTCTATGGTGATCCGATCCTTGGATCGAGATGGTCGTTTCAGTATATTACACAAGAGGTTTCAGAGTACTTGAGTTCAGCCAGGTTGGTTCGAACACGAAACCAACCGGGCCCTCGGTGTGGAAACACTTATTATATGAGCTTCGGACGTCCGATTGACGTACCATCGACTTCATTGGATTCCTATTAATGAGACATACCTTTTGGCTTACTCCGCTCAAGGTTTGGATGCAGTTGGAGTATGGTCGGGTTGGTTTTAACTTAAAAACCAACTGGGCCCCTGGGACGAAAAAGCCAGTAACTCTCAGACCGGGCGTCCGATTGACGCGTCGTCTGTCACGTTGAGTTCCTGTTGACGATACGAAACTTTGGGATACATCAACATCGGACATTTTTTCAGTTGATGTATCAGCCTCTTGGCTCGTGGAGCAGACCCTCTCGGACGAGCTTTCAGTGTGCGGAAACCCTAGAGCTCTCTGCGACTACGACGATGATGAAGACAGTACAAGAATCCTCCGTGGTTTTGTCAGTGACGACTACAGAACTCAGTGATCCTAAGTGGATCAGTGCCTACCGATCATGTGTGGGTCAGCACTCAGTGATCTTATGTGGATCAGTGCCTACCGATCCTTTGTGGGTCAGTGCTCAGCGGTCATGTGTGGGCCAGCACCTACAGATCATGTGTGGGTCTGATCCTATGTGGGTCATTGAGGGGGTAGTTACCTATCGATCCTGTGTGGGTATGATCCTCTGTGGGTCATTGCGGGGGTTAGTTACCTATCGATCATGTGTGGTTTCGATCCTGTGTGGGTCATTTCGGGGGTTAGTTACCTATCGATCTGGTGTGGGTCCGATCCTGTGTGGGTCTGATCCTGTCTGGGTCATTGCGGGGGTTAGTTACCTATCGATCCTGTGTGGGTCCGATCATGTGTGGGTCATTGCGGGGGTTAGTTACCTATCAATCCTGTGTAGGTCCGATCCTGTGTGGGTCATTGCGGGGGTTAGTACCTATCGATCCTGTGTGGGTCCGACGGCTTAGATGAATCAGTGGCTACATCTGATCATCTCTATCGTCTTACGAAGAAGTATACTTGTGTGAGCTGAATCTTGAATTTCAATCCTTATCTTCGATAAGATTGACATGATATCCTGTGTGGATTACGTTTTTCTTCCTGTGTGGATTGGGTTATGTTTTTCCTGTGTGGATGGGGTTGTCCTTGTGCTTGGATATTAGAGCCGAACTGGAATTGGTAACATAGGTATATGTATGGGCATATACCTAAGTAGGGTTGGATGTTACTTCGTGATTGTATATTTCCTTTGTGGATTATCCTTTGTGGATTTTGAGAGACCTTCGGGGGTCTCAGGGTCCCTACTGAGTATCTTATACTCACCCCTGCACGGGCTATGCCCGCACTACGTTGTGTTGGATGCAGACGACGGACAACACAGATCGAGATAAGAGCTCGTGGAGATGGACAGTACTTGGAGGTGGAGCGCTGGATGAGACGTACCCTGAGCGGATGGCTGGAGCTGAGGAGTGGAGGAGGCTATCTGTACCCACCCTTCTGGTGGGGTTTCTGGAGGTTGTCCTAGTGGTTGCTGCTTTGTCTTTCAGTTGTTGTACATTTCTTTCCAGTTGTACTTTACTTTTCAGTTTGGATTTGTATTCTGGCTCATTTACATACCACACGTACTTTTACTTAGTTTACTTAGTGTTTACTTCTGCTGGCTTACTCTATGTGTTGTTTACTTTACAAAGGAAATTCCTTCCCTTTTATCAGGATTTACGCCTTGGTGCTCGTCGCCAGCCCCTGGCTTATGGAAGGCGGGCTTGGGGTAGTCACAGCACGTGCCCCGAGGATGGGTCATGATAAATTGGTATCAGAGGAGTTCGGTTCTACCGCAGAACTCAGGAATATGATCTTTTTTTATGTGAAGCAATAGTGTTAAGGGTATTGAGTGTGGTTAATCAGTCCAGTGAGTCCAGTGTTGGTGCGGCGGCCGACGTATCTGTACACCAGGACTCTGACTTCTGATTTCCGACTCAGTGCATGAAAACATTGATTGCATGTGTGTTTCAAAAGTTTTCTTTGTGATTACATTGTGTCAGCTCACCAGGTATACTGTTTTGACCATGGAACACCTGTTTCTTTTCAGGATGGGCAAACAACAACAGCCAGCTAGGGTTCCGAGCATAGTGCGTGACGACAACCCACCGAGCGACGAGGCCTTGGTGCAGGGCCCTTTGACAGCAGAGGGATCGGCGGTACCTCTACCCGCCGAGCCACTGATGATTCCAGCCCTAGCTGCTGATGATGCACATCACCTTAGTGCACTGCACGAGTTTCAATGTCAGTGACCTCCCAGGTTCCGCAGGGAGACAGATTCTTAGGAAGCCGAGGATTGGCTGGAGGCAGTTGTGCGAGTTTTCAGGTTAGTGAGGACACCAGCAAACCTCATGGTGATCCTCGCAGCGAGCCTCCTGCACACGGAAGTAGGAAGATGGTAGAGCTTGATACTCCATGTGCATGATGAGGCATCTCTCCTCTGGATGGACATTGAGAGCCTCTTCCACTCGGAGTTCGTCCTAGCCACCCTCTGTATGGTGCGCATTCAGGAGCTACTACAGCTGCGGGAGGGAAGCTTGACGGTCGCCCAGTACTCGGCAAGATTTACCAACCTCTCACGCTATTCGACAGACATGGTACGGGACCCATTATTCCAGGCCCAGACCTTCGAGCAGGGAATGAGTCATGAGATCAGGGCATCGCTGATCTCCCTTAGCATTCTGACGTAGGCAGGGGTACTGGAGTGGGCCCTTCTCATCGAGAGCTTTCTTTCTAATCCTACATTAGAAGTGAGACCTACCACAGGGTGGCCCGTAGCGGAGTCTTCTATAGCTGGTAGTAGACAGGAGACAGAAAGGTCCAAAAGGACTAGAACTTTAGGTGGTGAACCGCATGACACAAGATCGTTTGTGCGAGGCACCCGGGGAGGAGAACGACTTACCATGTGCGGACAGTGTTACTCCTGCGGCAGGGTTGGTCACACGGCTCGTGACTATCTGACCCGCCATACAGATGATCTGCAGATAAACGAAGGACCTCTCAGGCAGAGGGGGAGTATCGATCGAGGCGGGCAACATGGAGCAGGAGACCGTGGTAGGGGAGCTGGCCGTGAAGCTGGAGGTGGATGACGCTTCGAGGTGTCGCCACCACCACCATCCAGGAGGTCCACCATGATCGCAGGGAATAGGTGGACATGGGAGAGCTCAGCTTCAAGTAGCTGAGGCCTATGATCTTGGAGCTCTGAGAGAAGATTGATAGGAGTGGGACTAGCTCCAGACCTGGAGACTATTGTTCATGTTGCTTCTATTTTTTTTTGATGTTTGTTTGTAGATGCTGTGTGTCTTTCTACTTTGATCTACAGTAATAAAAGACACATTTTCTTGTGGAATTTACTTTCATATCCTCTCTTTTTGTTGTTACTAAGAGCTTCCAGTTTAAAACCTGTTGACTTGACCCTCACTTTCAAGATACCTACTGAAGGAGACCCAATTACCACACACTGATGCCGACAGTGTGACTCAACCCTTGGAGGCGTGAGTAACGGTTGGATCTCTTGGTAGTAGCGTCGAGGCCTTACAACGTCATCCTTGGTATGGAATAGTATCATCCATGTCGAGATTGATTGTATTAGGTGAAGAAAAGTGGTTCATCCAGGTGATGAGACCAGATTTCTCTTATCGGCAAGGTAGAAATCTTAGCAGCTCTTGTAGGACCAAAAAAGGTCCAATCCACCTAGGAGCGGGTGAGGACAGCTCAGAGCCAACAAAGGACTTGTGCTAATAGGAGGAGGAGGCCACTGGAGTTTGAGGATGGAGACCACATTTCCCGAAGGTTCTCACCTTGACGTGAGTTATGGAGATTTGGCCGAGGCGGCAAGCTATATTCGTGCTTCATCGGACCATTCCAGGTCCTCAGCAGGATTGGCGAGGTGGCTTATCTCTTGGCTCTACCACCTCAGTTGCACCGGGTGCACGACATTTTCCACGTATTTCAGCTGAGGAGATACATGCACGACCCGACGCATATCATTGACCATGGGGAGCTGGATGTTGATGATGGGGAATCTTTTGCAGAGGTCCTAGTGGAGATTGAGGATCGACAGGAGTGGGTCCTACGTGGACGGTTGATTCCTCTTGTGTGTATCAGATGGCAGCACGGGAACCTCGAGGAGAGAACTTGGGAGAGGGAGGCTCAGATGCGTGCACAGTACCCACATTTGTTACCCTAGTTTATGATGTATCTATATGAGGACGTAAAGCCCTGAGGTGGGAGTAATGTAAAGACCTTTAAAATTCAAGGGAAATTTTTTCGTAATTTTTTTTAGAATTTTACAAGAATGCGGTTTCTGACGGAACCCGATTCTGAGGCCTGGTGTGCCTGGAATATTTATCTGAAGCTTAGCTCAGGTACGTTTAGTGAACGAACAAGCGGGAATTCCTAAATTTTAAACCAGTGCTTGAAATCGAATTCCGAGGGCACCGATGGAACCGCAGTGCCAGTAATTGCATAGGAACACTGTTTCCAGAGTTTTGCTCACACAGGTGAATTTGTTAAAATTTGTGGAAGTTAAAAATAAAATTTAACTACAAATTTTATTTTTCTTCCTATGTGTTTAACCTTTGGGTGGAAGTTGGGTAACCACCCAACATCCCATAAGAAGTTATGAGGGTGGTGGGGCCCATATGAACCCCACCCCTTCATATTCTCTAACTCCCTCAACACAGCATTAAATTAGATAACTTAAGTTTGATAACTTGTGTTATTAATTAATTGAGTTTAATGTGAATGTTTGTATTTAAAACTTATGCCATGTTAATAAAATAAGTGAAACACTTATTTTATTTTGGGTTGGAACTTGTTGCGTTGTGAGGATTATGTTAGAAAAGATATGGGGCTTGAAGATCTTCTTCTTTTTCGACGATGAACGCGAAGAACGCCGACCTCCGACGAAGGTCGACAAGAACGCTGGATCCTCAGAGATCGACGACGTGACGCCGACGAATCTTTTCTCCGCGACGCGGCGATCCACTCCTTCCGTGACGCTTTCTTCTGCAACGGTTAATTCCGTGATGAACCCTCGCTCATCGAATTCGACAAGGTAGGGGTTTAATTTAATCATTGGTTCGTGATTACTTCTGTCGTTTTCTTCTATTTAAATTGAGCCGCCTGATATCGCAATAGCGGGAGGATGGTCAGACCACACAAACATGGCCGACTCTCCTCCACCTTGTTTGTTGGATTTTGTTGCAGCACGTGTAAGGCAGTGCGGTGTCGTTGCACCACGTGGAAACTATGAGTTTGGGCGAAGAAGTGTGGCGCCATCGCGCCGCGCCGTCGAATCAAACAAGGTCACGGTGCCGTCGCGCCGCGCCGGAGAACCCCGAAGGTACCGTGGCAGGAGTGGGGCCGTGGCGAAGGGGCGCGGCGCCATCACGCCATGCCGGGCGGACCAAGGCTGTGTCCATAGGCCACGGCGGAGCAGGGAGCGACGGCCGGGATTCTGGGTGCCGACGTCGGAGTAAGGGGACAGGCCAACGTCGGTCCCGTTGCGGTAATAGCCGGCTGGCAGGAGCGGGCCGGCCTGTCCGGGGAGGAGCCGGGGGATACAACCCCCGGATTTCCGGACAAGAGTGGCCCCCCACATGGGGTCCGCGGTTACGAAACAGGGGGCATCCCCCCCATCCGCTTGGCTGAAATGGCCGAGCCACCTGGCCCTGGCCAGCGCCAGCGCGCCGGCTGAGCCGCCAGGCCGGGCCTCGCCCAGGCCAGGCCAGGACGCGCCCAGGCCGGGCCATGCCCAAGTGTGCCGGACCTAGACCTGGGATAGGTCGAACCTTTTCGGGCTGACCTAGGGGGTCCTGAGCCAGGTTGGACCGGGCCCGAACCCCGTTTTTTCGAACTGTTTCCGTTCAAGTGGCCATAACATGGGCTACGGACCTCCGATCGACGCACTGTCAGTGGATATGAGATACTTGGATCAAGATGGTCATTTTTTAATATTACAGTACAGGGTTCAGAGTACTTGAGTTCTACCGGGTTGATTCAAACACGAAACCAATCAGGCCCTCAGAGCGGAAACACTTATAACATGAGCTCCAGACGTCCGGTTGACGTACCGTCGACTTCATTGGATTCCTCTAAGTGAGACGAACCTTTTGTCTTACTCCGCTCAATTTTTGGACGTAGTTGGAGTATGGTCAGGTTGGTTTTGACTTAAAAACCAACCGGGCCCCTGGGACGAAAAAGCCAATAACTCTCAGACCAGGCGTCCGATTGACGTGACGTCTGTCACGTTGAGTTCCTGTTGACGATATGGAACATTGGGATGCATTAACTCCGTACATTGTGTCAGTTGATGTATCAGCCTCTCAGCTCGTGGAGCATACCCTCCCGGACGAGCTTGCTTTGTGCGGAAACCCTAGAGTTGGCAGCGACTACGACGATGATGAAGACAGTACGGGAATCCTTCGTTGGTTCGACAACGACGACTACATCACTCAGCGATCCTAAGTGGATCAGTGCCTACCGATCCTGTGTCGGTCAACACCCAGCGATCCTATGTGGATCAGTGCCTACCGATCCTTTGTGGGTCAGCACTCAATGGTCTTGTGTGGGCCAGCGCCTACAGATCCTGTGTGGGTCCGATCCTGTGTGGGTCATTGCGGGGGTTAGTTACCTATCAATCCTGTGTGGGTCTGATCATGTGTGGGTCACTGCGGGGGTTAGTTAACTATCGATCCTGTGTGGGTCCGATCCTATGTGGGTCATTGCCGGTGTTAGTTACCTAATTATCCTCTGTGGGTCCGATCCTGTGTGGGTCATTGCGGGGGTTAGTTACCTATCGATCCTGTGTGGGTTCGATCCTATGTGAGTAATTGCGGTGGTTAGTACCTATAGATCATGTGTGGTTTCGACGGCTTAGATGAATTAGTGGCTACATCTGATCATCTCTATCGTCTTACGAAGAAGTTTAACTGTGTGAGATGAATCTTGACTTTCAATCCTTATCTTCGATAAGATTGACTTGATATCCTGTGTGGATTACGTTTTGCTTCCTGTGTGGACTGGGTTGTGTTTTTACTTTGTGGATGGGGTTGTACTTGGGCTCGGATGTTTGAGACGAACTGGAATTGGTAACATAGGTATATGTATGTGCATATACCTAAGTAGGGTCGGATGTTACTTTGTGATTGTATCTTTCCTTTGTGGATTATCCTTTGTGGATTCTGTGAGACCTTCGGGGGTCTCGGTGTCCCTACTGAATAGCTTATACTCACCCCTGCACGGGCTATGCCTACACTACGTTGTGTTGGATGCAGACGATGGACAGAGCTGATCGAGATAGGAGCTCTTGGAGCTGGACGGTACCTGGAGGTCGAGCACTGGACGATACGTACCCTAAGCGGACGGCTGGAGCTGAGGAGCGGAGGAGGCTATCTTTACACACCCTTCAGGTGGGGTTTCTCGAGGATGTCCTAGTGGTTGCTACTTTGTCTTTTAGTTGTTGTACTTTTCTTTCAAGTTGTACTTTACACTTCAGTTTGGGTTTCTATTCTCACCCATTTACTTGCCGCACTTACTTGTACTCAGTTTACTTAGTGTTTACTTCTGCTGGCTTACTCTGTGTGTTTTTTTACTTTACAAAGGCAATGTCTTCCCTTTTATTGGGATTTATGCCTTGGTGCTAGTCGTCAGCCCCTGGCCTATGTAAGGCGGTCTTGGGGTAGTCACGGCACGGGCCCCGAGGACGGGTCGTGAAAATTCAAATATTGATATACCTATAAATGTTATGTATGTTGACATCACTTTTCTCACAACTTTTAAAGGGTGTTTCTTGGGTTTTTTTTACATGTTATGAGAGTTTAGATTCAGTTTTCTTAAGCTATGGAGCCACAGATTTCATCTTTCTATTAAAAAAAATTGCGGAAAATTCATGTGGTGGTTCCTATTAAGAAAACCACATCCAACCAATGACTACGGTTAGTTTTTAGGTGAGACTAGTTGGGGACTATAAACCTAGCACTGCATGGGAGGCAACCCATGGTTATTTTTTAATAAACCCCAAAAAATAATTAATTAAATAAAGTCTAATTATAGTCATTAAATTCATTGTTTCATGGGAGTCAACCCATTATCTTTCTTTTTTCATTTTTTTAATATTTCGTGTTGAATAACGTGCTGCTTTTCCGCCTTGTGTATGTTATGTCTCTGCTGGTTATTTGTACTTGGATTACATGCTTATTGTTTCAAGGATGATTTTGTTGTATTAATTAAGGAGTAGAGTTCCCATATTGGAGGATTAATAAAAAAAATATTATGTCAGGGAAGTAAATTTCTATCAATTTCTATTTCATTATTCATCTACTTATTATTTTTAAAAATCTATTGCATGTTTTGCATGAAATTTTTTTTGCATACGTTGAAAATTCTGCTTGTATTAGAAATATCTACTACATGTGTACTAAAATTTCTATTGCATGGATTGAACTGTATAAAATAATACCACATGTCTTGCTACAGAAATATAAAATTCTATATATGTTTAAAATTATTCTCGTTTTGGAATGGTTTCAGCTGCCTGTCACTTTGTTTTAAAAAATTCTGCATGTGCCCATTACTGAAAACTAAATTTCATTTTTATTAAAATCTTCTCACTATATGATATTATGTGTGGGTGTATATTCATTCTGATTGTTTTTTTGTTGAATGCACATTGATAAGGGGTGTTGGGAATGCTTGCCTTATGTGTTATTGGACATCTAATTGAATCATATTTTCCAAATTTTCTTACACCAAATTCTCTTTTCACCCACATGATACATTCCTGGTTTGTACATTAATGGAAACATTTTGTCACTGGACATAAACAATAGTGCATGTACATTCTAATGAACCTTCTATTAAATTATTCATTGTTGTGATTTTTTTTGAACTTTAAAGAGACCTTTTATACATGTCATTAATCAACTCTATTGAAAATTTGTTTTGATCCATAATTGATTACTTTTTCTTCTCTACATTAGAAGTCCTCTTGGGGAAAAAGTTGGGTTTTATGTGTGCAGGGATTTAGGAGTCAATTCATTACTGTGCTAAACTATGATTTATTGTAAGCCCATCAATTCCCACTTCAATTCATTCATTTTATTAAAAAATGGGTCAAATTTTTCAAAATTCTTTAATCATTTTAGGTCGTTCACTATTTTTTATTTGTTTCTTGCCTATAAATGATACTTTATTGGTAGTAAAGAGTTCCTATGAATCATAAATTTACGGTGTTGGAGGATTGATGAGTGATATTGCTTATTGGTTTTATGGAAATTTGATTTAGGGACTACTTCTAAAAGTGTTATGGGTCATCTGTTAGTGGAATTATGGTCATAAACTTTGGAATTAATTTTTTATTTTGATCATAGGCGAATCACTCATCTTTTAATAATTTAAAGTAATCATATTAATGAGACAATGAAAATTAATTTTATATAAATCTTCTGAAACTGGTGTAATTTTGGCATTTGGGATCCCATAGTGAGTCTATGTGACACTAGATGCTGGGTGTGTTTATTTTTTCTATAATCCATATGTAAACTTTTAATAAGTGAATTCATAGAATGCATATCACATGATACATGGATTGGGAAAAATTAAATAAAGATTTTAGGGTCAAAAACGAGTTCTTTAAGGTGAGGGGAATGATGAACACTAGATGAAGAAGGGGTCAATTGGTTTATATGGGAGTCATTTAGGTTGTATGAATAAGGTTATTCAAAAAAAAATATTTATCTAGAACCGTGGTTGAGTCAAAGAATAATGTTCCATTGGTAAAGTTCTTAATCCAACAAAAATTTAACTTGTTGTCACTCTTGAAATTAGAACCTGATCCTTGACTGAAACGAGTCACTAAGAAGTATCAAAAAAGAGGCATGAAATCGTTAGAACTCGATGATTCAAAATAATCTTGATTACCCTCTCAATATTTGTTCATGGCAAGACTAATTTTGAAGAATTCATTTTCTATTTCCAAATGACAGTCTTGAAGTCCTATGTTAATAGTTCTGGACATGTTTCATTTTGAGAAAAATCATGAATACCACTATTCTATTTTTAATAGATAATAAAACATAGGATTGTTTGAGGAAAAATAATGATTATGTATTGGATAATTTGATGTGGCCATAAAAAGAAATGCTTTTTCAGATCTTTTTAATTATTATTATCCATTTAATTATTTAATTTAACACTTTTCACTATATATTAACACTTTTTTATTTTATAAATAAATTTATCAATTAATCAATTTTTATAATTAATTGTGTGTTTTATGCATTAAACTATTTAATTTATATCTCACTTTAATTTTATAGTCTAATGATTATTCATTAGTTTAATGACTTCTGTCTATTTTATTGATAATTTCACATTAATTAATTGACTAATTATTTCTGCATTAGCACATAATTAATTTTGTTTTAATCTGACATTTCATGTATTAAAAATTAAATAATATAGCCTAATTAATAGATTACTTTTAATAATTAATTAGTTAAAATAAAATATTATAGACCTAATTCAATTTTTAATTCATTTTTTTAAAATTTCATTAATTAACATAATGGTTTAATAATAAAATAATTACATGTCTACCTTAAATTAATTTAATTTGATACAATAACAATTTTAAATAATTTTACATTGTCTTTTAAATGATTAAATTTTTTGTTAACTTTTAATAAGTTTATTGATTTTTAACTTTAGTGTTAGTTTTGTATCAATTTAAGTTTTATAAAGTGAAGTTATTAATATTTTAACTCTTGTTTATTTGGTTTTATAATTTTATTTAAATTTTTATTTGTTTTAATTTATATTTAGTTGTTATTAATTTTATTATTCAGTTGTATTTATGTTTCGATTTTTTTTGTTTCTCTGTTGGATTTGCAGTGTTATGGTGCCACAACAAGTGTTGCCTATCATAGTGCCTCCATGCACTACTTCCCCATTCCTTCACGGTCTCACCGCTTTACGGTGGTGGCACTGTGTCATTTCTTAAGTTTTCTGTCTCACCATCACTGAATTCTCCTTTTCGAACCCTCTTTCCACCATCGTTCTGTTTATACTGTTTCACCACTTTTCCTTGGCACCATGTCATTTACTCCAATTTACTGTCTCACCGCTGCACTCATACCTCAACCACTAATTGAAGGCACCATTTCTCAGAAGGATCCCTTGACACTGCATCTTTCACTGAGGAACTAATCTAGAAATACCTCTTATCATCGATGGCACCCTGACCCTCTTCCACTACAATGAATCAGGCCACTTTAAATCCTTCTACCCACGGTGAAATACAGTAGTGGATCACAATATCAAATGGATTCAACCCAATAGAACATGATATAAACAGTTTTCAACAAATCAAATTCACATGGATTCAACTCATTTTATCTCATCGTATTGCTAACAGAAGGAGGTCAATCTGAGAAGCTACAGAAGAATACAGATAGAGATGGGTTCTTTATTCGAGTTGTAAGAATATGATTCCACGAATTGCTATCATGGAAGGTTTTCGATCTCCCCTAATTGAGCGATCTCTAGATAAATCTGCAGATTTCGACTGGAAATGGAGATTTAAATATGATGACTGGATTAGTTGGGGACCATTGCACTAGTTGAGGAATAGTCAATACAGAGCAATGACCTGCTTCAACCAGATCTGTGAAGAGTCATGTTTGGAACCGCACCATTGATATAAGGCCCCAGCCTTAAACCTTACTTAATCTTGAGTTATTACAAGATTACACATTGAGGATATTTTCAGGTTTAGAGTTTTAGAGAATTAGGACATAACTATTACATCTCAAAAGATTACAAAGTAGTCTCTTCTACTAAATTTACATAAAATAAAAACTCTTTAAAAGAAACATGTATAGTTCCATGTTTTAGGTAGCATGACTTTCCCTTGACCCCATCCTTGACCCTATTCCACGCTATGTCCTGTGAAAAACATTTCAAAAACTTGGGATGAGAATAAGAAGCTCAGTAAGGGATACACAAAGAATGAAAACTGTTAGATTTTCAAAACAACAAGTAAACCATGAATACTTTATCAATATAATACTTTTCACCTTCATGAAGTAGTAAAAAATTTTCACTGAAAAAAAGTATCATTACTTACCTTTTTGTAACCAAAGGATTACCATAAAACCCATATAAAGAAAACATAACATATATAAAGGTAACTTGGGACATAAACATACTTAAGTGGAATAACCATACGGTCGACTTCCACACATATCACTTAATGGAATAGCCATACGGCCAATTTCCATACATACTTAATGGAATAGCCATACGGCCGACTTCCATACCCAATGCATTGGAGGTTATAACGTAAACACCTGTCCTGGTATTCACGACACCACCCGTCATAATGTCCAAGTACCATTATTACACATAAAATATGGAAAATATAAACATTTCAATAACAATATTTCATTTGCAATCACAATAAATAATTCCCAGATATTGAATTAATCAATCCATTTTCAAAAACCATTTAAAATAGATTTTTGAATCAAAGTGTCCCATACCACTTTGAAGCTTTTAATGGAATTATAATTTTAAAACATTAATGTCCATATAAATAAATACTGAAATCCATTTTGAAAACATGGGCATTAAAGATAAAGATTTATAATAATAAATCTTTAAAACATTTAAAATGATATTTTTGTTAAAGGGGTTTTACCAAAATTAGAGACACTTGAATACAATAATTGAGGAATAAAATTTAGTCAGAACTTTATAATATCATGAGAATAAATGGATTCATGATATAATACTCCAAAGGATAGTATATAAACCAAATAATAGTGAATTGGTGCATAACAATAATGAACCCTTAATAGAAATCTCAAATGTGATGAAATCCCTTATAAAGAAGGTATCCTTAAATTAAGGACAAATCAATCTCAAAAATATGTGTGACAAATACAAATACACCTAATGTAAGTGGATATTAATTTTAAAACAATAAAAGTTCATTCACACATATTCAATGGATGACATATTCAATGACTACATGTTGAACCTAAAGAAATCGAAATTGGGTTAAAAAGTTCCCTTGATAGCCTAACGGAATCACATCAAAATGAGTTGATGAGAGATAAAAAGTGTATCTCATCACTTGGACATAAAATTTACATCAATCAGGATATAGAAGAACATATCCCAACATAATTGTATGTGAATTAAAAGACATATAAAACAAAGTCTTTTAAAATGAGGATGGTGAAAGGTTCCCTTACCGACTTGGGTATCTTTCAAAACATACACCCCATGAAAGAAGGACAATAGATCATTGATGTAAATACTCATAAACGAATTTATATTACACAAAGAGTATAATAATGGGCAGTACATACACCACTCAATGGAATTTGTGGAAAATGTAGCATAAATCTCACGGGAATAAAAGTGAGATGAAAAATCCCTCACGAAAACTCGGCAGCCTAACGGCGCCACATAAAACTTCCGAATATGGATTTATGAGATCAAATAGGGTATCTCATCACATTACAATATAATGTACAACAAGAGGAATATAAAAGAACATCCCCCAACATTACAAATAGGAGCTTAAAAGAAGTGACATAAAGGAGAGTACTTAATAAGAAAGAGAGAAGTTAGATCTCTTACGAATGTTCAGCAGCCTAACGGCGCCAATCAAAACTTCCAAAATGGATTGATGAGAGAGAATAGGGTCTCTCATCACATGAACATAAAAATTACAGTAGGATTAATATAAAAGATCATCCCAATAACAAGAAATATGAGCTTTAAAAGGAATGACATAAAAGAGTGTACTTAAAAAGAAAGAGAGGAGTAAGATCCCTTACCTCGGGTCCGACTTGACTCGATCGTTCTTTAATCTCCTGAATAATAAACATGAGTTAATTTATACTTCCTTAATAACCTTTTTCATGTTCATTATTCCTTTTATATCACTTATTACCATGCCATTAACATTATGTAATCATTTAAGTTAATAATATTTGTTTTGCCGATATTTGGTTCTTAAGTCGAAAGTGGACTTCTTACAATTACATGTTGTTCATGTGGCCAAATGTTTATTATATACATAATTGTATTCATTATGTAGATATCATATATCTCATATATATCCAGTACATGCATGCATTTATAACATTACATAATCATTTAGAGGTAATAAATGAAATGCACCGTCCATGGAGACGGTAAGCCGTACGTACGCAAGAACGCTACTTTCATTTCTATTTCGTATTTTATAGAATGGAATAATACTGATATAAAGGCATATTATAATTCCAGTATAATATCATATATAATATCATAGTTCAATCCATTATACTTCCAACATATGGTATATAACGAATCAAATCACTTTGAGGGGGCGGTAGTCCGCACTTCCTTAAAATGAAGATATCGCGTATATCCATAATGGAAGCCATCAAGGTAAGAAACAAATGAAAAATAAAGAAGCATAAGTAAAACATAAACATATTATATATCATATATAAAAATAGTGACATCATAATGGCCACCTTTGAAGGTGTTAAATGAGTATTGAACAATCATCGTTTCGGGAGGCATAATTTCTCCATCCATGGAAACCGTATGTTCTTTAACCATTTGATGTAGTTGTGTGAGAGTGTAGCTCGAATAAATCTTATAACAACATCCTAGTATATTGAAGATAATGGTTTTGTTACAAAAGAAATAAATAAAAAGAGTTTAGGGGGTTGGAGAAGAAAAATAAAACAAATGAACATGAGAGAATGAATTACCTTTAAAAGTTTAACTCCTTTTGATTTGAGCCTAAAGGCTTCCATTGAAAGGATTATTCCCAAAGGGAATCCTCTAGGATGAGGAGAGAGATGTGGAGAGAGTAAATGGGAAGGGGTTGGCCGAGCCAAAGTCTTGAGGAGAGTGTGAAATGAGGTAGAGGTGGGGGCCTTTTATAAGAGGAGAGGAGGGGCACTTTTGGAAAGTAAAGAAATATTACTTTATTTGAAAATGTGTTTCGGTTTTAAAAGGTCCCACATTGATATAATTCGTGGATAAGGTGATAAGGGTTCGAAATCCACTCATCCAATTGCTTTTGGACATGTGTAGTTCATAGATTTTACATTATATTTCCATTTTATTTAAATCTTCAAATAATGATGTCATCGCTTCACCATTATTATTTTATAAATAATTTAATTTATTTAATGTCTAAAAATTATAAAAAAATACTATGATGTAGGAAATCTTTTTAGCTTTCCAATGACTATTTATAATCAAAAATCTGATCTTTATATCCCCATGTAAAAATTGTTTTCGTAAAACATATTATGTTTGTGTCATTTTTACTTTTACATTAAATAAAAAGTTATTTATGTCATTTCTCAACCAAAGTGTCTCCATGGGGTCCCCAAGTTGACCCATGGCTTTTCATGGTCGTCCATGACACAACCAATGAGGTTATGACATGTGTAAGCTCATATTATTTTATTAAAGCATTATTTTTACTTTAAACTACACTAATTACCACTAATCGCGATTAAGAACTTAATAAGTTACTATTCACCAACAAATTATTATAATCTCATTGAACCACATTTTACTTCTTAATGAAAACCATGTATGTCAGATTTTTGAAATTAAAAACAAAATAATGGCAAAATTTCATTTAAATGGAAAATTAGTCTTTATAAGTACCACTTAGTGGTTTCACTATTAATCAAAAATTGAAGTTTTTCAGAAAATTACCAAAAATTCACCCTAAGCTATATTTGATATTCCAAATTCAAAAATGAAGTATATTTTACAAAATTCAAAACATATAAGTCACATTAATTAATTTAATAATTAATTCCCGCTGTCAGAGCAAATAGCGTGTTTTTATAAAACAATAAGTATCAAATGATTTGCACCAGTTTAAGTCTAATTTCAAAGTGAAATTGATTCCAATGACCACCAATGGATTAAATGGTAAAAATATATTCAGATTACACATTAAGACCAATTCAAAAGATAATCTAATCATATAAATAAATTAGATTAAAAAGAGGTTTTGAATTTAAAATACAACATTTTACACTATTCATTAAAAAAATGAACTTTATCAGAAAGATACCAAAAATTTACACAAAGTAAATTTTGATGTCCCGATTCTCAAGAAGAGTTTTATTTGGTCCAATAGAATTTATAAGAGTAAACAAAAATATATTTAATGATGGTTCAACATCAAAAGGTGATAAGTGAACCTTTAGTGAAAACTAGGGCATATACGCCTAAAATTGAATTCTTTCTGTTTTTAAGCCATTATATTTTATTGGATAAATGTAAAAACATTTAAAAACATATATAATCATATTTTAGTTATTTCTATCCATTCCCGCCAATACAACAGCTACATGTTAACTACCATTTAAAATAATATTATTTTATTATTAGAGTGCAATGTAAGATTCCCAAGAAAATCGTTGTTGCGTATTGGGTACGCCATCGGGCATAGCATCCCCTTTAAAGTCATATTAATATTTGATTCACAAATATGGGTAAATATAAATATGTCATATTCTTTATTTACCTGGGGTGTTACATCCTTCCCCCCTTTTGGGAATTGCGTCCTCGCAATTTTAAAATTGCGCATGGAAACATCCTTGAAAGTCCCACATCGGAACAAGAGTCGGTAAAACAATCACTTTAAAATAAAGAAATATAAGCACAGAGGTCACCCGATTTAACCCATACTAGGATTCCAAGTACAAAAATATGGACATGGAGGAAAAAACAAAGGGTCATGTTCTGATGGAGAGTGATAGAAAACATGTTTAGGAGAAAGTTAACCACGAGAAAATCACAAACTTGTGATGGGTTAAACGGTATTCGATTCCCCAATAGGAAAAGTTAATAGACAAAATTTTTGTTTTAAGTTACTTTTTATTGAGGAATTTATTCTTAAGGAAACCTAATAACTTATCATGTTGACTTTCAAATTTTATTAGATTCCTTACACAAACTCCTATTTTCTCCAAAAGGCGAGTATCTTGGAAGACTTGTTCACATTAAGAGTACTATAATCAACTTTTAGAGAAGCGCCTAATCCACAAAAGAGAACTATATACTTCCCATGTTTTTATACTTTAACCAAAACCAAAACAAAAAGGATAGTACAAGATCAGATAACCCAGAAAAGGATAACCCATTAGAAATAAAATCTATTCTTAATCTCCAAAATTTGTCCAACAAAACCCAAAGTTCAACGAGGACCATCTGATAAGAAATTTGTCCATAAAATTCCTCAAAGTAAACCAATCTAAGATTGAAACCCAAACATTTTAAGGATTTAGTCACATAGTCTTCAAAGTTAAATCGTAACATTTATCTCAAAACAAAATCAGTTTCTCTTAGAGTCTCGCATTGAAAAGTTATTATCCTAATCACATATCCTCCATGATAGGTTATTCACTTTCATAAATAACCCAAAATCAACTTACTCTTAAAAAAAGAATATGTCAAACTAACCAGGGACTTCACGTAGTCCAGTGGTAGGCGATAAATACCAGTCGCACTTTGGTTGTGGGTTCGATTCCCGCGGCTTTGTCCGACGCGACGGGTTGTCACACGGTCTGCATGTTGTCCTTTTTCCAAAACTATATAATTCTTAAAACATTCTCCAAAATGAGATAAAATATTCAAAAATAATCATAACATGTTTTATCCTCAAGTTTATCTCATTCCTTTCATTTTCCATCATATCATAGTGTAACCCATAATTACCTAAAAAGTAAGGATCATATAAACCCTAATCGTTACCTTTTTAATTATTACCTGAACTTCCACATCGATTGGTCATCTCGTACATGATGCATTATAGTACATACCAAGGTTCAAGTGGTTTATCACGACTCCTTGACATTTGGTTTAGAACAACCATGAGTCTCCTCATTGAATCCTCCATTTTATCTAGTCTCTAAATCAGAGAACCACCACAGTTTCCTTCAAACCTGTTGTCTCTTTGGTGCCTGCTAGATCCATCCATTCACTAAAAACAGAAATGTCAGTGTGAGTATATCAACAAAACCATCATGTACTAATGATGAAGGTAAACACTAAGATACACTTAATCATTTAATTTATCTAAAACTAGGACCCTTTCTGAAATCCTAAACATTATGGTAATGTCACTTATGCTTAAAGAATACCCTAACCTCTAAAGTTATCTAAACCGACCTTTGATACCAACTGTAAGGCCCCAACCATAAACCTTACTTAATCTTGAGTTATTACAAGATTACACATTGAGGATCTTTTCAGGTTTAGAGTTTTAGAGAATTAGGACATAACTATTACATCTCAAAAGATTACAAAGTAGTCTCTTCTACTAAATTTCGATAAAATAAAAACTCTTTAAAAGAAACATATATAGTTCCATGTTTTAGGTAGCATGACTATACCTTGATCCCATCCTTGACCCTATTACACACTATGTCCTGTGAAAAACATTTCAAAAACTTGGGATGAGCATAAGAAGCTCAGTAAGGGATACACAACGAATGAAAACTGTTATATTTTCAAAACAACAAGTAAACCATGAATACTTTATCAATGTAATACTTTTCACCTTCATGAAGTAGTAAAAAATATTCACTGAAAAAAGTATCATTACTTACCTTTTTGTAACCAAAGGATTACCATAAAACCCATATAAAGAACACATAACATATATAAAGGTAACTTGGGACATAAACATACTTAAGTGGAATAACCATACGGTCGACTTCCACACATATCACTTAATGGAATAGCCATACGACCAATTTCCATACATACTTAATGGAATAGCCATACGGCCGACTTCCATACCCAATGCATTGGAGGTTATAACGTAACCACCCGTCCCGGTATTCATGGCACCACCCGTCATAATGTCCAAGTACCATTATTACACATAAAATATGGAAAATATAAACATTTCAATAACAATATTTCATTTTCAATCACAATAAATAATTCCCAGATATTGAATTAATCAATCCATTTTCAAAAACCATTTAAAAGAGATTTTTGAATCAAATTGCCGCATACCACTTTGAAGCTTTTAATGGAATTATAATTTTAAAACATTAATGTCCATATAAATAAATACTGAAAGCCATTTTGAAAACATGGGCATTAAAGATAAAGATTTACAATAATAAATCTTTAAAACATTTAAAATGATATTTTTGTTAAAGGGGTTTTACCAAAATTAGAGACACTTGAATACAATAATTGAGGAATAACATTTAGTCAAAACTTTATAATATCATGAGAATAAATGGATTCATGATATAGTACTCCAAAGGACAGTATATAAACCATATAAGAGTGAATTGGTGCATAACAATAATGAACCCTTAATAGAAATGTCAAATGTGATGAAATCCCTTATAAAGAAGGTATCCTTAAATTAAGGACAAATCAATCTCAAAAATATGTGTGACAAATACAAATACACCTAATATAAGTGGATATTAAGTGTAAAACAATAAAAGGTCATTCACACATATTCAATGGATGACATATTCAATGACTACATGTTGAACCCAATGAAATCGAAATTGGGTTAAAAAGTTCCCTTGATAGCCTAACGACATCACATCAAAATGAGTTGATGAGAGATAAAAAGTGTATCTCATCACTTGGACATAAAATTTACATCAATCAGGATATAGAAGAAAATATCACAACATAATAGTATGTGAATTAAAAGACATAACAAACAAAGTCTTTTAAAATGAGGAGGGTTAAAGGTTCCCTTACCGACTTGGGTATCTTTCAAAACAAACACCCCATGAAAGAAGGAAAATAGATCATTGATGTAAATACTCATAAACAAAAGTATATTACAAAAAGAGTAGAATAATGGGAAATACATACACCACTCAATGGAATTTGTGGCAAATGTAGTATAAATCTCACGGGAATAAAAGTGAGATGAAAAATTCCTCACGAAAACTCGGCAGCCTAACGGCGCCACATAAAACTTCTGAATATGGATTGATGAGATCAAATAGGGTATCTCATCACATTAAAATATAATTTACATAAAGAGGAATATAAAATAACATCCCCAAACATTACAAATAGGATCTTAAAATAAGCGACATAAAGGAGAGTACTTAAAAAGAAAGAGAGAAGTTAGATCTCTTACGAATGTTCGGCAGCCTAACGACGCCAATCAAAACTTCCAAAATGGATTTATGAGAGAGAATAGGGTCTCTCATCACATGAACATAAAAATTACAGTAGTATTAATATAAAAGACCATCCCAATAACAAGAAAGATGAGCTTTAAAAGGAATGACATAAAAGAGTGTACTTAAAAAGAAAGAGAGGAGTAAGATCCCTTACCTCGGGTCCGACTTGACTCGATCGTTCTTTAATCTCCTGAATAATAAACATGAGTTAATTTATACTTCCTTAAGAACCTTTTTCAAGTTCATTATTCTTTTTATATCACTTATTACCATGTCATAAACATTATGTAATCATTTAAGTTAATAATATTTGTTTTTCCGATATTTGGTTCTTAAGTCGAAAGTGGACTTCTTACAATTACATGTTGTTCATGTGGCCAAATGTTTATTATATACAGAATTGTATTCATGATTTAGATATCATATATCTCATATATATCCAGTACATGAATGCATTTATAACATTACATAATCATTTAGAGGTAATAAATGAAATGCACCGTTCATGGAGACGGTAAACCGTACGTACGCATGAATGCTACTTTCATTTCTATTTCGTATTTTATAGAATGGAATAATACTGATATAAAGGTATATTATAATTCCAGTATAATATCATATATAATATCATAGTTCCATCTTTTATACGTCCCACATATGGTATATATCGAATCAAACCACTTTGAGGGGGCGGTAGTCCGCACTTCCTTAAAATGAAGATATCGCGTATACCCATAATGGAAGTCATCACGGTAAGACACAAATGAAAAATAAAGAAGCATAAGTAAAACATAAACATATTATATATCATATATAAAAATAGTGACATCATAATGGCCATCTTTGAAGGTGTTAAATGAGTATTGAACAATCATCGTTTCGGGAGGCATAATTTCGCCATCCACGGAAACCGTATGTTCTTTAACCATTTGATGTAGTTGTGTGAGAGTGTAGCTCAAATAAATCTTATAATAACATCCTAGTATATCGAAGATACTGGTGTTGTTAAAAAAGAAATAAATAAAAAGATTTTAGGGGTTGGAGAATCAAAATAAAACAAATGAACATGAGAGAATGAATTACCTTTAAAAGTGTAACTCCTTTTGATTTGAGCCTAAAGGCTTCCTTTGAAAGGATTCTTCCCAATGGGAATCCTCTAGGATGAGGCGAGGGATGTGGAGAGAGTAAATGGGCAGGGGTTGGCCGAGCCAAAGGCTTGAGGAGTGTGTGAAATGAGGTAGAGGTGGGGGCCTTTTATAAGGGGAGAAAAGGGGCACTTTTGGAAAGTAAAGAAATATTACTTTATTTGAATATGTGTTCCGGTTTTAAAAGGTCCCACATTAATTTAATTCGTGGATAAGGTGATAAGGGTTCGAAATACACTCATCCAATTGGTTTTGGACATGTGTAGTTCATAGATTTTACATTATCTTTCCATTTTATTTAAATCTTCAAATAATGATGTCATCGCTGCATCATCATGATGTCATAAATAATTTATTTTATATAACATTTAAAAATTATAAAAAAAATACTATGATGTAGGAAATCTTTTTAGCTTTCCAATGACTATATATAATCAAAAATCTGATCTTTATAACCCCATATAAAAATTGTTTTCGTAAAACATATTATGTTTGTGTCATTTTTACTTTTACATTATATAAAAAGTTATTTATGTCATTTCTCAACCAATGTGTCTCCATGGGGTCCCCAAGTTTACCCATGGCTTGTATTGGTCGGCCATGACACAACCAATGATGGTATGACATGTGTCAAGCTCATCTTATTTTATTAAAGCATTATTTTTACCTTAAACTACACTAATTACCACTAATCACGATTAAGAACTTAATAAGTTACTATTCACCAAAAAATTATTATAATCTCATTAAACCACATTTTACTTCTTAATGACAACCATGTATGTTGGATTTTTGAAATTCAAAACACAATGATGGCAAAATTTCATTTAAACGGAAAATCAGTCTTTATAAGTACCACTTAGTGGTTTCACTATTCATCAAAAATTGATGTTTTTCAAAAAATTACCAAAAATTCACCCTAAGTTATATTTGATATTCCGAATTCAAAAATGAAGTATATTTTACAAAATTCAAAACATATAAGTCACATTAATTAATTTAATAATTAATTCCTGCTGTTAGAGCAAATAGCGTGTTTTTATAAAACAATAAGTATCAAAAGATTGGCACCAGTTTAAGTCTAATTTCAAAGTGAAATTGATTCCAATGACCACCATTAGATTAAATGGTAAAAATATATTCAGATTACACATTAAGACCAATTCAAAAGACAATCTAATCATATAAATTAATTAGATTAAAAAGAGGTTTTGAATTTAAAATACAACATTTTACACTATTCATTAAAAAAATGAACTTTATCAGAAAGATACCAAAAATTTACACAAAGTAAATTTTGATGTCACGATTCTCAAGAAGAGTTTTATTTGGTCCAATATAATGTATAAGAGTGAAAAAAAATATATTTAATGATGGTTCAACATCAAAAGGTGATAAGTGAACCTTTAGTGAAAACTAGGGCATATACGCCTAAAATTGAATTCTTTCCGTATTTTAAGCCCTTATATTTTATTGGATAAATGTAAAAACATTTAAAAACATATATAATCATATTTTAGTTATTTCTATCCATTCCCGCTAATACAACGGTGACATGTTAACTACCATTTAAAATAATATTATTTTATTATTAGAGTGCAATGTAAGATTCCCAAGAAACTCGTTGTTGCGTATTGGATACGCCATCGGGCATAGAATCCCCTTTAAAGTCATATTAATATTTGATTCAAAAATATGGGGAAATATAAAGATGTCATATTCTTTATTTAGTTGGGGTGTTACAATTGATATGGAGGGTGATGTCTTATTATGGATGAATTCGACCATCGTTGTCACTGGAATGCCGCTGCTATTGGGAGGAGTCAAGGCCAAGCAAGAGGTAGGGATCGTCGTTGTCGAAGGAACTTGGATCTCGCAAGACTGAACAAGAAAACCAGGCGAACCAGGAGGCCTCGTCATCGCAAAGAAGGAATTGAAGACGAAGACCCCCCCCCCGCTGTGCAATGAAGAAATGGGGTGGGAGTAAAAGTTAAATAAATAAATAAATATAATGAAATGATTATGTAATATTTATTTATAATAAATTATTCAAATAAATATAAAATAATACATAATAATTTTCTTATGTAACTTTTATAATGTTAATAAATAGATATCTTATAAAATAAAATATAAGATATCGTAAAATATTTTACTAAATTATATTTTAAATAGTTATAATTCATAAGTTAAATTAATGATTAAATAAAATAAACTTTTTGAGTCATGAATAAATATAAAAATTCAATTAATTAA
This sequence comes from Viscum album, assembly GCA_963277665.1. Classification (NCBI taxonomy): domain Eukaryota; kingdom Viridiplantae; phylum Streptophyta; class Magnoliopsida; order Santalales; family Viscaceae; genus Viscum; species Viscum album. The sequence continues at coordinate 1,704,034,544 of OY728156.1, read as the reverse complement.
TTAATTAAATTAGATCTAATTTGACAATCTAATTAGGTTATACTATAAAATTATTAATAATACATAAACTAATAATGTAAGTATTAATAATAAATTAAAAACATAACAAATCTATTTTATTAAATATTTAATAATAAATTAATAACAATAATAATAATATTTAATAAAAATTAACAGTTAATATTTTTATTACTTAATGATTAGTTGACTTTTTAACAAGTAATATAACTTTAAATTAAAGAGAAAAATGATTTACTTTCATTGTTATTCATTTATTTATTTTCTGTTCTAGATTTCTAGGATCATTCACGAGACATGTATACATCCAGATTTGCTTAACTAACTCAGTATGAGTTAGTTACGTGAGAAAAACTAATACAACGTGCGAGTCACGTAAAAACACATGTGTACAGAGCACAACAGAGGGACTTTTTGAAGTTAGTGGAAGTCTTTAGTGACAAGCAGTATGTGATAGTGGGTTTTTTAAGGCAGATTTGCTGCAAATTTTGAGGGGAGAGGCTCCTTCATTCCACAAACACATCCATCTAAGAAAAAATAGAGACTCTCATTTGGGCTTCCGGGAGATGCACTAGAGACTTGCATGAGACCAAGGAGCCCGAGAGTAGAGAAGTATTTGGGGTGTTCTTCTTCCCTATGTCCTTAGTATTTGTACTCTATTCTTGGATGTTTTCACTTCTTTAATCAATATAATGATAGGTTGAACTTTCTATGATTGGGAATTTTAAAACATTCTGATTATGATCTTTAAATCATTATTTGCTTACATTTTTAGGAAATTAGAATCAATTAGAGAGACTGATTCAGTTTACAATCATTTTATCATTCACACATCAATGTTTTCATTTTCAAACATCAATATTGACTAGAAATGTTGATCTTGAATTCATTTTTAAAATCTTTTACAACTTAAATATTGGAAATTACTGGAGAGTTCTTTTCCAAATGTTATCTTTTAAAACATCTTTGCTTCTTGATTATGTTTTTGTGTGGTGACCTCCAAAACATATTTCTATTCCTATTGAGTTTCATGGAAAGGGAAATTCTTCAGTCTTTCTTTATGTGTGATTCGATTGTAAGTTGTGGAGAGAATATCCATTCATACTAGTAGTTTATAATTCATGAGTACTTTGTTGATCTAGCTCCTTTGTCTTGCTGCTTAATACTAGTATAATATATTTCTCTAGTTTATCAGTAATACTGTTTATTTTAGTTTCATTATAAAAAAACTAGTTTCTTCATCATGTTTCCATTTTATCATTAAAATATTAATAATAATAAGTAAAAAATATGTTTACATCATTGGTGACAACAGTGATGTTTTTAGTTTTAAAACCATATAATTCAGTCACCTGCCTTCTCTGTGGATCGACCCTGCACCACTATGCTAGTGTGGGTTAATTAATGTAATTTTGAGTGCTGTGATGACCTCCAGCCTCATCATACAACTATGTAGATAAAGGACTCATTACTAGTGAAGGGAGTACTAATACTATTGGTATAAAAAGTTGTGGGTACCCTATCAATAGTATGATAGGGGAATATAAACCATGTCATTTATTTTATGATCCAACCTGATACCTAACATCATCATGCATTTAATTAGAAGTATCATTCTCATAAAACATTACATTATATCTAATATACCACAAATAATAATAAAAATTCATTCTATGTTGAAGAATACTCAGGGTATGCTTCTCGTGGGAAAAAATCTGAATCCCATTGATTTATATATGAAATAATGATGTTTATAGGGGAAAAGGGGTACATTGAGTGTATAACAGGTCACAATACATCTGAAATTGACTCAAAAACTAGGTGTCCCAGTACCTGGACATGGATTTTTCTACAATATCATGGTATGTGTCATGTTCACATGGCACACAACATGTCCATACTCCCATGGATCTTCCCGTCTCAGTCGTCAAATGCTCATGCACATGGTTGTTCCAATCTACCTACCAAAATTTGTGCCCATGTAATCCCATAGTGTTCACCCAAACACAAACAAAGGACCTCATGGTATGTGGTGGTTTTACATGTTGTGTGATATTTTTATTCACCAAAAACCTTAGTCCCCCTAAATATGGAGGCTTCATTGCCTGTATTCTTCTTATCTAAACACATTGTAGTCATGTATTTTATGAAATCTCAGGTTCTTCACACATATCTATATTGGACTTCAATATCGAAAAATATTCCATTTGACCACCTATAATTGAAGGTAAATGTATTTTGTAGTCAACTCATAGACTCTGGTGCCTATAAATTACATTACGGTCTCTACCTATTGATTCACCATGTCCCTTGTGCACCTCATGATTCCTATCACCACTCCAGTTCCCAGGTCCATGAAGCATCACACTTGTTCCATCTTGATTCTTAAACAAATCACCATCCTTATTATTTTTCGAAAAGCCTCCATGAATAAGGGGGTTCCATCGATATAAAATCTTCCTCATAAATGTCAAACTACGACCCCATGTGCCTACGATAAAAAACATGACTAAAATTGTGGTGAAATACCATGAATAATGTAAATAATTTATTATCCATGTGTTCTTGAAAAATTATTTCATATATAGGGATATCTAGTGGTGAAATCATGGCATATCAAGATTAATCTGATACAAACAATTCAATCTTTTTAACAGGAACATGGAATGTATGTGAAATCATAGATCAATTAAAATAACATAATATTCCAATATTATAATCAAAAGGTAAAAAACCAAAAATGATGTGTCCTGCCTTGATTTTTGATTGATTGTTAGTGACGAATGTATTATCCAATGATAAATAAGAACCACTATATTCACTGCCTCTCTATCCTCATTGATCTGATCACCTTTCATTCCCTGATATTATTTTAACAATGAGAAACAAACATCCAAATCTAAAACCCTCCAAGGGTTATGGGGATAACCCTTTCAATTTTCCAAAAGATGGTATTAATAAGATAATTTCCTTTATATCATTTAAAATAAAATAAAATTAAAAAATATTAAATTTCAAAAAATGTACACACTAATGAACACATCCATCAAATCTTCTGACAAAAACCAATCATAGGTTTAACAAAGAGAAAAATATATGTTCTCGAATCAGCGGTGGTCTCATATTTCCTATTTGATTACCTGAAGAATGAAAAAACCAGAAAAACTGAAAAAAAATAATGAGAATATTGTAAAATATATAAATATTTAATATATATCTCTTCTGGGTTCCTGATACAACTATAAACCACACCAAATCTGACGATAAATCTATATATGTACATTGGAATAATTAAAGGATATTCCATCCAAATCAGGGTTGATACATTGTAAATTTTGTACACATTCTCTAATTTTAGAGTGAGTTTCACTAAGAATCATATTCATTGGGATAAAAATAGTTTCATTTCAATATCATTAAATTATATTCCTATGATTTTATAACATTATTGTTATTAAATTTAAAAACATCAAGAAAAATATGGTCAAAACATGTGTGGTTAAAAAAACTAAACAAACTTGAATTTTTGAAAAAAATTGAGGAAAATAATATTATATTCTTTTTTTATCTATACATACCTAACACGAATTAATATGGTTCAAAAATTTCATAGTATGATTTATTTTTTTTAACATAGTTATTAATTTTAAAAGTCACCAAAAATTGCTGAAAATTAAAAAAATGTGTTCTAATTATAATGAAATCATTGGATAATTATTCTACATAATTTTAGATTTCTAATAATAAACCATTTTTGAATATGGTGGATACATTTATTAAAATTTTCTATATTTCTATTTTCATTTTTATATTATTTAAAATGACATATCACCCTTTAAGGAGTCAAAATATAGTAGATACCTCCATATTAGTATGAAAACAATTGAAAACCATCACTGAGTAATTTTTTTACCTATTTAATTCATCCATACAAACATATGAAGCCGAAAATTCATGGAATGATGGAAATTGTAGTATCATATATTTAATAGTTTATAATAAATGCAAAAGAACACTAATAGATGTTAATGCTAAAGAATCATGCTCAGATTAACACATAAACATAGAAAATTGATCTTCGATTCAATTATGATCTATATAAAACAAACCCATTTTAATATGACTTGTGATTTTTCTCAGTATAGTTAAAATATCATTTGAGCTAAACATTCAAATTTGATTCCGACACATTCACATGGTCGTGCATCTATCAGTTGGAGGATGTGCAATTTTTTCCATGTATTCCCGCTTTCCACAGGTGGGCGACATCTGTTCCTTATTTAGGGACGTTTTCACCATGATCAAAATGGGATGATGGGATGTCAATTCCTCCTTAAGTGGATTTATCCTCGAAACTCATTACCTAGTCTGGGTCACCCTCATAGATTTGAGTCGTGGTTTGTGAATCTCATTCCCAGTGCCATATCTTTGTGGAAGCTGGTTAATTACAATACACCCGTCAGAACATTCCATGGGGTCTTGAAATGGTAGAAACATTCAGTCGGAGTAGATGACAACATCAGACATGTCGGGGAATATTTGGATGTGTGGACATTAGGGAATGTGCATTATTCTTCATATGAAGGCATACCAAGTGCACAGAACCTAAGGCGTCCCATTATGATCGCGAGGTATCATATGCCGGAGGCATGTCTTTGAGGTTTTATTAGCCTCCCATGTTTAACATGGTGTATGTCACGAGTTTAACGTCTTGTAGAGACGGTTATGAAAAAGGCATGATTCTGAGGTTTTGTTTAGGCACCTCATGTTTAACACAATGTAGGCTGCAAGATTAACGACTTGCGGAGATGGAATGAGAGTGACCAAAACGTCCAATAGAGACAGATCATATTGGTACATCCCTAGTAGAGAAACACATAGAAGGTTTTTCAGATGGATGGATCAGAATTCCCAATGAGGATGGATCTGGGGTGGTGTGCCCCATAGAGGGAAGATATCACATTTTGAAGGATGTTATGGACACCACTAAGGGTGGATTCGAAAGAGTGCACCCCAAAATGGAGAACACTGGATGGATAGGTCAGAATTCCCAATGAGAGCAGACTTGGGGTGGTGTGTTCCATAACGGAAATATGTCACAACATGAAGGCTGGTTTGGACACCACTGAGAGTGGATCATGGAGTGTGTGCCCCATAATGGGGAACAACAAGGTTTTCCATTATCTGGGATTGAACCTCATGGAGGTTTCCTATGTACCCTTTGTAGACGACAGGGATCCAAACCCATGTTGTTTGAAGGGGTGATAAATCGGGGTGTACACATATTAAAATGACCTAGATACATGTTGGGGCTTACACATCGATAGCATCCCATCACAAGAGGGATAATATTGGTTTCATGATTAAGGATATTATGGGGATTATGCATTGTTATCTACCATAGCGAATGGAATCATCCCACCAGGATGTGGCGGCCTGGGTAAGAACCAGGATCGGTGATGGAGATTTGAATGAAGTGGATGGAGAATGAGATGGAACTGTTGAATGGATGATGGTGATTTTGGTATTGAGCCCCAAAGTGACTACCTACATATCCCCATTGTAGAGAATCAAAGTATGCGTAGTTCTAGAGGCTATGGGACACTAGAGGAGGCATCTTGTGAGAATAGATGCATTGATAAGATAAGGAAGAAGAAGAACCTTCAGGATAGGGCATGAACTTCCAGAAAAAATAGGAATAAGGGAGAGACCGTGATGGTACATGAGTGATGGGATTGAACATTGGGGAGACTTTCTACATATCCCCACATTAGGGAATCCAATTCCATGTAGTTTATGATGGGGTATGGAATCATTTTGTAGGAATAGGATAGAAACTCGAAAAAATACATGGGCTTATGAGTGGTTAACAGCCCGAGTTAGTCTGACGCTCAAGGGGTGGACCAAAGACATGGGTCCCAAAAAGGGGGGCACCAAAGTTTACTAGTGATTGGGGTTGATCCTTAGAGGGTCTTCGTACATACCCTACCTAGGAGACAGGGATCAAACCCACATAGTTCATCTTTCAATGGGTTACCGTTGTGTGGGGGCTAACAACAGCTTACTGCTAGATGGGGTACAATGGCTTACAGCTTGATGGGGTACAACAGCATACCGTTGGATAAGGTACAATGGTTTACCGATTATTGTGGGTCCTAAAGGCTTACTATTGGATGGGGTTGAACATCATGGTGGCTTCCAACATACCCCTCCTACGAGATAGGGATCACAACACACGTAGTTCAAATGGGTACAGTTTATCATCTTCCAGGATGAAAAGGGGGTGTACAATTTACGCCATGTAGGATGAGGGTGAATTGATGTGAATTGGATCAGGACTAATGGTTGTTTGTCTTAAACCTCAGGTAGGCATCCAACGTACCTTTCCATAGAAGAGATCAAAGTCCATGTAGTTTGGGAGTGTTTGGTGAATCGACATGAAGGGGTAAGGACCAGTAGGTGTTGGAATTGAACCTCAGAGAGGCATCCAACATACCATGGCTAGGAAAGGAAAAAATTTCACATAGTTCAGGATGGAGGATACAATTTGACATCATACGGGATGATGGTGAACCGACATGAAGGTGGTCGGAGCAACTGGGTGTTGGTCTTGAACCCTAGGGATGCTTCTTACGTACCTTGAATTTGTGAAAAGGATCAAATTCCATGTAGTTCATAATGGAGGATACATTTTAACGTCATGCGGGATGACGGTGAACCGACATAAAGGAGGTCAGAGAAACTGGATGTTTGGATTGAACCTCAGGGAGGATTCTTACGTACCTTGCCTAGGAGACAAGGATGAAATTACACATAGTTCATAATGGTGTTGGGCTTACACTCTAGGAATCTAAGGAAGGATTCCATGGTTGATGCTTACTCTATTCCCACATGGTTCATGCATTCTGTGAGAAACAAGAAGAAACAAGGACTTGACGATCGTGGTGCAAATGTGCGTCCACGAAGAATGGTGTATGGGGATTCTACTCTAGGGAGGCCTAGGGTTCCACTGTGGAGTGACAATAGTTTATGGGGCTTAAGAAATGGAAGATTCTATGGAGTCTCTATGGAACAGAAATTTTTGATGGGGCATATGCATGTTAGTTGCCCATGTTTCGAAATAAAGAGGCAATGTTTAATGGGGCTTACACATGGAAGCAGTCAGTGTGTTGCAAGGTAACGACAATGGTGGATGGGGCCTATGGATGGATGCTACCCAGGAGCCACTAAGGATTGTAAATGGTGAAAGGGGATTACACATGGAAGAAACTCAGGTGCCGCTAAGGAGAGGCAATGGTGGATGGGTCTTACACTTTGATATTGCCCAGGTGCCGCTATGGAGAAGCAATCATGGATGGGGTTTACACATGGAATCTACCTGTAATGTAATCCTAATTTCTAGAAATGAGGGAATCCCAACTCACCAGTGGGTTAGGGAATGTAATTGTAGCGTATAGATATGCGCTAGTGCACAAGTGGGATAACACCAAGGGCATTGGAATCAGTCTGAACAAAGGGATATGAAATGTTTGAATCACATGCCCGACATTTGTAACGTGTTGAGGGTGGTGTGACGATGGTAGATAACGGTTCAACATGTTGGAAATACAACATCCATATCATGTTAGCCTAAAATGGGGTCAAAAAATGAGGGTCAATTTTGGACCATGTTCACAACATAGGACCTCACTCAAAGTGTCATACAAAGTCTTCCGGCGCATTGGCCCAGAATGGTAGGTGATCTGAGGTGGCATGGGACTCGACCATTAGGGGGTCCCTTTAGAAATGAAATAGGATGAGTACCCTAATGAAGGACACACGAATCATGAGGTGGAGTGAAGGATTTTTTGAAAATATTCCAAAGATCTTGTAATTACGCCAGTTTAAACATGGCATTAGGCATCTTATGTGTAGCACATAATCAATCTCTTATTTGGAACAAGAGGCATACTATTACTGAATGGTACGGTATACTATAGTTTATAGTCATGTAGACACGACTATTAGAATCTTATGAATGGAACATAAGGAATCACTCAATTAGGGAATGAGGCATCCTATGTTTGGTACAGAGGGTGTACTATTTTTTATAGTCATGTAGAGAGGACTATTTGCATCTTATACTTGGAGAATAAGGAATCTCTCATTTATAGTAAGTGGCATCCTATATTTGACACATAGGGAGTAATACAGTTTATAGTGACGTAGATAGGACTATTGGAAAATTATGCTTAGAGAATAAGGCATCGATCGTTTAAGGAATGAGGCATCCTATGTTTGGCACATAGGATGTACTACAGTTTATATGCATGTAGAGAGGACTATTGGAATCTAATACATGGAGCATAAGGCATATATTGTTTATAGAAAGAGGCATCCTATGATTGGAACATAGGGTGTACTACAGTTTATAGTCATTTAGATAAGACTATTGGAATCTTATGATTGGAGAATACAAAATCTTTTGTTTGCAGCAAGTGGCATCCTATATTTTTCATATAGGGTGTGCTACAGTTTATAGTCATGTAGAAAAGACTATTAGAATATTATGCTTGGACCATATGGAATATCTAGTTTCGAGAAAGAGGAATCATATGTCTGTAACATAGGGTGTACTACTTTTTATAGTCATATAGATAAGACTATTAGGCCTAGGTGCATAACAATGGTTGTGTTGGGACTTACGCGAGAGTGGCCCTTTCTGGTTCAACTAGGTATAAGAGCCAAGTGATAGGTTTTGGATGAGTTTCTTGATGAATGGTTTGACTCAAGGTACTCTGGGAATTGATGATGAGAATATCAACACACAACATTGGAAACTAACCAAGTGGAATATGTCAACTCAAGGTGTTTCATGGTGTGGTGAAGAGTATCTCAAAACATGGTATTAAATAGAAGGAATGTGGGTGTGCATAAGGGTGGAATGGAAAATATCGATGCCCCTGTGCGAAAAGATCATAATGAAACTGTCCATTTTTCAAAGAGGTTAGTGACAAAAGAAAATGGACTGGCCCGGAGGGCTAGGACCACAGCCCAACACTGATCCCGAGCGGGGGTATGGGGGGTGCAGCCCCCGTGGTATGGACCGGTGGGCGCGAAGTTATTTGCTTCAAAAAAGATATGGCTTCACGAAGTAGCTTTGTAGAGGAAAGGTTTTCATAGAGGATGGACTCGAGAAACATAGGGGTTCACATAGAAAATGGCCTCATGGAGGAAAGGAGCTTATGGGGAAAAGGAGATCACAAAGCAAAGAGGCTCGCAGAGCAATGGGTCTCGCGGAGCGAGGAATCTCACAGAGCGAAGCGGACCACAGAGCGTAGCCACTCGCAGAGTGATGTAGCTCACAGATAGAAGTAGCTCATGAAGCCTCAAGAAACCTGAAGGTTCTCACTCCCTTAAAAAGGGTGTATCCCTTTACTAAGGGCATCACTTCGCAGTGCACTGGTGCTCTGAAAAATGGGAGATCGGCCACCCAAGGGGCAGCGTAACCGTTCTAATGAAAGGGGGTGAGCCAACAATTTATAGGGGATGAAGGTCATTGGAGTGCGCTGCAATGCACAAATGTGCACCGTGATGTACAAATGCGCTTCGTGATGGAAATCTCGCCCCGCAACTGGATGGAGTTACCTCATGTTTATCTTAATTGTGGAGTCGATCATTATCGGCCATCACGACACTTGCAGAGGCTCTAGTCAAGCTCCCACAATTTTGTTATAATCGCAGAGTCTACCATCACGGCCTTCACAGATTATCCGGTCAAGTTCCTCTGCTCCTCGAACGTGGAGGGAGCTTTTGCGAATGGGCTCCGTGAACCAGTTTTCCAGCGAAACATCGAATGTCGATACCTCCTAATCCATAACTCCATTTTGGCTCTATGATCATTCAAATAGAATATTGGGAAATGAGAAATGCTCTTGGATAATATATGGATGTAATTGGAATATTTTTAGAATCGTTTTCCTGTTCCAATAATATTCAAGGTAGAAGTCACCTAAAAGGGTAAATTTGAAAAAATGATTTTGGATTTCCACGAAAACAATATAGAATGATTCTCAATTATATGAGGTTTTCAAAAGTAAAAAATCAATCAATATAATCCCTATATTTATAGGTATGATCCAACGTATCATTTCTACTTGATATTTTTATTAAATTGACATATCACCCATCTTGTGGTTAAAATTGAGTTGATGAGTTAAATTTGACATTAACACATTTAAAAATGATCCCGAATACATTTCTGATCTATATGATTCAATCACACATAAATTAAATTATTTTAAAATATTACATTATCATTTTATAATTTATGACACTTTCTCATTTTCATGTATTTATAGGTTCTAATTATAACTTTTATTTTTATCTTTTTCTTCAGTTTAATCCCTCTCCTAATATTCCCATTTTATGGATTAGGTTTCTAGTTTTGACATAAACATTTATATTTTCTTTTGTATATGCCATTACTTATTCCCCACCATTGACATTCAGTTCTATTAAGACTCTAGTTTCACACTTCTATATTCAACTTATACATTAGTAGTGACTTCATCTTATATCTTGTTTCCTAATTTATAATAAAATTTTACTTTTTTCTTATTATCTTTTCTTCTTCTCAATTTTGGATTCTTATATTTTCTTTATAATTTTTATTTCATATTTTCTATTATTTAAAATTATTAATGTTTTATTGTATATAATTTTTGTCAACTATTTCTTCTCCTACATATACATCTTCTCCAATTTCATGATTCTGACATCAACCATCTAGATTTTTTATTTTTATTTTACTTATTTTGTTTTCTCTTATATTTTTACATTATATTATGTTATTATTTAATTTTCATTATTCAATTTTTTCTTATTACTTATATTTATTTTATTATGAATTACTCTCATAGAATTCATCTCAAAATGTACGTTTATATTTTAATTCTAGATATACTTTTATTTAGTGTTTTTTTCATCTAAATCTTCGATATTACTTCCATGAAATGTTTATTTTAAATTTATTTTAAATTTATCTTCATTTGACATCATGATTATTACTCATATTGATTTTCGATTTTGTCTTCAATAATTGTTTTTATTTTATATTTTTATTCATATATTTAATTTAATAAATATATTTTTATTTTTCTATAAGATTATATATTTTTCCTCATCTAGTTTTTCTTCATGTTTTTTTGTTATTTTTTTAATTACTTTTGAGACATCTAGATTTATCATTTACTCATACTTCTGATTATTCCCCAGTTTACTATCCTATGTATTCCAGATTTACTTCTATCTCTAGATCTTCCTTTTTTTGTAGCATCAAATTACACAACGACTTCATCTTTTATTTATTACTATTTTTTTTAATATAAATTTTTTTAATAATTCATTGATATTTATTCTTATATCGAACTAACAAATTTTTTATTAAAAATAATTTCCTCTTATGGACACCCTTATATAAATTTTTTTATTTATATTATGATTCACGTTATATATTTAATTTTAATGCTACATTCACAATTAGTTATGAATTATTCCTTCTCCTTATAATTCTGATCATGTATTATGACTTATTTATTTGTTGCATATTAAATTTCTCATATTATATTATGTCTCATTATTTATTTTTACATTAATTTTTTCCTTATTTGTAAAATCAATTTAATATATTCCCTTACCTATTTCCTAATTGTATGACATAGATTAGGAATCATATTTCACTTCCACTTTTTCCCCAAAGTTCAAATTTAGTAAAGACTTTCAGGTCTCAAATTTTATCTTCATATACGGTCTGAAATTTCCATTTTTATTTTTTTATCTATGTTTTGATATTCATTTTTTCTTCAATATTTTTTACAAATATTTTTTTATACCTTGTAGAATATATTAGTGATTTTTTATATTTTTTTCTCGGGATATATTTTCTAATGATTATATATCAACATTTACTACTCCTTTAACTTTCACATATTCTTTCAAAAATTTCTTTATATTTATTCTCTTACTCCAACTATTGCTTTGATAAATGTATTAATATCTAATTAATATTATAATTCACTATATGTATATTTTTATTCAGTATTTATTTCAAACAGTTAGTTTTTTATTCTATATTTTCCAACTTAACTCTTTTCATTAATATCATATAATATAATTGAAAAATAATCTATCTCAATATACATTTCTTTTAATTCCATTTTTTCTTTTGATTATTAATTTTTTTATATTTTTTTTAATTACGATCTTCCTACAACTATTGTGTAGATATATAACGATCATCTAAATATAAGAGTGGTTGTAGATGGTTTTTTATTAAAATAAATGTTATTTAAAATAATAAAATTTATGTTTTAAAATAATTAATATTATAATGAAGAATATATTTCGAAATAAAAAATAAAATATCTTCAAAATGTGATATCATATTTGAATGTCATCAGTGTAGTATTTCAAGGAATTATGTTTTTTAGAGAATGAAATATAAAAAATAGCATTGGAGACAAAGAGTACATATTCATTGGGAAGTGTTTCCAAGAGAAACACATATAAAAAAGAAGAATTATTTATGAATGGATATTATAATTATTATATTCAATTTTTCTCATGAATTTTTAAATTTTATTTGTGATGATAATATAAATATAAATATTTTCTATTATTTATATTTATGAATAATTTACATTAATTAAAAATAAATTGAAAAATGTTTATGTAGAATGGTTTATCCATGTTTTACTCTATTGCTTATCAGTAATAATGACATGATAAATTATTTGTTTCATTGATGACTATGGTACATACACCACCGTCATTTTAGAAAAGTTTCTATTCATTTACAATAATTATGTCTTTTAGATCATTATTTTGATGAAATATAATACAATTTATATTTTTTTAATGTTTTAATGAAGTTTGTTTTTATGTTAAAATTCATATCGCCAATAGTACAATGGATGAGGTGTGATATCCTCATATCATGCATACATTTTAAGGTGTTTAAAATTACTAATTTCTATATAAAATTTTTTATTCTTTCCAAATGTTGTAAAATTTGACTTGTTTTATGTTTGGGGAAGGAAATAATAGATAATATAAAAGGGAACAAAAAAAGGCCACTATTGGAGCTAAAAGAAACTTCGTTATACAAGCTAAGTAAACTATTATGAAAATTAATTTTTGAAACCAAAGAAGATTTATAGAACTACAGAAAAACAATTACATGTTTTTTATTTAATTAGATGATGTGATTTCGTCATGAATCTGTTGCCTCTTATGACAAGTCATGACGCCATTACATACTGTAAAAAAATATTACAAGTAATTTATATCAAATACATGGAATAAATTCTTAGGGAATGAAATAAATGAAACATCCACTTATTATGAAGATTTTAAATCACATAAAATGTTAAAAAATAAAAATGTTTCAAAAAATATAAAAATAAATGAAACCAATATGTGAGGGTTATAGAAAACCCATTTATATTCCTCCTCCAATGGCCATAAGGCCTTCATTTTTTGTTGATTTTTGATCATCCACCTTTCAAGGGGTGAGGTGGAACCCTTACAAGTCCTGTAGGTGTAAGTATTACATAGACCATATTTCTTAGAAGAATTATTTTCCCATAGGCTTCAAACATTACATGCAACCTAGACTAACTACTTGTAACTGCTCCCCCCATCATCTTCATCGTGAAATATGCTCTCCACCTTTGCATGGTTGATCATCTAGGCATTCCTATGTAATGAACAAGATTGTGCTGATATAAGGCTTCAAACCCTCTCATTCTTGCAATCCATTTATATTTTCCAATGGTGAATACTCTTGCTCCTCCTCCTTCTGAGGTTTGTTCCTTATAGGTTGTCATGTTTTCATCTTGCACATAAGGTGGCCTGAAGGTCTCGAGGTGGCCCGAAGGGCTTACTGACCCGACAACATAGGTGGACCAAAGGCCTTAAAGGACTTGAGGACTAAATCAGTGGCCCACAGATCCAAACGGGGGAATATTCCGGCCACTATAGTACCAAACAGTGCTGCTACAGTTCCTCTACAGTGCCTTCTATAGTAACTCGGAAATTATACCCCACCTGGAATTGTTCCCAGGTCTCTTGAAAACACATTTATATTCACTCTTCAACCGCACAACAAGGAGCATACCAGACTTGTTGAGCCACACAGATAATAAGCATGCACGAATCTATGATTCAGAGCCCAAATTTTCCACTATTCTTTAGTAACAACCTGTCTCAAGTATCAATTATTCTCATTCTCACTAGGATTATAATAATAGGGTAGTTTAATTCATGTCCGGTGATGTGATTTTAGGGGATATTTTGATTAAATATTATCTCTATTTATTCTTATTTTCTTGGATTACTTCAACACCATTTATCAATTCCAATATTATTCATTTTGAAATTGCATAACGATTTCTTGTGATTTGTGGATGTTTATTTTGATACACAGATTAATTGTACTATTTTATGTATGACCATTAGCTGTTCCAATGATGGATTCCCAAGATTATAGAATTATACCAAGACCAAGGATCGTTGATAACAGAATTCCAACACCAAACCTGAATAAATACCTTATCAATTGAATACCTATAACATGAAGATAATGATCATTAATCATGGAATTAATCTCTCCTTATATTAAACCCAATCCTTATTGCACTATAATTATTTCTAAAAAACCCATATCATTTAAATTTCAATTCATTTAATTAATTTAGAATATAAGGATTGTCCTCGTGGGTTTTACAGTTTGACTTCCTAGATATTACATTATCGGTTGTATTTTCTAGGTTTTATTAATTATTAAAAAAATTTATCCCCCTAGGAATGTAATGATGCCCCAGATGATTTTCGAGTACATATGTGTTCTTAGTGAACTTTACATTGATTGTTGGGGGAAATTTCATTCTACCTATTATGGGGACGTATAACGGGCGTGACAATTATTATAGGAAACAATCATATTAACTCTCTTTCAGATATCTGATCATTTTGATCCACCAAGGGGTATTAACACTATATTTGGGTCAAAATAAACTTCTGTTGATAGGTGAAATATGTTGGTATTCACTATGAAATGTAAAATTAAGTATGTATAGATTCCTATTTTTTTAAATTTTATATTCAATTCTGATTGATTCGAGTTCTTTGTTAACAGTAATTCGACGGAAGCTATCTTAAGGTGTTTATTGGATATAAAAAAATACATCCAAAACATGTCTCAACTTAGGTTAAGATTATGATTATGAATGATCAAAAAGAATCATTCAGAAAAATTTTACAATAGGGAATCTAATTATATTAGTTGAAATTTATTACATCCCATTTTTCTTGATGGGGAACACACTCGTTAATTTTTTAATGAATTTCACAGAAAGGCCAATTCTTTCTTTTACAGTAGTGAAATTTCTTCAAATCTAAATATCCATGTTCTACTTTTTTAATGATAGTTTTATTACATTGGAAAACTCTATTAAAAATTGAGTATAATATTGACAAAATGACCTCTGATTAGAGTGGAAACTTTAAAAAAAATATCCAAGACATTTTTGACATGTAAAAATTAACTAAATGTCAACCTAACACTTAAATTGATTTTTATGATGGAAATTTATATATTGACTCCCAATTCACCATATATTATTTTAAAAAGTAGCAAATATGTTATGATTTCCAAGGAAATTTATAACATTATTTGAAATAACACATGTTAATCTAATGTGTGGTGTAGTCATAATTATAGACCAAATAGTTTTTTATATTTAAATAAATTAAAAAATGAATTTTTTGGTTCATAACTAGAGAAATACAACATATTTTTGATAAATCAAAATAAACACGCCATCAATTAATTTTTTTCATGTAGGAAGAGACGGCCCATTAATCTGAATTTTGGATTGTTTGAATTGATCGAAAATAATTTTACTTTTAAAAGAGAGATACATGAAAAAATGGTTGAAAACCATGGAAAGGACTTTATATTATAGTTAAATGATAAGAAAATTAATTCCATTTAATATTTTACATGTTGAAAAAATTCATATTTCAATCATACATGTGGTTTTACCAAAAATGAACAAAATCTCATTTTTATTACATTAAAATTCAAAAAATGTGTGTCAAAGGATTAATACATAAAATAAAATGATGAATTGTAATAGAATTATAATAAATTGATCTTTAATAATTTTTGAAAAGTATAAATATACACCACAATAATTTAATATGTAGTGTTGAAGTAATGACTGAAAAAATGATAAATGACTTCATAAAAATGAGTCAAATATTCAAGACCAAAAAATAATAATTTTGATTGTGAGCTCATTGCACACATAAAATTATGTACTCTCTATTTACTATATGTAAAAAATTATTCAGAAATCTTTGTTCAATGATTTTATGAAATTCCATGAGAATATTCTAGGTGTTGACACTTTTTCAATTACATCTATTTTTTTATGCTAATTATGAAATGATTCTTACTGATTTTTATTTATATTTTTCATTATTATCACTCAATCATGTTATAGGCTAATTTTTCATATTTTCAATTCAATATATATATTTTATTTTACATCTACCATTACTTCCACCCCAAAATGGAGAATAATGTTAGTTATGATTTTAATTACTTTATTTTAGAACCATTATATATTCATCTTCAACTTCTGGTTTCATGTTTAATTTATATTCAAAAAATAATTTTATCTTATTAAATTTACTTTTCCATGATTTAATATTTTGTTGTTTATATTTACATTATTTAGTCTTTTATTTCTGATAGTTTTTATTTTTTATTTTTTATATCTTTTCAATCTATTTCATCAATTTCATAGTCATCAATAACAATTTTTATATTCTGATTTCAAGAATTTCTTTTTTGTTTTTGATTTATCTTCATTTTATTTGAATTAATTGTATATTGGTGTTTATTTTCTTCTTTATTTTATTAAATTGTAATGAAGTAGAAGGATAATTTAATGTTGAATCATTACACTCACCCTATCAGCTATGATGTCATAATATTTTCATGGTTATGTTGATGAAGTAAGTAAAACAACCACAACCATTAGTGGGTGACTACATTTCATTTTCTAAAATGATATCTTTTGGATCATTTCTAGATGAATCAAAAGAAAAAATATATTTTAAATATCAGAACATTAAATATGTTTTTACATTAATATTATAATAACCTGGAGGTTAGATATTGGGGTAGTATATATAACCAATTGATCAAGAATTTTAATTCTAGTGGAAGCATAATTCATCCTATTGTAGGGAGGGATGGAGTGCTATGTAATGTTGATAAAACCCGCATAGATGGATTCTCTTTCGGTTATCTTCACTTTCTAGGACACCTATATATTTTATCACAACTATACAGTCAGAGGAATCTTGGGGGAGGGGTGATATACATTGATTATCATTATTCAATATAAAATTAAGAATATCAATAATCGTATCAATGAATATGGAATTTTCTATTATTTTGTAACTAAATTTTTTACTTAAGATATATTTAGATTTATATTTCATAGATTATTGAATGTATTGAAGAAAAACTTCAAGCCGTTGTAACTTCTAAGGAAAGGCATTATTTTTTTTTCAAGAGAGAGTAATCATTATGTAAAACATTTTATTGGTCATGTTGATTATAGATGTTGGAAGGTATTAACCACAATTATTCTAGATGAAACACATAGTCATTAATTTTGGATCGTTTTTTTCTCAAACTCTGATTCATTATGATAAGTCCAATGGAATAAAATCAACTTTTAATTTTCATATTATTATATTCAATTTTCATTCTTATTATATTGAAAAATCCTCAAAAGGGGTTTTAAATAGATTAAATGAGGACATATTTGAGTTAAAACATAGGAAAATGACATTCCACCCATTCCCAATCAATGTGAAACATGAAACCACCAATATAACATCAAACATTCTCAGTATGACCAAATGTTTCATTTGAAAAACATATTCTTATTAAATGGGATCAACCCCAGGAAAAAGATTTTAGATTTCTATGATGTTTTATGATAAATTTGAATATCCCTTATGTTATTTAGACCTGTGGTGGTGTCATAATTGGAAAACATATATTATTAATAAATTTAAATGTCCCCGAAATAACATGTCTTAGGTCCGTAACCTATGGAAAAACATCGTAATGTCATTAAATTAAATGCAAACATTTATTGATTAATTTTTTATATATGGAATGATAACACACATCAAAATGACTTATAATTTGTCGGTAATGACCAAATGTGTGTTTCAATTGATTTAATAGTAGAAATACAAACATCAAAGGGTGAATACCGAAAAAACATCATATTGTAGAGAAATAATAATAAAAAAATTGTAGTTTAATTTTTTAGATATAGAAACAAATTGAACATAAATCCAAAAGGTGGTTTTGTAGAATTAATATAAGCATGTTCTTATTGATTTAAAAAACATGATGATTGCGTTGTAGGTTAAGTCATTAAATTACATGGTATAGGTGATTGATTAATTTCTTTATATCTTTATATAGACATCATATCCATATGATAGTCAGTGAGGTTATGATTGCTGAAGAAATAGTTTTGCTGGACTTAATTATATTTGAAAATATGATTTATTGAGTCATGAACCATCTATAGAAATCATATTTTTATATCACTGCATGTTATGTTAAAGTGTTTCGTATTATTTCATGTCAAAAATTATTAAGGAATACGTTTCTAATTATTTCACGATTTTATGAGATCATTTGTTAGTTTTTTCGATTTCCATTTCTTTTTTATTTCTTTATGATTTCATCCTTTTATTATTTTTCATTAGATTATACCTTCTTCTAAAATGATAATTTATTATATAATTCATTAACTTTCATATTAAAATTATGTAATTGATTTTGTATTAACCATTACTTATTCCCAAACATTGACATGTAATTAATTCATCACAATATATTCTAGTATCTACATCTAACTCAGATTAAAATACTAGTTGTAGCTTCTTTCCTACATCTGATTCAACTAATAATTTTGACATCTTACATTTTCAATATTTTTTTATTTTACTTAATCGTTTCAATTTTTTAGTATTCCATTATTTTTTCTTTTATTTCCATTCATCTAGTGTTTTGTATTCCACATAGTTTTTCAATTATTTTTTCTATAATATACGCATCTATATCCATTTCAAGATTCATAATTCAAGATTTTAGATTATTTATTTTGATTTATATTTTTTTATTGGTCTTATTATTATAATTGTATTTATGAAATTAGTTAATATTTTTTAATTTATTTATCCTTTCTCATATTACATCTATTACTATTTCCTAAATATTATTATCCTGACTTGCTTCAATTCTCTTTGCTTCAAAATTAACATGTAGGTTGGTTGGTTTACATCTTACACTTAATGTGTGTCGGAGTCCTTGAGGTGGCTCGAAGGCCTTACTGACCCAATGGTCTGGGTTTATCGAATTCCTTAATGGACTCGGTGACCAAATCGGTGGCCCAAAGGCCTAAACGGGGGCATATTCCAGGCTTCTATAGTGTCAAACAGTGCCTGCTACAGTTCCACTACAGCACCTACTACAGTAACCAGGAAATTATCCCCTACCTAGATTTGATCCCGGGTCTCTTGAAAACCCATTTATATTCACTCTTTAACCACTCAACAAGAAGTATCCCAGACTGTTTAAGCCACAAAAATAATACGTATGCACGAACCTATGATCCAGAGCCCTAATTTTCCATTGTTCTTCACTAACAACCCTTCTCAAGTATCAATTATTCTCATTCTCACCCGGAATATAATGAGAGAGTAATTTTATTCATGTCGGGTGATGTGATTGTGTAGGATATTTTGAATTGGGAATGTATCTATTTATTCTTCTTTTCTTGGATTACTGCAACACCATTTATCAATTCCAATATTATTCATTTTTTATTTTCATAATGATTTATTGTGATTTGGGGATGTTTGTTTTGATACACAGATTAATTTTACTATTTTATGTTTGTCCATTAGGAAATATAAGATTTTTTTTAAATCGGGTTTTGGATTCCCTAGTTTTGTGATTTAATATATTAGATAATTGTTCTAATAGTGGGGTCGTATGATTATAGAATTATACCAAGACCAAGGATCGTTGATAAAAAAATTCCATCACCAAACCTGAATAAATACCTTATCAATTTAATCCCTATAACCTGAACATATAGATCATTAATCATGGAATTATTCTCTCCATATATTAAACCCAATCCTTGTTGCACTATAATTATTTCTAAAAACCTCATATCATTTAAATTTAAATTAATTTAATTAAATTTGAATATAAGGATTGACCCTGTGGGTTTTACACCTGGACTTCCTAGATATTACAAAATAAGTTGCCTTTTCTAGGGTTTATTAATTATTAAATTTTTGAGCCCCAAGGAATGTAATAATGCCCTATGTGATTTCCGAGTACATATGTGTTCATAGTGAACTTTAGTTCTATTTTTGGGGGAAATTTCAATCTACGTATTATGGGGAGGTATAAAGAGACTGATAATTCTTATAGGAAACAATCGTATTAACTCTCTTTCAGATATATGATCATTTTGAGCCACCAATTGTTATTAACACAATATTTGTATAAGGCCCCAGCCTTAAACTATACTTAATCTTGAGTTATTACAAGATTACACATTAAGGATCTTTTCGGTTTTAGAGTTCTAGAGAATTAGATCACAAAACATGCATTACATTCCACATATAAACAAAGTGGTTACATAAAAAGAGTATTCTTCATTCCCATCAATGGAAACATATTCAAAATAAACATGGATTCTTTCTTGACATTTCCTTGACACTATCATCATATCATGTACCTTTCCCTTGACCTGTGAAAAACATTTCAAAAAAACTTGGGATGAGCATAAAAAGCTTAGTAAGGGATATAAAAATATGGAAAGGAATCATCGGTACATATATACATAAGTATGATATTATACTTTACCCATAAAACATAAGAACTTTAACATACCTCATCCTATCATGAATAAATCATAGAAATCATAAGACATAAAGGTAACTTGAGGCATTCATAACATTTTTACGTAGGGAGTAACCCTCTTGGTTACGTTTGGAATACCCATCACAGTATATTCCCTAAAATCTCTTCGGAGAAACCATAACGTTTCACTCCTTCACGTTACCCAATGCATTGTAGAGCTATATCGGGCTCACCCGCCCTTAGTTTATCACAGAACCACCCATCTTCGTAATAATGCCCAAGAACCTCAACATAATCGTATCACATAAAACATGCATAAAGGAAACATAACATTTCCACCTTTCAATCACAAGATATCAATACAACACATTGATATAAAAACATTATGAAAACCATTTTCAATACCAAAATAAAATAAAATAAAAACATGGTATTTATTTTTCTTTTAAAAAAAGGTATGGCTTATATAGGAAGCCGAAACTCAAATAATGGTCACAGCGGCGGAGAAGTCGTTGTCGCCGCATACGTACGACAAAAACATTCCCTTTTTTCATTTAGTAAAAGCTTCATATAAAAAAGATTCCTTTTTAATAAACGTAAAATTCAAAGGGGTTTATACACCGTATAAAAGAAAGTTGTGTATAAAATGAAATATGCCTCAATGAAAGGAGATTGAGACGAAGTCCCATACCTCGGGTCCGACTTGACTCGATCGTTCTTTAATGTCCTGAAAAATAAACTTGAGTTAATTTATACTTGTTTAAGAACCTTTTTCAAGTTCATTATTCCTTTTATATAACTTATTACCATGTCGTGAACACTATGTAATTATTTATGTTAATAACGGTCATTTTAACGATCATTGGTACTTGAGTCAAAAATAAACCCTTTATAATTACAAGTTGTTCATGTATCCATTTTATCCAGAATGGTATTCATGATGTAGATATCATATATGTCATATATATCCAGTAAATGCATTCATTTATAATATTACATAATCATTTAGAGGTAAGAAATGAAATGCACCGTTCATGGAGACGGTAAGCCGTACGTACGCATGAACGCTACTTTCATTTCTATTTCATATATTATAGAATTGAATCATAATTATATAAAGTTATATTATAATTCCAGTATAATATCATATATAATATAATAGATCCATCCTTTATAAGTCCCACATATGGTATTTAACGAATCAACTCACTTTAAGGGGGCGGTAGTCCGCACTTCCTTAAATGAAGATATCGGGTTTACCCATAATGGAAACCATAAAGGTATTCCCAAAATGAAAAATACATAATCTTAAGGAAAACATAAACATATTATATTTCATATATAAATATAGTGTCATCTTAATGGCCACATTTGAAGGTGTTAAAAGAATGTTGAACAATCATTGTTTCGGGAGGCAGAAATTCGCCATCCACAGAAACAGTATGTTCTTTAACCATTAGATGTAGGTGTGTGTAAGTTTAGCACTAATAATTCTTATAACAACATCCTAGTATATTGAGGATACTGGAGTTTTTACAAAAGAAAATAATAAAAAGAGTTTAGGGGGTTGGAGAAGCAAAATAAAACAAAAGGACTCAAAAGAAGACATTACCTTAAAATCGGGTAACTCCCTTTGGTTTGAGCTCAAAGGCTTCCTTGGGAAGTCTTCTGCCCAATGTGAGGCTTCAAGGAGTAATAGAGGGAAGTGGAGAGACAAAATGGGCAGGGGTTGGCTGAGCCAAAGGCTTTGGGAGTGTGGGTAAGGAGGTAGAGGTGGGGGCCTTTTATAAGAGGAGAGGAGAGGCACTCTTGAAAAATAAAGATAAGTTACTTTATTTAAAAATGAGTTTCGGATTCAAAAGGTCCCACATTGATATAATTCTAGGATAAGGTGATAAGGCTTCGAAATACACTCATCCAATTGGTTTTGTCCATGTGTAGGTTTTATATTTTACATTATCTTTCCATTTTATTTAAATCGTTAAATAATGATGTCATCACTGCATCATCATGATGTCATAAATAATTTAATTTATATAAAGTCTAAAAATTAAAAAAAAATACTATGATGTATGAAATCTTGTTAGATTTCTAATGAATATTTATAGTTAAAAATTTTACTTGTATGACCCCATATAAAAATTGTTTTAGTAACATAACTCATGTTTGTGTCATTTTTACTTTAATATTAAATAACAAGTTATTTATGTAATTTCCCAACCAAAGTGGCTCCATGGGGTCCCCAAGTTGACCCATGGATTTTCTTGGTAGGCCATGACACAACCAATGAGGGTAGGACATGTGTCAAGCTCACCTCATTTTATAAAATCATTATTTTTACCTTAAACTACACTAATTACCTTTAATCGCGATTAAGAACTTAATAAGTTACTATTCACCAAAAAATTATTTTATTCCCATTAAACCACATTTTACTTCTTAATTAAAATCATGTATGTCATATTTTTTGAAATTCAAAACAAAATGATGGAAAAATTTCATTTAAATGGAAAATTCAGTTTTTATAAGTACCACTTAGTGGTTTCACTATTCATCAAAAATTGAAGTTTTTCAGAAAATTACCAAAAATTCACCCTAAGCTATATTTGATATTCAGAATTCAAAAATGAACTCTATTTTACAAATTTAAAAACATATAATTCACATTAATTAATTTAATAATTAATTCCCGCTATCAGAGCAAATAGCGTGTTTTTATAAAACAATAAGTATCAAAAGATTGACACTAGTTTAAGTCTAATTTCAAAGTAAAATTGATTCCAATGACCACCATTGGATTAAATGGTAAAAATATATTCAGATTACACATTAATACAAATTCAAAAGATAATCTAATCATATAAATAAATTAGATTAAGAAGCAGTTTTGATGTAAAATGCAGTATTTTTCACTATTCATTAAAAATGAACATTGTCATAAAAATACCAAAAATTTACACAAAGTAAATTTTGATGTCCCAATCATAAAGAATAAGTTTATTTTGACAAAAATATCTTATAAAATTGTCAAAAGATAGATTCAAAAATGGTTTTCCATCAAAAGGCAGTAAAACAATCTTTTAAAAATATTAGTGTATTCCATGCTTAAGATTGGATTTATTTTCATTTTAAGCCTCTAAAACACTATATAATTCATTAATAGACATAGATAAAAAATATCTATTATTCATTACTTACTTGGGATGTTACATCCTTCCCTCCTTTAGAAAATTGCGTCCCCGCAATTTATTTACTTATCGAATAAATGGGAGTACTTATCCCTCATTGCATTTTCATATTTCCATTTTGCCTCTTCCATCATGTGGTTTTTCCACAAAACCTTTACCTGATTAATCACCTTATTCCGTAACACTTTATCCCTATGTTCAAGAATCTAGACCGGTTGTTCCTCATAAGATAGGTTTTCTTCCAAATGAACTACCTCTAGACTCAAAACATGAGATGGATCTGGCATGTACTTTCTCAACATCCAAACATGAAAAGCATTGTGTACCTGAGATAAACTCGGAGGTAAAGCCACTCGGTACGCAACTAATCCAGCTCCCTCTAGAATTTCATATGGTCTAATAAATCTTGGACTCAGTTTTCCTTTCTTACCAAATCTCATCACACTTTTCCAAGGAGAAACCTTGAGAAAAACATGATCACCTACCTCGAAAGATAGATCCTTCCTACGGTTATCCGCATAACTCTTCTGCCTTCTCTGAGCTGTTCTCATGTGCTTCTGAATCATCTGAACTTTTTCTGCCAACTCTTCTACCAATTCTGGTCCAATAAACTTCCTTTCACCCACTTCATCCCAGAAAGCTGGAGTTCGACACCGCTTCCCATATAATTCCTGAAATGGTGCCATCTGTATACTAAAATGAAAACTGTTATTATATGAAAATTCAACCAAAGAAAGATGGTGGTCCCAATATCCCTGATAATACTTAGAAAAAGAACGTATCATATCATCCAATGTCTGAATTGTTCGTTCTGACTACCCATCTGATTGAGGATGAAAACCTGTACTAAAATTTAATTCATTACCCAATGACTTCTGAAGGCCTTTCCAAAAGTTAGAAGTGAACCTGGGATCACGATAAGATAAAATGGGGAGAGGAACTCCACGTAACCTGACTATCACTTTAAGATACAAACGGGAAAGTTGATCTAGGGAAAAAGTATCTCGTATAGCAAGGAAATGAGCAGATTTTGTCAAGAGATCAACAATAACCTAGATTGCATTATATCCTCGAGATGTCTTTAGTAATCCCACAACAAAGTCCATGGATATATTCTCTCATTTCCACTCTGGAACTGGTGAAGGCTGAAGCATCCCTTTCGGTAAATTCCACTCTGCTTTAACCTATTGACAAGTCAAACACTTCACAGTAAAATCAGCAATATCTCTTTTCATTCCATCCCACCAGTAATACTCCCATAGATCTCTATACATCATAGTACTGCCAGGATGAACTGAAAACGGAGAACTATGAGCATCACATAACAACTCTCTCTTCAACTTTGAATCACAAGGCACACACAATCTTTTCCCAAATCTCAAAATGCATTATTATCAATGTTGAATTCAGGCAACTAACCTTTCTGAACCAGCTCTACCTTTTTCTGCAACTCACTGTCTTGCTTCCGTGCTTGCATGATTCTATCTGATAGAGATGATCTCACTGATACCTAAAACAAAACATAAGAACTTCCTTCACCAACAACTTCTATGAAAAAGTTAATCAAATCTTTAACCAAAGGATCACGTTCCAAACACAACATTGCTAATGAAGCATTACTTTTTCAACTCAAAGCATCAGACACTTTATTCACTTTTCCCGGATGGTAATAAATTGTAAAATCATAATCCTTGATTAATTCTAGCCATCTCATTTGTCTCCTGTTCAATTCTTTCTGAGTGAATATATACTTTAATCTTTTGTGATCGGTATATATTTCACACTTTACTCCATACAAATGATGCCTCCAGATTTTTAAAGCAAAAACAACATCAGCTAATTACAAATCATGTGTAGGGTAATTTACCTCATGAGTTTTCAACTGTCGTGAAGCATAAGCAATTACCTGATCATTCTGCATTATGACGCAACCAAGTCCTTTCAATGAAGCATCAATGTAGATAACAAACTCACCATTCCTAGAAGTTAGTGCCAAAACTGGAGCATTCACAATCTTCTTTTCAATTCTTGAAAACAATCATCACATTCTTTTGTCCAGATAAACATAAAACCCTTTCGAGTTAGATTAGTCATTGGAATAGATAACTGTGAAAAATTTCTAAAAAACCATTAGTAATAGCCTGCCAAACCAAGGAAGCTACGAATCTTGGTTACATTTGTGGGTCTTGGCCATTCTTCCGCAACTTTTGTTTTTGCATGATCAATAGTTATACCATCTTTAGAAACAATGTGACCAAGGAAAGAAATTTGTTGCAACCAAAACTCACACTTTCTGAATTTCCCATAAAATATATTTTCTTTTATGGTTTGCAAGATAACCGTTAAATGTCTTTCATGCTCCTCTTTACTTTTTGAAAACACCAAAATATCATCAATGAAAACCACCACAAACTTATCCAAGAACTCATGGAAAATTCTATTCATTAAGTCCATGAATACAGCATGTGCATTGGTTAGACCAGAAGTCTTTACTACAAATTCATAATGGCCATATCTCATACGGAACGCGGTATTCGGAATATCTACCTCCTTTACCTTCAGCTGATGGTACCCCGATCTCAAGTCAATCTTTGAAAAAACTGAGCTCCCTGGAGCTGATCATACAAATCATGGATATGAGGCAAAGGATATTTGTTCTTAATAGTGATATTATTCAAGGCTCTATAATCAATGAAAAGTCTCATAGAACCATCTTTCTTTTTAACAAATAAAACAGGATCACCCCATGGTGATGTGCTAGGTCGAATGAAACCTTTCTCTAATAAATCTTGCAATTGCTCCTTCAACTCTAAAAGTTCAATTTGAGCCATTCGATAAGGGGGTTTTGAAGTTGGATTAGCATCAGGAACTAAGTCAACCGTAATCTCAACTTCCAGATCTGGTATTATTCTAGGCAACTCATCATGAAAAACATCAGGATACTCATTTACCACTGGAACATCATTAATCTGAACAGTCCCTTTATTTACAACGATGTGTGCAAGGTAACATTCATTTACATCTTTTACAAATTTCTCGGCCTCTTGATAAGTTATCAACAGTAAGGGTTCATTCTTGTACACCAACTGAAAGTCTTTCTGAAATGAAACTTCTTTATCTCTACAGTCAATCTTAGCATGGTACATAGAGAGCCAATCCATACCCAGGATAACATCAATCTCTACTAGAGGTATAACAATAAGGTTTTCAAGTAGGTTCTTTCCACAGATAAGGATAGGAAGATTCTTATAAATTCTTTTTCCCTCAACATTCCCCCAGGTGTTTTTACTAAAAGTTTAGGAGTCATTTCTTGAGATGGTATTCCCATTTTACTAGAAAAGGTTTCAGAGATGAAAGAATGTGTAGACCCCGAATAAAACAACACACAGGCATAATCTGAAAAAACAAACAAAGTACCTGATACAACTTCATTTGATGGCCCGACATCTGCTGAAGTAGTTGCAAAGGATTTCACCACCCCTTTCTGCTTGTAGTCTAACTGCTTCCCATCACTCATTCTCTTTGTCGGACACTCATTTTCATAGTGACCCATATCATTGCACTTAAAACATTTCACTAACTGTAAAACAAATTTGGTCTTACCTTCACCTTGATCCTTTTCAGTGCAATCACGAGCCTTATGTCCCATCTTTCCACATCAGTAGCACTTTCCAAAATTCCAAAGTCATTCCCCAACATGCATTTTTCCACATTTATCACAAACTGGAAACTTAGTTTTCATACCATCAGACTTTTTTGAAGAATTCTTACCTTTCTCCTGCCACCTCGGTCTCTTCTTCTCTTGGTTGTTATAGAACACTTGATCATCGGCAAACTCCACTTCCACCTTCTTATCACATCGAACAAGCTTTTCATAACTTTTAAACTCACGAGAAGCTAATTCCCTTCAATATTTTGGCTTTAATCTTGAGTAAAAACTATTGATTTTACTATCAAGGTCTCGGATAAAATTTAGAGCATACCTTGCCAATCGAGTGAACCTTTCTTCATAGGTAGCCACTGAGTCTTCCTCTTGCCTCAATTCCAAGAATTGTTTCTCCATCCTAAGTCGAACAGCCTTAGGAAAATACTTTTCAAGAAACATACCTCTGAATTCATCCCAGTCGAGAGCATCAATCTCATCAGCGTCCCTTATATTTTTAACCATCAACCACCACTGATCTGCTTCACCCTCCAAACAGTAAATAGCAAGACTAACCTTTTGATTTTCGGAACACCTCATGACATCGAAAATCTTCTCTAGTGCTTTAATCCACCCTTCAGCTAGCACAAGGTCAAATGATCCTCTGAATGATGGGGGATGTTTCCTCATGAAATGTTCCACCCCTAACATGTTCCTCTGCGGTTGATCTGGCTGATCTCGTGCATGGATACCACCACCATTTATAGCCTGAGTCAACTGATCCATTACTGCAACAAACTGCTCAATTCCAATTCCGACCATCTCAGGATGCTGATTCGGAAGGTTATTTCCTTCTGTATGCCTTCCTAGCACTGCTTCCCTGTTTCCTCTGCGGAAAACCATTCTGAACAAACATTTCCTAAATGAAGCAACATGGTAATCTTTAAATGCTATATCATTTCAAAAAAAAATATTTTTGGATAATCATTTAATATAATTCTAACTCCTAATGTTATCTAAACCGACCTATGATACCAACTATAAGGCCTCAGCCTTAAACCTTACTTAATATTCTGTTATTACAAGATTACACATTGAGGATCTTTTTGGGTTTAGAGTTTTAGAGAATTAGATCATAAAACTCGCATTACATTCCACATATAAACAAAGTGGTTACATAAAGATAGTATTCTTAATTCCCATCAATGGAAACATATTTCAAATAAACATGGATTCTTTCTTGAAACTTCCTTGAAACTATCATCATATCATGTACCTTTCCCTTGACCTGTGAAAAACATTTCAAAAAAACTTGGGATGAGCATAAAAAGCTCAGTAAGGGATACAAAAATATGGAAAGGAAACATGGGCACATATATACATAAGGATGAGATCATACATTACCCATAAAACATAAGCACTTTAACATACCTCATCAAATCATGAATAAATCAAAGAAATCATAAGACATAAAGGTAACTTGAGGCATTCATAACATTCTTATGTAGGGAGTAACCCTCTGGGTTACGTTTGGAATACCCATCATAGTATATTCCCTAAAATCTCTTCGGAGAAACCTTAAAGTTTCACTCCATCGTGTTACCCAATGCATTGGAGAGCTATATTAGGCTCACTCGCCCTTAGTTTATCACGGAACCACCCGTCTTTATAATAATTCCCAAGAACCCCAACATAATCGTATCACATAAAACATGCATAAAGGAAACATAACATTTCCACCTTTCAATCACAAGATATCAATACAACACATTCATATAAAAACATTATGAAAACCATTTTCAATACCAAAATAAAAGAAATGTAAAACATGGTATTTATTTTTCTTTTAAAAAAAGGTATGGCTTGTAGAGGAAGCCAAAACTCAAATAATGGTCACGGCGGCGGAGAAGTCGTTGTCGCCGCATACGTACGACAAAAACATTCCCTTTTGTCATTTAGTAAACGCTTCATATAAAAAAGATTCATTTTGAATAAATGTAAAAGTCAAAGGGGTTTATACACCGTATAAAAGAAAGTTGTGTATAAAACAAAATATGCCTTAATGAAAGGAGATTGAGACGAAGTCCCATACCTCGGGTCCGAATTGACTCGATCGTTCTTTAATGTACTAAATAATAAACTTGAGTTAATTTCTAATTGCTTAAGAACCTTTTTCATGTTCATTATTCCTTTTATATCACTTATTACCATGTCATGAACACTATGTAATTATTTAAGTTAATAACGGTCATTTTAACGATCATTGGTACTTGAGTCAAAAATAAACCCTTTATAATTACAAGTTGATCATGTATCCATTATATCCAGAATGGTATTCATGATGTAGATATCATATATGTCATATATATCCAGTAAATGCTTGCATTTATAATATTACATAATCATTTAGAGATAAGAAATGAAATGCACCGTTCATGGAGACGGTAAGCCGTACGTACGCATGAACGCTACTTTCATTTATATTTCGTATTTTATAGAATGGAATCATAATTATATAAAGGTATATTATAATTCCAGTATAATATCATATATAATATCATAGTTCCATCCTTTATACGTCCCACATATGGTATTTAACGAATCAACTCACTTTAAGGGGCGGTAGTCCGCACTTCCTTAAATGAAGATATCGTGTTTACCCATAATGGAAACCATAATGGTATGCCCAAAATGAAAGATACAGAAGCATAAGGAAAACATAAACATATTATATTTCATATATAAATATAGTGTCATCTTAATGTCCACCTTTGAAGGTGTTAAAAGAATGTTGAACAATCATCATTTCGGGAGGCAGAAATTTGCCATCCACAGAAACAGTATGTTCTTTAACCATTAGATGTAGGTGTGTGTAAGTTTAGCTCTAATACATCTCATAACAACATCCTAGTATATTTAGTATACTGTAGTTGTTACAAAAGAAAATAATAAAAAGAGTTTAGGGGGTTGGAGAAGCAAAATAAAACAAAAGGACTCAAAAGAAGACATTACCTTAAAATCGGGTAACTCCCTTTGGTTTGAGCTCGAAAGCTTCCTTGGGAAGACTTCTGCCCAAAGTGAGTCTTCAAGGAGTAAGAGAGGGAAGTGGAGAGAGAAAATGGGTAGGGGTTGGCTGAGCCAAAGGCTTTGGGATTGTGGGTAAGGAGGTAGAGTTGGGGGCCTTTTATAAGAGGATAGGAGGGGCACTCTTGGAAAATAAAGATATGTTACTTTATTTGAAAATGAGTTTCGGATTCAAAAGGTCCCACATTGATATAATTCGAGGATAAGGTGATAAGGCTTTGAAATCCACTCATCCAATTGTTTTTTTCCATGTGTAGGTTTTATATTTTACATTATCTTTCCATTTTATTTAAATCGTTAAATAATGAGGTCATCGCTGCATCATCATGATGTCATAAATAATTTAATTTATTTAAAGTCAAAAAATTATAAAAAAACTACTATGATGTATTAAATCTTTTTATCTTTCCAATTACTATTTATAGTCTAAAATCTGACTTGTATAACCAAATATATAATTTTTTTTAGTTACATAACTCATGTTTGTGTCATTTTTACTTTAATATTAAATAAATAGTTATTTATGTCATTTCCCAACCAAAGTGTCTCCATGGGGTACCCAAGTAGACCCATGGATTTTCTTGGTCGGCCATGACACAACCAATTAGGGTAGGACATGTTTCAAGCTCACCCCATTTTATAAAACCATTATTTTTACCTTAAACTACACTAATTACCTTCAATCGCGATTAAGAACTTAATAAGTTACTATTCACCAAAAAATTATTTTAATACCATTGAACCACATTTTACTTCGTAATGACAATCATTTATGTCGTATTTTTGAAATTCAAAACACAATGATGGAAAAATTTCATTTAAATAGAAAAATCAGTTTTTATAAGTACCACTTAGTGGTTTCACTATTCATCAAAAATTGATGTTTTTCAGAAAATTATCAAAAATTCACCCTAAGCTATATTTGATATTCCAAATTCAAAAATGAAGTCTATTTTACAAAATTCAAAACATATAAGTCACATTAATTAATTTAATAATTAATTCCCGCTGTCAGAGCAAATAGCGTGTTTTTATAAAACAATAAGTATCAAAAGATTGACACGAGTTTAAGTCTAATTTCAAAGTGAAATTGATTCCAATGACCACCATTGGATTAAATGGTAAAAATATATTCAGATTAAAAATTATGACCAATTAAAAAGATAATCTAATCATATAAATAAATTAGATTAAGAAGCAGTTTTGATGTAAAATGCAGTATTTTTCACTATTCATTAAAAAATGAACATTGTTAGAAAAATACCAAAAATTCACACAAAGTAAATTTTGATGTCCCAATCATAAAGAATAAGTTTATTTTGACAAAAATAGCTTACAAAATTTTCAAAAGATAGATTAAAAAATGGTTTTCCATCAAAAGGCAGTAAAACAATCTTTTAAAAATATTAGTGTATTCCATGCTTAAGATTGGATTTATTTTCATTTTAAGCCTCTAAAACACTATCTAATTCATTAATAGACATAGATAAAAAATATCTATTATTCATTACTTACTTGGGATGTTACAATTTGGGTCAAAATAAACTTCTTTTGATAGGCGAAATATGTTGATCCTCACTATGAAATGTAAAATTAAGTATGTATAGATTCCAATTTTTTGATATTTTCTATTCTATTCTTATTGATATGAGTTCATTGTTAAGAGTAATTCAGATGAATATGTCTTAAGATGTTCAATGGATATAAAAAAATATATCCAAAACATCTCACTACTTAGGTTAAGATTATGTTTATGATTGATCAAGAAGAATCATTGTGAAAACATTTACAATAAGGAAGCTAATTATATTATATGAAATTTACTACATCCAATTTTTCTTGATGGGGAACACACTCGTATATTTTGTAATGAATTTCACAGAAAGGACAATTCTTTTTTTACAGTAGTGAAATTTCTTCAAATATAAATATCCATGTTCTACTTTTTTAATGATAGTCTTATTACATTGTAAAACTCTATGAAAAAGTGAGTATAATATTGACAAAATGACCTCTAAAGAGAGTGAAAACTTCACAAGAAAATATTCAAGTCATTTTTGACATGTAGGAATTAACTAAATGTCAACCTGACACCTAAATTGATTTATATGTTGTAAATATCTATATTTATTCCCAATTCACATTAAATTATTTTAAAATGGATAAAACAAGTTATGATTTCCAAGGATATTTATAACATTTATGAAAATACCATATGTTAATCTAATATGTGATGTAGTCATAATTATTAACCAATTTGTTTTTTTAGATTTAAATGTATTTAAAAAGTACATTTTTTTGGTTCATAAACTAGAGAAATACCACATATTTTTTATATATCAAAATAATCCATCCATCAAATAATTTTTGTCTTGTAGCAAGAGGCCGCCCATCAATCTGAATTTTGGATTATTTGGAATGATTGAAAATAATTATACTTTTAAAAGTGAAATACATGCACCAATGGTTGAAAACCATGAAATGGACTTTAGATTATATTTAAATGATAAGAAAATTAATTCCATTTAATATTTTACATGTTGTAAAAATTCCCATATCAATCGTAAATGGGGTTTTCCAAAAATGAACAAAATCTCATTTTTATTACTTTAAAAATAAAAAAATGTGTGTCAAAGGGTTAATACAAAAAGTAAAATGATGATTTGTTATGTAATTATAATAAATTGATCATTAATAATTTTTGAAAAGTATAAATATACACCAGAATAATTTAATATGTAGTCTTTTAGGAATGACTGAAAAAATGATAAATGACATCATAAACATGAGTCAAAGATTCAAGACAAAAAAAATAATTTTGATTGTGAGCTCATTGCACACATAAAATTAATTATTCTCTATTTAAAATAAGTAAAAAATTATTCAGAAATCTTTGTTAAATGATTTCATGAAATTCCATGATAATATTCTAGGTGTTATCCCTTTTTAAATTACATCTATTTTTTATGCTACTTATGAAATGATTCTATGTTCTTTTTATTTATATTTTTCATTATTCTCATTAAATCATATTAAAGGATTATTTTTCATGTTTTCAATTCGATATATATATTTTATTTTACATCTACCATTACTTCCACCCCAAAATAGAGAATAATTTTATTTAGGATTTTAATTTATTTATTTTACAACCATTATATATTCTGCATCAACATCCGGTTTAATGTTTAATTAATATTAAAAAACTAATTTTATCTACTTCACTTTCCTTTTTCTTGAGTTCATATTTTCTTATTTATTTTTACATTATTTAGTCTTTTATTTCTGATTGTTTTTTTATTCTATATAACTTTTCAAACTATTTCATCAATTTCATAGTCATCTATAAAAAAATTTATATTCTAATTTCAAGAATTTCGTTTTTGTTTTTGAATTAACTTATTTTTATATGAATTAATTTTATCTTGATGTTTATTTTCTCCCTTATTTTATTTACTTGTAATGAAGTTGAAGGATAATTTATTGTTTAATAAATACAATCACCCTGTCGACTATTATGTCATGAAATTTTAATGGATATGTTGATCAAGTAAGTAAAACAACAACAACCATTAGTGGGTCACTACTGTTCATTTTCTAAAATGATATCTTCTAGATAATTTCTAGATGAATCCAAAGAAAAATTATATTTTAAATAACATAGCATTAAATATGTTTTTACATTAATATTACAATATCCTAAAGGTTAGATATTGGGGTAGTATATATAACCAATTGATCATTGATTTTAATTCTAGTTAAAGCATAATTCATCCTATTGCTGGGAGGGATGGAGTGCTATATAATGTTGATAAAACTCGCATAGATGGATACTCTTTCAGTTATCTTCACTTTCTAGGACACCTATATGTTTTATCACAACTATAGAGTCAAAGGAATCTTGGGGGAGGGGTGATATACATTGATTATCATTATTCAATATAAAATTAAGAATATTAATATAGTATCAACTAATATGGAATTTCCTATTCTTTTGTACCTAAATTTTTTCTTAAGAGTTATTTAGATTAGTATTTCATTGTTTATTGAATGGATAGAAAAAATACTTCAAGACGTTGTCACTTCTAAGGAAAGGCATTATTTTTTGTTCAAGAAAAAGTAATCATAATCTAAAATATTATAATTGTCATGCTGATTATAGATGTTGGAAGGTATTAAACACAATTTTTCTAGATGAAACACACACTCGATAATTTTGGTTTGAGTTTCACTCAAACTTTGATTCATTATGATAAGTCCATTGGAATAAAATCTACTTCTAATTTTCATATTATTATATTCAATTTTAATTCTTATTATATTGAATAAATCCACAAAAGGGGTTATAAATAGATTAAATGATCACATATTTAAGTGAAAACATAGAAAAATGACATTCCCCTCATTCCCAATCAATGTGAACCATTAAACCACCAATCTAATGTCAAAATTTCTTATTATGATCAAATTTTCAATTTGAAAAACATATTCTTATTAAATGGGATCAACCTCACGAAAATGATTTTAGATTTCTATGATGTTTTATGATGTATATGAATATCCACTATGTTATTCAAACATATGGTGTGGTCATAATTGCAAAACATATATTATTAATAAATTTAAATTTCATTGAAATAAATTTCATAGGTCCTTAACCAAGGAAAAAACATCGTAATATCATTAAATTATATGAAAACGTTTATTGATTAATTTTTCATATATAGGATGATAACACACATCAAAATGACTTATAATTTGTTGGTAATGACAGAATGTGTGTTTCAACTGATTTAAAAGAAAAAATACAAACATCAAAGGGTGAATACTGAAAAAACCTCATGTTTTAGACAAACAATTATAAAAAGATTGCAGTTTAATTTTTTAGATATAGAAATAAACTACATATGAATCCAAAATGTGGTTTTGTAGAATTAATATAAGAATGTTATTATTGATTTAGAAGACATGATGATTGCATTGTAGTTTATGTCATTAAATTACAAGATATAGGTGATTGATTAAATTTTTTTATATCTTTCGATAGACCTTACATCAATCTGATAGTCAGTGTGGTTATGATTGCTGAAGAAATGGTTTTGCTGGACTTAATTGTATTTGAAAATATGATTTATTGAGTCATGAACCAACTATTGAAATCATATTTTTATCTCACTACATGTTATATTAAACAGTTTCAAATTATAACATGTCAAAAATTATTAAGGAATATGTTTTTATTGATTTCATGATTATATGAGATCATTATTTAGTTTTTTCCATTTTCTTTTCATTTTATTTTTAGGTTTTATTTTGGATTCCTTCATTTTATTGTTTTTTATTAGATTATACCTTATTCTAAAATGATAATTTTTCTTAATAATTCATTAACTTTTATGTTAAAATTATGTATTTGATTTTGTATTAACCATTACTTATCCCCAAACATTGACATTCAATTAATTCATCACAATATATTATAGTATCTAAATCTAACTCAGATTCAAATATAACTTCTAGCTTCTTTCCGACATCAAATTCAACTAATAATTTTGAAATCTTACATTTTCAATATTTTTTTATTTTACTTAATCTTTCCAATTTTTTATTTTTCCATTATTTTTCTTTTATTTCTATTAATCTAATTTTTTGTATTCCACATAGTTTTTTCAATTATTTTTTCTATAACATATGCATATATATCCATTTCAAGATTCATAATTTAAGATTTTAGAATATTGTTTGTGATTAATAATTTTTTGTTGGTCTTATTATTATAATTGTATTTATGAAATTAGTCAATATTTTTTAATTTATTTATCCTCTCAGATATTAAATCTATCTATATTTCTTAAATATTATTATCCTGACTTGCTCCAATTCTCTTTGGTTAAACATTCACTTGTATGTTCTCTGGTTTCCATCTTGCACTTAAGGTTGCCTGAAGGACTTAAGGTGGCGCAAAGGACTTACTGATCCGACGTCCTACGTTGCTCGAAGGCCTTAAAGGACTCAGGGACCATATCAGAGTCCCGAATGCCCAAACGGGAGTATATTACCGGCTGTTACATTGTCAAACTGTTCCTACTACAGCACCTTCTACAGTATCCCGGACATTATACCCCACCTGGATTGGTCCCGGGTCTCTTGAAAACCTATTTATATTCACTCCTCAACCGCACAACAATAATCATCCCAGACTAGTTGAGCTACACTGATAATACGTATTCACGAATCTATGATCCAGTGCGCTAATTTTCCAATGTTCTTCACTAAAAACCCTTCTCAAGTATCAATTATTGTCATTATCACTAGGAATATAATGAGAGGGTAATTTAATTCATGTCGGGTGATGTGATTGTAGGGGATTTATTGATTATGGATTATATCTATTTATTCTTCTTTTCTTGGATTACTGCAACACCATTTATCAATTCCAATATTATTCATTTTGAAACTGCATAATAATTTCTTGTGATTTAGGGATGTTTATTTTGATACACGAATTAATTGTACTATTTTATGTATGAACATTAGAAAATATAAGATTTTTATTTTTAAACCAGGTTTTGGATTGCCTCGTTTGTGATTTAATATAGTAGATAATTGTTCCATGGTGGAGTCACATGATTATAGAATTATACCAAAACGAATAATCATTGATAACAAAATTCCATCAAGAAACCTGAATAAATACCTTATCAATTGAATCACTATAACATGGACATAATTATTATTAATCATGGCATTCATCTATCCTTATATTAAACCCAATCCTTATTGCACTATAATTATTTATAAAAAACCCATATCATTTAAATTTTAATTCATTTAATTAATATAGAATATAAGGATTGTCCTCATGGGTTATACACTAGAACTTCCTAGATATTACATTTTCAGTTGTATTTTATAGGTTTTATTAATTGTTAAATTTCTTTAGCCTCTAGTAATGTAAGGATGAACAAGATGATTTTTGAGTACATATGTGTTCTTAGTGAACTTTAGTTCGATTGTTAGGGGAAATTTAATTCTACCTATTATGGGGAGGTATAACAGGCCTGATAATTCTTATAGGAAACAAGCATATTAACTCTCTTTCAGATATATGATCATTTTGAGCCAGCATGGGGTTTTAACACAATATTTGGGTCAAAATAAACTTCTTTTTATAGGTGAAATTTTTTGATCCTCACTATGAAATGTTAAATTAAGTATTTATAGATTCCGATTTTTTGAAATTTTATATTCTATTCTTATTGTTAAGTGTTCATTGTTAAGAGTAATTCAAATGAAGATATCTTAAGTTCTTCAATGGATATAAAAAAATACATCCAAAACATGTCACTACATAGGTTATGATTATGTTTATTATTGATCAAGAAGAATCATTCGGAAAAATTTTACAATAGGGAATCTAATTATATTAGAAGATATTTATTATGTCTAATTTTTCTTAATGGGGAACACACTCATTAATTTTGTAATGAGTTTCACAGAAAGGCCAATTCTTTTTTACAGCATTGTAATTTCTTCAAATCTAAATATCCATATTCTAATTTTTTAATGATAGTATTATTACATTGGAAACCTCTCTGAAAAAGTGAGTATAATATTTAATAAATGACCTATGAATT
This sequence comes from Viscum album, assembly GCA_963277665.1. Classification (NCBI taxonomy): domain Eukaryota; kingdom Viridiplantae; phylum Streptophyta; class Magnoliopsida; order Santalales; family Viscaceae; genus Viscum; species Viscum album. Next base: position 1,703,995,943 of record OY728156.1, on the reverse strand, counting down.
GAGTGAGAACTTAAGAAAATAATATTCAAGTCATTTTTGGCATATAATACTTAACAAAATTTCAACCTGACACCTAAATTGATTTGTATGATGGAAGTTTCTATATTGACTGCCAATTCAAATTAAATTATTTTAAAATAGAGAAAACAAGATATGATTTCCAAGGATATTTGTAACATTTATAAAAATGCAACATGTTAATATAATTTATTATGTACTCATAATTATCGACCAAAAAGATTTTTTTGATTTAAATGCATTAAGAAAATTCATTTTTTGGTTCATAAACAAGAAAATTACCTCATATTTTTTATAAATAAAAATAATCCCTCCATCAATTAATTGTTTTCATGTAGGAAGAGACCGCCCATCAATCCGAATTTTGGATTGTTTGAATTGATCAAAAGTAATTTTACTTTTAAAAGAGAAATACATGCAACAATGGTTGAAAACCATGGAAAGAACTTTATATTATTGTTAAATGATAAGAAAATTAATTCCATTTAATATTCTACATGTTGTAAAAATTCTGATTTCAATCGTACATGGGGTTTTCCAAAAATGAACAAAATCTATTTTTTATTACTTTAAAATTCACAGAATGTGTGTCAAAGGGTTAATACATAATATATAATGATGAATTGTAATTTAATTATAATAAATTGATAATTAATAATTTTTGAAAATTATAAATATAAACCAGAATAATTTAATATGTAGTGTTGTAGGAATGACTGAAAAAATGATAAATGACTTCATAAACAAGAGTCAAAGATTCAAGACCAAAAAATAATAATTTTAATTGTGATCTCATTGCACACATAAAATTAATTAGCATTTATTTAATATATGTAAATAATTATTCAGAAATCTTTGTTCAATGATTTCATGAAATTCACTGAGAATATTCTAGGTTTTGACCCTTTTTCAATTAAATCTATTTTTTATGCTACTTATGAAATGATTCTTACTTTTTATTATTTATATTTTTTATTATTCTCATTAAATCATGTTAAAGGCTTATTTTTTATCTTTTCAATTAAATATATATATTTTATTTTACATCTACCATTACTTCCACCCCAAAATAGAGAATAATTTCATTTATGATTTTAATTTCTTTATTTTAAAACCATTATATATTCATCCTCGACTTCCAGTTTCATGATTAATTTATATTCAAAAACTAATTTTATCTTCTTAACTGTCGTGTTTATTGAGTTCATATTTTCTTATTTATTTTTACATTATTTAGTCTTTTATTTCTGATTGTTTTTATTTTTTATTATATATATCTTTTCAAACTATTTGATCAATTTCATAGTCATCTATAACAATTTTTTATTCTGATTTCATGAATTTCGTTTTTTATTTAGATTGAATTTATTTTTATTTGAATTAATTTTATATTTGTGTTTATTTTCTCCCTTATTTTATTAACTTGTAATGAAGTTGAAGGATAATTTACTGTTGAATCACTACAATCACCCTATCAGCTATGATGTTATGATATTTTCATGGATATGTTGATGAAGTAAGCAAAACAACCACAACCATTAATGGGTGACGACTATAAATTTTCTAAAATGATATATTTTGGATCATTCCTAGATGAAACCAAAGAAAAATTATATTTTAAATAACATAACAGTAAATATGTTTTTACATTTATATTACAATATCTTGGAGGATAGATATTGGTGTAGTATATATAACCAATTGATCATGGATTTTTATTATTGGTGAAGCATAATTCATTGTATTGCGGGGAAGAATGTAGTGCTATATAATGTTGATAAAACCCGCATAGATGGATTCTCATTCAGTTATCTTCACTTTCTAGGACACCTAGATGTATTATCACAACTATAGAGTAATAGGAATCTTGGGGGAGGGGTGATATTCCTTGATTATCATTATTCAATATAAAATTAAGAATATGAATAATCGTATCAACAAACAAGGAATTTTCTTTTATTTCGTACCTAAATTATTTCTTAAGAGCTATTTATATTTATATTTCATAGTTTATTGAATGGATAGAAAAAGTACGTCACGACGTTGTGACTTCTAAGGAAAGGAATTATTTTTTTGTTCAAGAAAGGGTAATCATTATGTAAAACATCTTAATGGTCATGCTGATTATAGATGTTAGAAGGTATTAACCAAAATTGTTCTAGATGAAACACACACTCATTAATTTTGGATCGAGTTTCACTCAAACTCTGATTCATTATGAAAAGTCCATTGGAATAAAATCAACTTTTAATTTTCATATTATTATATTCAATTGTCATTGTTTTTATATTGAAAAAATCCTCAAAAGGGGTTATAAATAGATTAAACGAGCACATATTTAAGTGAAAACATAGGAAAATGACATTCCACTCATTCCCAATCAATGTAAACCATGAAACCACCAATCGAACAACAAAATTTATTATTATGATCAAATGTTCCATTTAAAAAACATATTATTATTAAATGGGATCATCCCAATGAAAATGAATTTAGATTTCTATAATGGTTTATGATATATATGAATATACCCTCTGTTATTCAGACATATAGTGTGGTCATTATTGAAAAAAATATATTATTAATAAATTTAAAAGTACCGGAAATAACATGTCATAGGTCTATTACATAGGAAAAAACCTCGTAATGTCATTAAATTATATGAAAACATTTATTGATTAATTTTTTATATATGGTATGATAACACGCATCAAAATGACTTATAATTTATTGGTAATGACAAAAAGTGTGGTTCAACTGATTTCAAAGTAAAAATACAAACATCAAAGGGTGAATACTGAAAATACCTCATACTGTAGACAAATAATCATAAAAATATTATAGTTTATTTTTTTAGATATAGAAATTAATATCAAATAAATCCAAAAGGTGGTTGTGTAGAATTAATATAAGCATGTTCTTATTGATTTAAAAGAAATGATGATTGTGTTGAAGGTTAAGTCATGAAATTACAAGATATAGGTGATTGATTAACTTTTTTATATATTTAGATAGACCTCACATCAATCTGATAGTCAGTGTGGTTATGATTGCTAAAGAAATAGTTTTGCTGGACTTACTTGTATTTCAAAATATGATTTATTGAGTCATGATCCAACAATTGAAATCATATTTTTATCTCACCTAGTGTTATATTAAAGAGTTTCGTATTATAACATGTCAAAAATTATTAAGGAATATGTTTCTAATGATTTCTTGATTATATGTGATCATTCATTAGTTTTTTCCATTTTTCTTTTCATTTTATTTTTAGGAATTCTTTATGATTTCTTCCTTTTAGTATTTTTCATTAGAATATTCCTTCTTCTAAAATGATAATTTTTCTGCATAATTCATTAACTTTCATATTAAAATTATGTATTTGATTTTGTATTAACCATTACTCATTCCCAAACATTGAAATTCAATTAATCCATCACAATATATTCTAGTATCTACATCTATATAAGATTCAAATACTACTTCTAGCTTATTTCCTACATCAGATTCAACTAATAATTTTGATATTTTACATTTTCAATATTTTTTTATTTTACCGAATCTTTTCAATTTTTTAGTTTTCAATTATTTTTTCTTTTATTTCCATTCATCTAATGTTTTGTATTCCACATAGTTTTTCCAATTATTTTTTCTATAACTTATGCATCCATATCAATTTAAAGATTCATAATTCAATATTTTAGATTATTTATTTTGGTTTATATTTTTCATTGGTCTTATTATTATAATTGGATTTATGGCATTAGTTAATATTTTTTAATTTATTAATCCTCTATCATATTACATCTATGGCCATTTATTAAATATTATTATCCTAACTTGCTGCAATTATCTTTGGTTCAACATTAACTTATACTTATGATATTGTTTATTATTTTTTCATTTGATGCTTCCATATTTATACATTGACTTTTTATTTCATTTCTTTTAATATTTTTTTTTTCTTTTGACTTTATTAATTTTCATTAGATTCTATATTTTCTCTATTGACAATAATTTTCTCTTACATCTATTTTTATAATCGTCCATGATATTATTTTATTACTTTTATATTTCATACTGGATTGTATATTTTTTCTTCTTCTTCATTTACTTCGAAGTTTTTTCCCATTTCATTTCAAGTCTTTGAGATTTTTTATTTACTACATATTCTGAATTTATATTTTTCTTATCTTTTCTCTCTTCTATATAAACATCTACCTCTCCTTTTCATATTTCCCTCTCGAATTCATTAATATATTGTCTTCAAATGTTCAGTGTTTTTTGACTTCTACTTTCTATCTTATCCAAAAAAAACATTTTATTTTTAATCAATCAAATGAATTATTTCTTCTACTTTCAATCTATATTTGTGCTTACCCTTTAAACTATTAGATTTTGGATCCTATTTCACATTCAATTACAACATTTCATGCTATTGTTTTTATTGTATTATCTTTTTATGACTATTTTTGTTTCATGATTTTGATTTTATGATTTTTTAATTGATTCTAGATATCAATTTACACTTATATAAAATTAGTATTACAGTTTCTTTTGTTCATATATTAAATAATTATTCAACATCTGATCTTATATTATTATTTATTTATTTATTCCTTCCTTTTATTTTTATTTAATTTTCTACACTTTTTTTACAATTTTTTTCAAAATATTTTCAATATACCTATCATATTTTAGTACCTTCATGTTGTTTAATGATTTTATATTATACTTATTTATATTCCACTTATTCTACCATATTAACAACAGATCATCATTTTAATATTTCACATTTTAGCTTCATCTATTATTATTTATTTGACATTTTTTCTATGATATATTTTTTGAGATACCCTTTCTGTTCAGATTTTTTCTAGTGTTTTTTTATTCTACCCTTACTATTGAATGTTATTTTAAATTTTATTTTTTTCTTGTGTTATTTTTACATATATTTCAAATTTTTTGGTGTTATCATAGATTTTCCATTTCAATTACACTTATATTAATATTTTCATACTAGTTATTCTTTTTATCTTAGTCTAGCTTAGGAAAATGAATTTGCATGAGGTTTATTTTAATCTTAGATATATATTATTCAATTTTTGTTACTATATATCCTTTATTTTGTATTCCTTTTTCCATACATCTTTTATCATTTTCATAATCTACTACATTTACTATCATCTTAATCAATATATCTATTTTTATTTTATTTTATTTATTTTCTATTAAAATTGTATTTTTCCTTTACTTTTTATCATCGGCATTTTCATCATCTCATCAGTTTTTTCCTCAAACGTTAATTTTCACTCAAAGAGAATAGTGGTTTTCAATGATTGTTTTATTTTCATTAAATAAAATAGAATAATAAAATTAATTTATTTTATTATATAATCTCATAATGAGAAATGTATTTAGATATAAATCTGAACATATATTTCAATTGAGAGATTTTATTTGAAAATAATTTATGCAGTATTGTTAAGTGTAATGTTTTTTTAGGGAATGCAATTTATAATTTTTTTATATTTTGTATCTAAGATAACCCTTTCATGGGGAGTTTGTTCCTATATAACTATAAGAAGAAAATAAAAATAATCATAGATATGATTATTAAATATCCTAATTTAAATTTTTATCATTAAATTTACAATTTCATTATGGATCGTAATATAAAATTAAACGTGTTTTTAGTTTATTTTAAATTGATTTTATCTTAATTCAAATAAAATGTAACAAAATTTATACAGGACAGATTGTCGTTTTTTATAATACCCCTATCATCTATGAAAAAATAATATATTATTGGTTATGTGGATGATGGTGTAACAACCATATCTATCATTATTGTTTGGTATTTAATAATTATGAAAATTGATATCTTCCTAACCCATGATTTGATGAATCACAATAAATGTTATATTTTAGTATTTGCAATATGATGTGGGTTATAATTCATGTGATGAATCCTAAATTCTTTCCTTTCAATTTTATATTTATATATATCTAATATTATAATTAATATTTTTTAGATATACATTTCATATAGTGTAAAATAGATAGGAGACGTACATCAATTGATTATCACTTTATAGGTGGTGTTTTATTTTTTTCCAGAAAGATAATCCTTAATTAGAACATTCTACTAATGATGTTCATATTTTAGTATATAGAAATTATGACATTTTAATATTGTGTGTAATGTACACTTTCATTGGTTTTGGAATGTTTTTTACTCATACTCTGATTCATTTTTATGATTCTAGTGCCATTTTTTCTACATTAAATTACCCTCTTCCAATTATATAACCACTTTCCCCTTAAATTAGAAATATTTTCAAGGGGGTTACATTTTCTATAATTAATTCTATTTAACCTTCATAGAAGTATGAAATATATTCTTGTTGATATTAATGTAAAGGAAAAACATGTGTCTAATATATCATATGGAACCACGTCATTCTGATGAATGATACAATATGACGACATTAGAATATATATTTATAAAAGATCACAACAACTTGAATGATTATCATTATAAATCTCTCAAGATTGTCACTTCACTTCATATGATTTAACTATTACATAGCACTGTAAAATCCAAAATGCATTGTGCTCTGAATCCAAATTGTAAATTTTTTGAAGATTTAAATGTCAATAAAAATTTTCGTTATAGGTTCATGAAATCAAAAGGAATGTTCTATTAGGTCAGAAGAGATATAGTGATAACACAAGTGGTTAGTGAATTGTGTCCTTATAAAAATTTCACAATTTTATCAATTCCCATCAATAGTAGATAAAGCTAGTGACGTTTCTATATGAGAATATTTATACATAGGGGATATAAATAGAAAACAGAACATATAAATTTATAGTGGTTTGTGGTACGATGATCTCCTAGTCCACTCCACCAACCACCCTCTCTGCGTGTTTGGTGAATTTCAATATTAAGGTCCTCATATCATAAGACTGATCCACAACTTAGTGTAGGAATTTTTCACCCTTACAAAAAAAGGAATACGAAACAGATCCTTATGGTTCTTTTATATTGAACCGATAAAACAACAGCTTATTATGAGAAGCTAGGACTCCACCATGACTTAATTCAAGTATTCTAAACTAAAAATAGATAAGATATAGTGAGAAATAGATGTATCTCGTAGTTTTAGCAGCACACAACTGATAGAAGATGGGTCTTGTCTTCAGAATAATGATAAAATTGAAATATATCTGAAGAGATTAGTTTAAAAAAGAGATATTTTATTTTAAGAACATCCACAAAAATAGAGCATCATGTTTCCAAATTTGAGCATGTTTATCTCCAAAACATAGTCCTCATTTCTTTGATGCTTGATCACTATAACATAATAATTTAATTTTCACAAGAAATCATGAAGAATAATAATTATCAATACAACCAAGTATTATATAGATCATCATGTAAAAATATCCAACTCAAAAAGATATATATGTCAATAAATAACTAATAATGTTTTCAGATCTGTAAAATATGCTTGAAAAATCTATTGAATTCAAATCCAAATAATACAGCATAAATTAGTTGTACATTACATTATGAATAAGAGAGAAAAACTATTCTTTAAATGAATCATTAAATCATTTAAAACGACATTTAAATCAATTGAAATCTTGCTTTAAATTACCCTTACATTCTTCAAAGACTGTTTCAAAATGCTCCGATAAATATATAAATTCAAATTTATGATGTTGAAAAGTCAAACATATGGTTCCTTCATAAAACAAAAAAAAATAACAAATATAGGGTTCAACTTCATAATGTAGGTTTGATGACCCATTGTTTATCCATGTTAGCAAAAATCTCTGAATGTAACTTTGATTACCCATTAGTTCATTTTTTCCAAACATAAGGTTGACATCATAAGGTTGATTACAAAGGCAAGGTTAATGATCCATACATTTGTAAAGTTCCATACTTAAGAAGGGTTCTTTAACATTACATTATTGTTTCTGAAAAATGTATGGTTTCTATCCAAATTTATTGTTTTTTATCCATATGTTTCTTCAAATCATATGTTTGATTAACTATATGCACCGATGCTTTAACAAAAACGTATTGTTTTTCCATATGTTACTTTCATTGATGTAATGAATGAATAGTATAAACAATTAATGAAAAACAGTAAATTGTGTTTCCTAAATATGATTATGAGAATTCTGAAACCATTGACAAATATTTCCAAAAAATAAATAGTTGAATATTATTTCATGATAAGAATTATAAAGAATAGAAATTTCCTACAATACACTGAAAATAATTTCATTAGTAAAACAAACAAGAGTATTTGGGAGCATCAAAATAAGTAATATTTATTGATTATTATTAGAAAAATACATAGCCAACAATCTCCCCCTTTTTTATGTCACAAAACCCATAAATAAAAACTATAATCATATCATAATAATTTATAATTTTGAAAACATTAAATGAAAATTATTTCGATTTGACAAAATTATTTTCGTAAAAAAGAAATATGTGAATTTACCCCACAACGATAAAATTAAAAGAAATTTTTAAGCTTATCAAATTTTCTCAAATAAAATTATATAAATATCTCAGATAAAGAAATGTTGTGCTATCGATTTTTCTACCGCTTTTGTGATATCCTAAAGAAAGTATAGAAATAGTTTAATATAAATTTAATATTGAACAGATTGATAAATGAATGATATAAGTAACTATAATGAATAAATAGAAATGGATTTTGGAAACAAACAAAAATAAAAAATAAAATAAAATAAAATAATATAACTTATAGACAACAGACAAATTCATTGACTAATAAAGATATTAATAAAATAAATGATAACTATCATTGTCATTTTTTAAGGAAGGAAAGATAAAAAGGCTATTTATTATCTAGATTTGAATTTTTTATGGCTTCAAAAATATCCTTCAGATCATCCATATGCAATCTTAGATTCTTAATCAAATTGTCTCCTAGCTGAATTATCAACTACCTAGAATTATTACTCACATACAGATTCTCCACTATGTTTAACATCAAAAACTCATGAATATGTTCCTCTTGCTTCATGAAAAACTATAACATCTCTGAAAACTGAATCAACATCAATCTAATACAATGATCTCCTAGAGTTAACTGATCAAAAAGAAATTTGTGATTGCCCAATAAAACTGAAAGAGGATAATTGTTGCAATGAAGGTCTTGAAGATGAAAATCCATATCTTCCATAATATGTGTAATGGCATGAAACCATTTAATCAAATTTGGACTGGTCATAGGGATATGAGTGGATGCACTGGCCTGATTAAATAAACCTATTATAGATTCTAACTGACTTCCCAATTACCACTATAATTCTACAAATTTTGTTTTCAAAACAACTTCAGATTTGATCTTCCCAATATCATTTAACATGTACTTCTTGAAGGCATCAATATTCTTTTTAGAAATTGTAGTCTCATTATGCTCTTAAATATTTTTCTTTGTAGTTTCAGCATCATACTGTAGAGTGGATTTATCCTCCTGACACTTGTTGAATTTTATCACAACTTCTTCAACATGATGAGATATTGAATTAGATGTCCCCTCATTTCCATTAATATCATGAATATCACTATCAATATGAAAAGTATATTCCACTGTTTTCATAAAAAATTCTTTACATGAAAATTACTTACTGTCAAATAGTTAAGTATGATCAACAGTAATATGATCTCACATTCCCATAGTATGATCTAAAATTAATAGTTGAATATTTATAATTTATTCTTATAAAATCCTCCCTTCCTAAACATCTCATTGTTCAGTAACTTCTCTAGTGAAAATCATTGATTGAACATTTTTATATTGAGTATTCTGTTCTTCAATTTTTTCCACTATAATCCTCTCTACAACCTATCCAATCACTAAAGGTACCATTTCATGCTCTCCAGCTTGAATCTATACTTGAACTATCTCTTCAATAATAGTATCTTCCAAATTAACCAAAAAGGTTGCATCTCTAGAAGCCATCATTTTATCTTCACCTTGAGGAGAATCTCTATTTCCTTGTATCATGATAAGTCCTTATTGACTTTTTGGTTCCTATTCTTCTTCTTCTTCAGTGTTAAATCTAACTCGTCTCTTGGATGGTTGTGAAAATTCATCTGTTCAAGATTTAGGTACACCCTCTTTCAAACACTTGCTTTACCCCCCTAAGAAAAATCATTGGAGCTATATTATTCCTCAACACCAACAGGAAATTCTTTTCATTTTACAGTGCTCTAGAAAAATCCATGTATTCTTAGTGTTCAAGAATTTAAAACATTAATGTGTTGAAATTTTACTTTTTCCTCAACCAGTCTCATCAAATCAATCTTAAATGCATCCCTTGAAATTATCCATCCATATAGAAAACAATTAATTCTTATATCGAGTGAACAAAAATAATGAATATTCATAAATAAATACCACATAAAATTCAATTGATATCACTCAGAAAAAGAAACATGATATACATGTCTGGGTAAATAATTTTATCCATCTGAGGCATCCTTGTAGCTATTCCTATCTAAATAAAATTAACCAGAATCTAATGGTCATGTTCTAAATACATAAATACATATTTTGGATGTGTATCAGGTATAATAGAAAGGACATGGTGTCGTTAGAATAATGTTCCATTTCACCAATCTATTTATGATCGAAATGAAAAACTCATTCATGTGGAAAACTCAAAATTTTTTCAACCTCAATAAAAGAAATAGATAAATCACTATCTTCGATACTAGAAAAAACCATATCCCCTGAATCTCCAAAAATAAACTACACACTCTTATAAGAAAATTCATTTCTACCTCACAAAAGAAATTATGATTTTATCTCATTAAATGATGTCTCACGTCATTGAATATATTTATCTTATTTAACAAGTAATTTTCTCTGGTATAAAAATTCAAGAACAATAACCATTTCCTGAATAATTTTTCTTCCTAAAACACTTTGAATCATCAGTTCACTTGCTTCTCCTTCTTTTATTCTCTTGGTTTTCATCATTATTGATGATCATAAAACATGAGTTTTTTGGATTCTATGGTTTAGATAGATGAAGATTATGGATTAGGTGAAACATGTGATTTTTGTTTTGGGGAAACAATGGGTTTGGAAGACAATATGTTTTGAAACTTAATGGTTTCTAGCAATTGACACATTTCCTCGTTTCTCGTGTCATAGAGTAACTATGACAAAAAATTAACAATTATTCAGAATAAATTGATTTAAAATAACATAAATTAATTGAAATACTATAAGAGAAAAATAATAAAATTAAATTAAATTTAAGGAAATAAATTAGGTATAAATTAAATGAAAATAAAATATAATTAAATAAAATAAAATTCAAAAAATTAATTAAAAATATAATAATACTAAGTCCCCTTAATAAAATAAAAATAAGAAGTGGGTAGTGGTTTTGTATAAAAATCATCTAATTTATATTTAGTGTTAACAAAATCTAAAGATATATTCATTCTGAGAACATGATCTGTTGGAAAATAGTGGATAATATAAATTTTCTTACTTCTAGAATGAATTATTGGATTATTTGAAATAATTATAGCACTTTTACTATAACATAAAATAGGTGTATTATTAAAATCAATTCAAAATTCTATTAGAGTGTTTTCCATCCACATCCCTTGTGCATAATAACTGCCTGCAGATACATATTCTGCTTTGGCTGTTGATCGTGAAACCATGTGTTGCTTCTCACTTGACCATGATAGTAATGAATTTCTAAAATGTTACATGTTCTTGAAGTACGTTTTCTATCTAATCTATATCCCCCAAAAAATGCATCTGAATATGATAATAAATTAAAATCATATGTTTTTGGATAAAGAATATATTGGGCAATTGTTCCTTTTATATATCTATAAATCCTTTTTATAGTAGTAAGGTGAGATTATTTTGGATTTTAATGAAATCTAGCACAAAGTAATTCTGAAAACATAATATTAAGTTTGCTAGTATTATGATATAGTAAACATCAAATGACACCTCGATATAACTTGTTTTCCACTAGTTTTCTAGCTTCATCCATGAGAAGATTAATATTAGTACAAATGGGACTTGAAAATTGCTTGATGTTCACAAGACCAAACATTATCAATAAATTAGTAATGTATTTACTTTTATTTAATACATTTCTGTAAGCTTCTTAAAAAATTTTAAGTCTTAAAAAAATTTACTTCTCTCATCATGTTCATTTCAAATTATTTTTTCAAATGTTTTGGAAAATCATTGCAATGTTTTTTATTTTTTTGATCCAAAAATATCATCATAAACATATATTTGAACTAGTAATAAATTAGAAAAAACTATTTCATAAATAGTTTTGGGTTTTCTAAACCAAAAATAAAACCATTTTTCAAAAGAAATAAACATAATCTATCATACCAACCTCTAGGTGCTTGTTTCAGGCCATATAGAGATTTAGTATGTTTAAAAACAAAATATGGTTATTGAGAATTTTCAAAACTAGAAGGTTGCTCAACATAAATATTGTCCATTAAATATCCATTAAAAAATGTAGATTTTACATCCATATAATATAATTTAAAATTCATATGATATTAATAGGCCAAAATTATTCTAATTGCTTCTAGTAAAGCTATTGGAGAAATGGTTTCATCATAAGCTATACCTTATTCACTATTATACCCCTTAACTACTAGTTTATCTTTTTTCTAGTTATAATAGCTATATCATTTTGTTTATCCTTAAAGACCAATTTTGTTCTTATAACTGTATAATTCAATGGCCTTTCCATTATTTTCCATAATTTGTTTCTTTTAAACTGATTTAGATCTTCTAGCATTTCTAACAACCAACATTAATCTTCTAAGGCTTCTTCAAAAGACATAGACTCTAGCAGAGATTGGAAAGTAGTGAATTCCACTAGGTTTCCTACTCTTCTTGTAGTTTTTATTCCTATGTCAAGATCACGTATAACAATCTATAATGGGTGATTCTTTAGGATTGTAGACTCTCTTGGAATAGCACATTATGGTTCATCATTATCATGTTCTTCTGAATTAGATTGAATTTTATTTATGTTTTCAAAATATTTTTTCATTTTATCAAGTCGCATATTTTTAAAAGAATCACCAGCTTCATCTATTTTGTTTTTATTTTTATTAGAAGGATTAGTTTCAACAAACTTAACATGAAATGATTCTTCAATAATCATTTATTTTTTATTAAATACTATATAAGCTTTAGAAGATTTAGAATATCCTAAAATTAATCCATCATCAACTTCTGGATATATCCCTCCATGATTATCCTTGGTGTTCAAGATATATACATTGCATCCAAAAACATTAAAGTAATTTACCTTAGTATTTCTCTTTTTATAAAGTTCATAAAGAATATTTTTTAAAATAAGTCGAATTAAAACTATATTTATAATATATAATGTTGTTCTTATAGCTTCTTCCCCAAATTATGATGTATGATTTTATTCATTTAGCATTGTTCTAGCCATTTCATGAATAGTTATGTTTCTTCTTTCATAAATTCCATTTTCTGTGGTTTTATTGGTGGAGAAAAGTTATATTTAATACCCATATTTGAAGAAAAATAATTAAATTCTAGATTATCAAATTCTCCACCATGATCACTTCTTAATGAAATTATTGTAAATCCTTTTTTAGTTTCAACACATTTATAAAAACATTCAAAAATATAAACATTTACATTTTTGATTTTTTGAAAATATAATCAAGTAATGATAGAATAATCATCAAATAAAACATATATATATAATTTAACATCCATAAATTATATTCTAGATGGTCTGAAAAATTCCATATGTATAGGTTCTAGGGGATTTGGTGTATCAATTTTGTTAACATATTTTAAGGAAGATTTGTGAGGCCTTCCAATCTGGCATGCATCACAGAATCTATCACTATAAAACTTGATAATTGGTAAATTTGAAACTAATTGTTTCTTAGATAAATTATGTAAAGAAAAATGTTATAATGACAATGTATTCTATGCCAAATCCATGACTCATTTAAATTTTATGTTAAACAGTTCACATTCTATTTACATAAAAAAAATTAATTCCAATGTGTAGACATTATCTGTTTTGGGTGCTCTAAATATAAGTAAATTATCATTAAAAACATAATGGTAGTTATTAGAAAAATAATCATAGTATCGATCATCATAGAGTTGAGGGATACATATCAGATTTTTCTATAATCCTAGTACATAGATTACTTTATTAATTTAGACAGTATCTAGATCTCCAATTGTTCCAAGTCCTATAATTTTTCCTTTGGCATTGTCAATGAAGGTGACTAGGCCTCCATCTATTTGAGTTAGAGTACAAAAATTTGATGACTTTATACTAACATGTCATTAAAATACACATTCCAAATACCATATATCTTTTCCTCTTAGGTGTAATGTTAAGTAGAAGGTCAAATTAATCAAAAATATGTTTTGGTTCCCATATCATTTTAGGTCTAGCGGTGTTATCAATCAAAGACATAGGAATCCAGATAGATTTATTTTGATCAAAAATATTATAATTAAGACTAGATAAATATTTTGAATAATGAACATACATGAAACAACATAATTTATGTTTTCTTAAATAGTAGTAATTGGCATAATTTCCATTAAAATCACAATAAAAACATTTAACAGCAAACATGTTTTTTCTGTTAAAACCAAGAAAAAAATAGTTTTTGTACAATTTGAGTTTTCCACCCTTACTACCTATACCAAATATTTACTTTGTAATTAAATTCTTACTAATAATTTCCTTTAATACATTTTTTACTTTTTTGAATATAATACCATCAATTTTATAGGTTTCAAAATTATCCTGTGGTTTTTTATTCTTATTTTCATGGTCTGTAATGTTTGTAGTGTATGAACTAAATTTCTCATTTAATTCTTGATGTTGTTTATGTAATGTATCCATTTCAACAAAAATAGGATTATGAATATTTTTAAATACATTTGTTTCTTTAATATAGAGTCATATATTTCTTCTAGCATAATATATTAGGTAGTCATTTTCTCATTTTATTAACTAGAATCTGAATCAGATGAATGGTAGAATATTACCTTCTCTTCCTCAACTATAAAGCACATATTAGCTTTCAGATTCAATTATTTCTTATCAGAATCATAGATTGATAAGCTGTTGGAAACTTCAGAAACACTCCAAGTGGCCATCATAGCTCTTTTTTTCTTTTTATCATAATCACCATTTTTCTGATAATTCATTTCTATATTTATATTCTCTCCATTCAATTGAGGACAATAAGGTCTTATATAACCCAATTTTTTACACTCTTAAAATCATAATTCCATTGATTCATTATCATCCTTATTGAAGGATCTTTTGAATACTTTCTTATTCCTATAAAATTTACTTAATTTTATAGAAATTTGAGCCGGCTCAATTTTCGAGTCATATGAGTCTTAATTTATTTCTTCTTGTTTCTGTTTTCTATTCTACTGTTGTTATAAAACATTTAAAGCATTGTTATCATTTTTACTATGGATTTGTGATCATCTAATTCATCTTCAATTTCAGCCTCTTACATTATTAAACTTCCAATAAATTCTCTCATTGTTAGATTCTTGAATGTTGCGGATTGGAAAATTGGAGCATAAATTCCATTCCACTTCATAGGTTGAACTCTTAGAACGTTCAAAGATTGATCAGGTTGGTTGATAGGATCACCTAATAATGTTATATTATTACCAATTTCTTCTATCCTTCCATTCATCTGGGTTATACTCTCTCCATGAAACATTCATAAATTATCAAACATTAACATTGTTGTAACATATCTCATTTGTGAAACATTATCAGTAACTTCATTGGATACTACAATTGTCAGCCACATTTCATAGTTTATTTTACATTAGAATACAGAGTTGAATTTATCTGGTCCAAGACCTCAAATAATGGAATTCATTGATTTTCAATTCATATCATACCATGCCTCTGTGGTAGTAGACCATGTTTCAGGTTTTTTAGGAATTGTGTAAAGAGTAAAAATCATTGTGTATACTCTAAATCCTTGATTTTTTAGGTATATTATCATTCTTGACTTCTACCATCCATAATTCTCACAATTGAAATATGGATCATGAAAAATTGACATTAATTCCTAAAGATTATCCATTTCCATCACTAATATAGATATTATGATGTTATCTAGTTTTATCTCTATTGAAAAGATCATCCTCAGATACCAAATGTTATTTTGGAATAGCTATAGTTATAACACAAAAGGGGGAGAATTGTGTCCTTTTAAAAATGTATCATTTCTATCAAATCACACCAATAGTAGATATAGCTCATGACTTTTATGTATGAGAATATATATATATATATATATATATATATATGAAATGAATATAATTAGAGAACAAATAACAACAATTTATAGTGGTTTGGAGCATGAAGGTTCCATAGTCCACTCCAACAATCACCCTCTGTACGGGCTTGGTGAATTTCACAAGTATGGTCCTCGTATCATAAGACTAATCCAAAACTAATTGTAGGTAGTTTTCACCCTTACCAATCAAAGGCTTAAAAAATAGAGCCTTCTAATTCTTTTATAGGGAACCGATAAAACCACAACTTAGTGTGAGAATCTGGAACTCCACCATGACAGAATACGAGAAGATAAAACTCAATATAGATATGATATTTGGAGAAATAGATGTAGCACACAGTTGTAGTAGCATGAAACTAATAAAATATTGATCTTGTATTCAAAATGATAATAAAATTGAAATATATCTGAAGAGACCAGGTTTCACAAGTGATCGTTGATTTTAAGAAAAATAAAAAAATAGAGCACTGTGTTTTTAGATTTGGACATGTGTATCTATAAAATGTAGTCCTCATTTCTGAGATACTTGGTCATTGTATCTATGTAAATTGATTTTCATAGGAAATATTGAAGAATAAAAATTATCAATAAACCCAAGATATCTCCAGATCGTCATTTAAAAAAATCGGACACCGAAGGATATATATAAAAATATATCTCATAGAATGATTTTAGATCCAAAAAATACACCTAATAAATCAAGCTAATTCAAATTCAAAAAATACTGCTCAGAGTAGTCGTTGCTTTTAATAATAATAGGAGAAAAAATCACTACTGTAAACAGCTCTTTAAATAATTTAAAACATACATTTAATTAATTGAAATCGAGCTTTAAATTTCCATAACATTCTGTATTGACTATTGCACAATG
Organism: Viscum album; assembly: GCA_963277665.1. NCBI lineage: Eukaryota > Viridiplantae > Streptophyta > Magnoliopsida > Santalales > Viscaceae > Viscum > Viscum album. The sequence continues at coordinate 1,703,978,628 of OY728156.1, read as the reverse complement.
CACTGATATAGATGTAAATTCAAATTTACGACATTGAAATGTCAAACATAAGGTTCCTCCAAAAAATGACAAAATAAAAAATGTAGTGTTTAATATCATAACGTAGGGTTGATGATATGTATGTTTTTCCATGTTATCCTAAATTTATAAATGTAACATTGATTATCCATTCATTCAATTTTTCCAAACATAAGTTTGAAAATGTAAGGTTGATTACAAAAGTAAGGTTGATGATCCATACCTTGGTAAATTCCCATAATTATTTAGGATTTTTATCTATACTTTTTCTTTCTGAAAAAAGAAAGGTTCTTATCCAAACCTAATTTTCCTTAAACATAACTTTCTTCTAATGTAATTTTGATTAACCATAAGTTCTGATCCATAAATATAAACATATGGTTTATTCCATACGTTACTTTCTTCAATGTATTGAAAGAACAATATTTCTAGTAAACGAAAAAAGGCGAACACTGTTGACCTAATATTCTTAAAAGCATTCCAAACACTTTAAAGAATATTTCCCAAAAAATAGCTGAATATTATTTAAAGATTATAATTATAAATAATATAAATATCCTAAAATACACTCAAAATTAAATCATTAGTAAAACAAACAAAGCTGTTTGTGAGCATAAAAATCATTAATATTTATTGAGTATTGTTGAGAAAATACATGCCCAAAATTATCATCCATTAATTTGTGAAATGTATAAATATTTTACACATTTATAGAACATGTGGTGGTAGAATTAATGGAAAATAAAATATTTTTATGGTATTTTAATATAATTAAAACCATTTATTTATGATTCAAAACCTAGAAAAATTCATTTGGTTGTCTTTAATTCATAGTTAACTAAACATAGTTTAATTTTTTATATATAGGTACAGACATCACATCCATCCAACCATAGTTTTCTCAAAATAATCCAAATATATATTTTATAGAAATAAAAGAAAATACATTATTCAAAGTGTAAACACCTAGAAAATTTCTTCTAAATGTTTTGAGTATAAAAATAATGATAATTGTTCAATTTTAGGCATTATGAATGAATTTTTTATCATTCCAATCATTGTTTTCTAAAAATAAATGAAATTGATATATCATTATATTAATGACTTTTAAAAAATTAATCATTGTTATAAACCTTGAAAACCTACTTATATTATTGTGAAATCAAAAGAATAATCATAGAATAATTTATTTCATATAAGGCTATACAATAAATCAATCCAATATGCTATGTGGTTAGAATGACCGAAAAACATATTTTATTAAATATAAAAGTTAATAAAAACAATCGTCAAAGTATAAAAAGATACAAAATAGATTAAGATTGAAATTATTTCCATAGAAAATTATATTTTATTAATTTGGGACCTTTATTAATGTACCATATATAAGTCAGATGCTCACTGTAGTCAAAATTACTATAAATTTAGATCTTTATGTTTAAAAATCAATAAAAACCTGCATTAAAGGATCAAAAACTACTAATTGTGGATTGCCATAAAATTATAAGAAAATAAACACTATTTAATTATTGAATTATTTGAATAGTATTTACATCTAAATGAAATTTATTTTTCTTGTAATGAACAAAATTGTGATTTTATTAGCCTAAAATTCAAAAAAGTAATTTTTTAAAATTCCAAATCTAAGAAAATCACCTTAGACTATTCTTAAATCACCATAAAAATATGTTTTTATTTAATTATGACATATATAGATTGACTTAATATCAATATGATGTTTTATGTGGTTGTATTAGCCTAAAACACAGTTTTTTAGATTTTAAATTAAAATAAAAATGAGAATCAAAGTTTCAAATCCAACAAACAACAATGACATTTCTTTAAACCATTAGAAAACTATGTCAAATTAACATTTTACATTAATAAATTAATTTATAATAAATCATGTTTTTGGAGTTTTCAGAATGAACGGAAATTAATATCTTTTATATATTAAAATCATTAAAAACATGAATCGATGGTTTATAACCTAACAAACAACCATAGGTTATCTTTAAATTGTATGAAAATCACTAATGTAAAAAAGAATTACATTTTATAATAGGACACATGTCATTATAAATTTTGGATTTATTGAACATAAAAAAATAATTTTTGATTATTTAAAAATGAAATATATGAATATATGGGTGAAACATAGTGAATAACCTCTAATTTTAATTAAATCAAAATAAAACTCACGTTATTTAATTAGTTACACATTGTAATCGACCAAAGTTCAATCCATCTTTTTTTGTCTAAAATGACCAAAAGAGTGTATTTATTTATTTACAAGTCAAATAAACATGTGATAATAATTCAGAATAAAACAAAAGTCTACATATTATAATTAAGTCATTCAACAATAATCTATTATAATTTTTGACATGTTCAAATAGACCCCACTTCAGTTAGAAATTTGGTTTTCATAAAATGATGATGATATTGATTTTAGTGATTTAAAAGTAAAAAACATGTGTTAGTGGATTAAAACATATGAAATATCCTAGAATTTTCATCAAATAACAATATATTGATCTATGATTAATTTTTTAACTTTATTAATTGATACTATGAAAATGAAACATGCAATGTGGCCAGAATGACAAAAAAAATATTATATATATGAATAATTTAAGATATTCATCAACGTGTCATGAAAAACGAAATGATAATTGATTGTGTGCACACCAAATTTCATATTAAGATGTTTTCTATTCTTATAGATCAAAAATTAATTCTCAATTATTTTCAAATAATTTCATGATAATCAATGATCATATGATATTTTTTGAACCATTATCATTTTATTGAACTTATAACAAATTTCTTATGACTTATACATTGATATATTTTTTATGATTATTCCTTATACTAATATTCCCAAGTCTATAACTAGTTTTTCATCTTGTAACCGCAAATTCTATATTTTCATCTGCATAATCTATTACTTATTCCCCAACATTGACATTGAAATCATTTATGAATCAAGTTTCAAGATTCTAATTTATATTCAATAACTACGTTTACCTTGTTTTTTCTATTAGGTTCATCTAAAACATTTGGATCCATATATTTTCTTATATTCAGTTTTCGTATTTTAATTCTATTTTAATTTTTATTTATTTAATATTTATTTAATAATTTATTTCCAATTTTTCTTCAAATTTTTATCCATATATGTTTTTCATTTTTTTCTTCTCTTAATATTTTATCAACATCCATTTAAAAATTCTTACTTTTATCATCTTTATTTTAGATTTTGATTATACATATTTTTATTTGTCTTCTATTTCTACTTGAGTTTATGCTGTTAATTTTTTTGTTCTAAATTATGTTTCTTGTAATAAACCTATTATTATTTCTTATGAGTTATTCTATCGGCATGTCACTCTACTTGTTGGTTTAGAATACACTTCTACATATAGATTAGTTCAATTTTATCTCATATCATACATCCATCATTATCCATTTTATTATAATTTTTGTTCATTTTTTAGGTCAATTTTTTCCTTTTGACATCATACTTCTTTTTCATGTTCCTGATTTTTGGATTTTGACTACAAAAAATTTAGTTTATTTCATATATTCAAAAAAATTTAATAAATTTTTTTTTTCTCATTTTATAATTAATGTTTACTTATTTTAAATATTTTATAGTTTTTTACTATTAATTTCATGTTTTTTTTCATTTACAACTACTTATGAATAATCTATTTTATATTTTTCTATCATTTAGATAATACTTATATATATAACTATGGTTTATCATTTTTTATTTAGTATTATAAGTCCTAATTTATTTAAATATTCCATGTTTTTATATCTATTTTCATAATTTACCTTATATATTATTTAATTTTCATATCCTATTAATACATTTTTAATTCTATATAAGTTCTCTTTCAAGAATCTATTTATGAATTTCCCAAAATTGGATTATTTTTTACCTTCTCTTTACACTTTTTACACTATATTCACAGTTTTTTGGGTTATTTATCTTTATAATATAGGATTATGGTTTTTAATTTTAAAATTGATTATTTTTATCATTTTATATTTATATAAAATAATTTTTGTAATTTAGTTTTTATTTTACCTTTAAATTTATATTCTAATTTTGATCAGGTAGTAGGACTTATGCATTTTTTTCAACATCTAATTTTGTTTTTAAATTTTTTTTAAATTTATTTTCAATCCATATACTATCTTTTGATCCCCTATTTATTAATTAGGATTTTTGTATTGAACTTTTTCATCTTCTTCCACATTTCCCCCACATTCATGTTTGATCATTGCTTTTAAATTTACCATTTTATAGTCATCTATAGTTGGTTCTAGAATATTTGATTTATGATATCTCTTTTTTGAATTTCACTTCTCTAAATTTTTTCTAATATATTTTTATTATACATATAATTAGGAATAGGATTATGGATTTAGATTTTTTATTTTCAAGATTCATATTTTGATAACGGTTAACCTCTATTTCAACATCAACATCCACATAAATTTTCTCAAAATGTTCATAATACTTATACTATTGATCTAAATCTATCATTAGAAACATAATTTATATCGATATAACCTTATTATTCCACATATGTATATTCGATTCAAAATTTTATTTCTAAAACTTTTTTGATTCTTATTTTACATTCCATATAAAAATTTTCATTTTCCTTATATATTACCTTTTCTACTAATTCTATATCTATAATGATTTTAGTGTTCATCTCTTCCATTTTTCTATTTATTTCATTTTATTTCATTTCTTTTTTTCTTCTAAATTTTTATTTGGATAGCAAAAATGTTCTGATATATAAATAATCATCCTAATAGATGAGTGGTTTTGGATATTATTTTTTAATAAAATAACTTTTATTTATTTATTTTAACAAATAAAATAATAATGAACAATCGTTTTTGAAAAAAAAGTAGAATATAAATAAAATTATATAACATATTTAAATATCATCAGTGTTTTATTACTTAGGGAAATGTGAATTTTATAGAAAGAAATTGAGAAATTTATAGTTTCAAAGCCATAGGATATCCTTTAAATGGGAAGTGGTTGCTAGAGAAGTATTGAGTGAAAAAATTAATCATCTATGATATTAACTCTAACTCAATCCACTAAGAAATAATTCCAATTATCAATGTGTGAACTCCTCCAATATATCCATTGACTACACAAACTAAAACATCAAAATTTCATATATCATATAATTCACTTCATTTAAAAATTCAAATATTGTATGTTATCATACTCACATCTAACCATGAATGAAATATAAATTACATCACATGACATGTTCATTATATCGTTCTTACTTGTTTATTATTATTCTATGTGATCGTGTTATATTCCACACATTCACAAAATAATAAACCATGTAGAAATAAAATGAAAAGCCTGATCATGAGCGGATTCTAATGGTTGATCTGTTGAGTTAATAATAAACCAACCCAAACCCAAGGGTTCATACCTTGTTTCACGTTGCCTATGCCTCGAAATACATCATATGACCCTCCAATGCATCACATCCTGTCTAGTATGTCTATAACCAGGCACGATGTGCATCACACCTCATCTTGTCATTATACAACTGTACTCACATGCAGGTGAGGGGGTCTAAGGGTATAAAACAAAACTATGACAATGGGTGCACATGCCCTTATATATATAATTACACATGAGACTACATGCTGATCTTATTAAAATTAATTAAACTAATTATTATAGTACCATGAATTAATTAAATAAATAAAACAACCATCAGACATGAATTGATCAGTCACCAACACATGATCAGCCTATGAATTAAACTCAAATATATTTATTAAATAAAAAATAAAAAATTAATCTTGCATCAAATGAAATTTTAAGGGTATTATTTATAGAATTAAAATTTCACTCTGATTTAAATTCAACAAATATCGTCGTTCAGTCCCGTTTTATAAATTTAATTTTAAAAATAAAAAATAAGTTAATTTATTAAATAAATTAATCTCAATCATAAATTAATTATGTCGCTGGACCTTTTAAAAAAAATTAATATTTATTTAGTTTAATATTCAACTGTAATTAAATTATTTATTTTAATTCTCTATTGATTAATTTAATTTCCAGGCCCCTCAAAAACCAATCAGGACAAGTGTGGGTCAGGAAAAACACGCACATGCTCAGTTTGTGTCATGCATACCCCGTGCAATGGTGTTCTGGGATAGGTTGGTCCACCCAATCCTGTTCCAGGCTCGGCAGAGCAGATAATTCATGTTCAGTGGCTGGTCTGTTCTATATAGAGTGACAAGGGATTACCTAGCCGAAGGGGCATTGCAGATCTTGAAATGTCAGGTGGAGGTTCGGTCCACCAGACGTGATGGTTGGCCTAAATCTTGTGCATTGGATGGGATCCCAGACTGTGGTGGCAGCTAGAGGGGGGACGCCAGACTGTGGGTAGAGGTGCTTGCCGTTTTTTCACAGCTCCACGGTAGGAGGAGAGGTGACATGTGGTTGGGTGAAGCTCTCTGGTTGAAGGGATGCCTCAGTGTAGTCCAACATGGTCCTGGTGAGGGCGTTCATGCATCGCAAGGAAGCAGAATGGGGCAGGGAGAAGGCGGTGTGGAACACATGTGCAGGGGGACCCAGGGCAGCGGGGAAGGAGTCTGGTGCGCAGGGAACTGCTTCGGTGAAGACGCATAGAAGAAGTGGCATGAATTATCATGCCCTGGTTCGGTACACCAGTGGAGGTGCAGAACCAAGTGCGGAGGAGGTCGGGAGGAATTACATCACATGGTGTTGTTCTACATGTCTGAGGAGGGATACTACAAGTTCGGGAGTAAGGAAGACCAGAGGGACCTTGTGGCATTGCTGTTGTTACTGCATGGTAGTGGTAGCCTTGACATGAACTGTTGTTGCAGTGTGGTAGGGAGTACCAGGCTGAGGTGGAGGTGGCCGATAGTGCATCGTCTTGGAGGTGTGTTCTTGCCCCTGGTCCAGGATGAGCGGCTTTGTGCACCGTAGAGGGAATAAGAGAGAGGCAACGGCCTGGGGCTGTCGCGTGTTGCACTGGAACCGGAAGACGGAGACTCGCTCGAGTCTCCAACCACCTTTTTTTCCTTTGTTTTGTTTTGTTTTATTTTTGTCTTTTCTAGGTGCCACCCCTTTGCCTCTTTTACCATTTTCCTTTTTTTACATTATCCACTTGGGTAAAGGTCACCCCTTTTTTAGCTAAATCCTATCTTGGGAAAATTATATTATTATATTATTATAAAAAAATATTATTAAAATAAATCAATTGTATAATAATAAAATTCATATAATTATAATAATAATTAATATTCTTATGAAGAATCTGGTCCCGAAAAACACTACTCCAGCTATCAGAATTCCACCGGGAAGGAGGATCTCTTTCAATTTAAAACGTTGCATGGACGAAGATTGTCCATCCGATATCAGATTTATATGTGGTCTATGGAATTGGAACGAAAATGATTCCCTCTTCATAATTAATTAAAATTTAATTTATTTGGCTAAAAAATAACATGCGTCCTTTTTATACTACTTGTTGGAACCAAGCATGCACCGAAAGCCCCAAACATGTGGGTTTATTAAAATTTCCCACTAATGGTCAACATAAACTTGTCGACGTCAGTGAACAACTGCCTGGTATTAGCCGAGGACCACCCGTGAAGCTTTTTAAGAACAAAATTAAACCTTAATGTATCTGGTTTAATTCTATGTCGTGCACGATGCGTTCTCATCGTTGGTGATCGCTACTTGAAGAATCCGATGTATAATTCCCCTAGATCATCCACTCACGCTTCAACGAATCTGTGGGAGCTCCATTCGTCATAATCCAAGTGCTATAATGGAATATTGATAATGTATTTAATGTTCCAATGATCACTGAATTGCTTTTCTAGCGATGTCCAAGAGAGAGCTCCATCCGAGATCCTCGGATCCAGAGCATCTCTCTCTAGACCGTGGGAGAGAGGAGAGGAGATGGAATCCCTATGAATAGTCCTTTGAATTTTTTTTCTTATATTTATATCGGTTAATTAATTGCGCAGAAATGACAACCTGGCCCCTGAATACATAACGTACTTTCAAAAAAAATTTATGAATACTAAACAGAGTCATAAATGTTAATATCATTTACAAGGAATATATTTAAATATATTACTCGATAATAATTTAGTCATTAACTCAACAAGTCACTCCAATAATTATTAATTGATCCTTGAATAATTTAATATTCATCAATTAATATTTTTCATGTATTCACTTAATACTCATAAATACATTTAACAAATTAATTAAATTCTCATTATTTTAAACTCCAATAATATGAAATTATTTATTACATTGGTGATCGTTTCTCTTTGGAAAAATCTCAGATCCCTGTGGTGGGGCCCACCCTGTCCAAAACTACTATTCAACTGAATAAAGAATATTCTTTAATATGCAATTGTGTGTGGCCCTCTGGGACCTTATCTCGATAATAATAAATAGTATTCATTGCCTAAGAGTGGGATCATGAAAACCATCATATCCCTTAAAAAGATAAGGATTATCATAGTAGTGACAACAAACATATGAACATGAACTGTGTAATCTAATCTCTTTGTTAGTAATATCTCCTAAAGCAGGAAACACTCATATGTCATCTCCCTTTTTTAACTTTATTGTTTGTCGATTTAACTAGACATATTTAACCTCGCCTGCCATGGCCATGGTCTTATAAAGGTGTTTCCATCCATATCAACATGGCTTGAGATATATTACTTCAATAACCTGTATGCGACAAATCTTTTCTTGACCATTCGACCAATGCCATGCCACCAACGACACACCCAACACAAACTACCTCTCCATGAATTCATTTACATGGTTTCCGTCTTGCATCAATGTACGTAATCAAATGACATACATTGGTAATGATCTCAAGCTATGAGACCATTACACGTGATTGTAGATATGAACATCCAATGACAACAGAAACATGTGGTGTTCCTATTGGTGGGTTAGTCCACATAATCTCACTTCTAGAGATCATCAAGTGCAATCATCATTATAAGAAGTCTCAATGCTTATGATCCCCCAACACATAATATTCAGTCATTTACTATGTCTAATCAGAATGATGTAACTATACCATAGAACATATATTCATGGTTAATTTCATTTTATCTCAAGGATCTCATTATATCCCGAGATCTGCTATAACCTCTTGATATGAAAATTAATCTTTGGAAATTTCCATTTCAATAGTGGGAGCATAAAAGTCTACACTATAACGGTAAGATTTCATTAGGTATAGACAACTTTATACATGATATGGTAATCAAAAGCACTGAATATTTGGGTGTAGGGCACAAACTATTTGAAAATAGGAAATGCTTTGATAGATGTGAATCAAGGACGCATGATCTTCTATGTTAGAGAAGTAGTGTTCAACAGGGTTATAGATTCTAGACAATCAGAAGATGTTGTTGATTGCAATGACACATCTCTTCCCCAAAAAATGAGATATGTACATATCCATTGAAGAATAATGCGAAGAGTCACTCTTAGAGAAGGAGGGAGAATTTGATTTTGAGGAATTACACTTCACTGAATCGCACATGAGGGATGCCATTCCACCTTTTAATCCCAATATCATTCAATCACCCTAGATGGAACTAAAACTGATACCCAATACTCTTAAATACTCATACATAAGAATTTTACCATCTCTTCTGGTTATTATTAACTCTAAACATTCTAATGAAAAAGAAACCAAATTAGTTGATCTTTTGAAGAGACATAAGAATATGGTTTCATGGGTAGTGGTAGACATCAATGAAATCATTCATACTGAATGAACCCACAAGATTCTACATGAAGAAGATGCAAAACCAAAAATGAAAACCTCAAAGGTGGCTCCCACCAACAATGATGGATGTCATAAAAAAGTTAGTGAAAAAACATTTGGGTTTATGAATAATATTGTCTATATCAGATAGAGAATGGGTAATCCCTATATATGTTGTTCCTAAGAATATAGGGCTCAATGTAGAGGGAACTAATGAAATGATTTTATTTCAACATGAACCATCACTTAATGGAGAGTCTCCATAGACTACAGATTACTGCATTCAGCAAAAATAAAGGAACGTTTTCTTTTACCCATCAAAACTCTAATGCTAGAAAAATGTGTGGGACATGAATTATACTATTTCATGTATGGATATTCGGGATACAACCAAATTTATTTTGTCCTCACTGATTTCCCTAAGTCCACATTCAAATCCCCATTTTTTACTTTTTCCAATCAGAAATTTTCATTTGGAATGTGTAATGATCCATCATGGTTCCAAATATACATGAAACATATTATTCATGACATGGTGGATGAATTCCTTGAAATATTCATGGATGAATTATCAGTCTTTGGAAGATCTTTTGAGGTCTATTGACGTAATATGGAATTAGTTCTCTAATTATGTGATGAATAATTAATAGTTCTGAATTTGGAGAAATTTCTTTTTTATGGTACAAGGAGTAATAGTCCTCTTTCATAATATCATCAAGGAAGGAATATATGTTGATCCATTAAAAATTAAAGACATTAGTATTTACCAAAAACCTCAAAATAAGGATACAAAACCAAGGATGATATTATGCATACTCTTATTAATGATTTTGAGATTGTAATCAAGGACAAAAATGGCACAAAAAATTTCATTACTGAATATCAATTCTGACATCCCTTATCATTACTCAAGTAAGATTAGGAGGTTAATATTGAATAAAATATTCTAGATGAAACAATTTTTAGTGTCCAAGTTCAACCATTGTTATCAGATTTCATAAACTTAAATTCCATGATATTTTTACATCAATACCATTTACACCAATAGAGGAAAATATTTCTCACTGATGCCTTGCATTACTACTGGGATTAACCAGTTTTAATCAAGTGTAGTGTTGATAGATTATAAAGATGATGTATTTCTAATGAGGTACTCTGGAATGTAATCTAAATGTGTCAAATATCACCAAATAGTAGCCATCATGGACCCATGTTTATTGTTGACAAAATTCTACAAAGTGGACTTTTCTTGCCTACACTACAACAAGACGTAAGTGATTTCTGCCAAATATTTGATAGATTATAGTGCACTAGGAACATTGGAAAAAGGAATGAGATGTTGTAAAATACCATCATGGATGTAAAATTATTCAATTTTTGTGGAATAGAATTCAAGGGACCATTTCACACATCTTACGGAAAATCCTACATTTTAGTTGGTGTTTACAACATCTGAAATGGGTTGAAGCTTAAGAAACTTTACATGAAACAAAGAAAGTGTTCATGATCATTCTAAAAAATAATATGTTTGAAATATTTGGATTCCCAAGATTACTCATTAGTGATTGAGGATCACATTAAATAAACCATGATCTGAATGTATTGTTAAATAATTTAGAATAAAAAACAATACAGGAACTCCCTACCACCCACAAAAAAGTGGGAATGTAGAACAAACAAACATGGAGATAAAGAAAAATTTGTAAAATAATGTGAATTAAAGCTGAAGATACTGGAGTCTCAAACAAGATGATGAAATATTGGAATACCACACCGCATATAATACACCCATAGACATAATTCTATTCAGAAGGGTTTGTGGGATACCGTGTCATCACATAGTTGACATGGAGCATCATTCATTTTGGGATATCAATAAAATGAATTTAGATTCTCAGATTGCAATTGAATCTAGGATGATACAATTAACTGAATTAGAAGAGATTTTGAGGTATGAATATGACAATGTGAGAAATTATATGGAAAAAACAAGAAATGGAATGATCAATGCATTGCTAGGAATATCTTTGTAACAGTGAACAAGGAACATTTAATTAACTCATGATTGGATCTATTCCCTGGTATGCTGAAATATTAATGGTCATGAAATTTTGATGTATTTTATGGATTTAATTATAGGACCATCAAAATTTAGAGAGAAGGTGGACAACTATTAAAATTGAATGGTCAAAGACAGAAAATTTTACAAGAACATTTTTGTGACAGATGTCTCATCTGCCTAAAATTCAATTGATCCCAACGTGAGTCAAAATCATGACTTAAAAGGATGCGATGTCTGGGAGGCATCCTAGGATATGAAATCTTATCTGATGATATATTAGAATGGTCTTTGGAATGTTTTAGATCAACCCAGAGTTGAATGCAAGGAATGAACAAATCATTACTCTGAAAAAGTGAATTACACATGATCTAACATTGTTACAATATATGAAACTTTTTCATACAAATTCCATTTTATTGTACCGGTTCACGATGTGAAGAAAAATTACACATAGTGTAATTATTTGAGTAAGTTTTTAAAAATGAAGGTTGTGAACCCAAGGTTCCTGACATGGGACCTCTCAACCCTTGACCTCCCTTCTCCTCTCTCTTGAACACCCATGATATCCTTCCCCAAACCCACTCCCCCTTCTCCCTTGTCCATATCCGCACCCTCTTCACCTCCTAAAGGAACCTGTGCCACCTCTCTCACTCATCACACACACAATCATTCCATCTCTCACCCTATCTCATTCTATTATTCCCGTTCTCAACCTTCTGCACCCCAAACTCGTACCCTCCTCCTAACCCCCTTTCTACATGAACCTGCAACCACACCCATCCCTATCTCCTCACCCAAACCCACATCCATCTGTCCTCCACACCGCACCAACTGAACCCCCTTTTGTGATTCCTGAACCAAATAGCCCTTACCCTTCAAATCTTTTCCCTCATCCATTGATGAGAAACCACTGGAAAATCAAAAAAGTTCCACCACATTAGAAACTCATGTGGCTCCTTCTACACCACTGAAACCCCTCGTGTTATACCTGCTTCCCTAGAAGATACCTCATCCAACATGGAGGACTCCCCTAGTAACAGAAAATTCCACCGAAACCCTATCCTTTACATTACCAACCCTCAACACCAGGTAAATATCATCAGATTTCTGGCCAAGGCGATGCTCACAAACTAGACCCTGGATATGCCCATCCTAGTAAGGCTAAAAATCAATGATTTAATCCTGGGCCTCATGGAGATGCTCCATATCGATAGATTTTTTGAGTAATACAAGGTCACTATATGGTGTTATTTCTAATCTTCCTACCATCTTTTTAGATGGACATCGACAACATCTGATTTATCTTTTGGGGCTATCCCCATGAGATGTCATTCACAGAGTAAGGAATTAGGATCATAATTTTTATAGATGATATGGTCACATCTTATATATATATCAGACACTCTTGATAAATCTCTCCCAAGACAATTACCATTGACTATGGAAGATGATTTCCCATGTCCATCAGTTTCCCAAGACCTGCCTATGATGATATCTTCGCAGAAACCAGGACAATCAATACATATTCTACATCAAGCAATTATCCATGGATGATTTTCTAGGGCTGATTCGTATGGGTGTGTTAGCTATACAGATATTCTCATTCTTGTTGCATCCATCGGTGGCCCAACCAGCAACATGGATTCCGAATTTTACTTTTACTATATAGCACATGTGATGTGTCATCATTTTACATTGATGGGAGGATCTTTCATTACTCATATATCTAGGAACCTTGATGTTTTTGATGTAGTAATGCCCCTCACCTCCTTAGAAACTATTTAGATCATCGATTTCTTGATGCTTTAAAATATTTATCAATTGTTATCGTATGATGATTTTTACTATTGGGAACTAGGATTGATGGAGGGAGCACCACTTGAGGCACCACCACATGAATTAAAAAACCCTCTAGTTAACCCACACACTACCTCTTTTACTATACCACCCATTCCTACTCCCACCTCTGCCACAACCTCATCTACCATTTCACCACCACCCCATCTACAATTAAAACTCCCACCCTCCCAGCCATGATCGATATCTAGGCTACCTAGTACTGTATATTGGGAAAACTTCACCATATTTCCTCACTTCATCATCTCCCTTTCATTGATCCCTCATAGTGCACACCACCATCACCACTCACCCCTACTAGCCCCCCATCCCATATCGTTCCCAAATCTCTTCCTGATCTATAAACTGACATATGTGATCATGCCACTCAATAAGAGAATCTAGTAAAAATGGATATGTGGGGAAAAGGGTCAACTACGACCACCTATATAGAGTTATATTTTGTTGATCCATCTATGAGAACCATGACCTCTTTACAGATCAGGACCTATCCACCACCCACTCCAGCACATTTAACCATCTCTAAAACTCCACCATCCATAGCTGCAGCCACTGATACAGATCCATATATCCCACTACCTTCACCACCCACGGGTGGCTTAAAGATGGAGGAGACCTTTGGTCCTGATGCCTAGTAGGCCATTTTGATTCACTTTTTTGGATTTTGACCTACTATGATAGGGTTTGTCATTTATTATTGTAATCTTTATATTCCCTCTTTTTGTTCTGATCATTGATATATATGAGGATTTATTTTTGCAATATTTTTTGTTTTATTTTCATTTATTTTATATTTTTCCACATCCATGTCTATAATAGTTGTGTCTTACATAGTTTTCAAAGGCCCAGTACCAGTATATATTGTAGAAAAAAGGGTGATCCAACACATCACAGAAATCACACGAAGACATCACGAACATTCCATTAAAATCCATGCATAGAGGAAGGCACTGAAATCCATGATTCAATTCATTATTCATCTAATTAATGCTCAAGTTTCTTCCCCTTTGGTCATAATCCCTTTCACGTGACCTCACAAACTAGAGGAAACTTCCACCAGTAGCTACAAGCATATGAGGAGAAACTAATCCAATGGACCCCAATGCATGATATATTAGTCAATCCATCTGGATCGGGATGACTTGTTAGTGCTTTATGGGAGGAAACCCATAGAGTAACATTTTTCTAGATTGAGTTGTCATGATTGAGTCTTTTTCATTTTCACTTTGACTCCCTTATTGAGCAGAATTGAAACAAAAAGATGAATTTAAATAAAACTACTTATTATTTTTCCTCATACTATGAACATTCCCATTATTTTACTTTTTTAAATTATTAACACATATGGAATAATGTTTAATGTTGTTGCTGGATTGTTTCCTAACAAATTTTTTAGGTGACTCAGACACAACATACAGAAATCCAAATTCCCTCATGGCATGACATTTTATCAAGGGATCTCTCAATTCCACCAATTTTTTACTTTTTAAATTCCATTTCATTTTTTATGAGAATTACATGTTAAATCTATCCCACATAAATTTCAATGACTATGTAGACAGTATCTCTTTAAAAGTGTGGCGGAGTTTATTGTGATTTTGACTATTCATATGATTGAATTTTTTCTTATTATCACTTATCTATGAGATATTTTTCAAATTATAAAAGTTTGGGTCATTAAAATATTCCCCCTTAAGAAATTTCTCCCTCAAAATTTCCATTTCCTACACTAAAATAGATGAGGGTAACTCTAATTTATCACTTCTTATGATTACCAAATTTCTTCTTCAAACGTTTGTTTCCTTTATAACACATTGACGAGGAGAATTATCATATTTTGTAGAAATATTTCCCTATAATATAAGTACTTTAGTGGATTCTTTTCATAGGATATGTCATTATCTAATAGTACCACCTATGTATTGAGTACAAGCGACGGATCAGGTATGTTTTTCCTCACGAGTGATACACAAAATACATCATGTACTTTAGATTGGTTTGGTGGGAGTGCTAGTCGATAGGCCACTGCTCCAATGAAATCAAGGATCTCAAACTGGCTGATGTACATTGAACCATGCTTTCCATTCTTCCAAAATCTCATAACTCTATTCCATAGTGATATGAAGAGGAATAAAATGTCTCAGATATCAAACTCTATGTCACATCGACGATTATCAGCATATCACTTTTGTTGACTCTAAGACTCATTAATTTTTCGTCAGATGGTTTTAACATTAAACACCATTTATTAGACCATTTTTGGACCTAGGATTTTTTGATCCCCAACATTATCCCAACATGCCAGTGTTAATCCTTTATTCCCATAAAGGCCTTTATAATGAGCCTTTTGATTCTTGAGTTGAAACTGTTATTGTAAGAGAACATAATCAGAGTAAGATGTTGATCCCATATTCCTTTTATGTCAATTGAGCATTCTCTCAACATGTACCCAAATGTTTGGATAGTTTGCTTAGATTGGCCATCAGTTTGAGGATGACAATCCATACTAAAGATCAGATCAGTATTCAAAGTGTGTTAGTGACTCTTCCAAAACATAGTGGTGAGTCTTTGATCTCAATCAGAATAAATCGATAGTGGTACTCCATATAGCCATTACAATTATCTGATATATATATATGTATGTGGATCCAAAAATAAATCCTCTCAAATTTCAATGATGCTTGTGGAATTTTTATGATGATCCACCACAACCCTGATAGCATATTTGCATTTTTATGTCTTCGGAAGTCTAGCGACAAAGTACATGGAGATGTTGTCCTATTTCCATGTGGGTATGTGTAATGGTTGCATCATCCCCTTAGACATCTGCCTCACATATTTCACATGATGACATACCAGGAAATTTGATGTATACTAAGTGATCTCCTTCTTCATGTTCTCGCACGAATAAATTTCTTGTATATCTCAATATATCGTTATGTTCATGGGTGATTGGAGAAATTTTAACTATGGGCATCATCAAAATGTTCATTATTTAACATTGAATTCGATGTAACTCAATTTCATGACCCAAATCTCAAAATTCTTTCTTCATTAACAATGAACTCCAAGGATTTCCTTTTTTTGATAGTTTCTACTTTCTTCTGAATTCCCACATCATCTTTTTGAAAATCCATTAACCTTTCCATAAGGGACGTTTGAGAAATCATTTGGGAAAGGATTGATGATGTTCCTTTATTTATGATTCCCAAGTCCATCTTTATCAAATATAAGAATATTGGATCCTTTTAAATTATCATCAATGATAGAATCGCCGTGTCTTTTCTACTTAGAGAATTAGCCGCCTTGTTCGATTTCCCAGGTTGGCAATGGATTGACCATTCCTAGTCATTTATCAGCTATAACCATCTTCATTAGCGCATGTTCAAATATTTTTGTGGGAATATATACATGAGTCTTTTGTGATCTATATATATTTCAAACTTCTCCCCCAAGAGGTAATGTCACCATGTTTTTTAGGTGAATATTATTCCAGTCAAATCTATATCATGTGTTGGATAGGTTTTCTCATGAAAATTTAATAGCATTGAAGCATAGGCAATAAATTTGACATTTTTCATTATCACACATCCCATAACCTTCTACGAAGAATCACTAAATAACAGAAATGTTATCCACTTGTGGGTAGTGTGAGAAAGTGCACAATGATAAGACTCATTTTCAACTCCTTGAATCACTCTTCGCATACATCAATCCAAGAAAACTTTACTCCCTTCTGAGTGATCTTGGTAAGAGGTTTTGACAGTCATGAGAAATATCTCACAAATCATGGATAATATCCATATAACGTAGTAAAGCTATAGATATTCATCATAGATGATGGCCTTGGTCATCCCTCAATTGCATTTGTCTTGCAGGGATCCACAGATATCCCAATTCATTTGATGATATGACCAAAGAATGAGACTTCCTTTAACCAGAACTCACAATTGATGTACTTTTTATAGAGCTTATCCTTCCAAAAGGTTTCTAGTATAGTTCATAGATTCTATTTATGATCCTCCTTGGATTTTGAATATATTATAATATCATCTATAAATACTACCAAAAATTTGTTGAGGTAATCTCTAAAGTCTCTATTCAATATGTACATGAATATTTCTTGAGAATATGTGATCCCTAAAAGAATTACCAAGAATTCATAGTTCCCGTACCTTGTACGAGAAGAAGTCTTGGGGATTGAACCTTCTTCACCCATACATGGTAATATCATGAACACATATCCACCTTATAGAATTATTTTTCTCCACATAGTTTATCGAAAAATTCATCAATTCATGGAAGAGGATACTTGTTCTTTATGAGATTTGTTTTGAGATCATGATAATCAATGGTAACGCGCACATACCCATACTTCTTCTTGAAGAATAGAAATGTTTACCCAATGGTGAATCACATCGGTGTATAAACCCTTTATCCAGATTCACTTATAGTTGTATATTTATCACCTCAATCTCTAAAACATACATTCTATAGGGAGTCTTGGATATTGGCAATGCCCCATTTTTATGATCAATCGAGAAATCAACATCTCTTCTAGGAGGAAGACCTGAAAATTCCTCAGGTAACAATTCAACACATTACCTTACAATAGGTATGTCTTCATGGATGGTTACTTCCATAGAATCAATCATCTAAGTTAGATATAGATGCTCATCTGGCAGTAATATCAACACTTAAGATAATGGTGCTAAGGAAGATTAATCATACACCTTGCACTTGTACAAAACCTAGGGTCGATTCACCATATGGAGAGTTAATTCCCTCTCACAAAATTTTTTGTAGGATCTGTATAAAGAAATTCATTCCATAGCATGAATTGCATCAAATTTTACCATAGGTCGTATGACGTGGTTCACCAAAATTTTTAATCCAAAAATTATTATAGGGGAGGAGTTATATTCATGGGATGCAATTATTTCCTCATTTTTCAATCTCACCTAAATCTCTAATTCCATGATTTGTGGTGGTGTTTGGATTGTTCTAGTAATCTTTTGGGACATAAAAAAATGAATAGAACCAGAATCAAAATGTATGTTCAGTATTATTGAATTAATAACTAGAGTACCTATCACCGCATCACTCTTGGGGTTCACTTCGGTAGTAGTGTTGGAAAATTATTGACCATACTGCCTTGGATGTTTATGGTTGCCTTCGAAAACCCTTTGATTAGGTTATTGGTATGAAAAGTGCCCTGGTTATTTGCTGTTGATGTAGTAAACAATGCGTTGATATTTTAATGGAGTTTCCATCTTCTCTATCACAACATCATGTTTTTCTTATTGGTAATTAATGGCCAGGTGACATTCTATTCTACACCAAATTTCTTATCTGAATGATACCCCTGAGATTTCGCAGTCTTTATTTAGACTTTGGGGGCACATAAGTCAATTTCCCCATACCTATCAATGTCACGGATCATTATGGATTTCCATTGGCCATGTTTTAGCCTACCAAATAAGTGGATCACCTTAAATTCAAGGGTAACAAAAATCCAAATGTCTATCATGAAATACTTTTGAAATTTTCCTCTTATTCTCTGATGAATTCGTTTTATTTTTTCTTAATGGAAATAATGTCCCTTTCTATTTTCATTCATAGGGTGCAAAGAAAATATTTATCATAAAACACTTTTCAAAAATCATTCCATTCCAATGTCTCTATCTCTTCCTCTGGATTCATATTTTTTTATCAATGTCCACCATTGATCAGCTTCACCCTCCATATGATAAGTATCCAAAAGAACATTCTCTTGTTCGTAACATTGAGGAATAAAGAATATATTTTCAAGGGAGCTGATCCTTTGTTCGAGGATTGAGCGATCAGATGATCAGTTAAATGTAGGGGGCCTTTGTCTCATGAAGCTCATGATAACGACTTGTTCTTTCATAGAGGTGTTGAACATTCCACTTGAACATTTTATATATTCAAAAAAATAAGTTAACTATGAGATTATTGTGAAAATTATTGTTATTCCTACTTCTATTGGATTGGGCATCTCATTTGAACAATCTTCACATTGATCTTCACATCATTTGTTAGCCTGATTCCTCATATTACCAACCATTGGATGGAATAAATGTAAATTTAGGGGTAACACATAAAGAGGAATCCAAAGGAAAAAATCGATAACTTATAAATTACGTTTATTTCTTTAACTGATGAATTTATAGGGTTTAATCTATGTTATCCCTGGTTTACTTACCAATATATATTATTAGGGGGGATTTTTTTAATTCCCTTAATAATGGTTCACACTAATCTCAAGAATTTTCCAAAGCACATCCTCTTGGGAGTGTAATAACCAAGAGTGCAGCAAGGCCCCTAGTAGTGCACCATTTCCCATTCATGACTAGCTCAATGTAGTTATTTTGGTTTTACCTCTACAAACATCTATTATAGTGCCACCAATACTTATTTGTATCTACACATGGATATATTTTCTTGATAAACCAGTTAATATACAATCTCAAAAATTTAGGGATGTTTTTATTATACTTAGAATTATCCCTAATGATTTAACTAGTGTTTTGTAATCCCAATTCCACAATAACTAAACCTATTTTCTGATACCAACTATAAAAACCCTTCTCTTTATTATACACTTATAAATAATTTATTACATAAACTTGCACTCAATACAACCTAGATTATCTAATGGTCTAGTGTATTTGAGGATTGGGAGAAAAAAATTACAACTTAATACATAAAAATAAAAACATCTTTATTGAAAACTTATTTTACATGACCACAACATTCCTTCATACATACCATTGCATGAGATAACCTGGGGACATACGTAAGAAAGGGTGAGTTATAAAGCATGGTATGGGAGTGAACTAGGCATAACATGAAGAATATAATATTTGATATTAAATATGAATATCAATGGATCATAAGTGAAACATGAACATAATGGAATGTTATAGCATGATTATCAAAAAATAGAGATGTGGAAACGACATTTAACATGAAATTAGTATGAGCCTAGGCTTATTGCACATTGGGGATGAGTAAACTGTCATTAAAAATGAATTAAAATGATTATACCCTCATTGCAATTTAATAACTCAAAATAAACCCTTATTGAACTTGGAGTATCATGATATTATTCTTTACCCAATGCATTAGAGTAATATCAGGGCACACCATTTATAAACATTTCATTTCATGCATAAGTGTGCCACATGGATCATTCCACACGAAGTAAGTCAACATCATAATTTATTACATGATAATGGAATGTGGAATACATACATGAAACTATATAATCAATAAGTAAATATGTATAAAGGTGAATACCCTTAATACAGAAATGGTCATGGTATTCACTATACAATGACATTGGCTTTGAAAATCATAATCTAATTTTGATAGCATAACTTTTTGACATAAGAACAACTAAAAATGTTTGATGAGAGATAAATGGGTATCTAATAATATTTACATGAAATGAGTTGTAAGGGGGTCATATATAAACATGTCCCAACTTATGTAATGGAATTTATATACATAATATAAAAATAATTTCTTGAATTTTAATGAGGAGAGAGAGATCCCAAAAGGGAATTTCATCATGGTAACAGGTGTACATATGAGGAATTTATGAGAGATATAGGGGTTTTTATTATTAAAAAATACACAGGTAAGTATAGGGGAGGTGTGAAATCATAACCCAACATTTCTAGTTGAATATTAAAGGGAATAACTATATAAGGAAACTCGGACATAAATAAGGATGGAAGGAAAGTGGGGATCCCTTACTTGGAAGTGTGATAATAAAGGCATAATGGAGGCGTGACAGAGTTTTCATTGGATCTTGGGGAACCTTGGGAGTATTATATATTTTTTATTGAAGAGGTTGGTCAATATATAGATGATTTTATTGAAGAGGAATGGGAGATTCAGTGGGTTTATATAGGAAAGGAGAGGTATTTCTTTTTTATTTAGGTTTTGGAAACTACACATTGAATAAATCAAAACGACCACCCATCCTAGGGATTTTGAAAATGTTCTTTGTAAATTTTTTTGTGAGAAAATATTATTTTATTAGGACAATGTCTGAAGGTATTAAAATTTTAGGCTTTCTTATATGGAGGTGAGTCACACTATAATGGAAATCATTTTAAAATGTTAAAATATTTTATAAGTCTTGGAGGTCCACTAGGGTATTGTAAAAATAATGAAAAAAGATCTTAAATAAAATTATATTAAATATAAATAATATATTGGATGAATATAAAAATTATTTTATTTTATTACATCACTATTGAGTCATTATGATGTCATAAAACACATTATATAATTAAAAAATATTTAATTTTTACCCAAAATTCAATTGTCTTATAAAATTATGAAAAATTCACCCTTAGATAATTTCAATGTCCTGGATCCAAAAATAATATTCATTTTATCAATATAATTTTATGATTATGTGAATTTTAAATTTTTAATGAAAACCCCATATTTATTGAAAATTATTGGGTTTTTACAAAATGGTTTCAAATCATAATAAAAATTACAATTAAATTCATAAAAATTATACGACATTTAAATTTATTAAGAAGTAATTTAGTAATAATATTTTATTAAAATATTATTTAATTTAAAAATAAATTAATTCATCCAATTAGATTTATTAATTTAATATTAACTAAAATTATTGTTTTATTCGTTAAAACCCATTTACAAAGTAATAATAATAAAATGAATGTATATTATTTATTCTATGAAATTCTAATGAACATAATCATAGTGATAAGTTCATGTTACATATCCCCTTATAACACTCACATAAGACCTAAGGGTAAGGCGTGAGTGAGTGATAGACCCTTGGGGCGGCTAAGATACCATCGCTCAGGTGGTATTCTAAATTAACGTCCACTTCTACCATATGAGGTTCCTTGTATGATTAATGTGTTGATGCTCAGCTTGGGATTGGTCAAGAGAGAATCCCAGTGATGCTACCTCCTTTCTGAGATCTGAAAAATGGGCTCTGTATGGATCAATTCTACTGGATGTGGCCATCACATCGTTTGTTTATGAAAATTGGATTTGTTTTAAATCCCTATATTTATACTAACCATGTCATCACTTTTCAATGACTACAATAGAATCAGTAACAATTTTTAATTGTAAATTAAAATCTAAAAGCATAAAATCATGTAATTTTATATGTTTTATATAACCGTTTTACATAATAAGATATTTAATCATATCAAGAGTAATTTTCATTAAGAAAAGATTTGGTCATTACAATAACTGCATGTTAGATTATTGAACCTCTATTCCATCATGTAAAATATTATTGGAAAATATGTTTCTAATGATTTAAAGATAATTTGAGAATATTTTTTAGGTATTGAGTCCTTTTAATATTCTCATATTTATTATTTAAACCTATGGATAACATTTTGTCATCATTTTTTTCACCTTTTTCCAATTTTTACTATTCCCATTTTATAGATTTTTTTCTTTTTTTTTGGATTTATGTTTTTATATTTATATTTATTTATTTTTTATTTATTTAGGATTCAATATTATATTCTTCATAATCTTTTTTCTAAAAATATTTTTTTCCAACAAAAATGTCAATAGTTATTAATCAACTTCAACTTCAATATCGTGACTTCAAGATTATGATTTTTTGTTTTATTTTTCTTATTTTTATTTTTATTTTTCTATCATTCAATTTAATTTTTTAATTGAATTTATATTTCTTCAAAATTATTCTCTTAGATTGTCTCTTTTAATGTTGGGTCGACTTTCATATCTAGTTATGCATCTATTTAATGTTGTTTCATATAATGTGTCATTATTCATTCCCTATAATTTTAATTATTTATTATTCTATCTACGGTTGGTTATTTTTAGTTATTGCTTCTTATTTTCCTTCTTGATTTTGGATTGTGATCCTTCTCTTTTTCATTTATTTGTTTTATTTTCTCTTCCAATTTATTTTATTCAATTATTTATATCTGTATATTTGATTATTTATTTCATTTTATTACTTAATAATAGTGTTTTATTATATTATTATAAAATTGAGTCTTTTAAAGTTTTTATTCTCTCATAATTCTATTTTATTATTCTATCTTCAATATTGTCTCTTCTATATTTTCTTCTTACTTTGGTTCTTCCTTTGTTTCCACTATCATTTTTCTATATAAATTATACTTAATTTCTATATTATTATACTTATATTTTATTCTGTTTACAAATTTATTTTCCTTTTATAGTTATATTCATGTAATAATATTTTTCTTCTACTTATAATATACTTTTGAGAATCTCCTTCAGAATTTTTTATTTTGGATTCTTCAAGATTTTTAATTTCAACTTTTGGAGATATATTCACAAATTGTTTGGACATATTACATCACCTTATTCTTCTTGATTAGGATTTTTTAACATTGATTATAGTTCTCCATTTAGTTTTACATGAAAAATTTATTTTGTGTTATTTTCGACATAAAATTATTATTCTATTTTGGAACATGAATTATGAATTATATATTTTTTCATAATTTTAATTTTTTGTTTATATTGAACCATGTGATTTTGTTTTTAAAATTGATCTTTGTCTTTTATGATATTTTCATTATCACTCCCACCATAATTCAAATTTTATTATTTATTGATTTTGGATTCACTTCAGCTTCTCCATCAACGTTTTCCCCAACATTCTCATTTGTTCATAATTTTCGGATTTATTATTTTTTATTCAACTATAGTTGATTATTTTTCATTTTACTTATAAAATCTATGTTATTATATTCACTTTTACATTAACCTTTTCAATTTATATTTTATTTCTCAAATTTTAATTTTTAATATTCTTTAGGATTGGATTTTTACTTATGTTCTTGATTTATCATTTTTTATTGTTTTTAGTGCACTCTATCTACCCATTTATCTCCCATTTCTTCTTTTAAAAATTACTTATATATTTTTGTATGTCCTATAAAATAGCTTTGGTGAATTCATTTTCATATAGTAAATATTATTATTCTACATATATATATATATATAATTTTTAAATTATTTTTCAATGCATTAATTAATTCTATTAGTTTTTTTCTTTCTAATATTTTTGTTTTCCTCATCAATTGCATTTTCTTCTAACTATATCTCTATAACCATTTCAATATTCATTACATGAGTTCTATAATACATTATTTTCATTAATTTTATTTATTTATTCACTTTTCACACTTATGGCCACTAGGTTCATGATATATACAAGTTTACATCGAGACAATTGTGGTTTTGAATATTTTGTGTTTTTTATTTAAATAAAAGTAACTCAAATAATAAAATTATTTTATTTTAATTTTTATCATTATAATGAATAATTTATTTTGAAATACATTTAAAAATACCATGTAAATTACATATAATATTTGAAAATAATTAGTATAGTATTTTTTAGAAATGATTATTTTATAGAAATGTTTTTCGAGCGTTTTTTCAGATCATAAATAGATAATTCATTGGGGAGTTGGCTCCCAGAGAACAATAGAAAGAAATGAAGAATAATTTGGTGTATGATTACTAAAAATCATATATCTATTTTCTCTTATATTTTAATATATGATTTCATATCATAATATAATATATAATAACATTTTTAATTTCATTTTAATTTTATATATTATATAATAACATTTTTAATTTTAATTTTATATATCATAATTGGTATCCCACTATCACGTATGATAAGATGACTAATTCATGGTTACACTAATGTTTGCAAGAAACCCACTACCAACATTATATGGTGGTTTCAATTCATTTTCCTAATAGTTATCATCTCGATCAAGGTTTTCATGAATCCTAATAAACATTATATTTCTATTATGTAAACTGGGAGTTTATTTTTATATCAAAGAGAATACTTTCATCTTACTTGAACATTTCTTTGTTTCTTGAAAATAGATTATTCTCACATTTTATTCAAATGACGATTTTATATCTTGAATAATTTATTTGTAAAGTACATCCCTGACATGTCACTTCAAAATACATTCATTAGTTTCTGGTCCTAGGAAGAAACATTATTCTCTAGAAAATTCTACTATTGAAGTTGAACATTGTAATCGATTGAAGTTCTTAAAATCAATTATTGTAGACACAAAACACTGTCAATTTTTTTTTTGACATTCTTAATATCTTATATTCATTGTGATAACACCAATTTAAATTCATAAACATTAAATGACCCATTTATTCTTTATAAAAATGATTCTGTATACATTGAAAAAATTCTATAAAAAGGGGGAGTAAATTTTATATATGTAATTGTTTATTGTGTTTATTATAGTACAATATATTTTATAAGATCATAAAATGAATGATAATAATGTATTTAATACATATTTCAGATCCACACCTTTCAAAATAATGTTTCTCTATGTGCACATAAGAAGATATTCTATGAATGGAATAATAAATATTAAATTTTATTCATATTTAATGACAGAGCATAATCATTTCACTACTTATGAATTTACTCTTATGTAGAATAATCAAATCCAAATTTTTATGACCATGAAATAACAATATGTTCATTTTTATATATTATAATTATTTAAAAACATGTCTAAAAAGAAAATAAAATCATTTTAGAATGACCATATATTTATTTTTCTATATGTAAAAAGAGATCTCAAAATAATTTGACATGATTTTTAGTTGAATTGATCAAAAAAATAATATTATTTTATTTATAAATAATTAAAAAATATCTTCATATAGTCAAAATATTTCAAATGGTCTTATATTTTCATGAAAATGTATGAAAATAACAACACATAGTTTTTGGACATGATTGTATAGACCACCAAACAATTTGATGACCATTGTCCCATAATGATAGAAATTTTTTTCTGTAAATATAAAAGTAAAAAAAAATTCAAAGGGTTAAATCCTTTTAGAAGATTTTCAATTATAGTAAAATCATATGAATGATCATTGATTATATTTTGACATTACCAATATACCTCAACAAACCAATCATGAAAATATAATATGAAATGATTTTTTTTTATTTAAGTCATTAAAAACATCCATCAATGTTTCAAAATCACTTAAATGACCTTTGATTTTGGTAAATTAGATGGACTAATCATGCAATACTGTTTGACATTTATGTTTACACCATATGCAAATATCACATGTTTTGTGATGAGAACGACTAAAAAATATGTTTTATTAGATATAAAAGTAATTGAAAAAGGGTTTAAGGGAAAAAATGATCAAACAACATCATTATATCATAAAATTATTGGACAATTATCTTTGATTAATTAGTGACCAGTATGAATATACCACACAAATATCTGATTTTTAAAGTTATCATAATAATGTAAAGAGTAGTTTTGTATATTAAAAAAAATTAAAAACGTGAATAAATGGCATAGAAATATAAAATGATCATATTTTCATGAAATCAAATAACAATGGCCATAGTAAAAGTTTTGACATTTAGGAATATATTGTACATTAACTTGACATTTAGTTTACTCAAAATGTCCAAAAGTATGTTTTTTATTGAAAATAAAAGACCATGCACAAAAAAATATGAAAGAAACCTTTGATTGTCATTAAATAGTAAGAAAACTAATATTTTATTTTTTTTAAATTATATGGTTATAGTGGTTTCCATATGATGTAAAATTGTTCTAGAAAAGAAAAAAAAATAGTTTTAATAGTCATAATTGTTAATGAAAATAAGAATCAAAGGATAAGAACCCAAAAAAATTGGATTTCCATGGATACAATGGGAAACAAATCCAAATAATTTTTTTCATGTATGAATAAATTTTATGTATATATATTATACAGTATAGTTAGAATAACCAAATTTTTTTTTTATTATTAAAAAAACTAAAAACATGGTTTGAAGGGTTATAACCTAAAAATGATCTAATATTTTCCTTAAATCGTATGAAAAAAACATCAATTCAATTTTTGAAAAATAATGGGTACAGAATTAGTCAATATGACTAGAGGTATGCTAAAAATAACCAATAATGATTTTTTATTGCCTTTATTTTCGAAAAAAATTTTGAAGCGTAAAAATAAAAAATAACCTTTTATTTTAACTAAATAATTAGAAATCTATCAATATTTAATTTTTTATATATTTGAATATAATATTGGTAAATAGAACTTCTATTCTATTCAAAATGACCAAAGGTTAGCATTTGTAGATTTAAAAGTAATAAAAGGTGCAATAATATGATAAAAGTTGACAAAAAACCCAAGATTCTAATTAAAACATTAAAAATGACCAAACATTGATTTTTTACATATATTAATTGATGCCAAGTCTTCATAACATGTGTTTTTCAGAAATGAACCAAAGAATATTTCTATTAATTTAATATTTAAAAGACAGGATTCAAATAATTAAAACATAGTAAACTTCCAATAACTATTGTGAAATTTCAATACATTTATCCATGATTATTCTTTAGAATTTATAAATACACCCTATGCCAATCCAATGTGAAACATGGCTGGAATGACAGAACATTCATTGTATTATAAGTAAAAGTATTTATAAACATAAATCTATTTGTTAGGGACTATAAAATTACATGATATTGGCATCTCATTGCATGTTACGTTGATGTGGCTTCTATTCCTACATTTAAAAAAGTATTCATCAAATTCATTCACCTAACATCATGATAATATGAGATAATATTCTATATTTTGATCCATTTTCACATATCATTAATTCTACATAGTACTAATGACATATATTTTTACTTAATTTTCTGAGTCTTGTGAATATTTCTTAGTATGGTCATGATTATAACATATGTTTCTCCATTTGGCATTAACATCATTATTTTATTTGGAATTTAAAATTAGTTCTTCCCAAATATCTATATTCACTTATTTCGTGACATTTTTTTCATATTCCATGACTTTTTAACTACTACAACTATCATCTTTCCATCTTTAGATTCAATGTTTAATTTTTTTCTCATAAATTTTATTCTATTGAAATTTGAATTTTTATTTTTTTATCATTTTTATTTCTATTTCCTTTATTTATAATTTTGATTCAGATTATTCTTATGTTTTTAATGAAAATAATTATTTTCAACTATTACTTATCATACTAATGTATATTCATCCTTTTTTGAATATCACACCAATCAATAGGTTTTTTATTTTATTTTACGCGTATTAATTTTTATAACATTTAAACAAGAGTTTAGAAATATAATTTTTTTCTATGATTATATATTTTTATATTTATTATGAATTCATCTCATTACTTTCATATCTACACGATGGTTCATCATTCACTTATAGTTATACATCCATCTAAATTTTTTCATCTAATACATTTATCTCTTACCATTTATGTAACACCATAATATTATAAAGTAATATTGTTTTTTAGTAGAATTTAAAAGGTGAAACACAAAAATTATAATGAAATATAACATTATAATACATTAATATATAATTAATATATTATATTCTATTGATTTTAATTCATATAATACTGAGTTAGCTTTCATTTCACATAAGAACAACTTTTTATATAGTTTATGTTATATACATTGCCATATTTTACCAAATGAAAATATAGTATTGAGTTATTATTGTTTAATATAATATGATAAAAACTAGTTGTTAATTTTATTTTTATGAATATAATAAAATAGCTTATGATAATATATAGATTAATTCATTGGTTATATATTAATTATAAATTGATATTGAAACCAAATGAACCTAAAGGGAATGATTTTATATTAAACTATTTTATGTGATAGAGGATATTTATCTTAATAATTTAAATTAATTACTAGTATTTAATTATATTAATTTTATTTTTATGATATATATTCAACAATTTTTTTTAAATTCATCTAATTAATTTTATAATCATAATATAAGAAAAGATCCTTATTACACATAATTTTTTTATAAAATCAATTTTACAACCTTTTAATAACTACATATTTTCAATCCAATTATTGATCATTTTATAAATTTAAATTTCCAAATAAACTTAATTTGTAGTGTGAATATAAAAATTATTTTATGGTTACTATTTTTTTATTTTTATGTGAACTTTCGTATTTTAATGAATAAAGAAAATAGAGAATTTTAATCCAAATATGATTTTTTTCTTATTTACATATAAGTATAAATTTAATTTTAAATTGGTTGTGAAATTTAATTTGGTCAATTTATTATTAATTTAAATAATTTAATTCATTATAATCCATTATATATTTAAATTGGTTATAAAAACTAACCAAACTTTTTAATTTTTATTCTTTAAAAACCAACATTGTTGTTCCATATGTAGGATTAATTTTAAATTTATTTATAATTATATTGTGTTATAATCGGAAAAAATGTATTTCATATTTAAATTCATAATAATTTATAATGTCTAATAATTTCTACTTAGTTTTTGACCAAAAAAATGATTAATGTTATTAAAAATAATTAGAATGATTAAGAAAAAATTTGGTTAACAAGGAACTAAACCTTAAAAATAAAGCATAAAATTACATACAACATTGTAAAAAATAATTTGGATGGAAATATTTATACCCAATACTAAATTTATATAATTGGGACCGTTAATGGATCCATATTTCATAGGAAATACGCATGTGGAATTCCCTTTCCAAAAATTTACAGGAGTGTCACTCCTCCAATATAAAAAGGATTGCACCCCTCCAAATTCCTCCCTCCACTAAAGAAACATTGTCTAGAAAAAAATCTTCAAATATAGATCATTCAAATCCCACAACTCAACCTAGAAACCTCAGATTGATCATAAACCCATTAATGGAACTCTTTTGGTGCAAACCAAAAGAAGTTACATGATTAATTGGTGACATCCTCCCTCAAGATCATTAGTTTTATTTAATTATCCAATAATTAAAATAATATTATTCCATACATATATAAAAACAATAGTATCTTAAATATACATAGTTTTTTCTTTGTCTATGGTTTTATGTACACTTACCCACACTTCCCTCTAATGTGTAACATAATCATCATTTATGTGTACAGAAAACTACTTCAAGAAAAACCTATGATGTAATCTTTTCTTTACCACATCTCAGGGTTTGCAATTATAATGGGAACACTATTTACATATTGTGTATATTATATTTATTATTTATTATTTATTATTTAATAATTTTATATTACATACATTTATACATTCCATTTTCTTTAAATTCGATAACTAAATTTGTATAAGTGTGGACTACTACCTCCTCAAAGCGATATGATTCATTTAGACTATATATAAAAGATATAAAATATGGTTTTAATTAAACATATGAAACATAAAATACATAAATATTATATTAATTATATAAATATATTTTTGGAAGCATAATATTTCGATTTCATTATTACCCTTTTTACACACTAAAAAGTGATAATGTCGTCTGTTGACATATGGACTACCACCTCCCAAACACGATGTGATTCCCTTTAAACCAAAATAATTATATGTATATGAAAATTTGAATAAATATATTTTTATTTATTGTATAATTATAATTCTAGAATGATACAGTTTTAATTACCTTCCTTTCATAATGATTATTAAATATGGGAACGTCACTCATGCATATATGTGAATTAACATCTCTATGATTGTAACATTGGATCAATTTTCCAAACCATAAATCATGATTGGTTTCAATATTATAATATATTTATAATCATGATAATTATTTCATGATTATTATTCTGTATATGTTTATATAATGACCTCTTGGATCAATTTTTACTATCTAATTTCATTTTTGACACATAAACCAAATTCGGTCAAAACGGTAAATGTAAAGTTAATTGTTTATGTTTTTGTTTAAAACATTGTAATAAGTGAAATAAAATTAATTATACAAATTAAAAATTTTCTCAATTAGTTATATAATTAAAATATATTTAATATTCAAGAATATAATGACACACGTGACAAGTCAAACTCAAGGTAAGGTGTCTAGTCACAATTTTCTTTCCATTAAGACTTTTGTTGTTATTCACCACATCACTTTTATATGCTGTACATACAACTCTTTAAAATTTTATATAATGATCCTAACTATAATCAAGATATTCTATTTTACATTTAATTTTATTCTTTTATGGGTATTTTGAATAAAATGTTTCGGTGTGGTATAAAACATTATAGAATGTTTAAATATTATTCTCCTTAATAATGTTTTTAATAATTATCTTTGAAATAACACTTTTATTATGATTGTTATCTTTATATTGAAACAATAAATAAATTTTAACAATTTATATATTCACATTCTTGGGTTATGGATACTACTATTTCTTAAATTGTATACCATTTTGAAATGAAGTGTTCACTTTGGCAGTTATTTGATTAACTGGGAAATTATTGATAAATATCTATCAATTATTTAATAAAAAATATTTGATAATAAATATTTTGAATTAATTAAATCTATTACTCAGGATGAGGAATAAATTTCACATTAAATTACAGGTTGGTCTCAGGATTTATATATCCCCATGATGAATCAATAGGTTCTAAAGAGAGAAATCATTTGGCCAAAGTCAGAATAGTTTAAACTACCTATATAATTTTTCCTAATAGATAATGTTTTCATGATCCTTAGACCACACATATAATAACTAAGAATTATATTCATGATCAATTATTATTATATCCATGATATTTTTAGATAATAATATCTACTAATGAATTTTATACTAATCATATTGATTAAATGGAATCTATTTTCATTTATTTACTTTACCATAATGATTATTATTTATCAAGTTCATTGAATGTAATGTGTTCTCAGTTTATTAATGTTCCATTTTATTTTACTCTAATTGATTCATTATTTATCCCACTTTACATTCTTTTACTAATCACTTGATCTCACCCTTATTCTTGTTTCATTTCCCTACGTTATGAATATGAATTCTTTAAATGATTTTCAAGGATATAGTTTATTTTTCATTGTTATGTATTATGTTTTATTACTTATTCCACAATTTATTATGGGTATCATGTTTGTAATATGGTTCTTAAAAAACATATTCCCTTGGAATTTGAATCTTATATCTATTCCAATGAAATAATGTAAGAAATCAGCTCTGGGATGCTGGGCTGAGAACGTTATAATTGGTATTACAACAGTATTAGTAGAAAATGTGGAAAGTATATTTAGAAATCATAGATAAAGAATCATAACCCTAAGATACAAATTAAAAATAATTATAGAATAACATCATAGAGTTTTTGTAACATTGAGATTATATGGGTTTTCCTAGAAATATATCCATTTATGGATAACATAAGTGGACATGGTTCTGGAACACATGTACCTTGGAGTAAAAAATATGACAAGGTCTGTCAGGATAAACTCAGCATAACATGGTATGTGAAAAAGGGGCTTACTACACACCTGATTTGACACTCCTTGGGGTACACTTAAGATAATTCAAAGTTTCAGTACAAACCATTATGACAGAATTGAAGGTAATGATATTCCCAAGGAATCCATGTTTGTTATTATGAGATTAGTAATTTAGTGAAATTTCAATTTATGAATAGTGTACCATGAGTTTTGGGATTATACAATATGTTACATAATTTTATGATCTAAAACAATATATTCCATTGTTTATAAATATCACTTGGAAGTAATAATGATATTGATAATTCTGGAAAATGTAGATATTTCCCTACTGATGAATCCAATATCACTAGTATTGAAATTGAAAATTTTATGGAAATATTAGGCCAGATTAATCAAGTTAGGATGGATAACCTCTCTTAAATATAGATACCTATTGCAAGACAATATTTAATAATGTTTTGTCAGATTTTTCAATATAGGTACCCACCGTTGTGGGAATACTATCACAATGGCGACTGAGAAATGGATTAATTCTATGGAGAATATTTTCGTTGCAATGGGATGTTGTTAAAAGGAAAATTTTTCACTATCATTATATTTTCTTAATGGATATTCAGATCAATGGTGGTCTTTGATCCAAAATACGAGGGATTAAGAAGAAATAATAATCATGGAATAAAGAAATTTTAAGGATAAATTCAATGATAAATAGCTACCTAATAATAAAAACTAAGATAAATAGAATGTGACTTTGTTTAACGAAAAATGAGGAAGAGACTGTTGTGGATTTGGAATATACCTTTATAAGATTTTCAAGGTATGATATGGATATCATACACAACATGGAGTGACAATTGACTACTTCTATGAAGGTCTTAATTCATTATATCCAAAGGGTACTAGTTTCTAAAAAAATAATCATATAATGAAAATGTTCTATGTGACATAAATACAGAGAAGAAATTATATAGAATATATATATTAAATGTAACCCAATAAAAGAAGAGGCTATTTGACCACCATGAAAAAAATAATAAAATACCAATAAGGGAAAGAAGGATTTTCCGACATGTGATAATTGTTGAAATAATAACCATGGAAAATGATTTAAAGGATTGGGATTTTGTTATAACTATATATAAAATGGCCACATAAAAAATAATGTCATGGGAACAGGGAAAACACTGTTATTCAGAGTTATAACTAATAAAAGATGGGACACATTGCAAATTAATTCCCCAAGAATCAAGGGAATATACATCCAATAAAGATAAGGGGTCATGGTCAAGCATATTTTATTAACACAAACGAAGTTGAAAAATTAATTTAATTTATTATTTGGATCAAATATTTATGTTGAAAAAATATTTTATGATTTTCTCATCATATGATTTATGAAATATATAGGGTTTTATTGGATTACTTTTTCGATAAGTATTTGAGATTAAATACTAAATTTTATAATGAAATGTTAATCAGTATAATGTAATACTTATTTGAAAACACATTATTGGGGGATAAATAACACTTAATATGTTCATAATGTTATGAAAATGATTTTTGGATAAATAGATGATTCATTTGGGTAACAAGGATTGGAAGAGTGATGACTACCTTCAAGATGAGTAATTATTTATTGACATAGTGGTTTATGCTCTCATAGATGGAGTTTAATTTTTTTTGGGATTTATGGAATATATCAAATAACATGTGTTTTATTTAATGAATAAGAATCATAAAATTTTTTAATATGGTTTTATGTTAATTCATACTATAACCATATTCACATGTAACATATATGATGATTTATAGACAAATCATGTTATTTTATATGTTTATTTTTGAAATTTAGTGACAATCCTTCAAAAATGATGTGTCAAAAAATTTTGGTAAATTTATCCATTTATGATATGGTACAAGTTTAACCTCGAAAGTTTTTTGGATATTTTTGTGTTACATCTCCATATGATGCAACATGTGATAAGAGAGTAAGTAAAAATAGTTTAAGGTAATTCCAAAGAACTATAATATTACTATTGAAATGTATCAGGAATGTTGATTTACTTATATTCAAAGAGATTTAGATAACTCCTAAAATATAGGGAAAATGTTTTTGAAATAAAAATGTTTCCCTATTATTATAATTTTTTATGATAATGATGGCATCCATTAACAACTCTATTGTATGGTTTTGTGTTCATTAACATTTAGAAGAATAGACTCTCTCACACTCTCCATTAGAACATGATAGTTTTATTTCACTTTCATATCTATATTTTCACTAATTTTATCATATTCAAAATCCTAGTTTTTTGGTGTCCTTCATATTTTGATTTCAGTTTTATGAAGAAGATTTTTTATTAACCAAATTTATGATATGGGGTTTTAAAAAAAATATATTACATTAAAATATCAATCCATCTATTACCAATATTGAGTTCATATGGAAATGATTCAATTTAATTATGTATGGTAGAATGTTACACCACAAAATTATAAAGTAAATCCATTATATTTAAAAGGGTTTATAACAAAAAACACAAAGATAATAAAGGAATATAACTTTTAGGGAATTTAATATATTAAATTCTATATCATTCAATGTATGCATATTTGATTTATATTTTATTATATTCAAGAATGAATTTTTTTAGTAGTTTTCAATAAATTCAAGACCAAGTTTTAGAGAACAACAACATATTATTAAGAAATTATTATTCAATATAATAAGAACAAAATAGTAGTTAATTTTTTGGTTATGAATATGATTTAATAACTAATGAATATATACAGTTGAATTAATTGGTTACCTATTAATTATAAATGAATATAGAAACCAAATGAATATAAAGGCGATGATTTTATAAAAGACTAATGTTTTTTGAAAAAATATAATTTATCATAATATGTTAAATTAATTAATATTAATGAATCATATTAATTAAATAAATATTTTATATATGCAATAAATTATTGTTTTTATTCATCTAATTGTTTTATTTTCATAAGATAAGA
The DNA here is from genome assembly GCA_963277665.1 of Viscum album. Classification (NCBI taxonomy): domain Eukaryota; kingdom Viridiplantae; phylum Streptophyta; class Magnoliopsida; order Santalales; family Viscaceae; genus Viscum; species Viscum album. The sequence continues at coordinate 1,703,942,380 of OY728156.1, read as the reverse complement.
ATGGACCCAATATTGTAGTCAACTACCTATATTTTTATAAAATAATTTTTACCATTTTTTAATAGTGAACATTTTGTGAAATATTTTTGGGAATATTTTATAAATTTTATATATTAAAATAAATTTCATATTTTAAATAAAAATATAAAAATTATATTCAGGTGAGTTTTTGGTATTTTTCTCTGAAATTTCAAATTTTAACAAATACTGAAAATTAATATATTTTAACTCAAAACATCTTTTTTTACAATTTTATTTATAAGTTTAATTGATTTTTTAATTTGTTTTAAATATTAATTATTTTAATAAAACATCATTTAATTAAATTTATGTCATTAGAATCAAGTTCACTTTGAAATTTTATATAAAAACGTACCAATCTTTTAAACGTTTTTACTTTAAAACCCCGCATTTTCACCATGTCTGTGAGATTAATTTCTAATTAATATTTGAAACATCGATGATTAAAAGTTGAAAAAATGGATGATATTTATTCAATTGTCACAATTTATAATTTCTAATAAGATAAAAATATTTTTTAATGAAAATATTAGTGAATGTGAATAAAATTAATTATGATGATTAAGAAAAAAAGATAGCTTATTAAGGGACAAAACCTTAAACATAAGGCCCAAATAACTTACATGCATGTAAAAAAGAAATTGTATTTCAATATTTCATACCTATAGATAATTTTATATACTTTTTTACATAATTTTTTCCACCATTCGTAGAATAAACATAGGTGAAATTTCCTTTCCATAAAATTTAAAGAGTGACACTCCTCTTCCACTATAAAAACAATCCCACCCCTCCAACATCTTCACACCTATAAATACAAATTTTCTCAACTAATATCTTAAAAATTAGATCCTAAAAATCCATCCCTTAATAAAATAATTTTCTCCTTTTTCATAAATACATCGATGGAATCCCTTTTGTGAAATCCAAAAGGAGTTACCTGATTAAGAGCTAAAATCATTCCTCAAGCTATTTTGTTATATTTCAATCTCCACCCATTACATTTTAATCATTATATAATTATATATAATTTTTTTTATAAATTTAATAACATTTTTATATATTTTTTTATCCCTAAAGTTACATAAACATCCATCTAATTGGTAATGAAATTACTATTTATGTGTACGGTGAACTACATATTCACAAAACGATGTCATTTTTTCCAATTTACCCCTATAATTGTTAGTAATTATGGTAGAACTGATATTTATATATTATATATATCATATTTATTAAGAATTTATGATTATGTAATTAATATATATATAATTCCTTTATACATTCCATTTTTTGTAAATATGATAACATCATTTGTGGAAGTGTGCATTACCGCCTCCTCAAAGCGACCCGATTCATGCACACTATACATGGAAAGTATAAAGGATAGTTTTAATTAAAAATTTGAAACATAAAAAAAACTTATATGATATTAATGAAATTATTTCTTATTTGGAAACATAATATATCATTTTCTTTATTAACATTTTCATGCACTGAAAAGTGATAATGTTGGTCGAGGAAGTGTGGATTGCTGCCTCCCCGACAAGATGTGACTAATTTTACATCATAAGAATTATATGATTTATTATATATTATTAAATAAAAAATTAATTAATATTTAATGATCATTCTAGAAATATGTAGTTTCATGTACCTTCTTTCCATTATGATAATTGAAAAATGGGGAAGTTACTCATGCATGCATACAGCCTACCGTCACTTTGATTATAATGTTGGTTCATTTCTCATAACCATCCTTCATGATTGGATTAAAAATTATAAATGGGGTATAAATATGAGAGTTATTTCATAATTATTATTCTATATATATTTAGATAATGACCCCTTAGGCCATAATTTACCAAATGAAGTCATTTATGATACATAAAAAATATATTATCAAAACAACTAACCTACCCATAATTATTTTAGTAAATTTGAAAAAACATTAAAAGTTAAATAAAAGTTATGATAAACATTAAAAATGTTAAAAATCATTTAAATAATTAACATAAGTTAATTATTAAGGAATATAAAGACTCATGTGACACTTAAGACTTAAGGTAACATATTTTATGTTAATTACCATTCCATTGAGACTTGTTGTTGTTATGAACCACTTCAATTTTATATGTTGTACATACATTCCATTAACATGGTATATCATTAATATCATTAATATCATGATATTATATGTTTCATTTAATTTTAATCCTTCATGGAGATTATGATTAAAATGATTCAATGTGATATGTGACACTTTGGAATTTTTAATGATTATTCTCCTAAAGAATGATTTTAATTAATAACTTTTGAATATCACATTAATTTTATTTTTAAATTTTTCGTGAAACATTTAATTTATTATATTAATTTAAATTTTCACATTAATGGGTGATAGATTCTATTATTTCCTTAACCATATACGATTTTTAGTTACAGTGTTCACTTTGATAGTTATTTGATTGACTCAGTAATTATTGATAAATCCATATCTTTTATTCAAAACGGGTATTTGATATGCAATATTTTATATTAATTAATTTTATTCTTCGTGATGAGGAATCCTTTGGACATGAAATGAATGGTGGATCCTAGACATTATATAGACCCTCGATGTATTTATTGGTTCCCATAAGTCAAATTAGTTGGCCAAAATCAAAATAGTTTAGAATATCTATAGGATAGATCGTGATAGTATAAGATTTCATATTCCTCATACATCCAATAAATAATAATATCCTTGATTTAAAACTTTGATCGTATGCAAGATATTTTAATATGATAAGATATATGTATATATTCATTCCATTTATAACTTACTAATTAAATGGAATGTGTATTAATTTATTTACTATTCCAATTTGATTATGAATTTTCTAGTACTTTTAAAGTAATATGTTCTCATTTTCATAAATTTCCATGTTAATTTATTCGTATTAAATCATTTTAGCTTCCAATTTATTTAACCATTTTGGGAATTTTAGGTCTGCAATTTTCTTGTTTCCTTTCCCAAGGTTATGAAGAAGAATCCGTTAAATGAGTTTCACAGATGTAGTTTATTAGTATTTGTTGTGTATTATGTTTTATTTCCTACTTCAAGATGTATTATTGGTATCATGTATGTAATCAAGATCTTCAAAAACTGCTAAACATTTAATTCCTATTGTATTTTAAGATTTTGTCTATGACACTAAAATAATATAAGGCACTAGATCTGGGCTTCTTGGGTTAGGTCTCTATATTTGGATGTTTTATTTTCAATATTTTTTATATTCTTCTTTTTCTTTTTGTATATTTGTTCTTCTTCCTCTTCTCAATTTTGTATATTTTCTTCATTCTTATGATTTTTATTTTAATATTTTATATTTTATCTATAAATTATTTTTCTAATTTTATTTTTGTATTAATGATTGATTATTTATTTTTATTAATTGAATTTTAATTTATTTTTATTAAATTTATTTAGAGTATTCATGAATTTTTTTATTAAATCTACATATAATTATATTATTTTCTTCTATTTCTTCACTTCTTGATTATCCTTCAACTTATAAATATGTTTCTTACTTTTTCCTCTATCATTATTCTTCCTAATTTGGTTATATTTTCTAGTTTTTTTACTTTTATTTTCTTCCATTTTCATACATAATAAATCTTCATTTTCACATCTAAAAATATTTTATTTTTAATACTCTAATAGTCCACATAGATTCTATTTCAACATTTTGGATTTTGGACTCTCTTAAACATTCTTTTTACATTTTTAGAACTACATTAATAGTCAGTTTTCACTTATTTCTTATTCCACTTAGGGATTATTATTTTTTATTCCATAATTTATTCACTATATGATTAAAATTTTACATAAAATATTTATTATAGTTTTTTGTGTCAAATTTAAATTCTTTTTAAACTTTATATCATGTATAATGAATTATGCATTTATCCCACTTCATATTTTTTATAAAATTTCTTTTGTATTGTATTCCATTTTAAATCTCTCAGTTGACTTTCTAGATATTTTTTCATCTTTATATATTGCAGATTCTTTTTTATATTTTTATTCTATATTTTCTCTCACTTTTATATATTATCATAACATTAATATTTACTATTTTATATTCATCTATTTATGGTTCATTACCTTGTGATTTATTATATCTATGTTTTGAGCATAAATTTTGATCAAAATTTTTCATGTCTTGATATGTTTTCATATACCTATGATATTCAATATGTTTATGTATATAATTTTTTCTTATTACAACACATTATATTTTTATTTTATTTTTTTACTATATTTACAATTTCTATTCCACTTCACTTATTTCAAGCCTTTTGTACTTCATCTTCTCTTTCTCCAACTATATCTTTTGAAACTTCATATTTATATAGTTCATCATATACATATATATATATATTTGGTTTTCAATTTTTATTTCTAAATATACTTTATTTCATGTAAATGTTTTCATCTGAAACTAATAATTTTTCTCATATAGTATATTTTATACTTAATCTATCATCATTCAAATTTCTATTCGCATTCCATTCATTCTTTATTGATTTATGTTTTTACCTTTTATTGTTTTCATCTATGTTTTATTCTTTATGGTAATAATGTTTTATATATACAGGATCACCCTGAGAGTGGACTCGTTTTAGGTGATTGTGTTAGTTTTATTTAAATCATGGTAATGATATTATTTTAACAATTTAAATTATAATGAAAAAATGGACTTTGGATGAAAAATGATATTATATTGAAAATTAGACATCAAATATAAAAATAATCAATGTATAATTTCATTGAGCAGTGAGTTCTTTAGGGATAATATAATAAAAAAATTAGAGTCAAGGACTAAAGAGGTCCTTTTGCGGGGAGGTGGCCCCTAGAGTACTTTATCATGAAAAAAGTTATCACATGAGATATAATTAAGGAACCTATTAATATATATTTTTCCAATGAATTCAAATAATTTATTTTATATCATTAATTGTGTTAAATTATGTTTTTTTTATATCTTTTATTTATAAAAAATAAATTTGGCAATGTTGATAGAGGATATATTGTCTATTATTTACACGACCTCCTCTTGACAATGATGACATTATCGATTCGTGTTTATATAGATGATAGATAGAGAATCAACACATTCATTAGAAGGTGATTGATATTCATTTTCCAAAATAACTTCTTCAAGATCCTAGTTTTGATGATTTAAAGTATTCTTAATATTTATGTAATTTTTACTCGAAGGGTTTTTATCAATTATATTTATAGTTTAATATTGTTGTGTTGATGTGAGGGTTTACATATGTGATTATTTTAATTATGGTTTTGGGTGTTAGGGGAAACATAATTCTACCAATTACAGATATAGATGGTGAGCATAATAGTCCAGATTGGACCCACGTAGATGAATCAATTTTCATTGATATGTACTGGAGGGTCCCCCATAGGCATTATCACACCTACCATGTCAAATGTATCTTTAGTGGATCAGTGAAATATATTGATCCTCAACATGAAATTTAATGTTAATTATGTGTCAAATAAAATCTTCTAATATGGATTTTCTTATTCTTTTAGATGTAAGTTTATTCAAAATAGTTATTTAGATGTAGATTTTATTAGTTTTAAAATATATTGGAAATTTATATAAATAACTTATCACTTTTATGGATTTGATTTATATTCTTATTCTATCAAAAAGAATTATTCTATATAAAATTACCTTACTGAAGCTAAATATAGTGGTAAAGATTTATTATGCCTATTTTTTGTCGATAAATCACACACTCTCTGATTTTGGAATGAGTTTCAATTAAACTCCTATTATATTTGATAACACAAATGAAATTTGTTCAAAATTTAAATTTTCAACTTCATTATTTATAATATTAATCATATAATGAATGCCTCTAGGTAAAGGGGTGAAAAATTCTTAAAATGTTCTCATATTGGCGGGAAATCATATGTAAATTGTACTAATTTCACTTATGTTATGTACGAACCATCAAAATGAAAACTAACATCCATATTAACAGGTATGATCCAAATTTTTATTTTCCCATAATGTTCTTATTAAATGGGTTTAAAACAAAGTAAAATAGTTCAAATTTCAAAAAAAATATTATGACCTATATAAAGAGAATTTTTGTCACTCTTATGTGTTTCGTGGTCATTATTACTAAATATACAAATTTTTTTATAATTAAATTTCTTTAAAACCAAGTGTTTGAGTGTCATAACCTATATAATGACATCATATTGACTGTTAATCACTTTAAAAAAATTTTTTGTATAATTTTTACTTACAGGAACATATTACAAGGAAATGTGACACATGGATTAATCAAAATGACTAGATGTTTATTTTTTCAATTTAGATGTCAGAAAAACTTGTTTAATAGTTTCAAAACCATAATAAATGGTCTAGGACTATAGTTAAATCATTTTGACTTATAAGTAATTTAATTATTGATATTTTTCAAAATCTCCCATGTCAATCTGAAAGGCGGTCTTTCCAAAATTAGAAAATTTAATGTAAGTTATTTAAGAGTCTAAACAAATATATTAAAGTGTTAAAACATACAAAACAATCTAAAAATGTCTTGAAATAACGAAAAAATAATTTTTTATTTTTTTGAAACATGTATTACTAGACCTCAATTATATCAAACTTTAATTTTGGTTGGTATGTCCAATAAATAGTTTTATAATAATTTAAACTACATTAAAACATGTGTTAAAGAATCAAGTCCAAATAAATCACCTCACATCGTAATCTCACTAGATATAATATGATTATACCTACACGTAAAATATTATTCAACAGTAGTTCTCTAATGATTTCATTATAATAAGAAATTTACACCTATCTTTTGAACCTTTTCAATTTATTATATATTTATGCATTTTTATTCATACTATTAATAGACATAGATTTATGTCTTTTGATTATACATTTGTAACCAGTGTCTACATTTACATTTGAATCTACAATTACTTATTACAAAAAAAGATATTTTCTCTTTTATAATGACTATTTTAATGATTCTACTCGTACAGTAGGTTGAAAACCAAATTTTTCATTCATTATTATTTCATATTAAACTTTTACTTTTGGATTATTATATTTTATTGCTTTGTATTTTTTATTTTAGTTTTTGTTTCATTTTCATTTATTTATCACATTATTTCAAATTATCATGTTTTTTATGCCACTTATTTTGTTTAAAATATTTCATCTATAACTTATATATCTTAATTAATTTCATGAATTTTACATAGAGATTTTTGATTTTTGATTTTGATTTTACATTTTTTACTTTCTTTATTTTTAAAATTGAGTTATTGTTTTTAAATATATTTTTTATTCAATGCTTTCATTTTTATTACATATATTTTTATTTCTTCTTAATTATTCCCTTTACTTGAACATCTTATTATTTCTTCATCAATAACTACTAGTTATTATGTATTTTAGTTTCTTCCATATGATGCTTCTTGTTTCCACATTTTACATTTACAATTTCAATCATTTTCTTTTTTTTCAACATGAATATTCATCTTTATAATTTTGTCTTTTGAATTCATTCATTTTTATTAAATTTAAATTTTTTATTTATTCTTCATATTTATCATTTACATTTTTATTTATATTGGAGTACTTTTTCTTCTTCATTAACTTTTTTTAGTTTTTGAAATCATTTTAGTATTCTATACTTTTTTATACTCTTTCCTGTGATTCTTCTTCTGTAATCAATGTACCCTCTTTTAAATTTACATATAATAATGGTTATTCTTTTTTCATATATAATTATTCTATATGATTTCATAAAATAATCCTTATTCAAAAAATATATTTTCTTCATTTAGAATAATTATAATCTTTATTATATTATATCTAACAAATTTATTATTCCTTCCACATTTATTCATCACTTATTCACCTCCTTACAAATTTTGGAATTTATATTCTCATTCAACTTATATTTTCAATTTTATAGATATATTCATAGTAGGTTTTTACATATTCCATTTCATTGAACTTTGGGATTATGGTTTTCTTTAAAATATTATTCCAATTGTCTGGTTACTATTATATAAAACCATGAATATAATTTTATTATTTTTCTATGTAAAAATCATATTCTAAATTTCACCATGTATCATAACTGATGCATTTATCCATATTTTTTATACTCCATAATCAAATTTTTATGATTTTTTTAATTCTTTTTTCTATCTCTCTACTACCATAAAGATCCTCTTTCACATTTGTATATATCATATTCTTATTCATGTTAATCCAAAACTATTTCAACCATTATAAAATTCTATCATCACATTCAAAATGTAGATTTTAAATTTATATTTGGTATTTAACTTGAGTATTGATTTATGATTTATATGATTTGAGTTCCACATTAACATCAACATTTTATAGTTTTATTATTTGTTCTTTTATGTTTTTGAATATGTTTGTGGTTTTAATTTTTTATATTATTATTGCTTAATCTTTTTTTAATTATTCTATTTGAAAGTCGACATCCCCTTCCACTTCATTGTCTTTTTTAATACCTTTATTACTACATCAGCTCATTCATCTATTGAAGCGTTGAAAATTGATTTTTTATCTTTTTTTATTATTTTACATATGTTTATGAATTTTCAATGTTAGATTCCAAAACATCATTATTTATTACCAAAATTATTTTAACTCTTATTATTTTCCATCTCAATAGTATTTTCTACTAACTCCATCTCAATATCTATTTCCATTTTCATGTTGTGTGTTTTTTTTCATTATAATTTAATTTATTTTTTTGTACATATTTTTCTTCTTATTAATTATAATATAATGATGTATAAATGATCAACCTTAGAGGAAAGTGGCTTTAGGTATCTATGGTATTTTTAAAATCATTTTTATTAAAAATGATTAAATTAAATTACATAAATAATAGACATTATAATGAACCATTTATTATGGTAGGCAGATAATATTTTTATACAAATGATTATTATTTTTTAAAATTATCTATGTAGTATTTATTAAAGATAAATGAGTTTTGAGGAAATATATTTAGAAATTTTTAGTATTTGATCCTTATAAGGCCTTTACATAGGGTCTTATTTCCCATTTCAATGTAGTTATAAAAGAAAAAAATATAAGGTACAATTATTAAAACTATTAATTTTTATTTTTATAATGTATTTTAATATTTTATTTGGGATCATACATTAAGGATTGATTATATTATATATTTAATTTTAATTTATTTTTACATAATTAAAATAAAATACCAAAAATTTGAAGGAGAAAGGACTTTAAATGATTTACTGTACCTTGTCACATCTATAATGACATGATAAATTCTTGTTAATGTTGATGATTGTTATTCAACCACCATCACCACTGATGGATGGTTTCTACTCTTTTTAAAAAATTATATCTTACAAATTATTTTTTAATGAATAAGAATACACTATATGTTTTATATGTTTACTAGAAGTGTGTTTTTAAGTTAAAAATCCACCAATGTATAGGATATTTTGTGGGATGGAAGATATATTCCTATAGAACATGGGTTCATGTGCTAGGGGAACATAATTCTTCATATCATGTGTTGGGATTCTAGGCATAGTTATCATAATATGACTCAATAAAATAAATCCTCTTTCGATAATTTATATTGGTTGATCCAAATGTGGGATTTATAAAATTTTTGAGACAAAGTTATCATGCAGGGAGTGGTAAAACCATTGATCCTCACTATAAAATGTAAATAAATATTGTGTTGAATCCTATCTTCTGACATGGAATTTTATTTACATATACAATCCAGTTGATTCTTAAGAGTTATTAAGAAATAAATATCATTTGTCTATAGACTAGATGGGTAATTTACCTATAGAATAGGTTACTTCCAATGTGATGTTTTAGTTTGTTATTGATCTTAAAGGATCATTTTGTAAAAATTTCAACAATTAAATATTTTTTTTGAACATTTTTTCATCAAATTATTGTGTATGTTACACACACTGATTGTTTTTAGAATGATTTTCAATAAAACTATGATTCATTATGATAAAAATAGTTCCATTTATTCATTGTTAAATGTGAATTATCTTCTTTTTTGTTGTTATTAATCTTATATAGAATAATGATATGGGATTAATTCATTGTAAAGTTTCATGAAATAAATAGTTCACATTCGATTTAATTGAGGGAGATTTTCATGTAAATAACTTCTCAATGTTGTACAAATATTTTTATCAAAAAATTTCCTCAAAATTAAGAATTGAATATAAATTAGGAACTAAAATCGTAGTAGTGTATTTTTATTAATTTGTGAAAATTACTATAATATTTACTTTGATTTGTTTATTTTAACCAATGAGTACATAAATGAGTGAAGAAGTGACTTTTAATTGATAATAAAATTTAATTAAATACCTGAATGTTATAAGAATAAAATAATATTTTTTAAACACTATGAAATAAAATATATACACACAAGTATAAAAAAAGAAGAAAATTTCCATATAGATATCACTATGTCTACAATATTCTCGTGGAGGTTTTTTTAATCAAGGTAATGTGATGGTGAAATTATTTAATGCCATGAGGTTTCTTCTAATTGGTAGGGTGATGGTTTCATTGGAGGTAGCGATGTCATCAAACTGATTCCAACTCATTATTTATTTATGAATAGTTCTGTTTCTTAAACTTTGTATGTTCATGTTACTATTTTGTATTTTTATTCTTCTTATATTAAAAAAATCTTTCATAAATGAGATCATAAATGATAAAATGAGCTCAAATTTAAAAGAAAACATAGGAAAATGAAAAATGTGTAATTTATAGATCTGTATGAACCATCTGCACATCAATCTGACTCCCAAATTTATATTTTTGATTGAAATTTACATTTTCCATTCATATTATTTTTCACGGTGTTTAAAATTTTCCAATTGAATTAATATTTCCATGACAATTTATTATATTTACCAATATACTTTATTTCACTCTAATTTCTTGTGTGTCTATAATGAAAAATATATAGTATTATTATGTTGAAATTTTATTTAAAACACTATCTGGGGGTCTTGAGAGATAAAATTACCACAAATTTTCATGAATCCAAAGAGAAGAATATGTTTATTAATTTTTTACATGTAGGAAGGGGCTGAAAACAAATAAAAAATGTGTATTGTTTTAAAAGAAAAAAATTATTTTTTATTAATGAAAGGGCCCCAATAATAAATTATTGGATGAAGAACATTTAGAAGTCCTTTTATTTTATTTAAGTCATGGGATAATAACTATAATTTTTTTAATGATAAAGTAAACCCCAAGTCAATCTTGGAGGTCATTCTCTAAAAATTACCTAATATTTTTTTTTTGATTTAATGGACAAAAAACTTGTAGTGACTTGTTATTGAACATATAATGACCATCATTTATTATAAAATCATTATATATTAATCATTGATTAATTTTTGTCATGTTTAGATATACCTCCCATTAATCTGATATGTAGTTTGTTCTTAATGAATGAAAATATATTAGAATCCTAGAAAACATTCACCAAAGAGTTAAGAACTAAAAAATTAATTAAGACAATGTGCTCACCACAAGTAAGATAGACTATGTGTCTACTGATATAGAAGGGACCAAATCTATATAGTTCAACCCTCTATGTGTTATCAGAGACCAAGGTTCTCGATGGAGGCTTAGTGGAGGCATGGAAAAGTATGGATGATAAAATATGGAATCATTGATATTTTATATTGTGTAAATGGCATGCATGATGTGAAAGTGGGTTTAATGCTAGGTGATGAACAAATCATAACGTGTAAGAAATTGAGGTTTAAAATTAAAAAAGGAAACACATTTTTTGGATGAAACCTACCCTTAAGGATTACATGATGTGAGAGAGGATTAAATGTTAGGTAAATTCCTGATGATGTATGTTTTAAACATTTCTGACATCCCTGGTTCTCATACCCTAGGGATGAAGAACATCTATCTCTCAATTCTAGGAAACCTACCACTCTATTCCAAGTATTTTATTAATCCCTCGGTCAGTAATAGATCTCTATCATCCCTCCTTCAATTCATCATTGATCCATGGTATGTTCTACCTCATTTCTTGTGGTTTCCTCATGTTGTTTTCTCCCATTACTATATAACATTTTCTAGATCTAGATCTCTATGTTTCTAAAAATGTTTGTTAGTTGTTTATTGGCAGAGTTTTGGTGCGACATCCTTCGGTGTATGCAGTTCTTGTGGGAGAGGTGGTCAAGATCCACATCGTTGGTATGTTCTCATGTGAAGAACATTTACACACTTTTAAGGTATGAGATTAGTTTATTCATTTTTATTTTAAGTTAAATTGTAAATTGATAATGATTTATCCCCTTGTATTCTAATTTAATTAACCTAACAATTACATTATCCGGATTAAATAATTAATATCAATCGCATGATGATGTTGTTGTTTTTACTATGATAACGTGTTTCCTATTTATTTTCTATATAGTGTGGTATATATGTTTTGTTTGTTATACCTAGATTTACATATGGAATTGGTAAATAATGTAATGACAGAATTAATTTATAATAAATTTGATAAAATAATGGAAGAGGCATGTTTAATGAATCCATATTGTTTTAATCTTTAGGATACAAGAATATTTAAATTAATTGACCTTCCAAGTGGTAATGGAATTTAATAAAGATGTTAAACATGATGATTCTTGTTGATATATAATTGATGTCATGTTATATTAATAGTTTAACTAATTTATGACATATTATGATAGTTCTGTTACTATTTTCCCCATATTTGGAACCTGTGAATAATGAACTGGTTAATTTAATATTAAATAATAATTGGTTATGTTATATATGTTTTTGTCTTTTTTGGGACTAAGTTTCCCATTAATTATAAAGCATGGGTTACTTATTATTTGGATCTTTGAGGTCGTTTTTTGTTTGTAATGGTTGTATGCCTTGCTTCAGTACCAAGACCCCAGTTGCTATATTTTTTCTTGCTACATGATATGTGCACTAGATAGAAATCTTGTGATGTGGGGTAAGGAGTCCCAGATGTGATGCAATCTTAGTATAAATGAGCCTGGAAGGATTTTGTGGTATGTGTGGTAGGGGGCCTGGTTGTGGTGTAATTAGTTGATTCTTATTGTTGTATTAGATGACAATTGTGGTGGAACGATGTATCAGGATATTCACGTTGGTGTTGAGGAGGAAACTACAGATTATAGAATGGGTTGAATCTAGGATTACTTGTTTATATGTGTGTTGGATTCTTGTATAAATCTGTTTCTTGGGTAATTATTATGTTGTTTTCTTATATGGTTTACTATCCACACATCTTGAGGAATATGGATGTTATTGGTTGTTTTCCTTATTTTGTAACATACGATGGAGTTCCTAGAGTAACTAGTAATATGTAAAGTTCTGATATAAATTAATGAAAAAACATTTAACCCATGGGGTTGTACCTTTCTAGGATAAAAAGATGAGGATAAAATTATGAGAATCCATGGACTCGGTTTTCATATTCCACGAGGGCATGGAACCTTATTATGATGTTAATGTAATGATATTAGGAAAATGATAATGGTTATTTAATGGTTAAAAAATAAATTTAAATAAATAGAAATGGATAAAAGGGAATAAAAATAATTTAATGTTTCTATTTAAATGGTTGTGTGCTTGTAGGATATCACTTCTTAGTTATGGCAGTTGGGAGTCTGAGCAACATTAGATTTAGTTGAGTCTTAGACTAGTTTATGCACATTGTGTGGTTATGAGAAATATTATATCATGTAATTTTTTGTTTTTCATATGCTACTCCACCTTGTCGGTTATGTAAACTACCCCCCAAAATTCTTATCCCTGAGGGTGTTTTCCGCAATATCCCTGCAGGATAATTAATGGCCGACTACCCACTTTTAACCACTCTTTTATCTTGGTAGTTACATGTGTTTGTAGGAATGGTTGTTAGTTTTCACAATATACATGTATTTATATTGTTGTAATGGATTTTTGTTATTTGATAAACATATATTTTAGATATATTTTCTTAAGGACTACTATAGGTATAACATGTATAGGCTTTGAAAAATTGAGTATACTTGCTATGTGTGTGGGATTTTATGGGTTGTGATAGCATGAGGTATAATACTTGATGTATGATACATGTTATACAACCTATAGTGGCACCTGGAAACTACCTGGTCACATTTGGTTATGTGTATGTGGTTCTGTGTTACATGAGGTGCACGATGTGGTGCCTCACCCAAATGAATTTCGGAAGAGTGATGAACCACTAGAGAAGTGGTAGCGGAGTACCCTTGATATTATTTATTATATTATATTATATTGTGTGTGGTACTTGGTGATAATATCCATGGTGATGATTGTAACATAGTATACCTATTTAGGTGATGATTTAGTTTCACTTTTTTATCTATGTGATTTAGAATGCTTTCTTGAACTTTTGCTGGAGAGGCTGTAGGGAGGATCCTATTGAGTATTTTATTACACTCACCCTATGTATATATAAACTGTTTTAAGATCATTTGGATTAGGATGGTGATCAAAAATTATATCACTATCTTGGGGTTTATAATAAGATATTTTGGATTCGTGGTCATAGAATTCTTTACATTTCTTTAAGTAGTTTTAGTTTTTATTTTTGTTTTAATAGTTCCTTAATGTCATTACATATTAACACATGGGTTTTATTTTATATTAGATTCTTAGTAGGGGTTGATTGGTTTCAGTATTATCTCTTGCTTCAATATGATCTTCTCTTAGAGGGTAATTCCTCCCATCTACATGTTTATTATACACTTGGTTCTAGTCCCCATCCCATGGCCTATAGGAGGCGAGACTCTGGGGTGACAACATCTCTAATCCCATTACCAACCTAGAAGGGGTATACATTGTGGTGAGGTGCACGTGACATGGTAGTATCATTTCTCTTATTGATGGATTTGATGGAGCAAGCAATTGGGCAGAGGTGAGGTTGTGTGGGCTGGTGGGGAGATGGTTTTAGCTATGTTTAATAATAACTGTAAACATGGGAAATTAGTTCAGACACAAGCATCCCCCCTGTGATCTAATTGATAGAGCGTTAAGCTTATAGTGGATACTAAATGAGGTTATTCCAATTTCTATATAGAGACATAGGAATAGATCATGCCTCATTCTTCATTGTACCTATCTTTGAATGCGTAGGAATTGGGATATGATAACCTAAAATTAATAAAATAAAACATTTAATGATTTTTATGTATTACAAATTTTATTTTAAGAGTTATAACAAGTTTTTCCTTTTCAAATAATGGATATAGGATGAGGTACTCTTAAGGTTCACCAAATATATTTTAAGAAGTATATTCAAATATATCACTATAGGGTGGCAGTTGATGAAGAATGTTAGTGGAGGACACTCCAAGAGTTTCAGCAGAAGATTCTGCAGAATTAAGAGGGCCTGATTTTAGATACAGTCATGGATGACGAGTTGGAGGAGGTTGAGACAACCATCAGTTTGATTCGTGCTCAAAATGATCAATGGGTATCATTGTTTTGGTGATTCTGTGAAGGAATTAAAGGCAGTGGTGGTTCTTGTTCCTTAGAGATCGGGCGTGATCAGAATTCTCATGGGAGGAGTTCTGATACTATTTCTGAGATGAGTTTCATTCATTGAATGTGAGGGAAGAAAATCACTAACAACTTCTCACCCTTCTACAATGGATCTCTAGATTTCAAGAGTTTGATATATTTTTCTTGACCCCTCTGTGATATGCTTCGAATCTATTTCTATATGATGAGGCCAATGTGAGGCATTTCTATGATTCTTTTTACTAGTGATCTAATTCCAGTTCACTATGTCTATACTAACGATGTATCTCTAGGTGTTGGAAATGGAACATGTCATAGAGAGGATGTTATTGAGAACCAAATCATTATGAGAGGGGAGTCTTCAGGATTCCTCATTATCTAGAGTTTTGTTCTAGGGTTACAGTTTGTCAGGATAGAAGAGTTTCTGATTAGTCAAGGATTGGTCCCATCCCTCAATGTCTGGTTTCTCTATGGGTAGAGGCTCTTAAGCTTATGCCAAGGGATCATAGAATTTTTTTTCCATGTGGAGGCCGAGGACATTAGCAGTGAGAGTGCCTGACCCTTCCAAGTAGTCATCATGTGCCAGTTGTTCAATTACAGGTTACTCTACTGAGGTAGTTCTAGATGATGTAGCAGAAGGATTTTGATCCAATTTTGGATAAGTAGAAATTTGATGAGTAAGGTAGAATGTATCCCCAGGATTCTCTTGATAATCTATGAGATGAGTGCATCCATTGAGGTGGTTATCATCTGGGTCAGAGAGGCTGTGGAGAAGGCCAAGGTCAGCTTCATGCTTTATTATTTCTAGTACCGGGAAATCTGTATGCCATTCAAGGTACACTTTTCTTCCTTTCTACTTGGGTGCATGCATTTTCTAATCCAGGAGAAAGACACTCCATCATACTAGCTTCCCAGGTCCATTCCATAGGAATCGAGGGGGAGAAGATTCTAGTTCCTAAGTAATTCACCACATCAGTTGGAGGTTGATCTGACATGTTTTATTTGTATAAATAATTTGATATAGTGCTTGGGTAGAAATGCTCTTGGGGAGAGTTAGTATGTTTACGGAAATACCTATATAAAATAATCCTCACTATAGATTAGATTTATTTTTTGTAAGGTATTGAATATTGATTCAGATGTAAGGTTGTAT
This sequence comes from Viscum album, assembly GCA_963277665.1. NCBI lineage: Eukaryota > Viridiplantae > Streptophyta > Magnoliopsida > Santalales > Viscaceae > Viscum > Viscum album. Next base: position 1,703,925,529 of record OY728156.1, on the reverse strand, counting down.
TCTTCGATGAAGATGGAAAGACAATGATATTTGATAGTGAGTGAGACCCTTGGATGGGTTAGTGGAATATTCCATCCATTTCTTCCTTGATGGATGGGCTGATGCAAAGTATGTCGAAGGTTCAACATTTGGAATTTACCAAGGTCCTGGAAGAATACCCCAATGTCTTTCTAGAGGAGGTTGTAGCATTTCCCCTTAACAAGAAATTGAGTTCATGGGGAACTATAACTAGGTGTGTATTTTATCTCAATGATTCTGTAGAGGATGATTTCTTCTTAGATTCTAGAGATACAAGTAAAGCTCAATGGTTTGTTTCAATGTGATTTTTTTAGCCAAGTGTTCCACCCTGGGGTGCAACAACTTTTCTCATAAATAAGGCTGAAGGAAGTTTGTGGTTTTGTATCGATTATCATTACTGAACCCAAATGGAAGTGAAAAATGACTTTCATCTTCTTTATATTAAATGATTTATTTAATCAATTGAAGGGTGATAGTTTGTTCTTTAAGATCAATTTCTTGCCAGGATATCGATAGATGTATACGAATGATGACGATATACTAAATAATGATTTCAATTGTCATCAAGGGAATTATTAGTTCATAGTGATATCATTATGTGTGATGAATGATCTGGATATTTTCATGAAGTTAATTAGGTCTGTGTTCCATGAGTTCAAATATATGATTGTGGGGGTTTTCATCAATGACATCCTTGTGTACCCTGCATTTAATGAGGGAATACATAGAACATGCATGCCATTTTGGGATTCCTTCATTGGAAGAATATTTTTGGAATGTTTTTTATGTGTGTTTTTGGGCTGGAATTCTGTTTATTGAGGCATTATGTATCCCATCATGGACTAGCTTGGGATCTGTCGAATGTAGAAGTTATTGTGTCTTGGAAATCCCCCAAGATCGTGGAAGAGTTGGGATGTTTCCTAGGTCCTATAGGATATTATATAAGGGTTATAGACTATTTATCCCAAGTTTCAAATCCTTTAATAGTGTTGAATATAAAGGATCATTCTTTATTAAGGATAAATCAGTGTCCCATAGATTTTTTGTATTTTACAGAGAATTTTTCTAGTGCTCCAGTTATTTTTTTTCCAATTGAAAAAGTTCAGTTTTAGTTTTTTTGCGATTCTTCACAAATTGGGTTGGCCTGTGTTTTTATGTATTAGGGATCATTCGTTTCTTATCGATCTTGGATGTTATTTCCCCATGAGAATAAATATTCCACCCATTATATCAAGTTGGATATCGTAGTGTTTTCCCAAAAGATATGAAGGAAATTCCTCATTGAAAAGCATTTTGTTGTCTCCATATATAATTTGGACCAGAGTTATGTTTTCTCCCAATATGACATGAACATTGATCAGCATCACTGGATGTAATTCGTATAGGATTATGACTTTGAGATTTTGTATACACCAAAAAGAAGAATGATATAGCTAGTGTACTGAACAACACATTGTGTAGTAATATAGTACATGTATCTGGTGATTAATGGATTGTGATGGATGAAATTTAACCATTACATCTACATATGAGAGAATTCAGGGGAAGAGGTTATCTTTTTCAGATGATGTTTAAGCCATCTCTGGTGAAGAAGTTAGAGGAATCCTAGTTAGGGTAACTTGAGTTAAAGAGCAGAAAAGACTAACTTTTTTGTGATGAGCTCCCTGAGGGATGGACCAAGGATGAATAACACCAAGTTCTGGTTAATTTAAGGATTTTCATAACCTTGGACATGTGTGATATGGTTCTCAGAGAGTTTTCTAGTTCACCATTGGTAGTATATCCTAGGGTGGAAAAGATGTAATTAAATTTTAGAGGTCTTTATTTTAGGCTTATTTTTATGCATGTAGTTTTGGAGTTTGTGTCTCAATGTTTTGTCTTCTATAAGGTGAAGTTCCAGTGTCGTGTTCTCGATAGTTTTCTCTATATGATAGATGTTCCCTAGCGGAATTGGGATGCATATCGATGGAATTTTTATTGGTTTACATCAAGATTAGGGAGGATATGATTCAATATTAGCAGTAGGGGATCATTTGAGAAAATCATCGCACATTATAGTGATCAAGGAGTTAAGTTCAGTATAGGATCTTTTGTGTCAGTATCTAGAGGAGGTGTTCACAATGCATAGGGTCTTGATGACAACCATTTCTGATCAAGATCCTTGATTTGCCTTCAGGGTGTCGAGAGATCTCAAACATGAGTTTGATTTATAGTTATGTTTTAGCATTTATTTTTGATTTCCATATATATGGTTAGACAGAGTGAACCTTCCTGACTCTCAAAGATAGACTGTGATATGGTGTCTTAGATTGTGGAGGTTTGTGCATTAAGAACATACCCTTAGTAGAGTTTTATTAAGAAATAATTTTCACTCCACCATTGGTATGGTTCCATTTATGGCCTTTATCCAAAATTTGTTTTTCATTTGGTGGTGTTAACTCATGTTATATCTGTGGTGTATCAGATATCACTTCCTCTTCAGATGATCCAGATGGATGATGTTTTTTATGTGATGTATCTCTATCATTATAACAATTTATATTATCACCTCATCGATTGGGGAAATATTGATGTTGAAAATGATGAAAACTTCAAGAAGCGGCATGTAATGATATCAGACCACCATGAGAATGTTTTTCACATATGTTTTATTCTGTTTTTCCATGCCTCGTGTCTTCATGGTGGTGTAGAGGAGGGTAACTGGGAAGCTGATTCATAGATACACACCCTTTAACACTTGATTATTGATGTTTATCTCCTCTTTTATAAAACTGTTCAATTTTTAATTATATACATTTTATATTTTGAGATGTATTTCTCTTGTTTCTTGTTGCGTCTTACTCTCTTTTTAGAGGTATCTCCCTCGAGAGAGTGTTTATGAGCTTATTATGGTTGTTCAGTGGTTTCATGATTTTATTTTGATGTGGTGGTTGAGATCCTATAGTGTTGAGGTCAATGAGAGTTATTTTTGGGAAGTGTGTGTTCAAACAGACCTTTCTATTTACTCTATTATTGTGTTATGGATTCTTGAGTAGGAGAATATTTTTAATTGAATATAACGTAAGGAACCAGATCCACCTAGATTGACTCATTGTGTGTTTTCAAGGACCTAGGTGTTTGGATGAGGATTAGAGGAGGCCTTGCGGAGTTTAGATGCTAAATTATGGATTTATGATGATTTTACACTATGTGAACAACTTATACCATTTGAAAGTGGGTTTCATAGCTTATTCTAGTTAGATCAAAATGTGTAATAAACATGGAATTAAAAATAAAAATGTGATTTTTTTAGTGGGAACAAAATGTCGAGCATTAAATTATGTGGATGAGGATTATAAATCATGTAAATCCCATATTTTTTACATTTTAAATGTTTGCTTCTTCCTAGGCTGTCAAACTCTATGGTTCTGGAGCCACTATCTTATGATTCCAACAGACCTGTGACTCCTTTCAAGGTATTTTGGGGATTCTGTTATCAGGGATCGATCTCTAACATAAATCCTACAATCCATGGTATGTTCTAACTTTTTACATATGGTTTCCTTAATAGTTTTACTCCCATTAATCCCTTACATTTTATGGATGTTCATTTTAATGTTTCTAACAGAGTTCGTTGGTTGTCTGTTGGCACTGTTGTGGTGTGACGGCCACAAGTGGATGATGTTCTTATGGGATAGGTGATAAGGATCCACAACATTGGTCCACGATCATATATAGAATTTTGAGACACTATTGAGGTAGGTTATTCATTTCTTCATTTTTAATTTACATTAAACAAAAAATTACCAAGATTTTGTTCGTTGGATTCTAGTGGAATTAACATATTAATTACTTGAAACATATTAAATAATTGAAATTGATCACATTACGATGTTGTTATTTGGACCATGATTATGCATTTACTCTTAATTTTAATAAATATTTTGGTATCTTTATTGTGCTTATTATGCATGGAATGTCATGTGGAAATGGTAATGAATGTAAATCAAGAATCAACTAATAATTAATTGGATAAAATAATTGAAGACACATTTTTAATTAATCTGTTATGTTGTCACCACAATATTGAAACCATGTTTAATTGAATTGAACTTCCATGTGGTAATATAATTTAATAAATATTTGAATCATTTTTATTCTTATTGAATAGAATTAAAGGTGACTTAAATTAATTTTTTAATCAATTTTTGATAGCTATTGATAGTTACCTACATTGGTTTCCCTTATATGTTACTTCGGAATAATGAATAGGTAAATAATATATGTAATAATAATTGGTTGTGTGATAAAATTTAATACCTTTATCTAGAAATGAGTATACCATTTCTTGTAAACACCGAGTGGCTTCTACTTTGGAGCCATGAGGTCTCATTATGTTTGTAAATGCTATATTCTTTCCATTAGAGTGAAGATCACAGTTGTTATGTTATTTCATGATTCTTGTGAAAATCACTAGATACGAACCTTGTGATGTGGGATGGGGTAGACCAAATGTGTCGGGAGCCTCAGATGCATAATCTTGGAGGGATATTGTGGTATGTGGGGAAAGAATGTGTGTTTTTTGTGGTAGTAGTTGGCACTTTTTGTGGCAGCAGTTGACACCAATGGTGGAGGGATGCATAAAAATAAACATGTGGGTGTCTAGGAGGACACCAGAGATGATGGAACAAGTTAAATTTTATCTTACACATTCATATTAATGTTGGTTTCTTATTTTAATCTATGTTTGGATGATGGATAAGTTGTTTCTTTATCTGTTTTCCATTTCCCACTACATGAGGTATATAGCTATTCTTTGTTTTTTCCCTTATTTGATAGCTTAGGATAGTTTTAATATAGTACCTAGTATTACATAAAGTGATGATATAAATTAATGAATAAATGTTTAAACCATGAGGTTGGAGATTTCTATGATTTAATGTTAGGGTTATAATTATGTGTATCCATGGACTCAGTTTTCTTATTCACGAAGGGAATAAAATGTTCTTTTGATGATAATGTAAGGTAATATGTAAAATTTTAATGGTTAACTAATTGATTAATGTATAGAGAAACTAATAAAAAGGAATTATAAAATTCAATTTATCTATTTAAATAGATTTCTACTTATAGGAAACCTGGTATTAGAAGTGACAGACTGGAGTCGAAGAGACATCAGCTGTAGTTGAGTCTATGAATATGTTATTTCCATAGTGTGTTTGTGATATATATTATATCATGTTTGTCTTGTGTTTTCATATGATACTCCACATTATTGGTCATGGAATCTGAAAACCTGAGGATTCAAAGACATGGGTTGGAGTTTTCCACAACATCTAGGTGGGAGGATGGATGTATGATTACCCACATTTCCCCACTCTATTATATTGGTAGTTACTTGTGACGGTATGCATGGAATTTAGAATTCTTTAAATATTTTTGTACATATGTATGTAATGGCTTGTGGTTATTTGAAAAAAAAATATTTTTGACATTGTTTCCCAAGGAATACTATAGGTATAACATTTATATTATTTGATGGCTTGAGGATCCTCACTCAGTGTATGGGATGTGTTCTATTGGGGATCCTTACTCAGTGTATGAGTTTTATTGGGTTGAGGAATAATAATAGACGTATGATTGATATTATATGGGATGTGATGGATCCTGGAAACCTCCTAGTTACTTTTGGATGCATGGACATGGTGATGTGTTGCATGAGTTGCACATTGTGGTGCTTCGTATAGGTGTTTGTGTGGTATCATTTTTTGAGAGAGATTTTCATGATGTGTAATGTCGCGATAGAGTATAAAAACTGTGGGGAAGTAGTAGTGGGGTAACAATGATATTATTTAATATATTATATTCTATTTTATGAGATACTTAGATGGAGTATCCCAGGTAAGGTTTGGAATATAGTATACCTGTTTAGGTTATGAGTTAGTTTCACTTGTTGTTCACTATGATTTATCATGATTTCTCTACCTTTTTCATGAGAGGATCTGAGGAGGATCCTACTGAGAAAAATTTTATACTAACATTTTGTATATATATGTTGTTTTAATGTTATTTGGAGCACATTGGTGATCAAGCTGGAAATCACTAAGTTGGGGTTTAACAAAATTATATCGGGCTTCATGGTCATCATCGTATTTACCAATAATTTGATACTTGTAATTTTCCGTTGAATTTTAGTAGTTCTTTCATGTCATTAAATATTTATACCTCGGTTTTAATTTATATTAGAGTCTGAGGTTGGGTTGATTGGTGTATATATTATCTCTCTCAGATGTATTTGTTTGAATTAGTGGGAAATCCCTCCCATATGTATGTTTATTATACCCTCGGTGTTATTCTCCCTTATGGGTCCTACTAGATGTGAGACATAGTTATAACTATATATCTTCTCCCATTACTGGCTAAGGAGGGGTAAACTATTTTGGGAGGAGTTCATGACCTGAAACATGTCAAAAATTATTCAAAAAATCATTATATAATGAATTCATGATAATTCCATATCATTTTCTATGTTTTTTCTTTTTTAATTTTATTCTGTTTCAAGTCATTATTTATTACATGATTTTTACAAATTTTTCATTAACTTATTACTTATACCAACATTCTACTTTCGTAATTATGTTTTAAATTTTTTCATCAACTTCCATGCGTAATTAATGAATTTCTATTAATTTTTCCCCAATATATAATGCACTTATTTTATGATTCTATTTTCGTAATATATACTTCTATTTCGAATTAAAATTCCATTTAATGTTTTTTACTTACATTAGATTCAAATATTATTTCTGGATTCATAATTATTCTTATTTTACAATATGAAATTTTTTATTTAATTTTTCTATTACTTATGATTTTATTTTATATTATTATGAGGATTCTTATTCAACCAATTTTCTATGAATTATTTCTTCTATTTCTTTTACATAGAGTAATATTTATAAATTATAACTACAGGCCTATGGTTATTTTATTTTAATTATATTGATTTTATTATGTTTATAAATGATTTTATATTATTACTTATGTTTTTTCTTCTAATAAAATATAAGGGTAATGGATTATTGATTCTTCACACTCCCCCTCTTGGATAGGATAAAATTATAGATTATTGGTTATTTTAATGGCGGCGAGAAAACCAACAAAAGAATTGGTGTGTGGATTCTCTTTATTTTTCAAATTTATATCTTCTATATCAATGTTTTAATTAATAAAAAAAATTAATTTAATTGTGTTAACATGAAGTGTTTCTTACATTAAATTTCTTATAACATTCAAATTAGTTGATTAAATTTATAATGTATTCCTTGGGAACTTGTCTTCTAGTGAAAAGGAATATTAATCTCTCTATAATAGGATGTTATAAAGTGCCTACTGATCTTGGTAGGACACATATAGATGAATGTTTTTTTGATCATCTATAATTTATGTGCCACCTAGATGAATTATCAAAACTAATTGGTCTAATTAATCATTGGGGAGGGGTGATATCCATTGAACCCCAATATGAAATGTGAAATTATGTTTTTGAATGATCCATTATTTCTACATGGTATTTATTCTTCTTTATGTGTGAGTTTATTCATAATATTTATTTAAATGTAGAATTTATTGTTTGTAGAGTCCATTGGAAATGTAATTTCATGAAATTTTAAATCCTATACAAATATTTAAATTATTAGTATAATAAGAAACATCAATAAATAATACTTTCAAGTTTACAACTGATTGTATTTATTTAACGGCAATATTCCCAACTATTATGGATGAAATACACACTTAGTAATTTTGGAATGTGTTTCACTAAAAAATAAATTCATTATGATAAAAACATTATTATTTCTTTAACATTAAATACACATCTTACACTTTTCTATCACTATTCTTCTTATATTAAAAAAGGCAACAAAATAGGGTAAAACATTAAGAAAATAAGATTGTATTGAAGCAAAAACTTAGTAAAATGTTATTATAGTCATTTTTTATCCGTACAAACTAATCAAAAACAAATCTCTGGTAATAATTTATGGGTATGATCTAATGTATTATTTGAACATAACATTTGAATTATAGGGGTTCAAAATTGAGAAAAAAATTTATGATTCTATGGAAAAATTATGACATGAATGAAAACAACATTCTTCAATCTGATGTATAGTGTGGTTGTAATGGATTAACATATAGTATTATTAAATGATTATTTTTAGTAACACATTTTTGAGGTTTATACAGTAGAAAATAAAAAAATTATTTTCAATAAATAAAAGAAAAACATATGAGGTGGATTTTTGTCAAGTAAGAATTGGTTTCATGAGAATCCATGTAAAACTCGAATGTTTTTATGAAATATTTTCTCTAAATAATTTTAATTATAAAATATCTTTCATTTCACATAATCATGAGTTTAAACAAACCACGAGATGAATTCAGTATAAAATGTCCACTTTAACATAGCCAATACATTAGTGGGAAAAAATATGACTAACTTATGAAAATGTATGGTGAATTCATTTGTTAATAATTATCACTGATGGAAGCCAAGGCTTTTCCAATGGTTTGAAATCATTGGGTTATAAGAAAATAAGATATCCTTATACAAATTTTTCATAGGAAACTATTGGATTAGAACAGTAAAAAATACAATCTCCCTACGGTTTTGTTCATCTGTTGCAATACATATGTACCAATGGTTTTCAACTGTTAGTAAATATAATTCTATAACATATAAAAATGGTTTACAAATAAATTGGTATATATGTTTACAAATGGTTTATGTATAACCATTGGTATATATTATATGTAGAACATATATTCAAATAGTTTTTTTTGACCATAGGTATAGTGTTTTACCAATAGTTTTGGTAAAACATTTGGTTTATAAGATTACCAACAATTTTTGTATAATTATTGTTATATATTATATGTCGAACCTATATACCAATGACTTGTGAACTGTTGGTATAGTGTATTACCAATGGTTTAGAAAAAACCATTATTATAGATGATTTATTCAGATTTATACAAACAATTTATAAACCGTTGGTGTATAGTACTCCATGATTTTCACACAACAACCTTCCCTCATGCCTACCCCTTACAGAATTACACAGCTAGCCTACCCACTACCGAATTACATAGTAACCTACATCCCCTATTTCTACCCCTCTGTAATATATATAATTCAACACTTAAAGATATATAATAGAAAATATTCAATAATTATCTAACACAAGAAAATATAGAATTCAGAAAGACAATCATTCCCACGATACAATGTATAGAATTCAAATAAAACACTCATGTAGACAATATATAAAATGACACTGAAACCAAAAATAGAAACACCAAAAAAAACCAACACCCTTGGAAATATCTTAATATTGTTATGGAATCTATCTAATCCATCCATATCCAATGAGGTGGGGAGTGTCCAGGGGGTGTGTTGGTCGTCCATGGGGGTGGGGGTGTCCAGGGGTTGGGGGTATGCCAGGGGTGGGGTGTCTAGTGAGATGTGGGGGTTGTCTAAGGGGGTGGGGTGTCTGGGGGGGGGGTGTTAAAGGGGGTGGGGGAGTTTGGGGGGGGGGGGGGTCCAGGGGTGGGCATGTCCAAGGGGGAAGGGGTCTCCAAGGGGTGTCTAGGGGGATGTGGGTGTTTTCCAAGGGGGTGGTGTTGACCCCGAGGGGGGGGGGCTTTATAAGGGGTAAGGGTGTCCTGGGGGGTGGGAGTAGGGGGGGGGTATCCATGCGGTCAGGGGTGTCTAGGGGTGGGGTGTTTAGGGGTTGTGGGGTGTTCATGGGGTTGGGAGGTATGTCTATGGGGGTATGGGGTGTCCAGGGGGTGTCCATGGGGTGGGGTGCCAGGGGGTGGGGTCCAGACGGTGGGGTGGTGTCTAGGGGGTTGGGGTGTCCAGGTGGTGGGGGTGGGGGGCTATCCTTGGTCGAGGGGGTTTTCTAGGGGATTGGTGGTGGTTTCCAAGGGTGTGGGGATGTCAAGGGGGTGGGGGCTGTCCATGGGGGTTGTCTAGGGGGTGTGGGGGTTGTCCAAGGGGGTTGGTGTGTCCAGGGATGGGGGTGTCCTGAGTGTGGGGGGTGTCCAGGGGGCGGGGGATTTCAAATGGGGTAGTGGTGTCCAGGGGTGGGGGTTTTTCCCATGGTGGTGGGGGTGTCTAGGGGGTGGAGTGTGTCCAAGGGGTGGGGGAGGTTTCCAGGAGGTGGGGGCTACCCAAAGGTGCGGGGGAAGTCTCCAAGGGTGGAAGGTTTTCCTAGGGGATGGGGGTGTCCAAGGGGGTTTGTGTTTAGTCCGAGAAGGTGGGGGTGTCCAGGGAGGGTGGGGTGGTGTCCATGGGTGGTGGGGGAGGGCTGTCTATGGGGGGGCTATCCCGGGGGTGTCCAGGGGGATGTCTAGGGGAGTGGGGGTGTTTAGGGGGAGGGGGTGTCCAGGGGGAGGGGTCTATCCATGGGGTAGTGGGTGTCTAGTGGGTGGGGGTTTCTAGGGTGGGGGGTGTGATATCCAAGGGTGGGGGATATCCATGGGGGTGGTGGTGTCTAGGGGGAGGGGTTTCAAGTGTGTGGGGGTTGTCTAGGGGGGGTGTCCAAGGGGGTGGGGTTGTCTAAGGGGTGGGGGATGTCCAAGGGGGTGGGGTTTTCTAGGGGGTGTCTAGTGGGATTGGGGGATGTCAATGTCTATTGGCGGTGTCCAGGGGGTGGGGGGATTTCCCAAGGGTGGGGGTTTTCTGGGGGGTTGTCTAAGGGGGGGTTGTTGGGGGGGGGGGGGCTGTCTGGGGGGTGGGGTTATCCAAGGGGGTAGGGGTGTTTGGGGGTGTAGGTTTTCTATGGTGTGGGTTGGTGTCCAAAGATGTAGAGGATGTTTTCCAAGGGTGTGGGGGTGTCCAAGGGGGTGGGGGTGTCTAGGGGGTGTGTGGAAAATACAAGGGGGTTGGGATCTTGGTGGTGGGGGATGTCCATGGGGGGAGGGTGTGTCCAAGGGGTGGGGGTGTCCAGGGGGATTTCCAATGGGTGAGGGGGGCTCTAGGGGGTGGGGGAAGTCTAGGGGTTGGGGGTGTACATTGGGGTGGGGGTGTCCAGGGGGTGGTGGTGGGGTATCTAGGGAAGTTGTCAAAGGGGGTGGGGTGTACAGGGGGTAGGGGTAGTCTAGAGGGTCTCCACAGGGTGTGGGGGATGTCCAATGGGGTGGGGGTGTCTAGCAGGAGGACGTTTTTTTGGGGGTGGGGTTGGTGGGGGTTTCCATGGGGGGTGGGCTATCCATGGGGGGTGTTTGTTGGATTTGGTGGCCTAGAACCAACTAATTTGTACATTAATCATTAATAAATGTCTTATCACATCTTAATTGTTCTTCAATGTGACAATTCATGTGATAATGTCATAAGGATAGATGTTTCATTAAAGGGTCATATAGGATCACTGCTATGATGTGAATCGGGAAGTTCCATAACAATGTTCTTGATTATATGTTCCATGACAGGATGATGTTATTTGAGGTACAAATATAATATAGTCCATTAGGGTTGACTAATCATAAAACATTGAGGCACCTTCTCCTGGAATACGCCCTTGGTAATATCTAGGAGGATATTCTGAGAACTATACCCTCCATTTGGAAATCCACATTCCATAGTGTAATTGGATGTTCCTATCTGCAGACGTGTGTATTGGCCCTTAGACCAAATGATTATTAATAATTGGTATTACAACTCGCACACTTAGATGTATTGATGGAAGCTGTGATGACAAAGTATTTGAAAAAGGTAGGATATGAGGGGTGCATCATGAGTAATACTTCATTAATAGATAATACAAGAATGGATTTGTCCCTTCTGTTCCACAACAGAAGTAGATATATCAATCTCATTGATGGAATTGATATATCATAAAAAAATCCATGCCAATGGTGAGTAATGGGAAATTTAAATTCTAGATATCCAAAGAAAGAATAATTGATCACATGGGTTGATGGCACTAGTATGGAACCTAATTCGAGAAATCAAGATAAATGGATTACATTACACTGTAAGAGTTCATAAGAGGTGACATGTCATTGTGGCATTAAATTCTTTTTTATATGGGTTCCTTGGTGTGTTTCTAGATGCTAACATTGCTCTTTCGAAATTATTCACCTAATACCACTGTGAAATAGGCTTATAGGGTCACACAAAATGTGTGTTCCATTATACCAGTTAAAAATTTATTTAATAAGATGAATAAAGATTATTCTTGATTTGTGTTTAATAATTATTCAAGGATGCTTGATCTCATTTATTTCAACAATAGTTATTCGAAAGAATATATGGTGGGAGAAATTATATTTTTATTAGTGAGTAACATAGTGATATTTATTAGAGAACAAAATAGCCATTATTCAAGGTTTAATAAATTTGGTGGAGGAAATAAATAGAATTGAAAAGCAACAGTACACACTGTGTATTTTTTATGTAATTTGTGAGAATAATATTATTTATTTAATAAATAATATTATTATTAATTCAGTGGGTGCATGTAAATTAATAATAAGACTCAAATATTATTATTAGACATGGGGTCTTACTAAAAATTAAATGAAATGAATAAATGCTTTCATGAAAATAATTCATTTTATTATTCTAAGTAACTAAAATCCCGATTATATAATTTTCATTATCCTAGACATTGTTTTTTGGTTGTTCACAATGGATCTAGAGAAAGATCTTATGCTAATAGGAAACTATTTTCTTCCATGAATGCTATCATGTTACGAGAGAGATCCTCCTCCACCGGATCAAGGCGATCAAAGGAGGACATTGCATGTGAAGCCTCTTCCTTGCTAGCACCGGGAGATCCCTTTGGAGTCATCCTGAGATACGTGGTTCACGTGTGGATCACAAGTATAGTAATCCTACACTTGGATTCTATGACGCAATGATGGATCACATCAGATGGTGACTGGAAACATCAAAAAAGAAATTATTCCATAAAGGTAATTATTTTTTATTAATTAAATTAATTACAACTAACATACGATGATCCTCTCAATGGTTCTGGGAATCTCCCCTTTCTATTTAGTTCTTCATTCTATTCAATAGATATAGTGTTTTATTACCGTGACAGATCTCAGATTGATTGTTGTTAATGATAAAATTAAAGTTATGTACACCAACCAATGCGCTTCCGCTGCACCCAGAAACTTCAAGATGTCTGATTTGGTGGCCTACAACCAACTACTTTTTACTTTATTCATTAATAAATATCTTCTCAAATATTAATTTTTCTTCTGTGTGAAAATTCTTGTGATAATTTCCTATGGGTAAATATTTCATTAAAGGGTCATAGAAGATCCCTGCTACGATGAGAACCCGGAAGTTCCATAACAGTATAATTGATATATATTATATAAACTGATGGTGTTATTTTAGGGACACAAATTATACAAGAAATTAGGGGTTAGGACTTTTAAAACAAGGGGGAACTTTCTCATGGTGTTCACCCTTGGTAATATACATGAGGATATTATGAGACTGAGACCCTCAAGTAGGAAATCCACATTTCATAGTTTCATTGGATGTTCCTATTTGGGGACGTGTCAATTGATCTGTAGACATTATGATTATTATTAATGTGTTTTAAAACTCACTCAAATAGATGTATTGATAAAAAATATGACGATACAATGTTCAAAGCAAAGCAGGATATATTGGGTGTGTCGTGAGTAATACTACATTAATAGATATTGTGAGAAAGGATTTCTCCCTTCTATTCCATAATGGATGTAGATATCTGAGTCCCTTTGATGGAATTTATATAGCCTAAATAAATCCATTTCCATAGGGAGGAATGGGAATGTTCAATAATGTAAATTCAAAGATTGAATAACAAGTACATGGGTAGATGGCACTAGCATGCAACCCGCTTGATTCGAGATAAATAGAAAAAGTGATTATATTACATTGCAAGTACACGTAGGAGGTTATACATCATTACGAGATTACATTTTTCTATATGGGTGCCTTGGCATGTTTCTAGATGATAACCTTGGACATCTGGAAGGCTCTGTCTAATGCCACTGAGAATGAAGCATTCAAGGTCACACATTAATAGTGTCCAAGTATCTCAGTGAAATATTAATTTAAAATTTGAATGAAGATTATTCCCAACTATGGTTTAATAATTATTCAAGGATTCCTGATTGCATTTATTTTGACACTAGTTATTCGAGAAAATATATTGTGGGAGAAATTATATATTTATTAGAAATTAATGCAATGATATTTATAAGAGAAATAAATATCCATTATTCATGGTCTAACAAATGTGGTGTAGGAAATAAAGAGAATGGAAAAAACAAAAGTAGACATCGGGTATGTTAATATACTCAATAGATATTTTTGGGGATTTTGTCGGAAATAATATTATTTATTTAATTAAATAATATTAGGAATAATTCGATCGGTGCATGTCAAGTAATAATAATAGTCACAGTTATTATTAAACATGTGCTCATACTTTGAATTTAATGAAATGAATAAATGATTTTGGAAAATTATTTCATTTTATTATTCTATGTAATTAAATTCCCAATTATATAATTCTCATTATCCTTGATATTGTTTTTTGGTTGTGCACAATGGATCTAGAGAAAGCTCTCAATCTTAGAGACAATTCTTTTATTCCAAGAACCCTCTCAAGTTATGAGAAAGATCCTCCTCCATCGGATCAAGGCCATCGAAGGCAGACATCGCATGGGAAGGCTCATCTGCGCTAGCACCTAGAGATCCCTTCAGCGACGTCCGGAGATACTTAGAGCACTCATGGATCACATCTAAAGGAACACTACACTAGGATTCTACTATGCAATGATAGTTCACATCAGATCATGACCAGAAACATTGATGAAGAAATAATTACATCAAGGTAATTCATGATAAATAAATAAATTAATTATAACAAATATACGTTGATCCTCACAATAGTTCCAGTACACTCATATTTCTTTTTCATTCTTCATTATATTATATGGATCTGGTGTTTTTTATCATAACAAATCTCAAATTGATCGTTGTTAATGCTAATATTAATGTTGGGTACACCCACCAACATGCTTCCACTGTGCCCAGAACCTTCATGTGGTATCATAGGGTTCATATCGTTGATTATAATTATTTAGTTTTTCTTTTCGGATTTATGCATTTAATAATTTAGTTTTTTCAATTCATGTTAATTGTTTTGCAAATATAAATCTCGACATTTGTTCCTCCTCTCTCGTTTCTCATTCACCATTTAAAATTTATTTTTTCTTTTAATTTTGATTAAAATAAAATAGAGGATCTAATCCATAGGTTCCAAACATTCCTAGTCATAAAACATCTGAATACATAGTTGGTATTTGGTAGAACATGTTGTGTAGTATAGGTTCCATGCACTGAGATTTTTTGTCGAACCATGCATTGTCATTGGATCCTATCTAAGTCATTATGACTCTGTGTGTTGACCAGGAATAGGTAGCACTCTATTTTCATATTAGACACTGTGTGGCCCACTTAACATAGTGTGTAGTCCCTTCAGGTTAGGGTTGGACTGTGTACCACGTACACAACTTTCCTAGCTGGAAACCATGTAACTCGGATACTACACGGCATGTGTCCCACTAATCACGTCCTGTACTCTAGTGATTTACAAAGTACATTTACATTCCATGTCCACGAGCATGTACTTGGGAAGGACGTTGAACAAATGTACACTCCATCTTTTCATAACAATTCACCATGTACTCGTCCAAATTATGAAGATCTATTAAAATTTATTATTATATTATACAAAACCTTGAGACATGTACCATAGTGCATGCATACAGTTGAGGAAAAATACGTGATAAGTGTTTTATATATGTATGATTAATTTAACATCTGTGTAATGTTCATTTCTACTCATTGGGTAGTTATGAATAGGAATTCACCGGGTTTCCTCCAATGTACAAGTTACGTAGAAAGATAATTTTAAATGAACTTATTTGTTTAAAATTATGATGGATGAGAATCTGAAAGAAATTCATAAATAGGATTAAGATAAAATGACTGATAAATTAAATATAATTAATTGATTTGAGCATGATTTATCTTAAACAACAACGATTAAATATTTGAATGCTATTTTTATTTAAGAATAAATATAATTGCATGAATGTATGATCATGAGCTAGACTGAGACCTTTGCATGTGAATGGTTTCATTTATTTTATTTATTTAATGTAAATTTGATGCCCTGCGAGCCTTCTCATAAATATATAAGGCATGCATGCCCAATGTTTCCTTTATGTAAAACCCTCTTTACCCCTCACTTTCATGTGAGATAAATGAATATGCATTGGATGGAGATCCCCAGCTAGTGAAGGTGGATCATGTTAAGATCCAAGGTGAAACCAATCCAAGGAGAAACAATGGTGGACTGGGGGAAAGCTATAAACATGAAACCAAAATGTTCAAAGTGTTTATCCCCTAGGTCATGGGATATTTTATCAAACACTAGATAAACTAACCAATAAAACAAGCTCAAGATCATACCATTTATTTTATTTCTATCATTTGAATAGTTTATTTACAATGGGTGTGTTCTCAGGAACAAATAATTAAGGAATTAAGCAAGCATTCAATATGGAACTAAAATAAGAACCCCTAATGTGTAAATATTATCTTAGACATGGATAATCACATAACTATATCACACGTAATATTAACAAGCATGTAATAAAATATAATAAAATGGAAATTTTTGTATAAGGATAAAATTCCTCAACAAAATATTATGTCGGTATAGCCTTCCATAATCTTGGTTAGAATTGAACCATAGTTCAAAGTCATTGACCATCCATATTTGGGGTTTATTCAATTATGGGGGAATTATAATTAAAGGTTTTGGGTTGAAATAACGTGGTTCATATCAATGGATGACTTCCACTATAGGACATGGTGTGACCAAGAGGAAAAAGGATGAGGACATCCAAAATAAAAGGATTTCCGGATTGGGTAGTCCACTTAGCAGAACAAGGAGCTAAGTGTTAATGTAGTTGGAATTTGGAATGCCTACATAAAACCCTTATAATTTCTTGAACAACCCTATTTGTGGTAATGTGAAGGGAAATACAGATCCTTTCCACTATAATATTCATGCAACATAATATTCCAAAGTCAATTGTGAGGGATAATGGATTTTGATAAAATATCGGGTGACTAATAATTACAAATTTATTAATTTGTCTTAGTTTAATTATAATAAAGTACTAAAAAATTTCACCTTAATTTGTAGAAATGGAAAGAAAAATGAATTCAAACATATAATTGTGAATAGTACTCCAGAAGTAAAACTGTCTCACAGACACCAATTTCCAGGTATGGAAGAGGTGTTTACGGGTCATCATTCCCCTCAAGAAAAAATTGTTTTTACTGGACGAACCAATTCCTGTTGTGCCTGGAAAAGATGCTAGTGATGAGTAACTATATCTCTATATAAATCATATGTATGATTACACATATGTCCAATGTTTCATGTTATCATCCATGTTCTTTATTCTTGTGACGCAAAGTGAAAACATAGACGTGTATAGAATGATGTCTCACCTTAAGTATCTCTATCAAGAGAATGCGAAACAATAGATATATGATATCTACAACGCTTTGTTTACAACTAATATTGGAGAGTTTGCGCCAGATGGGCCTCAGGTAGTCAATATTATTGGCTACATTGAATGTCTGGATATCATAGGGATTATGTTCCCATTGAGTTGCATACAGATCTCATCGTATCATCACTGCCCAAGACCTTCTATAACATTATTATCAACTATAACATGAGAAACAATGAGAAGATTATGTCAGAACCTCTTACCTTAATTCTCTTGGTAGTTAAGGACATGGGGTGTGAAAAACCTGCAGTACATATGGTGAATAATGAATGGAAGGAAATTACAGTGGGGACAATTATTCATAAAAGATTTGAATCCCCTGAGAACCATCCTTCCAAGAAGGGGAATATCGAGAGGCAAGGAAAGGAATAAGAGGATGCATTTTTCTCTTGTGGAAAGAAAGAATACTAGAAGGAAAATTGAACCCAGAAGTGTATAGATGCTAAATGTATGTTCATTATCGAGTGTAAAATTTTCATTTCTACACATTGTGTATTAGATACCGTTTGTGGGGATCACACCTGTATTGAAATGAAGGAACCATGTAGATATAGAAATATTTACAAAGGAGAGGTGGATCTTCTAGCTTTCAATGGCGCAAGGCTAGATATGTTAACCATTGGCGATTACCATCTATCATTGCCACCTAGAATTCTTTTGGGTTTATGTAACTATTATTATGTTCCTATTGTTTACAAAACATAATTTTTGTATCATGTTTTGATATGGATGGATTTATTGTCATGTTTGGAAATAAGGGTTATTTCATCTATAAGAACAATATATGTTATGGTATGGTGCATATAAATAATGGTTTGTATGTATTATATTGTATAAAATAAGTGTTGAATATCAATAAAGAAACATACTCACATGACTCATACAACACCCGGTTGTGGAAACACCATCTCAGTCGTGTAAATAAGAAGATCTTGACAAAGCTCTACCAAGATGGATATTTAGACTCTACTGAGCTCAAACCACTTGAAAAACGTCACACTTGTTTACCAGGTATAGTGAAAAATCCGCCGTATAGTGGACAGTGTGAAAGGGCCACAGAGCTTCTAGGATTGGTTCACACTGATGTGTGTGGACCATTTCCAGTAGAAGCAATACTTTTGATATTCTTACATCATTACTTTTAGTGATGATTTGAGTAGATATGTCTATTCATACTTAATGAGTTATAAGTCATAAGACGTAGACAAATTTACGGAATTCATGAATGGGTTATAGAATCTTCTTGGTAAGAATATAATGAAACATCGATCAGATTGAGGTGGAGAATATCTGAACCAAGAGTTCCTCATTCTTCTACGGGTGTCTGGGATTCTGTATCAACTAACTCCTATTTATACACCACAGTGGAATGATGTTACTTAAAGGATGAACCGCACATTTTTTGACATGGTGAGGTTGATGATGATTCATGCAGATCTTCCGTTAAAATTTTGGGGATATGCATTAAAAATTGAATCATACACATCAAACTAATTTCCAACTAAGGCTAAAAATGGAATTCCCTCCAACTTATGGAATGAAAAGAAACCCATTTTGTCTCACACACATGTATGTGTATTTGATGACATTCTTAATGCCTTCTCATGCAACAATCTAGAATCCCAAGTCACAAGATTTGTCTTTATATGATATCTCAAGGAAGAAAAGGATATAACCTATACAACCCATCAAACAAGAAAATGATTATTGCTAGACAAGCCGTCTTTCTTGAGAGGGAGAAAATACTCAAAAAGTATTGTGGGAGCCAGATTGAATTTTCTGAATTTGATGCACAAGATACATAGTTGTTGGTACAAAAGCATTTTCCACAGGTCCCCATAGAAGAGGTTCCAGAAACATAATTACTACGTAGAAGAAAAAAAGTGGTAAGGGAAACATAGATACTTGGTTTCCTAGTCACCAAGGTTTATGATACATTATTAATAGAAAAATATGAACCTATATCCTATAAGGATACAGTAAAAATCATAGAAGATGCAATATTGATATAAGGAATGAATTCTGAGATGGATTTCATGTATCAAAACCAATTAATGGTTATGGTTGATGACCTAATTGATGTAAATCATGTTGGATGAAAATGAGTATTAAAGAGAAAAATGGACATGGAAGGTCATGTTAGAACCTATAAATCAAAGAAAGTGGATAAAGGATTTAGACAGTGTCATGGAATGGACTATGATGAAACCTTCTTGCCATTTCCCATGTTTAAAAAAATATGAATCATAATTCCATAACAGATTACCATGACTATGGGATTTGAAAAATGGATTTCAAAAAAACATTCCTTAACAGGAACCTTTAGAAAGATATCTATATGACACAACCAGAAGGGTTTGTGACACCAGGTGAAGCCAAATAGGTTTTCAATTTTCATAAATCCATTTAAGGGGATAATTCAAGCATCCAGGTCATGGAACATTTGATTTTGTGACGCCATAATGGAATTTGGTTTTATTAATAAGGAATGTGAGACATGTGTTTATAAACTGTTTAATGGAAATCCTGTTATTATCCTAATAGTATATGTTGATGAGAAATTACTTATTGGAAATGATGTACCAGTCATACATTCAGTTAAGGACTAGTTGAACATGTGTTTCACTATGAAGGACTTGGGTGAAGCTGTCTACATTCTAGGGATCAAGATCAATCCTGATAGATCCAAGAGTATTCTTGGAATAAGTCAAGGTACATACATTGACTGGATAATAATGTGATTTATTATGGAAGAATCCAAGAGGGGATTGGTTACAATGTCCCATGGCCAACATCTTTCTATGAAAATGTGTCCTCATACACAACATTAGAAAGATAGAATGAGTAAGATATCACAAACATTGGCTATAGGATCCATCATGTATATCATGTTATTTACTAGGCTTGATGTTGCCTATACACTAAGAATGATAGGCATATATCAAGAAGACTGAGGAGAAAAACAATGGACTGCTGTTAAGACTATCCTTAAGTATCTAAGAAGAACTAAGGATATGTTAATGGTCCATGGAGAAGACGATGAAATTTTCATCAGAGGTTATGTGGATGCTGGTTTTTAGACTAATCATAATGATCTCAACATGCAATCTTGATATGTTTTTTTCTTCAACGGGGGATCTTTGAGTTGGAAGAGTTCAAAGCAGCCAGTTGTTGTCGATTCCACAACGGAGTCCAAATATATAGTAACTTTTGATGAAGCTAAGGAAACTGTATGGATTCATAACTTTGTCCAGGAGCTTGTGTATCCTATCTCATTGAATTGTGATAATATTATGGCGGGGTCTCCTGTAAAAGTATCATGGACACATCAACAGACAAAGCTCATACAACGGAAGTACCTCCACATGATGGATTTTTATCAAAGGGGTGATGTTGAAGTTAGTAGAGTGTCCTCAGAAGAGAATTCAGTAGACCCCATGACTAAATTCTTATCTTAGCAGAAGCAGGAATATCATGTGAGAGCTAGGAAGATAAGGGTTTTTAGCGATTGTATATAGTCCAAGTTAGAGTCTATTAGAGTTGGTGACCTAGAAATACCTACCTTGTACTTTATTCATTAATAAATATCTTTTCACATCATGATTGTTCTTCTACGTGAAAATTCATGTGATAATGTCATGAGGATAGTTGTTTCATTAATGGGTCATAGCGGATACCTACTATGATGAGAACCCGAATGTTCCATAACACTCTTCTTGAATATATGTTCTATAGCTTGATGATAGTATTTTTGGGACACAAATAATAAAGGCCATTAATGGTGAGGCATCATAAACTTTGAGGCACCTTCTCATGGTGTGCACCCTTGGTAATATCTAGGAGGATATTTTGAGAAGTAGACCCGGTAGTTGGAAATCCACATTTCATAGTGTCATTGGATGTTCCCATCTGTGGACGTGTATATTGGTCCTTAGAGTTTATGATTATTGTTAATGGGTATTAAAACTCATGAACTTATGTGTATTGTCTTAATCTATGAAGACACACTGTTCATAGTGAGGTAGGATATGTTGGGTGCATCACGAGTAATACAATATTAATAGATAATGCAAGAAAGTATTTTTCCCTTTTGTTCAATAATAGAAGTAGATAACACATGCCCTTGTATGGAATTAATATAGCCTAAATAAATCCATTGCCATGGTGAGTAATGGGAAATTTCAATTTCAAAATGTCAAAGAATGAATAATCATGTACATGGGTTGATGGCACTAAAATACAACCCAGTTGATTCGAGATATCCAGAAAAAGTGATTACATTACACGTTAAGCGTTCATAGTAGGTGACACATAATTGTGGAACTAACTACATTATTTATGTATTCCTTGGCGTGTTTCTAGACACTAACCTTGGACATTAAGCAGTCTCTTCCTAATTCCACTGAGAAAGATTTCTAGAGGGTCACACACTACGTGTATCCATGTATCTCAGTTAAATATTAATTTAACGAGTTTTAAAATGATTATTCCTAATTTTGGTTTAATAATTATTCAAGGAAGCCTGATCTCATTTATTTCGACACTATTTATTAAGGAAAATATATTGTGGGAGAAATAATATATTTATTAGTGAGTAATGTAGTGATATTTTTTCGGGAAATAAATATCCATCATTCTAGGTCTAATAAATACGGTGGAGGAAATAAAGAGAATAGAGAAAAATGTACACGATATGTATATTAATATGCATGTCGTGTATTTTTTCTTGGAATTTGTGAGAAATAACATTATTTAGTTTTTCATTGATGATTTATGCATTTAATAATTTTGTTTTTTCAATCAAGTTATTAGTTCTACAAATATAAAAATTGAAATCTATTTGTCCCCTATCGTTTCTCGTTCACCATACATAAATGAATTTTTCTTTAATTTTTGATTTAAATAAAAAAGAGGATCTAAACTGGAGGTGCCAAACGTTCCTAGCCATACAAAACCAGAATACACAGCATGTATTTGACAGTACACGTCGTGTACTATAGGTTCCATGCACCAGGATGGTCAGTTGAACCAGGTTGTGTCATTGGATCCTATTTAAGTCATTATGACTCCGTGTGTCGACAAGGAACATGTTTTCAAGATTACACGATGTGTGGACAACTGAACACTGTATGTAGTCCCTTTAGTTTAGGGTTAGACCATGTACACCATACATGAATTTCCCAGATAGAAACCATGTAACATGAATACTACACGTTATGTGTCCCACTGAACATGCCATGTACGTCAAAGATTTCCAAAGTACATTTACATTCCATGTCCCCGAGCATGTACTTTGGATGGATGGTGAAAAAAATTACATGTCGTGTAGTCAGAACAAGTTCCACATGTCCTCATGGAAGAGGGATCACATCTTTAAGAAGGATAGTGGGATCAATATTGACTTTGATGAAGCTGATGCTAAATATACACAACAATTGGTACAGGAACAAGTTCAACATATCCCCATGGAAGATGTTCTCGAAGCACAAGTAATAGGTAGGATCTCAAGAAACGTAAGAGAACCATAGAGATTTTGTTTCCTATGAACTGAGGATGGGGATCATTATTATTGGAAAAATTTGAACCTCTCTCCTATAATGAAGCAATAAGAATCTCAGAATATGCGAGATGGATAGAAGATATGAATTCTAATATGGATTCCATGTATCAGAACCATGTCTTGATTCTAGTCAATGAGGGAATATATGTAAATCCAGTTGGTTGAAAGTGGGTATTCAAGAGAAAAATGTACATCGAAGGTCACCTTAGCACCTGTAAAGAAATTCTAGTGGCTAAAGGATTCAGAAAACATCAAGAAACCGACTATGAAAAAACCTTCTCGCTAGTTCCCATGTTTAAATCTATAATAATCATAATGCAAAAGCAAATTACCATGACTGTGAGATTTGGAAAATGGATTTCAAAATAACATTCATTAATGGGAACCATCATGAAGATGTCTATACGACACAACCAGTAGGGCTTGCGACACCCAGTGAAGCCAAATGGGTTTGCAAGGTTCAGAAATCCATTTATGGATTAAATCAAGCATCCAAGTAATGAAACATTCAATTTGATGAATCCATAAAGGAATATGGTTTCATAAATAATGAATGTGATCCATGAGTTTATAAGTTGTTTAATGGGAATGTGGTCATTATCCTAGTAGTATTGATGATGACATATTACTTATTGGAAATGTTGCACTAGTCTTACAGTCAATTAAGGACTGGTTGAACAAGTGTTTCTCCATAAAGGACATAGGTGAAGTAGCCAACATTGTAGGTATCAAGATCTTTCATGATAGATACAAGAGGCTTCTTGGACTAAGTAAAGGTATATACATTTAGTAGATACTAAATATATTTATTATGGAACATTCTTAGAGGGGATTGGTTCCAGTTTTACACAGCCTAAATATATCAATGAAAATGTGTCCTCAGACACAACAAGAGAAAGATAGAATGAATAAGATCCCATAATATTTGGCTATAGGATCCATCATGTATGTCATGTTATGGACTAGGATTGATGTTTCATATGCACTAAGCATGGTAGGCAGATATCAAGCAGACCCAGGAGAAAAATATTGAACTGTTGTTAAGACAATCCTTAAGTATTTGAGAAGAACTAATGATATGTTCCTGGTGTATGGAGAAGATGAGAAGCTTGTCATCAGAGGATATGCTGATGCTCGTTTTCAAATATATCTAAATGATATGATGTCAAAATCAAGATATGATTTCTGTCTCAATGGAGAAGTTCTGAGCTGGATGATTTCCAAGCTACTAGTTATCGCCGATTCTACAGTGGATTCCTAATAATTAGAGTCTTCTGATTTAACTAGTGAACCCCTATGGATTTAGTATTTTGTTGAGGATATTGACATGGTTCCTAGGAGTAAATATCCTATGAAATTGTATTGTGATAATACTTCAGCGGTGGATCTTTCAAAATAACCAAGGTCACATTAAGAAAAAAACCACATACTACAGAAGTATCACCTCTTGAGGGATTTCTATCAATGTTTTGAATTTTTAATTAGTATAGTGTCCATGAAAGTTAACATGGAAGACCCCATGACTAAAGGTCTATCTCTGCAAAAGCACGAATATAATGTTAGAGTTTGTGAGATTAAGGTTGTTAGCAATTGGCTCTAGTCCAAGTGAGAGTATCCATGGAACCTATACTACAAGGTGTGTAATACACACTGTGTATTCTGGGATCTATGCAGACTCCCACTTAGACTATAGCCAACTGCTAAAAACCTTTAACCCTATAGCTCTCACATGATATTAATGCTTTTGCTGAGGTAAGACTTTAGTCATGGGGTCTTCCACATTCTCTTCTATGGACACTCTGCTCACTGAAAACTCACCCCATTGATAGAAATCCCTAAATAGGTGATACTTTTGGAGAATGTGATTTGTCTGTTGATGTCACCTTGGTTATTTTTTAAGAGCCACCACTGCAGTATTATTAGAATAAAATGTGATAGGATCTTGACTACTAGGAACCACATCAAGATCCTAGATGATGTTCTAAATATAGATAGATTCCTTGGCTATATTATAAGGTGCTATATTTTTGGACATAGATGTAAAATCGGCAATAACTGGCTTCTTTGAAATCATCCATCTCAATGCTCCTCCATTGAGACAAAAAACATATCCAGATTACGACTTCAAATTGTTCTGATTTGTCTGAAAACAAGCATCAGCATAACCTCTGATGACAAGCTCCTCATCTAATTCATACACCAAGAACATATCCTTAGTTCTTCTCAGATACATAAGGATAATCATAACAATAGTCCAATGTTGTTCCCATGAGTCTTCATGATATCAGCCTACCATGCTCAGTGCATAAACAACATTAAGCCTGATACATAACATGGCATACATGATAGATCTTATAGCCTATTATTATCATATCTTACTCATTCTATAATTCTCTTGTTGTGTCATAGGACACATTTTAATTTTAAGATGTAACCCATGTGACACTAGAACCAATCCCCTCTTATATTGTTCCATACTAAATATCATTAGTATCTGTCAATGTATGTACCTTGAAATATGCCATGAAGCCTCTTGGATCTATCACAAATGTTCTTGATCCCCATAATGTAGGCTACTTCACCCAAGTCCTTCATGGATAAACACTTATTCAACCAGTCCTTAACTAACTGTAAGACTGGTACATCGTTTCCAATACATAATATTTCATCAGCATATAATACTAGGATAATGACTACATTCCCATTAAACCTGTTATATACACTTGTCTCACATTCGTTATTAATGAAACCAAACTACTTTATGGTTTTTTCAAATAAAAAGTTCTAGGACCAAGATTCTTTATTTCAAACATAAAAGTGTTTTTGCAACTTGAAACTCCATTTTGCTCCACCTGGTATCAAAACCCCTTCATGGTTGTGTCATATAGACATCTTCTTAAGGTTCCTATAATGGAATGATGTTTTGACATCCATTTTCCAAATCTCGTAGTCATGGTATGATGATATGAAAGGTATGATTTTTATGGATTTAAACATGGAAACAGTTGAGAAGGTTTCATTTTAGTTAATTACTTGACACTATCTAAATCTTTTAGAAACTATCCTTGGATTAAAGGTTCTTATATGACCATCCATGTATAGTTTTCTCTTGAATACCCATTTTCATCAAACAAGATTTAAATCAATTGGATGATTGACATGATCCCAGAATTCATTCTGATACATGGAATCCATCTCAAAATTCATTGCTTCTATCCATCGTGAAACTTTTGAGCTTTATATTGATTCCATGAAGGAATTTTATTTATATTTTTCGATTAATAATGATTCACCATCTTCAGTGACTAGGAAACCAGATCTCTATAGTTACCTAACCTCTCTTGAGCTCTTATTCAGTACCTGTTTTTATGGAACCTCTTCCACATGGACCTATGGAACTTGTTCCTATTCCAAATATTGTGTATCATGAGCATCAACTTTGTTTAATTCAATACTACTCCTACTATTCATTTTGAGGATTTGATCCCTCTCAAGAAAGGTTGATTGTCTCATGACAATCACTTTATTTTCTGAAGGGTTATATAGTTAATATTCTTTCATTTCATTGGGATATCCTATAATGATACACTTCATGCCACGGGGTTCTAGTTTTTTCCTAACAAGGTCTTAACAATCTTTGTGCATCCCCATACAAGTGTGTGCAATAAAATGGGTTTCATTCCATTCCATAGCTTATAGGGAATTCCATTTTCTACCTTAATTGGTACTCAGTTTAATGTGTGTGCTGCAGTTTGTAATGTATATCCCCAAAACGATAAATGAAGATCTTCATGACTCAAAATTGACCTCACCATGTCAAACAAGTTGTGGATCCTCCTTTCAGTAACACCATTCCATTGTGGTGTATTAGGAGATGTGAGATGAGATAGAATCCTAGACTCCCTTATAAGATCGATAAACTCTCATTTCAGATATTCTCTACCTCAATCTGATCAATGATTCATTATATTCTTACCAAGATGATTCTCTACTTCATTCACGAATTCCTTAAATTTATCTAAGACTCCTAACTTATACCTCATTAAGTATAAATATACATATCTATAAAATCATCAGAAAAAGTAATGAAGTAATATTATCCACAGCTAGGTTTACTGAAAATAGTCCACACACAACTGTGTGCACTAATCCTAGTAGCTCTCTGGCCCTTTCTCCATGTCCACCGAAAGGCAGCTTTATAATATTACCTTGTAGACAACCATGACATCTATCAAGTGGTTTTTGATCAGTATAGTCTAAATATCCATCTTGGCATAACATTGTCAAGAGATTCTAATTTACATGATAGAGATGATGAATCCAAGACTGGGTGTTGTATGAGTCATGTGATTTTGTTTCATTATCGATTTCCAACACATGGTTTTCATAATTTCATACAAACAAACCTAAATTTAAATGCACCATACCATAACTTATGTTGTTCTTATAAAATAAATAAAACTTATTTCCAAACTTGAAAATAAATCGATCCATATCCATACATGATATAGAAATTATGTTTTTGGTAACACTAGGATCATAATAACAGTTATGTAAAACCAAAAGAATTCCAGTTGGAAATGAGAGATGGTAATCGCCAATGGCTAAAACATCCAGCATTGCAAAATTGGTAGCTTGAAGATCCACCAATACACTGGAAATATTTCTAAATAAACATTATTCCTACATTTTAATAAATATGTGATCCCCACAAGCAGTAACTAATACCTAATGTGTAGAAATGGAATGATTACAGTCTATAATGAATGAAACATTAGAGTCCCCATGCCACTTGGTGCAATTACTCTTCCATTGGCATTGATTTCCATATGGAAAACATACCACCTCCCGCTGCTTACACTGCATCTAGATCTTCCCCTTCATTGAAGGATAGGGTTTAGGGGATTCAGGTTGATTATGAATCCTTTCCCCCTTCGTCTTGTCCTTCATTTTCTTATTCACCTTAAGGACTGCAGGTTTGTCACACCCCATGTTCCTATCTACCTAGAGAATTAAGGTCAGAAGTTTCGATAGACTCCTATCAATGTTTCTCATGTTATAGTTGTCAATAAATCTAGAGAAGGTTTTGAGTAGTGATGAAATGATGAGATCTGTAGGCAACTCATCCAGGATCATAATCCCTAATATTTCCGGTGTTCAATGTAGCCAATAATCATGACTACATGAGGCCGAGCTGGCATATAATCTCCAATCATTGTTATAAACAATGTGTTGGAGATATCATATCTCTCATGTTTCACCTTCTCTTGATAGATATCATTAAGGTAAGAAATCATTCCATATGATTCCATGTTTTCATGTTGCTTTAAGAGCTCAATATACATGGCCTAGGACATGAAACATTGGACATTTATGGCATCATCCATATGATTCGTATAGAGAGGTAATTCCACATCACTGGCCTATTTTCTAGGTGTAACTAGAATAGGCTCCTCCAATAAGTATAACTCCCACTCGTGGTGAAGGATGATGCTTAAACGCATATGCCATTCCTTGAAATTGGTACCAGTGAGAAGGTTTTCCTTCTAGAGTGCGGTTTACAATGATATGTTTGATGTAATTTGTCTTACCATTTCTAAAAATTAAGATGAAAAATGTTTTATTAGTTAGTTATGATAAAACTGAGAAAAATAAATAAATTAATACTTATTAGTCTCTGAATATTTTATCAAAATACAATAGCCCTCACCATTGACTTAATTATATTCTGTTGCCTAAATATTCTAGTTACAAGGATCCATATATCCCTTCACATTACCCTAAATAGGGTTGGTTAAGAAACTTGAAGGGTTTTAGGTAGGCATTCCAAATTCCAACTTTAGTAACTCGCAGCTCCGTGATCCACTGAGTGGAATCACCAATCCTGAAATCCTTTTATTTTAGATTTTCATAACCTCTGCATCTTGGTCACACAATGTCTAGTTGTGGTAGTCACCCCTTGATAAAAACCAAGTCAGGTTAACCCAAATCATTGATTTAGAATTCCTCGATAATTGAAAGCACCCCAAATAGGGTTGGTCAATTACTTTGATCTATGGTTAGATTCTAACAATGATTATGGAAGGTTATACCAACTTAATATTTCTTTGAGGTATTTTATCCTTATACCTAAATTTACATTTTATTATCTTTGATTACATGCTTGTTAATATTAAGTGGTATATACTTAAGTGATTAACCATGCCTAAGGTAATATTTACGCATAAGCCGGTCTTATTGTTGTTCAATCTTGCATGCTTAATTAATTTATTAATTGTGCGATTGTGACAACACACAAACAATAAATAAACCATGTAACTGATTGAAATAAAATAAATGGTATGATCATGATATTGATATTTTAGTTAGTTTACCTAGTGGTAGATAAACTAACCAAAGACCGAGGGGAGATACACATTGAACATTTTGGGTTCATGTTTACATCTTTCCACCTGTCCAACATTGTATCTCCTTGTATTTGTTTCACCTTGGCTCCTAACTGAGCTTCCTCCACTAGTATGGGAGCTCCATCCATTACATATGCTTTTATCTCACAAATAGGTGAGGTGTAAAACATGGTTTTACATAAAAGAAACCTTGGGCACACAGGACCAACATATTAATGAGAAAAAGGCTTATAGGCCAAATAATTTAATTTAAATACATAAATAAAAATAAACAATTCACATATAAAGGTCTTGGTCTAGCTCATGATCATCCATACATTCAACAATATTTACGCACAAATAAATCCATCATTCCATACATTAGTAGTTTTTGTTTAAGATAAATCACACTCAAATCAATTAATTATTTTTAAATAATAACTTCTTTTATCTTAAACCCTTTTCTGAATTTCCTTTAGATTCTCATCCATTATATTTTAAATCAAATATATTTATTTAAATTATCTTTGTAAGTTAATGTACCGTAGAGGAAACCTGGGGAATTCCCATTCATAACTACCCAATGTGTAGAAATAAACATTAAGAAGATGTTAAATTAAACACATATATATAAAACACCTATAATTTTTTGTTACATAGCTTTATGCCCAGATGATGGTACACATATCAAGGGTTTTTATAATATAATAACAAATTTTAATATGTATGTATAATTTGGATGAGTACATGGTGTGTAGTTTCGACTATAAAACATGTTATTTTGTTCAACGTCCATCCGAAGTACATGCTCAGGGAAATGGCATGTAAATGTACTTTGGAAATATTCAGAGTACATGACATGTTAAGTGGGACACATGCCGTGTAGTATCCACGTTACATAGTTTCCAATAGGGCAAGCCATGAATGGGGTACATGGTCCAACCCTAACCATAAGGGACTACACACAGAGTCTTAGTGAAATAGATATGATACAATGAAAGGGCATGCTTCGGTGGACAATCCCAATGCATGCAACTTATAATACATGGTGTGTGCCGCCAAATACATGCGTGTATTTCTGTGTTGTATGAAAAAAATGTTTTTCACCTCTGGATGATATGCATTGTTTTATTTTATTCCAAATTAAATGAAAAAATTGTTTCTATATAGTGAACTATAAACGATAGAGGAGTAAAATATCTCTAGATTCAAATTTTTAGAATGATTAACTTGAATTGAAACAACTAAATTATGGAATTCTTAAATCATCAATGAAAAAAATTATAATAAACGATATGACCGCTCTGATACAACTTGAATTCTCCGAGCACAATGGAAGAGTGTTAGTGGGTGTACCCAACCTTAAATTTAGAATTAACAATGATAAATCTGAGATCTATCATGATAATAAAACACTAGATCTTTATAATAGAATGAAGAAAGAAAAAGAAAGAGGACAGTCCTTAAACCATTGATATGATCATCATATGTTGGTTATAATTAATTTAATTAATTAACAAGAATTACCTTGATTTAATTCATTCTTCATCGATGTTTTCGGTTATGATCCGATGTGATCCATTGTTGTGTCATAGAATCCATGTGTAGGATTCCACTAGTGGTGATCCACATGCGCTCCACAGAACTTAGTACATCACCGAAGGGATCCCCATGTGCCAGAGTGGAAGATCATTTGATTGTGATGTCCCCCTTCAACTGCCTTGATCTGGTGGAGGAGGATCTCTCTCGTATCATAAGAGAATTATTGGATGAAATTATTCGTCCCTTACCTTGAGATATTTCTCTAGATCGGTTCTGAAAAACCACAATACAATGGATAGGCTAATGATAATTATATAATTACGATTTTAATTACTTATAATAATAAAATCAAATAATTACTCGAATGCATTTATTCATTTCATTTAATTCTTAGTAATACCCCATGCCTAATAATAACAGTTTACTATTATTATTATTTGATATGAGCAATGAAAATTAATCCTAATATTATTTAATTAAATAAATAAATTTATTTTTCATAAATTCCCAGAAAAAATACACAGCGTGTACTTTTTGTTCCATTCACATTATTTCCTACACCACATTTATTGACCTTGAATAATGGATATTTATTTCTCTAATAAATAAGACTACATTACTGGCTAATAAATATATTATTTCTCCCACAATATATTCTCTCGAATAACTAGTGTCAAAATACACGTGAGTAGGAATCCATGAATAATTATTAAACCCCACGGTTCAGGGGGGTGGGGGTCTGCAGGGGGTGGGGGTGTCCAAGGGGGGCTGTTCATGGGGGTGGGGGTGTCCCGGGGGGACATCCATGGGGTGTGGGGATGAAGGATCCACATGGAAAAAAGCATTATTCCATGTACATGGAGATTTTGAATGATGATACTGATATTTTTTTCCAAATGGAATAATCTATCCCGATTTTAGATATTCTTAAAGGACAGGGTTTATTGATGATGTAGTGAACTATTATAGATGACCCGAATGATTGTTAGTGTAAACCATGAATATCATACATATAAATCACAACAAACATAACTGTAGACACACCTCCAAATATAATGTGTAGATTAGATTTTATCTTCCACTCTAAAAATCATACATGAATTCTAAAAAACACACCTAATTGTAAACACATCTCATTATTTTGAGATAGGTATATGGCTTAATGATTCATTGAGAGGCTAGCTGATAGCTAATTCCATGTTATTATAAAAGGTGTAAATATAGTATTTTCCATGTTTACAAAATTTTGTGTGTGTGTCAAATAATATCCTATGAATGTTGTTTAGGCATATGAGAAATGATTCTATGGGACACTACTTGTGGGAGTTTCACCCTTGTTCTATAATTTGGAGATATGGAGATTTATGAATGTTAAATTTGTATGATATCGATATGGATAGGGGATAAGAACTTGAGTGAGATTTATTTTCATAGATCACTTCTTCTTAGATGGGTAAGAGTGAGTGTTGGTATTGAACTTCACGAAAAGTCATTACATGTGAAAGTAACTACACATTTGTTATATATGATTCCAATTTTTTGTTGAGTATCAGAGTAGAAACACCCCCCTCCTTTGAGATCCCACACCACCCCAAACCCCTACAACCCATGCTACCCACTATGCAGCCCCCCTGGACAGCCCACCCCCACCTAGATAGCCCCCCACCCCACATGGATAGCCCCCACACACCCCACCATGACAGCCCACACACTCCTCCCAAGACAAATCAAACCCCCTCCTCTACCTGTACGGACCACCCCCACCCACTGGATAGCCCACCCCTAGACATCCCACCCCTACCCCACCTAGACATCCCACCCCATCCCTGGAAATCCCCCAAGACATCCCACACACCCTACCCATCGCCCATGCATCCCCCTACCCCCCTACAACCCCCCTTGATAGCCCACCCCCACCTAAATAGCCCCCACCCCTCCAGGAAAGCCCACCCCCACCCTCAACCCCACCTGGACAACCCACCCCCATCACCCCCACCTGGCCAGTCCCCCACCCCCACCAAGACATCCCACCCCCCTCCTAGGATAGCCTAAACCCCCTCCCCCACTAGGAAATACCACACCACCCTAGGACATCCCAACCACCATGGATATCCCACACCGATCCCCCACCTAAATAGCCCACCTCTAACCCCCCCCCCCTCCCTCGACAGCCCACACCCCCTCCCCCACACTCATGCATCCCCCACCCCCTGATACACCCTACCCCCTGGAAAACCCACCCCCAACTAGATATCCCCCACATGGACAGATCCCTACCCCTACACCCCATAGGGTAATTTTAATTAAATTCACATTTTTCATTATGAAAGTAAAACCATCATGAATTATTCATTTCATTCAAAACAACTCTTTCAATTTATCAAAACAAGAAAAATTCAATTTATAAGGATCTATGGGTAACATAGGAAATGTCATTGGGGAAATGGGAAATCACCAACATGGTTAATTGCAATTTAAAAGATGGTTCAAAAGCTTTAGAGGTGACTTGAGTCATTTATCACTTATATACAAAGGTGAAACATCATTTAAGAATACAAAGAGAGACCACGAATAACATGATAATTATTATTCTCTAACATGATGGCATAAAAAATATCTAATACATAACCCAAGCATGATTTAAATAAATAAACATTAATTTTTATATTATAAGTAAACACAACTCATTAGAGAGGTTTTATTATAAAATCATGAAATTGTTTATAAAAAATTCATTTGTTAAATTAATCATCACATCCTGTTATCACATATCTATTCCATAGGAATGTGTCAATTTATCAAAGGATGTATTTCTTCTAAATTTTAACCCACTATTTAAAGTATAAGGATTGTTCAAAAACCAATATATTAATGTATTATTTAATTTAAGGGGCCATAGACATCGATCCTACTTGGACACCCCACCCCCCGGATAGCCTACGCCCACTCCACCTGAACAACCCACCCCCACCCTCAGAAATCAATATTTAAAAATCACCCCCTATAAAATACAAATATTATTAGTGGTAAAATAGTGAATAATTTTCTGAAAATCATATATATGTAATTTGTGTGAGGAAATAATTTAGGTTCTGCAAAATCATTTACTGAACTCCTTGTATCATGGATGAACACATTCCATGTAGTTTGTGATTTCAGGGATGACAATGTTTTTTCCTAAGCTAATTAAAACCCACCCTTTAGTAAGGCCAACACATCACCCATGTAATAAAGTCATGTGCCATGGGTCATTTCTAGCACACCATTTGGCAAAACATATCGTGCACCATAAGGGATTGGCCTTGTATATTTACAAGGCTATCTAAGTCCTGTATTGTGTGTATATTCCTAGGAATCTAGATAATCATATAAACCATGTAAATCCTTATAAACACCATGTCAACCCATATACCATTTCGTCATTATTATAACCATTAATAACAACTTATTAAATAACATCATTAGTCATAGATAATCAATGTTCACATAAATCAATAATATTATTACATCAATTGTTATGAAATCCCTCATATAAATATTATCCTAAATTTTAGTAATAATAATAATAATGAAATGTTTGTTTCACCATGAGTTAATAATATTTAGATAAAAAACAATCTAATATTATTTTTCAAATTATCATTCACTATATCCATGTAGAAAATAAATGAACTATTAATATTCCCAAGAAGACCCTAGGTGCGTTCAAATTATAAACAAAAGAGTGTATATTTGATCTCATCCTCTGATGTAATGTCATTAAGATCATAGTTTTGGTGATATAAAATTTATTAGTTTATATATTTCATCAATTTTTGGTCATTAGATTTTACCTTTGTATTTTACAGCCTTTCAAACTATTTAAAAACAACATTTTAGAGGCTATTAATTAATGTGATGTTGAATACATTTATTGATCCATGGAAGAATGACTACACAGTCCTATCCATCCATAAAAAAGTAAACATAAACAAAAAAAGATGCAAAATAACAAAAATAAATTACCAATTATAGATGTGATGTATAGATGAAAAAATTTATTGATTGAAGATGGATTAGGGGGAAGAAGTTTGGTTGTGGTAGATGGAGGTTAGATTTAGGGAATCAATCAAGTGGAGGGGGAATTTCAGGCCCACATGGGATATATGGGAAGACATTCCCAATGGTTTTAAAAAAACAATGGGATATATTGCATGTACCAACATTATAAAAAATTGTGGGGAAATCTAAACAAATGGGAGACCATCCCAACGGTTCAAGGAAACTGTTGGGAATACCAAAGTTAGACAACCTTTTCAAAAGGGTTTTTAAAAACCTTTGGTATAGAGGACCTATCCCAATGGTTTCATGAAACTGTATGGACATGGGCTTTGGTATAGGACAGAATTCTAGTAGTGTATTTTGGAAAAATATAACTCAATTATATATTATTATTAATAAATTGAGTGAATTACAATTATTAGATGAAATTAATGAAATATTTTGTATACTTAATAAAATATCTTTTACATTCATCCATTATATATTTTTGTCATAGGCTATGAATAAACCCAATTTGAAGTATAAAAAACTATATATTTTTTTCGGAAGGTTACTTTTTCACCTTCTAATGGAAGGCCTCTTTTAAATTAATATTTTGAAACATTATTAATTTTTTATGAAAACATAAACATTTTCTTTGGAAGTGGGATATAAAAATTTAATTTGAATGAAATTTTAATATTTTTCTGACAACTTTCAAATTTTGATAATTAGTAAATATACACTAAATTTTAATAGAAAACAAGTTTTTTCAATAAAAAATTTATATGGTTAAATATTAATTATGATTTATTTTAAAGTATAAATAGAATATATTTTTATCATTCAATATAATTTATGTAATTATAATTAATTTTACAATGAATTCATATGTAAAAATATTTCATCATTTTACAATTTTTTATCTTTTGAAACATATTTTCACTTTTTAACAAATTGAATTAATTTTAAATTAATTTCATCTATTTAAATTTTTTTAATTTTGAAAAATTGATTCAATATTTTTAATCAGTAGGTACAAATTTTGTATATAACATTGTTTTATTTTTTATAATTATGAATAGAACATTCAGTATATTTTATTAATATAATAAAATGGTAAAATTTTTAATTAAGGGTAAAAATACGATTATAAAATTAGCTGAAGAGTTATATTAATATAATAGTATGAATGTGTTTCAAACAAAATCATATTGGGGTCGAAATGTGGTCCTTTGAAAGCCACTAGGATGATATGGGTACATTTAATTTATATTATTTAAAGAAAAGTTAAATCTGTATCACATTAATTTTAATAAGTAAATCTTTTATTATATAAGGTAATAAATAATATAAATTATATTATAATACCTAATTTTAATTATAATTATTTTTTTTCATAGTGATTTATTTTTAATTTTTAGAAAATAAATAATTACCTTAAAGACTTGTACATTGCTATTGTAAAAATTAATTAATTGATGAGAAATTAGTAAAACAAATTATTAAAATTATAATAACCCTAAAAATGTTTTAACAGTTGACCAAATTTTATTTTTAAAGAATATGTATTAACCATAACCATCCAAGGCTCGATTTGGTGACCATTTGGATAATGATATAATAGATTGTGACCCATGTATTATTTTATTTAAAGTGATGTTAAAGTAGTAACAATAATAATTTAATAAGTGTAACATTTTAAATGATTGATTTCCCATAAGATTAATTATATTACTTATATTATTATGAAATATAGTAGACTTATATTCATCATAGAATTTAATTTTTTTTAATCAATAAATGAGTATTCAAAATGATTCCACAATATTGATGATGTAAATATTTTAATAACAGAGATATCAAACAAATGTTATTAAAAATATTAAAATTAATAATGTTTGGTCTATTAATATATCCAATTAATTTTTTATTTTAACGTTACCCCAAACCAATACAATAAAATAGTTTTTTTGAAGGTAACTTGATATCTTAATATTTAAAAAAAATTAATGAATTGAATAGTGTCAAAATTGACACTGTTGATTGTTTATCAAAATGAGGAATTATTAAATTATTTGAAAATCATAAGAAATTTTAAAAAATATAGAATAATTATGATATGGTAAAAAATGATATAAGATATGTTTTTTATCTAACTAACATCAAATATTTAAATATTTAACCCTTTTAATAATGATAGTTTTTTATCTTAATTAAAATTGAATAAAATAACAATGTTTTAATTGAAATGATAATGTTAAAATTGACATAAAGAAATTTTCTAAAATTTATTGGTTGATAAGATTAAAATATTATTTTATATAATCATTGAAATTTGGACATTTTTAGGGGTTTGTGTAAGGTTTTATTTTATTATAAATTATTTTTTTGGAGATCCCAAAAGTGCCCCTCCACTCAATTATAAATGGGCACCTCCCCTTTATGTATTCAAATTACATTGAGCCTTTATTGATGACCATACCATTTTATTTTCCCTTATCAACATCCCTAGTTTCATTATAGAGGTTCTAGTTCTCTTCATAGACTAACTCTAGTGCTCTAAGAATAGATTTAGAGGAAGCATGTCGAAGAAGAGAAAATATCCTCTTTCTTTCAGACTTCTTTCTTATTCTACTTCTTATTCATGAGTTGTTTCAATATTAAGTAATAAATAAAATATCAATTATATAATAAGATGTTATTAGAATTATGGAATAACCATATTATACATTATATCTATCATATAAAAAATGAAATCACCATGTGTGCATACATACAGCTTACAATCTCCATGCCATGGTCTAAGCTGTTTTCAACATCACCTTAATTGGATTGGTATAATGATGGAAATAATAACTATATATTATTATTATAAAATAATATTGATTCTGAAATATTATACATCATCCAATTTACTACCATTAAATAATTATGTGAATGATATCATCACTTGTGTGTGCATACGACCTACCGTCTCCACGATGTGATGCGATTCATTTTATATTATCATCATTAAATCATGAATGTATAAATAAAAAGAATGAATAATATGGTATATATTTTGTTAATATAATTTTTTAATGAGAATTATATGACCTAATAAGGATAATCATAACTTATTCTCCCAAACATGCATAAGAGCATAATGTAGTTTATAACTGAATAACGAGTGACAATGAAATGTTACTAGTAAAAGGATGATAATATGTTCATAATTGATATCATAAAAATTAGTATGATTCAGGAATAATTCCATGAAATTATTTAAATAATAATACATGAGGTTTGGATATATACAAAGGATATCAGACCTATGGTAAGGGATAATTTTTCAATCTCATTATTATCTGAGATTTTTTATCTGTAAGTATTTTCTGGGGTATATTTTTGAACCAAATCCATGTTTCATAAACATGTATAATTATTTCTATTCATCGAAAATTATTTTAATTCAATTCTATCCATTGGTAAATTTTTATTAAATGGTATGAAATGAATCTTTTTTATTTTTTGATAATAGGGTTCCATCCCAGCAACGCCGCTCCCCCCGCACCGTGAGGGGTTTCCTCTGGTGCAGTTCTACTTATCCCGCATTCCTCCCCGTGTCTTCCCCCTGGTGAATTTCCCCCCCTCCTCGGTGGCTTCTTTTGTCTCTTCTTCTTCTTGGTCTTCAACCGATGTTGCTGAACCCCTCATGGATAATCCCCACATGGTTGAACTAGATGGATATTTGGAATCTTGGATTTGGTAATGGCATCAGGTGAGTCCATTCCTCTCCTCTTTTCATTTCTCATCCACTCTTGACATTCCCTGTTTGGTTTTAATCTTTGTCACTATCTCTTCACTGCTTTGTTGTACCCTTCTTTGTGGTTTTCTGTTTTAATTCTGTTCTGGGGTTATTGGATTTCCATATTATCGTGTGGATGGATTTCAGTGTTTCATCCAATAGAAAACAATGGTTTCTTGGCCTTTTGTGCTTGATGGTGGTTCTGATGGCTGAGGATACTGGTCACTCCAACGTTTTTGGCTCGATGTTAGTGCTTTTCCTCTACTCTGGCACCAGGATCCCAAAACACATCTCCCAGTCTGACTTGAGCGATGGATTCCATGGTGTTTTGGGATGTGTAGTTTGAGCATGCGATAACGTTACTGGAGGCATTGTTCATAATGGATTCTTCTCTATCTTCGGGTCTCTGTTGGACATTTTCTTGGTTGTTCTATAGAGCCACTTAAACTGGTGGGTTCGTTTCATATTCTGTCATGGTTTCGTTTCAATGGAAACGAGGATTTCCAGCGGCCTGTGTGTCTTGTCGGTGTACTGGTTCCGGCAGGCTGCTCTCACTGATCTTACTGGTGAAGATTAAAGCGATAAAGGGTTTGGTTTCTTGGTGTACGGTGGTTCGCGCGGCTCAAGGCGCGATGGGAGGTTCCACAAGTCATCATTTCCATTGTTTGATTTTGAATTTTGAATCTGGATAATTTGTTTTAGTGGCTTGTTGCGTAGTGGCGGCTACTGTCAGTTTTAATTTTGATGTTTTTGTTTTTGTGGGTGGTTTTGGTTTCTGTTAGATGGTTTGGGGTTTGGTGGTTTGGCTAATGGTTTTTGATCCTTGAATTGGTATTCTTGTAACTGGTTACCACTCAGCCTCAAAGTGGTTTTATTTGAAAATGAAAAAGAGATATTTGGATACATGGATAATAGGAACCTTTTGAATTTTTCGACAAAAGTACGAGGAATTGTTTTTACATATACAGTATGAACATATTTTTAAGTCTTCATAACATGTTATGTCCACTATGTTTAGTCTATATTATTTCAATTTTATTTTCATAAAAATTATTTTCATTTAAAATTTCATGGCATTTTGTGAAAAGAAAACATTTATGAAGAAGAAACGATACTTTCCTCAAGAATTAATATCAAATGATTTATCACAATTTTTTTTCATCTGAGATGACATAATTTATATAGGGTTATGGTTATATCCCAATTTTTAATGAGGTTTTATGATGTTTTGGATGAAATACTATATATTACATCCTTTTTTTAATATGTGTTGTGATATAATGATGTTTAAGAAACCCATTTTATTCCTTGTGTTATGCTATGATGAATGATTTATGTTTTTGTTACACATGTAAGAATTAATTCATTATGAAATGGGTGGGGTCTAAATCTCTCTCAAATTAATTTGGTAAATATTTATATATCATTAGATATACATGGATGGAAAAAAATGATCTCGGTTCAGTAATACAGGGATGGAATGAGGAGAGAAATCGGGTCAGAAATGGACTTTTTTTGTTATAATGGTCCTTGGAAATTAGCCATAACTAATATGAGATAGTGTTGTATTCTTATGTGTATTCTATAATATATCAGGACTTATGTTATGCCTTCTGGGATTATGTTCACTTATTATTATTAATTTTTATGATTTATTCAATGGAATGATTTCATGATACTTCATATATAGGTTAAGATTTTTTTAAATGTTATGCTGTTATGTATTATGTTCATGATATGACTGATATATTCCTTGTTTACCCTTACTGAGCATTTGAGCTATCCCATTCATATGATTCATTTTCCCAGGTCATGAAGGAGGGTATTAAAAAAGATACGTCAAAAGGTGTCCTGTTATGATGAAATAAGTGGGGGATAATTAAGATGTCTTATGAACCAGTTGTTTATGTTTTGTAGTTTCAAAATACACTATTCCTATATAGTCTGATCATGGTTTTGATATATTTTTTAATGAATATTCTACAATTTTTAATTAATATAAATTTATTTAATTTAAGGGGAATTATAATATGACCTGTAGTTTATTCCAAATGACGAAAAGATATTTTTTATTGAAAAAATATTCATTAAACATTATAAATTTGGTGAAAAAAATAGACTTTATATTTTAATTAATTCATTGTAAAATTAGTACCATTAATATTTTTACATATTTCAACCAACCCATTCCAAAAATATAACCAGTTTTCAAGAACTTTATAAATGGTTGTGTCTATTGATTTAAAAGTAAAAAAACATGTTTCACAAGGTTCATTTTGAAATTGAATGTCATCATTCATTGGTTAATTTTTAACAAATTTTTAGAGAAAAAAATTTATTCCAAATTTAAATGTGGTAAAAATGTACAACAAATTGTTTTATTAGACTTAAAAGTCATTAAAAACATGTTTCAAGAAGTCATGATCTTAGAAACACCCTCAGATTGTGAACTCATTAAATAACAATTATAGTGGTCATATATTCATACATGTCAATAATTATTCTCTAATCATTTTACATTGAATTTAATATAATTATATATAATTTTGTTGTTATGGAAATTTTTTCATCTGTTTTTATTAATGGGAATTGTATAGGAATTATACTTTTAACACAATTACTTTTTCTTATTAATTAGACTAATATAATCATATTTATGGATTCTATTTATTCAGTAGTCTTCAACATCAATATTTTCTTCTATTGATACCATTATATCTTCTTAATCATGATTTTAGACTATACATCTTATTAAGATTCTCCTTATACTTCTAGATTCATTTCTACTTTAGATTCAATTTCTAAATTTGTCGTCTTACATTTTCATCATTTATGTTTTGGATTTTTTATTATTTTCATTTATTATTATTAATTTATTTCTTATTTTTCAATTTAATCTTCCTATGTTTTCTATTAATTTTTTTTTCATCTATTTATTTTCTTATATATATATACTTAAATTTCTATACTTTAACTTTCAGTTTCTATATTTTTTATATTGATTTTTATTCCTTTGGATTTTCTTGTGTTCATATTTGAGTTAATATTATTATTTATTATTTTTTATCTAATATTCATTTTTTTCCTTTTAAATTTATTTTAATTTATAATGAATTATTCTCTATACATTCTGCTCTACAAATTTTTTTAGTCTTTTTCTTTTTGTTATGACCCAATTTAGTGTTTATCCATTATATAATTTAGTCTAATTACATAGAATTTAAATTTTCCCTTAATTTTCTCTTATATTGATTCTCTTCATGTCATGATTCTCCATTTTCTATGTAAAGACCCGGAAATTTCAAGAAATTTTTTTTCTTAAATACTTTGGAATTTTAAGAGTCTGTGGCTTCTGACGGCACTTGATTCCGAGGCCCGGTGTGCTCGGAATCAATTTCCAAAGTTTATCTCGGGTACGTTCAGTGAATGAATGAGAGGGTTTTTTTATATTTTGAACCGTTGCTCGGAATTGAAATCTGAGGGCACTGATGAACTCGTAGCGCTGGTAATTGCTTAAGATGTCCTTTACCAAAGATGCGTTTTCTCGAGAGGAGAAGTTAAAAATTTGTGGATTAAATGAGAAATGAATAAAATTGTGGGACAATTTTTTTATATCTAAAGTGGTTAAATTCTACATGGGGGAGTTGGGATGGGACCCACAAGCTTCTAACTAACCATATAAGGATATTTCTGTGGTGGGGCCCACACAAGACCCAACATTTCACATTCCCATTACTCTCATAAACTCCCCCTTTAATGTTGAAAACTCTCGTAAATTAAAGAGGACCTTCCTCTCCATCTCTCACTTAATTAAAACTTGCCAACCTATCATATAATTAATTAAACAACTATTGATTTAATTAATTATGTGAATTGGATTTTGAATTTATGAATGCTTGGAAAGATTAAATAAAATAAGGATAAGCCTTATTTTATTTGGGGGTTGGAAATTGTGGTGTTGGGGAGAAATTGGGGGAGCTCATGGGTTTCGAAGGATGGTTCTTGTGCTTTATTGAAGAACACCAACTCTCTGAAGAAGAACATCGACTCGATGACCCCAGTTACTCCATCTTCTTCTTCCTCTGTGACATGGGAGGAGACACTGACGAGGGAACTCACCAACGAAGACTCACCTTTTATTCATATCTCCATGACAAAAGGGGAGATGTCCCTTCCTCCTCGGGCGCACATCGATGTCTAAGAATCATCACATTGCGACGCCGACGTTCATCATCAATTGTTGAGGTAGGTTGAATTGTTCCGATTTTATTTGAATAAATTTTGTTTTATTTGTGAAGCCTTGTTCATCTTTGGCCGATTGTTACCACCTAACGCGGAGGGCGCAGGCTGAACAAACCCATCCTGACCACTCTCTGTCTTTTCTTTAACTTTTTGGAATTGGCAACCAGAGGAAGGGAAATAACGGCGTTGTCACACCATGCTGGAAACATGGAAAAGGAATCTAGGAACGTCACGCCTGCTATGTGGGAGGAACTACGGCCCGCATCGCGTGCCGCTTTGGTGGAAGAACCGGCTGGCCCGTCGGTCGGCCGGGCGGAGGTGAACCGTGGCGCCAGGAGGGTACCGCGCTAAGGAACTGGCCGGCCCGTCGGCCGGCTGGGTAGAGTTGGACCGTGGTGCCAGGAGGGCGCCACGCTAGAAGATCGGTGGCCCACTCGTGCGGGCTGCATGCGCCAGAAGGCAGGCAGGCCTAGCCAGCCAGTTTGGGAGGGCGGCGCCATAAAGCGCCCCCGGTTCGGGTAGCTAGGGGCCACGTCCCCACCTCAGACCGTTTGATCGGATGGCCGAGCCAGCCAGGCCGCACACCCCTTGGGCTAAGCCACGCACCCCTTGGGCCAGGCCGCACAACTCACCGGGCCGATCTAACCCCCTTGCTGGGTCGGACCCACCAAAACCGAGTCGACACGATCCGTCAGC
Organism: Viscum album; assembly: GCA_963277665.1. Taxonomy (NCBI): domain Eukaryota; kingdom Viridiplantae; phylum Streptophyta; class Magnoliopsida; order Santalales; family Viscaceae; genus Viscum; species Viscum album. The sequence goes on along the minus strand of OY728156.1, from coordinate 1,703,881,614 downwards.
CCATCAGGCCTAAAGGATCGGGCCCGTTATTCACTTAAACGTGAATAACATAAGGACCGTGCGTCCGATCGACGCACCGTCTAAGGCACTAGGACTCTTTTGACGAGACTGTACTTTTTTGATACTCTAAGTGAGTTTCGGATGAAATTGGATATCGGATGGGTTTAGAACGAGCATATTTCCAACTGGGCCCCTGGAACGAAAAAGCCAATATCTCTCAGAACGGGTGTCTGATTGATGCGCCGTCTGTCCCATTGAGTTCCTATTGGCAAGAAGAAACTTTGGGATACATCAAATCTGGACATCATGACAGTTGATGTATCGACCCCTTTACTCGAGAAGCAGACCCTCCTAGAATCGATTACGCTGTGTGCAGGATCCATTGAGATGCCTGCGACTATGACGACTACCTTACTAGGGATCCTCTGTGGGTTCGACAATGAAGATGATTGTACATGGATACTACGTGTGTTCTGCAGCGAGAACGACTATACATGGATCCTCTGTGGGTTTGAAATCGATGAAGACTTTACTTGGATCCTACGTGGGTTCGGCAGCGATGGATACTCTACTTGGATCCTACGTGGGTTCCGCAGCGATGACATATGTACATGGATCCTATGTGGGTTCAGCAGAGGAGATGATTCAGAGGCTACATCTATCATCTCCACCCTTCTTCATGATTAGTATACATGTGTGAGCTGAGTCATGACTTTTAATCACTTTCACCGATGTGATCGACTTGCTTTCCTGTGTGGACTGGGTTGTGGTTTCCTCTGTAGACTCGGTTGTGCTTTCCTGTGTGGACTGGGTTGTAATTGGGCTCATGAGTTGGAGCTGAACTGGAATTAATAACTTAGGTATATGTATGAGAATATACCTAAGTAGAGTTGGTTGGTACTTCGTGTTTGTATCTTTCCTTTTTGGTTTATCCTTTGTGGATTTTGAGAGACCTTCGAGGGTATCGGAGTCCCTACTGAGTATCGTATACTCAAACCTACATAGAAAATGCCCGCACTACGTTGTGTTGGTTCCAAATGATGGACAACACTGATCGTGGTCAAGGCTTGTGGAGCTGGATGGTATCCGGAGGTGAACCACTCGACGGGACATACGTGGAGAGGACGGACAGACCCGAGGTACCGACAAGACTATCTGTACCCACCCTTCAAATGGGATTCCTGAAGGACGACTCGGTTGTTGCTGCTTTACTTTTCAGATTTTTTACTTTCTTTATCAGTTGTTCTATACTTTCAGATGGGTTTGTATACTAGCCCATTTACTTTCCCTCACTTACTTTTGTACTTAGATTTCATTGTGTTTACTCCAGCTTGTGTACTCTGTTGTTTTTGTTTACTTTTATAAAGACAATGCCTTCTCATTTTACTGGGATTTACACCCTTGGTGCTAGTCGCCAGCCCCTGGCCTATGGATGGCATGCTTGGGGTAGTCACGAAATGGGCCCCGAGGGCAGGTCGTGACAAATTGGTATCAGAGGATTCAGTTGTACCGTAGAACCCAGGAATCTTTTAATTTCTTTCTATGGAGAAATAGTGTTAACAATATTGAGTGTGGTTATCAGTCCAGGAGGTCCATTGTTGGTGCGGTGGCTGACATATCCATACACCAGGACATTGGCTTCTGATTTCTAACTCAGTGCACTGAAACATTGATTGCATGTATATTTTAAAATCTTTCTTTGTGATTACTTTGTGTCAGCTCACCAAGTATATTGTACTAATCATGGCACACCTGTTTATTCTCAGGATGGCCCCACAAAGGCAGCCAGCTAGGGTTCTTAGTTACGTGTGGGAAGGCATCCCACCGAGCGACAAGGCCTCGGTGCAGGGCCCCATTACAGCAGAGGCATCAACGGTATATATACTCATTGGGCCACTGATACCACCCGCCCCATCAACGGAGAGTGCACACCGCCTCAGTGCGCTGCACGAGTTTCAACAACAGAGGCTGCCCAGGTTCCATGGAGAGACGGACCCTCAGGATGCTGAGGATTGGCTGGAGGTTATCGTCCGAGTCTTCAGATTATTAGGGACACCAGCTGACCTTATGGTGATCCTTGCGGCGAGTCTCCTACACACAGCAGCAGGTAGATGGTGGAGCTTGATGCTCTAGTTGCACGATGAGGCATCACTTCTTTGGACGTACACTAGTGCAGAAAACATTTTTTACATCAGTTGTTTTTCATTTTTTACGTCGGTTTCTAGCCGAGGTTAATACCGGAGACGTTATAAATAACTTTTTTTACGTCGGGTATTTAAAAACCGACATGATAAAGAAAATGGGAAGGTTTTATCACGTCAGTTATTTAACAAACGACATGATAAAAGGCCTGGAAAATGGTTTATCACGTCGGTTATTAGAAAACCGACGTGATAAAAGGACGGGGAAATGGCCGATCACGTCGGTTATTAAAAATCCGACGTGATAAACCGAGGGGGGGGGGTTATCAAGTCGGTTTTTAATAACCGACGTGATAAACCAGGGGAGGGGGGTTATCACGTCAGTTATTATATAACTGACATGATAAACCGGGGTGAGGGGGGTTTATCACGTCAGTTATTATATAACGGACATGATAAAATTGGGTGAGGGGGGTTTATCACGTCGGTTAATATATAACCGAAATGACAAACCGGGGTGAGGGGTGTTTATCACGTCGGTTATTATGTAACTGACGTGATAAACTGTGGTGAGGGGTGTTAATCACGTCGGTTATTATATAACCGACGTGATAAACCGGGGTGATGGGTGTTTATCACTTCGGTTATATAATAACCGACGTGATAAAATGGGGTTAGGGGTTTTTATCACGTCGGTTATATAATAACCGACGTGATAAACCAATTTCATTGCTTTTTATCACGTCAGTTATTAAATAACCGACTTGATAAACCCACTTTTTTTTTTAAATTGTATGCAGTCAATCCTCTATCCACTAGAATCAACCAGAAAACAAATCAAGAAATCGTACCACAAAAATAGAAGTAGATCAAAATTAAGCATGTACATTGATAACATATAAATCTTACCCCCTAGACAGCTCCCACCCTCATTTATACCCCATGGACAGCCCTCCCCCACCCCGTTGGAGCCCCCACCCTCATGTATACCCCCTGGACAGCCCTCCCCCACCCCATTAGAGCTCCCACCGTCATGTATACCCCTTGGAAAACCCTCCCCTACCCCATTGGAGCCCCCACCACACTCCTGGACTGCCCCCCGACCCCCGGATAGCCCCAAACTCCCCCCAAAAAACCCACACCCGCCTGAACAGAACCCCCTCACCCCACATGACAGCCCCCACCACACCCCTGGACAACCCCAAACACCCCTGGACAAACCCCCCAACCTCATGTATACCCCCCACCTCTGGACAACACTCCCACACCCCTGGACCGCCTTCCCACACCCCTGGACAACCCTTCCACCCCCCAGGACTGTCCCCCCACCCCACTGGACAACCCTCCTAGAACGCTGGACACCCACCAACCCAACTAAACACACCCCCAAACCCTTGGAACCCCTCCCCCACAGACCCAAATCCATACCAGAAAAACCATCAAAAGTAAACGAAAACAAGAAGTAGAGAAAAATTAAACATTCACTTATATAACATTCAAATCTTACACTGTCATCATAAAAAAACTAAATCCAACCTAAACAACTACCAAATACACAATTACAATGAAAATATTCAAAATTACATTTTACATTACAAACAACTAAAATTCAATCAAACCTGCAAAATAATTTGACCACTCCACTTGTAAGTGTTTGATGTTTTCAGCAGTATAGGGTTTAGGGTCATCAAAAATATACAAATGAAAAATAGGGTAGTTAACGTGTATAATGAATAAATCAAATTGATATATTATGTCAAAGTTAAAGAGGAAATCGTACCAGGTCAAAATTCACAACTATCCCAGTTGTTATTATTTAATACATAAATCTTAACATATAATATCCGCATTTGATGAGGCCTTGTTGTACATGAAAATTCTTTTTGAATGAGTGTAAATTAAATATATTATTTTTATGTAATAAATCAAAAAGTACAAATTATAAATGGAAATTTACCTTCGTATTTACATATTTGATCTTTGCATTTCTTTTTATTGTGTTTTTTTAAAAGTAGGCCCATGCACTATTAGAAAATAATACGAATGGGGTAAAATTAAAATTCATTATAATATATAAAACTATAGAGAAATTGAAACTTACATTTCCAATATATTCTTAAAACATTCCTGCAAATCACCATGGACAGAGCATATCCAATAAAGAGCTTTCTCCCTTGGGAAAAAATCCCCTAACATCCAATGATCACTGATAAAAGGAAATTTAACGTTAGTCGGTTTCTATGTTAAAAGATAATTAACTCTTTGAGAGAAATGTGTTTCATACCTCTCACAAAAATTCATCATCCAACATTGTGTGATTATATTCTTTTCAAATATTTCAGCAATATAAACCATTCTTTGTTCCTCATTCAATGCACATGCTTCAGGGGAAATCAATTGCGGGTCCATGAATCCATATACTTCTGTCAGGTCATTCTTCTCACAAATTTTATAAAGATACCTAATACAAAACATACATAAGTATACATTTTTAATAAATATAATGCAGGTAAAAGGTGATAAGACTTACATGGAAAAAATTTGCACCACGTTGATGCCCAAATTATCTATAGCAACAAGCTCCATGATATCAGTTTTTATAATCCCCACACTTATTTCACGTCCACAAACGTGAGCTTCCATTGGAAACTCATAATAACCCAACAACAAATATGAATATCTTGACAATCTATCAAGACCATTTCAATCTATATCTGATGTCATAGCCCTTTGTCTTTGTTGTTGTCTATACAATATTTCCTTACCTTTGAAGTATTCTTGTAAAAAATGTTGAAAAATATATTATTTTTCAAATGATAAATCAACTTTAATAAAAAAATAAAATAAAATATATAAAATTCATACCTCTATGGTAATGAGTCGAAGAAGTCTAGATGGGAAAAATAAAAAATGGCTGATACTTTGTCCAACTGTTGCCACCTCATCTGTAGGTATTGGTACCCTTGTTGATCAATCTATAATATCCTATACAGCGACCCTCTGATTCTCAACCTCTAATTGTTGATGATGAGCTGTATCTCCTTTACAATATACCAACCCATATGCTACTATATGATTTTGAGAATCATCAACATTTAACTCGAAATATGTAGGAAGATGCGGCGGAGGCGTAAGATTAAAAATGGGGTCTGCAGGCTGAGGTGGGGGAGTGGGAGCTACTGGCGGAGGTGGAGGATAAATAATGGGGTCTGCAGGGGGAGGTGGAGGAGTGGGAGCTGCAGTCTGAAATTGTCTTTTCATTTCTGCAAACATAGACTACACCGACTCTCTAATCTTGTCCTCCATCATTGCATTAATATTATGAACTTAAGCCTCCAAGGATTCTTTTTTTATAAACCCCCTCAATGTTAGAAGTTGAAGAGCGTGGCAACCCTTTTCTTACCGATACACCTACCGGATATCCTCTTACAAGACCAGGATGTTTAGGCCTTCCCAATGCTGCAAATAAAATATCTTCCCTCCCAGTAGATGTAAATGTCCCCTCTGAACTCTGCTCCTCAAGAGAGTCCTGTATTAACTAATTGAACATTTCTGTAATGATTGAAATTATATGAAGAAATTAGTTAACTTAAATAAATTAAATAGATATCTTACAATCCTCTCAGCTATGATTCTCGATACTTCCGAAAGATATTTCCCTTTTTTCCCTTCCTAGCTGTCTTCCATTTTTCATGTTTAGATGGAGGGGATGGAGGGGCCACCTCTCCAGAGCTTGAAGACTCATCTCTTAGTTGTTGAAATTTTTCCGCGATCATTTGTTCTTCCAATAATGCATACCCTACCCGAGATAAACTTTGAGGGTATACATTTTTAGATTGGATCTCCTGATGAGATTTCCTTTTTTTCTGTAATTTAAGAATACGAAATCATTAACAAAACATTAATAAAATCATTTATATAAGAAAGTTTATAAAATTTTACATTGCCCTTACCAGAAATGACACTTTTCTTCTACTTTCAAAAAATTGTCTCCATGTGTCTTCATCTATAAAAGGATATATACATCATGGATTGTCATGACTCTTATGACATTAAATGAAATAAGATGAGAGGGTCGATTGGAAATACCTCCATCTCCTGGCAGCCAACGATAAGCATTTCTTCATGACTCCTCCAATGTTAGGAATATCAAATGTCTTCTGATAAAGAAGTGGTTAACCTTATTATATATACTAGAAACATTAAAAGAATGGTCAAACAATGACAAAAGATCTTACCAAAACCATCTCCCACAACTGAGAGATAATCACTTTATCCACACTTCTCCAATCATCATACAAAATGATTACTTTGCTCTTAGCCTAAGTTGCTACAAAATTCTTAAAATCTTTTGCGTTCGGACCTCTAGGAATATCATCATCATCAAAATCAACGACTATCCTCTGATCATGTGTACGGGCAAGTGATAATTTTGGTAAACGTGTGCACCCATGTTTACCAACCTTTTAACTCTTTGTCGTAATAGGAGCATGTGAATGTTCATCCCCAGAGGTATGACCAGCAATATGCTCCTCTCTAGAATCATGTGGTTGATCATCAGAATGATCTGTCATTATCCTTCAAATCAAAAAAAAAACAAATGTCAGTTCAAAAATATACAAATTCAAATATTTTAATACTAATGTAATCAGAAAATAGAAATGTGTACTAAGTTATATAATAGTAAACATTTGTAATATGGTAATCATGTTAAACAATGGTAAAGATGGTAAAGATGGTCAAGATGGTCAAGATGGTAAAAATGGTAAAAATGGTAAACCTGGTAAACATGGTAAACATGGTAAAGTAATTGTCAGTGAACAAAAAATAGATATATAATTTATGTAATGGTTATAAACATGATAAAGTAAATAAAACAAACTTAAAACAAACAAAAACATATACTTATTTTGTTTTTAAACATGTTTTAATAAATAAAAAACTTCCAATATCTATCATTTATGGAAAAAATAAATGTAAAAAAGATATAAACATATGTTACCAGTAATTTTAGGAATGTAAAAATGGATTATTTTCCAAAATTCCTTCATCTTGATCGTTCCTTATGGCACAAACTATGTCTTCAACATGATCATCATTATGTTCTGTTAATCTTTCCATGGAAGTAGAGATCTCACATAAATCAGCATAATCATCAAGTTCATCCTCACCAATATACTAATTTTTCCCTTGTAAAACAACAGCCCACTGCATATCTGATTGATCTACTACATAGAAAATTTGTATTGCATGTGTTGCCATTATAAAAGAATCAGCTATGTCTTCCAATCTATTCAGATTAACAAGTGTCATTCCAAATTCATCATGTCTGACTCTTTTGTTACCATTAAACCATTTATAGTTAAAAAATGAACTTTAATTTTAAAGTAATAAACCTCACATATGTCTTCAATCACTCCATAATATGCACTTGATGCAGAAATTGGGTTTTTTCCTTAGCACTCGAAAAATGCATTGCTTCTGCAAACACCGATACACCACTATTCTAAACTTCACTTCTGTTGTCATGATCTTTCATATGAAATGTATAACCATTAATGTCATAACCGGACCATGTTATCACATTTAAACATGGACCACCCACTATCCATTTTAATGTCTTTGATACATCTGATCTACCAAGCAAAGTATTTTCAATCCATGAAAAAAAAGTTTTGTTGTGCTCATTCAGAATCCACATTTCTTTCTTCTTTGGATGACATTTTTTCAACTCATTAATATGCAATGTGATATACAGTTGAGAATCAACAATGTCATTCAATATGTATGATTCTAACTTCTTCATCTGTTCAGCTGACAATGATTTGACTTTAAAGCCGCGAATCCCCTTTCCCTCATTATTAACTCGTTCATGGCGAGATGGAGGCAAACCTAAGTGTTTTCCCGCAGCCAAGTAGCTCATACAAAACTCGGCTACCCCCTCAGAAATATACTTTTCAATAATGGAGGCTTCAGGTCGATATATATTTTTAACATACCCATTTAATATTTTCATATACCTTTCAAAAAGATATATCCTACGAAGATATTCAGGTACACAAAGCTTTATTTCTCGAACCAGATGAATCATTAAATGCACCATTATATCAAATAAAGTTTGAGAAAAATACATTTCTAATTGACAAATTATAAAAATTGCATCCTATTCCAAAATGTTCAAAGCATTCACATCAATCGCCTTGTTACAAATTGAATTGAAAAAATAACACAACTTCATTATAGTCTTTCTGACACGAATGGGAAATATTCCACGTAATGAAACTGGTAGAATTTGTTGCATCATGACGTGACAATCATGTGATTTCATACCTATCAACTTCAATTCCTTCATTGAGTCAAAAATATTTACATTATAAGAATAACCTTGAGGCACTTTGTATCATGAAGACACTAATAGAAGCTAATTTTCTCCCTCTTCGATGATGTATAACAAGTCGGGGGAAGAAATGTTCGTCTTCCTTTAGGAGTGGGAGCTATCTCCAAATGTATTCCCATTGATAGTATGTCTAATCTTGCATTCAACCCATCTTTAGTCTTTCCTTTAATATCTAAAAATGTTCCACTCAAAGAATCACAGATATTCTTCTCCATGTGCAAGACATCAATATTATGTTTAACATCATGATACCTCCAATATTGTAACTCAAAAAAATTGACCTTTTCTTCCAAACATGTCTATCATTACCAGATTTCTGTGTCTTTCCCAATGTCACATCAAGGTTTTTCACCCTCTCAAAATACAGATCCGGGGATAAAGGTTTTGGAGCAGTATCAAATTCTTGTCATCCATTTAATACATTTTTTAGTCTTCTATAAGGGTGTTCCATAGGCAAAAACTTTCGATGACCCATGTACACTGTTTTCCTCCCATGATGCAATTGACAATATGACGTCTGTTGTTCGCAAATTGGACATGCTTTATGCCCTTTAACATTGTATCCAGACAAATTTGCATACGCTGGGAAGTCATTTATAGTGAACAGAAGCACTGCATGCAGTTGAAAATATTCCATTTTATAAGAATCATACACCCTAATACCATCAACCCATAACAGTTTCAAATCATCAATCAATGGTGAAAATTAAACATCAATATCATTACCGGGTTGCTTTAGACCAGATATCATTGTACAAGACATGACATATTTGCGCTTCATACCAACATCAAGAGGGAGGTTGTAAATTACCAATAAAACATGGCATGAACTATGTGTGCTACTGAGTGTTAAGTATGGATTCATTCCATCTGTGCACAACCCTAGTATGAGATTTCTAATTTCATTTCCAAATGTAGAATACTGCGCTTCAATTTTCTTCCATTTTGCACAATCAGCTGGATGACGTATTTTTTCATCACATACCCACTCTTCAACATGCCATCTTAACCTTTTTGCATCATGTGAATTAGCAAATAAACATTTGAAATGATAAATTATAGGAAGATACCAAAATACCTTTGAAGCGAGCTTTGTAATCTCTACACCAGCATGTGATTTTTCTTTCACCTTATACTGTGATGTCCCACATTTAGGACACTCTGATAGAAATTCATATTCCTCCCTATATATAATGCAGTAATTCGGACAGGCATGTATTTTCTTATATCCCAATCCCATCGGGCATGATATTTTCTTGGCTTTGTAATGTGAATCTGGAAGATCGTTATCTTCAGGAAGAATGTCTCTCATCAATTGTAGCAGCTCTGTAAAACTTCTGTCACTCCATCCATGTTTCGCCTTCAGGTTAATCAATCTTAACACTGCCGACAAAACTGTAAAATCTGTACAACCATGATATAATGGTTTTTCAGTATCACCATATAGACGCACAACTGTCGGTTCTATCTCAATTTGTTCTGCTACAATATCACGAATCATTTCATCAATTACATCGAAGTTACCATCTTGCGAATTATCATCATTAGTGACATTTCGTCCAGTTTCACCATGCCAAATCCAAGGGCTGTAACTCAGATTAAAACCATGACAAATCAGATGATCTTTTATCTCTCTACTTTTCAACTTCTTCATATTAAAACATTTCTGGCATGGACAGAAAAAATGTCACTACTTGGAACATTTCATTTTGAAAATTCCAAAAAGGCATCAACACCTTCCTCAAATTCATTGCACATTCGTTGTGTCGTAATCCAACTTCGACTCATTATTACCTATAACAAATATCAACAAAAAATATATATTTTTAAGATAAGACAAATATATGTTTATATGAAAAAATCATAATTTGAATGTAAATCAATTTAAAATATAAAACAAAACTATGGGTATTTAAAAAAAAATATGATTGAATATTATTTTTAAAACAAAATATAGTCAGATATAACATTTTTATATTTCATTGAATCAAAGAAAACCATGACACCTACATAGATGATATAAAATTGGAGAAAATGGAGTAAACCTGAGAATCAGCCCCACCCCCCAGACATCCCCCAAAACCCTCTGGACCAGCCCCCACCCCCTTGGACAGCCCCCCACACCCACCCACCCCCTTGGAACACCCCTGGACAACCCCCAACCCTCCGGAAAGCCCTCCACCCCTCTAGACAGCACCCCCACCACTCCTGGACACCACCCCCACCCCTACCCCTTTAACACCCCCCCTGGACACCCCCAACCCTCTGGACAGCCCCCCACTCAACCGAACAACTCCAAAACCCTATGGACAGGCCCCCACCCACGTGGACAGCCACTCACACCCACCCACCCCCTTGGAAACCCCCCCAGACACCACCCGTTTCCACATCTTTGATATAACTTATTTTTTTTAAACGTTTCATGAAATATGATGAAGTGTCCAATCGTATTTTTTATGAAATTTTTCTTACTAGAAAGGGTCTTAGTATTGGATAGAACAGTAAATAAAGTGGAATAAAACAACAATATAATCCTAAAAAATGCATATAATCCTGCTTAAATATTTGAATAAATATGTTTGTAATCAACCATCAAATCCAAAAGGTGTATGAGAGAACAATTCGAGAAAAACATCGAAATGAGAGATCATAGTCATTAAGGGGGGATGGTGTCAAAGGAAACACAAAATTAAATGAACCGAGACCACTTTATGAAGTAATCAATGAAAAAGAAAAACCTACATCTAATAAACTCATTATGTCCACACATTATGTCCACACATTAACATGTGTGAAAAAATATTATTCCCATTCCATTTTGAACAAACTCATTATATCCACACCTTACTATCTTATGAGATATAAAACAATATCAATAATTTGGATGACGATATATGACCCCACCCATCAACATCCATATGTATGTGTGAGATATAAAATCAATAATCATTATATCGCAAAGAATACATGGAAAAAATGGGTTTAATATCCATTTAAAATTGAATCATATAAATAAAAAATTTATAACTCAATCAATAAACAAGATAATCCCATGTAATATAAATGGGTTCCAAATGATAGTAAATAAATTTTTTGGTAGATACCATTCAATGATTATATGGTATTGAAACCATATAAATAATGAGTATATAGTTTAGTCAATAATTTTCTCAATCATTTTATCTATGATATCTTGTTGAACACCCTTTAATCAAAGTAATAGAAAACATGTTATTCATAGTGGATGGTTAGGAAATAAAAATCCAACGATATTCAAAAATATGTAATAGGGTTCTAAATGGAAGAATCTAACATAGTTTAAACAAAAAAATTGCAAAACATAATTATAGACTATCCGTGAAAAAAAACGAATGAAATAAATTCGTGGAAGGCTTAGTTGAGTGTTGCGAGTTGAGATGATAGATCTGAGAGGAGTAAAGAAGATAAATGATGAAGCCAAAATGAGTTTAATGCAGGTCGATCGACGATCCGATTAGGGTTTACCGCGGGAGAGAGACGAGCAAGGGGACTGTCAATCAAAAAATCGTAAATGACAGTCCACGTGGCTTTAATTTTTTAAATGTTTTATAACGTCGGTTATTATATAACCGACGTTATAAACTATTTTTTACATTTATAACGTTGGTTATGTTAAAACCGACGTAAAAAACCAAAGCGCTGGGGATTTTTTACGTCGGTTATTTTATAACCGACGTACAAAACCCCACGCTTTGAGTTTTAACGTCGGTTAATTTATAACCAACGTAAAAACCAAAAACGTGCGTTCGTAATGTCCGTTATTAAAATAACCGACATTAAAAATCTACTCACCGCATTAGTTAGGTCGGTTATGAAATAACCGACGTAAAAAACCACGTTTCACAGATTATCACATCGGTTATATATAACAGACATAAAAAATGGTGACGTAAATAACGTTTTCTGCACTACTGGTACTTTGAGAGCCTCCTACACTCAGATTTCGTTCCATCCACCCTCTGTGTGGTGCACATACCGGAGTTACTACAGCTGCGGCAAGGCAGTATGATAGTAGCCCAGTACTCGGTGACATTTACCGACCTCTCGCGCTACTCCACAAACATGGTACGTGACTCATTATTCCGGGCCCGGACCCTTGAGCAGGGACTGAGGCATGAGATCAGGGCCTCGATGATCTCCCTCAGCATTCCAACGTAGGCAGGAGTACTGGAGAGATCCCTTCTTGTGAAGAGCTTCCTTACTGAGCCTACGCCAGCAGTGAGGCCTACCATAGGGCGACACGTAGCAGAGTCTTCTGCAGTCGGCACTAGACAGATGTTGCAGATGTCCAAGAATACCAGGCCATCAGGTGGGTGACACCAGGATACTGGTTCAAATGTGCAGGGAACACACAGCGCAGCCAGTCATACGAGAGGTAGGCAGTGCTATGCATGTGGCGGGCAGGTCCACATGGCTCGTGACTGCCCGACTCATCATGTAGAGGAGCAGCAGACGGTTGAGGGACCACCCAGATAGAGGCAAAGGTTCGACTGTGGTGGTCTGCAGGGAGAAGGAAGATGAGGTAGAGGAGCTGTCCGAGCAACAGGTGGTGGAAAATGCTTGGAGGCTCTACCACCACCACCACCATGAGGTCCACCCCGACCAGAGGGAGCTGGCGGATAAAGGCAATCTCAGCTCCAGGCAGTAGAGGCCTATGAACACGGTGCACCTGAGATGATTTGAGGTATTATCTGTGTCTAATATTCCTTGATGCATTTCTTATAGACATAGGAGTGAGTCATTATTTTATTGTCTCTACACTTGTTCGGAGCTAGGAGATTCTGACGGAGCCGTTGGATCGATCCTTACGACTAGAGACTCATACGGAATCAGATTCGACGATTACGCACTGGTGCCGGTCGTGTGAGGTTATTCTAGGAGGCAAGAGCTTTAGTTGGGACCTTCTAGTAGCGGCGTCGAAGCCTTACGACGTCAACTTGGGAATGGACTGGTTATCTACAGTCTATGCCCAGATCGACTGTATTAGGCACAAAGTGTGGTGTGTCCGGACAGATGGGAACAGTTTCACCTTCATCGGCGAGAAGGGAGCCTTTACTATGCAGAATGGACTTACACAGAGGAGAGGGAAGCTGATCACATATCAATTGGCTAGTCTCATCCTCGGAGCTGTAGATGTGCGGAGTCCAAGTTTTCCTGTTGTGGTGGATCAGTATGAGGACGTTTTTCCTGACGACGTTCCAGGACTACCTCCTCATAGAGAGGTAGATTTCTACATTGAACTGTACCCCGAGACAGTCCCGATATCTACTCCAGCATATCGAATTTCTCATGTCGAGCTTCGTGAGCTACAGGTATAGTTGGAGGATTTGCCGGGAAATGGATTCATCTGAACTAGTGTTTCACCCTGGGCTTCTCCGATTTTATTCGCCAAGAAAGCATATGGGATCTTAGACTATGTGTCGACTACCGTTGCCTGAATCAAGTGACCTTGAATAACAAGTATCCACTTACGAGGATTGATGACCTCTTTGATCAGATCAAGCGAGCACGATGGTTCTCAAAGATAGAAGTTAGGTCAGGCTATCATCAGTTCAGAGTTTGAGACTAGGATGTCCTGAAGACGACCTTCAAGTGTTGGTATGGCTGCTACGAGTTCTTGGTTATTCCCTTCGGCGTAACCAACACACCAGCAGTGTTCATGAGTCTCAAGAATAGGATCTTCCAGCCTTACCTCGATAGTTTTGTCATACTCTTCATCGACAACGTACTGATTCACTTGACTACTGAGGAGGAGCACGTCTACCAATTGCGGGTTGTACTGGACATACTCTGAGAGCAACAGCTTTATGGTAATCTCTTGAAGTTCCAGTTCTGGATTTGAGAAGTTCACTTCTTGGGGCACGTCATCTCGGAGGTGGGAGTTGCTATGGATCATGCAAATATCGAGTCTGTTCTTTCTTGGGAGCCACCTAGGAGTGTGATGGAGGTGCAGAGTTTCCTAGGTCTGGCTGGGTATAATCGGAGATTTGTTCCAGTATTCTTCAAAGTTGCAGCACCGCTTTCAGATTTGATGAATAAGGGGAAACCCTTCATGTGGTCAGATAGATGTCAACATAGCTTCTAGGAGCTGAGACAAAGATTGACCAGTGCACCCATCTTGAGGCTATCAGAGGAGAGAGTAGGGTACGTAGTTTACTGCGATGAATCTGGGACTAGACTCGGGTGTGTCCTAATACAGGAGCGGGCAGTGATCTCCTATGGTTCATGACAGTTGAGGCAGCCGGAGCAGAACTATGCTACCCATGACCTAGAGTTAGCAGCAATGGTCCTCTCCTTGAAAATGTGGTGACACTATCTGATGGGTGATCACATTACTGTCTACTCTGACCACCAGAGTCTCAGGAACATCTTCTCGTAGAAGGACCTGAACTTGAGATAGCGGTGATGGATAGAGTGTCTCTAGGACTATGACTTTGAGATAGTCTATACTCATAGGAAGGGGAATGTAGTAGCTGATTCTCGAGATCGGGCATTCGGCTACTTGGAGAGGCAACAGAACATATAGTTGCGTTGCAGATATCCTTCATGGATAAAGATGAAGCATCCTTTCTACAGTCACTCGCAGTCACTCTTCCACTAATTTAGTGGGTCATTGAGGCACAACGTGGGGATGTTGACTATGAGACGCAACGTGCTCATATTTCCACAAGGAAGGAGCCTGATGGATTTTTTGAAGGAGGAGAGAACATTATCCTCTGTAGGGGACATACCATGGTACCAGTTGCACTGCAGGAGGAAGTGTTGAGGGGGTTTCACATTTCCCCTCTTGCGGTACATCCAGAAGTGGCAAAGATGTACAAGGATCTCAGACGACAGCACTGGTGGCCTGGTATGAAAAATTTTGTGTCGGAGATCGTTTCTTGATGCCTCACCTGCTAGTAGGTGAAGGTAGAGCACCAGGTACCGGTAGGCTTGGTGGAGACCTTAGAGGTCCCGGAGTGGAAGTGGGACAGGATATCTATGGATTTTGTGACGGGGCTCCCTTGTACTTCTAGAGGACTCAACTCCATCTGGGTGATTATCGACCGACACTCAAAGTCGGCCCACTTCTAACCTATTAGATAACAGGGATTAGTGGAGAGCATGGGATTCCTCTACATTTAGGAGATCGTATGACTACATGGTGTTCCATTGTCTATTATCTTCGATCAAGATGCTCACTTTACTTCCCGGCTTTGGAAAGGGTTGCATGAGGCATTTGGTACGTAGCTACACCTGAGCATATCCTTTCATCCTCAGACGGATGGCTAGATAGAGAGGACCATTCAGACACTCGAGGACATGCACCATGCATGTGTCATTGACTTTGGTCGCAGCTGGGAGGATCACCTACACTTGGTGGAGTTTGCGTACAATTACAACTACCACTCCACCATCAGGATGGCACCATAGGAGGCATTGTATGGCCTTCCATGGAGATCACCTATGTGATGGACTGACCTTTGTGAGTTAGTACTCGTAGGACCAGAGATGGTTCAGCCTACGACATAGAAGGTTTAGATCATCCAGGAGTAGATGAGGACTGCACAGAGTAGACATAAGTTCTATACTGATAGGAGGCAGAGACCACTGAAGTTCGAGGATGGCGACCACGTTTTCCTACGGGTCTCACCTCGACGTGGATTATAGAGATTTTGTAGGGGCGGTAAGTTATCTTCGTGCTTCATCGGACCATTCCAGGTCCTCAGTAGGGTAGGAGAGGTGGCTTATCGCCTAGCCCTTCCACCTCAGTTGCACCGGGTGCATGACGTCTTCCATATATCTCTATTGAGGAGATATGTTCACGACCCGACTCACATAATCGACCATGGGGAGCTGGACATCGATGATGGGGATACACTCATGGAGGTCCCAGTGGAGATCGAGGATCAACATGAGCGGGTCCTACATGGATGGTCAATTCCTCGCGTGTGCATTCGTTGGAAGCACAATAACCTATAGGAGAGCACATGGGAGCGGGAGGCTGAGATGCGTGCTCAGTGCCCTCATTTTTTCCCATAGTTTATGTTGTAGCTTTACAAGGACGTAAATACCTGAGGTGGAAGTAATTTAAAGACCAATAAATTTCAAGTAAAATTTTTTCATAAATAATTTGGAATTTTACGAGTCTGTGGCTTCTGACGAATCAAGATTCTGAGGCCTGGTGTGCCCGAAATCAATTTCCGAAGTTTATCTCAGGTACGTTCAGTGAACAAAAGAGTGGGTTTTTCTATCATTTGAACCAGTGCTCAGAATTGAAATATGAGAGCACCGATGAACTCGCAGTGCCGGTAATTGCTTAAGAGGACCATTACCGAAGATGCGTTTGCTCAGGAGGAGAAGTTAAAAATTTGCGGAGTAAATGAGATGTGAATAAAATTGTGGGACAATTTATTTATATATAAAGTGGTTAAATCCTACATGGGGGGGGGGTTGGGATGGGACCTAAATGCTTCTAACTACCCATGTAAGGATGTTTGTGAGGTGGGGCCCACATGAGCCCCAACCTTTCAAAGTCCCATAACACTCATAAACTCCTCCTTTAATCTTGACAACTCCCCTAAATTAAAGAGGACCCTTACTCTCCCTCTCTCAATTCATTAAAACATGCCAACCTATCACATAATTAATTGAACAACTCTTGATTTAATTAATTAAGTGAAATGGATTTTGAATTTTTAAATTCTTGATTAAATAAAATAAGTATAAGCCTTATTTTATTTGGGGATTGGAAGTTGTGGTGTTGGGGAGAAATTGGGAGAGCTCTTGGGTTTCAAAGGACGGTTCTTCTCCGTTGTTGAAGAACACCATCTCTCTGAATAAGAACATCGACTTGACGACCCAAGTTTCTCTAACCTCTTCTTCCTCCGCGATAAGGGAGGAGACACCGATGAGGGAACACGCCAACGATGACTTTCCTTTTATTCTTCTCTCCGTGAAGAAAGGGGAGACACCGCTTCTTCATCGGGTGCACTTCGACGACTATGAATCTTCACCTCATGACACCAATGTTCGTCATCAACTGTCGAGGTAGGGTGAATTGTTCCAATTTTATTTGAATAAAATTGTTCGTTGTGATTCCTGAAGCCCTATTCATCTTCAGCCGATTATTACCGCCTAACGCAGAGGGTGTGGGCCGAACAAACACCGCCCGATGACCCTCTATCATTTCTTGATTCTTTTGGAATTGGAGACCGGAGGTGGGGAAAGTACGGAGCCATCACGCCATGCTAGAAACATTGTAAAGGAAGTCGACGACGTCACGCCAGCTCTGTGGGAGGAACCGCGGCCCACATCGCGGGCCGCTTTGGTTGAAGAACTGGTCGGCCCGTCGATCGGCCAGGCGGAGGTGAACCATGGCACCTTGAGGGTGTCGTGCTGTAGAACCGGCCAGCCCGTCAGCCAGACGGGCGAAGATGGAACATGGCGCCAGGAGGGTGTCACACTAGATGACCGGCGGCCTGCCCGTGCGGGCTGCATGCGACAGAAGGCTGGCCGGTTTTGGAGGGCAGCGCCATAAGGCGCCGCCGGTTCGGGTGGCCAGGGGCCGTGCCCCCACCTCGTACCGCTCGACCAGCTGGACGAGTTAGCTGGGCCACATGCCCAGCCGAGCCGCTCCCTGTCGAACTGAGCCGCGCCCCATCGGGCCGGGCCACGCCGCGCCCCATTGGGCCGGGCCGAGCCCCTTCGGGCCGGGCCGCGCCACTTCGGGGCAGGTTGTGCACCTAATTCCAGGTAGCACAACTCTCCGGGCTGTTCAGACCCCTTTGCCGGGTCGGACCCACCAAAACCGAGTCGACCCGATCCGTCAGCACATCGGGCTTAACGGACCGGGCCCATTATTCACTTAAACGTGAATAACATAAGGACTGTGCATCCGATCGACACACCGTCTGTGGCACTTGGAATCTTTCGACGAGAAGGTCCTTTTGCGATACTCTAAGTGAGTTTTGGATGAATTTGGATATCGGACGAGTATAGAATGAGAATATTTCCAACAAGTCCCCTGGAACAAAAAAAGAATATATCTCTCAGACCGGGCGTCCGATTGACGCGCTATCTATCGCATTGAGTTCCTATTGGCAAGGTGGAACATTGGGATACATCAACTCTGGACTTCATGATTGTTGATGTATCGACCCCTTTACTCGATGATTGGACCCTCCCGGAATCGAGTACGCTGTGTGCGGGAACCCTAGAGTTGGCTACGACTGCGACGACTTCCGTGCTAGGGATCCTCCGTGGGATCGACGACGAATATGACTATACTTAGATCCTATGGGGGTTCAGCAGTGAGGACGATTGTACTTCATCCTCTGTGGGTTTGGTAGTGATGACGACTATACTTGGATCCTATGTGGGTTTGGCAGCGATGGTTACTGTATTTGGATCCTACGTGGGTTCGGTCGCGACGACTTTTGTACTTGGATCCTACGTGGGTTCGACAGAGGAGATGATTCAGAGGATACATCTATCATCTCCACCCATCTTCATGAGTAGTATACTTGTGTGTGCGGAGTCTTGACTTTCAATCACTATCACCAAAGTAATTGACTTGCTTTCCTATGTGGACTGGGTTGTGATTTCCTGTGTGGACTGGGTTGTGATTCAATCTGTGGACTGGGTTGTACTTGAGCTACTGAGTTGGAGCCGAACTGAAACTAATGACTTAGGTATATGTATGGTCATATACCTAAGTAGAGTTAGTTGATACTTCGTGTTTGTATCTTTCCTTTGTGGTTTATCCTTTGTGGATTCTGGGAGACCTTCGGGGGTCTCGGGGTCGCTACTGAGTATCATATACTCA
The DNA here is from genome assembly GCA_963277665.1 of Viscum album. Lineage (NCBI taxonomy): Eukaryota > Viridiplantae > Streptophyta > Magnoliopsida > Santalales > Viscaceae > Viscum > Viscum album. The sequence goes on along the minus strand of OY728156.1, from coordinate 1,703,862,230 downwards.
CCCCTGCATGAGCAATGTCCGCACTACTTTGTGTTGGTTGCAGATGATGGAGAGCACTGATCGTGGTCGAAGCTTGTGGAGTTGGATGGTATTCGGAGGTGGACCACAAGGCAGGAAGTACACGGAGCAGACGGACGGACCCGAGGTACCGAAGAGACTATATGTGCACATCCATCAGGTGGGATTCCCGGAGGACAACATGGTGGTTGCTACTTTACTTTTCAGTTTTTTTACTTTCTTTCTCAGTAGTAATGTACTTTCAGTTGGGTTTTTATGTTGGCCCATTTATTTTCCAGCACTTACTTTTGAACTCAGTTTACTTTGTGTTTACTCTAGCTTGTGTACTCTATTGTGTTTGTTTAATTATATAAAGTCAATGCCTTCCCTTTTATCAGAATTTACGCCTTTGGTGCTAGTCGCCCGCCCCTGGCCAATGTAAGGCGGGTTTGGGGTAGTCATGGCACGTGCCCCGAGGACGGGTCATGACATGCTACTTGTTTTTTGAATTAGAAATTTTAATTACATTTAATTATCTTTAAATTTTACATAAAACTATTCTTATATTTGTTTTTTTGAATTTATATTCATTCAATACTTTTTTTTAATATTTTTACATTGTAGTCTTATAGTTTTTTAATTAACTCATAATATTAATTTTGATTCTACCTTCTATCTTATATAATATAGATTAAAATCTAACTATGATTATTGTTTTTCTTCTTACATTCTTCTAATATATTTCATCAACATTTCGTGGTTTTTTTATTTCTATTTCAGTCCTTCTATATAAGGATTTTTTATTTTTTTAAATCATAAAAATAATTTTTTTCACTTCCAATATTCTTTTGAGATTCTCCTTCCAACAATTAAATATTGAATTCTTTTTCATCTTCTATTTATACTTTTCATGCAATATTTAGAATTAGAGTTGGTTTATTTATTCTTATTTGACATATGGATTATGATTCTTTTAATTCTAAGTATTATTCTATTTCTCCATTTAATTATATCTGAAATCATTATTATACTTTTGAATTTGTTTTAACATCAAATTCCTCTCCATCTTTTGATCTTGTATTATTTCTCCTAAATTTATGTGTACTTCGTATATTTTCTTTTATAATTATTATTTTGATATTGTTTTTTATTTATTTTATTATATTTTCTATCTCTCTATAAGATTATATAAAATTCCCATTAATTATCAGTTTTAGAATTTACTACATCTTCTAAACCCAATTTTTCTACAATAATCACATTTGATCATTATCTTTATATTTCACATTTTCACTTAATTTTTAGGTTGTTCTTTGATTGACGATTTTTTATATATAAATTTTTTGTTTCATTTTTTCTTCATCATTTTCTTTTTTTCTTTTTCCTATGTCATTTATAATTCAATATGAATGTGGATTCTGTTTGCACATATATTCTTCATTAATTTTTTTATTAATGTTTCAATATCGAAAACAAATTCCATTTTCACATCCACTTAGTCTTTCAATGCTTTTTTATTACATGTACTCATGGTTATACACTGTAATTGGAAATTGTATTTTCATCTACATAATATTAGGATTCTTTATAAGTATATGATTTTCCAAATTTTTAGTTCAAACCATTTTTTATTACTTATTCATTGTTCCTTCAATATTTTATAATTTTTTTTAACTACAGTGTTTTCTACTAACACTATATCTAAGAAAAATTCAATTGATGTGATTTAAATTTTTCTTCTATTTTATTATTCTACCTTTATTTTTTCTACAATAATTGCTTAATGGGTTCCAAAATGTCATGTTATATAATTTTTAAACCCGAGAACGAAGTGGTTTTCAATGATTGTGGGTTTTTATTCCAGTCAGGATTATTAAATTAATTATATTTATTTATTTTATATATTAAAATTATAATGACCAATTTATTTTGAATGATAAATGAAAATATAAATCTAATAAAATGACATATTTTATGATCATCACTATAGTATTATTTTGAGAAATGTTTTTTTTCTTCAGGGAATGAAATTTATATATTTTTTAGATTCAAACACTATAGAGTCACCTGAATGGGGTGGTTGTTCCTATTGAAATATGTCATTAAAAGAAGTATCACTAATGATATAATAAATAAACCACATAATAATTTTTTTTCTTATCCATTTTAATATTTGAATTGAGATATTAATAGAATGACTAGTGTTGTAATTAATTTATTTTAACATTATTTATATTCATTAAAATTAAATTAAAAAATGTTGAAGGAGGTTGGATGGTAAATGTTTTCCACTATCCCCTATCAGCTATGATGACTTGATTGATATTCTATTACACTGATGATGGAGGGAAAACCATCAAAATCATCAGAGGCTAGTTTATATTATTTTTTCAAATTGAAATCTTCTTGATTATTATTTTGATGAATAATATAACACATTATATTTTAGTTTTGTCAAATAGAATTTTATTTTTATCTTTGTTTGGAATACTATATTATAACATGGTATTTTTTTCCTAGATATGAGATTATTCTTATCTATTATTTATATGTCAATTAAATAGGTAGTAGAATGGATAGGAAATCTTCTTTCAGAACATGTAACTTCATATAAATATCTATAGTTTCTTTTTCCAGAAATAAGTTTCATTCCATATATAATTATATGACTAATTATTAATATTATAGAAGTTCATATTTATTATTATAAATTAATGATGATGAAATAAATAATCACTGAATTTTGGATAATTCGTACAAAAAAAATTTATAATATAAAATTAAATTTAATTAATATTAGCATAATACCATACACTTTTTAAAATTATTTTATTTATATTAATGATAATATCAAAAAAGGAGTTGTACATTTGTTATATAGAAAAAAAAAATTTATCACCATAAAATGAAAACATATATTTTTCACAGTCACAAATCGAATGATAAATTTATATACAATATATCATCTAGAACCACACATTTTAAAGGAATGAAAACATATGTGCACATTTAAACACATGTTATAGATGTAACTCTATATCATAAATTATTATCTTTTTGAGTCACTGAAGATGATCAGTTAACATAAAATGAATTTAATCTTACGTAAAAAAGTTAAATCCAAAGTGAATGATCTCATAATATAAAAAAATAGGTTTAAAATATTTAGAATACATTAAACACATTCTTACATTTGTCATGAAATCATATAATAATGTCCATTTACTAATTTATGATATATACAAATAGATCACACATCAATCCAATAAGTAGTGTAGCCAAATTGACAAACAACTATTTTATTAGATTTAGAAATCACTAAAAACTTTACATAAAGAGTAAAAATAAAAAAGGACCACATATTATCGTGGAATCATATAAAAATAAAAACAAATTTTCTCAATATATGTACATACAAATAATTAATCATATCATAGATTTTTCATAATAACCAATACTGTATAATTTCAATTGAATGTTTAAAATATGCACTAAATGGTTAAAACAAAATAGATGAATTCATAAAGTCATGATATCCTATGGATAATCAATGATTATTTTTTGACATTATGAATTTTCTACATGCCAATCAATTCATGACATACAAAAAAGGAATGAAAATGTTGTTTTTTTAATATTTATTTCGTCAAAAACAGTCATAAAAGTGTGCAATCCTAAAAAAATAACTTATGATTATAGAGAAGTTATTAGACCGATCTTGGATTAGATATTGAAATTTATGGGTACTCCAGAAGTCTACCCGAAATGTTTTTATATCAGAATATCCAAAAAATATGTTTTATTAGATTTCAATGTTTTTAATAACCTTTGTGAAAGGGTCAAACCAATTATATAAATTTATATTTATGTGAAATATTTTGCTGGTGATCTAAAATTAATTTGATAACTACATGATTATATTGCACATAAATATATTGTGTAGTATGTCCAGAATAACTAGAGATGTAATTTTTTATATTTCAAAATTTATTAAAAATATTCACCAATGGGTTAACTCATGAATTTCATTAATTTCCCTGAAATTTAAATTCAATGATCACTATTTAAAATTTTACATGTAATAATAAACCAAATTTCATCCAGACATGTTTTTTTCTTGGAATTATAATATTGTTGTGCGTGTTGATTTAAAATTCAAAAATCAAATGAATAAAGTTAAAAACATACAAAACAACATTATATTGTGGCTATTTAGTAATAAAACTATTTTAATGGATATTTAAATGTGTGGATTAAAACAATGTCTATCCGATGTAAGATACAGTATGAATGATCCGAAAAACATTTTTGTTATGTTTAAGCTTAATTAAAAATGATAAACAAAGGTTCAAAACCAATAAATAACTTTTGATTATTTAGAATACATTGGAAAATAATTTTTACTTATTTTGTGATGTATTAAAATAAATTTCACATGATTCCAGCCTACGATGTAGTAAGAATGAAGGGAAATAATTTTTTTAGATTTAAAGTCATTAAAAACATTTGATGAGTGGATATCACTAACAAAAAACCACATATTATACTTATATAATACTAAAATTAATACCATTTAAGTTTTCTACAATAGTATGTCTTAATGTTAATATGACATATGGACTATTAGAAATAAAAAATAATTGTTTTTATTTATTTAGAATTAAAAAATTCTTTTCTAAGGGTAAAAATTAATAAAATTACCTCTCATTTTTGAAAAATCAATATGAAAATGGAATTGTATAAATTTTTACATGTAGTAATAGTCCGCAATTCAATCAAATTTGTGTTTTTAGTGACCTAAAGTTTGATTTAATTGGTTTAGAATTTAAAAAACATTTTTTAATGGGAAAGAACATAAAAAAGACCTTATATTTTGATTAATTCATATAAACCTTGTCATACATTAATTTTTTTACATTTTCGAATATACCGCATCTCCAACCGAAATGTGTTTTCCCCAAAATAATCAAAATATAGTTATTATTTATTTAAAAGTAAAAAACATGCATGATATGATAAAATCATATTAAACGACATATAATTGACCTAAAATCATAATAAATCATTCATTGTATAATTTTCCAAATGTATCAATAGAACCTATTACAATGCAACATTATTTATGAACTAAGTGATAAATAAATATGTTCTATTATAAATAGTTTTTTTAAACAACAATCTTTGTTTCAAAAACTATTTAAAAACCTAAAAATTATTGTATCACCACACATCATATTGATTGGTTTATTATTCCTAAAAGTAAAACATTATTAATAATCATTTTTAAATTACAACATAACAATTAAATTTATTAATCTAGGTTTTTCCTCGATGTAATTTTCTTTTGTTTCTAGGATAATTTATTATCTTATAGTTTTACTTATTTTCCTTTAACATATTCCTTCTCCTAATATGCTTATCTTTTATGAATTATTTTTATATTGTCTGGCGTAACATCTAAATCTTATCTTTTAAATCCCATTACTAATTCCCCAACATCAACATTCTATTATTTTATGACTATAGATATTATCTTATACATAAGATTCAACCACTACTTATGGATTTATACATCATTTATATTAAACTAATAAAATTGAAATATAAAGATTTCTTATTTTGGATTATTCATTTTTATTTCTAGTTTCTTTTTATTTATTTAATTTTTTTTTATTAATTTTTTTTTTATTATTATTTTAATTCCATGTTTTTTAAAATGTTTTTTCTCATGCTTATACAAATATATCCATTACTAAATGTTTTCTTCAAGATTTTGGATTTTATTGTTTTATATTAGTAAATTGGATCTATATTTGTTTATATTTGATAATGTGTTATCAATTCTGTATTTTTATTATAACATTTTATTCACCTATATATAATATTTAAATTTAATTTAAATTCTTCTCATGGATTATATCTCTACTAATTTTTTCAACCTTCACATCTTGTTATACATATTTTTAATGTTTTTATCATATTCTTACATATTCTATATTTCACTTATTCATTTCTATCCAATTTTATATTTTATATTTCATTTTGAAATAATAATTATTTTTCATCTTCTAAACCCACATATTTATTGTTTAGTGGTAGTTCAATAAACCACCCATAAAAAATAACATATTTCAAGGTGATTTTTTATAATCTGCTACAAAATTTTATGTTTTTATTTAAAAAGACACACTTTCCTCACCCAACCCTTCTCTATCCATCGTTCACTAATTCACCCCGACCTTGAATCCTAGCACACCGACCCTCTAACCACGTGCCACCAAGCTCCATTGTGCCCTATATTCCCCTGAGCTCCACATACCCCTCGACCCTGAACCCTATAATCAGCCCTTTCTAGCTCTCCCAAGTCCTCCCCTTACCCCTAAATCCTAAAAACACCACCCCTACAATATCACTATCGATAAATTTTCTATGACTCACTCATCTCCCCAAGCACCCCTTCCCCACATAAAATGAACACTAGCACCATTGTTCTTCCCCCTTGACTGCACTTGACAATATGTTGAGACCTCTGATCCCATGCCCCCCAAACATTTTTCTGAGCTTCAGTCACATCCACTTGCCCCTGATCCTTTCTGGTACTATGGTAGTTTCCCAGTTCCCCCAAATCCTTGCCAGTTGTGTCATCACTTCCCCATTCTCCCTCAATCCCTTTGTCTATGCTATGGTAACAACCTCGTTCCCCCAGATCCAATGCCAGTACTGCAGTCACATCCCCCTTCCCATACCATTACCCGAGTCATCATCCTTGATCGAGTTATCTCCCTTTAATTTCCCTCACTCAAGCCCACTCCAGAGGTGAGGTCAAATAGTTTTGATTTCTCCCTTTATCAAGAATCTGACATTGTGTCATTAGATTTGTAGATTTGTTTATTTTTTCTTAGTATGGTTGAAAAATAAAAATATGAATAAGAACACTTAATATAGGTAATAATTTTTCAATATTGATAGTTTTATAGTTTTATTTATAAATAACTAATGAAAATAATGATAGGTTTTTTGTAAAATTATTTCAATAAGAAATAAAATGTTTTTCCTAGAGGAAATCATGGTGGTTTCTTTTTTTAGAATTAGTATTATAGGCTACATGAGTATTTTTAGAGAAATCTCATGATGTTTCTCATTGAGAACCATGTCATAATTATGTTCAGATATAGAATTTAAAAATATGGAAATGACTGGATTTCTCAAGGGATGATATTTTAAATGACATGGTTTTCAAATTCAATCCTTTAACTAATAAAGCCACATGATTGTGGGTGTGACCCAACCATGGTATATTTTGTTTATTAATATATATTATGTTAGTTAATATTAAAATTTATAACAAAATTTCATCACATATAATGACTCTTAACCATCAATGATCGATCTTTTTAATTGAATATGATATCGAGATAAGTGGTGTTCAATAGATGAATTTTTTTGAATAAATTCATTAGAATATTATAGGATATGTATTAGAGGATTTCAAATATTATGAAGTACACAAAATATAAGGAAATAGAATTACTAAATATATGTAGTTTTTTGTGACATATATATTATTCTAATTAATATTATTAAAGATATAGTTTAAACCATGATGATTTATGACTAATGATAAAACACCCTCATTTTTATGGTCTTCTAAAAATCTTTCTTATATTCATTGTGGGAATATTTCAAGTTAACTTATTATTGAATCTTATTTGTTTAAGTAGTATATATATAGTATGGAGGAAGATGTGACCCTTGGTTTGGTAGTGAGCCTTACCTAAACATTTTAATTACACATACTAAATAGTGTCTCTGTTATATAAAAAATCATCAGTGTACGCATTATGGACATATTACATTATGGTGAACAAAGTAAAATTTGTTTTGGATTGCATTTTTTTAATTTCCTATTATGGTTGTGTAATTGAATTTTATTGATTATTATGGTCGAACTAGCATAATAATAATATCGTTTCCATTAAAAATAGTTAATACATTAATTCACTACCTTTATAGAATGTCTTCGGTGTATTTGGAAACAAATAATCTTTTAGAGAGGGGTATATTATTACTATTTCCACAAAGTGATGATACCCAAGGGGTGTTGAATCTATTATTGTCAAAAAAATCTCCCCCTTTTAATGATCACGTTCCATGATTTGTGAAAATAAACATCTAGTTATCACCAAATATGAAATTAATATAGGATGAGATAGAAGAAATTTTACTAGGTTCAATCAAACTATTCTTCATATAATTATAATACACATGATGATGTTTTCTTGAAATAAGTTAAAAATATCTTCTTCTACAATTTTTAAATCAAACTCATTGTCCCATTTTATATTCCCATCAATTATGTATAAATTCAAATAATTAACATTTTAATTAAATCGTGAATCTATTTATTTCAAAATAATTCCACATCACCATATTTTCCCATTATATCTTTTCGTACATAGTAATACTTAGATTTTTTAAAAAAATTAAATAATTTTTATGCATAGTGTGATATATAGGGATGAAAGTTGGATCACATTATTGATAAACACACATTAATATGATATGGGTTTGGAAGTGTTTTTGGATTTTCAATTTCCAATCAATTTTATTATGGGTGAATAAGATTTTCATGACCTAAATGTATATTTAGAAAATGGTTGAAGAGATACGAATTTTATGAACACTTGATATTATTGAAATTCCCTGATCAATATTTCTATTGGTTTTGCATGGAGAATCGAACAGTACATAATTATTGGGCACTAATTTAGATTGATATAATGAACTCTTGACTTGGTCAAAAATATACAATGTAATGATATACCTTATAAATGATGCATTCCGTATATCAAGACACAAATATCAACATAAAAACATATCATATCAGCCAATTGTTGTTGATAAAAACAAAAACATGACAAGTGATGTTTTTGAGGCTATAGGAAAATTAGATCAATATTGTAACATATAATTGGATCTTCCTCTTTATTATATGAAGAATAATATAAGAAAAACATCAATTATTAGAAAAATATGTTCATGGTTTTGCTGATGATGTAAATCAAGAGTTTTATAGTGGATGTGTGAAATATTCAAAATATTCTTTTCTGGGGATTTTGTACCATATAAAATTCCTACGAGGATTTAAAAATAAGGTTATGTGCATGTTATTGGAATTATTGCGTGACTAATTTCCAGAAGAAATGATCCCTAAGACTTTTTATGATATAAAAACGTTGGCAATAAACATGGTCTGAATTATAAAAAAATACATTCGTCTCTCAATGATTGTATTATAAATTAGGGAGTGGATTCAACCAAATAAAATTGCATGAAATTAGATTATTGTTGATGGAATTCAATGGGTGTTGTTGGAATTATGAAACAAATAATACCATGAATATGAATAAAATGAACACAGCTAAATTTTTATTTGGTATTATATTCCTTTAAATCATTGATTTCAAAGAATATCCATGTCATTGAAAACTGCTGAGAAAATGAAGTGGCATAGTATAGATAATAAAAATGATTGGTTATTTTACAACTAAGAGATTATCAATAAGGAATAAATTTGATTCATTACACCACTTTTTTTCATCTGATCCCAGGAATGTTCGTTTGGGATTTATTTCTGATGGATTCAAACCATTAAGGATATTGAGCATCAGTTATAGCATTTTGCTGATTGCTTTGATCCCTTAAAATCATCCTCTGTGGATGTGTAAAAAACAAACATATATTTTTTTACTTTGATGATTTATTACTATTAAAAAATTCATGTAATTGATATTAACGTATACTTGTAGCCTTAAATTTAATAATTATAGGAGTTATAGTGAAATGGTGTTGAGATATATGATGCACCACCTAGAAAAATGTTCAAAAAGAATACTTATCTAAGGTGGAACATTAATGACTTCCCAAGGCATGGAAATTTATTTGGTGGGAACAATTAATTAGGTCCAGATTTTACTATTTTAAACTTTCTTTTTTAGTCCTAATGACTACCTCATGAAAAGAAATAATTCTTCTTATGTCATCGACGATTTCTTGATGCATCCTATATATTTCATTTGAACAATTCAATGTTCAATGGTTATATTGATCGTAGAAAACCTCTATTTATGTTGATAGGTTTTGAAATATTGGTTAAAATTGGAAATGTTGTATCATAAATTTGGAAGGTTCATAGTTTTAATAATAGAGAAAAATGAGGTCAAAGTGCATCGTCAAGTGAAATTATAATAAAACAATAGAAGAAAAAAAGTATATTCCTCAAAATTCCACACAGGGAATTTAATTTTTTATAAAATAATATAGATGTTATGAATATTGAGAGGAATTTTTTTGACAATTTTTTCTTCACATTGATTAATGAGAATAGAAAATAAAAGTACGATCACAATTCTTAAAAATAATTACAAAAAAGAACATAAATTGTGGTCTTTACCCTAATGGTAATGGATAGTATGATTTGACAATTTTCACATTGAAAAGTAGGGATAATGATATATTCCATAAAATTTTAAAACATGTGAAGGTATATGATGAGTATTCAAGTAATATCTAAAGGTTTCTTGTTGTAATGCATAATATAATACACGTATTAGAAATTCACAATTCCCATATTTTGTTACAGTATTTTCTACCATTGTCATTGCATACATTATTAAATTAAAATTATAATCTAGTTGTTCTCAAATTATTCAAATTATTCAGAAAACTATGTGATAAAACCCTAAAACCATTTTAGTGGGGCAACTTTCAGGATATATTTTTATTGACACTTTTTTCATTTAAGATTCTATTTCCTCCATTTTTTTTTGTTTTCCTGATGCATTTAACTCTGCATTGGGTTGAGAAAGAAAATTTTGGTATCCTCATATATTATTTTTGGTTGTATCCAATTAAGAGATAATTTATTTATATATCTTGATTTAATTGAACAATTACTAGAACTTTATTAAATTCACTTTTTTTACAAATATCTTCAGCATTTGAAATCAAATGTGAAAAATAAAGCTCAACCTAAAGGATCTATTTCTAAATCCACATCGGTTGGGGAGTGTATAACCTTATTTATAGTTACTTGACTAATATTGAGATAAGATTCAATCATGTTTTTTGTTTTAATTACACATTGACTCAATATCAACCACATGGGAAATAAAAAATCATTCTTACTATTGTTCAATCAGTTAGGAAGACCTCATATGTAACACTGGAAGAAATCGAATTATTACAGGCACATAGATATGTGATGATGAATAGTGAAATTGTAGATCCATTTATTGAAGAGTTAAGGATACAAATGAATAGATGATTGATAGGCTGAACACGAAATGAAAAATATTTTACAAATATATTAATAAAGTGATTGTAGAATGGTTTTCACAATGTGTAAGTTTATAAATATGTAAATAAATATGTATATTAGGTTTACAACTATTTTTTTTAATCTAATAAATTATATTATATTTTTTCTATCATGATTACTCATAAATGAGAAAAATTTTAGAATATTTGATGTTTTTTGCTCGATCTCTTATAAAAATTCTAGAAATTTCGACACTTACAACGTGAATGGAAATAAATTTCATACATTCAATCATAAAGAGGGTTTGAAAAACTTGAATATTTTTATATTTATGTTTTCTAAAGTGGGATACTCTGGGAAGTTGACTGATGTTATCAAATTTTACTACCATTGAAATTTTTTTACTTTTTTATTCAAATGTAATTTGGTCGATATTATTAGGGGTGTTAAAAGAGATTCATTTCAATTTACTTATGTAAATTTCTCTTGATTGATGGATTCTAGTGACCAAGAATTACATGATCCATATAACTTATCATCCCAATAAAAAATTGTGTATTGTGTGAATGATATCATGGATGAAGGGTGGAGTGTAGTTTCTCATGTAAAATAATGAGACGTGTATGATATGGCTAATGAAGTGGAATATTTGACTTATAAATTTAAATCTCATAAACATAAAGTGGAAAACATATTTCTCCACTATTATATATAAATCATTAGTCTTGAAAGGGTGGATGTAGTAGATGAAGTAATTATAGAGCATTAAAATGACATGATTGAATAACAAAATGATTTTTTGTGCATTCATACATTCTTCTAGAAACAACTTATTTTATTTTAGCAGTCATTCATTATGATAACCCTATATATTATGTTTATTGGTATTGTGTATCTATTATCATATATTGTTTTATGGTTGACTTTTTTGAAATATATATATTAATGTCAATTTTATTTGAATAAATGATGGGAATGGCAAGGAGGAAGCAGTATACTGATTCCAGTTGACTCTCAGATGACATTCCCTCAACCATACTGACTGATGATGATATCAGTCTCACTCCTTACTGCATTTAGGACATTGTCCACTTTTACCCACTACAACATCTCTCTCACCCTCTAACAATTCCCCCTAAGTAGCTTGGCCAATGATTCCCCATTCAATAGCCTCAAAGGTGTGGGGGAAGGTCGCTACTCTTGGTTCATTGTGGGTATATTAGAGGGTGAATGTTATAGGTAATTTTTTTAATATTAATAATTATATTGAATTATTTTTACTATTATCTATTTTTTAAATAATATATGGAAACAAGGATACTAAAAATATAAATAAAAAATGTTCAGGGTTGTCCCATTTGACTATTATGGGGGTCCCTATAGATAATATCATGGTATTATTTTTCCAGATTCTTGGATTGCTGGCAGAATACCTAGTGACCTTTCTAATTCAGTATGATGTTTGGAGGCATACTCCTTTATCTTGTAAAAATCATGTTTTTGGTTCATAGAAAGATGTAATTTTAATACATTATGGTGTAATTGAATGTCATTATGTTATTAAATTATAATATTTCAAAATGAATCACATAGTACAATTTTTTTCCACTATTTTTATTGATCATATAACACAAAAGTGGACATAGAATAAATTTCATTATAACAAATTTTTTTCAGTTGTCACTATGTTATTATATATTTCTTCAAATTTGGATAATATTTTATTGATATATAAAATTTAAAGAACAATGGGATTTTAATCTCATCAAGTCATTATCAGAATCCTAGGATGACATAGTTGTTAAAATCCTTAGGATAGAGAATATTGGTTGAGTGTGAGGGGCGGGTTTTGGACCATTACCATTTGAGTTTTTTAGTAGGACATTGAGGATTGTAGCTATATATACTCTTGGTTGTAGTTACACCCTACCCAGAAAAGCTCATATGAAGTTTGATTCAATGAAAACAAAATTCATGAATTGGGGGCTCAGATATCCAATTTTTATAAAGCATTGTTTGATTTATATTAGACGACGATCAGATATGTCCGCAGTGATATTACTCAATTACTGGTGGTGTTCCGGTAAATAAGGAAACCTAAAAATATTTTAGTTCAATTTTTTTTATTGGTTTTAAGTTTAAATATAAATATTCAACACTTTGAAATTTTCAATATAATTATCTTACTCATGCCGATAGTCAGAAGTAGTGATGGATATAGAGAGGGTGACGATCAGAGTTCATCATCAATTAATGATCAGTGGTCTCTTTGATCTCTATGAACAATATGGAATGATACTTTTTGAGCATGTGTAACTTGAGGCATATAGTATTCACATTGTGTTTTTATGATTTCCCATGTTTTAAGTGGTTTAAACCCTTTATATTTTGTTTTTTGGTATAATTGTATGGTGGAATGTTATGGTTCGTGTAAATTAATATACTTGTTTATATATTCTCACATTACTTTGTTCAGGTTTCATGGGATAATGTATATAAATTTGGTCTAAGAAAAATATAGATAAATATATATGATTGTTTTGGGTCTCTTCAACTTAAAATAAGTTTTCCTTAGAAAAATAGATAATTAGAATATAGTGATGAACGTGGAACCCTAGTTAGAGGTTATTGTGTAAAATGAAAAGTGATTTCTAGTGGTATCTAGATGTGAGACATGATGTTGGTATCTGTAGTTGGATTCCCTCTGGCTATTCTGATATATTTGAGATGATTAAGACCAGTTAAAATATGTGTGAAATGATTATATTAATCAGGATTCATGAGAAACAACCTCATAATAGTGGGTTGAGGCTTAATGAGAAATATGATTGGGATGAGACCTTTAGTATGACATGATGTGTGATAGGGAAGAGTTATAACCAAGTGGAAGGATTAAATATCATCCTTAAGATATGGGAAATGGAATACAGGTGATGGTTATTATAGTTGTTCGATATACAGAATCATTTTTACAAGGGTATTGAGCATGATAGGTTGGGATGATACATTGGTAGTATAAACTGGAGAGATCAGGGATTTATTATATTTGGACTGGGACCTGAGGTTTGGGTTAGAGGAAATTGTTGGTATTGGTGTGACAGATAGGAGATATGTATGAGGTCATATCAATAAGATTAGATTAGGATGAGTGTGGGGGTTTATCTATCACCCTTATAGGAAAGAAATTCTTTTAGATGATATTATTGGTCTCAAGTGACTAGCACCATGGGATTTTTTTAGAGATCTATGTGATTTTATTCATGCCATATTTTTTATTTCGTGTGTGTTATTTTTTGTGCTTATGACTAGCAACATGCCTAGTGGCGGAGAGGATCATCTGGCACGACAACGCTATTAATGGAATGGATCTACCTAAACTACAAAGGGTAAAATGGGGTTCTCATGTGCATGAAGTAATATATTTCCCTATGTTGTCTTGTGTTAGGTTATTGGATGTTTCCTTGAGTATTATTGTGACATGATATTGGACCATGTCGAGTGAGAGGGTTGGTTCATGGTGTTACGAGATTCATGGATGATGGATAGTACCTTGATCGATGAGGTAGTGGGTTAGGATTCAGATATAATATTTTAGCATGATTTTTTAGGTATTGATTATAATACATAGATAATTCCCACCCTAAGACATTAGGAATGTACTAGGTTATGAGTCTGATAAAACAATGTGAGGTGATGATGATATTTAGGAATAAAATAATTATAGGTATGAAAAGTTTGAATAGTATCCCATTTAGAACATAATGACCTAATGAAAATAGATTCATGGTATCCAATATATAAAATTCTATTCAGGATATTATGAAACATGTTTATTTTTACTTTGTGCATTCATGTATATGATGGTGTATCCTTGAGAAACATTTTAAGACCCTACATAGATGTTCTCTCACACCATGAACATGCTTCCTAGTGTGTCTACATACATTTTTTTCCCTTTCAGATTATAGGATGTGTAGTGAATTGGAATATACCATCATGATCTGTAGTTGGAGGAATGTTAATGTGTCATGTGGATATCGGTAGGACCAATGTGTGTATTTTTTTAATATTTTCATTATATTTTATATGGTATTAGGATAGTAAGGGTACTATGTATGTTTTTTATAACGATGTGTCTATATTATGTGTTTCATTTTTTATGGAATTATCTATTTAATTTAAGATTACTATGATTACAATATATGTAAATTCTTTTATAACCATATTTTATAATGTTTTGGTATGGGTAAAATGGTAAGGTGTAAATATTATATATGCCTTTTCATGGAATTTTTTGTGAATTTTTTTATAGGTTTGTTCTGGGGATATAAATTATATAGATGGATTATTTTGTAATTCATCATATTGAAGAGGAATAAATGGCTGTAAAATATGGAAATTTTAATTATGGTTTAATCCATCTATATTTGATGTTTTTTTTGGGTGGTGGTTAAAAACAAAACTACATATAAAATAATTTTATTTAGAGGTGGTTTTCCTCATTTTACATCAGTTTTGGTTACAAAAATATTTACGATTTAATGGTTGTTTTAGCCATCGCTAAATCATAACCATTTCTTTGTCAAAAAACATCCATTAAGATGAATGAAATAGATATTAAATTTATGCTCTACGACGCTTAATTGAAATTTCCACCGAATGGAAGGAACTTCTATGGGTTGGATACTAACAACAGGTTTATATGAAGATTCTTGAATATTTCATTGAAAAACCTGGCAGCAATTTAAACCCCCACCAAAAAAATTAAAACCTTAAAATGAAGGTTTTCTTATAGTGCTTTCAATTTTGTATCTTTTTACATCTGATCATTTATTTACTCATTCTTTTGATTTATTTTTTCATATAATCTTTCAAAAAATAATTTTATTTTTATATTGTAATATTTTTATTCTTCTTCTTTTCTATTATTTTACAGTTTTTCTATTACATTTTTGTAGTAAAAAAGTATTAATTACATATATTTCTAATTATGCTTCTATCCTATATTATATTTATTCTAGTTTATGCTTCTCTTGATACCCATGATTTTTTCTTTTTTTCCTCCATCATTATTCTCTATATTTTTTTTTAAATACTCTTTATATTTCTAATTCATTTTTCAACATTTATTTTATATTTTTTTTATTTTTTTGTCATATCCATATAACAAATGGTTTCTTGTACTCAAATATAATTTTATTCTTCTATTTATGAATGATCCATTTTGGATTCTATTAAACATATTGTCTACCATTATAAAAAAATGACCATTGGTTTTGGCTTATTTCTTCTTCTAATTTTGGGTTAGGTTTTTTGATTTGATCTTTGATTCCAATTCTCCTTTTACATTTACATAAAATTTATCTACTAATTTTTTTATTCTTCAAATTGTTCTTCTATTATTGATCATGTATTATTACTTATGAATTTATTCCCAATTATGATTTCATTTTTATGTTTGTTTTTTGTCTTGTCTTCTATTTTAAATCACACTAATGAATTTTTCTCCTTTATTTATATTTATTTTCTTTGTTATCTCCGTTATCATTTTCATCAATAGTATCCTCCACTGTCACATTATCTAATAATTTTTTGATATTTGATTTCATCTTTTTCTATTTTTGTTTATTTTTCCTTCAATTAATGAAATATATGTTTTGACTATGACATTTCCTTCAATTTGTTTTGTGATATGATTTCTAATATTTATATATTCTCTAATTTTTGTGACCCCAATACCCCAAATCTATTGTGTAACTTTATTAAATTGGTATAGATTGAAGGATTTAATACAAAAGGACCAATCAATTTAGTTGTTTTGGAAACCATAATACATACATGAATCATATATTTTATTTATAATTATAAAATATAACAGAGAGATTCCTTTGAGAACACAACTATCACCCTATCTTAACCCTACATATTAGTCATAGTATACATATTAGGATCCTGGGAAATATAAAACATAATTAATGGTTAGGATTGGATGATATTTAAGGGTAATATTACAATGGATGATAACAAGAATAATTAATCATAAACATCTTGGAAAGGTGTATAACAAAAATGAAATCTATTTGAACATAATTTTGAGCAAAATAAAGAAAGAATAAATTTAATTGAAAGAATAAAATATAAATAATCACGTCTATATTCTATTTAAACAAATAATCTCAGAAGATATATATAAATAATCTCATAATGAAGGAATATAGAATGTCAAACACCATAAACATATCATCAAGGCTTCGTCCAAGACACCATATATAAATAGGAAAGGCCACATCCTTTAGCCAAACCCATTTTCTTTATTAGACCTACCGATGAATCTAGAAGATATAGTGGGCCTCTCCCATCACATACTAAGTCTCATTCATTCCTCAAATGAAATCTTTGAATCATAAAAAAACGTAAACATTTGTATGGATAAAATGACATACCTAATGTGAATACTTTAACCATATAGAATCAATGGTATCAGGATAGAAAATCCAATATAAAATTGATATTATGACATTAAAAAAATAAGTTAGATTATATCAAAATAGATCAAACTCAATCAGTCAAAATATCCAACTATGGATGTTGAAATAGATGATAATACTCTTATAAAATCATGATAAATTTCATTAGTGAAATACTCCTTCTTTAAATTAAAATCATTTATTTAAAATACCACACAACATATAAATACATGTTCATTGAAAATAATCATATAAAATTTAATAGAATTTTTCAATACATTATGTATTCATAAAGTTAAAAAAATTCCTCATGTCGTACAAGTTTAAAAAGTTTTTTTTAAAAGTCAATATATACCTCATTTGAAAAAAGAAAAAAAACCATTAAAACCATTTTATAAAAATTTGAAGATGGGAAAATATAATTTAATCATTTTCTTGGATAACAGTAAAAATATTTTGGAAATCAATTCTACGAAACATAGGCATGGATAAAAAATATTCACTAGTAGATACTTAATTCTAAACAATCTCGAATAATAATGTGATTGTGGAATTGACTACTACATTGTACCTTACATTAGTTTGATGTTCATTAAACTCCTATATAATTGTTTAAATAATGTTAGAAATTTATACTAGTACCATATAAAAATTTATTATATCATATATGATACTCATATTTTTTTTGTTAATAATATTTTGTAATTACCCTTATTTCAAGTGTTTAATGCTTCAATTTCCTATGTATGTTTTGTCAAGTAGGACCTCAATATAATGAATATGATAAATTTATATCGTCACAATATTTACATTAAGATAATATATATTATATTTAATCATTATATATATATATATATTCATTCTGGGATGGTTAACCTGGAAATTTAATTACATCGCATCATGGGGATGGTAGGTCATACATATTCCCAAGTGATAGTATCATTCACTTTAATTCTGAAAAGATATGAAATATGTGTGTATATTTATTACAAAAAATAATTATAATGTAATAATTTCTTTACATATCCATTAATTCCCTGATTAAACCCATAACATTAATGTGGTAATGAAAAACATATTATACTATGGCGTGGAGACGGTAAGTCATATGTAGTCACATGCGTTGATTTTTTTTCATTGGAAAACCAAAACATTGTATAATTTTCTACCATAATCATAATAATATTTTATAATATAATTTATACTAGATTTATAACTATTTAATTGAAAAAACTGAAGAATATGAAGTATAATAATAAATGTACATTAATGAGTTGTTAAAAATGACTACCTCTTCTTCAGCAGAACACCTTTAGATCTCTTCAAAAGCGATCATCTGTGGGACTTTTTGTAAGACTAGGATCTCCAAAACATTGATAAGTATATTGGTTAGTTAAATGGTTAGGTTTTGGTAAACCTATAAAGCTCAATGTGGTGTGATGAAGTGATGGAAGATGTTCTCTTTTATAATTGAGGTGTGGGGCACTTTTGGAAACTCTCAAAAAATATCTAAATAATAAAAATTATGACACAATTTTAAATGGTTACAAAGTGAGATATTTCTATTATTATTTGAGGATGGTTCCAAATCTTCTCAACCAATAATATCTAGAAATGTTTATGTCACTTTATTAAACATATATTTTGGTTTTAACCCTTATTTAAACCATTTAACTCTTACCACGACCACATGTATTTTTACTAATTGATGTTTAATAAACATTCACTAAAATAAGAAACAAACCATATATGAGACATTGATGAAATTTAAAGCATTATTAAAATGAGTTTTCTAAATTTTAAATTTTAATGAATTTTATATCATTTAATAAAATATTAATTATTTTAATATAAATTTAATGACAATTTTGATACTACTAATTACATTGAATTTTTTTAAAAAAATATTAAAAAATATATATTAAAACCAACATTTATATTATATCCCATACACATCAAACTTATCTATAAAATTCTCGGATGTCATTAATTATGTAAAATAATATATATATTAATATTTTAAAAATCATTTATTTGATATTCCAACAAATTAATTAATTACACCATCATCACTGTGTAAGTTTTTAAGGTAATTATATATAATTTAAAAAATACAAATAAATTATCAAGGTGATGATAAACCTTTTCTATTTCAAATTACTATTTATAGCCGATTTTATCTTTTGTATAACCCTAAATTAAAAATGATGTAGTTGTTAAGTATATGAGTATGGAATCTTAATATTTTCATTAAATAAAATATTATAAATGTAATACTCTCATCCAAGTAGCATAAAAATGTTATAATATCAGAAAAATGATTATTTTCCTCAACACCCACTTATCCAATGAAATTAAGAGATGTGTTAATATAATTAATTATCCATAAAAATTACATAATCGTGTAAATTATTTTAGAAATTACTTTATTAAATTCCCAAATATATTTTCATTTTAGAGTTTTAGAGAATTAGAAAATAAATCATACATATCAACCCACAAGCATAAAAATAGGGAAGTATGGGAAGATTATCCATTTTATCCAAAATTCAAATGTTTTTAACAAAAAACATGAAATAATTTAACGAAAATTCTTCAAAAGATCCATCATTGGTTATCTATTTCTATTAACCATCATTAATCCATTTGAATTTTAAAACCAAAGATCAGCACAAAAGGAAATGTATGGGATATAAAGATATGGAAAAAATCATTCCCTAAAAACTTATAAAATTTGGAATAAAATTGCACAAGATATGCTTCTCGCATATTAATTATCTTATACTTACATTGTGAAAGATATTTATTTACCCAAATCATAGAAATCATAAATAATATCTTAAAGGTGACTTAGGAAATTAATTAATTAATATTTTATCCCTCACTACTAAAATAGTATTTTTAACCTTCATACCAGGAAAGTTGGGGGAGCACCCCTTTATTAAAAGGAAAATAAAACACAAACCCTTTTAAGGGAAAAGGGGAACCCAAAATCCCATAGCAAACCCGTATGTTTGGAATAAGGAGTTAAAATACAGTTGCTCGAGAGCCCAGTGGGACATATCCCATTAAAAACCAAAGTCTGATCCAAATCCAAATCTTTTGCAAAAAAGACAAGAAAAAATAAACCAGTCCTTAGTCAACAAACTCATGTCAACCCCAGAGACCCCCAAAGTCCCTCATTCAAACTTTTCAAACTTTATATCTACATTATAATGTAACCCTCATGGAAACCTTATAATGTAACTATCACGACTATCTTATGGTGTAATCATCGTAGTTACACTTGGAGTAGCCCTACGGTTGACCTCTAACAAACAGATTCCAAATTCATATGAGGGATATATATGTCTCCCCCTTCATCAAAAGAAGTTCACAAAAACTATTATATAATCAAAATACAATAATACTTGTATAAAACATTATTTTTGAATTTTTTAAAAATAAATATTTAAAAGAGGATTTTTAAAGTAATGTACCTTATAAATAACACATATTTGATGTGAGAATTGATAAAAACAATGGAAATTGTGTATAAAAAATAAATACACATAATAAAAAAAATATATAAATTTTTTTTCACTAATAATATTAGTACAACATATTCAATTAAGTAGAAGGTTTACCCAAAGAATGAAAATTGGGTTAAGAATTCCCTTACATCTCGTTAGTCTTATTTTAAAAGTGTCCAAACCTATTAGATAATGGTTTAAAGAGAGTTATTAGTACATCAAA
This sequence comes from Viscum album, assembly GCA_963277665.1. Lineage (NCBI taxonomy): Eukaryota > Viridiplantae > Streptophyta > Magnoliopsida > Santalales > Viscaceae > Viscum > Viscum album. The sequence goes on along the minus strand of OY728156.1, from coordinate 1,703,840,711 downwards.
GAACCATATTAATATTTATAAGTATATATATGATATTCTTAAAATATATTTACACCCATTTATTAATAATATTTTGTTACTTTAATTATTTCGAGTGCATTTATTTCATGGTTTTCATGGTTTGTTCATTAATCATTTTCTTGTCAAAAGGAAAGAAAGATAAAAAAGTGTAGTGGAATAGTGTTGAAATATATTCAGAATTTTAACTGATAACATTTATAAATTTTTTATGGGGATGAATGATTAGATAAATATTTACTGAGAATGATTTAATTTAATTTGTCTATTTTTATGATCACCACTAAATTATTAAACTTTTTTAAATATAATATTTATATATTGGATCAATAATATTAAATAACATATAACATGAATAATAAGATTTTATTTAACCATAATAATGTTTTTATAAGAATAATTTATGGTGCTAATGAAAAATAAACGTGTATCGTCCTCGATGGTGGTAAATTGATACATAAGAAATGATGTTCTCAATTTTAGAAAAATAGGGATATGAGAAGAATTTTGATGATTAATTTTTTTATAAACAATATAAAATTACATTATATATAAGATAATTTGGTTTTAATTTCACTTGGATAAGGGGAGTTGATGATATTTTCAGAAAAGAAAAATAATTGAAAGCAAAATAAAAGAAATAGAATGAGGAGTTTACCTCTTGAATTATCCTCCTTGAGAATTGCCTTAATGCCCTTTGTTTTGGCCTTTTTGGTGAGACCAGAAGGTATTGGACGTGGGTAAAATGCTTGGTAAGGGAACTGGGATGAAATTAAACAAGATAAAAGTCATTAAAGTGTGAGAAGACGAGGTGGTGAGGGTTGGTATTTATTGTGGTGGAGAGGGGTGTTTTTTCATTATTATATTCATTAGTTTATTATTTTGGATCAATAATAGAAATAGTTTGAGAATTATCACAAAATATATTTAAATAGTGGAGGATATTTTTAAATTGTGGGATTTTATCAGTGTTACATCATCTATGTCTCAATAAATGGCGTATTTAGCATATATCGTAAATTTCCACACACCAATATTCACAAAAAATCATTTATTTCAGAAAAATCCCAAAAATTCAACAAAACCACTTTTGACATGTAAAATTCAGTAATTAACTCTATTTTATGAAAATAATTTGATAAATATGAGAAAATTAATTTTTAATTAAAATCAAAAATAATTTTAGGAAACCCTTCTTAAAACTATAACTGATTTTATAACACCATGAAAACATAATCAATTTGTCATAAATATATCATATAATAATAAGATAATATAATTTTAATTTTTTAAATAATTTATGAAAATATATTTACTTTTAAATAATTATATTTGTTATAATGTTGTAATCAAATATTTATGACATCCAAAAATACCAACAATTAATTAATTTTTTTAAATGTTCATTACTTATTAAATGATATAAATATAAAATACATTCACTTATAAGATGGATAAATTATATTTATAATGTTTTAGACAATTTTTCTATTCTTTTAACCAAATTACTATTCCTAATGTTCAAGTTACTATTCCAAAGGCCATGTTACTATTACATCATTTTAAATCTGTAACACCCCGAGATTTTATGAAAAATATTATTTCAATTTCATTATTGTCGTGTGTTTTATGCTACACCAAGATCACCTTGCGCTATACGCAACACCGTATTAGCTTGCAGTATACACAACACTATTCTTGGATCATGTTACACACAATTTTGATAATAGTTATTCTATGCAACATTGAGTATATATATATATATTAAATGTATAAATGAAATATGGTTAGATTATGTTATGAGAAACAACGAGGGATTCTTGTACAGCATGCAAACATGACTTGGCATGCATTACACACAATCACGACCTTCCTCGATTGTGTGTGTTGTACACAATACCAGGTTTTACTAAACAACGATATATTATTATAATATTAGTATGAACTAGCCGTTATAAATAGTATTAACTAAATTTTGAATCTTATAAAATTATTCTTCTTCTTTCACATTTTCTAAAACATGGTATAAGAACAAAATATTTTTTTCGGGTAAAATAAGTATTTGTCAAAAAAATGCAGTTTTGCCGCCTTTTGATGGGGCACCCACTTTAAATCTAGTTTTTGACATGTCTATAAGATCAATTTGAAAAAAATAAAAATCTTCTTTGGAATCATGAAATAAAAATTTACTTTGGATTAATTTTCATATCATTCTGGTAACTTTCTTATTTTGATGAATAGTAAAAACACGCTATATTTTAATTAAAAACAACTTTTTTCATCACAATAATTTATATGGATAAATTATAATATTTAATGGTTTTAAAGTATAAATATAATTTATTTTAACCATTTAATATAATGTATGTCATTAGCATTGATTCTACCTTGAATTCGTAGGATAAATCAATTCAATCTTTTACAATGTTTTAAAGAAAAAATTCGTTTTCTTTCGACAACGAGATTAATTTTAATTTAATTTCTGCAGATTTTGTGAATTGAATTTGGAAAAATTGATTCCATATATGGAATTAGTGGATCCAAATTATTTTAATAATCTACTTTTTATTTTTGGGAATTATAAATAGTAACTACGGTAAATTTTATTTACTATAGTTAAAGGTAAATCGGGTAATTAAGGGTAAATATAATATTATAAAATTGCCCTAACATATGTAAAATTCCTATTGGATGACTAAAAGTCGACCTATGTCACCTAAGGGTCAGATTAGATTCATTTAATGGACTTTTTTCAATGAATATTATTTAATTATTATTAAAACCAAAGAATGTGACAACATGTCACTTTCTTAAATCTAATAAGTATAATAATTTTACATTAGTGATACACTTCATGAAACTTCGAACATGAATAGTCTCCAGAATTATAATACAATTATCTACATCATAGGTATTTATTTATAATTTTTAGGGATTAAATAATTATCATTTATTATGACACAAAGATGATGCAGTAATTGTCTTATTAATGAAATGTTTGACATAATTGATGTTATCAATACCCAAATAAATGTAATTTAAGACTTTTTATGAATTAAACTAATTTTATAGGTTAATATGACATGTTAGTATTGATTTAATTAATTTTATTCGAACTAATCATTCTGTTATGATTTTCAAAAAAATAAATTACTAAATAGTGTCAAAATTGACATAAAATAGTTTTTAAAACAAATATAATATTATTAATTGTTATTTTATTCTTAAATATCTAAGGCCCAGCCAAATAACTTAGATAAAGTTATATATATTAATAATAAACAACTTGGGTTCGTTTGGCTTCTTATAGTACGTTTATTATCCTTATATAGTATAAGAACACAAGAAGACACGGTAAAAGTAAAATTATTTAACTCCATGTTAAATGGAAATGATAATGTTAAAATAGGAACCTGAACTCGTCTAAATTCTATTGGATTAAAGTATTTCGACCCATACCGACCATATATTCTAAATAAATCAATTTGGAGATATTTAGAACCTAATTTGACTTTATAATAAAATAATAGTTTTAGTTATTCCAAAGGTACCCCTCTCCTCCCTTATAAAAGGGCATCTCCTCCTCCCTCTTCCTCACACCACTTTGAGCCTTCAAGCTCGTCCAAACCCTGACAATTTTTCCTCTCCACTTCCCTATAAACATCCTAGAGGTTCTGGTCTTCTTCAAAGACCTATTTTAGTAACCTAAAAGGAGGTCTCAAAGAAGCACTTCAAAGAAGAGGTAATGTCTGTTACCGATTCATTCATCTTTATTTCTTCTTCCACTTCTTCATATTTAGTTGTTTCGTTATGAAGTAATAACATAGGTATCACTCATATACCGATATGTTATTATAATTATGAAACAACCCTATTTCACCATCTATCCATCCTACGGAAAAAGAAATCACCGCGCGTGCGTACGTACGGAATACTGTCTCTACGTCGTGGTGTAATCTATTTTCCACCACCACATTACATTGATGGGTATAATGGTGTAAATAATGACTATATATGACTGTTAAAAATTTATATTGATTCTTAAATAGTATACATACACTCCAATACAATTCGACGATCATGGGAACGATATCATCGCTCGTGCATACGTATGGAATACTGTCTCCACGATGTGATGTGATTCGTTCTACATGATCTTCATTGCATAATGATTATATAAATGAATTGAATGAATGAATATGATATATATTACAATAATACCATTCTGTAAATGAGGTATGTATAACCTAAAGAGAATAATAAGAATTTATTCGACAAACATGCATAAGAACAAAAAAGTAATAAACACCCGAATATAAAGTAGTAATTAAATATTACTAATAATAAGCTAAGAATATGACCATATGTGATATCATAACAATAAGTATGATTCTGGAATATGTCAATAACATTATTTAAATCATTATACAGGAGGTTTGGACACTTACGAAGAAAATCGGATCTAAGGTAAGGGAAATATCACAATCTCATTTTTATCTGAGATTGTTTATACTTTAGTATTTACTGGGGTGTATTTTATCATCCACATCCATGTTTCCCCAATATTTAATATTATTTCCATCCACCTATAATTTTTTAAATCCAATTTTACCCTTCAGTGAGTTTTTAGTAAAGGATATGAAAGGAATCTTTTGTCATTTTTCGTAAGAGGTACTTTTTGAATTTTCCGACAAAAGTACGAAGAATGTTTTTTAACTTATACGGCCTGAATGGATTTTTAAAACATTATTTCCAAAAATATTACTTTACAAGTTTTCACATTTATTTTTAATCAACTTATTTTAGTTAATAATTGTACGACATGTTAAGAAAGGAAAAGTGTTTTTGAAGTAGAAAGGATATTTTCCTCATTAATGGAGTTCAAGTGTTTTATCAAAATTATTATCCATCTAAGAAAATAAAGGGATATGTTTCTATCCCTATTATTACATTGATTTGATTATGTTGTAATGGAATTATATTTTTATGATTTATTTTATCTTATATGAATTTTTTTAGGATGTCACATTGTTTAAGATTCCCATTTTTATTACATGGGTTATACTATGATGTATGGTTTCTGATTTTGTGGCACACATAAGAATGGTGTCATTATGAGATGGGTGGTACCTATATCACCCTCTAATGCATTGGGTAAAGATTTTATATCTCATGAGATAGACATGGCTGGAATGGTAGGTTATACCGGTTCAATGAGACAGGACTGAAACGAGGAATGAACTCGGTTCAGAAATGGAATTTGTCCACTAAGATAGTCTTGGAAATGAGTCTTGACTAACAAGAAATGATTCTCTATGATTATGTGTTTATTCCACAAAGTTTCATGTTTTATGTTATGATTATTGGGATTCCATTTCACTACTATGATTTATCCCATGTTATGAAATTATGATCTCTTTTGCAGGTTATGATTTCCAAAAGATATGTTTTTATGAATATGACGTGATTGATATTTCTTTTGATTACCCTTACTGAGCATTGGAGCTCACCCTTTTATGTTTTATTTTCCCCAGGAAATAAAGAAAGGATTTAGGTTAAAAAAAAGAATATCCTTATGGGATATGTTGAAGATATTTCACCAGGATTAGAAGATTATATTCCGAGTTTCCAAAGACACTAAACTATTACGGTCCATCTGTGTGTGTTTTTGTTATGTACTAAGTATTCCGCAAAAGTAATGTAATGTCTATGTATGTTAAGCTTTGCATCTTTATAGTTGGTATCAGAGGAAAGGTTTAGTCAACCTTTGGAAACTAGGATGCGAAAATGTTAGTGAAATCCCTAAAGATATTTCTAAGGTATGTTTAGGTATGTCCCTAAGGATAAGTATACATAGAGGATATAGTCATAGAACTACGGTAACGCTCTTAGAATTTAACCTAAGATGTTAGATATTGAGGGTACTCCCCCTTTACTATGTTGTTTTTCTCTAGCTGGATTTTTGCCTCTCACAATATTCTTTTTGGGGTTTAGACGATGGCTGGAACCTGAAGGAACTGTGTTGATCAATGTAATGGAAAATGCAATGATTTTCCTTCTGAACAAACAAATGTTATGGGAGATGGAGTGCAAAATATTATTGCTATACTTACACAAGATATGAATCATTCTGGACTTCCAAATGAGCAGAGAAGGGAACAACATTCTATTGAGTCCTTCATGAGGCAACGTCCACCTTCTTTTAGTGGGTCTCCTGATCCACTTGTTGCTGAACAATGGATCAGTACCACTGAAAAGATATTTTCAGTTCTTCAATGTTCTGAACATGATAAAGTCATATTAACCGTATATCGTTTGGAAGGTGAAGCTGATCAATGGTGGAATCTTATCAAGAATACAAGTCAAAGTGATGAAATTGAGCCCATGGAATGGGATGAGTTCAAGAACTTATTTTTCAATAAGTACTTCCCTCATATTCTTCGAACAAATATGGAGAAGGAGTTTCTTGAACTAAAGCAAAATGATGATGAATCTGTTGGTATATACATAGAGAATTTTACAAGGCTTGCAAGGTATGCATCTGGATTTATCATCCAACCTGAAAGTAAAGTTGATCGATTCTTCAGTGGCTTAAAACAAAATCTTCGAAAGGCATTAGCTATAAGAGACTTCAGTAGCTATGAAGAATTTGGGCGTTGTGCTATCAAGGTAGAAATGGAAGTTGGTGTTACTTATCCATCTCATAGTTTTGACAAGAAACGAAGATGGAGTTCAAGGAGAAATCTCAGAATAATGGTGAAAAGAAGATAAATGTTTCCTTATGCTCAAAGTGTGGAAAGAAGCTTGGTGGAGATTGTCTTTAAGGGACAAGTAAATGTTTCAAATGTGGAAAGGAAGGTCATTGGGCATTTGAATGCCGCTATGATGGGAAGAAGATGCCTAATGATGCAAATAAAGGAAGGGATACACAGAATGAACCTACTACCCTTCAATGCTTCAAGTGCAAGGAAATGGGGCATTATGCTAATAAATGCCATAATCCAAGGGTTAGTGATGATCGACATGAGAAACCACTTAAGGAAAAGGACAAAGGGAAGTCGCATGTGATCACCATTGGCGATGCTGAATATGAAAACGATGTGTTTGAATGATTAAGTGTTTATGTAATGGGATTCCAGAATAATGTTGTATATAGTATCGTGGAATATTGGAATATTTATGTTTTGGTCTATTGAGGTTTTCAATAATTTTATGGCATCTGTAACCATGAAAAGTGATTGAAATATTTTTGGAAAGCAGATGATATGCACATAGGGAAGGGATAATGAGAATCTAATATGTTTGATAGTATTCATGAGGTCATGATTTATACAAGGACTATGTGATATCATGGTTTGAGGATATAGAATTTTGAGGAATTTGGTATGTGGAAAGTGTTAACTTTTAACTGCATTCATGTTTTCACTAAGGTTCAATGGATATTCATTCTTCAACAGAATACATGATTAAGGTATTCACATGTTTGTAATTTGACCAATAAGATATATCTTATGATATATGGGGGATAAATAATGGAATTCACGTGACCATTTTCTTTATACTATGAGCTTGGACTGAAGTATTTTAGATAAGCCTAAAGATTGGAATGGATTATGTTGGACATAATTTAGTATTGTTTAAGGATAAAACTTTTTTGATATTGTTTTTGGGATGTTATAGTAATATACCTTTTGAAAAAGGACAACCTGTAGGACGGGCGACAACCCATCGCGACGGACAAGGCTGTGGGAATCGAACCCACAACCAAAGTGCGACTGGCTTTTATCACCTACCACTGGCATAAAGGAAGTCCCTATTTAGTAGAAACTAGTTTTATTATATTAAGCAGTGTGATATATGAAGTATAAGTCCATTTTAGGAACCATATATGATTAATCTCACTATAGATGGACTTGTGTATTTTTTTGATAACTTTTCAATCCTTTTGTTTGAGACAGATGGAATGACCCATCATTCTATCACATGGTATGCTAACACATCACGAATGACAAATTCAACTTCATTTCTTTAAGAGATGAAGTGGAAATTGTCCAAAGAACGACAAACGGTGAGACTATTCCAAAATCATGAAAGTATTTCTTCTAATTACAATTTCATCAACTTTAGGGAAATGATATTGAAAACAAAAAATGTTGTCCTAGTGCTCTTATATCTAATGAATCAGATGGTACCTTAGATCGTCACAAATTTATGGCTTTGTGATTGCTGGCTTTTCCATAGCCATGTTCTCTACCACTCTCCATCAGAACATGATGGTTAGATTTCTCTTCCATATCCATATTTTCACCTATGTGGACACCTAGTGATTAGTTTATTTGGGAAACCATTCCGTTTCATACTTTTGTTTTTAAGGATTGGTTTTGGTATTCCTGTTTACGATGTGGGTTTCTATTAAAGAAACTTTCGAATAGTAAACCATTTATAACCCCAACGAATTTTGAGGGAGAAATAAATTTTAATGGGGGTAGAATGTAACACCCTGAGATTTAATGAAAAATATTCTTTAATTTCATTAATGACTTGTGTTTTATGCTACACCAAGGTTACCTTGCGCTATACGCAACACCGTATTATCTTGCAGTATACGCAACACTATTCTTGGATTGTGTTACACATAATTTTGATAATAGTTATTCTACGCAACATTGAGTATATATATATATATATATTCAATTTATAAATTAAATATGGTTGTATTATTTTATATGAAACAATGAGGGATTCTTGCACAGCACGCAACCCTGACTTGGCTTGCATTACATGCAATCACGACCTTCCTCGATAGAGTGTGTTGTACGCAATACTGGGTTTTACTAAACAACTATATATTATTATAATATTATTATGAACTAGCTGTTATGAATAGTATTAACTAAATTCTGAATCCTATAACATTATTATTTGTCTTTCACATTTTCTAAAGCATGGTATAAGAACAAAATAATTTTTTCGGGTAAAATAAGTATTTTTCAAAAAAATACAGTTTTTCCGCCTTTTCACGGTGCAGCCACTTTAAATATAGTTTTTGACATGTTTATAAGTTCACCTTGACAAAATAAAATTCTTCTTCGGAATCATGAAATAAAAATTTACTTTGGATAAATTTTCATATCATTCTGGTAACTTTCATATTTTGATGAATAGTAAAAACATGCTATATTTTAATTAAAAACAACTTTTTTCATCGCAATAATTTAAATGGTTAAATTATAATATTGAATGGTTTTAAAGTATAAATATAATATATTTTAACCATTTAATATAATTTATGTCATTATCATTGATTCTACCTTGAATTCGTAGGATAAATCAATTCTATCTTTTGCAATGTTTTAAAGAAAAAACCCGTTTTCTTTCGACAACGGGATTAATTTAAATTTAATTTATGCAACTTTTGTGTATTGAATTTGGAAAAATGGATTCCATATTTGGAATCAGTGGATCCAAATTATGTTAATAAGCTACTTTTTATTTTTGGTAATTATGAATATTAACTACGGTAAATTTTATTTACCATAGTTAAAGGTAAATCGGGTAATTAAGGGTAAATATAATATTATAAAATTATCATAAAACATGTCAAAATCTTATTGGATGACTAAAAATCGACACATATCACCTAAGGGTCGGATTAGATTCATTTAATGGACTTTTGACAATGAAAATAATTTAATTATTATTAAAACCAAAGAATGTGACAACATGTCACTTTCTTAAATATTATAAGTATAATAATTTTAATTTAGTGATACACTTCATGAAACTTCTAACATGAATAATCTCTATAATTTTAATACAATTATATCCATCATAGTAATTTATTTATTATTTTTAGGTGTTAAATAATTATCATTTATTATGACACAAAGATGATGAATTAATTGTCTTATTAATGAAATATTGACATAATTGATGTTATAAATATCCAAATAAATGTAATTTAAGTCTTTTTATGAATTAAACTAATTTTATAGGTTAATATGACATGTTATTATTGATTTAATTAATTTTTTTAGAACTAATCATTCTTTTATGATTTTCACAAAAATCAATTACTAAATAGTGTCAAAATTGACATAAAATAGTTTTTAAATAAAATATTATATTATTAATTGTTATTTTATTTATAAAAATATAAGGCTCAAAATAATGACTTAGATAAGTTTATATATATTAATAATAAACAACATGGGGTTTGTTTGGCTTCTTATAGTATGTTTATTAACCTTATAGTATAAGAACACAAGAAGACACGGTAAAAGTACAATTATTTAACTTAATGTTAAATCTAAATGATAAGGTTAAAATAGGAACCTAAACTTGTGTAAATTCTATTGGATGAGAGAATTTCGACCCATCCCCACCTTTGATTCAAAATAAATCAATTTGGATCTATTTAAAACCTAATTTGACTTTATAATAAAATAATAGTTTTAGTTATTCTAAAGGTACCCCTCTCCTCCCTTATAAAAGGGAACCACCTCGTCCCTCTTCCTCACACCACTTTGAGCCTTCAAGCCCAGCCAAACCCTGCCAATTTCTCCACTCCAATTACCTATAAACATCCTAGATGTTATGGTCTTCTTCAAAGACCTATTTTAGTACCCTAAAAGGAGGTCTCAAAGAAGCACTTCAAAGAAGAGGTAATGTCTGTTACCGATTCTTTCATCATTATTTCTTCTTCCACTTCTTCTTCATTAGTTGTTTCATTATGAAGTAATAACATCAGTATCAATAATATACTAATATTTTATTATAAGTATGAAACAACCCTATTTCACCATATATCCATCCTACGGAAAATGAAATCACCGCGCGTGCGTACGTACGGAATACCATCTCCACGCCGTGGTGTAATCAATTTTCCACCACCACCTTACTTGGAGTGGTATAATTGTGTAAATAATGACTATATATGACTATTAAAAAGTGATATTTATTCTGAAATAGTATACATACACTCCAATACAACTCCACGATCATGGGAACAATATCATCGCTTGTGCGTACTTACGGAATACCGTCTCCACGATGTGATGCGATTCATTCTACAAGATATTCATTGCATAATGATTATATAAATGAATTTAATTAATGAATATGATATATATTACAATAATAACATTCTGTAAATGAGGTATCTATAACCTAAATATAAGAATAATAATTTATTCGTCAAACACGCATAAGAACAAAAAAGTAATAAACACCCGAATAACAAGTAGTAATGAAATATTACTTATAATAAGCTAAGAATATGACCATATATGATATCATAACAATAATTATGATTCTGGAATAAGTCAATAACATTATTTAAATCATTATACAGGAGGTTTGGACACTTACAAAGCAAAACGGACCTAAGGTAAGGGAAATATCAAAATCTCATTTTTATCCAAGATTGTTTATACATTAGTATTTACCGGGGTGTATTTTATCATCCACATCCATGTTTACACAATATGTAATATTATTTCCATCCAAGTAAAAAATTTTAAATCCAATTTTACCCTTTGGTGAGTTTTTAGTAAAGGAAATGAAAGGAATATTTGGTCGTTTTTCGTACGAGGTACTTTTTGACTTTTTTGACAAAAGTACGAAGAATGTTTTTTTAACTTATACGGCCTGAATGGATTTTTAAAAAATTATTTCCGAGAAGCTTCATTTACAAGTTTTCATGTTTATTTTTAATCAACTTCTATTAGTTTATAATTGTACGACATGTAATGAAAGGAAAAGTGTTTTTGAAGGAGAAAGGATATTTTCCTCAAGAATGGTCTTCAAGTGTTTTATCAAAATTATTTTCCATATAAGATAATAAATGGATCCGTTTATATCCCTATTATTACATTGATTTGATTATTTTGTTATGGAATTATATTTTTATGAATTCATTTATCTTATATGAATTGTTTTATGATGTCACGATGTTTAAGATTCCCATTTTTATTACATGGGTTATGCTATGATGTATGGTTTCTGATTTAGTGGCACACATAAGAATGGTATCATTATTAGATGGGTGGGACCTATATATCCCTCCAATGCATTGGGTAAAGATTTTATATCTCATGAGATAGACATGGTTGGAATGGTAGGTTATACCGGTTCAGTGAAACAGTAATGAAACGAGGAATGAACTCGGTTCAGAAATGGACATTGTCCACTAAGATAGTCTTGGCTATGAGTCTTGATTAACAATAAATGATTCTATATGATTGTATGTGTATGCCAAAAAGTTTCATGTTTTAAGTTAGTATTATTGGGATTCCATTTCACTACTATTAATTATCCCATGTTATGAAATTATGATCTCTTTTGCAGGTTAATATTTCTAAAAGATATGTACTTATGAATATGATGTGATTGATATTTATTTTGTTTACCCTTAATGAGGATTTGAGCTCACCCTTTTATGTTTTCTTTTCCCCAGGACATAACGAAATGATTTATGTTAAAAAAAAGATGATCTTTATCGGATATTTTGAAGATCTTTCACAACGATTAGAAGATTATATATCGAGTTTTCAAAGACTCTAAACTATTACGGTCCTTGTGTGTGTGTTTTTGTTATGTACTAAGTATTCCACAAAAGTAATGTAATGTCTATGTAAGTTAAGCTTCGGGTCTATACAAAATCTTTTAATTTCTATAAATAAAACTTATTTCATTAAAAATTTATAATTAATTTAACTATTTAATTCTAAAATTAAAACAAATCATTATATAAGTACCTAGTTTATTAAATTCTCCCCACCTTTTGCAAATTGCATCCTTGCCATTTTTATTTACTTATTAAACAAGTGAGGGTAATTTTCCCTCTAATAATTTTCAGATTTACATATTTCTCATTATTCCATGTGTGTTTCTCTACAAAACCATAACCTAGTAAATTATCTTATTTCCTAATACTTCTTGTCTATGATAAAAAATATGAACATGTTTCTCATTATAAATGAGGTTCTCTTCTAGCTGAACTACTTCTCGACTAAAAACATGAGATGAATATGAAACATACATTATCAACTTTTAAACCCAAAAAACATTGTGTATCTTAAATAAACTCAGTGAAAAAATCCACCTTATAGGAAAATAGTCCAATTTTATCCATGATTTAATAATTTCTAATGAACCATGTACATATACTTCCTTTCTTACCAAAATGTAAAACACCTTTCACAGGTGATATTATAAAAAAATTTGATCACCTACCACAAAAGAAAGGCCAATACTCCTATTATTATTATAACTTTTATGCCTGTTCTGAGAAATCCTCATGTGTTTCTGGATCATATTCACTTTATCTACCACTTCTTCTACTAATTCTTGTACCATCAACATCTTTTACCCAACATAATCCGAAAAATATAGAGTTTGGCATAGAATTATATATAATTCCACTAATGGTTCCATCTGTATACATTAATGAAATGTATTATTATAAGAAAACTCTATTAAAGAATGATTTTGATCTCAAATCCCATGGTATTCTATGGAACATGATCAAATCATATCCTCTAATGTCTAAATTATTCAAAAAGTCTGTTCATTAGATTGAGGATGATGATCAGTGATGATGTTTAATTCAATTCCCAATGACATCGGAAGGGATTTATAAAATGTATAAGTGATCCTAGGATCACGATAGGATATAATAGATAGAGTAACTCTATTTTACATGAAAATATCTTTCAGGTATAGTAGAGAATGTTGATCTTGAGAAATATTATCTCAAATATAAATAAAATGTATAGATTTAGAATGTCAATCAACAATAACCCAAAAAAAAATTTTACCTCTAGAATTCATTAGTAGTCCAACAACGAAGTCCAAGAACATATTTTCACATTCCCACTCATGCACTACAAAATGTTGAAGCATCCCCTGTTGGAACCAAGACCATCTATTCATGTAATGGAGTATGGTTTGTGTTTGTTTTCAATCCTTAGTGGAAGTTCATAATGTGTACCAGCAAAGTGATCATACTGTTCAAGCAGACAACAATATTGAAGGTGGCATTGTTTCCTAGTGTTTGCCAAATTTCTGGGCCTGAAAAATGAAAAATGGAGAAAAGTGTTTTTGGCAAATAGACTTGCGTGACTTGTACACAAAAGAGACGAAACTTGCGTGCCATGTGTTTTTCAAGATCAGAACATGGAAAAATGGAAAAGAGATAAGGGTCGCACAAGTTTTGGGCTGGTCGCACAAGTGACCTGTGTGCTGAGAAAAAGGCTTGCATGATGATGCCTATGATGTTTGGAAAATTGCGTTCTGGTTGTTCTTCATGATCAGAACATCAAAATATGGAAAAGGAAATTAGGTCGCACAAGTATTAGTTGGGTCGTGCAAGTGAGTTGCGCGGCATAGGCTAGGTTGGTTAGAGATGCGCGCCAGGACTTGCGTGCCGTAAGGACACTTGCGCACCACCACACATGTGGTCCAGTTTGCCTATAAATAGAGGACCACCCCACCTCATTAACAACAGAGTTCAATACATAGAGATTTTTCTATCTCTTGTCATGAAAGTGGTTGAGTCTCGGAAGTTGTAGTTGGGTCACGCAAGTAGAGGCTGCGCGCCAGTTGTTGGCTGCATGACCAAGGTAGTTTGGGAGATAAAGGCGCATCGTCGCTCAAGTTTGTGGTTGAAAGAGGCAGTGTCGTGAAAGTGGGTTGGTGACACATGCGTGCCAAATTTTTACTGCACAAGTGACTTGCGCGACATTATTGAAACTTGTGCGCCGGTCTTGGAGAAGTGCTCCAGGTGAAGTTGTTGTAAGTTGGTCGTTTTGGAGCTGCATGAAATTGGATGATTACCCGATACATTCGGTGCAAAGAGGTATTAGTATACAAGTGAAAGTTGGACTTCAAAAGAGAATCTAAATTCAACCGAGGATGCATTATTTTGAAATGATGAAGAGACCTTCACGACTATAAACTGAGTGTGACTTCACTAAGGGCAGTGAGCAGGGGGAGTCAATGAGAGTGACCCGTGGGATGCTGTGAGCTATCCCTGAACCTTTTGTAAAGGCAGTGAGCCTAGGACAGAGTGACTATTCCCAATCCTTTGAAATCCACATCTAGTGAATTTTAGTAGAATTAGGTACGACCAAAAACCTGTCGGCGTATGCTCCTTGGATATAGCCCTTAGTGGTGAACCAAGTAAAAAGTGTTGTTTCTTCTCTGTGCATGTGAATGTTTACTTTCCAATAATATTCATCATACAGTTTCAACAAGTTCCTACCAACGTGGGAACATGATCCATCACATTAAAAGAAAAATTTGTCTCCCTGATTCACCCCTCCCCTCTTAGGGTGTCCCGGGGTCCTTCATCCCCATTGTTAAATTTCAATCATCTTTGACCAGTTTTCATTTAAAACATTATAGATAAAAAATTCAATATATATTTTCTTTCCAACCCACCAATAATACTCCCAAAGGTATCTTTATATCTTTTTCATTATAGAATGAAATTAAAATAGAGAAATATGGGCATTATAAACCAATTATTTCTTAATCTCGAAATCTCAAGGCACACATAATCTCTTATAGAATCTTAAAACACAATCTTTACAAATATAAAATTCTAACAATTTCCCATTTTTCACCAATTATAACTTTTTCTGTAAATCATGGTCTTCCTTCAATGCTTGAATAATTTTTTCTATGAGAGATGAGTGAACTGAAACCTGAAATAAAATACAATAATTTCAATCACCAAAAACTTCCAAGATAGAATTTATTAAATCATTAGTCAAGGGGTCTTGTTCTATATATAACATGCTTAATGATGGATAATCCTTTCAAAAAAAGGCATCTGCTACTTTGTTTATTTTTCTAGGATGGTAATTCAAACTGCAATCAGAATCCTTTGTTTGATCAATCCATCTTCTTCGGCCTCATGTTTAATTCCATCTATGTGATTATTTAAATTATAATTTTATAGTTAGTATTTATTATACATTTGGAAATGTATAAATTATTACTCCAAATTTTAAAAGAAAAAATCAATTTTCTTAATTCTAAATCATGTGTGGTATAATTTTACTTCTGAGGTTTCAGTTTTCATGAATCATATGAAATTACCTAATAATTCTGCCTCAGAACACAACCATGTCCCTTCAATGAAGCATCCCTGTAGATGAAAAACTCACCATTTATTTAAGGTAGATCCAAAACTGGAGCATTCACTAATAACTTCTTTAGTTCCTGAAAAAAATCATCACAGTCTTCTATCTGAACAAATTGAACCCCTTTTCATGTCTACATAGTTACCTGGCTATGTAATAGTGAAATGTTTTTGACAAACCATCAGTAATAACTTAATTATACATGAAGTCTTCAAATCTATGTATACTTTGTAGTTATTTTCCATTCATCATCCACAATTTGTTTTTGAAGGATGAACTATTATTCCATCTTATTTATAATTTTTCCAAGAAAATAAATATGTGGCAACCAGAAATCACTTTTTTTAAATTTTATGTATAAATTATTTTCATTGTGAGATTTCACGAAAATATTTAAATTTTTCCATGATCCTCATAAATGTTTGAAAATAACAAAATATTATCAATAAAAAAACAAAAAATCTTATCCAAATATTCACATAATATTCTTTTCATAAGATCTAGGAATACAACAACATGATTTTTCAACATAAAGGGGATAACAACAAGCTCATAATTTCCATATCTAGTATGAAAAGATGTTTTTGCAATGTCATCCAATTTCACCTTCTATTGATGGTACCTGTATCTCATATCAATCATGGGAAAATAATGAGCTACATAGAACTGATCATATAAGTCATCGATATGATGAAAAGGATATTTATTCTTAATAGTAATGTTATTCAAAGATCCATAATCAATGTAATTATCGCGGAACCATCATTCATTTTATTTAACAAAATAGGATCACACATTGGTGATGTTATAATAAAAATTAATCATTTAAAATGAAATTCCTAAAATTAATTTTTCAATTCTAGAATTAAAAATTGGGCCATTAGATTGGGGGTTTTAAAATTGGCTTAGCATTAGGAATCAATTAAATAGTAAATTCAATTTCTTGATCATGTATAATACTAAGAAACTAGTTAGGTAAAACAACTAGGTATTAATTTACCACTTGCACATCATTAATATGAATAGTTACAATTTTTTCAAAATTATGAGAAAGATACCATTACTTTATATTTTTTAATAGTTTCTCATCATCCTAGTATATTATAAATTTTATGGGGTCATTCTTATATACAAACACAAACCCTTTCTAAAAAACAACTTCATTTTATCTATAATAAATCATATCTTATTAAATAGAAATCTAATCCATACCTAGAATAACATCAAACAATAATAAGGAAAAAACAACAAGGTTATGTGGTATTACCATTCCATATAAAACAATATTAATATTCTTATGATTTATTTTTGATATAATATTTCATCCTTGTTTTTTAACTATATGTTTTGGTCTCATTTATAGATGTGAAATTATCAATTTACTAGAAAACTTCTTAGAAATAAAAGAGTGTGTAGACCCCATATCAAAAAATACATTAGAAAAATCTGAGAAAAACAATCAAAGTGTCTGAATAAACACCATTGTATGGTCTAACATTTTCTGATGTAGTCACAAAGGATATCACTAAATCTTTATGCTTATAATATGTGTTTATTCCAAAATTTGGATATTTCTTTGGGATGGTATTTTCAAAATGACCCATCTCTCTACTTTTAAAGAACATTATGGTTTTCTTATTAGAATTAATATTAAGACCATTTTCATTACAATATAAGAACATATGTAAAAACTTACCAAATTAAAAACACATCCCAGTTTTGTTAAGGCATTCTCTAGGGTTATTTTTACCTCATTTAGCATAATCTAGAAAATATAATTTCGTAATTTCTTATTTATTTAACAGATTATTACTCATTACTTTACATGTAAACCTATTCTTTTACATATTATACATATACATGTGATCAATATTAATCACAATTTATACCCTCTCTGCACATTGGAAAAGTTTCTCATAACTTTTGAATTCAAGCATGGCCAATTACCATTGATATATTTGCATCAATATTGAGTAAGAATGACTTATTTTTCTATTATGATCCTAAATAAGATTTAAAATGTTCCCTTTAAATAGGGTTTAGTTTGTTTCATAAATGGCCACTGAATCCAGCTCCCTTTGTTTCAATTCATGGAATATTTTTCTATGCTAATTCGAACCTCCTTAAGAAATTTGTTATGAGGAAACAATTTATAAACTCAACCCATTCCAAGGCATAAATCTCATCACTATCTGTGATATTCATGACCACTGACCACCACTAGTCATCTTCACTTTCAAACCCATAAATTGAAAGAATATACTTTTGATTATCAGAACAACATGTAACATCCAATTTCATTTAAATGGATTCAATACATCCTTAATCAACCATTCTGTCATATGATCCACTAATGGTAGGATGGTGTTTCCTCATATAATGATCCATTTTCTTCATATTCCTTTTTGGTAGCTTTGGTTATTCTATTTCTTGGGTTGCACTACCAATTATTTCTATTTTAATCTAATCCATTACTGTAAAAAATTCTTTAGTTAAAAAAATTTCCCCAATCTTCATTGTGTAATTAGAATTATATCATCGTCTTGGTGCCTTCCTAATTGAACATCCCTGTTTTATCTACAAAACCCCATTTTGAACAGAAATATCATAAATAACAAAGCATAATAATATTAAAATGTTATACCATTTCAATATAAACATAAGATAAAAATAATTTATTCTATTCTATTAACATTATCCTAACCCTACAATTTATCTAAACAATTCTATGATACCAACTATAAAGACCTAGCCTTTAACATTACATAATTTAGTATGTTCCTTTATAATTAACTTCTTTACGTTCCCATATATCTTTTAAGTTTATTGTATTATTGGGATAGGATATAACTCATACATATCAACCCAAAATCATAAAATTTTGGTAATACTAAAATATTATCCATATTATCTATTATACAAATGTTTTTAATAAATAGAATGAAATATTTTTTTTGAAATATCTTCACATCATTCATCTTGGGTTATCCCATTCTCTTTCTCATTCTTAAACCCTATGAAATGAATTTTAAAACTATTGATGAGAATAAAACAGAGTATTGGATATATAGAAATAAATAAAATTTTATTTCATGAAAACATATACATATAAGAAAACATTTTCACATGATATTCTTATGATGCATAATATATCTTATACTTACATAGTAAAAAAAGTGATTTGCATAAATCATAGAAAAAATATCTAATTACATAAAGGTAACATGGGGAATTAATTAATTAATATTGTGACCCTCATGGCACGATATTATTTTTAACCCTAACAACTACCTTATAATGTAACCCTCAAGTCTACCTTATAATGTAACCCTCACATCTACCTTATGGTTTATCAATCGTAGTTACACATGGAATAACCATACGGTCGACCCACAACATCAAAACAAATAATTCATTTTTGGAAGATATAGGCCCCACCATTCATCATAAATAATTCCCAAACCATAAAATTATCACAATATAGGAATACTTGCATAAAACATCCATTTTTTGTAAAAAAAATTACAAGAGAATTTTTAATTTAATGTACCTTTCAAATATCATATTTTTCAAAAGAGAATTGATAAAAATAGTGGAATACGGGTATAATAGATAAATAAAAATAATAAAATATAATATAATAAAAATTAATTTAACTAATAATCCTAGTGCCTCATATAAAATAAAGTATAAGGTTAACCTAAAGAATGAAAATTAGGTTAATAATTCCCTTACCTCGGGTTTTTCATATTTCATATGTGCTATAACCAATTATATAAATGTTTGAAGAGTGTTATTAATATATTATAGAACGATTTTAATATATCTAATTACATATTTGATATTCTTAAAACATCTTCACACCCATTTAGTAATAATATTTTGTTATTTTTTTTGGTGCATTTATTTCATGGTCTCCATTGTTGGTTCTTTATGGAATATCTTGTAGAATAGAATAAAAACAGAATAATTGAAATAAAATTGTTTTTAATAATTTACATAAATTTAAATGATAATATTTATAAACTATTATCTAATATGAGGATGAATTATTAGATAAACCATTAGTGAGAATGATTTAATTTATTTTTGTGGTTTTTATGATCATCATAAACTTATATCTCTTTTTACAATATCATGTTTATATATTGAAAAAATAACATTAAATAACTTATAATATGTTTAATATAATATTATTTAACAATAATAATGGTAATATGACCAACCTTAAAGCTTTTAACGAAACATTTACATGTATCTTCCACAATGGTGGTAAATGGACACATCACGGACGATGTTCAAAATTTTAGAATAAATGGGAGAGAATAAAAAATGTGGTGTTTAATTGTTACATAAATGTGATAAAATTAAAGATTATATATGGTAATTGAATTTTCATGACACTTTGATTAGGATAATATAAGATATTTTAAGAAATGAAGAATAATTTAAAAGAAAATAAAATAAAATTAAAAACGAGTTTACCTCGTGAATTATCCTCATTGAGAACCTCTTTATGGCCCATGGTTTTGGCCTTTTTGTGAGATCAGCAGATCATGGATGTGGGTAATAATCTTGGGAAGGTAAATATGTAGAAATTAAACTATCTAGAAGTATTTGATGTTTGAGGAAAAAAGGTGGTGAGGGGTGGTATATATAGTGGAGGAGAGGGGTGTTTTCTCATTATAATGTACATTAGTTTATTATTTTGGCTCTAGAATATGATTATTTTGAAACTTATCATCAAATATATTAAACTAATGATGTATAGTTTTAGATTTTGGGCTTACATCATCCAAAAATCATCTATTACTCAATAAATTGTGTATTTAGATTATTTTGTTAATTATAGTACTTCACTATTCACCAAAAATTCAGGTTCATTAGAAAAAAAGTCCCACCAGCCATTTTTTAATATGTAGATTTCAAAATTGAACTCCATTTTCTGAAAATAATCTTATATATATGAGAAAAAAAATTTCTAATTAAAATCATAAATTTTTTGAAAAATACCAATTTTAAAACTATAACTAATTTTATAACATCTTGAAAAACTAATTAAGGTCTCATAAATTTATCTTATAATAAATAGAAAATTAAAATTTAATTTGTGAATATATTTTATGAAAATATATTTTCTTTTATTTTATTATATTAATAATAGAATTGTAATTATATATTTATGACATACAAAAATACCAACACTTAATTATTAATTTTCAAAAAAACTATATTCTTGTACAATGATATAAATATATAAAATTTTCACTTATAAGAGGGATAAATTTTATTTAAAAATTTCTAGGTGAGGTTTCTATTTGATTATCCAGAATACTATTCCTAATGGTTAGGTTACTATTCTTAAGTACAATTTACTATTCCATGAGTTTAAATTCATTAATTCCTATAAATTCCACTTATTTCATTACACATTTATAATAAATTTAACTATTTAATTACAAAATTAATAAAAATCCTTATATAATTAATTGGTTATTTATAGTTAAGGAAATTTTAAAAAATTTATAATATTATTTTTACTCCCAATTACACTATTTAACTTAAATCGTGTTAGTTAAAAAATTAACAATGTTACTATTCATAATTTCAATAAATGAATGAAAATTATTTAAATAATTTTGAACCATTTTTTTAAATATGGAATACATTTTTCAAAATTCATAACAAAAAAGTTGTAGTAATTAATTTAATATTAATCCAATAGACAGAATGTGAAAACATGTTTTTAAAGCAATAAAGTTCAAATGATTGAAATGTATTTTAAAAAAATTAATGGGAAATTGATTCCAATGAAAAAAATTGGATTAATTGAATTTTTTATTAAATATACATTATAAAAAATCATAAATAAAATATAACACTATAAATTATTTGAACAAAAAAATGTATTCAAAAAAAATTCAAAATTTTGTTTCTAATCTTCAATTAAAAAATCTTATTACAAAAGTACCAAAAATTCATCCAAATTTAATTTTTATATTAATCATCAAAATAAGAAGTTTATATATTTTAATAGAAATTTTAAATGTGTAAAAAAAAACTTATTTAAAACATGTGTTCAATCAAAATGTGGTAAAATTTCATTTAAAAATTATAGTATTTTAATTCATAAAATTTATTCCATTATTATCTTATGACTATAAAATGTCTTGGATGAATGTTAAAGAAATTTGATTCATACTGTGGTTAATGTTATTCGTTCACTCCAATTTAACGTTTATGGTATAATAGTCAGTATATCATGGTGCATTTCTATTTAGTTTTGAGTGCAACAGATGTTAGAAACTTTACTTAACAAAACATACCGTAAAATATTCATGTGTAACATTCCTCTCTCCTTAAAATATATTTGGTCCTCAAATTTCAAGAATATAAACATATAAAACTATTTGGTCAATTCTTTCTCATAATTTCCTCAGGTTTGAATGTTGCAACTTATTTTTTATGGTTTATCGACAATACTTTTACAAACCAAGTCATCTAATTCCTCAAAACATGTTCTCTATTATCCATGAAATGGATAGGCACTTCATAATAAGATAGATCTGGTTCTAGATATATTTCTTCATAGGTGTGGATGTGATATATGTCTCACCTAATATTCACTACAAATATATGTGAAACACATCATGATATTTGGAGAGACTTGGTGTCCTTGGTAAATGATATGCCACATTTCCAATTTGTTCTAGAATTTTAAAAGGATTGATCTACCTAGGGATTAGTTACCCTTTCATACTGAATTATATAACACCTATCCAAGGAGATACCTTCATGAAAACATGACCTACCATATTAAATTCAACATCCTTTCTTCCATAATCGATGTTGACTTTTTCTGACATTGACCTCTTATCATATGGATTTGAATAGTATTTACCCTTCTTATTTTTTCTTCTAGAAGTTCTTATTCTACAAGATTCCTTTCACAAGAAATATTCCTAAGAAGTTTTTAAATGACATTTCATTTCATAAAATACCCCCATTTAATGCCATTTTAACAATTGAATGTAAGCTATTTGTAGAGGATATTTCTACCAAAGGAATATACTGATCCCACATAAGAATTGATCAAAAATCAATCTCACATGAAGTTTTCCTGAAATAATTTTTTTTATTGATTTAATAGTGAGAAAAATCCCACAAATGGTAAAAACATATAAAATAAGTAATTAATATTATATTATAAGAAAACCATAATCATTCAATTTTTTAAAATGTATGAATATACCAAAGGTGAATATAACTTGTGATTTGTTCAAAATGACAATTGTGTAATTTTATTTATTTAAAAGACAAAAAAATGTCTGTAAATGGGTAAAAAAAGACAAAATACCTAATATTTAAATTAATATATAAGAAAATTACCATATATTAAATCAATACATGTTTAAATATACCCCACATTAATATAACATATAGTTTTCCTAAAATGAAAAAACCAAGTTTTTGATGATTTAAACATCAAAAAACATCCATCAAAGGCTTAAAACATATAAAACAATATATAATTATAATGAAACATATATTCAATGATCCTATATGAAATATTTACATTTTTTAATAGATATTATGAAAATAAAACTGAAATTTTCCCTAAAATGACTAATAAACCAATTCTAATATATTTAAAAGTCTTCAAAAACATGCATAAACATGTCAAGACCTAAATAACAATGTTTAGTTATGAGATCAACACATGCTTGGTCGCAAGGTATTCTGTTAAAATATTTCAACTATTTTAAGAAAATCATTGACCGACGATTTCATAATGTTCTAAGGCTTATTCTTATTTTGACTCTTTTTAAATTACTTGAATTTCAATATACATATTTTGAATTTGTCTTTTACTTTTTTTACTACTAATTTTGTAACAAAAAAATAAGATTATGCTTGTGAAATATGTGTTGGATTTTGGATTTCACTTCTAATTTTATTATTCAAACACCATTAAATTTTTCGCAATATTGAATTTCACATAATATATGAATATATTTTATAGCTTCTAATTCATATTTAACTACTACTTTTGGATTTTATACCCCATTATATTTAACAAAAACTTTTATTTTCTTACCATTCATGTTTTGGATTTTATAATTTCTTTTTAGTTTTAATATTAATTTCAATTATCATTACTTCACCTTTTATTTTGGATTTATAATATGTTTTTTCTTCCACTATTTTATTCAACTGATTATTTTGTTACCTGTGTATATACTTATATTTATAGATTCTTACTTTCACTATGGAGTCTTTATATTTTAGTTTATCTTTTTCTAATTATATTGGTAATATAATTGAGTTTATACTATTTAATATATATTCATTATAAATTTTTTATCATATTACTTTATTTTTTTATTAATTATTATATCTATTAATCTCTTGTACATCTATACAGTGGTCCATCATTCACATATAAGTATGCGTCCATTTAATTTTTTTTCTGATGTTTCATTCTTCTACCTCTGAATTAATACTTTTCATTAATTTATATCTTAATATTTTTATTTTGACATCTTTCATATTATTTCACACCCCAATATTTGATTTTTAACTTATTTCATTTTATTTTACTTCTACAGTTGTTTAATTTTTTATTAAATTATTTTTATATAGTTATTATTTTTTTATATTAAATATTTATTTGTTTCTTCTCTAACTTTTGTAAATATTTTTTTCTTAAATTACTATTGAGTATTATAGTTTTTTAGTTACTTTTAATTTTGATTCTAAGATTTAATTTTTTTACAATGCCATATAAATTATGCTTCTACTTATAACTTTGGTTCCTCAATTTTTTCCTCTATCATTTATCATCATATTGTCTTTAACATTTATTTGTTTTTATACTTTTATTTTATTCTATTCACTTATCTATTTTCTTGTTATTTTCATTTATTACTAATAATATTTTGACTTATAAATCAATAAATATTTTATCTCCCCTTTATCCTTTGTACATATAGAGTTTTTTTTACAATCTATTTCCACATTTGGAATTATATATATAATTTTTTGGTTTATTTATTATTCTACATATTGATTATTGATTTCATATTTCAACATTGATTAATGTTTTCATTTTTCATTTAATTCAAAACCTAATTATCTATTTGTTTTCGTTTAAATTCAAATTCATTTTTTGTTCTTTATCCCATATCATGTCTTATTCATTTTTTCATACTATATATTTTTCTACCTTTTAAATTTTTTTCTTCTATAGTCATTATCAATTCAATCTCAGCTAATTCTCATTTATATAATTTTGATTCTATATTATCTTTTTTTCCACCTTTCCCTTGAACTGTAGTTTAATCATTACATTCAGATTTAATATTTTAATTGTATCCTTTATTGGTTCTTTGAGAATTGATTTATGATATCTATATTTTTAGATTAATATTTTCTCTAAAATGTTTTATTTTTTTAAAATATTTTATTGATAATATTTTAAGATGTTCATTGTTTTTTCTTATGTTATTTTTAATTTCATGATAGTAAATTCTCTATATTGACATCCTCTCCATCTTCAGTTCATTCATCCTTTTCTTACCGATTCTTATCTTCCTCCAACTCCATCTTTGAAAATCCCATTTTAATACACTTTAATATATGGTATAAAATATGCATATGATTTTTTTGATATTTATTCATTACTCTTCATTAATTTTTCTACTACATTTTTTTAACACTAATTACTCTTCCCTTCAACTAAGTTTTCTAAAAAATCAATCCCTATGTCCAATTCCACTTTTGTGCCTCATAATCTTTAATAATTTTTTCCTTTTATTTTTTACAACTAAATTTAATTATTTTTATCACTAATTTCATGATATAAAAATGATAATTATGTGATATGTTTGTTTTTGGGTGATTAATTTTTTTAAATCATTGTTATTAATTTATTTCTATAATTAACATTATAATGAACACTATATTTTGAAAATAATATATTTTAAATGAAATATCCTATTTGAAAATCAACAGAGATTTATTTCATGGAGACATGATATTTTATGGAATTAATGCTTTAAATTTTTCATTTTGAATCCATTGGAGATCCTTGTGTGGTTAGGCGGTTCCTACAATACTGTATATAGAAAAAAAAAATGTATATGATTCTGATTAATTACCTTCTCAATTTACATATTTATTAAAAATTTTAATATTTGGTTTGAAATCAAAATATAAATTTTGATTATTTTTTTTTGAACTTTTTTTAAAATAAAATAATGTTGTGTGTGGGATATATTATAGAATTTCTAAATGGCCTCTAATTTTCTATGACACCATGATCATATTCTTGGTTATATGTTGTAGTCAGAATGACTAAATAATATATTTATATAACTTTAAACATTTAAAATTTGTTTGATAATTTCAAGACCAAATAATTGACCTCATATTATGAGATTTATAAACATAAAATTGATGATGTGTCTCTTCCTACATGTTTAAAATTACTCAAAAATCATTTTCAACTAATTTCAGGATTACATGATATTACCTAATAGGTTTTTAAACTTTTTAAATGCTTCCATGTCACGGTACTTCTACTAACTTCTTCTTACATACTCAATTTATTATCTTATAGTCCTTATTGTGGATTCCACTTTGACATTTTTTTCCACTCATACTATTACTTATTCTATAATATAGAATTTCAATTATTTTATAAATCGAGTTTATAGTTTCTACTTCTATATTTTTATAAATTTTATATTCAAATAATAATTGTTTATTATAACATTTCCATATTTTGGTTTTTTGAATTTTGATTTTATTATTATTTCTACTTCATTTACCTTTATATATTTTTTTATTTCTGATTTTTAATTTTATAATTACACTTGTTTTTATTCAACTATTAATCAGTTAATTTTGAGTTTTTTGCATTTTTTTATTTTTACTTCAAGCACCTAAATATTTTCTTTATTTTACTTATTTTGATTAATATTATGCTTAAAAATGAGTTTTTTATTACTTATGATTTTTTCAACTAATGATTCCTCATTATATTAGGAATGTTTGTATTTATTTTCAATTATTCTCTCGTTATGGTCCTCTAAATATTTGATTAATATTTACATTTATTTATGCTTCCATTTAATGTTTTCTCATATGATTTTTTCAGAATAAAACAATTATTTTTTATTTTCCATTCACATTAACTTATTATTTTTGTTACTTAATGATTATTTTACTTCTCAATTTTTGATTATGGCATCTATACATTAATATTTCTTCAAGATTTATTTTAATTTTTTATCAACAATTTATTAAAATTTTAATTTTTATTTTTATAATGTATTTTTTGTAATACTTTAAATTTTAGATCTATTTGTTTTCATTTACAATTTGTTTTTATTGAATTTAAATTTACGTCAACATATAATTATGATTATTTCTATATTATCCTCTCTTTTAGATTAATATATAACATTATTTATTCATTTTTTGTCTATAATTATCTAAACTGATGCCATGAAATTTTTATTATTAATGTATTTGAAGTTTAATCATTTTTCATTAGTATTTTATTTTAATATTATACCTAAGAAATATATATTTTATCATATATCTATTACACTATAGATTTTCTCTTTACAAATTTTCGGATATCATATTTTAATTCAACATCTATTTTCATTTTTTTTCTACAATCACAATTGGGTTTATTATTTTTTTCTCTTTTAATTTATGGATTATTTTTTCTTGAATAGAAGTTTTATTATAGTCTTCCATTTTTTTACATAAAATACTTCTAATAATTTTATTTTTTATTCCAATTTCTACTTCTAAATTTTCATTAATATTTCACCTTATGATTTTATGTTTATAATGATTTTTTTCATTTATTTTTAATCTCTCTTTTTCCATGTTATACCTTTTTACTATTTATAGATTTAAGATTATGATTTATCTTATTCTTGCATATTATCCTCCACTTTCACAAAATACGATCAATTTTAGATATTACATTTTTGTTTAATCACTGGTTGTTTCATTAACATTTGATATATGATATCATAGTTTTCAATTTCATAATTTCTTAATCTTTTTCTAATGATTTTATTTTATTTCTACATTGTTTAACATATTTGAATTTCATTTTTTTATGTTATTTCATCAGCATTTAATAATTTTTTTGTGCATACATTGAAATTACCTTATAATTGAAATTATTTAAAACATTAATGACTACATATGCACTTCGTCCAACTCTAGATTGGGAAACTGTATATGGATCATGTTTATCTTTTTCTTTTATGTTTGAATATTCTTTTTAATATTTGAGTATAACACTTCATTATTTATTATACTTTTTTCTATTTTAAATTCTAATATATCTATGTATTTATATGAACTCTATGGACTATAAGTCAAAATAGACCCAAACTATGTGACACAAAATATTTTCTTAGACTAATGTAACTTACCTCCATTGTGTTACATGCATCATAAATAACTATGGTTGCATATACATCACACAATCATTGAATTTTAGGTATTTTCACCCATATTATGATTCATTTAGAAAGAACATGTGTCATTTATTCAACATTAGATGTTAAAACTCTAATTTTATAATACTATTCTCCCTATATTGAAATACTCATGGATTGATGGGGTTAAAAATGACCAGATGATTTCAATAGGCATAGAAACATATGAAAACTATATTTTTGTATGTTCAGATATATATATGAAATTACCACACATCAATCTGACACCAAAATTATTCGATATGATTGAATTTTCATTCAATCATCCACATACTAATTTAATGGAGTTTAAATTGATTAAACTAGTTAAGATATATGTAAAAATTTATGTCATTTATAAATGGAATATATTTTAATCAAACATACAATGATATAATAATGACCAAAAATAGAACATTATTATATTTAAATGTATTTAAAAATACACATTTAATGGTCATAACATATAAAATGACAACATATTGTGTACAAATCAATGTAAAACATCCATGGTTATTTTTTTTACTTGTAGTAATAAAATAAATATAAATTGGTTTTTGAGTTAACTAAATGTCTGTTTTTGTTGATTTAAAAGTCTAAAAACAAGTGTCAAATTGTGAAATCCAATAAAAAGTATTCATATTGCAGTAAAACTATTTAAAAAATTACACCATTTTATTTTTGACATATAGTGTGATACCCCACTTCAATAAGATAGATAGTTTTCCATGAACAAAAGAAAGCATGTTTTTGTATATTTAATTTTAAAAATACACGATTCAAAGGGTTAACAAATTTAAAATGACATGTAATTTTCATCAAATAAAATTTTTGTTGTTTTTCAATTATATTTTTACATGTATAAGTTACTCTGACATCAGTCCAACCAATAGTTTGGTCAAAATGATTATATAATAATTTTTTTATACATTTATCATAAAAACATGTTTCCTAGTGTAACAACATAAAAAATGATCTCTAATTATTTGCTCAACACATGTTGGATTTATGGGTCATATATTAATATATACCAAAAATTATCTAATAATTGTTGAAAAATAGTTTCATGTCAATCTCAGATCTTATTATAGGTTTTGACACTTCTTTATTTTATTCTATATTTAGTTACTAAAAATTATTCCATTTTTACATATTTGGATCAAATTATAAGTTATACTAATATACTCATTCTTACAAATTTTGTTTTTGTAATTTTAACATCAACTTCTATATTTAGTACTGTATCAATCATTACTTCTTCTATAACACTTACTTTAACAAATTTTATGACTATAGTTTCTAGCTTATAAATCTACTTTATATTCAAATACTACTTCTGGATGTCGTCCAACTTTATATTAAACTTAAATTTTTAGTTTCATGTATTTTATTCTTTCAATTTTTTTATTTTTTTTATTTTTTTTTATTCAAAAAAATTCACTTTATTTATAATTTTATTTTTTATTATTTTTATTTTTCTCATTCTATAAATTTATTTATATATTTATTCATTTGAGATTCTTAATCGATATCTAGATAATATCATCATGATTCTAGATATTTTTATTTTTATTGTACATCATTTTCTTTTATTCTATTTATTCATATGTTTATTTTATTATTTAATTTAATTATATATATATTATTTTCTTTTATATATTTTATTTTTTTCTTATAAATTATTCTTTTGAATTGCACCTCCACTCATTGGTTTATATACTACCTCTAGTTATGCATCTATTTATTGTTTCTTTCTTTTGATTCTTACAGAATAACCTTGGATGTTTTATTTTTCATTCACTTTATATTCTAATTTGTCTTTTCACTTCTTCCATCTCCTTTAAATTCTCAATATGGGATTTTGGCGTCTAGACTTTTCTTTTTCATAAATTTTTTTTCACTCAAATTATTTTACTTCTTTTAGTATTATTTTTATAATAGATTTTTTTATTTTGTTTATTGTTATACTATTTATTCTAGTTTTCTACATTTACAATACTTACCTTTATGTGAATCATTTTCTTCTACTTATAATTAATATTTTGTATTCTTTCATATATATTAACCTCCAACACTAGTGATTCATTATTCATCTATAATTCTTATACCTATTTTATTTAACTTATAATTATTATTAAAATTATATTTTATTGATTTTTTCTAAGTTAATGGTATTTATTTTTATATCTAATGAATATATTTTTCTTTATCCTCTAATCCCCTTTTTGATCTTATACTTATGAATTTTGGATTTTGGATTCTTCTTCACCTTATATTTAAATTTTTCATGATATATTCTAAAATGGTTATGACTAATTTATTCTCACTCTACTTATTGATTATTTTTTTCTTCTGATTTTATATTTTATTCACTCATTCATATTACTTGAACATTAAATACTTATCCAAATTTTTTTTATACATTGAATTTTTCATCTAATTTTTATCATGTATTATGACTAATTTATTTATTTTATATTATGTGTTATAATTTATATGATACATTTTTTACATTATTTTTATCCCTCAATTTCCAATCTATCTATTACTTTCTACCATATTCTTATATACTGATTTTTTATTATTCGTCATTTCTACAATAACTATTCCCACCTTTCACATTTTATCAACACATTCAAATATACAAAATTAATTTTTTTTGTTTTCACATCTGATTATTATATCTGTATTGAGTTTTATATTTATTTATTGTTTTATTATATTTTTGATTTTTGTTTTAACATTACTTATGAATAAGATCTTTTCTTTCATCTATTCAGATATTATTTCGTAATATTTTTTTAATTTATTTGTGTATACTTTGAAATACCCTAAAAATTATAGTTATTTAAAAAATTCTCAGTTCTTCTACTCTTGCACCAAATCTATATTTAGAAACATCATTTCCATTTAGTTCAATATGTGATTCTGTATATATCTATGATTTGTCAATTTTTTCCGTCTATTCTATATTTATTCTACTTTTTTCTTTCGAAATATTGTCCTTTTCTTCTTCTACAACATTTACTACTAACTATATATATATATTCCCATTTTTATTTTCATGACATGTATTTTCTTCTATATTTCATTACCATTTTTTAATTATTACTCCTAATGTTCGTATATATAAATAGTTACACTAAGATAAAAGTAGTTTTATGTTTTTTTAGGTTTTTATTCATAACATTTTTATTTAATATAATAAAATTAAATAATTTTTAAAGTAAAAATCATATTGAAAAATGGATTTTAAAATAAAATAAAATTATCTTGAAAATGAGTTTTAATATTAAAAAATATTTAATATAGTATTTCATTAATATATTAAATTTAGTGGTATGAATTTTAGAAATATTTTTTATTTCGTACCCTCATGAGACCCTTGAATAGAGATGTGGATCCCTTAGCACTATAGCGATAATTGATGAATCATTTGGGATATTATTACTAAACCATATAATTTTGATCTTTCTAATGAAGTTTAATATTTCACATGACATTATAATATAATGAATATTTTTGTTTTGGATTTAATTTTTATTTTTGTTATTGTAAATATAACAAAATTTATTAATGATTGCGGATGATGGATTATATAAGAATTGATTTTATCTCTCCTAATTATGATGAAATTATTGATTCTCCAGTAACTAGATGAGAACTACACAACCACCATCACCATTGGAGGGAAAATACTATTCATTTTTCAAAATAATATATTTCTTTTATTTATTTTGATGAAACAAAATAAGATATATTTTTTTAATTTAACTTGATTTCTATTTTTATATTAATGAGAGAATAACCTATAGATAATTTTTTTGGCTTATAGATATGTTCCAAGTGAACGTGTATTTTAATTCTATGGGAAAAAAAATTCTTTAAGTTATGGTGATGGATTGTGTTCATTATTATCCTAATGGGACCTCAATATATTTATCCACATTTGGAGATCCTTATTGTCTGAGCTAGCTATGGGAGTAATCAAAACTATCAATTTTGGGGAATCATAGTTTATGGGTGAATCTGTTGATCCATGATATGAAATATAAAATTAATTCTATATAGAATCCTGTCTTCAAAAATAGAATTTTCTATTATATTGGTTTAATTTATATTCTAAATAGTTATTTAGATGATTATTTCATAGGTCATATAGTTTAGGAACAATAATTCCTAACCTTTTTACATCTGGTGAGTAGATATATTTACTTATTCATGGAAAATTACAATTCTATATAATTTTACACTGCTATAGGTGACTGCAGTAGTTGGATTTCTATTTTGATAATTTTGTTTTTGAAGAAACACAGACCCCTAAATATTGAAATATTTATAACATGAATTCTAATTCATTATGATAATCTTAATTTTACTTCATCAAAATCAAATGAGATTCTCTAAAATTTATAATGTTTTTCGTATTATTTTTAAAACCACTCTGAAGAATGAAGTAAAAATAAGAATAAAAGATCATATTGGAATTAATATATTGGAAAACTATATTAGAGTATTTTACGATCAATACAATCAAACAAGATGTTAATCTGACATAATAATATCTTCATGTGATCAATATTTATATTTATCCTTCTCATTGTTGTTAAATAAGGTGAAAACTGGATTTTTATGAAAAATAATTACAAGTATGAATAAACTACATGTCAATGCGAAATGCACTATGGTAATAATTAAGAAACAAAAAAAATTTCAATGTTTAAAATCCATTAACTGTGAACATATTTGAGCCATAATATAGAATAAAACCATTTATTATCAATAAATTAAATAATAAAATTCGTCATTTAATTCATGACATGTGGAAATAAAACTCACATCTATCCGACATATGATTTTTTGGAATGAAAAAAAAATTCATTTAAATTGAATTATTAGTGAAAATAATGTCTTATATGAGAAAAGGAATAAATACACCTCAAATTATTGTTATTCAAATATTTCTATATATCATATATTAAGTAGTGGACATTTCTTATTATTTCATGAAAATTTGAGGTTCTTGACTAGTTTTTGAACAATCCATGCATGTTTTTAAAGTTTATTAAAAACAAGAAAACGGACTTTTTGACCACATTACATTAATGTATTTCATATTCATACATTTCACCAATTAATCAATGGTTGACGTACTATAATATCACAAAAATATTAGTTAATTTTCTAGGTGTTACTTTTTGACTCCAAATTTTTACATTTAAATAAAAAAATTCACTTTCGGTCAACCTGAGATAAATAAGAGTTGTGTATGGTCAAATACTCTGTAATGAATTATATAATCATCATTTATTGAAATTTTCCTGATACTCTAAGGTTTATTTTTTTGTTCTGATCACATAAAATATGATTAATCATTTAACTATGAAATTTAATATTAGAATATTATTATAAAAAATTACATTTTAATGAAAATAGATCTATTCATACATGGAAGAAATTATATTATGTACATTTTATAATGATTTCCGGAAAATTTTGGATTGTTTACTTTTCTTTATCCCATTAGTGAATGGTTTCTATAAAATAGTTAGTATTAATAAAAATTAACATTTTGTTATTTTGAGATCACCATGGTTGTATTGATGAGATGTTTGTGATTTTATGAAATAAGAGTCCATTTTTTATGGTCTCTTTTTTAAGGAATGTTTTTAATTTCAATTTTATAAAAACAATCTTTATTAATTCAGAGAGAACCATAGATTTAATTTATGTGTTCTCTACTCTAACATATCAAACATTAAATAGGTATTTTTTTCATGTGATTTCAAAATAATTTGAGGTCATATGATTTATTTTGACACATTGATGCTTGTTTTTAAAGTCATATAACTATCATATTTTATATTTTTTTCATTTAAAGCACAAAACATGTTTCTTTGATATGAATACTAATAGACCAATTCAAAATATACTCAAAAATTAGTTTCTAATGATTTCATTAAAATCATTTCTCATTTAATATGTTTAGACTCATTGATGTTAAATCAATAATAATATTCTTTTGGTCATTATGGGGAAATTAATGACCAGACCTATTCACTCTCAATTCCTAAAAATAAAAAATAAAAAAGGGGTTATATTCTAATTACTTCACTAAAAAATGATATCATTTGATAAATTTTAATAATTTAAATCATGTTATTAAAGACTGTTAAACCTGATAAAACTATTTTTAAATAATTTTGACCTCACCAACTGATGGATTATAATATAGTCTATTAATATATGACCCAAATCAATATATGATCATTTTTTTAAGATTTGATGACAATTATAAGAAAAATTTTTCGTTTTGAACCTTTGAACCATAATTTTTGACTTTTAAATAAATAAAAAACACAAATTTTCATTCTGATAAAATCCCATGTTAGATTGAAAGATGTTATACTCTGACATAATAAAAAATAAAAGTTGTTGTTTTATAATTATTTCATGTTAATACATAATTTTTGTTCATATTTAGATAATATAACCCATTTTTAATCATTTTTATAATAAGTAAATTTGTTAATTCATTGTAACCATATCATACATCAAAATATAATGTGGTATACTTTGAAATGTCATTAGTTAAATAGTAAATTTTTTTATGATTTCAAATCAACTAGACTTCAATTTCAATGTCTTGACTTCTCGAATCGTGTTTTTATCGATATATAATTATTTTAAAAGGATTTTTTGGATATTATAAGTTCATGAAACATATTATAAGTGGGTTGTATATTTCTACATATCAAAAGATATTCAAAACTCATTGTTTAATGATTTCTTGATAGACCTAGATCATTATCTTTTTCGAGCCTTCTTTTTTATATTTTATTTCACATTAACCATTATGAAATTTAAATTCAATATATTTTCATTAGATTATTCCTTCTTCTAAAATGATCATATATATAGATTATATTTGTACTTTAAGCCTCAAATTATATATTTCATTCTACCTCTACCATTACATATTATATAGAATTGTAATTCTTTCATTTTATCAATATAGAGTCATAATTTAACATCTACTTCCAATTTATCTATTACGTATTTCATCTTTCCTACATATTATTCAATAACTTGTTTTGTATTCTTCCGTTTCCTTTTGGATTTTATTTATTTATGTCTTTTAACATTATTTATATTTAATGTGGATTATGTTCCCAGCTTTCACCACTTCTCATTGGTTCAACATTCAATTCTTGATATTCTTCCATTTATATTGGATTAATTTTTTTTGTTTCTTCTAGTAAATATTAATTACTTTTTTTCTATTACATTAAAGTCTTCATCATTTTCATTTTTCAACAACTTATAATTATACTAATATCCTTTTTTTCTCTCTATTATATTAACTTTTATATTTGATATTACCTTTTTCTATAGAATTAATCATAATACTATATTATACTTTTCCTTTTTCATTTACTCTTATTTTCTTTCTTTTACACAAATCATTATTTATTATTTTTATATGATAGTAATACATATTATCTTCTAAATCTAATATTCTTCTATGCTTCCACTAAACAAATTTTAATTTTTTATTCTACTTCCCCATTAATTTCTATTTTTGGGAAAATGTTCACAATTTTTTTGACTTACTCTTTCTCCTTATACACCTCAGTTATGGTTTTTAATTTGAACTTTTATTCACATTCTCCTTTTAATTTGGAATGAAACCCATCTTATACCTCTTTATTTAAAATTATTTTTTTATATTTTATCATGTATTATGACTTATGTTTTTATTCCAGCATATTATATTTCATTTACATTCATCCTTCCATTTTTTTCTTACATATTTTCCTTCTACTTTAAATATCTTTAAATCCTTATAGTTATTCTTTCTTATTTATATATTTTTGATTTTGATTCATCTTATTAATCCAATTTTCCCACCACATTCATATAAAGGCCTCATTTTTATATTTTATATTTTAGAATTTTCTATGGTTATCCTTTTTTAGATTCATATCGGGCACATTTTCAGGTACTTTTGATGTTTTTAAGTCACATTGTTTTGGAGTAGAGGATTGGGCTGTGTTTAGGTTAATTTTTAAGAAAAAACTGACAGTGGGCTGTGCTAGGTACCGGGATGGGAAGCTGCAGCCGATGGGGTGGGAATTTAATATTTTTTTCATCACTAGAGTAATGTTATAATGTCTACTATGACAAATAATCCAGGTACAGTCCAAGGACCATGCTTAGATTTGAAAGAGCACAAAAATAAATCATACATATTAATTGATCGAATCTTACCTGTGAAATTATATGGTAAGATTCTGGTGACCATTGCTTTAATAGTTGGACGCCGAAGCCCTATAGATCATCCAAACATGCCTCTTAAATATTCACAATCATCGTTTGATGGAATATGGGTCCTAGTGTGGGACACCAACGTGCTCTTTGAGGCAATGGTGATCATCTCAAGGCAAGGGTATTCGATCCAAGAAGGATGAACTAGAAGATCTTCCTTGATTGATATAATCTCTCTCTATAATCCAACATGTGAGAGTGGCTCTAAATTCTAACACATGAATAATACCATGGCGAGGTCATGTCTCTTTCTTATATAAGGGATATCTAAATTATCTGGTATGGGTTCCTGGCCATCGTGTAATATTTATTCAGATTATAAGAATTATAAATATTTATTTATGAAAAATTTAATTATACCATAAATAATATTTATAATTTTATCACTAACTAAAAAATATATTAAATACATATATCATGATAAACCTGAGTCTATAACTCGAATCACATCACCAGAAAATATTAAACGAAACCAAGATATTCAAATTCATTCAAATAATATTTTATCTTTGTATTTAATTAATCACATGTAAATACATGTTATAAATAAATTCAACTAATTATACCAAACATGATTAATTAAAGAATTTAATTATTACATGATGCACAATAAAACATGGATAATACATAGACCCCATTGCGGGGCCCACCAAGCTCTATATTCTTATTTCTTGAATAGGGAAGATTATCAAAGTGCTATAGTTTGTTAACCTCTAAAACCATATCCCAATAGAAGTGAATAATATTCACTTACCATGAGTGGGGTCTTACAAACCTTTGAGGCCTCAATAGAGATAAGTTAAAATCAACGATCCAACTACCTTCCTACAAACATGGTATGTGTAATATAATCTCTTTTTCATCGATATCTCAATAAAAAAGAATGCACACTAGTATCATCATCCTTAATCATTCATTATATTATCTGTTCATATGTCTGAATGGTCTTCCCTTCCACTACCATGTACATTTATTTAATGAATGAGAAACCATCCTAATCAACTAGGTCCATGGTATATCTTCCTCAACATGGAAGTGACAAACCATATCTTGATCATTAAATCAATTTCATGTCCCCAATGAAGTATGCAACACAAAATAAATTACCACATCTTAATTTCCATAGTTATCACATTGAATCAATATATGAAATTAAATGAAATACATTGATAATGATCTCTATTCTGGAAACCATTACACATGTACGTAGATAGGAACCATTAATGAAACCAAAAACATATGGTGTTCCTATTATTTGGGTATGTCCTCATGATCTCAACTACTAGACATCATCAGGTGCGGAAATCATGAGAAGAAGTCTCAATTCTTATGATCCCCCTGCACCAGATGGTCACACATCATTTGTGTCCTATTAGAATAACGTAACTGGAACAAAAGACATATTTTATGATTATTGTCCTAGAATCTCAAGGTTCTCATTACAACATGGGATATGTTATAACCCTTTGATACTACATGTAATCTATAGACATTTCCATAACTAAAGTAGATGCAGAAGTATCAACACAATTATTTAATGGTAACCAAATGAATATATAATAAACTATATAAAGGTATTTGTAATCAATGTACAATAAAATATTGGTATTGGGAACTCACTTTCAACACTCCATCTTTCACTATATCCAACTACTAACAAGTTTCAATCCTCTAGAAATCACATGAGAATCATGCTTCTTTTGAGAAATGGATTTAGTCCAGGGGTCTACCACATTATCCTATGTGGCTACACTGCTAAATGAGACTTCACCTATTTGAGTAAAATCTATCAAGAGATGAAACTTATGAAGAATATTTTTTTCCACTTGTGAGACACGAGCCCCTTGGAAAGCACCATTGCAGTCGTATTTTCACAATAAACAATAACAGGGTCTGCACTGTTATGCAGAACATTAATGTTTGAGATAAAGATGTGTATCCAAACTAAATCTTATGCTACATCGGAAGATGAAACATATTCCGAATCTACTATAGAATCAGCAACCAAAATATTCACTGAGCTTTTCTAACTCACTACACCACCATTCATGAAAATGTTGTAGCGTGACTGCAATTTCATATCATCATGATCTATTTGAAAACTGGCATCATTGAATCCTCTCACTACTAGTTTCCCATCTCCAATAGACACTAGGAACATATCCTTATTATTCCTCAATTACATTATGATATTTTAAACATCTTCCCAATGCAACTCTCTTAGATTTTCTTGATATCTACCCACCATGATTAATAAAAAGGTGGCATCAAACCAAGTACACAATCTAGAACACACGATAAAACCCACTGCCAATCCATAATGTGTTCTACTCATTCTTTCAATCTCCTAATATGTTTTTGAAAACATTTTCATGGTTAAATGTATTCCATGGGACATAAGAAACAATACTCTATTGGATTGTTCCATATTGTACCTTTTGATAACCTTGTCAATATTAATTCTTTGAGTTGCCCGATATTCCTTTGAAATATATCTCAATAGATATTTATCTCTAGAATTTATGCTCCATCACCTATGTTTTTCATGGAGAATCATTCATTTAACCAAGTCTTAATAGACACTAATAATTACACCTTGTTTCCCATAATTCTTATGTAATCAACATATAACACTATGAAAATGATGGAATTCCCTTAAAATATTTTATATACACAAGTAGAGCATTAATTTTTGAAAAAAACCAAATTCTATTATGGCTTAATCAATACAAAAATTCCATGATCATGAATCCTTCTTCAATCTATAAAGTAATATCTATATCTATCATACTTTAGTAAGATTTTATGACTTGAATAACCCTTCATGTTGAGTCATATAGATGTCTTTAAAAAACATACAATTTATAAGAGAAATTTGTACATCAATTTTAAAAATTTAATATTAATTAAACTCTGATATTACTAGAAATATTCTTAAGGATTTATGCATTTTTACTAGTGAGAAGGTTTCATTAATGTTAATTCCTCGATATTTCTTGTAACACTTTGAAACCTATATTTCGTTAATTTTATTAACCTCACCATCCATGTCCACCTTCTTATTGAATATCCATTTTCATCCAAAGGGATTGAAATCAGTTGGAGGTTCTACAAAAATCCAAACATGATTTTAAAACATGGACTCCATCCCATAATTCATGGATTCTTGCCATTAAGAAGCTTCATTGATTTCTACTAATTCCTTGCAGGGTTGAGGTTCATCATCTTCAAGGACGAATGAGTCACCTGAATCGGTGACAATAAAACCATAATGCTCTAGTCCTCTAACCTATCATGTAGACCTAAGCAGTATTTGTGTCTCGGGAACAACTTATAATCTTCTTGATATTGTCGAGATTCTTCATCTACCAACTCTTGTGCATCTGGAGAATTAACTTTTCCAATGTCAATCTTACTCCCATGATTTCTAATAGAAATTCATTCCCTTTATATAAATATGGCATATATTTCCAAAACAAATTTCCTATCTAAAGGATTATATAGGTAATATTCTTTGGTTTCTTTTGGAATACCTATAAATACAATCTTGGTGCTTCTGGATAAACTTTTTTCACATGGTAAAGTCTTGAAAAATGCCTCGAACCCCTATAAACATATGTGTGTCTTACTTGGATTATTTCCATACCATAACTCATTTGGAATCCCATCTGTAGAATTAGTTGGTACTCAGTTAAGGGTATATGCTAATTTCAACAAACTGTATCTCAAAAAGGTTAACAGAAGAGTTTCCTGACTCATCGTTTATATGACCATGTAAATAAATGTCTTATTACTTCTTCAACTAACACCATTAAATTATGGTTTATAAGCAGTAGTGAGTTGGGTTATTTTCACACACTTCTTTAAATGATCAGTGGAATCTTGGTTATGATAATATATACCTCAGTCTGAGCAGAGTGATTTTATCTTTTTTACAAGTATATTTTCTACATTATTTTGGAATTCCTTAAAATCCTAAATGAATCATCCTTATACCACATTATGTAGATATAACAATACCTACTATAGTAATCGGTAAAAGTAATGATGTATGAAAAACCACTCCATACCTCTACTAGAAATGGACCACACATATCAGTATGTATTAATTCCAGTTCTGCGTTGGATCTTTCTCCCTTTCATAAGAAGGGTGATTCAGTCATATTTCTACATAAACAATCTTGACATTCATCCAAGGGTTCTAAATTTACTGACATTAAATAAAATTCTTGATGTAATCTTCATAACTGCTTCTATTTTACATAAACAAGCCTTGTGTTCCATAGGTGGGTGATACATGAGCCATGTTGGATATTTTTGTCATTGATTTCCATTATGAGGTTCTAGAGTTATATCATATATAAAACATTGTTAAGATGTTCCATACCATAACATATGATATCCCTATAAAAGGGAAAACATATACTTCCAAACGTGAAATATAATCCCATAGTATCTAAACTCAATACAGAGATAATGTTCCTAGTTATATAAGGTATATAATAGAAATTGTTTAAAACTAAAACCAAAACACTCGGAAAGGTTAAGTGATACTCTCCCTCTGCCAAGGCTTCCAGACTTGCACTATTTGCATCCTGGAGATCCACTTCATCTTTCACAATCTTCTTGAACCTACATGGTTCTAATATATGAATACAAATGTGTTAGCCACATTCCATACCCAATACCCAACTTGTAGATAATGATATATTTAATTCAATGACAAAAATACCTAAATTAGAAGCATCAATTTTCTTCTTCTTCCAAGATATACATTTCTTCTTCTAGTGGACTTTCATGCCACATCCAAATAATATAGCTTCCTACTCATTACATTTCCTACTGATCTACTCCTTTTTTGTAGGATGATGCCTTAGTGTCTTTTTACTTGACATGGCCTTAGACCCTTTTTCCCTAACCTGGTTAATCTTGTACACCAAAAGGACAGAGGAATTGGTTTTGTTCATATCCTTTTTACCTAAGTGAACTAAACCCAAAAGGTATAGGAGTGACCTCGTGATATTATTAATGTTATGATTGACTATAAAAGTCAAGAAGCATAGCGGTAAAGAGGAAATAATGAGATCCACTGATAGTTGTTGGTTCAATTTGAACCCAAGGGCTTCAACACTCTCAATATACCCAATCATCTTGTGATCATGAGGACTAGATTGGTTCCCTTATTCTATCCTTCATTTATAAAGGGAACTTGAGATCTCATACCATTCCTGCCTGACCCTCTCCTAATATAATTCTTGTAGATGTGCAAGAATCATGAAGGAATCCTCATCCTTATGAATTTTTTACAATTGGCTAGACATAGATGACAACATGATGTATTTAACATCATGTGAATCGTCTATATGCTTTTCCAATTTATCTTTTTCCACGATACTTTCTCAATGAGGAAGATTAGCAAGAACTAGGGATTTTAGCAGATATAACTTCCTTTCATTGTGCAGTACTAATTGCATGTCATGTAACACTCATAAAAGTTATTGCTGGTCAGGATATTTTCCTTATCCAGAAATGATTACAATGATAAAGTACTTGTGGTGTTTGTGATTTCTATTTTAAATCTAAAACATATAAACATTAGTTGTGAGTAATTTTTCTTGATTACCTTTTTACAGTTATGATTAATAAATTATTATATAATTTTAATGTCTCCCACTATATTAGTGAATCTTAATAAACCTTACTATTAGATTCAGAATACTCTGTCGCATGAGTACACTACTGCCAATGATCCTTAAAACCTCCATCATAATCTACATGCTTGGCTACTCCACTACTCAGCGGGTTTCAAGGTAGGCTCTAGGTTAGCTAACCATTTGTCTCGTGGATCCCTGTATTGTAGTGTAAAGTCTCAGCATTGGTAGTATGAACCTGATTCCCTCCACATCTTTCCATTAATGTGATAGTATGTTAGTAATGGCTAATCCTTGACTACTAACTTAAGTTAAGTTAACCCAATTCTCTAAGGAAAATGCCCTAGTAGTAAAAGGAACTCTAAACTATGGCTGATGAGCACCCCAAACACCCGATTTTGTTTAGATGTGAGAATTGTAAGTCTTTTGGACTTAACATATATTTGAGGTAATTTTATATTTGTTGAAGAAGATAATAATTTTTTTATATGTTCAAAATATATTTTCTCCCTCACAATGTAACTTGCAATAGAAATATATTTGTTAATTCTTTATGAATTTGTTATCTTATTTACTATTGTATGTGATTAAGAAATAATCATGCATTTGCATAAAAAATAAACAATACATAAAGTAAAATAATTTAATCAAACAGTTCTTGAGCATTCTATTATGATCAATCCATAATGGTTCAATCATGACCTAGGGGCAACCAAACCTGAGTCAACACCTGAGTCACATCAAAGCTATCCCCTGTGCAATGTGCTCGACTCCTGTCAAGAATACTGCCTCAACATGGCATGGGTCAGCATCTCAAATCATCACCATATTATTAAAAGTATACTCACACATAGGTGAAGGGGTCCAAGGTTACAATATAAAAATTGTGCATTGGAAATGCATTCCCTTATACACATTTAAATTAAAATACAATTCACAGACTGTCATTTATCTAATTAATTATTACAATCATTGCATACATTGAATAAATTATTAAATAAACAAAACAACATGCATGGTTCCATCACTTTCTCAAGACCTGTTGGTATAAATAAAGAAAAATTAAAAATTAAACTACAATAAAATTTAAATTTTACGAGGCCGCTCTAATAAAAGAGATTAATATAAATAAATTCAATTATTTTATTTTATCTGTTCCAATGGTTTAATTTAATTTTAGTTTGAAAAATTAAATTAAACAATTAATCTATGTTTAATTCTAAAAAACAAATTAATCCATTAATTTAATTATAATGTTAATTCAAATAATATTAGTGTTTTTTATTTAAACATAAACACCAAAATAATTCTAATGAATTTAAATTTAAAAAAAATTTATTTAAAACTAATTAGTGGGGTTACATATAGCTAGGGAAGGAGTCATGTAGGACTGTGAACCACCAAGAGGGTGACTTATTGAAGAGGTACAAATCACGGCATAACTGCGGCGCGACTGTGGTGTGACCATGGCTGTATTGCGTCATAACCATGGCGAGACCACGGATTGATCGTAGCTTGACCACAACTAGACCATGGTTTATCCACCCAATCCAGCAACACCCTACATCAGAAGCATACTCTAGCGGGGCACAAGGGAGGTTTTGTGCTGCTCTAGTGAGTAGTGAAGGTAGCGGTGAGGTGTGCCGGTCCGGTGAGGCATGTCGGTTCATAGACCCACTACTCCGGCGAGCTACAAGGTGGCGACCTAGTCCGGTAGAAACAACATTGCTGGGGGGTTCCATTGGGATTGCTTGAGGAATAGGGGAGTTTGGGCTCGGTGAGGTCTGGCATGTGTGAGGAAGAGTGGAGTCTGGTCTTGGTGATGTTCGGGACACAAGTGAGGGGGTCCATTTAGCGTGGGTCCTTCGTGAGAGCGTGGTCCGACAAGGATTGTGAGGTGGAGGTAGTGCAACAAGGTGTTGGGTGGCCTGGCTCTGGGTGTTGCGCGAGTTCATAGGGAGGAGGCAAAAACAACCTGGGGCAGCACGACCTTTACAAGGTGCAATGTACGATGTGAGGGACTGACCTGGAGGTCCTGCGGCGTGACCTCAGGTATGATTTCTCTAGGGG
This sequence comes from Viscum album, assembly GCA_963277665.1. NCBI lineage: Eukaryota > Viridiplantae > Streptophyta > Magnoliopsida > Santalales > Viscaceae > Viscum > Viscum album. Next base: position 1,703,795,981 of record OY728156.1, on the reverse strand, counting down.
GTGCGCCATGCGATGAAGAAGACCCAAAGGGTCCTCCCCCATTTTTCTTATTTTTTATTTTTTTTCTTTTGAAAAACATAAAACCCCTTTTATAATGAAAATTTAAAAATTAAATGAAAGAGAAGAACCAATTCGGGGTGTCGGTCACCAAATTCTTAAAATTTTAACATTATTTTCTAAATACATAAAAAAATGACTTCATCCCTTGTCTTAAATGAAATATTTTAATTTTATTTTTTATTTGAGTAAAATAAAATAATATTATGTTATAATATATTTTATTTAACTCCTAAAATAAAACCCCCCAGATTAATTCGGGCTACCTGATTCCAACCCAAGCGTGGATGGATTTCGGTAATTTTTTGAACACATTAAAACATGATCATCATAAAATTATAATCCGATGAATTTTAAACCAATGATGTCGACCCAATTAAAAGTTTCCAATTTTTGTTACTTGGCCATTCGAAAATCGACCTATGTATGGTCATATCCATTAGAACCGATTTTATGCCCCATAATTAAATTTAGTACAATTTAATTTTTCTATGACTATTAGAAATAACGCGTCACTCTAATACAATTGTTAGGTACCGGGATAAGAAGAAGAAGCTGATGGGATGAGAATTGAAAATTTTTCACATCACCAGAGCAACGTTAAAATGTCAACTCCATTGAACTATTTGGGTACGGTCCCTAGACCATGCGTAGATTTGATAGAGAAAAAATTAAATAGAACATGTACCTTGTTCGAATTTATCATGTGAAAGTCCATTACAGGATGCCGATGATCATTTCTCAAAGACTCCAGCATCAAATCCCAGTAGATCATCCACACACGCCAAATAAATCTGTACATATGTCGTTTTTTGGAATCCGGGTGCTAGCATGGTACGCCAATGAGATCTTCGACAAAACAGTGATCACTACATGTCATGAATCTTCAATCCAAGAAGGTTGAACTTGAAGATATTCCTAGATTGAGAGATCCTCTCTCTAGAATCCAGAAGGAGATAAAGGCTCTAAATTATGAAACATGAATAGTAGCATGTGTACATCCTCTCTCTTACTTATATAGTGGATATCTAAAATACCCAATATGGGTTATCCTACCCCATGTAATAGATATTCACTTTATAAGTATTATAAATACTTATTTATGAAAATTTATTTTATTCCACAAGTAATATTTATAATTTTTTCACTAATTGAAATATATATTAAATATAAATCACAAGATAAACATGAGTCTATAACTCGACTCAATTCTCTTAAAAATATTAAACAAACCATGGATATTAAAATCCCTACAAATAATATTTTATCTTTGTATTTACTTAATCACTTTTAGATTAATGTTATAAATAAATTCAACAAATTATTCCAAACTATAATGATTAAATAATTTATTTATTAATTGGTGATCCATAGAATAGGGATAATACTCAAACCCATTGGTGGGGCCCACCATGTTCTATATTCCTATTCCCATAATAGAGAAGATTATTAAATCACTATAGTATATGACCCTCTAGGACATTATCTAAAAAACATGGAATAATATTCACAAACCAAGAGTGGGGTCTAACAACACATCGAGGCCCTAACAGAGATAAGGTAAAGTCAAAGCAACGAATACCTTCCAACAAACATGGTCTATGGAATATAATTTATTCTTCATTGATATCTCAAAAAAGAAGAATCCACAATAGTTTCATCATCTTTAATCTAACATTATTTTATTTATTGATATGTCTGGATGTTATTACCTTCCACTACCATGCCCATGGATTTAGTAAATGTGAAACCATCCTAATTAACTAGGCCTGAGATATCTATTTCTCAACACGGAAGTGTAAAATCCTATCTTGATCATTAAATCAATGTCATTTCATGAATGATGTACCCAACACAAACTACCTCACTAAGACTAAATTGTCATGGTTTTTTCCTTGCATCAAAGTATGCCATTAAATGACATACATTGTTAATGATCTCAAGTATGGAGACCATTGCACAAGTTTGTAGATATGAATGCCCAATAAAAAATAAAACATGAGGTGTTTCTATTGCACCTATATTCCCTCATGATATCAACTATAAGAGATATTCATGTATGATATTTATGATAAGATGTATCAATCCTTATGATCCCCCAACACCTGATGTTCACAAATCATCTGTGTCCTTTCAGAATGATGTTACTAGACCATAGCACATATTTTATGATTACAGTCATGGCATCTGCGGTTCTTCTTATTTCTTAGGATCTTCTATAACCCTTTTATATGACATGTAATCTAAGGAAATTGTCATAAAAAAAATTGATGTAGAAGTATCAACCCAATATGTCATGGTAAACACATGTATATATAATTAAATGTATACATTTTGTGGTAATCAAAGTATAATAAAAGTTGGGTCTAGGGAACCCAATTTCAATAGGCTGGGCATGGATTGACAAACTATGCCAACCATGAAAGCCTATACAGAGAGGTCTTCAGGGTTTGTGCACGATTTGAGAAACCGTGCAAATAAACGATGTTGACCATGGAAACCTGGAAAAAGAGGTCTGAACGATTTGTGGAGGGTTTCAAAAATCATGTGACTAAACCTTTCCAATCATTCAAACCTATATTGAGAGGTCGGCATGGATGGCACTCGGTTTTCCCTAACCATGTTACCATTCCCTGGAAACCATACGTGCATGATTAATTATAAAAAAATATATTTTAAAACTACCTAAACCCCCGAGATTTCCATATTTCGACCGTAGACCGGTATTAACAAATTTTAGGTGATCATAGAGACTTCCAAATAGATTCCAAGGTGATTCATACAATGTTCTTCAAGATCAAAATCCCAGATTGAGGATCCTCTCTCTTCCCCGTATGTGGATTTCATCCAATTTCATCTCCAATTCCTTCCTCTATATTTCCTTAATCGTTTCATGGGACAATTTAGGAAATCAATTATCAATGAAAACTATAAAATCCATAAACTTTATTTCACATAAAACACCACAACTATTGGAGTTCGATTTAGACCACCTACCTCATTATATTGACGGATGATAACCCAACTGAAATCCCCAATGTTTAAGTGGAACAAATGAATGGGGGGTTTCAAAAATAGATTTTTTTTGTAGATAGGTTATGGTTTGAGATATTGTAATTAAAATATTTAATTGATGGTGTTAATATAATTAATTGGGGTAAATAAATTATGAAATGATGGTTTTCTATATAAGATAAATAATTGTGAGAATTAATTATGTTCCATGATGTTGATCAAAGATAATTAATTTTGTGAAGTTGAGATTTGAAACAGATAATTAAATATGAATAATTAATAATGGAATGATAATTGTGTTTATTAGTCAATTAAATAATGAATTAATTAATGGGATATGTGCATAATTAATTGTTGAGTTAACTAGTTTCATTTAAAATGTTTAACTAATCATTGGATTAGTAGTGGAGTAATGTGTCTAATTCTTGTGAATTAACGAATTATTAAATGGATGATATTTTTGGGGTGCTAGAAATGGTGTTTTAGACCAATTAGAAGTTGGAACATGGGCATGGTGTTCCTCCCCAATAGTAATCCATGATTGAGATTTTGGGGTTCTAGGCATGAGGACCTACACCGAATGAGATATGGAGTGTCAGGTATGGCAACCTACACACAATGATATAGGGTTTCATGACATGACATTCAACACCAAATGAATTATAATAATGAATAATGAATAAAATGGAAAACATGAATTGATATTGGGACTAATGTGATGATTAAATATTAAATGAAAACATTATAATTGTTTAATTATTTATTGTATTTAATTCTTCATAAAATTCATAAACTATCATTTGACTGGGCTTTTTTTAGGAATTGTTGGCGGTGGCCTTATGAGTTGTACTCACACCCTATTCAGGAAAACTTCTTGTAACTATAGATTACATTTTTAATGCAGGATAGTATCAGGGCATGGCACTGGGATACATTATTGTTTGGGATTCGAGCATGAGAGAGGGAACTAGAAGTGGTTTGGGACCTGTAGCGATCTTATTTGGATGAAAAAGGGTATATTCATCCCATAACATACATTCCAAACTCTCACTACTAGTAGGCACCCTCTAGTATAGCAGGAGGGACTCTTGAGGGAATTTGGCCAACTAGATCGTGGCGTTATTTAGTGGCGCCCAGGTCGGGACGTCACAATGTGGTATCAGAGGAGTTTTCGATTATTAAATCTTATTTTGTCTTAATATTTTTGTAATGTTATATAGGAGAGTAGGAAGATTTGAGGCTTGATAATGAGCTAATTAAGGGTAGTTGTACATCCATATGTGGGGGAAAATATGAGTACTCAGTGTGGGATTGTTTTGAATGTTGTTTATTGTTATAGTTGCATAATATTTCACCTAGGGTGATGTACTTGTGGTGTGATGTGATAATTGTCTTCGCAGTTGTTGAATTATAATTCATTTCCAAAATAGGAATGATGGTTGAGTCTTCATGCATCATTCTGGGTACTTAGGTTTGTTGTGAGATGCATCATTTATGTCACTCTCAAATAAATAGGTTATGGGTAGGTTATTGAACTTGAACTGTTTTTCTTGTTGTGAGGGTGAAATAATGATGAAAAATGAGAATAATGGGGTGTCTATTGTGAACCTTTATTGATGAAATGAGTATGATTAAATAATTAAATAATTAATTAATTAATTTCAGATAATGTGATTAATTAATGGTTGATTTAATTAATGATATGTTATGTACCCTTCTTATCTATGACCTAAGAGTAGGACGGTTAAGGGTAGGGATAAGGTGTAACCCTCCGACCCTAGTTACCCAGAGTCAGTGCATTATTACATAAGATTGGCATGATTACAAGGAATCAAGTCCCAAAGGACCGATTGATTTAGCAATATTGGAAAATAGATTACATACATGAATGTTACATTACACTTTATAAAATACAAAACAACATAAATAATCCTTTATGAACTATATTATTCCATTGGCTTAACCCTACATATCAATCATAATACACTTCTTGGAATTCTGGGAAAAATAAAACATAGAAAGGGGTGAGCTCAGATGCTTAGTAAGGATAACAATACAACTGAAACTTTCATAAATAAGAATAAATATTTTAGTCAATGTGTAACTAAAACAAAAGCCTTTTAAACTTGAACTTCATCCTAATATGGAAAAAATAAAATGAAGTAATTCCATTTAATTATTCACATGGATATTATACTAGTCGAATAATCACATGCAATATCACTAACCACTTTTATAATGATGGAATGCATAATGCTAGACTATCATAACAACATAGTCAAGGCCTTGTGACAAGACTGCAAATAATATTTTGTCAAAGCATTGTGCCAAGACACTAGTTTGTCTCATGAGACCTACCAATGCATCGAGGAGCTATAGCGGGATCCACCCGTCACTTACTAAGTCCAATGCATTCCTCATATTAAAAGGTTTAAACCTAACATCAACATTCGTATTAAAACTGGCATACGAAATGTCAATAACATACCCATAAATCATGAATGGTATAAAAATAACACATCCACAGTCAAACATATCACAAAACCTTCAGTACAATAGGGAATATTTGAATCATAATAAATCAGCTTCAAACATGTTTAAAATCCATTAATGTATTTTGACATAGATGAAAATGATTTGTAACACACTTTGAGAGAAATATCCCTTTTTCATGAAAACATTTAAAAGTCACACAATTTAGAAAGGAAGACATTTAAATTAATTTTTTAATCAAAGTTTCCCATACCAATTTGAATCTTTTTAAAGTAATTAACATTTTAAAACATTCATGTCAATTTAAATAAATCCTTAAAACTATTTTGAAAACATGGACACTAATGAGAATGGTTTAGAAGACTAAATATTTAAAACCTTTAAAATGATGTTTTAGTAAAAAGTACCTTAAAATAATCCCTTTTAAAACACTTTCATAAAACATGGACATGGATAATAAATATGTCCCATTAGATACTTATGTAAAAACAACCTCGGATAATAAAGAGATTGTGAAATTAACCCCTACCAGTTTGGTAACATACAAATCATACACCATATGAAAGAGGTATCATATAATGAATATGTAAATACACATAAATTAAATTGTATTACACAAAGAATACAATTATGGGCAGTACATACATCACACAAAAGGTAATAGTTGCAATATGGCATGAATCTCGTGGGAATAAGGAGTGAGATGAAAACCCCTTACCTTGCACTTTTCTTTAGTCAAGGTTACATTTAACCTCCTGTATGAAGACCGTAGTATGTTATTAAATTATACCAAAACCATATTAATATTTAAGATATCATACATTATTCATTTATGACTTTATACTACCAATTTAATAATAATTTCCATGTTAAATTAACATTTTGGGTAATAATCATTTTCTTTATCCTACATGTTTTAACTTGTTACTCAGGATTGTATCACATAGATCAGGATTTAAATACTACCAGAATATAAAACATGATTTATATATCATATATATTTAGAATATAAATATTTATAATAAAAATATATATGAAACTGAAAACACCATTTATGGAGATGGTAGTCCATACGTACGCATAAACGCTGTCTCTATTTTCATAACATATTGAACAGAACTAAGTGAATAAAATATAAGTAAGTATATATATATATAAATATATATATCTCTATTATCATTATTATATCATATATTAAAAACATATTAGTAATATATATTTTTATAATCGTCAATGAAAGGTGAATGTGCAAATGAATCTCATCGCGTCGTGGAGATGGTAATTCGTACGTACGCACGAGCGACAATATCATTTCTCTATAGGTGTGTAATTGGATGGAATATTAATTTTTCAGATATATTATCACTTTACTTTAATTATTTATATACATATTACTCATCATTATATCCATCCAAATAACATAGTGTTGAATAACAAATTACACCACGACGTTGAGAAGGTAAGTCGTACGTACGCATGCATGATGACTTTATCATTGATTAGATGGATAGAATAATGAATATAGTTGTGAAATATTTATAATAACATTAAATTATATAGAATATACTGAATTTATTATTTTATAATGTAAATAATAATTAATGAAGAAGTGGATGAAGAAAGTAACTTGAAAGAGGGTAGTGAAATCAGTACCTCTTCTTCGGGTTCTTCCTTTTGATTTGAACAAAAGGGCTCTTTAAGTTGGCTTTATGATCAAAATAAGGCCTCTAGGTTGAATTGAGTGAATTTGAGAGGATATTTGGGGAGGGGTTGGCCGAACCAAAAGTCTTTGAATGTATGGATAATTGGTTAGGAGTGGTGACTTTTTATAAGAGTGAGGAGGGGCTCTTTAGAAAAAACGTAATGTATTATTTTATAATAACTTTATATTCGGTTTATAATGTCTAAAAATGAATTTATTTATAGAATTAGGTAGTTATGGGTCGAAATAGTCTCATAGAATAAGTTTTATACAAGCTTAGGTTACCATTATATCCTTATCTTTTAGATTTAACTGTTAGTTAAATAGTTTAACATTTACTGTGTCCTCTTGTATTCTTACTATATATGGTTGATAAACTTACTCCAAACATTGAAGAAAACATCAAGTGGATAATTAATGACATATATAATATTATTTGAACTATTTGGATGAACCTTACATTTTTATGAATATTATATCAACCAATAATATAGTATTTTTTTTAACATTGATTTATGTCAATTTTGACACTATTTGGAATTTTGTTTTTGTGAATGTCATCAAAACTTGATTACTTCGAAAAATATAAATTTGATCATACATAACATTTCCTATTCACCTATAAAATTATTGGATGTCAAAAAAACAATGAAATTATATTTATTTTAATATTTATAATACTATTTATTTGATTCTTTCATTAATAATGTAATTTCCGCATCATCATTGTGTCATAAATAAATTTAATTATTTAATGTCTAAAAATTATAAAAAAATACTATCATATAGGAAATCTTTTTATATTTTTAATTAATATTTATAGTTGTACAAATGACTTATATAACACTGTATAAAAATTAATTTACTAAATGAGTTTTGTTTATGTCATTTTTGCCTTTACATTAAGATAATTAAACTAAATTGTCATTATCACTCCCATGTGGCTCAATGGGGTCCCAAAATCGACCCAAAGACACCCATGGTCGTTAAGGACTCAACCAATATGGTTTGTACAAGTGTTAAGGTAGTTTTTAATTATTATAATATTCTTTTTACCTTGAATTACCTTATTTACCTTTAACTGCGGTAAATAAAAGTCAAAAGTTACTATTCACCAAAAATTATTTTCATCTTATTGAACAACATTTTACTAACTAATAAAAACCATGTATGTTTTATTTTCTAAATTAAATTCATAGAAGTGGTAAAACTCATTTTAATGAAAAATTCAGTTTTTTTAACTACTACTATTTGGTTTCACTATTCATCAAAAATTGACGTTTTTCAGAAAAATACAAAAAATTAAGCCTAAGAAATATTTGATATTCGAAATTCAAAAATGATGTCTATTTTACCAAATTATAAACATTGAAGTCTTATTAATTAATTTAAAATTATTTCCCATTGTTAAAACAAATAGCAAGTTTTTATGAAATAATAACTATCAAAAGATTGATGCTTGTTTATGTCCAATATCAATGTAAAATTACAAATAATGACCAGAATTGGATTAAATGGTAAAAATGTAATCTATTTATACTTAAAACCATTAAAATTAATAATTTATCACTATAAATTATTTTTACTAAAAAAGTTGTTTTTAATTAAAATTTAATATTTTGCACTATTCAGCAAAATAGGAAAGTTATCAGAAGAATACCAAAAATTTATCAAAACTAAATTCTTATGTCCTGATTCTAAAAAAGAAGTTTTTTTTGTCAAATTGAATATATAAAATCTTCAAATATTGGATTTAAAAAGGGTTCTCCATTAAAATGCGGTAACATTTCATTTTTTGAAAAATATTTCTTTTATCTAAAAAAATGAATTTGTTCTTACATTATGTCTAAGAAACTCATAATATGGATTCTAAAATTATAAGGATTATATGAAGTTCAAAATTTCGTTAATACTATTCATAACCGCTTTTGAACGTCTAGTTTGATAAGTCGTGGTGTGCTGGAACTCAGTGTTGCGTGTAGTGAAAGTTATCAAATTACTTTGAAGAAATAACGTACTACGAAATCATGGGGTGTTATATATGGCCTCAGTGTTGACCTTGTGGTGAGAAAAAGGTGAAAAGAACATGTTGAATTTTTTTTTGTTATTTTCTACTCTTACAGAAATTTTTAATGTTTCATTATGAAGTGTAAGATGTGTGTTGGGATTTGTAGGGATATGCCTCCATGACTATTGTTGAGGGAGTGAACGAGGGGTATGGCCAAGAACAAAATTCCAAACAGGTAACACGGGGCCCCGTTGGTGCAAGATGAGGAGGAAGGACAATGGTTCCTAGAGTACTTGGCTTGTTTCATGCATTTCATGTAGAGAGACAGAGGGCGGGTTCTAAAAAGCTTGTTTGAGTTAACAAGAATGTTTTAGATGCAGCACCCTCATACTTTGGATAGAGAGGGTTGACTTTAGGGAACTCAATCATGGATTGAATCTATAGAGAAGATACTGCACCATTTAGAGACTCTAGTTGTGAGGATTTTTATGATTTATCCATATATGATACATGGGTGAGTGAATTGCTTGTAGAATATTTAGGTATGATCTGGAAATATTGATGAAATGTTATGCAAGGACATTCTTGAGATGTTCTTGGTGAACATTGTTCTAGCGACAGTGAGACAAGGGAATGATTTAGAGCTTATTCATCTGACCCAATCAGGACCATAATGGATTACACTGAGCATTTCACCAATTTATAGTGTTTTGTTCTAGCTTTGGCAGTAGATGAGGCTTCTTCAACAAAATAATTTCATGATATAAATAGTTGTGAAATTATGTCCCATGTAAATATCTTTAGGTTGAAAAAATTCCTAGAAGTGGTTAATCATGCTTTCATTTTAGAGGGGAACCTGAAGAAGTATTCATGTACTGGACAAGTAATTGTCAGTGGATGATCATGTAGTGTGACTTCCAAGAGAAGGAAGCGCTATTTTGAGAACATTAGTCAGGATAATGGAATGTATGGTGGATAGCCAAGAGGAATAGTTTTACCATATTTTACCCATATGCTCTGCAACAAGTGAGGTAGGTAGGGACATAATAATACACATTTTCTCAACCACCAGTGGAGTGACAGTTTTACAGCAAGATGGGGAACCTACAGAAGTTCTGCAGGAAGCAGCGGCAAGCTGGTGATGAGGGAGTAACTACTCTGAGTTAGAGTGTGGGAAGGGGTTCTTGACCCCAAATAGGTATGGAATATAGAAATCTATGGTTATAGGTTGTAGAGGTGTTGTACATTATGATTCATGGTATGACCGCTTGTATCATCAGAGTGGTGCTAGTCACAGGATTCTGATGAAACCACAGGGAAGAGATGCAGGACAGATACATTCAGGGAAACCTACACTTGTGGAGAGTGATGATGGTCCATCTATAATGAGAGGTACTATTCTAGTTTCTTGTACTTTATCTTCTAACATGTTTGATATTGGTGCCTCTTATACCTTTATATCATCATATCATGTTAATTGTTTGATCCCAGATGTGGAGTCTGTAAGTGGGGTGATGAATATCAATACATCATTGGGAATATAGTCTATGGAAAATTGTTTATAAAATGGACACTCACTAGATATTAGAGAGTATCATATTCCATGGGATATCTATGTCCTTGATATAACAATAATTGACCTGATTATGTGTATGGACATGCTAGTCACATACCGAGCCTACATAGATTGTCACCTTAAGAGAGTGACCTTTGTATCTCCAAAGGGTGACCAGTATGTTTATCATGGAGAATGGGATATAAATGCAGGCTGATCTAGCGAAATTACAATGAAATTTGGAGAGATCACATCCCAAGTTGCTATTAATTTTCTGGTTGATGGGAGTGATAGGAAAGACATCCTTCCACCAGTAGTAGAACTATTTCAGGATGTCTTTCCCCAAAGTATTTTTAGGGTTTCCACCTGAGGGATATGTGGAATTCATTATTAAGCTCATGTCGGCGGTGGAGACTGTATCTATTCCACATAACATAATAGAACCAATTGAGCATCAATAGATCAAAACACATTTGTAGGAGTTGGAGGATAATGGTCTTAACTATACAAGTAAATCTTATTGGGGATCACCTATTTTGTTAGTAAGGAAGGCTAAAGAGAGATTACTCTTGTGTGTCGATTACCAGAAGTTGAATAAAATGATTGAGAAGAAACAATATCCTCTTCCACATATCGATGATCTGTTTGACTAACCAAAGGGGTCTTGTGTGTTCTCAATGATCGATCTAAGATTAGGGTATTATCAAGTAATAGTTCGGACCTCTTATATACCAATAAATGATTTCAGAAGAAGGTATGGCCATTAAAAGATTGTTTTAATTCTCTTTGGGTTTAAAAATTCTCTAGTATTATTTATATACTTGATGAATAAGATCATTCATTTTTACTTAGATAATTATATGGTGGTGTTAGTATATGAAAACATGGCATACTCTAAGACGCATGACGATCATACCCAACATCTTGACATCATCCTGAGTACACTAAGAGAGAATCGCCAATATTCCAAGCTATCTAAATGTAATTTTTGGATTGACATGGTTCACTTATTGTTGCATATCATCTCATAAGAAGGTGTGATAGTGGACCTAGAAAAAGGGAAAGTAGTGATTTCCTATTAGTATTCCGTGAATGTTTCTAATATCCAATTATTTATGGGATTAAATGTTTATTATAGAAGGTTCATCTAATAACAATCCAGATTGGAAGCACTACATTTAGGTTTGAAAAAAGTAATTTATACTGTTTTATTAGATATAATCATGTGAGAATGATATCCATGGTTTGAAGAAGCACATGACTCAGCACTAATTTTGATCTTATCTGAGTCGAGTGTGGAGTACACGGTGTATTGTGATGCTTCTAGGATCGTACTTGGAGCTGTGTTGATGAAAGGGTATTGATTTGTTGTTTACAGTTCTCACAAGTTGAGGACCCATGGATAAAATTTCCCTACGTTTTACCCCAAATTAGATGGAGTGGTTTATGTTCTTAAGTGGTGGAGACACTATCGTTTGGGTGAAAATTTTACAGTTTTTATGGATCACAAATGCTTAAATTATATCATTTCACATCACGACATGAATATTTAGCACCAAATATGGGTAGAGTACATATATACCTTTGATTTTGAACTGGCATATACCCCCAAAAATTGTAATAGTGTGGCTGATTCCCTAATCAAGAAAACTCATATTATGTTTTTATATGAGTTTATTGAAGAGTATAAGATGATGAATTTTCTGGCATAAATTCATGTTCTATTACAAGAGATTCCAAATAGGATGACTCTAGTTTCTATAGCAGTGGAGTATAAACACTTGGGATGGATCAGGGATAAGAGTAAGAGGATCTAGAGTGTTTAGCTTTAAGGGAATTTTTTGAATGTGGGGAGACACCTCCAAATTGGATAGTAGATAGTGATGAGATCATTTATTTGAAAAATTGTGTTTTTTTCTTACGAGTATGAAAGAGGAACTCATGAGAGAATTTCATGACTCAAAATGGGGATTACATCCTAGGGTGAAAAAATGTACCATGACCTATGACACTAGTTTTTCTGCCAGGAATGAAAAAGGAGATAGCAGGGTTCGTAAAAAGATTTTTCACCTATTAGTAGGTGAAGGCAGATCAACATCGTCCTATAGGCCTATTACAACCATTTCCTATTATAAAATGGAAGTGGGATGACTTGAATATCGATTTCATGGTAGTACATCCAAAGACACTTACGATTAATGGTGTTATTTTGGTCTTTTTTGATCGACTAACAAAGGTAGAACATTTCTTTCCTATTAAGGAAACCATTTTAGTAAAATAGTTGGGAGAATTGTATGAATGAGAGATAATTCATTTTCATGGGTTGCCATAGACTATAGATTCAGAATGTGATTTGTTATTTAAGGTCTTATAAGAGGCTCTTGGTCTATAGTTTTTGTTAAGTATGGCCTTCCACCCACAGACAGATGGGATGTCAGAGAGTACCATAGAGGTGTTATAGGATATGCTACGAGTGTGTGTGCTTGACCATAATGCTTCTTGGGAGAAAAACATTGATTTAGCGGAGTTCTCCAATAATAACTATTATCATGAAACTATACAGATGGATCCAATTGAGGAGATTTATCATAGAACATGTAGATCACTACTTAGTTGGTTGGAGTTATGTGAGTCAGAGCTGTTGGGACTATGTCTCATTCCAGAGATAATAGAGTAGGAACAGTTGATTCAGAAACATATGGCTACGGCTCACAGTTGGAGGACGTCGTACTCCAATAGAAGGATATGACTCTAGGAGTTTACAAAGAGAGATCATGTATTCCTTTAGGTGTCTCCTATATTGGATCAACACATGATACAGAGGTAGGGAATGTTGGCGCCCAGGTTTGTAGGACTAGTTGAGGTGCTAGAGAGTATTGGTCCGGTGCCCTATAAATTTTACTCTCCATAGAAATTTAGTTATATGAATGATGTTTTCCATGATTCACAACTACAAACGAATCACCCTGACTCTTCTCATGTGACAAATGTGGAATAGTTAGACCTTGACATAAATATGTCCTTTAATGAGTATCTGTTAAAAGTGTAGGGTCACCGTGAGAAAGTGTTGTTGGGAATGATTGTTCTATTAGTTCATGTGTTCTAGAAACAAATAAGTGTTCAATAGGAAACATGGTAATGGGAAGAAGAAATGAGGGCTCAATGGCCAAATATTTTTGGCTCAGAATCCTATAGATGTTCGGGATTGCCGCTAGAGGATGAGTTGATATAAGGTTGGTATATTATAAGATCCAAACCTTTTCTAGAGTCATCTCAGGTACATTTTTCAGTACATTATGATATTTTTAAGTACCATTGATTTGGAGTAATGGCTTGGGGGGAATTTTGATTAAATTTTATGAAAACATAGTGGACAGTGAGCTAAAAACGATTTGTGCATAGTTTGACAAACCGTGTGACTAAATTGTGCCAACCGTTTAAACCTATACAGAGATATCTGCATGGTTTGCACACAGTTTAACAAACAGTTCGAATAAATTATGCTAACCATGTAAAACTAGATAGAGATGTCCACACAATTTTCACACTGTTTGACAAAATATGCGAGTCTACCATGCTGAACATGCAAACATGTATAGTGAGGTCTTCAAGGTTGGTGCACGACTTTCCCTAACCATGCGCCCCTACAACAGAAACCATGCACACGAGATTAATTATCCAAAAATATATTTTAAAACCACATGAACACCTGATAATCCATGATTGATTACCTTGTACTGTTCTTGACCAATTATAGGTGATTTAAGAGCCTTCTTGAGGGATTCCAAGGTGATTCAGACATCATTCTTCGAGATCGAATGCCCGGATTGATGATCTGCTCTCTTCCCGGTACATGGATCTTATCCCGTTTCTTATCCTGTTATTTATTCTATCATTCATTGATCTTTTTGTGCCAAATATCCACTATTTCCATTTATATATACAAATGAGTTGAGATCTAGATCTACGACTGTGGATCTAGATCTAGTTTTACAAGAGCATGATGCCTTTGATCATAATTTTCATTTAGGGATTTAGATATAAAGCTTGATCGAGAAAATTGTTCCACTCGAATTTTGGGGATTTATGTTAGGATATCATCGGTCAATAAAATCAGGTGGGTGGTACAAATCAAACTCACATAGTCATGGATTTTATATGTGAATGTGAGTTTATGGATTTTCTAGTTTTAATTGATAATTGATTTCCTAAACTGGAGTAATTAGGAATGTTGAATTGACTTCTGATGGCAATGGAGATTAATTTATAATCGAATCACAGAACAAACTAAATAGGATCTCCCAAATTGATATTTTTTTTGGAGATTGGAAATGGGTTGATATATAGTAATAGTGATATTGAATTAATGGTGTTAAGATAATTTATTAGGGGAAATAAATTAGGAAATGATGTTTGGATATATAAGATAATTAATTTTGAGAATTAATTATCTTTTATGATGATGATCAAAGATAATTATTTATATTAACTAGTTATGAGAAGTTAAAATTTGGTATATATAATTAATTGTGATGAATTAATTATGGAATGATAATTTTTTTGATTGATTAATTAATTGATGAATTAATTAATGGGTTATGTACTTAGTTAATTTTGGGTTTAACTAATGTCCTTTTAAATGTTTAATTAATCATTTTATTAAAAATGGATTAATGTGGCTAAATCTTGTGAATTAAATAATGATTAAATGGTTCAGATTTTTGTGGTTCTAGACACGGAATTCTAAACTGATTAGAAGTTTGGAATCAGACATGGATTTCCTCCAAAATAGTTATCCATGCATGAGATTTTGTGGTCCAAGGAATGACTAACTACACAGAATGATATATTGAGTGTTAGTAATTGAAAACTACACTCAATGAGATTGGATTTCATAACAAGACATTCAACACTAAATCAATGATAATAATGAATGATGATTCAAATGGAAAACAAGAATTGAAACTTTGCCTAATGTGATGATTAATGATTAAATGATAACGTTTTAACAGTTTTATTATGCCTTGTATTTACTTATTCATAAAACTAAATTCATTCCCTTTTGACTATACTTTTTTTAGACACTATTGGTAGTGAACTAGTGAGTTGTACTCACACCTTATTCAGGCTGCCTGATCGACACCCATGTAGACATTGTTATCGCAGGACATGATAAGGGAATAGCCCTGGGATTGGTTGCTGTCTTGGATTAGAGCACGGGAGAGGGAATCAGACGTGGTTTAGGACCTGCATGGGATTATTGGTGTCTTTACATTTAGATTCAATGTAGACACTAGAAATTCACATTGTCCTAGAATGTTTTTCCTTTATTTTGAGAATATTGGTTTCTTCTTTTGTATATCATATGTCATGGTGTTATTCTAGTTATTTGTACGCTTCATCAGTTGGTTATTTTTGTTTTCTTCTATTGGTTTTTATTCCAATAAACGACGGTATAGTCTCTCAAATACTGACATACCAAACCCTCACTGCTAGACATCACCCTATGATTTACGGGAGGCATGCTTGAGGGCATGTGCCCAACTGGCTCAGGGCACCATTCAGTGCCACCCAGGTTGAGACGTCACATGTAGTCAATTCTTTGAAATTTAATTTATCTATGATTGGAGTTCAAATTATATGTCAAAAATTTCCTAGAGTACTGTTTTTTACATCTGCCTCAACAATTTTATATTCTCATGCCTTTAATTTTTTTATTATGATATTTCATCATATTTTATCATTTTGTTGTGTCTACATCATCTTACCTACCCACCTCTGCTTATTCAAAGAAAAAATTTTTATAGCTTCTACTCATTCTCAGACACCTTTTTTGGAAAATATATTTGAATATATTTCATATTTTTTTCTTCATATATATACGTTATATTTTTTTCTCATGTTCTAGTATTATATTTTTTTAATGTTTCAATGTCTACATTGAAATCACTTGCTTCTTCCTCTTCTTATTTGTAACATTATTAACTTCTTCTACACTTGAACATACTATACCTTTATAGATTGAATTTTAAAGTTGTTCATCCAATAAGTCATCCTATGTGTATGTTTTTTTTCAATTTTTGTTTCAAACTACTTATATATTTTAATTTTAGTCTTCTAACCCTTTCAATTTTCTATATCTACTAAATATTCTACAAACTCCTACTCTATGTCTATTTCCATTTTAATATCTTGTGTTATCTATTGATTTTTTTAACTATTTTTTTTATATCTTTGTCTTATGAGTACTAATATACTGATAAATAAATGTTCATAGCAAGAGAAGTGTGATTTTTTTGGGATTGTGATCTTTATTTAAACCATTGTTTAAAAAATTAATGAAATTAAAATACATTAATTATTAATA
This sequence comes from Viscum album, assembly GCA_963277665.1. Classification (NCBI taxonomy): domain Eukaryota; kingdom Viridiplantae; phylum Streptophyta; class Magnoliopsida; order Santalales; family Viscaceae; genus Viscum; species Viscum album. The sequence goes on along the minus strand of OY728156.1, from coordinate 1,703,778,784 downwards.
TTATAATGTGAAATGTATTATATATTAAATATTAAAATATATAACAAATTATTTATCATCTTCAAATATAATAAGTTTAGTATTACATAGGGTAATTTTTTTTAATTCATTAGATTCTAGAATTTTTTTTTCTAACCCTTTGGAGACCCTTTTATGGAGTGAGGGTTCTGAGATCACTATAACAAGTAATAATGAATGTTCTTAGATATATAACATAACACCTGAATTTATATTCTACATATGTATTTTATTTGATTTGAGATCGAAATATAAATATTAACTATGTTTTTTATTTAAATTTAATTTAAATAATCTTAATTATATTAAAATTAATAAATTTCGATGGATGATGGATTGATAAAGAATTACATTTCCCCGACATGACTACTATTATATGATATATTCATGGATTCGTTGATGACTATGGGATGAGAAACACCACCATTAGAGGGAAGATGATATTTATTTTCCTAAATGATATCTTTTATATTGTATTTTTGATGAATCATAATAAAAATTATATTATAGTTATTTTAATATGATGTATGGGTATATGGTAACTTTCCAATATCATGATGGTAAATTTATAGGGGTTTCAGATGTGTTCCCAGTGAACTCGGGTTCAGATGTGGGGGAAATGAAATTATACCTACTATGTGGATGTTTTGTAGACCTACAGATCTAGATAGGACCCATGAAGATGAAACAACATTTGATGAGATTTAATACCTAGGATACGAGGAGGAATTTTCATAACTACCTATTTAAGGGAATATTGGGAGGAGGGTGAAATCCACTAATCCTCACAATGAAATAAAACATTATTTTCATGTAAAATCCTATCTTCTAACATGGACATATATATTTTCCCACATCCATTTTTACAGATATGTGATATTTGGATGAATATTTCTAGGTTATATAATGGATAGGAAAACTTAGTCAAGTTATTTTCTCTTTCTAGGAGAAACATTAGTTTCTAGGTCCCCAATAATCATAATTCTTTAAATAATTTTACTTCTAATGATAATTATATCAGTTGGAAATTATTATGATCAATTATAGTGGATTTTGTACACACAAAGTTAATTTAGACTAAGTTTCACTGAATCTCTGATTCTTTTTTAAAACACAGGTAAAATTTCATTATAAATAATTGTGCATATTTTACTATTCTAAGGTTTTTATATTTTAAAAAGTCATGGAATATATGAGTTAAGATATGTGAAAATGTTTTTTAATTTTTTTGGAGATTAATTATAAAGATATTCATGTAATTTTGAATATGTATGAACTAACCAAAAATAAATATGACGTTATAATTTCTTGGAATGATATAATATTCTGTTTAGCCTTGTTGATCTTATTAATATCGGACATAACATAGTAAATGAGTATATAATTCCAAAAAATTCTATTATAAGTCAAAATGGATTATATGTTAATCTAATGTGTGGTGTAGTCATAATGATAAAACATAATTCTTTATTTTATTAAAAAGAAACTAAAATGTATGTCTAATGGTGATAACATAGAAAATGACCATGTATTGTTGTTAAATCAAATGAAAAGTCCATTTATTAATTTTTGACATGTAGGGATAGTCTGTACAACAATATAACCTATAGTTTTATCGAAATGACCATAAATAAATTTCTTAATTTTAAAGCCATTAAAAATGGTTTAAAAGGTTAAAATAGAAAAATTCCTTGGATTATGGTTAAATAAAAACAAAATGGGCATCATTTAATTTTACACAAATTGAAATATATAATAGGTAAATCTAATAGGTGGTTTTACTGAAATGAATATATGCGTGTTTATATTGATTTAATATTCAAAAAATATGTTTCACATGGTTAATATATATATAATTGCCTCAAATTATCTCAAAATCTCATGATAATGGTTGTTTATTAATTTAGAAAATTTCTAAATAGATGACTTATCAATACAATATTTTGTGTTCATAGAATGAATGAAAACATGTTCTATTATAAATAAAAATTTACAAAAAAATATAATGACCTCATATTTTTGGCACACCATATGTCAAATTTATGAACTGACTACTCCTACATGTGTGAAAATATTTGACAATCATTTTCTAGTGATTTTATGATAATGTATAATGATTTTTTATATTTTTGTCATTTTTCATTTATTTCTATATATTTGTACTCTTTATTAATTTTACATTTATCTATTTTTTTCTTAGGCCTTCTAATAAAAATATCGTTTTTATTTATTATTGTTCTACTTTGGGAATCAACATTTATATTTTCTTCTAGTTCTATAATTACTTTTTCCATAACATTATATTTCAATTTTTTAAAACTCTATATTCTAGTTTCTACTTCTATTACATATTGAATAACACTTCTTTCATTTATCATTAATCAAATTCAATTACTATTTTCAGATTGTTACCTTTTCCTCTTTCATGGAATTTTTTAATTTTTAATTTTTCTTTTATTTATGATTTTATTTCAGATTGTCATTATTATTTTTTTCTTATTATTTTTTTCAATGGTTTATTCCTTTATGTATGAATTTAAATCCACTTCTCGATTCTGACTTTGAGCATCCAATAATTTTTTATTTTAATTCTAATTTTTTTTATTTTTTTATCAACATTGAACTCGTATTATACTATTGACGATTTATTTTGTATTATGAATTTATGTATCCGTATTTTCCATTTTTATTTTACATATTGATTTAATTTTTTTATTCTTTTATTTTTTTAATATCTTTACTACATTCTCTCACCTCCATCATGTTTAGTGATTTGGTACTTTTCTACTTCTTCTATATCCAATTTTCCACAAAATTCACATTCAATCACCATTTTTAGGTATTAAATTATCTAGTTTGTCTTTTATTTCTTATTTTATTTTTCATTTATGATATCTATGTTATGAGTTTAACTTTTACATTATATTTTTCTTGTCTAAATTTTATTCATCTAAATCTTCTATTTTAATATTATTGTGTCTTTAAATTTGTTTTATGTTCTTGTATCATATTTTTCTAATGTTTCCACATCTACTCTTACATCCACAAAACAATATTAATTCAATAATTAATAACCAATTCTACCCTTAAAATTACTAAATATTTCAAAATATCCACTCCAATAATTTCATATTTTTATTTTTATTTTTTGTATAATTCTGAATTTTTTTCTCATAATCTTCATTATTTATTTTATGTTATTTCCTTCTAAAAATTATCATTTTCATTATCTAATAAATTTTTTACTAACCCATATCTATGAAAAATTCAATTTGTTTCTTTGTGTTTTCTAATTTTTATATTTATTGAGTTGTATATTTGTCCTTTATATTTTTTTCTTGGGGGTAGTAATTTTCTTATATTTATATAATCAAAATAAAAAAGAGTAATTTTATGTGAATCTATTATTTTAATAAAATCATTGTTATTAAAGTAAATAAACTTATAATGTATATTTTTTTTTGAAAAATATTAATATCATGAAAATTAGATAGCTCATTTAAAAATCATATTTTTAATATTTATTAGAGTAATTATTTATGGAATGAAATATAGAAATTTTTAGTTATAACCCTTTGAATACTCTTGCATGTGGATATGGTATTCGAATTACTATTGTGAGATAAGTTGAATCATCTATGATATAATTAAAATAAAAAGTATTTATTTTTTATTCTCATGCATTTTAATATTTTTTTAAGATCAAACTAATGTTAACAATGTTTTTTATTTAGTTTTAATTTAAATAAAATTGATTAAAATTAAATTTTATAATGATAAAGTATTATTGATTGATGAAGCTTCACAATGCCTCTCTCTTATTTTATGACATGAAATATTCTTTTCCATGTTAATGAAGATGAGCCTACCACCACCTCCATTAGAAGTCATTTTATATTCATTTACGAAAAAATATATGTTTGGGGTCGTTTTTTATCAATCAAAATATAATTTATATTTTAGTTATATTATCACTAAGTATTTTTTAGACCCATATGTAGTGAACTCGTGTTCGTGTTCTGGAGGAAATACAATTATTCATATTATGGGGAAGGATAGTGGGCCTGTACATCCTATTAAGTATAACATAAATGAAGTTGAATTCAGTGATCTATTCTAGATGTACCACATTGTGGTGTTATCAGAAATAACAGGTAAAAGGAATCAAATGAAGAAGGGGTAAATCCATTGATCATAACTACGAAATGTAAATAAGTCTATTTATAATCTTATCTTATGATAAGGAATTTAAAATTATTTGGGATCCTAGTTTATTAGTAAAATTTATTCATTTTTTGAGTTAATTTATTTTAATATGTATTGAAAAATTACAGTTTTAACATTTCACTTCAAAGATAATGCATCAGATTCTTCATCCAGTAAGATGCATCCATGTGTAATTCCTTATAATGTTGATGTAGTTTATAGAAGTTGGATGTTATTATGCTCAAATGGGTTATATACATTATATACTCAATTATTTTGGAATTATTTACACATAAACGTTGACTCATTGTGATGAAAGCGATGTTATTTTTTGACTATAAAATAGAATATTCCCCTTATCTATTAAATTTATTCTTAAATTTAAAAACTCCATGAAAATATAGTTAAAATCAAGAAATGAGCTCATATTTGCATAAAAACATAAGAAAACTAAATTTCATTCATTTTTTCTCTTTACCAACTAACCACATATCAATCTAATAGACTAATTTCATGGTATCATTGAATCTACTATTTTTCATTCACATTCTTATAAAAGGGGTCTAAAATCGAGTAAACAAGTTTGGGTATTCATGGAAGTTTATATATTTATGGTTACATATCATTTAAATATGAATGGTTTTGTTGTAATAATCTGCAAACATAGTTTTTTGAATATTTATATATTTAAAAAGCACATTTACGTGTCATAAAATATGAAATTACATCAGTTTTTAATTAAATAATGTGAAAACATGTACATAACTTAATTATTTATATTTAGAAACATTCCACATGTCAATATGACATATGGTTTGTGAAAATGACTGAAAATGATTTTTTATTGATTTTGAGGGAGAAACCCATTTTTCAAAGGAAGAATACCAACAAAAAGAACTGTAATTTTATTTAAATAATGGTAAAATGTTGGTTATGTATTTTTTTACATCTTATAATAGACCCCAAATCAGTCTTATGGGTGGTTTTCCAAAAATTAATGAAATATAATTTTTAATGATTTAAAATTGAAATAACTTGTGTCATAATCTTAATAAATATAAAAAAACAAAAGAAAATATGAAATAATAGTAAATCGATAGTTTATTAGTTTTTAACATGTATGAATAGACGCTTTTTCAGTCCTAATTTATATGTGGTCGGAATGACTAAAATATAGTTTAATTTAAACTCTAAATCATTATAAACATGCATCAAACAGTAATGATATCATAATAATCGTCATATTGTGAGTTTAACACACATCATTTTGATTGACTATCTATTCCTATATGTAAAAAATTATTCAAAATTCACTATCAAATGATTTTATAAAAATTTACTATAATTTTTTTGGTTTGGACCAGTTTTTAATTGATTCTATTTCTAGGAACTACTATTGTGTTGTATTTTAACATATTTTTATATTTATTATACTTTCATCTCATATGGGTAGTTTTATTGATAATGTTTCTATTTTTGCTTAAAATTTTATATTTGATTCTGTATCTACCGTTACATATCACCACCATTAACTTTTACTTCTTTTGTGGCTCCTATTTATAGTTTCAAAATACATTTTCGATTCACATTCTTTTAGATTATGTTTCAGATATTGGATTCAAATTTGATGTTTTCTTCTACATCTACTGTTACTTATTCCCCAATATTTACTTTCACCTATTTTTCATCACTAAATTTTAGCTTTTATATCTCTATTAGATTCAACATCAACTTCTTCTTTCATACCCACTTCATATTTTACTAATAAATGTTTCTCTATAACCATTATTATTTTTCATATTTATATATTTTCAATATACATTTTTAATTTAATTCTATTTATTTATGTCATTATATATGATTCTTATTTTTTTATTATAAATATTTTAATTCAACTATTTCAACTTTTACTTATGTTTTCATATCAATTTTTATATTCTGACTCTGAGATTCTAAATTTTTATTCTGATTTTACATCTTCGGATTTGTCTTATATTTATAAGTGTGTTTTTCATTATTATTTTATTCTTTATTAGAAATTATCATTTTGGTATTAATTATATTTATACATTTGAATAATAAATCTATTAAAACATTCCTATAATTATTGGATCAAATTTCACTTCTATTTATGCTTCCATCTAATATATTTTGATCTATTAACTACTACTACTACTTTTTAATTTTTTTTCATTCATTTTGATTTCATTAATTTGTATTCAATTCATTATTTTTCATATACATTGTGATTTTGAATTTTTTGATCTATATTTTTACTTAATATATATATTTATTTTATTTTATTAGAAAAAATATATTTTTTATATTAAAATATGTTTTTTTATTTTTCTATATTTTATTCTTGTTTTTTGTATTTTTTTTACAATTGATTGTTGTATATTTCTCATTTTCACCAACATCTTAGTATAATAATGTCTTCCATATTCTATCTTCATGATTAGATTTTATAACTTGTTCTTCCTTTTTCATTTAACATTATTCCACCAAATGTCATTAACTAATACAAGTTCTTATAGAAGTTTTTTATTTTTTTTTCATAATTGATTTATTATTTTCATTATATCCAACAAATTTATTTTTTCTTATACATAAAATAATATTATATTTTCTATTTCCATATAATTTGATTTTATATTCTTCTTCACAGTCTATTACTAATTTTTTCACAATATCCACAATTTGTATTGACTTATTTCTTTCCCTTGTGCTTCTGGACTATGGTTTTTTATATGAAATTTCACTATACTTATCATTTTAATTTTACATAATATCATTAATATATATTTTATTTGTTATTAAAATTATTCATCGACATTTTCTCATTTAATATAAATTGTGTAGTTATTCATGCTTCTTTTTTTAGTTATATTATATATTCAGGTTAATTATTTATTTTTCTATTTCTATTTTCATTATTTATAATACCTTATCACAAATCCTTAATTATTATATATTTTATATTATTCATCATCATATATATTTTTTCTTACAACCACATTCATATTTGATCATCATTTTCAAATTTAACGTCGCATATTCATTTATTATTACACCATTGATTTTTATTCCTCAGTTTCTATGTTTTGAGTTTCACTTTTAGATAATATTTTTATATTATTATATATTCTTTCTTCAAGAACTAATTTTAACATTTATTGTGTCTTAAATTTTTATTACTCTATTTATTCATCTATTTCTAGTGTTTTTGTACCAACATTGAATCCCACTTACACTTCTTTTTTAAAACTTTTCTTACTTTTTATACGATTTCTTGATCTCTAAAATTAGAAAATTCATTTTCTAGTATTACATATTATATTTATGACATGTATATGATTTAATTTTTTTATATTTTGTTGTTTAATATTTTATATTTTTCTTTGTATTCCTTAACTTCCCCTTAAAATTGAACAAATTTACTCAAACAATTCTTATTGATTTTTCTCTTTCTCCCATTTCATATTTCTAACTATATTTTCATATCCTTCACCTTATGTTTCATTATATGTAAATATATTTTAAAATTTCTACAACTATTATTTATTTATTCAACATTTTTCTTTTCAAACTGTGTCATTTTTCTTATTTTATAAATTTTATACTAATTCCAAATCTATATTTAATTTTCATTTTTATGCCTTCTGTTTTCTAATTTGTTTATTATTTTCTATTTATATTTTCCTTTAACATTTTATTCTTGTGAGTACTAATGTATATGTGTCTGAACACTTATAGAGAAGAGTGGTTCTAGGATATAACAGTTTTATATTTAAATCATGATAATGAAAATTAATAAATTTATTTTATTTTAATTATTAACATTATAATAAACATTGGATTTTGGAATAAAAATATAATATCATTGAAATGAAATATATTATTTAAAATTCATATGTAAAGTAATTCATAGAGAAATGCTTTCATTTTTGAAATATATTTATAATTTTTTATTTTTGGAACCTGAGTGTCTCTTCCATAGGGTGATGGTTCCTAGAGAACTAGAAAAAAAAAGATGAATCCTAAAATATATTATTATCAAAACACTTAATCCTAGTTTTTTCCTTTAAATTTTATCATATAATTTGAGATTATTATATATATCTAATTATATTTATTACTTAAATTTAATATATTTCATCAAAATTAATATTATTTTTAATAATGAAGAAGGGGGTTGATTGATGATTCTTTAAACTTCCCCTCACGATTATGATTACAAGATAGATTCATTGTTACACTAATGATAAAGGGAGAACCACCCGAACCATTGGTAGAAGGTTTTTATACATTTACCTAAATGATATATTCTGAATACATTTTATGATTAATCATAATACATTTTATATTTTACTATAGTAAAAATAATGTGTGTGTTATATAAACTTTCCAATTTCCATCAAGTTTATTGTTGGGGTTGCAGATGTGTTCCTAGTTAACTTCTGTTCAAGTGAAGGGGGAAACGAAATTTTGAATAATATATGGATCTATTGTGTTCGTAGTGATCCTAATTGGATCCATGCTAATAAATCCAATTTTGGAAATCTATAATTGATAGGATTTATATATTTATTATAGAAATTATTGGGTCAGTGGTTCCATGGGGAAGGGGTGGAATCCATTGATCCATATTTTCAAATGTAAAATTACCTTTATAATAAATCCTATATTTTGAAAACTATTTTTCTATGATTATAGATTCCATTATATTCAAAGAGTTTTATAATAATTTATTACATATTTTTAATAATAGATATTAATACTACTTCTCAATAATTTTATTTTATAGGAGAATCATTTACAAAATAGTTTAACAAGACATATCATTCCGTAAAACACTCCACTATTAAGAATTATTATTTTTCATTGATGTTATTTTACCTACTTAATATTGATAGTGTTATTATTTGTGATTTATTTTTCTATGGATACCACATATCATTGAGGAACCATGTAATCGATGATCCTACTGAATTTCAGAAGGCCTTATTTGTTTTTTCGAGTATTTATTTATAGAATTTCATGGAGTGGGATACGCCATAGATACAACCTTTTTTCATAAACATTATATAAAATTCCTCTCTAACAGTACAGAGTCGGTGAAGCTTAATTTTTCCCATTATCATTTTCACCAAACATTTGTTCTTTTATCATTGAAACCCATCCCAACTTCAACAATCAACACAAACTATCCAATCCAACTCAACCAGGGATGGTGGATCCTTATCTAATGCTTGTGACATAGTCACCCACATCAACCTATACATTAATCCTATGACTAAGGAAGATAACCAAGTCCAAAAACAAGCCATGATAATGCTTCTAGATGGGGGTATGTGTCACTATGAATTATTTTCACCTATATTTTATTATATTTCTAATTTTTAATGTTTTATTATTTCGCTAACTGTATTTCATTGGTTTTATTATTTTATTTTGCTATGTATTTTTATTTACCTTTATACAATTGTTTATTATTATATTTTCTCGAGTTATAATTTTTTATCTATTTTTTGGTTTTTTTCTTATTTTACAACTTGATTATTAAAATTTTTTATTTAATTTTATTTATTATGATAAACATTATAAATAATTATAAGATATTTGATAGGGATGCAAATGTTAAATTATATTTTTTTTATTCAATATATTATGTCCAATGTTCATAGTAAGTCGATATTGCCACACACCATGTGCCTGTTCATGCAGATTTATTCTTGGGTCCCCCATTTTTGTTTTATACCATGGAACATAAATGAATCAAGTTATGTATTCCTCATATAGTAATTGATTTTGGAATTATAAACCCATAAAATCTGATTCTATTTTATAAAATTAATGCAATTTCTTCCCCTTTAATTATTCATTTGTCACTTTTCATAATTTATTATTTAATCATTAGTTTTTTACTAAAAATGGGGTAAAGATGATCAAATGAGCTCAGATTGGGAAAGAACATTAGAAACAAATATTTATGTCTATCTCAATCTATATAAACAAAAAAACCTGTCAATATGACATTTGAATTTCTCAGTACGATCTAATGTCTCATATTAAATTCCAATACATATTAATGGGTGTAAAATTTGGGCAAACATGTTTAGATTAACATGAAAATATAACTCATTTTTGAATGGATCGTATATAAATCCTATGTGGGGTTTTATAATAACGACTCAACATACAATATTTTATAATTTAATAGTTTTTAAATAAATCTATTTGATGGTCACATCATTAAAAATGAATTTATATTGTCTTTATATCATATGATAAAATTCATAATTTATTTATTGACATCAATAAATAAGGAACATTTCCATACAACTTTTTGTTTTTTCAAAATGACCTAAACTATTTTTATTAACTCAAAAGTCAAAAAACATTCATCACGGGTGAAATACTAGACAATAATACATAAATTTTTTATATCATATGAAAATAAGAAATTTCTATTTATTGATATATTTCAAATACCCCAGAGGAATCAGATATGAAACATTCCAAAAATTAAGAAAACACGTTTTTATGGATTTAAAATCCAAAAAACATATCTGAAATTATTAAAAAATATATAACGATGTTAAAATTTCATGAAATCATTGGTGATAGATTATTGATTGATTTTCAACATATATAAATATAACTCACATCAATATAACACATATTTATATAATAATGACAAAAAACTCATTTATTGGACTTCATTCCTTAAAATCATGTCTCAATGAGTAAATACTACAAAATACCTTATATATTTACATCATTGTAAGCCAGATTGACGGGGTGTGTATTCTTATATTCCAAAAATTAGTCAAAAATATCATTAAAATTATTTATTGATAATATGATATAATTTTATATGTTTTTACCCTTTTTCATTTTCTTCTATTTCTATATACTATTTGTGAATAATATTTTTACTTCTTCTAATTTAGCTTATGGATTCTTCTATTATGCTCTTGTTATTATGTCGTGTTTATTCGTTGTCATTAAAAAATATATATCATATTTTCACCTATAGTTATTTATTATCCATCATCGAATTTTACTTTTTTTATAAATCGAGTTTCCAGATTAAATTTCTACATCAGATTCAATAACTATATCTAACTTCATCACTACTTTTTTTAAATTATTATTATGAATTCATTCCTTTTCTTATTTACAAATTTGGATATTCTTTTCTACTTGTTTTGAATTTTTTATTATTTTTCATCTTTTTTATAATCAATATAATAATTTTTTCCATTTTATTTATTTTGTTTAAAATATTTCTTCTCATATGAAAAATTTTCAATTTCTAGAATCTAACATCAAATTTCATGATTTCATATTTTTATTTTGAATATTTAGATTATTATTATGTTTAAATATATGTTTATGTTAATATTTTTTGGAATTTTAACTTCTCTTTCTCTTATTACTTATATTTCTATTTTTAGTGATTTTTTTCTCTTGTCTTTAAATATGATCATTGGTTCAAATTCTACTTATTGTTAAGTTTCCATTTACTTTTTTTCCATATAATGCTCATATATTCTACATTTTACTTTTAATTTTTAATTGAATTTCATATCTAAATTTCATTTGAATGATTTATTCTTGTTCTATATCGAGATTTTATATTTTTTCTTTTAGAATATCATTTTAGTTATTTTTTTATTTTCTCATAAATTTTTTATTCTATATTGAGTTTTATTTTTAAATTGGATTCGTATTTTCAATTATATTTTAATTTTTCCCCAAGATTTTTTTATTTTAGTTTCATACATTTAAATTTTCCATTTACTCATACATATGATTCAATTTCTATCTTCATAATTATATATTAACATTTGTACTATAATTTTTCATTTTTCCTGTAGGATTATTCTAACTACTTTTTTCAAAATTTAATTTTAAATTTAATTATATTATTTTATCCTTTTATATTTCCATCCTATTTATTATTATATACAAATAATTATCTTTTCCTTATAATCTTTATCTGCTTTTTTAGCTTCTCTATGGGAATTATGGTTCTTCTATTTAGATACACCTTATTTTTCTACTTTTGTTGCTATATTCAAGAATGGGATTTCACTTACTAGTTTTCTTCATGCTTCTATATTCTACTTTTATGAATTTATCATTTACTCTAGTCCTCCTCGTAATTTTACATCAATTTTTTTTATATTTATTTTTTTCTACATAAATTTTTTATTCTTCTTTTAATCTTATAATACAACTTATGCATTTATTTGATCTTTTGGTTTTAATTTTATATTTCTAAACTTTAAAATTTTGACTTTTGTTCTTTTCCTGAATTTAAATCTCTCTATTTCCTTCTAGAACCTCACTATTTATATATTATGGATATTTCTTCTTCATTACATTCTAATTTTTTTCCCACATTCATGTTCAATCATTGTCTTTATTTTTCTCATTTTATCATTACCTATTAATTGATCATTTATATTTGATTTATGATATCTATTTTTGGAGTTTCACATTAACCATTTAATGTTATGTTTTTTCAACCCTATCTTCTAAATATGCTCTTGTATTTTTTTTATTATCTTATTACTTTATCTATTAATAATGTTTCCATTTTTACTTTAACTACTAAATCTTATTATCTTTCTCCCAAACTCTTCTCTTTATCTAAATTTATTTTTGCTAATTTAATTTTCATCTTGTTCATATAATTGTTATATATATGAATATTATTTCCCAATTATATATTCCAACTCATGTTTATTTCTAATAATATATTCTTATAACTATGTTAGTTGATAGGGGTTATAGATTCATTTCTAGTGAACATAGTTTTGACTTGTTAGTGCAATGAAATTCATCTAATTGTGTGGAAGGATTTTCGGCCTATTTATAATGATAGGACACATGTTGATAAAGATGATTTTCGTAGTCTATACTAGCCTGGACACTTAGAGGAAGTGTCATAACTATTAGATTAGAGACCTATTTGGAGGATGGCTGAAATAAATTGATCTATAATATGAAATTTTATATTAATTCACTGTAAAATATTATCTTCTGGATTAGAGTTCCAACTATTCTAGATATGAAATTATTATTAAGATTTTTTTGGATATAAATTTTATATGTTGTTTAATTGATGAGAAAAATAATTCCAGAACATTTCACCTCCAAAGAGAAATAATAATTTATTTTTATACCAAACGTATCACCCTATAAATATTTCCACTTATGATGTTGACAGTTTCATTTGGATGTAATTAAAAATAATTATATTAGATATAATATGAACTGACTTATTTTTTACTGAGTTTCAATCAATCTATCATTATGTATGATATTCCATGTCAAATTTCAACCTCATTAAATGTGAATATTACTATTTCTAATGTTATTATTCTAATGTTGAAAAACACATAAAAATCAGTGGTTAAATAGAATATAAAGAGTTATTATTGGTGAATAAATATAGCTAAATGTTGTTAGAGTCATATCTAACCTCTACGAACCACCCAACCATCAATTTTACATCTATATTTCTAAAATCGATCAAGAGATCCATTTGGAAATTAAAATTTTATTAAAAGTGTTCAAACCTAATCAACCAAATTCAGATTACAATGAAAATGTATGAAATGTACAGAAAGACTGTATGTCAATACATTGTGAAGATTTGACATAATTATTAAACAAACTATTTTATTAGTTTTAAATGTCATCAAAAAAGCATGTTTGGGAATAGTAGTATATGAAATGACCGAGAGATTTCTTTTAATAAAATGAAAATGTCAATTATTATGTTTTTATCATTAGGTAATATAATTTACATCTATATAATTTGTTTTATGTTTGACTTATTGAAAAGATCGATTTTTTAAATAAAAAAATTTAAAAAAAAAATTAAAGTTAAAACTAATAAACATTTCCTTCGATTTTAGTTAAATTATAGGAAAATTATTTACATTTTATTTTTGACATGTTCCAATAGATACTACCTTAATATGACTAGAGTTTTTTTTTAAATTAATAAATAGAGATCTTTATTGGGAAAAAATTTAAATAACATGTTTTATAGGGAAAATACATTGAAAAATATCATGAGTATTCATGAAAAATAATGGAATTTTTTAATTAATGTTATACATTTTTTGATATACCTAACATCACTCCAATATGTTGTGTGGTGTTAATGAATAAAAAAAATTGACTTAAACTTCATTGAAAACATGGTTCAATTAGTCAACATATAAAAAACCAGAAAATTTTATCCCATTGAATTTATAATTGATGGGGAATCTATTCTTACATGTAAAAAATATATTTTAAAAATATTTTACATTTTTTACATTATAATTGAAGATAATTTGTTGGGTTTTTATCCTTTTTCATTGTCATATATTTATTGGTGTTGTTTTGACTTTTAATTTTAGAAATTTTTTATAAGATTATTCCATATGCAAATATGTTTTTTTTGTGGCTTCTGTTTAATATTTTGGATTAAACACTTATAATAGTTTCTATAAATACCTTTATATCTTTCCTATTATCTACTTTCACTTGACTAATGACTACATATTCCACTATTTAATTTTAAGTTAAATTTTTTTAGTATAGTCCCATATCATCCAAAACATGAAACAAACCATGAACATGATTCCCGTCCAATTTAAAATAAATATTAACTTACTTGAAAAAGTTTTATTTAGGATAAACCATATTTCATCCATCTTTAGAATTATCCATACAACATGTTTAATAAATAAAATTCTTCATTTATGTGTCAATATAGTATAAAACAAACTTTTTATTTTATATTTATAATATATTTTTAATAAGAACATTACATAATAAGGTATTATAAAAAATAAATATGAAAAATAAATTTTAAATAATATGCCCCTTTATATTTTTTTCACAATAGATCTCATAATTATTCTTCCCAATTTTTTCAATAAAATGAAAAAAGTGTCACCATTTCGTCTTGAAAACCACTCCATGAAGACATTTTTATATTTATATTATTCAATATAAATATTTGCATATGGTTTGTTGTATATGTGTTGTGATATGCCTTAGAATTTCATCTTGGGTGTTGGGGTTCAAATTCCAAATGTCGTAATCCATTCCACCCAATCATACTATGGGGGTGATTTGGTGGGATGATGTTAAATTGTGGAAAATTGTAAGTGTGCCCATGTCTTTAGGTGTGGGAGATAAAAAATTAGGGAAATATCATCATTACTATTCTTAACGTGGAATGGGAGACACTGGATACTCAAATCCTCCAATATTACATGCGTACGTGAGAGTAAAATAGATGGACTTTATGCAACAAGGTTTATGGGCCACGAAATTGTCAGGCCATTCTCATATAATCATTCCCCAAAAGAATGATATTGAAAAATTAATAAAAAATATATAAGAACTAATGAGATTGGAAATAAACAAAGGGGCATCAAAAACAGTTCCACATGGAGAAAAAACTATGCATTACTACATAGGGATATTCTATCCAATCAGCCATATGAAATGATTAGCTTGTCAATAACAATGAAGAAGTTACGAAGGAGGTGTAGTTTTTTGTACTTTTGTTTTTGGGAATTTGGGTAATAAATTAAAAAGTTTTCCCAATATGCCAATGGGATGTATAATTTCCTTGATTAATTTTGATTTTAGGCCATGTATGGGTTCCCTTATAACCATGTTAAATGTAGTATTATCCATAAATAAAAAATATATAATGCCTCTTAGACAATAAAACCCTTTTAAAAATAAATCATCACCTTTTCAATTCAACAATGATTCCATATTGTGAAAAACTTAATCCCCAATAATTATTACAACAACATTTCTATTTTTCATCTAGGTGTTGATTCACATTAAATAAATTAATTATTAGAACAAAAATCAATGAATTTTCAATAAAACTTTTAGGACCATAAGGTCATAAAATGGTGTAGGAAACATATGTTTTTTTCATAGGACTTGATTTTTTCTATTATTAATTATTGAATATTCATATGACATGTGAAGAGTGAGAGGATAAAAAAGATATGAACTCAAAAAAAATCCAACTAAAAAGATTAAAAAATTCCAAAATACAATGGTGGGGAAACATACAACATCCGTCATATATGAATAAAACTTATCAATATCGTGAAATCAATTCCACATGACTTGAAATATTCAAATATGTTTCAAAGGAAATTAATTTTTCCTCAAGCGAGGGTAAACATAATTTAATACTATATCTGTAACTCCCCTTTACCTTTTTAACTTGCTAAACATCAAATAATCAATTGATATTTTATATGGTAGATCATATTTTAGATGGGATGATATTTTTCATGATAATGCAAAAAAATATAATTTTATTCTTCAAAAATAGATTCATGTTATTTGGAAAACCGAATAACCTAATATAAATGGTTTAGTTCAAAACAATAATATTGGATATAGTAGTTATGGTTTTACATTAAATGGTTGTTAGTTCTCTTATCCCAGGACCCCCATCATCACATTATGATAGAAATATCATGAATGGTTTCCAAAATAGTACATAAAACATAGGGAAACCTATATTATAGAATTTAACTATGTTTAATCATGTATCTGGAAACATTTCATTACATTCATCCTACACACATCAAAATAAATTTTTATACCCAATTTTCCATCATTATTTAAAAAATATTTCATAAATTACATATTTTGAAGTAAAATTATAGTATATAAATACAAAAAAATATTCCCTATTAATCTACCTTGTGATATTCTATGAATGACCTGAACAAACTTTTACCACATGCATTATTTGATTTTTCATGAAGTTCTTAAAAAGGTGTCTAAATTATCCATCACCATTATAATGATTCCATCATATATGAGTAATCCAAATATACATTAATATATCTAAAATCCTTTCACAAAAACCATAACCAATACTACATTTAATCTACAGGGATTTGAAAATTTCAGTAGCATAATCATCACTAATCATGAATGAAAAGATTCAAATCATTTATTGTTATCCATTTGTTTCAAATTTCGTAGGACATAAAAATAATTCTACACTTAGTCATTCATGGAGAGATTTCATCTTGTATAGATTTTTTTTCCTTGATACAACATACATATATTCCTCATTAGATGAATAAATTGATTCCATTATTTACTCACTATAAGTAACTCTTACATTGTATCCTAATAAACACGCTATGAAAGTATTCCAATTTTCAAATTAATGATTGATATGCCAATAAATTTTCAAATAAATCTTCTACAAGAGTATCTATTCCATCATCACGTCTCTAATGAGTATTATCATCAATGTAGGATAGTTTCTGTCCATGTTAAATATGATAACCATATATTATCTATAAATTCAGCATACCTTATGGATTATATCTCCCCCGTTAACCTATGTCACATCATTCATAATATTTAACAATCAATAATAATGGGGAGAGGGGATAAGTCAATTATGATCATGTTTTGGAATGTGATTGATACTTGTAGACCAACCCCTATCTTCCAATCTTTATTCAGGTCATTTTTTGAACACATTCTTTTGAAAAAAGATCAAATTATGTGGTTGAATATGATACCTCTTCTCTCAATAGTTAATAATACACATATTTAGTGATAATCAACTTATGAGTACATTTTCCCTTCCAAAATGTGTGATATATTTTGTTTCTACTAAGTACCCATCTCTATATTTATCATATCCCACGATATGTGGGTCATTTATTATGTAATTCCCTAGGATATTGGTGAACATAATGTTGTGTTTAATCAAACTCACCTTACATTACATTAAAAATGTCCTTTGATTAAATAGAATTCTTCATATTTTTGGTTCTTTTTAACAAAGTATGTTTCCCCTCAATATTGGTTGTCATGAACAATTAATTATAGACTAATTGTGGAATCTTATTCTTCATTTTATCTTAAATTATCTAACATGATTCCATGGGAATTAGTTGAACCATATATCCCAATCATCTACATCAATTTGTATCCATGTAGGAATGATCTCTCACTTCTCCACCCTTACTCCCATCTTATTATAGGAGAGAATGAGATGATCTTATCTTATTATCATAGTTATACTAATACATATCCACATGACCAATGTAATACCTTATGTTACATTATATAGCTGAGTAATTGATGTTTTTTGTTCTGATGGATGCCATGTTGGATCATTTCTACCATTAACAGTAAAATATATTTTTCCATACACACACTCACAAAATGGTCATTTCTCAAAAAAAAATTAAATTTCATCACAATATTCGCTTGGATTCCTCTGACTTCAGTACATCAGATCTATACGGTATTTTTTATGAAACCATATTTATTTTCTTCAATATATTTATTATATGTTTCACCAATGTTTCATCATTTATTAAAATATTCCAACTGGTATAAAATTCCTATTAAATATTTAGTAGTCAATATAATTTTCCTTTTAGTTTTTACCTCTTAATTCAAA
This sequence comes from Viscum album, assembly GCA_963277665.1. Taxonomy (NCBI): domain Eukaryota; kingdom Viridiplantae; phylum Streptophyta; class Magnoliopsida; order Santalales; family Viscaceae; genus Viscum; species Viscum album. The sequence goes on along the minus strand of OY728156.1, from coordinate 1,703,760,060 downwards.
TGTTGATAATTCCTTTTATTGTATGTTGTCTTCACCTATCCTTAATGTATTTCCATGAGGGAAATCAAGGAAAACTAATGTTGTTTCTTATTTTCCATACATGTTTACCATTCCTTAGTTGGTTCTTCAATAACAACAAATATTCCTTCTTCATGGGAAATTAAAATATTTCTAAAAGTCTTATATGACATCACAATAACTCTCAATGTCTTTATAAAGGATGTTCAATTAATTGTTTTCATCCTTGAATACCCACTTATTTGTTACACCAATTACCGCATGATTTATTTATTGAAGAAGTTGTTTCGTTATCAACATATTGAGATGATATAAGATCTGAATATTTTGACTTACATACATAATATTTAATAGTGTTATAATAAAATATATATATTGAATAAAATTTATTTATATAGAGTGGAGATACCAGGTTTTTGATGGAAATATTATTGTTGTTCATCCATTGAATTTTAGAGATGTGTTATTATTATTTTATTAAAAACACATATAGGTGTTGAAATAATTTATTCATATAACATGAAACACCTGTATTTTCCTTATTCATTGTATATTTATTTCCAATATTCTATTTCATTCTCATACACATGCCTTTAGAAAATTTTCAATCAGGTATCTTATGTAGCATACCTTCCTAAAAAGCTTTCATTGAGACATGTTTCACATCAATAATAATTTTATACTTCCATTGGCCTTATTCATACACAACTCTAGGTATGCCTAGTAACAAAAATCCATCTAACAAAATATCATTGGGGATTCATATATTATCATTAAAATAGTATATTAATTCCCTTATACATTATAAATAGAAACCTCTACCAAATATATGATCTTTATTAGTTTAAGTTATATCTATCAGCATCCCAATAACACTAAATAACCCAAAAACATTCAGGTTAAACAATCACATAACATGAGTCTAACAGCACTTATAGTGACTCGATAAACCTAGATATGGGGGGTTAATTAAGGTGATTCATATTTTTATCATTAATTTCATAATTTTTATCTTCTATAATTTAGAATTTTGTTCTAATTCTATTAGGAACAGTACTTTAACTTGTTCTTTTAAATTCATTCTAAACACACACATCATGCACCTAAAATAAATATGTAGGTATTCAGATATTTTAAGTCGTTCACCCAAATGGGATAATCCAAATAAAACACACAACCCACGTTTTGGTGTTTATGGATACAATATTTGTTGTTGTATTATTAAAAGTTTTTTTAAGGTCTCTCTACTGATCTATGGTCACTTCATCTTCTACACCATAGTCATAGATTATATAGAGGACAAGGTAGTTTTATAGATATGATGGTGTCTTCATAAATATCATTATAATCATGGTACTTATCATCTATAAAACCACATGTAGGTAAATTCAATATAAAATATAGATCACTTCTTTTAATTGAAAATAGATGGAATAATATTCTCATGGATTAGGGTTGAGACTATATCATTCATCAAATAGAAGTACCCCTTATTTATAAATCACGATTATATAATATATTGTAGGTGCTTCCCTCTCTCCTTGCTTATGTCTTGTGTAATGTACATGTGTAAAACATACTTATTCAATCATTTATACATTCATAATAAAAAGTGTAAATTTATGTAGTCTCCACAGTTTCCTTCTCAATAAAATAAAAAATTTAATATACCCCCATGAATCAAAAAATTTATTTAACATTGAAATTAAGCACCACACACCCTCCCAAGTTTTACTTATTTTATATATGTATATATATACATGTATATAAATATATATCCATTTAAATACAAAATTGACTATCCTGTTAATAAATTCAAATATTTTTGTATTTTAAAATTGAAAATTAATTTATTTACCAACTTTTAATTCCACTTCATAGAATATGGAAACGCCTAAATATTTAGTGTTTAATAACTAAATCATATTCTCCCAAGTCTTAAAACTATCAAGATCGTGAGACCTCCAAAAATTGATTTCATATATTTTAACCACTGTCTATTTTATTCATCTGGAATCAATCCTTACAACAAAATATAGAAAAAAAACCATAATTCATGTGGTCTCCCTTATAATTCACAACCATTAATACTCCATAATAACATTTCTCTCAAATGGGAGTAAATTATATCATGTGAATTAATAGATCTCTAACATATAAAATTACAAGGTAAATGTTTCTTCATTGATCCATACAAAAAAGCTTCTTGTGGTATGGTTTTCCTCTAAATCATGAACACCCCTTAAATGTAACACCATATAAATGTTTCCGCTTTACACCAATAATGTGTGAAGAAAACTATGATATAAAGTATTTCCTGAAAGTATCCCATAGAGTCAAAAACCATTATTGCTACATATTTAATTATACTAATGTAGAATATAGTGACCTATTTTATATTCACATGTTAATTAGACACTCTTAAAAAGGATTCTGGTATATACATATATAGCATGTTCATTAATTGATTTTCTGAATCACTAAGAACTAAGATTTCATTTATTCCAATGTATTTAATATGAATCTACCAAACATAAATCAACTCACGGGACATTAATAATAATTATATATTCTATAAAATAAAAATAAATTTATAAATCTATATCTCATATAAAAATTAGTGTCCTTATATTCCAAAAATTACTAGTGGTGTCTCAGTCATGTTGTAAAAAATATATTGATAACATGAATTTGTTTCATCACTATGTAACATAAATCAATTCCTAGTTTATAAATCCTACTTAAAATTGGTAGTAGTATATCTACATATTATCCACAACTTCTAGAATCGCAAGAAGATAATCTTGATCTAATGAAAAATCTGTATTACCCATCAATTGATCATTTTTTTCACACAAGAAATATTTAACCTTTTAAAAAAATCAATTTATTCCTGCATTTAATAAAACATAGTCATAATTAATAATTCCAAGTAAGACACTATAGTAATTTCTATTTTTTATTCATTATATATTTTTAATAAGAACATCCTTACATATATATTTTTAACAAATAAAATAAATTAAATCTTGTTTTTAACACATTTTATTCATTCTTGTCAAAAGTTAATAAATGATCATGTTCTTGTGAAGGATCCTATATATGGTGTAGGTTATTTTAATAAATGGATTATGAATTTTAAATACATTATAGCATAGTTATATTAATTTCACGAAATCTACATGTTGAATTTATGTGTTCTCTATACCCACATATGAGCAATTGAATGGTTCATATTTACATGCTATTTTATTATAATCTATGTTCATTTTATACGATTTAACTCATTGATGGTGGGTTTTAATGGATTTTCAATTTTAAAAACCCCATTTTTAGTTATTAATACCATAATGTATGTCAGATTAACATCAAACCTATTTATATATATCAAAAATTAATCAATGATCATTCTCATAGGATCTCGTAACTATCCATAATCATTTCTTATGTTTTGAACCTTTCATGATAAATCAATAAAACACATAGTGAATTATTCCATTAAAACCACACATAGTACTGATTTTCTCTCTATTTATATATATCAAAAATTAAATCAATTTAATTTTCCTATGATTTAAATATAATCCTAGGTCAGTTATAATATTTTTACCATTTGATATAGGTCTCTGAAGACTATAAAATCAAATAAAAATGGGTTTTTAGTCATGTCGGCCACACTACACGATGGATAAATTTTGGGTATAATCATATATGTCTCAATTAAATCAATTATATTTTTCATATTCTTTGATGACTATATATGATTAGTTTATAGGTTTTCATCCTCTAATAGATGTTTAAGGGATTTTAAATCAACAAAAACACACTTATTTCACTCTAACAAAATCCCATATATGATATTTATGAGGTCTACTACTCTATATTAACAATTAAATAAAGTTTGTTTTTTTATTATTGTATAAAATATGAATTTTATTTGTAATATTTTAATCATTAAACCTATTTTTTGTCATTTTTTCTAAAAAATGATTCATGATCATTCTGATCACATAGTAAATTGGAATCAAATATGATCTACTCATACACATTACAAAATAAATAGTGATTGCATTAATCTAGTTTTATGACCTATGATGTCATTTTCTATACCATTAATCTTTGAATCATAATTTTTAATGTTTCTAAATCATTAAAAATGCATCAATGGTCTATAACTAAACAAATGATTACTTGTTTTCATGAAATAATAGGATAATTAATTCCATTTCTTTAATGACATATATGAATAAAATATATATCAATATATTGGCCGGTTTGCATAAATTGACCAAAAGTGACATTTAATTGTATTAAAATTAAAAATCATGTGCTAGAATTTCAAATCCTTGAAAACAATATTATATTGACATTAAGTCAAAGGAAAACTACATTGTATTAAATTTTAACAAGTATCTATAGAAATAATGTTAATATGGCATATATTGTGGTAAAAATAACTTGAAATTCAGTTTCATTGTAAATAATGTTAATGTAAAGTCAGCATTGAAGGGTCAAAACCAACAATAAACTTCATATTGTCATGAAAACATTGGAATGAAATATTAAAATAATTTTATACATTTATGAAATTTTTGAGAGTAAATTTTATTTATAGTTATTTTATAATGATTGAAAAATCTATTGTTTATTCAAAATACATTAAAAATATACAACGAGCTGTTGTTAACTATCAAAAAGCATAATTTTTTCATTATATCATAGGAAACTAAATAGCAATTAAAATTTATTCATGTGTTAATAGATCACATATCTATTTATCTTATGGTTTTTTAAATGATAAATAGTTTATATTAATTGATTTAAATATCCAAAAACTTGTTTCAAAGGGTAACAACATAGAAAATGGCCTTTCATTTTTTTGAAATCATAAAAAACTACCATTATTTATTTTTTGACAATATGAATATACCATAGGTTAATCCAACTAGTTATTTGTTTTATTTGACCAAATAATTATTTTTATTGGTTTAAAAGTGAAAAATGTTCATTAAAAAGGTTCATCTCCTAACAACAAATTACTGATTGTAAATAAATAATTAGAAATTACATATATTTAATTATTGGTGTGTTATAATATCCCTCTCATTCTTCTAACATGATGCTTCTAGAAATAAAAAAATTATGTTTTTATAAAGTTGAAGGTCAAACAACTTGTGTCAAAGTATTATAATATAGAAAAAAATACTATAGTTGTCTCGAAATAGAATAACAGTAGTCATTATTTAATTTTGCACACGTATTAATAGTCCATATTCCTGCCAAAATAGTAGTGTAATCAGTGTCACCAAAAAACTATATTATTATATAGTGTCATGACCTTAAAAATGACTTACGATTATGATATCACCACATGTATTGATAATATGATGTCTCTTCTTACATGTCATAAAATATTCTATAATCATTTTCCAATTATTTCATGATAATATAGGATGGAATTCATGGTTTTAACCATTTTTTTCATTTATTTCTAGTACTACATAAGTCTTCCAATTTTATTTATTTTTCTATGTCTTATTATTTATACTAATATGTTAATCTTTGTGGCTTTTATTTCTAATTTCTACTTCAAATTCAATATTTTCTTCAACATCTACCATCTCTTCTTCTTTTAATTTGACATTCACTTATTTTATAAACATATTTTATACCAACTATTTTATATTTAGATATAGTTTCTTTCTTATTTCCCATATTAGATTCAATATGTACTTTTTGTTTTTTAACTTTTCTTCTAATGGATTTTGGTTTTTTGTTATTGTTTATTATTTTTTTCTTTTGACATCATTTATATATTTATATCTAATTTTTAATCACTTTTTATTCTGATTATTTTTTAATCCTTTTCTTATATTACTTATTCATCTACATTAATCCCTAGATTCTGACATCAAGCATCTGGATTTTTTATATTGATTTTAATTTTTTTTATTTTTCTTATGATTATTGTAGAGTTATTCTATTACTTATGCATCTTTACTTCTAAATTTTTTTCTCATATTACATCAATTTATATTTCTTAGGAATTCAACTCCTTACATGTTCCTCTAATCAACGGTACATCATTAATTTCGATTTCTTATGACATATGTGTTTATTCACCCATCTAATTTTTTATTTACATTTTTTTGTTCTTTATTCTATTCTCATTGTCACTAATCCATTTAAATCACCAATTTGTTTTATAGATTAATGATGTTCCTTTATAAATTCCATTAAGTATTTCACTGAATTTTACATCAGATAATAAAATTTAGATTCTAAATTTTAGCTTCATCTTTGGTGGGTGAATTGACTTTTGATTTATGATATGTATGTTATGAGTTTCACTTTTTCTTAAATTTTTTATAATGTTGTTTTTACATAATAATATAGTTTTCAAAAAAAATTGTATTTTGTTTTCCCTTATTTTCTTAATTCATGTTTTTATAAAATTTATCTCTCTATTTAGACTTCCCCTTCTACATCCATTAATACATTTCTTATTGCTTATTCTATTAATCATACTCTATATTTGAAAACATTATTTTCATCCACATCACCTTATTCTATGAAATATCTAAATTATTTTCAATTTTTATTTCTCTATTATTTGTCTTAAAAATATTATCATCATCTAAATATACTTAATTTAATAATAAATCTATATTTATATCCATTTATATTTTCTTGCTTTATATTATTTATTGATTATAATTTTTTTTATTTTTTTACAAATATTTTAGCCCCAATTTCATATTATATAATTGATCACCTTCAAAGAGATGTGGTATTGTATTCTTGTGGATTTTTAATTTATATTATGGTTTTTAATTTATTTTAATAATTAAATATATAATGGAAAATGAATTTTAAAATAAAAATGAAAATTTCTTTTAATCGTGATATCATATATGAAATTATTAAGTTTAGTATTTTATTGTGCAATGTGATTTTATGGAATGAAATTTGGTTTTTATTAAACCATTATGAGATTCATTCATGTGGAGTTGATTCTACGATTACTATGGATTTTCCATTTTGTAATTCATGTTGTAGGTTTTATTTTAATAAAATAGAAATAAAAACAATGTGGGGATGAATTATAAGAAATATAGAATCATATATGACGAAGAGAGAAATTATATCTGTTAATAATGCATGAAAATAAAAATAAAAATTTCCATTTTTTATCACTCTAAAAATGAATGTGCATGTAATTTAAATCACATGTTAAATTGAGGAAATTTATATTCAAAGTTTTTTCCCAAAAATTTTATTTTAATGATACGAATCACTTAAAATGATATATTTTTATACAAGTGTATATAATTAATTATTTCACAATATGGGAAAATTGTACAGGTTTATAGAGAAATTATTTTTAGAAAATGCGTATAATATTTAATGAAATACAGAATAATCTATAAATGTAATGAAAAAAATTATTTTATGTATATAGTGTCAACATTAATTATGATACCAACAAATGTAAGAAACATTATGTGACCTAATCATCTTGAATAAGGACAGTGGGTAAAGTATTGGTTTTTAGATTTCATGGGTGAGTGTAGGGAACCAATTCTATTTGATGATTGTGAACCATAACATCATATAACTCACTAAACAACAAATGAGTTAACCAATTCACATAATGACACATATTTTCTGTGTTATGGATTGAGGAAATTAAGATCTCAAATAACTAATATGATCAATTGATTGATAAGGAAAATACATAGGGGAAGGGAGAGAGAAACACAATCCTCACAATGAAGATAACTAATTTATAGATTTTCACTAATACAAATTTTATTGATATAATGTTGAAATTAAGATCTCAAATAACTAATATGATCGATTGATTGATAAGGAAAATACATAGGGGAAGGGAGAGAGAAACACAATCCTCATAATGAAGAAAACTAACTTATAGATTTTCACTAATACAAATTTTACTGATATAATGTTGAAATTAAAATAAATATTTTTTAGAAAATATTAATACAATATAATCCCAGAATAACATAAAATAAAAACATACTTTTCTATTTAAAATAAAAAAAAGTTGAATAATGACTTTCTGAAAAATTATAGAAGGGATTTCGAAATTAAGAATTTTTATTACACAACCCCAAAAGTGTAGAAATTGACATTGATTACATAATCTAATGATTATGAATTTTTTCCCAAAGAAGACGTAGTGGATTCTTCATGACTATTGGACTTTTAAATTCATGAATCATTGAGGGTTGGTATTTAAAAATCCTATTAGTGCTCAAATAAGGGTGATGGTGGGATAATTATTTAAATCCATAAATGGAGAGATGTATTGGTCCATTAATGTTGTGAGATGTGATAATGTTGCATCTTTTATTTTATTTAATCATGCACATGTCATCAGCACATGGGCCTCCAACTACTCATATGTAATTTGGTTAGTAATTTTTTATTAAATATCTACAAAAGGAATTGGTTTCTAATGATTAGTTGGAAACTCCATATTTACCCTCTCTTCATATTTATGTTCTTATGGTGGTTATATTTGGATTCAGTTTCAAGATTAATCTTCTGATAATAGTATCATATTAACATATTAGTCAAAACAAAGATTATGATTTATATTATCTTTGGAGGAGTATGGAAGATATTATTTTTCATTGAAAATTAGAATGCTATAATGTGTCATAATTATTTGTATATTCCATCTATTTAATATTTATTTTTCTATCCCTAATAATTATAATAAAATCAAAAAATTTCATTATTTACAACTTATTGGTTCACCAATTTTAAATGCATGAGTTATTGGAGTTATCAGAAAGTAATATATATTTTTTAATATGAAGAAGAATATTTATTTTCATTTATTATCTATTATTACTAATTTGTAAAATTAATTATTTAAAGTAGCATATTTTAATACAACATTTACATTCATTTATTCAATACATAACCTTGAATATTGATACATAATTGTGTAGATTCAGAATTTTATACCAATTGAAATATTCATTGTAACCGTAGATTATTGGTTGATTATACAAGCTTTTATATATTAATGTTATATGTCATCAACAATGTTTTTTATTTTTGATTAAATTTTAGACTGATTTGGACATACAATTAGTGGTTGTGCTGATAGACTTGCATGATAATGGTGAAAGTTTGGGTGATTATTCTAGAAAATTATGATGTTTTTTATTTAAATATTGTTTGATAAGGATTTAAAAAAATTTAAATGCTATGTGTTCCTTGTTTGAGGCTAATGTTTTCTCCACATTTTATTTTTTTCATCCAATATATTATATCATATGGTGTGATAGATAATTCCCATTCTAGTGGGAGGATAATTCAACAATTTATTATTCAATATTATTTCCAATATTAAGGATTATTAATATTTACAAACTACAACAAAAGTTTGATGATTTTTGGTTTTTTAACATGAATATAAAACTATGATTTTACTATTTTAGAAAAAATTATTAAAATCCAAAATAAACCAATAGTATAAGGCTTTAATCTTTTAAATTTGTGTGACTTTTAATGTTAATCATCATATTGTTCAAAAATATTATTTTTTTATAAAATATTTTGTTATTTTGTAAACAAATGGAATGGTAATAATATATAACATTAATGTGTGAATAATTGGGGCTCAAGGCTCTTACATTTATTTCTAGTGATGATATGTTCACCCCAGTATTTGAAAGGTTGAGTTTTATAGTGACAATGGTGACAACACACAGATCATGACCGAAAATGTATAATTGATCAGTTTTATGTAATATAAATCCATAATGTCTATCAAATTATATTTATATAAATTGGTTATATATTTAATTATATAAATTAAATTTCACCAAATTATCAACATGATAACCTATTTAAAAATATTTTCAAGTTAGGAAGGGTCATTTCATCCAAAATATTAAATGGACAAACTGTATTTAACATAAACCACAAACATTGTAATAAAAAATATTCATATCCTTTACAAAAAAGGAATAAGACGTTTTGTAGGATTAAAATAAACTTTTAATTCATAACATGAAAAAAATTTAATTGTGAAATCTCACAAATTCAAAATCTTTTTCATTATCTCTAAGGTAGATAATTGATAATATTTACCCCTTTATATAAGCATTGTGAACTATTGTTTCTCATAATAAATCCCTATTAACTGTTTAAAAATTAGTCAGATCATTAAAATAATAGATGAGCTTAGGAGATACCGATGAATACTGTGTGATACCAGTCTTTCCACATTCTTTCCGAGTAGAAACCAAAAACCGTGGACATAAGACATTGTATTTAAATAAAATTACCATGATAAATGAATAATCAATACATGTTCCTCCCACATATATAATGAAATTATTTGAAAGATTAAAAAATAGATAATCTTAAATTTTTTTAAAATTTGTTTTTCATTTCTATCAACTTTATACTATATTTATATGGAATAAGGTTACACATATAAAATTACATGAATGAAAGGTAAAAAATTATTGAGATCATGGGATCCCATAATATATAAAATGAGATTATATCTTAATTTATTATTGATTTATAATCTACCATTTTTCACCAATAGATACGCAACCTATAAAAAACTAACTTTTAGTTAAAATAATAATTAACCTAGAGAAACTTATAAAATACATCAATGTACTACTCAAAATAGCTAATGGATGAAAATACTGTTAACTAAAAAATATTTGGATGCATTTATGTTTTAATTTTATTTTTAAATTGTGTTTAATCATGATATTAGAAGGAAATTTTTTAAATTTTGTGTTTAATGGTCTCAAATGGTAATGTTGATTACACTATTACATCCAGAATGATATTTTTACTTGGGATTTTTTTTCATTGTAATTTCAATACCATAAAAAATTTTGGAAATGTGTTTACAATTGATATGTTGTTAGTTTAAAAATTACAAAGACCATTCAACCATAATATAACTCATGGTTTTAGATATATTTTAAAATTCATGGTCACCTATATGGTTTTAGAGCCCATAAATTATAACCATGCATAGTGGTTTTGGAGGAAGATTCTTTTTAATAAGCTTAGAGTATTCTGGGTTTTCTAAAAAAGTTAAATACATGGTCTACTCCATGGTTTTAGAATCTATATAACCTTATTAATAATTAAATTTTAATTGAATGATTTCACATTAAACCACCCAAAACTCTTCTACAAAACCATGTTAATCTCTTAAGGCTTATAATTTTTTTTATGTCTTATGGGTTCATTTTCATTGTATATATGCATCTTTTCAAGGGATCCATATTTGATCTTTAATATATAACCTCTAATCTATGGTAAAATAAAGATCATATTTTTCTATCATAATGTATATTTTTTTATCATGCAAATCTAGTCATAAGGATATAATTCCATGAATTTATGAGATTATATTATCATTAATTGGTCATGTTTATAGAAATTTTATTTTAACTTTATTCATGAGATCAAAGAAACTTTATATTGTGAATTTAGAAAACAAAATTCCTAGGTTTATAACTAATTACAAATTTTATCAAATTGGTTAATTTATTTATTAATTTTGTTTGATTGTAATTCAATATTCATTTTAATTTGATTGGGTTATATGAAATCCATATTTATTTCAAAATTTAATTATTGATATAAAAATAGGGTTTCTAATTTTTTTTGTTTTTATATTCAAAGATGTTTTGGAAATTAAAAATATTAATTTTTATATTAAATTAATTATTATTATTTAATACTAGATGTCTATGTATGATTTCATTATGCAGATTTTGATGATAAATGGATTTTAATGGAAAGTCGTATTTCTAGAAAAAACCCATTAATGAAAATTTAATTTTTTACATTTTGTTTGATGTTTATTGGTATTATATCCTTTTTCATGCGTGAGTGTTTTGGGGAAAATGATGTTCTCTGAGACCTTTTTTGAATCTTATAAGCATTATCTATGGTAAATTAAAATATAGAGAGTGTGCATACAGAGGATTAAAAACTAAGTATTGTAACCAATATATATTTATTAATTTTTTTTTCAATTAATGTTAAATATTTCAAATAACAGATTATTTGTGGAGATGTTTTATTTTGACATATATATATAATCATGGTGATTATTGGTGTAAAATTCTAATGGTGAGCATCGATGAAACCAAATAGTTTAATATTAATAAAATTAATTTTTCAACCATGGAATGATTATCATTAACATATATTATATTGGTGTATGAATATTATAATGGAATTAATTTGGAGATACTAAGGGGAATTTTTTGAGTCATTATTGTCAATGCATGAATTATCTGTAAAGGGAAATTTATTTGTCTCTTATCAAGGAACGAAAAGAAAAAGGATTGGATATGTGATGATGAGATACTTGAAGAATTGCGAATATGGTATGGATTTTTTTATATGAGGAAATGTTATATATTTCTTATTTTTAAGGCATTTATTTAAGGATGATATTTCATGTAATGATTGAGTAATGGCTAGAAGATATTTGGTAAAGCAAGGGTATACCATTCTTTAATATAGAGATAACCACACAGTGCTCCAAAAAAAAATTTAAAGTTAGAGTTATATGTTTCCATAATAATTGTTTATATATTGATTTGGAAATATATCTATTGGAAATATTAATGTTTTTTATTACTTTTTTGTTGTTATGGTCATAAAAATGAGCTATAACTGAGTGAGGGAAGTTGTCTGCAATCATTTTTTGTTTGATTGATCTTAAATTGTATGTATAAAATACACCACACAATAGTGGTTGTTTTGGTCTTGGATATATATTGGTTTATTGAAAAATAGGGACTTATCAATTTTGGTGGGGGATATGTGATTTTAGTAATAATATAGGAAATGAAAATATGAGATTATGGGTATAAATATATTATAGTGGATGTGATGGTTTATTGGAAAGTCTATATAGGCCATGGGGTGGTTGAGTACAAGAATTATTATAGTCATTTTTGTGTTTGGTGATGGATGAAAGTACTAGGATTTGAGATTTTCACAATTTTTTAGGATATATAATGGTCTATAAGGTGTTATATAATAAGTTAGAAATGGGTTGGCTTATCATGATGGTTATCATGGTGTAAGATGACTCACTTGGAGAAAGATTATATTATTAACTTTAGAAATTTATTCGTGGAAGATTCAATATATAAACATTTTTTAAATTTATAAAATTTTTAATTTATCATGATATGGATAAACGGATTTTTTTTTGCAAATTTGTTTAACGAGGTAGAATTTTACACACTATGGTGAATGGATGACCACATCATGGTGTAAGAATATTTTGAAAAATAAAATATTTTATTAGAATTTTTAATCTAAATAATGTGGAATTAGACATGGATGTTTGAATTGGCCATTTTGGATGAAGTTAAAAACATTAAACTACAAGGTACACACAAAATGTTTTTGAAGAGTAGACAGAGTGTGAATTTATCTAAACTATTGAATGAAATTTATTTAGATTTGAATCTTATAAAAACTTCCATGGATGTTTTGTAGAAATGTAATATGAGAGAATAAAACTTTTAAAAATTTACTATATATTTAAGAAAATCCAATAATAATTAGTTTTTATATATATATTTTTAGAAAAGTGGAACATGTAGGCAGAGTGTCATGACCACCCAACCTCTAGTACCCCTCTTAGGACAATAGTGAATATGGGGAAAACCCTCAAAGACAACCTCTTATAATCCATGGGCTAGAGAATACTGTATTTATTTCATAGAGACACCCTGCACTATCATATTTTCTCAATTTTTTGTGTATCATTATAAGCTCCATCATCATACTAAAAGCATAATTGGACTCACACCCAACATTATTGTTCGACTTTTGGCTTAACGAACCTTCCACAACATTTCCTTTCCCTGATTTAAATGAAATTTGAAATTCATAGTCCTCAAGGAATTATATCAACCACCACTCATTAAAATTAAAATATCACTTAGAGAATATGGACATTATTATTTAGTGATTTGTGAATATGTTAAAGTGGTAAATTTTTTTGACATTATACTCTAACGTTAGAGTAACCATTGAAACAATAAACTCAAAATCATGGGCAACATAGTCACATTAATAATTAAATAATATTTAATAACAATATGAGATACCAACTCTCTACTATATTAAAACATAAATCAAACTGAGATATGAAGCATCATAATAAACTTAGAATGAAACAACCTCCTTTTGATAATTAAAAAAAAGATAAGTAACGAGCAGATACATCAAATAATAAAAAGTAGTTTGAGAATTGTCATCCTATATAAAAAAATAATTATGTCTAGTAAAATATAATAAAATATTCACTGTTATAGTGAATTTTGGTAAATACATCCTATAATATCCTACAAGGGTAAGGATATATCTTATAATAAAAATATTCTTAAGGTCTTCCCAAGAAACAACCATTTATATCATTGAAGGTTCCACAACTAATCCACACATAGAGACAACATTACTCTATATGTAGATTTCAAAAGACCATATCACACACTTTTAAAACTTCTTAAATAGATGATGGTGTATAATAACTCTTCAAATAGAATTAAGGATAACTACAGGTCCTTATGGAGATATAGAAAACAAAAGTATTTCATTGAAACAAATACACTAAGAATTGATCCTAAAATTCATAGTACACAATATTAAATAGTCCCATAAACATGTGTGGATAATTCATATCATAATAAGACATAACAATGATTTCCTACTTCCCTTAATAATATATGAAAGTATTATTTATGTTACCTCCATCAATCACCTCCATCAAATGATATAAGGACCGCATATCAATCATTGAAAAATATGTATCTTTCTATAACAGATCAAATAACTAAGAAAATATTTAAAACAGGATAGTGGTTCATCATTGTCACCTTGTTCCTTGGATGATAATTAACACATTAATACAAAATATAATCTTCCTTATTTATTAATAAAATCAAATAACCATAATGGGACACACATTGTTCAATGAAACTCAATTATAAAAGATCATAAATATGGATTCTCAATTCCCATAACTCAAAAGGAATTATCCTATATGTATAAAATAATATTAAAGAGAAATTGAAAATAATTCTATCTCAAACCCAATATATCAACAAGGGGGTGCAGTTATAACTTTTCCAGTTGATACATTATTATAATCTTCCATAACACTAGGAAACACAACCAATTATGATGGAACCCAATGCTTTACCAATGTTCGAAATAACTAATTAAATATTTCATGGTTAGATTCCTGTTTTAAAATCTGAATCCAAATTACACATTTTACATAAATTTTTTTTATTCTTTGTAATTAAATATAATAATAAAGAATAAAATTAAACGATACCATAAAAGAGTCCATTTTTTTCAAATTTACAAAATGATTTTCTCACTATTGATGTGTCACAACTCGAAGGCATTGATTTTTTATTCCACTATATTTTAAACATGAACACCAAAACAATTTTGTCATTATTATTCAATTTATAAGTGAAATAATTTGAAATAAAAGTGCATTATGATTTCTATTCAATAGTAGTGAGTAATTCATAATGACTGAGAGTGTATTCTTGAAAAAAATCATGGCCCTTAATGAATTAATTAATTTCATAGAAACGATAACCCTAAAAGAACACGCTTTTTGAAATATTTTCCCTCTATCCCATGACATCTCATAAATATGGAAGTGCACCATGTGTTATCATATTTTATTGTATTATGTATTTATTGAAATTACTAGATATTATTAACTCAATCTCCCTAAAAAGTATTTAATAAAGGATGATCCATTTTTACCATCTTGGATCGAGATATCACTTCCTTTCTAAGGAGAAAATTCATATTTTTATCATTAATCTGATGTCATACAACCAGTGAAACACCCAATGCAAGATATATCACCATAAATTGAACACTTTAGTTTTTTTCTTCCAAATAAATGTGATTAAATTGTACACCTTGATAACATTATCAATTAAAGAGACTAATACACATGCTCGTAGATATGAATAATCAATGACACCACAAACTTATGGTGTTCTTATTGGAGGGTTATTCCTTGTGTTCTCCTCTAATCAACATCACCATGAGATAAATTATTAAGATAATTATTCAATAGTTATGATACCCCACATATAACTTTTATATTTACTTAGTTATCATCATTTTATGACTTCACCAAACATGAGTTAGTTTATGGCTTCTGTTTACGCTATTAGAATATATTCAATATTTTCTTTTTCATCTACCATTACTTTTACCCTATTATCAACATTCACTACATTTACTAATATTGTATATATATTCTACATATACATAAGATAAAAATACCACTTTTTTCTTCTTTCTTATATTAGATTAAACTAATTTAATAGGCTTCTTAACTTTTCAACTTTTGGATTTTGTATATTTATTTTTTTTCTTATTTATTTATTTATTCCATTATTTTTGAGTTTATTACTTATTCCTATTATTTATTTTTCAAAATATTTTCCTTCAACTCTTTCTTCAAATACATATGTATAAATTTACATTTTTTTTAGGATTATAACACATAAATATTTATTTTTCTTGTAAATATTTCTATTCTTATTCTATATGTACTTTATTTTATGTTGTTAATAAAAAGGTTCATCAAAGTTTTTGTTCTCTTAATAAATTTATTTATATTCCAAATTGGTTCTTCTCTTGTATTAATCATTTTAGTTGGTTCAACTTTAACATTCCATTTTTCATATGGTTATTGTTTTTTCATATGATTATTCCAAAATCTATATTTGAATTTTTAATTTTCATTAATTTTCCATTCTTATTTTTCTAATAACTTCTTGATTATTATTCATCTAATAATCGATTTTTTCTTTGAATTGTATACTATAGTTGTATATATAGTTTTGATTTATTTTTCATCAAGTAATATTTCTAATTTTAATTATATTTTTATTATGGTCTCTTTTTTCATATCCTTATTTTTCATCTATTTTTTCATTTACTTTAGATTCATCTTGAATATTCATTTACTCTTACTTATAATTTTTGATATATATTTTATATTCCCTCATCAAAAATAACCCATAATTCATACTCTTAAATTTACCTGTATAATTATTCTAAATAATATCTTTACCTTTTTTTCTTTATATTCAACAATTTTCTCCGCCTCTAAAAATCCCTTTCATAATGTTGTTATATCCAAAAATACATTTTTTCATCTACATACAAAACTATTATTTCCATTATATTTGTGTATTTTATATTTTGGATTCTTCTTCACATTCTATGTGCACTTTTGGAAGTACATTCATAATTTATTTTGTCTGATTCATTATACATCAACATCTAGATTATGGTTTTCTATTTAAACATTATTTCTATTTCTCCAATTACTTTATATTAAATCCTTATTGAAATTTTGTTTTTGTTTCTACTTACAATTAATATTCACATTTTTAATATGTATTATGAATTATGCATTTATGACCATTGATTTTTCATTTATATTATTCCATATGATTTTATTTTTATGTTTTTTTTGTTTTTATCATACCTCAATATCTCCACTCTATTATAGGACAACCTTTTTTAAATATTTTGAAGTCGTCTTATTCTTCTTTATTTCCCAAACTTTCCCAAAAATTCACATTTAATCATAATTGTGATATAGTACATTTTACCTTTATATCTTTTTGGTGTTTTGAATTTATAATTATGATATATAAATTTTGGTTTTCACTTTTTCTACAATTATTTTAGGTGTTAATTCTTTTTCTCAAACCTATACCTTTTATTATTCTTGTGTATATATTTTTCTCTTATATTCTTGCGTTATATTTTTCTAATGTCTCTAAGTCTAATTTGAATTCTCCTTACATTACCCATTCTTTCATACTTTTCTTAATTGTTGCTCTCATACTCCAACTATATTATTAAAAATAAAATTTTCATCTTGTATATCTATGTCTTATGTATATGTCTATTATTTAATTTTATTATTTTTTCCATGTTTTATATTTTTCATATTTTTCTATAAAAATTGTGATTTCCCCTTCCACTAACACTTCTTATTTCAAACATTGTTTAGTTATTCTACTCTTAATCTTATTCTATCCTAAGAAACTTCATTTTCATCTTCATCAGCTAATGATTTTTTATTTGTATATTATTTTTATCTTTAGTTATTCAACGCTTATTTATTTTTTATACTTTATCTTTTATTAACCTTATCATTTATCTCATCTACTATATTTCTTACTCCGTCCATCTCGTTGTTCATTTTACATTTCTCTACATTGTGTTATATATATATTTTAATTTTTTCCCATTTTATATTTTTCATTTCCATTTTATTTTTGTGATAACTTATTTCCTAATATATAAATGATCCCCTTGAGAGACGAGCAATTTTAGGTGAATTTGGATTTTTATTTATATCAAGGTTTTTTTGATTAATAAATTAAATTTATTTTAATTATTATAATTATAAAAAATGTATTTTTAATGAACAATGACAATATATTTCAAACAAAATATAATATTTTAATATCATCTATTTATTATTGTTTAGAGAAATGTGATTTTTATATAACAAAATTTAGAAATTTTAACTTCCAAACCCTCATGCGGCCATTTTTTGGTGATGTGGTTGTCATTGAAATATAGCAAGAAAATATGAATAATATAATATATGACTATTAATCCTCCAAATTAATATTTTTCATATAAAATTTTACATTTTATTTGATAGCATAATATAATGATTAATTATTTTTAAAATAATATTTTAATTTATTTCAACTCATATAAAATAATTTTTACAAAATTTTAATGAGGATGGTTTATCAATGATATAATAATACACATATTTTTGGTAATGAAACTATATATTATTAGTAGAACTAATGATGGTGGGAGAAAAAAACCACTACTATAGGAAGGCTGGTAGTCATTTTTTAAAATGATATTTTTTGTATCCCAATTTGGATAATTCAAAACAAAATTTATATTTTAGTTATGTTAATATAAATGTTATTTTTATATTAACTTTCCAATTTCCTTTGTTTTTGTTGTTGGGGGTTATAGATGAGTTTACAATTGACTCAAGATCGATTTTTTGGGGGAAAAATTATACCTATTATGGGGTGGGAAATTGGGCCTACAGATTCAGAAATTTCCCATGTATATGATGCTTCTTTTTGTAATATGTACTCTCTAGAACACCTAGAGCTATTATAGAGATGAACGGGTCAAAAGAATCTTGGGTAATATTTAAAATCGTTTCATCCATTTTATGAATTGTCAAATTATGTGTTTAGAATCCTATCCTCATACATGGAATTTTATATTTACTATATTTAATTATATTATTTTAATTTATGGAAATATAGATTTAATATGTTTTAAATTGGGTAGTAAAATTAAATCCTTGATTAATAACTTCATATTTCATTCTTTAACTTCATGTCCCATCAATAAGCATTATTCTATTAAACATTCCACTATTGAAGCTGGTTATAGTAGTATGATTTTTTTACACCCAATTATTGTGGAAATATTTATTAAAGGTACAAAATTTGGAGTGTTGTCCAACCATATATACTATCTAGAACCATTCTGATGTGATGAATATATTCCACGGAACATTAAAATTATCATGTAGTGGAATGAAAAATGTTTCGTATGAATCATTGTGGCATGGGACATGCCACAATGCCATACTAATTTTTTATCAGTGGTAAACTTCATTAATCAGGGATGCAACACATCTAGAAATCCTAAATTGTTTCCAAAATCGTAGATTCTCAATCCAAATACCTCAATCAATGAAACCATCCGTGAATTCTCAAATCACTGTGACATAACTATACCAGCTCATCTTAATAAAGTGGTGCCTAATCTACTACTAGAAACATAACCACCCACCTTTACCTCTAACTTCATCATGTTACTAAGAGCAATTAACCAATCTAGAGAATAGTGATTCCATGGCTTCCTGCTGGGGTTCCTCATCACTATTTTTCATTTTGTCATTTTTGTATTCCTATTGTTATTTTTTTATTATTTTTAATACTATTTTTATATTTTTTTTATTCTATCAGTATTTATAATTATTATTTTTCAATTCAATTTTTTATTTTTTTATTGTACTATTTTATCATTGTTTATTTATTTTTATTTTTGTTCTATATTATTATTTGAGTAATTTATAAGTGAAATTATAGATTTTTATTTCTATTTGATGCATATAGTTTTAATTATTGATGAAATATTTAATATATATCAATATATCAGAAGTTTTATGGATTATTATTATTATTATTATGTTCTTAGATGTCCTCTATGAACAATTAGTCAATATAACCATGTGATATTCACAATGAAATGATATTTTTTGAAAGGTTATCTTATCAATATTTACTATCATACTCTATGAATAATTGTAGTTTTCCACATGGCACACACTCACTGATTTTTGAATGTGTTTCTACAAAACTTTTGATCTTTGTGATAACACTGATGTCATTTATTATACTATATATGTGAAATTGGTTATTCTCTAATTTCATTATTCATACATTAAGAATTTACTATAAAATTTTACAAAATAAAATAAAACATGTTAAAATTGAAACCAAATAACAGGAAGATAATATTCATGTTTTTTTAACCTGTACAAATCAACCACTCAATAATTTGACTCTGAAATTGTTCATTATTATCAAGAGTGTCTAATTACCTTCGCTTTATTATTAAATTTATACAAAATTAATAAAACAAGGTTAATTTCTCATGAAAATTTATGACACTTACAATTGTATTATTTGTTAATCCAACATGTTTTGTGGTCATAATGATAAAAAAATGAGGTTTATTAGATCAAATGTCTTTATAAATGTTCATATAGACTATAAAACAACCTATAATAAATATTAAATCAATTGAAAACATTTTTAGTTTTATTTATGATATTTATGATTATACCACATGTCAATCTGACTTGTGTTGTATTCAAAATGATGAAAATTGGGTTTTTATTGATTTAAATGATAAACAAAAGTGTCAAAAGTGATAAAATTTAGGAAAGACCCAAAATATTGGTTAAATCATAGAAAAATGAAATCATTTAATTTTTCATAGCATACATCATACCCAACTTCAACCATATATGTTGTTTCTAAAGTTTAATTTCATCATGTTTTTATTGGTCTAAATTTTTGAAAACATGCATAAACAAATAATACATAAGAAGTAACATGAAATTTCCATGAAATTTTATGAAAATTATTTTTGATTATATTTTGGAATTTATAAATAGATCTCAAAGAAATTAAATATTTATTGTGTTTATAATGGCTGAAAAAAATTCACATTTGTCATTAAAAACATGGAAGATATATTTACGTACTAAGAAAAAACCTAATAGTTTAACCTCACCACACGTTAGAATGATATGCCTTATCTTCATTCATGTAATAAATTATTCATAAATATTTCTTAAATGATTTCACAAAAATCTATGTTTTTTTTATGTTTTAACCCTTTGTCATTTTATTCTGTTATTCAGTAATTATATTGAATTCTGTTTTTAAATCTTTTTTTAGATAATTACATCTTCTAATATTCTCATGTATAGGTATTTTAATGCTTCATTTGAATTATACCACAAGATTTGGTTCTTCAACTACTAATAGTTCTTCCCTAAAATCTAATATCACATTTATTTGGACACATAATTATAGATTCTATATATTTTTCAGATTCAACCACTACTTATTGATACATTCATACTCCAAATTCAAGGATTATTTTGGGATTCGTATCTAGTATTTTTTTTAAAATTTTTTATTCACTCTTTTATTTATCTATATATTGTTTAATTTTTTTTAAATCATTCATATGCTTATTATTTAAATTATTTCGTTTCAAATCATTCTTATCTTATGAATCAACTTCCATTTCTATTTTTAGATATCACGCTTTGTTATTTTTTATTTTTTATTTTAGTTTTTTTCATTTTTCATCTATTTATACTTGAGTTTAGGTTATTATTTTTTTCATTTTAATTATGTTTCACCTATTACATTTTTTTTAAAATTTCATATTAAATATTATCTGAATTATACATCTTTACATTGGTCCAATATTCAATTCATTTTATAGTTAAAATAAATGTTTTCAAATCTAATGCTTCCAGCTTCGTCCAATGAAATTTCCCTTTTAATTAATTTTATCTTCTTCTATTCTTTTGATAGAATTGTTCTTATTATTCTACAAGAATTTCTATTTTTTTCATCTATAAATTTATTATAATTATATTTTGATATTGTTTTTTATTCAAATTATATTTCTATTTTTAGTGATTTATTTATATATATTTTCTACTTCGACTTCTTAATCTACAATTTATTTTATATTTTACTCTTTAGTCTTATAGTTTATTTATTTACTCAAAATATTAGTCATTACTCTCCCTTATATCATCTAAAATAAATTATTACTCAACTCTTTTGTTATCCTTATGGAATTTATCAACCTAATTTCTCTAACTATTACTTATTATTGTACATATTTTTTTTATTTTGTGTAATTATATTATTTTTTTGTTATATATGACTAATAAGTTTTTTATATTTAAAATTATTCTTCTAATATTCTCCATGACCCATTTGGATTTTTAATTCCTTTTTACCATCTATTTCAACTATCCTCACTACATTCACAAATGGTTATGATTTATTAATTCTCATTATTCTTCATGGATATTTTTTCCCCGAGTTTAACTTTTATTCTAGTTATCCTTTTAATTTCTCAAAAAATCATTCATATAATTTTTTTATTAATGAAATATTATTGTAATGATTTTCATCATGCATTGTGACAAATAAATGTATTCATTATTATTATTATCTTTATATTCAATATTTTTTCATTTTATATTTTTCATCTATTTCAATATCATTATTACCATCAAGGAAATATGTGTTTATATGTATTGGATTTTGATTCATCTAAAGCTTTTAATTTTTTCCCCAAATCCACACATGATCGTCATTTTTAGATTCCACACTTTAGGATCATCTATTATTTTGTCATTAAATTTTGTTTAATGATATCAAATTATTTATGTCCACTTATGCATCAAATTTTTCAAGTGTTATTTTTGTCATCTTAAAATTTTTATGTTCTTTTGTAATTAATTTATTCTTTTGTTCTTGATTAATAATTTATTAATGATTTTGTTTTTAATTATATCTATCGTTCCAATTAAAATTCTTTTAATCATAATTTACTTCTTCTAGACTGTCATGACATGTCCCAGTGGGGCTTATGATGTGATTCCCCAAGCATGCCTCCAATAGACCAGGGGCTTGTGACTAGCACCGAAAAGACATATCACAAACATGGGAGGCATTTACTAAGTAACCATACACATGCTCAATTATCCAAGCCCGAAACTTTTGATATGTAATAAAAAAAATAAGGAACAAAATGCATGGATACAACTAAGACGAACCGACAGAGTACAATGGAAGTGATGTGTAGATAGTAATTTGGGACAGAATAAAAACCCACCAAAACAAAGAGTTTGCAACCTACTATTCCAACCTGAATGTAAGAAGATATGTACCTGGATAACTAATCATATATCTATGAACACCATAGCCTGTAGGGAATATCTTAAATCTCGTTCTGGCCTTGGTTATAACTAGACACTTTCAAAAGGCCACTAATATAATCAAGACATGACACGTGCGGTAAAATACCATGCATGGGTGATTATAAATACAATCAGAAGAGGATCCCCAAAACAACAATGAAATACACAAGTAATGGTCCAATAATCTATATAATGTATATGTCTAAATAACATATAACATGATAAACGTATCCAAATATAGATGAAACCAAGACTCGTATTCTAGAGGTATGTCACAATGTTGGCATACCCACTCTAGGGATTCTATTCAAAGATTCTATGAAGCACATGTTTGGAAGAACACACTCCACAATTCAGATAGATATGATAAAATAATTCCAAGAATTAAATTCATTGAAATGTGTCATGAGAGAGATAGATTCACTGATAGATCTGAAGATAGAACTTATAGACTCATTTTGTGAGAAATCACTCATGTGTGGGAAAAAATCATGATACCTTGATTAAGATCACTTCTAGGGACTTGGAGAAAACCATGACCCATCCAGATTCACCTTCTATATATAGGATTGGTATCCTATATGATTTCTCATATTGATACCTAACTCTACCTAGGGTTATGAATGGGTGTAGGATCTCACTTCAGGCCTCTGAAAAGGATTCTGACTCTGTCCATAATGTCTCGCTAATGGGATCATACTTCTATATATGGAAACAATACCTGAAATTTAGGGGATTGTGAAAATGTAGAACAAACCCAAATTATACATTTACAAGGAATGATTGACAAGGATATCAATCTATGTGTAGAAAAGTACATCACATGTAGAAATGTCACACATTGTGTCCTATGACACCCGATATTTCTCGTGTACAACGGCCCATTTCAAAGAGCATGTCATGTGGAAAGAGATACAAATGGAGTGTAAGAAAATGACACAATGTGACCAATTATTTTGGGCCTAAACTGTGTATGCTAACCATGTGCCCGTACACAGCTTCAACCCATGTCTTCCAACCCGTGTACCGGTACACGGGGAAACCCACGAAACCGGCCTAGAATGGCCATGAGGTGGAGTACATGTTGTGTACTCCAAACCATGTATATGTATCATCTATGATACAAGAAGAGTCCCACATGAGTACCCACACACCATGTTATAGGTTTCACACACTTTGTCATCGCTTCCTGCACTGCGAAGCCCTAGCCACCACCGAGCCGACGCCACACGCTGTTTTGTTTGGGATTTTCCAGAACCATCCTCTTTCATCGTTGTGGTTCAGGTGATCTTCCATACATTTATTTGGCTATATTATCCTCATGATACTCACAGTTTGAGGTCTCCCAAAGAAAAAAAATCCAATTTTATTGGTATCAGTCATCCGATCAGCCCTGAAAATAGGTTATGATCCACCCTCATGAAGAACTGTAGATGAATGACCTATCTCAAACAGAGTTTATTAATTTTGTTAAATCTTTGTCCAAACTCCACAATGTCTTCATCATATTGTATCTATAATCTGGGATCATTACATTGATAAATGGTTGTGAAACGATCCATTCTTCATAACCCTACGAAGAATGCCAATAACCGGGTGTAAAAAGGGAAGTAGAAATCAACACAATGAATTAAGGAATAAACCTCCACCTTCATTCATCACTATGTTGATCCTATCCTAGTAGAAGGACTAAACAGAGAAAATTAAAAATAATAAAATAATGTAATGATTAATACCTCGAAATAAATACAATAAAAACCCCTCTGCAAGAACTAATGATCTGTGGGTCAATATGTTTGTGGGATGATTTGAATTCTTTGTTTAAATCCAAGAACAAGGAAAATAATTGAGATAAAATCCCTTAACTAAATCATTGATGATGATGGAGGTTGGACATTGGTTAGGATTCGATCTCGCTACGTAATGTTCTACACATCATCATTCGTATTTGTTAGTCTAGAATTATCTGGGGTGGCTACTCTCTTGAGTTCTAGAGGATTCCAAGGAATGATTATATGGTTAAATGCCTAACCTTGAGCTCCCAATTATTTAAAACTACATAATGTGTCGCTGCATTATTGAAACATTAAAATAAAATAAACTATTAATTTTTTTTATATTTAAAACGTCCTACAATTAAATTTTTTAGCTGACCGAGACCAGTCAATGTTAGGACCCTCCTATGGTAAAGTTTCTACTTTATATGAAATGGTGCTTTCAAATTCTTGATCTAGTAATCTCTTTAAAAGTTATTAAACATTTTCATGAAAATAGTTCATGTGCACTCTTTGAATGTAAAATTTAGTTCAAACATTTATTTTCAACAATCCAGGCCTCTGAACCGCACACCATCCCATAGTTTGGTCTCAAAATACTTCTATATAATTTTTAAAAATAATACTTAGAAATCTTAGACATTTCATTATCCCCACCATAGGGATATTACATTCCTGAAAATCCAAAACAAAAGGCAAATCATACAAAAGTGAGTACTATGCATGAATATGGGCCTCCCACTCCCATGAACTCTCCTAAAGGTTCCCGTACTACCACCAGACACACTCTAAGGGAATTTACCAACCATAAAGGATCATCTCCTATCGATTCTCGATCTCCACTTTCTACTTTATGATGGTCTCTCTATCCTCGTTGTCCAGCACTCCACATTTGATAATGTCGGATGGGTCATGCATGTACCTCTTCAGCTGCGACATGTGGAAGACATCATATACCCAGTGCAACTGCGGTGGTAGATCTAGGAGGTACACCACCTCGCTAACTAAGTATAGTATCTAAGAAGGGATGAAGAACCTCAACGATAACTTGCTGCCCCAGCCAAATGTATGCAACCCTCATCGAGGTGATACTTGAATGAATACATGGTCTCCATATTTGAACTCCAGAGGTCTCAATTTTCTGACAGCATAAGACTTATACCAGCTCTGTGTAGTATTCATCCACTCTTAGAAGATCTGCACCATCTTTGTGGTATCTCGAACCAACACTTGATCCCTGAATGATGAATCTCTAGGGCTGATCCAAAAAAGAGGAGACTAGCAGGGTCTCCCATAAAAATCATCAAACAATTCCATACTATTGGTGGAGTGGTATCTGTTTTTATACACAAACTCAACCAGTGCTGGGTGTTCCTCCCAGCTATGACCAAAGTCCAAGATACATGCATGAAAAATATCCTCTAGAAAATTACTAGTTCTTTTAATCTGACCATCTGTCTGGGGATGGAATTTTCTACTCAACCATAGTTGGGTGCCAAAAAACTCCTATAATCCCTCCCACAACCAGGATATTAAATAATCATCGTGATCTGAGACAATCGTCGAATTGAAACCATGAAGTTCAATTATCTCCTATAGGTAGAGGCAGCCCAAAATCTCTATGGAACTCTACTCCCTGAAAGCGAGAATGTGGGTTGACTTGGTGAGTCAATCAATGATCACTCAGCTGGAATCATGTCCCCTAAACATTCATTGAATTTTCATCACAAATTTCATAAAATTTTCCATCCCACATCCAATCAAGCTCTTCCAGGGGTGAGATAACCCCATTGTAACCTAGTGTTCATCCTTCACTTGATCGAATTTAAAGCATTGAGAAATGAACTCTACTACTGCGTTATTTGTACTTGTCCACAAGAACTAACACCATAGGTCCTAGATAATTTGTTCCAATCCAAGATATACTGAAAATGGGGATGTATTAATTGACTATAGAAACACCTTCCACAACTCCACATGCAAAATTATGCGCCCTCTGTAAAGGTTGACGTGCTCCCGACCTGGATAATATTCATCAAGAGTTTGTCCGGCAGATAACTGAGAATGTAATTTCTCATAGTCGACATCCCCTAGTTGTGCATCCCTTACTCAGTGTTAGGGTTTAAGGGTGAAAAACATCAACCGAAGACAATATTCATGATCCCTATCTACAAATAATAATTGTAGATAGGGAAAATACTTTGCATTCTCACTCAGAAGCTACGAACCCAATCTTCTACTGAGAGAATCTACCAAAACCTTTTCAATACTATGAGTATAGATGATTTTGAAGTCATATTCCTGGAGGAAATATATCCATCACATGTACCTCAGATTTATATCATTATGTGTCAATATTTATTTGAGGCTCTTATTTTCATGATAGATGATAAATTGTTCTCCGATTAGGTAGTGTCACCACATCTTCAACGTGAACACTACCACTCCTAACTCATGATCATGGGTCCCACAGTTCTACTCATGTGTCCTCAGCTACAGTAAACCATAAGAAATCACCACCAATAACTACATCAGGTCACTTCCAAGCTTGTTCCCTAATGCATCACAGAATACTACATACTCAACACCCACTTTTCAAAATCTCATGATAAGTGAACTTGTCAAACTCTGCCTCAACAGTTGAAAAGAATACTAGAAATTTTCCATCCATATAAATGATTTCCCCATTATGGTCAAGGATTAAATTAGAGATGATATACACATGAAATCAGGGATAAATCTCAAGTAGTATCTGACCTACCCATGGATGCTCCGCTCCTCTATCACACTCTAGGGTGGTTCCCATGCTAACACCGCCTCAAAAATGGCTGGGTGTACTATTACCCCATCCAATAAGATGGAATTACCCATGATGTGGACCTCCTATATCCAGAACTATCATTTCAAGAGCTTCCCATAATGCTGGTTCTCTTTGAGTACGTCTATAACCATTCACTAGTGTCTCAGGTGGTCCTCCTCTAACACCAAGTACATAGTGATTTTGTCGATGTAGACCACAATGAAATACTCTAATTACATATAGAAGATCACATTCACTTGTCCAATGAACAATAAGGTGGTGTTCCTCATAACGAAAGACATCACTGAGTATTCATAGTGATAGTAGAGGCATCTAAAACTTGTCTTTGCTATATCCTCATAGCGTACTCAAAGCTAATGATAACTTTACATGAGGTAAACCTTCGAGAAAAAACATCCCCCCCAACCAATGGAAGAGGTAATCAATCCTAGAAAATTGGTACACTGGATCTTACAAATCCCTTCTTCTGCAAATCCTCTTGTTGTACCCTTAGATCGTAATGTTATGGGGGATCCATTTGATATGATGGTGAGGATATTTGTGCCATTCTAGGGTTTATGTCGATGAAAAATTCAATCTCATGGTGGGGATGTAATCCTGGAATATCTTATAGAAAGACGTCCTCAAACTCCACAACTTCTGTTGGGAACTGAGAGCTCACAAGATCTGCTGCTTTAAGGGTAAGGATTGCCAACTCATGAATGATCAGCTACACCCTCAACAGCATGAGCCCATTCAATTATTTATGGGTTCCTTTTTCACCAATAATGTAAAACCTCATTCCATCATTAAGAACACACCACAATATTCTCCTAAAGTAATCAATATTGGAATGGACTGAAGAAAACCAACAAATGCTAAGAATAATGTAGTAAGGCCTCGATGCTACCGACAAGAGGCTCCAACAAAAACTATCACCGCTAAAATAAATATCACATGACCAGAAATGTTTTCCGATCCTTATGTTTCCACTAATAAGTGTCTCTAAGAGTAAGGGTCAAGCTAAAGTCTATACGTGAATCTCATGGTTTTACACAAGACATGTGATGAGGAATGAATGGCTGGTACCTTTGTCTATAATTATGATATGTAAGGTAGAAAAGACACAGATCATACCTAGGATCATCCCTTGACTCCATGGGTCGTACACCTGGACCGCATATACCTTCCCTACCCATGTCCCCCAACTCCCTAAGCCCGGTGCATACTTTTGGTGGTGGTGGTAGAAGTAGGTAAAAACGTCTTCCAGTCCCTACAGCTCTCGCTTCTCCTCTTCCACGTTCGCCACCTAGATGGTCTTCCTGATACACTATATTCCTCTACCTTGGTGGTCTATCCACAATGTGCCTTTCACCATCTTGAAGGGTTGGAAAGACACCAGAGAGATGTCCTCTACAGTCTCACGTATAGCATTGCCTCTCCCAAGGATGATTGGATCTTTCTTGACAGATCTGGATTACATAGACCATGTCTTGGGTCCTCCAACGGAATCTCCCAAAACTCAATCCCTATGACTGATGTAGGCTCCCTATTGACAAGGTCTCTGCACCTGCCTTCTTATGGATGACTATCTTTGGCTGTCTCTAGTCATCCAAAAAGCTCTCTAACACTAAATCATGCTCGATCACTTTTTCATAAATCAAAATTCAGAAGAAATGAATTGTAAGGATATTGAAGAATGTGTTCCATGAGAGAATAATAGTGGAATAGGACATATATTTTTCACATTAATGTTAGATTATAAAATTTTTCACATGTTAAATAGAAACCGGATCACGCATAATGTTAAGAACATAAAATATTTCTGTCACATAAACTTAAGGATGTGAAATTAAATCGACGAATAACATTATTGACATGAATGATAAGTCAACATATAACTTTTTTAAAACAGAATTTGGCTCACAAATAAAATTTTTAACATCTAATCATGTTTCTTCATAATATTTAAAACATGAAATAGAGTCTATGCATATCATAATAATAGTCAATGTTTACTCCTATATAAATCAATGTGTACAAATACCCTTACTGAATCAGGTTCACTATATATTCAAATCTAGTCTTATAAAACTAGTTTTACTCCACATTCCATCCTTATCTATCTCAGGAGATATAAATATTTACCCAATAAAATCGAGGGAGATATAGGTCCCACCCATCAGATAATAAAAACCATATTTATGTGAGCACTAATATCATAAACATTCATCATAACATAACCTATGAAAAGGAATTTTGATCATAAATATTTCATCATATCATAAAATATAAAAAATATAAATGTTTCATAATAATCTCATCCAATGATCATATTATAACTTTTGAAAAAATAAGTGTATTTTATAATAATTCTAACATGTTATTACCCTTGAGAGAAACAGGTTTCATAAATAACATGATATCATAGACATAAACCATTCAATGAAAGATTAAAAATGTTATCCTTGGATCATATCCCCATTAATGCATAAGTGACATCAAAAAAATGTCATCATAGTTGGAAAACAATTTTCATCAATCCATTAAAATATTGCTTAAGGGAAATAACTTTTTATTGAAGAATCATTTTTAAAAGATAAATCATTTTTTAAAAATCCATTTCTTTTATATTTACCTATAAAAAAATAAATTATTATTTTAAAATAATTTCAGAATCTTATTATGAAAAATATAATTTCAACTCTTAAATCATCTTAAAATAATAATTTTAAAATTCATTTACTTATAAAATAAAATATTTCAAATTTAATTATTTACCAAAAATTGATAAATTACTATCAATGAAAATATATTTGAGAACTTTTATTGGAATTCAAAAATCAATTAGAGGCCATGATAACAAAAAATTCTATTCATTATTGGCCTTTAAAAAACAAATTTTCTTTTACATTTTCTGTAAAATCCAAATGTGAATCATTTTGGAAAAAAACATAAAGATTCATTTAAAAATATTAAAATGTATAACTTGTCTAAAAATATAATTTTAAAATATTAGGAGAATAAAAAACATGAATTAATTTATAAAACATGGTTTTGGAAGATAAAGGGTTAACGAAAAAAATTATGATTTATCATAACAAATTTCTTTCTGAAATCATGTGTACATAAGTAGTGGAAAATGAATTAATTATATTTATTCTCGTGAAATTGCATATAAAAAATAAAATTCATCTATTTATTAAGAGATAAATCATAATATTTCAACATTATAATAATAATCATATATGATCCAAATAAACAATGATATTTTGACATAAAAATACAACAACACATATAACATTCAAATGTAATCTCTCAGAAAGAATTACAATAAATAAAAATTAAAATATCAGGATAATAGATGAATTCATTATATTATATGTCAAATAAGATGTATATACACCTTGTAAAAATATATAGGTTCATAAAATATCTCTCAAGGATGTAAAATTGAAAAAAAAATCCCTTACTGTTTGCGTACCTTTTAAATAATAATCCCTGTGAAATAATAACATCAATTAGAACATTAATTATCATTAAATAAGTTAGATTCATGATATTTAATGTCATATGGAATTATATACAACACACAAACGAAAATAGTTTTTAATATGGAATAAGTATCGCAAAAATAAAAGTGTGAATATAAACCCCCTTACCTTAAGTATTGACTTCTATTATACTTGTTCAAAACACTTATTCTTCGGGTATCTTACATAGGATTTCACTAAATCCATTAGAGGATAATTTTATTCCCTAACTAACTCTTTTAATATGAGTGTATGGGAAATGGGAAGTCATTTTCGTAGGGATCAGTTGAACCAAATAGGTAAAAATGTGTCATGAATGGAGGAGAGGGGGTGGCCTCTTATAAGTGGGGGGGAGAACATAGTAGATATTTATAAATGAAATAAGTGCTTTTAGGTTTTTCATGGTTAAGAAGGGTAAATTTTTTGATATTATTTATCTTTAGAGGAGAATGTTTCTACTTATAGACCAAAAATTATTTCTAGACATGTTCATAAGTCATTTTGACCCTTATCTTTATACTTTAACCCCTGGTAAACCTATTTTTACATTCACTTTGGTAATAAGTTTTTACTACATTCACAATTAATTTTGGTAAAAAAATATTTTTAACATATTAGAAAATATAAATTATTATGATTAAACATATTCAATCTATTTTTCTAAATTACATTCCTAGAATTCATAAATTTAATTTAAAAATAATCATGTAAAAGCGATGAGAATGTGGGTTTTTAAAGAGAAATGTTTCAAAAGTTTGAAAATTATTTAATATAAAAATACAATTTTAAATTGATTTAAATGACCTAAAATAAATTAATTTATTTAGAATTGGTATTATTTTTGTTTATAAATAATTAAAAATGTAATTTAACTTTATTAATAAATTATAGGAAAATTCATTTTTCAATTAAAAATCAATATTTATGACTATTCATCAAAAATTGAAACTTTTCTGAGAAATACAAAAAATTCACCTTACGATAAATTTGATATTCTACTTAAAAATTATTTTTATTTTATAAAATAAATTCCAAACATGTTTCAAATATGGTCGTAAAATAAGTGCGCCATACGATGGCGATAAACCTGCATTTAAAAAAATTCTGTTTTATGCATAAAATTAGATCTATTCTTATTTCTTATCTAGAAAGCACATAAGATGAATTTAAAATTGTCAATTAAATATGGGTAAAATTAAAATATTATTAAATCCATAAAAATATGGGTTTAATTTATTTAGGTGAAACATGTTTTTTACCCAATAATTGTTTCTCTAAAAGTCTTTTACATTATTTTCTTTTTTAAATTAATGTTCACCAAAAAATTGATTTTATAAACATATGTAAAAAATAATTCAGAATTTAATTAATTTTTTCATAAAATATATTCCCTAGATTAGGTGACATCTATCATATTAAATAAAATTATTTTAATAATATATCATATTTCATTTAGACTCAATGTAATGCATAATGAAAGGTTAGCTCGATGTTTCAAGAAACACAAGCCAAAAATAGTATCTCATGCAACTCAGGCTATCATAATATATAATGTAATGAAAAATATCTAAAAGGTTTAATTTATTTGAAAAAATATATCATAAATTATAAGGGTGTTACTGGGCTATTAAAATATGTCACACATCAATTAATGTTCATTTTCATATGATTTCATAGTAATATAAGGAAATTTGGGATTCTATTCTCACTAATATACATTTTATATAACATATGGTCTTTATATATATTTTAAAAATTAATCAATGATAATTTTATTATGATTTCAGGATAATTAAAATTATTTATCAAGATTTTGGTCATGGTGCATATGTTTCTAGACTCTAAAATATAATAATATGCCCTTTTTGATCATTCCAACCTCACCAAAAAACATATTGGCGTATGTTGTATTCATAAATTTCAAAAATTAATTAGTAATAATTTTATTTTTATTTTAGTGTAATCAATGTGTGTTTTATATATTTCAACTCATCATTACATATTTTTTACTTTAAAATGAATATAATCCAACTTTTGTTCATTATAAACTAAAAAAAATCGAATTAACATATAGTCTATTCCTACTAGTCAGAAATTAATTTGTGAGTCATACTAAAAAGAATTTTTTTATACATATCTCAAATGAGACAATGATAATTTTATTGATGATTTCATTACAACAGGATTTTGTTGGATTGGTTTTGCACATTAAACACTAGGTTGTAATCATTGAAAAATCTAATAAAAAAATTATCTATTCTGACAATAGTACATTGATGTTTGATATATTCATACATTTCACCAATTAATAAAGGATTATTGTCCTCTTATTTCATGAAATTTTATTTTAATTTTCTTGGTATGTATTTTTTACTAATATGTTTTGAATTTTATGTGAGTAAAATAGAAATTTTGGTTATTGCGATCAAACTGAGGGTTGTATGTGGTCTATTTCATGTTATGATCCACAATATCATTTGAAAAAGATCTTTTTATTAAAAAAACATAGGGAAAATACAAATAAAATCACATCATGTTGTCATGTAAGCCTATGAAAATGGTCCCTACACTATTTTTGATATATAAAAATTATCCACACATTAATCAAATAACTGGATTACTCAGTATTATAGAATACAATATGTCATATTCATAAAACATATTAGAAAATGGAAAATAACCCATTGAGGTGTTAAAAACAAGGAAACAACCTTAGCCTTACATGAAAACAAATGAAAATGATCTATATTTCATTGATTATTTTTGTGGACAAACCACACATCAATCTTACTCCTGAATTTCTTAGTATGATCCAAATTGTCCTTTGAACATTATATTGTAATTAAAGTGACAAGTCACCTAGAAGAGGACATAACCGAGAAAATGAGCTCAGATATTCATGGAATATTCAAAAAATAATTCTCAGTGATTTGAGATCCATAGGAATCTACCACACATCAATATGAAGCGAGCATTTTATGGAATTATCAGAATAATATGTTTACATTGAAATTTTTATTAAAATTTTATATTGCACATATATGGTAAAAAAGGAATAAAACAAATTAATTATATTGAAATATAGGATAATGATCCAGGAAGAATTTTTTATCTCTAGGAATTATTTGTGCATCATTATATTGATTTTTTGATAATTTGAGATTAGTAAGAATGTTTTTATCATTTTTAATATAATTTTGTTTCTAGGTACTTCTTATTTATTTTATTTGTTCCATCATTTTCTTCAGCATATTCCTTATCCTAATATGATCAGTTTTATGTCATAAGTTTTTATATTTTTATTCAACTTCTTTATTGTCTTATAAACCTAAAATTACTTATTCCCTGACATTGAATTTAACTTATTTTATAACTCTAGTTTATAGGTATTACTTCTACATAAGATACAGAAACTTCTTTTGTATTTTTTCCTACTATATATTATACTACTAAATTTTACTTATTTCTTTTTTCTTATTTTGGGATTTGGTTTTTGGTTTTTTTTTTATTTTTTATTTCATTTAAAATTATTTTTTTTATATCTTATTAATATTAATTTTTTATTCAATTTATTTTGTTAAAAATATATTTTTTTTATATTTTCATATACATTAAATTATATATTCTAACTTTGAGATTCTATTTTTTTATTTTAATTTTTCATCTTATGATTAATTTTATTTTTATACTTCATTTTATGTTAATATAAATGTTATTTATTCTAAAATTTCTCTATCTTTTTATTTCTATTACTATTTATTATAAACTATTATCAGGTCTTAGTGCTCTACTTGTTGATCAAGCATTCACTTCATGTTGTTCTTTTGTTCAATTCTTTTTAATGTGATGCTTCCTGCTTCTACCAATGATTTTTAATTTTTATTTTTATTTCTATTTTTCATTTTCATCTGACCAAATTAATGATATTAAACTTTTAAATTTTATATTTTGAGTTACTTTTAATTATATTTTTTTATTATTTCCTAAAATTATTTTTCCACTTTTACAATTATTTTTATATTTTATTAATATTATATTTTTCCTTTTACTTTGAAGACACTCTGAATTTTCATATAATTTTATTTATAATTTTTCTTCAATCTTGTGTTTTATCTATTTTATATAACATATTAAATTGGTTGTACCTTTTTCCAAAATAATGTTTCTACCTAATTGCTTCATCCTTTCCTTATTCTAGATGTTTTATTTTTTCCTTTTGCGTAAGTCCATTTTTTTATTATATCAAATAAATACTTTATGTTTTCATCTAATTCCATTATAAATTTTTAGCTTCTCTATTTATATTTTGTATTTGTAACACTAATTGAACATATATTAATACTTTGGGTGAATTATTCATAATTATTTTGACTTATTCCTCATCCTTATTCATCTGGATTGTGCTTATATATTTGAAAATTGATTATAGATCTCCTTTTACATTTACTTAAAATCCTTCTTTTACCTATTATTTTATTTCTAATTTAACTAATTATTCAAAATTTGATTATGTATTTTGAGTAATAAATTTGTTCCTTTTTTATTTTCCATTAATATTATACTGTCAGGTTATGTTTTTACATTTTTTTCATTTTTCAATCTCTATACTTATTTATAGAAAATGATTTTTGTTTATATTTTTTGGATTCTAATTCATTTGAAAATTCTACATATTCCCCTACTTTAAAATTAATTCATCATTCTCAGACATGACATTTTAGATTTATCTCATATTGGTGTGTTGAATTTTGATTTATGATATCAAACTTTTGAGTTTTAATTTTTATTCAACATTTTATAGTGCTACTTTTTTTCTTCTACTCCACCTTTGGATATGACCATTTATTTCATTTTCATATGTTTTTGTTTCATATTTTTCCAAATTTTCTATATATAATTTGACTTACCCTTAAAATAACACTTGTTTCAAATATTACTTACTATAAAATCTATTATCATTGGAAAATCATTTGAATCTAGTTAATCATAATCTTCTCAAAATGTATATTAATTTTAGATATTTTGTTTTGAACACATAATTATTTATTATAATTTATTTCTCATCACACATATCACATTCCTTTTCTACTAAAATTTCTACTAAATCAATCACATGGAATAAAACAATTTTTAACATAAATATAATGCATGGATTTCTCAATACGATCCAAATATCTTTTCTCCAAGGTATTATTATTAAAGTTCCATGTTACCCTTAAATTGATCAAAACTGAGTATATAACTTTATATAAACCTGGAAACTTTAGCGAAAGATTGTAAAGATATTTTTTATCTAAAAGATAAATCTTTGAATCAATCTAATTTCCATGTTTCTCAATATTATTGAAACTATGATTTAATATTGTAATCATTTATTAAAAAATAAAAAATATCTTATGTAGAGGTCTAAATTAAGAAAATGAGCTTAGATTGTAATGAAAATATAGGAAAACATTTTATGAATCATTTTGTAATTTTTCTAAACAAAAACAAATTATAATATATCTCTTGAATTGGTTGGTAGAAATGAATGTTCTATATGTCTTTCATATTCAAAGGAATCAACAAGAAGGTTCTATAACCAAGAAAAAAGTAATTTTTATAATGAAAACATAAGATAATAATCCTCAATGTATATTTTCTCTACATGAAAAAAAAATCAAAAATATACATCATGGATTTTATGATATGATAAAAATTGAATTTTCAACAATATATTTTCATTGAAATGAGATATCATACATCAAGGGTTCAAAACCATAGAGGTGAATTTTGATATAAATGAATATTCGAACAACTTTCCCACTATTATTTTTAAAAGTAATGAATTATTAGTGCATCAATATTATTCCTAGATATATTGATATGATTGAATCTATGATTTTATGTTGTTAAAACTTATTAATAAATGAGAAATAACCAATATAAGGGGTAAAATGGGAAAAATGTCTTAGATTGGATAAAAATTATGGAAATGTTCTATGAGTTATTTATAATCTGTATGAATTAATCTCACATCAATAATACACCAAAATTTCTAGCTTTAACTAGGTAAATGTGTTTAGATTTCCATGAATAATATTTTCAAACTCACGATTCAACATGTAAGATTGTATGACCTAATGATATAAGTAACCTTTTATGTGCTTACTCATTGATAATATTGGTTTATGGTTGGATCATCAAGATAGACATGGTGACATGGTGAAACTTAAAGATATTCATGTTGTTTGTAGTATCTATAATGTGTCGAAATCAGAAGTGTCTATTTTTCTAGAAAAAAAACAAGTTCATCAAAATATTAAACTGATTACAAACATAATACCATTAAAATCCAATAAAAATGATTATTCATTTAGATAAATTGGAAACACGGATGAAGAAATTTTTTTCTTTAATGTGGACACCACCTTTATAAAAAATATTTATCATCTACTTGGTAAAACTATCATTATGACACTTCATATTTATGTTAATGGTTCCCCAAATTCGATTGACCCTCTAGAAAATGATATCTTTATCCATTGATGTTGATTTATGCCACCCTCTATATAACCAGTTACCCTTATAATTTATTTTAATTTTTGAATGGTTTGTTTTGAATATTTAATTTAATTTAATTTTTTTATCTTTTATTTCTTTTTCATTAGTTTTGAACTTTTTTTGGTATTTTGTGGAGTTTTTTTAGTCAGATTCACAACAGTAATTTTTTTCAATATTTTTTTAATTTTTTACAATTTTTATATTTAGTTGTTTTTATTTAATTTATGTTATATAAAAACTTTTTTTCATTGATATTTTGTGACATCTATAATTTATAATTTACTACTTCAATATTATTATGTAACTATATAAGTTTGATTTATTAATTTCACATTATAAAAAAATTATATAATATATATGGTTATTTAGAGTTTAATTTTATGTTTCTGGTATCATCAAATGAGTTAAGACCCCTTCTTTGATCCTAGCATGGGATCATAGTGTTGATAACCACGAGCATGAAAATTTCTGTGAAGGATATTCAAAACGTATATGATTTATATGAATCAACCACATATTAATTCATTGCTAAGATTTCAAAACATGATTCAGTATATTTTTTACCTTTGTATTTTTAATTAAATGAAATATCACCCATAAAATGGTCAAAAATGAGAAGACTAGGTCATTTAACATGTGTTTTTTGAATAAAATTAAATTCATTAAAAACTATGTTCTCGTATTTTAAGCCCACTTTACATGGGACTGATGAGATGACACTATTAATAAGTAAAAAATTATATAAAAACCTTTTCATATGATTCCACATAATTTTGAGACCCTTTACTACATATTAATACATCGATGCATGTTTGAAAATATGATATTAAATAAAAAACACTTTTAGACATTTCAAGAAAACCTTGTGTTGAATTTATGTTTTATTATGAACAAATATTTCCCTAGACAAATATTATATATTTTTAGATGAATATTCTCCACACATAAAAAACACATTCATGAGGATTGTAATGTTTTAGTGTCTTTGGAGACTAGATACAGAAATTTTATATTTTTTGAAATATATTTAACATCTACAATAATGTCTTCTTCATAAAAATTCCATTATTAAAAACATTCATCCTCACTGGGGGAAAGGAAACATAATAATGGGTGAGATTAAATTCTCATTAAGGATAAAAAAGGGATATATCATTGATCAATTAAAAATAAAATTAAAATAAGGGAAGGAGAACATGATTTTAATATTTAGAAATTATTCCTATTTTATTATAGATCATAATATTGAGTTATAACATATATTTTTGTAGTGAATAAGGAATGAATCATTATGAAATATGTTAACATGAACTATGAGGGAATAAATTTTTTATAGGAATATATAAAAATAAAAACATATAACATTGTGAACATATTTATATAGAAACAGGTTCACTCATTCTTTTAAATAAATGAAACTAGACCCTTGAATAAACATTGGATATTGAAACTAGGTCTATTAATAACCCTATATATAAGAAAATCCAGTCCATACATAAAATTGTAAACATGAAATAATGTTTTCACATAACATAGTTAAATCATGAGTTATCAATATTTACCCAATTCATTGGATGGATTAAATGGTACAAAAAATCACATTATAATAATTTGTTTAAATAAATTCCACAAATCAGTCATCATTATCAAAAACCATGGAAAATTTATGGGTTTCATGAACATTCATCCTGTCATTATATTATAACATATAAAATATAAATGGGTTTCATAATCATATCATATTAAAATTCATTACCACTATAAATAAATAATAATGATGTAATCATTGGATCATATCACCTACATATTATATTTACTGTTAATAAATTTCCTCATATATATGGATTCACTGAAAATATCTCTTGTAAAAGTTCTTGAGGAAAATAATATTTTCATTTGGAAATAATATTTTTTAAAAATAATAATTTTCAAAATATTATGGAAAAAATATTATTTTATAATAATCATTTAAATATATTTTTAATTATTGAAATTAATAGTACATCATTATAGTGGGAAATTTTTTTCCTTCCATGTAGAATGCAATAAAATATTCCATTCACATTTTTTGTAAAAAGTCAAAAAGTGTATCATCTGGAAAATGAAAACACTAATAATTTAAAAATATTTTTTAAAAACTAAATAATGGTTAAATTTTTATTTAAAAAATAATAATATTATAATAGTAAAATTATTTAAAACCTTTTTATAAAACATAGATGTGGAGAAAAATGTATTTTAAACTGACGAGAGAATAAAAGTCAGCTTTCATTCTAAACATTATCCTTGTCTCCTACTATATTAAAAAAATAAAAATGAATGGAAACCACTGGATAAATAAAAATAAAAATATTATAAGAAAATTATAGGTATTTTTAAGATATATATCATAATATTTTATTACCATAAATATAATCATAATCAATCATAATAAACAATCAGATTGTAACGTAAGTCCCTTACCTCGAGTTCAACTATATTTGAAAGCACTATTGCTTCATGTTTTAAAATTTTAAATTTATTATAGTTCTATAATATAGTTATATAAATATAAGTAATATCATATATGATCTCCTTATTATATTAAAAAATACATTTATTAATAAGGCCTTATTAGAATCATCATTTCTCTGTGTCAAATTATTTATTTCTATAGAGAATTTTTGACCGTTAGTTAGGATAATTTAAAATTATTCATTATTATGTCATATAATATTTTTATACTTATAAAAATATTATATATAATCATTATATACATATTTTAATCCATTTAAAAATTTTAATGACTGGAAAATGAATTACAACATTTTTGGCAGTGGTAGGCTATACGTACACATGAACAATGTTTTTATTTTTTGGCTGATGGAATAAAAAAAGTAAATTGTTAAGAACATTTAAAAATATTATTACTCAATATATATCATATTAATTCAAAAAATATATCCTTCTTAAAAATCATTATAAAAATAAAGAAACCAATCACATGGCTTCATTGACACGGTAGCCCGCATGTACGCATGAGTGACATTATCATTTTCCCATGGATTGGAAGATAAGAACATATATATGATATTATAATTCCAAAAGTATATTTATATAATAAATATCATAATTATAATATATATCATTCATTATATAATGTTGTCAAATGCAGTGAACAAAAATGATTTACATCAGTTCGTGAGACGATAGTACGTCGTAACCGTGAATAACAATTTTTTTCCCATTTGATGGACGAAGAGATAAATGTACTATATTAAATCAATATAATAACATCAACGTATATATTATAAAATAATGATTTTTTTTCTTATGGAATAAATAATATTTTAAATGGGTAAAGGAAGAAATAAAAAATGCCCTCAATTAATAATGATACCTTTTTTTTCAAAAAAAACCTCAATTAGATTCTTTATAATGCCAAAATATACTGATATCTGATCAAATAAAGTAATAAAGGTTGTTTTGATGGATGTAATGAACGTATTTTGAATGTTATTTTCTATATCATAATTCAATGGATTTTTTATGAACATATGAGAGGAGGTACCCATTTATATATGAGGTTAGTGGAACAATTGTAATTTTTATATGTTTTACAATAATTTCATGTAACTTTCATAGAAATATGGCACCAAAATTTACCATTACCAAACCTTATGTGATAAATGTTATCAATATTACCAAAAATAGTAATTAGAAAACTTTGTAGGTAATTTTTAGCATAATGTTTTTTGTTTACCACATTGTT
Source organism: Viscum album (assembly GCA_963277665.1). Lineage (NCBI taxonomy): Eukaryota > Viridiplantae > Streptophyta > Magnoliopsida > Santalales > Viscaceae > Viscum > Viscum album. The sequence continues at coordinate 1,703,717,936 of OY728156.1, read as the reverse complement.
TACTATTTTATCATTAAGTGAAGTAATTAATATGTACTACTTATATTATTATTACTATCAAAATAAGTTAGAATTGCTACCTAATAGTATTTTTCCAGATTCCATTTTATTGAATTTAATTAATAGCAGGAGCATAATTTTACTATATATGATACTCGCAATAATGAAGAAATTTCAGTCGTCCAAATAGAATGTTTTCATAATTATAAAATGTTATTATATGAAATTACCAAAATATAATAGATTAAAATGATATAAATATGAATAATTTTAAAATAAATTAACTATTTTTACATTTAATCCCATTTGATAAAAATATTTATCATTATAAATTCTTTAAATAAAATTTAATTTTTAATTAAAAAATATTATTATTTAAAATTCATCAAAAAATTATTCATCTCATAAAATTATCAAAAATTAATTCTATATTAATTGTGAAATTTTTATTCCAAAAAATATATTCATTTTTTCATATAATTTTTCTAAATGTTTTAAAAACTATATTTAATATATTTTTGGAAAATGCGAAGAATTTTTTTAGAAAAATTTAGTATGGAATAATAAAACATGATTTATTATTATCAATGTTTAGAAATAAGATATTATATTATAATTAAAGTAGTTTATTTTTTATGTAATATAAAAATTTCATTAAAATAATTCAAAAATAGTCATTAATTTAATTTATTATTATAAAAAAATATTACGTGAGAGAAATAGTTTATTAGAAATAAAAAATTTACTTTATTTGTAATTGGAATATATTTTAATTTATATTTATCAGGAAACAAAATAATTACTTTTATACATTTTTAAACAAAACATTTCCATAATTTTGTTTTTCCTATTCACATCCATTATTTTAATGGCTCTAAGATAGTTTTTAGATTAAATAACAATATTCTATAGAATATCACAGTTCATTTATACTTGGTGTTGCATGGAATGAATGATATATCTACCTAATTTCAAGCTCAGGTCCCCCCATAGCTTCATTTAATTTATGATTCCACTTGAGAATGTTAACAAGGTGAGTAGTATTCTTCCTTACAACTTTATATCTACAAACATATATTAGTAGTAGTTGTTCTTTATAAGAAATAAATTTCTCCAATGGTACGGCCTTTGTGATTAATACAATTGATAAATCATGTATGTTTCATCTTAAGAGATATATGGTCTAAATTATTTGTAACACCCCTATATTTTAGAATACATTTCATTTTAAAGAAATTTAATTTTTTATCTTTCTTCAGTTATATGCAACACTAAGTTTACAAAAACCGTGATAATTTATTAAAACATTATTATATTAACCTGGTTGTTATAACATAGATATTAACTATTAGTTATATATAGAAATAAATAAATTATAAAATTTATAAATTTTTAACATATATAAATTAATTAATTTGTTATGCAAATGTAGAAATAAAAATAAATACCAACATAAAATAATTTGTATGTTTTTCTAGAAAACATTTTTTGGGTTGTAAATGTGTTTTTATATTAATAAACTAAATTAAATACTATTTGGAACTTATTATTATTAAATATATATATTATATATTTTATTTTTACATTAACTTAATATTTTTATAGTAATATTATAATATTGGGTCAAATTTTACGCTTAAAACCCATATTTTTTATGAATAGTGCATTTATCCCTTTTACACACTTATTTTCCAAACCTAGATTATATAAAATTTTGAAAATTTAATTTACATATTGTAATTCATTCTAAAAATCATTAAATTAAAACTATCAAAGTAATTATTTATTTATTTTTTTAAAGGTGTCTTTTTTCGATGAATAAGAAAAAATACGCTTTATTAGTGAAAATTTCATTTTCTTGTAGTATTTACAGAGTTTCACATTGTTATAAAAATGTTTTAAATTTTAAAATATTTTAATTATAATATAATTATTCAAATTTATTACATTGGAATCAATCATGTGTTCAATTTGGATATAAAGACATTGCATACTTAGGAAAATATCTTAATTGGAAAAACACATTTTCGTTATCCAAGCGGGTTTTATTTTTAAATAAATTCTACCAATTCAAGGAGTTTAATGTGTGAAAATAGAATAAATATTAGATATAATGATATAAAAATATCATATTATATATTCATAATTTTTTATCAGAATTAATATTGAATATAGTAAAAATTAGATATTTTGGTTAATGTGAAAACAAGTTTACCAAGGGTTAAACTAAGAATATAATGTTTCAAAATTACCTAAAACAAGTCAAATTTATATTTTATATAAATTTTTAGACCTTAATAAATCTAATTTAAATTAAGGATCATTGTTGTAAGAATTTTCAATTTTAAATACATGTGTTGGATTTATTCTTTTGAAAATTTCCATCTGTAAAATCTCTCCTACTTATAAATGGATACCCTATATCCTCTCTTTTCCATACATTCAAATACCAATTTCAAGTAAAATAAATTAAAAAATAAACTAATTTATTCCTTCCAATAATACTATAGTTCTTTTTTAATAACAAACCATAAAGGAATTTCTTTCATACAAACTTGAAGAGGTTGTGTGAAATTAATGTATTGGTCTTAACTGAGTATTTTTGTTTTATTTATTCTTCCACCTTGATTAAATATTATAAACCATTTATTTAATAATAAAATAATTATATCCTATTTAAATTAATTTATTTTTTTTATTTTAACATCCAATATATATCTCCTCTCCATCAAATGGGAAACAAAACCATCAATCATTTGTACATAAGACTACCGCCTCACGAACCGATGTAATTTTTTTTCCATCAAAACCATTTTCTATTTGATTTAATGATGGATTTAATACATATATATTTTATATTTAACATAATTATATTCAATAAATTATCGTATCATATAAACCTTAATACAATCCTTTTTTGTGGGGGATAAGATATCCTTGATATGTGTATGGTGGACTACTGTCTCACGAAGCAATATGAATAGTTTTTCACTTACTCTTTACATGGATAGTATTAAGTATATGTGTAAGGGAAATATTTGATATAAATTAAATAATAAATATTTTTTAATTTATAATAAATATTTATCTTTATTTCATTCCATATTTCATCAAATTGAAATAGTGTCAATGTGTAAGTAAGAATTGGCGTCTCTATGAATGGTGTAATTTATTTTTCAACCTTTAATGTCAATGTTTGAAAATAAATATTCATAAAATTACTATATCTGAAATATATAAATGAATAACATTATGGAGTGATTTAAAAATGAAAAAATTATAAGGTTTACAATTATCTAAAAGAAACTTACATGAAAAATGAAGTATTTACAACCCAAAATTGTGATTCCGACAAGGAATTATTAAAAAAAGTGATAAAAGACTATGTTTAAGTGATAAACCATAATATATATATATTTATGTGTATATTTTGGTAAAAAAATTAATAAAAATATATACCAATTATATAGGAATTAATAGTAACTTCAAGGTATGAAGAACTCAATGTTAAGGTTTCATCTCAAAACATCCTTCTATGAGGCACATGTTATTTATTGCAAAAACTTTTTTAAATGGGTTATATAATGAAAAATGAATATTTAATATCATTCATTATTCATATTCCTCATATTTTAACATAAAATTCATTCTATCTCAATTTTATGTGGGTTTTAGAAAAAAAACTTTTTGCATAAGGTATTTCATCAAAATATTCATTCCATTAAGATCTATTTATGGTTATGGAATGAATATATTCTATGTGGTTTATAAAAATAACCTTTTCCAAGAAATATCAGGATCCTAAATAATTTCATTATTTATAATGTTTCATTTGATTTAATTACATCTGGGGGATTATAATTTAAACAATACTAATATGGTGAGAGGCTTTATTTTTTAAAAAATAATTTTTCATTTTAAACTCATTTTTTATCCATGTCTATAATTTCATTTAAATATTTTTATGAATGTTTTTATTGGTACATAAATAAATTATTATATAAATTTTAGGTCATGTATATCTATCATTCAATTGTTTTTGAAATGAATATTTTTTGCGTATCTTATTCTTAATTTTTTGGCTTTGATTGCAAAAATCAAAATGAATGCTATAATTTAATATATACAGTGACAAAAAAAATTTCAGTACCATAAATATTATGTGATACATGAATTCAAATATAATATTCGTTGATTAATTTAGGGATAAACCCATTTACCTTTGGGTTGTGTATTTTAAAAAAGCATTTTAAATTGAATATATATTTTAATATGTGTAAATGTTTTTATTATGGGTCTAAGGGATATCTCTAAACAACCCTTTTCTTCATGTAATGATATTATATCTATAAATAACATTATAAACATATTTTATTTCTTTTAATTATTTTAAATTATATATATTTTTCTTTCCTATATATATAACTTATTCTCCCCACCTTTGATAGGGAAAAACTTGCCTTATGTTTATTTCAAAAATTCCCTATTTGTGAATTTTCATTTGATTGTGATATGAGACAATTTTATTTTTAACATTTCATTCCAAGGGTAATTAATTTTTATTCATTATTATTGAATTCATTTTTGTGGAACATATAATCCTATACTTTTTTTTATGGGTGTGCCCAGATAATGCTCCAACACATTCGGTAAACATTTTCACTCATGAGACATCAAGTATAAAATTTGGTAGTAAACATATTCTTTTATGGGAATCATACCAAAATGTTTTACTATTTAGTAATTTTTCATTTTCTCCCATTTATTAAATAGTATATGTTTCTTGTATATTTCTTATGATTCCATCAGGTTATGTTGAAATTATTTTTATGATATGCTCCAATCTGATCACCCATAAGACTTCTCTATTATGATACAATGTTATAATATCGAATCACATGATATGAATCATTATCATTTTGGTTTTATTACTGGTATTTTTATCTCGACACCTTATTTTATGTATAAAACATGTAATAATATGAATTTTATGAGCTCAAGATATTTAGTATCCCATTATGGATTATAATAAAATATTTTTTTATTTTAGTCAAACTCAGATATAATATGAAAATTGACATCAAAGACATTATGCCTCTCTATATTGGGGATGAAATTATTTATTATTTATTTTCAAAATCATTTCATAATATGTCCGAATGTCTTGTGTTTCATTATTTGGTATCATAAAAATTCATAGTTATTTTGGGGCTTATAACTAGAATAATGTAAGGGGAGCCCTAGGGATATATCTAATGATAAGACAAAGTATATGAAAATATTCATGTTTTTTGTGAAGTATAGAGTTACTTGGATATATGTAATTACATCGCTAACTAGACATTACAAGTGGTTTTGGATTTTGAATAGTCATACCAAGGGATAATGACTATTAAAATGGTTAATTGATAGTGAATCGATTGTTATATTATATATGGATACTTTCCATAATGCTCAGCAAGTTTGAAAATGTCGAGGAATATGTTTTGGAAATTCAAAAACACTTTACAGACCATTATGGTGGACTTAAAAAACTATTATGTTAGATTAAATATTATGGACATTACCATGGATAAACCATATTTAATATTTATGTCTTATAAGTCCGGATAATCCGATAATTTATACATTACACTTTATAGGTTTATGTGTTTTCCTTTTCTATGTTAAAATATTCCCAAATATTTTATTATATTTTTTTAGTTAATGTATAAAAAAAATCATGCCAACAAATAATGTGATGGGATATTTAATGATTTCCCAAATAAGATGAATAATGTAATGGGAACATAAGATAGATATTTTCTAATCCTTACAAATGAGACATCTAAAATTTCAATTAAAAACAGAAACATAGTTCAATTCCCAAACTTGTCAAGGAAGTTAAGGATAACCTCTCATTTATTTTCATGTGTTAAATGTGATAAATAAAAGAAGATAAAATTTCCCACATGTACAAAATCTTGGAATATTTCCCATTATAAATTCCTTGCGGGAACTAAAGGATTATTTTTATGTGGAAAACTATCATAAAATGTAGAAAATTATTGATGAAAAATGAATATTTGGTTTAACAAGATAATGGGAAAAAAATAATAACCTAAGAAACCATTAAAATTTCAATTTCATAGATGTGGGGAAGATAATTATTATCAGAGGTAAGGACCTAATCCAAGGATTATATCCTAAGGGACTATATTGGGACAATCAATGTAGTGGAATGATTGATGTTTTTATATGTTAGTACTAAATAATCCTGTGCTTGATTTATTTTCATCAAATGTTAGTCATGTTATCAGAATCATTAATCATATACATATTGTTCTTAAGAAGTTTTTCATTCAGGATTTTCTAGAATATGATGATTGATATTAATAGCAATGAATGGTAATTTAATCTTATATTCATATTTTATGGAAAATTATTTGATCAAAGAAAATATAATCATTAATATCTGGATGATGTTAATTTCATCATAGGTAGTTAGAATTATTTAATATTATAGAATAGAATGAAATGGAATGAAATTCACAAAGGTTAAATTTTTTTTATAACTAATTATATTTTTTTAATATGTTCATCATATAATAGAGAATTGTATGGGATCAAGATACAATATGAATAGGATTGTCATAATTTATCATCCATAATTTTAGAAATAGGACAACCCATAATCCATACCACAACACGTCTCATCCATCAAGGCCACTGGGCTTGAACACTCAACTGATGGGTGGCAATGATGTCGTACCTACAACAATCCTAAGAAATTTAATGGTTTTAATGAAATTTTTCTACATAAATTTATTTATTGATAAATATTGTGTTGATTTTAGTAGAATATATTTTATAATAGAGATAAACATGGGGTTGAAATGTAAATTGTGTATTGTCTAACTTATGTTATTTTATAATAAGTTGAATACTTCATGAAACATAAATGATTATGGTAAATAGAAAATTATGGTCTTTTATTTGAATAATAATGGTTGAAATATATTTCAAATGAAAATATTATATTAATGTGTCTCTATGGTGATTTATATTATTTATGTAAATAATTATAATATTATTACAAATTCAAAAATAAGGTCTTATAAATTTTTGGTTTGATACATTATAAGTGATTGATGTCAATTAGATATAAATATTTAATTTATTGCGGAATATTATATTATTAAAGCATTAAAAATTTTAGTTTCAACCTTAGTCTAGAATATTTTTTTCATTTTTGAGAATGGTTTTTAGGAAAGATCTATATTGAAATTTGGATGTTTTTGTCAGGGCACTAAATATTAAGTTGGTATTTCATCATATGAAGGTTTATAATTTTTTTGTAATTATCTTAACTCATTAAAATAATTTTGGTTTTAATTAGTGTATAGATATAAGAGAGATTTCGTGTTATCCCTTTTAGGATTATGTAATCTAGTAGAATTTATTTTTCATGTTTTGGGTATGGAAAATTAATATTAGGTACTCATTGTATATCTATTTTTATTATATTGTGGTGATAAATTACTAAATAACGGAATTATAGTTTTCAATTAACTATATTTCATTTTTTTATTAGCCTATATCATAATAAGATTCCTCAATATATTGAAATAGATCTTGAAAAAAATGTTATTCATTTTCTATAAATCTATATTGTATTTTAAAATAAATAAGTATAATTTTATATCTTCAATAAGTAAATTTTCCAAATAAATATTTTCATTTACAATCAATGGAGACCTTTTGTAGATAAATAGATGCATTTTATTTTAGATGAAAGTTTTATTTACATTTTTCTTCTTTAAAAGGATATTTTATTAACCCTTTCTAAAATGTGGGTTTTCAAAATTAGAATTTTCAAATAAAAAACAATTCCATAATAGATTAAAATTATGAGGTAAAAATATATTTAATGGGGTATAATTTAACATATAATATTTAATGATATAATTTTATTTAATTAAATTTAATTTCATTGATTTCATGTGTTACAGGAAACACTGAGTTTTAAAAAATTGTATCACTTTATTAAAATATTATTATTGAAACCTATCCATTATAACCTAGCCATTAACATCTATGTTTGTATACGAAAAATTATAATTTTAAATTTATTTATTTTGACTGTGTATAAATGGTTTCTTTGGATAAAAATTAAATATATCTGAATATTAAAATAAATATAAAATAAATGAATTTTTTTCTACAATAATTTTTATGAGTGCAATTTGTTATCACTATAATAAATAAAATTAACTAATATTCAAGATTTATTTTTATGAAATATAAATATATTATATATTCATTTGGATTTTTTATCAATCTTCTAATTATTTTTCTAATAATGAGATAATATTCAATCAAATTTTATGCATTCAAATTATAATTTATTTCTTTGTGAATTGTGGTTTCATCACCTATTGTGAAATTATTTAAAAAAAATACTAAAACTGAGAGAGAATGTATTTGAATAATTAAAATTATATTTTCATATAATATTTTTAATTTTATTTTATGGTGATGTTTTTGGAATTCAATTAAAAGATTGTTTTTATAATAAATTGTTAAAAATTCATATATTTACTACAAAATGATGTGTGATTTCAAGTGTTTATAGATTTATATTTTGATTTAATATTTCCTTAATAATAAATTTCGTCCAATTATGTTATTATTTATCCAATTTAGACCATTTTAATAAATCATATGTTATACATTGATAAAGAAACTATTCTTACATATGATAACTTTTTCTTTGGAAGACGACACTCTTATCATGCATGAGGGTTTTAATTAAAAAAAATTCTTCCACTTAAATAAGATTCATTTCATAAAACATATTCCTTATTTGGAATTATAATAATAAATATAATCTGAAAAGTTGAAAATAATGTTTGGCCAAAACTAATATCATATAAAGTAATAATTATTTACCATGGTTAACATGACAATGGGTTTACCATGGGTTAAAATAAGAAGATAATGCCTAATAATGGTGTATAACATTTCCAATTACATTAATTTTGACATATGTATAAACTATATCATATATGGTAGCATAATTTTTATTTTTTATCATTGTTTAATTTGAAAAATTTGGGTATCATTTATGCTATTATAAAATTCCTTTTATATCTTGTCAACTAGTTATAAAATGCCACCCCATCACATCTAAACTCAACACATAGAAATTTATTTCATTATGAAAATATATAAAAAACCTTACCTATTTAACAAAAAAATTTCTAGAGCCCTTGGTTTTATTAAAAATCCACCATATGAAGACTTTTGGTGAAAACCTAAAGATGCTTTCTGGAAAAGTGCCGCCATTCTAAAACGAGATTTTTGGTTTTATTTATTCATACACCTCATTCAATTAGTATTAAAACATATTATAAAATAACATATTTATATTCAATATACATAGAATTTATTATTTTATGTTAATCAACTATATCCATATCCTCACCCATTAAATGGGAAATGTAATCATTGACCATGTGTACGGTGGACTAGCACCGCGCAAACCAATATAACTCATTTTCCACAAACACCTCCCAGGTTTGAATATAATGATTTATTAAAAATAGATATATTATATCGTTAACATTACTATAATTATGGAATTATATTATCAAATATAACTTCTAACAATCTACTCCATCAGGTATATAGTAATGTAGCTCTTGTATATGGTGGAATACCACCTCACGAAGCGATAAGATCTATTTTTTGCATATAATTTTTAGGGAAGGTATTAAGGATACATTTAATGAATATATCTGATATATATGATATAATAAAGAATAAATAATTTTTTATTTATCATTATTTCATTCCATCCGTTGAAAAATGGAAATAATGTTCATTCGTATGTACAACGTATTGTCTCCATGAATGGTGCAATTCATTTTTCAACCATTTACTTATTATGGATGAATATATACATGTATATAATGAATATATATTATATTAATATAAAAAATAACATTTTGGTGTTTAACAGTCTAGGATCAATGTACAATGACAAAAATTAGAAGACCAAAACATACATGAAAAATGAGGCCATTACAACCTGGAGAAATTATATTAACAAATAATTGTTTATAAAATGAAGATGAAAGACTATAAAAAATAATTATATGGTATAATATATTTGATAATTGTTATTTATCATATTTATAATAAATATATATTTATTATATATAAATATACTTATTTTGGTAGGTATGAACTTGAGGTATGTGTTTTAACACAAAACTCACTTTAAAAATCATGTTCTAATATACATATAATTTTCTATAAATAGTGTATAAAATTTCAATTAAATTATTAATATCATTTATTATTATTATTAAGTTTTTTTATCATCAAAATAAATATTTATCTCCTTTGATAAGTTTCTAATTATTTTTTCCTAAGCAATAAAAGATTTTGTCTTAATATCCTTTCCATTGAGACATATTTAATGTTATGAAACTATTTTATTTTTTGTGGTGTATATACTACCTCATTAAAATTTTATATCTTGAACCTCTAGTTTTTATGTTATTTAATGTTTTATTTTTTTAATTCATTCATATGGCTTGAGATTCATAATTTTCCAAAATAGCAACCGACTCTCTTAAAAATTTATATTTTCAAGTTTCTCATAAAATACGATTTTCAACCATGCCCATATTTTTTATGAAATTAATATAAGGGAATATTTATATTAACCAAATTGATTTATCAAGGATATTTTATTTCATGTTTTTATTTCATTCGATGGTTTAAAAATTGATTCTTTTTTATGTATCTTATATGGAACTTTTTTACATTCAAATTAGAAGGAAATAAGAATGTTATTTTTTAATTTATAATGTGAAAAAAACATTTCCCCCAAGATAAATATTATTAAATAGATCAAATACTATACACTTGTGAATTTTTTCATCAGAGAAAATTTAACATTCACTTTTTTATGTTTTTTCAAAATGGGTTTTAAGTGGAATTGATATTTTGAAAACAAAGAATATTATACATTTGGGTGTAAGGGATATACCTAAACCACCATTTGCAATAGGATATGAAAATTATATCTCAAAAAAATTCACTCTCTTTAATATTATTAATATATTTTAATTTCAATATATAAATATCCATCATTGATAAATTTCTTATTCTCTAATCTTTTGATGGGGTAATACATTCACTATGTTCATTTCTCTAGTTTCATATTTATGAAATTTATTTTGATTATAATGTTATATAATATTATAGAACTAATTTCCTTCCATTGGTAATTTTTATATTTATTCCTTATGATTGAATTCTTTTTTGTGGCACACATAATCATAAACATGTTTTTATGGGTGGCCCCAATAGTTCTCTAATAATATGTGTGAATCATTAGACTCAATAGAATTTATGTATTTTATTAGGGAGTAAACCCAATTATTTGAAGGACTTTTTCAACTACATGATATTATAAAGGCAATTATCCTTGAATGTGGTTTTTGTAATGTTATATGTTACATCCACATTTACCAGGATTCTGTTATCATATGTTTCCATGTTCTTCATGTTATTCACTAACATGAATAATAATGATCCTTTAGTTTTATGTTTCCATTTTATGCCATTGGCTCAACTGTTATGATTTTTATCATATTTATTACCTCGCTGATCTTTTTAAATAATTCATTTCATTTATATATTATCTATCTTATCCTATTTTATTTAGTGTCACTAGGGATTTAGGATAACAATATATGGAATTAGAAAAAGTCATTTTATTTTTTCTAACTATAATGTATTATAAAACATTTAATCAAATAATACTAGGCCTCATGATCTTTGGGTTGTAAATATTAGGGTTTTATATTTGGAATCATGTTATAATATAAGTAAATATCATGGGTCACTATAGTTGCTATCAGAGCATGACCAAGTTATTTTTAGGGATTAAGTCTGAAATAATGTTGTGATAACATTATGGATAATTATAATGGTACAAATAAATTATGGGAAATACCTATGAATTTTGATAAGTATAGAGAAAGTGGGATCTAATAAATTAATTACTTATTTGGATACCACAAGTGGATGGGGCTCTAGCATAGTTTTGTTAGGGGTAATAATTATAGAATGGGTCTATTTGGATTTACACAAAGGTAACCTTGAATATAGAAATCTACCTCGTTGAGCACTTTTTTTGATAATCCTTAGTGATACTCTATGGAAATTCAAAAACACATTATGAACCATTGTGATGGATTTGAATAAATTGTTATTTTAGAAAAACTAATGGCAAACATTACCATAGATAACCTAGATCGAAACCTATATACCTATATTACATGATATAATTATAATTTACCTATCATTTATTCTTGGAACATATCAATCCATTTTTAATGTTAATAATCATGTTTCTTTTCTTCCATTTAAATAATGTGGGAAAATTGGAGATAGAATTCCAATACCAAATTTAATTGGAATTTTTATGATTTCCCAAACAAGATGATTATCCAAATAGAAATTAATGGTATGAAACCCAATATTCAACAAAATTAGATATCTGTAATAATTATTAATAATGTGAACATATTTGAATTCCCAAACCCATCATAGAAGATAATGATGATATCTCATGGAATATCAAGAATTGAATATAATACGAAAAAAGATGTTTCAATTTCATACATTTCATATATGTGGTCGGGGTCAACATGATAATTCCTTAAAGTAAGTGAAAGATACATTATATTTGGGAAATGTGGGAACAAAAGAGATAATTTCCAAATCAAAATGATGATTCTGTTTAACAAGATTCATGGATATGAAATTTAAACTAAAGCCCCACTAATATTTAAAAGGTTATATGTGTGAGGAACCTAGTCATTATCCAACTAAATTATCTATGTATGGGTTATTTTATAAGTTTATATGTGGTTAAAATAATTCATTTAGATTTATTGAAGTATTTATTTGATGTAACATGATAATCATGTTTTTGGGATATTTTTATCAATGTCGTTCTAGTTATAAGTAACACGAAATATTTATGAATTGTTATATAGTAGTTTTTTATTAATTATTTTCAAGAATATGTTGAATTTTATTGATGATCTTGAATGGAAATTTAACATTTTGTATATATTTTATGGAAAACACATCATTATCGAAAATATATTAACTAATATATGATTCATGTTGACGTAACTAAAATAATTTAAATTTATTATATTTTGAGGGAAAAATGGATTGAAATAATATTGTACAGGTAAGGAAAGAGAATTTCTGAATATTAATATTTTTGAATATTTTAATCATATTTTTGATAATGTTATATTATCATGGTGAATTATAAATATGATTATTATATACATTCTTCTATACATTTATAAAAACAGAAGCCCACAATTTATGTTACATCACTTTACATTCACCAAGTCCAGGAGACTAAAACACTCAACTGAATGTTGAAATGAGTGCAATGAATACCCCAAGCCTATAAGATGAAAAATTTATAATTATATTTTTATAATTAAATGTCTTTACTTATAGGTACTAAGTTAATTTTTAAAACATTTTCTCTATCATATAGATAACCATAGGATTTAAAAACAATTAGGTGATTAGGAGATTAATGTAATTTTATTATAAGTACACTACAAAGTGAAACAAATATCATTATGTTAACTAGAACATTATGGGATTTTATTTAATGAATAAAGGATGACATTTTATTAGGAATAATATATTATTGTCATGTCTCTCTATAGTGAATCTAGTTATTTATGGAAATGATTATCATGTTTTTGGAGATTATATACATAGGTCATATAATTTTTTTATTATTATATTTGAAGATTGATTTATGTTATTGGTAGATAAATTTTAAATATATAGAGGAAGAATACATGATTAAACCATTATAATTTTTGGGTTCCATCCTTAGTCTACAACATTTAGATGTTTTTTTATTATATATTTTATCAAATGACATATGTTGAACTACTGATTTTATTATTGAGGCCTTGTATTTTTTTCTATTTCCTCATATAAAGTTTTATTATTTTCAGGAATTATCTTACCCTATTAATTAATATAATTATTTATTGTCAATTTATAATAATAATAGAAAATTATCATTTTGAGGTTTATGTGATCAATTTAGAATATATTTTTATTGTTATAGTCATGAAAAATTCATACTAAATATTTATTATTTCTATGAATATATGATATTATGGTGACAAATTATAAATTTATGAAATTATACATTTCATGTATGTATATTTATTTCTTTTTATTTTCATAGATGTTAAATTGATCCCCTAACATTAGAAAATGTATCTTGGAATAAAATTAGTCATCATTTTTTGTAAATAAATGGTAACTTCTCTCTTAAGAAAATTATAACATTGTCTCCTATATGTCCCATCATTAAAAATTGATGTATTCATTAATCATAAAATGTCCTCCTTACATGGAAACTAAGTTATGTGTTATTTTTTATGATCGTTGAATTTTCTTCTCCCACTTTAAAGTGGATGTTTTATTAAATATTTTTACAATGTGGGTTTTCAAATAATAAACATTTTTATAACTGAGTCAAATTGTGAGGGAATAATTTTTATTGTACAATATAATGTAAGAAATATAGATTTTATGATATATTTCTTATTATATAAATTTAATTCCAATGAGATATCTCTTTATGAAGAAAACAAATTTAAATGAACCATCATATTTTATAAAAATATTTTTATATAAAATGATGTGGTTGTAACCTATAAATAACTATATGGTATGAATAGGAATAATTAAATTATGAAAATTATATTGTATTCCCAATTATAAATAAATTCATTGGTTATCAATTAATTTTAAATTAAAATAACAAGGTATTAAAAATAAAGGAAATGTTTTTATGAAGGGAAACATTTATGATTTCAATGTGTTTTCCTTTTAATTAACTGAATTATTCACTATTGTTGAATCATTTTGATCACATATATATAAATTATATATTCAGTACCGTTATTTATCATTTACTTAATATTTTTTATGAATGTGATAATAATAAATCTAGTTTTATACTTTGAAAATTCATTTTTCATGAATAGTGGTTTCATCTCCATTGTGAACTTATTTTTAAAACTAATTAAACAAATAATATATAATTTAGTTTAAAATTTTATTATAATTTTTTAAATCATATTATAAAATGTATCTTAGTATAAATTTTTTATATATTTTTTACAATGCATCATTTTTCAATAAATACTAATAAATAATGATTTTTATTGAAGACTGCTTTAGGTTTCAAGTATTTACAAAGTTCAATTTTTTTTTCTAAATGGTCTTAGTAGTAAAATGAGTTCAATTATATAATTAATCTCCCAATTAATGTAATTTTAATCAAATTTTATGTTCAATTTTTATATAAAAAGTATAGAACTTATGAAAACATCCACATTAAAATACCTTATTTTCATCGCACTTGCAATTTTTTAATTAAAACAAATTCTATGACTTATATGAAATAAAATTGATAATATAGATTTAATATTTGTAATAAAAATAATTAATATCATTTAATACGGTCTACTTTATTTTTGGTGAAAATGAATAGTAAAAACATTAAAAATAAATTACTTTGATTAATATGAAAAAATGACTACTAGAAATTAAAATAAGTTGATAGGGTTCAAAAATATCCTAAAAATTGACAAATTACATTTTTATGGGAATATATAGTCCTTAAACCATATATAGTCTAGGAATTTTCATTTTTGATACTTTAAATATTTTTAAAATGGGTTATGATTAATTATTTTTTAAAATTCCATGTATGTGATCTCCCCCTCTAATAAAAGACCGACCATATCCTATCTTTGGCACACTTCCATCACACATTGGTTTATAAAATCCATTCCCAAATACATTTATATTTTCATTCATAATATCCTTAAATCCTTTTATTGAACATAATAGCATCCTTGGAATGCTATTGTAGAAAACCATAAAATTTTTCATGAAGAAGGGATATTTTAATTAACTAAGCATTCTTGTTTTATTTATTCTCCCACAAAATTCAAATCATATTAAACAAAATTTAAAAAATAACCATAGTATCTTTTACATACTAGGATGTTATTATGTTGTGTTCATTCCCTTTACTTATATCCTACTCCATTTTTCTACATTAAAGGACAACAATCACTTTGGTGGAAACCTCAAGATAGAAACAAGATTCTCTAATGATAACCTGGAAGTATATAATTTTTTATCATTTGAAGGAGATATCATGGTCTAATGAGTTTCAATTATGGTCTCCATATTTTGTTTTGATATAATTATAGTTGTGTTCATTATTGTTCTTAATGGAAAAAAATGGTTCCCACGTCTGTAAGTGGGTACATACAAACATTGAAAATGAATGTAGCTAATTGGGGTTTTAGACCCAATGACACATAGAAACTCACATTGATCAAGAGTATGGGAAGTAATACTGATCACACCCTTTTGGGAGAATTTTTACCTACTACAGGAATTTGTTATAAATTATTGATATAATGGTTAATCTCTTACTAATACTGATATGGGACCAGTCACCCTGGCAGATTGACCATAAAATAAATCCCTTTCACAATTCTGATATAGAAATAGTTACCATCATATAATCAATACAGGTTAAACATCCTTTAAATTTCATAGGCAAATATTCCTGTGAGTCTATTTGTATATATTTTATGATATTCATCTATTTTCCAAGATTGGTGGATGATTATATGTTTAAGTCATCTATCCACATGATTCATAACATAATACCAGGTAGGGAGACATTTAATATGTTAAGGATTGTATTAATCCTTTATGAGGAGTCTTATCTATCCTTTTTTATAGAAGGAATAAAAATCGATAGGGTTCATTGAACCAATTTAGTATAATGTCAATTGGAATGGACTTATTTTTGGATTCTGAGACAGTAGTTTTTTAGCTTGAGCCTCAGATAGGTTTCATATATATCAAGGTTATGGAAGGAATCAGAGCTATCATTTGCTGATAATGACTTAGGGACATGACCCAAGGTTAATACCCTTGTATGGTGGTATTGATGTCATTCCCCTAATTAGGTCTTACGAACTAGGGTTTATTTAACTAGTCGAATTTTTAGTGAATGTAATAAGAACAATTCAACACATTATGACAACGTTATCCATGTTTGATATGAAAATCAAGGGATATAAATTAGTCACTATCATTTCACATGGATGCATGACTTACATGATGGGATAACCCTTCAAAAGTTTAATATGGTACGGAATCCTCTAGAAGGTATCCTTCGTATCCTGGTAATGGTAGGAATCTGAGTCATCTACATTCTGTTAATTTCCCAGTTCACTGATTATTGAAGGAAACTGATAATCATGTGGGAATGATTGGGTCTATATGGAATAAATGACAGGGACATGGGGGGACATACATTTAATTAGGTTCCTATTCGAGCAAAGGGACTTAGAAAGACATCATTTATATACTAGTTTCTTTTAGAATATGAGTTATCATAGTTTAGATTATCGGGGATTACAAACTAATTCTTCACTAACATGTCTGTAAATTCATATTAATCCACTGATTAAGACATACATGCTTAGGTTTCCCTATATGAATGATATGAATATTGTGAATCCCTAATCCCATGTGGTCTATCTCGATGTAGGAAACAAGTTATAGAAATTATTTAGTTTCACCAACTATGGATGAAAGAAATACATTCTAAGATAGCCCTTTTGATGATTAATATGGAACTCATGCCATTGGAAGAAACCCAATGTGTCTTAGTTATATAAAGATATAGAGTCCTCATAGTACATTTGATCAGGGCTTCCATAACGAGGCTTCCCTAATATCTCCATCTTACAAGGATATCATGTCATGGGATGTTATCTTAACTTGGCCTGGTTGCCGACCAGATATGCCTGGTTGTATACATGACATGTCTGGTTGTCTACTTGACGCATCTAAAAATGTATGGACATGTCCAAATTATATATTGGATATGTCCATAGATAATCTCATGATATAGTTTATATGTCTGTAGGATGTCACAAGAAATTCCACTGGATGTTTAGAGATAGTCCCATGATCCATAATAGCATGTCCAGAGGGAGTCTCATGACATAAACCGATATGTCTGGTTTCCATCGCGAGACTTGGCTGACATTCTTTGCAGTTGTTGTGAGATTTTGTCAAAAATCCTGGAGGACTTCACATGATACAGCTAATATACACTAGTTTCACTATATATTTAGGTGAAATGTATGCATGAAATAAAAATATGTTCATGGAGAGCATGTATTGCTTAGCGAGACACGGTTTGGAATGCCCAAAGTGTGTCACATGAAATTATTATAGTTTATAGAGGACATTACATGATCCATGTGAAATTTCAAGATTACATCACATATCTTGGGTAACAACTCATGGATTTTTTTATGATCTATATTTTTCATGTGAATAAAATGAGAATCCTCACACATGTCTTTATTTAAGTTCTCATCCATTTTCATTCTTCCAGTTTTATTGTATATGTGGCTTATATTTTTTAGTGTTTCTCTTACGTGGGTTATTCAAAACATAAATGATATTATTGATACCTTTTCATAATCTATCCTACACAATAGAATATTTCATGTTATCTTAAGTGATCATGTGAAGTAAATGTGGATGATGCACAACACAAGGAGTTGTTCTTCATATTTTACATTGTGGAAGACTTTCGTGCCCACATGGTTCATCACTCTGAAAAATCATCTTTTGAAAACTATTACATAGAGGATCATAAATAGATTGATATTTTAGATGGGGTTTATAGGATTCACTACACCATTTGTAGAGTGACTTGTGTAGAACATATCTCATGGATTTGTGCTATATTTGGTGGAGGACTTAGGTGTCATGTGCTTCATGAATTCTCATCGTAGTTGTCACATGATTTTAAAATATTTTGGGGAAATATATTATATAATAATTTATTATAATAAGACCAATTAAATTGATATTTACTAATCATTTGGAAACTCCATGGGGCTTTCACAATATCAGACTAACTTATCTATGGGGCTTTCCGAGATTAGGATGCTGATTAGGAGGCTTTCATTTGATCTGATGTGAATTGTATGGGGACTTCAACAACACAAAAGTGACTTCTTCAGGATACCTTTAATGTTCTCTCTATCATTCATAAGGTATATTGTGAGGTCATGATGTCCTATCAATGGCGACTTTGATGATCAATGGTGATCCTCTTATCTTCCCCTAAAAATAATCTCTTATCATTTGGTTTATTATTTCCACTTTTTATTTTATAAGGGTTTGATATATCATGAGTCTGTGTGACTATTATTTAAAACTACAAATTTACTCATTGGTGATATATTTTGTGACAAGAAAATGTTATTTTGGGATGCACTATCATTATTATAGAAAATACATTCTAATTTTTTATCCAGATAGAAAGCGCAAGACCACCAGGACATGTCTGAGGTCCTTCGTGTAATGATGGTGGCATATCAAAAGCCTATTTTGTTGAATGGAATACATTTATTTAAGTCATTTTTTGTGTATTTCAATATGTATGTGTGTTTCATAAAAATTTAACACCTTAAAGAGTCTCTTGTGTGATTGATTATTTTCTTCTTATTTTCAAAGGATTTTTGGATGTATTGTTAGGATTCCCCCAATAAACAAGTTGTGTGATCCAGTTGAACTAATCTAGAATCCATTGAATTATAGAAGGTTGTTTTGGGATTCCATCAAATGGGAATGGAGAATTTGTTAAAGAGGACTTTTGGGATCTCTTGGTAAGTTACATTCTTCACTTGGAATGTTCGAATTACTTTCTAAATGTTATGCAATCTTGCTCCCTATTACAGTTTACACAATCCGCATGATATATGGAGACCTACTTCTTACTATCCTTTGAATGGAAAATAATAAACATATTAATCTATTTATCCCCTTTTTTCATTTTTGAATTATCATTTGGAGGTATTTAAAAAATTTCCTTCCCCTCTTGAGCGACATCCTCGGGAAGAAGGATTCAGTTTTGGGGAATTTAAATGTCTGCCTGATGTTTTGTTGTTGTCACCAATTGTTGTCTTAGTGGATGCATGATCTTCTGGGTGATGTTTTTTTTTCTTTGTATGTCCATATAAATATTGGATAGGATGGAGGATGATTCATATGCTACCAATCCTTCAATTAACTTTAACCAGTGTCTATAACATAAATTTATCACAAGACCATCCAATGACAACCGATAACAAGATCCATTCATGTGAAATGTTTATAAAAACTATTTTCTAGTACTGGTTTTAAATATATTATTATAAAAATAAACCATTAATATATATTTTTAATTTTTAGTACCAAAAAAATAAGGATTCTTGTTCATCATTGAGGGTTTTGTGGGAATATTTGGCTCAACCGCACGACCACTCTATTATTATGCAGATGGTGTAACCATGTCAGGGTTAAACGATTGTGAGTTTCATGAATATTCAATAAGATGATAGATATAATTTGGGTTTATGTATTCCCTGTGAACATTTAGGAGGAAAAATACATGAACCCTTATGAAATCAATAATCCCTTTTTTGAGTCACACAATTTTCATGAGTCTCCTCGAATTATACCTTTCTTTTGATAGGATTCTGTTTTAGTTTTCCAAACATATGGAACATAATTTTTTCATATGTCGTTTATTTGTCATCATTATTAACACATACCATAAAATAAAGAGGTTACGGTTGTAATGGATCATTAGGAATCTTTTTTATAAAATGTGGATCATACTTGTCTTCATGATGTTGGGTCATTTTAGATGAGTCTAATAAAACTAATGGGAGTGAGACTTCAGGAATACCCCTTTGAGATTCTCCACCACTCAATGTGTTCAACCATAAAAACAACACTCTCATTCATTTTTATAAATCAATATTCATTCCCCATTCATAGATTCTAAAGAACATACAAAACTTTTTTGTTGAAAATTTATTTAGAAGGATACTTCATTAACAAAGGGGGACAGACTGATGGCCACATATTGGAAATCATTCTGATATGCCATTTTGAGTATAATAATGTACTAGACTTAGATATCTATATTCAATGATCAATAATACAGAATTATACCACTAGCCAAAATATTGGGTGGGTAAATAACTAGGACATCTGATGAGAGATAAGCTATAGAATGGATTGGGGTTGGCCCTTCTAAGAGAAATATTTTCCCTCTTAGTTTTCTACAGATATTAAGAATATCATGACTTAAGAAGGATATTTAGATTTCATAAATGTTTTACTATTTCAAAATTAGTTTTATTTTAGACATTTTCAATCACTTTAACCTTGATAAATACAATTTCCACCTCATACATGGTGAGGTGGGTATCATTCGGTGGGACATTGAGCAGATATGTGGTGACAGGTTGGCCAAAAATGCCCTCTAGAAAGAGACACATCTTGGCGATGATATCCCATTCATTACTTGGGTGATCTACATTATTATGGAATATATTTCTATGTCATATTCCAAGAATAACAAGGCCTATCATATGAAGTAATATCATGGCATAGAGTGTCCATACTGGCCTATGATTGAAGAATGAAGGTTCAAAAAATAGTCATGGGCTGTTTTCCCTAGTTTCAACTAGATGATTCAACTATGTAGTTTCCATGGTGGGTACTTGAGTGGTTACTTCCTCCTGATAAAAAATAAGGGTGGAGTAAGTGTCTCCAATTTTATGATGGATAATTCCATGGATGGTGGGTAGTGTGGAATGTTAGACATCCCTCTTTTGGCCGAAATTACCACCTTCTACACCATATTTATATGGGAAATGACCCTTATAGAATCTAGGGCCCCTTACAAGGGTTATGTAGTTGTATGGAGGAATATATAAGAGGACATGATTTCTTAAACATGAATATAATACCCATTATCCATTTAATACCATTTTTTCAGTGTATTATTGTGGTTAATCCAGACACACTAAATGATAGTGAGGTCCATTACATTATGAGTCTTCAGGAATGATTCACCTAAAATCCCAATGTAATGCTTCACATTGGTAGTGTGGTCCATAATATAGGGTACATACATGAGTCACATAACTATATATTATCACCGTATGAGGGAATCCAATCCACTCACAGTGATGGGTGCCTTCTTTTTGAATGGATTGCACCCTTCCATTTTTACTTCCAATTCCAATGTGTCCAATCAAGATATGCACCACATGTCCATATTGGATATGAAGAGAATCTAATGACAGATCTCTAATATTGGGTTATGTTTACAATGGAGGAGACAAAATCGCAAGTCAACCTCCCTCCTCATGATGTGGATATTAGTTTGCCCATGGTTATTATAATATTTGGATTCTCTCATACCCTAATTTAAAATTATCTAAATAGGTATAATAAGATTCCCAATTACCATAAGCTTTTGAGAAAAATCCATGGCCTGAAAAAATGTTATCTTCAAGAGGGATGACATCACTAGAATCACCTCATAAGGAATACATAATTTACCAAAAACGTCATTGATAGAAGATGTGCCAACTTTTGCAGCGACGATTACTATAGTAATGAGGGTCATGATATTTAAGAATTATAATTTCATGTCGCATATTGAAAGTGGAATACCTGATGAACACAAAAATCTAAGGATGCTCTCTGGGATATACTGCTCTAATCAGAGTACCCTTTGGAAGATATCACCCATGACAGAGCCCCACGGGGCATCACATATGAATAAAGAATTGAAGACATCCAATATTTCATTCTATAAATTTATGTGACTTTAGATAGAATCAAGTGTCATATTTTTTATTCCCCATTGGTCCACTAAATTATGATGAACATTTTAATAGTCAAATAGGTTTATCCCGTCACTCAAGAAGTGGTAAGGATGAACATTCTTCTATGATAAATGTGGCATGGTTACATTTTAAACATATTTACATCCGTTGTGTTTTTTCATGTTGTTGGAGATTTAATGATATAGTAAAATCATCCTATGACACATATTTTATCCTCAGGGTATAGCTATTGGGGAGGAATATTACAATTACCAGGCAACCGATGGTGGGGGCTTCCCAAGTTGACTAGACTAGATAAGGTCGGTAATATCCATTTCTAGAACAATGATATCAGCATCAACACCTTCTATCGATCCTTCCATGGAAGGTACGTAGAAAATGAGGGAATCCAAATTTTTAGAGTCTTCTCCCCCATAGTATTCAAGTGATCCTGGAGTTTTACTCTTCTCATAATTTAGATTATTTATCTACCATGTTCTCAATTTACAAAAAATTATTATCCCATGTATAACCTATTTAGAGAATCATATATCCTCCCTTGAGGTTATAGGAGAGAATTTGTTTTCATTGGAAGACCCCTCAGTATTAGGTTGAACTCATAAAGTAGAAGATATGGCTGAGTTTCTGGGAAATTCATGTAAGTTCCAAGCTATAGTTTTCATATTGATCCTACCACATGATACGATATGGGTGGATGTATTTGTGTAGTAGACTGAATCATGTATCTCTTCAGATACCAAATTATACAAGATGTAATAGTGTTTTGAAATAGTTTAATTCTTCTTCAAAGACTAGAAACTTTATATATTTATTTCATGTCACTAGGAATTATCTTTTTTTTCCTATAGACCTCATGCTTGTCAAACAAATCACATGTTCCATGAAAGATCATTAAGTTCTATGAAGCTCTTCGTTGTAAGAGGGGGTCACCTCTTCACCCAAGGATGGGGTCGGGGAAACATACGTAACTAGGGATATAACAAAGAATTTTATTTTTCTACCATGATTAATATTGGTTTTTTATTCAGTGATTTCATACCATTTAACTGTTGTATGATAAAAACCTTTTCATCTTATTATAATGCCTCCACATTGAAGCATGACAGCCCCAATACCTACTCTCTTGGAGATTCCTTTAATTGGGGTGACCAATGCAGTAGTAATCTCACTCACTTATTAATTGAAGACAATGAGTATGTACCCTTTTCTTAGAAAACTAGTACCATAATATATCCATATCCATATTATGGGCTTACATTAAGTCCCATGATCTACATCAATTTATCAGTCAATGCGACAGTAAATGTGAATGGAGATCTAGACCATATTTTTACAAACATTATTGGAATGGATTAATAACCTGTTGAATCATCATCAATTTATGTTCATATCCCTTGGATATTAGTCTTTTTACTATTACTCTCTTTATGCATGACAAAATTGGGTGATTTATCATTGATAGAATAAAAATGCCCTTGAATTCAGGGTGGTAACCGTCAAGGTGTCCACATTAGTGAATCAAAATAGGGAAGATTCCTTAAAAGAAGATTCCCAATGTGTGATTGTGGTGGCTAATCACTAATACATAGTTAGGGCAATTTAGGTTGAAATTAACCATCTCTAATATGATACTATCTAACTTAAGGAAGAGCTATACCAGTTTGTTTTGGCACTATAGATATCCAAGAAATCTATGTTGTAGTAATAAGGACTTCTTATCATGGAGGATAAGGCTAGGAATAATGAATATAATTTGGAGGAGGATTTGCAACATAATGTGCAGGCAACAAATTAAATCATTGATCAATAATTCCAATATTTTACCTCCTTATATAGGACGATTGTAGTTATCTGAGAGTCCTCTTTAAGAATGGTATAATGAGACTGTAATTTTTTATATTTTCTTTAGCTTGTATATTTATGGGATATATTATGATATGTGGGTAATACTCTTTATATATGTTTTTAAAGAATTGGTCCGCTAATCATTTTTTATAAATATCCATCATTCATGATGTTCATGACATTTCACTGATCTGATATCACAAAAATCAACAATGACACTTATCATTTTCATAGTATAATTTAAACTTGAATTCCTGGATTTATATATATAAATCATAATTTATTATTATCCAAAAATGATAAAAAATTCCCTAAAACTTGTGATTCCACAATAATATATCCCCTCTATATATCTTTAGATCTCATTTTTCACATAAGGATAATTTTGGTACAATATATGTCTATGAGGGAGAGTGCATTAACTTTTTCTGAAGTCAATGGAAAAGGTTATCATAAATTGATTTTTTTCAACGTCATATGGTGGGATCACAATCTTTTTTATCTTTTACATTCCTATATAAAAAATCATTGACGTGTTGTACTTTACGGAATTTTAGCTCTGACATTATTTTACTGTAGTTTCATGTCATTTAAAAATTCCCTTATTTGGTTGTAGTTTAGGGTCTTTTATATCTGACCATCTATAATTTTAGTATACGGTATTTAAGCTGGTACCTTCTTTCGTTATAGTTTAGGGTCTTTTATCTCAGACCTTCTATCACTATAGTTTATGGTATTATATCATTGAACTTCAATTTTTGTAGTTTAGGTTGTTTTAACTCAAGCCTTATGATTCCAAGTAGTTTAAATCCTTCTTCAATTAAAATTATTAATTATTACAAAATATGGAGAAAACATCCATAGATGACCCAAAACAACCTTGGATATTGATTTCTTCCATGATTTTGTTGAGGTTCATGCAGATTAGTGATACTTTTCCACAAGGTGGAGATTCCTCTAGATGGAAGGTCAAAGACCTTATGCATTGGAAGAATTGTCAAATTTAGTTGTCTCCATTCTTTTCCAAGGTTTATAGAAGATTTATGAGTTTAATATATGTTGGTGGAAAAATATTATTGTTTCTAAGTCCCTTTAGATATTTGGAATGTGGGTGATGTAAGTCATAAGACAAAATCATGATTAATGAATTATGGAATGGGGAAGACATGCTGGGGATGACACATAACAAGTGGAATTTCAAGGTTCAGAAACAGTGATTCCATGGCTCACAAGGAATTGTGTTCTATTGCCACAAGACATATATACCTTTAGATGGTATGAAAAATCCCTTATTTATCGATACCATTATCAATGAAATATGATCTCCACTAATTTCAAAGGCCCATGATACATTTTCGGATACTCAAACATTCAGATGACAAGGATTTTCATCAAATAAAAGGCTATTCTAGAATTATTATAATACCATAGGTCATATTGTGTCTTTTGGGATGGTTTATTTATAAACCCTATGGTTTGGAATCTCGTGGTGTGGTCAGTCAAAAGTTTCATCAAGGGATTTTCTCATTGGTACTTTGGGAAAGGATGATAAACTAGATGATGTAACACTGATGAAGTAAAATCCTATTGAATAATAAGGCTATGAAGATGAAAACACGGTCCAAAGTGTTTGGGACATGTTGATTATGTGGGAAAATTATGTCAGGAATGACATAGAACACACTGAGGAGTTGAGTTCTTCCATGGTGACATCAGGGATCACAGTGACCAAAAAGACCTTTTTTGTTTAAAATTTTTGGTTGATGACCATAGGTGGTTTTTCAAGATCCATATGCATTCATGAATTGACATTAAATATTTCCCATGATTTTGGTTATCTATTCCAATTTTTGGAAAATATTTATAGTTATTTGAGGCACTCAAATCATGAAGATTCGTTTACAATGATTGTAAGATTCCAGGAGGTTCTGAGCACCATAAAAGTTGTGTCACTCCCTAGTGAGCATTTTTTCATGTTGAAGTGATGTGAAAAGCCATATTATAACTTTTTTTAGGACTGGGGGTCTAGAATTAATAACTTGTATTTTACTAGGTCCCCAATGTAGACACATGAGGATTATAAATTGATTATTTAAGGACACCCTAAATGATATAGAAGAGGATTTTAGAAAGAAAAGACATGACTTTTAAATAGGCCTCCCTTGGCAGGTTTTCAACCTGATAGGTTTTGTGTCACTTTCACTTGGAGTTTATTTTCTAGAGTTTAGGACCATCATAGCCTACATTTTTAGGCCATACATATTTGACCAAAGTACTGGCAGTTAATAATCATGATGCACATCGACCTAATATGATGGGAATATTACTAAATAAATAACCACTCAAGATAAAGAGTATTCTAATAATCCTTCTTAGGATGAGACAAAATGCTGTAAATCATGGATTAATATTCTCATATCCTTAGTAATTATATTGTATAATTGTACTGAGATGGATCTGAACATAGTATTTTGTTGATTTCTACCATAGTTTTTTCAGGATCAGAAGGATTAAATATCCTTTTTTAGAGTGACACGTTAATTTTAAAAACATAGTCGCATATTCATGAGAAATAAGAATACATAATAGTCAATAAATGGTCCCTTGAAGCTTGGTATCCTTTTATAAGGGAAATGGAAGGTTAGTGGAAACCCATGGAACATAATACATGAAATGTGATTAATATATTGAGGGGTTTAAATGATGATAGATGTACCATTTACTGATGTTTTCTATGTTAAGGATGTTGTGGTACTTTGATAGAGGATTAAAAAAGGTAATGGTATTATTTTTTTTAACATCATTTAATGGGGATGTTTTTTTTATTTTTAGTTTATTGTCATAGATTAAGGACATTTTTCTTATAGTTTAATGTCCTAAGGTAAGAAAGTAGGGAACGATGTGAGTATATTATGAATGATATATTACATGAAAGAAAAACATTGTGTATATCTGACTCATACATAAGAAAAGTTAGATTATACAGATCAACCCTTATATTGTAAGGGGATGTTCCTTGAGAAGGTCTAACTTGTAAATATGGATGGGGAATATTTATTTCATCATGGATGGACCCATGAATCATGGATATTATTATTTATATGTATCATATGGGGATTGAAATCAAGACACATGTAGTTTTTAAATAGGAAAGACTCTATGAAGGTCTGAGCCATACACAAATAAGGGAATTGTTTCTATTGATTTTTGTAGCTGTGGCCAAGATTTGATATCCAGGTAACAGTATGTATCTTATGATGGTTGGGATCAAGCCACACACAGTTTGTGAGAAACCGTTCAATTTAACATCAAGTGGAATGGACATGGGAATCCCTACATGAAATTTGAATATTATGGTTGGTCCCCAAAATGATATCTTGGGGTCTCTACTTATCATGTATTGATATGAATCAAGCCAACCATATTTCATTTGACTAATTATACCTTCAAAGTAAGGATCCTTACATTGATAGGGGGAATTTTTTTCTTATTTATTATGGTTGGGTATATGATTGGTGATCCAAGAATCACTATGTATTCATTGATGATAGGAATCCTGGAATATGTAGTTCTGAAAACCTATGCAGTTTAGTCTCATATGTCAAGGAAATCAGCCCTGTAGTTTACCATCTTACAGAAAGGACTCATGGTGTAATTTTTATGTCCTTTAGTCTAGGACAATAGCCACACATTCTTGAACTAATATTCCTCAGCCATGTGAGGATAATCCCATACAAAAATTTCAATGCACATGTGAGCAATGCCTGGTGTGAGAAACAAGGAATGGAAAAGGTTCCTCATGACATGGAAGTAATTAGAGAATTTATATGGGTATTTTGTACCATTGGTGGCTGGACCAAAAAATAAAATCTAGTTATCCCTATGAATCTCATTAAAATGAGAATCATTTCATATATAGATCTAGAAACTAGTGATGTTTATTTTTGTATAAAACAAACATTATCCATGTAGTTTATGAATGTTCGGTATGGACATGGGTCACCCAACATGGAAGAAGAAGAATGTGGTGACTGGTACCATGAATGGTTGATGAGGTGTTTTTATATATCAGGAAATTGGAGGAATCATGCCACACATCATTCTTGAATTAGAATATTCCCTTTATGGATCTGACTCCCACGTCATGATAAGGGCGTTTAATATCTCTTTTTCACATATATATCTTATGTTCAATGAATCATTAGAGAGATTATGATTTCTATGCAGCTTAACATCATTCGATGGATACATCCTTTGTGGAGTTTTAACATCATGTGTTCAGGAAAAGACACATTGTTTAGTTTACAGTCAAAATGGTGGGATCAATTTTGTATTGTTTAGTGACATGTGGTGAGGGAAAAATATCATACAACATTTAATGTCTTCTATCCTGGAATTACTCCATAAAATTTAATTTCACGTGGTTAGTTAGAATCTTCCTAGTTTAATGTCATGTAACTTGTATTTGTCTTCATAGTTTAAGGTAATGAGAATAGGATTTATCTTCCTAATTTAATTTTCTGTTCCTATGATGTACTCCGTACAATTTAACATCATATTGTTTAGACATATATCCCAAGTATAATATTGTTCTACTAGAATATACTCCGTACAGTTTAATTTCAGGTGTTCGTGATATATGTTCCCTTTTTAATGACATGAGACTATGAAATGATATGCTTGATATAATTTATGAAAATTATTTCCCATGAAGCTTCACATAGGTAGGAGGAGTGACATGATCCCCATGAATTGTGGCTAGTGTGTAATCTCATTTTTTATAGAAGATGGTATGAAGAAAATAAATTTCAATATGGGTTCCAGCATTAGAGGCATATTGCCTTATGTCATTGGGGTTATGAGAGCCAACACCAGTTCTCCTTAAAGTAATTAATAAAGGATGTTGTTTTTATTGATGACTCATGTAATCCAATTCTGATAGACATAAAATTTGTGTAATGTGTGCAACCTATTCCCATAGATCCTCTCTAATTCATCAAAACACTATTTTTTTTACATCATTCAATATTTTTCCACAAAGAGATATCAAGAGTGAAGATGGATAGACTTCGTTGGGTAGCACTACCTCTGTCCATTACAATAATTAATACAACCTTTCTTATGTATATGTACGCATGGTTTTATGGTAGGGCCATAAATCACAAAGGAAATTGTCTATTAAAGACATATTTTTATTGCTAACCATGTTCAATATTATATGTGAAATGATTTTATTAAAGGCCTCATTATATACATTTGTCATTTACTAATAGTGATATAACTGGATAGAGTTGATGTGTTACTCCTAGTACAATTCCATCAACTATATATAATATAATTTGTTTCTATTGTTTGTCATTTTAATGTGAGGGACTTTAAACCTAGTGATGATATGGCACATTTTGAATATGACTATGTTCTTCATCCCATCATCCTTTTTGAGTATTTATTTATACCATTGGGGGAATAAGTTAGTAGTAGTATTCATTTAAATGTATTTTTTAGTTGTGGCTAGTGGATATAGGCCCACAACATCCATTACCGATATAGAAAATGGTCGGGAATATTTATTTACATGTAAAAATTTTGAGGGTTTATGGATAAATATTTCATGGATCTAGTGTGGATTACATTTCCTAGTGAATTTCAAATAGTCCTGTATCATGGATTTCTAGTAGTAACAAATCCTCTTGATTTGGTGGGGGAGCCTGGTTCCAAACTGACGAGTGCTTCCTGAGCCTATGTGGACTTCTACCATGATAAAGTGAATCTCTCTTTCTAATATGAATCTAGGAACTATTATTTCAAATAATCTATTGTATATGGATTTCTTCCCATTTGGACTATTCTACATGGTGATTTTTATTCCCATCATCAAATATATTCCCTGACAGGATGATCTATTGGTAGATTCCCACAAAGGATATAACTAATTATAGTATCTATCCATGCAGTAGTGGATACCATTTCCTAATTCTTTAGGAGAGTGATAACCTGATTTATTTCTTCAATAACACATATGACGATGGATTCCACCATTCTTTGGAGATTGATATATAATATTGCTTCCTCCTTATCTCTGTCATCCATGATTTTGGTTATATTAACCAATTCATCGGAACAAGCATTATATGATTGGGGAACATGATATAATGAAAAATCAAAAGGGAAATCTTCCACTAGTCCCTTGATGTAGCCAGTTAGATGGAAATGTTCTCCCTTTTAAAGGAATATTCAACATTGACCAGCATTATCACCCAATATGAATCCACTTTGTTATCCAGGTAGTATGTTTACATATGTAAGGATAATTCAAAAAATGATATGAGGGATTGATATTCAATATTTTTATTCATGTAGCCTTAGGAATGTGAGAATATGTATAGAAAAATTCCTTTGTTCAGAGAAACAGATTCAATCCATAATCCAACCCAATTGACTGTTTAGTTTTCTATTATATTGTATATAAAACTCTACTAGGTGCTATAAAAATATATCTCCCATGTATGAGGAGTTTCAAGTGAATATAAAACCCCATCATCTAGATACTAACTATCTATTGGTGTGATTCCAAGAGTTGGATATGTCATAACGAAATATGCCATGGATTTCCCTTTTATTGATTTCTATGACACGAATTCAATTTCATATTGTAGTAGAATGACCTCCCATTGTGCTAAACACCCAGTTAGTATGTTCTAGAAAAATATGTACACAATTAGATCAATATAATAGATCATGTGGACTTCATGGTGAATCATGTAATTCCTCTTCTTATGAACTAAATTTTCTATTGTGAGTCCATTCTTCTCGAAATCATAATGTCAAGTATCAATATGTTGCATCATTCATCCAAGGTATTAGAGATTTTCCCCACTCCATGAAACATTTTCCAATGAAATAAGGGAACCTTGAGAGAATTCCATGGAATGAATGTATAGGATGAGTGTATTCCCTTATATTATGGCATTAGGACGGGTGGGTGTAGTTGGTACTACTTTAGATTCTAGAGGTATTATTTTTTGTCCCAATAACATTGTTAGTTGATTATATTCCTCATTTTCATAGTGAAGGGGGTATACTTTTTTTCCTTCTTTGCTATGAAATGAAGAATGTAATAAAGTACCTTTGGATCCCCCATTGTTCTTTGATATTCCATGGGAGTATCATTTCTTGGATGACACTAGTCTTTAATGTCATCCTTGATGACACAATGGTGTACCAAAAAGAAAAGTAACTTCCCTAATGTTACCTTAAAATATAATTTCACTAGATTCATCTTTAGAAAATGATTTCCTACGTTGTTGAAGTATGTTTAATGATCTATGATGTGATTACATCAAATTCTAGATTTAACCACTATGTCATTGACATTATATTTGGTTATTCTTACAATTAAGGGAATGAAGATATGATTTGTTGCATGATTTTATGTTTTGAAAGTGTTTTTTATGGAAAATACAATGAAATGATAGAAATAGGTCCCATGGTATTCTATTAATGTTTTTTCTTACTCATCTTAAGTGTCCACATTTATGTAATTTTTTCCTAAATACCAATCCATAAATGAAAGAGCCTCGATTTGAGAAATTGCATCGACAATGAGTTATATGATTGTAAATGGGAAATAAGACATTAGTAAGGGTCAATTAAGGTCTCAAAAATTGATACAGTCTATAATCATCCTAATAATATTCTTCAAAGGGATCATATTGTTGAGTCATCTTGGGTATTTTACTTCTTGGATAAAGGTTCCTTTGATCTATTATTCATATTAAATATCTTCATTGTTATCAAGAGAGTGTTCATACTCATGGATGGTTGTTTGAAGCTTAAATGGTGATTGTGTCAGCCAAGATGGTGCATATCCATATCTGGATTCAATTCAAGAATTTCTATATAGTTCAAAGAGAACAAAAATTAGTTTTTCTTTAGAAATGAATTTTATATCTCTTTATATTTGGGAGGCATGCAGGTACTAATCCATATAGTTCGTGGGTCCTAATTTATTCCATGATTTACCCATATAATCACATAAATGTTGGGGGATAAATATCCCTATAATATATAAGGGCTTTTCATGTTTTCATCATCTTTTTTATCCACTTTTGATTCTTTAGAAGATTTTTTAGACAGTGTTAGACACTAGGGGGCATCTCTATCACTATAGAGGTGAGAGAGGCCATAAAAATAGAATTATCTTCACCTAATATAAGAGTTATTGTAGAGAGGTTATGGATATTTCTTTTACATAGTCACTAGGGGAAATAGAGTCTTGAACATCTAGGATCAGGTCTACTGCCTCAAGTAGATTTATGAGGATAACATTGTCACAATCAAGCATACTCGATATATTTTTAGGGATGGCCCCCATACCATTATGGGATGAAACCTATACATCATAATCCATCATTTTTTTCCATTCCCTTTTATAGAAACTTCTTTCAACATATGTGGATTCAATATTATTGATGGGGGCAGTATAACCATATAGTATGCCACCATTCCATCAATGGGGTACTTCAAAAACTGATGGAAGGTTGAGGGTACCACTACATGGCTATATAGATAGGGCCTCCCAATATGGACATTGTATGTGGTTTCTTTCTAAATAACCATAAAAACATCGTTATATGTGAGATAATGAAACTATGATTTGAGTTTGATATTCCCAAGAGTTCTTTTATCATTGTTATCATTCCATTGGAAGGTTAGTTTTGTGGGAGATAAATTTGATTCTATATATCCCAAACATCGAAGGGTAATAATAAGGATGTAGTTGACCCCAGAACAATTTTAAATTAGATATATTCATATTTAGAAATGTTTTAGTCTTCTAAAAACATATAGGGGTCTGATGTTCCCATATAAGACAACTTATGAATATTGGTTT
Organism: Viscum album; assembly: GCA_963277665.1. Taxonomy (NCBI): domain Eukaryota; kingdom Viridiplantae; phylum Streptophyta; class Magnoliopsida; order Santalales; family Viscaceae; genus Viscum; species Viscum album. Next base: position 1,703,684,318 of record OY728156.1, on the reverse strand, counting down.
GTGAATGGGATGGAGGAATGAAATTATTCTAGCATGATATCCACTAAATATTCCTTAGTAGAATGGTATTTTGTCTCAAAATCCTATTGTATTAGGATTGATTCAAAGAGTTCCTCCATGAATTATTTTTAATGATGGATTACATACACAATTGAGATCCTGGATGGTAAGTATCCAGCTATTTCAAAATGTCTTATTTTTTTCCATAAGTCAGCGATTCTTGAGGTGGGGTTTCTCCTTATTCTACTTCTCGTGAATTTGAAAATTTATAGTATATGGTCCTATTTATTGTGTAGAGGGTGAGGTAGGATCAGTAGTTTATGTGGTAGTTATTTTTGGCCTTCCACACTGTATGTAATGATTAGAAAATTAAACCGCTTCTAAGTGACCAAATAGGACAACAAGGACTAGACAACCATTGCAGTGTTTTGGGACACATCAATGTCTATACTCATCTTGGTGGGGTTATTTCCCATGGTTATATATTATATATATTCCCCCTTGTAGTGATGTTAATGAAATATTGGGACTGACCATGCATGTTTTGTCCTCTGTATCATCAGCTCCTACACATGTGGCCCCCTATTACCCTGTTGGTTGTGGGGAAGTCATACATCTTTGCATAGTCATCATCGAAGAAGTGGTATTTCAATTGTATCATGTTAATATAACAATATATGGTCTCTTCATCATATGATGGTTCTGTTTGGTGGGGTAGTTCCGATTATTCAAATTTTTCTAGGATTACATATTCAAGAGTCATATCTTGCATTGGAGTATAAAATATCTCTTCCTATTTTTTCACTCCCTGTGTTCAATGGTCACATACACCATCAAGAGACTTGTTTTATTCCACCATCCTAGGTGAAATTATATTTATGGTTATATGGATCTATGATCTTTGGTTTTCTTGTACTCAATCAATAATCTACCAAGTCATATAGTTGTTGAACTTTATCTCACGCCATATTGGAATTTTCTAACAATAACCTTATTCTTATGGATGCACAATGGTTTTGAAGGTTACATGCTTTGCAGAGGTATCCATCATCATCATTCCCAAATTGAACATTACATAGAGAATGTATTTTCTGCTGAAGAAATCCATTATGTCATGACCCATGATGTTATGAAATGCATAGTAGTCAACATGATCAGTGAATTTGACCGCAATGGTCTTCCTGGGTTGTGGAACCATGAACTAGTTATTATCCATGGATATAAATAAATAATTAGTGACTTGTTCATTATGGATTATTTATTTTTTATATATCTGTTCCATAAATCTTAGGTGACCCAGATCTCTTCTAGATTCTAGAAGTGGGAAATTATATGGATTAAACAACTTGATAGGAGGTTTGGGGAAGTTCCAGACCTACCAATGTGATTGAATGGGTGCTAATATTTTTTTAAGGCAATAATTTTAGTTTCATCCATGATGTTATTTTTTACCTTTACTGAAGGAATAATCTAAGATATAGCTCATGGTCACTAAATGGAATCTTCCATGTGTTATGCCATTTACATGAACTCATGGAACCCACCTGAATATTTCAATGGGATCAGAAGTGTATGTAGTTCATCCAAGATATTTTCATCACAATGTTATAATAATTTTTCCGATGATAGTGGGATAATTAGATAATAGGTTAAACCTTTCAAAATGTATATGATGTTAGAAAAACAATAATTTTCAATTTTCTTGTAGGTTTTCTAGTAAAGAAATTTCATTTTCCTAAATGTGGAGCTTAAATATCAATTGTATTGTTGACAATCGTATTCCCATCCATTAATTGATCATACTAGAATGTTCTTATTCCAAATAAAGGCATGACCTTCACAAAAAATTGGATTCCACTTGTTGATATTGAGGTAACATCATTGTCCCAACATTAGGATATGATATGTGTCAAATGTTGTTCAGGGTCTCCAATAATGTCAATGGTGTATAAGGTATAATTTTAGAAATTTTCCAAGGAAAATATCATCCAACTATTCAGGATATGGCTTCTTCTCATTCTGTATAAGTGGGCATCGACCATCCATGGTTTCCATTAGAGTATCTAGGGACATAATGTCATTGAGGAATTATGGGTTTAATGATGTTTGAGCCACCTCCCTTCTAATGGGAGTTAGCGGGGCCTGATGAGGTGGTTATATTTTCGTCTCCCAATGGTTATAAGATCAAAAAAATAAAAAATGATTACCCTATCTTGGGAAATTGTTTCACCATAGTAGAGGGATGTCATGATCACTAACGACTTTCACATTATTTCTAGATTAGATGCCTAGATCCAGAGTTGTCCTGATTATTATATGTTTCTGTTTCTAGTAGATTGTCTATGGGAGTAACAATATTCATGTCTTCCTGATGTTAATAACCAATGAGAATAATTCCCCCGGGTAGCTCCTAGTTGAGTTTTATGAGAATGTGCGTAACATCACAGACTAAAAAAACCACCTTAATGGTGCCATCAGGTCAGGTATTACTGTCCTTAGGTGCACCTCCACAAATTCCAAAGGATTATGACTAGTAGTGAGGGTGTAACCAACTATATTGGGGAGTCAATACCCTCCAGGAATAGTAAATTGTACTAATATGAACATAAAAATATAACAGGAAGAAAAAATAAAATGGATTAGAAAACTCCAACTAGACCCGTAAAGCAGAAGCATGTCGAATCGTAAATAAAAAGAATAAGAAATATTGAAACAACTATAGCAGAAAGTAAACTGAGCATTATGATAAACACCACTCGTAACTATTATTGAAACAAAAAAGACATCCTTCTCTAAAAGTTCATACATGTTAATATAATAAAAAGTACACACATGGCTAACCACTATAGCTACATATAATAATATGCATTATGACATAGAAATGAAACCTAAACAAAATAAAAACTTCATCTAGGCATGACCACAAGGTCCATTCTTATCTCCATGCCAAACAACACTATGATATAACTCTTGAGGTTGATCATTTATCTGTACATAAAAACATGAAGTCTACATGCATCCTGATGGGCCTGTGTAAGGTTTGAGACAAATCTCAATGAGAAAACAACCAATGGTGAGTACCAAGTATAAGTGTTTAATAACACATTCATATATAGTAATGTTAATAGTATGATGTAATAAATAAACACAACCCCCCACTGGTGCTCAGAAGATAACAATGAGTGTCACCTTCTATGGCCAACACTAAACTTTTTGAATGTAAGAGTGTCCTTGAGCCACGGCCCATGTTACTCTTGTAGTGACATGTCCTAGTGAACCCTTAAGGTTAACCTCAATCAGATAGACCTGCACCATGTGCCTCCTAACACATGTGTCTCAATGTACTGATGTCTCGAAGGCATGCCCAAATAATAGTATCCCAGTCCCAAAAACCCCTACACAAAAGCTCATGTCATCTCATGGAATGACAGCCAGTGAAAAAAGTGCATGTATTCAAATAATAAAAGGAGGAACAAAGATGTCTATCCTCAAATAAATACCTAGGCCCACATCATCAATAATAGTGAGCCTCTATCTCCAACCCGATAGCCTCATCACTATCAACATAAGGCTCCTCAACATCCATGTGGTTTCCTTTGGAAAGCACCCCTAATCCAATAATACATAAACCAGAACTATTGGGGGCCTCTACCCACAAAATTTTTCAAAACCACCTCATCAAAGAGTCTACCAATGTGCAATAAACTAAAATCGGTACTTTGTCCATCACGTGTGAGCGGAAATCCCCATATAAGAACACAAGGCACACTATCTCTGACACCTTGGGTCCAAATGACCATGTCTATCAAATATGACGGCCATGACATCCAAGTATCCTGGTCCATGACCAACCTGACAGTCTCACGGCCTCAAACTAATGTCTGTGATGCCCAATCCTGTGGGCAAACCCACTGAAGCGAATTTGGGCCTCACCCAACCTATGATCAACATCACCCAATCCCAATGGACTTTATATCCATTCCCATGTCAAGACCTCCACTATATCAAGAGAACAATCATATATAATACAAACCATTACATATATATATATAATCTTATTATGACACATGTAGATAGGAAATTCAATTTAAATAGCTGAGTTAGACTATCTATCTGCCATCAAATAGAAGCATTGAGGTCTTGAATGCCTCTATCATGCTAAACAAATATTAAAAAAATTAAACATAACAATATAAATCAAGATAATTCGTTTAAAACTATTTTAGCACCCCTGAGAAAAATAACTCGATGAGAAACGACCTATTGCCCAACCTCGCTCCAGAGAACTATCTAGGGAAATACCCAATGGCGTACCAAAAGGAATAAGAGTCAAATTAAAATGCAATAATCAATTTCCGCATGAAACCCCAAAATTTTTCTAAAAATTGAAACCCCCAAATGTCTCCGAAAAAAGATGATGTATGAACCACCAGCCTTGTACTCGCACAACAATCATTTCCCAATGTCAAAATCTAATTCGTCCATGAATGGGATAGATCTATAAAATTATAAAAATTCCCAACCCTCGATAACATTGTTTAAAGGAGAATAATGAGGAATAGCTCAGGAGGTATCACGAGATCACCATCTATGTTTCGATGTATCCGATGACATTTAATGTTGGGTTTGGATGGAAAATTTGGATGAATTTCATCTTTCAGAGCTACTACTCTCTCAAACATGTTGATCATTCTTCCCAAAAACATAAATCGTGGATACTACCCATTTTAATGAAAATATTAAAATACATGATATTTACATGGGGATATACACCATGTAAGTTCTTTTACTATTCAAAATATGACTAAATTTCAATGAGGACTATCAAACATAACTACGAAACATGCACTATATATTACACAACACGTAAAAGATTTGGCCTTCTATTCCCCTGTCAACATCACTACATTCTATGTATTCCACTTAAATATCTAGAGAGTACATGGTGTGTGACCATATGTCAGTCCGTGTGATAGTCCGATTCTAGTACATGCCATGTTTCCCATTATTTTATCCAAAACAACAGAAAATGAAAAATAAAAAATAAGACCCATACCTCAAATAATGTAGATGGTTCTTTCGAACATCCTCCTTAAAAAACTTTCCCCCTGAATTTCCCTTCTATGGGTGGTGAAGAAACATTCCAAAATAACTTCGTCCCAAAGATCAAATCAAACCCAGGTACAAAGACATGCTTCTAGAGTGATGGTCCTCCCATGATGAATCTTTAACCATGCACCTCATCAGCACCCCTATAGAGCCCATATAACCCATGGAAAAACTAGGTCCCACACCCCAATGATAATCAAATCAACCTAGTTCATTGCACCTCAACCACAACTGCATCCTTGATTCCCTAATGTCCAATTCACCTCAAGTAGCTTGCATCCCATGGATGCTCGGATGCCCAAGGTACCTCAAAATACACATCCATTGATGCTCCTAATTCCATGCATCACATACACAAAAACACACATAGACACACACACACACACACATATATATATATATATATAATCACACACTCGAAATGGTTCCAACCCATAGTCTGCCATATAGTTAGTCCAAAAACATCATGTTCAACTCATGCACTAAAAATAGACATGCCTTAAAAGGGAATGCCAAAAAGAAGTGAAAACAACTACGACCACGCCTGTTTCGTACCCCAGGACATCATTTTCTCACCAGTTTTCTCATCCCATGGAAGCTCCATAGCATGAAACTAGACTAACACCCTGCTTCTTGAAGCCTATCCACTATGTGTTTCTACACTAGACATAAGGAACTGACCCCTCAGTTGGGTCCCACTATCTTTCCCATGTCCTCTATGTGCAGTTGATCCATGAATACCCTCACTGGGTACCTATCCTAAATTGTCCTCTAAATCATGCACTGTCATCAGTCCCTACCTTCTGACGTTATGAGAAGGCTGCCTAATGAACCACTTCAGTTGAATGACCTTTCTACATTACCAACACTCATTTGGAGGCCTATCAAACAGAGTCCAAAAATGACATGGCTTCCCACAATAATATAAAACTACTTTTGAACATCCATGAGGTGGTCTAGTTGAGTCCATGGCATGACCACCCTATAAGAACTCATCCCAACCTAATGATTTTCACCTGTATTTGAATGGCGTGTCATAACCCATCCTTGAATCACCTTACCCTTTTTTTGTCATTGCTTACCATAACAAGTGTGAAGTGGGATAGCTCAGTGAAAGTAGTTGCATATTCCATGACAGACATGTCACCCTACTGAAGGCTCAACAGCTCCTGGACTCTCATTGCCCTCATCATCTCTGGGAAAAAGTTTTTGATGAATCTTTCCTCAATGTACATCTAGGCTAGTCCCTTGTGTCTGTAATACTGAACGTGAAAATACCACTGGTGCTTCATTGGTCCTCTCAAAATGTACGTTTCCATCATGAAGCTCCACCCTGGAGGCATCTCTAGATGTTCAAAGATTATCTATACACTATCTATCTAGTTCTCAGCTGCTTGTGAACCACCCTCACCATAAAAAAGTGGTGGGTTCTGTGACTATAAATCTCGATTAAGTTATGTCATAGAGGGCTCCCTTCATTGTGCGCCTCTGTCAATCCCCCAAAAAACACATACCAGACTAGATCTAAGTTTCCCATCGAGCCATAGAATGAATGCTGCCAAAACCAGCTAATACCTTTCCTGCACTAGATCCTAAACCAGATCTTGTATATGAGCATGTACCTGTGGATAAAAAACTACTTATATCTCAGGGTTCTGAACATGATCGTGCTCTTGTGACATTATATCATCACCCGCCTGATGTTCAGTAAAGTCTCTAGAAGGATCCTACTAAGTAACATAAATGGTATGAAAACCCACATATATAACATTATACATGTAATGTAGATGGGGAAAGTAGTAAATAGGCAGTGAAAACAACTAACCTTACTTTGTCCCATTTAAACCATGCTCCATAACTTCTTGGGCTCATGGCCTCCTTAACCACCCTTGATAGAGCCATGTATCAAATATACCACTGCCCATGCCTATCAGTACATCCATCATTTCCTCAATGAAAAAAAAAACTCAGCCAATCCGGTTGATCAATATAACCTAACCCATAAAAACCTTTCTGATCGTATAGGATACATGTCCAAATCCCCCGCAACATAAAATTCTAAAAATATATAAATCAATGGATATCACACTGCATAAAACAAGGAATTTTATCACATGATTTAATTTTATATTATACACAGTGTATTGTCACTTACAAGGAATACATTCATATATAAAATTGAATTACCTATCAAAATGCACAAAACCATGGCTTTCCTTACTAGGCCAAGGTCAATTTCTTAACTTACCACACTGGTACATGGCCCAAATATCACAAACAATAACATCACATACCCATGGATCCATCAAGGTAGAAACCATATAAACTGTAATCTGAGAAAAAGTAATATAGTAATTCCCAACCAAGGAAACATGGTATATCCCTTGTACTTGGGTCTGCAGGCACCCAAACACAAGCTAGAAACCTGCTTCCAATTACATCCTATCTACAACCTCCCATTTCCCAAATAGTAAAAAATAGAAAGGAAAGGTAATCGTGATCTTATTAGTAGCCAAAAAATCACTAATACTAAATACCTATTATGAAAAACCTCCTTTGATACCACATTTTAATGTCCCAATCTCAAACACCCACTTGAATAGTGCTATCATATTGAATGTTATTGTCCTTAGGCACACCTCCAAAAATCAAAAGGCTACTGACTATTAGCGAGGGTATAATCAGGTATAGTGGGAAGGATATACCTTATGGGAATAATAAATGGTACTAGTATGAGCATAATAATATAACATGCAGTTAAAATAAAATTACTCAGCAAAATTGAAACAGACCTGTAGAACCGAAGTGTATCGAATTATAAATAAATAGTGGTAGTAATGTAGAAACAATTATAGAAGAAATTAAACAGATCACCAGGATAAAAACAACTGGTAACTACTACTGAATAAAACAAGACATGCATCCCAAAGAGGTCATACATGTTAAAATAAAAAAGGTCACCCATGCCTAAAAACTAGAGCTACATGTTAGAATAATCATAGAGATACATGAATGAAAGATAAAATAAGTTAAAACTCTATCTAGGAATTACCTCAAGGTCTATACCAGTATCCATACCAAATTGAACTATGATCCATCTCCTAAGGATGATCCTTAACAATTACGTAAAACCATATAGTCTATACGCATCTCGAAGGGCCCATGTATTGTGTGAGACCAATCAATGTAGAATTCCACCCAATGGGTAATACCTAGTATAAGTGGTTAAGGATACATGAATATCATGTAAAGTAAATAGTATGATGCAATAAATCAACATAACCTCCCACTGGTTCTCAATATCCAAAAGAGAGTGTAACTTACTTCGACCAATTCTAGACTCTCGAAATCGAAGAGAGTCCATGGCCCATGGCCCATGGTACTCAAGTAGTCACAAGTCCTAGTGAACCATTAGGTTCCACCTCAATCACATATCCCTAAACCTTGTACCTCCTCACACCACATGTCTCAATGTACCGATATCTTAAAGACATGCCAAAATAATAGTATCATGGTTCCATAGACCCCTACATGAAACCTCATTTCATATTTTGGCATGAAAACCAAAAGAAAAATGACGTCTATCCCCAAATAATAATGAGAGGAACAATGATGTCTTCCCTAAAAAATATCATGCCCCACATCCTGAATTACGGTGATCCTAAACCCCCAACCTGGTGGCCTCATTTTTATCAACTGAAGGCTCTTCACCTTATGTGTGGCCTCCTACGACAATCACCCCCATCGGAATAATACCTAAAACGAAAATATCGATGGCCTCTACCCCCATGATTGGTCAAAAACACCTCATCACGAAGTCTATGTGTGTGTACACAACTCAAATCGGTGCATTAGCCATCATAGGTGAGTGGAAATCACTAGATAAGAACCCAAGACACACCATCTCTCACACCTTGTGTCCTTGCGACCATATTGCTTAAATACTATGGTTATTCCATCTATGTATCCCACGACATACCCAATCTAAAAGTCACAGTGCCTCAAACTAAAATTCATGACACCCAATACCATGGTGAAAACCACCCAACAAAATCCTTGCCTCACCCAACTTATGTTCAACATCACCCAATCCCAAAGGCCATGCCATCCAACATCAGGCCAACCTAGCAAAATTATCAAGATCCTCAATATATGTAATCCAAACCATTATATATATATAAATATAATCACATGAAAAAACATATAAGCATGAAATTAAATTTAGACAATTGCGTTTCACTAACATTCACCAATCACATATCATCATTGAGGTATTGAATGCCTCTAACAAGATTAAGAAAGCTGAAAAAATTTACGCATACCAATATAAATCAAGATAATTAAATTTAAATCATTTTATCACCCCAAATAAAATACCCAATGAGCAAAGACCTCTCACCAGACCTCACTCAAGCATAACAGGCAAGGGAATACCCAATAACATCCCACAAGGTATTTCATTAAAATTAAAATGAATCAATAGGGTTCTACTAAAAAACCCACCATTTCACTAAAAGCTGCATCCCCCCAATGTATGAAAAAATAGAAATGATGTATGCACCACCTACCTAATACTCGAACAACAATCCTCATCTATAGTTAGCCCCTAATTCATCCAGGAACATGGTAAATCCCCAAAATTATCAAAAATTATCAACCCTAAATAACATGGTCTAGAGGATAAATGATGAATAATGTCTCAAGAGGTATCAAGGGATTACCATTTTTTTATGGATCATAAGACATCTAAATCGGGATTCTAACAAACAATCTGGAAGAATTTCTTCCATCGATGCTACTGCTAGGTTAAACCCATCGAGGGTTCTACCCAGAAATATAAAATAAGGATACTGCCCGTTTTTTAAAAAAAATACACGACATGTACTTGGGACTACATGCCATGTAGGTCATTTTACTCATTGAAAGATGGCCTAATCTCACCGTGGTCTTTCTAACATGACTACAAATCATGCACTAGGTAGCACATAGTGTTTACATGGTTTGGTATTCTATTCCCCTGCCAACATCCCTATACGCCATGTGTACCGCTTACACAGACAGGGAGTACATATAGAGTACTTTTGATTACACAACATGTAACACTGCGTCATTACATCTGATAGACTGATTTTAGTACATAACCAATTTTCCCCCATTTTCTCAAAATCAACTCAATAGGAAAAAATAACAAAAAGATACTCGTACCTCTAATGAAGAACCGAGTTCATACAGTGAATCTCATTCTCATATTGTGAAAACCGTTTCACCATGGAATGTTTTTTTGGTTATTCTAGTTAAATATATTTATGTATCCACAACATTACCTATTTATTTGGAATAGTTCCAATGTAGAGGTCGAAACACAATATTAGATTTTCAAGTTCTTAGATCCGCCTCCGGTTCAAGGTGCATGCAGCCATGGTTGGTGCATCTGGATCTCCATCCTCCCAATGAATTTTTTTCATGTTGAAACCTTCTACAAATGCACCCACATCCACATTATCATTTGTGCTGATGGTGAAGATATTTATATTGTTGTATCTTGAAATGGTATTTTTCCAATTACTTTCTATGAAATATGACGATTCTGCACTTCCTGTATTATGGTTGTTCCTCAAACCCTTCGATTTATTGGGATGTTTGGGCTTCAAACCATGAAGGGGTTTGATTTCCTTCATCATACACCCATCACATATTATTAAATTAGCAGTGACCATAAGGTATTTTCAACTCATAGATCATGAATGAGCCTTGAATCGAAGAGGGTTTTTTTATGTGGTGGGTGAAACATATTCGATTCCGACCATTGATATTTACCTCTCATCCCAGGGATGACTTACTCTAACTATTTTAAAAATGATAATGAAAATACCCTCATCCCTATAGGATTAGACCTATTAAATAACACTACTAGCATTGATTGTTCATGATTCTATGGATCCAATGATTATATGTGTATATTTGATGATTCCCATTGTATACATTGAGATAAAAATTTCTTCATAATAGTGGGATGGGTTTGATCTATAACTCTCATTGATTTACAATGGATCCAATTATATGATAATGAACCCATTGATGTTGATTGAGATATAAATTCTCCCAGTCCATTAGGATGAATTTATTCTTTATCTAATACTAATCTATTCTAAATCCTCTCATGTATCGAAGATCTGAGGTCTGGTGTTAGTTATATATATTTGCTTGGTTTGGTGGGCTATATTTTATAATTGATAGTTTATATAACTACTACTAGTATGACCTATCTGATGTGGTTTAGTAGTGTTCATGTTGGAGATAATTGAAATAAAAACCCATTATGAGAGTCATTTTCCACATGATGTTATCCGGTTTGTCACAACACAAGTTTCTATGTATGAAATATATAATTGTTTCTTCTAGGGGATATGTTCAAATCTCTTCAAGTTGATTTCTTCCACCATTTATGATGTCTTCATGACAATGATGTTAGGAAATTCTTTTGTAGTGACCAACTGGATCACGCGTTACCTGGTCCCCAGATTTACTTGGTGGGTATAACATTACATGAAGTTTTTTCTAATGTGTTATGATTTTTTTTTGGGTATAGTGAATTGTAAACCACAATACATTCCCCATATATGAATAAATAAGAATTTAATTACTTAAAAATCATAAACTAAAGAGTTTTGATGCAATGATGGAAAGTCTGTTATTGATTTCCACTATGATTTTACGATTCTAGATCCTGAGTCGTGGAGATAGAATCTAGGAGTACTTGACAACATAGTATCCTAAAGTTCTATAGGTAACCCTTTTATCCTAGATAAAGAAGGTTTATAGCATTCAATTATTGAAGATTTACCCATATATTTTTGTGTAGATATGACATTCACTTTATTTAGTGCTCATATAGGATCTCATAGTCTGAAATTGCAATGGGGAAGAACATGGAAGAGATATTGTTTCTGTATAACTCTCTCCATATATCAATGATAGCCTCCTCTTTATCAAACTTTCATTCCTCCATTTGATCAGACCGAAGAATATAATTCATGTAGTCACCTACTAATTTTGGTGGAGTGCTATTGGATATTGATGGGGAAATATATACGATTGACCCCATTTTTTTATCACCTCTATTATAGAAGGTTTCTTAGTTTTTAACACCTCTCTATACAGAGGTATATGGTATAGTGGAGGATTTTCCTGTCCATGGAAGATATCACCATAGGGACGTTTACCTTGGAGCATGTGAATATTAGATTCCCTAAGATCCACCTCCACAAAATCACAAGGTGTACTATTTTTATAATAATTTCTATATGCTTTATATGACGAGTTATAAGGCCCTTAGGCTATTAATGTTGTGTCTCAAATGACCTCATGTACACTAGCATTGATCTGATTCGTGATATGGGTGTTTTTTGTTCATTATTTCTAAAATATGATATTGTGACTTTTGAAATTTTATAGGGATATGATCCTATTGTATTATGGTTTTAGGACCTTGTTGATGAACATCTAGTGTTATAATAATATGGGATCGATGTTGAGAAGCTTTAATATTACACTATAGAGATTCTTCTTTATTGGCAGGAGTATGAGACCAGACCGATGTATGTACCACTCTCACAGGGTGATACTCGGTCATAATGATGATATGAACCCAATCTTGAGCCTTGGGAATATTCTTCTAGTAATTCATGACATCAATATGAGCCTATCATGAGGAATGTTTCACTCTCACTTGGTGATCCTCAGTTAGAGTGGGAGTATGAGGTGAGTCCGAATATTGATTCCTCATTAAAATATGTCTACATACTTGTATAATGGGATATGGGATATAAAACACCTCATGTATAGAATCATAAAGATGTTTATGTAGAAATTCATTGGAAAAATTAGGGATATGATCCTAGATTTTTTGATCTACTGGAATATGTTAGAAATATTCACTTACAAGAATATGAGTCTACCTCTAGGCATGTAACACTATCACTTAGTGATTGTTGGAAGGAATGAGGATACGATCCTGATTATAAATCTTTGTAATATTATTCTATTCTTATATGACATTAATATTATCTTATCATGAGGCATGTGGGACATTCACTTGGTGAAGCCCAACTAGAACAGGAATATATTCCCAATCATGGGGAACTAAAATATGTTTCTTGTTTTTTATAGGAATTATCCCTTTTCAAGAGTAATGTGCTACTCTCACCTGATGAGCCATGGTTGGAATAGGAATATGAGCTTGATCTAGTGCCTCATCCATTACCAAAATATGCCGAAACCTCTCCTGTATGGGAGACAAAATGTGTTCTTTATCTAGAAAAATAACATGTATGAAATTATTAGAGTGTTTTTTCTACACTAGATGTAGGGTTATTTATTGATCCTTTCCATGTATATGTGCTAGTGTTGAAATATAATGGTAGAGTTATTTGGTAGTGGATAATTTGTAATTACTCTTTAACAATGTGTGAATTGGAATATAGACATGTACATTTTATGTCCCAACTATATACTAAAATATATGATCAATTTAATTGGGAATATGATCCCACTTATATCCCCCTTTTACTCTAGAAATATGTTAATGAGATTCATCAAGGTGGTAGAAATATGTGACTCCACCATGCATGATGTAGGAATATACAAGCATAATTGTTTTGAGTGATCATGGACATGATCACGCTTTTTGGTTATTATAGGAATATTCATGAAAACCTCTTCATCAAGAGTGTAGATATGATCCCACTCCTGATTATCTAGATTCATTTATGCTTAATTTTTCTTTTTCTTTTTGTCTGTACATGGGTATAAGAGGTGGAATTGTGTAGGGTGTTACCCTCACCAGGTGAATGAAGGGTACTGGTTGGATTGAACGGGTGAAATGGTTTACTTGAGCCATCATAACATAATTCTAAAAAAAATGGAGACACAGTTGGCTTCTTATCCTACCTTCATCAGATACTGAAGGCGATGAATGTTGTGATCTAGGGAAAATTGCCTTATGTGGATTGATGTGGTGACAAGTTCCTCTAGATTTACTACATATTTCATTAGATGAGTTGAGATCAATGGTTTTAGTTCATGAATTCCCTAACTAGGAGCATCAAGGATTGTTATCATACCATGTGGATGGTATTCTCATACTATTACATATTCCAATATACAAAGAAGTGATAAATTGTTTGTCATCATTCATAGGGCCATAGTGGTTACAGTTGTAGATGATTTACCAGAAAGGATTATAGATAATGAAATATAAAATCATTTTTTTTTCAATATTAGTTTCATTATTCACAAATAAAACAATGAACAACGTTTTCAATCAGTGAATCATCATAGGCATGATATTTTGTCAATAAAATATGAATGGGTAACATAGTTTTCCATTTATTCTGCATCATGTCATTTTGTTTTCATAGAATTTTCAATGTGGTGATTGGATTATTTTATAAGAACATTGAATACAGAGGATTATTTGTAATATTCATATTAGTTTATTCCATTTAATCATAGGATATGCAATCAAAATGGACCAATGGATGGTTAACCGATTATTCTATAATTTTAGATATTCATTTTTAGTTCGACATAATTGTTTGCATATGGATTGAGAAAAAGTTTTCCAATGCATGGTAAATTGATCCTCCTTCACATTTGAGAGATTCATATTGGGTTCACAATTTATTTTAGTGTATGGGGTGAAAAAAATGGATTGAAGCTTTGTAAACTAATCATTCTTCCATTTGATATATTCATGTTGGGTTTGCTATTTTTGTTTGTGAATGGTGTGAAAATAAATTGGAAAAAATCATGGATAAATTATGGTAATGTCATTTGAGATATTCAAATGGGGTTCAACATTTTTGTTTCTATGTAAAATGACAAAAACCATTTTTGGAAAACCCTATAAAGTAGAATAGGATGGTTTGATGATTATCGGGCAGTCTATCCTTTTTATCTTATAAAGGAGATGCCGTGGTTAAATGAGTTGGTGTTAGTGTCCTTGTACTGTATTGTATAAGATGGGGTTCGCTAATTATTTCTCTTAATAGATACACTTAATGGTCCCCACATCAGAAAATGGGTATACACCTACATACAAAAGGTACTAAGATGGTTGGTGATTCAGGCCCAATGACACATAGATAGTTATAGTGGATGAGGGGATGGGAGGTGGGGCACATCACACCATTTTGTGTGGAATTTTCACCTACTCCTGGGATACATTATTTATTTAATATTTGTCTTATAATTCCATTTAATTACTAATATCAGACAAATTTACCTTACAAAATTACTATAGGTTAATTCTATTTTCGGATCCCAATATAGAACCAGTTACCCCCACAGAATGACCAGAAGTAAAATCTATTTTATATATGAAAGTGGAATCCTATTTTTATTCCATCTGTATATATCAAAGCATCTCTATCTATTCCCCCTAATTGGTAGTGGGTTATATTTTTATGTTGTTTATAAATGTGCTTCATAATGTGATTACATGCATAGAGTGTTTTAAAATGTTGAGGATGGGAATTATCAATTTTGAAGAATAAAATATATTCTGTTTATAGTAGGAATCAGAACCCATTTAGGTCATTAAACCTATGTAGTTTAATTTCATTATGAAATTTTATATGTGGGGGTAATAATAAATCATTTTTTTGAGCATGATGTATTGAGAAGAATCATAAGTATCGTGGTTATGGCAGCAATCAATGTTATTGTAGTTTAATCACACCCTTGGGATTGGGCCCAAGGGTGATACACTTGTCTGATGGTAGTCATATCAGGCCACTGATTGGGGATTACACACTAGGTTTTCCATAAAATGTTGACATTTTATTGTATGTAATATGACAATTTCAACTCCCTAATCGCACACGAGTCATGCTCAGTGGGAGAAACAAGGGATATAAAGTAGTCTATATCATTGTATCTGGATATATTATTTATATGATAATAAATCACTTAAAATTATTAATATGGATCTCAGGACTAATGAAGGAATCTTAATAATCCATGTTAAAGTAGTAATTAGTGTAATTATAGTTAAGATAATTTGTTCGTCTATAAATGGATTTGGATGAATGATCATCCAATAGAATGTATCTGGTATAATTGTTAGAGACATTATGAGATATACAGTGGAGTAGAATCTGATATGTCATTAAGCATCAAGAAATCTCCAATATATTTTTTTATTAAAGGAATATATGTTCTGATACATTATTTGATTTGGTTTCAAACACTAAGTATTTCTCAACAAATCAGACATATAATATTAACTCACTGATTAGGAATTTCAAACTAATGTTTACCTATATGAATGATTTGATCATTGCATCTCCCAAATCCCACATGAGCTTTGATCAGTGTGAGAAACTAGGGATAACATGTAATATGTCTCAGCATATGTATATTCTACGCATTTCGGATTGGATGTTCTTTTGGATGTTTAATATAGTGTACATGAATTAGTATGGGTTCCTACATATCCTCGCCATAGAATAAATTAGAGAACTTATAGTTTAGTTGATTGAGGTTTGCAAAATGAGGATACTCTAATATATCCTTCTACTAGGGCTATCATGTCTTAATATATCTACTTTACATGTCTTGGTTATCTGCCAATCATGCTCAATTTCATAATGACATGTCTGGTTGTCTTCCTGATAGGTCTGAGAATGTTTATACATTTTCTAATCACATAGTGGACATGTCCAAAGACAATTTCATGAATCAATTTACTTGTTTCGAGTATGTCGCATGACCTGGCCAGCGATCTCTTGAGAAGTCACGTGATCCATGTTGGCATTTCTAGAGGGTGTCCCATTACTAGTCTGACATGTGTAGGTGTTATCCAGAGACATGTTTGTCATGATTGAAGGGTGTTGAGAGATATGGTTCGTATGTGAAAATTTCTTCACGAGACCCATATTATATACACTGATGTCACTATATATGTTGTTCAAATATCTATTGGAAATCGAAATATTTGGGCAAGGATCCTGAAGTGATTCTTGAGACATGGGTAGCATGCATGGAGGGCTTTTTCATGACATTATTGTAATTTCCAGAGGAGATTTCTTGATCTATGTGATATATTATATGGATTTCACATGTTTGGGGTGACATGTCTATTAATTTTCACATCATATGGATGAGTCATGTGAAGCGTATGATGATTTGTTTGCCAATATTCACGTATGTTCCAGTCCTTTAATCTTCATTATAGTTTTTGTTGCATGTGTGCCTTACATTGTTTCAGTGTTTAACTTGATTATGTTTCAGGATACCCATACAATATGAAATATTCCATTTTCTTGAAATTAATTGTTCACAAGAAGTGATATGCATTATTTATAACACTTGGAGTCATTCCTCGTAATTTACATGTACGAAGACTTTTATGATTGTGTGATTTGTCACTCTAGGAAATCGGCATCTTAGCTCTCATATGAAAGGTATAATTGATGGATGTATTTTTTTAAACTAATAGGGATGGTGTTTTTAAGACTCACTTCCTAGGTTACACACTTCCTTATATATAAAAAATCTCATGGATTTGGGTTATAAAGGATCAAGTAATTAATACCACGCACTTTGTGAAATCTGGCCACAAGTTTCGCATGATTTCAGTGATCATGGGGGCATCCCCTCAACAACCAATTTAGTTTACATTTACCAATTAAATAGGTCTTTTTTGTTCATTATGAAATTATATGGGGCTTTCAAAATGATAGGATGACATCTCTAGGGGCCTTCGTGAGGTCAATATACCTTTTTGGTTGCTTTAACAAGATATAAAGTAGCTTTTGGGGGAATTCTTCAATAAAAAAGTGGTTATCATTAAGGCCTTCGAGAGATCATTCCATCATGATAAAGGTATTTTTTGGGGTCATTTTTTCTTGTTGAGGGGGATTTTTATTACCAATGGTAATTTTGGTATATTTCCCTAAAAATAATCACCTGTCATTTCCCATTTTTTCATGTTTATTTTATAGGGGTTGGTTATCTCACATCGTTCAATTAGTGATGTTGAAAAAAACCACTCTCCTCATTGGTGATACTTCGGGTGGCCAAAAAATGGTCATGTCATGATTCAAGAGCATTATTAGTGACATTTATTTCAGTTTTCCTTCGATGCTGTATATAGAGTGGAAGAGAGCATGGACATGTTAGATGCATTTTCCATGATGAGGGTGATAAGTCTGAAGGGTCTTTCATGGAAAGATGGATATGTATCCATGTCCTCCATTGTGTCTTGTGTGCTTCATGGGTGAATTATATTAGTTTTAAGACTGTATGAATCTCCCATTAATTATGTGTTTTCAAATTATTTTCAATGTATTTTTGAATGGAATGTTAGGAATACAATAATTAACAAGTCGTGTGGTCCGAAGGAACTCATTTGGAAGCTTTCACATGATCAGCAGTTAACTAGGACACCATTGCAAGAGAAATGATACTTTTTTCAAATCGTTATCTTGGGATCTATGATTAGGTTATGATTTAATCCTAGAACATTCATGTGACCTTCAGAAGTCCATGTGATCATGCATCTTATTTTAGGTTATGAGATCTTTGTGATCTTTGGACATATTATTCATCCTTTGAATTTCAGGGAAAATAATTACCATATTTAGGAATTTAAACATTTTTTTATTTATTGATACTAATTTTTTTGAATTTAACAATCCCTTAAATGAAAATTTAATCCATCATTCTTTTTTACGGTGGAATACAACCTCTTGAAATGACGTAACTAGTTTTTCATCAACAACTCTCATGCTTAGATTTAATGGTGGTTTTAATACACACACAAAGACACACAAAGAGATAGATATATATATATATGTTATATATTTTGAATAATTATTCTTTTTGATTTATTTTATCACATATACCTACTTAATTTAAATTACTAGGGGTATGACAATAGTGCTCATGTGTATGGAAGACTATTGGCTCACGATGCAGATCGATATTTTTTTCACTTACACATTACATGGATGGTAATTAAGATAAATATAAAGATTAAAATTTTTATATAGTATATAATAATATTTAATGAATTATGAATTATTATTTTAATTTATTTCTTACATCCATCGAAAATGTAAACTTTGTTCTTGCATAAGTATGGCCTACTGTCTTCATGAACTATTTATTTCATTTTTCATAATATAACATCTTTAGATGACTCTAAATATTTTTATAATTAATATATATGTTATTTATACCATTAATAACATTATGTATGTTGTTTTACTATTAAAAAATTACAAGGAACAAATAACATGACTCAAATTTGCATGAAATACAAAGAAGTTACCATCCAAAATAGTGATATCAGTAAAGAAAAGTTAACAAATGGGTGATGAAAGACAACAATTAAAAAATTGTATGAAATGTTTTATAATTGGTCCATAATATATTTTGAATAAATATATATTTATTATATTGTATATTGGAGTTATTTTATGGTAATATGAAGTCATGATAGTGGTTTTGTCTCAAAACATCATTCTTTAAGGCACATGTTATTTTATCCACCTAATTTAATTTGGATTATGTAAATATTTCAAATTGATTATCTAATATCATGTATTATTCTTAATCATTTTATTTTAAATTTAACATAAATATATCTATCTTTCATGAAGTTTTTGTTAAGATATTTCTTAATTCCTAATGGAATTTCTCCATTTACACATTCCAACGAGATGTAGTTAATGTTATGTGTCTAATTTGTTATTTGTGGTGTACATATTACAACTTTGACTTGTTATATAATGAAACTCCATGTTTTATAGATATATAATGTTTCGTTTTATGCAACTCATTCATTTTTATTAGGAATAAAATGTTACTAATATGGTAAGAATCATTATTTTTAAAAAAATCCACTATTACGTTTCCACTTAAAAAGAATTTATCTTCCATGTCAATATTTTATTAAAAAAATATGGATATATTTTTCATGGACGTAAATGAGTTATAAAGGTTATTTTATTTCCAATTTTTATGAAGTTAAATGTTTTCAAAATGAAACTTTTTTTACATACCATATGGGGAACGTTTCATATTTCATTATAAACATCAAATGTAGTTTATTATTTTGGCATATACAGTGACCAAATAATTTCAATAAACATAATTGTTTTGGGATACATGATATCATTTAGAATATTACACATTCTCATTATAGGGACACCCTATTTACCATGATAATTAGTATTTTAAAAAATGGTTTTAAATTGAATCGATATTTTAATATTTTTAATTGTTTTTCATTTGGATATAAAGGATCTCTCAAAACCAACCAATTTTTCAGGTTATGACCTTCCTCACTCTCCTTAATGTTATACAATTATTATAAATTATTAATATATGTATCTAACATATATAACTATATTATTATACCCTCCAATGATGTGGTAATACATTCCTTATTTTTATTCCATAGATGCATTATTTATGAAATTTCCATTGATTAATTAATGAGACAAGATTATGAAACCCATTTCCTTCAATTGGTAATTTATACATTTTTAACTTATTATTCACTTCCTTTACAAAGAAAACACTATCTTGAACATGTTATGATTAGTGTTCAAATGTTGAACTCCAATTAGTTTGGTAAATCATTAGTCAAATGATACATCATGCATGAGATTAGGCAGTAAACTGAATCATTTATGAAAAATTTCCCACTATGTGATATTATCTAATAAGTTATCCTTGACACATGTTTATGATCTATTATATTGTACAACCAAATTTCATATGATTCCATGATATTATGATGTAATTTCTATTTTGTTATTTTATAATGTTATTACTAATGTAAATTCTATTTTGAAATTATGTTATAACTTTAACTTATATGCTATGATTATTTATCATGTTGGTTACCTTAATGGTATTTTTAGGTCACCCCTTTATTTTATGTATTCCCCTGGTTATCTGATGAAATTAAAGAAGCTCAAGATATTTATGATCTAATCATGTCTAATTATATAATATAGTTTTATTTTAGTCTTACTTTGATGTATTTTGAAACAAGTCTTTCATATATAGTAGGACTCATCTTCTCTAGGTTAGAATCATTGGGTTTTTATGTTCAAAATCTGGTGATAATATGTTACATAACATTTGATCCCTATATTTTGAACATGATATAGGTTTTGTGGATGTACTACGATATAATAAACCATATCTACTATATAATTAATCATGAAAGGGAAAATATATTGGGTGATCATCTTCCCATTATTTTCAAATCTGATAGCCTTCTAACATGGAAAATTAAAATTTATATCTTCTATCGAAATTAAAATCCTAGATCAGGCCGATGATTATAATCAAAACATTTTAGTCGACTCTGAGATTCCTTGATGTGTTACTGAATGGATCAATCATTCTCCCCCATTTTCCAATCTTGATTAGGCCCCAATGGATTTCTCTCTCAAACTTCATCCAATTGTATTATAGTTCTATAGGTCATTCCACACAGGTCTTATAAAGGATCCATCAGAATGATCAGGTGGAATATATTGTTAAAATAATACTCGACTATGGTAAATTATGTTGATTTAAGAAACCTTTGAAATCAGTAGAACATTATCTTAGCATATAATATCAGGATAGATTTGTTTTCATAGATTGGACATTTATCTGAGGATGGACAGTGGAATTGAATCTTGAATCAATATCAAAATCCTAAATAAGATTTCTCTATAACATCAAGGTAAACCTCATATCTCGATCTGATTTAACTTAGAGTAGTAATCCATAAAACCTTATAACGTATTTATAGTAAATTCAAGAAGAACGGTCAAGAGAAAAATATTCTTTGATAGAAATTTAGTGTGAATACTTTTTAATGTGATTTATCATAACACATATGATAATATGTCCTTCTGATATTTTTGGGGGTCCAATGAAAAAATCAATCGGGAAATATTCCCATTTCTATTATATTATGGGTAATAGTTGTAACACACTCATAAAATTTTCCCTCTAATAATTAAAATTCAAACATAATATGTACCATGATACATAAAATTAAATATATTAATTCATTTTTTCCAACTATAAGAATTCATTAAAATCACTATACATCTTTTTACTAAGATGATAAATAGATAATGAATAACTATGAGCCATCTTTAACAGCCGGTTCTTCAAATTTGGTATGGATAGAATATATACATGGATCATGAACAATTTTATTCCATCCAAATCATGGTTAAAAAAAATTAACTTCTTTTGTTGCACTATATATTTTTTCACATTTTAAATCTTCACATCGATAGATGGTTGAACAGACAATTGAAAAAGATAATATCTCTCTCCTTCCTTTATGATTTCTAGATACATAGTTTACAAATACAGAAAAATATAATCTTTTTTTATCCTAATCATATATGATATTGCGTGATCCTTTCTACTAATAGCATCTTCCACCATTTTGTATTACCTATAGTGGTAATATATTTGGTATATATAATATTTAATCAACTCTAACCATATTCTATAACTCGTATTCAACTCTTTATATGTGAATATATATTTTATATTTTTATGGAAATAATATATACCACACATTTATATATAGATATAACACCTCTATATCAGTAATGAATAAATTACCATAGAAAACTCTATTTCACGATATGGAGAATTTTTCTCATTGACATTACTTGGAATAATCAAACATTTATCACCAAATAATTATACATGATAATTATTCCTTATCTCTTCTTTGATGTAAATTATAGATCCAAAATCTTTAACCATTTAAGGGTAGTGTAATCGGGCGTGCAGTGACTAACATTAAATTTAGTTCCTTGGAATATCTATCAAATTAATTTATCTAAAGGAAATTTTCTCCATTAGGTGTTACAATTATGTATGGGTTAGATATATAGGAAAAATTCTATAAATGTCAAAAAATATTCATCCAAATGATGAAAAATTCATATCTCATTTATAGAGTTTATTCAAGGATAATATTATATAACGTCTATCTATTAAAGATCCACTAATATACCTTCTCTTGAGGTTATATGACACAAATATTGAACATTTTATTTCCAAATGTATAGTTTATGATTTTATCATAAAACCTATCATTTTTTAGGGTTGTAAGTAGAATAAAAAATATATACTCATGCTCTTCCAAAAACATTTTATAAATAAGAATATCATCAATAAAAACAACTATGATATGATCAAGGTAATGTATAGATACTCTATTAATTAAATCGATGAAGATAGCAGATTAATTTGTCTGAACAAATGGTTTCACTATAAATTCATTACATTTATTCCTCATTTGGATGAATTTATTTTGTATGTCTTCAATTTTTACTCAAAAACTAATAGTACCCAGAATAATGATCAATCTCAGAACAGTTTAGAGTTATTCACCATTGATCAAAATAGACATCGATACTGGGTAGATGATACCTATTCTTGATAGTGATATTGTTAGGTTATTTATTATCAATGTAGAATCACATTTACACATATTTATTCATAAATTTTTATAGAACACTCCAAGGTGATTCATTTGGCCAAATAAATCCTTTAACATGATTTGTTATCCAAAAATAACTCTTGATAGTTCTTTGGGGTAGATTGTGTTCGTTTCCATGGTTTGAGGTTATTGTAAAAGTCTGGTTTGCATTAAAACTCATTATGGTTCATGAAAAATTAGTAATAAAAATTGATAATCAGAAGATTTCACAAGGTTATGTTTGAGTCTAACAAATATTTTGAGTGCTAAACTGATCTCGTAATGTGATCACACATGACACTCATAGTTGTATTTGGAACACACGATGGGTCATGAAATGTTTTGGAAGACATTAACATTGATAATCACATTATTATGCATTATGTAATTTTATTATCATGGTGAGATCTTGTAAAACACACAAGATGGCATTTGGTGTTTGTGGAGGGGTCATGTGAGGTAATCTTGACTATCTTTGGAGCTCACTTAGAGGCCTTGTTTAGCACACATGACTGTCTCTATAGCTTGTTCCTAGATCATGAGATGTGTGTAAATATGACTCATTCTTGAGTGTATATACTGAATAATGGTTTGTGGAGTGAAAATTCTTACAATACATGGGACATTGTGTGATGTGGATAACATGCTTCTAGGGACTCGTGTTGCATTTTGGATCACCAGGGATGTACACCACATGTCTTATAGCGACTGGAAACACCTCCCACATCCTAAATTGTTTTCCTTGATGTGTTATTTTTCTATTGTCATAGATCATGTGAGTTTTAATATGTTATATGATGGATATTTAGTCCATTTTTTTATGATTCTTCACATGGCCAATTAGGGTCATAAGGAGAGTGTGCAAGAATGTCATGAAAAATATATTTGTCTATCCCTGGGGCATTGTAGAGTTTCCAGGACATACATGTGAAATTTTGTGTGGAAAGGATGATCATGGACTTCCACAAAGCATGAATAATTACAAAGGACTCATGGAAGGTGTGAATATGGAACTAGGACTCGTCAAAAGGACATGGACGATTTTTGACCAAGGTCCTGTGCGAAGCATGATTGTAGAAAGAGGAATCACACTGAAATATCATGGAATGCATGAGCAGATCACGCACTTGAATCTTGTGGGGCGCATTATCCCAATGCGGTGGATGGATTCCCATGATGTTTAGAGATAAGGCTGGGGAAACATGATTATATATACCACAATATTCATCCTAAACATTGAAACTATTTTTATTTAAAAATAATTTTCTAAAGCTTTTCTAGAGAAGAGACTCATGGTAGGATCTTGTGAAAGCGGTTCTCGGAGAATAAGTATATGTGACTGGCATCACGCAAGTCTTACACATGATTGGAAAATTGTCTATCACAATGAGTGAAATAAGACCCATAGAAGAGGGATCATGATAGAAAACTCGCAAAAGAGACTTGAACGAAGTGATACACGTACAAAACTAAAAATGGGCTTCATGCAAGGGGTTATTTGTGATGAAGGTTCATGATAAGGGTTCACAGAGATGAAGGATTTCACCAAGGGTTTTCACAAGGTTTCATGTGTTTTCGCACAGTGGTAGGGGTTAATGCTAGGCACTAGGGGTTCCCGCAAGTCACTAGAAGTTAATATATGGTGACATGGGTTTTCACACGGTGGTAGGGGTTCGTGCGAGTCACCAGGGGGCCATGCAAGTCACTAAGAGTTAATATATGGTGACAGGGGTTCACACTAGGATCTCTCACAAGGATTTATGCACCATGGTCAAGCATAGGGATATAACACTAGATTATTTTTCAAATGAGATATTTGTTTACAATACCATGTAAATATTATATTTGACACTTCTTAATTCTGAAGGAAAGAAGAAGATAGTGTATTTTCACCACTCGACAATACTTGAAGAAGGAGGTTATTCACTAATACAATCGAAGCAGTGAAAGTGAGACTTGGAATCAATATAAAATCATTCCAAAGTATAGGTAATTTCTATTTCTAATGCAAAGTAATGTTTATTTCATTTTTTTTGTAAAGTTGAAGTTTTTATTCAAGGTGTTTTCAAATATGTGAAGGAGTAACCTAGAATGATCTTCAAAAGAGAATCTAGCCAAATTTGAATATGAATTCATTAACATTAATGAAGGGATCTAAAAGTCCATAAACTGTGTGTGGATTTGTTCTGTAGCAATGATAAAGGGAAGAGGAAGATGGTGATCTTTTATACTAATAATGAGCTATAGAATGAGACATAGGGAGTGACCCGTGGGAAAGAAGTGAGCTGAACCTAAATCTTGTAAAGGCAGTGATCCTTGGATTTGAAGTGATCTATCCTAAACATTGTTCATTGGTTGTGAGACTAAGTGGATTTGGTAAATCGATATATCACAATTATATACTCATTGGATGTATCCAACTGAGGGTGAACAAAGTCGAATCATTGTGTCCCATGCATAATTTATTTTTGGTTCATATATTTCAATGATGTAAAGAGAGAATTGGGATTTTTAAAGATAGAAAAGGATTATAAGGGGAAATAGTTGTAATCTATCATACCATGACCCCTGCTAAGGGTACTTAATCTAGTTGGCCTAATAATTTGTATCTGAGAAAAAATTTAAAAGTTTGGATTTCTCACCCAGTAGAAGAAATGGAGTTTTAAATCATAATGGGATTCTAATCATTAATGGAAACAATATTCAATCATTAAAGAATAAGATGTATTACTACATAATATCTTTAGTAATGTATGTATTTATAAGAGTTTTGGATGGTATTTTGGCCAGTATTCATATTGGTTCTTTATCAAGATCTAAACGAAGGGAATTTGATTTTGATGCCAAAAGAATCAATGATTTAGGGGGTTCCCTATCCAATGAAATATATATTTAGTTTATTTCGTGAAAAAAATCACATGAATTTAAGGAAATGTTTCTAAAAATTAATGAGGGGATCTCAAAATTTAATGAAGCAAAGATACATTTTCCTCGAAACATGTATGTGGATCTTAGAATGAACCCAAATTAGTCTTTGGACTCATTAATTGATCGGGTGAATGTTATTTTTGAATATATTCAGGATTTTTGAGAAAATATGGGAGATGTAATGATTTTGAAGTTCATATTGAGAATAATCCTACCCTTTCTCAATTCGAATGATTATGTATTGGAAGTTAAAATATGAAAGAGATGACATGGGATGGATTGGAAAATACTCTTGTTCAATTTGAGAAGATAAATAATGAAAATGAGTCTATGAAAAATGGGAATTATAATGATGTTTCATTCAATGATATGAAGTGGATTACTATTGAAGATATGTAGGATAAAGAAGATACATATTATGACATGTCATTCCTTTCATAAAATTTACCAAGAGGAAAAGGAGTGTTAAAATGGAAACTCCCACAAACAATGCTATTGATGTGTAAAGGTTGAAAATATTGTTGTAAGGTTCACTATAAAGTTTCATGATGAAAGTGAAGATGATGTTGAAATTACCAATAAGAAATCTTCAACCTACGTGAAAGATAAGAAAAAATTTAAGAAGTATTTCTTCATGAAGATAATCTGTATTACAAAGAGGATGAAAGTTCAGAATAATATGAGAATGAAGTGTTGGATGATTGAAAGGATCATGAAAAATATTTTATTGTGGTATTTATTGGAATCTCTCAGAAAATGGATAAAAGTGACAATTATGAAGAAGAAGTTAAAAGATGAGTTGTCTTTTAGGCTGAATCTGATGCTTCACGTGATGAAACAGTTGTTTGGAGAGAAAAAACAATGTCATCAAAGTGGTTTGTGATGCCAAACATTATATACACCATAAAGAAGAGGAATAGTTTGAGATGAATGAAGAAATTGAAAATCTGATTTATAAAATTCAATAGTGCTCAAAAAAGATTGGTGAGTAAAACATCAAAATAGAGGAACTGAAAAGTGAATTTGATGTTATGAGTAGAACTATAAAATATAAAATCAAGTGCATTAAAGAAATTTTAGACAAAGTTGTTCGCATGTGTAGGAAACTGAAAAATTAGAAGAAACTCTAGATTCCAAAAAAACACAGATACAATTGAGAATGAAAATGAAAAAGAAGAATCCAGAGTTGTAGTAAATAATATAAAGGACTGTTAGGAATAGATAATGACTGATATTAATGATACAACTAGTATGGGGATTGATCACAAACAGAAAGAAGTAATGGTTGAAGTAATAAAATAGTATATCACTCTAAAATTGATGATTGGTTTGGCTAAAAATAAAAAAAATGATTCATAAAACCTAAGGGTGACTAGAAGTGTATTGCTTCCACATAATAATGCCCCCACATTAGATGTTATTGTTTTAAAAATATGGGAAACTCACATAATGTATGTTCCATATATAAGAGGTACCTACATGAAAAAAAAACATAGGTATCTATATAGAGATAGATATTCAAGTCCATAATTTTATCTTAATTTCGTCAGGTGTAGAGGATACATATACATTTAATGATACTTCTCATAAACCATGAAAAGGAATGTTCTGATGTAGATTGAATTTGAATAAGCAGTATCTAAATGTATCATCAAATGAGATGAAAATGAAAAATCAATTTTAGCTCTAGAGTATGTAGTTGGTACTTTATACTTTAATGAATAACATTGTCATCAATATATAAAAATTATTAAATAAAAAACATGGTTATAAAGGAGAGATGAACATGTAGTGATTGTATAGATTGCTTTTAAATAATCAAATCGCTCTGGAATACGGTTCATTAATAGTTTGTGAAACTCTCAGTAGATAGAAAATAAGGATCTCAGAAATGGAATCATGTACTAATATGAAGGTATCATAATATTTGTTAATGATACCTGCTTGATGATTTTGGGCTCAAGAAAAGCCTTGTTTGGTGGAAAATACGTGAGATTTGAAGATGTATTAAATGTTTAAGGTTTGAGTCATAATGTGATTAGTGTTAGTCAAATATGTGTCTCAGGACATTACATCATATTTTCCAAGAAATTATGTGTAATCAAGGAAAATGACAGTTCATTGGTTTTGAAGGTAAATCGTACCAAAGTTAATCTCTACCTTGTGAGTGGAAAAAAATATTTGTGCTTTATGTCCAAGGAAGAATAAAACAATTTATGTCATAAACGTCTTAGTCACATGAACCAAACATCCTTGAAAGATCCAGTGAAATATGATGTTCCTCAGGCCCTCCCTAGGTTATCACATGATTATACTCATAAAAGTAATTATTTTCGATAAGGGAAGATCATTTAAAAGGCATATAAGGAAAAAGAGAAACGATCAAAAGATGTTTGTGTGTTGGTTCACAATGATATGTGATGAACTATTTAAGAAATAAATATTGATTGAAGGAGATATTATGTTAACTAATTTGATGATTTTAGCAGAATTCCTAGGGATTCAATCATTACCCACAAATATATGTCATTCAATTGCATAAGAACTTATCGAAGAGAAGTTGAAAAAATGCTAGGTCAAACAATCCAGACGCTCCAAATAGTCAATGGAACATTTTTAAAAAATGGCCAAGTGTAATATTATCTAGTGAAATATTGGATATGGAATCAATTTTCAAAAGTAATAACCCCATAGTAGAATAGAGTAGTTTAGAGGAGAAATTAAATTATTAAAAACATGGCTAGAAAAATTATCACTGAGAAAGATCCACCAGAATGGTTTTTTAAAGAGAAGTGATAACAATAGTTTACACACCTAAGAGTGATTTATTATGAAAAAAATAATAGAAGAGTCCACATAAGATATAGTGTGGAAATAAATAATCTTTTTTGTACTTTTGGGTATTCGGATTAAAGTGTTTCATTCTCAATAAAGAGAGATGCAGAATGTTTGAACCCTGATGATGTGAGGGGAAATATCTTGGTTACACAAAGAAATTAAAACATATAAATGATTCAATATGTGTCTAGTAATGGATGTGTAATTTCATGATGTAACTATAGTAGAGGATGAACAGAATCTTCACCAAATGAAAGACCAATCTTAGGAGGAAAGTGATGAAGAGATAACTAGACCAGGATATGTTCCAGCTCCATAGGTTGACTCATAATAATATTAAAATGATTAAAATGATAATAAAAACTTGTTAGTGAACAACACTCAAAGAAAAGATCTGAAATTGATAAATAAAACATAAACGGTGCTGAGATTTCACTAGTGCATTCAATGAGAATGAATACTCAACATCATGCATCATTCTTATCAATTTTTATCTTATGTTTATCTATTTTGACTTTTATATTTGATATCTTTCATAAAATAGTTTGTTTTTATCCATTTTATCATTTGAATATTTTTTTGAGTTAGTCTCATTAATTTTTAGGTCACCTAATATACTTATCTATTCATCACGAGATTTTGAGTGTCTAAATTTGAGTCTATGGTGAAGCATGATTGCTAAAATGATCATGCAATATGATCATGCATGATAGTCATAGTTTTATTTGGAATACATGTGGGTCAAAAAATTTATTGGAATAAAATTACTTTTTAAATCATATAATTGTGCATGATTGAATTTGAGTCTTGTGGTGAGATCTTGTGAAGAAAACATGATTGTATTTGGCGTTCATGGATAGTTATTTCACACAACTCATTACAATATTTTCAAATCATACAGGGGTATTGTGTATCACTCATTATTATATATGATGCTTGATCTGATATCTTTCACTATAAG
This sequence comes from Viscum album, assembly GCA_963277665.1. Classification (NCBI taxonomy): domain Eukaryota; kingdom Viridiplantae; phylum Streptophyta; class Magnoliopsida; order Santalales; family Viscaceae; genus Viscum; species Viscum album. The sequence goes on along the minus strand of OY728156.1, from coordinate 1,703,653,953 downwards.
TAAATTGGACTCACACTTGAGCTCATTTTCTAAATAAGGGTTCACGTAGTGTGAATGATAACATGGTAAGGGACTTCACATGATGTGGTGGACTTGTCTCCCAGGACACATGATACATTACATATCACTATGGGAATGAATCACATGACTTAAAGTGACCACACTAACCTTTTACTCCTCCATTGTTTTACCCATTATTTTGTTTATCAAAGATTAGAGATCATGAAAGTTTACATAAGTGATATATAATATATTTATTCTATTATTCCACAATGCCTCACTTGAAAAATTCATATTATAATGAGAGTTTGTAGGCATTTTATATAAAATGTATCTATCTATCCCTTAGGTGCTGTAGCGTTTCCTTAACAAACCTGAGGAATTCTGTGTTGCATGACTGATCGAGGACTAATGAAAAACACAAATACTGACCAAGGACTCACAAATATTGTGAATATTGACTAATGACTCATGCAACTGTCAAGCATGAATGTTGACCAATGACTCGTGAAGAGAGATAATTTTGAAAGAGGACTCATGCTTGTATCACACATAAATCATGAGTAGATCACACACTAAAATCTTGCAGAGTATGTGATACCAATGTGGTGGATGGTTATCGACAATTTTGGGAATTAACTGGGTGGACACTCGCCTATATATACCCCATGAAAATTCCATAAACATTGATGATGTTTTGCTCAAAAAATATTTATCTAATGCTCTTCTAGAGAAGAGACTCATGTTTTGATTACATGAAAGAAGTTTGCAGAGAAGAATTATACTCGATTGACACTGCATATATCTTTCTCAAGATCTAAATGAGGTCTTTCTCAAAGAGAAAAATTGGACACAAAAAAGACAACTTCTGATAAAAGACTCACAAAATAGACTGACAAAATGTGATACTAGTTCTATGCACAAACAAGTGTTCACACCAGGGTCTTGTAGCGAAGAAGTCTCATTCCATGGTTTCGTGGTGAAGGAGGTTTGTGCCAGGGGGTTGTGCAAGGTGCATGGGTTCCCGTAAATTTCCATCAGTTTGCAAAAGGCACTAGGAATTCACGTGGGGAACTAGGTGTACACATAAGAATCTAGGGGTTTACACCAAGATATTTCACATGGAGTTATGTTCCAATGTATCTCAAAAGGATATCACAATAGAATATTGTGCATGGAGATACACACTTACATTGCCCTTTGAATAGTATCTTTGACACGTCTTAATTAAAAAGGAGACGAAGAATATAAGGGATTTGAATCATTCGACAATACTAATAGAAGGAGGTTATTCACTGATACATTCAAAGTAGTGAAAGTGATACTTGGAATCATGTGAGGATCATGAAAATGAATAGGTACTTTCATTATTTATAGTAAAGAGATGTATGTTACAGTTTTCAAGAAAATAAAAGTGTTTCATCTATGGGTTTTCAGATAACCAAAGGAGAAACCCTGAAAGAGCATCAAAAAAGAATCTACATACAGTGGATGATGCATTTATTACAAACAAAAAATGGACATACATGTACATAAATTGTGTTTGGATCCTTTCTGAAGTGGTGAGCAAAGGATGTAGATGGCGATGATCATGTCCACTGATAGTGATCCAGAGAAAGATAATAAATGGAGGGACCCTTGTGTTAGTATTGATATGACCCTAAATCATTTAAAGGTAGTGATCCTAAGAATATAAGTGATCTAGCCTATGAATTTTCATCTAGTAGTGAGCCTTAGTGTATTTGGTGCATTAGTACATAGATGTTTTATGCGCCTTGGACATAGCCCGGTGAGGGTATACCATGTAAAATCACAATGTCTCATGCATGATTTAGTTTTTTTTTCATATATTACTATGAGAGAAAGACGGAAAGAGATTTTTTAATGATTAAATACTATCATAATGGGAATAGTTTTAATCTATCATACCTATATTTACACCCTCATAGTGTACTTAATCTAGTGGACCTAACAATATTATCGTCATGTTGCTTCTTCGCTATATGTAATTGAATTAGGTAAATTCTATAATGATACATTGAAATTGGTGTTACAAAATGTACGAGTGATACCAAAACCTCTACTTCCTGTCTTAGAGAAAGACCAAACATTTATTATGGCATGAAATAAAAAAACTTCTACACAATTAGTATAACTTTTATGCCGAATTTCTTACAATGAATTTGAGATAGACACCCCTTTGAAAATGAATCTAGACCAATCCAATTGATCTGATCACATTTTTCAGTTCATATAAATTATTTCACTGATTAATGGTCATTACTTGGTTTTGGGATATCAAATGTGTATTTACATCAATGAAATATAATGTAGGATTTATTTCAATAAATATAACGCATTTCTTATATAATATTAAATTCAATAAGAGATAGAACGAATAGATCTGTTCGAAGAACATTACCAAAAATAGTAATCATATAATATTCTTAGATGTTCAATGTTATAATAATCCCATTTATAAGTTTTACTACTAACACAATATATAATCATGCTGGTGGACTTTTGATACCCTTAAAAATTAATCATATATAAAATAGTAGGTGTATCCAATATAAAATAATATATTAGTAGTTATATAGTTGATTGTAAGTTATAATTTCCCCACTTTTTATTAAACTCCACATTTCCATAAATGATAACATGAAATTACCCATTATCAATGGGATTATGAGGTTAGTTATGTAGATCTTTGTCATTAATCATTATGTTTTCCCACTAGTTAGTAGAACTATTCTACTATTTGTATTTGAGGACCTAGTGTGTTGGTGGTGCATTCTATTGATATCTCTCTCTATTGATTTTATTGACTACAATCATTCAACCGTATCTATAATCATTTGATCGATGTACATGCTTATCACACATGAAATGCATTGATTTTTCACTAATACATTCACATATGTTCTCCTTCCCAATTTTTTCATAGGATATATTTTCATGCATTTTGTTCCCTCCATGTAAAATATCATTAAATATTACATGAACCTGTATTGTTTTTCTTGCCACCATAACCATGAGGGTTTATGTCTTCCATTTCCACATTGAGCCCATATTGAATTATAACTTGATAGCTTCATATGTCTGTTTTGTATAACATCATGCATAAATTTAGTTTTGTGGAAATTAATAATTAATCAACAATACTTTAGGGGTGGATTATAATACAAGGATAGCTTATAACTAGTATAATAAAATATTACACATAGATTCCAATATAATAATCATCCTTATAATTAATTTAATGAAATTCATTTCCCATTTTTGTATATAGAATATGAGGAATTTACATATTGGAAAGTATTGTCTTCAACTCATCCCACTCCATGATGTCAATTTCAAATCACATCCATTAATTCTTATTAATATTACACCATTGATGTACTTCACCATGCCAATGATATAACAAATACTAACATTTTCATGTTTCTAACAATGGATAATTGAGAATATCCTTTAAATGGCATTGATTCATTACCAAGTGAGTAGTTTATTAGTCAACTCACTAAAATAAGGTGGAATCTACCACAAGAAGGATTAAATGGAATTTTGTTCAATCTATCTCTATTTTAGAATATCAATATGATTTATTGGTTAATAATATTGTGTAAGAATATTAACAAGATTTTTTATTCTAGATCTAATAAAATTTGGTTGTTCAAGAGAAAAACCATTTCAATTTCTATCACATTATTCGGTACCGGCTTTAAAATCGTCCTAAAGAGACTAGAAGGATCTCTCCAAATCAAGATTAAAATATTCCATAAATAGTATAGAAGTGCATTAATGTTCTAAAAATTTGGTTTTTGACAATCCAGTATTCTTGAAGCGATCAAAAGATGTCCCAATCGCTGTTATTGCAGTTCAAGATGCACTCAAATAGAGAATGGATCTTTTTTAGGTATTCAGTTCTTAATCGCATCTTCTATAATAAGGTTATGAATCCCTTTTTCTATATGGAATTAATATATTTCATATCACATTTTTAGAAATCCTTGACATGGAGAAACATAATGATAGGGAAAGGATACCTCCACATCATTATGATGAAGAAGGTGGATCATGATGTGGAATGGCATGATGGAAATCTGAATCTTAAACTATGGGTTTTCATAAATTCTGACTGGGATGCTAACACTAATCACTTTGAATAGAAACATTCCCTTGAATAGGTATGGACATTGTTCAATCGAATTCCATGGGTATACTATGATCCCAAAATTCTCACAGATTTATCCCCTATAATTAGATCTCATTCTAAAAATAGACAAGTTTACTCTTAAAAGAGACATTGATTGATATGATAGAGTTTTATTCAACATTTAAATATAATCCTTTCAACCAAAAAAGATCTCTCTTACTGTTAATGACCATAATTCTGATATTTAATTTGAAATTTAAAACCATTTTCATTTTTCTGACCATTTCAATAAGGTAGGCATACATTTTAGAACTACAAAGTCCTTAAAAATTGGTTAACTCAACTCCTAACTCTAATTAATGGAGGGATGTTTCATGATTTAAGTGGAGAAATTGGGATAACTACATGAAAAATGAATCACCTATCAATACACAAGGAGGTACATGCAACATGTTTTTGCCCACAACCACTTCGTGGGTGTCTATTTTTGAAGAAGAAGAGAAGCATAATGAATTATCACTAGTTAATGATCCTGTAGATGAAGCTTGGATTCTGGACCTTACATCAGAAGCTGCTTCCACTATTGTTTCCTCCCATATTGAGGACTTTATTATTGCAAAAATGTTCTAAAAAATAATCATCTAAATGATTTTTTATAAACTATTGAAAATTCCCTCATCAAATTAAATTGTGATGGACATGAAATCTCAGGATAAAATGAATAGTGTTGGCCCCCCTTTACAAATTCCAACACACGGGGGAGTTAATGTTACACATTGGGTGTGCATGAATGATAACTTGAATAGGGATAGAGGTAGAGTGGACTCACATAGTAATTATATCTCCATTCAAACTCCATCAAAAGATGATCCTAATGATCCAAACTATGTTATCATGGTTTCCAACTCAAATGAGGTAAAAGAAATTATACATTCTACCAATCTAGAAATAGGAAGGAATTCCAAAATGCAAATAGAAAAATAAAATAAAATGGGGGGTACATCCAAACCAAATCCAAAATGAGATTTATTTTTCTGGACATCCTGGGAATTTCTAACCCAGACACAAAATGTTCTCCTTGGATCCTTGCTATTAAATACAAACCTGAAATCATTGGTATATCTAAACCTAAGGTTGTTTACTTAAACTAAAAATCAATATTTAGTATTATGGATTATTCGAGGTTAGTTACTGCTCGGGGTAACATAGGTTTTGATAGAATATGGATTTTGGTTCTCTATTGTGTTGAAAAAAATTTAATTCTTTATGATGATAATCAGATTGTCACAGGATGCTTTGAGATTTCTGGTCACAAATCATATTTTGTAATTTTTTATGCATTCAACAATTATGTTTATGGGAGAATGATTTAGATTATAATAAATTATCTATCGAATAGAATCATGAAGTCCTACTCCATAATAGGTGAATATTATGCCATTATTCTTATAGATGAATTGATGGGAAAACCTACAGTCATATATCCAATAGAGAATTTAGAAATTGGGTTGATGATACATGTTTAGCTGAAGTGAACCTTGTTTGGAAAAAAATTACATTGTATCGAAGGCACCTTAATGGTAAAAGGGTGTGAAAACATGATATGGACTTTTTCAATGATGGAATGCTTGAAAACTGGACGTCAATTTCAGGTGTAACCTTATAAAGACACAATTATGATCATCATCCAATTTAGGTATGTCTTACTGAAACTGATAGAAGATACCCGATTCCATTTATTTTTAATAATTCATAGGCTATCCATCCTAATTGATTAAAAATTGTTTATGAGTCTTGATCTTTTGATATAGGAAATTCTAAAACTTTAATATATATTTCTAAACATAAATCTCTCAAGGAAAAGTTGAAGGAGTGGACCAAAACAAAATATAGCTCCCTTGACAAATAAAATCATGTCATTGAATGATAGCTCAATGAAATACAGGAGGAAATGATTTCCTTGATCTTTTGTATGGAGCTTACACGCATTTCACAACCTTAGAAGAGGAAATGATTGGATTCATAAAGCTAGTTGATCGTCACTGTGAATGAGGTTAGAAAAATATATTGTATTAATGTGATTCTCCTATAATTTTCCAACAAACTAGAATGGTAATGATTCATCTATCATGGATACTAACTTCTAATTTATTGAGTTTCCTTGACATGATATCTTCAAAAACAACTTTATAACTCAAAAATTTCATGAGGCCAATTACATTACTAATATCTTTGAAAATAACGGTGTTATTGAAGAAGGATGCACATCATCCACTAATCTACCTGGCGACATTTTATAATCATTCAAAATATATAAATGAAAAATTCCTTCCTTCAAACTAAGCTAATGTCTTCTTTTTTCATTAATATAGAGCCCGTGAGAAAATATTTCAAAGAAAAATTATATAAGTCATGTCCCAACTGTTGAAAAAAAACAAAAATAATACTTAATGATCACTAATCATAGTGAAAAACTATATAATCATGGAAAATAATTTATATGACGTCTAAATCAATTCACCATCTTTTAAAATATGATACATTAGGTTAATCCTATGATATTCATGATCCATATATACTCTAAAAATTTATAATGGTTCATAAAGAAAAAAGTTATTTTACAAGAGTATATAACATGGAAGTATAAGTCTAAGTTATTATTAAGGGAAACTAACTAATCCATATATTTATTGATGATATATACTCTATGAACAATTTTTGTGGTGATAACCCAAAGATTCATTAGCGGAAGAACAAAGTCAACATGTAGCATCCATACGGGGATATGTGGATAAGAAAAATAGATCATCACTTACTTAGTAAAACATTATGATGTATTATTTTAAAAACTTTTTCCCAAAATTTTAACCAAATTCATTACATCCTTATCTCCAATTATTCCCTATACCTCTCTTCTATTATCAAATTTGCATACATGAGAATTTTGAACATAAATATTACATATTTTTATATGAATATTGTATACATTTCATAAATAAATGCTTGAGGTCCATATATGTTTAGTGTTATTGGAGTTTAATCACCAAAATCATCTAATATTGTGAATGATCACCAATATATCCAATAAATATATTCTTCTTAGACATAACCCTCTAAAAATCATTCATCATGAACTAGGAAAAGGAAACAAAACAATGTGTATGCTCAGATGCTCAGTAAGGGTATACATAGGGGATACTAATGATCATTAAAACAAAAAATGAAAATTAATGTAAGATAACTTGATATTAATATTTTAAAACAAAAACATGAATATCATATATAATAACTAAGAGTTGTGGTATAGATTTTGGCAGTTTATAAGAAACAAATCATTGAGAAATCAATGAAGATAAATCATGAGAGAATAATAATAACCTAGTAATGTTAAAACATATTATTATAACATCATGAAAATATTTAAATAGAAAATATTTAAATAGAAAATAGTTAACTCATTATGCTAAGGATATTAATTAAATACCTCTCATATACATAGGAAACTCAAAATAGTTCCACACATAACGTAATTTACAATAAATCTTGGTCCATGCTAAAAATTGTGAACAATAAATCAACTTCACAACGACTATAATTAAATCATGAGGTATGAAAATTTAACCATTGAATTAACGGGATTGAAAAAAATGCAATTTTCGCATAATAATAATTATTTCATATAAGTTCCACAAAATAGTCATCATAACCATTACCCAAGTAAAAGGACTGAGTTTCATAAACATTTCTACAATTCATCATGTATAATAAATAGGTTTTATAAAAAATTCATAATCATACTAATTAACCGTCAAGAGAAAGAATATGTAATGACTCATTGGATCATATATACAAAAAATAATATGTAACATTCGAGGTTGTAATCATACATAAAAATTCCATGAAATGATGAGATTGAATATTTATCGTGGGAATTAACCATTTATGTTTGAAATATGAAATTTAAAATTTATAAATTTATGAAGCACTATGAAATGAAATTAATTTAATATATCCTTATAAATGTATAAAGGATTATTCATTGATTTTACAGGCCATGATGATGGTAAATTTATTTCATGTCGTATAGGTTGAAATAATAAACCCCATTCACATTTTTTACAAAAACAATAATATACCTCATTCAGAAAATATAAAAAATATTACTTTAAATCCATTTTAAAAGATTTACTCATTTATAAAAATTACTTTAAATATAATTATTTAATATTAAAATCATTCATGACTTTTTAAGAAGACAATAATATTAATCCAAATAGAGAAACAACAATAGTTTTATTGCAAAATTTATTTACATGTCATGATCTCATAAAGAGAATAAAATTAAAGGAATATATGCAATATACTGAAGTTTATTATAGAAAATGAAAATTCATATGATTATTGAGAGATATATCGAGAATTTTTGTAACACCCTGACCCCAGTTACCCAAAGTTGGTTCATTATTACGTAACATTGCCATGATCACAAAAGATCAAGTCTAGAAAGATCGATTAGTTTAGTATCCTTGGAAACACTAGATACATTCATAAATGTTACATTACATCATAAAGTAAAAAAATACAATAACATGGCCTCCATAGTCCACACTCATATCCCCTTCAGAATATCCCCGCAGGTCAGTCATAAAATATTTCTTCACATCCTGAGAAAAATAAAACATAGAAAGGGGTGAGATCAGATGATGAGTAAGGATTACAATATAGAGAAAACCTTCATAAATAAACATAAACATTTAAGGCAGTGTATAACAAAAACTAAAGCCTTTTAAACTTGAACTTCATCATAAAATGGCAAAAAAATGATATAATGCCATTTACTTATTCACATGGATATTCTACTAGTCGAATAATCACATGCAATATCAATAACCACTTTCGTAATGATAGAATTCATAATGCCATCCTATCATAACCACATAGTCAAGGCCTTGTACCAAGACTAAAAATAAGATTTTGTCAAGGCCTCATGCCAAGACACTAGTTTATCTCATGAGCCCTACCGATGCATTTAGGAGCTATAGTGGGCTCCACCCTTCACTTATTAAGTCAAATGCATTCCTTATATGAAAAGGTTGAAACATATCATAAACCATAACATAATCGTATCACATAAAACATGCATAAAGGAAACATAACATTTCCATCTTTCAATCACAAGATATTAATAAAACACATTGATATAATAAAAACATTATCAAAACCTTTTTCAATACCAAATAAAATAAAATTAAAACATGGTGTTTATTTTCCATTTAAAAAAAATTATGGCTTGTACAGGAAGTTGAAACTCAAATAATGGTCACAGTGGCGGAGAAGTCATTCTTTCCGCATAGGTAAGACAAAACATTACCTTTTTTCATTTAGTAAAATGCTTCATACCAAAATATTACTTTTTAATAAAAGTAAAATTCAAATGGGTTTAAACTCCGTATAAAAGAATGTTGTGTATAAAAAAAATATGCCTCAATGAAAGGAGATTGAGACGAAGTCCCTTACCTCGTCTCCGACTAGACTTGATAATTCATTAACCTCTTGAATAATAAACTGGAGTTAATTTATACTTGATTAATAACCTTTTTCAAGTTCATTATTCCTTTTATATCACTTATTACAATGTTATGAACATTATGTAATTATTTAATTTAATAATGGTTGTTTTGTCGATCTTTGGTACTTGAGTCAAAAATAAACTTCTTATAATTACAAGTTGTTCATGTGGAAAAATATAAATTATATCCAAAATTATATTAATGATGTAGATATCATATATATCATATATATCCAGTATATACATTCATTTATAATATTACATAACATTTAGAGGTAATAAATGAAATGCACCGTTCGTGGAGACAGTAAGTCGTACATACGCATGAACGCTACATTCATTTCTATTTCGTATTTAATGGAATGAAATAATAATGATATAAAGTTATATTATAATTCCAGTATAATATCATATATAATATCATTTACTCCATCTTTTATATATCCCACATATGGCATTAACGATTCAAATCACTTTGAGGGGGCGGTAGTCCGCACTTCCTAAAATGAAATTATCTCGTTTACCCATAATGGAAATCATTAAGGTATGCCATAAATGAAAAATACAGAAGCATAAGGAAAACATAAACCTAATATATATCATATATAAATATAGTGACATCTTAATGGCCACCATGATATGTGTTAAAAGAAGATTGAACAATCATCGTTTCGTGAGACAGTAATTCGCCACCCACAGAAACAGTATGTTCTTTAACCATTAAACAAAGCTTTGTGTAAGTGTAAATCAAATAAATATAATAAAAACATCCTAATATATTGAATATACTGGTGTTGTTACAAAATAAAGGACTAAAAAGAGTTTAAGTGGTTGTAGAAGCAAAATAATACAAAAGAATAAAAGAGAAGACATTACCATAAAATCGGGTAACTCTTTTTGATTTGAGCCAAAGGATTCCTTGGGAAGACTTCTGCCTAAAGTGAGGCTTATAGGAGTAATAGAGTGATGTTGAGAGAGTATTTGGGCAGAGGTTGGCCGAGCCAAATGGCTTTGAAGGTGTGAATAAGGTGGTAGATGTGGGAGAGTTTTATAAGAGGAGAGGAGGGGCACTCTTGGAATGTCATGAAATGTTACTTTATTATGAAATGCTATTCAGATTTTAAAGGACCCAAAATGATATATTTCTAGGATAAGGTTATAAGAGTAAGAAATACACAAATCCAATAGTATTTAGACATGTTTAAGTATTATATTTTACATTATATTTTCATTTTATTTAAATCGTTCATCAATGAGGTAATCACTGCATCATCATGGTGTCAGAAATAAATATATTTATTTATTGCAAAGAAATTATAAAAAAATTACCATGATGTAGTAAATATTTATATATTTCATATGAATATTTATAGAAGAAATGTTGACTTAAATAACCCCATGTAATAATTTTTTTTATTAAAACAACACATGTTTGTGACAATTTTACTTTTACATTAAATAAGAAGTTATTAATGTCATTTTCTTACCCAAGTGGCTCCATGGGGTCCCCAAGTTGACCAATCAATTGTCTGGGTCGTACATGACTCATCCAATAAGTGTAGTACAAGTTTAAATGTAATTTCATATTATTATGACATTATATTTACCTTAAATTACACTAATTACATTCAATCGCGATTAATAAAACATAAAAGTAAGTATTCACCAAAATAATTTCATCTCATTGAACCACATTTTAAATACTAATGACAACCATGTATGTCGGATTTTTGAAATTCAATTCACATAAGTGGTAAAGTTTCATTTAAATGAAAAATTAGTTTTTTAACTACCACATAGTGGTTTCACTATTCATCAAAAATTGAAGTTTCTAAGAACAATACCAAAAATCCACCCTAAGCTACAATTGATATTCCTAATTCAAAAATGATGTCTAATTTAAAAAATTACAAAAATATAAGTTGTATTAATTAATTTTATAATTAATTTCTGTTGTCAAAACATATAACATATTTTTAAGAAACAATATTAATCAAAATATTGAAAATTGTTTATGTCCAATTTCAAAGTGAAATTAATTCAAATGACCACCATTGGATAAAATGGTAAAATTATATTCTAATTATAATTTAAAACCACTCAATAGTATAATATATCACTATAAATTATTTTGATTAAAAATGTTGTTTTTAATTATTTTTCATTATTCATTGAAAATTGGAAGTTCTCAGAAAAATACCAAAAATTCTTACATAGGCTAATTTTGATATTATGAATCCAAAAATGAAGTCCATTATGAAATATAAAATTTATATAATTTCTAAAGGTGGGTATTACTATTCATAACGGCAACTTGGATTGGTCGTGGTGTGTTAGAATCTCAAACATGCGTACAATGCAAGCTGTTGCATTATTGAAAGAGAAGTGTATCGTGGAAGCTTGGGGTGTTACATTCTCCCCTCCTTCAATAAAATGCATCCTCATAATTTTAAAATGTTCTTTGAAAATAAAAGGTTGAAAATAGAAAATACGTTTGTGGAAAACCCACATCGGAAATATGGTTAATAAAATTTAGCCTTAATAAGAGGGAAAGGGAAATGAAAAAGTCACCACCAAATTATGATCTCGATTAAGAGAACATTGGTGGAAATTAGAGACATATAATTGGAGGGAAAATGTAAATATTTATAGGGATTGATTGAGGTCATCAATAACAAACAAGTGAAAAATTGAGGGCCTCAAAGCCTTCAATCTATGTTGATTTAAAAAATCATCAGTTCAACAAAACATAAGGTATTAGGATAAAACATTTTTTGTTTCAATATCCCTTTCCTAAAGTTTACGAATTAATTTTTTCATAGAATAAGAGATAGGTATATATATATATATATATGTATTCTTGACAAGTAGAGTTTCAACCTTCAACTAATTTATACCACAAACTCATCTTTCTCTCAAAAAGAAAATAGAACTCAAAAATATTATATTTATCCTAATCATACATGGTTCAAAATATTAACACATACAATTTAGATTAGGAATACTATTTTATAATAACCAGGGACATCATATAGGCTAGTGGTCAGTAATAATGGCCTGTCGCACTATGGTTGTGGGTTTGATTCCTACAGCTTTTTCCGACGCGGCGGGTTATCCCCCGACCTACAGGTTATCCTTTTCCTAAAACTGTAGTATTATAATATTCCAAACAAAATCTTCAGAAATGTTTTAACCTTAAACAATACTATCCAGGTTAAACTTAATCCTTTCCAACCTTTATAGTTATCCAAAATACCTCTATATATACTTTCTCTACAAGGTCTCTAAATTCCAAAATCAATTCATTAGATTCCCCAAACAAAGTAAAGATTCTCTTATTGTCACAAACTAAAAATATGATTACCTTCATCATATGAAAACCTTAATGAAAACAACAAGTACTACAGTACAATCCTTATATATATCACATTATTCTTATAACCATAATATAGTTCATGAGTCCAAAAACACAAATACAATAATTATTCCACTTCAACAGTTGTAATAGAATAATATTGGCCTTTCTCCCTTGTCCTTTTATGAGGTAAGTTTCCTTGGCTCTTAGGGCATTCATTTTCATAATGCCCCATTTATCTACAATTGTAGCATTCAACATTGGCAGTCTCTTTCTTTCCCTTGCAATCACGAGCCTGATGACCTTTTTCTCCACATTTATAACAAACTCCATTTTTTTTAGGCAAGTACCGGGGTGATTCTTCCTACAATTATCGCATAATAGAAAATCCATCTTTCCATTTTTCCCTTTATCTGTCTCTTGTTCCACCATTCTCTTCTTCTCTTGCTTTACTTTATTGTCATAAGATTTAGAGAATTCCCTTTCTGTCTTGATAGAACACGAGACTATTTCTTCGTATGTTGAGAAATATTTTGTTACTAAAGCTTGACGGAGAAATGGTTTTAACCCATCAAAGAAATGATCAATCTTACTTATTGGGTTATGTATATAATCTGCAACATGCCTCGCTATCCTTGTAAAGTTACACTCATACTTTGTGACATTCTCATCCTCATTTTTCCTCAAACTCTGAAATTGCCTTTCCATATTTGCTTGATGGTCACGGGGAATGTATTTTCTATGAAAAGCTCTTTGAACTCCATCCATTCCATATTTGATACTTCATCATCTTCCTTTGTGTTTTGAATCAATGACCACCATTGATCAGCATCTCCAGTGAGGTGGTAAACTACCATGATAACCTTTTCCCTTTCACTACTCCCCAAGGCATGGAATATTTTCTCTAAGGAATTTATCCATTTCTCAGCTACTAAGGGATTTGTACTCCCATTGAATGTTGACGGTTGTGGCCTCATGAAGCGGTCTAACATTGATCCTCCACGTTGCAGATCAGGGTTCTCTATACGAGTAAGGTTATTATTCATAACCTGAGTGAGTTCTCCCAGTGTGGTGATCAGTTGATCAGCACCAGTTGTATCACCAGCTCCACTATAATTATCTTGAGCAGGAGGGAAATCCCTATATGGGGTGCGTCCATTGATACAGTTTCAATTCCTTCCACTAGGCGCCATTTCTAAAAAATTTCATAAACTATATCATTTTATGAATCAAAATATATAATTCCATACTTGTAAAACACTTAACATAAATTGAACAGTGTATGGATATAATCCATAACCATAAAAATGTTTTCATTGGGGAAGTATATACTCATAAACCATTCATAATGTTTTGTAAAGAAAATGGGAATTATCCTAAGCATATCCCCTGGGAGTGTCATAACCAAGAGTGCAGCAAGGCCTGTTGTCATGCACAATTTCCCGTTCGAGTCTAGCTCAAAGAGAAGTTTTCAGGTTTTACCCCAAGGTACAAATGTACCAGAGCCACCTCTGCCTAATCGTATCTAGACAGGGATGTATTTCTTGAAAAACTCACAAAATCTCTATAATACCAAAATTCTTGGAAGTTCTTCTATACTAATCCTTAAAGTCTATCTTAGGGATATGTGATCTAATCAGATATTTGCTAAATCTAGCTTTCAAGGTTAGTACTAAACTGCCTCTAATACCAACTGTAATGCCCCGACCCCAGTTACCCAGAGTTGGTGCATTATTACGTAACATTGTAATGATCACAAAACATCAAGTCTCGAAAGATCGATTAGTTTAGAAGCCTTGGAAATAGTAGATACATTCATAAATGTTACATTACATCATAAAGTGAAAAACTACAATAACATGGTCTTCATACTCCATACTCATATCCCCTTTACTCTATCCCTGCAGGTCTGTCATAAAATATTTCTTCACATCCTAGGAAAAATAAAACATATAAAGGGGTGAGCTCAGATGCTCAGTAAGGATAACAATATAGCAGAAACTTTCATAAATAAACATAAACATTTAAGGCAATGTATAACTAAAACAAAAGCCTTTTAAACTTGAACATCAGCATAATATGGCAAAAATAAAATGAAATAATGCAATTTACTTATTCACATGGATATTCTACTAGTCGAATAATCACATGCAATATCAATAACAACTTTTATAATGATGGAATGCATAATGACAGTCTATTATAACCACATAGTCAAGGCCTTGTGCCAAGACTACAAATAAGATTTTGTCAAGGCTTCGTGCCAAGACACTAGTTTGTATCATGAGACCTACCAATGCATCAACGAGCTATATCGGGCGCCACCCGTCAGTTATTAAGTATAATTCATTCCTTATATAAAAAGGTTTAAATATATCATAAACCATAACATAATCGTATCACATAAAACATGCATAAAGGAAATATAACATTTCCAAATTTCAATCACAAGATATCAATACAACACATTGATATAATAAAAACATTATCAAAACCAATTTCAATACAAAAATAAAAGAAAAGTAAAACATGGTATTTATTTTTCATTTAAAAAAAGTTATGGCTTGTAGAGGAAGCCGAAACTCATATAATGGTCACAGCGGTGGAGGAGTCGTTCCCGCCGCATATGTATAAAAAAACATTCCCTTTTGTATTTTAATAAAATGATTCATAAAAAAATATTCCTTTTGAATAAGAGTAATATTCAAAGGGCTTTATACACCGTATAAAAGAAAGTTGTGTATAAAATAAAATATGCTTCAATGAAAGGAGATTGAGACGAAGTCCCTTACCTCGTGTCCGACTTGACTCGATCGTTCTTTAACCACCTTAATAATAAACTAGAGTTAATTTCTACTTTCTTAAGAACCTTTTTCATGTTCATTATTCCTTTTATATCACTTATTACAATGTTTTGAACATTATGTAATTATTTCAGTTAATAACGGTCATTTTGTCGATCTTTGGTACTTGAGTCAAAAATAAACTTATTTTAATTACAAGTTGTTCATGTGGTCAAATATCCATTATATACAGAATTATATTAATGATGTAGATATCATATATATCATATATATCCAGTATATACATTCATTTATAATATTACATAACATTTAGAGGTAAGAAATGAAATGCACCTTTCATGGAGACGGTAAGTCATACCTATGCATGAACGCTACTTTCATTTATATTTCATATTTAATGTAATGAAATCATAATTATATAAAGGTATATTATAATTCCAGTATAATATCATATATAATATCATTAACTCCATCCTTTATACTTCCCACATATGGCATTAACGATTCAAATCTCTCTGAGGGGGCAGTAGTCCGCACTTCCTAAAATGAAATTATTGCATTTACCCATAATGGAAATCATAAATCTATGAAATAAATGAAAAATACATAAGAATAAGTAAAATATAAACATAATATATATCATATTTAAATATAGTGACATCTTAATGGCCACCATGAGAGGAGTTAAAAGAATATTGAACAATCATCGTTTCGTGAGGCACTAATTCGCCACCCACATAAACAGTATGTTCTTTAATCATTAGACGAAGGTGTGTGTAAGTTTAAATCAAATATTTATCATAAAAACATCCTAGTATATTTTAGATACTGTTTTTGTTACAAAATAAAGCAATAAAAAGTGTTTAAGGGGTTGGATAAGAAAAACAATACAAAAGATCATAAGAGTAGACATTACCTTAAAATCAGGTAAATCTTTTTGATTTAAGCCAAAGGCTTCCTTGGGAAGACTTATGACTAAAATGAGGATTATAGGAGTAAGATAGGAAATTTTAGAGAGTAATTTGGAAGAGGTTGGCTGAGCCAAATGGCTTTGAAGGTGCGAATATGGTGGTAGAGGATGGGTCCCTTTATAAGAGGAGAGGACGGGCACTCTTGGAAAGTCATGAAATGTTACTTTATTATGAAATGATTTTCAGATTTTAAAGGTCCCAAAACGATATATTTCGATGATAAGGTGATAGGAGTTCGAAATCCACCCATCCCATAGGCTTTAGAGAAGTGTATGTCTTATATTTTACATTATCTTTTCATTTTATTTAAATCGTTCATTACTGAGGTAATCGTGCATCATCATGGTGTCATAAATAAATATATTTTTTTAATGCCTAAAAATTATAAAAAAATTATGATGATGTAGGAAATATTTTTATATTTCCAATTAATATTTATAGTCGAAATGTTAACTTAAATAACCCCATGTAGTAATTGTTTTAGTGAAACAACACATGTTTGTGACAATTTTATTTTTACTTTAAATAAAAAGTTATTAATGTCATTTTCTTACCCAAGTGTCTCCATGGGGTCCCCAAGTTGACCCATGGATTTTCTTGGTCGTCCATGACTTTTCCAATAAGTTTAGGACAAGTGTAAATGTAATTTCATATTATTATAACATTATATTTACCTTAAATTACACTAATTACCTTTAATCGTGATTAATAAAACTTAAAAGTTATTATTCACCAAAAATTATTTTAATCTCATTGAACCACATTTTACATACTAATGAAAACCATGTATGTCGGATTTTTGAAATTAAATTCACAAAAGTGGTAAAGATTCATTTAAATGAAAAATTAGTTTTTTAACTACCACATAGTGGTAACACTATTCATCAAAAATTGATGTTTCTCAGAACAATACCCAAAAGCCACCCTAAGCTATAATTGATATTCTGAATTCAAAAACGAAGTCAATTTTACAAAATCCCAAACATATAAGATGGTTTAATTAATTTTAAAATTAATTCTCATTGTCAAAACAAATAGCGTGTTTTTAGGAAACAATATCAATCAAAAGATTGACAATTGTTTATGACCAATTTCAAAGTGAAATTAATTATAATAACCACTATTGGATAAAATGGTAAAATTATATTCTAATTATACTTTAAAACCACTCAATATTATAATTTATCAATATAAATTATTTTGATTAAAAATGTTGTATTAATGTATTTTTCACTATTAATCGAAAATTGGACGTTCTTAGAAAAATAACAAAAATTCAACATAGGCTAATTTTGATATTCTGAATCCTAAAATAAAGTCCATTCTAAAATATAAAATTTATATAATTTTAAAAATTGGGTATTACTATTCATAACGGCTACTTTGATTGGGCGCGGTGTGTTAGAATCTTGAACTTGCATACAATGTAAGCTGTTGTATTATTGAAAGAGAAGCATACCGTGGAAGTTTGGGGTGTTACAAGTTTCATCCTTAGAAACCTAATAATAATCAGTCCTAATAAACCACGAGATCGTAACGTAAATGACTTACCATGAGTTTGAGTTTCATCGAAAACACTATATCCTCATATATAAGAAATCTTTATTTATGATAAATCAATAAATTAGTATTTTACATACTTATAATATTATATATTATCATATTTTAATATTTTAATACCCATTTTTTGTAATTATTTATTATAATCATCATTTATGGGTGTTAAATGTTTTTTTCATAGGATGATTGGTTTTGTAATTATGATAATTATAATTTGATCATAATTAAATAATATATATAATATGAATAATTATATAAATAATATGTTTTTTATTATATAAATATTAATAACCACTCATAAAAAAGAAGGGAATGAAAAATTAATTACACAGTTCCTATAGATGGTAGGATGTACGTACTAATGATTTTTTTTTATATTTTGATAACCTGAATGGAAGAAAGGTAAAAACCTATTCACCATTAAAAAATAGATATAATAAAATATATATCATATGTATTCTTTAAATCTATATTTATTACCATCCATGTAAAAATAAAATTAATAATGAAATACATCACTTCGTGGAGGCAACACCCAAAATGTATACAGAAGCTATACTAAAATTTTATAATCATTTTGGGGGTAATAAAAGATATTTGAGGTTATAATTAAAAATAATATATTTATTCCAAAAATATTATTCATATATACATTAAATCCATCATTGTATCAATCTATTAGAGACAAGGATGGAAAAGTAATTATATTACATTTTGAGGAAATAGTCCATCGTATGCATGAATAACAGTTTTGTTTCCCATTTGATGGATGGGGATATAGATGTATCACATTGATTAAAAATAATAAAATATTAGTATATTATAGAAACTTATTTCCTTGTATCAAATTTTTTGAATAGTATTATAAGGGGTGAATGAATAAATAAATAAAATTCTCAATTATGAATGATACCCCTTCTTCAGACAATATCATTAGAATAATACCTAAATCCTTACTACAATGAAATTTTTATCCTAAAATTTCCACTAGGATGTGGAATGGGAAGTAAAGAAGTCATTTGGGAAGTTTTTTTTGAAATAAAATGATTTTTATGTGTGAATAAGTGAGAGGACGAGGTTTCCAATAATAATTAAGTTCAATCCCACACTAGTAAATTTTCTATGATTTACATTAATTTATCTGTATTTAAAGAAAAGATTTATCCAAAGTGGAGAATTATTCCCTAATAGATGAGATAATGTTTAAATATGGATTTATGATTTAAATTAGCCATTTTGGGACATTTTAACAATTATCATTCTACTTTAACACCACAATAACCTCATTTTGACCTTAAACAAAGCAGCAGATTGTTATTATATTTATTGTTAATTACGATAAAAAATCAAGTTAAAATTTTTAACTAATATTGATTATTCTAATTCCAAATATATAATCCATTTTATTAAATTTAATTTATAGATGATATCAAATTTAAGTTGAAATTAAACTCATGCTCATTAAGGAAAATTGGGTTTCCAATGAAAATGGTTTCATAAATAGAAAAAGTAATTATACAAAAAATTATATTAAATTGATTAAAAAAATAAATTGGATTAATTATAATTTAAAGGAACTAAAATAATGTTTCAACCATTTGAAAACAAAATGGATCTTTTTAAATTCTTTTAATTAAATGATAGTATTTAATAGAAACCATTGTTTTCACTATTCATTAAAACTTAATTATTGCTGAAAATTATCTAATAGTAACTCTATGATAATTTATTATGTTTTTATTTAAAAATTATGATTAGTTTTTATTTTGAATTGTAAAAAATAATTTTAAAATAAATTTCAAACATGTGTCAAAAAATATGTTTATAAAAATATTATTTTAGTATAAAATTTAATTTAATCTTATCCAATGCATAGTATAAAATTTATATTAGTGATTAAATATTTTATAAAATATAAAATATATAAATATCAATAAAATGATCCATAAAAAGATATTAATTTAATTTATTGGTATAAAAAGCATACAATGTGTAGTAAAATTGATTTTGAAGAAAATGTTTCCATTATTTTCAATTGGTTTTTATTTTCAACTCTATTTAATTAAGAACCAAAGAAAAAAATTATTCATGTTTAAAAAATAAATTTCATAACATAGTTATTCATATTTATACACCCTAATATAATTTATTAGAAACAAATGTCCCATTAAATAATAATATTATAATACTATATCACAGTTTCATTAAACTTTTTATTCATATTATTTTTTACAACTTTGGTCATTAATATATATCTAACATTAAATAGATAATATTATTCAACAATATCATGATAATATGAGTTCATTTTCTCGGTTCGGACCCTGGGGAAAAAAATTTAATGATTTTTTAATCCATTAAAATTTATTTTTCAATCGCTACAACCAAAACATACATTTGAGTGACATGTGATCAATTCATAGATTTAAAAAATTAATCACTGATCATTACACCATGATTTCATGACAATTTAGGGACATTTTTTAGGTTCTCACCGTTTGAATTTTAAATCAATAACAAATACACATTTATCCATTCTGAGTAAATAGCATGTTGTCTATGGTATATTTATTGTCACAAAATAAATGGTGATTGTTGATGGATTATTTCATGAGAAGAAAATGTATTTCTCTATTTTCATCATTTGACTTATTTTAAAAAAATATATAATAAAATAACTTATTTGATCAATTGGAACACAGTGTTCTTCAAAATTACATACAATATATTCCTACTTGTCATGAATCAAATAGTGACCATCGATATGTATTGTCAAGTCAATCTAACATGATTTTTTTGTCTTTAGCCTAATGATTAATTTTTTATACTTTATGTTATTAAAAAGTCCACTTTTCATTTTATTGAGATCACCACACATTGAATTGATAAGTTTTTGGTGATTATACGATAATTATATGTCATATATTATGTTTTGGACATTTTTTGTCTGTTTTTATACTTTTAAAAAAAATTTAACTTTTTCATTACTGAAAATCATTTTGGATCATTGATGTGTAATTTATTCCCACATCTCTGACATCAAATAGGGTCATAACTGACATGACATATAAGAAACTACTTGATATGTTTACATCATCACAACACACATCGTATAATTTATGGAATAGAAATACAATTATTATAAACATCTAGGATGTAGATATGTTAAAACCAGTTTTGACACAAATCTTTTAGTCTCCACTATGATGGATTCTCTCGAACTCTATGTCTACTCAAATATCACTCTCATATTTATATTCCTATCCATATGCACTTCTAAACAAAAAATATTTTGTATGAACAACAATTAGTAACCAAAAATCCCATGGAAAATCCTAATAAAAATCACATTATGTGGAATTCCCATGAAATCTACAGTTCTACTATTTCTGATTCCATAGAAATTACCACCTTATAAGTAAAATGTTTGATAAATCACACCTTCTAAATCCAAAAGTGACGCATCAAGAATTTTATATATGGAAGATGCATTCATTGTTTACCCAATAAAATATCAGGATGTGTTGTATACATTTTTCATGTTCATGGAAACATGATGATATCATTAACAGACACTACAACAAAGGAGTTTTCATATTGATAGAAGACCATTTTCATGACAACTATGAACATTGATTGTTCATATGAAATCCAGAAAGGCATGAAAATGTTCACATACAATCAGTGTGTACACCTAAATGTTATCATAGGAATTTTATCCTCTATATCTAGAAGCTACTGGTATCCTAAGTACATGCAATTCTAAGTGAACCATTGGGATCCTAGTAATTGGTCAAAAAATCAGGGATCCATTGAACTCATGAATTATATATTAATTACCTATAACTCAACAATCATCATATGACATAATTAATTTATATATATTACACATCATACAAGGGTTTGATCAGATAGTCAACATACTAATATAAGTTGACCACTAGAGAAGTTGTTAATATTGGCTCTGCCATAGGATCCATGTATGCCACATGCAATATAATATCTCCAATCTGGCTCATTTTTTGTCCCACTCAACATGTTTTAACATGCCATTCAATGGTCAAAACAACCTTCTCCCACTTTGGTGTAGTAATGAATAAACACATCCACTAGTAGTGCTGGTAAGATTGATAAATATTTATACATTCTATTCTGATGATCACATTGAAGCTTTTAATATCAATGATAGTGAAGTACCACATGTGTTCATAGACTCCATCAACCATAGGGAATATTGGGTATCTCTAAAGACAGTCATCCATTTAACCCAAGGGTATATGAAGAAAATGAGTCTTAAAACATAAATCAATAAGTAATTCAAGTCCATCAGTAATTTTTATTTGTAAAAATAATATAAAGAACCAATTTCAAAAAATGTGGTAGAACGAGTATGAGCGATCATTCTAGTACCGCAATCTTTTAGTGGTAACTTTCAATAGTTGAGCAGATCCTGATCCAAAATTTACATTCTTCTTACCTTATATACATACCACATTCCTTTATATACCTATCTAAACTATGTTACAATCCTCTGAGTCGTATTAACTTTATATTGAGGCCCCTAGCCAGTCCCATGTCTCCACACCTATGTCTTTCAAGTACCCCCATAGTACCTCATATGTTATTATATTGTTAAATTTTTTTATAAATTCTTTATCATGTCGTACCGATGACAATTGATATGTGGCATTAGATATATTTTTTTGTAATTACCCCTTAATAAAAAGATAAAACTCTTAGTACCTACTTTTTCCATGGATGATGAAGAAGAATCCATACTCTTCATTGGATCCCTTACAACGCTCTACCTTGAGTTCAATACCTTCTTATTTATAATACTGGATGTATCACAAGGAATTATATTGATGGATGAAGAAAAACCAATATTCGTGTCCCCCTCCAATCCCTTACCAATCATGGAAATCATGATAAGAAATATGTGTACATTGTTTTACCCATACTATGTACATATCAACTCTGATAAAATCAAATTAAAATGTAAAACATCTTGTCCTTTTGAGGATATTTTATATAAAATAGAGGATAAATGTGAAGCAACACTATAAAACATTATGTGTATGATAGTACATCCATCACACATTGTTGATGTTCCATGAAATTTTGATATTAGAAAAGATACTATGTACCTAGATTTATCTCCATGAATAATAGGACCTTTGAGGTTATCCATGGAATAATTTCACACTTTCCAGATTGAAGAATAACATATCACCATTTTATAACAGCTCATTGAATCACAAAGTTCACTAGCTTAACCTTTTGATTCAATAAGGTAGTTACAGGGTGAATGTTCATATCCGTGATTCATATCCATTGTAGTCAATCCCAAGGGATTCTAGTCTCCTAGAAGAATGGAGGATGTTGGAGCTAAATGTAATCCTCCTTGATGAATTGTCCGTTCTACCTAAACCACAAATGTAGGTGTCTGAAAATTTTCTTGTATAACTGGTGGTAGAATAGAGATGTAATCTATTACGAGAGGGACCTAGATCCCTTCTCAAGGTCATCATATTATATGTTATTAAGTGGGTAGATTCTAAAAAATTATAAACATAGAAAAACTATAACATCATACTTAATTAATAAGCCCTAATGTGAATTGGAACAAAAATTTGATTATTAAAATCCAACCCTATAATGCTTTTGTTAACAATAAATAAACAGACCACAACTGATAATTCTCAAAAACCAGTCATATTTTTTCATTCCTATATCATTGAAACAACCATATATATTCAAAAAATCACATAATTAATATGTTAAAAAAATAAATGAAAAACAGATATATTAATCATTGGTGTAATTGAGTCTCTACATATTATTTATTTATAAAAACATAGTTACTTATTACAACTAGAATAAATGTTTTTGGGGTTTCAATTACACATGGTATGTGTGGTGTTATTTGTGAGGCCAAAAAAATAAAAAAACACACACAAAAATATAAATAAAAAATCAATTTTTGAGGTGATGTGTTTGAAAATAATGTAGAATGTACTAATGAAATAATAGAAATTATTGGGAAATGGAGGAATATAGGGAATAAGGCAATAAAATTACAACTATCATACTACATTAAATTAATAAAAGGAAGATATCTATTATAATAAAGTTATTTTCAATTATTTCAATAATATAAGTGATGCTCATGATCCACAAATCACTCACATCTATGTACCACACATATCAGAGTCTCTTGTTCGAGATAATATTTCAATCATTACTCTAGTGTAAATTTTATAAATTATGGATAATATTACACCAAAATTTTATAGTTTTCATTTATTTGATAAATATTAAATATTTTATAAGTTAGATATCATCACCTATTTATCATTATGTTAGTTTAAAAAAGATACTCATATTGAATAAAAGAGTTATATCTGAACTTAAATTCCACTAAAAACATTTATTAAAACTAGAAAAAAAGTATTTAGAAATTAAAATTCATTACAATATGATTTATTATATTTTATTTAGACACTAATGATCATAATAGAAAAAATAAAACTCAAATTAATAATTTTTATATAATATAACATTCTAAAAAAGGTGGAAGAGAATATCATCCTGATGATTGTTTTATTTCACAAGGTCTATGTTAACTTCCATCTTATCTAGGTCTGTGACACATATCCTCTATGTGTTACCTTGATTAATGATGTATAATGGATCCCCAAAATTCTTATTTATAATTATTTGTTTTTATTAATTTTCCAACTCATTGCCTCAATCAATAGATTTCCATTATCTTCTCTTTTGTAGCTTGTACATGGAAGCTTTGATGTCCCACCACCTCCCCCAAATGAAAGGATCTAATCATTTGAGGAAAATATGAATCACCCACATGTTAATGTTAAATAAAAAAATTCAATGAACCTAGATTTATTTCTAGGATAAAATAAAAATATAGTTTATATGAAAGAAATTATTGAAGCATCACTTGTACTCAACTTTGACCACAACCTCACTTTTACCAAAATCCATTACAGTCAAAATATAACGGACCATAAAATGATGTTTTCCGCCCATAAAAATAATTATTCACGTGATTTTTACCATTATAAAAAATGAAAACCCATAAAAAGGAACCTCACATAAATAAGTAGTGTCCCTTGTTTACGACATCATTACACTTCCATTAACACCACAACAGATCATTATGCAATCCTCATTACGAAAACATTACAAAACCTCCACTACTAAAACATTCATGGCCTCCGTTAATTAGACAAACTATGTCACAAAATCATTCTATGTCACTTGTTATATCTTACCAACGGTTTCATCATCATCCCATATCATCTTGTTTATCATCAATAATGTTGTCATCGTAGTTCATTGAAAACCATGAATCCATTACACCATCATCCTGAACTTCAACAACCCTAGTTCATCTCTTAGATTCTTATTCCATTATATGTTAGTATCAGACTTATAGACCTCGAAATGGGTTCACATATATCTAAAACTATTAATATACATTGGTTGTAGATATTCATCCTAGGTATAGTGTAAATCCACAACATTGACCATGATTTTTTTTCTTTTCTTCTTAAATAGTGGGTGTTGCCTTCTTCTGATATCACCCATATAGGCTATGGAATCAGTTTATAGAAAATCCACAACATCTACCTAGTTCTTCCCCAAATAAAAAATAGAATCACATAAAGTCTATGGTTTTCTTTTTGAAGGGGTTTTCATGAATTATATCCCATTCAATTGATTTAATGAATATATTAACATCCTTATATTCTTCATCTCTCTCCTTTAAACTTGGAATTTTATAAACTACATGAAATTATATCATCATCTAAACATCAACACTCAACCTAGTAATATGAAAGACTTATTTATCTTCTATAATAATTCAATGTGGTTGGTTTCCCTCATCCATCCATTATTCATCCAAAAACTCATGATCTGTTTCAAATTGTTTTTTTCATTAAAAATCTATCAACGTCTTAGTTCATTCATCATCCCTATTGTAGTATTATCATGTTGGGAATCATAATTTTTATGTCACTGATTCTAATTACACATGAAGTAATTCTCAGAGTGAGTTTTATCAATTAGGATTACATTTTTTGATTTACAAGAGTAATGGAAATTTTTCTTTTATTACGAAATTAATGATCAATGCAAATAAAATATGCATGATAGTTGGGTTATCTCATACAAATGATCCATGAAATTTTCAAAATCCCATTATAGTAAAAAAAATTATTGGAATCTTCAATATTTTTTTATTTTCTTCCGATCAAGGCTAGTGGTCATTGCATATTTTATAGGAACATTCCATTTTATTTTCCAAGTATGGTCTTATGGGGTGGATCATGGTCTCTTCATCCATTATTCATAAATACTTCACAAGGATCGATTATACTTAAAAAAATAAAATAAAAGATTAATAACATTAACCATGTAAACACAAATAATTTAAAATAATCATTACCCCTAAATTTAAACATAGATTTATATATATGATATACAAAATGCTATAATATTAACATAAAAAACATTAATTGTTACATTTATTAATTAACAAATAAAGAGAAATAAATATGTAAATAAACATATTAAAAACACATTAATTTTTATAAAAAACACTTCCAAATAATCATATAATAAAAAAATAAAAATCTTATACAAAATGCATATGGTATTTATTTATGTAACAAAAATTAACTAAATAGAATATTATATCATATGTGGAATTTTTTTAAATCAAAACGAATAAAATTAATATTTGTAAAAAATAAATAATTGAAAAAAAAATTTATATCTTAATACATATTATAATTTAAACATAAATATAATTATTTTAAAACTAAATTCATTGATATAATATTTTAATTTAAATATTATCACAACGCTATAATTAAACAGTTTATGGAATATTTTTACATAAAAAACATAATTTAAAACCCAAAATTAGTGTGGTAAAATGAAATAATTAAATGCCACATCAATTTCCTTCACATATAAGATGTTTTTTATCCTCAAGAAACCAATTAGTTGTGATTCAGTTGTAGAAAATGAATCAAATTTTTTTAAAATAAGATATTCAATAATGGTTTTAATTTTAAAAAAATTACAACATTGGTTCTCTCAAATACAAAAATGTGAATATACACAAAAATGAATTATATTCAGTGAAATATTGGTTTCTATTATTTATAAAATAATTATGAAATCAATGTTTTCAATTGAAATTAACCAAAATAAATTTTCATCCAATAATAACTTTATACATCACTTTACCTCAAGGAAAACATACTAAAAAAATTTAAAAACCATAATCAATAGACATTTTATGGAATTTGGTGGAGTAATAATATATTAGTGAAATAAATAAATCACCCAATAGTAAATAAATAACCAATAAAAATGAAAATAATGATTGAGATAAAGAATAATAATTTAACTTTTAATATTATTTTCAATTAATAATACTATTTTATACATATATTAAGATTTAATGTGAAATATAAATTTTCATAGTCAATTATTAATGTAAAAAAATTCCTATAATTTTTCTGAAATTCATATTTTTCAAGGGGAAATGATGAATTATTTACCAACAAAAATCCAATATTTAATTGTTATTAATTTACTCAATGGGGCATTGTATCTTTAATGTAGAAAAACATCATCACTCAACAAAATAGATTAATCCATACTTAAAATATCACAATCTTGAAAACTTTTTCAATTTTTTGATGGGTTCATAATAAAATAAAATTTACATTACCTAGGTCCCATCCCCTATAAATAATCCCATGAATTTTCAATAATGATGAATATCAATGTTGGATAAATTTTAAAAGAATTGTTGTTCAAATAAATTACAAGCATATAATATAGAATGGATAATGTAAAATGTAATAAGAATGTTAAAAAATTAATTTCTCAAATAAAATCAATTTACAAAACATGAATGAAATTATATTTTCCATAAAATTAATACATCACATGACATGAAATTTAGACATTAAGAATGCATCAAATTATAATTTTCATCAAATATTTTTCAAAGAAGCATATAAAATTGGATGCACCTATAATATTGCAGAAAATATAGTGAAAACAAGGTATGAAAAACAATATTTACTAATATTATATCACATATCATAGAACAATATGAATTAATTTTCAGAAATGAAAAAAGAGACATTTAATATTATTCAAACTGATATGGAATACTTAAAATTAAACAACATAAACAAGTACTTCACTAGTATAAAGAATATATTATATTTATGTTTATTAAAAATGCATTATTATAGGTTTATAATAAATTAAATATAGAACAAAATTTACAACATACAAGAAATAAAAAAAATCATAGGAATCATGAAATTTATGTTCCATAAAGAATATATCATGAGATGAAAATTAAGGGAAAATGAAATTGGTTATTGAAGCATTTATCTCCTTATAGAATTGAATAATAGTCACAGAACTTGTTGTGGAAATTTTATCATTAGGTCATTATGAGGGGTGGTAGAGATACTTCAAATATAAAATAAAATAATGTTTGAAGAATTTATTTTGAAATGTATGACAAATCAAGAATTTCAAAAACCATGGGTTATATCCTATGAAATGATAAATATTAATTCATCTTCGGGTGAGGTTAATAAATGATTGATTAAGTATTATTACAATGATAACCATTAACACCCATTTCCTACAAAATAATGTTGGGAGGGTTGAAATGTAAACCATCATAATAACAAATCAATGATTCTAAAATGAGGTGATATATTAAATTTAATTAAACTAATTAATATATGGTTCATGTTCAATCTCAGGAATGGTCATAAACATGAAACAAATATGAAAACATATCCTAGTAAAAATTATTTTCTATTTGTTATTTATTATTTATGTAATGATGATTTCATTAATAAATTAATTAATCTATTAATTTAATTTTTTTAACCCTAATGACAATTTAATTTCACTTAGAGATACACCTGATAAAATAATTCCAAGAAAATAGTCAATATATACAATTATTATATATATTTACATTTAATTAATTGGGAATTTATTAATTCATTAAAAATATTATTACAACAAAAAACACATCTAATACCAATAGTGTAAATATGTTTTAGTACTGTAAATTAATATTTTAATTCAATTTCATTATATATTTTATTGAGAGGCCTCTGGATATAAACATACAATGTACATTTTGTGTTCATAATTTTTCTGGCACCCATGGTAATGGTCTAGGGATTCAGCATGTATCTTGCCCGGACTACGTGGTGTGTACTAACCAACTAAACTCCATGGATTAGGCTTGTTGTATGTCCCCAAAAACAACCAAAAGAATTGGTGACTTCCTTGGACATGTAAAAAACGATTTAAACTCCAATTAAACTGGCTACATGTCATGTATTTTATTATGTTTACATGTTTTCAGTATAACATGGTTAAAAAATACATATTTTATCAAATGGTTACCATTAATTTCAACGATAAAGCACATATATTTCACATTGTGTATGTTAGAAACACGATACGTAATATTACAAGTCAATTGCTAGAATGTCTCTATCAATCTGTGTTGTATAATAATTTAGACACATGTTTTTTACTTTTTCATACATCATGTATCCTATGACTCATCCAAGTGAAATGCACATGGGTACATGGTGTGAACTCATCCTACATACTGTGCAAGCCATTATAACATTCAAAATTCATTGCATGTCCATAGAGTATCACTGATTGACCATCATATATTCAATGTCCATTAAGAACATATGAATATTAAATGAATTAATTAAAATAAACATTTCATTTAAAATGTGTATTGATGAATAAAAAATCTATAAATAAAACATCATACCATTATTACATAATTATATAAAATTAAATAAATAGTTATAAATTTAAAAGTGACCACTCTGATAGAACATGAAGGTTATGAGTGTAGTGTAAGAACGTACACTTCATAGGAAACATAATGTTTTTCTTCATATATGATCAATCACTCTCATATTGTTCATGGAATTATTATCATGACCAATGAAGATTTTCAAATGGGATTTGGATATGAGAAATAATAGATCCTTGAGATTATATTATAACATTAAAATTATAATTAATTTAATTTAATTATAAAGAAATTATTAATATGTCATAGGATATTTCCTAAAATTGGTTGTTAATCATCTGAAAACCCATTTCTCGATTACCATTATTTCAATTTTAGGATTCAATTGTAGAATCCCTCCAGTGAAGATCCATATATGTTCCTTTAGTCCTTGAGCAACAATAATGTTACCTCAACATCTAGCAGTATGGATCTATTATCTTTTATTATTCAGCTTAAACACAACATGTTCTATAGGTATTTGATGAATATCTCTTATTATTCTTGTTAGTGATAGGATTAGAGAAGGAAAAATACGAGAGATAAATCTATTGTCTGCAATTATTGGAAATTCTATATTAAACTTAGATTAATAGACATAAGAATCTATTTATAGATTTAGGGTTGAGTTTAAAATAGTATTTAATTTTATAATGATCCTTAATTGAAACAATATTCCTCATATAGTATCTAGTATATTTATTTATAAAAATAAACTAAATAATCTACGATAGGTTTATAGGGATCATTAACCAAAGAAATCGTAAAAAAAAAAGAAATCATGGAAATCTCATGGTTATTGCTCCATAATCCAAGGAAACCACCTCCAAAAACATCTCCAAGATGCTTCCAAGAACATCCAATATCAGAATAATCAAACCAAATGTAACTTATAGTTGGAAAAACATCACAATTTCATAAATAACCATCTTTAACTCAAGCTTGTTTATTTCGTATGGAATAAGTTTTAAGTACCCCAACACACAAACTGAGATTTTTTACTAAGATCAATCAAATAAATCCCTTCATCCTTTTTATCTATATGTATAATAACATCATTACTTTTATGGTTTTGGAATCATTGTAGAGAAAGGATTTCTAAATCAAAATAATAGTCCCTTCCCATAAACAATTATTTCAATGTCAAGGATTAGTAATAACAATAATGTTTAAAAAATTCTATCGTATTCTTCTAGTTTTAAAGACTATGATTTTTCCATCCCATTATAATCATTTTTGAAATAATAAGATTACCAAATAATGATATACA
The DNA here is from genome assembly GCA_963277665.1 of Viscum album. Taxonomy (NCBI): domain Eukaryota; kingdom Viridiplantae; phylum Streptophyta; class Magnoliopsida; order Santalales; family Viscaceae; genus Viscum; species Viscum album. Next base: position 1,703,622,351 of record OY728156.1, on the reverse strand, counting down.
AAAAATAATATGAAGGTATAATTAAAAAACTAATTTATATTTTAATATTAATTTTATTTCATAGATAATTATGTATTAAAAAGTTAATATATATATATATATATCATTATAAATATAAAACATTTTAATAAATATTATTGATTGAAATTTAATATTGAAAATATAAAAAATTAGAAATAAAATAAAATTCATGAATTAAAAAAATAAGCTAATTTATATATATCATTGATGTTTTCAAAATTTTAATGCATCATCAAATTATATATTATTTTTAGTCAAATGATGATAATATTTTTTGGATAATATTAAAAAGAATGGGTTTTAATGAAAATGACAACCATGTGTCAAATTGACTAAAAATGAAGTTGTATTAGATTTGAATGATTTTAAAAAAATACATCAATGTAAAAAAACCTATAAAATGATCTTAAATATTCATTGAGTCACACAAAAAAAATATCTTAATTTAATTTGTTACATATGAGGACAAAAAAATATCCAATGACATGCGGTTTTATTAAAATGACTAAAAATGTGTTTTTATTTATTTAATTGTTAAAATATATGCACTAAAATGGACTTAACCTATCAAATAATTTTATCCATTCAGGAAACCATAGGTAAAGTATCATTTGTTAATATTTTATGTGTATTTATAAAAATTATGTCACACTAATGTGTGATGAGGTTAGAATAACTGAAACCAATTTTATTAAACTTAAAGGTTATCAAATAGTCATTAATGGGTCAATTCCCACCCAATTGCTGATTATTATCATGACCTAATAAGAACATGTCCATAATTTAATTTATAACATTTTGGAATAGACCACATTGAAATCTAAATTATGATATGCTTGGAATGAATAATAGCATGTTATATTGATATAAAGTTAAAAAAATTTATTTTTCAAATTCTAAAAATCTTGAAAAAAACCTCATTTTCCGTGAAATCATAGTAAATTTACCAGTGACTAATTTATGACTTGTATGAATAGACCACATTGAAATCTGATGTGTAGTTCATTCATAATGAATAAAATTATGTTTTTTTAGATTTTTGAATTTAAAAATAATTGTATTTGGGATATAACTTATAAAAAGACCTTGGGATTCTGTTAAATAAAATAAAAACATCCTAAATTTTAATTTTTGATCTGTATGAATAAATGTAATGTCAATAAAACATTTAGTTTGTTTAAGAATGATTAAAACTACTTCTTTATTTCTCTAAATGTCTTGAAATTTTTTTCAAATGGTCAAAAACTGTCATAAAAACATTGATTGAAATTATATGATATAAAAATTAAAAAAATGTAAATTTTTACTTATTTCAATTGACCCCACATCAATCCAATCATTGGTTTTACCTAAATAAAAAAATAATTGGTTTTACTAACTTAGAAGCGAATAAACATGATTCAGAGGGATAAAAATAGAAAAGCTCATAATTTTTCATAATATCATAGACATTGATTGTTGATTATCCTTATACAAGTATGAATTTACCTCTTATCAATCCAATATGCATTATAATCAAAATGACCTTGAAAATAGTTTTATTAGACCAAAAAGTAATGAAATATATGAATCCAACAGTTATAATCTCACTAAAAACCTCATATTTTGAGCTCACCATATGTTAAATTCATGGGATGTATTTTAATAGATGTTAAAAATTATTCAGTAGTAACATTCTAATGATGTCATGATAATCTAATATTATTTTCCATGTTTTGAACAATTATTTTTTTCTTTATTTTGTATGTACATCATTTGAATTCATCTTTTAATTATTATTTTCACAATATTCCTACTGCTCATGTGATTAGGATTATATCATATATTTCATCCATTAAATACAATTTCAATATTTATATCAATATATAGAATTATGTGATCTACCTCAATAACATAAATTTATTTTATTGATCTTGTTTCTAGTTTCAACTTCTAGTTCAAATTTAACTCCAACTTATAACTACTTAGTCTCTATTGATTAAACTACTACTTATGGATTCTTATATTTCATTATTTTTCCTTTTACATTTCTATTTTAACTATATTATTGATTAATTTTTCCTTTATTTAAGTTTTTATTTACAAATCTTCTTATATTTTTTAGTACACTTATATTGCATCAGTTATTTCTCCTCTTACATATGCATCTACATTCTTTTTAAATTATGAAATTAATATTCTATATTGAATATTGGGGTTTTACTTATTTTTGTTATCCTTATGTTTTTACATTATTATATGTTACTATTTATGGTTTTCTATAAATTTTCTTTCTTCTCTTAAATCTATTTCTATTTATTGTTAATTATTATAATGGTATGTGACTCGAATAATTGGTTTAACATTATCTTATTATTATTTATCCATTTATGTTCTTTAATAAAATGATTCCATCATGAAACATTAACTTTTTTTGTTTGAATTTGTTTTCTCCATACCCTTTTATTTTGATTAATTTCATCTCTTACTTCTCAAAATTGAATTTTGAGCCTTCTCTATTTCTTCTTGTATTGTTTTTTTATCATCAAAATAATTTTCTAATTTTATTTTTACGTTTAAATTTCATTTTATATATTTTTTTATTTTGAAACATTATAATAATTTTTTCATCCTCCTTCTATTTTTATTGATTTTCCATTATTCATACAGTTGATGTAAGAACCCAGATCTTCGTTTTCAGATATGTCTTTCTTTTTCCTTGAGTTTTTGAGAAAATATGAGTTTCTGGGAATCTTTTTAGTACACGTCGTGTACTTTATGTGTACACACCGTGTACTCCCTTAACGTGTCAGGCCGTGTGCTTGCCATGTCCGGGCCACACACACGGTGTGTAGGGGTGAAGTGGAGTCGCTTAAAGCGGAGTATGGAAAAGTAGAGTACACGACGTGTACTCAAGAAGTACACGACGTGTACTCAAGAAGTACACGCCGTGTATTTTTTTCATTAAATGGACCAGGATCATGCCTAAGCGACAGAACTATCTTTTTCTCTAGCGCCTTCGACCGAGAGAGACACATACGACCGCAGATCTTCTCTAAGCCCCTAATCCTCCGTCCGTTCTCTGAATCGGCCACCGTCGATTGCATTGGAACCACAACGGTGAGTTCTTCCTTCTCTTGGATCTTTGATTTCCAATTCACAATCTTTCTTAAGAAAACATGGGTTGAACGTTTTGTGCATTTCCATAGATCTATTTCATTCTGAGGAGAATGAAGCCTCGTGGTTCTAGTATATCGATCTTTTAAAATCTAGGTTGGTGGTTTGTGCCTTAACATTCAATGTATTTGAGTTTTATGTGCAAATTCCACCAATACCCATGGATGGGGTATTGCGTGTTTACCTTTTTTCCCGTGTGGTTATTCCTGCCTTGCTTGCATGCTTGTGTTGAGGTAAATTGATCAAGTTTATGGATAATTGTAGTGCTTGGATGTTTTTCCCATGATTTGTTCTTGTTGAAACCTTTGGGTCTCTTTAGCCTTTGGTTGTTGTACATGTTTCCATGACTTGTGATCATATGATGGAATGATGTTGTTAACATTATTGTTGCTCTGTATACTATTTAGCCAAGTATCTCTATAGGTGTACTTTGGTTAGCCAAGTAGCTCTTTAGCTATAATCTCGCCTTATAGCATTAAAATACACTCACTGGCATGGGACCGTGAGAAACCGGAGCTATATACTATAATGGATAGACCAAGTGAGCTTCCTAGAGAGTCTTATACATTATAGACTATACAGGGATAGACTGAGTGAGCTTCCTCAGAGAGTCTTGAACATTGTATACTAATTGGGATAAGCTGAGTGAGATTCGCATAGAGTCTTAGTTATTATAGACTATAGGAGGGTATACCGAGTGAGCTTCCTCAAAGAGTCTTTACCTTGTTTGAATGTCTTTAAAAACTTCCCAGGCTAGAGGAGGGATTAACTGAGTGGGCTTCCTCAGAGATTTTGTGGTATACCTGACGCTATAGGAGGATTGATCGAGTGAGCTTCCTCAGAGTGTCTCTAGACCTTGGTGCCAAGAGGGTTAGACCACATGATCTCCCTCAAAGAGTCCCTGACTACCCTAGACTATAAGGGGAATTGATCAAGTGAGCTTCCCTAGAGAGTCTTATAATTTATTATAACCAAACCAGAGGGGTTGGGCTGAGTGCACTGCCCATAGGGTTGTGGTACATCATGGATAGGACCAGACGAGATGGCTGTGAGTACTTCCCAGAGGGTTTCCTATTTGTGTTAGTTGTTGCTTCACCGCTACTTGTTGTTCTGTGGATTGATCACTGTTGTATATCATCATGTTTACTGCTTACTGATTATTGCCTACTATTGCTGCAAATGTTTACTATTTTTTTGTAATATTACCTACCATATACTCACTGACTGTTAGGAATAGATCTTTTGGGGGTTTCCTACTATGATTTAGTCTCACACCCTATTTGGGTCATGCTTTTAGGCCCAGACAGACTATGTTGTTGCAGGTATAGATAGGGGAAAGCGCCCTTCCACTTTTGGTACTTGATTTCTTTGGAGTAAGAGATCATGGGACCAAGCTTTGGCTTGCAATGCTGAGAAGCTGTTTACTTTCTTTTGGACTGGTTTTGGTACTATTTTATTTTTCAGCATTGTGACTTGTTTGGATGATTTCCTAGATATGTATCATGCATAGTTTCTTATATATACATATGAACACCAGTTTTTTAATGATATAGTCGTTCTGCTGTTTATTATTGTTGGTTATTTACTGCTTCTGCTCTTTCATGTTTATTTACTTCTGATATGTACTCTGCCAATGAGTTCATAGTTTCCCCACTAACACACCCAAGGCCCTCCCTGCTAGTTGGAAGCCTCTGGCATTTGAGGAAATGCACTTGAGGCCATGTGACCAACCGGGTACGAGGTGCCTCTGGGTGGCTTCTGGTATCGAGACTTTACAAAGTGGTATGTGAGGATATTATTTTCTCTTGATATTTTGTTTGGGGCCTTTAGCTAGGGATAGAACGGATTCAGTACTTGGTAATAAGCTGTGCTCGGGAGTAGCTAACCCGTGTACAAGGAAAATTCATACTACCTCGTATATTGCAGTTTTATAGTTTTGATATTTTACAGTTGATATGATTTCACCTAGAGTGAATCACATGACTTTTCTTGTTATTCTTGTTGCTATTATGGTTCTATTTCTATCGCAACCCGATGAGATGAGGGTATTCCATCACATGCATCATATAGGCACTTGTTAGAAATCACTTGTCATGCATTCTCGCCATGCCATCTACGATGAATTATCGATTGCATGTGGTTGTGATAGACCTTGTGTAGATTATTCATGATGTTATGATAGATGCTTTGATAGAATCTGTACTATTTGACAGAGGAATGTTTGTATTGTACCTTTTTTAAATGAATGCCAAATTTTGATTCTGGAGGTGTTATGGGACTCTTTAATTGGAAATTGGTGAATAATGGACCTGTTTTTTCATTATATATGATTGTTTTGGATTCCAAGCTAGGGTTTGTGGGGAGTATGGGCCCTCAAGAATCGGAATTTGGAACCTTCATGCCTTGTTTTCTGTGTTTCTGGGCTTCGGTGCAGTTTCTTAGCTACTTCCCGGAAAAACCCAGAATACACAGCGTGTACTTATGACTACATGCCGTATAGTTTCAGACCATGTCACTGACTGTGTGAGCAGGAACATGGTATTGAGGAAATGTCTTTAGGAACACTCCATGTACGGTAGGTGCACACCATGTAGTATAGAGTTGTGTACCCGACCGTGTCACTAACAAAAGAGGTCTGGGGAGCTCAAGTAGAACACGCCGTGTTGGAAAATAACATGCTGTGTAGTCTTGTTCCAGGTACCCATCCATGTCACGAACAACCCAGGTCAGTGTTATCCTCTCCTATACATGTTGTGTTTGTTCGAAACATTCCATATAAGGGTCATCCATGTAGCCGGTCGTGTAACTTACAACACGGGTTGTCGAAACCTTGTCTAGTACACGCTATGTCCTAAGTGAACACGCCATGTAGTATAGAGTTAAGAGGACCATGTGGGTTAGCCGTGTAAAGAGACTCGGGTAGGGGAATAGATTTTATGTACACGCCGTGTGTGGGGACAAAACGCCATGTAGTTGGAGTGTTACAGGACCATAGGTGGCAGGAGTACACGCCCATATATTTGGTTTAAGTGAACACGCCATGTAGTTTTTATACATGCCATGTAGTCATGTTTTGTTAACCCGAATGTTCCCTTCTCATGTTCCCGTTTTGTACTCTTGTGTTCTAAGTCTTTGATAATCTTGATCTGAGGTGTGCTTTTGATCTTTTCAGAGCTATGCCTCTGAGACGTCCTCCGGTTGTATGCCAGTTTCCAGACGGAGATCAAACACCGCATATGGCTGTTCAGGTACCTCCTTCAGATCCTTCTATTGTGCTAGCCCTATCACCAGCAGTCATACCCATCGCAGGAACCAATACACAGTTCAGGGAGGACTTCCTGAGGATGATGCCTAATTTTCATGGAGCGCCACCTCCTGCCCCGTCGATGGAAGATTTGACGGGGGTCATTCAGCAACAGCATCCCCCTACTTTCATAGGGGATAGAGGACCCCAGGCTGCAGATTCATGGTTAGAGGCCACACAGACGATCATTGAGCATCTAGAAATACCCCCAGAGAAAAGGGTAATGCTGGACACTTATATGCTATGTGACACCGCCAAGAGGTGGTGTGAGGTGATCTCACAGTCAGGGCGCTAGCAGAGAATGTATTGGGATAAGTTTTTCCACACCTTCTATGACTACTTTTAACTAGAGACCTTGATGGCCGACCATGCTCGAGAGTTTATGAGTTTGTAGTAGGGTACTCTTTCGGTTATGGAGTACTCCCACTTTACCAAGCTGCAGCACTTCACGCCGATCCCAGGAGGTGATGAGTTGTTCCTTGCTAGGAAGTTTGAGGACAGTCTCAGGTAGGATATCCATTCCCAGGTGAATATCTTCATGTTTACTTTGATATCCTCTATCATCAACCGGGATCTGATCATTGAGCACCACCTGTGGGATTATGGAGCTGTGAGCTAGGGCGGTTCAACATCTAGAGCCGCTGTTCCTCCTACGGATAGTAGGAAGCGCCACAGAGAGTCTTCTCGAGGAGATTAGGGTAGGTAGGATGTATCTTCTGGTAGTGAGGTTGTATGCTACCAGTGCGGTAGGAGTGGGCATACTAGGCCTCAGTTCCATATAGACTCAATGGAGTGCTGATCTTGCGGTAAGATGGGACATCTTCAGCATTTCTGTCTGATCTTCTCACCATCAACTGGTGGTAGGGGTTCTTCTATGACCCCGCGTTCAGGATATGCTTCACCAGTTTCTCACCATTCTGGTAACTGGATTTCTTCTATCTGTTCAGGCCGAGGTGGAGGTCGCGTCTCTGGTGTTCAGTCACCTGGTTACCAGCGACAACAGATGGGGTCAGCTCTGAGTGGTCAGCCAGGGGCGCAGGGCCACTGTATAGGCCAGACCTTTTTCATGGAGTATACCTATCAGGAGTAAGATCTCGGACCTTCTACAGTTCGATGTACCATCCTAGTAGCCTCAGTTTTATCTTTATCCCATTTCGATACTAGTGCTTCGCATAGTTTTATTTTTGTTGATGTTGTGGAGAGCCTTGGGCTCTGTATCTTTTTGTCTGCCGACTTGTTGACTCTTGACACACCGTTGGGAAAGAGGAAATCTAGCTTATGTCAGTGCAGAGAGTTCTCTCTTGTGGTTTTAGGGTGTCATTTCTTATGGTACCTCTATGTCATAGAGATGACAGGATATGACGTCATTCTCGTGATGGACTGGTTAGTTCCCTTCTAGGCAATCATCGATTTCAATCTCCATAGGGTGAGTTTCGTATCACCAGAGGGTGGATATTTCCTTCATAAAGGTGAGTGGGATGTCCAGGTGGGTAGAGCTGGAACAGAGCATCATGGGCTAGGACGAGTTATGGCCCAGATTTCTAGTCTTTATTTAGATGATCAGTGGACTTTACAGTTAGACATTCCTCTAGTGGTGGATTGTTTCATGGATGTCTTTTCATAGGACTTTTCAAGTTTGCCTCTAGATTGTGAGGTAGGCTTCTCAATTCACCTCGTTCTAGGAGAGGCACCGGTGTCCATTCCTCCATTTAGGATGGATACAACTGAGTTGCAGGAACATAAGAAGTAGTTGGAGGAGTTATAAGCAAAGGTTTTCATCTGACCCAGTACTTCTCCTTGGGGTTCGACTATCCTATTTGCGAAGAATGTAGATGGGACCCTTTGGCTTTGTGTGGATTATCGGAAGCTGAACCATTTGACGGTCAAGAACCGATATCCCATTCTGAGGATCGTTGACCTCTTTGATCAGCATTGAGGAACCCAGGTGTTCTAAAAAAATCGATTTGAGGTCCAGTTATCATCAGGTGTGCGTTATACCATCTGATATACATCTTACATCCTTCAGGAGAAGGTATGGTCTATACGAGTATACAGTAATTCTGTTTGGTCTCAAAAATGAGCCAGCATTTTTTATGGCACTGAGGAACTGAGTGTTCCATCCGTACTTAGATTCATTTGTTTTGGTTTTCGTGGACAATATCTTGGTGTACTCTCACACTTGACATGACCATGCCTCACATCTTGAGATCATTATGAGTACACTGAGAGAGCCTCTGTTATATGCAATGATCTCGAAATTCCACTTTTGGATGGATCATATTCACTTTCTTGGCCATGTTATCTTAGAGACAGGAGTATCAGTGGACCCAGAGAAAGTGAGAGCTGTAGTTTCTTGGGAGCAGCCGAAGAATCTCTTTGAGGTGAGGAGTTTTCTTGGGTTGTCTGGATACTATAGGCATTTCATACATGACTTTTCATGCCTAGAAGCACCGCTGACAGGCCTGGCCAAGATGGGGGCGAAGTTTTGATGATCAGATTCTTGTGAGTCAGCCTTTCAGGAGCTAAAGGGGAGGTTGAAGTCAGCACTGATACTGGTCTTTCCAAAGTCGGGCAAGGGCTATACTGTTTACTATGATGCTTCACGTATCGGGCTGGGAGCTGGACTTATGTAGGGATATGGGGTCGTTGCTTACGGGTCTCGGCAGTTGAGGCCACATGAGAGGAACTACCCGACGCACGATCTGGAGTTGGCATCTGTTGTTCATGCCTTACGTTGTTGGAGACACTAACTTTTCGGAGATCACTATGTGGTTTTCTCTGACCACAAGAGTCTCAAGTATATCTTCACACATCATGATCTAAATCTGAGACAGCACAAGTGGGTCAAGTATCTTCAGTCTTTCGACATCGAGCTCACCTATACGCCTGGAAAGGGTAGCACAGTGGCAGATGCGTTGAGCAGGAGAACTCAGATTTAGGCAGTTCAGGAGGCCAATAGTGAGAGGAATATGATGGCTTTGTTCTCTAAGATTCATCTAGAGGTGCACGATAGATAGGGACATACTTACTTATCATTTATATATGTTACCTCTTCTCTTCGTGATCGGGTACGGATGAGGCAGCTATCAGACTCAGAAGGCTTAGTCCCGCGAGAGAGTGTGTCAGGAGAGGACCCTCTTCTTGGATGGATAGTGGGAAAGGATGAGATCTTGCATTTCTAGGGATGCATAAGGGTTCCAGCAGACATACACGAAGAGCTGATGCAGGATTTTCATTCCTCAGTTTGGGCAGTTCATCCTGCCGTCACCAAGATTTATCGTGATCTACACCGCTAGTACTGGTGGCCCAGTATGAAGAGAGATGTTGCTGGTTTTGTCATGAGATGTTCTACTTGCCAGCAGGTGAAAACAGATCATCAGCGACTAGCAGGGATTTTACAATAGTTACCCATTCCCAAGTGGAAGTGGAACGATGTCACAGTGGACTTCGTGATCGGTTTACCGAGGTCACCTCAGGGGAGTGATGATGTTTGGGTTGTCGTCGACAGGCTTACGAAAGTTTCTCACTTCTTACCGATCAAGGAGACCATTAGTGTTGATGAGATGGGACGGTTGTAGATTTGAGAGATTGTATGTCTACATGGAGTTCCACACTCCATTTTTTCAGACAGGGATGCATGCTTTACTTCTCAGTTCTGGCAGGGACATCAGAAGTCTTTGGGTACACAGGTACTTTTTAGTACAACATAACATCCCCCGACTGATGTCCAGTCTGAGCGTACGATCTAGGTGCTTGAGTATACGCTCCGATCTTGCATTCTAGACTTTCACGGTTCTTGGGGAAGCCTATTACTCTGGTGGAGTTTTCCTATAACAAAAGTTTCCAAGTGACTATTCAGATGGCGCCTTATGAGGATTTGTACGGTAGGCCATGCCGAAGACCCTTATGCTTGATGGAGGCCGGAGTGGCAGATTTTCTGGTACCTTGTCTTGTTCAAGAGACCTCTGAGTAGATAGAGTTGATTCAGAAGAGGATGTCTACAACACAGTCTCGGCAGAAGTCGTGTGCTGATCAGCGGAGATGACCTCTTCCGTATGAGGTCGGGGATTAGGTTTTCCTACATGTCGCACCAAGGTTGTGACACAAGTGGATTCGGAGATAGGGTAAGCTTTCATCGTGGTACGTCAGGTCATTTGAGGTGTTGGAGAGAGTATGTCCAGTTTTCTATCGGTTTCAGTTACCGCAATGTTACTGAGTTATGCATGACGTCTTCCACGTTTCTCAGTTCCAACGTTACTTTTCAGACCCATCTCATATTTTTCAACCCAAGGAGGTTGAGCTTGAAGAGGATGTGTCGTTTGAGGAGCATCCCATATGAATTGTTGATCGCAGTACGAAGGTTCTCCATGGACAGTCTGTTCCTCTAGTACGGGTGCTATGGTAGCACGGGCGAGTGCAGGACGAGACTTGGGAGAGAGAGACCAATGTACGATAGCTGTGGCCAGAGCTGTTCGGGGTTTATTTTTCTACACCTCTCTAGTGAAATTCAGGGATGAATTTATTTAACGGGGGAAGTTTGTAAGAACCAGGATCTTCATTTTCAAGTATGTATTTCTTTTTCATGGATTTTTTGAGAAAAGAGGAGTTTCTGGAAATTTTGGAAGTACACGTCGTGTACTTTATGAGTACATGCCTTGTACACCCTTGACAAACCATGCCGTGTACTGGCCATGTCTGGGACACACATATGGTATGTAGGGGTGTAATGGAGGCCGCTTAAGGTAGAGTATATAAAAGTAAAGTACACTCCATGTACTCAAGAAGTACACACCATGTATTTTGTTTTCATTAAACGGACCGGGGTCGCGCCTAAGCGACGAAACTGCCTTCTTCTACAGCGCCTTCGACCGAGAGCGACCCAAACAGCCGAGGATCTTCTCTGAGCCTCCGTCCGTTCTCCGAATCGACCACCGTCGATTGTGTTGGAACTACAGTGGTGAGTTCTTCCTTCTCCTAGATCCTTGATTTCCAATTCCTCCTCTTTTTTATGTTATCGTGGGTTGAACATTTTGTTCATTTTCGTAGATCAATGTCTTTCTGAGGAGAATCAAGCCTCGTGGTTTATGTATATCGATCTTCTATGATCAAGGTAGGTGGTTTATTCCTTACCTATTGATGTCTTTGAGTTTTATGTGAAAATTCCACTGATACCCGTGGATGGGGTATTTCGTGTTTAATTTGTTTCCCTTGTGGTTATTCCTACCTATCTTACATGCTTGTGTAGAGGTAAATTGATCATGTTTGTGGATAATTGTCTTTCTTGGATTCTTTTCCCATGCTTTTTTCTTGTTGCAACCTTTGGGTCTGTTTAGCCTTTGGTCATTGTACCTGTTTCCATGCCTTGTGATCGTATGATGGAATGATGTTGTTAACATGCTTGTTGCTCTATAGACTATTTATCCAAGTAGCTCTATTGGTGTAAATTGGTTAGTTAAGTAGCTCTATAGGTGTACTCTGGCCTTATAGCATTAAAATGCATTGACTGGCATGGGACCGTGAGAACCCAGTGCTATAGACTATAAGGGATAGACCGAGTGAGATTCCCAGAGAGTATTAGACATTATAGACTATATGGGGATAGACTGAGTGAGCTTCCTCAGATAGTTTTGAATATTATAGACTATAGGGGATAGACTGAGTGAGCTTCCCAGAGAGTCGTAGTTATTATAGAATACAGGAGGGTAGATCGAGTGAGCTTCATCAGAGAGTCTTTACCTTGTTTGAATGTCTTTAAAACCTTCCTAAGCTAGAGGAGTAATTGACTATGTGGGCTTCCTCAGAGAGTCTATGGTACACCAAAGGATATAGGAGGATTGAATGAGTGAGCTTCCTCAGAGAGTCTCTAGACCTTGGGGCCAAGAGGGTTAAACCACGTGATCTCCCTCAGAGAGTCCCTGACTACCCTAGACTATAAGGGGAATTGACCGAGTGAGCTTCTCCAGAGAGTCTTATAATTTCATACGACCAAACTATAGGGATTATGCTGAGTGCACTTCCAAGAGGGTTGTGGTACTTCTTGGATAGGACCAGAGGGGATGGTTGCGAGTACTTCCCAGAGGGTTTCCTGTTTGTGTTAGCTGTTTCTTTACCCCTACTTGTTGTTCTTTGGATTGATAACTGTTGTATATCATCCTATTTACTGCTTATTGATTACTTCCTGCTATTAATGCCACTGTTTACTATTTTTTTGTACTATTACCTGCCATATACTCACTGACTGTTAGGCACATATATTCGGGTGGTTTCCTATTGGGATTTAGTCTCACACTCTGATTGGGTCATGTTTTTTTGGCCCAAACAGACTATGTTGTTACAGGTATAGAAAAGGGAAAGCGCCCTTCGACTTCTGGTACCTGATTGCTTTAGAGCAGGAGAGCATGAGACCATGATTTGGCTTGCGATACTGAGGAGCTGTTGACATTATTTTGTACTTGTTTTGGTAGTATTGTATTTTTCATCATTGGGACTTGTTTGGCTGCATTCCTAGATATTTATCATGCAACATTTCTTATATATACATATGAGCTCTATTTGTTTGTTGATCTATTCATTCCACTGTTTATTATTGTTTTTTATTTACTGCTTATGCTCTTACATGTTTATTTACATCCGTTGTGTAGTATGCCAATGGGGCCATAGCTTCCCCACTATCACACCCAAGGCCCTCGCTACTAGTCGGCAGTCTCTGGCGTTTGGGGAAATGCGCCTGAGGCCATGTGACCAACCAGGTACGGGGTGCCTCTGGGTGGCTTCCATAACCGGGATGTTACAGTTGATTCTTCTTATGTATTATGTCTTCCACATATAAATCATATTTTATATCTGGTTATTCTTCATTTTCACTAGAATTTTTATACCAAATGACATTAAAATATAATTGTTTCTATACTTCTAATCTCTTAAATTTTAATATTTTTTTATAATTATTGTTACATCTATCTAAATCATTTTTTATTTTACTTCCAATCATCATTTGAGATTCTCTTTGTGACATTTGTAATTTAGATTCTACTTCACATTATATTTCAACCACTTACACTGCATTAGTAGTTTTTATAGATTTATTCCATCTCATTCAAATTAATTATTATAGTTGTTTTATTTTTACCTTTTTTAGTTATCTTTTTTTCTCATATTATACACTATAATTTTGTTTTTTCGTCAACATTATAATATTCTTCTTCCTTTAATAACATATAATGACTTATGAATTTATGCCTACTTCTGATCTTTCATTTATTTTGTAACGTTAGATTATGGTATTACATTATTTATAATAACCCATGAAATGATAGAATAAAACATTTTAATACTGATTAATATCATTTTTATATTTATACTAGCCATAAAATTACTAAGTATATTTTTTATAAAAAAATAGTATTAACTAAAATCTATACTTATATAGACTTATTTAAAAACAAAATCCCTAAATTTTATATTTTTAATTATATATTATGAATTCAATTTTTGAAATATTATTACATAAATTATAATAGGGTTATTTATTTTTCAATTATAAAAGAAGATTCCATATTAGATGAATATAAAAAATAAATAATTTCAATTAAAAAATGTCTTCCAAATTAAAATATTTAAAATGTTAAATTATTTTTTTATTTTGTTTTAATGATAATTTTTTTCAATAATACATCTATTAATCCAATTTATCTCATTGGAACCATTTTTATACAAAATATTTATATATAAAAATTGCAAACTTTTGAACATTTCTCTCTAAAAACATGTTGTCTCGCCGTGTTAGTGGGATTATTTTTAAATTTATTTATTCTACTTATGTGAATTTAAATATGAATAATGGATAAAATATTTGAAATGATAATAATTTATAATTTATAATAATGTCAATATATTTTTTTACAAAATTGATTATTGAAAACAATTACAATTGATTACTATGATTATAATAAAAACAAGTTTAATTAGTGGTTAAAATTGGAATATAAAGTGATAAAATGAACCTAAACTTGTCTAAAACAGATTGTATCAACATATGTAGACCTAATATCATCTATTATAGATAATTTAATATTATTGGGTCATTTTAAAATGAATAAAACATCAGAGGAATTCACCATTTAAAAAGTATATAATTATGCAACTCATCCCACATATAAAAGGACACCTCCTCTCCTCTTCTATTTGCACTTTAAAAAGAATTTTTAACATCCAATTATTACCCAATTAACTTCCCTCAAAACATCTACTCATCCTAGAATCATTAAATTAGGCATAAATCTATCCTAGGAATGCCTTTGGTGCAAGCCAAAAGGAGTAACCTGAAGAAGAGGTATTTTACACTTATAACGCATACATTTTATTTTATTCTCCACCACCTTAAATTGTTATTATAACATTTTGGAATAAATATTTAAATATTCTAAATATAATTATATTTTATATGTTAATTTCATGACCTACTTTCATACACACATCCATAAAATGGGTTATGAAATCATGTTTCGGGTGTACGATACACTACCACCACACGAACATATGATGTTATGTTTTCCTTTACCAACTTTCGAGGTTGAAAATAACAATGGAAATACATATTTTGTATGATATTTAATGTTTTTCTATTATTATTTAATTATTATATCACCAGAAACATCATTAATTCATTTTATGGGAATATGATAACAATGTTCTTCTATACGGCGGACAGATGACTCGCAACGCAATATGATTTGTTAACACATTAAAAGAAACATATTTGGGATGGTTTTAATAAAAATATTAGATATAAATGAAATAATTATTATATTAATTAAATAATAATATTTATTTTAATATAATATATCATTTTTTTCTTAACCTTTTCAATCAATGAAACTTTGATAATGTAGTTCATAAATGTGTTAACTACCGCTTTCTCTAAGAGACGTGATTCCTCTTTTTCATTACCATGTCACATGAATGTTATATATAAGTACAATTAAATATATAATGTGATAATTATATTATTATTATTATTATATATATTTTTAAATAATTACTTATTTGACCTTAATCAACATACCAAAGGCACTTTTCTCACATTAGTTGAAAATGGTCAAAACCTTTGACGTGAAATGAATTTAGTATTTATTTTTCTATAACATGGTTATAATAGAAAAAAATTAATAATAAACATGATAAAGGTTACCAAAAAATTAAATAATTTTTTAGGAAGATAACCACAGTCATGATTAGTCGGACTTAGTGTAAGTGACATTGTCTAAATCTTATTTTATTGAGGCATATATTGAGGTTATGAAACTTTATTATTATATAATATATATAATAATAAATTTTTAAATATTATATCATTAATTAATATATTATCATGGTAGTAAAGTGTTTTTTAATGTTATCCTTCCATGGGAATTGTGATTTAAATATTTCTTATGTGATAAGGAACTTTTCTCTCATGATAAAGTATTTATTAATGTATTAAATAAAACTCTTCCACTTCTATTTACATGTATTAATATTATTTTATTTTTTATTTAATTAAAATAATATATTGATAATGTATACTTCATGTATTTTTGTTGATTATTTTAAATGTATTTCAAATGGAATCTTCATACACGTTCAACAATTAAAGTTGAGACCAACAACAAAAGGGATGTATTATTATTAACATACATTGTAAAAATGAATTATCCACCAATATGAAAGTTATATTATATTTAGCTAAATTTTAAATATTTCATGTTCTGTTCAAATAAAACCTCATTTTTTTATTTCTTTTTTGGTAATTTTGGTACTAAAAATGGGTTTCAAAATAAAAAGGTTATATTTAATTAAAAACGTCTTACAAAAAATATAATGGTAGTTTTATATCCAAAGCTGATTTTATTATGAGTTTAAATGCTTATTTTAAACGATTTATGATGAGGAATTTAAATAATAATTGTTTTTATTCATTATATTATAGTTTATCATTAAACATGTGGTCGACCAAATTGCACTGAAAATGCTTGTTATAGCTAAACATGGGGTGGCCCAGATAACACCGAGTATTCACATCATCACTGTAACCTATGGTGTACCATACATATTTTGGAAATATGATTATATATTAACATGGTTTTGACTATATAGAAATGGGTAATCCCATAATATATTAAATTATGGGTTCACCAAGCTAGCTTTCTAATGAATTATATAATGATAATGTTTGAAGTCTCTTGTATGGTTATTCTAATTAAAAGGGTTTTCAATGGGTTCATTTAATATGATACTCCCAGACATCAAAAAATAATTTTAATTACTTTATTTCTGTTTTAATAAATTTATTTGAGTAATAAGTGTGTTGTTTTTCATTTGAAAACTATTTAATTCAAATGTCAAAATTACTTTTCAGATAAAGGTAATCATTAGATGAGTATTTCTTTATTAAAAAGACAAATAATTTTACATATTTTGTGTTTCCCTTTTTGATCATTTTTATTCTAATCGTGTATTTTTAAATATTTCTCGTTATATTTTATGATGGGTATTGGATTGGAAGAGGTCGAGATTAAAGATGTGAAGCATTCTTGAAATTAAATCTTGATATTTTTTATTTTACATGTTTGTAAAAATTTATGTTGTTTCAAGAGTCTACATTATGTTATTTGGTTTTGGTATATATGAGTTATAGCTTAATTCTCTAAAAATATAAATCTAAATATATCATAAAATGTAATAGAATGAATTCATGACATAAAAAACAATATTATGTAATGACATAGGATGGATCCTTATATTTGGTATCATAATATGGTTTAGATAATTTTTTTATGATAATGTTAATAAAATGACCATGAAAATTTTTAACAAGTGAAAAAGGTAAAATGAAGGATAATTTCAAGATTAAAATTTTCATTTGTCTAAACTACTTCTCTTACAAAAATTTATTTCATAGAGAAAATAGTGATGAAATATTCAGATGAAACCAAGAGTAATATATATTTCCAATTAGCATCAATTAATTGTTGGAATTTGAATTGAATAGTTTCTTGTAGTGATGGTACAATTGAGACAATCTATAAATGGTGTTTGTATACATGTGATAATGGAACTCGATGTACCCTGAAGTTAAATGAATATTTGTACCATTTTAGGAGGGAACATCCCCCATTGTTAATTGGATCATCTTTTCCATTGGTAGCTGAAGGATGGATAAATTCTATGAATAAGATATTTAATATAATGGTTTATTCATAATGTTTAAAGGTAACACTTAAAATTTATCATTTTAATGGTAAATATGATATATAATGGTATTTGATTTATAATACCAGAGATAAAGACAATATTGATTCCTTGGAATGGGAAACATTGATGTGTACTCACCCTGTGAAATATTTCCCAATGGTTTTTCGATTTTGGATGAAAAAAATCATGGAATTTAGGTAGAAAGATTAATATTGTTTAGATTTGTACGAATAAAACTTCACCAATTTATAAAATTATATGGTGTATTTTATTTACGACATTTATAAAAATATTAATATATTTTCTGATGTTTTAAACCATTTTTACCAATATCATTGTGTGAATGAGAATTTAAAAGTTATGGGGCATTAGTTCATTATGATGAGAAAGTTGAAAAGGAGTTTACTGACATGTATGTTAATCGTTATGAAATCAAAAAGAAAAATTCAAGGAGGTAGGAAATAGAGAATAAAATATCCAATAATTAGGGAGGTAACTCCCCCAAACTCTTCTATGTTTGTAAAAAAACATTTCATGGAATGTTTGGCATGATCTATAATGTGTTTTCAATGTGCTCAGTTTGTTCGTGGGATTCATGGATGTAAATAAAAGAGTCCTAAACAACTAAATAATTCATTAATTGACATCCATACAATGGTGAGGTGAATTAGTTTCAATGATTTGGTTCATTATGATTATGTGTGTCCAAATATATTTTCTGAGAATGTAAATCATAATGAATGAAACCAGAAAGGTGTAGAAATGTCATTTTATACTACTAATGTGTATATTTTTCCATCAAATGATGTTGTGAAAGGTACCTTAAAAGTGTATTAAAATTATTTCACTACATTGTATGGATCATGATGATCAGATTCAATCAATTTTTGGATTTTTTTTGTAAATTATGAATATGACCTAAAGAATTTATGATATAAATTTTGGTGATAAATCTGGGTGGAATTATTAAAGAAACCAATATTTTTAGTAATATTTCTTTTGTTATTATTAGGAGGGACTTTTTGGAAAATCACATTAAAATAGCCATATAAGAATTTTTCATCATTCTTGGTGTATATTGGATTACATGTTTTCATGATATGATAGATTACAGTGAAAATAATTTTTTAGTCAATGATTTCATGCATTTTACAACATAACTAGAAGATAGACAATTTATTAGGGGTGGTAGTTAAAGTTACCAGGCTCAAATGATTGAAAATATTGAAACTATTTATAGTACTGATGTACATGTAGTAAATGAATAGATGGATATATTTTCTAATTATTTTTCAATTGTTATTCCAAATTTTGATGTAGAGTGTACTATTGAATGAATAATTGATGATAAGCCTATTTCTAAACCCCATTATCAAATGGGACAATTGGATCTCTTAGAAAAGAAATAAATTGTACGATTTATTAGATAACTGTTTCATCCATCATATCTCTTCACCATAGGTTTCATATTTTATATATTTTTAATAATAATGTTGGTTCAAAAATACATTGCACTGATAATATAGCCTTTAATACCTACACTATTATTGACTGGTTTCCTTTTACTCACATTTTTTATTTGTTTCATCATATCCGGGGAGCTTAGTATTTTTTAAGGTTGAATTGAGGTTGGGGTACAATCATTTTAAGGTAATTGAATCATAAATTATGAATAATATGCTTCATACTAGATATGGAAACTACGAGTTTATAATTATAAACTTTGAGGTTTCAAATGGAACTGTTGTATTTATTGATCTCATGAGCATATTTTATCAGGAGTTATTCGACATTTTTTTTGGTGTTTTTATTGATGAAATATGATTATATTCTAAGTGTCAAGAGGAACAGGAATGTCAAACAAACATTTTTTCAAAAACACTAAATGAAAATAATCTATTTTATATTTACAATGTGTCAATTTTTGTTTTAAAAAATCATTCGTTGGATATATTGTATCTATATATTTTATAGCTATTTACCATGATAATAATGTTTTTCCAAGAGTTATTGTGACCCACAAATATCATAGTTATTCATAATTGTCTTGGATTTTAAAGTTAGTATCAATGATATATTAAACAATTTCCTTGGATGTATATCCCACTGACTATTTTAACATAAAATAGTGTTAAATTCATCTATATAAAATAATGTGATGATTATTTTCAGGAATTTAAAATGGGATTGTGGAATACTACATTTTTTTATTTATCTTCTAGAAATGTGGAATTTTTCACCTAAAATGATGCATTATTTGAAGAAAAATGTATTGTCCTAATGAATAATTGTCATGTAATTTTGTGCACTTCAAGTCATTTGAAACCTCATGTGTTAAATTAAAAGAAAAATCATCTTAAATTAGATGTTTTTTCCTTTCATAAACAATTTAATGGTATCATTTTTATTGATTAAAGTGTGAAATATGATTTGATAAAAAAATTTATATATACATTCTCTTAGAAATAATTGATCATGATAATGTAAATGGATGGAACTAATCCAGGAATATTATTTCACGATTCATTATCATCATGGAAAAGAACACAAAGTGGATGGAACATTGAGTCGGAAAAATAATGTTATGTGATGTATATGATGTTTGGAATGTGACTCTTTGGTTAATGAATTGATAATTTTGGGCCTATTAATTGTGAATGAAGGTAAATTCTCTTATATATTGAGGTTTAATTGCAGTTGACTTTGTTAAAATGAATTAACCATGATCAGATGGAGGAATAATCATTTCTGGAAATGATATAATATATTTAGAAGGGTATGTTTTCATATTTTAATATTATTGATGAATGTGTTTTATGATTTGTAAAAATATTATGTTCCTTGTGATTCCAAGTTGAGGAATGATATGTTGAGAGAATCTCATATTTTATGTTTTATGTTCATCTGGGTAGCACTACGATTTATAAAGACCATCAAAATTATTGTGGTTCATGATGGAATGAAAAGAGATATTTCTTACAATACCATGATGTTTTTGAATTTTCAGTAGATTAAAAAAAATTCTATTTTCTAAATGGGTTTCTTCATACTTTTCCAATGCTGTAATGGAAGTAAAAAATTATATTTATGGATTTTTTTGTGGTTTTTCAAATAACATCTAGAGTTAACAATGATATTTGGGTTATTATTGATCAATTAAAAAATATGCATATTTCCTTCCCTTTTAATATTCAATGTCACTAGATCAGATTTCAGGACTATATCTATTGAAGGTTTTTAGAAAAAATGGTGTCCCTCTCTATATTTTATCAGACCATGATCCCAGGCACAAATATAATTTTTGGAATGGACTTTAGAAATTATTGGATACTGAATTAAATTTCAATACAAATTTTCATCCTTAATCCGATGGACAATCTGACTAGATTATTTAGACCATAGATGATATGATTTTTATTGTTAAAAATATTTACAAGGATGTTTGGATGAACATATTTCTTTATTTGAGTATTCTTATAACAATAGTTTTAATTCCAGAGTACAGATTGAACTATATAAGGAATTTTATATGGAAAAGGGGTTTAGAAACCAAATAATTGGGTTTAATTAGGATTAAGGAAATTTATGAACCATAGTTGTTAGATTAAATGATTGATATGTTATAGTTGATTCAGTAACATATTAGGACAACTCAGAGAAGGAATAATAATTATGTGTATAATTGGAGGAATGATCTTCCTTTCAGGGTAGGTTATCATGACTTTCTAAATGTTTCCCCAGGGAGAAGTGTCATACATTTTGGTAAAAATGGAAAGCTAATTTCTTGGTTCATTGGACCATATGAATTCTTGGTCAATGTTGATTCTTTTTACAACTCATCATAGATTCCACTATGTTTATCATAGTTACACAATGATATCAATATTTGAATGTTTATATAATATGTTCTAGACCCATGTCATATTTTGAGTCCTGAAGTTATGCAGTTGAAGAGAATAATTATTAAGTGGAGCATATAGTTTTGATTCTTGACTATAGAGATAAAGTGTTGCAGAATATGTTTTTTAACCAGGTTAAGGTTATATGCAAAAACCATATGGTTGATGATGCATTATGGGAATCTGAAAATGCTATGAGAGGATTATATCCCCAAATTTTTAATAAGTGAATTAAATTTCAAGTAAGAAATTTATAAAATGGGAATGATCTAATATCTTATTAAATGGTAGAATACAATTTTTTCATATTTATTAATATGAATTAGATATTTATATTATTAATAAAAATATTAAGTAATTATTTTGATTTAAAAGTAATATTAACTAAATTAGATTCTTATAAGGTTATATTTAAATATTACTCTATTAATTTTAAATTTTTAATTTGATAAAATATATACAATTTTTTAAATCATCCCACTAAAATTTTATTAAGGTCAATATTTGAGATTTGTTTGAAATGTTACATTTTAAATGAATAGTGATAAATTCAAAATTTTACTTCAAAACTACCTTTCTATTTTGATAATTAATATTGTTAAATGATATTATATTTCGTTTTAACAATAAAATAATAAAATAATGCAAAAATTAATCTAATTTGGGTCATTGGAGTAATTGTCATACTAATTTATTATATAAAAAATTTAAAACATTCAGAAATATATCTTTAAAAACTCGGTATTTGGCCATGTATACAGGATTAATTTTCAATTAATTTTTTCAAATTATTTGAGTTTAATTTTTAAAAATTAATTCCATATTTTGAATCCAAATAAATTATTATTTCTAATATGCCCAACCTATTTTTTGACAAAAATTTATTGGTGAAAAAAATAAAAAATAAAAAATATTAAAGAAAGATTGATTTTAATTTTTTGTTAAAATTATCATATAACATGTAAAACAAACTCTAAATATATACAAAACTTTTTTATTTATGTATTTTTGATTATTACCTTCTATTATGAAAAATGGACCATTATTGGGAACTAGTTACATGAAAAAAATACATGGGTGGAATTCCCTCTATCAAAAATATACAAGTTTTCCACTCACCCCACTTAAAAAATTCACCACCTCTCCTCCTTTCATCACACCATCAAAAAAATATTCATCCAATCTATACCCAAACCACTTTTAAACACCATAAACTCATAATAGAACCCTTATTTGAGAATCCATATAACTAACTCTACCGATTATCTTAATATTTTTACTATTCATTAAGCTAAAAAATTTATTTAAACATATTAGATAAAAATAATTATAATTATAATGAAATTTGGATCATAATAATCGAATTTAATTCCTAGAATTGGGGAATTTAATTTAAAATAAAACCCCTAAGCATAATGAGAATGTGGTTTTCCAATGAAATGTTTTCTTAATTATTGAAAGTTTATATATCAAAATTAAACATGAAATTGATGCCAATAACATAAATTGGTTTCATAAAATTATAATTTATATAATTTTACAATTTAAAAAATTATAAAATAAAGTTTACAATTTTATAACTATAAAAATAAATTTCACCTTTTAAAAAATAATTATTTTTCACTACTCATTGAAAAATATATATTTTCTAAAAATTATACATTTTTAATAAAATGATAATTTAGACATTCTCACTTAAAAATTATTGATTTTCATTTGTGAAATATAATTTCTAAAAGTTTAATTATTTTTAATAGGTTCCCTAAATGTGACGAAATATCTTTATAGAAAAATAATGTTTTTCTAAAAATATTTCTTCAATTTTTTGTTGTTTTTATTTTAATTTATAATTAATTAATGACAAAAGAGTTCACCTTATAAATGTCTAATAAATTAATTTTCTTAATTTATATTATCATATTCTTACCTTAAATTCTAACATCTAGGTGATAACTATAATATTAAATAAAAAAAATGTAATAGAATAGGATGGATCATTTAAAATAAGCATTTAATATAAATAAAGCTATCAAAGAGATTAAATTGAATTGAATATAATATTTCCAAAAATAATACGGTGTAAAATATTTTGCACCCAAACATAATTTGTGATTTATTTTCACCTAAAAACTAATTTATTATGATAATAGAATTTACATTTCTTCTATTTTAAATTTTAATGATCCACTTTTCAAAAATTATACATCATATATAGAAAAAATACACGAAAATTGCAGTTAAAATAGAGTAAAACATCGTTCGATTGATGTAAAAATGTAAGAAAATGATATTAAATTAATTTAGGTTATGTAAAAACCATCCACACACTAATATTACAATTGAATTTCAAGGTATGACTGAATGTGTGATTTGGATTCTAAAATAATATTAAAAGGGAAAAAAATGAGAAATTTCGTTTAGATTACCATGAAAATATAAAAGATGAATTAATATACAGTATGTTTAATTGGCCTATTTTGTGCTCATAATGATTGATCAAAAGGTTTTATTAGATATAAAATTCATCAAAATGTGTGTATGATGGACCTAACCCATGAAACAACCTCAAATTTTTATTAAATCATTAACAAACTATGTCATTTAATTTTATACTTGTACAAAGAGACCACACATTAAACCAACTTTTGGTTGGTATGAAATAACCAAAGTATTTATTTATTGATTATAATGTAAAAAATATTAATCAATTCTTTAAAAAAAAAGAAAAATATCGCAAATTTTTTGTTTATAATATGAAAAAAATCCATCTTTTAATTTTTCAAATGTTTCATCATAACCCATATCATTCAATTAGATGGTTTACCTATAATGATAAAGTTATTTTTTGATTTATTTAAAAGTCAAATAAAGTGTGTAAAAAGGTTAACAAATACCAAATGACCATGAATTATCATGAAAACATATAAAATATATCAATGGTTTGTTTATCAAATGTTTGAATAGAGATAACATCACTCCAACATGAAATTTGGTTCTTGTGATAAAAATATTGTAATAGTATTTAAAATAATATATCAATGACCATGGAGATAACAAACAAATTCATCATATGAGCTCACCGCTAATTAGATTGATGAAATATTTATTCGTACATGTAATAATCCTTTAAATATTTTGTGTTAAGTGATTTTTCTATAATAAGATGTAATTTTCTATGTTTTTTCACTATGTTAGTTTTTATATTTCAATTTACTAATTATGGATATATTTTAACATAGTGGTTTCATCTTGTGACTTTTTATAAAATGCTCATGTTGATGGGTTATAATAATGATTTTAGTTTCAACGTTGGAATATGAATCTATAACAACCATTACATCTTCCCCATCATTAACATAAACTTCTATTATAACTCTAGGATCTAGCTTGTACATCTCCATCATATTCATCTATGGATGCAATCTTTATACCTTTATTTATGATTTTATTTATGATTATTCTTATGGTTTTCATTCCACTTAGTTTGATTAATATATTTATTCTCATTTTTAAGAATCTATTTCAATTTTAGTATTCTAACATTAGGAATATGGATTTTTTCTCTGTTTAATTTGACATATGTTTATCAATCAGTTTATGTTATTCCTTTGGGTTTTCAACAATAATTTTTCTATGTTATATATGTAACAACCCAATCTTTTTGAGTATTATATTAACTTACTCTTAATGATTTAATAAGATGTTAATGGTTAATGCAGAAAGAGGAGTCGATGGCTTCATCCAGTAGACTCAACCCTTACGAAGCCCACTTATCAGAGCTTGGGAAGGAGGTAGCATCTGTGGGCTTCGCTTTGGACCAAGCCCAAGCCGAGCTCCAGCGTGTCAAGCTTGAACGAAAATGCTTGCAAGAGAAGTTCAAGTTAGTGGAGATTGCTACTAGGGCAATGTTATCTGAGCCTCCCTCAGATTCTCTCACCATAGCACACCTTACACTTAGGTCATATGCTGGTGTTATAAGGGGCTATGTGATTAGACCCTAGCTTCCTTGTGTAATCCTTTCGGGTGAATAAATTGAGATTTCTTCCTTTAGTGATGTTTCTGAAATTTCAAATGTCTAGATAATTTTAGAATGTATTTTATTGATGAATTTTGAAAAAGGGATATTTTAAAATATTTATGTAAACCCTTAATAACTAATGATGTGTAATGATTTTCAAAAAATGGTCTTCTACAAAAGTGTTCAGTGAGGAATTTGGAGTCAAATAAGATCAACTTAATTTTTGATGAATAGTAAATTATGAATAGTGATTTTACGCTTAGGATTAGTAATGTGACCAAATGGATTAGTAATTTCACTCAAAGAAAGTTTTAATATAATTTAGACACCTAGATTACGTAATTTGATTCAATAAAATAGGTAAATAACGGTTTCATAAATTATTCAAGTATTAGATTTTTCGGATGAATAGTGTTTTTTAATTAAAAATTTAATTAAAAATAATTAGAAAATTATTTTTATAATAATGACTTTATTTTTGAACTCAGAGCATCGATATTATGTTAAGATAATTTTTGGGGATTTTTCTGAAAAAAATGAATTTTCGATAATAGTGTTTTTATTTAAAAATTAAATTAAAAATATTTAGAAAAATATTTTTATAAAATGGATTTCATTTTTGAAATCAGAGCATTGATATTTGATTAACGTGAAATTTTGGGATTAATATGAGAAAGTTGAATTTTCAGTGAATAGTAAAAATACAGTTTTAGGGTTTCGGTATGTTTAATGACATCATAGCGGTGTCATGATGATGTCATGAGATCTTTTGAGGGTTGGCCGGCCAAAGGTGATGAATTATTGTTTTGGGGGCCCCATGTGGCCTAACTCCATGATAAATGCCAAGGGAGAGCACATGGGTTTGAGAAAAGCACATGTGAGGTGTCCCTTGGCCATTAATGCTTTGTCCCCTCACTTTCCCTATAAATACCCACCCTTTCCTCCTTTAGTTTTCACTCCCAACTCTCCCCCAACGAAGTTCTGGTCTTCTTACCTTCCAAAGAGTCCTCCCAAGGTGCCCCCAAGCCCTCAAGGTCCAATCCTTTGAGTTTCAAGAGTCACGTTTTAAGGTAAGGGATCCGACCCCTCTTTCTTTTCATGTAATCTCTTTTATGTCATTCCTATTATGCTCCATGTTTTTATGTGAGAGGATGTTCTTTTATATTCCTCTTACTGCCCTTTCATGTTTATATGATGAGAGATGCCCTCTTACTCTCATCATTTCGTTTTATGAAAGTTTAAGTGACGCCGTTAGGCTGCCGAATTTTTAAGGGATTCTTTCACCCTTCTCATTTTTCATGTTCGATTTTCATATCAAGTCTTTCAAGTTCCCTTTTTATTATGTTGGGTTATGATCTCTATATCTATCATACTGATCTCTTATGATCATATGATGAGGGACCCTATTTGATCTGGTCAAATCATTTTCTTTTGAAGTTAAGTGACGCCGTAAGGCTGCCGAATTTTCATAAGAGAAATCTAATCTTTTTTCCTTCCATGTTTTTCATTTCAAATGGTATGTCCTTCAAATTTCATTACCATGTCCATATTTCCTTCTTACTCTTTCACCCTACTGTTTTATGGATCATTTATGAGTGGTTGACCCATGTCCCCTCTCATTTCAATGCTTTCTAAAACCCCGAAACTTAGCCGTTATGCTGCAGAATTTTCGTCTCAAAATGCCTCTCTTTTCTCAAAATTATTTTATGTTATAAAGTGAATAATCAAAGCTCATATTTCTAC
The DNA here is from genome assembly GCA_963277665.1 of Viscum album. Lineage (NCBI taxonomy): Eukaryota > Viridiplantae > Streptophyta > Magnoliopsida > Santalales > Viscaceae > Viscum > Viscum album. Next base: position 1,703,594,978 of record OY728156.1, on the reverse strand, counting down.
AGGGTTATTCACATATATATGAAAATGTTCTATTTTAAATTCTGGGATTTACATACATGATACCCGCCTTCCCTTTCCGTGGGTTTAAAGTAACGTAAAAGATCATGTCCTTAAAACAGTTTTTAAAACGTTATGATTATGAAATGAAACCCATTTATTTTATGCTATATGGGTTATTTATGAAATGTTTCATGATGATGTATGTGGATCACATGATAATAAAGGAAAATTTAAGGGTGCGCCCGGATAGCGCTCCAATGCATTGGGTAAAGACTTAATCTCTAGAGATGACCATTTTAACGACGCCTTGGTGAATAACCTTGGTAATTTTTAACGACACCTTGGGGATGGACCTTGGTGAAACGAAACGATTGTCAATATTAAATGTTGCAGCCACATATTCAAGTTATGAAAAATGTTTTTTTTATTATGATGTATCTCATGATTCCTTTCTCATTCCTTAATGTTTCTTTTCTTGTGCTTATTGAAGTATCTCAAGTTCACTTGTAAAATGTTTCTCTTGTTTCCCTTACTGGGCCATCTGCTCACCCTTTCTTTTGATTTATGTCCCCAGGTTATGAGATGCATAATGAACATAGTATGAACAAAAGGAGATGCCTTTCAAGTGTTTAAGAAGAATGTTTTATGTTTTTTTATGTATTATGATCCTTGTTTCCAAGACACTAAACCTTAACGATCCTCAGTTCCGTGTAATAAAATGAAAGTTATGTTTTGAAATGGCGGGATGTTATAGTTGGTATCAAAGGGAGGTTTAGTTATTTGTGGAAATTAGGATACAAAAACATTAGGAAGAACCCTATAGAAAAGTTTAAATATAGGAAAACTTCCTGGTATTTTGGTAAGTATTGAGTAAGTGGTTTATCAAACAAATACATCCCTGTCTAGATACGAGCAGGTAGAGGCGGCTCTGGCACAGATGTACATAGGGGTAAAACCCGAAAACACCGCTTTGAGCTAGACTTGAACGGGAACTGGTGCACGATAACGGGCCTTGCTGCACTCTTGGTTACGACACTCCCGGGGGATATGTTTGGTTAATCACAAGCTTTTTATGAATCATTATGAAGGAATTATAGAAAAGTGTAATTGCCTAAGCATGAAGTCTTAGTTAAAAGATTCATAAATGAAATAAGTTTCTTACTAAGGTTTTATTCTTTTAGAAGATGGCGGGCAATAGGAGGAACCGTGCCGATGGTGACCGCAATGCACCATATGCTGATGGCCCTCCGATGGAAGCCGGAATGGAAACATTCATGCGAATGATGAACCAACTGACTCAAGTTATGAGTAATAACTTGAATCAAGCTGAGAGGCCGACCTCACCACGAAGGGAACAACTTTCTGTTGAGTCCTTCATGCGTCAACGACTGCCAACATTCAATGGATCTACTGACCCATTGGTTGCAGAACAATGGATAAGCTCCATTGAAAATATCTTTTCTGTACTTCATTATTCGGAACTAGAAAAAGTCACCCTTGCTGTTTACCGCCTAGAGGGAGAAGCTGATTAGTGGTGGTCACTAATAAAAAACACGAAGCCATGAGGAGAGATGGAGGCTATGGAGTGGGAAGAATTTAGAGGGATTTTCTTTAACAAGTATTTCCCTCGTTCCATGAGAACGAGAATGGAGAAAGAGTTTCTCGAGCTGAAGCAGAAGGAGAACGAATCTGTCGGAAGCTATGAGATGAACTTCACAAGGCTTTCCCATTATACCTCAAACTTTGTCATGGACCCTAATGGGAAGGTTGATAGATTCTTTGGTGGACTACGACCTCATCTGCGGAAGAATCTAGCCCACAGGGACTATGATAGCTATGAAGAAATAGTTCGAAGTGCTATGAAAGTCGAGCTGGAGTTTGGTGAGACACAGTGGTCTCATAAACCAAATGAAAAGAAGAGATCATTGGAGCCCTGTTTATGGAAGTCTTTTGATCAGGGAAGAGGTGGAAAGAAAATTCAACTTACCACATGCAATAAATGTGGGAAGAATCATCTGGGGAACTGCTTGAACGGAAGTGGCAAGTGCTACAAGTGTTGAAGAGGAGGCCATATTGCTCGGAATTGTCATAGTGAGGTGAAGCCTCAGCTTCCCAACACTAACGACAGAGGAAAGATGGTTCTGGCCCTACCCGAAGTCACATGCTTCAAGTGTGGACAGCTTGGGCACTTTGCTAACCAATGTCCAAATCCGAGGGCGGTGGAGGGGAATCACCATCAACCTCAGCAGAGGCCAAGAGAGCAAGGTCGTGCTTTCGCTATCACAACAGCTGAAGTTGAAGTCCCGAACGATGTGGTAGCATGTACTCTTGTTGTCCTCTCAAAGCTAGCAAGTACTTTATTTGATTCTGGTTCTACGCATTCCTTTATTTCTTCCAAGTTTGCAAAGAATATAGAATCAATCCCCGAATTGCTTGAGGTAGAGTTGTCAGTCAAGACTCCAAGTGGGATTATCCATGCATCAACAGTGTTTAGAGACTCTAGTGTTTACTTTGGTGAGCACAATCTTTTCGCAAATCTAGTAGTCATTCCCATGATGGAATTTGACATTATACTAGGGATGGACTGGCTCTCAAAGTATAATGCTAAGATCAAATGCAGAAGTAAGGAAATCTCAGTAGTCTTGAATGAACGACCTACAGTTATCTTCCGAGGAGAGATATCCCGAACTGATCCCTATCTAGAAGCACCTCCTATAGCTTTCTTTATGGAGTTAATCGGTGATGATGAAGAAGGAAAAAGGAGCATACAAATAGAAGTTGTTCCGATTGTTCAGGAATACATGGATGTATTTCCTGAGGAGTTACCTGGACCTCCCCCAGAAAGAGAGGTAGAGTTCTCCATGGAACTCGTACCTGGGTCTCAGCCGATATCAAAGACTCCGTATAGAATGGAAAATGTGGAGCTAGAAGAGTTAAAGAAACAACTCCAAGACTTGTTGGAGAAGGGGTTTATCCAACCGAGTGTGTCCCCTTGGGGAGCACCAGTTCTCTTTGTGAAGAAGAAGAATGGATCAATGCGGCTATGCATTGATTATAGAGAACTGAACGGGATCACAGTGAAGAACATATATCCTCTTCCAAGAATTGATGATTTATTTGACCAACTTCGTGGGGATCAATTCTTCTCTAAGATTGACCTTCGATCTGGTTATCATCAACTGAGGGTGAAGAAGGAAGATATTCCAAAGACTGCCTTCCGATCAAGATATGGGCATTATGAGTTTACTGTTATGCCCTTCTGCTTGACTAATGCTCCTGCTATTTTCATGGATTTGATGAATAGAGTCTTTAAGGACTACCTTGATAACTTTGTGGTAGTTTTTATTGATGATATTTTGATATATTCAAAAAGTCGTGAGGAGCATGAAGATCATCTGAGGGTTATTTTGAAAACTCTACGGAAGGAGAGGCTCTTTGGGAAGTTCAGCAAGTGTGAGTTTTGGTTACAAAAGGTGGCTTTCTTGGGGCACATCGTAACCAATGAAAGAATCTCGGTTGACCCTGCAAAGACAATGGTTGTGGAGGAGTGGCCTCAACCCACAACAGTAACTGAGATTCGTAGTTTCCTTGGTTTAGCGGGATATTATAGGAGGTTTGTGAAAAACTTTTCACGACTTTCTAATCCACTAACCAAGTTGACTCGAAAAGGGGTTAAGTTAATCTGGACAAAGGAATGCGAGGAAAGTTTCCAAGAGCTGAAGAAGAGATTGGTTACTGCACCTGTGTTAACACTACCCTCTATCAGAGAAGGATTCGTTATTTTTAGCGATGCATCTCTGAAAGGGATTGTGTGCGTCCTCATGCAAAATGACAAGGTAATTGCTTATGCATCTCGACAGTTGAAGATTCATGAGCAGAATTATCCTATGCATGATCTAGAGCTGGCGGCAGTTGTTTTTTCTCTAAAGATATGGAGGCACTATCTTTATGGGGAGAAATGTGATATATACACTGACCACCAAAGTCTAAAGTATATTTTCACACAGAAAGAATTGAACATGAGAAAATGGAGATGGTTGGAGCTTATTAAAGACTACGATTGTTCAATTCATTATCACCCAGGAAGAGCAAACAAAGTCGCGGATGCGTTAAGCAGGAAAGATCCTATTGTTCTGGCAACAATGAGGATCGTAGGAGATCCCTTTATTAAAGATCTAGTAAAACTGGACATGGGAATTATAAGGAAAGGGACATCATCAACCCTATTACAAATGATTTCTCAACCTTCATTACTAGAGAGGATCAAGAAGGCTCAAAAAAAAGATCCTGTGCTGCAGGAGAAGTTTGAGGCTGTAAAGGATGGGAAGTTCCCTGATTTCCATAATGATCAGAAGGTGTATTGAAATTTCGTACAAGACTATGTGTTCCATATATTCCGGAGATAAAGAAAGAACTGATGGATGAAGCTCATAGCTCTACATTCTCTATACACCCGGGAAGCACTAAGATGTATAGAGACCTTCGTGATCATTATTGGTGGGATAACATGAAGAGGGAGATTGTCGATTACACTACAAGGTGCCTGGTGTGTCAGCAAGTAAAGGCAGAAAGACAAATTCCTAAGGGGGTATTACAACTGCTACCCATACTAGTATGGAAGTGGGATAATATCACCATGGACTTTGTAACTGGTCTCCCGAAAACATCCAAAGGAAATAATGCGATATGGGTTATTGTGGACCGTCTCACCAAGACAGCCCATTTTATCTCTATTCGGGAAGATTTCTCTCTGGATCAGCTTGCCAATATATACGTGAAGGAAGTGGTAAGGCTGCATGGGGTACCACTATCCATCGTATCTGATCGTGACCAAAGATTCACATCAAAATTCTGGGGAAGTCTTCAACATGCTTTGAATACTGAATTGAATTTTAGTACGGCCTATCATCCTCAAACTGATGGCCAATCTGAAAGGACTATTCAGACACTCGAAGACATGTTGAGATTATGATCAATGGAATTTAAAGGTGGATGGGATCAACACCTCCCATTATTTGAGTTCTCCTATAACAACAGCTTCCATTCGAGTATTCAGATGGCACCCTATGAAGCTCTATATGGAAATCGGTGTAGAACTCCTACTTGTTGGGATGAAACTGGTGAGAGGAAGCTTCTTGGGCCTGATCTCGTGCAAGAGATGACGGAGCAGGTTCATGCCATCCAATAACACATAAAAGCTGCTCAGAGTCGGCAGAAGAGCTATGCTGACAATCGTCGAAGGGACTTGGAGTTTGGTGTTGGTGACAAAGTCTTCCTTCGAATTTCTCCATGGAAGAGAGTCATGCGGTTTGGGAAGAAAGGGAAGCTCAGCCCTAGGTACATTGGCCCCTATGAAATCCTTGATCGCCTAGGAGCAGTGGCCTATCGTCTAGCACTTCCACCGAACCTAGCTCAAGTTCATGATGTCTTCCATGTATCTCTCTTGAGGAAGTACATACCCGACCCTTCGCATGTACTGAACCCAGAGGTGGTACAACTTGAACATGACCTCTCTTATGAAGAGCATCCAGTGGAGATCTTAGAACGTAGAGACAAGGTTCTACAAAACAAGACTACCCACCTTGTGAAAGTGTTGTGGAGGAATCATAAATATGAAGAGGCGACTTGGGAGCCGGAGGAAACAATGAAGCAAAAGTACCCTCACCTTTTCGACTAGGCCTCAAGAATAAATTTCGGGGACGAAATTTCTTAAGGGGGGAAGAATGTAACGACCCAATCTTTTTGAGTATTATATTAACTTACTCTTAATGATTTAATAATATGTTAATGGTTAATGCAAAAAGAGGAGTCGATGGCTTCATCCAGTAGACTCAACCCATATGAAGCCCACTTATCAGAGCTTGGGAAGGAGGTAGCATCTGTGGGCTTCGCTTTGGACCAAGCCCAAGCCGAGCTCCAGCGTGTCAAGCTTGAACGAAAACGCTTGCAAGAGAAGTTCAAGTTAGTGGAGATTGCTACTAGGGCAATGTTATCTGAGCCTCCCTCAGATTCTCTCACCATAGCACACCTTACACTTAGGTCTTATGCTGGTGTTATAAGGGGCTATGTGATTAGACCCTAGCTTCCTTGTGTAATCCTTTCGGGTGAATAAATTGAGATTTCATCCTTTCGTGATGTTTCTGAAATTACAAATGTCTAGATAATTTTAGAATGTAATTTATTGATGAATTTTGAAAAAGGGATATTTTAAAATATTTATGTAAACCCTTAATAACTAATGATGTGTAATGATTTTCAAAAAATGGTCTTCTACAAAAGTGTTCAGTGAGGAATTTGGAGTCAAATAAGATCAACATAATTTTTGATGAATAGTAAATTATGAATAGTGATTTTACGCTTAGGATTAGTAATGTGACCAAATGGATTAGTAATTTCACTCAAAGAAAGTTTTAATATAATTTAGACACCTAGATTAAGTAATGTGATTCAATAAAATAGTTAAATAACGGTTTCATAAATTATTCAAGTATTAGTTTTTTCGGATGAATAGTGTTTTTTAATTAAAAATTTAATTAAAAATAATTAGAAAATTATTTTTATAAAAATGACTTTATTTTTGAACTCAGAGCATCGATATTATGTTAAGATAATTTTTGGGGATTTTTCTGAAAAAAATGAATTTTCTATGAATAGTGTTTTTATTTAAAAATAAAATTAAAAATATTTAGAAAAATATTTTTATAAAATGGATTTCATTTTTGAAATCAGAGCATTGATATTTGATTAAGGTGAAATTTTGGGATTAATCTGAGAAAGATGAATTTTCAGTGAATAGTAAAAATACAGTTTTAGGGTTTCGGTATGTTTAATGACATCATAGCGGTGTCATGATGATGTCATTAGATCTTTTGAGGGTTGGCCGGCCAAAGGTGATGAATTATTGTTTTGGGGGACCCATGTGGCCTAACTCCATGATAAATGCCAAGGGAGAGCACATGGGTTTGAGAAAAGCACATGTGAGGTGTCCCTTGGCCATTAATGCTTTGTCCCCTCACTTTCCCTATAAATACCCACCCTTTCCTCCTTTAGTTTTCACTCCCAACTCTCCCCCAACGAAGTTCTGGTCTTCTTACCTTCCAAAGAGTCCTCCCAAGGTGCCCCCAAGCCCTCAAGGTCCAATCCTTTGAGTTTCAAGAGTCACATTTTAAGGTAAGGGATCCGACCCCTCTCTTTCTTTTCATGTAATCTCTTTTATGTCGTTCCTATTATGCTCCATGTTTTTATGTGAGAGGATATTCTTTTATATTCCTATTACTTCCCTTTCATGTTTATATGATGAGATATCCCCTCTTACTCTCATCATTTCATTTTATGAAAGTTTAAGTGACGCCGTTAGGCTGCCGAATTTTTAAGGGATTCTTTCACCCTTCTCATTTTTCATGTTCGATTTTCATATCAAGTCTTTCAAGTTCCCTTTTTATTATGTTGGGGTATGATCTCTATATCTATCATACTGATCTCTTATGATCATATGATGAGGGACCCTATTTGATCTGGTCAAATCATTTTCTTTTGAAGTTAAGTGACGCCGTAAGGCTGCCGAATTTTCATAAGAGAAATCTAATCTTTTTTCCTTCCATGTTTTTCATTTCAAATGGTATGTCCTTCAAATTTCATTACCATGTCCATATTTCCTTCTTACTCTTTCACCCTACTGTTTTATGGATCATTTATGAGTGGTTGACCCATGTCCCCTCTCATTTCAATGCTTTCTAAAACCCCGAAACTTAGACGTTATGCTGCAGAATTTTCGTCTCAAAATGCCTCTCTTTTCTCAAAATTATTTTATGTTATAATGTGAATAATCAAAGCTCCTATTTCTATAGGGTTATTCACATATATATGAAAATGTTCTATTTTAAATTCTGGGATTTACATACATGAGACCTGCCTTCCCTTTCCGTGGGTTTAATGTAATGTAAAAGATCATGTCCTTAAAGCAGTTTTTATAACGTTATGATTATGAAATGAAACCCATTTATTTTATGCTATATGGGTTATTTATGAAATGTTTGATAATGATGTATGTGGCTCACATGATAATAAAGGAAAATTTAAGGGTGCGCCCTGATAGCGCTCCAATGCATTGGGTAAAGACTTAATCTCTAGAGATGACCATTTTAACGACGCCTTGGTGAATAACCTTGGTAATTTTTAGCGACACCTTGGGGATGGACCTTGGTGAAACGAAACGATTGTCAATATTAAATGTTTCAGCCACATATTCAAGTTATGAAAAAAAAATTTATTATGATGTATCTCATGATTTCTTTCTCATTCCTTAAAGTTTCTTTTCATGTGCTTATTGAAGTATCTCAAGTTCACTTGTAAAATGTTTCTCGTGTTTCCCTTACTGGGCCATCTGCTCACCCTTTCTTTTGATTTATGTCCCCAGGTTATGAGATGCATAATGAACATAGGATGAACTAAAGGAGAAGCCTTTCAAGTGTTTAAGAAGAATGTTTTATGTTTTTTTTATGTATTATGATCCTTGTTTCCAAGACACTAAACCTTAACGATCCTCAGTTCCGTGTAATAAAATGAAAGTTATGTTTTAAAATGGCGGGATGTTATAATATATATATATATATATATTAAAAACTATTATTCATGGCATCTACATGTCTCATTGATTTGAAATTCATGTGTAGTTATGATTTCATGTAATGTTTTTCCATCTGATGATTATAGCTTCTTTTTATAAAGTTTTATATTTCATAAACATTCTCTTATACTATTTATTTTAAATTATTTCTTCTTCTTATGCTTCTCAATTTTGGATTTTTTATTCTATAATTTTAATATACTTCTGTATTTTTTTTATTTTTATTCAAATTAATTTTTAGTTTTATGTTTTATTTTTATTTTAGATACATTTATTCTTATTCTTATGCATTTTCATTTACATTCAAGAATTCTAATTTTTTTCGTTTACTAATACTTATATTTTTTAATTTTTTTGTCTTCTCTTTTATAGATTAACTTCTTAATCTAGTTCTTCCTTTTACATCTATAATTCTTTTACATAATGCCTCAATGTTGTACTTATATTATATTATTGGGTATGTAATTATTTTGTATAATTATATCCAACTAATACATGTTTACTTATACTTTCCATCAACACTGAGATTTTAATTATTACATTTATATATTGGATCCATCTTCACATTATATTTCATCTTTTGGAAAAATAATTACAATTAGTTTTCAAATATTCATTCTCATCCCTCTTCTAGATTATGATTATTCTAATTTCAACATCAAATATAGTTCTACATTTTATTTTCTATAAAAAATTTCTTATAATTTTTTTATTCTACCATTATTTTTGAATATTCATTGGGTTTTAATTTTTTCAAATTCTATTCCATCATATTTTTCTAAGTTTTAGGTGTCAAATTTGACTTCCAATTACAATTCAACATTTTTATACAAAAAATTGAATACTTCTATTCTTGATCCGACTCTATAATTGGAAAAATAATTTTTATCTAGTTTATCTTATGCTTATATATATTTATATGCATTTTTAATTTTTTTCTCGAAAACATTTTTATTAATTTCCATTATTTCCTTCCACGTTTTATCATTTTATTAATCTTATACATTTTCTAAAATCTCTATCACCATGTCTATTTAGATTATCATGTCTTTTGTTCCCTATTACTTATAATTATTTTCATTTTATTTATTATATAAGAATTATCTCCTGGTAAAATATAACGTCTTATTAAATAAATTATCACACTAAGAGATTATTCTATTTCTGTGACTGTAGTTTTTATTATAATAAATATTATTTAAATTATTAAAATTAATCTATTTTCATTATTTAAATTATAGTGAATAATCTATTTTGACTCGAAAATAAAAAAATCCCTAAAATAAGTATCATATTTTAATATAATCATTTTAGTATTTTTTGGAGTACTGTGTTATTAAATAAATAAATATCAAAATTTTTTGTACCAGACCCTATTACAATACTTACATGGGGAGGTCATTCCAAGTGTTTTGTATCACGATATTATATATAATTTGAATTATGATTGATAAAACTATTAGATTCCATTTTTCTCATGTATTTTGATATATGATTTATGATCACAATATAATGTTTAATTATGAATGATTTTTTAAAATAAATTAAATTTTAATTTTAAAAAAAAATTAATTTAGTATTGATTGTATATATATAGACGACCCCCTCTTAGTTATGATGACCTGATCGACTCATTGTTACACTGATGACTATTGGACTACCATTACCAACATTGGACGGATGTTTTTATTTATTTAAAATAGTTATATCTTTTGGATCCTTATTTTGATGAATTAGAATAGAAATTATACTTTAGATAGGTAAACATAAAGTCTGTTATTATGTCTGTAGAGAATGAAATCATTTGAATTGATCTTTTTAATTTTTTGTGATACAATTATATTCCTAAAATATATTCAGATGTATATCTCATAGGTTGTAGATTGAATATGAAAATAACTTACAGAACATTTCACTTATTATGAGAATATTTAGTTTCTTATTCATGGAAGAAGCATCATTATGTATAATTTTATTTTCCTAAATATGAATATCATTATACTCAGATGTTATTATGCAATTTTATTGTGGATGAAAAACTCAGACACAATTTTTACTTTTTTTTACTCACACTCCATATTGTTCTAATAACACCAATGCACTTTGTATCACTTTATTTTACCATATTCCAAATTTTTAACTTTATTCTTCATAAATTGATGTAATAAATAAATAATGGGTTATAAATTTGTTACATGTAATTTTTTTTCTTCATATAAGTAAAATATATTTTTTGAAGATCCTAAAACAAAATATAACAATACAAATATAATAAATTATCTAGATGCACGACACTCCATAGATTGTTTCTATATGTTAACATTTGATGATATCATACAGAATAAATTTTATAACATAACTATTTATCTTAATGAATCACTTATAATGATCTCTTCACTAAGGTATAATTTTCACTTACAAAAAATAAGGAAATCCAATGTCTAGTGAGATCATTGTATCCAAGTTTGTATTTAATTTTTTTAAAGTCTTTAAAAATGGGATTAAAAGGGTCATTAAATATTAATAGAATGATCATTGATTATATTGGGATATGTAAAAATATATCTCACATCAATCTGATCTATGGTGTTTCTAGATTGACCAAAAACCTGTTTTATGGTATTTAAAAATTAATAAAAATGTGCCTCATGGAGTCCAAATATTTAAAATTCCATCATATTTCATAAAAAAATATGGAAAAGGACATTTTATTTAAAATTTTACATGTATATATATAACACACATTAATCTGAGCAGTGTATTGTCATAATGAAAAAATTTAAATTTTGTTTGTTTGATATTAAAAAAATTATTCTTTAAAGGTTTAAACCGAGAAAAGAGTTCTAATTATTACGAAATAATATTAATGATCACTAATTTTTGTTTTTTTAAGAAAAAAAAAAATTTAATCCAATTTTTATTTTATTATAATGAATAAAAATATATTTTTTTGATATATGTATTCATAAAATTCAACATAGTGTAAAAACATAAAAAGTGATGTCTTATTTTACTGAAATCATTAAAAAAAATAATGGATTAATTTTTTTTCTTGTAAACAATCTTTTCGTGTCAATTTGACATTACGTGTCCTTGTAATGAAAGAAAATATGTTTTTTGGGATTTATATGATTTTAGAATATCCATTATAGGGTCAAAATCAAGAACCTGACTTAATTTTTTTAACATACAGTTTTCTGTCATGTTAACATTCATATAGCTTGTATGAGAGCCATTTCCTGATGTAGATGAATTCCAAATGAAATAAGTTTCAATTGCAAAGGAAAATATAATTTTGACTACTATGGGGAGGGATATAAGGCATGTGATACTAATTGGATAAAATTAGATGCATCCATATTCAGTAAAAAAACACTGGCTGATCCACCTAGTGGGGTTTTTAAAAATTTAGATTTAGAAGAATATTGTGCGAGGTGTGAAATACATTAATCATTAATATATAATATAAGAAACATGTTTCAAATGGTGAATTCATATCAGAACTCCACATGTTGTAGGCCATGCATCAAAAAATCACTAATTAGGTAATGATTTTCACTCAATGAATTATTATTTATTATATCACCAATTTCAATACATCATATATAAATTTATATGTTCCACATTTCTTATGTTATTATTTTTAAAATTAAAACCTCTTCAAATATGGGGTTAAAATTGAAAAAATGATTTGGGATTTGCGTGAAAACATAGGAAAATAATATTCAATTAATTTATTATAAATATGAGTCAACTACATCAAAATATGACATCTTAATTGTCCAGTATGATAAAAATATTGTTTTTAAATAACACTATTATTAATGGGGGTTAATACGGATAAAATGAGTTTGAATTTACATAAAATATATAATATTTATGAATATACATCATGTCAATATGACCTATAGTGTGTCCATAATGATTTAAAATGTGATTTTATTATTTTTGAAATATTTTAAAAATCATGTTCGTGGGCCATAACCAAGATTATATCCTCGCACTTTTTTGAATCACAAGTAAAACAAATGTCATTGAATTTTCTACATATTGGATCATAACACTTTTCAATTCAACTTCTGTTTTTTTAAATGAAGATTCTACGGTTTTATTGATTTAAAATATAAGAAACATGTTTCAAATGGTGAATTCATATCAGAACTCCACATGTTGTGGTTAAATATTATTAATAAGATCATAATTTAATTTATCTACATGTTGTAATAGACCCCATGTAATGTCATATTTCTACCATTCATCTACTTTTACAGCATGTGTATGATCTTCATTTGTTTATAACATGTATTGGTTTATTTACAGGGACATATAGAAATCATTTTGGTTGTTTTTGGTTCTACTAATTGTTTGAAAATGGTTAAGGAAAAAATTATGGTTTGTCCCAAATAATAATGCTCCCTATGATGATGATATGGAGGGGATAATTCATGGTTACATCAAACATTTCCACCTAACCCTCAAACCATATACCCTTGGAATGTTGGGGTTTGCACAGTTTGAACATGAGTAGTCTAAACAAGAATCCAAAATCTATGATATAAATTTTTAACCCTATGAAAGGAAAGAATAAGATAATCAATATTTATTTCACATATAATCATAAAATTAAAAAATCAATTATATAAATATTTAACCCTATGAAAGGAAATTGTGTTAAAAATTTTGTTTCCTCAAGACTTTTCTTTCTTTGATACAATTCAAACCAGCTCTCAATCAAAATTTCTTCTTTAGATCTCTTCTAACCGACTCCAGGGTGCCTCTTTTGAGAAGTCTATAACCTCTAGAATTATTATAGGTAAGTAGATAAGATAAATTGTAAGGGTATGTTCATGATGGAAAGATTGAAGAGATTTGAAAAAGTAAGGGACGATATGTCTTTTTTAATTAAGGTGAGGGGATCTTTTGGAATCTCTTAACATATTAAATTAATATAAATCCATTTTCAATTCGAAATGAATCCAATTTTTTTTATTTCAACCTAATATGATTATTTTTTAAAAATATCTAATCCAATTATTTTTATCCACGTTTAGGTCACATTATTGCCCATATCATTTAGTTTTTACCCACATTTTACCCTCATAACTCAAACTATGACAACATGTATTTTAAAACTCAAGGGGAATTTATTTACCATAAAATGTCAAAATACCATTAAAAATATATTTTATATCATCGTAAATCATATCCATGTTAGTTGGATAAATTAAATATTTTTAGGAATTTTTTATCATTTAATAAATTATTAATTATTTAAAATATCATTAATATCAATTTTCATACTATTCATTATAATGACATTTAAAAATATCTAAACAATAATATATCTACAAACAAACTATTTTATTATATCTCTATCATTTCTATGTCATCTAAAAAATTCACTGACGACATTAATTATATAATGTTTTATTTATTTTATTTTTTTATTATCATTTCTTTGATATTCCCACTAATAAAAACTTACTTCATAATCAATGGGTAATTATTTAAGGTATATATTTCTTCATTGAAAATTACAAATAAATTAACATGATTTATATAAATAAATTATATTTTATATGATTATTTCTTATGCATGTTCTATTTTGGAAAACAAGATATTAATAATGATTAGTTTTTCAGATCACAAATATGTCATCTTTGACTTTTCATTAAATAAAATAATATAAATGACATAATCTCGTTCATGTAATCCCAAAAGGCACAAATAAATTTATAAAATGAAAATATGTTTATTAAGTTATATATGAAAATTTATATTCATTTATAACCTACATTTTTCCACATGTGAACACATAAGATATTTATAAGACAAAGAAAATAACATTTTGTGACATTATTTGATTTAAAAATTATAGTAGTCATATTAATGGAAAAGTGTCCATTAAACAATTAAATTTAGATCCATAGGTTTTATGGGTATAATTTAATTTACCCAGTAAAATTTGGTCACATGTTTGGGTCATTTTATAGACCTTGCCATTTTTTTATCCTAAATTCGCCAATTTTACCATTACTATGGTTACAACATTTATGATGGTTACTATTAATATTGGCCAAAATTAAAAGGGTATTATTTATGAAATTTTTATATTTTAAATCCAAATATGTAACAAATTTTTAAAAATAAAAATATGGATTTTTAGCTTTTAATTTTTTATAGAACCAGAAAAACCCCATGAATAACTGTTTTATGGAGAAATATAATTCATTAAAATAAAATTTCTTATAATAAATTCATGTATAATATTATTTTAAAAACCATAATTATATTACTACTAATAAAAATTAATTTATGAAAAATTATAATTAGTCTACAATATAATCTGGTCGTGTGAATACATTATATGAAAATATTTTTTTTAAATCATATTTTCACTACTCCTTAAAAAATAATTTTTTTAAAATAATTCATAAAATAAAAATAATTAAATGAGAATTTTGACATTATGAATTCAAAAAGTGAAATTATTTCTGTAAAATATATTTTAAAGAACATCTAGAAATAAATATTAACTTCTAATAATGAAAATTAATTTTAGAAGGAAATATATTTTTTGAAGAATAATGTGATTTAATAAATATTTTGTGATCATTTTTATAAGAAAATAACATTACATTAATATATATTTGGTACATTATATTTATTTAATGATTTATTTAATAATATTTATTCTTAGACAAAAAAAATCACAGTTCTTATTAACATGGAATTATGTGAAACCTTACCAATCAAAGTAATAAAATTATTTATAGATATATTTTAAAAAAATCAACTGGTGTTATAATAGTGGAATTAAATTAATGTATAACTTTAATTTCATGAATTTGATCAAAAAAATATTTGGTTTTTAATTTTAAATGGCATGTTGAAATGAAAAGTTATCATATGAACCATGAATGATGAATTCAATTAAAATGAATGATCCTTACATTGATTAATTAATTAATTTATTGAAATAACATGTGGGTATCAGTTTTTATTAGGTGATCGGGGCATGTACAATATGAATATGACCACCTTGAATATGATTTATGTTGAAAATGATAACTAAACCATGTATTTCATGATTATCCACAATGGGTTATTAATTGACTTATCTAAATATATTGAGACATATGGACATCTGTGAACCGTGAGCCATGAAATATTGACTATGTAGTTTGAAGATCATAGATCATATAGTTATCCTCAATGTATAGTACAATTATGAATTTTTAGATTTAATCATTAAATTATAATTTTTTATTGAACTATTCTATTTATTTCCATTCTCCTTCATGTTTTATGAAAAATGTTCATTAATGAAAATTTTGATATATCTTATGTATACTTGAATTGAGAGAATATTTTGGAGTAAGAAATTTAAATTGACTAACATGCCTTGTTTTTGTATAATATTGAATCATAAATGGTCTATTTTTTATGAAATTGATTATGAAACTTTTGATGGCATCATAGAGAGTTTTTTCTCATATCCTATCTTTTCCTTCAAGTGTTTGTATATTATATTATGGAATTCCAATGTAAAGGGATGTTCCACATAGAGGTGGTTGGTGTCCTTTATTAGAGGGATACTGTGAGACGGAGATAATAAGTAGATATGTGATCACCTATTTACATTGTATTTGATAGACATTTCCTTCAATGATGGGATATCACATTTATTAGGATTTTGATGTGATTTCTTGTGGTATATGCTCATATAAGAGTGTATCATATACTGACTATTTATCACTTTATATTCTTCAATTATTTTTTTCATGTTTATTTGTGGGGAGAAATCATTTCAAAATTATTTTTTTAACTAATAAATATTATCTAGCCCATGGGGCCCGAAAACACCCATTGGGTCATGTCAGTTTCATATAGGGTATCAATTTATAAGGGTGTATATATTATTTTGTGATAGACCATGTCAATCTAATATGCAGTTTTTCAATGATTTACAAAAGATCTTTTTTATTGTTTTAAATTCCAAAAGACATATATATATATGGGCTAATAGATAGAATACAGCCTAAATTAGAATGAAATATTTAGAAATCAGTAGTAATAAATTTTCAACATAGATAAATTGACAACATGTTAATAAAATATTCAATGCTATCAAAATGACAAAAAACAGTAAAAATCAATACAAACATGCATCAAATTATAAAGACTAAAAAAATATTAGATTATATAGAACTCCAACAATTTTATTGAAACAATATTTGTTCCTAAATGTTATAAATTATCCAACCATCGTTGATAAATGATTTCATGATAATATGATATAATTATCAATTTTTTCCCATTTTCATTTTCCTCTGTTTATATGCACATCTTATGACTGGAATTTTTTACTTTTATTTCTTTAGATTATACCTCCTAATAATATAATTAGGTTTATAGATTATGCATTTTCATTTGGGAATAAACTTTTAAATTTTCTTCTACAAAAACCATTAATACTTTCCCATCATCAACATTCACTTCATTTATGACTCTTTCCTCTACTTCTACATTATATTCAACTTTCACTTCTAGTATCTTTCTTAAATAAGATTCATCTACCACTTATGGATTCTAAACTTTTATTATTTTGTATATTGTTTTTTTGTATATTTTTATTTTTATTTTGTCATGACCCGACCCTACATGGGATCGGGCTGCAACTACCCCAAGCCCACCTCCATAGGCCAGGGGATGGTGACAAGCGCCGAAGGATAAACAACTCAGGGAGGCCTTTTCTTAAGTACCTATACACAAGCACGTTTCCCACTCAATGCAGATGTGTAGAGTAAAAGGAAAAGTAAAGTACAAACTGCTATAAACAACCACAAAGGTGTATCAACCTCTAAACAGTACAATGTAAGTGTTGAAGGTAAACTGATAATAAAAGGGAAAAACATGTTCCCAACTAGAAAAGGTCCACAACTCAGCAACATGAAAACAAAAGTACTACATCTGGGAGGGTCCCTCACCTGGAACCAGACTATGACCACCATACGCAGTCCAAGCTCCCGAACTCCTAAGATCCTCTGACGTGACGATCGACTAGTCTATCTTCTGGAAGGGAACACCAAGTGTGGGTAAAGCCCAATAAGGGTTGAGTATAAAAATACCCATTAGGATACCTCGAAGGCTGGAGGGAGAAACAAATGAGGTTCTAAAGAGGTGAGCAGTAGATCGAACAGGGAATAGTAAAGGAGTACAACAGAGAGTGCAGTAAAGAGTACAGCTCAACTCAACAAGGGGAAGGGAGTAGACACTTCCTAACACAGGGAGCTAGAAACGGTGAGAACATGAACATCCTTTCGAACCTTCTCTACCTATAGTAGGAGAGTAGACTCGTCCAACCATGAGAAGCTAGATATAGAAAGCATGTGGCATACCTCGCGCGTCTTCGCCTCTCCTGGAAGGAGAGAAACCACACCCAAGATGTGGTTAATTGAATGAGGTATATACATATCTATATGCTCAACAAGAAACCCGAACATTATTGTAAGAGGTTCTCCATATCATAGCTCAACCGAAAACAATGAGTAGCCAACTGTCCCAGACGTAAACACTATCGATGCACAGTATCTCGTACGTCTGCCCTGAAATTCCAGTCAAGGGAATCAAATCACTGCACCACGACACTATCCACATTAGACGACACTGACTCGCCCCCACAGTTTTAGGTTGCATCACAAGGACGCGTCTCGGTGGGGAAAGTGCCCCTCGTACTTGAGAGTTCTAGGGAAATTCAAACCACACATCTTCGCTATCACACAGTCGAGAGGTCTTCTCAAAGTCAAAGTTGTCACATCACTGACTCGTACAAACAAGGGTTCTGCTATGGTAGTCACGAAGAAAAGCCACAGACTAGCTTAGTAGAAAGTAGTGAGTCTGAAAGAAGTCGTCGGGTAACCCACTACCTAGTCTCTCCTGGAGGGTAAACCCTAAGAGGTCGTCGGGTAACCCACTGCCCACTCTCTGTTGGAGGGTAATCCCCAAGAGTTCATCAGGTAACCCACTGCCCACTATCTATTAGAGTCTAAACCCTAAGAGTTCTTCTGGTAACACACTGCCCAGTCTCTACTGGAGGGTAAACCCTAAGAGGTTGTCGGGTATCCCACTGCCCAGTCTCTCCTGGAGGGTAAACCCTAAGAGGTCGTCGGGTAACCCACTGCCCAGTCTCTACTAGAGGGTAAAGCCTAAGAAGTCATCGGGAACCCACTGCCCAGTCTCTGCTGGAAGGTAAACCCAAAGAGGTCAATGAGAAACCCACTGCCCAGCCCCACTGGAGGGTAAACCCAAAGAAGTCGATGAGCATCCCACTGCCCAGCCCTGCTGATGGGAAAACCCATAATTGCTCTAGTCATCCCTACTGGATCGTACAACACTGGCAAACAGAACATGGAGTGGGTATCGCGCAACCACCCAACTCCAGAACATTTCACCTAGTAGAAGTTCAGCGCCCGTGTATTGTGGGTCATGCCAATACATGGAGCTCTGTCTAGGGAAACACATCGCGGTAGATCACAAAAGGAGGATATGTTCTTGTTACTCGGCTAGGGAAACAACACCCAGGCTTAATAAGGCTCTGTACCCTAATGGAACCAACTCATGGGTAGAGGATCGGTGCCCACGTAATGTATTGGTCACACTGAATCCAAAAAACTCTACCAGGGAAAATGAAGGGACGTGATATTGAAAGCCCACATGGCTGAAGGAAAAAAGGGGAACCCAAAAAACTTTTTCAATCACACCGTCGAGAACAGAACTAGGGTAAACCCTAAGAGGTCATCGGGTAACCCACTACCCAGTCTCTTGCTAGAGGGTAAACCCTAAGAGGTTGTCAGGTAACCCACTGTCCTGTCACTGCTAGAGGGTAAACCCTAAGAGGTCGTCAGGTAACCCACTATCCAGTCTCTCCTTGTGGGTAAACCTTAAGAGGTCATCGGGAACCCACTGCCCTATCTCTACTGAAGGGTAAACCCTAAGAGGTCATCGGGTAACCCACTGCCTAGTCTCTACTCGAGGGTAAAACCTAAGAGTTCGTCGGGAACCCACTGCCCAATCTATGTTGGAGGGAAAACCCTAAGAGGTCATTGAGCAAACCACTGTCCAGCCCCATTGGAGGGTAAACTTGAAGAATTGATGAGAAACCAACTACCCGGCCCCACTGAAGGGTAAACCCAGAACTGCTCTGGCCATCCCTACTTGATGGTACAACACTGTCTAACATAACATGGAGTGGGTATCACACAACCACCAAACTGAAAAACAATTCGCCTAGTAGAGGTTCAACGCCCGTGTAGAGCAGGTCATGCCGATACATGGAGCTCTGCCTAGGGGTGCACGATATTTTACATCGCGGAAGGAGGATATGATCTCAATACACGGCTAAGGAAATTGTGCCCATGCTCACTCGGGCCCCGTACCCAACTGGAACCAAACTCCTGTGTAGAGTATCGGTGCCCGCGTAATGTATTGGTCACACCGAATACACAAAAACTCTACCAGGGAACATGAATGGACGTGATACTAAAATCCCACATGGCTTAAAGAAAAAGGGGAACCCAAAAAACTCTGCAAATCAAAACATCGAGAACAAAACCAGGGTAAACCACTCAACCCTGTTGGTTTAAACCATCGTGAATAGAGGGACCCTCTATGTCGCGAGAGATCAAAGGTACGTAAAGAAGAACACGACACACACAAGAGGCCCACACGACGTGTGGCCCTATCTCACCTCTAGGCCATTCACACTCTCATTATCAGGTACAAACTATAATATGTACCCCCCCATGCATTCTCGTATACTTCTAGAGTATACCACACCTCTAGCCCAAAGGCAATTGAGCACACGACACCAAAATTTATTTTGAAGGGTAAAAATTTTAATTCTCCAAATCACCCCCTCAACAGCCCTAGAAAATCCAAACA
The DNA here is from genome assembly GCA_963277665.1 of Viscum album. NCBI lineage: Eukaryota > Viridiplantae > Streptophyta > Magnoliopsida > Santalales > Viscaceae > Viscum > Viscum album. The sequence continues at coordinate 1,703,574,408 of OY728156.1, read as the reverse complement.
GGTAATACTATTGTAATCCTTGTGGTAAAACATGTGAAATAGACTATTTACTCGCCCAAAACTGATATTCGTTGGAAAAATTACTCAACATCGCTTTACGCCTGAACGACGTGTCGTGGGCCTGTGTCTCGGTGCTAAAAACAGTTAGGCGCATCGCGCCTTTACAATCCCCTTGGGAAAAAAATGACAAATTTACTACTCTCCCGTTTAGAACAGACACCCGGTGAAGAAGATGCAATTCGTTGCACCACACATGAGCGGTGCTATGTGAGACCCACATGACAATCCCAAAGCGCTACGAACAGATCACACTATTTCGATCCTCTCGGAAAGGCACACAAGATTGATTATTCACTTGTCCTAAATGGACACCCAGTGAAGTAGCTACAATTCACCATCAACGCCCAAAACACCACTCGTGGGGTCCACCCCACCGTGCTGAATTATAGCAGACAGGTTGCTTCGTCGCAACGCCCTCAATAAAACTCCCCGAATCGACTACCCATTTTCCATGAACGTACATCCGATGAAAAAGTTATAAACAGTCGCAACCCGCTCGAACGACGGCTCATTGGGCCCACCCCTCGTCCCCGAATCAAGTATCCGATATTGGACTCAAAAATACCATCTCAAGGTCAGGATCACACTTCCACAAACGACGTGCCAAAAGGATGACACTGTTAAAAGACATAAGCGATAAGATAATTTTCCAAGAAAAAACAATAATAATATATTATATTATTATTTTAATCATAAAGTCGTCAAAATAAGTTGGGTCACTCCTCCCCCTTCCCCATGTGCCTAAAGCTATTGGTCACGCCCCACTATTTCCTTATACCATTTTTCTATATTTTATTCATTTTTGTTATTACTCTCTCTCCAATCTCCCTTCTCTTTTACCTTATATTATTCTCTCTTCTCTCACGACACCAACTCCCCATGTGCCAAAGCCTCATCTCAAAAAAAAAGATAGATTTTTATTATTAGAATATATATGTATGATAATCAAAGACCTCATGTCATCCAAGGTCTTCAAGAATCACGCCTCTTTAATTCCTTTTATTTTAAATTGATAAAAAAATTATTATCATTTATAATATTATAACCAATCCTTCTCATTATTCATCTCCTACCACAAATCACCTCCACCCATGCTGCAACCCTAGAGGACTCCCCTCACATAGGTAGGGATTTATTTGAAGATCACCATACTACCACCGCAAAACACGCTATCAACACCCATGTTGTGCATTTCTCCTACAACGACATCCTAAGTGACCTCGGCCATCTATCTCATGTTGACCATTCGATCAATCATCGGTGGTTAGATCCTGACCACTTGATCTGATCAAGAATCGACATCCGAGTATCACACCTCCTCTTTGCAAGACTGCACATGAAACCCTTGATTCAGTCATCGATTTGTTTTCAACTCCCGTCAAACCATATTGCACCTCGATTGTACTCTAAAACCCAAATTTGTGTTTGAATAAAATGTTCATTTCATCAAAGATTGATTCTGAAATAATTTATTATCGTGTATTTTACCGATCCGCAGGTCAAAAGAACAATCAGCGATGAACATACAAAGGACGAAGAATCAAATCCCAATTGACAATTTTGTGGAATGAACATCGGTTCATTGACGTTAAAATGATGAACTATGATTAATGGTTATAACAATAATTAATAAACTATGGGATCGTGCGAAGAATGATAATCGCGGATCAAAGGCAGATAATAATCAATGAATGATCTATTAAATTAAATGGACAAAAACCACAAATTGATGAATCCTACCTCGATCTCGATCGATCATCGTTGATGAAGAATGCACTCGCCAAGATTTGAAGATCCGTCGTCGTTCGCCAAAGGGAGGAAGAGGAGGTGAAGGAGGAAGAGATCATGGGACGAGGGGAGTTTTTTGGGAGAGAAATGGGAAGGGTTTCGCCAGAGAGAGGGTGGGGGAAGAAGAAGTGACTAAATAAAAAAAAATTAAACCTTTAATTAATTAAAAACTCAACCAAATTTAAATCCGCGTCCGAAACCCAAAACGTAGTGAATGTTAGGTCACGCCTAGCGTAATAACCACCTCTCGTGCACAACGGTGGGCTCAACATTTTATTTTGAGGCCCATTTCAATAGTTACAAAACTTGACGCTAGAGGCAGATAAATTACGAAAACACCCCTGTGCCATTTTCCACAAAAGGGTCGCACCCGCGAAAATTACACCGCTCCTATGGTAAACCGAACACTCCAAACTCAACGGTGCCCTCGGTTTTCTCATCTGAGCTACCATTTAAGAGTTATTTCATTTATTTGGCATGCTCAGTGTGAACGCACTGGTATTTTAATTCCGGCCACACCGGGGCTCGGAATCGCACGTCGTTTGAAGGCACTGCTCTAGAATGACATAAAGAAAATTCCAAATTCATTTATATCAAAAACCGAGTTCTAAAATCATTCCCTCCATCAAGATTTCCCCCCCCCCAAAAAGCAAAACTAGGGAAACAAATTAGGGTACTAAGCCCACAACTGGTTCTCCCGTACCCAGAAGAACTCTTGCACAGTTCTGCGTCACTGAGCAAGGACCAAAGGATTTGGTCCATTCGTCTTGGGTCTACCCTCGCCGATGACATGCATAGGTGCACGCACACTTCTTCTCGGGTGAGTGACGTGGGAGACGTTATGAACCCAAACCATCCTTTGGGTTTTGGTCAAGTCGGTGGGGACCTTGTCATCCCTTCTCATGATCTCAAACAGCCCAAAGGACCTCAGGGTTATCTCACCTCCCCAATCGAACCTCTACATCACACGCTATGACTCGAAATCACTATTCGAACTTGGGACAAGGCCCGGTGATTCCCTTCTTCATAATATCCATATGGTGAAACACCCGATGATATCTGGTCACTCAAGGTTTCATTGTTGATGTCTCGCAACCAATAAACTATTACATGCTCAGAAAGCGTTGGTGTCGACACCATCAACTAATGAAAAAGGTTCTACGCCTTCTACTATACTGACATCGGGTTACAGCGATACCCCGCATCACCCTGGTAACACCTCAAACAAAGAGCAGAGAGAAAATAATTTCACACACAGAGTCTAACAATTCTACTGCAAAAAGTAGAAGATCCATAGAACGTACCTCTTATCACCTCATGCTCTACAGGATCGTAGACATTCAAAGATCGCGGTTGTCCGTGGTCCCAACTGTCAGCTCTCGGAGCCTAACGTGGACCACCTGGTGATGATGGGAAGACCTCATAGTGTTGTCCCCCACTTCCAGATCCTCCCACTCCTCTGCTAGCACCACCTCTATGGCCACTACTCCGATCACGGTGTTGCCTCTGCCGCGGTGGTGCACCGACTGCCTGTCCGATATTCTCAGCATGCCTGGTCGGGCAGTCCCCTTCCAAGTGACCTCGTTCTTCGCAAGCATAACACCGAATCTCTCCGGGCTTCACTAGTGCCCCCCCCGGCCCCACTATGGTGTACGACCACATCTCTGAATCTAGCGGGTGGAAGGCTTCCGGCGTCGAGGTTCTATTTGCTGATGCCTGCTAGCTCCAGGAGACATTTCGGCTCCATCGTGCCTACTGCCACCATCAACTGTAGAACGTGATAGGAAGCTCTCTTTCACCAATGTCTGCTCTAGCACCTCAACATATGTGGGAATTTCCAAGCTTACTATGATAGCACGAATCTCTCTGCGGAGACCCTTCTCGAACTTCCGCGCTCGGAAGTTTCCGTCATGGACCATGTCCGGGTAAAAATGTGCATGGTCCGCGAACCTAGTCACGTACTCAATCACCATAATCCCTCCCTGCTGAAACTGCAGGGGCTCCTGGATTCCGTATGGAGCGTAAGTAGGAGGGTTAAAACTCCTCTCAAAAAAACAACTGAAATTCATCCCACGAAAGCGACGACTCATCGTGTAACTGAGTCCCCAGACTTCACCAACTTCCAACAGCTCTATGGAAAAGGCTGGCGACCAAAGCCACCATCAGATCTACCGGTGTCTGCACAAGGCTAAAGAGGAGAACCACTATCTTGAAACAAAGCTCTACTGCCTGAGGGTCTGGCTCACCACTGATCCTCAGCGGTCTCTGACGCTGGAACTCGTGGAGCGCGCTCAAGCTTAGCCTATTCTGCTGAAGCTTTTTGCTGCTCACTAGGTGGGGGTTCTTTTACCGGCCCACCTGGAGAATGGGGCTCGCATGATGGGTCATGGACTGAGGAATCATCGATCACAGGGTCGTCGTCACAAACCAAATCTGGTATCCTGGATAGCTGCCTTCGCTGAGGCATCCTGAAGGTTATCAAGGAGCACTGGGATCAGATGAGCATATAAGCATATGACAGTAAAAACAATGGGGAGCTAACTAAAGAAGGACTGTCAAGGACTCAATTATATGTGATGGACAAACCAATTTTCCCTACAACGGGTGTCTCAGTATGCCGAGTCGACAAACAGGTTATCAGGGTCCTGGTGAATGGATATGTTGGTCTCCGCACCATTGCTCGACTCCTTGGCCTAAGACCCACTCTCAAGACATGTTGACATTGTTGCCCTAGATCCCAAACAATTCCTTTTTAGGGACGTCCGAACAAAGTCCCAAGGAACGGACCAGCTCTGATACCACTTTGTCACGACTCGACCATACCCAGGCTCGAACTACAACTAACCCAAGCCCGCCTCCATAGGCCACCGGCTGGCGACAAGCGCCGAAAGCTAAACAACTCTGGGAGTCCTTTGACTAATTACTTGTACACACACACACAGCCCACTAAATGCCGAAGTGCAGTGTAAAATGAAAAGTAATTTACTAACTACTATAAACAACCACAATGTTGTATCGACCACCAAACAGTACAAAGTGAGTGCTGAAGGTAAAATGAAAAGAAAAGGAAAAACACGCTCCCAACCAAAAAAGTGCCACAACCCGGCAATAGGTAAAAAAAGTACAATAGCTGGGGGTCACTCCCCTGGAACCTGACTATGACCACTATACACAGTTCTAGCTCCCGAACTACTAAGCTCCTCTGACGTCATGATCAACCTGGCTGTCGTCTGCAAGGGCACACCAAGTGCGGGAAAATCCCAAGTAGGGGTGAGTATAAAAATACTCAGTAGGATACCCCAAAGGCTCGAGGGAGAAACAAAGGAGGTATTGAAGAGGTGAGAAGTAGATCGAACAGGGAATAATTAGGGAGTACAACAGAGAGTGCAGTAATGAGTACAGCTCAACCCAACAAGAGGAAGGGAGTAGACTCATCCTAACACAAGGAGCTAGAAACAGTGAGAATATGAACTTCATGTAGAAACATTTCTACCTATAGTAGGAGAGTAGACTCGTCCATCCATGAGTAGCTCGACACGGAAAGCACGTGGCATACCGCGTGCGTCTTCGCCTCTCTTGGAAGGAGACAAACGAAACCCAAGAAGTGGGTACTAGAACGAGGTATATACATATCTATATTCTCAACAAGAAACCCAAACAGGATCATAAAAGGATCTACATCTCATAGCTTAGCCCAAGAAAACGAGTAGCCAACAGTCCAAGAAGTAAACACCATCGATGCCCAGTATCCCGTACGTCTGCCCCGAATTAAAATTTATGGGGCTCAAATCACCGCACCTCGACACTATCCACTTTGGGCGGCACTGACACATCCACATGGTTTTAGGTCCCGTCACAAGGATGCATCTTGGTGGGGAAATCACCCCTTGTACTTGACAGTTATGGGGAAAGTAAAACCACACCTCTTCACTGTCACACAGTCGACAGGTCTTCTCAAAGTCAAAGTTGTCACATCACTAACTCGTACAACCAAGGGTCCCACTTAGGTAGTCACTGAGAAAAGTCATAGACTAGTCTAGTAGAAAGCACTGAGTCTGAATGAAGTCGTCGGGTAACCCACTTCCCAGTCTCTGCTGGAGGGTAAACCCAAAGAGGTCATCGGGTAACCCAATACCCATTCTCTTGTTGGAGGGTAAATCCAATGAGGTCATCGGGTAACCCACTGCCTAGTCTCTGCTGGAGGGTAAACCCTAAGAGGTCATCGGGTAACCCACTGTCCAGTCTCTGCTGGAGGGTAAACCCTAAGAGGTCGTCGGGAACCCACTGCCCAGTCTCGGCTAGAGGGTAAACCCTAAGAGGTCGTCGGGTAACCCACTGCCCAGTCTCTACTGGAGGGTAAACCCTAAGAGGTCGTTGGGTAACCCATTGTCCAGTCTCTGCTGGAGGGTAAACCCTAAGAGGTTATCGGGTACTGCCTAGTCTCAGCTGGAGGGTAAACCCTAAGAGGTCTTCGGGAACCCACTGCCCAGTCTCTGTTGGAGGGTAAAACTTAAGAGGTCAATGAGCAAACCACTGTCCAGTCCCATTAGAGGGTAAACCCGAATAAGTCAATGAGAAACCGACTTGCCAACCCCACTGAAGGGTAAACCCAGAAGTGCTCTGGACATCCCTACTAGATGGTAAAACACCGGATAACAGAACACAGAGTGGGTATCGCGCAACCACCAAACCGAAGAACAATTCACCTAGTAGAGGTTCATCGCCTGTGTAGTGTGGGTCATGCCGATACCTAGAGCTCTGCCTAGTGGAACACGTCATGGTAGATAAGGGAAGGAGTATATGATCTCGATACTCGGCTAGGGAAACTGCGCCCAGGCTCACTCGGCCTCCGTTCCCTACTGGAACCCACCTCCTATATAGAGTATTGATGCCTGCGTAATGTATTGGTCACACCGAATACACAAAAACTCTACCAGGGAACACGAAGGGACATGATACTAAAATCCCACACGGCTGAAGGAAAAGGGGAACTCAAACAACTCTTCTGATCACAAAGTTGAGAACAAAACAAGGATAAACCACTCATCCATGTTGGTTTAAACCATCGTGAACAGAGGGACCCTCTATGTCGGGAGAGATCAAAGGTACATAAAGCAGAACATGACACACACAAGAGGCCCACATGACTTGTGGCCCTATCTCACCTGTAGGCCATGCAGACTCTCATTATCAAGTAAAAACTACAATATGTACCCCCATACATTCCCATATAATCCCAGAGTATACCACACCTTTAGCCCAAAGTCTATTGAGCACACGACACCCAAAGTTATTTTGAAGGGTAAAAACGACAATTCTCTAACTCGCCTCCTCAACCGTCCTTGCACATCCAAATGGATCATACTGTTGTAATCATTGTGAAAAACACATGAAATAGACTATTTACTTGCCCCAAATAGATATCCGACGGAAATGTTACCCAACACCGCTTTACGCCCGAACGACGTCTCATGGGCCCGCGTCTCGGTCCTGAAAACAGTCGGGCGCATCGTGCCATTGTGATCCCCTTGAAAAATCATGTCAAATTGACTGCTCGCTCGCTTAGAATATATACCTAGTGAAGAAGATGCATTTCACCGCACCCCACATGAGCGGTGCTATGTGGGACCCACATCATGATCCCGAAGCACTACAAACGGTTCACACCATTGCGATATTCTCGAAAAATCACATAAGTTCGATTATTCTCTTGTCCTAAACGGAAACCCAGTGAGGTAGCTGAAATTCACCTTCAAAGCCCAAAACACCCCATGTGGGGCCCACACCACCGTGCCGAATTAAAGCGGCCTGGTTGCGCCATCACAATGACCATGGAAAAACACTCTGAATCGACTACCCCTTCACCCCAAACGGACATCCAATGAAAAATTTATAAAAAGTCGCAACCCGCTCGAACGACGGCCCATGGGGTCCTCGCCTTGGCCCCGAATCAAGTATCTGATATTGGACTCAAAAAGTCCGTCTCAAGGTCAAATCACGATGTCACAAACGACGTGTCAAATGGATTCCTCAATTAAAAGATATACCTGATAAGATAATTTTCCAAGGAAAACAATAATAATATTTTATATTATTATTTTAATCATAAAGTTATCAAAATAAGGTGGGTCACATCCCCACCAATCCCCCATGCGCCTAAAGCTCACGCCCTACTATTTACTTCTCCTTTCTTTTCTATATTTTATTCTTTTTTTTCTTACTCTCCCACCTATCTCCCTTCCCTTTTCCCTTATATTATTTTCTCTTCTCTCTCGACACAAACTCCCCATGCTCCAAGTCCTCCTATCAAACAAAAGTTGATTTTTATTATTAGAATATATATATGTGATAATCAAAGACCTCAAGTCATCCAAGGTCTTCAAGAATCATGCCTCTTTAATTCCTTTTATTTTATATTGATAAAAAAATATAATCATTTATAATAATATAACCAATCCTTCTCATTAGTCATCACCTACCTCAAATCACCTCCACCCATGCAGCAACCCTACATGCCTTGCCTCACACCGACAGGGATTCATCTGAAGATCACCTGACTACCAACGCAAAACATGCTATCAACACCCGTGCTGTGCACTACTCCTACGACGACATCCTAAGTGACCTCGGCCATCTATCTCATGTCGACCATTCGATCCGTCATCGGTGGTCAGATCCTGACCACTCGATCTTCTCAAGAATCGCCATCCGAGCATCGCACCTCCTCATTGCTAGACTGCGCACGAAACCCTTGATTCGCTCATCGATCTATTTTCAAAATCCTGACAAATCATATTACACCTCACTTGTGCTCTCAAACCCAAATCTATGTTCTCATAAAAGGTTAATTTCATCAAGGATTGATTATGCAACAATTTATTATCGGGTATTTTACCAATACACCGGTTAAAAGAATAGTTATTGATGAACATACGATGGATGAAGAATCAAATCACAATTGACAAATCTGTGGAACGAATATCGGTTCATTGCCATTAAAACGATGAACTATGGTTAATGGTTATAACAAAAATTAATATGCTATGGGCTAGTGCGAAGAATTATAATCACAGATCAAAGGCATATCAAAATCAATGATCAATCATTTAAATCAAAGGGATGAAAACCACAAATTCATTAATCCTACCTGGATTTGGATCGATCATCATTGACGAAGAATACACTCGCCAAGATTTGAAGTTTCATCGTCATCCACCAAGGGGAGTAGGAGGAGGTGAAAGAGGAAGAGAGCATGGGAGGAGGGGAGTTGCTTGGGAGAGTAATGGGAAGTGTTTTTCCTAGGAGAAGGTGGGGGAAGAAGAATATATTAAATAAAGAAAATTAATTAAACCGTTAATTAATTAAAAACTCAACCCAATTTCAATCTGCGTCTGAAACCCCAACTGTAGTGAAAGTTAGGTCCCACATAGGGTAAACACCACCTCTCGAGCACAAAAGTGGTCTCAGAAATTTAATCTAAGGTCTTGTTCAAATGGTATAAAACTTAACGCTTGAGGCTGCTAAATTACGAAAATTCCTCTGGGGCCATTTTCCACAGAAGGGTCGCGCCCGCAAAGATTACACCCCTCCTAGGGTAAACGGAACGCTCCAGACTCAACGGTACACTTGGTTTTCCCATCCGAGCTACATTTTAGGAGTTATTTCATTTATTTGGCATGCCTAGTCTGATTGCACTGATAATTTAATTCCGGCCACACCGGGGCTCGGAATCACACGCCATCTGAAGGCGCAGCTCTTGAATAACATCATGAAAATTCCAAATCATTTTATAGAAAAAACCAGGTTCTTACATATTTATTTTTCATTTATTTGTCCTTTTTATTTCTGATAATTGGTATGATTTTATTAAACCTATTTTGGTTCAAATATTTCTTCTCATTCTTGTAAATCAAATTCCACTTCTATATTATTAATTCAAGATATTATATTTTTTATTTTTAATTAACATATTTTTTCTATTCTATTTACATTTGATTATATGTTATCGATTGGGTTTCATATTCTAAAATTTATATCCATTATTACTACTATTTATATTCCTTATGAATTATGCTTCTGACTTGTACTAGTGCTCATCGTTCCAGATTTAAATTCTCATAAAATTATTCCATTTAGTGTTTTTTCATCTATTGTATTCATTAATTTACATTTTCATTTTATCCAATATTTATTTTTTTCTTTTTTCTTTTTAATTATTACTTCTTTCATCTCATTCATAGTGCTGGATCGTTACTTGTAGAATTAACATTCACTTATATTTTTGTTTTATTATTTCTTAATTTATTTTTAAATTTTATTATCATTTTAATGGAATTTTCTTATCCTTATACAAATTAATTTCGATTCTTTAATTTACCTTTGATTCCTATATATTTATCTGTGATTACCCAACCTAGAAGCCATTGAAAGGTGCCCAAAGTCGGTTGGCCGCAAGCCCTCAATCGCGCCTCCGGATAGGCCCGAGGGTGCAGACTAGTGGTGGGGGTCTGGTAAATATTTCTTGGGGACACTATACCCTATTTTGATTGAATAAAAACACCAGTGGATGAAAATAAAAATTGACCAAGTGCGGAATCATATGTAAATAATCAGAACATATCCATGACATATGATTGTCAAGACCATAATACACAATATTCAACTAAAAGGTAAACCATGATATGATAATGAATGTGTCAAGTGTCTACAATACAACTGAATGTAAAGACACAATGACTCCAAAAAAGGTTCCAAACCACACTCGGTTCCCTCTCCCATGCTTCAAACCCAAACAAAATTATATCTCATGGCTTTTACCTTATCATGTCTTCTAATAAAAATGTTTGCTCAAGTGCCGATATGGCGACCCGAATAGAGTGTGTTTACATCTCAGTATGCCACCAACAACGACCTCTAAAATGAGTCCAGTCAATAGATAGTGTATGAAATTTAATAAAGGAATAAATACAATGCATAATTTAAATAGATAACACAATGTCATTTAATCTTTAATCATCACATTAGGGCAAGATCAATTCATGATTCCAATTTAAATGATCATTCATTATCATTTATCATTTGGTGTAAGTCATCATTCTTATCACCCCAAATCCCATTTGAATCATCATCCATCATTATCATTAATAATTTGGTGTATGATGTCCTTCCTAACACCAAAAATCTCATTGAGTGTACGTTATCATTCCTAGAAAACTAATTCTCATTTTTTGTAGGTCGTTGTGCCTAGAACACCATAATCCCAATAATGGATAACTATTAGGGAGGAATGTCATGTTCAAGTCCCAACATCTAATCGGTCTAGGAAACCATCCCTAGAACCACAAAATCTCAACCATTTGATCATTTTTTGACACATACACATTATACATTTAATAATACAATGATTTGTTAAACATTTCAATGGCTGTTAGTTAATTCAACAATTAAGAAAGCATATAACCCATTAATTTATTCATTAATTAGTTAATAAATCAATAGAATTCTCATTCCATAACTAATTCTTCATTATTAATTATAAAAATCAAAACCCAACAAGTCATAATTAATTATGACTATTAATTATCTTTGATCTCTTTATGGAACATAATAAATTTTCAGAATTAATTGTCTTTCATATCCAAACATAATTCCATAAATAATTCCCACAAATTTATTTTCATATCATAACAATTCAATAACTCTTGATTTATCTCAACCCAAAATCAATTTCTAATTCAAATATCAATTTGGGAATCCCCCTTTATTTTTTCCATGATCAATTATAAATTAACCACCATGGTATATAACAAGTCAAATACATATTCCTATTTACTCAAATTTAGGAATTCAATTATCAATTGAATATATCAAATTAGTAAACTCATAAACATATCATAAATCATGACTATGAGAGTTTAATTTAGACCACCTACATCCGTTTTTTCATGCAAGTTAGTCCAAATCAAATCCCCAAAATCTGAGCAGCACAATATTGTCAATCAAACTCTGAATCTATGTCCCAAAAACCAAAAATTAAGATCAAATGCATCAAGATCATGAAAAAATCAATTTAGATCCACAATCCAATATATAGATCTCAACTCAATGGTATAGATCTATGGAAACAATGGAGATCATCATTTAAATGATCAGGGAATGATTGAGGAAAGAATGACAGAAGCAATGAGATAAACTCCACTTACCAGGAGGAGAGCAGATCTTCAATCTGGTATTTCAATATTGATGAACACTATTAATAATTCCTTGGAATCTCTCTGGGAGCCTTTAGAAAAACCTAGAATTACTCAATCCCGAGCCAAGGTCAAAAATATGGATGTTCCGTGGGTTCCGGTGGTTTTAAAAAGAATTTTCAGAATTAAAATCTCACGAGCATGGTTCTGGGACCGAGGCAGATGGTTAGGAAAATATGTGAAATAACCATGAAGACCCCTCATTATAGGTTTTCATGCTTGGAACGGTTTGTCCGAATAGTTTTTCAAACCAAGTGAAAAATGTGCGGACCTCTCGGTCCAATTTTTCATGCATGGCATGATTTGGTCGCATGGTTTGTCAAACCGTGCACAAATCGTGCAAAACCCACTGTCCATTAGTTTTCCTTAACAAATAACCCCAAAAAACCCCAAGACACTACTCCAAATAAAAGGATCATAAAAACATAAATAAGTACTTGAAAATGCTCTAGTGATGCGACCAGAAAAAGTTGGGATCTTACAATCTCCCCACCTTATAACAGCCCGCCCTCATGCTGCACTCTTGAAATTCTCTATGATTCCAGGCCAAAATGATTAGGCCAATGAACCATTATGTCTCCTTCCCGTTCCAAAGTATTCTCTGGAACGTTAACATGGGTCCATAACACATGAACTAATTACATGGTCTTTCCCCACAACACTTTCTGACTATGACCCATCACACGTATCTGATGCTCCCCAAAGGAGACATCAGTCTCCAGATTAACCTCTTCCACATCAATCACATGGGAAGGTCTTGGGTTATACCTCCGTAGTTGTGACACATAAAAAATCACCTTACATTGCATTGAAATTCTGTGGAGGTGCTAATCAGTACGCCACCAGAATAAATTTCTCAAGCACCTCAAATGGACCTAAAAACATGGGCGCTAACTTTCCATGCCTCCATATACTGTGGTGAAATTATCTAGGTTACACCCTAAGGAAATCTTGATCACCGTCTGTAAAATATAGGGTCATCATTGTCTATCTACATCTGACTTCTACCTACTCTAAAATGTATCCATACACTTTCAAATCAACTATACCTGCTCTGATGTCTCCTAAACACAATCACCCTCTGTAAACTCTAGGGGTCATCCTTGTTTGGTACATTGTTACTACCCATATTTTTTTGGGTTGAAGGTCGTACTTAATAGAACATGTGTACCAAAAGCCTTCTATAATCCCTTCTAGAAGTGTGAAGTAAAGCGTGAATTGTGATATGAAACAATATTATGTGGAAACCTAGGAAAACAAACTATCTCTCTCATATATAGTTCTCCCTATTGCTCTACTATAAGGGTTTCTCATATAGGCAAGAAGTGTTCTAATTTCATTAGTCGGTCCAAAACATCAAAATCTCTTAAATCCTAAAAATATCATGGTGTTAAATTTCAATTATTCTAAATTTGACATCTATCATGGTGCATAATTATTATTAACATGGAATTTAATTTTTCATATAAAATTCACTAAATTGGGATTTTCATTGTAGATTGTTATCTTATTTAAAATAACTTCTAAAAACCCAATAATGACAATGGAATCTAGAATTTCTAAATTAATCTCCCTATTTGGGTTAGTATTATTTGAAGGATACCACGACTCTCATAACACTTGATTCACCTCAAAGGTTCTTATAATGATTTATTCATGAGACCATAATCATCGTTATCCCTTTTTTGAGAATGAACATCTCATTTCCATTTCCCCTTCACGTTAATAATTTACTCTTTGGTAACAATAAATAAATAAGTCATCATTTTATAGAGAAAAATGATATTTTCAATAGATGATGTACTTCTTACTTATAACATGATATATTTGTAATAATATTTTTCATGTATCATGTGAAGTAACAAGTTTATTCAATTAATAAATTAATAAAATTAAAAATAATATAAAAAATATACTTTACAAATATATGTATAAAAATAAAAAATGTATTATATATTATTATGTTTATTTAATACAATAGTTCCATGGGACAAAATTTTAAATTATATAATATTTATAATATTGATTAATTATAGGTATGAATTTTATATTAAAATATCTCAAAATTTATTTCTATTTCCATGAAAATTAATAATTTAATTTATATAAACATAGAGTTTCACTCTCTAGGTTTCAGGAAACAGTAAGAAGGCATGTGTAGGTTACGAAATAAGACTTTACTGGCATGCCGATCTGACTAACGATGACTTCAAATGACCAAAAATATATTTTTAATGATATAGAATTATTTAATAACATGTGTTAGAGGGTAGAAACACATAAAACCACCAATATTTATTTTATAATGATCTGAAAATAATCATTCATTAATTTCTGAAATGTATGAATATAAAACACATCAATCGAACAGTCGGTTTGGTTAGAATAACTGAAAAATTAGTTTTATTATTTTTATGAAATTTAAAAAATATTTAAAATTTTTAAATACAAAATAACGTACTTAGTTGTTCATGAAATCATAGGATTTTCATGAAATATTGTGAAAATGATCATCAGTTAATTTATTACATCGACAAATAGAAAACTCTTGAAATAGATGTATAGTGTGGTTGAAATGACTAAAAAAATATTTCTATTATATTTAAATGTTTTCCAAAATGTTTTCTAATAGTCAAAACCAAGAAAATTTCCACATATTTCAATAAAATCATAGTATGATAACCTTTTTTCAAATTTAAACATATAATAATATACTTCATATAAATATGTCTTCTGGTTTTCTCATAACACCTAATAAATTGATTTTATAGATTTAAAAATCATAAAATGTGTGTCCATGGGTCGAAATCTAGTAAAAATCACTTATTGTAGTGGAATAATTGGATAATTATCATTTAATGATTTATGATATGTACAAATAGGCCTCACATCAATATAACAACTGGATTTCCTGAAATGACATAGAATTTTTTTTAATATTTAATTATCTCTTGAAAATGATGTTTCAAAGAGTTAAAACATATAAAAAGAAATTTAATTGTCCTAAAATCGCTTGGTAAATACCAATATTTTATTTATTAAATGTATGAATAGACTTCATGGAAATCTGAATTTTGCTTTTCTCAAAATGACAAAAAAAATGTGTTATTATTGATTTTAAAGTCAAAAAACATGTGTTAGTTTATGAAAACTTACAAATAGACTCATATTATCATGAATTCATAAAAAGGAATCCATCAATACAAAATTTATATTTATGGATTTTAATGTAAAAATTATTTCATTTCAATAGCATCACTTTAGAATCCAAAGGAGGAGACTACGTCAAATTCATCTTCATGAATTTATTCCATTATGTTTATTTTATTAAACAATTTATATTTTTATAACAATAAGTTCATCATTTTTTTAATTAAAACATAAAATTTAACAACGTTAAGATTTTATTTAACAAATAATTAACAAAAAAATCATGGTTCTATATTAATCATAATTATCTTATAAACATTAAGTTCATAAAATCATATTCACAAATGATTTAAAACTAAAAAAATTCATAACAAAAATTATATAAGTTAAGAGAAATTTATATCTGGAATAAATAAAAATATGAATAAAATATTAATATTAATACAAACTCAATCCACCATGACATCATTCCCTTTACAGTGGCGCAACCTCCTCCATTTAGCTATTTGAAAGCACAAACAACGATATCCCTGTCTCTTATATACTACAAATATCATTGTTTAAAAATTTAATTTTTCTAAATTTTATTCCCATCACAGTGAATAATCATTTATAACATGGAAAAACCCTTTTCAAGAAAGAACACCATGCACTATGATATGCACCTTTGATTGATACACGTATTAGAGTAACTTAAGAAAGCTATATAAAACATTTCAAATCTGGTGTTGGGGCGCAGTGGAGGTGTGTGGTACCTCAAACACACAAAACCGGAATAAAACGGAGAAACACCAAAATTTTAACGTGGTTCGGTCGTATGACCTACATCCACGGGAGAAGGGGATCCTCTCTATTCATGTCTCTCTGGTTCTCTACGGAGGATTACAAAAATACATCACACACTACACCACATGGTATTCAATCCCGTTTAAATAGAGGAAGGACAAAATAGGGTTTCTCCTAGTTGGTGGGGGTAGCTCATCTACCCATGGATCTTCCTCCTATAGCCTTCTATCCACCTTGATGCCCACCAAAGGAGACCTGCAGTAGGGTTGGTGCTGCCGACCATAGAGACTCCAGCCGCTGAATCTTTTTCCGGCCAAAGAATTTCTCCTCTTGAAAAACATCAACCCATATTCGTAGTGGACCGTAAAAATCTCCCCCTCAAGACCAATTTGGGGTAGAAGTTTGACCTGATGTCTCCATGCAGGTGCTGAAAACATCATCAGCAAATCGAACATGCTTCTTCACGCCAGACGACGTGTCACTTCTACCATCTTCACTCGAGCTCGAGCTGACTGTGGTCCCCATCAAATGATACATCCCTAGGGACTCCTTCCCAATAAATACTACTGCATCCCCACGTGAGACTTCCAACACTCCATCTGCTATGGAAATCTTGAACCCTCTCGCATCGAGCCTACACAATGATACCAGGTTCCGTCTCATCCTCGGAACGAATTTCACGTCAGCGAGTTAACGAACTCCTCCATCGGGTGTCTTCAATTTCACCGTCCCGGCTCCTCGAACCTCGCATGTTGACCCATCACCAAGTCTCACAGAGTCTCTCACCTACTAAAAATTATCAAATGTAACTCTCATCATACATATGTGTGTTGAGTTCCCTGAATCCAGAACCCATCCGTCTTCCTTTGGATTTTGGGCCCGCTCATTCTTCCTCTTTAGAAATCGGCATTCCTGCTTCATATGCCCATATATTTTGCAGCAATGACACTACACTTCTCTCCATTCAACTCGCTTATCTGAGTGCATGCTTCCCATTGTCATGGAGATTTCATCATCTGCGGATAATCCTGTGATGTTCACATCCTCCTCTTCAACATCTTCTTCCCAGCAACGTACCATTTGCACTCTCCACAATCACATTTATAGTGACCCTTCTTCTTGAACCAGAAATACATGATTTCACTAGGATCACATCCTCTGGATTTTGGCTGCCATTATTTACCTCCTAACTATCAATATCGGCTTCTCCCATGTTGATCATCTCGCATCGCCATGATTTTCTCGCCTGAATGCGTCGAAGGTCTTCAGAATGCCTCTGAATCTTGAAATGACACCATCACATCTTCCAGCTTCAATGTCTCCTTCCCCACAAGAAATGCAGTCAGAAGCCCATCAAATGAGCTTGGTAGGGATGATAAAATCAAAAGTTCTTTTTCTTCATCTTCAACCTTCACATCGAGCCCCAATAACTGCATCAGGATCTTGTTGAATTCATTGGTATGATCCAAAAAATTCGATCCCTCGTCTATACGCAACTGGTACAGTTTCTTCTTCAGGAACAACTTGTTGGTGAGCGACTTTTCCATATATTGCTGCTCCAACTTCTTCCAGATCTCTATCGGTGATCTCATCCAACACCGGGTACTTTACCTCATTCACCAAACACAGTCGAATTGTGTTGACGACCCGCATCTCGAGCTCTTCCCAATCATTGGCAGTGGTTGTCTCGGGCTTTTCTTTTATCAACGGTCTGATCAGGCTCTGCTGCACCAAAATATCCTTCACCATGATTTGCCAAATGCCAAAATTATTTTAGCCATCAAACTTCTCGATATCAAATCATGGTAGTGCTCCGCCACCAGCCATCGTCGTCGTCACAAAACGCGATCACCACCGTCAATGTCGAACCTCTTAATCTCCACCTTATAGAGTGTGAGTCTTCAAAAACTAACCATTCGGATGCGTCCGGAATGGTTGAAATAGTCGGAATCGACTCCTAGATCGCCGAAATCGGAAACCAATTGACCGAGATATGGTCAAAACATGTTCAACGGTCTAGATCGCTCGCTGACGTGGTGCTGACGTGTCACTGACGTGGCACGCCAAAATTCCCGATGGAATATTTCCGGAATTTTTTCAGGCTGCGTGAACAGTACCGTCTTCCCCAGCACTGGGTTACTGTTCACCCGTGGGTTTGACCGAACTTTGACTGGCCATATCACCTTCGTTTCAACTCTGTTTTCCTCACCGTTTGTGCCGTTGGAATCGTCTCACCGTCCTCTTCACGAATCTGCCCTCGGAAAAATTTTCCGACCACTTTCAATTTTCCAGCCACTGGAAAATTTGACTTCGTCCCGTCGGTTGACCTCCGTTCGCTCCGACTCACCTCTGATACCACTTGTTGGGGCGCAGCGGAGGTTTTTAGTACCTCAAACACACAAAATCGGAAGAAAAAAGAGCATCACCAGAAATTTAACGTGGTTTGGTCGTATGACCTACATCCACGGGAGAAGGGGATCTTCTCTATTCACTATAGGACCCGGGGACACCCTGAGTGGGGAGGGGTGAATCAGGGTGGAAACTTTTTCTCTTTTTAGTTGTGGATCTTGTTTCCATGTTGGTAGGAACTACTTAAACCTGTATGATGGATATGAACAACAATTAAACATTAACATGCAGAGAGATGACACAACTATTTTTACTTGGTTCACCACTAAGGGCTACGTCCAAGGAGCATACGCCGACAGGTTTTCGGTCATACCTAAATCCACTATGCTTCACTAGCTGCGGATTAAAAATGTTCGGGTATAGACACTCTGTCCTAGTCTCACTGCCTTTACAAATTTTCAGGGATAGCTCACTGCGTCCCTCGGGTCACTCCCGTTGACTCCCCCTGGCTCACTGCCGTTGGTGAAGTCTCACTCAGTATATAGACGTGAAGGTCTCTTCAATAGGTGTGCATTGAAGTTCTTCGTCTCCTGTTCAGCATGAGACATTGCTTGCATCAGGGTTCAGATTTGATGCTCCTTTTAGTTCAATCCTTCTTCTTTAGTGCAATGAATGAATGCACTAGATCCCCTTATCTTCGTTTGCCTTAATCACAATCACTGATGTGATTGCTTACTTAATTAAGCTCACCTTTCTCGGCGTTGTTAGAATCAGTTCTCCATGTATGCATGAGATCATGCATGTATCATTTAGATTTCTTCTTCAATCTCACTTTTCACCAGAAGTATCAGGAAATATTTTACCTCTTGTGCAGCTCCAGAAAGGCGGGCGTGCTTTAACAATATCTGGATCTTCTTTTTAAGCCCGGCGCGCAAGTCTCCCCCAGCACGCAAGTCTTAGGAACATAAGTATAAACTGGCATGCAAGTGTCACAAAAGCAGCTGCGTGACTCTGCCTTCTTGAACTTTAAACCTGCGCGACTCACTTCCTTTCTCACCCAAATTACCTAGGGCGTGGAACCATTAAACGGCGCGTAATCACCACTTGCGCGGCTCAACCACCTGCGTGATGAGAGCTCGAACAATCTCAAATTCTTGAGCTCCGTGAGAAATGAGGAGGGGTGGTCCAGTATTTATAGGCAAACTGGACCCCTTGCGCGGCGGCGCGCAAGTCATCCATCAGCGCGCAAGTCTCGGCCCCTTCTAGGAACTTGCGCGATCAACATCCAAACTTGCGCGAACATCTTGCCTTTACCAAATTTGGATCTTCTGATCTTGAAAAACCATAGGCGCGCAAGTTATAATGCATTCAAAGCGTCGGCGCACAAGTCTCTTCCCGGCACATAATTCACCTGCACGACCTCACCAAAACTTGTGCGACCCTTATCCCTTTTCCATATTTTGATGCTCTGATCTTTAAAGACATATGGCGCGCAAGTTTCCTATCCTATAAGAGTATGGTGCGCATGTCCCTTTACCAAAATCACTCTTATTCATTTATTGATTTTGAGGCCCTGAAATTTGGAAAACACTGGAAAACGGAGCCACCTTGTATCTGCTCTTTTTGTACCGCCTCTAGATCATCCATTCCTCTGTCAATGTTCTTGAATCAAACATAGATCGTTGACCACAACTCTTGAACTCGACATGTCACCATGGAATCTCCTTTGTCAACAAATTTGTATGTCGTTTGATTGATTTGTCGACAAGCACGATCACCTCAACATCACTTCTTCTTGGTGATCTATATCCTTTAACAACTCTTTGGCTTTTATCACAAACTCCACTATTGTGATATGAATTCTTTGAAGGAACATCTTTAGTACCATCATCATCTATGACAATGTGATGTGCATGGCCATTTAATAAGTCAACTCATTGGCACATTGCCTCATTCATCAACCGTCATGTTCAACTTCATACAAACCATGTGATTCAATCCGTCAAGAAGTCTCTAGCATGGTTCTCACGAAATCATGAGTAATTGCATGGTCTTCATCAAAACCCATCATTCTCATTCAATAATGAGAAATTTCATGTTCTTCATCAAAACCCATTGTTCTCATGCAATATTGAGGAATTTCATGGTCTTCATCCAAGCCCATGGTTCTTATGAAATAAAGAGGAATTGCATGGTCTTCATCCAAAAACACCATCCTTCTTTAATAATCCTTGGATGGATTACTCCTCACATTATTCATTGTTGTAAACAATGTATCACCTTTGACACATGTTCTTTGAACTTACGATCAGCACAACAATCATCTGAATCACTACTCCTCTACTTTATCAGAGTACTTCATTATCTCCTTCCTTGTGAGCTTCCATTCCTCCATTTTATTGGAGTACTTCTTGATCTCTTTCATTTTGATATTCCATTGAAACCTATTGACAACAAATACAAACCTATACACAAAGTGGTTCCAAAATTCATGTCTCTCCGGTTCTCAACGGAGGATTACAAAAATACGTCACACACTACACCACATGGGATTCAATCCCGTTTAAATAGAGGAAGGACAAAAGAGGGTTTCTCCCGGTTGGTGGGGGTAGATCATCTACCCATGGAACTTCTTCCTACAACCTGCTGTCCACCTTGACGCCCACCAAAGAAGACCTGCAACAGGGTTGGTGCTGCTGACCATAGAGACTCCACCCGTTGAATCTGTTTCCGGCCAAAGAATTTCTCCACTTGAAAAAAGTTAACCCATATTGGGAGTAGACCCTACATCTGGAATATCTAACATAATATCTATGTTCTAGTAAGTATTATGTGAATACTACCATGGACTTCTTAAAAACAAAATTCAGCATGCTATTTATCATATGGATTTCTTCATGAGGCCATGGTCATTTTTTCCCATTTTGATTCTCATCATCTGGATTATATTCATTGTTCACCTCTAGGAATTCTCTATTTAAAATATAAATATATTATTCACCATATGACACCAAAAATGATATTTTATATAGATGACAATCTTCATACTCATAACATATGTAATTGTAAATAATATTGATAAGGTATGACGTTAAGTGAATAGTTATGTCAATAAATAAATTCAAAAAAAATTGAAATAGAAAAAAAATTGTACAAAATGATTTATAAGAATAAATAATTTATAATACATTATTAATATGATTTAAAACTACTATTTTATAAATGATAAGTTTTATAATTGGGATTTTATAATTTTTTTAATAACATTTGGTTTTATGGGTTTTTATTGGATATGGGCAGTTAAATGACGTACTAATATTTTCAGTCTTCGTAGACACAGTAAAGGATGCAGGGATTGTGTTTGGTTTGGGCTTGTACATTGTACCCCCTCGCAGATGGGGGTGATGGTGTTCAACCGACATAGTTTGAGGCTGACAATGATGTTTAAGGGGGGGTCCACCAGTGGTAAGTAGGGGCACATGGCACTCGAGGAATAGATCTAGATTCTTCCCTACTCCCCATTATAAAAATAATTATATTATTTATTAAATAATTAATTATTATATTAAATATATTAATCATTATGTTGATTATTATATTATTAATTATGATAAATTATGTTATTAATTATTAATTAAATTGGTAATTATATAGTATATATAATTAATTATTTTATTTTTTATTTTTTATATTAGAAAATATATTATTTTTATTATTATAATAATAATAAAATCTATTATTAATTTCATGATTTATTATATATAATTTATAATGGATTATAATTTCTTATATTATTAATTATTAATTATATGTCTGATTATACTATTAATTATTAGTTATATTTTTTATTACATTATTAATGATGCTTTTAATTATTTTATTTTAAAACATGGCGAGGAAGTGTTGAAGAGTTATAACCCCTTTTCATTAGAAGAAAATAATTCGATGATGTGATGGGCTAAAAAAATTAATAACATTCACTTAGCAATAGACTAATAAATCATTTATTTAGTTTCCCTCTATAGCGCTTTTTTTTAAATCAGCCTCCACCATATGGATACAACGCTCTCCTCTATGTTTTGGGTCTCTAAGGAGACTCATGATCCTTACTCAATGATGGATAAGTAGTATCAATTGGATTGGATTACATCTCGATTGTCAAGTTTAATTCTAAAGGTTCCATTATTTGGGTGTGTTGGAATATTTCATAGAAGTTAACATAAATCAATTTCTAGATTGTGCGGTGATATTTGTAACCAAATACAACAGGTAAAATTTTTGGAATAAATTTTCTCAATCAATGAATAAAACCAATCGAAAACCTTCTCCCTCAGTCCTTAGTGAAACCATTCATATTAATGGTCATTTGGAACAGTTTTGACATTAGAGCCTTTACTATTGACTATTCACATTCCATGTTCTTGGATGACCATTTAGTGAATCGGAAAATATTTCTCACTAGTGGTACTTCTAGGAGGATGTAATAGGTAGCCAGAGATTGGTTTTCTGGGAAAGCCTTAGTGTACCAGTATAGAACAACAATGTTCCCCTAGAACTTGTGGATGATACTCAACAACCATCCTGAAATATCACCTCCGAAAGTTTACATCTGGATTCTGTAACTAGACCTATGAAATATTGTATTTTCTCATGCATGAAAATATGAACATATCATTTTTCAGGGACTCATCCCTCTAAAAATGGAACATTCCTCTTGGAATTGGTCAATATGAAGAAAATAATCCTCAAACCACTAAGTAATTCCCCACACATGGTGATATTGTGGGTTCATAGGATAATTATATAAAGACTTGGAAAATACCTAAATCCCTATGGTGGGTCCATTATCTGATAGGTCATGGTGGCTGCCTATCATTTTATAATAATTTATTCATTTAGTTTGGGATGTTGTTTTCCACCATTATTTTTGGTCTGATGTCTTATTTATTTCTATGGTTGTGGGCTATTAGTGTCTTCCACATGTCCAATTCCTATGTAATTATTTTTCATTTATTTAAATAAAGGAATCATGAGTTTGACTCCAATCACATGGTTTGTGGACATCATTCTCTAATTATAGTCTAATTTTTTTATATTTTTTATTATGTTTTTAATTTTTTTTTCATAAAAAGCATTATATATATATATTTATAAATATATTTTTACAATAATATATTTATTTAAATATACATATTTTTAAACATTTTAGATTACTTATCCATAAAATATATATTTATATAGTAAATTTTTTAAATTCATATATTTATATTTATTTAATAAATTAAAAAATATATTTATAAACATTTTAAAATATTTTTTCATTATTAAATAATTATATTTATATGTTTATTTATAATATTTTCATATTAAATTTACCATATTTTTCAAATATATAAAAATATAACAATGAAAAAATAATAATTAAAACAATCAACAAGTGTGAGAATATTTATTTTTAATGTATTTATATTTAAAGAAATTTTTCTAATATATTTATTTCAAATAAGTTAAAATATATAACTCAAAAACAAACTAAAAAATATCATTGAGAGAATAAATATATTTATTTATATTTATTTATTTATAATTATATTTATAACTATTTAATAAATACATATTTAGTAAATTATATATATTTATATAAACATTATTTGAAGGATTAATATTTATAAATATATTAATTTATAATCATTGTTTTAATTCTTATTAAAATTATTAATATATAATTATATTTAAAATTAATATATATCATGTTAATTTTATGAAACTATTTGGATTCACTTGCCTTTATTGATGAAAACAAAACACATCCGTAATTTTTCTAGGTTAGTGTAACCCATTACATGCTAAGAGATCTAAAACAATTAACAAAAATGCCCAGAGTAAATATTAAAAGATAAAGTATCCCAATGATAGAGGGTCAACAATATGAACCAAAGGTAAAATATAATGATTGTATGCAATCTGAAAGGCTATGAATAATATCTCTGGTTTCCACACAAATGTTGTCAGACGACATCACTGTCGATGACGATAGAAAATGCATAAAGTCCAACCGTCGATTAACATCACTGACGAGGTCCATTGTTCTAGATATCGCCACCTATTCATGGATGACAAAGATGATTACAATTGCAAGTTCTCTACCCAATGAAACCTTGCTAATTCATGCTCAAATACACGAAGTGATCTGTCCTTCAGCATAAACGTCCACTTCTCTACCGACACGAATATTTATCGATTTCCAAATCGGGTAAGGTTCATCCCCTCCACCATCTGATACATCAATTGGGGGACATCCTTCACTGAAAATATCAACCAAACACCCACCACAAAACATGGATTCCAGAATCATGACTGACTACCACAATGGGTGGGGTTATTCATTCTCCATAGACTCCGGCTATTTGTAGTGTCATTTCATCGTTGCATGGGGCCCTCCTTTGAAATCAACGAGTGTAGTCACTATCATTCCCCATGTCATTTTATGATCATATGACATCGTAGGCTAGAAAACCACTTCATGATGAATCTGAACTCCATCCTTCGGCAATTTTAGGCGATAGGGTTTTTTTTAATTTTATGGGGTAGGGTTAAAATTAATTCGGGAAATGGGGTTGTCCAGTGCCAAATGAAGTGGCGCTGGACAAAAAAGTGACAAAGCACCACTTGAAGTGGCGCTTTGACCACTTCGACCCCACACCCCAACCCCATATATATATATATATATATAATTAATACAATAATTATAATAAATATAATTAAAAAAATAAATACATTAAATACATAATTATATTTTTTATAATAAATATATAATTATGATAAATTATATTTATTATAATAAATTTATTTATATTTAATATAAATATAATACATACATTAATTATATTATATTTATTATATTTATATATTTATTGTATTTATAATTATAAATTTATTATAATTCAATATTTATTATATTTATAATTATATAATTATTATAGTTAGAATTATAGAAATTATAATAAATTTATATTTATAAAAATAATAATTATGATAAATATATAATTATGATAAATATATAATATTAATAAATATATTAATATAATAAATATTCAATTATAATAAATATTTAATTATAATAAATGTATAATAAAATAAATATATAAATATAATAAATATAAAATTATAATAATTATATAATTATAAATATAAAAAATCCATAATTATATATATATATATAATAAATTTATTTATAATAAATTTATTTATTATTATAAAAATAATTACAAAAATAAATACAATAAAATAAATATAAATTAAATTAAATATAATATAATCAAAAATAATAAATATAATATAATAAATTACCAATATAATAAATTATAAATGTAATAAATTATAAATATAATGAAAATTATATAATAAATTATAAATATAATATTTATTATATAATTATAAATATAATAAATATAAATATAATATTTATATAATAAATATAAATATATACTACAATGATAATTATATATTTAAAATCATAATAATTAAATAATTATAAATATAATAATTATATAATTATATAATTATATTGTATTTATTATATTTATTATATATATTAGTTATAATTAATAATTATATAATTATAAATATAATTATTAGATAATTATAAACATAATAAATAAAAATATAATAATTATATAATTATAAATATAACAAATATAAATATAATTATGTATATATTGTATTTTTTTATTATATTTATAATTATATAATAAATATACTATATTTATTATATTAGTTATATTTATTTTAATTTATTATGTATTTATAAATTATTATATAATAAATTATTAATCTAATAATTATTATATAATAAACTATAAATATAATAAATATATAATTATATATTTATTGAATTTTTAATTATACATTTATTATAATTATATATTTATTATATTTATAATTATATAATATAATAATTAGAATCATAGAATTATAATAAACTTATAATAATAAAAATAATAATTATAATAAATAAATAATTATGATAAACATATAATAATAATAAATATGTAAATATATAAATATAAAATTATAATAATTATATAACAATAATAAATATATAAATATAAAATTAGAATTGTATAATATTTATTATAATAAATATCTAATAAATGTATAATAAATACTATTTTAATAAATATTATAATAAATGCACAACAAATTATAATACACTTATAATAAATATTATTATAATAAATATACATTTATAATATTTATTATAAAAAATATATAATAAATGTATAATAAATATTATCATAATAAATATTATAATAAATGTATAGTAAATGTATAGTAAATGTATAATAAATATTTGTAATACATTTATTATAATAAATATTATAATATTTAATTATAATAAATGTATATTTATATTTATATTTATAATAAATATTATTTATCCATTATAGTAAATCTATATTTATTTGGTACATTTATTATAATAAATATGTATAATAATTATATAATAATTATTTATATATATTATATAATTTCCATATCTATATTTATTTTATTTATAATTATATAATAATAATAATATTTATAATTTATTATATAATTATATTTATTATATAAATATATTAATTTTATAATTTATTATATTTATTATGTTTAGAATTTATTATGTATGTATTATATTTTATTTTTTTATATAATTATATTATATAATTTTTTATATTTATATTTATTATATTTTATTAATTATATTTATTATATTTAATTATATTCTATTTATAATTTATTATAACAAATTTATTATATATATATATGGGGGTTGGGGGTGGTGTGGGGCCGGTCAAAGCACCACTTCAAGTGGCGGATGTTATATTTAATTATATTTAATTACATTATATTAAATTTATTCTAATGTATAATAATTTATTATAATAAATTTAGTTTATTATGTATTATATTATATTTATTATATTTGATTATATTATATTTAATTTATATAATATTTATTTTATTGTATTTATTTTTGTAATTATTTTTATAATAATAAATAAATTTATTATAAATAAATTTATTATATATATATATAATTATGGATTTGTTATATATATAATTATATAATTATTATAATTTTATATTTATTATATTTATATATTTATTTTATTATACATTTATTATAATTAAATATTTATTATAATTAAATATTTATTATAATTGAATATTTATTATATTTATATATTTATTACTATTATATATTTATCATAATTATAATTTTTATAATTATAAATTTATTATAATTTCTATAATACTAATTATAATAATTATATAATTATAAATCTAATAAATATAGAATTATAATAAATGTATAATTATAAATCCAATAAATATATAATTATAATAAATATAATATAATTAATGTATGTATTTTATTTATATTAAATATAAATAAATTTATTATAATAAATATAATTTATCATAATTATATATTTATTATAAAAAATATAATTATGTATTTATTGTATTTATTTTTTTAATTATATTTATTATAATTATTTTATATATTTTATTAATTAAATTTATAATAATAAATATGTATAATATATATATATATATGGGGTTGGGGTGTGGGGCCGAAGTGCTCAAAGCGCCACTTCAAGTGGCGCTTTGTCACTATTTTGTCCAGCGCCACATCATTTGGCGCTGGACAACCCCATTTCCCCAATTAATTTAAACCATACCAAATAAAATAAAATAAAAACCCTATCGCCTAAAATATCCGCATCCTTCCTATACGGTATATAATTTTCTTCACTGCCGCACAAGGTTTACACCCACCATCGGGAAATGGGTGTGGTGTAACCATTATAACTCTGTATCTCTTTGTTTCCCCTTATAACATTCTTGAATCATCCCGTATCTGAATCTATCATAAATCTCTCTTAAATATGACAGATATCCTTATTTTTTTATTTTATGGGAAACCAGATTACACACATCCCTAATGTTTAGGATCTACTAATGTAACAACTCATAGACTTCTTCTCCTCATGATGTTAGAGCTCGCTGATTACCCATGCTCATTGATGGGGTTTTTAATCGGTGAAAATTGTGTAATTACTTATGTAGGTTTAACCATATCCCATAATTATTATAAATATTAATAATTATATTACATCATTATTTATAATGTTAATAATTATTTTAATTAGTTATTTCATTTTATATAGTTATATTTTTCATTATACATTATTATTTATGAATTATCATTTTTAATTAGTACATTAAACTGTAAATTATTAATTATTATTAACCATATTGATTATATATATATTATATATATATATATATAATAAGAGAAAAAAATTAAATGTCGCTTAAAAAAGAAAAATTGTCCAAATGCGTCAAATAATTTGACAGATTACACTAAGAACGTAAGTGACCAATTCATTTTATTCCCCATCCAATATCCATATTCTTATAATATGATATAAAATTTAATAAGAAAACCAAATAGAAAAATTATCCATTTCATGAAGATTAATAATTTATTTAATATCATATTTATAAATCTTGATGAATTATCGGTATTAATTGTTAGAAACTGTCCAAAAAAAGTTGTTTTTATTTTATTTTATTTGATACATCGATCTACGAAGGGATTTATCATCATTAGTGTAAATCGTATTTCCCTTAATTGATGGTTGAGCGATTGTTGAATCCCTTCCACCTAAATTATTAAATGTTATCCTCCAAATCTATATCTCTCCTCCATAATCCGACATTTATCTTCCCATTATCATACATGATTCACGAGTTATAATAAAACAGAAGAAGACCATGCCCTCTACAAATCCTAGCGAACCCCTAGACTAGGGAAATATTAGGCACTGAACATGGCCTTATTTTTTCATCATCCTACAAGAGACATTTTGACCCTAGTGAGACTCCTACTATCACACATCCCTACTTCACCATCTTTCCACCACCACATATCCCCATATCACCTTCTCCTAGCTCAATTTCAAGTACCACTCTTTTCTATCTCTTCTGCATGATTCACCAACACTAGTATGTCCCTAACACTCAATTTGAACAATTATGACAAAAAAAGCTTCATATCTCTCTTTTCCAGGAGAATTTCATCGCACAAATCTATTTGGGTACCTCCCTCCTACCCTCCTCCTCCTCATAGTCTCGTTTTTTTGTGATCATAAATCATAGGGATGTAGATTAACATTGCAAAATGATTATGGAATGTTATACATCCACTACTATAATGGCTATTCTTTGTCTCGACCACCCCTATAATCGATAGCTGTCTACATATTTACTAATCAATTTAGATTTGGAAGTCATCCACTAATTTATGCATTTATTTTTTATCTATTTGTAGTCACTTTTTATGATATTATTTACAATGTACATTTTTGAGGAAAATACTTTTACAATATTTGATATGTAGAATTATGTTATCGAGGAATGTTTTTATATTAAATATTGTTGAATTCTTATTTTTTGATATATTTTACATGTTAGAATATTGTTTCCTGTCTTTGAATAATGAAATTAAGAAGAATCATTATTATCATTTTATTTTGGTGATATTTTTCAGGACCAAAGAATAATAGTTTATTCCTTAATACCCGTTCTATTATTTTGTATATTGATATATATAATTAATATAGTATATAAAAAAATGAATTTTTTCCAGAAAATATATAATAGACATATAGAAATATTGAACTAAATGAAATAATACAATAATATAAATTAAGAGACTTACTTTTTATAGCACCAGGATCCTAGGATGTTACCTCCATCAACCTCACCATGCTTCTTATAAACATATCACATTTATAACTCATTAAAAATAATATCAATTACAATAAAAAGTATAGAAAATTTACCAAACTAACCTGTTTACACAAATGAATATTTTTTTCTCCTGGAATACATATTAGGTAAACATAAAACCGTTTCAACTCGATCCCCCATATATTAAAACTCATCCTTAAAGTAAAAATACGGAAATTGAGAATGAAAAAAGATACATTTATGCAAGTAACATCTTCTGCATGTTGGAAAACCTATTTTATTAAACATTAAAAAACATAACATTATCCTTTAAGTAAATAATATAGTTTTGATGATGTTGATCTGTTATACTGTCTAAAAAAACTATGGTATGGGTTGGGTGGTAAGATCCCCAATAGTTAGCTTAATATAGGGGACTATAAAATAATTGGTGTGCATGAATAGAATACAGAATATAAACGCGATGGAAAACTCTTCTAACCATAGGCATAGTGGAAGAAGGACTATAATAGCATGAAACATATTTTGGAAAAACTAAGGATGAAGAAAACATATAAAAATGTTATTTTTCATTAAATGAAAAGAATCACCAAACTAAAAAGAAACTGAATGAATTTTTATTTCTTTTATGCTTCCTTTACTATTTCAAAGTCAAAAAATTGGTTTATAGTTGTTGATGTACTTATCCTTATCATTGAATGTAAAATTTAGAAACCCATGAGCTATCTCTCCATCAGAGTAGTGTGAATACTAAAGAGTTTTATGAAAATAAATAATAAAAATTGTTTCTGACCCATGGTCACAAGGAATGATGTGAAATTGGAGAATTTATCCTTGGATAGACAATAATCCCACTATCAAATGTCAGATGATTAAAAAAAACAAGTAAGAGTAATGGTTGTGATTTAAGATAATGGTTTTACCTTCAATATTAGTACATTATGAAAACTCATCTTTTGATCAATTTCATTTAACAAAAATAACTAATACCAAAATAAATAGTAAAATAATGGATTGTGATCATTGAATTTTATTTCGGGATACCATAAATGCAGACAATTTCATTCATGAAGAGTGATTCCAAATCCCTGGTTGTATAGTTAAGAATTATATGATGTTAATGTTCATACATGGAGAGATGACCCATTGTTACCACAATAATGTCATAACCTTGAAGCCTAGGTAGTCCAATAAAAATCCCTATAAATTTCATCCCAAATCAAATATAAAATTTTGATAAGTTGTAACAAACCAGAAAAATATTACGTCTTTTATTTGTGGAATTGAGAAATGCCACAATTTCAAATAAAGGAATTTATTGTAATCATCATTCCAATCCAGAACAACTGTTTTCCCAACCGTTAATAAGTTTTTTCAAAAACCCTTTATACACCCTACTATAGTTGTATGGTAACAATGGGAAATGATTACAATATTGATGTAGTTAGCTGATGGTACCAACCACACATGAAAAAAATCCTGATGATATGTAATGTATATCTAGTACAACTATTGAAAACGATTTTCAAAATCTATTATATGGGGATATAATTAAATTTTAATGTGAGAATCTATATGAATTTATTCTTTTTAACCTAATAGGGTTCCAAATATGCATTCAGATTCTCCTTGACACCCAACACAGAAATGAACATCAGTTACTAAAAAGTTACTGCAAAAATTATATAGTATCACAAAATAATAGCATAAATTCATTGCCTACTAAATTTTTTGTTCCATGAATAAAATACTATTTCATAAATAATACTAAATTATTTTTAGATAGATATGATCAAGAAAATGTGAAAAAAATTAGTATATCTAGATGTAAATAGAATTAATCAATTCCATTACCTCTATTAAAAAAATACATTTAATCATATTTGAATGAGATAATGATATGCTAAATTATGTTATCAGCCAACCTAATTATATAAAAACAACCAATATTACCCCATAAATGGGATCACATTTCAAATAAATGGTATAGAAATATAAAGAAGTTCATGGATGGTAGTTGAGAATTAGAACGGTTTAAAAAATACATAATGTTTTTTGTACAATCTATCCCCAATGTTATATTTTTTGAAAAATCGGTAAGTGGTTGAGATACCATAACAATGTTCTCTATAAACGCATGATGATAACCATTATGTCATCAAATTCATTTGACCACTTTGAATTTTTTATTTTTTAATTTCATATTAAAATTGTCTCCACCCCATTTTTCATTTTGTATTAGCGTTTTTTCTTTTAACTGCTCATGTACACTGTGGCATTTTTTTTGACTCACTCAAACTGCTGCTGACCGTTGATGAGGATTTCCGTCCAAATGATCCTGGACATCTGGTCTTGTGAGCGGCTTTACATTGTTGTTGGGTTCATCGGCTCTGGTGGTGCGGTTCAAGGTTTTGTGGTAGCCTCGTAGCACATATGTGGTTATGCAGTTTTCAGAGATCAAGAAGAAAAAAAAAATCTACTTCCGAGTTGCCTTCCTCAGCTCCACGATTGTTCGCGGCTAGCAGCAGATGCATAACCCTCCTCTCGATTTTGTGACGATTTACATCCGGAAGGAGATCTACTCATGGAGTTGTGCTTCTGATCTGTATTGTGCTGCTGGTATCACCGCTGGAAAACCCCTCATGCTGTTTTGGATTCCCCACAGCGTTCTGTTCAACAAGAAACTGATCTGCATTTTCAGCAGCGGTGCTTCAGATCCAGAGTTCTCCAGTCTAGCGCACCTTCAGATTCGGAGGTTGCTGGTCCTACGATGAATCCAAACTTTCTGTCTGAGGTGATCTGGAAAGCCATACCCATCAACTTCCGGCGTTGTGAGTATTCCTCCCTCTTTGGTTTATATTTTTGTATTGTTTTTTAATACTATTTGAATCCATAGGGATTGATTGCTTCTGGTAAAATCTGTTGGTGTTGTCAGCACCTTGCAATGTGTTTTTTGAGCATTAATAATAAAACAGCGTAGGGTGGTGTTATTTCTGTGTAGAATGGCCCAAAAGGGTTCCAAACCATGAAAATTCTGGTGTTGTTTATTGTTGTTTTACATTCTACTGCATTGATGTCTTCCGTTTCGGCTTTGTCGCTGCTGCCTGTTTCTGTTTCTATTAATTGCAGCATTTTGAACATCAAATTTTCATTGTAAAAATTATATTGAACATGCCTGTTCATTCGGTGATCCTTGGCTCGTGCATTGGGGGATATTTTCCGAGTTTTCCCACACCACAATGTGGTATCAGAGCCTCTGAATAAACCATGGCATCTACAAAATACGAAATAGAAAAATTTGATGGAAATAATGACTTTAATTTATGGCAGTTAAAAAAGCAAGCCTTGTTAGTCTAGCGAGGGCTGCAAGACGCCCTCTGCGGACCTAAGAAACCCCATGTGAGTCTGTCTGTTGATGGACAGACTGTGACGACCTATTCAAACATCCCTCCTGATGTTTTGATGAAATGACATTGCTCTTTGACCTTGTCTTTAGGTGATAAAGTTATGTGGGAAGTCGCATATGAGACTTTCGCAGCTGGTATTTGGTCCAAGATTGAAAAACATTATACGACAGCTTCGTTAATTGGCCGTTTAAATAAGAAGCACAAGTTTTTCACTTT
The DNA here is from genome assembly GCA_963277665.1 of Viscum album. Classification (NCBI taxonomy): domain Eukaryota; kingdom Viridiplantae; phylum Streptophyta; class Magnoliopsida; order Santalales; family Viscaceae; genus Viscum; species Viscum album. The sequence continues at coordinate 1,703,540,594 of OY728156.1, read as the reverse complement.
CAAGATGCATCCGGGAATGGCTATCTAGACACACCTTGATGAATTTAATAAAATATTATTAGAACTCGTCAATATTAATGTCAATATTGAAGATGAGGACCAAACCATTATACTTTTAATTTACCTAGATAGTTCATATGAACACCTTGTTGATGCTATGATGTATGGAAGAGACTCCTTGACCTTAGAGGAAGTCATGTCTACCTTGCTTTCACGCGAGTTGCGTAGCAAGGATAAGGTTAAACTTGAATCCCAGGGCCTGAATGTGAGGGGTTGTTTGGAGTTTCGAGGGAAGAAGAAAGGTAAAGGCTAGAAAGGTAGAGAAAGTCGTTACTAGTCGCAGGAACACCGGTTTAAATCCAAAACAAAGGGGGTTATCTGTTTCCACTGTGGGAAACCTGGGCATATAAAACCCAGATGCCCTGAATTGAAATCTGGTAAGCCTTCTAATGAATCTACTGATCATTTGCTCTTTGACGACCAAGGCTATGAAAGTGATGAGGTGTTGTGTGTGTCCCATGATACTCTTGATTCCGAGTGGGTGTTAGACTCGGGATTTTCTTTCTATATGTGCCAATATTGGAGTTCTTTTTCTAGTTTGACCGATGGAGTTGAAGGATAGGTTGTTCTTGGCAACAATAATAGATGTTGCGTCATGGGTAGAGGTTCTGTTATGTTAGATCTCTCAGACCATTCTCTTGTCACCTTATTTGATGTGAGATGGGTTCTAGATTTTCACTGGAATCTCATATCATTAGGTGTGCTAGATCAGAGAGGTTTTTCATTTAAATCTGATTCTGGTTGTCTTAGAATCTTCAAGGGAGCTCGTACGGTGCTTAGAGGCTCCTTGTTGAATGGGCTATATGTATTGGATGGAAGAAAACACACCAAACAGTCAGGAAACACCTATGTCACTAATAATGACAATACTATTCTTTGACATAAGCGGCTAGGACATGTGAGCGCTAAAGCATTAGAGTAATTGAGCAAGCAAGGGCTGCTCACTCATGTTACACCGAGTAACTTACCCTTTTGTGAATATTGTGTAATGGGTAAGTCAAAAAGAGTTAGTTTTCATAGATCCAGCTTTAAAGCTGGTCGCCCACTTGAGTATGTTCACTCTGATTTGTGGGGACCTACCAGGACTACCTCTCATGGTGGATTCTCCTACTTTGTCACCTTTATAGATGACTTTTCTTAGAAATTCTGGGTCTATATTTTGAAAAATAAATCTGACGTCTTTGAGGTGTTTTAAAATTGGAAAGCCTTTGTTGAAAATCAATCTGGGAGAAAGTTGAAAGCCTTAAGAACCGAAAATGGTCTTGAATACCTTTCTACTGAGTTTATCAATTATTGTGAGAATGAGGAAATTTTGAGACATCGAACCATGAGTCATACCCCTCAGCAGAATGGTCTAGCTGAGTGTATGAATCGTACCATTCGAGTGCGGGATCGTAGCATGCTTTCATGCTCGGGCTTTCCCAAATCCTTTTGGGCAGAAGCTGTGACTACGACAGTTTACTTAATAAATACATGTCCCTCATCATCCAATGGATTTGAGACTCCAATTAAATTGTTGATCAATCACCCCACATCCTATGAACATCTTAGAGTGTTTGGGTGCACTGCCTATGCTCATGTCAAGGATGATAAACATGATCCCCGAGCCATTAAGTGCAACTTCATAGGATATCCTACCAGGGTGAATGGCTATAAACTATGGGTAGATAAACCTTTCTTTCAAAAGTGCATCATTAGTCGGGATGTGGTATTTTAAGATTCTGTTCCTACTAGAGTCCATCCTACCACTGATGACAGCGAGGGTCCTTCTCAGAAGTGGGATCTTGAGGTTGATCCTCCCTATGTTAGTGAGTCTCCGGTTGAGACTCCCTCTACCTCTCATGCGCCCCTTTCTCAGCCTGAGCTAGATTATGGGTCTGATTCTGATGATGCTCCTGATGGTGGATCTCCTAGTGGCCTTAGGGGTTATCAGCTCACTAGGGATTGGTAGAGGAGAGGCATTAGACCTCCTCATAGGTACAGCCATGCTGACATGGTTGCATTTGCCTTCAATGTGGCGGTGGATCTTGGTGGAGAAGATCCCCAAAGCTACAATCAAGCTGCCAATGACAGCAACTCTAAGCATTGGATTTCGGCTATAGAAGATGAGATGAAATCCCTAAGAAAGAACCATACTTGGTCCATAGTCAATAAACCACCTACAGCCAAGGTGTTTGGCTATAAATAGATATACAAAACGAAAGAAGATAATACTGTAGGGAATAAAATTAAATTTAAAGCTAGTCTTGTAGCCAAAGGTTTCATTCAAAGAGAATGAATTTATTATTCTGAGATTTTTTCTCCTGTAGTGAAACATTCTTCTATAAGAATTCTTCTTTCGTTTGCTGTCCATTTAGATTTTCATATAGAACAACTAGATGTCAAAATTGCTTTCTTGCATGGTGATTTAGATGAAAAGTTATACATGAAGCCTCCTACTAGTAACGAACTAGAATTTAAAGCTACCCAAGTTTGTTTGCTTAATAAATCATTATATGGATTGAAATAAGCTTCTAGACAATGGTACAATAAGTTTGATTCCTTCATGCTTGAAAAAGGTTTCAGCACGAGTCAGTTTGACGCATGTGTGTATTTTAAATCTGTCAAAAAATGCATGTTTTATTTACTGGTTTATGTAGATTACATGTTTCTCATGTGTAGTGAGATGAAATTAATCACCCATGTGAAAATGAAATTGAATTCGGCTTTTGAAATGAATGATCCAGGTTGTGCTAAACAAATTATGGGCATAGAAATTGTTAGGGATATGAAGCATAGACTTCTGTATATATCTCAACATGGCTATATCCTTAAAGTGATTAAGAGATACTTGGTTGATTCTTTGAAGCCTGTTAGTGTTCCTTTAGGTCATAATTTTAAATTTTCTTTATCCCAGTCACCTGACACAACTTCTGATATTGAATACATGAGTAGAATCCCCTATGCTAATGTAGTGGGTAGTATTATGTATGCTATGATTTGTACTTGACCAGATGTGGCTTCTTCTATCTGTACATTGAGAAGGTTTATGAAAAATCCGGGCAATCCTCATTGGCATGATCCTAAATGGTTATTGAGGTAAATTTCTCCTACTTAATATCTTTCTATTTGCTATGGTAAGAATGTTAGTTCATCTGAATTAGTGAATGGTTATGGTGATTCTGACTATGCTGGAAACTTTGATATAAGGAAATCGGTAACTGGTTATGTCTTTACTGCATGTGGAGGACCTATATCATGGAAGTGAAATATGCATTCGGTGGTGGCCCTCTCGACCACTAAAGCCAAGTACATTGCACTGACAGAAGCCATTAAAGAAGCCATATGGATTAAGGGTTTGATTTCTGAACTTAGTATTAGTAATTATATTATTATTGTGCATTGTGATTCTCAATCTACCCTTTATCTGTCTAAAAACATAGTTTTCCATGGTAGGTCCAAGCACATAGACATTGTGATTCATTTTATTAGAGAAGTTATTGAATGTGGAGTAGTGTGTGTCACTAAGATACACACAGATGAAAATCCAGCCGATAGTTTGACTAAGGCAGTGACTTTATCCAAGTTCAAGCATTGTTTAGATATCTTGAACTTGGATCTTCTTGAATAAAATTAGGTGCAAGAACATCGCATATTTTATATAAAAATGGTGGATATTTTTTATTTTTTATTTTCATATTAAAACTGTCTCTGCCCCATTTTTCATTTTGTATTAGCGTTTTTTCTTTTAACTGCTCTTGTACACCGTGGCATTTTTTTTGTTTCACTCAAACTGCTGCTGACCGTTGATAAGGATATATGTCTAAATGATCTTTGATGTTCGATCTTGTGAGAGGTTTTACATTGATATTGGGTTCGTCAGTGGTGGTGGTGCGGTTCAAGGTTTTGTGGTAGCCTCACAGCGCATATGTGGTTATGCGGTTTTCAGAGATCAAGAAGAAAAAGAAATCTGCTTCCGAGTCACCTTCCTCAGCTCCTCGATTATTCGCGGCTAGCATCGGACGCATAGCCCTCATCCTGTATTTGTGACGATTTACATCCGGAAGGAGATCTGCTCATGGCGCTATGATTCTGATCTGTATCGCGCTGCTTGTCTCACCGCAGGAAAACCCCTCGTGCCATTTTGGATTCCCCGCAATGTTCTGTTCAACAAGAAACAGATCTGTGTTTTTTGCAGTGGTGCTTCAGATCCGGAGTTCTCCAGTCCAGCAAACCTTCATATTCGGAGGTTGCTGGTCCTACGATGACTCCAAGCTTTCTGTCTGAAGTGATCTGGACAGCCGGACCCATCAAGGTCTGGTGTTGTGATTATTCCTCCCTCTTTGGTTCATATTTGTGTATTGTTTTTTAATACTGTTTGAATATGTATGGATTGATTACTGTAGGTAAAATCTGTTGGTGTTTTCAGAACCTTGTAATGTTTTTTTGATCATTAATAATAAAACAACGTAGGGTGGTGTTCTTGCCGTGGGGTAGGGACCAAAAGGGTTCTGAACCACGTAAATTCTGGTGTTATTGATTATTGTTTTACTTTCTACTACATTGTTGTCTGCTGTTTCGGCTTTGTCGTGATGCTTTTTTCTATTTATATTAATTGCAGCGTTTTGAATATCAAATTTTCATTTTAAAAATTATATTGCACCTGTCCGTTCATTCGGTGATCCTGGGCTCGTGCGTTGGGGGCTGTTTTACGCGTTTTCCCCCACCACAAAATTTATTATGAATTGTCCACCACTACACCATCTAACACTCCACAGATTGATATATAATCCTTTAAAAGAAATCTGATGGCCTAAGTAATATAAAACATTATTACCTAAGAATTACTTTTTTCAATTAATATATATACAATTGATATGAAAAATAGTGGCAATATAAATCAAATTTTCAAAATTGTCTCTACAACTCTTCATCAATGTATACTAGGAATATATTTCGAAAAAAAGTGTAAATATGTCATACATTACAATTTGAAATTCTGTAAGTGAAATTTTACATCCAAAGAGAATCTCTATGTATTTATAATAACCCTGATGAATGAAAAATTATGTTTTTTCCTATCATAATCTCGTACATAAACATGGTTGAAACTCTATTTTATATCTAATTTTGATCCAGTCTATTCATATATAGATCACTAGATAGCTCATCTTATAACTCCTCGGCTATTGGAAAAGGAAATCAAACCGAAATAAAAAACATGTGTCATCAACCATAATTATTTTTATAAATTATTATATATCTTGAGTTGGGGTTTTTACTACTATGAATCACACCATACTATAATTGAATATCTATCTAGAACTTGACATTAAAATTTAACATGTAGATAATATATTGACGTCTAAATTTCTTTTTCAGATTAATAGGTTCCTAAAAGCAGATTTCAAATTATGTATTACACTAAGGAGGAATAACCCTATGATCTTCCAATATCCAATTTATATCCTATAACAATCTCAATATCTCATGTTCATTATACGTATCCCGGTCTATTCTAGTGTCAAAGTGTGTGACTGTGGTACTATAGTAGATTCTCAATGTTTACAACTTCTTGACATCTAGAAATGATTGCAGAGCCATTTTTATATCATGTTTCGGCTATATCCCATACAACGCAACATGTCTCACATTAAATTCAAAACACAAGTTATATTTCTTCCAGGAGATACTATGTATCGAAGTGTTTCTAGCCACTCTATGCCCAAATTCATAACTAGTACCTCTTCAAAAGGTACCTCACCTATTTAAACATTAACAGCCTAACACAACCCACTACACACCACATTATGTCCATCTCCCAAATGAACCCTGAAGGACATGGTGTGTGTAATATATAATTAAAAGAATTTTAATAATGTGGTTGACACAAAATTTTTACTAGATCAATTATTAATATCGGAAATTGGAAACCTAAATATAATGACATCCATCATCATACAACTGAAACCCTAGATACCCAATCCATCTAAATTTCATTTAAAAAACCTATAACAAGGAATCTCCAATTGTATATTTTCCATAGAATGAACTACCATGATTCCTTATAAATAAATATCTATTACCATATATTGATTTTCCATGAATAACCAAACCATAAATTATATTCTCTTCATTGGGAATTTTTGTGTTTTGAAAAATTGAAATCCAAAGGAATGGAAATCCCAATGGCCCTCCATTCTTCTTTTTCATGCCAACAACGATTATAAAAAATTTTAAACTGTAGTAAAACATTTTTTTCTCAACCTTGGAACCATCCAATACTAAATAAATTTTAAAAAAATAGTACTTTCTATAAGACTGAACTTGGAACCCCACATTTCCCTCTGCACATCTTTTTTGTGAATCACTCCCTTCATAACAATGTCATGATTAATATTTCATGATAAGTAAATGAACATTGATTATATATGAGGCTACTTTATAGGCATGATACATTATATTTTCATCACAAAACATAGAAAAATAAAATACACCATGATTCATATAAACCGAGTAAATTCAAAACAAAATTTTCAAATTTGTTGAATAATCTCCCAAAGAACCAGTTTTTTTATTTCATTAAAATTATTCAAATTTATAAAATTATTTCATAGTTTCAAACTAACAATGTACTTTATATTTCAATTCACATGATAAGTTATTTTTCAATTTCAACAAAAAAATCTACATCTAGTGTTGTATATTTTCCTTAATTTCCAAATGTGTTATCAGAAAATGAAATTCATATCGAGTTTTATGTATTATTAAATCTATATATTATCACATGATTCACACAATAAGAACTTCATTAAATCATTATGACATTTCTATCATCATGGAAAAGGTTCATAAGTCTATATTCTTACCTTATTCTTCCATGTTCATTTCATAATCCATAATATGGTTTGGATCCAGTGCCTCACAAACTTTTCTTCACCTGAGTGTGCTGGACATCAGTTCAGCTTTAACATTATTAGAAAATTTTCAATTCATATCAACCTATCATTTTTTAAATTCCCCCAACTCAGAATATGCTATAAATTAATATTTTAGGAAATGTTTATTTTGTGACTTCTAGTCTGACTATTTTTGTATAATATTGATCATACACACCTGTCACATTAGAGAAATTAACGATTACTCTATCCCCTCCATATAAATTTTATAATCACATTTTTTCTCCACTATATAAATCTGGTTACATTCATAATCTCCATACCTTCTATTTACATAATTTATTTTCCAATACTGAATCAGGTGACACTACATGTGACTATATTTTAGAAGGTATACAATGTATTCGAACTCCATTCCCTTGAAACAACAATTATCATTAAAAATGCCATGTTGGTAAATCTTGTTTATTTTTTATATTTAATTAGAATGATTTGGAAAAATATTTGAGAAGGAGTTAAAAAGAAATTGAACAGAAGATATATATAAATGATAATATATTAGAGAACTGTCCTGGATTTTTTTCACAGAGCCATGCACACCACCACCAGTAACATTTCCAAGATACTTCCACTGTATTCTCATATAAAAATATTGAAAACAAATACCTCATATAGCGACAAATATCTCATAATTAGAAAATATTACTATACCTTCTAATCCTATTTATATCTTATGGAATAATTTCTACGTACCTCAGACCCCTATTAGGGATTTATTTTTACCACGATCAATCAAATAATTCCCCTTTACCATTTAATCAATATGTGTAAGAAAATTTTCATGTTTATGGTTTTCAGATCATTATAAAGTAGGGAGTCTTAAATAAAAATCTAAGAACCTTCTAGTGTTAAATTACCACAAATACTAAGACTTTTAAGAGCACACATAGTGAAAAATTTCAGCCATATTATCCTTATGGTGAGTCTTAAGATTTCTCCTTCCCATTTTATTAATTTTTTAATTACAGGAAAATACCATAAATTATATTCAAACTAATAATAGAAAGGAATAATTAACGGACTAATTCATATTGGAATATTAAATTTATTTTGATATTTTTTTATTTTAAATTTATTATATTATATATCATCATAAATAGAACACATGTAAATGAATATTATGGATCGAATATGGATCATGAAAATATATTAAAAATAAAATAAAATAAAATAAAATAAATTTAATTAAATCAAAAAATACATATGTATCTACAATGGGTTCTATCTTCTGATGAATCATAATATTGTTAAAACAAGTCAATATAATGATGAGAATGTTGTTGCTATATTTGACAAATGACTATTTTTAAAAAAATGCCTCCAATGCAACAAATTGACTAAATAAAATGTTGTATTAGTTTTAAAAGTCAATAATACATTCCTGAATGTTCTAAAACCTAGTAATTGATCTCAACTTATCCTTGAATCATAAAACAATTTCCCTTGGTTAATTTATATCATTATATAAAAGTACAAAACATCAATTTTCATGTCATTTTCTATGAATTATTTATAGTGTGTTGTAATTTATTTATAAGTCAAAAAATTTTCATCGAAATTTTAATTTCCTATATAAATACTTTAGATTATTGTGAAACTATAGGTCAATGATTTTCAGATTAATTTTTTATGTTTATCAGTAGGCTACTTGTCAATTTGATAGGTAATATGGTCTGAATGACTGAAAAAATGATTGATAGTATTTAAAGGATTGTCAAAAAGGGAGTTAAAGGGTCAATACCTAACAAAGGACCTACTATTTTTATGAAATAATAGGAATATTAACATCAATTAATTTTAGACATGTTGGAAAAAACCACACATCTATATGACATTCAATTTTATTGAAATGGTTAATATTGTGTTTCTATTTATATAAAAGATAAAAAATAAGCTTTATATTTTAAAACCCTTAAACAACCTCATAATAATGTAAAATAATTGGAAATGATTCATCTATTAATTTGTCACTTGTATGAATATACTTCTTGTCAATACTATGTGAGGTGTGTTCAAAATGACTATACAAATATTTTTATTATGTTTAAGTCCATAAAATGCATGTATTTGGGTCATACACATGAATATTACCCATAAGGATATTATGTTAATTTTTTACCTGAATTAATAGTCAACACATCAATAGAACATGTGGTTTGTTTGAAATGAAAAAAATATATGTTTTATTAATTTATAAAAAAACATATGTCAAAGGGAAAAGAAATTGAACAAGACCTTACATTTTTTCTATATCATAGGAGAACAAGAAACTTCTAATTCATGGCATGCTGCAATAGACCCCAAATCAATTTGAAATTTTGTTTTCCAAAAATAAACAAAATTGTAGATTCATTGTTTTAAATTTAAAATAAAACATTCATCAAATTAATAAAATATAGAATATGTAATAGAATTTTCATGAAATTATAGTTCAGTTATATTTTATTAATTTTTCACATCGATGAATTAAAATCACATCAATATAATATGATATTTTATTGGAATGAATAAAAAAATTAATAGACATAAAAGTCATTAATAAATTGTGTCAATGAGTTAGGATCCAAAAAACCGTAAATTGAATGACTTATTTCACATCAAATTGATGGGCCATCTATTAAGACAATTCATTAGTTATCTAATAGTCATATCCAGATGATTTTATGATAATAAAACATCATTTTATAGGTTTTTACATATTGAAATTCTCATTATTTTCTTGGTATAACTAATGACATCTATATGTAGCAATTTTGTTTCGATTTATGCCTACAACTAATATTCTTGGGTTTCTCAATTATGTTTTTGTTAAAAATTCTATATTCTGTTATTAATATTTCATTATTTGTTCCCTAAACCTAATTTTCATTTTTTATGAATTTTTATTCAAGCATCTACTACAACATCATATTTAACAACTACCTCTTCCTTCTTTCTTACTTCATATTCAAATACAAAATTTGGCATCATACTTTCTCAACATGGGAATTTTTTATTTTTTCCATTTTATTTTTTATTTCTTTTTCACATGTATTCTTCATTATTTTAGGATTCCTAAATTTTTTTCCACTTATTTTGTTTAATCAATTTTTTCGCTTACATGTTCATTTACTTCTATTTCCTGATTATAACATCGTGATTCTTTATTTTTAATGTTTTTTTACATTATTCATTTATATTATGTTTATAATTATGTTTATGATATAATTTATATTTTTATTATATATTTCAAATCACTTATCACATACTTTTTAGTTTTCATTAATTACTCTTCTAGATTACGCCTTTACTTATTGGTTCAGTTATCACATCAAGTTATGCATTCATTTAATTTTTTGTTCATCTAACACTTTTTCCTTCTATTATTCAATTTTTCCTTTTCATTCATTTTACCTTATTAAAATTATTTGTAATTATTTATTCTTCTTATACTTCTAAATTTTTTATTTTTTCCTTTTCTTTTAAATGTAGATTTGTTTTTTTTCTTAATATTCATTTTATAGTTATCTTTTTATTTTTCTATTGGGTTATTTTGTTATTTCAACTTCAGTATTTTCTTCCAATTTTTTTTATTTTCTTTAGTTTTGAGTCATTTAGATCATTTATTTACTCTAATATATAAATATGATTATTTCTTATATCTTATCTCTTGTAGAATAACTTCAAACTGTAGTTATTTTTTGTTCCTATATTGTTCTTCTACATAATTTCATTAACTTCTCCATGCTCATTTGCTTTTATTTTTTATCCTTTTATATAATTAATTTATTTTTTTATTTATATCCAACTATTACATTTTTCCATCAAACTTAATTCTAAAACATGAGATTCTCCAACTAATGAATGGGTTTTGGATTCTTATTTTTCATATATTTCATCTTTTGGTGGTATATTATAAATTTATTTATAAATTTTCCTAAACGTTGTACTTCTAGATTATGAGTTTTTCTTTGAACATTGATTCCAGTTCTCATTCTAATTTTATATCAAATACATTACTAGTTTTGGTTTTTTTTTAATTTTAAATTCTTATTTTTCTTTTGATCTAGTATTTTAACTTAATAATTTATGAATAAATATGGTTTCTCTTTTAAATTCTATCATTGATTTTGATTTTATATCTCTTGTTCATTTTTCCTATTTTCATTCTCTTCACATACATCTAGTACCTCATTATTAATTATTTTTTTCTAATTATAATTTTAGAACAACATTCTCATTCAATAATAAATTTTAGATTTAACATTTTAGAATCATCCCATGATGGTAATTTATCATTTGATTTATAATATCTGCATTTTTATTTTTACATTATCTTTAACATTTCCACATGTTCTTTTTTTGTCTTCTACCAATAATTTTGATTATTCGGATGGATCATTACTTTCAAATGATCATAAGTCATCATTCAAAAATGATTATGTTTATACATCACCCATAATAATTCTTTTTATTCATTGATTCTTTTTTTTAAAGATTCCTCACATTCTCCTCCTATATACTGGACAACTTCATTTTCATCCAGTTCATCATATGCTTCCTAAGATGTATATGTATTTTCAATTTTTGTTTCCAACTCTTATTTATTTATTCTACTTTTTTACATATAACTGATATCATTTTTCACATCTACTTCATTTTTTAACAACTCTATCTCTATGTCAATTTTAATTTCTATGCCATATGTTACCAAAATTATTTTTATAAATTTTTTATTTTTACTTCTACAGTTTCTTATATTTAGCCCAAATATGTTAAATCATAAATGATAACATTGAGAGAAGACTTATTTTATGTTATTTGGAGTTCTACATTTAATCAATACTATTTAAATTAATAATATTAATTTATTTAAAAATTTATAATATAATGAACAATGATGTTTCTATGGAAATTGAAAACAACATTCAATTGGGAATTTATTTTTGGAAATCATTAATGTAGTATATCTTGTAAAAATGTGATATTTTCAGAAGTAAATATTGAAATTTATTATTCCATACCCATAGTAGATCCTTCCATGTTGTGGTGGTTCCCATTTCTCTACATCTTGTAAATGAGAATCATCTGGTATATGATTACGTATCCGCCTAATTTCTATTATTCCCATGAATTGTAACTATTTTCTTGAGATCATAATAATAATTTTTTCAATATTTAAAATTTATTTATTTTATCATAATTAAAAATATTAATAGTTATAAGTTGGATGTATTTTTAAAGATTTCCATTTCCTCCTCTCAGATATGATGAATTGATTGGTTTAGAGATTTGCTGATGATGGTGGTACAAAGACCACATCTATAAAGGGTATTTTCTATTAATTTTATATAATGACATCTATCATATCCTTGTTTTGATAAACCAAAATAAAAATTATATTTTTGTTAATTAAACTGGTTGTGTGTTTTTTGGTTAACATTTCAACAGCTTCTAAGTTAGTTGTAGGGGTTACATATGTCTTCCACATGAACCCATTTATGAGTTATGTGTAGAACACATTTCTACATATTAGTGATATTTCTAGTGGGATAGATGATCCTAATATGACACGTGTATATGAATACATTGTTAATCATTTTTACTAGAATGTCCACTGTGGGCATTATCACAGTAATTAGGATGGAGAAAACATTGGGTAATGGGTCTAATATGTTGATCCTCGCCTTGTGTAACATCCTTATGTTAATTCCATGCATCAATACCCCAATATGGTGGTTTTAAGACCTCAGGATTTCCTCCACAAATGTCATAGGCTACTGACTAGTAGCAAGGGCCTAGGGTGTGTCTGTGGGGAGATTCCCACATCATAGATCAGAGTGAGCACAATAATAAATAATAATAATAACCAGTAGTGGAAACAACATAAGAAAAATATAGTAGCAGAACAATAATGATAAATCCTACAATACATAAATAATTTAATATGTGGAAGATAAATAACAACCATTTACAATGTATAAGACGCTATGAGATGAAGTTATTCAAAAATTATTGGTCTAGGGGATGCAGATAAAAGATTAAACAACATGATGAAAAAATATAAAAAAGTAAAAACACTGATATAATTGGAATCTCGATCATAGGCTCGGTCCTCTGATCCCAACTCCATCTTAGTAATGTAAGTCAATCAAGCACTTGGATTTGGCTTGTAATGACCAAAAAATCTATCAAAAAATTTACCTTTTTATAGTTATTTCATATATTATCAATCATATAAAATCACATAGATAACACAAAAAAAACATTATAAATGATGAATGAATGAAAAAATATGTATTTTTAGAAATTAAGGAACCTAAACCAATGTAATAGTAACTTGACCTCTGTAATAGTAATGTAAAAATTATGAATTGTTTATCGTCTAATATAATAGTAACATCACCTACAAAAGTATAAGTAATAGTTTGAAAACATTTTAATGAAAATATGATATATTTACATCCTGAAATATGTAAGTAAATATTTTAATGAAGATAAATTAAGTGTTGGTATTTTTGTAAAACATATCTATTTATTTACGCTTTTTAAATTAATAGAAATATTTAAATGAAAATTTATTAACATAATATATATTCATAAATTAATATTTTTTTCTAATGATTATAAGATAATTTTATGAGATAATAATAAATTCTTTAGAGTGTTATAAAATTCGTTATATATATTTTTAAAATTGGTATTTTATAAATAAATGAGGTTTTTAGTTAAAATTTAAATTTTCTCATATTTAGAAAATTATTTTTGTAAAATAAAGGTAAATTTTGAATTCTAGACATTTAAAAATTATTATGCTGATTTTTAGATATTTTTCTAAAATAATGGAATTTGTGGTGTATAATTGAGTATGGTAATTTACAATATAACCTAAATACATGAATTATTGAGTTATAGATAATGTATAGATAGTTTAAGCCCTTGAAATTGAACTCACCTTCTCCTTTTACTATATTAAGTCATGTGAATCAAAATTACTCATAGGGTTGGGTGAAAATAATAAACAGATGAATAAAATAATAAATAAACACCACTCTCCTCCATAATAAATACCACCCCTCACCTACTTTTATCCTCACACCTCTAAGGATTTCATCTTATCAAACTTCTGCCCAAAACTTTTACAATGTATCCACTGAAATCCATGAGCCTATGATTTCAATAAAATAAAAAATCTAATTTCCCTAAGGAGGTTCTCAAGGAGAAGATTTCAAGAGGTAAAATCCTCTTCCTTTTTTGTATATTTATTTTCGTGGTCTTTTTTTTATTCTCTCCTCACCTAACCTTACCGAAGTAAAATAATAAGTCCACTATATTTTTTACTATTGAATTTTATTTTTTCAATGAAATATTTCATCATCTTTTCATTCCCCAAGACATTTTGTTATAAAATTGAAACTGTTGTCTGTGACGTGTTTATTTATCGCATTAAAGGATGACATGTATTCAAATTCCATTACCTCCTTTAATGCCGGCTATAAGACCATTTTAATTATTATGAAAGATTATAATATATGTATTATATTTTATTTAGGGTTATTTAACTAGTATACATGAATAATAGTAGTTTATAAAACAAAACTAGATCATGATAATATAAAAAATACAAAATAATCTAATCATTTATCATTAACGTTTTACCTAATTATTTATCATTGAATGTAGATAAAATTGATATATAAGACCGTTTAATATTCTATTTGTTCATTAATGATATATATTTTCAATTTTGGATAACTAACCTCATTTTATATGATCTTCTATTCATTTATACAAGTTAACTGATCATGAAAACCACAAAAATGAACACTCCCAAATGATGAAATTTTATATAATATATAATAAGAAGACAATAAATGAACATAATAAAATAATAATACATCCAATAAAATTTTTATAGTTTCTGAATTAAATTATTGATGAATCAAATTTTATTATATATCGCATTATGTTCATGTACATAACACTTTTATAAATAAGGTATGGGATTCTTTATGAACCACCATTTTTCAAATGGGTTGCACTTTCACTCTCATTACCTTAATCGAATTATTAATTATTTTTATATTTTCTAATATCATGTATCTAGATCTTTTCATGCTAATTTTATGTGGAAATAATTTTTTTAAAACGTTTCCCATCTAAATTCTTCACGATAAGCAAGCCCGATTAAAGGGAAGTTCTTGATTTCTCACCCATTTGTTTCTGCATTATAGAGTATTTTTAAGAAATCATTTTTTATAAGACAAATCATTTAATATTGATAAAATGTATTGTATAATTTCAGGTTTTATAAAATCAATTATACCTTTTTCTTTTAAAATAATCATTATTTTTTCCATTAAACTGCACTAAAGTGGATCATTTCTAATGATTATTAAACACTCTTAATTCATGATTTAAATCAATATTGAAATAACATATCATTTTTTATGACTAAATTACCTTATGAATGTAAATTAATTATTTAAATTCATTCATCCATGGAAACATTTATGATATACCCATTTTTATGCCTTATGACATGGTTATGGTTTCAATTTCATTCCATGGGTAACCCTTATGTTTATAACATACGTTTGATTCTTCTTGTGGCACTCATTTTCAAAAACATGTATTGATGGATATTCCCAGATAGTGTCCCAATTCATTGGTTAATGTTTACTCTCATGAAATGTCATGTAAATTGGTCTTGGTTCTTATCCATGACTCATGATCCTCTATATTAAATATTATTTATGGTTAGACTTGACTCAAGCTGCTCTATGTGAAATGGTTTTGGAAGTTTGCATTGGAACATGATTATGTCATGTTTTATATTGTTTCCACATATCTATGATTACAAATTAAAATATAACATGTTCTATATGTTATTTTTTCATATGTTTATTTATGTTACATTACTTTTTATGTCATTATGTTATTCTATCAAACCCATATGTTATGATTTTTTCTTATGTTTATTCCATTACATGGCTTTTAGCTCATACCATTTTTAATTTATTCTATTTGTTATCAGATGTATATATAAGATCCCAATTCATTTTCGGTTCTTGTTATAATGATTAACTAAAATATTTTTCCATTTTTTCCATGTTTTTAGTTTTATATACCTAATCGTCCAAAGATACTAGACCTTACGGTACTTGGTTTTAATTATGAGGATAATTATATATAAAACCATATATTAATCAGTGTTGAAGGATAGGGCCAATATTGTTTGTATTAGAGCACGATCAAGTTATTTTTGGGGATTAGGACTTGATAAAATTAATAATAAACCAATGAATTATTTTACAACCATTGATAACCAATATTAAAACATTGGGTATCACAATGTAGGATATACTTCCTATTTACATGATTATCCATTTATGTTAAATGTTTCATTTTTTATACATACTTATTGAAAACATATGCAATCCACCTAATTTTATTTTATTTTCTATGATGGAAGGATGAAGATCAATTACAACTCTTTTCTATCTTCTGGAAGAACTATTTGGAATGATTATCCAGATGTCATGCTCAGATGATGTCAAAACTTACTCCAATATCCATGTTATAGGAAAACAACTTTATGTGGTATCTAATACCACTACTATCAATCTATTATTTCAAGTATCATGTATCATCTATTTTAGAATCTGACACTCTTATCTTTATTACCATGATAAGCATGGGATTTACCCTATGAGTCTTTTCAAATTCTTCACATTATTTCAAACACTTAATGCAGTTAATGATTTTCAAGATCCTTCAATAGAGGGATACCTACAAGAAACCTACATGTATATTAATATAGATCTATTTCATTAGGTAAATTTCTTAACTGAATTACCAAAACCCAATTTTTAAATATTTGATGATGAATCAGTATTATTTTTTTATAAAAAAACAAGTTCACAAAATTTTATTTAATATTATAAATTAGAACTATTTTTTTCATATTTATCGATGCTTCCATCGATATATCCCAAGACACCTGAGGAGATTTTGGTTAAAGGATATAAAATATTTTTGAAATATTTTGTGGTACCATTATGAAAAATGAACACTTCCTCCAAGAATTAGATGACTAAAGGAAAGAATCAAGACCTCTTTGAAGTGATTAAAGGGAATCTCCCTCAATTATTTTCTCCAAAGTTTGTAAAATGAAAATTGGAGGGTGAAATTTTATAAGGGGGAATAATGTAAAGACCCATAAATCTGTAAATGAATTCTCCTTTCTTATAATTACGTCATATAGTGTAAATCACATAAATTCACATATAGAACAAAATATAAACTTTATAAATTTATAATTAATAAAAAATAAGTATTTCTAGAAATTATGTATCCTAAACCAATTGAATAGTAACTTGACCTTTGGAATATTAATATGACCATTAGGATAAGTAAATCTCCCAATAGAATAACAACTTAACCTATGAATTTCTAAATACAATTAAATCATCTTAAAAATGAAAATATAATATATTAATATCATGAAATAAGTAAACAAATGTATTAAGAGTGATAAATTATGTGTTGGTATTTTTTTCAAAACCTAAATGTTTATTTAAAATTATATAATTATTATAATTATTTAAAATAAAATTTATTTTCATTAATATATTTCACAAATTAATAGTATGATGACTTGTGATTATAAGACAATTTTATTGGACCATAATTAATTTTTTAGTGTTTTATAAAATCAAATATAATTTTAATTTTTAAATTTTTTAAATAAATGAGGATTTTAAATAAATATTAAATTTATAATCTATAGGAAATTATTTTAATAAAATATTTTTTATTTTTGAATTATAAAAATAGAAAAATGTTTAATGATAAATTTTTGTATTTTTTTAAATATTTAAATTTTTGGTGAATAGTGAGATATAGTTATTTAAAGTATAAGATAAAAACATGAATTATTGAATCATGGATGATGAATGGATGATGTAAGAAAATAATCTCAAACTATCCTTCTCTGTTTAATATATTTATTTATTTGGATAAAAACTATTCTTAATCATGGTCCAAAATAATAAACAAATGAATAAAATAATCAAAAAACACCTTTATCTAAAACTATAAATAATACCCCTCACTGACTCGTATCCTCACACATCAAAAGCCTTTGAACTTGTAAAAACTCATCCCAAACATCCCTCCAATTTTATTGTGTTTATTTAACAAACCATAATCATTTAATTTCCCTCCACTTTTGTTAGAAAAATGAAAACATCATCCGTGATTTGTTGATTTATCACAATCAAGGATGGCTACTTTCTAATTTTGATTACCGACTTCATGTATGGACATGAAAACATTTTTATTGTAAAAAAATAAGGTAATATATTTATTATATATTATTTTAGGATATAACTAGTATATATACTTAATATTAATTAATAAAACAATACTATTTTGTGATGATCAAAAAAGATTAAATAATCTAAACAATTATCATTAAAATTTTATCTAATGAATCATTATCAAATTAGAAAAAAAAGACATATAAGAACATTTAATAGTATATATGTTCATTAATAAAATATAACTTTAATTTTGGATAAGTATCCTCATTTTACATGATCTTCCACTCACATATACAATTAAAATGATCATGAAAACCAAGGAAACGAACACTCCCAAATGATGAAAATGTATCTCATAAAACATCAAAAACACCATAAATGAACTAAATAAAATTATAATCAATCAAATTAATTTTTAATTGGTGTTGAATTAAATTATAAATAAATCTAATTTGATTATACATGACATTATGTTTATTCACAAAACAGAGTCAGACATAAGGTGAGGAATTCTTTTTTACCCTCCATTTTTCCTTCAGTTTACAGTTTCTCTCTATTTACACCAATTAAATTATTCTTTAATTTAATATTATTCTTATAAATAATATTTACATGTTCTAAGATCATGTATCTAGATCATATAATCATTCATTTATGGGGAAATACATGTTTTAGAAAGGATCCCTTCTCAATTCATCCCAATAATGAAGCCCAACTAAAAGGACATTCCGTATTTCTCAACCATTTTAAAGAGAAAAAAATAATATAATTTAATCCACCATTTTTTTAAAGTCTCTAATGTTTTCATTAAAAGCCATATTCGTTAATTATTGGTTGTTTAAAAACCAGTATTCGTTTTTCTTATAAAATATTTATTAAAAATTTATATTAAACTGCACTAAAGTGATTCATATATAATGTTTCTTAAACATGCTTTTCACATGTTTTTGATTCAGTTTGACATCACTTATCATTTTTTATACCTAATTTAACATATTAATGTCCATATATTATTTAAATATATTAATATATGGACACCTTTATGATACACTTATATTTCTTTACTATGACATGGTTATGATACCAATTTCATTCCATGGGTTACCCATATGTTTATACCTTATGTTTGATTCATCATGTAGAAAACATTTTTATGAACATTTTATGATGGGCGTTACTAGATAACACTCCAATTTATGGGGTAATGTTTATTATCATGAGACTTCATGTGGAATTGTCTTGGGGGTTAGCCTTGACACATGCTCCTCTATGTGGAATGGTCTTGTTGGTTAGCCTTGAATCATGATCCTCTATATTCCATGGTGTTGGCAGTTATCCCTAGATCATGAATATTTTATGTTTATATTACTACCAAATTTCTATGATTAAATTATTATGTGACCCTATATTATATATGATATTATTCCATGTGTTTATTCATGTTATATGCCTTTTTTATGTCGTCATGATATTCCTTTGAACATATGTGTTATGATCTATTCCTATGTTAATTCCCTTACTAGGATTTTAGATCATCCATTTATTCATTTATTCCCTGTTTTATCCTATGCATATAAAAATTCTCAACATAATTTAGGAGATCTGTTGGGAGAATAAATAAAATATATATTTTTATTTTGGTTCCATGTTTTCAGTTTTATATACCTAATCTTCCAAATACACTTGAATTTAAGAACCTTGGTTTGTATTTGTAGGCTAATTATACTTAAAACCATGTATTAATAAGTGTAAAACTCTAGGTTTATTATAGTTCAAATCAAATCATGGTCTAGTTATTTTTTGAGATTAGTAATTGAAAACAATATAAATAACCCCAAGGATAATTTTATCACCACTAATGACCAGGATTGAATAATCTGGAATCATATGGTAAGATATAATATCCATTTTAAGTGTATTATTTTATGTTAATTTTCTTCTACATGATTATTGGATATGTATTTAATCCCTTCAATTGTTTTTTAGAGATATAAGGAGGAATTTCATTAAAAACTCTTCTATATCCTTATGACGAACTACATGGAATGGCTAGAATTCTTGTATAGATGACTTCGATAGTTTTTCCATTCTTTCAGTTATTGAAAAAAAAGATTATGAGGCATCCAATACCTCTACCATTTCCCAATTATTTAATTTATTGAGTTTTTTATATTGGATAATTTTTCACTCTAAACTATCATACAATGATATGCATGGGATTTACCATTAGGGTCTTTTCAAATTCTACTCTTTATTTAAAACACTTAAAGAACTCATTGATTTTCAAGATGCTTTATAATATAGAGACCTCCGAGCAGCCATATATGTCTAATTATAGATTTATCTTATTCAATAAATATCAAAACTGATTTACCAAAATACTATTTAGAAATATTTTTTGATAAATTAGTAAGATTGTTTTATAAAAAAAATTACATGAAGGTGTTTGAAATTATATATTTGAAATACTTTTTTATGATTTATTGATGCTTCCATCAATATAATCCAAGACACCTGATGTTTTTTTGGATAAAGGAATTGGAAGATTTTGAAAATATCATCAGGTAGAATTGTGAAGCAGGAACCCTTTATCCATAATGTAAATTATAACAATAATGACTGAAGGCATCATTGATTTGATGAAGGATAATTACCGACACATTTTTTCGAATAGTTTTTAAAATGAAATTTTTAGGAAGAAATTTCATAAGGGGGAGAATGTAATTACCCAAAATTCTATCAATGAATTTTCCCATCTTATACTTATTTAATATAATATAAATCTCAAAAAATAATATAGATAACCTAAAAAAATTTATAATTTTTTAATTAATGACATAAGATGTATTCCTTGAAATTAAAGAACCTAAAAAATAGAATCATAACATGACCTTTTGAATATTAAAAGGACCATTAGAAATAGTAAATCATCCAATATAATAGTAAACTAACACATGAAATTATAAATAAATTTTTGGCATCATATAAATCGATATATTATATATTTATATCATGAACTAAGTTAATAAATGTTTTCAAAATAATAAATTAAGTGTTGATTTTTTATAAAATGTAAATTTTTCTTTAAAATTTTATATTTAATATAATTTTTTAAGAGAAATTTATTTTCATAAAATATATTCTTAAATTAACCATTTTTTGTTATTATTAAAAATTAATTTTATAAGACCATAATTAATTTTTTAGAGTGTTATTAAATCAGTTATAATTTTAAGATTAGTATTTTAAAAATAATTGGTGATTTTTTTTAAAATTTAAATTTATCATATTTAGAAAATTATTTTATTAAAATTGACTTCATTTTTAAATTATACACATTTAGAAATGGTTAGGGTTAATTTTGAAGTTGTTTCTAAAATAGTGGAATTGTTAGTGAATAGTGACATACGGTAATTTATGGTATAAGCAAAATACATGAATTATTGAGTCATGGCTAATGTGTGTAAGATGTATGCCCATAATCTGTAGATCTAGTTCTCTATTTTTATTTATTCATTATAATCAAAACTATTCATATTTTTAGCATAAACTAAAAAATAAATTATTAAAATAATCAAAAAACAAGCAACTCCTCCTCTAGAAATACCACTGTAAGAACACCGATCTTCTATCCATGTAGATCTTGTTTTTTGATTGTTTTGAGGAAAAAGTAAGAAAATAGGATATTTCTAAGTACACGCCTTGTACTTTTGAGTACACGGCATGTATTTAGAATGTCGTACACAACTTTGTTTTGATTGTGTAATGGTCGAGTACATGGACGTGGGGTGAAGAGGCAGACCACTTAAGTCGGGGGCCATCTAAGGCTACTACACAACATGTACATTTAATGAACACACTGTGTAATATTTTTTTATTTTTTTATTGAAGCAGGGTCACATCTCATTTACAGAAACACCTTCGTCTTCACATGTTTTTTTATAGAAGCGATGTAGAATGACCGACGAAATGTAAACCCATCATAATTCTCCATCCTAAATCCGAGTCATACACGGTCAGGTGCATTGGAATCCCAATGATGAGTTATTGAATCCTCTTGAAACATTCTACATGATTAATTCTCTCTTGTAAGTTATTAATTTTTGATAATTTTTCATCTTTTTGTAGATCTATGCCATGTTAGGCCGATTCAGAGGCCTACATTCTATTAAATTTATCACGTGACATTGAGGTAGGTCGTTTGGGAATTTTTTTGATTGTATTTGGATTATATATGCTAAAAGTTCCTTATACCCACATTCGGGGTATTGCATGATTTGGAATTCAGCAGTGTTTATTACCTGTAATGGTTTGGTGGATGGATAAAGGGTTGTTGCATAGGCATAATTTTAGATACCTTTTTTATGGGACACCCCATCACTTCTAGAAATTCAGGCTATAGCCACAGACCTATAGCCATGGTTCTATTGGTCTGTGGCTATAGCTTGTTTATAGACACAGTTTAATAGGATGACCGTGGATATTTGTTAGAAACCCTTCCTCAAACCCTCCCATTTTTTGACGAACCCCTCATGCCCTCGTGATTCCTTCTCCCCCGTGATCTCCTCCTCGCCACGCCCTCCTCCTCGCCATGACCTCCTCCTTGCTGCGCCCTCCTCCTCCCCGATGCCTCCTCACCGTGCCATCCTCATCATCGCGACCCTCCTTCACAACTCCTCCTCATCACTCCCTCCTCATCATCGTGACCCTCCTCCCCGACGCCTCCTCACCGCGACCCTCCTCTTCAACGCCGCTCTTCTGATGCATCCTCGCTGCGACCCTCCTCACTGCGACCCTCCTCCCCGATGCCTCCTCCATGATGCCTCTCTTCCGACGCCGAGGTCGACACCCCCCTCGCCCTCCCGACACCTTTTCACCAGCAACCATCAAAACCCTCGAACCCTCCTCGCCATGACCCTCCTCACCCCGACCCTCCTCCAACAAAGCTTCTCTGAGCTGCCTCCCCTCCTCCTCCATTCCTGACGGTTCTCCCCCACAATCATCAACACCAGAGGCAATCCCATGTCTCTTCTTTCATCCCCATCCACCATTCTTGTTGAATTTTTTAAACCCTAAGTATTTTTAATATTATTCTACAATTACTCCCATTTCCACACTGATATGAACTACTATAACCCCTCCATTTACCACACAGTGACCACTAATTTGGGACTTGACCACATCAACCTCCTATAATGTGATGGGTGTAGAGTTTTTAAAATGATATTCTCCTTAGAGTCTCCAACTTCAGTGGGCTGTGTTTGAGGTTCTATAAAAAAGAACAAAAACCAACATGAATTGTCATGATTAAGTTATAAACTGGATAACGATGACTTTGTATATTTTTATACAGAAGCTGTGAAAAATCAGAATTGCAGGAGGATGAAGAAAGAGAACAGGTGAAGAATAGAGTGAGAAGAACATTCAAGAAGTCTCTTTTTTCTCCTTTCTATAAGTTTTACCTATTTTAAATTATTCCTTTGATATTAGTTTTCAATTTGATCATTATCTATATTGTTTTATTTTGGCTTATTGTTATCTTTTACTCATTGTCTGCTAATTTTAACCTTGAACACATATATTTGGAAATATGAATATACATTCCATATTACCACTATTAACATATTCAAATTTACTATATTTTTTATCCTTAACTATTCATCACTTGAATCAACTAAATTTGTGAATTTTATACCTTGTAATTAACCCGTTAGATTCTTGAGATAACATAATTGTAGTTATATAGTTGAAACACAAATAATAACTCATGGAAAGTGATAATTGACCATCATAATTTTTTTCAAATCATGAAGGACATTCTTAATGTAGTTGATAAATCCTATGTTTCTTTCTATTTTCTTTCCATGGACTATGAGTGTTCTAGATCATCAGCCCCACATAATTATTTCCTTCAAGAAAAAAGGATCATTCCCACCCCACCATTACATTTAGAGAGGGATCTACAATATCATGATTAGGGACCATAACATATGATGCTTTTATGTAATTGTTAGGTGTTAAATTGATGTATCAATTAAATTACATGATTTTATCCTTTGTATATTAAATTGGAATCCTTCCATAATTGTCATTATTTTCCACTTTATTATTTATAATTACAAATACTATCTAGAGTTTTAAATTTTTATATCAAAGAAACTATCATCATTTCACCCATTTTAAAATTTATTCTTTCAATTATTTAAATTTTTTATAGCCCACACATTATTCCCTCTTTCAACCTCCAACATTTCCAAAATTTGCATGAAGTTTTATTGAGAAATATAACTCACTATTTTAATAGAGATTGTATTATTTCTTAATTTCTTTATGGGACATACATGTTGTTTTCACCATTGATATATAGAATCATTAGAGGTATTTAGATAATAATAATTTTAACAATCTATTGATTGGTTTTAATTTGATAAATGTTATTCATCTTAAATTCATTATTCCATTGGATAGTGACTAAAATGTTAATGAGTTAATAAATTGTTTTATTAGAGAAAATAACATGGAGAGCTCACAAATATTTACATTTTTTTTGATTCAGCTAGTTTAAAGGAAGTTGTACTATTTTGTCATTAGTTTGGAAAAATAGGGAATAACCAAAGAAGGTGAGACCAAATTTTAAAAACTTGTAAAATAACTATTCCATGATTTTAAATTTTTCTTCATTCATGTAAAATAATTTTTTTGAATTCATTAACATTAGGGTGGACTTTTTTTATTAACGGACTCACTGGGGCCCACTTGGCTAGTGGTAAGCTGAGTGTGACACCACAAGACCACCTCTAATTGGTAATGGGTTAGTGACCATCCCTGAGTAGGAATAACACACACAAGGTTTTCTTTAGCCTATGGTACCAATACACATGAAAAGAATAAAGGGGAAAATAAAATCCTACAAAAACAGATAAAAAAGACTAACTTGTTATGAGGGACGGGACTACTGACATATGCCATAACCTAGAATGAACCATGGTCTATCTAGATCAATATCTTATATCTTCTCTTGGTCCTCCTAGGATTCCTTCAAAAGGAATATTGTCTACAAAATACAAGAACAATATGGGTAGATCCCATACAGTGTTTAGTACAACAATGCTCAACAGGACACTCCAAAATCACTAAACAATGGGAATTTGGAGAGTAGTTATCTCATCATCACATAGACACATCATTACAAATATGAGATATAGCAATAGGAACAATAAACTAGATATAATCATAACATAAAACATGCCTCAATGTCATATTAACCATTATTTTATCCATATGATTCTACTCAAGGATAAAATTTAACACTCTTCTGGTTGCACTCACAACATGATCTATGCTTTCACAGATGGTGCATTCCCAAGAGGTCATGCTCATCAGACCTCACCAAATATGTACTCAATGTAACTCTGAAGATCTCGATACATAGATAGGGGATCTCTCCAAGGGAATCTTGGGTATACCATACCATACCTATAATATCCCACTACGTATGGGATTGTACACATAGATAAATTGGTAATAATGATTCCGCAAAACCCACCTAGGTAAATAGAAAAAATTATAGAAGATCACACCCAGGGTCACATAGAGGGATTCCCAAACACTATCTGAAACTAATCCCACAGAGGAGATCACAGTCCTATTATTAGGATGTAATACCAAAATTTACCCTCATGGGGATGACCACGAGGAACACACACAAGTTAAGATAGTCCATTGTTGTATCTCATCTTCATATAATTAATATTCCGTCCAATTATACAATCTTAACATTCTAACAATAATGTATAAATATATTCTTTCTTCTAGTTATTATTCTTATCTTCTTACCATTGTAATACTCAGCCAATTCTTTAATATTAATGTTTGGTATATGATATGGTTTATATTTTCATAATGTCTCAAAATTTCAATAAATCTTTGTAGATTAAATACAAAATATCACAAATTGTTATGAATTAACCCAAAAACTTTTGGGAATTGATTATTATTATCTCTTAGATTTCATATATACTCTTTTTACTATAATAAATCCTCATTCATGGAACATATGTATGACTATTCGTGAATTTTTATAATTTAAAACATTTATGAATTCCCTAAACCATAATTTTAATTTATTTGTTATGTTTTTTATTAACTTGTTTTTGATGATTACTTAATATCTTATGAAAAAATACATATAATTTTATGTCATTTTCTAGATTATTTATTTAATGTATATTTATTTTCCTCAGAATGGATAGATACAGGATCTACAAGATTGATCGGATCACTGATGAATTTCAGAAGGAGTTACTATATTTTTTGGACTTTGCATTCACTAATGATTCAGATGGAGGATTGATTTGATGCCCGTGTTTTGATTATGTTGCAAGACCTTGGTTAACTCATGAGGAAGTGAGTTACCATATATCTAAAAGTGGTTTCCAAAAAATATATCATGTGTCGTATCACATTGAAGGAATACTTCAAGTGTTGAATGACATCGATTCAGCGGAAAAGATTGGTATGAAAAATATGATTTCTGATCGGTTTCCTTTTATTTCTGAAGCTAGCTCCTCATGTAGACCAGTACAAGAGGAAATGAATACTAGAACACAATTCTCATCTATTAATCAGGATGATGACATTGAGAGTGTTATAAATCTGATGGAAGATGCAAATACCCCAGTATATCAAGCATGTGAAAAAATGAGCAAACATGAGTTTTTAATGTGATTATATCATGGGAAAATAATGTATGGATTTATTAATACTACGATCGACTATCTCCTTACATTTATTAAGGATGTACTTCCTGATGATGCATGTATTCTAGAAAATGATTACATGGAATCATTTTTGGTTGAAAAATTCAGATTTTCATCTAGTAAGATTCATTCTTGTCTCAAAGACTGTTTTTTGTTCTGGGAGGAGAATGCAGACATGAGTCAGTGTAAACAGTGTGGCACATCAAGGTGGAAGACTAAAAAAGATGTATGTCAATCTTGCATACCACATAAAGTGATGTGGCACTTCCCTTTAATTTCAAGGCTTCAAAATTTTTTATGTCAGAAGAAATGGAAAAGAAAATGAGATGACATGCAGATGAAAGAAATAAGGATAACGATGAAATAGTGCATCCTATAGATGGGTTGGCTTGGAAGAAATTTGATAGGTTACATCCTGATTTTGTATCCGACCTACGAAATGTTAGATTGGGATTATCCTGTGATGGTTTCAACCCATTTCGCCAAATGCATAATACACACAGTACTTGGCCTGTTTTCATTCACATTTATAACATTCCTTTATGGATGTGTATGAAGAAGCCTTTCACTATCTTGAGTATATTGATATCTGGACCCAGTGATCCTGGAAATGATATTGATATATACTTGCATCCATTAATAGATGAGTTAAACGAGCTTTGGATTGTTGGTCCACAAGCGTATGACGCATTCAGAAAGGAGTAATTTATGTTTCGTGTAACTTTATTATGGATGATAAATGATTTTCCTACCTAAGTAATGATATCTAGTTAGAGTACTAAAGGGAAATTATCTTGTCGTATTTGTATGAAAAATACATGTTTCCAAAGATTAAAGTTTTGATGAACATTTATCTTCATAGGGCATCGATGTTTTCTACCAATGGATCATCCATACAGGAAAAATCAGAGACTATTCAATAATGCCATCGAGATAGATGAGACACCTCAATGAATTTCAGGGAATGATATTGTTAAAGAGTTTGGTGATTTGAATTATTTTATTGGCAAAAGTCAATCAAATATTAGAAAGCGAAAGCATGCTAATTTGAATTCCAATAGCACTAGGAGAAAGAAAAGCATATTCTTTGAGCTGCCGTATTGGTCATCGAATTTATTACATCATTGTTTGGATGTAATTCATATTGAGAATAACATTTGTGAGATGTTACCTGCTACTATTTTAAATTTCAAAGGCAAAACAAAAGACGAGTTGCGGTGTCCTCGTGATTTGATGGACTGGGGTATAAGAGCAAGACTTCATCCTGAGTTAATTGGTCAAAATAAGTGGAATGTCCCTGTTGCCTGTTATTCGATGAAAAATGTGGAGAAAAAACAATTTCTTCATGTCTTGGAATGTTTGAAGGTTCTAGATGGTTATTCATGTAATATTTTTAAAAGGGTGAATACAGAAAAT
Source organism: Viscum album (assembly GCA_963277665.1). Classification (NCBI taxonomy): domain Eukaryota; kingdom Viridiplantae; phylum Streptophyta; class Magnoliopsida; order Santalales; family Viscaceae; genus Viscum; species Viscum album. The sequence goes on along the minus strand of OY728156.1, from coordinate 1,703,512,115 downwards.
GTGAAACTCAAATCTCGTTAAACCCATGATTACCATTTCTTGTTACATGAGTTGATTCCCATTGCCATTCTCCATTTACATTCACATAATGTTAGAGTTGCAGTGATTAGTTTATGTCAATTTTATCTAGATCTTTGTTCCAAAAGATTGAGCAGAAGTGTTGTTCATAAATTGCAGAGAGATGCACCGATTATTCTTTGCGACTTGGAGAAAATTTTCCCACCGTATTTTTTCACATGCATGTTACATTTGACTGTGAATATTCCCACATAAGATCTCTTTGGTTTTCCTATTTCGAGTCGGTGGATGTATCCTACCGAAAGAATGATGTTTACATTGAAATCTTATGCGAGAAATAAATATAATCCTAAAGGCTCTATTGTGAAATTCTATTTAGCACAAGAATGCATGGATTTCTGTTCATCGTACATGGATAATGTCACTACGAGGTCTAATCTACTAATGAGAACTTAATATGAGCAATATGATCCCATTGAGCCTGCATTTCCTTCACTACCCCAAATAGGGGGATATCTGGGTTGTACTCATTGTGTACATTAAGCAGGGAAGAGTGGGAAATGGCATATCGCACAGTATTATTCAACTATGGTGTGCATGATGATTATATCAAGTATGTAAACTAATAAATATGTATTTTTTCATTTTGTTATTTCTTTATATCTTATGAAATTTTAATGCTTTCATATATGTAGATAACATTTAGAAATTATAAAAAAGAGACATCGCTCTCTATCTATTAAGAGGAAGGAACTATTGCACAACACAGAATTTTCTGCCTGTTTAAGTCAAAGGTAATAAATTTCTTTTTCTTATTCTCATAACATAATCAAATGTCTCTGTTTAATATTCTATGTTGGTATCTTTTAGGTTTTAACTCTACCAATGATTGAAGTATCAGATGAAATAAAAACATTTTCCTTTGGTCCAAACGATGTGATAAGTGATTGCAAGTAAATAGTTGTCAATGGATTTAAATTTGTTATAAATAGTTGTGAAAAAAATGGCAACACAGTATGACGGTTTCAAGATAAGCACCACAATAGATTTTTATGCGAGTGTATCAGACAGGCAGCCTCAATCAAAAAATATATCATATTACGGTGTTGTTGAAAGAACCATTTTATTAGATTACTATACACATGGTCATGTCGCAATGATGAAATGCAAGTTGTTTGATTCAATGACATGACACGGAATTCATATTGATAACTGTAGATTTAGAGTGATTGATATGAACTGCCAGCTTCGTACCGATGAACCTTATATTCTTGCGTCACAAGCTAAACATGTGTTTTATGTAAGAGTCCGGTTACAACCACAAGTTGGTGTTATTGTTGATGTTATTCCTAGTCATATTTTTGATGAAGGCATGGATGACAATGATGTTGTGGATGAACCTATTTGTATTTATTCAAATTTTGAATTTGATGATACAGATGATGCAATTGTTAGAATAGATTGTGAAATAGAAATTGTCAAAGACCCCACATAGCGTTGACACATTTGTAAGTATTTACTTAATATTATCGCAATATTGTATGTGTTTTTTTAACATCAATACATGATATCAAAATAAATATTATATTTTATAGCATTATCGAATATAAAACTATTAATATCCTGTCCAATTTTTGTTTAAACCCTTCTCTAGTAAATCTTGAACATAGAAAAGTCTTGATATTTTATCAATATAAATATCACCCATGAAAATGTATCTCATTGTATTATGATACAATTGTATTATTTAACATTTTTCATTATTTCTATTTATTTGAGAATATTATTTCCAATTTCCAGGTAAAAATGTCTAATTATGATGATACTAGAAGGAGTAGAAGAATACTGAGAAACGAACAACGTAGGTCTCCTCCTGGAAATAATGTAAGTACAAATTATGTTTAAATATTATGGTCTTTCATATTATTTATCTTGTTATCATTCGTTTTATTTTATCATCTATGTTATTTTAGGATGCATCATCGAGGAGATGGTTGGATTATGCCACTGAGGATGATATTGTGGTGGGGGTACTGATTCTATAGGTCAGCCTACTACTATGCCGCTTGAGACACCATGAGGCCATCCTCCAATTATGCCACCTCCATATTATCCATACCCACATTTTCTGTATCCCTTTTTTCCTACACCCACATCAGATGGTAGTTCTTAGACTCCCATCCCTCATTTTCCATTCCCCCTATCCACTGTACAGGGTACTATGCCCCCATATTTCCCACCGCCATATCCATATCCATATCCACCCTCATCTATACAGGGTTATCCATCGGGTTTTCTGCCTCCATCAGTACACTTTGCATCTACTATACATAGTACTCTTGTAGATATCTCACCTACCATGGAGGTTACCCCCCTCCAGATGCAGAACATCAGGGGTTATAAGATCCCCCATCTACTGGTATTTGTTTAAACATTACTGTTACTGATTAATGATAAATTCATATATATTATTTTCTTTTATTTTTAGTTGCATGATTAGCTCCAGCCTCTACTATATGAAGAGGCCGCACAAAAATTCACGAGGTTTGGAATCGACACACGCAAATCATAGTTGATTACAATGAGGAAAATGTTTTAATTAATAAAAATGGCACAGAATGTAAAAGTTTTATGGGAACACTTGCTAGACACAACAATATCATTCCGGTTCAACAGATAAGTTGTAAGTTAGTTGGACAACAAATAAAGGAAAAAGCCTGGGTAGAGATTTGGGTATGTAATGTTAATCACATTTTATATATATATAAATTTATAATATTTTCTTATCAAATATTTTTTCCATTGCAGATTCGATATAATTTTCCTGATGGACAAAATGCGAAGGCTGCAAGGATAATGGATTTAGGTGAAATGTGGCGAGCCTACAAGTATGATTTATATCTTGGTTGGAAAAAGAGAGTTGGTACAGATGTTGAAGAAGTACCGGTGATTCAAGATTGCCCAATATCACAATATAAAGAGATGATCAGCTATTGGAAGAGTCCAGCATTTGAGGTGTTTGTTAAATTTATATATTTATTCATTTATTTATTTAAAAAAGATTTTAAATTACTTGTTTTATTTATGTTAATGAATTTATATAAATATTTTTTTATAGGGGAAATCAAACAGAAATAAAACAAACAAGAGTGCAATGAAACACATATATACTCGTGGACACACTTCATTACCAGATCATGAGCAGACACATGTAATTAAACATTTAAAATATTCATCTTTGTTTAGTGTAATTTTTTTAACTTCCAATTTTTATTTATTTCTAATTTTTTTTTTAAAAAATACATTGAATATCGAGGGTCACATTCCTCGCTCAACTTTGTTTTGTACAAGCCGGAAAAAGAAAGATGGTACTATGCCAAATACCGACACCGAGAAGGCGATTGTATGTATATTTCAATTTATTTTATTTTTACTAAATTTAATTCCTTATGTTATTTTATCGTTTTAATTTATGTTATATATCAATGAAAAAAATTCTTTAGAGGCATTGGTAGAAAAAGAACCTGACAATTTATTCCCAAACGATCATCTACATCAGGTATTAGTAGATGAGCATCAGGGTAGAGTGTGTTGTCGGCCTGGGAAGAATATTGTACCATCTCGATATTGGTCTACTAACATTTCTTCATGTATCAGTTCGGGTTTTTTCACATTCGAACAAATGAATGCCACAATCAAAGAAGCAAGTCAAAAATCAGAACATGCGATAACTACAAATATGATGAAATTTATGTTTGCCCTTTCTTCTACACTTCCACCAGAATCAGCTGCAATGATTGATGCCTTTTTGATGTTGATGTGTTCTGATAATGTATATTCTTCTATCAGAGCCGGTTCCAGACCTAGTGCTGGAACCGGTGCTGGTGCTGGTTCAGATGTAGATTTCGATGATGATGTTGGTGGTGTGAGAGGTAGTGATGGTGTTTCTGTAGGAGGTGTGGATGAGGGTTATCATGATTCTGATGATACTGATATTGAGACTCACTTTTGATGTAAATTGTATTTTTGGATTGGTAATGTATGACGCGTTCCATAAGACATAGGATTATGTGTTTCAAGGCCATGTTCATGAATGTGTTTCTTTTCCTACTAAGGGATTCATGCTTGAATTTTTGTTCCGGTATGGTTGTTTCATCTTTATTCCTTATCCCACACTAACATGGTGAATCTTCAAGATATACTAGAAAGGGATGATTCTAGGGAAATAGAATAGATTCATTATATAATATTTGTGCTACTCAATGGAATAAGTAAGGTGGGTGGTGCTTAGTTGTTCAATTGACGCTTCATGTTTTTCTCTCATTGACATGGAAATTTAAGCAGATTAACAGTCACTATAGTCTAATCACAAATGTATTCTATAGAATCCTCATAGAGTCTCTAGATTGCGTTAATTAATCCTTTTTATGAACATTATCAATAAATTAATGTTCAAATCATTTCATATCTTTGTCCGTATTTATTTTATTTATGATGTACATTATAATTATTTGATCTAATGTTTCATAGATCATTAATGATACCAATCCATTTCATAATATAAATTAAAACTGAACTTTTGTATTTCAATGCATAAATCTCAATATATTTTTCTTGAGAAACCCTAATGAATTCTCACTGACAAGATATTCTATATGAATGTATCAGCTACAGTTTTCATGCGATAAGGATATGAATTTGGATTTTTCTCAGGCCTCCCAGTTATATAATATATGACTTGGAAATTTTTTTCTCCTTTTCTATTTATTAATAGTTGATATAGAATGGGGAATGAAAATTTCATGCCCATCATGAAGAGAATTCATTTCTTCCCATGATTACCTTGTCAAATTTTCAACCTAGTGGGAATGGTGTATTTTTTATTTAGATATTATAATGTCTTCAAAAAATGACCATTCCATTGTTTTATTTCATGGTCTTCCTGCTTAGAACATATCCTCCAATCCATATTGAGGATTACATCAAAATGGTTTATTTTCAGAACTAGGAAATACCATTACATATTGACCCTTGAAAGAGTGAGAGTTTAGGACGGACACCTGAAACCCTGATCCTTCTCATTATTGAGCAAGTTTAGTAACTACATCTCATAAGAGATGATATCAATCATAAATTTCAAAAAAATCCAGAATAAAGTAAGAAATAATGGAGTTATATTCACTAGTATCAAACAATTCTACAACAATAGAATATACATTAAGAGTAGTACATAAAACTATCACATTCCATGCATCTGATGACACTTATTTTTTGATAAATATCATTAATATTTACCATATCTTATTGGGAATGAGAATTACTACTAACCTGTAGATCTACCTGAAGCTAACTATGTCTAGTATTAGATATAGCCCTACGGCCATGACTTCTCAATCGATAAGCTTCTTCCATTGATGGTTCTAACTGGGTCATCATTTCCCTAGAGGTTGTGGAACCCAAACCACTCTGGTATGAGTCTCCGACATTATATAACCACTAAAAATTCCCCATTAGTTCACAATGATAGAATGGTTTAGGTGGGGTTGGAAATTCTCATCGCAAATTCTCAAACCTTCAAAACTGATGGCACATGATTGATCCTATATCTGAAGCCTCAGAAGAAAATGGTTGAGAAGGATATCCTAAGATACCACATACCCTCTTATCCTTTTTCCTGTCCTCATATTCTTTTCATATGAACCTCCTCCACCCTAGCACACTAATGATGACATTTGGGATCAAAAGTATTATAAAGCCCTTTTTCAAGTAAATGACGCAATTGGTTCAATACAATGAGTACATATTGAGGAGACATATATGAAATCATTGGCTAGCAACGAAAAAAAATCTTTAGTTGATGTCGATGGCTTCATCACACTGAACCCCAAAAAAAACTAGGAAAATAAGGGACTACTCAAAGGTAGAAAGAACTATTGTCACACGCTCGATCAATATGCCTACGGAAAACACTGAAACTGTTCAAAATCCTATTGTTGATTTCCCTAAGGAGAAGGAAACCCTACACTGCATGGAAACAGCGCATCAGGAATTTGATGCTCACAATGAACGACAAAGGCAAATTGCTTACCAGAAATTCCAATGTGGGGAAATATCTGTGGAGACCTTCCTTAAGGTTAAACAAGGTATTTTTTTTCAAAGAGGCGACATGGATTGGTTACCCAATCCATGCCAAAAGAAATTTATTAAATAAAAAGGTTACAAGAAAATCCCGAGGTGTAAAATGCATACACCATCTTAAATATAGAAAAGAACAACAAAGATTCAACATTAAAAACCGGGTAAGAATCATCAAAAGTTTCTAGAAGAAGATCTGCATGATCAGCCCCACCATATCTTCAAAATTATGGAGCTTCAAAATCCAGTGCAGGATCCACACTTTTCAAAGCATATATGAATCAATCAGCACATCATCTCAGCAAGTCCGCAACAATACAGGTGCAAGTAAGGTCCAGCAGCAAAAAACCAATACAGAACTTGAGCATTCCATCCAAATCAAGCTTAAGACAGCACAAATTAACCAAGTTTTCAACTAAAAAAAATGTTGACATGAAGAATAATCAGGCTTAACTTCAAACAAAAATAGATAGAGGAATCCAAAAAGATGAAACAGCGGGACTCTATCAAGTAGTAATCTCCATGTGCATGTTTCCCAAGAAATCCAAGGGCCGGACTTCAAATAGCTCCAGAAGAAGATCTGCATGAACTACCAATAAAGAGAGATCAGACCAATCATGTCTTCAGCAGTCTGCTACCTCAAATTTCGGAACAAATCAGCTCATCATCAAGGCAAGGTCACAACCAAACAGAAGTATGGAACGTCAAGCAATAATGCGAACTCGAGCCGTCCAGCTAACTCAAAGGAATCCTAACAAGGCAACATCTTTTTCAATGTATAGAAAATCTAGAGTCCATGCAATATTGACAGTACATGCTCAAAGTCAGGTTTAGAAGAAGTTCTAAATTGGCATTTTTAAAAGTACATAAGCAATGAATAAACTCAGTCAATTATTTATGATCTGAAGCAAACTGCAAAAGAAGTATTCAACAGGAATTCTGGAGGATTAATATCCTTCTTCTCATTGAAATACCTAGTTCAACTTTATGAAATGTTTCAGAAGAAATTTCACCACTTTTCATTTTCTCATAAGCCAATCCTTTTTTCTCTTCCCAATGAGCATCAGATTTTTTTAATTGTTCCTCAAGGGAGAGTGGTGGTGTAATCTCATTAGCTTCATCAGCTGGAGTGTCATGAGCTATCTCATTATTGACAGACTTAGTGGTATTGATAGAGTGAGTGGTGATGGTTCTTTCCATTTGTGATTAATCTCTCCTTTTCCTAGTTTTCCAAGGGTTAGGAGTGATGAATCCATCTTCATCTATCATGAGTTTTTTGCCCTTTCTGGCCATGTAATTCAAGAAATTCTCCTCTAATTTCCTAGTATGGTCTTCTACTTCTTGAGGAACATCACTGGATTCAGAGGATTCTTCATGTTCAGCACCTTGGGCTTCCTGGGTTTGGGTGATCATATCCTGTTCCATAGCCACGATAGTAGGTTTAGAATCAGCCCCTGTGTTAGAGGGTTCCAGTAAATTAGGAGGTCTATCCATATGAGTAGAATCCTTTTCTGTGGAAACCTTAACAACATTAGTAAAATCTGTCTCTTGAGAATCAAGATCTTGCCTCTTATCCAAGTGCACTACTTGCACAGAGTTGTCCATCATCTTTGTTAAACCGGGGGGGTCAGCAGTTTTCTCTTTTTCCACCCAGAAGGACTTAGTGACCTCTGTCCCTATTGGTCTTCCACAGTTGGGGGTCAAATGTCCCAACATAATACAACGTTGACAATAATCAGTGAGTTCTTCATAAACCATCTCTTGATAGAAACCATGATCCCCATTTTGAATCCATATGTAACGAGGGAACTGATTAGAGGTATCAAACTCAACACGTATTCTAGCAACAGAGGGACAAGTGAGATTTTTGGTTGAATTGTCAAGTTTTAAAGGGTTTCCAATTAGCATTGCTATTGGAAACAAATCTATTTGTTTGAACAAATGAAGCGGCAGTCCCGGAAATCCTACCCAAATGGGGACAATCGGAGATTCTGCAGAAGGGTCAAAGTTGGCTGTCCATTTTAAAACCCTCATGGGTTATCCCCCAAAGAACCAGATTTGTCGAATCCAGATCTGTAAATAGTCTTCCTCTAAAGCAAACCAAAGAGCAATATGTATAGAAGTTTGGAGACCGATGTGAAAACCCGAGAATCACAACGATTCGAGTGATGTTCTATGAAATTTCAGGGAAGGTCTGCACTTTGGAAGGTAAGAAATCAAAACATATCGCAAGTCCGAAGCAAGAAGATTTACCTCCTCCGAAGAGAAAGTGATGGCCATTTGCCCGTGGTGTTGGTAAGCTTTTGGATCTATCTTCATATCAGAGTCCGTGATGCCATTTGCAGCTGGATAAAAAGATCTACCCGCAACGACATCTGTGAAGGATCGATGATTAGGGTTCGGCTCAAGGGGTATCGGGTGTCGCCACTTATCTTCAGGAGTTGGTCTCCCCATCCTTTTACCTTGTATCATCTATTATTCCATTCTAAGGTTAAACATGGAATATTTAAGAGGAGGGTCAGTTTAACATTAACTTCTCCAGATGCTTGAATTCTGATTTATCACTATTATCCTTGCATGGCCCATGGTCATCTACTTTATGTGACTTCACTTTTGCTTCTTCAGTTCAATTTTGTCAAATTTTATCTAGGATAAAGGCCTTTTCAGGATGTTTACTTTTCTACTCAGTTAGATTGTTTTTATGAAAGTTTCTGGTTTTGTGATTTGGTTCTCTGCTGGTCTGGTTTGGTTCTTTATAGACTGAATGTTGGATTTTCATTCTCTCTCTGCCTGGACTCTACACTGCGTGCATGAGTCTCATTATTGACTTCAGGTATTGAACAAAGCTCTAAGGCTTTACTATGTTGAATGCCTGTTGGAATCCAGAATGATTTCTCCCTGTTGAGGCATGTTTTGATGAAAGTGTAGGTCTGAAACTCACTTCCCTATTTTGCATTGGATCTAATGGGAGAATCTGACTGCATGTGCCCTATTTTACTGCTCATGAGGGAGGTATTTCAAGGTTAATACTTCACCTATTGAAGATTTTGGGTCATCAGGTGGGGGGAAGGGGGCAGGGGGGTTACTGGGGGGAGGGGTGTGCAGGTGTTGGGCAGGGGGTGTGCTTGCGGCAGGGGGAGGGGTGTGTGCAGGTGGGGGGGGGGGGGGGGGGGGCAGGGGGCAGGGAGAGGGGGTGTGCAGGTGGGGGGGGGGTAGGGGGGTGTACTGCGGTAGGGGGAGGGTTGTGTGCAGGTGGGAGGGGGGGTGCAGGTGGGGGGGAATAGGGAGGGGGGGTGCAGGTGGGGGGGAATAGGGAGGGGGTGTGCAGGTGGGGGGCAGGGGGCAGGGAGAGGGGGGTTGTTGTGGGGAGGGATGTATAGGTGGGGGGGAGGGGAGGGGGCAGGGGGTGTGTGGGTGGTTTTTTTTTTATTACAGATTGTTATCCTCCCCTCATTGGAATTTGGTATGATTTATTGGTTTCAATTTATTGTCTTCTTTATTGACAGATTTTCCTTGGTTATGGTTTAGTTGTTTTGACTTATTGAATATGATACATTTTATTTTATTTGTTATTTATTCTAATTTAATACATTATATTTCTAATTTTTCAATTATTATGTATTGATATTGTTCAATGTGTCGGATGAACATCAGTACAATGGTACAATGTGTTTATCATTTATGTTTTCTACTATTTTAACTGTCTCCATATTTAATCCAATTTTATTGCAATATTTTGTACCACTAATTTATGCATTAAATATATTCAATATAATCAATATTAATGCAATGTTTCAATCCAACATACAAGGGGACATGGTGGAGTAACACTAGATTTTGGAGAAATACACCATCGTGGAAGGTACAATGTGATTATCATTTAATAAACTGCATATTTTGTAACCTCACACACCCTTCTTTTCACAATTAATTTTTTTCTGTATAGATGTTGTTATATTTTATTGGTTTCCAAACTATCTCCATTATGTTGACATTCACAATTACAGTGTTCCGGTTTCAATGTTCATTACTATTATTTATTATTTGAACAGTATGTTACATCATATATTTGATTTCTCAATGGTACAAATAAATCTTTATTCATTTTCATATAAAATTAATGGTTACTAATATTGTGATGATATCTTAGAAACTTTTACAACTATTAGAGATTATATGAATAGACTGTTCATTTATATTTTATTTGTTTTGATGAAAATCTAAAATTTGCACATATGATTAGATCATTACAACTGCTTTAGAATGAGAATTGGTGATGAATCATTAGTAAACATTAACTGTGTTAGGATGTTCTTGATCCTACATACATGGTCACAGGGTGGAGTCACACTACAATTTAGAGAAATACACCATCATGGAAAGGGGAGTAGTGACTCATTTTGGAGCTATGTATCTTTACAAATTAGTTGCAGCACTGATGTTGGGTAAGTTTTTATTATTTCATCAAGTTTCAAACAGATTTTTATTTTAGCATATCCATTACATCTCCACTACGCACATATTAGATTAACCAGTTATTTCCAAAAAAAATGTACATTCAACATAAAAATCTTCAGTAGGGGGGCTGCTGTCTAGATGGGGGGCTATCCAGGGGCCCTAGTATGGGGGGATACTGTCCAGTAGGGGGGGCTTTCCAGTGGGGTCTAGCATGGGGGCTGCTATCCAGCAGGGGGGCTGTCCAGGGGGCTCTAGCAGGGGGGGTTCTGTTCGGGGGGGGGGGGGGCTGTCTAGGGGGGGCCAGTAGGGGGGTGGGGGGCTGCTGTCCAGGGGGGTCCAACAGGGGGGATGGTGTCCAGCAGGGGGCTGTCCAGGGGGTCCCGCAGGGGGGCTTCTGTCCAGGGGGGATTCTATCCAGGGGGGCTGTCCAGGGGGGCTATCCAGGGTGTCCAGCAGCGGGGTCCAGCATTGGGGGCTTCTGTCCGAGGGGGGGGGGGCTTCTGTAAATTATCCTTTTAGAGTTCTTTCATATTTTTATTTTCATTTATTGAGTCCACTTTTGTCTTATCTTAATCTGTAATGTTAGAAGGTTCTTGTTCAATTGAATATTATTTTATAATGATTTGTTTCACATACAGGGATCTCTCATACAACTCAATGACTGGGAACTTACCTCACGGTTTCAGGTCGCTTTCAAGCCTTGGTACACTGTAAGAAACTAAGACTTTAGTTACAAAAACTATAATTTTTAATGTATTTATGGCTTTATTCAAGAATTTACAGATCAATAAATTCACTAGTCTAATTGATTCCCTTGCTGGAGTTCCCCTTGATGATTTGTAAGTTGATGGTATGTTTAAACAACACTTACTTGAATTGACATCATTCTAGTTTACAGAGTTTTTGTTACCTTGAAATTAATCAGATTTCACTGCTTTAGTTTTTATGAATTCTGAGCATCCTCAGTGCAAAGTCATTAATCTTTTCTGGCTTTTACTGATGCTATCCGGAATGTTTCAAACAACCAATTTATTGAAGCTTATTTGTGTATCGTTGTGACATTGTTAGCACTTGGTGGACCACCCTTGTTATCTGTATATAGATTGTTACTATTTTATTTATTTTAATTTATATTCACTAACCCAACATATTATGGGATATATTAAAGTAATTATTTTTAGTGAACAAGTTAATATTATGCTCATTTCCCGCACATGTATACATATTTTTACTATTTTATTAATTTTACAGGTCTTGTGTTTTTTTATTTTCAAGGGAATGATTTTTTTTCTACTTTTGTATTTGAATGTTTGCATTTTTTCAAGTTTTCTAGTTGTAGGTTTATAGGTTGAACTGTCTACATTCATATGTACAATTCTTGTGTCATCTATCATTTCTGTAATTTGATTAATACTGTTGGTTTTATTTATTTTCTTTTTAAAAACTAGTACTCACTCGTACATTTGCACGACAATACCGTTTAATGCTTGTTTTAAAGAGGACAAAAATATATTTAAAGGTTTATAAAGAACATTAATATTGAATATATTAAAATCAAAATATAGCGATACTTAATATTGGACTACAATTGGACAAAATATAGAGACATCATTACGATAGTAGATAAAAATTTTGATAAATACATTTGAAAACATCTAAGAGAATATATAAGAAATAAATAATTATTTTCAGCATGGAGAATTGAAATACATGAATTTAAAGAAAATTCAAATGGACAATTGAAATTGAAAATATACAGCATAAGTATTAATATTTGTATTTGTAGAACTGTATCAATCATTGATAGTAAGTTGATTTTGTAGGATGTCATTCAAAAAAAATTGTAATGTCATTGTTCTCAATATAATGTTTAGAATAAAATGATGATAATGAAGTTAATGGGGTGCATGTGACATGAGGAAATGAACTAAAGACTAATTTTGATGGACATTGAACACAATGGAATAGAAGAGTTAGAGATAAGAGACATAGATAAAACAAAAGGTGTAGGTGAAGGCGAAGTCTAAGAAAATAGGCGAGATTGGGATAAATGGAGGAAGGCATCCAAGAGAGAGTTTCAAGGTTTCCTGATTTTGAATAGATTTGATGGGTTTGTGAAGATGTTGGGGTGAGGATTAGTAGGAAACATGATTTCATTCAGTTTGATGTCTATGAACGGAAATGTTGTTTGGAGTTCATATTTTTAACCTATCATCATAATAAATAAATCTCATAAATAAATTTCACTTTATGATGAAAATATTATAACACACCCTGATATAATTTCATAAGAATTTTTAACATTATATATATATGTATATATATATGTCGTTATGTCTAGAAAAATACCAAAATAGTCCAATTATAGGATTATTAGTTTGTACTGAAATCGTGATATCATCCATGAAAATTCTTGTATGTAGAATACATAAATAATTTGGATAACTCATGAGTTATTCTCCAGGAATACAAACAAATACATACAAAAATCAAAATAAAAACCTATAGAATCAAAAAAATATTGAATAATGATTCTGTGACTATATGAAAAAAATTATGATACATAGAAACAAAAAAAAGTTATAAATTTAGTAAATTAATATTCAATGAAAATAAAAATGATATTGGAAAATGATACAGTTCATACATCACTAACTGTTGATTCATCCATGTCGACTTCAAAGTAATGCTTCCATTGAATTACTTGAAGGGTTTAAAATCCCTATATGTAAGCCCTAATTCAACACTTGGTGGAAGAGAAATCTCATTGAAATATTTATCGACATGGGTTAAAATTATAAATAAGGATAATAAAATTAAAAAGTAATAATGTGAATGTAAAATATTAAATATAAGTATTAACATTAGAGAATTAAGATTTCAGACATATGGTGAAAACAAATAGTAGTTTTTAAATAAGAATATACTCAGTAAACAATTTCCATATTTCTTATATATAATATACCTATATGTAATGCACATATCTTATTGATAAAATAATAAGTAAAATCTATATGTTCATTTTTCAAAACATATACAATATTATGTATTTTAAAAAATGTTCTACAATATATAATCATTATTAAATATACTCTTTAATCTAGAAGATTTCCACATTATTGATTTTATTTATGATTAATCATCATTTACATACATTTATAATCATTATGTTGATGAAATATATCTACTACAGAAAAGATATAACATCTCACTATTCAAATATATGCATTGTGTTTCTATGCTATATACAATAAAATTCAGCTTATATCATATTGGGTTTGTTCTGGAAATGTAATACAATAGAAAATTAAAAATACTACATTTTTATGTGAAGCCAACCGAGAATACAGAAATCTAAGATTAATTCAAATTATGTTTCTCCAATCTATGTATTATAACTTCTATAGTACTGGTAGATATTACTAAAAAATTCATCTCATTATTAAAATGCATTATTATATTTGTATATGAATCAAAATATAGAAAATATAAAATAGATTCCTATAATGAAAAATTGTAATCAAACAACTATAAATGATAATTTTCAAAATAAACCTAACTTAGAATATGCAACTGTAATAGAAAAAACAAATTTCCTATATAAAACCTTACACAGTATAATATTTGTATGATCTATTTGCATAATAAAACTTCTGAAATAAAATCTAGGTAATTTTTTTTTCTATGGATGTGAAATACATATGGAAAACTACAAAACTATTAAAAAAGGTGAAATAAAATACGAGTAAACCTAAATGTATGTTTATGTGCCTAATAAAAAACAAAACCAATTACATCTAATCCAATAAAATGATTCCTCAGTTTAAAGAAATAAATTTCATTGACATACTAATTACAACATCTGAAATAGAAAACATGACTATTTAACAGCATTAGGAATCAAGAATTCATTGAATGGATCAACTGAAAAGTGCCCATATGAATCCCTTGTATCTGCATGGGCTCTCTTGAGATTCCCCCTCATCTCCCTTTGAAGTTTATTTGATCAATTCTACGCTACCAAGTCTTTAACATGAATGAAAGGCATAAAACCTCCAAATTTAGTGTACCTGTCAAAAAATGGAAGAGGGATTTGATCATGGGATGAGATATGAAGCAATAAACTAAAGATAACAAATTTTATGAAAATTTTCTCAACTAATGAACATGCAATATTATGAACATACCAGCCACTCCAGGACTTTGTTTAGCAGCAAGGGTTGTGACCTATGTGTGTGGAATATTAAACATAGTCGAAACCAGCCACTCCAGGACATAGTTGAAACCATACACTCTAGGTCATAGTTTATGAAACATTTCTCAACTCACGAACATGAATGATTATGAACATACCAGCCACTCCAGACATAGTTTATAGGTAAGGGTTGTAACCTATGTTTCTAAAATAGAAAACATGGATATTTAACAGCATTAGGAATCAAGAATTCATTGAATGGATCAACTGAATAGTGCCCATACGAATCCCTTGTATCTGCATGAGCTCTCTTGAGATTCTCCCTCATCTCCCATTGAGGTTTATTTGATCAATTCTGTGATACCAAGTCTTTAACAGGCATTAAAGGCATAGAACCTCCAAATTTAGTGTACCTATCAACAAATGGAAGAGGGATTTGATCATGGGATGAGATATGAAGCAATAAACCGAAGATAACAAATTTTATGAAAATTTTCTCAACTAATAAACATACAATATTATGAACATACCAGCCACTCCAGGACTTTGTTTAGAAGAAAGGGTTGTAACCTATGTGTGTGGAATATTAATCATAGTAGAAACCAGCCACTCCAGGACACAGTAGAAACCATCCACTCTAGGTCATAGTTTATGAAACATTTCTCAACTAACGAACATTCAAGATTATGAACATACCAGCCACTCCAGACATAGTTTAGAGGTAAGGGTTGTATCCTATGTTTCTAAAATAGAATACATGACTATTTAATAGCATTATGAATCAATAATTCATTGAATGAACCAACTGAATAGTGCCCATATGAATCCCTTGTATCTGCATGAGCTCTCTTGAGATTCTCCCTCATCTCCCTTTGAAGTTTATTTGATCAATTCTGTGCTAACAAGTCTTTAACAGGCACGAAACGCATAGAACCTCCAAATTTAGTGTACTTGTCATCAAATGGTAGAGGGATTTGATCATTGGATGAGATATGAAGCAATAAACTGAAGATAACAAATTTTATGAAAATTTACTCAACTAATGAACATGAAATATTATGAACATACCAGCCACTCCAGGACTTTGTTTAGTAGAAAGGGTTGTAACCTATTTTTGTGGAATATTAAACATAGTAGAAACCATACACTCTAGGACACAGTAGAAACCATCCACTCCAGGTCATAGTTTATGAAACATTTCTCAACTCACGAACATGAAATATTATTAACATACCATCCACTCCAGACATAGTTTAGAGGTAAGGGTTGTAACCTATATTTCTTTAATATTAAACAAAGTATACCACACACAAAACTCTAGGAAAAATTTTATAGGTAAGGGTTGTAACCTATGTTTGTGGAATATTAACAGAGCAGAAACCAGCCACCCCAGGACATTGTAGAAACCATCCACTCCAGTAAGAACCATACACTCCCAGACATAGCCTGTGAAATTTTTCTAAACTCACCAAAATGAAAGATTATGTAAATAAGAGCCACTATTGGACATATTTTAGAGGTAATGGTTGTAACATATGTTTGTGGAATATTAAACATAGTAGAAACTAGCCACTCCAAGACACAATAGAATCCAGCCATTCCAGGACATAGTAGAAACCAACCACTCTAGTAGAATCCAGTCATTACACTCAAAAGTGGATTGAGCATTTAGAAAATATGTCTATGAACTTATCATCAAATAAAAACATTACTCCAAAGACAACGGTACCAGCTCATGGATTGACATAATAGTTAAAATTGAGACTTGAAGATAATCTGAGATAGGCTCTTCAACATATTAGATTTTCAAAACAAACCCCCTTCCCTGATAGGTCAAATTACATTTTCATAAAATCACTCAAAAAAGAAAATATACAATGTGTATTAAGGCTTGTTTGTTGTTGTTGTGTCACAAAAAATAGCATAACTACAAGTCAAATTGGTTGCTTAAGGTTGATTTTTTGGGTTTTTAAACGAACTTCCAGAGAATGATAAAAGGACAAACAATACTGAATGGAAACACACATCCTACAAAAAAATATAATCTTTATTTAATATTTTTCCTTGAAGAAAAACCTCCTCAAAAAAATAAGACATTTATTTTTCTTCAATTGTAGCTGATATGATAATGCGACACAGTTTAGGTCGACAATGTTGGATATGGATTTATGTTGATAAGTGAAAAAAGGATACGTATGAACTGTTCGATTTGTGGAAAAAATTCATAGGTTGATCATATAAAAAATTACCCTTTTCAGGACTCCCAATAAGATATCTATTGAAATGGATCTAACATTGGCCTAATCCACCATAATTACACTAACATGATCATGTCCAAAAAAATTAATGTAATGACACGTATAATATGGATGTCAATGGAATCATGGCTATTAAAATAGAATGCATAAAAAAGGATAATATAACACCTGTAGTTGCTCAAAAGAGTATCGTCCATCATATCTCTCAGTAATACCTCATCTGTGAGAAATTTTATCATGGTAACATCATGTGTTTACAGACTCAAAATCTTCTGGTATAAAAAAAATAAAAATGACAAAAAATACACATATATGAAGATAAACACATATATATACTGCTAAGTGAATACTAAAAATGTAAACAAATACACACACATGAATATATATATATTTATATAATAATATGGGAAATAAATATGGTACTGAATAATCAATATCACCCTTCTCTGTAAGAGTTATCATATGTCTCTATTCAAATTAGTGAAACATACCTTCTGGAAAATACCGTGGATGATCCAAATTGTGTATGTATGATCCTACATAAATAAATAAAAGAAGAATAATGAAAATACATGGTTTAGTAAAACATAACCCATGAAAATATAATCCAAAAGATATTTTTCATAGTCAAATGGCTTCCAAGAGATTCAAATTAGTGAATCATACCTTTAGGAATAAAAGTTCACTGGAATTTAATACCTGTAACCCAACTAGAAATAACATTTTTTAGTGCATGAAAACACATATAAGTGAATGAAATTTCCGAAAATTCAACAAAAAATTAAAACACATTGTTTAGTGCATGAAAAAACATATAAGTCCATTAATACGTGCATAAACAATATGACAACACATTTAAGTGCATGAAATTTCCGAAAACAAAAAATATACTTACTATATCGTTGCCATCATCAATGCTTGTGTCTAATGGGTGATCTTCAGTGCTGAGACCAGGCATGTGAAGAATGAAATGAAATATTTAGTCGATCATGGTTCTTCAATGAGAGGAAAAATTATCTTTCTTAATGAATGATAAATCATGAAGGGAAAACAGAGAATAACTAAAATAAACTCACTAAAATAAAATAAAAATGATCCACTAATCCAATGAAATGCCAAGTGATATTTAGTTCAACTAATATAATTATCCCTTGCTCTAATGCATGATCCGCTGCTCTTAAATACATGATATGTTGTTCTAAAATATTTTATCCGATCCTTTTAAAAATGGACAATTGATCTCATGAAACACACGGTCTACTATTCTAACGAAACACATGGTCCACTGCTCTAATGAATTACATGATCCACTACCCAAAAAAATACATGACCCACATGCTCAAAGAAAAAACATGTTCCACTACCATAAAAAATAGTCCATTACCGAAATATAATACATGATCCACTAATCAATGAAAATATAAGATCAGTTACTGCTATGGTTAGCTATCAAGTTGTTTATTTACTACAATCAGAAGAACGTAAATGCTTAAAACAAATAATAATCGGACTATAGAAATAGGATAAAGTTTTATGAATGTTTCATTAACTTGTGTGAACATGAGAATAATTTAAAAATGGACAGTTGATCTAATTAAACACTTGATCCGCTAATCTAATGAAACACATGGTCCACTGCTCTAATGAATTACATGATCTATTACCCAAATGACTTGGATGTCATACATGGTCAAAGAAAAAACTTGTTCCACTACCCTAAAAATAGTTCATTACAGAAATATAATACATGATCCACTAATAAATGAAAATATAAGATCAGTTACTGCTATGGTTTGCTGTCAAGTTGTTTATTTACAGTAATCAGAAGAAGGTAAATATTGAATACAAATAATAATTAGACTATTGAAATAGGATAATGTATTATGAACGTTTCATTACCTTTTTTGAACATGAAAATAATATAATGAAGAATAGAAGGGATAAGTATTACAATGTAGTAGGATAATATACTTGTTACAGAAGGGATTATCGGAGCCGAACCAAGGAGAACTCGATATAACCGGTAGAGTAGAATAGTACAAATTTTAGAGAAAAATAGACGATGAGTTGTTGGTGGATGATTTCAGAGTTACCGTATCAAGGGTACAAGAAGGAATTGAAGGTGGTCGACGATGATGGAGCCATGGTAGATAAGTATGAAGAACATTAAACCCTATATTTCATAGACCGAAGGGAGTAGCTTACCAAAACCAAGATTTCAAATATCCGAATAGGTGATGAAGGAGTGCCGACAAGAAGCGCTGACCTTAGATTTTGGAGAACGATCTTAGTGAAATCTTCAGATGAAGAAGGAAATGGCGGAGGACTCATCAGACGAAGAAGGAGGCGGCGGAGGGGTTTCAGCAGGTTGAGGTGCAGAGGTAAATCATGATTCGGGTGTATAGAAATTAGGTCATGGGAATGAACCTGGGTAATCCGGTGGGGAGAAATGCGTTGTGTGAGTGACACGTGTCTGAAAAAAATCCTTCTTTAGTGTGTATATAGATATATATGTATGATCTGAAACCATGAGATTTGCAACAAAGTATGTGTAACAGAAAAGCACAAAAAATTTCAATAAATGCAAATGAAAACCATTCATATGATAAATCATTGAAAAAAAAAATGAAATATCCACTATACATGGGGGTTGAGATTCATGTTGAAGAGTGGCTGGCCATCAATGATTGCCTAAAGACAAATAGGGGGCTGAGTCTTGATGAAACCCAATAAAAAAATATAGTATATAGTGGTAGTTGAACTACCATAATATTTATAGAATTCTATAAAATAAATGACAAACCCACCCAAAGACTTACTTCCATTATTTTGAGCTTTTCACTTAGCCACTGGACTAAAAAATCAATATCATGTTTTCATGTAAGAAATACAAACACATCACCCATGAGATACTAAATAATCATTTGGGGAATAGACATGCAAGATTACATTTTTTTAAGAAAAATATTTGTATTTGATCTAAAACTATGAGAATGTTTTATCTGAAACTATGTTATCCACCATGAGGAAACTAATTATAACTGAAAATCACAATACATAATTCAATAAATGAAAATGAAAACCATTTGTATGATAAATCCTTTATAAGAAAATGAAATAGGAACTGTACAGGGGGGTTGAGATACATGTGGAATAGTGGATAGATTTTAATGATTTCTTGAAGATAAGTAAGGGGTTGAGACCAAATTAGACCCGATGAAACCCAATACAAAATAAGAGAGTATATACCAAGCGTTTAATTATAAAAATATTTCTAGAATTCTGTAAAATAAATTAAAAATGAACATCAAGACATACTTCCATTGTTATGAGTTTTTTCACATAGCAACTGGACTGCAACATCAATATCATGTTTCCCTGTAGGAAATAAAAAAACATCACCCATGGGCTTCTGAATTATCATATGGAAAATAAATATTCATGATTGATTTTTTTTAAGAAAATTTATTTATATTTGATCTCAAAGTATGTGAATGTTTGATCTGAAACTATGATATCCACTATAAAGAAACAAAGTGTAACTGAAAACCACAAAATAAAAATAAATAAATGCAAATGAAAACCATTTTAATGGTAAATCATTGATAAGAAAAATAAATAGGAACTATATAAGGAAGAATAGGACCAGTCAATAAAATTAAGAGTTATTCTAGCTCTATAATGCTTTTTAAAATCTCTTAATTTCTGCATATCACTACCAATTTACATGAGACTCATAGCTCAAAAAATTTAAACCTGATATCCCTTTCTATGATCATGAATTTACCATAATGATTTCATAGAATAATCATCACAAACAGTGGCTGCAACGTACAAAATTGATCATAAAAAAACTGCAAAAAACATAAGGTAGTCATCTTAAGACCTTTTTAGTGAAAAGAAATCATAAAAAGACCAAGTTAAGATCCTAAAAATTCTAGAAAATTGAAATAAAGGAATGGATCTAGAATAACTAAATCAAGGAGGATGTAGTTAAAATCCTACAATTTCTAGAATATTGGAATACAGGAATGGATCTAGGGTTTTTTTCAGAATCGAGGACATAGAGTCGGAGAAAGACGGGGCAGAGTAGGTGGATGTGCCGGAGTCGGAGCCAACAGAGCCCAAGTAGGCAGTAGCGATGTCGTGGGGGCTGGAGGCATGGGGGTGGATGTGTATGAGATAGTGGTGTCGAAGTAGGACATGTAGGAGCTTGAGGTTTCGGATTCGGATGCATAGGATCCTGAGGAATTGGAGTCGGGGTTGATTGAGGTAGAGCGTTCATAGGCGGAGCTATTATAGGATGAGAATGCGGAGGGAGGAAGAGGTTCAGAGCGGAGGTGGGGAGGCGTAGAGCGAACCTGTAGGAACCAGAGGCCATATAGTCATTAACATTCAAAAGCACATATATTTTTTGAGGAAAATAAAATACACATGGATTGTGTTCTAGTTGTTGGGTGACTATTGGAGTAGATTAGGGAAAACAAAGGAGTTTCAAAAAATTATTGAAGTAAGTATATTGAAAATTCATTGATAAACTATTAAAAATTCAAAAATGTTCGTTAAATGACCAACATAGATCAATATGCACAAGGATTACAAAATTGTTAAAAAAAATATTGCACAAAGAAAACAAATTATAGAATATGTTCTTGAATGGACCATTATATATTGGGAAACTAAACATGAAAAAACCATTATTGGTTCTAAAACTGATCCTAGAACATTTTTCATCCAAACATGGAAACTTTTTTACTTTGTAATGAAATAAAAAACAATCAATGCTTTTGGATTCAAACTCATTAATATACTGTAATTACTAAAAACTATCGAAATTACCCAAAATATCGTCAAGCATAGACATAAGGCCCGATTTTGAGATGAATTTCTAGACTTGATTACTTATCCAGCTTGACAAATCCGACCAAATAATATCTTCTTCCAAAATAGTATTTCATGAAAAGAAAACAGACAATAGTCGAAACAAATATACATATCAAATGGTACATGAAACACTAATTTTCTGGAAGGTGAATAATAATGTATCAAACAAATATTGATGTCAAAATACAAAACCAAAAATGAAGCATTATGCAAATGGAAAAGGAAATAATAGTTAGATTTAATTTCCTTGAATCTTTAACACCATTACATTGTAAAGTATGATATGGTGATAAAGATTACTGAATCAAAGTAAACATGTAAAGTCATTCAACACCGTTTTAATAGTCATGTAACGTAGATTAAAGGTAATGAACGAGAATAATATTTCATTTGGTAGATTGTGCATGAACTAATCTGAAGGTACTTACTTCATGCAGATTTTTGCAGGAGAAAAATAAGTTAGCAATAAAGAGTGGTCGGTTGTATTCACGTGTTGAGAGGGCATGAATGCAGTAGGCCACATGTGTGCGGGGACAAATAACTGATGCTGCAGAAAACATTTCTAGGAAAAAAATAAAAGGATCAATCAGAATGGCTAGATAATAGGCAGTGATATTTCCACAACACAATCATCAGTTAAATTTTAACCAAACAAACAAAATAAAACATAATATATAAGATTCCATAATATCAAAACATCAAGTTGAATGAAACTAACTTCTAATGTGGCGTTATTTGGTCAAGGAATCAACTTGATTTGTGGACTTAACTATTGTAGAGACCTGAATCCTGACGTACATAGACATTACATTAATTTTGTGGAATACTTAGTACATAACAAAAACACACACTCATGGACCGTAATAGTTTAGTGTCTTTGGAAACTCGGAATATAATCTTCTAATCGTGGGGAATGATCTTAAACATCTCCCACAAAGATCTTCGTTTTTAAACCTAAATCCTTTATTTATGTCCTGGGGATAAGTAAACATAAAAGGGTGAGCTCAAATTCTCAGTAAGTGTAAACAAAAGAAATATCAATCACGTCATATTCATAAGAACATATCTTTTGGTAATCATAACCTGCAAAAGAGATCATAATTTCATAACATGGCATAAATCATAGTAGTGAAATGTAATCCTAATAATCATAACATAAAACATGAAACCTTTTGGCATAAACACATAATCATAGATAATCATTTCTTATTAGTCAAGACTCATTTACAAGACTATCTCAGTGGACAAAGTCCCTTTCTGAACTGAGTTCACTCCTCGTTTCAGTCATGTTTCACTAAACTGGTATAACCTACCATTCCATCCATGTCTATCTCATGAGATATAAAATCTTTACCCAATGCATTGGAGGGAGATATAGGTCCCACCCATCTCAAAATGAATCATTCTTATGTGTGCCACGAAAATCATAAATCATACATCATTGCATAACCCATGAAATAAAAATGGAATTCTTAAACATCGTGACATCATAAAACAATTCATATAAGATAAATGAATTCATAAAAATAATTCCATCATAACATAATCAAATCAATGTAATGATAGGGATAGAATCAGAACCCTATATTATCTTAGATGGAAAATAATTTTGATAAAACACTTGAACTCCATTCCTGTGGAAAATATCCTTTCTACTTCAAAAACATTTTCCTTTCTTAACATGTCATACAATTTTAAACTAAAAGAATATTATTAAAAATAAAATTGAAAAATTTTAAAGGATTCTTCTTGGAAATAATTTTTTAAAAATCCATTCATTCCGTATAAGTTAAAAAAACATTCTTCGTACTTTTGTCGGAAATGTCAAAAAGTACCTCGTACGAAAAACGACAAAAGATTCCTTTAATATCCTTTTCTAAAAACTCACCGAAGGGTAAAATTGGATTTAAAAAATATTAGGTGGATGGAAATAATATTACATAATGAGGAAACTTGTATTTGGATGATAAAATACACCCCAGTAAATACTAAAGTATAAACAATCTCGGATAAAAATTAGATTTTTATATTTCCCTTACCTTATGTCCGATATGCTTTGTACATGTCCAAAACTCATGTATAATGATTTAAATAATGTTATTGACTTATTAAAGAATCATACGTATTTTTATGATATCATATATGGTCATATTCATAGCTTCTTAGTAGTAATATTTCATTGCTACTTGTTATTCAGGTGTTTATAACTTTTTGTTCTTATGCGTGTTTTGTCGAATAAATTATTATTATTCTCTTTAGGTTATAGATAACTCATTTCCATAATGTTATTAGTGTAATATATATCATATTAATTTATTCAATTCATTTATATAATCATTATGAAATGAAGATCATGTAGAACGAGTCGCATCACATTGTGGAGACGGTATTCCGTACATACGCACGAGTGATGATATCGTTCCTATGATCGTGGAATTGTATTGGAGTGTATGTATACTATTTTAGAATCAGTATAACTTTATAATTGTCATATATAGTCATTATATACACCATTATACCCATCCATTTAAGGTGGTGGTGGAAAATAGATTACACCACGGCGTGGAGACAGTATTCCATACGTACGCACACGCGGTGATTTCTTTTTCCGTAGGATGGATAGATGGAGAAATAGGGTTGTTTCATACTTATAATAACATATCAGTATATTATTGATACTGATGTTATTACTTCACAATGAATCAACTAAAGAAGAAGAAGTGGAAGAAGAAATAAAGATGATAGAATCGGTAACGGACATTACCTCTTCTTTGAAGTGCTTCTTTGAGACCTCCTTTTAGGGTACTAAAATAGGTCTTTGAAGAAGACCAGAACCTCTAGGATGTTTCTAGTGAAGTGGATTGGAGTAATTGGTAGGGTTTGGACGAGCTTGAAGGCTCAAAGTGGTGTGAGGAAGAAGGAGGAGGAGGTTCCCTTTTATAAGGGGGGAGAGGGGTACCTTTGGAATAACTACAACTATTATCTTATTATTAAGTCAAATTAGGTTTTAAATATCTCCAAATTGATTTATTTTGAAGATAAGGTGGGGATGGGTATATAGTCTCTCATCCAATATAATTTAGACAAGTTTAGGTCCCTATTTTAACTTTATCATCTAGATTTAACATTAAGTTAAATAATTTTACTTTTACTGTGTCTTCTTGTGTTCTTATACTATAAGGTTAATAAACTTACTATAAGAAGCCAAACGAACCCCAAGTTATTTATTAATATATATATAACCTTATATATGTCATTTTTCAAAACCTTAGATTTTTAGGAAAAAAATAACAATTAATAATATAATATTTGTTTTAAAAACCATTTTATATCAATTTTGACACTATTTAGTAATTGATTTTTGTGAAAATAAAAAAAGAATGATTAGTTCGGAAAAAGTTAATTAAATAAATACTAACATGTCATATTAACTTATAAAATTATATTAATTCATAAAAAGTCTTAAATTACATTTATTTGGGTATTTATAACATCAATTATGTCAATATTTCACTAATAAGACAATTACTACATCATCTTTGTGTCATAATAAATGATAATTATTTAATCCCTAAAAATTATAAATAAATTCCTATTATGTAGATAATTGTATTGGATTTCTGGAGACTATTCATGTTCTAAGTTTCATGAAGTTTATCACTAAATGAAAATTATTATACTTATAAGATTTAAGAAAGTGGCATGTTGTCACATTCTTTGGTTTTAATAATAATTAAATTATTTTCATGGACAAAAGACCATTAAATGAATCTAATCCGACCCTTTGGTGATATGGGTCGACTTTTAGTCATCCAATTGGATTTTTACATGTGTTAGGGTAATTTTATAATATTATATTTACCCTTAATTACCAGATTTACATTTAACTATGGTAAATAAAATTTATCGTAGTTACTATTCATAATTCCCAGAAATAAAAAGTAGACTATTAACATAATTTGGATCCACTGATTCCAAATATTTAATCCATTTTTCAAAATTTAATACACAAAAGTTGCAGAAATTAAATTAAAATTAATCCTGTTGTCGAAAGAAAACGGGGTTTTCTTTAAAACATTGCAAAAGATTGAATTGATTTATCCTACGAATTCAAGGTAGAATCAATGATAATGACATACATTATATTAAATTGTAAAAATATATTCTATTTATAATTTATAACCATTCAATATTATAATTTAAAAATATAAATTATTATGATGAAAAAAGGTGTTTGTAATTAAAATATAGCGTGTTTTTACTATTCATCAAAATATGAAAGTTACCAGAATGATATGAAAATTTATCCAAAAAAAATTATTTCATGATTCCAAATAAGAATTTTATTTTGTCAAATTGAACTTATAAACATGTCAAAAACTAGATTTAAAGTGGGTGCGCCATCAAAAGGCGGCAAAACTTCATTTTTTGAAAAAATAGTTTTTTTACCCGAAAAATTTATTTTGTTCTTATACTATGTTTTAGAAAATGTGAAAGATGAATAATAATGTTATAAGATTCAAAATTTAGTTAATACTATTCATAACGGCTAGTTCATAATAATATTATAATAATATATCATTGTTTAGTAAAACTTGGTATTGCATACAACACACGCTATCGAGGAAGGTCGCGATTGCGTGTAATGAAAGCCAAGTCAGGGTTGTGTGCTGTGCCAGAATCCTTCATTGTTTCGTATAACATAAACCAACCATATTTCATTTATACATTGAATATATATATATATATACTCAATTTTGAGTAGAATAACTATTATCAAAATTGTGTGTAACACGATCCAAGAACAGTGTTGCGTATACTGCAAGCTAATACGGTGTTACGTATAGCTCAAGGTAATCTTGGTGTAGCATACAACACAATACATTAATGAAATTAAAAGATTATTTTTCATAAAATATCGGGGTGTTACCACAATGGCTATATCGAAATCTTTTCATGAACGAAAACTGGAATCATTAATGATGACAGTAAATACAAGCCATTTTGAAAACTAAAATTCCGAATTAATATAGAATTAAAAAAAAAATTGGAAATTTGGATAGGTTGAAGAAGATGAAAACAAAACATCCATAACAGAATATGAATTACTGGTGGTGAGAAACCAAGGATAAAATGCAACTGGGAGGACAATATGTAGTTGTGATTAAGTAATACCAGAAATAGAAAACTAGGGGAAGAGATTTCTATAATGGTTGTAGGACGTGGGGATAATAGTAGATAATATAAAGTGTATTTTGTAGTTAGAGTCCAAATTAATATTGAAACAGATGTGGTTTTGCAGTGTGTCTAGGTTACTAAAGCGTAAATGTTAGGTTACCTCAAATATAGCTGACCCTATTTGCGACCTGAAGCCGTCTCCAAGGAATGGAATGATGTTGTGTGAAATCTTCAGTTGCTGGAGTGAAATATTCAGAGTAGATAGTGGGTGCTCTACGTCGGCCAACAATTACAAGAACCTGTCAATGGTATCAGTTAAATGGTGAGGATCTCCCACAGAACTAGAGGGCTGAAACGACCACCAAAATTATGGCGGTGCTTTATTGAAGGAGAATCATACAGTAGGAACAGGATGCAAGGAAGATCATCCAGTGAGGAGTAGCAGAAAATAGGATCCCTAGGTGTGGAAAATCCTCAAGAGGAATCTTATAAGATAAATATTCAAAAAGATCCAGATGCGAGTTAGGTCACGATGTACTTTGCAGGACAATTAGCTAAAACATATACCCTACCTTGGATGGAATGGTGGAGGCCACGTGGGTTAGTGGGATGGATTGTGAATATGGAGGGAGGGTAATCATGAATACGGAGGGAGAATGCTATAGGTGGAAATCGTATATGATGAAGATGGAGTAGCAGGCAGAGGCGGAGGAGTAACAGGCTGAGGTGGAGGAGTAGCAGGCAGTGCGGGCGTAGCTGGAGAAGGATTTGGAATTCTTCTAGAACCGTAATGCTTTTGGAGGAAAATCCCGAGCATTGGACGGGATTGCGGGTCGGAACGAAGTAAAGAAATGGGAGAGGGGTGATGTGGAGAGCTGTGGTGGTGACACATATGTGGAAAAAATCCTGCATTAGTATATATATAGATTATCCAATTCCATTGGATTGTATATGTAAACCTTTGATGCAGTTATGAAAATTGATACATCATTAGGGGTGTAGTTAGAGTTATTATACAATGTAAGGAGTTCACTCATCAAATTGTTTTCTACCATTTTCTATGAGACATTTTTGTGCAGGGTAATTGAATTCTGAATTCT
The DNA here is from genome assembly GCA_963277665.1 of Viscum album. Classification (NCBI taxonomy): domain Eukaryota; kingdom Viridiplantae; phylum Streptophyta; class Magnoliopsida; order Santalales; family Viscaceae; genus Viscum; species Viscum album. The sequence goes on along the minus strand of OY728156.1, from coordinate 1,703,483,889 downwards.
AAATTCAATTCTATATGTATTTAATTAACTTCTGAATTATGTGTTATACTTGTAGGTAATTGTTGAATTCTGCATGTGAATGAGATATGTGAAGAATAATTTAGTGAATTAGGTATGTTTTCATTTCATTAAGTTGTAAATTAATTGTACTTATGGTTTATTAAGTAGTGTCTAAAAGGGGAAGAATTTTGAATTATACATTCTTCAAATGATATACTCATGTTAAATTTGATCTAATGGTATACGGATTTTTCATAGCACGTAGCATGAGAGGATCTCCCATGATAGATATTTATATTGGTATGGGGAGGAACTCTATAAATAAAACTTATTTCACTTTCTAATGATGAGTTGATATATTCTTGGCCACTATCAAGAGCTATTGAATTTTCTTGATAAAATTAACATTTATTAGACTAGGGATACGCTCCTGGTCTTGGGTTGTGTTTTGACCATGGTGATATTTCCTTTAGGATGTTCTCTATCACGCAGTTGGCATAATGGCATGATGGAATAAAATGATTTAATGAAATGTGAAATGGTAATTTGGATTATTAGGTATGTGAATCTTAATTGTCACAATTGTTATGTGAATTAAAATATTCTTATGAAACTAATAAATGGAAATTGAACCTAATTGAAATGTAAAGGGGCCACATTGAAATTGTATCTTTGAATTATATATATTTTATTTTCTGCAATGTAATTTCAATTTAATGTTTGAATTCTATATGTTGTATTGTATATAGGGAAGGCTTTTGGAGGCTGTATTGCAGGCTGTTGGAGGCTGCATTGCAAGCTGTTGGAGGCTGCATTGGAGGCTATTGGAGGCTGCATTGCAGGATATTGGAGGCTGTTGGAGGCTGCATTAGAGGCTGTTGGAGGCTGTTGGAGGCTGCATTATAGAGGGAAGGATCCATTGCAGGTAATTGTAGAGGGTCCAGCTTGTTCGGTCATGGGGGATGTAGTTTTTGATCCAAACTATGATCAGTACAGTTCAAGGAGCAGGAAGGACTCCTATTTTTATATGGTTGAGGTAATGTAATGAATTCTTGACATTGACAATGTGTCTCTTATAATTCTGATGACTACTTCTAAAATGGGAAAAGGTATGATATTTTACCCCGTATTATCCATGTATTAGGAATAAGATACTAGTATACATGTTTGTTGCTTTTTTTATTCGGTGGTTTGTTATTTTACAGGGCAGTATTGGTGCTGGAATCAGGCAGTATTGGTTCTGGAATCAGTGAGGGCAGCTGTGATCAGTATACTGGTTCTTGAATGCAGCTGTGACCAGTAGAGGGCAGGCTTTTCTATACAAACAGTTTTACAAACCATTGGTAAAGGAATGTAAAAGTGACTCTACGTCAACAGTTTTACTAAACCGTTGCTTAAAACATATTCCAACGGTTTTATTGGAATCGTTGGAAAAGTGTATGGGGGGTGCTGGTGCAGGGAGTTGGTAGTGTCCTAACAACAGCCAGCACGATGAACCGTGCTGGTTTTTTTTATACAGTGGAAAGGCCTATAGCCACGGTTTGAAGCGTGTCTAAAGCCCTATAGCCACGGTTTGAACTGTGGGCAAATCCCTATAGCCAGGGTTTTAAACCATGGCTATAGGCCTTTTCACCACATAAAAAAAACCAGCATGGTTCACCGTGGCTATATGGGTATTGCCACGGTTTGAAACCATGGATATAGGCTCCGACCTATAGCCACACCAATACCATCCACGGTTCATGAAACCGTGGCTATGACCTATAGCCACAGTTTTGGGCCTATAGCCATGGTTTTAAACCATGACTATAACCTAAATTTCTAGTAGTGCATTGGTGTGTTTCCCTGAAACAAATAATTATGGTAGTTTGGTTTATGTTTCATACAAGGCATACCTATATTCCGTGCCTTGAATTTATTAGGATGGTGTTTTTTTGATTATATAAAATTCTTGTCCTATGAATTTTGAACTATTATCTATGTAGTGGTTATAGATTAAATGATATTCTTTATATGTTATGTGGATTATATTTTTTCAATGGACCATGAGAGCCTGGGAGCAGGAAGACTGAGGAGACTTCCAGATTATTTTCTTTGATATGATATGTGTGCTAGTTATTTTTATAATGGACCATGAGATCCTTGGACAAGAATGACTCAGGGGACTTCTAGATTAATTACACAAGACACTGAGATCCTTGGTGTAGATGTAGACCAGAGGGAATTGGACTGTGAGAGCATTCCCAGGTGGTCATGTATAGTTGTTTTTTATTAATTCTATGTTGGACCAAAGGGGTTAGACCCTGAGATATTTTCTATAGGGTCATTATTTAAATGAAATGTTTTTAGACAAAAGTGGTTGGACCATGATAGCTTTCCCAGAGGGTAGTTTGTGAATAATTGAATGATTTTGACACGTCTCCCAATCCAAAGAACATGCTTGGTTTTGGTCTCACGGGATTGTTCAGATGGTCTTTTGAGACATATATTTTGGTTACATTACACATGGATATTGATGTTAAGCTAGATCCTAAGATTACATGATTAAACAAATGAATAATAAATGATAAATTATTTTAATTTAAAACTATAGTATTTTTTACTTTTACGTACTTCATAGATTATTACTTCATTTATTCATATTACCTTCTATATATATTCACTTATAGTTAGGCATAGATATTTTTGTGGTTACCTACTAGGATTCATCTAACAACCATTTTGTGTCATGATTTTGGACCCAAATAGATTATATGATTGTAGTTATAGATAAGGGGACACACCCTTCTTCATCAAGTATTTGATTGATATTGGAGCTGGAGAGCATGAGACCAAGTTGAGGCTTGCGATGCTGCTAGAGTTTAATTATTTATTTTGTAAATTGATTTTATTATTTATTTATAGAACTGTGAAATTTTTGGATGTTTTCATACATACATATACCATGAATAATATAAATATATATATTTTTTCTTTTGTTGGACTACTTTAAGTCTTCTGTTGTTTACTTTTGTGGATTACTATTTCTGATTTTGTTTACTGTTGGTTTTTTACTGTGTATAATCTTCCAATGAGGGTATTGTTTCACCAATATCACACCTTTCCCCTTAGTGCTAGTCATAAAACTTTGGAATATTGGGAAATTCACTTGAGGTCATGTTACCAACCGGTTTTGGGGCACCTTTGGGCGGCACCCAGATCTTGGATGTTTCATCGCCTTCCACTCTCTCTTTTAGGACTAGGCTATAAAAATCAGATAGCTACCTCATTCTCACATGATTCGGTGGTGTAGAGATAAAAACATTAGATGAAATAATAGTCTACCCATGTTTGTCATGAACCTCCAAATGCATCATAGAGAACACTTTCATAAGCTTCCACACACTATTGGCCTCTTGAACCTCCTATATCAGTGTCTTCCTACTCAATGCATTAACCACTACGTTGCCTTTTCAAGGAATGTAAGAAAGTTCAAAGTCAAAATAATGAAGGTAATAAACCCACATTCACTAATTTTAATTAATATCTCACTATGTAAAGATATACATGAGTTTTTTATGGTTTGTGAACATGAAAAAATTCTCTCCCAAAAAGATAAGGTCTCCAAGTATGCAAACCATGCACTACTACATCTAACTCGAGATTTCACGTCGGGCAATTCAACTCATGTGGACTCAATTGTCAAGACCCGTATGCAATGAATCATGCCCATTGCATATGCATTGCTCCCAGCCCGATACATGATGCATCACAGTAAATAGTGTAACTCATTCTTGGTTCCAGTAAAATCAGTATCGGTGATGAAGTCAATCTCCCTTTAAGCTCCTGAAAGAATAATACAGAGAGATGACATATATAGTTTGCGGTTAGAGACCATATTTTCATATGTGTCACATAGTGGTTAGGAAGTAGAAGGATTTTAAGATAGGGATAAGCTTTCATCGAGATATGTTAGGCTATTTGAGGTTTTAGAGAGAGTCGGTCTAGAAGCCTATCAGTTGTAGTTACTGTTGAGGCACCTAGCTATGCATGACGTCTTTCATGTTTATCAGATTTGGTGATATTTTTTAGACCATCTCATGTTTTTATACCTAAAGAGGTTGAGTTGGAGGTGGATTCATTCTTTGGGGAGCACCATATTTGGATTTTGGATCACAACACGAAGGTTCCCTCTGGTAAGTCTGTTCCTATGATACGAGTGTTGTGGCAGCATAGGCGATTGATGAACGAGACATGGGAGAGGGAGACCATTGTGTGATTTTAATGGCTAGAGTCTTTCACAGATTATTCTTTACCACCCTTGGAAGGGAAATTCGGGGATGAAAAGGGGGTTGTTTGTAAGAACCCAAATCTTCTTTCGAGGTGTGTATCTTTTTTTGGGTTGTTTTGTGATAAAAGGACGAAAATATGATTTTCTAAAGTACACATTGTGTACTTCTGAGTACACACAATGTACCTATAATTACACGTACAACCATGTTTTAACTATCTAATGCCCGAGTACATGGTCGTGTGGTGACTAGGAAGGCTACTTAAATTAGGACTGGTTCTAGAAACCCCTTATTCATCTCGTGCTTTGTACAGGAGCACTGCAGAATGGATGATGAACTCTAAACCCTTCGAAATTCTCCATCTGACTTCTTATTGAGACACTGCCAGGTGTGTTGGAATCCCACCGGTGTGTTCTAGATCCCACTTGGGCCTTTATTAATGATTCATCCTCTCTTGTGTGTTATTCAAGTTTTTAGAGTCTTTCTCCTTTTTGTATATCTACACCATTTTAACCTGATTTAAGGGATGATTTTCATGTATATTCATCATGTGACATCAAGGTAGGTGTTTTGTTCCTTTCGTTGATTGTCTTTGTATTAAATATGCATATAGTGCACCATACCCATGATAGGGGTATTGAATGATTTGGAACTTAAAAAAATTTATTACCTATTCGAGTTTGATTGATTGATAACGGGTTATTGCTTATGTATATGGTTAGATACTATGTTTATAGGACACCACATGGGTTCATTTCCCTTGATTAACTATTTCTGGCTATTTGTCTTAGGTTTCCTATGAGGCAAACCTTGTTTTCCAAGCCATGAATTTATCAGTATGGAGTTTGTTTGATTATATGAACTACATGTGATATGAATTATGAATGATTTGACATGTAATAGTTATATATTGCAAAATCTTCTGGATATTTTATTCACATTATACTTTCCAATGGACTATGAGAGCCTTTGACCCGGAAGACTGAGGGGACTTTTAGATTATTTTCTTGGATATGATTTGTTCACAATTTATTTTTCCAATGGACCATGAGTTCCTTGAACCACTAAGAATAAAGGGATTTCAAGATTATTTACACATGACTATGAGAGAATTGGTGTAGATGTTGTCCCAAGGGAATTAGACTGTGATAGCTTTCCCAGGTGGTCGTGTATAGTTGTTTTTTTGAATTGTTGCTATGTTGGACCAATGGGGTTAGACTGTTAGAGTTTTCCTAGAGGTTAACTATTTAAATTAAATTTTGATGTTAGGAAAAATGGGTTAGACCAAGAGATCATTCCTAGAGGTTCGTTTGTGAATAATTGATTTATTTTGAAAAGTCTTCCAAGCCAAAGCACAGGCTTGGATTCAGTCTTACTGTTTTGTTTAGATGGTTTTATGAGACATCTTTTTTTACTTTATACAAGGATACAATTATTATGCTAGATCATAGGATTACATGATTCAGTAGACGAAAAATAAATATTAAATAAATGAAATAGAAAACCGTAAGATTGTTTGATTTTGAGTACTTCCTAGTTTAGAGCATCATTTTTTTCATATTTCTTGCTACATATATTCACTTACAATTAAGTACAGAAATTTTGGTGGTTGCCTACTGGGATTCGTATAACACCATGTTTGGGTCATGCTTTTAGACCCAAGAAAATATTTTTATTTTAGGTATAAATAAAGGAAAGCATCCTTCTTCATCAGGTACATATTCCATGAATCAAATATATATATATATATATATATATATTATGTCTTCTATTGGATTACATTCAGTTTTCCTCTATTTTCTTTTGTGGTATTACTATTCCCACTTTTGTTTACTATTCATTTTCCATTGTGTATACTATTCCAAATAGGGAATAGTTTTTTGAATATTAATCATTAGCCCTCTAGACTAGTCAGTAGCCTCGGGTGTTTAGGGAAATGTTCTTGAGTTCATGTGGCCAACATATTTTAGGCAACCTTTGGGCGGCACCCAGATCTGGGATGTTAAGACCACCCCTCACCACCTATTCACCTAACACCTATAATGACTTGAATATTTTTAAAAATCTAACAAAAACACTTCCCACAGCTCTCCCACCTTCCAAGATCCTTTATTCATAATAAAATACCACCACAAATTTTGTTATGTTATTTCTCACTGAGAATATTTCAAGAGGTAAAATTCTCCTTCATTTTCATAATTTTTTTTCAAGTCATTTTCTTTGATTAATCTATCCTCAACTCCCCTTATCCAAGTGACATGATAAATATAGTATATTTTATATAATGTAATTCTATTATGTTAATGGAACAACCCACCATTATTTATTTTATTCTCCCTTTTTTTCTAAAAATAAAAACATTATCCATTATCTATTGATTTATCGCATTCAAGGAAAACTATTTTTCAATTTCCATTACCACCTATATGGATGGACATAAAAAATTTATGGTTAAACCAGATTATTATATATGTATTACATCTAATTTATGGTTCTAGAACCAATATATGTACATAATATTTATTAATAAAACAGAATTAGTTTGTGATGATTAGAAAAATGCTAAAATATTCTAAATGGTTATCATTTAAATTTTATCTAATAAATTTAATATGATTATATTGGTCATTAAATTGAAAAAAAATAACACTTTCGGGAATAAGGTACAATATTATTTATAATCCTCTATTTTCTATCAGGATACAATTTCTCTCTCTTATCGACAATGAAATTCTTCTTTCATTTTATATACTTTTACATCTAATTAATGCAACAACTCAATGTTTTATTAATGTAATTCCCTTCATATAATTATTTCTTATATTATAATAACATAATATTTTTTATAGAACACAATATGATCCTTATAAATTAATATTATCTGAAATAAAAGGCATCTCTATAAGTTAAGGAATATATACTAATGAAATAGTAACTTGACCTTTCGAATAGTAATGTGAACCATAAGAATAGTAAACTACCAATGTAATGGTAACCTCTCCAATGAATTTTTTAAAAAAAATTATCCCTTTTATAAGTTAAAATATGGAATAATTATATCATATTGTAAGTAATTAAAAATCCTAAAAAATTATTAAAGTGTTTTTATTTTTTTAAATAAAGAATATTTAATTAAAATTTTAGGATTAATTTAGTAATTTAAATGAAAATTTATTTTCATGAAATTTATTCATAAGTGAATATTTTTATATCTTATGATTCTATGATAATTTTATGTGACCTTATGTAATTTTCCAAATTGTTAGAAAAGCAGTTTTGAATTTAAAATTTATATTTTACAAGAAAATTGTTATTTTAATTAAAAATTAAATTATTCATATTTATAAAATTAATTTTTAAAAATTTAGTTCATTTTTGAATTCTACAAATCGATAAATGGTTAGGAAAACTTTTTGGGATTTTTCTGAAATAGTTGAATTTTTGATGAATAGTAAAATGCATTAATTTACCATTTAAATACATTATGATTAAAATCGAATATTTATGAAATACCAAGTGATGTAAACACTAACATATCGAACTAACATTCACCTATTACTATTTTTTTCCATTTAATCATCATTATTTCTTATATTGTGGAGAAATAATAAATTAATTGATACAATATTTAGAAAACCCCTCTCCCATCTACTATAAATACCACTCCTCACAACCTCATTACATCACACCTATAAAGATTCATTACTTGTCCAAATTATGATCAAATCTCCCCCTGAGATCCTTCCCTAAGTCTAAAATCAATCGATATCCTCAAAAGACCAAATTATCTTCCCTTAAGAAGCTCTCAAGTAAGGCTATTTCAAGAGTTAAATTCCACTTTTCTATTCTTTTACTTTATTCTAAAGTTCATTTGTTTTGTTTTCTATACAAAAATCTCCTCATCCAAATTTTATTGATAATCCAGTATCTTAAATGTACATGGAATGTGGTTATTATAATGAGATAAGTTATTATCATATCTCCTTTACCCTTATTTTATAATAGTAGTAATGACACTATCCAAGTTGTGTTAATTTACCACATTCAAGGCTGATGGGTTTTCAATTTTTTTGTACCATATTTAGTTCTTGTCAGAAAACCATTTTTATGTTTGAAATAGTCTATTATATATGTATTGTATCTTATTTTATGTTTTGTAATCATTATTCAAACATGATGTAAAAGAAAAATTCTAAACAAGATAATCGTGTGGAAAATCGCCAAATTAGTCCAAGATTTTATCATAAATGTTTTATATAATGATTCACCTTTACTAAAAATATCCAAATGAATTTTAAAACCATTTATCCTTCTGGATGTTCAATTATAATATATAACCTCAATTATGGAAAACCACTCTTGTCATACATGTGTATCCAAACATGAATATAGGTGAACAAATTATTAAAACTGAGGAAACAAATGGACTCAACAACGAAATTGAACCCCATAACCAATCATAAAGGTTATGAATGAAGTAAAAAATATACTAAATCATTTATAGGTTAAATAGGTTCTATAATTATTAATTAATGAACCTAATTTCAATATTCAGGTGTTTAATATCTGGCAGAGAACACCATCATACTTATTGTAAGGGATCCTATCATTCTAACATTTATTAATGAAATCCTCTATGTTATTTCCTCTTATGTGCAATTGATAATGATGTGGTATGATTTCTCTACTTCCCCATACATCCCCCATGATTTATAAAATAGGAAAAATCCTTTTCTCTCCCATTATACCCCCATATGTGCACCTGATACCATGCCAATATTCTGCATGGGATTCTATGATGTTGAATTTTATTTTTATGTACAACTTATTCATACTATGTATATGCTCCAAAATAAGTTTTCATGATCCAATCCTCATTCTATTTTTGGTATATAAATGCTTTTAAGTGAATCCCTCCTTGATAATTCCCAATAATCAAACTTGTTTTGAGGGAACTTCCCAAATTTTTACCCAATTTCAAGTGCACTCTACAATTTGTTTTAAGCCCCCATAGTTTTTATAAAAGAAGAATTTTTATTATGAAGACATTATGCTTTCACTTTTTTGTATATAAAACAATATTCCCTTTTTTATTTTAATTGATCTTTTGTATTTCCCTTAAAACCACACTAAATTTTTTTAATGCTATGAATTTTTTAAATACTCTTCTTACATGTTTTCACTTCTATTTTACATCACATACCAAGCTATATGACTATTAATGAATATGTATGTTATATTTACTTTCACTCATGGACATATTTAGGGTACATACATTCATTATACTTTATGACATGAATGTGATACCCATTTTTCTCAATGGGTCCCTTATGTTTATGTATGTATGATTATTCATGTCGAAAGAATATTGATGAACATGTTATGATGGGTGCATCGAGATAGAAAAAAAGATTAGTCTATTGAGACATTATGTGAAACCATCTCAGTGGATAGCCTTAACTCGTGCTATCATGTTCAAAGGTCAGGGTGGTTAACCTTGACATGGGACCCACTATGTGAAACGAGCCTTAACATGTGCTAAATTCATTATTTATGTTGCTGACACATTAATATGAATTCATATTTATATGATCCCATTTTATATTTTATGATTCTATAATCCATTCTATATCATTATGTCATTATCCTGAACATCTTTTCTAATGCCTTGTTCTTATATTTATTTCCTTACTAGGATTTTAGCTCATCCCTTCGTTCATGTGATCCCCATGGTAACATATGAATATGTAAGGGATCAAAGGCAGCTAAGAGCTCTTTATGAAGATTAAATAAAGATGTGTTTTTTTAGTTCCATGTTTTTTGTTTTATGTACCTTGTCTTCCAAGACATTGTATGTTAGGATCCTTGTCTTGTACTCTGATATGTAATTATTCTTATCATCATGTAAGGTTATATGTAAAAGGCCATGGTCTCTACAGTTTGTATCAGAGGATGGTCTAGTTATTTTGGGGATTAGGGATAGAGAACTTTAGTAAGATCCATAGGGATGATACTATGTATAAGAATACATCCCAAAATTTTGTTAAGTATATATTATGTTGTTTATCATGGAAACACATACATTTCTGGATACAAATGGGTATAAGAGGATCAGGAACAGATGTATCTTGGGGTAAAACCCAAAAAACTGTTTTAATCTAGACTCGAAGAGAAACTGGTACAAGACAACGGGGCTTGCTGCACTCTTGAATTGACACTCCTGGGGGATATTATTTGTTAAATACATGAGCTTGATAAAAACCATTATTTTGGGAATGGGAAAATTTCCATAAGAATATAAGTTATGAAATAGATCAAGTATATCATAGATTGAAACATAGCGAATCACAAGTTATGATATACTTTCCTTCTACAAGTTTATCCTCTCATATTAAATGTTTAATTTTTATGATCAATAGATAGTTATTCAATCCCTATAATTGTACATTAAATTTCATAGTTAATGTAATGATATATAAGAACACGTTCCAACAATCAATGTGATAGGGAATGAGATAATTTCCCTAATGATATTACTGATATGATGTGAACGGGTGCTAAAACATTATGATAGTACATTCTCATCTATCTCAAGATATAAATAATAACATGAATATTGTGGAACACCATCCTCCTCCAAGGAAAGAGAATGTTTTCATTGAATCCTTTATGTGGAAAATGCCTCCCATGTTTAGTGGATGATTTGATCCCTTACTCTTAGAATAGGGGATTCACTCCATTAAAATGATATTCTCTGTCCTCCAATGCCCTGAAGAAGAGAATGTCACACTAGAGGTCTATCATTTTTATGGGGAAGATGATCAATGGTGGACACAGATAAAAAATAATAATCTCAGGGAGGAAATTGATTCCATGGGTTGGGAGGAATTCAAGAGACTGTTTTTAATAAATATTTTCCCTAAACCCTCCATCTAAATATGGAATGAGTGTTCCTCTCTCTCAAGTAGAAATAAAATGAGTTAATCATGGCTAATGAAGAAAACATTACAATGCTTATATGGCATGCCTCTGGAATTTTCACCTACACAAAATGAAAGGTGGATCACTTCATTAGCGTACTAAAGTTGAGTCTATGAAAAGCGTTTTTGATTCAAAAATCTCACATTGATGAGGAAATTGTCTGTTGGGCCCTCAAGGTTGAAATGCAGATTGGATACTCTTTGTGGTACCATAATATTGGTTACAAGAAAAGGAAAATTGAATCTAATGTGGGTGGTCCTGCAAATAAATCCCCTGATAGAATAAATTTTGATGATCCCATGTCTAAAAATTGTGGGAAGAAGAATACTAGGAACTGTTTAAGGTAAACATGAATTTCATCAAATGTGAAAAGTTGGGTCATCCGGGTAAAAGATTCCAAATAATTACAAAAAATACCCCTAATGTTGAAGAAGAAAGGTAGGTTTGGATCTGCACTCAGCATATAGTGTAGTGTTACAACTATAAAGAGCATGGTCATTATGTAAACAATTGTCCTAAGATGAGGGTTTTTAGAGAAAATCAATAAAAACCACCATGAAAACAAGGAAGGATTTATGTTATCACTATAGTTGAGGTGGTGGCAGACAAATATGTGGTGACAAGTATGATAGCTATTCATTCAAAAATAGAAAACATAATATTTGATTCTAGTTCTATTGATTATTTCATATATATCATGTTTATTAGAAAAATTCAAACGCCAACTCAAAATTTTGAGGATAAGTTATATATGTGAATAGATAATGGGGAAATTATTGTGTCTATGGTTTATAACTCCTCTCTGGTTAATGTTTGTGGACTAACCTTCTTTGGAAATCTCTTCATACTTCCATTAGTGGAGTTTGATACTATCTTGGGCATGGATTGACTATCTTTATACCAAGACAACATCAAATGTCGGTAAATGAAGATCACTCTTCACATCCCAAAGAATCCTCTATTTCATTACAAGTGTCTGGAGGAATATGAATCTCATTTAGAATCATTGTCTCATGTGTGGAGGTTAATTCATTATCTTTAAGGATTTATAGCTCAAATGATTGATACACTGTAGAGAATCATGCGTGAAGACATTCCCATAATAAGGGAGTGGTCAGAATGGATCGAAGGCCTTCGTTATTATTATTATAATTGATAATCACCCTTTTGAAGGGTGATGTGGAGCACTTACAAGGGCTGAACGCTTAGAGACAATAAAATGATCCATAGGTCTTAGAGGGAATCACCTAGACCAGACAACTTGGAACTGCTCTTCCTCAGAATTTTTACGGATATCAAAAATTCTCCTTCACAGGGCTGGTCACCTATCTATCATTTGCAAATCTGCACTGTCCCGATACCCATGGAAAATCCATACCCTCCCATTCTTCCAATTCCAGTTAGCTCTACTCTAGTGAATGCACCATCCCTGAATCCTCATCTGAAGCCTTATCTCTTATAGTCTGATTGGAACATCTACATTCATGTGGCCCGAAGTCCATGTGGTGACCTAAAGTATTAAGATGGCCCAAAGGCCTTGTGAATCAACTGGCCTAAAAGCATTTTGTATCTCGAAAGCCTTACAGGATCTTAGGACCAAATTGGTGGCACATATTCCCAAATGGATGGATATTTCGTGTGGTTACAATACCTACTACAGTGCCTAGTATAGTAATACTATAGTGTCTAATAAATTGCTCCTTCAACAAACTGGGATTTCTCCTCCACTTAGATTTGTTCTCAGGTCTCTTGGAGGCACCTACCGTATCCTCGACAACCAGGATGCGGCTCATGTGCCCCATCGTAAGGGATTACACTAATGTATTCCCTAAAGTGTTTCCTACTCTTCCTCCAAATCAATATATTGATATCTCCATTGAACTTATTCTTGTATCTTTTATTATATAAAATACACCATATTGAATGGAAACTGTAGAGCTAGAGGAGCTGAATAAGCAGTTACAGGAGATTATTGAGATGGGTTTTATATACCCGACAACTTCACCACAGGTTGTGCCAGTCCTTTTCATCAAGAAGATCTATGGTTCAATGTGCCTATGAATTTATTAATGTGATATCAATAAAATAATGATAAATATCTAGTAAAACCTACCACAGATAGATAACTTGTTCGATCATCTTCATGGGGCTAGTTATTTCTCATTGGTGGACCTTCAGTCGGGGTATCTCTAATTAATGTTGAGGAAGGAATATTTTCCTAAGACTGAATTCTAAAAAAGGTATGGATGCTATTATTTCATATAAATTCCATTAAGGCTCACTAATTATCAATATGTTTTCATGGATTTAATGAATATAGTCTTTTGAGATTACCTAAAAAATTTGTGGTAGTTTTTATCGATGATATTTTGATATACTCCAAGAGAAAGGAGGAAGATGAGGAGCATTTGAATACTATGATGAAGACTTTTATATAGGATAATATGTATATAATGTATAGTAAAAATGAATTTATAATGGAGGAAGTATCATTCTTGGGGAATGTTATCACCAACAAAGGGGTATCTATGGACCCTTCCAAGACAAAGGTGATTGAAGAGTGGCACATGCCAATATCTATAATGGATATCTGCCACTTTTTGTGTCTATATGGGTATTATCATTGATTTTGGAAGAACATTTCACAATTTTCAAACCCAATGAGAAATATTATACAAAAATGATTAATGTTTTTCCGGACACAGGAATGTGAAGATTGTTTTAAGTAGTTGAAAAAAGAGGGTTATCACTGTGATGGTAGTCACACTCCCAAAAATTGGAGAACTGTTTGTGGTGTGCATTGATTTTTAAATTGATGTATTAAGATGTGTGATGATTAAAAATGATAATTTGATATAATACACCTCATGGAAGCTGAAAGTCAATGAGAAAAACTATCCTACACATGATCTATAGTAGGAGGTGGTGATCTTTGTGTTAAAAATATAAAACCATTATCTCTATGGGGTGAAGAGTGAGATATATACTAATCACAAGAGTCTCAAATATATATTAATACAAAAAAGATATTAATATGGACCATTGAAGAAGGATGTATCACATCATGGATTAAGATTACATAATCCACTACCATCCTGGTAAGGGAAACAAGGCGGAAGATGCTCTGAGTAGAAAGGATCCTGCATCTTTATCAATAATGAGAATTGAAAAGTGTCCTATATTCTTAGATTTGTAGAGGTTGTACGTGGGAATAATTAAGGGAGGAACATTATCATTCATTAATAAAATGTTTTCTCAACCATCCCTCATGGGGAAAATAATGGGTGCTAAAAAAGATGTTTTTAATTCAGAAAATGGTGTTAGCCATTAAAAATGGTAAATCCTCATAGTTTATGATTGATGAGGTAATATTTGTAATAATTTTGTCACAATTATATGTACCATCTGATCTAGAGATAAAGAAATATATTCTAAATGATGCACATACCTCAACCTTCTCTATCCACCCGGGGAGCAGAAATATATATTGAGATCTCAAAGAGAACTTTTGGAAAGATAATATGAAGAAGAAGATTGATAACTACAAATCAAAGTTCATAGTATTTCAACAAGTGAAGTCTGAAATGAAGAAGTCAAAGGGGATGATTCAAACACTACCCATACCAACATGGATGTGGTAGAACATCACCATGGACGTTTTCACTGGAATTCTAAGGACATCTAGAGGAGAAAACGCTATATGGGTCATTGTGGATCCTATTACAATGACAGATCACCTTAACGTAATTCGAGAGGACTTATTATTGGATAAACATTCACATATATATATTTCAAAGAGGGGGTATGGCTGCATGGAGTACCACTCTCTATTATATCTGATTGAGATCCAAGATTCACATTGATGTTTTGGAAAAGTCTCCAACATTCTCTAAGCACTGAACATAAAATCAGTACGGCCTATCATTCTAAGAATGATGGAAAATCTGAGTGAACCATTTAGACACTATAATATTTGCTGAGATAATTTTTTATGGACTTCAAAGGTGGAAATAACCATCATCTTCCACTGGTCAAATTCTCCTAAAACCATTGTTTCCACTCTAGCATATTAATGAAACTATATGAAGCCATTTATGGGAAATGTTGTGGAACACCAGTGTGTTGGGAAGAATTAAATGAGCGTAATATATTAAGACCTGGAATTGTCGATGAAATGGTGGATAAGGTGAAAACTATTCAGAATCCCAAATTCGAAAAAAGAGCTATGCAGACAATCTTTTATGAGGCCCTGAGTTCAGTGATGGAGATATGGAATTTCTCTACATATCTCTATGGAAGAATGTAATGAGATTTGGGACGAAAGGAAAGCTATGTACCAGGTACATAGGCCCTATTGAGATCCTTGATCATGTTGAATCTATGGCCTATTGACTGGCACTTCCACCTACCTTGTCAAAAGTATAAAATGTCTTTCATTTATCTCTCTTAAGAATGTACATACCAGACCCTTCACATGTACTATATTTAGAGGGGGTACAATTGGAGAATGATCTTATGCATGATGAGTAGCTAGTGAAGATCTTGGATTGTAGAGATAATGTTCTACGTAACAAGACTACTCACCAGTTCAATGTACTGTGGTGAAACCATAAGTACGAAGAGGAAACATGGGAACTGATGGAGGCAATGAAGGAAGAATACCCTCACCTATTTATGAACTAGAATGTAAAGAAAATTTTTAAAGGAGAAATTTCATAATGGAGAATAATGTAATGACTCAATGTTTTATCAATGTAATTCCCTTCAAACAATTATATCCTATAGTATAATCACATAATAATACTTATAGAACAAAAATCAAACCTTATAAGTGAAGAATATGTGAAATAAAAGTTATCTCTAGAATTTAAGGAACATATACTCATGATATCCTAACTTGATCTTTGGAATAGTAATGTGACAGTTATGAATAGTAAACCATCAAATGTAATATTAACCTCTCCAATAAAAGTTTATACAAAATATATCATTTTTATAAGTGAAAATATGGTATAATTATAACATAGTTTAAGTAAATAAATATTCCAAAAATTATTAATAATGTTTTCGTATTTCTATAAGGAATATTTAATTAAAATTTTAGGATTAATATAATAATTTAAATGACAATTAATTATCATGAAATTTATTAAAAAATATATATTTTTATATATTATGATACTAAGATAATTTTATGCGACCTTATGTAATTTTTAAATGTTTTAGAAAACCATTTTTAAATTTAAAATTTATATTTTCAAATAAATTATGATTTTATTTAAAAAATTATTCTATTTGTAAAATTATTTTTTGAAAAAATGAAGTTATTTATTGGATTATAAACATTAGAAAATGGTTAGGGTGAATTTTTTTTGATTTTTTTGGAAATACGTGAATGTTTTATTAATAGTAAAATCCATTAATTTACCATATAAATATATTATGATTTAAATCCACAATTTCTAACATCATCACTATTGTAAGCACCCAATTTTAAAGATTGCATGAAATTATTACTCTTCTTGGTCATTTATTCATCAATATTTGTTGTCTTGTGGAGAAGTAATAAATTAATGGATATAATGTTGAGAAAACCCTATCTCCCCTCCACAATAAATACCACTCCTCACACCCTCATTACATTACAACTCTAAAGCTTAAATACTTTTCCAAATTATGTACAATGATCTTCCCGAGCGCCTTTACCACATCTATCATCCATTGGTATCCCAAAATGGCCAAATTATATTCTCATAAGAGGCTCTAAATGATGGTTAATTCAAGAGGTAAATTCCACTTTTCAATTCTTTTACTTTCATTTCAAGTTAGTTTGTATTCATTTATATCCTTACCCATCCTTATTCAAATGTTATGACAACTCCATTATGTTACTTTTACTAGAATGTTTTTATGATAATGAGATAATTTATTATCATCTCTCCTTTACTCCTCTTCTATACTAGTAGTAATGACACCATCCGAGAAGTGTTAATTTACGGCAGTCAAGGACGATGGGTTTTCAATTTCTTCTACCATCTTTATTTCTATCCATGAAACCATTTTTATGGTTGAAATATATTATTATATATGTATTATAACATATTTAATTATCTGGAATCTTTATTCACACATGATGTAAAATAATAATGGAAATCAAGTTAATTGTGAAAAAAATCGCCAAATAAATCTAAGTGTTGATCATTAATGTTTAATATAATGATTCATCTTCACGGCAAATAATCGAATGAATTTTACAACCATGTAACCTTATGGATGTTCAATAATAAAATATAACTTCAATTCTGGACAACCAGTATCAGCATATATGTGTATCCTAACATGAATATAAGTGAACTGATCATTAAAACCACGGAAACAAATAGACCCATAAAATGAAATAGAACCCCATAACCAATCGAAAATGTTATGAATTAACTAGAAAATGTTATTTTAAATCATTTACATGTAAAATAGTATCATTAATTATCAATTAATGAACCTAATTTTATTATTCATGTCATAAATATCATGTGGATAACACCATGAGACATAAAGTAAGGGATCATCTCTTTCTCACATTTATTAAATGATTTCTAATATGTTATGCCCTTTTACATGAAATTTCTAATGATGGGGTATTATTTTCAACCTTCTCCATTCACCCATCATGATTTTTAAAATATGATAAATAGCTTTCTCTCTCATTTAGACCTCTTATGTACACCGGATACCATGCCGATATTCCACAAGGGATTCTACCCGAACCACCTTTATTCCTTTGGGGTTCTCTATCATTATTTTTACACAAATGTAGTTATGTTTTATTTTTATTTAAAAATTATAAATAATATTTATAATATTCAAACTTATTTTTCAAGATCCATCCCTCACTCTATTTCTGGGATATACATGCTTTTATGTGATTCCCTCCTTGATAATTTCCAATAATAAACCAATTTTAAGAGTCCTTCCCAAATTTTCACTCAATTTCAAGTGAACTCTACCATTTTTTAGGCAACCTTTGTTTTAATAAAATCAGTATTTTTATTATGAAAACCATATTTTTTTTAACAGATGGTTTTATATAAAATATTCTTCAATTTTTTATTTTAAAATCTCTTTTGTATTTTCCATAAAACATCACAAAAATGTTTTAATTATAAGAATTTATGAAATAATCTTCTTATATGTTGACCCTTCTATTTGGGATCTCTTATCATGATATATTCATATTGATTTCCATTTATTTTTTAATTCATTTCTATAATGGACAGTTTTATGATACACTCATTCAATATACTTTATGAAATGAATGTGATACAAATTTCCATCCATGGATTCTATTATGGTTATGTATGTATGATTATATACGTGGAAATATAATTAATGAACATGTTAATATGGGTGTTACCAGATATATCACTATTAAATTGGGTAACGTTTAGTCTCATGAGACATCATGTGCTATGGTTTTACCAGTTAACCTTTACTTGTTCTAACATGTGTAATGATCTTTGTGGTTAACCATGACTTGTGATCCTCTAGGTGCAGAAAGACATAACTCATGACAAAGTCATGATTTATATTGATACAAAATTAATATGAAATCAGGTTTATGTGATACCCTGTTTATTTTTTTTGATTCTTAATCTATTTTATATCATTATGTCATGATCTCTAGCCCTTGTGCTAATGAATTATTCTTATGCTTATTTCCTTACTGGGATTTTTGTTCATCCCATCATACATGTGATCCCCAAGGTACCCTATGATGATGTAAGGGCTCAAAGGAAGTTATGATCTATTTATTATTTTTAAATAATTTTTTTTAGTTCCATGTTATTTGTTTTATTTATGTAGTCTCCCAAGAAACTAGACTTTACGATCATTGGCATGTACCCTGATGTATAATTATTCTTATGGTCATGTAATGTTATATGTAAAAGGATTGGTTTGATATAATTTATATGTTATAATATCTTGTATCAAGATTATTTCATCCTTATTTTATGGGGAAATAAATGTTTTCAATGGGTTCCCTTCTCACTTCTTCTGGGTAAGAAATCTTGTATTAAGGGAACTTCCTAATGTTCACCCATTTTCAAGTGCACTACATAATATGTTTCAAAAGAATAATAATTAAATAAAATAACTCATTTTATCGTGAAAGACTATCTTAGTTAATTTTAGGTTTTATAAAAACAATTATGCCTTTTTCTTTAAAAATAATCATTAAATTTTCTATGAAACCGCTCTAAAGTGGAACATTTATAAAGTTTCTTTAAGAATTTTCATACATGTTTTCACTTCAATTTTACATAAAATATCATTTTATATGTCTACCTTCCCTTATGAGTGTCCTTGTATTATTTAAACCCAATATTTCATGGACGTATTTATGATACACCAATTTTTATTCCTTATGACATGGTTATGATAACCATTTCATTCCATTAGTAACCCAAATGTTTATACATAATTCTTTAATCTTCATGAGGTGCACATTTTCATGAATGTGTTATGATGGATCTTCCCAGATAGCACTCCAACAAATTGGGTAATGTTTAGTCTTATGAGACGTCTTGTGAAATGTTCTTGGTGGTTAGCCATGAAAAATTCTCCTCCATTAGCAGTGTTCTTGGTGGTTGGCCTTGACTTCTGCTCCTCGACATGAAATGGTGTTGATAGATATCCTTGGATCATGCTTATGTCATGATTTTTTTCTATTCCACATTTATATTATTATTTTATTACATTATCCAATATTATATATTTTATGATCCAATTTATTTATTCATGTTCAATTCCTTTTTATGTCATCATGTTATGCTTTTTAACTCATGTTTTATTATTCATTCCTATGTTTATTCACATAATGTGATTTTATCTCATCCCATTGTTCATGTCTTCCATAGTTTAACATATGCATATTTAAGATCCTAATATATTATTGGATCTCTTTAGGGAGATTAAATGAAATATGTTTTTTGTTTCATGTTTTTAGTTCAATTTAATTAATGTCTGAAAGACATTAGACTTTACAATACTTGGTTTGTATTTGTAGGATAATTATTATTAAATCCATGTATTAAAAATTATTAAAATAAAGGGCCATTTTATAGCTTCTTCCATTTGTCTATATATGTTACCGTAAAGTCTACTTAGGTACTAAAGGATTCCGAGAAGGGTGTGATATACATTCTCAATAGGCTGACACAAGTTCTGATCCAAAATGTGAATTATAAATTAAACAATGTTCCTTAATGATTTAAATGAAAGAATTAATAAATTAATAAAATTATTTAAAATGGATTCACTTGTGTAACCATACAATATACCATAAATTTTTTATGATATTGAGTCCAAACCAATGGAACCTATAATTTGAAAGTGAGAGGTATAAGGTGAATGAGGAAGAACAATACCCAAGCTTATGATTGGGAATAGAAGACACGTCCTTACATTTTCAAACCCAAGATATCATTTTTCATTTTGATAATATTATTTAATATATAATTTAATTAAAATTTATAATCCCTTTATAATAATATTGTAAGACAAGCTGAGACCATCCCTAAGAATATGATGAGACATTCCATGTATCACTCAAGGGATCAACTTATAAACATTTCCATATAGTCTGTCCATGGTGACACAAATACGAGGTACCATTTGTCACTCATTTCATGGTGTGAATGAATTCATGTAGTAAGCTCAGATTCTATCCCTAGTATATCATGTAGGGGCCTGAGTTTCTCTCTAGTCCTGGTTCAACCAATGTGCCAATGCTCCCATCCAAGGGGCATCACCTGGTGTAATGGTGTCACCTATATGGAGGAAAAAATAAATAACACTAAGTGCGTGCATCTTTTGAATAGATTATGTCACCAACAAACATTTTAAAAAGAATTCACAATTTAAACATGGAGGCATGAGATTCCATCCAAGGGGTCCTCAAGTCAGAACCCATAGTATCATTACGACTTTAAGATTAAGTAGATGAATAAGAAAATCACATAGCCAACAATTTCAATTGAAGGACCATTACATTTTAATTAAATCATTTGTATGATGATAAGAGTATAGTAAAAGGAATTTGTGATGTTGAATTCATTATTTAATAGGTAATAAGTTACACCATCTATAGTAAATGAAAAAAAATTTGATTTAATTTAATTAATCAACTAAAGTAATAATTTTATTGTAAAATTTCCAATAGAATCTGGAAGTGTCTACCCTGTAGAACATCAGTGAATTTTATGGACTCAAAAATGAAATGAATATACAAGAACCACTGATATTTACCTCATAAATCTTCCATCATATAGCTTCTGTAACACCCCGTGATTTCATAGTACGATATTTCTTCTAGGTAATTCAATAACTTGCACTACACGCAACACCGTGTTCAAGTACACAACGACTTACCTAACTAGCCGTTCAAAAGATGTTATGAATATTATTAACTTAATTATGAACTATATATAATCCTTATAATTTTATAATCCATATTATGAGTTTATTAGACATAATGTAAGAACATATTCAATTTTTTCATATAAAAGAAATATTTTAAAAAAAATGCACTTTTACCGCCATTTAATGGTTAAAAATTTTTAAATAAAATATTTGAAAATTGTATATATTAAATTTGACAAAATAAACTTATTATTTTGAATTGGGACATAAAAATTTTGTTTCAATAATTTTTTTTTGTTTTTCTGATAACATTCATATTTGGGTTCATAGTGAAAAATACTATATTTTATCTGAAAACATCTTTTTAATAAAAATAATTTATAGTGTTAAATTATACATTTTAATGGTTTAGAAGTATAAATAGATTATATTTTGACCATTTAATTCAATGCTTGTCATTGTAAGTAATTTTACTTTGATATTGAACATAAACAAGTGTATGTCTTTTGATTGTTAATGTTTCTTAAAAATACACCTTTTGGTTTTGACAATGTGAATTAATATTAAATTGATAAATGAAACTTCTATATATTTAATATGGTAAAATAGACTTCATTTTTTAATTCGTAATATCAAAATTATCATATGGTGAATTTTTGGTATTTTTCTGAATACTTTCCATTTTTGATGAATAGTGAAAAAACACTAAGTTATTATTTAAAAATAAGTTTTTATTTGAATAATTATTTATTTTATTTAAATTTATTTTAGATCAAAATAGATAAATAATACCTATATATGTTCAATGTAATTCCTTGGAGTAATTTTTTAATAATATTAGATATACAAAATTTTATTGAACTTTTCACCGCCTTTTACCCACCTCCTAGGAGAATTTTCAAAGTCACATAAAACATAGTTTTACCGCTTCTATAAGTAGAATTTCAAAAATTATAGAAACACGGTTGGTATTAGTAAGAAAAATTTGGTTCAATAAGATAAAAATAATTTTTTTTGAATAGTATCTTTTTTACTTTTTTACCACGGTTAAAAGTAAAAAGGGTAATTAAGGGTAAAAATGATATTATTTTTACTCTAACACGTGTCCTAATTATATTGGTTAAATATAATTTGACCAAAATAACCTTATGAAAAAAATATGAACATATTCGGTCCAATTGGATTAGATTAGGACATTTATTATTATTTAATTTAGAAAAGAATTAAAATTGTCAAAATCAAAGTTTAATAACTACAACATTTTTAATATAGGGTTAAACATTAGATAAATTCGACTATAAATAATCATTAGAAAGATAAAAAATAATTCCTACAAAGTTATATTTTTTTATAATTTGTTTATATTAAATATTTAAATTTATTTATGACACAATGATGATGTTGTAATTTCCATATTAATGAATGATTAAAATAATTGATATTATAAATATCAAAATAAATGTAATATGATACTTTTTATTATTAAACTAATTTTCTAGGTTATTATGACATATTAGGGTTGATTAGAGGAATTTTATTCGAAGTAATAATGCTGTTATGAATTTAGAAAAAACAAAATACCAAATAGTGTCAAAATTGACATAAAAGGGTTTTTTTAAATATAAAATTATTAATTGATAAAATAGTCCTAAAAATCTAAGGATCGACTAAAAGACTTATATAATAATATATATCACGTTTTATGA
Source organism: Viscum album (assembly GCA_963277665.1). Lineage (NCBI taxonomy): Eukaryota > Viridiplantae > Streptophyta > Magnoliopsida > Santalales > Viscaceae > Viscum > Viscum album. Next base: position 1,703,460,512 of record OY728156.1, on the reverse strand, counting down.
ACCAATTGAGGTTTTATTGGAATTTTATTGTATGCTTATTAACCATATAATATAAAAATACAAAGAGACATGATAAATGTCAAAATATTTAACTAGGAGTTTAATCTTAACGTTATGGTTAATATGGTGACCCAAACCTGTATAAAACCTATTGGTTGCGTAATTTTCGACACATCCCCACCTTATCATTTAAATAATTTATTTTGGAGCCATTAGGAACAGAAAATGATTTTATTATAAAATAATATTTTAAGTTTTTCCTAAGGTGCCCTCACCCCTCTTATAAAAGGGCACTCCACCTTCACTTTAATTGACATCATAAAATCCTTTTGGATCGGCCAAACCCTACCCAAATATCCTCCAAACTATTCTAACTTTATCCTAGAGGACTTCCTTTGGTCATAAAGCCAACCTAAGGATCCCTTTTGATCAAATCAAAAGGCAAAACATAAAGAAGAGGTAATGATTTCACCGACCTCTTTCAAGTTCTCTTATTCATCCACTTAGTAATTATTTTTTATTTCAATTATAAAATAATAACTCTAGTATATTCTATATAATGTGATGTTATTATAAATATAGAAAAAATATATTCATTATTCTATCCATCTTATGAACGATAATGTCACCATGTATGCGTACGTACGGCTTACTGTCTCTACGCCGTGGTGTAATTTGTTATTCAAAACTATATTATTTGGATATATATAATGATGAGTAATATGTATATAAATAATGAAAATAACAAGATAATTTCTCTATAAAATTAATATACCAACATATTCCACACCTTTAAGGAAATGATATTGTCACTCGTGCGTACGTACGGATTACCGTCTCCATGACGTGATGAGATTCATTTCCACATTCACCATTCATCGACAATTATAAAAATATATATTACTAATTAGTATATAATATATGAAGAAATAATTCTATAAGAGATATATATATATATTTACTTACTTATATCTTATTCACTTAGTTCCGTTCAATACGATATGAAAATAGAAACAGCGTTTATGCGTACGTACGGACTATCATCTCCATAAATGGTGTTTTTCATTTCATATATATGTATATTATACATATTTATATTCTAAATATATATGATATATAAATCATGTTTTATATTCCTGAATAGATCCCATTCGATTACTCACAAATCTAAAGACTCCCATGTACCAACTACAAAACATAAAGCAAAGTATTCATCACAATCATCAATAGTAAAATCCCAAAATCAAAAAATGATTTGGAAAACATGCCTTAAACATATCATTACCTTATTTTAGGTATATATAGAACCTTTTTTTGGTCTCCTTATAATTGTGGATTATATAATGATTTTTTGAGTGAATTTTGAGAAATTTTGGTGGTTTTGGGGGGGTGTTCAAGGTTAGATAATTGTTAGGGAAAATCATGTCATTGGGATAAATAAACCATTCATCCTATGATGAGCTACTACAAGGGGGTTCATAGATTTTTCAGACCGTTCATGCACCATCACTAAACCACGCGCCCTTCGAAATTGTGGGTTTGCATGGTTGGTGTATGATTAATCAAACCAGGCACCTCATCTAAAATCCCTGTAAGGGTGTTTGGTTGGCCTAAGGTTATTACTAACTATGTGGCTTTACCCAAGAAATTGTGCACATGATCATTAGATAAATGAAAATTATTTTTGAAATTCATGAACATGTTTTTAGGAATCCAAAACACCCTAATTCATCCATATAATTATTCCTTAGAGTTTTTAAGAACTCTACAGGTTCCCTTGACTCCTCCAACATATTATTTTGATGGATAAATGAACATATAGTAGCATTTGATCTCTGTTTGATAAATAAATATCCACTCATATGGCATAAAACCAAGGTTGTTAAACCTTCTCTCAAAAATTTCAGTAACACAACTTCATGATGTAATAATCATTAAACATAGGTCCTAATAATTCTTGAAGAGTATGTGTAATAGAGGACCAAAAAAACATTGCACACCTAGTCCGGCAACGCGAAGATCGAGGGTGGCCGAGGTCCAACAATGCAAAGATCAAGGGCGGTGGAGGTGCGGCATGTGAAGCTCAAAAGGAGGCGGAGGACCAACAACGTGAAGCTCGAGGGAGGTAGAGGTCTGGAAATGCGAAGCTCAGCGGGCGGCAGAGGTCTTGTACAGCGAAGCTCGAGGGCGGAGAAGGTACGAAAACGTGAAGTTCAGCGAGAAGCGGAGGGGAGTCGCAGGGTTCCAGTTCCACGAGAGCATTAGGTCATGATAAAACGAGGGCACTATGCGACTGACATTATAAAAAAATGGACAACGATTTTATCAACGCTCACAAAGCACTGATAAAGGCTACCATTAACTGCGCTAAAATTTTAGCACTGATAATGGTCCTCTTTATCAGCACTACAAAAGCGGTGATAAATCCTTCTTGTATCAGCACTAACATTTGAGCACTGATAAAGGGATTCATTATCAGCGCTTTTCTAGTGATGAGAAAGGGTCTTTTTATCAGCATTGATAATGGTTACCCTGTATCAGCACTAAAATTTTAGCACTGATAAAGGGATTCTTTATCAGCGCTTTCCTAGAACTGATAGAGGGACCCATTATCAGTGCTAGAAAAGCACCAATAAAGATACCATGTATCAACACTAAAATTTTAGCACTGATACAAGGGTTCTTTATCAGCACTTTTCTAGCGCTGATAAAGTGTCCCTCTATTAGTGCTAGAAAAGCACAGATAAAGAATCCCTTTATCAGAGCTAAAATTTTAGCGCTGATAAAGGGTTTCTTTATTAGTGGTTTTTGCTTAGCACTGATATAAGTTGGCGCTTCCCTTGCCCATTTTTGTAGTAGTGATAGTTTTTACAAAACGGGTAGGTGTACAATAACAGTAGGTGTACAGTAACGGTAGATATAATGTGTTTCCAGAATGGTGAGGTCTATCAGTAACCTCAATTGGTAACCTCTAAAGGTAGGTGTACAGTAACGGTAGGTGTACAGTAATGGTAGGTGTACAATGTTTCTAGCTTCTTACAGTTTCAACCCTTTGACGTTTCCTTTGATGTAAAATAAACATAAAGCATCATTTTATAGACTATAAAGGCCCATTAAAAGGCCATAAATCCAATATTAATTATTCCTAGGGCTCTGGATGTTATGACAATATCAAACCACGTGGGTTAATGCAAACCGATATTAATGGGGAATTAAGTGTATCATAAATTGTCGCCTCATTAAATCTTCAAAAGGGAAAAGATATCGTCCTTCTTTGTTCTCCCTCTTTTTTCTCGACTATGAGACCCTAAAACCTTTTAATCCTTCCCGTAGGAGTTTCACAATAAGACTTTACCCATCATATTGTTTCTGCTCTGTTCTGATGCAACCAAGTTGAATCGATCAATCTTCAATATAAGGTATGTATTATCATCATTCCTTTGGGGAGCATCTTCTCCTATTTTACCTCTCTATATTATATCATGTAATCTCCATGATTATAGTGGGGTTTTTCTTGGGGTTAGGTTGGTGCGGTCATACCGTGGCATCCTCCGGTGGATTCAGTTGTCTCCAGAGGAGGATCGTGACCCGTTGTGCGGATAAAGAACATGAGGAACTATTTTAGGTAGGGGATTCATTGCTACTATTTTCTTTTACATTCAACTATATTATTAGCATGATTAATCACAACTGTATGATAATGGAATTGACATAACATATATTTTAACCAGATAAATAAATTGATTTCGATCGTATGATATTGACTCTTGTTTTTCAAGATAGTGTGATATCTATACATTCATTGCTTAGCTGTTCATTCTTGATGGAAATCGGTAATGAATGTAAACTTGGATTAATTGTTTATTGTTTGGCTAAATATAAAGAGGCATGTAAATGAATCTGGTTCTTGTTGTAATTTAATGTTAATCAAATTGGACTTATTATAATTTAATGTTAATCGAATTGGCTTAGTAAGCATGTTTAATCAATTGTGATAGCATACTGATTAGGTTTCCGGAATTTGGAACCTACTAATAATAAATCTGTTAATTCATGATGGATTAAAGAACAGATTGTTTGATAATTCTTTAAAGGGTTATGAGTTACCCTCTTGATTGTTAAAGGGACAAGAGCCCAATTGATGTGATGTTTGTTTTTCCCACTGCTTGTGTTGTGATGTGATCCTAGATGGGTGTTGTGATATGTGTGGGCATGGAGGCCTTTTGGTTGTGGCCGTAGATGATGCCTAGAGTGGCGAGATGTAGCGGTTTATGCATTTGGGTGTCGGGGAGGACACTAGGGATGATGGAATGGGATGGATGTGATTGTAGGATGCTTTCTGATTCTTTTGGTAGTTTATCTATTTTTCTTTTACCCACTTCTCAAGGTAGCTGGTCTTACTTATCCTTATTCAGAAAAAGGCAAATACACACAAGGTATGCCAAATGGATTCCATGTTTAGCTTCTTAAGGATGGGTATATGCTATTTCTCTAAGCGAAAAAGGCTCGATGGGTAATACATCTACTCACCGTAATGAGCCCCCTTGTGTTTAGTAGCATAGAATTTTTTTCAGAATGACTGGTAATGTGGGAATTTATTTCTATAATGAATAATTTAATAAATGATACAAACCCACGGTATTGGCATTTGTTGGAATATAATGATGAGGTTGTAATATTGATGGAACTATTGACTTTGGGTGTGATGCTAATGAAATTTAATGTGTAGTTGTTCATGGGTAATTAATGTTTAATGAATTAATTAACGTAATGTAGAACTAATAAAAAGGGAATGAAGTAATCTAATAATTCTCATTAAATGGTTGTAGGCTTATAGGATACCTAGTCAAAGAATTAGCATCCCGAAGTCTTAGAGACGTTAGTTGCAGTTGTGTCTAAGACAAGTTTATGCCGATAGTGTGGTTGTGAGATATAATATATCATATAATTTTTGTGTTTCTATACGCTAATCTACCATGTCAGTAAGGGAAACTGACACCCTAGGGATTCTGAGCCCTGGGGAGTGTTTTACCAAACATTCCGGTGGGAGGATGAATGACTAACTACCCCCTTTTTCCATGCTCTCTTCTCGTGGTAGTTACTTGTGCTGGTAGGAACAACAATTATATTTTCCTATATATGTGTGTAGGGGGATGTAATTACTTGTGTTTATTCACACACAAATATTCTGGATATAGTATTCTATGAACTACTATAGGTGTAATGTGTATAGGCTATGATGGATTGAGGATCATTACTCGGTGTATGAGTTGTAATGGATTGAGGTACAATACCCGATGTATGATACACATTATGCGGGATATGGTGGCTCCCAGAAACAACCTGGATACATTGCTTACATGGACGTGGTGGTTTTGTTGCATGAGGTGCATATTGTGGTGCTTCGCCAAGGTGTCTGTGGGCAAGCCTTTTTGGAGAGAGATTCTTAGTATGTGTGACGTTGGGGAAAATCGGCAAACCATTGGGGATTTAGTAGCAGGGTAACAATGATATTCATTATTATGTGATATATTCTTGTATGCATTACATGATGATAGTAGCCATGGTGAGGTTGGGAACTTAATATACCTGTTTAGGTGAAGAGTTTTTTTCACTTGTCGTTCACTATTCTTTAGCATGCTTTCCTTACATTTTAATGAGAGGTTTCAGGGAGGATCCTACTAATTATACTATTATAATCACCCTGTGTATATACAAACCGTTTTTCAGGTCACTTAGATCAGGTTAGAGGTGAGGCTAGTGTTTACTAGCATGGGGTTGCAGGAGCTGTTCGGGCTAGTGGTTGTTTCTATTTTACTTCCTTTTGGGTACTTGCAGTTTTCCTCCTTTCAGTTGTAGTACATTTGCATGGCATTACATATGTGCACTTGGGTTTCTTTTATATTTCTGTTCTGAGTTGGAGTTGGTTGGTGTCTATCTTATCTCTCTCTTCCATAAGTGTTCTCTTAGAGGGTAATGCCTCCCATTTGTGCTTTTACTATACCCTCGGTGCTAGTCACCAACCTGGGGCCTACTGGAGGTAGGACATCAGGGTCGTTATCTCCCTTCTCACATTTCTGACCCAGGAGGGGTACAATTTGTGGAGAGGGGGTTGTGAGAGTGTTGTATCAGAGGTCTGGTTGAGGGATAGGATGGATTTTGGAGTTAAAAACATGTGAATTTTCATGGGTTGGTAGGACAACGGTGTCATTCATGTTTAGCAAGTGAGGTAAACACTAGATACCAGGTAAGACATAGGCATTTAGGGCCCCCTGTGATCTGATTTATGGACCATTAAGTTTACAATGGCTACTAAACAAGGAGATACTAGTTGCAGGGTATAGACCTATGAAAGGATCATGCATCATTTTTCTGTGTTCTGGCATTTGAAAAGGAAGACCTTTGAATAGGTTGACCTAAAATGAAAAAAAAATTAATTAATGTGGAGTCTTCCAAATTCCAGGTTTATGAACTCTAACGGTTGTAAGTTTATAGGTATGGCTCCAGGCTGACTTCCTTGTCTGGTTTGTGTAGAAAATGTCTCGCAGATCGTCATGGGGTAGAGGTCGATAACGACGACACTTGGAGGACAACACTCTGAGAGTTTCTATGCCATAGTTTATAGAAGTATGAGGGATTTGTTTCAGATTCAGTCATAGAAGACTTATTGGAGGATGTTGAGATATGATTTAGTTCGATCTGTGCTTGGAAGGAGCACTGGATGAACTTGGTTGTGACGATGCTATGTGGAGCAGCAAGGTAGTGGTGGTTCTTGTACATAGGGGATCATGAGGAGTCAACGATCTCATGAGATAAGTTCTGAGACAGGATTAGAGTCGAGTTTCTTTCTTTGACTATAAATGTTTCCAGTCACCAAGAGCTTCTTACCCTTCAACAGGGGATCTCCAGTGTTTGAGAGTTTGGAATCCATTTCAGGAACCATTTACCATATGCTTCTGACCTACTATTAGATTATGAGGTCAGTGTGAGGCATTTCGAGGAGGCTTTGCATCTAGAGATCCAGCTCTAGGTCACCCCATTTATGTCGAAAACATATCTTGAGGTGTAGGCGAGGAAGAGGTTATCGAGAGGACTTTGGCCAGGACCGGATCATCACGAGAGGGTAATCAACATGATTCTTCACGATGCAGAGCTATGGTCCGGGGTTCTTGATTTTTTTGGCAGAAGGGTTTCCATTCAGTTGGGGGTAGGTCCCAGACCTTCACATGTCATTTCTCCAGAAGAAGCAACTCTCTGGCCTATGCCATGGGATTCAGTGTTTTTTTCTTGTGGTGGTTGTGTCCATCATCAGCAGGAGTGCCCTACCTTTCAGAGCAGTCACCATGCACTAGGCACTACGATCCAAGTTCCTCCATTGAGGCAGTTCTAGCTAATGCAGCAGTATCCAGTTGCACCAGCTTTAGATCATAAGAGGGTAGATGAGTCAAGAAGAGAACGACCCCATGATGCCCCCATCCTTAGAGGGTAGAGCGCGGTTGTGGTGGTGGTTGTCATCAAGGTTAGAGAGGCCATGGAGGAGGTCGTGGTCAGCTTCATGCTCTAGTGTTGCCAACTCCAAGAAATCCACAAGTCGTTCGAGGTACACTTTGGTTGTTTTCCATATTTGTGTATTCCTTGTTTGATTCATGAGAGACACACTCATTCATATCACCAACCCTTGTTTATGCTTTGTGATTTCAGGTAGAGATAATTACAGTGCCCTTGGCATTGACTACACTAGTTAGAGGTCGAACTGACCTGTTTGAAGTATGTAGAGAATGTGAGCTAGTATTAGGGCAACACTGCTTTTGGTGAGATTTCTTATGTTTACGAATAAAACCATACATTGTCATCCACATCATGGATTGGTTGTATTTGGTACATTCTATCATAGATTGCTTCATGAATATGGTCGTTTTCATTGGTGCGGATGGAGAGCCAGTGATGTTTGTTTGTGAGCGAGATCCTTGGATGGATCATAGGCATGTTCAATACTTATTATCCATGATGTATGACATGTTGCTGATTTCTTCATATGTTCAGCAGTTGGCGTTTCCTAGCGTCGTAGAGGAGTACCCTGATGTCTTTCCAGAAGAGGTTGTAGCATTACCCCCTCGACAAGAGATCAATTTTGGGATCGAGCTATAGCCAAGAGTGTCTCCAATCTCTATGTATCCACATGGGATAGACCATACTGAGTTACAAGACCCACATATACAGCTTGATGGTCTGTTACAGTGCGGGTTTGTTCGGTCAAGTGTGTCATAGTGGGGTTCACCAGTTTTGTTTGTGAAGAAGGCTGACGACAGTTTGCGGTTGTGTGTCTATTATCGTTGCTTAAACAGAGTGAAAATAAATAATCTCTATCCTCTTATGCGGATTGATGATATATTCGATCAACTAAAGGGTGCAAGTTGGTTCTCAGAGATCAATTTGTGGTTAGGATATCATCAGATGCGTGTGAAGGATGAGGATATCCCGAAGACTTCATAACGTTGTCATCATGGGAATTATGAGTTCGTGGTAATGATGTTTGGCATGATTAATGATCTATCTGTATTCATGGGATTGTTAAATTCTCTGTTCCGTGAGTTCTTGGACATGTTCGTGGTAGTTTTCATCGATAAAATCCTTGTGTACTCCAAATCTAAAGAGGATCATGCAGAGCATCTACAAGCCGTTTGGGGAGTTCTTCATCAACACTAGCTATTTGGGAAGTTGTCAAAGTTTGAGTTTTGGGCTCGAGAAGAGAGTTTCCTATGGCATTTTGTGTCCCAACAGGGAGTAGATGTGGATCCATAAAATATAGAACTAGTTGTGTCTTGGGAAGCCCCCAAGATAGTTTCAGAGGTGCGATGTTTCCTTGGTCTTGCAGGATACTAGAGGAGGATCGTAGAAAATTTCTCATGAGTTGAGACTCCTCTAACAGCTTTGAACAGGAAGGATGAGGCACTCATATAGACTGATCATTGTCAGGAAGCTTTCAATTATCTAAAGGAGATGTTAGTAAGTTCTCTAGTTCTTTATCTTCCAGTTGAGGAAATTCAGGTTGATGTTTTTTGCGGTGCTTCACATCTGTGGTTAGGCTGTGTTCTCATGTAGTATATTTCATTTGTTTCTTATGGGTCTTGGATGTTACATCCCCTTGAACATAACTATTCCACTCATGATCTTGAATTGGCAGCTGGGGTGTTTGCTTTGATGTTGTGGAGACATTACCTCATTGGTAAGCGCTTTCTAGTTTTCACTGATCATAAGAGTTTGAGGTATGTTTTCTCCCAGCATGACCTGAACTTTCGACAGCATTGGTTGATAGAGTTCTCAAAGGAATATGACTTCGAGATATCATATACACCTGGAATGGGGAATTTTGTTGTTGATGTGGTGAGCTGAAAGTTACGTAGTGATGCAGTGTGTGAATATGGTGATTCCTAGATAGTAATGGATTAACAATCAGCATTACATCTAATATGGGAGATGTTGGGGTAGAGGTTGTCTTTTTTAGATGATTGTACAACCATCTCTGATGCAGAAGGTGGACGATTCCTAGTTAGGAGATCTAGAGGTGGAGGTCTAGAGAGACTGAGTTGATTGTGGTGAGGCCCCTGATGGTTAGTCGGTGGATTAACAACATCAAGTGCTATATCATGGAAGGATTTTTGTTCCCTTTATGATGAACGAGATATTTCAAGATAGTTCCAGAGTTCCCATTAAGCAGTACATCCTGGAGTGACAATGATGTACTGATCCTTGAGGAGTTAGTTTTGGTGTCCTGGGCTAAGAGTGCGATTGCAGATTTTGTGTCTCGATGTTTAGTCTTCCAGATGGTGAAGGACAAATACCATGTTCCTGGTGGTATTCTCCAGCCATTAGAGATTCCTCATTGGAAGTGGGAGGACATCTCAATGGACATTGCAACTGGTTTACCTCGGTCTCAGAGAGGACATGATGCTATTTGGGTGGTAGTTTATCATTTAACAAAATCAACCCACATTATAACGATCAAGGAGTCGATCTCAGTAGATGTTTTGTCGAGGTAGTATCTAGAGGAGGTGTTGAGACATCATGGAGTCCCAATGAAAATAATTTCTGATAAAGATCCTCATTTTACCTCTGTAGTGGAGAGAGGTCTCCAACATGCTTTCAGTTCTCAACTTTGCCTTAGCACTGCATTTCATCCTCAAATAGATGGTCAGACAGAGCGAACCATCCAGACTCTTAAAGATAGGTTACACTCTTGTTTTCTTGATTTTGGAGGTTCATGGATGGGGAACATCCCCTTTTTGGATTTCTATTTCAATAATAGTTTTCACTCCACCATCAGTATGTATTTGTTTAAAGCTTTGTATGGTTGGCCTTGCTGTTCTCCGTTGTGCTGGATTGTGGTTGGAGAGTCAAAAATTCTCAGACCGAAACTAGTGAAGAATACAACAGAGATGGTCCAGGTGATTCATGAGAGGATGAAGACAATGAAAGATCTTAAAAAATCATACGTTGATAAAATAAGGAGACCCGTATAGTTTGATGTTGGGGATTATGTGTTTCTGAAGGTGACTCCCCGTCGTGGGAAGTGAAGGTTTGGTCATGGAAGTAAACTTTCTGCCTGGTTTGTTGGGCCATTTGAGGTGTTAGATCGTGTTGGAGCTGTGGCGTATCGAGTTACACTTCCCCCACAGATGAGTCAGATACATGATGTTGTCCATGTATCACAGCTCCGTCTTTATATTCACGATGACTCTCACATCATCTATTAAGGAGAGGTCGATGTTGATGATGATGCAACCATCGCGGAGTGACCTGTGGAGATTCAAGACCGCAAGGAGAAGGTGTTTCATTGGCATTCTATGCCCTTAGTTCATGTCTTGTGGCTACACAGTGGCATGGAGGAGAGTACCTAGGAATGTGAGTCATAAATATGTACTCAGTACCCAGATTTGTTTGATGTTTAACACTTTTCCTGTAACGACGATCCCTTTGTGGTTAGACCATTCATGTTTTATTTATGAATTTATTTTTTTGATTTTGTGGCTTGCTCTCTTTTGAGATGTATCTTGATGGGTGGTTGTTCGGGCCCCATTTTTTTTAATCATTATGTGGGTCTTGAATTCTAAAGGACGAGAATGTTTTGAAAGGTATCTGATGTAATGGCCCAGACCTATACGGTCCATAACATTGTGAAAATGTGGTGTTTGAGGTGTTCTAGGAGGTCAATGTGACTTATCCCCAACACTTTACAAAATTTCAAATTCTGTGAACAGTTCCATCATTGAACAGTTCTATCAATAACCTATAATGGTAAGTGAACAATATTTAATTGGTGTGGTTTAGTGAACAATGTTCTATCAGTGAGGTTCAGTGAACAGTGTTCTAACGGTGAGGTTTAGTGAACAATGTTCTATCGGTGAGGTTTAGTGAATAGTGTTATATCGGTGAGGTTCAGTGAACACTATCGGTGAGATTTAGTGAACAGTGTTTCCAAAACTGTGAGGTCTATCGGTAACCTCTATTGATAACCTCTAACGGTAGGTGTACAGTAACGGTAGGTGTATAGTGTTTCCAGAATGGTGATGTCTATAGGTATCCTCTATTGGTAACCTCAAAAGATCGGTGTATAATAACTGTAGGTGTACAGTAACGGTATGTGTACAATGTTTCCTATAATGGTGAGGTCTATCGGTAACCTCTATCGATAACCTCTAACATTAGGTGTACAGTAACGGTAGGTGTATAGGGTTTCCAAAACGGTGTGGTCCATTGGTAACCTCTATCAGTAACCTCTACTGGTAGGTGTATAGTAACAGTATGTGTACAGTAATGGTAGTTGTGCAGTGTTTCCAGAGTGGTGAGGTATATCGGTAAACTCATTCAGTAACCTATAATTGTGGTGTATAGTAATGGTAGGTGTATAGTAACGGTAGGTGTAAAGTATTTCTAGTTTCCTAGAGTTTCACCCCTTTGACGTTTCCTTTAACATAAAATACAATTAAAGCCTTATTTTAAGGACTCTTATGGCTGATTCAAAGTCCATAAATCCAATATTAATTATTCCTATGGCTCGGTATGTTTTTACTTGGTCAAACCGCATGGGTTAATGTGATCTGAATTTAATGGGGAATTTAGCGTATCTTAAATCATCGCCCCATTAAATCTTTAAAATGGACAAGTTATCTTCCTTTCTTGTTCTTCCTCAATGTTCTTGGCTATGAGACGAAATAACCTTTCAATCCTTCCTGTAGAAGTTTCAAAATCATACTTTACTCCTTGGATGGGTTCCACTCTGTTTTGATGCAACCAAGCTATATCGATCAATCTTTGATATAAGTTATGATTTATCATCATTCCTTTAGGGATCATCATCTCCTATTTATCCTTTCCATATTATATCATGTAATCTCCATGCTTCTAATGGCAGTTTTCTTGTGGTTTGGTTGGTGCGGTCGTACCGTGGCATCCCCGGGTGGATGCAGTTGTCGCAAGGGGAGGATCGAGACCCATTGTGTGGATAAAGAAGGCGAGGAACTGTTTGAGGTAGGGGATTCATTGCTTTTATTTTCTTTTTCAGGAAACTGTATTGTTACCATGTTTAATCCCACTAGATGACAATGGAATTGACATAATAAATATTTTAACTGGTTAAATAATTTGATATCGATCATATGTTATTGCCTCTTGTTTTTCTAGATAGTGTGATATCTATGATTTCTTTGCTTAGCTGTTCATTCTTGATGGAAATCGATAAAGAACATAAATTGGGATTAATTAATGATTTTTTGTCTAATGATATTGAGTCATGTAAACGAATTTGGTTCTTTTTTTAATTTAATGTATGTCAAATTGGCGCAGTAAGAATGTTTAATTAATTGATATAGCTTACTGATTAGGTTTCCTAAATTTGGAACCTTCGAATAATAAATATGCTAATTCAAGATGGATTAATGGACTGATTGTTTGATAATTCCTTAAAGGGTTATGAGTTATCCTCTTGATTGTTAAAGGGCCAAGAGCCCAATGGATGTGATGTTTGTTTTTCATGCTGCTTGTGTTGTGATGTGATCCTGGATGGGTGTTGTGATATGTGGGGGTATAGAGGCCTTTTGGTTATGGTGGCAGGTGATTCCTAGAGTGGCGAGATGCATAGTTTTACGCATGTAGGTGTCGGGAGGACAATAGGGTTGATGGAATGGTAAGGATGTGATTGTTGGATGCTTACTGATTCTTTTGGTTGTTTATCTTCTTTACATTTCCCCACTTTTCAAGGAAGATGTTCTTACATATCCTTCATCTAAAAGAGGCAGAGACATGTGGGGTATACCATGTTCTTTTCGTGATTACATTCTCAAGGAAGGATGGGTATATGCTCATGATATAAGTGGCAAAGACTCGATGGGTAGTACATCTACTCACCGTGTTGATACCCCTTGTGATTAGTAGAATAGAATGTTTTTCTAGAGTTCTTCAGAATTTGGGAAAGTAATTCTATAATGAATAATTTAATAAATGGTGTAAACCAATGGGGTATCTGTTTGCCGGTACATAATGATGAGGTTGTTATTTTGAAGGAACAGTTGACTTTGGGTGTGATGATAATAAAATTTAATGTGGAATTTTTCATGGTTAATTAATGTTTAAAGAATTAATTATCATAAATTGGAACTGATAAAAAGGGAATGAAGTAATATAATAAAGTGCTTTAAATGGTTGTATGTTTATAAGATACATAGTCTTAGAAGTAGTAGCCCAGAGTCTGAGAGACATTAGTTGCAGTTGTGTCAAGGACTAGGTTATGCCCATAGTGTGGTTGTGAGATATAATATATCTTGTAATTTTTGTGTTTCAATATGCTACTCAACCCTTTCAGTAAGGGAAACTGACACCCCATAGATTCTGAGCCCTGGGGGGTGTATTTTGCCTAACATTTTAGTGGGAGGATGAATGGCTGACTAGCCCCTTTGGGCCCATCTCTCATCTCTTGGTAGTTACTTGTGCTGGTAGGCAAAATAGTTTTTTTTCACATATATGTCTGTAGAGGGCTGTAATGGCTTGTTATTATTAACACATATATATTCTAGGTATAGTATTCTATGGACTACTATTGGTGTAATGTGTATAGGCTGTGATGGCTTGAGGAACCTTACTCGGTGCGTTGGCTGTAATGGATTGAGGTATAGTACCCGAGGTATGATTCACGTTATGGAGGCCATGGTGGATCCCAGAAACTACCTGGTTACATTTCAAACATGGACGTGGTGGTTTTTTTGCATGAGGTACACATTGTGGTGCTTCGCCCAGGTGTTTGGGGGAAAGATTTTTTAGAGTGAGATGCTTAAGACGCATGACATTGAGGAAAAGCGGAAAACTAGTGGGAAAGTAGTAGCATGGTACCCTTGATATTATTTATTATATGACATATTTTGGCATGCATTACTTGGTGATAGTATCCATGGTGTGGTTGGGAACTTAGTATACATGTTTTGGTGATGAGGTAGTTTCACTTGTTGTTCACTATGCATTAGCATGCTTTCTTTACTTTTGAACGAGTGTCTTTGCGGAGTATCGTACTTAGTATACTATTATACTCACCCTATGTATATAAAAACAATTTTTCAGGTCACTTGGAGAAGGTTGGAGGTTAGGTTGGTGTTTACTATCTTGGTGATACAGTAGTTGTACAGGCTAGTGGTTGCTGCAATTTTACTTTATTTTTGGTACTTGAATTTTTTCCCTTTCAGTTGTAGTACTTCTGCATGGATTTACATATTTTCACTTCGGTTTATTTTATATTTCAGTTCTGTGTTGGAGTTGGATGGCTTATATCTTATCTCTCTCTTAATCATGTCTTCTCTTAGAGGGTAATTCCTCCCATTTGTGTGTTTACTATACCCTTGGTGCTAGTCGCCAACCCGGGGCCTACTGTAGGTGGGACTCGGGGGTCATTATCTCCCTTCTCACATTACCGACCCAGGAGGGGTACACTTTGTGGGGAGGGGGTCATAAAAATATTCATGTATTGGTACTATTTTTTCACTCTTTGGTATATAATATAGTTATAAATTTATTTTAAAGAAAGCCTGGAATTACCCTATCTTCTTTTAGAAATACATGTTCGCTAATAACAATGTTTTCTAAAAATGGTTTGAAAGAATATTGAAATAATCTCATAATATATATAAAATAACTTTATACACTTTTTTTCTTTTAAATTTTTTTAAAAGGAATCTTCTTGTGACATTTTGAATGAGACCTTTTTCTAATGTTTTTAGCTTGAATAAGGAATGTCCTTTTTACCTCGTACGACATGTACTGATTTACGCAGTATAAATTATTAATGATTTATTTTCATTTTTAAGAGGATAATTTTTAAGAAATTTTTTTAAAGCATATTTTCAGGGAAATCGATTCAAAAGTGATTTGATGATTCTTTGATAAGTTTATATGGAAAATGGTTTTCAAATAATTTTATTTTTTAAAGAGACTTTTTTCAATGAAGAAATGATATTTCACTCAAGAAATGTATTCAGAATATAATTCGAAATTATTTTATATATAATATAACATCCATTGGGGTTAATCATTCCATTTAGTGTAATTATCCAAAGGTTTCATTTATATTCATTATTAAATGGTTTATGTTTTAATTGAATGATACTTATGACACATATTTCAATTCCATTGGTTTTATAATTCTAAAACCCACTTCTTTTCATGGATTATTCTACCATTAGGTGATTATGAAACCTATATCATTTCATAGATTATGATGTGATGAAATTTAAATGATACCCATTTCATTTAATGGTAAATGTTTTGATTTTTTTAAAACCTAAATCTTTTTATGGGGCATGATATGATCAAATTTTTATGATCTTGTGGAAAATGTATGAATAATTTTATTATTATATTGGGGGAACCCATATCTTCCTCCAATACATTGGGTAATGATAGATTCATATGATTTCAAAGGGTATATGGGTCATATCCCATGCCTAAAACCATGAAAAATTATGGGTTTTAGCCCAAGCCTAAAAATATTAAGGTACATGGGATATAGCCCAAGCCTAAAAGTAAAAGGGTACTTGGGTTATATCCAAAGTACAAAAAAACAAGGTACACATGTTGTAGCAAAATCTCCGAAAGAAGAAGTTACATGGGTTTTATCCTAATACCGAAAAAAAGAAGGTACACGAGTTGTAGTCCAATCCTGAAAGTAATAGGGCACCAGGTTATATCCCAATATTGAAGGTAAGAGGGACCACATGTTGTAGCCCAAGAAAAAATATAATAGAGTACATGGGTTGTCAGCCCATGATCAATGATATTACATGGGTCATACTCCAAGCCTATCAGTTTATAAAGGTCTTGGTAGGCAGACTTGAAATAAGATTTTGTATTCTTATATGTGATCTACAAAGTCTATGTCTTATTCTTCAATTATGATTCCTTGGCTCCTGATGATTATTTCGTTTTTGATTCATGTCTTATGAACTATCAATATTTATCCCATTACTCATGTTTTCTAAATTCGATATGCAATATATTAACCTCTAATGTTATGATAACATTAATATTCCCTTATTTTCAAGTTAATGCTTTCTTGTATCCATTATTTTCCCTTACTGAGTATCTGGGATCATCCCTTTTTATGTTTACTTCCCCAGGTTATGAATATATATTTAATGTATGATATTTATAATAGGGGTTCCAGTGTTTGAGAACCTAGTGAAATAAAATGTATCTCATTGCATACAAGTGCTTACAATTCCATGTTTCCAATGACAATAAACAAATATAGTAGTTGGAAAGCCATTTGTAAAATGTTTTTTTAGTATTCTGCATAAGTTCTTTTTGATAATGTATACAAAGAATAGGTTAATATAGTTGGTATCACATAAGTAATTAGTTATCCATTAGATGATAGGATGATAAAACCTTAGTGAGATCCTTAAGTACATGTCTAAGGATATGTATAAGGATAAGGAAAATTATAGTAAAATATCCTTGAATTTTGGTAAAGGATAATGTGATATGTTTACTAGAAATACATCCATTTTGATATAATAATAGTGGTGTGGTTCTTTCACAGATGTACCTGGGGGTAATAACTCTGAAAATACGTTTCTTCCCTCACTCAGGGTATTCTAGTAAATGTAAATTGGTCTTTCAGCATACCTGGTTTGACACTCCTAGGTAATATTCATTGGGAATTCAAAAAAACCTTACAAACCTTCATTAATGACATATATTGAAGTTGTTTTTGAATAACCTTGTTATACCTATGGATTCATATATTATGGAAGCTATCATAATCTAGAGATCCCATATGTGACTTTTCATGATTATGTGGTTTTTCTCTATGATAATTGTTTCTTACTTTATGTTTATTGGATTTATTTAATGGATGGATCCTAAATTAACCTTGTTAATGGGGATTTTTATGGAAAATGAAGTTATATTTCTCATGAGGATCCAAATTCATTGTGTGCTGTAATGAAAAATATCATTTGTTTCCATATAATACTTCCTATAGTTATGAATCATTATGAATATCCAAAATATCAATGGATGGAACAACATTCTGTTGAGTCCTTCATAAAGCAACATCCATATTCAATATGTGGGTCTTATGATCCACTTTTTTCTAAAAACTTGAACTGTACCACTAAATATATATTCAATGTTCTATATTGTTCATATAATGAGAAATTCATTCTTTTTGTTTACTTGTTATAAGTTGAAGCAGAGCAGTGATTGACTCTAATCATGAATATTAGTTAAAAAGATGAAATTAAATCTATGGATTGGGATGAGTTCAAGAACTTATTCTTCAATAAGTACGTTCCTTCTATTCTTTGTATGATGATGGAAAATGAGTTCAATGAGTTGATGCAAAAGGACTATTCATTTTTCGATGCATATGAGTCTAATTTATCAAGATATGTGAGGTACACTTCTCGAATGATAATCAAACTAGATAGTAAGGTTGATTAGTTATTTGATGTCTTAAATACAATTGTGAGATAAGTGTTGTCCATACGATACATTTCGAACTATGAAGGGATTATTCATTGTACAATCAAAGTTGAAATAGTGGTTGGAGTTATGTATCAATATCATAGTTTTAACATGAATAGGAATATGGTGTTCAATGGGAAATCAACAAAACATGGAGATAAGAATATGACCCTTCATTTGTTCTCTATTTATGGAAAAAAAATCAGGGTGGGAACATTCTTATAAAATCTTCTAAGTGTTTTTATTGTGGACTGGAAGTAAATATAGACAATAAACATACAATTGATTAGAAAAAAGTAATATACTGATGTCAATAATGAGAAACATTTATTGGACACACCTCCCACACTTCAGTGTTTCAATTGAATGGAGTTTGAACATATCTATAAAAATTTAACAAATCCATGGGTAAATAATGGTGATTAGTGCAAACAACTTATGAAGACAAAGTAAAAAAATAGAAACCATATTCAATCAAAATGGATGTAGTGAAACAAGATAATTGGGGAACTCCATAATCGGGAATTTTTGATGGGATTTTTGTAAAAATAATAGTTATGAAAATCATGTTGATCCTTTAGTGGAACTTTTTAAGATTATAAAATTTTGATTATTTCTCTACAAGAATTTTGGATTAATAAAATCACATTGATTATCATGATTTACATGGATGATCCCATGCTTCCAATAGAAAAGTTTTTTTAAGAGAAGAGCTTGTTTATAGTAATAAATGGTGAATTATATATTAAAATTATTCATATTTTCTAAAATGAATTAAGGAAATTTGTATTATGAACATGTTTTCAAGAGAATATATGTTTAAGGTACCCAATTTTTTAGTATGTGATGAATCATGGGGACCAATGTTAAGCTGATTACATGAACCTCTTTCTAATTTTTTCTATTTTCATCTTTGATATGGGTTTTATGGTTAACCAATAATGAAATGTTTATGTTAAAAATTGGATGAATTATTTATTTATTAAGGTTTTAATGAAAAAATAAGTTAAAATTCTATTTAGTGATTAATATTATTTAATGTATTTTCATATTATTTTGAAAATCATGTTAGTGTTGTTTTAGAAAGGGAAAATATATATATGTTGAGTAGCAACCAATAAAGTCCGGAAAGGCAATATGTCTTGAACCCATGACTGAAGGATGATAAGGGTTTCTTACCTACCACTAGCCTATGTGATTAACTGGTAAATGTATAATTATTTTTTGATGAATAATTATTTTTGATGAAACTATAGTGTTAATGTTTATGTTTGTAGATTAATGTAATAACCATATTGATTTTTAACATTAGTTATTTATAAATAGTTATAATTTTAATTATTTTATATGACTTAAGATCTAATAAAAGTTTATATTCTCACATCAAGAAACAATGCTAATCTCTAGACATCCATTAAATCTGGTGATGGATGAATTAGAAATTGATAAAAGAGCCAATAAATAATTATTTTATTATAGAAATATATCATGTAATTATATTTTCTTATATTCATGTTCAGTAAAATAATTACTCTACGTTGGGATAATGATAAAATGAATATGTGTTGTCCTAATACATTATTTTTTTGAACCAATGTCCTTTTAAATCATTATAAATTTATGAATTTGACGCCCTCAACTTTTTATGGATAATTCACTTATTAATGATTAATGTAATCAATCAGTCCCTATAAATATTTACTCTTTTCCACTATGTCCAATATTCACTCCCAACCAATGTTCTCTAATATGTTAACATAGTTATATGATACTTTGGGTAACAATTGTTGTTCACACCTTCCCTTTTTAATGGTTTTTTAGTATCCATTTTTATGATGTGGTTTTTTAGGAATGAATTGTTTAATTATTAATCCTTTAATATACTAGATCTATTTCAAGGATGAAATTCATTTTATGTGGGGTAGAAAGTTACACCATGAGATATTGTGAATTATTGTACATCACATTAATTTAATATTGTGAAATTTTTCATCTCACAAAACACATGAAATATTTTTATTATTATTAATCACAAATTCAAACATTTCATTCAAACTGAACTGACATGGATTTCGTTATACATAACACTGACTTCGTGTACGTTATAATCAACACTGAGTTTCTACAAAGGATTATTTTATTATTATAATTTTTTAAATGAGATAATTGAAACAGAGTTGTTAAACATAGTAATATGAATAGTAATAAACAATTTTCAAATATTGGTTATAATTTTGGTATAAAAATAAAGCAATGATATAATGAAAGGTAAAATTTTTCATAAAGTCATTCTATATTTAAAAATGCAATTTTAATGTCCTTTATTGAAAAACAATAAAATAAATGTTATACTTATTTAGAAATTTATTTTATTAATAAAAAAAATAATTTTTTAATTTTGAATATCGAAATTATATTACAACGAATTTTTGGGATTTTTCATAGAAACATCATTTTTGGATGAGTAGTCAAAAATATCAGAATTTAATTCAAATTTTCTTTTTCATAAATTTATTTGTAAGGTTAAATAATATATTAAATTTCTTTCTTTGTTTAATTAGATAATATTTTTGTGATTTAATATAATTTTGTTCACTATGATCAATTTATCTTTAAAATTAAGTATAAAAAAATTGAAATCATTTTAATATTTTTACTATAAAAACCCACATTGTCGACCTGACTGTAGGATTAATTTTAAATTAATTTCTGCCAATTATATGATTAGAATTTGGGAATGTAGATTCCACATTTGGAATAAGAATAATTTATAATGTATGATAAGGTCAACATAATGTTTGACCAAAAATATTAGTGAAACTGAATAAAATTAATTACTATAATTAGGATAATAATTTGGTTAACCATAAATTTAATACTTAAAATGACCTAAAATCTTTTCAAACACCCATAGGTTGGCAATTATTCATACACGAACATTCCTTTCATAGTATCAGTTTGTTTGGTATGATTTTTTTATGAACAAATGTGTGTACATGTTACTTATTTTAAAAAATTCCAACTGTTTCCTTCCCTTCCCTATAGAAGGACACCACCACTTCTACTTCTTCACATCATTCAAAATACTTAGGTTCAGAAAGTATCTACAATATAAGATTCATAATATAACTATATTTCTCATAGAATCCTCTCATTTGGTATTAATAAAACTAGTGAATCATTTTGGGACAAACCAAAATGGGTTTCCTGATTAAGAGGTAACATCTTCTCCCAATCCCCTTTATATTATTTTCTTTCTCCACCCCTCCACTCTCCTTATTACTTGATTTTATAAAGATGAAAGTATCATAAATATGCTAGGATGTTTTTATTATAAGTTTTATTCCTATAATTACACACACATTCATCTAATGTATAACAAGCATATTTTATATATCGTCGGTGAACTACCACCTCACTAAACGGTGATTGTTAATTTTCCTTTTACCACCTCTTAGGAAGTGTGGACTACGACCCCCTAAAAACAATTTTATTCATTCACACACTATGTGGAATGTATTAAAGATAAATTTAGATAACATATATGATATATATAACATTTTAATTTTGTTGTAATGAAATTATGCACATATATTAATATATTTTATTTTCTTTCATTCTTTCAATACGACAATAAAAACGGAAACAACATCCATTCTTAAGTAAGACTTACCATATCGATGAACAATGTATTCCATTTTATACTTATATATTATATATATTATTATTATATAAATATATTGAATATAAATGATATTTAAATCATGTTTTACATTCTATAATTTATCATATAAGTATAAGGATCAAATATATAACAAATTAAGACACATGTGTAGAACAAAGTGAATATTTCCCAAAATGAATCCTTAAAATAGGATTGTTAACAAGAGGGTAATATAATGTCATAATCACACCATATATAGTATTATTTATTAGAATATGGTTCTATAAAATAGTTATAAAAATATATATTTTTTAAACTAGTGGTTTGAACAAGCACAAAAACAGTCAAGACACATGGTAATGGAATTTCATCTCACTTTTTATTTTCATCAGATACATGCTTTATTCACCACCCAGTCCTTTTCTGTGGTGCATATACATACCATGGATGTATTAAATTATTAATATAATTAAATTTATGGTTTTTTACATATGAATTTTATGATATTTCTCTGATGGGGTTTATTTTTCCAATGTGGCCAAATCGGTAAAGTAATTTTGTCACAATTTTCCTTCCTTGAGGCACATGCCATGTTATGAAACTATATTTTAAAATGAGGAGTATATAATACCATTAAAAGGATATATCATGAATATTATTATTTTCCTGATATTTGTATTTTTTCAGTAATTTTATTTTGATTAATATAGAGCATGGTCTAAACATACAATGATTTAACAGTTTATTAAAAAAATCAAATCTCTTTTCGAGGTTATTTATATCTATTCCCCCTTTAATGAAATTTTATAATCAATATATTATAAATCAAAAACATTTTCCTTTCTTCTTCAAAAAACATTTTCCTTTCTTAACATGTCATACAATTTTAAATTAAAAGAAGTTGATTAAATATAAACATGAAAACATTTAAATGAAGCTTCATGGAAATAATGTTTTAAAAATCCATTCATGCCGTAAAAGTTAAAAAAACATTATTCTCGTACTTTTTTTGGAAAAGTTAAAAAGTACCTCGTACGAAAAAAGACAAAAGATTCCTTTCATATCTTTTACTAAAAACTCACCGAAGGGTAAAATTGGATTTAAAAAATTGTAGGTGGATGAAAATAATATTACATATTGAGGAAACATGGATGTGGATGATAAAATACACCCCATTAAATACCATAATAGAAACATTCTCAGATAAAAATGAGATTGTGATATTTCCCTTACCTTAGGTCTGATTTGCTTCGTATGTGTCCAAACCTCCTCTTCTTTGAAGTGCTTCTTTGAGACCTCTTTTTGGGTACTAAATAAGACTTTGAAGAAGAACAAAACCTCGAGGATGTTTCTAGAGAAGTGGAGAGGAGAAATTGGCAGGGTTTGGCCGAGCATGAAGGCTCAATGTGGTGTAAGGAAGAGGGGGAGGAGGTGCCCTTTTATAAGGGAGGAGAGGGGCACCTTTGGAATAACAAAAACTATTATTTTATTATAATGTAAAATTCGGTTTTAAATAGCTCCAAATTAATTTATTTCGATGCGAAGGTGGGGATGGGTCGATATCCTCTCATCCAATAGAATTTAGAAAAGTTTAGGTTCCTATTTTAACCTTATCATTTAGAATCAACATTAAGTTAAATAATTTTACTTTTACCGTGTCTTCTTGTGTTCTTACACTATAAAGTTAATAAACATACTATAACAATCCAAACGAACCCCAAGTTGTTTATTATTAATAGATATAACCTTATCTAAGTCATTTGGCAGAACCATAGATTTTTAGGAATAAAATAACAATTAATAATATAATATTTGTTTTAAAAACTATTTTATGACAATTTTGACACTATTTAGTAATTGATTTTTGTGAAAATCATAACAGAATTATTAGATCGAAAAAAGTTAATTAAATCAATATTAACATGTCATATTAAATTATAAAATTAGTGGAATTCATAAAAAGTATCAAATTACACTTATTTGGGTATTTATAATATCAATTATTCTAATTTTTTACTATTATGGTAATTACTGCATCATCATTGTGTCATAAATAAATTAAATTATTTAATGTCTAAAAATTATAAATAAAATATCATTATGTAGGAAATATTATTATATTTCTAATGAATATTTAAAATTGTATTTATATTATGTATAACACTATATTAAAAATGATTTAGTAAATACACTTTGATTTTAACTCTTTTAACTCTTATTTGAATTAAATAATAATAAATGTACTAATCTAATCCAAGTGGGGCTAAATGGTAATATTTTATTCATAAGGTTGTTTTTAATCGAATTACACTTATCCAATTGAATTAGGACATGTGTTAGGGTAATAATAATATCATTTTTACCCTTAATTACCCTATTTACTTTTAACCGTGGTAAAAAAAAGTAAAAAGTTACTATTCACCAAAAAATTATTTTCATCTCAATGAACCACATTTTCTATACTGACATTAACCATGTCTCTCAGATTTTTGAAATTCCACTCATAGAAGTGGTAAAATTAAGTTTTATGAAAAATTCATTTTTTTAACTACCACTTAGTGGTTTCACTATTTATCAAAAAAATAAATGTTTCCAGAATAATACAAAAAATTAGTCCTAAGCTATATTTGATATTATGAACTCAAAAATGATGTCTATTTTACCAAATTCAAAACATATCAGTTGCATTAATTAATTTAAAAATTAATTCCCTTAGTCAAAACAAATAGCGTGTTCTTAAGAGATTTTAACTATCAAAAACTTGACACTTGTTTATGTTTGGTTTAAATGTGAAATTACATCCAATGACCAACATTGTATTAAATTGTAAAAATATATTCTAAATATACTTTAAAACCACTCAAATTAATAATTTATCACTATTTATTATTTCTATTGAAAAAGTTGTTTTTATTTAAAATATAGCGTGTTTTTACTATTTATCAAAATATGAAAGTTACCAGAATGATATGAAACTTTATCCAAAGTAAATTTTTATTCCATGATTCCAAAGAAGAATTTTATTTTGTCAAATTTAACTTATAAACATTTCAAAAACTAGATTTAATGTGGGTGCGCCATCAAAAGGCGGCAAAAACTGCATTTTTTTAAAAATACTTATTTTACCCGAAAAATTTATTTTGTTTTTATACCATGTTTTAGAAAATGTGCAAGACGAATAATAATGTTATAAGATTCAAAATTTAGTTAGTACTATTCATAGTGGCTAGTTCATAATAATATTATAATAATATATCGTTGTTTAGTAAAACTCGTTATTGCGTACAAAACACGCTATTGAGGAAGGTCGCTATTGCGTGTAATGCAAGCCAAGTCAGTGTTGCGTTTTGTGCAAGAATCCTTCATTGTTTCTTATAACATAATCCAACCATATTTCATTTATACATTGAATATATATATATATATATATACTCAATGTTGCGTAGAATAACTATTATCAAAATTGTGTGTAACATGATCCATGAATATTGTTGCGTATACTGCAAGATAATACGGTGTTGCGTATAGCGCAAGGTAATCTTGGTGTAGTATACAACACAAGACATAAAAAGAATATTTTTCCTAAAATCTAGGGGTGTTACATTCTACCCCCTTAAAATGAATTTCTCCCTCAAAATTCATCGGAGTTATAAATGGTTTACTACTCCAAAGTTTATTTAATAGAAACCCACATCGTAAAAAGGAATACCAAAACCAATATTTAAAAACAAAAGTATGAAACTTGACGGTTACCCAAATAAACTAATCACTGGGTTTCCACATAGGTGAAAATATGGATATGGAAGAGAAATCATACCATCATGTTCTGATGGAGAGTGGTAGAGAACATGGCAATGGAAAAGCGAGCAATCACAAAGCCATAAATTTGTGACGATCTAAGGTACCATTTGATTCATCAGATATAAGAGCACTAGGACAACATTTTTTGTTTTCAAGATCATTTCCCTAAAGTTGATGAAATTGGAATTAGAAGAAATACTTTCGTGATTTTGGTATAGTCTTACCGTTTTTCGTTCTTTGGACAATTTCCACTTCATCTCATAACGAAATGAAGTTGAATTTGTCATTCGTGATGTGTTAGCAGATCATGTGATAGAATGATGGGTCATTCCATCTGTCTCAAACAAAAGGTTAGAAAAGTTATCAAAAAATACAGAAGTCCATCTAGAGTGAGATTAATCATATATGGTTCCTAAAATGGACTTATACTTCATATATCACACTGCTTAATATAATAAATCTAGTTTCTACTAAATAGGGACTTCCTGTAGGCCAGTGGTAGGCGATAAAGGCTAGTCACACTTCAGTTGTTGGTTTGATTCCCACAGCCTTGTCCGACGTGATGGGTTGTCGCCCGTCCTGCAGGTTGTCCTTTTTCTAAATCTATATTACTATAACATCCCATCAACAACATCAAAAAAGATTTATCCTTAAACAATACTATCTTATGTCCAACATAATCCATTCCAATCTTTAAGATTATCTAAAATACTTCGGTCTAAGCTCATATTATAAAGAAAATGATCACGTGAATGCCATCATTTATCCCCCATATATCATAAGATATATCTTGTTAGTCAAATTACAAACATGTGAATACCTTAATCATGTATTCTCTTGAAGAATTAATGCCCATTAATTGAACCATAGTGAAAACATGAATGCAGTTAAAAGATAACACTTTCCACATACCAAAATCCTCAAAATTCTATATACTCAAACCATGATATCACTTATTCTTTATATCAATCATGAGCTCATGAATACTGTCAAATGTTTCATTTTCTCGTTTCCCCTTCATTATGAACATATCATCTTTTTTTCCAAAAATATCTCAATCACTTTACATGGTTACCGATACCATAAAATTATTGAAAACCATAATAGACAAATACATAAATATTCCAATATTACACTATACTATATACAACATTATTCTAGAATCCAATTACATAAACACTTTATCATTCCACCACATCGTTGTCATATTCAACATCGCCAATGGTGATCGCATGTGACTTACCATTGTCCTTTTCCTTAAGTGGATGTTCATGTTGATCATCACTAACCCTTGGATTAGGGAATTTATTAGCATAATGCCCCATTTCCTTACACTTGAAGCATTGAAGTGTAGTAGGTTCATTCTGTGTATCCCTTCCTTTGTTTGCATCATTAGGAATCTTCTTCCCATCATTGCGACATTCAAATGCCTGATAACCTTCCTTTCCACATTTGAAACATTTACTTGTCCCTTTAAGACAATCTCCACCATGCTTCTTTCCACACTTTGAGCATAAGGAAACATTCATCTTCTTTTCACCATTATTCTGAGATTTCTCCTTGAACTCCAACTTTCGTTTCTTGTCAAAACTATGAGATGGATAAGTAACACCAACTTCCATTTCTACCTTGATAACACAACGCACAATTTCTTCATAGCTACTGAAGTCTCTAATAGCTAATGCCCTTCGAAGATTTGGTTTTAAGTTACTGAAGAATCGATCAACATTACTTTTAGGTTGGATGATAAATCCAGATGCATACCTTGCACGCCTTGTAAAATTCGCTTCGTATATACCAACAAATTCATCATCCTTTTTCTTTAGTTCAAGAAACACATTCTCCATCTTTTTCTGAAGAATACGAGGGAAATACTTATTGAAAAATAAGTTATTGAACTCATCCCATTCCATGGACTCAACTTCATCTCTTTTATAGCATCCCGTTTTTTTATAACATAACTTTCATTCCATTACACGGAACTGAGGATCTTTAAGGTTTAGTGTCTTGGAAACTAGGAACATAATACATGAAAACAACATAAAACATTCTTCTTAAACACTTGAAAGCATTCTCCTTATGTTCATCCTAGGTTCATTACTGCATCTCATAACCTGGGGACATACATCAAAAGAAAGGGTGAGCAAAAGGCCCAGTAAGGGAAACAAGATGAACATTTTACATGTGAACTTGATATAATTCAATAAGGACATGAAAAGAACTTTAAGGCATGAGAAAGAAATCAGGAGGCATTTCATAATAAAAACAACATTTTTCATAACTTGAAGATGTGGCTACATCATTTAACATATAAAATCATGATCATATCACCAAGGTCCATCCCCAAGGTGTCATTTGAAAATTACCAAGGTTATTCACCAATGTATCGTGAAAATTGTAATCTCTAGTGGTTACATCATTACCCAATGCATTGGAGCGCTATCAGGGCGCACCCTTAAATTTGCCTTTATTATCATGTGAGCCACATATATCATCATCAAACATTTCATAAATAACCCACATAGCATAAAATAAATGGGTTTCATTTCATAATCATAACGTTTTAAAAACTGCTTTAAAAACATGATCTTTACGTCACTTTAAACCCACGGAAAGGGAAAGCGGGTCTCATGTATGTAAATCCCAGAATTTAAAATGGAAAATTTTGATATATATGTGAATACCCTTGTAGAAATAAGAGCTTTGAGTATTAACATTATAACATAAAATAATTTTGAGAAAAGAGGGAGAGGCATTTTGAGACAAAAATTCTGCAGCATAACGGCTATGTTTTGGGGTTTTAGAAAACATTGAAAAGAGAGGGGACATGGGTCACCCACTCATAAATGATCCATAAAACAGTAGGGGACAGAATAAGAAGGATATATGGACATGGTAATGAAATTTGAAGGACATACCATTTGAAATGAAAAACATGGAAGGAAGACAAAAATTAGATTTCTCTTATGAAAATTCGGCAGCCTAACGGCGTCACTTAAACTTCAATAAAAAGGAATTGACAAGATCAAATAGGGTCCCTCATCATATGATCATAAGAGATCAGTATGATAGATATAGAGATCATACCCCAACATAATAAAAAGGAACTTGAAAGACTTGACATGAAAGTAGAACTTTGAAAGGAATGAGAAGGGTGAAAAAATCCCTTAAAAATTCGGCAGCCTAACGGCGCCACTTAAACTTCAACAAAAATGAATTGAAGAGGTCAAATAGGGTCTCTCATCATATGACCATAAAAGATCAGTATGATAAATTTAGAGATCATACCCCAACACAATAAAAAGGAACATGAAAGACTTGGATGAAAATGGAACTTGAAAACGAGGAAGGTGAAAGAATCCCTTAAAAATTCGGCAGCCTAACGGCGCCACTTAAACATTCTTAAAATGAATTGATGAGAGCAAGGGGGGCCTCTCATCATATGAACATGAAATGGGCAGTAGGATGAATATAAAAGAACATCCTCCAACATAAGAATATGGAGCATAAAAGAAATGACATAAAAGAGATTACTTGAAAAGAAAGAGAGAGGTCGGATCCCATACCTTAAAACGTGACTTTTGAAACTCAAAGGATTGGACCTTGAGGGCTTGGGGGCACCTTGGGAGGACTCTTTGGGAGGTAAGAAGACCAGAACATCGTTGGGGGAGAGTTGGGAGTGAAAACTAAAGGAGGAAAGGGTGGGTATTTATAGGGAAAGTGAGGGAACAAAGCATTAATGGCCAAGGGACACCTCACATGTGCTTTTCTCAAACCCATGTGCTCTCCCTTGGCATTTATCATGGAGTTATGCCACATGGGGCCCCCAAAACAATAATTCATCACCCTTGGCCGGCAAACCCTCAAAAGATCTCATGACATCATCATGACACCGTTATGATGTCATTAAACATACTGAAACCCTAAAACTGTATTTTTACTATTCACTGAAAATTCAACTTTCTCAGAAAAATTCCAAAATTTCACATTAACCAAATATCAATGATCTGATTTCAAAAATGAAATCCATTTTATAAAAATATTTTTCTAAATATTTTTAATTTAATTTTTAAATAAAAACACTATTCATCGAAAATTCATTTTTTTCAGAAAAATCCCCAAAAATTACCTTAACATAATATCGATGCTCTGAGTTCAAAAATAAAGTCATTTTTATAAAAATAATTTTCTAATTATTTTTAATTAAATTTTTAATTAAAAAACACTATTC
Source organism: Viscum album (assembly GCA_963277665.1). Lineage (NCBI taxonomy): Eukaryota > Viridiplantae > Streptophyta > Magnoliopsida > Santalales > Viscaceae > Viscum > Viscum album. The sequence continues at coordinate 1,703,430,807 of OY728156.1, read as the reverse complement.
ATCCGAAAAAACTAATACTTGAATAATAATTTATGAAACCGTTATTTAACCATTTTATTGAATCACATTACTTAATCAAGGTGCCTAGATTATTTTAAAACTTTCTTTAAGTGAGATTACTAATCCATTTGGTCACCTTACTAATCCTAAGCATAAAATCACTATTCATAATTTACTATTCATCAAAAATTAAGTTGATCTTATTAAAATCCAAATTTTGTACTGAACATAATTGTAGAAGACCATTTTTTGAAAATCATTACACATTTTTAATTTTTTAAGGTTTACATAAACATTTTTAAAATATCCTTTTTCTAAAATTCATAAAAAATATGCATACTATATTTATCCGGTCATTTCAAAATTCATAAACTTCATCATAAGAAGAAATCCCAATTTTTATTTAAAACAAGGATTACACAAGGTAGTTACAGTCTCGTTACATAGCCTCTTATAATACCAGCATAGGACCTAAGAGTAAGGTGTGCTAGGGTGATAGAATCTTGGGGCGGCTCAGTCAACATTGCCCGAGTAGTAATTTCTATCAGTTTGAACTTCTCACGAAGGCGATTCCATTCCAGCTTCACATGATGAAGTTTGGCTTGGATTTGATCCAGAGCAAAGCCCAATGGTGCTACCTCTTTCCCAAGCTCTGTTATATGGGATTCGATCGGTCCAAGACTACTAGGTGAGGCCATAGAATCTTCTTTCTATAATAATTAACCAAGATTACTTGTATTTAGAGACAATAATCAAAACATTTTGTTCACAGCGGTCATATTGACCGATGGTCATATAACAGTCAGAACCCAATGGTCTCATTTTAATTATAATCATGTTTATCAAATAAAACATTTTTGTTGAGTATAAAAATAAAATAAAATAACACATGAAATTAGGGAACAAGATTTATTCAAAATTTCAGGTCGTTACAATCTTCCCCCCTTAAGAAATTGCATCCTCGCAATTTTAAAAATTGGGTTTCGAAATTTCATTGAAAGACCCACATCGGAAAAAGAGTCAGTGACACCATTACATTAAAAGAAAGAAAAGGAAGTACAAAGGCCACCCGAGTTTACTCATACTAGGATTCCATGTAGGAAACATGGACATGGAGGAGAAAAACAAAGGGTAATGTCCTAAAGGAGAGTGATAGAAAACATGATTAGGAGGAAGTTAACCACCAGAAAATCCCAAAATTATGATGTGTCCAAGCGGTCTTTGATTACCTAGTAGGAAACGTAAACCAACAACGTTTTTGTTTTACGTTCCTTTTCATTACTTTGAGGAATTCATTTACAACATAGAACAAAAACATAAGGAAATATATCTACCTTCATGTAGTGTTTCATCCTTTAATAAGTTTCTACCCAAAACTAATCTTTTCTCTAAACTAAAAACTACTTGGTCTCATCAAAACACAAGAATCATCTTCATAATCCACAAAAGATTAACTATCTATTTCTTCTATCTTTAAACATTATCCCAAAAACAGAAAGGGTAAGGTAAAACAACTCTTCAAAAAGAAATAACCCCATAGGAATGGAAACTACTTTTAAATCTTCAAAGTTCCATGGTACTACACAAAGTTCATCATAGTCCATTCCATAAATAACTGTCCTTGAAAATCCTCAAAATAAACCAAACTAAGATTGAAACCCAAATACAAGAAGGATTTGATAACATAGTCTTCCAAGGTAAACTTTATCATTCATCTCCAAACAACATCAACCACTCCTAACATCTTATAAAAAAAAGTAACTAACCTAAACATATTTACCCCAAGATAGGTTAATAATTTCCATAAGTAACCTAAATTACTATAATTCCACCTTAAATTCATCGATTATTCAAAATATAAGTCAACCCTACTCTTCAATGAAAATACCGTAGTAATCTATTTACCTCGATCATATAGGGTCCCCAAAATAGTAAACATCTTCCAAAATAATAATAATATTTTAATCCCCTAATCATCCCTGTCATATTAATACGACAATCATCGCATTTCCTATCACATTGGTTGTTTGGACATGTTCTTCCATTTCCCACCATTAACTATGAAGAGAAAGCATAATTAGGGGCTTAAATACTTATCCAATAATCATGAAAAGGAACTGAAAGCATATAAGGATAACTTTTAGAAGAAAAGTATACCCTAACTTGTGATCCCCTAGGTTCCCATCTAGGTTATCCATGATCATATATTCTTATGTGAATCTTTATTTTATTTTATCTTTGTTCCTTTAATAATGGTTCATACTAAGCTTATGAATTTACCAAAGCATATCCCCCGGGAGTGTCGTAACCAAGAGTGCAGTAAGGCCCGTTGTCGTGTACCAGTTCCCGTTCGAGTCTAGCTCAAAGCGGTGTTTCCGGGTTTTACCCCTATGTACATCTGTGCCAGAGCCACCTCTACCTGCTCGTATCCAGACAGGGATGTATTTTCTTGGAAACCCCTTACTCAATACTCACCATAATACCAGGAAGATTTCCAATATTTTAACTTTTCTATAGGCTTCTTCCTAAAGTTTTCATATCCTAATTTCCACAAATAACTAAACCATCCTTTGATACCAACTATAGCATCCCGTTTTTTTATAACATAACTTTCATTCCATTACACGAAACTGAGGATCTTTAAGGTTTAGTGTCTTGGAAACTAGGAACATAATACATGAAAACAACATAAAACATTCTTCTTAAACACTTGAAAGTCTTCTCCTTATGTTCATCCTAGGTTCATTACTGCATCTCATAACCTGGGGACATACATCAAAAGAAAGGGTGAGCAAAAGGCCCAGTAAGGGAAACAAGATGAACATTTTACATGTGAACTTGATATACTTCAATAAGGACATGAAAAGAACTTTAAGGCATGAGAAAGAAATCATGAGGCATTTCATAATAAAAACAACATTTTTCATAACTTGAAGATGTGGCTACATCATTTAACATAGACAATCATGAACATATCACCAAGGTCCATCCCCAAGGTGTCATTTGAAAATTACCAAGGTTATTCACCAAGGTATCGTGAAAATTGTAATCTCTAGTGGTTACATCATTACCCAATGCATTGGAGCGCTATCAGGGCGCACCCTTAAATTTGCCTTTATTATCATGTGATCCACATATATCATCATCAAAAATTTCATAAATAACCCACATAGCATAAAATAAATGGGTTTCATTTCATAATCATAACGTTTTAAAAACTGCTTTAAAGACATGATCTTTACGTCACTTTAAACCCACGGAAAGGGAAAGCGGGTCTCATGTATGTAAATCCCAGAATTTAAAATGGAAAATTTTGATATATATGTGAATACCCTTGTAGAAATAAGAGCTTTGAGTATTCACTTTATAACATAAAATAATTTTGAGAAAAGAGGGAGAGGCATTTTGAGACGAAAATTCTGCAGCATAACGGCTATGTTTTGGGGTTTTAGAAAACATTGAAAAGAGAGGGGACATGGGTCACCCACTCATAAATGATCCATAAAACAGTAGGGGACAGAATAAGAAGGATATATGGACATGGTAATGAAATTTGAAGGACATACCATTTGAAATGAAAAACATGGAAGGAAGACAAAAATTAGATTTCTCTTATGAAAATTCGGCAGCCTAACGGCGTCACTTAAACTTCAATAAAAAAGAATTGACAAGATCAAATAGGGTCCCTCATCATATGATCATAAGAGATCAGTATGATAGATATAGAGATCATACCCCAACATAATAAAAAGGAACTTGAAAGACTTGACATGAAAGTAGAACTTTGAACGGAATGAGAAGGGTGAAAAAATCCCTTAAAAATTCGGCAGCCAAACGGCGCCACTTAAACTTCAACAAAAATGAATTGAAGAGGTCAAATAGGGTCTCTCATCATATGACCATAAAAGATCAGTATGATAAATTTAGAGATCATACCCCAACACAATAAAAAGGAACATGAAAGACTTGGATGAAAATGGATCTTGAAAACGAGGAAGGTGAAAGAATCCCTTAAAAATTCGGCAGCCTAACGGCGCCACTTAAACATTCTTAAAATGAATTGATGAGAGCAAGGGGGGCCTCTCATCATATGAACATGAAATGGGAAGTAGGATGAATATAAAAGAACATCCTCCAACATAAGAATATGGAGCATAAAAGAAATGACATAAAAGAGATTACTTGAAAAGAAAGAGAGAGGTCAGATCCCTTACCTTAAAACGTGACTATTGAAACTCAAAGGATTGGACCTTGAGGGCTTGGGGGAACCATGGTAGGACTCTTTGGGAGGTAAGGAGACCAGAACTTCGTTGGGGGAGAGTTGGGAGTGAAAACTAAAGGAGGAAAGGGTGGGTATTTATAGGGAAAGTGAGGGAACAAAGCATTAATGGCCAAGGGACACCTCACATGTGCTTTTCTCAAACCCATGTGCTCTCCCTTGGCATTTATCATGGAGTTAGGCCACATGGGGCCCCCAAAAAAATAATTCATCACCCTTGGCCGGCCAACCCTCAAAAGATCTCATGACATCATCATGACACCATTATGATGTCATTAAACATACTGAAACCCTAAAACTGTATTTTTACTATTGACTGAAAATTCAACTTTCTCAGAAAAATCCCAAAATTTCACATTAACCAAATATCAATGCTCTGATTTCAAAAATGAAATCCATTTTATAAAAATATTTTTATAAATATTTTTAATTTAATTTTTAAATAAAAACACTATTCATCGAAAATTCATTTTTTTCAGAAAAATCCCCAAAAATTACCTTAACATAATATCGATGCTCTGAGTTCAAAAATAAAGTCATTTTTATAAAAATAATTTTCTAATTATTTTTAATTAAATTTTTAATTAAAAAACACTATTCATCCGAAAAAACTAATACTTGAATAATAATTTATGAAACCGTTATTTAACCATTTTATTGAATCACATTACTTAATCAAGGTGCCTAGATTATTTTAAAACTTTCTTTAAGTGAGATTACTAATCCATTTGGTCACCTTACTAATCCTAAGCGTAAAATCACTATTCATAATTTACTATTCATCAAAAATTAAGTTGATCTTATTAAAATCCAAATTTTGTACTGAACATAATTGTAGAAGACCATTTTTTGAAAATCATTACACATTTTTAATTTTTTATGGTTTACATAAACATTTTTAAAATATCCTTTTTCTTAAATTCATAAAAAATATGCATACTATATTTATCCGGTCATTTCAAAATTCATAAACTTCATCATAAGAAGAAATCTCAATTTTTATTTAAAACAAGGATTACACAAGGTAGTTACGGTCTCGTTACATAGCCTCTTATAATACCAGCATAGGACCTAAGAGTAAGGTGTTCTAGGGTGATAGAATCTTGGGGCGGCTCAGTCAACATTGCCCGAGTAGTAATTTCTATCAGTTTGAACTTCTCACGAAGGCGATTCCGTTCCAGCTTCACATGATGATGTTCGGCTTGGATTTGATCCAGAGCAAAGCCCAATGGTGCTACCTCCTTCCCAAGCTCTGTTAGATGGGCTTCGATCGGTCCAAGACTACTAGGTGAGGCCATAGAATCTTCTTTATATAATAATTAACCAAGATTACTTGTATTTAGAGACAATAATCAAAACATTTTGTTCACAGCGGTCATATTGACTGATGGTCATATAACAGTCAGAACCCAATGGTCTCATTTTAATTATAATCATGTTTATCAAATAAAACATTTTTGTTGAGTATAAAAATAAAATAAAATAACACATGAAATTAGGGAACAAGATTTATTCAAAATTTCGGGTCGTTACATCTTTGACTCGTATTCCTGATAAGATTCCACCATTGATCAGCTTCACCTTCCAAACGATATACTGCTAAGATGAATTTATCTTGTTCAGAACATTGAAGAACTGAAAATATCTTTTCAGTGGTACTGATCCATTGTTCAGCAACAATTGGATCAGAAGACCCACTAAATGAGGGTGGAAGTTGCCTCATGAAGGACTCAATAGAATGTTGTTCCCTTCTCTGCTCATTTGGAAGTCCAGAATGATTCATAGCTTGTGTAAGTATAGTAATAAGATTTTTCACTCCATCTCCCATAACATTTGTTTGTTCAGGAGGACAATCATTGCATTGTCCATTACATTGATCAACACGGTTCCTTCGGGTTCCAACCATCGTCTAAAACCCAAAAAGAACAGTGTGAGAGGCAAAAATCATGCTAGGGAAAACAACATAATAAAGGAGAGGTATCCTCAATATCTAACATCTTAGGTTAAATTCTATGATCGTTACCATAGTTCTAGGACTGTATCCTATACATATACTTATCCTTAGGGACATCCCTAGACATACCTTAGAAATATCTCTAGGGATCTCACTAACGTTTTCGCATCCTAGTTTCCAAAGGTTGACTAAACCTTTCCTCTGATACCAACTGCAGAGACCCGAAGCTTGACATAATTGAAAATTACACTACTTTTGCAGAATACTTAGTACATAACAAAAAACACACACACAAGGACCGTAATAGTTTAGTGTCTTTGGAATCTCAGAATATAATCTTCTAATCATGGAGAAACATCTTCAACATCTCCCATAATGATCTTTTTTTAAACCTAAATCCTTTCTTTATGTCCTGGGGAAAATCAAACATAAAAGGGTGAGCTCAAATTCTCATTAAGGGTAAACAAAAGAAATATCAGTCACGTCATATTCATAAGAACATATCTTTTGGAAATCTTAACCTGCAAAAGAGATCATAATTTCAAAACATGGGATAAATCATAGTAGTGAAATGTAATCCCAATTATCATAACATAAAACATGAAACATTGTGGAATACACACATTATCATATTGAATCATTTCATATTAGTCAAGACTCATTGCCAAGACTATCTTAGTGGACAAAGTCCCTTTTTGAACCGAGTTCACTCCTCATTTCAGTCCCGTTTCACTGAATCGGTATAACCTACCATTCCAGCCAAGTCTATCTCATGAGATATAAAATATTTACCCAATGAATTGGAGGGAGATATAGGTCCCACCCATATCATAATGATACCATTCTTATTTGTGCCACAAAATCATAAATCATACATCATTGCATAACCCATGTAATAAAAATGGGAATCTTAAACATCATGACATCATAAAACAATTCATATAAGATAAAAGAATTCATAAAAATATTTCCATCACAACATAATAAACTAAATGTACTAATAGGGATAGAAACATAACACCATATTATCTTAGATGGAAAATAATTTTGATGAAACACTTGAACTCCATTCTTGAGGAAAATATCCTTTCTGCTTCAAAAACATTTTCCTTTCTTAACATGTCATACAATTTTAAACTAAAATAAGTTGATTAAAAATTAACATGAAAACTTGTAAAGGAATCCTCTTGGAAATAAGGTTTTAAAAATCCATTCATGCAGTATAAGTTAAAAAAACATTCTTCTAGTACTTTTGTCGGAAAAATTAAAAACTACCTCCTACGAAAAATGACAAAAGATTCCTTTCATATCTTTTACTAAAAACTCACCGAAGGGTAAAATTGAATTTAAAAACTTGTAGGTGGATGAAAATAATATTACATATTGAGGAAAAATGGATGCGGATGATAAAATACACCCCAGTAAATACTAAAATATAAACAATCTCGGATAAAAATGAGATTGTGATATTTCCCTTACCTTAGGTCTGATTTGCTTCGTAAGTGTCCAAACCTCCTCTTCTTTGAAGTGCTTCTTTGATACCTACTTTTAGGGTACTAAAATAGGTATTTGAAGAAGGCCAGAACCTCTAGGTTGTTTCTAGGGAAGTGGAGAGGAGAAATTGGAAGGGGTTGGTCGAGCTTTAAAGCTCAAAGTGGTGTGAGGAATAGGGGGAGGATGTGCCCTTTTATAAGGGAGGAGAGGGGCACCTTTGGAATAACAAAAACTATTCTTTTATTATAAAGTCAAATTTGGTTTTAAATAGCTCCAAATTGATTTATTTCTAGGATAAGGTGGGGATGGGTCGAAATCCTCTCATCCAATAGAATTTATACATGTTTAGGTTCCTATTTAAACCTTGTAATTTAGATTTAACATTAAGTTAGATAATTTTACTTTTACCGGGTCTTCTTCTGTTCTTACACTATAAGGTTAATAAACTTACTATAACAATCCAAAAGATCCCCAAGTTGTTTATTATTAATATATATAACCTTATCTAAGTCATTTTTACAATCCTTATATTTTTAGGAAAAAAATAACAATTAATAATATAATATTTGTTTTAAAAACTATTTTATGTCAATTTTGATACTATTTAGTAATTGATTTTTGTGAAAATTATAACAGAATGATTAGTTATAAAAAAGTTAATTAAACCAATATTAACATGTCATATTAACTTATCAAATTAGTGGAATTCATAAAAAGTCTCAAATTATACTTGTTTGGGTATTTATAATATCAATTATTCTAATTTTTCACTATTATGGTAATTACTACATCATCATTGTGTCATAAGTAAATTAAATTATTTAAGGTCTAAAAATTATAAATAAAATATCATTATGTATTAAATCTTATTATATTTCTAATGAATATTAAAAATCATATTTATATTATGAATAACCCTATATTAAAAATGTTTTAGTAAATACAATTTAATATTAACTCTTTTAACTCTTCTTTGAATTAAATAATAATAAATGTCCTAATCAAATCCAAGTGGGCCTAAATGGTCATATTTTATTCCTAAGGTTGATTTTGGTCGAATTACACTTATCCAATAGAATTAGGACATGTGTTAGTGTGATAATAATATCATTTTTACCCTTAATTACCCTATTTACTTTTAACCGTGTTAAAAAAAAGTAAAAAGTTACTATTCACCAAAAATAATTTTCATCTCATTGAACCACATTTTACATACTGACATCAACCGTGTCTTTGGGATTTTTGATATTCCACTCACAGAAGTGGTAAAATTATGTTTTATGAAAAATTCATTTTTTTTACTATCACTTAGTGGTTTCACTATTCATCAAAAAAATTAAAGTTTCCAGAAAAATACCAAAAATTAGGCCTAAGTTATATTTGATATTATGAAATCAAAAATGATTTCGGTTTTACCAAATTAAAAACATATTAGTTTCATTAATTAATTTAAAAATTAATTCCCGTCGTCAAAACAAATAGCGTGTTCTTAAGAGATAATAACTATCAAAAGATTGACACATGTTTATGTCTTGTTTATATGTGAAATTACATCCAATGACCAACATTGTATTAAATTGTAAAAATATATTCTAAATATACTTTAAAACCACTCAAATTTATAATTCATCACTATTAATTATTTCGATTGAAAAAGTTGTTTTTAATTAAAATATAGCGTGTTTTTACTATTCATCAAAATATGAATGTTACCAGAATGATATGAAAATTTATCCAAAGTAATTTTTTATTTCATGACTCCAAAGAAGAATTTTATTTTGTCAAATTGAACTTATAAACATGTCAAAAAGTGGATTCAAAGTGGGTGCGCCATCAAAAGGCGGCAAAACTGCATATTTTGAAAAATACTTATTTTACCCGAAAAATTTATTTTGTTTTTATACCATGTTTTTAAAAAATTTCAAGACAAATAATAATGTTATAAGATTAAAAATTTAGTTAATACTATTCATAACGGCTAGTTCATAATAATATTATAATAATATATCATTGTTTAGTAAAACCCGGTAATGCGTACAACACACGCTATCGAGGATGGTTGCGATTGCGTGTAATGAAAGCCAAGTCAGGGATGCGTGTTGTGCAAGAATGATTTGTTGTTTCGTATAACATAATAAAACCATATTTCATTTATACATTGAATATATATATATATACTCAATGTTGCATAGAATAACTATTATCAAAATTGTGTGTAACACGATCCAAGAATAGTGTTGTGTATACTGCAAGCTAATACGGTGTTGCGTATAGTGCAAGGTAATCTTGGTGTAGCATACAACACAAGACATTAAAAGAATATTTTTCATAAAATCTTGGGGTGTTACAGTAGCCTTGATATTATATTTTCTATTCGTATATATATTCCACAAATTCTATATCTAATTGCTTAGTTATGATTTCATGGAATGTGATGTTTATTTCCTTATGATTCATGTCTAATGAAAATCTATGATTTATCCCATAACTCATGTTTATGATCTTTTATATACAAGATATGACCTTCTAATGTTGTGATCACATTCCCATACCCCTATGTTCATGTTTATGCTTACATGTCTCCCTTGTTTACCCTTATTGAGAATCTAAGCTCAACAAATTTTATGTTTACACCCCTAGTTTATGAAGAAATATTTCATGTATGATATGTCTAAGAGGGGTTATAGTCTTGGATAACCTATTGGTAGAAAATTTGTCTTTCTTATGTAATAGTATTTATGATTCCATGTTTACAAAGGCCCTAAAATGATATGCTATTTTAGAATCCATTTGTAAAATGTTTTTATGTATACTAACAATGGTATGTAATATGGATTTATGTCAAGACTGGGTCTCTGTATTAAAACACACCATTCATAGAATTGTAACTCAGAGGTAACATCTATTGATAGGCTACAATCCCAACTTTCTCCATGATTTAGAAAGGCTCGACATATTGAGGTGATAACATTCGCTGTCTCCGGATTCGTATATGACCCAATCTACGTGATAAATGAAAGAATACCTGATGTCCCACATCAAAATATAGATGTTTGAGGTGAAGATCAGTATATGAATTCTACCTATACTAAGCTATAGGCATAATTATCTGAATCATCTAGACTTACTCTGTTGCTCCTAAACAAACTGAGGACCCGTTAGAGCAGCCTCACTAGCCCCATGATAGTGTAATGGTGAACATAATTGTCTATTATAAAGATACACATACAGATCCATATAGATCATTGTAATAAAACTATTATTATACAAAAAATCATCCAGAGGAATACTATATTCCTAATAACCATTAAAATCAAGGATACATGGTCGTAGCATATCCTCTAACACCTAAATCTTCTCCTTGGACTACCAATGAATTTGAGGATGATATGTAGTACTCAAGAGCACCTATAAACCTTTTGTATTTTACAACCCTTTACAGAACCATGAACTAAAATAGGAGTCACTTTATAAAATGATTGAATAGGGAACACCATAAAGATTATCTATCTCCTAGATCTACACCATTCCATGCTCCTCAATAGAGAAGCACTCACGGAATGTTGAGACGTGTGGAACATTTTTCTACCTGTTATTGATCACTAGTACTGCGTCACTAACTTGATGGGATCTTATCAAGAATATCATAAAATCAATGGTGACTTCATTCCATGTCTGCTCAAGAATGAAGAGAGATATCATAAGTTCAGTATGTCACTAGTTCTCCGGCTTTACCAACTGATAGGTGGATCACCGAGTGATAAAACATGAGATCTACCTTTTCAAAATTTTCCACCAATAATAATAGTGAATTTCATTATAAAATTTGGTAAAAACAATATTGAATTCCCAAACAGTGTCCTAATACACCCTTATGTTATCTTATTGTACAATTCATATAAGATAAAGGAATTCATAAAAATAATTCCATCACAAAATAATCATGTAAATGTAATAATAGGGATAGGAATTGAACCCTATATTATATAAGATGGAAAATAATTTTGATAAAACACTTGAACTCCATTCTTGAGGAAAATATCCTTTCTTCTTCAAAAACATTTTCCTTTCTTAACATTTCATACAATTTTAAATTAAAAGAAGTTGATTAAATATAAACATGAAAACATTTAAATGAAGCTTCTTGGAAATAATGTTTTAAAAATCCATTCATTCCGTATAAGTTAAAAAAACATTATTCTCGTACTTTTTTTGGAAAATTTAAAATGTACCTCGTACGAAAAAAGTCAAAAGATTCCTTTCATATCTTTTACTAAAAACTCAACGAAGGGTAAAATTGGACTTAAAAAATTGTAGGTGGATGAAAATAATATTACATATTGAGGAAACATGGATGTGGATGATAAAATACACCCCAGTAAATACCATAATAGAAACAATCTCAGATAAAAATGAGATTGTGATATTTCCCTTACCTTAGGTCCGATTTGCTTCGTATGTGTCCAAACCTCCTCTTCTTTGAAGTGCTTCTTTGAGACCTCTTTTTGGGTACTAAATAAGACTTTGAAGAAGAACAAAACCTCTAGGATGTTTCTAGAGAAGTGGAGAGGAGAAATTGGTAGGGGTTGGCCGAGCATGAAGGCTCAATGTGGTGTGAGGAAGAGGGGGAGGAGGTGCCCTTTTATAAGGGACGAGAGGGGCACCTTTGGAATAACAAAAACTATTATTTTATTATAAAGTAAAATTCGGTTTTAAATAGCTCCAAATTAATTTATTTCGAGGTGAAGGTGGGGATGGGTCGATATCCTCTCATCCAATAGAATTTAGAAAAGTTTAGGTTCCTATATTAACCTTATCATTTAGAATCAACATTAAGTTAAATAATTTTACTTTTACCGTGTCTTCTTGTGTTCTTACACTATAAGGTTAATAAACATACTATAACAATCCAAACGAACACCAAGTTGTTTATTATTAATAGATATAACTTTATCTAAGTCATTTGGCCGAACCATAGATTTTTAGGAATAAAATAACAATTAATAATATAATATTTGTTTTAAAAACTATTTTATGTCAATTTTGACACTATTTAGTAATTGATTTTTGTGAAAATCATAACTGAATTATTAGATCGAAAAAAGTTAATTAAATCAATATTAACATGTCATATTAAATTATAAAATTAGTGGAATTCATAAAAAGTATCAAATTACACTTATTTGGGTATTTATAATATCAATTATTCTAATTTTTGACTATTATGGTAATTACTGCATCATCATTGTGTCATAAATAAATTAAATTATTTAATGTCTAAAAATTATAAATAAAATATCATTATGTAGGAAATATTATTATATGTCTAATGAATATTTACAATTGTATTTATATTATGTATAACACTATATTAAAAATGATTTAGTAAATACACTTTTATTTTAACTCTTTTAACTCTTATTTGAATTAAATAATAATAAATGTACAAATCTAATCCAAGTGGGGCTAAATGGTAATATTTTATTCCTAAGGTTGTTTTTGGTCTAATTACACTTATCCAATAGAATTAGGACATGTGTTAGGGTAATAATAATATCATTTTTACCCTTAATTACCCTATTTACTTTTAACCGTGGTAAAAAAAAGTAAAAAGTTACTATTCACCGAAAATTATTTTCATCTCAATGAACCACATTTTATATACTGACATTAACTGTGTCTCTCAGATTTTTGAAATTCCACACACAGAAGTGGTAAAATTAAGTTTTATGATAAATTCATTTTTTTAACTACCACTTAGTGGTTTCACTATTTATCAAAAAAATAAATGTTTCCAGAATAATACTAAAAATTAGGCCTAAGCTATATTTTATATTATGAACTAAAAAATGATGTCTATTTTACCAAATTCAAAACATATCAGTTGGATTAATTAATTTAAAAATTAATTCTCGTCGTCAAAACAAATAGCGTGTTCTTAAGAGATTTTAACTATGAAAAACTTGACACTTGTTTATGTTTGGTTTAAATGTGAAATTACATCCAATGACCAACATTGTATTAAATTGTAAAAATATATTCTAAATATACTTTAAAACCACTCAAATTAATAATTTATCACTATTTATTATTTCTATTGAAAAAGTTGTTTTTATTTAAAATATAGCGTGTTTTTACTATTCATCAAAATATGAAAGTTACCAGAATGATATGAAAATTTATCCAAAGTAAATTTTTATTCCATGATTCCAAAAAAGAATTTTATGTTGTCAAATTGAACTTATAAACATTTCAAAAACTAGATTTAATGTGGGTGCGCCATCAAAAGGCGGAAAAACTGCATTTTTTGAAAAATACTTATTTTACCCGAAAAATTTATTTTGTTTTTATACCATGTTTTAGAAAATGTGCAAGACGAATAATACTGTTATAAGATTCAATATTTACTTAATACTATTCATAGTGGCTAGTTCATAATAATATTATAATAATATATCGTTGTTTAGTAAAACCCAGTATTGCGTACAACACACGCTATCGAGGAAGGTCGCTATTGCGTGTAATGCAAGCCAAGTCAGTGTTGCGTGTTGTGCAAGAATCCTTCATTGTTTCGTATAACATAATCCAACCATATTTCATTTATACATTGAATATATGTATATATACTCAATGTTGCGTAGAATAACTATTATCAAAATTGTGTGTAACATGATCCAAGAATATTGTTGCGTATACTGCAAGATAATACGGTGTTGTGTATAGCGCAAGGTGTTCTTGGTGTAGTATACAACACAAGACATTAAAAGAATATTTTTCATAAAATCTAGGGGTGTTACATTCTACCCCTCTTAAAATGAATTTCGCCCTCAAAATTCGTCGGAGTTATAAATGGTTTACTACTCCAAAGTTTATTTAATAGAAACCCACATCGTAAAAAGGAATACCAAAACCAATATTTAAAAACAAAAGTATGAAACTTGACGGTTACCCAAATAAACTAATCACTGGGTTTCCACATAGGTAAAAATATGGATATGGAAGAGAAATCTTACCATCATGTTCTGATGGAGAGTGGTAGAGAACATGGAAATGGAAAAGCGAGCAATCACAAAGCCATAAATTTGTGACGATCTAAGGTACCATCTGATTAATCAGATATAAGAGCACTAGGACAACATTTTTGGTTTTCATGATCATTTCCCTAAAGTTGATGGAATTGGAATTAGAAGAAATACTTTCGTGATTTTGGTATAGTCTTGCCGTTTTTCATTCTTTGGACAATTTCCACTTCATCTCATAACGAAATGAAGTTGAATTTGTCATTCGTGATGTGTTAGCAGATCATGTGATAGAATGATGGGTCATTCCATCTGTCTCAAACAAAAGGTTAGAAAAGTTATCAAAAAATAAATAAGTCCATATAGAGTGAGATTAATCATATATGGTTCCTAAAATGGACTTATACTTCATATATCATACTGCTTAATATAATAAATCTAGTTTGTACTAAACCAGGAATTCCTGTAGGCCAGTGGTAGGCGATAAAGAATAGTCGCACTTCGGTTGTTGGTTTGATTCCCACAGCCTTGTCTGACGTGATGGGTTGACGCCCGTCCTGCAGGTTGTCCTTTTTCTAAAGCTATATTACTATAACATCCCATCAACAACATCAAAAAAGATTTATCCTTAAACAATACTATCTTATGTCCAACATAATCCATTCCAATCTTTAAGATTATCTAAAATACTTCGGTCTAAGCTCATAGTATAATGAAAATGATCACGTGAATTCCATCATTTATCCCCCATATATCATAAGATATATCTTGTTAGTCAAATTACAAACATGTGAATACCTTAATCATGTATTCTCTTGAAGAATGAATGCCCATTAATTGAACCATAGTGAAAACATGAATTCAGTTAAAAGATAACACTTTCCACATACCAAAATCCTCAAAATTCTATATACTCAAACCATGATATCACTTATTCTTTATATCAATCATGAGCTCATGAATACTGTAAAATGTTTCATTTTCTCGTTTCCCCTTCATTATGCACATATCATCTTTTTTTCCAAAAATATCTCAATCACTTTACATGGTTACCGGTACCATAAAATTATTGAAAACCATAATAGACAAATACATAAATATTCCAATATTACACTATACTATATACAACATTATTCTGGAATCCAATTACATAAAAACGTAATCATTCCACCACATCGTTGTCATATTCAACATCGCCAATGGTGATCGCATGTGACTTCCCATTGTCCTTTGCCTTAAGTGGATGCTCATGTTGATCATCACTAACCCTTGAATTAGGGAATTTATTAGCATAATGCCCCATTTCCTTACACTTGATGCATTGAAGTGTAGTATGTTCATTCTGTGTATCCCTTCCTTTGTTTGCATCATTAGGCATCTTCTTCCTATCATTGCGACATTCAAATGCCTGATAACCTTCCTTTCCACATTTGAAACATTTACTTGTCCCTTTCAGACAATCTCCACCATGCTTCTTTCCACACTTTGAGCATAAGGAAACATTCATCTTCTTTTCACCATTATTCTGAGATTTCTCCTTGAACTCCAACTTTTGTTTCTTGTCAAAACTATGAGATGGATAAGTAACACTAACTTCCATTTCTACCTTGATAACACAACGCACAATTTCTTCATAGCTACTGAAGTCTCTAATAGCTAATGCCCTTCGAAGATTTGGTTTTAAGCTACTGAAGAATCGATCAACATTACTTTTAGGTTGGATGATAAATCCAGATGCATACCTTGCAATTCTTTAGTTCAAGAAACTCCTTCTCCATCTTTCTCTGAAGAATATGAGGGAAGTACTTATTGAAAAATAAGTTATTGAACTCATACCATTCCATGGACTCAATTTCATCTCTTTGACTCGTATTCTTGATAAGATTCCACCATTGATCAGCTTCACCTTCAAAACGATATACTGCTAAGATGACTTTATCTTGTTCAGAACATTGATTAACTGAAAATATCTTTTCAGTGGTACTGATCCATTGTTCAGCAACAAGTGGATCATAAGACCCACTAAAAGAAGGTGGAAGTTGCCTCATGAAGGACTCAATAGAATGTTGTTCCCTTCTCTGCTCATTTGGAAGTCCAGAATGATTCATAGCTTGTGTAAGTATAGTAATAATATTTTTCACTCCATCTCCCATAACATTTGTTTGTTCAGGAGGACAATTATTGCATTGTCCATTACATTGATCAACACGGTTCCTTCGGGTTCAACCATCGTCTAAAACCCAAAAAGAATAGTGTGAGAGGCAAAAATAATGCTAGGGAAAACAACATAATAAAGGAGAGGTATCCTCAATATCTAACATCTTAGGTTAAATTCTATGATTGTTACCGTAGTTCTAGGACTGTATCCTATACATATACTTATCCTTAGGGACATCCCTAGACATACCTTAGAAATATCTCTAGGAATCTCACTAACGTTTACGCATCCTTGTTTCCAAAGGTTGACTAAACCTTTCCTCTGATACCAACTATAAAGACCCAAAGCTTGACATAAATGGAAATTACACTACTTTTTCAAAATACTTAGTACATAACAAAAAACACACACACAAGGACCGTAATAGTTTAGTGTCTTTGGAATCTCGGAATATAATCTTCTAATCATGGAGAAACATCTTCAACATCTCCCATAATGATCTTTTTTTAAACCTAAATCCTTTCTTTATGTCCTGGGGAAAAGCAAACATAAAAGGGTGAGCTCAAATGCTGATTAAGGGTAAACAAAAGAAATATCAGTCACGTCATATTCATAAGAACATATCTTTTGGAAATCTTAACCTGCAAAAGAGATCATAATTTCAAAACGTGGGATAAATCATAGTAGTGAAATGTAATCCCAATTATCATAACATAAAACCTGAAACATTGTGTAATACACACATTATCATAAAGAATCATTTCTTATTAGTCAAGACTCATTTCCAAGACTATATTAGTGGACAAAGTCCCTTTTTGAACCGAGTTCACTCCTCGTTTCAGTCCCGTTTCACTGAACCGGTATAACCTACCATTCCAGCCAAGTCTATCTCATGAGATATAAAATATTTACCCAATGCATTGGAGGGAGATATAGGTCCCACCCATCTCATAATGATACCATTCTTATGTGTGCCACAAAATCATAAATCATACATCATTGCATACCCATGTAATAAAAATGGGAATCTTAAACATCATGACATCATAAAACAATTCATATAAGATAAAGGAATTCATAAAAATACTTCCATCACAACATAATCAACTAAATGTACTAATAGGGATAGAAACATAAGACCATATTATCTTAGATGGAAAATAATTTTGATGAAACACTTGAACTCCATTCTTGAGGAAAATATCCTTTCTGCTTCAAAAACATTTTCCTTTCTTAACATGTCATACAATTTTAAACTAAAATAAGTTGATTAAAAATTAACTTGAAAACATGTAAAGGAAGCCTCTTGGAAATAAGGTTTTAAAAATCCATTCATGCAGTATAAGGTAAAAAAACATTCTTCTAGTACTTTTGTCGGAAAAATTAAAAACTACCTCCTACGAAAAATGACAAAAGATTCCTTTCATATCTTTTACTAAAAACTCACCGAAGGGTAAAATTGAATTTAAAAACTTGTAGGTGGATGAAAATAATATTACATATTGAGGAAAAATGGATGCGGATGATAAAATACACCCCAGTAAATACTAAAATATAAACAATATCGGATAAAAATGAGATTGTGATATTTCCCTTACCTTAGGTCCGATTTGCTTCATAAGTGTCCAAACCTCCTCTTCTTTGAAGTGCTTCTTTGATAACTCCTTTAGGGTTCTAAAATAGGTCTTTGAAGATGGCCAGAACCTCTAGGTTGTTTCTAGGGAAGTGGAGAGGAGAAATTGGAAGGGGTTGTCCGAGCTTGAAGGCTCAAAGTGGTGTGAGGAAGAGGGGGAGGAGGTGCCCTTTTATAAGGGAGGAGAGGGGCACCTTTGGAATAACTAAAACTATTATTTTATTATAAAGTCAAATTCGGTTTTAAATATCTCCAAATTGATTTATTTCTAGGCTAAGGTGGGGATGGGTCGAAATCCTCTCATCCAATAGAATTTAGACAAGTTTAGGTTCCTATTTAAACCTTGTAATTTAGATTTAACATTAAGTTAGATAATTTTACTTTTACCTGGTCTTCTTCTGTTCTTACACTATAAGGTTAATAAACTTACTATAACAATCCAAACGAACCCCAAGTTGTTTATTATTAATATATATAACCTTATCTAAGTCATTTTTCCGAACCGTAGATTTTTAGGAAAAAAATAACAATTAATAATATAATATTTGTTTTAAAAACTATTTTATGTCAATTTTGATACAATATAGTAATTGATTTTTGTGAAAATTATAACAGAATGATTAGTTATAAAAAAGTTAATTAAATCAATATTAACATGTCATATTAACCTATAAAATTAGTGGAATTCATAAAAAGTCTCAAATTATACTTATTTGGGTATTTATAATATCAATTATTCTAATTTTTCACTATTATGGTAATTACTACATCATCATTGTGTCATAAATAAATTAAATTATTTAAGGTATAAAAATTATAAATAAAATATCATTATGTAGTAAATCTTATTACCTTTCTAATGAATATTAACAATCATATTTATATTATGAATAACCCTATATTAAAAATGTTTTAGTAAATACAATTTAATTTTAACTCATTTAACTCTTCTTTGAATTAAATAATAATAAATGTCCTAATCAAATCCAAGTGGGCCTAAATGGTCATATTTTATTCCTAAGGTTGATTTTGGTCGAATTACACTTATCCAATAGAATTAGGACATGTGTTAGTGTGATAATAATATCATTTTTACCCTTAATTACCCTATTTACTTTTAACCGTGTTAAAAAAAGGTAAAAAGTTACTATTCACCAAAAATAATTTTCATCTCATTGAACCACATTTTACTTACTGACATCAACTGTGTCTTTGGGATTTTTGATATTCCACTCACAGAAGTGGTAAAATTATGTTTTATGAAAAATTCATTTTTTACTATCACTTAGTGGTTTCACTATTCTTCAAAAAAATTAAAGTTTCCAGAAAAATAGCAAAAATTAGGCCTAAGCTATATTTGATATTATGAAATCAAAAATGATTTCTGTTTTACCAAATTAATAACATATTAGTTGCATTAATTAATTTAAAAATTAATTCCCGTCGTCAAAACAAATAGCTCGTTCTTAAGAGATAATAACTATCAAAAGATTGACACATGTTTATGTCTTGTTTAAATGTGAAATTACATCCAATGGCCAAAATTGTATTAAATTGTAAAAATATATTCTAAATATACTTTAAAACCACTCAAATTTATAATTTATCACTATTAATTATTTCGATTGAAAAAGTTGTTTTTAAATAAAATATAGCGTGTATTTACTATTCATCAAAATATAAATGTTACCAGAATGATATGAAAATTTTTCCAAAGTAAATTTTTATTTCATGACTCCAAAGAAGAATTTTATTTTGTCTAATTGAACTTATAAACATGTCAAAAAGTGGATTCAATGTGGGTGCGCCATCAAAAGGCGGCAAAACTGGATATTTTGAAAAATACTTATTTTACTAGAAAAATTTATTTTGTTTTAATACCATGTTTTTTAAAATTTTCAAGACAAATAATAATGTTATAAGATTAAAATTTTAGTTAATACTATTCATAACGGCTAGTTCATAATAATATTATAATAATATATCGTTGTTTAGTAAAACCCGGTAATGCGTACAACACACGCTATCGAGGATGGTTGTGATTGCGTGTAATGAAAGCCAAGTCAGGGTTGCGTGTTGTGCAAGAATCCTTCGTTGTTTCATATAACATAATCCAACCATATTTCATTTATACATTGAATATATATATATATATACTCAATGTTGCATAGAATAACTATTATCAAAATTGTGTGTAACACGATCCAAGAATAGTGTTGTGTATACTGCAAGCTAATACGGTGTTGCGTATAGTGCAAGGTAATCTTGGTGTAGCATACAACACAAGACATTAAAACAATATTTTTCATAAAATCTTGGGGTGTTACAGCAGACTTCATATTATATTTTCTATTCTTATATATATTCCACAAATTCTATATCTAATTCCTCAGTTATGATTTCATGGAATGTGATGTTTATTTCCTTATGATTCATGTCTAATGAAAATCCATGATTTATCCCATAACTCATGTTTATGATCTTTTATATACAAGATATGACCTTCTAATGTTGTGATCACATTCCCATACCCCTATGTTCATGTTTATGCTTACATGCCTCCCTTGTTTACCCTTATTGAGAATCTAAGCTCAACAAATTTTATGTTTACACCCCTAGTTTATGAAGAAATATTTCATGTATGATATGTCTAAGAGGGGTTCTAGTCTTGGATAACCTATTGGTAGAAAATTTGTCTTTCTTATGTAATAGTATTTATGATTCCATGTTTACAAAGGCCCTAAAATGATATGCTATTTTAGAATCCATTTGTAAAATTTTTTTATGTATACTAACAATGGTATGTAATATGGATTTATGTCAAGACTGGGTCTCTGTATTAAAACACACCATTCATAGAATTGTAACTCAGAGGTAACATCTATTGATAGGATACAATCCCAACTTTCTCCATGATTTAGAAAGGCTCGACATATTGAGGTGATAACATTCGCTGTCTCCGGATTCGTATATGACCCAATCTACGTGATAAATGAAAGAATACCTGATGTCCCACATCAAAATATAGATGTTTGAGGTGAAGATCAGTATATGAATTCTACCTATACTAAGCTATAGGCATAATTATCTGAATCATCTAGACTTACTCTGTTGCTCCTAAACAAACTGAGGACCTGTTAGAGCAGCCTCACTAGCCCCAAGATAGTGTAATGGTGAACATAATTGTCTATTATAAAGATACACATACAGATCCATATAGATCATTGTAATAAAACTATTATTATACAAAAAATCATCCAGAGGAATACTATATTCCTAATAACCATTAAAATCAAGGATACATGGTCGTAGCATATCCTCTAACACCTAAATCTTCTCCTTGGACTACCAATGAATTTGAGGATGATATGTAGTACTCAAGATCACCTATAAACCTTGTGTATTTTACAACCTTTACAGAACCATGAACTAAAATAGGAGTCACTTTATAAAATGATTGAATAGGGAACACCATAAAGATTATCTATCTCCTGGACCTACACCATTCCATGCTCCTCAATAGAGAAGCACTCACGGAATGTTGAGACGTGTGGAACATTTTTCAACCTATTAATGATCACTAATACTGCGTCACTAACTTGATGGGATCTTTTCAAGAATATCATAAAATCAATGGTGCCTTCATTCCATGTCTGCTCAGGAATGAAGAGAGATATCATAAGTTCACTATGTCACTAGTTCTCCGCCTTTACCAACTGATTGGTGGATCACCGAGTGATAAAACATGAGATCTACCTTTTCATAATTGTCCACCAATAATAATAGTGAATTTCATTATAAAATTTGGTAAAAACAATATTTAATTCCCAAACAGTGTCCTAAGACACCCTTATATTATCTTATTGTATAATTAAAGGCACCCGTACCTGACCACAGAATAGTAGGGACTCACTCACCACCACAATCCATCTAGGAGGTGGGTTTTCTCCTATGATGATCTACCTTAAAAAAAGGCCCTTGAAAAATGATAATTTCATTATCAGAACCTATTCTATAAGGTAGAATGTAATAGCTAGTTATTCCAGAACAAGCTACTCGTATTGTTCATGAACCTGTTGATGCATCTATGAAAATATGGCGATAAATTTCCACACACCGCTGGCGTTTATCATGGATTTTTTTATGAGTCTCCCAGTTTAAGTCATTAGATATGAAATTACCATTAACTGTTTTCTAAGAAAGATAATAGTCGAACAATTGTAGGTATTCCAACTTACTACGCTTCCTTATATTCAATTATCACATGATGGATATTTATCTAATACTATATTTTTATTGTAAACAGTGATCAATTTAACCAATAAGTAGTGCCTCCAAAAGGGCAGATGATGGACCATGGATACTATATCAAGTTCATGTGTAGTATAGTTCCACTCATGAAGCTTCAATTGGTGGGATCTATATTCCACTGCTTGATCACCTTGCATTAGCACTACACCCAGTGCAATCCCTGAAGATTCATAGAAAATGGTATAACATCTATCTGGAAATAGATGATTCAGGATTGTATCTGAATTGAGCATCCCATTTTACTCATCCAAAGTTTTCTAACAAGCTTCAGTCCAATCAAATTCCACACCCTTCATAATCGAGCCCATAAGCAGTGCTTTGAGGCCTATAAAGACCTAGATTAAAGTCCTATAGATCCAAAACTAATAAGTATCATATGTCAAAAAATTTATTAGGCTGATCCATAGAAACCACACACTCACCATACCTAGGTTAACTGATATTAGTTCCTCAAATAATATTATGACCCAAGAATAAAACCTTATTGATCCAAAAGTTTCATTTACGTAGCTTCACACATAACCAGTTCTTTCTTAGTGTACTCAACACAATCATAAGTTGATTTTCAAGGTCACGTCTATTATACGAGGACACCTACCTAATTTATATGAAGACATCCAAAAATGATTCAATATATGGGTGTAAAACCCGATTTATCATATCCTTGGAGACATTCAGTCCATTTTTGAGTTTTAACAGAATAACCAGATACTCATGAATTCCCTACGTACACTAGAATGTTGTATGTAGATGGTCTGATTCCTTCAATTGTATATGATGATTTCCCAATCTCAAATTGATCATTTATTAATCCATTTATCCTCATATATAGTTGAAGTGGTGATATATTTTATGAATAGGGTACCTTTTTTCACCATAATATGGTTCTCTCTGTGGTAATCCACTCGCAATATAATGATACCATCTAACTTTTTTGTGAAGGGGACTGTTGAATCCCATGGAGATATGTTAGGTCTAATAAATCTATTATCCTAAAATTATTCAAGATGTTTATTTGAGGTTCTGTAGCTCTTTTGGTGTCATCTAATATGGAAGACGGATTCTAATGCCACACTTTCCATAAGATCAACAGTGAACTCAATTTCTCTTATAGGAGGTAAAATGGAAAATCTCTAGGGAAGGCATACATAAAATGATACACAACATGAGGTAATTCCATGAGTTGTAACCCCTGATCACTTTTAAATAGACTATAACTATTGAATGTTAGAAATCCTAGACAGTTAGAGTAGATTTCATATCAACTCACATGGAGATCCCATTCCCCATTATGGATACTCATGTTTCCCTTGGGTGATGTATAAGACACTCGATGGTGGTAGAAATACACTTGTGTATGGTAATGAATTTTCAATTCCATACCTAGAATGATATAAATTCCTGTCTTCTCAAGGATAATGAAATTCCTTGGAAAATAGTACCCACATATTTCAAGGGGGATCTCTATTCACTAGTGTATACCATCTTATCGGGCTCTTAACGGCAAGAAAACAATCATAAAAGCACTGAAGTACTCTTACTCGAATCCCATAATTCACATGGCTTCATAAGATTGAGAAGAGTGTGATGAACCTGTATTAAATAAGGAAGATACTAAAATAGAGGCTACCAGAATAGTACATATACCTATAGATGGACCTAAACTCTGATCTTCTAACGTCAATTGCACAACATTGAGAAGGAAAAATACGTGACCCTGAGATGATGCTCGAGTAACCTGTGTAGGCCCACAATACTGATGATATATCTCTAAATCCTGACTATGTTGGACATGACCTCATGCTCGTCTGGAATGGCCTATATGTGACTATCTCCCATCCTTACATGATTTCACTAATCCTAATCCTAATGGTGGGGTTGGAATAGAACCCCATTTGGTTAGCACTAGAGGTAATGACAAACAAAAAAGTTGGTGACCCATCCAATTCCAAGCCCGACACTCGATTGGGTTCCTCATAATCTAGGTATTTTTGTGGCATGGAATGCAACACTGGAAACAAGATATGTTGTTGTTAGTGTGTGCCACTTCACTGGTACTTCCCTGGGTGTACTCTCAATGCATCACTTCTTGCCTCTGGATAAACCATTGCACTTCCTAGAAGCTGAACAGCTGTGTTTTACATCACTTGATTCCCTCAGGATCCTCTCAATGATGAGTTCTTGGTTTACTATCTCTAAAACAATGTCCATTTGAAATATTTTTACATACTAGTGAATGCAATATACAAGCCCATCCCTGAAGAACCTCACATTAGTCATCTCATCAATAATCAAAGTCATTTCAAAACACTGTAATTTAGTGGAGTAGGTTGTGTATTCCATCATTGACATGTCACCATGCTCAAGGTTAATAAACGCTCAACCACAATAGGTTCTCATGATATGTTGGCAGACATATGAGAAGAAGGATATATAGAAATCCACACACACCATACAATTGTGTCTGTCTACCTATGTTAAAATGTCCCCCAATACTTGAATGAGTCTCTATGTATATAGGTCATGATATTGAACCTCCACTATGGATCCATGTCTATATGCTCAAAGATAGACACCATATCAACCAATAAAGACTCAATAGCATGGGGCCCACCATCCTGTGAGAACGTGGGAGGATACATATCCTAGAACTCCCTATTCAGATATGCCATACTAGGGATATGTTGAGGAGAAACCTGAACTTATTTCCTAAATCAGAGGTAGATATCATGAAACTGGGCATTAACATCCATTGGAGGATCTAGAAGATATTCCCTAGGTGGCACTATGGGAGGTATTAGGTGTGGCTCAGTTCCCACAATGTTCGGAGAATACTAAACTCCACATTCTTTGAATATAGCATGAGGTCATCATGGTGAAATAACACTAAAAAATTCCATCTTCAATCCTCAGAAATGATTTATAATAGATAAGGAAATGTGTAAATATGTACATGAACTTGGATATCCTTATAGAGAAACACAACCGTTAGCATGATCTGGGACCCCATTTTTTGTGATAAGAATGAGTAATATAATAAATAATTGGAGACATATCCTATATCCAACTAATATGGTCAAGTCAGTCTAGGATCTCACATAAGGGATCCACTATATTTTAAGAAACATATTCAATTTAATTTTTTTTTGGAATCATGATCCTGTTAATTGCATCACCAATTCCAACTTATAAATTCCCATACACCATATTTATTGAAAGTGGTTCATCATGTAACATTATCATTTCTCTAACACTATTCAATAGTTTTAATAGGCTATGGGGTCTGTTTTGATTGGATGATCTGCCATTGTCACTCTCCAATTGATCCAACAAATGTAGAATTATTGAAAAATTAAACAAATTTTTCCATAATAGTGAATAAAATCACCATGAAAGGCGTAACAAAGAAGGAACATACAATAATCACAAGTAAAATAAGAAATACATACTGGAATGCTAATATGGAATGTTATAATGCATGGAATTTTAAGTCTCATTAGGACTTGTATGATGCTAGATTTCATGTTACCTCATATCATCTGGATGGGGATAAATAAATAATATTAAATAATTTCAACCATTATACTAGCACAAAACATGTGCATCACTTGATGGTGAAATTAATGAAACAGTAAGAATACAAGAAATAACAACATATGTCCTACACAGGTTATTTGGGTTTCCCCAATACAAGGGGTAGAAACATCTGGGAAAAGGCTCATTAATAATCTCTATATCTGAGTATCCTGTGTAAACCATGATAGTAATTTAATAATATAAGTAGGCTCTTATACCACTTTGCATCATCCAGCCTTGGATGCCACGTAATCGTGCCTCAAAACTGTGGCTACATGACCTAAAGTGTGCGTCCCCAAATGTCAAAGACTGAAAATTATAAGCGAAAACATATGGTGTATCCATGGGGATAATATTCCATCATAGATAAGAGTGATAAAAATAGAAATTATAGTGATAAAAAGTAGCATAGATAGAATAAGAAAAATATGGATGTGAAAAATCAATGATAAATCACGAAAACAATAAAAAATACAACAATTTGAATCTGAAAAATAAAAATATATAAAGTATGATGATTCTGTGTCTTTTAGATATATAAATAAAGACAAGCCATGTTTATGGGATATAATCATATACAACATGCTGAAACATTATAGAAAAAGTCAAAAAACTCTTATAGCTAGCATCTCGATCATAGGCTCAGTCCTCTCCTCCCGACCCCATGATAGTAATTCAAGTCAATAAAGCATTGAAATTCTACTGCTTCCCTTTGTCTATACATACAATCATAATGTCTACTTGGATACCAAAGGTGCCTGAGTAGGGTGTGAGAGACAGTCTTAGTAGGTTGACACACACGGTGTCATGGATGATACATAACATGCATTATAAATTAAATAATGGTCCACAACAATATTAATGAAATAAATAATAAATGAATAAAATAATTGAATTGGGATTCACTTGGGAACCCATCCAATCATCCTGCTTTGGCCTATGTCAGTGAGTCTAAACCAAATGAACCAGTATGTGGAATGTGGGGGTATAGAGTGAATGAGGATGGGTTGTCCCCAAGCTCAAGATTAGGATTGGAGGATATGTCCCAACATTTCCAAAACCAAAATATCATTTTTCCAGTTTGTTTTTTTAAATCTTCATTATTCCAATTACAAAATCCTTTTAAAAAAAATATTGAAAGGCACCCTAATCTCATCATTGGAAATATGAAGATCTTTCCACCTATCTCTTGAGGGATCGATCTATAGCCAATGTCATGGAGTCCATCCTTGGTGAGCCAAAGATTGTGTCCCACATGTCTCTCCATGAATGTTCTGGAAATTTTCATGTACAAAACTCTAATTAGGTCCTCTGTATCGTACATAGGGGCCTGAGTCGCTCTCAAGGAATGGTTCAACCAACATGCTAAAGAGCCCATCCATGTGGCCTCTTCTAGGGAACCCATGTCAATTATTTGGAGGTAAAAATATATAACACTTGTTGAGACCATCATATGCATAGATGTTGTCTCCCCAACATGTTCATAATGAATTCACAATTAAAAAATGAATGCACAAGAGTCCATTTAAGGGGTACTTATGTCTGATCCCCTTGTATTAGTCTGAATATAAGGTGATTATGCTAAAAAAGAAATGTAATAATCTAACAATATCATTTGAAAACCCATTACAAATATTATTCAAAAATTTTCATAGTGATAAGCATAAAGGTTATGGCATGTAATTTGGTGAATCCACGCTGGCATAGGGAATAAGTTAGACTACCTAAAATCATGGACACAATAATTGATTCAATTAAATTAATCAACTCAATGTTTGAATTGTAATTAAAAACCTAATGGGTAATTAATAAATCTATATAAAAAGGGAAATTAATCCTTCATAGATAAGAACAACCTTTTGGGTGACATTGGTGAAGGAGATCGACCCAATGGGTTGATTTTCAACCAATACAGGTCATAAAAGGCTTGGGAAATCTATCTATTAAATTTAGTTAAAATATAGTGGTGAAACTGGAAGGGTCCATCCCCCAAAACATTGGCGCAATTTATGGATTATGAAAAAAATGATTGGAAAATACCTAAACAACAAACCATATCCCCATAGAGCTTCCATCATGTAGTATCGACCTTTGATTTGGGTTAAGGTGGAAGAAATAAATGAAAATATCAAATGACCTGGAATTGGGGACCTTGAGATTACACCCAAATAGAAAAATTTATGGAACAAATTACTTGAAATAGAATGGAGGGGATTATATATTGTACCTATAGCTTTCTGTTGGATCTGATGGTTAATCAGTTGTAGATTATAAGAATGATTTCATTCAATTCCTAGGTTTAGATGAGAAGAGGGTTCTTACAAGAGGGGGAGAATCAAACATTGGAGAAAAGAGAATGGGATTTGATAATTAGAATAAAAATTAGAGGATTTAGTTTTGGTATATTCACCCTCACATAAAGGGGAACAAATATTGGATTCACGGTTCACCAAACCGTGCAACAACAATGCGCCATAATTTGCTTCTAAGGCTCACATAGCACTATTAGGCACATGGTTTGTTTAAGCATGTGAAAATAGTGAAAAACCAATTTTCCAAAATATGTATATTGGAAACATAGACATGCACCATGTGTTTTATGATTTCTAAAAATTCATGATTTTTAGAGGTGCCCACTGTCAGCAACCGCATGGTTTAGGGAAACCGTGCGGGATGGATGGCATAGTTTCCACTAACAGTGTGACCGGATCTTTTCTTCCCAATTTAGCACTCTAAGATCCAAGTAAGCCCCAGATAGTCAAAATCCTCATTGGATTTACTAGGCATCATTATTATGGGTGGTTAAATTAATTTAAACCAAAATGTAAATGGTTTGTACCTTAGAAAAAATTTGGTATGTTACAATATTGAATGAATAATTATGTTTGTTTAAATCATATCTTTAGACTTATAATTGTTTATTCCTTTGTATTCTAGTTTTTACATGGAATTAATAAATATTTTTATATCATTGGTTATAGAATGTATATAAAAATTACATCATAGGACAATATTTTGTTTCATTGTCTAATAAGAAGCATCATTCTGTGAAACATTCAATTGTTTAACCTATTTGTAGATGTGGGATGTTATTATGATCAATTATTGCAGAAACAAGACACACTGAATAATTTTTTAATGTGTTTCACACATTATTTGAGCCGTTTCGATATCAATGATTCTATTTCCTGAAATTTATATGTGCATATTCTTATTTTCTAAATATATTAATAATAAATTAAAAATATCATTAAAAAGGGATGGAAAGAAAGAAAACATGTTTAGATTTTTTTTGAAAACGATAGAAGATATGATTCCAGGTATTTATGAAATCTATATACCAACCAATTAAAAATCTGATAAATAAAAAATTTTATATGATATAATTCATTGTTTTCAGTTTTGAATCAAATTAAAAGGGTTCAAACTGAGAAAATAGGATTAGGGTTCCCTGAAAATTTATGACATGTATGAATACAATGCATGTCAATATGACGTGCAGTGTCATTATAATGAAAAAATCTATAGTTATATTAGATTTAAATGTCTTTAAAATTGTGTACACGATGTTCATAAACAATGAAATGATTTCAAATTAATATCAATTTAAAGGAAAACTTCTATCGTATAATTTTCGTTATGTTGGAAGATATCAGAGTTCATTCCAACATGTAAACTATTTAAAATGAGAGTTTTTATTTATTTAAAAATCAAGAAACATGCTTCAAGGGGATAAAAAAATAAAATTTTCATGAAATCAATGAATATCGAACATTGATTAATTATTCACACGTACGACAAGACATCAAATCAATACAACATGCGTTATGTCCCCTATGGTTGAAAAAAGGTTTTATAAGACTTAATTTTTTTTGAAAATATGTGTCGAAGGATCATGATCTAATAACAAAACTTATATAGTGAGGTCACCGTACATCATATTGACAATTCATTTATTTCAAAATGAAAAAAAATTATTCAACAATCAATGTATATTGATTTCATGATAATCCTAATCAATTATCATGGTTTATACCCTATTTCATTTTATTATATTTGTATTTATTACTTCTTCCTTCTACTTGAATTCTCAAGATGATGTCTTATGTTCATTGTTTTAAAATAATATTCTATTTTTTATTTTCTATCTACCATTATTTCTTTCCTAATATTGATTTTCACTTAATTTATGACTAGTTTATATATTATAATTCAACTACAACTCAAACTACTACTTCCATCTTCTTGATTATTTCAAATTGAATAACTTCTTTTTTATTCATACCTTTTCATCATTTTGATTTTAGATATTTTTTATTTTTTTTCCTTTATTTCAGATTGATGTGTTTTATATTCAACATATTCTATTTCAACTATGAATTATATTTCTTATGAATCGAATCCCATTTTTAGATGTTGACATCGATATTCTATATTTGATTTTGATTTCGATTTTTTTGGTTTGTCTTTTTTTTATATGTCACGACCCGTCCTAGTGGGGCCCGAGCCGCAAATCCCCATGCCCGCCTCCAATAGGCCAAGGGCCGGTGACTAGCACCAAGTAGGCATTCTACTAACATGGGACGCATTGCCTATAAACATATACACACACACACACACATCTCCAAGCCCACAAAGTTGTAAAGTAAAAACTACTAAATATGGAAATGATGCATGCATACACTAAATCCCAACCAACAAGGTATGACAGGAAAGTAAAGTACAATAAAGTAAAACCTTATGCCAAAAGTACAAGACCACCAAAAGAGAGTCCGTAACAAAGTCCAACCTGTAAATAAAGGTGTTGGGACTACAGTCTATAGCCGTAGGAACACACCTCGGCCTGTCTGATCTCACTGAGTACCGTCCGGTCCTGGTTTGCCTAGAATCCTGTAAAAATATCACTCGTCTGCACAAGACATGATACGTGCGGGCAATGCCCGTGCAGGGGTGAGTATAACAATACCTAGTAGGACAACCTGAAACCACAAAGGAAATAAAACAAGGGAAAATACCACAAAGGAAAGATACAGTCAGCTCTACATAGTATATGTCTACAGAACATATGACAAGAATATCCATATATACTCATACACGACCGACTATCGCAAAACCACCACAAAGATCCAGCTGGATGATTCCAAATATCATGTAACAAGGAGAACACACTCCTAGGTCTATAGAGAGAGAGAGAAGAAGTACTCATTATGGGAGAACACACTCTACAAGTATTGAGAACATGATGCTCAGATGAGGATCACAACCAATAGCCATGGGGTGATTCCAACAACTCAGTCTAAGTTAATCTTCTAAGCAGAGGATCGACACCCGGGTAAAGATGGTCACGTCGACACCAAGAACTCTACCTAGGGTTCCAGGAATGAATAGAGGATCCAGATCTAAGTCTCATAGAGGGGATTCCAACAACTCTATTCAGTAAAGTCCTATTGAAGGGATCATACTCCTATATGTAGGAAATGATTCCAGAAACCTTCAGGAGAACGACTAAGGGGACATACACTAAGGAAACTGGCCCAAGTCACAGAAGGAAACTGGTTCAAGCCTTGAAGAATTGTTTACATGACGTGTAGTATGGTTACATGTCGTCTTCCACGACCCCAGGTACTGCCTGTGTAAACGGCCCGTGTCATCCTTTCAAACTGTGTAAAACTCAACTACACGGCGTGTAGAAAAGTACACGCCATGTTCCGGACTCTGGGTATTGCCCATGTAAATGGCCCGTGTCATTCGGCTTGTCAGATATAAAGTAACTACATGATGTGTTGAATAATCACATGTCATGTCCAAGCACCTGGGGCTCACCCTGTGTACGCTGGCCATGTGCCCGTACACGGTCTCTATCCATGTCTGTGTCACCTTCCCATGTATCCGTACATGGGGTATCCCGTGTATATGGCCAGGTCTGGCCGGTGAGTGGTATACACGCCGTGTCCTTGGCTGTGTACCCAACCCGTGCTTGTGTACTCCCAAAGTACACGCCATGTGGTATGCCGACAAACAAACACCGTGTAGCCCATACTACATAGCATGTAGTTAGGAAATTTCCAGAAGTGTCGTCTTCCCCCTTTCGCCTCGGCCGATTCTTCGGATTGCATTTCCCTAGTCCATTTTCCATGAAACACTATATCATGGGTTTCTTTGTCATCGTGATGCCAAATCCATGGGTCTTGGGCCTTCGATCGGCTCCAAAATCCGATTCTGGTCACCTGTGTTGAAATCGTTCGAAGAATGATATCTTCCAATCTGCTTCAATCCATCCGTCGCCACCGCAGCAACACCTCCGTAGGGCTGTACCGATGCCAGATCATCAATTTGGGATCATTGCATCACACAACGGGTGCGCAACGATCCGTCTTTCATATCCCCGTGAAGAACGCATAGAACGTAGCGAAGAACGCAATGAAGAACGTGCAAATTTGGGGAAGAAGAACACAAAAAAACTAGAGGGACGAACCTCGATTGATGTTCCTGTCAATCTTGGTATGTCACCATTAGAAGGTTAAACGAAACCAAAATAATTTCAAGAATCAAATCCCCACGATTCCCACAAAATCCCATCCCGCAAGAACGATCGATCGGTGGGCTAATCTATTCATGGATTAATCTGTTTTCATCATGGAAATCAAAAATGAGGAAGAAATAATCAAGCAAACATCCTAGCTGGATCCGCGGCATTTGTTGGTGAAGATTTGGTCATCGTGTTGTCGTCGCTGACGAAGCTCTTCAAGAACACCGTCGCCGTGTTGGGAGGTCTTCTCTAGAGACTCCAGAGCCTCCAGGGGAATTCAGGTTTATGGAAATTGTAACCTTGATCCCCTGCGAAATATCCATTTTAAATATTAGAGATTTCGCTGTAACAAGGATTTAAAGAAAATATTTTTAATTAAATATTTTATTACTATTGCGTCCAAAAATCAGATTTCACCACCGACCTGCGCCGACCGATGATAGGCCTCACCTAAGATAAAATCGCCTTTCAGAACGCAACTATGCCCTTATATTTTTGATCTGAGCACCATTA
Source organism: Viscum album (assembly GCA_963277665.1). Classification (NCBI taxonomy): domain Eukaryota; kingdom Viridiplantae; phylum Streptophyta; class Magnoliopsida; order Santalales; family Viscaceae; genus Viscum; species Viscum album. The sequence continues at coordinate 1,703,397,341 of OY728156.1, read as the reverse complement.
TTAAAGTTATTCCACTTTTTCAGGAAAACCACATGCACGCGTTATTTAATTATTAAATTAAATTCAAACAAATTGTTTCAGGTTCACCAGGCCTCGGAACTGCACGATGTCTCAGAGCCTGGTCTCGAATTAATTCCCATATAATATTAAAATAATAAATGAAAAAATCAGGGACATTACATCACACCCACATTATAGATTTTACGTCCCAGAAACGCTAAAACAAAGGCTACCCAAAAAGATGTGGGTACTGCACGCGAATCTAAGCCTCCCGCTCCAACCTGCTCTCCTGGATATTCCTATGTTGCCACCGGACACACACTAAGGGACTAACTTGACCACAAAGGATCTTCTCTTGTTGATCCTTGATCTCCACTGGGTACTCAGCAAAGGTCACTCCATCATCGATTTCCTGCTCGCCCCGGTCGATAACATGCGATGGATGATGCACGTACCTCCACAGCTACGACACATGGAAGAGGTTGTGTACCTGTTCCATCTATGGAGGTAGAGCCAAGTGATACGCTACCTCACCAACTCTACTCAGAATCTGAAAAGGGCCAACGAACCTCGGAGATAGCTTGCCGCCTCAGCCAAATCTTCGCAATCCCCATCGAGGTGAGACCCGAAGGAACACATGGTCTCTTTCCTCGAACTCCAATGACCTCCACCTCCTATCGACATAAGACTTTTTCCAACTCTATGCAGTCTTCATCTGCTCCTGGATGACTTGTACCTTCTCTATAGTAGCTCTCACCATCTCTAGGCCCATAAGTGCTGACTCTCTTGGGTCAGTCCAACAAAGCGATGACCTTCATGTTCTCCCGTACAGAGCCTCGAATAGTGCCATACCAATAATGGAATGATAACTATTGTTATAAAAAATTTCCACCAGTGGTAGGTGATCCTCCTAGCTACGGCCGAAGTCAAGTATGCAAGCTCGAAGCATATCCTCCAGAAACTGGATTGTCCGCCCTGTCTGACCATCAGTCTGGGGATGAAATGCTGTGCTCAAGGGTAAATGAGTCCCAAAATATTCATGCAATCCCTTCCACAACCGGGATGTGAAACGAGCTTCACGATATGAGATAATCGTGGATGGTACTCCATGAACTCAAACTATCTCCTGCATGTAGAGGCATCCCAAGCTCTCTACTGAACTCTGCTCCTGTATTTCTAGGAGGTGGGCCGACTTGGTGAGTTGATCAATGATCATCCAGATAGCATCATGCCCCTGGACGTTCATGGTAAACCCTTCATGAAGTCCATGGATATCCCATCCCACTTCCACTATGTCACCTCAAGGGGATGAGTCAAGCCCGCTAGCACCTGGTGCTCAGCCTTTACTTGCTGACAAGTAAGTCACCGAGAATCAAACTCTGCCACACTCTTCTTCATTCCGGGCCACTAGAAATGACATCGGAGGTCCAAATAGATCTTTTACACACTTGGATGCACCGCCAAAGGGGATGTGTGGAACTCCCTTAGAACCTCCTCCTGAAACTTCACTGATACTACTGTATGTCCTCTGAAAAGAACAACGTGCTCCCCACCTTCTGAATATCCATCATCCGCAGCACCTGTGGATATCTGAGCACGTAGAGTCTCATAGCTAGCATCCTCCCACTGTGCTTCCCTGACTTGTTGTAAGAGTAGAGGGGTGAGAATCATCGATTAAAGGTAGGCTCCCTCATCTCCATCCACAAAGGATAACTGTAAGGAGGCCAACTACCTCGTCCCCTCATCCAGCAACTGCGAACTGGATTTCCTGCTGAGAGCATCTGCCACTACGTTTCCTTTCCCAGGAGTATAAACAATCTCAAAGTTGTAATCCTGGAGGAACTCAAGCCACTGCCTTTGTCTCAAATTCATATCTTTTTGAGAAAAGATATATCTGAGACTCTTGTGATAAGAGTATACTATAAATAGCTCGCCCAACAGGTAGTGCCGCCACATCTTCAACGTGAAGACTACCGCTGCCAACTCAAGATCATGGGTCACGTAGTTCTACCCAAGTGGCCTCAACTGACATGAGTCATAGGAAATCACTGCTTGCCTTTGCATCAGGACACAACCAAGCCCAGTTCCTGATGCATCACAGAACACTATGTACTCGACACCCTCCTTCGGTAATCTCAAGATCGGGGCACTCGTCAGACTCTGTCTCAACTACTGTAAAGCGTACTGGAATCTCTCGGTCCACATGAAAGCATGCCCCTTTCGGGTCAAAGATACCATGAGTGTTGAAATCATGGAGAAATCAAGAATGAATCTCCGATAGTATCCAACCAACCGAAGGAAACTCTGCACCTCTATCACGCTCCAGGGTGGCTCCCATGCTAGAACTACCTCCACCTTGGCTGTGTCCACTACTACACCATCTGCTGAGATAAAATGTCCTAGAAAGTGTACCTCGTGTATCTAGAACTGACCCTTCGAGAGTTTCCCATACAACCGGTGCTCTCGGAGTGTGTCCAGAACCATCCTTAGGTGTCTCGCGTGCTCCTCCTTGGACGCATAGTACACAAGGTTATCATCGATGAAAACCACTACGAACCAATCTAGATAGGGCTAAAAGATCCGGTTCATGAGTCCCATGAACACTTTTAGGGCGTTCGTCATTCCAAAGGGTATCACCAAGCACTCATAGTGACCGTAGCGGCATCTGAAAGCTGAATTCAGTATATCCTCATCCCGTACCCTCCACTGGTGATAGCCCTATCATAGATCAACCTTCGAGAACCATCGTGCCCCTCTCAACTAGTAGAAGTGGTCATCGATCCTCGGTAGTCGATACCTATTCTTAACGGTCACCTGATTCATGCGCCGGTAATATACACATAGCCTCAAGCTCTCATCTGCCTTTTTGGAAAACAACACTGGGGCCACCTAGGGTGAAACATAGGGTCTCACAAAGCCATTCTTCTGCAAGTCTTCCAGCTACACTATCAGCTCACGAAGCTCTACCGGAGCCATATAATATGATGATGCATATATTGGTGTCATCCCGGGTTGCAACTCAATGCAGAAATCTATCTCCTGACGGGGCAGTAGTTCGAAGACATCCTCCAGAAAGTCATCCTCGTACTCAGCCACTACTGCTGGAAACTGGAAAGTCATAACATCTATTGCGCCAAGGGCTAGGCTATCCAACTGATGTGAAATCGGTTGTGCCTTCCTATGCACGAGTCCATCCTATGCATCCTGGGTCTCTCTTTCACCGACAAAAGAGAAACTCATTCCATCAATGCAGACACACCGCACCTTTCACCTAAAATCATCGATCAGGGCATGAACTGTGGAAAGCCCATCTATACTAAGAATGACATCATAAGGCCTTGACGCTACCACCAAGAGGTTCCAACCAAAACTCTCGCCTCTAAGGGTCAGTTCACACTGTCTACAGATGTGTGTGATCTCTGAATCTTCTCCAATCGGTGTTTCTAAGCATAAGGGCTGAGTCAACGACTCAACTACAATCTCAAGTTCTCGAACTTGATAAGTAGCTAGAATGGAATGACTAGAACCTGTGTCTATCTGTATGGAAACCAAAGTAGAAAAGAAACAGATTGTACCTCTAATCATTCCAGGAGTACCTAAGTCATAAGCCTCTTCCACCTGCATCTCTCCTTGCCTCTGTCCACCAGCTCCCCGAGCCTGTGGTGGACCTCCTGGGGTGGTGGTGGTAAATGGACAAAACGCAGACCACCTCCAACTGCTCTTCCAGCTCCTCTACCGCGTCCGTCGCCCCGTGGGTCTGTCTGCTCCACACGTTGCCTCTGCCTTGGTGGTCCATCCACTACTCCAGTGTCAGTAGTATGGTGGGTCGGACAATCTCGGGCAAGATGTCCCATGCCATCACATGAGTAGCATCACCTCTCTCGAGGTTGGAGGGATGCACCCAGCGAACCCTGTACATCATATCCCCTGTCCTGGGATCTCCTCGGAAAATGTCTCCCATGCCTGGGGTTGTGACGTCAGCTACCTACTGCCGAGGTCTCTGCTCCAGCTCACTCGCTACTGATAAATGCCGGTTGTCTCTGCTCTTCCAAGAAGCTCTTGACCACCAAATCCCGCTCAAGCACCCCAGCTTATGTGGGAATTCTCATAGGTATGATGCTAGATCGGTTATCTCTATGCAAGCCCCGCTCAAAAGTATGAGCTCTGAAGTACTGATCTCTGACCATATCCATCAAGTACCGCGAGAGGTCGGTAATCCTCGATGAATAGTCAGCCACCGACATGGTTCCCTGCTAGAGCTAAAGAAGCTCCTGTATATGTACTACTCTCAGGGTAACTGGTGAAAACTCCTATCTAAAGAGATTATCAAACTCCAACCACAGAAGAGTCACCTCGTCGTGGGTCTGAATAACCAAACTCCACCATTGCCCTGATGAGCCCTACAGAAGGCTAGCTGCTAGGACCACCATCTGGTCTACCAGTGTCGTGACTAAATGAAAGACCCTTGTCACTACGTCAAGCCAGTCCTCTACTGCCTGAGGGTTAGGCTCGCCTCGAAACCTGAGTGGTCTCTATCTCTGAAACTCATGGAGTGCGCTCATCATGCACTCCTCCTCCACTGGTACAGCAAGCACTAAACACTGCTCCACAGGTGGTGGGATAACTGGCACACCCCCAATGGTAAAACTGGGGGATATGATCCCTGAATTGAAGCTTCATCACTGAGGGGGTCATCCTCGTGATCGAGCTACTGGATCCTAGAGGGTGCACGTCACGTAGTCATTATTTAAAGAAACAAGATATATCTCAGTCAGTGAGTATATCTGGATGGCTGACTCAAGAAGGACATGGAAACCAAAACCCATTCATATATGATGCATGTACCACTATTTCCCTTGCAACTATTGTTATCATGTTCTGAGTCGAAAAGAAAGTTATCAAAGTCCTGGTGTATGGATAAGTCGGCCGTCCGCACCAACACTAGGGTCCCAGGCCTGAATGCCAAACTCAAAACACTTTAAACTATTGCCCCAAAGCAACTCACAGACTCTCAGTCCTAAGGTAGAACGACCACATCTGATACCACTCTATCACGACCCATCCCAGTGGGACCCGAGACGCAACTCCACAAGCCCTCCACTAATAGGCCATGGGCTGGTGACTAGAACGGAGTAGGCAAGCTACTATCATGGGAGGAATTGTCTATAAACCTGTACACACGAACACACATCTCCAATCCCACAAAGCTAAAAAGTAAAAACTACTAAAAATGGAAATGATGCATGAATACACTAAATCCCATCAAATGGAGTATGACAGGAAAGTAAAGTACAAGATAGTAAAACCCTGGTCCAAAAGTACAAGCTCACCAAAAAAGAGTCTATAACAAAGTCCAACCTATCCAGAAAGGTGCTGGGACTGCAGTCTGTAGCCGTAGGAACACACCTAGGCCTGTCTAATCTCACTGAGTACCATCTAGTCCTGGTCGGCATAGAATCCTGTCAAAAGATCACTTGTTTTCACAAGACACGATACATGCGGGAAAATCCCTTGCAGGGGTGAGTATAATAATACCCAGTAGGAAACTCGGAAACCACAAAGGAAATACAACAAGGAAAAATAACACAAAAGAAAGATACATTCATCTACACATAGTATATGTCTACAGAACATATGACAAGAATATCCAGATATACTCATACATGACCGACTATCGCGAAACCACCACTACGATCCAGCTTGAAGATTCCACTTAGCACGTAACAAGGAGAACACACTCCTAGGTCTGAAGAGAGAGAGAGAGAATAAGTAATTGTTCCGGGAGAACACACTCCACAAGTACTTGAGAACATGATGCTCATATGAGGATCCCAACCGATCACCATGGGGTGATTCCAACAACTTGGTCTGAGCTAATTCGCTAAGCAGAGGATCGGCGCCCGGGTAATGTTGGTCACGTCAATACTTAGAACTATACCTAGGGTTCCAGGAATGAACATAGGATCCCGATCTAAGTCTCACAGAGGAGATTATAACAACTCTATTCAGGAAGTCTTGCTGAAGGGATCATACTCCTATATGTAGGAAATGATACCGGAATCCATCAGGGGAAATACTAAGGGGACGAACCCTAAGGAAACTATCCCAAGTCAAAGAAGGCAACTGGATCAAGCCTTGAAGAATTGGTTACACGGTGTGGAGTATGGTTACACGTTGTGTTCCTTGACCCCAGGTACTGCCCATGTAAACAACCCGTTTCATCCGTTGAAACTATGTAAAACTCAACTACACGTTGTGTAGAAAAGTACACGCCACGTTCCTGACTCCAGGTACTGCCCAGGTAAATGGCCCGTGTATTTCGTCTTGTCAGATAGAATTTAACTACACAACATGTTGAATAATCACACGTCGTGTCCGAGCATCTGGGGCTCACCCTGTGTACGCCGGCCATGTGCCCGTACACAGTCTCTGTCCGGGTCCGTGTCACCTACCTGTGTATCAGTACACGGGGTATCCCGTGTATCTGGTCGGGTCTGGCTGGGGAGGGTTATACACGCTGTGTCCTTGGCCATGTACCCGACACATGCTTGTGTACTCCTGGAGCACACACCTTGTGGTCCGCCGATGAACACACACCGTGTAGCCCATACTACACGACGTGTAGTCAGAAAATTTCCAGAAGCGTCGTGTTCCTCCTTGCACCTCGGCCGATTCTCCAGATCACGTTTCTCTGGTCCATTTGACATGAAACTCAAGATCATGGGTTGCTTCGTTGTCGTGATGCCGAATTTGTGGGTTTCGAGCCTTCGATAGGCTCCGAAATCCGATTCTAGTCACCAGTGCAGAAATCTTTCGAAGAACGATATCTTTCAATCCGCTTCGATCCATCCATCGCCACCGTAGATGCACGTCCATAGGGTTGTACTGATTCTAGATCTTCAATATGGGATCGTTGCACCGCACAACGGGTGCGCAATGATCCGTCGTTCATATCCCTACGAAGAACGTGTAGAACGTAGTGAAGAATGCGAGAATTTGGGGATGAAGAACACAACAAATTGAGAGGGACGAACCTCGATCGATGTTTGTGTCGATCTTGGTCTTTCACTATTGGGAGGTTAAATGAAACCAAATTATTTCAAGAATCAAATCCCCACGATTCCTGTAAAATCCCATCCTATAAGAATGATCAATCCGCAGGATAATCTATTCATGGATTAGTCTGCATTCATTATTGAAATCAAAAACGTGGAAGAAATCATCAAGCAAACATCCTACCTGGATCCGCGGCGTTCGTTGGTGAAGATCTGATCGCCGCGTTGTCTTCACTGGCGAAGATCGTCAAGAACATCGTCGCCGCGTAGGGAGGTTTTCTCCAGAGCCTCCAGAGCCCTTAGAGAAATTCAAGGTTATGGAAATTTAAACCCTGATCCGCTCTAAAATCTCCATTTAAATGATAAGATACTTTGTAATAACAAGGATTAAAATAAAATATTTTTAATAAAATATTTTATTACGGTCGCGTCCAAAAACCAGATATCACCACTATCCTGCGCCGTCCGATGTTAGGCCTCGCCTAAGTTAAAATCGAAGTTCCGAATGCAACGGTGCCCTCAAATTTATGATCTTAGAACCCGTTCAGGAGTTATTCAACTTTTTCAGGAAAACCACAAACACGCGTTATTTAATTATTAAATTAAATTAAAAAAATTTGTTCCAGGCACACCAGGCCTCGGAACTGCACTCCATCTCAGAGCCTGGTCTCGAATTAATTCCAATATAATATTAAAATAATACATGAAAAAATCCGGGACATTACAGTATAATTGAGCATTCTTTATTAGTTATGTTTTTATCTTTTTATATTTTGATTCCCTTGATACATTGATTTAAATTTCTTATGAATTATTTTTCTATCATGAACCCATTTTTTTGTTTAGATTTCACTATTTTTTTCTTTTAGATAATGAAATTTCATAAGATTCTTATAGATTATACATTAAATTTTTTATTTCAAAATCATTTTCTCCTCTGATATTTTAAACTCATGATTCTTCATATTGATGAATTTTTATTTTGACATATTTAATTTTATTTAACATTTAGTTTAGTTTATTTCTTCATAAATATATTTTCAGATTTTTAATATTTATTTTTATATTGAATTATCATTTTTTATTATATATTTTTATAGTTGATTTTGGTTTACATTCAAATTTTTATGTTTTTATTTAATCATACTTCTGATTATTAATTTTCTATTTGTCTTCTCTCTTAAAGATTATATTTTAACTATTGATTAAACTCATTCATATATCACTATTCTACATAATGTAGGAAACACTTCCTTATTCATGTACTTATACTTTCATCTATTTTAATAATCCATTTTCTTGTTATATAAAAATAAAAAATATTTCATGTATTTCCATTCCACTTTTTAGCTTCTAATTTTGGATTTTTCATTTTAGATTCCTATTAACGTTATAATTTCAATATTGGTGCAAAATTTAAAGTTGGTTTTGAATTATCATGTCTTCTTAATATTTTAGATTATGGCTGTTTTGATTTAAATAGATATTCTAGTTCCCTTTTTTACTTTTACATCAAATTATCCTTCAATTTTTTCCCCTTTAAAAATTTTCCACTACATTTGATGTTGTATTATAACATATTTTATTATTCATACATTAGATTTTTCTATTATAATTTAAAGACTAATTTTTTTTCTTATATACTTTTTTTTCATTTATATTCAATTTATCTACTTTCTTGGATCACCACTTTTCTATTTATATATTTTGGATTGTACTTTATCATTTTCATCCACAATTTCCCCCCACTTTTTAATTTTATTTTACCTGCCATATTTCATAACATATCTTCACATATGGTTGTTGCTTTCAAATTTAATTTATTATATATATCCTATAAATTTCTATTTTTCATTTTTTAATGTCATTGATTTTAATTAAAATTATCATATGTTCTTGGTTTTTTATTTTTCATATATTGTTGATTCATATTTTCTCCTACATATATGTCTACCTAAGATTACCTTACCACATCCTTATATTCTTTCAAACCATAATTATTGATTTTTATTATTCTCATACTCTAGTTTTTACAACATTGTTTTAATATTTTTGAACATCTACTACTATATATGTATACAATTTTTTATTATCGTTCAACTCTTCTTTATTTCAACTACTTTTTTCATTTTTAACTCTCACCATTTCTCTCACCTACATCATTTTCTTCTAACCCCATATTTATTCCCATTTCAATTTTCATACCTTTTATTTTCTCTTTCGTTTTATTTTATTTTTTATTTTTTCTTCTTTATTTGATTCATACGAGAACTAATGTGTTGATATGTAAATAATCACCCCAATATAAGAGTGGTTTTAGGTGAATGTGGTTTTTATTTAAAACATTGTTAATTATATAAATAAAAATAATTTCCTTTATTAGTTAACATTATAATGAACAACATAATATTAAATAGAAATGAAAATATATATGAAAATTTCGATATTGTATTTGGAAAATAATCTTTTTTGTATAACATAGGATAACATTATTTTATGAAAATATATTTATTAGTTTTTTATCCATATAATACCATTACATGGGAAGGTGTTTTCTATTTCACTTTAGCGAGAAGGGACATATCATCTATCATATTACTAATAAAATTATAAATTTCTCTTTTTATCATGAATTTTAGTAATTGATTTTAGATCATAATATAATTATTATTAATAAATATAATTTATAAATAAATTTTATTCTCTAAATGAAACATAGATTTAAAAAAGTTGAATGATAATAGATTGTTGATTATTGCCACAACCCCATATCAGATATGATGACATGATAGATTCATGGTGATGTAGGTCTTGTTTGAATAACCTTTAAAACCATTGGAGGGTGGTTTCTATTAAATTACAAATATGACATCTTCCATATACTTGTTTTGATGAACCACAATATTCTAATTTTTCTGTTATGATGATGTGTGTTTTAATGGAAACATTCCATTACCATGAACGATAGATATTTGTGGTTATATATGTGTTCCCAATGCACAGAGGTTTTAGTTAGGGGAAACACAATTATTCATACTATAGGGGGGCTTGTGGGCCAACTAATCCTTATTGGACTCATGTAGATAAAGCATCCTTTGATGGTATGTATTGGTTGAGCACCTAAGTGTGTTACTGTAACATCTGAGATAGAAGAATCATGGGGGTAGAAGAGAAATTTTTTGATCCTTTCTATGAAATGTAATATTATTTTTTTATTAAATCCGATATTTTTTACTTTTACATTACAATTATTTTAGAAGTGATTTTATTCTTATGATTTATTCACATATAGATTTCAGACTTTATTTAATTGATAGTAAAAATACATATAGATATTTTCAAGTCATAGAAGAATATTTATCTTCTTATCAAGAAAGAATAATCACTCAGTAAAAAAATCCAAAACTGATGTGGATTTTAGCATTTGAAAGTTATTATACTATATTATTTAGTATGTCATCAACACTCATTATTTTGGAATTATTTTCACTTGAAATATGATTCATTATGATAACACATGTTCTTTTTATTCCACATTAATTTTTAATATTCTTTTTTTATAATTTTATTCTCCATTCACTGAAAATTCTCAATGAATACCGTTGTAGTGAAGTCTCATATATGAAATAGGTTAATTATGATATATTTGATTGAAATTTTCATGTTAATTACTCTCAACATTAAATGTTGTTCTATTTTTGGAAACATGTCCAATTAAATAGTAGGTGAATATTTATTATGCAATAAAATTCCGATAGTATTTCTTTCCTTTTGTGAAAATAATGTTAATTCTTTCACTGATCAATGTTCATTCAAGAATTATTAAATAAAAAAGAGGTGAAATGAGTTTTTATAGTTAAAAATAATAATTAAATAGATTAATGATGTGAATGGAATTTTTTTCCAATCAAAATATAAAATAAAACTTACACACACAATGATTAAAAAAACATCAAGGTGGTTGTTATCATGTTTTTAGTATTCTCCTGGAGTTGTTGTGGTCAAGGGAAATTATTGTTTAATTGAGTTCATTTCATAAGGCTTCTTCTAGTAAGTTGGGCAACACTGGCACTAGAAGTCATATTTTAAAATCTGGCCTTCCAACACATTATTTATTTACCAATAATTCCATTTCATTAACATTAAATGTCCATTTTAGTCTTTTCTAATCTTATTTTTCTCATATATAAGATCACATTAATAACAAGGTTCAAAAACTTAGAAAATTGTCTATTATTGGGGTCAAAACTTATGAAAACTATATTTGAGTCATTTTTTGATATGTACAAACCAACTACATGTCAATATGAAACATGAATTAATCAGTATGATTGATGTTTATTTTTTGGATTTCACTTTCTTATTAAATGGGTTTATAACTGAGAAGATGAGTTGGGATTTCCATGAAAAATTTATGACATATATGAATAAACCTCTTGATAATATGACATACGTTTTGATCGTATGGAACAAACATGTAGTTTTGTTAAATTTAAAAATATTTAGATTTTTTTATTATGGGTCGTATCTGAGAAAATGAAATTGAATTGTCTATAAGGACTTATAAATTCTGTATTTTTTTTATAAAGAATTATTATGAGACCGAGAACTCTAACATCACGTGAGTCCGAGGGCCGAAGTTCCCAGAATGATCTGTCGAAAAATGTTATACTTTAGATATCATGTGTTAGTAGTTTTCCAAAAAAAGTCCAATGTATCTAAAATAGATTCCAAGATCATAAATCCATGGGCACTATAGAATTTAGGATGGTCAATTTACCCTAGGCACGACTTAAGTTTAGTCAGCGCATGCCTCCATTGAAAAAACATGAAAATTACATAACCATAAATAAAATAATTAAATTAAATTATTTAATATTTCAAATTATTATAATAAAGAACGGTGACTTTGATTAATAATTTGGGACCACTGTTTACCTCATGAGGGTATGACTTCCTTAGGAAGATCCTATCATTGGCCGACACGGGCCAATTGTCGATGTTTGTTTTTAACTATAAATAAAATAATTTAGTGGAGATTATTTTATTTTCAAAACATTATATCTTATAAATAGTTACTCGGATCGAAAATTAGAGAGTACTACTGAGTTTGAGGGGGGGTGTTCCCCTTAGGTGGTGCCTAACCACAACAAGCATGGGTTGAGGATTAATTTTAATTAATTTGGACCTTTTTTTATGGTTTGTTCAGTAAACTTGCGACTAGGGATTTCTCTCATTTGAACCGGTGCTTGGATTCAAAATCCAAGTTCCTCGTTGCGTTAGAAGCACTAATATTCTCTTAGGAAAAGCTTAACTTCAACCGTAATGGGTCAGATGAAAATTTTATTCTATTGACTTTATAGAAAATAATAAAATAACTCGATGAGTTATTTTATTTTCAATCAACTGTTGAGAGCCAGTGGCGGGACCATAGTGTAATGCCAGGATTGAATAAAAATCATTTAATGACATGACTTTTGGTTGTGTAACCCCAATGATCGTAGGTTTTAAAGGAGAATTTCATGTGGTACATTAATGAACCACATTAATGAAATTCAATGAGGGAGGTTCCTTTCCCCTTATTTAAACAAGTTATTGGCATGGGTTTTTGATACCCATGAGAGGAACCTCTAAAGAAATGCTGGTAATGTCTTCCTCCAATAAATAATAGAGATTTGATGATCCATTTAAATTTTCAAAGAGGACATCGACGGGTGATGGTGAACACTGACGCACACCATCAAACAATGGATTCTCCTCATTCATCTTTAGCGAATCCAATGTATTCGAGGTAGGGGTTTTGTTTAAGAATTTTATGTTTCATCTAATATTGATTATGTTTATCACTTCCCATGTAATAAATCTAATGCAGTAGGTATGGGCTGAACTAAACAAGGTTTGGACTCCCCGCCAATCTCGGTTAGATACATTCTTCATGGGTGACTGACCGATACAGTGACTAGACGAATCCAAGGCACACGCCCTGAAGGTGGTCTCCTGAGAGGATTGTAGGCTTAGTAAAAAAATCGGATAACTAAAGATTAACTGGTGTTCCATGGAAGATCCACCATCTCTTACCAACCACGATTAGATGGCGGCGCCCGAAGGCACTGTGGAAGACACGGGGGCTGCCGGCCATCGCCGGACGCATTGAAGCAGGCATCTGACTATCATCGGCAGGGTTGAAGTGGGCGGCGGGCCACCACAGCGTGCCATAGAGGAGGGCCACAGCTCCGAGCCACAATGGAAGGCGCACCCGTACCCATGGGTCCCACTATTGAACTATCCACGTGGACCAGTCAAGTGGAGTGGTGCCACACTAGAGATGATTATTGGAGAGCCTAAACGGACTCCGTTCATTTGGGAGGTGGACCGCACCCAACCACTGTGCCGGGCTAGTTCCACTGATAGGTGAGCCTTGCCTAAGGGAGTGGTCCAGGCCATGCTCGTGGCCCAGCGAGCTAGACTAGGCACATTTGAGTCGACCCGGACCGGGTCTGACCAGACCCAAACCCATTTAGACATAATTTCGTTTAAAAAGAAAAATGTTATAAACCATACGTCCATTTGACGAACCATCTATGGAACTAGAACCCTTGGGATGAGGTGGAACTTTTGAGATAATTGACATGATTTTGGGAGAAATTTGGAGTATGGCCATGTTGGGTCGAACCTAAATCCATCCATACCCTCAGTACTAAAATGCATATAAAAAACAGATCATGCATCTGATTGATGTGTTTTTTATTCCATTAGAACCCCTATGAAATAGTTGTTCTCTGGGTTAAATCTTCATGGGAGTTTGTGGTGGTTGAGTTATGACCAATGGCATGAGAAGTGGATCCTCCTACAATCAATTGTGCTAAGTAAGAGAATCCAATGGCTGGCTGTGACCTGAAGAATGAATAGTGATCCTATTTGGGTCAATACCAATCGATCTAGTGTGGGTCATCACTCATTTATCCTATGTGGATTAGTGCCTATCAATCCTATGTGGGTCAATACTCACCGATCATGTGTGGGTTAGTGCCTATCGATCCTCTGTGGGTCAGTGTTCAGCGATCATGTGTGGGTTAACGCTCAACGATACTGTGTGGGTTAGCACCTATCGATCCTATGTGGGTCATCAACTAACAATCCTATGTGGGTCAGTATCTATCGATCTGGTGCGCATCAATATCAGAGCCTCTCGACAGAATAAGATAATCTGGGTTTAGGACTAATCATTTTTTACTTCTATACTTATGTTATAGTTGTATGATTAGTCAATTTCAAAGTAATTTTTGATGGAAATCATGATTTTTGGGTTTTATTTTATCAAATTCAGAGACTTTCTGGGGTCTTGATGTCCCCATTGAGTATTGTTATACTAATCCCTGCACGGGCTTCGCTCGCACCATGTTGTGTATTGTGCAAACGATGAGCATCTTTGACAAAGACTTGGTAGCCAGGACTAGACATTGTACGGAGGTGACCTTCTGGCGTGGTGAACCACATAGACATGGTTTACCTACCCTTAATATATGATCCTTGGAAGACAACCTCAAGTGTTGATTTTCCTTATTTCGGTGCTCTCTTTCTGGTTGGGCTTTTATACTGGCCGCATTACTTTCAATACTTACTTTTAATATTAGTAGTTATACTATTTGGTTTTCTTTCATTGTATACCTAGTTTGTGTGTGTAAATGTTTTGATACAATACCTTCCAATTTTAGGGATATTCCTTTCCGATGCTAGTTTCCAACCCCTGGAATATAGAATGCAGGCTTGGGGTAGTCACGACCCGGGCCCCAGGGGATCAGTCGTGACAAAGTGGTTTCAAAGGGATATTGGTTCTTCCATAAGAACTAAGAGTTGGTTTATTTTGAATGGGGGAAATGTTCGTAAGTGTATTGAATTCATATTTCAGTCTTGGGAGTCCACTATTGGTGCAGTGGCCGATGTATCCATACACCAGGACCCTAAATTATGTTTTCTGATCCGGAACATGAAAACACTAGTTGCATGTGTTTTGAAAATGTTTTTTATTGATCTATTTTTAGTCAGCTCACTAGGTATGAAATTTTGTCCTTGTTACATGTTAATTCTCTACCAAGATTCCTATAAATAGATATAAAGCTAGGATTCTAGTGCATGACCATGAGGATGGCCCATAGAGTGATGGGGCTTCGGTATAGGGAATTTTTCCCGATAGGGTACCTATATGTGGTTTCCCTGCAATACCACTACCCGTTGGATAATCTTTACTACCGTCACTACACATAGAGGAAAGAAGTATGCTTAGTGAATTACAAGTGATTTAGTAACATATACTCCTCAGGTTTCAAGGTAATCCCGACACACAGGCAGCTAAAGAATTTCTTAAGGTGGTGACCGAGTTCTTATCTGGACAGGGAACCAATCGATTAGATGCAAGTATTGGTAGTGAGACTTCTATAAGGCCAAATTGGATGATGACATGGATTAGATTACACTTATAATATGATGAGGTGACTTTTCTGTGGAATGATCTTGAGAAACATTCTCAAAGAAGGGGTATCATTCCATTAATATAAAAGGGGTATGTGTTCCCAGGAGCTTCTATAGCTTTAGTAAGATGACATGTCAGTAGCTGGGTAATTTTTGAGGCATACCGACCGTTCCATGTACTCGATGAATATGATATGAGTAGTGATTCAGTTCTTTTAAATCCAAGAGAGATGTGTTTAGGGACATCTGATCCATAACTATTCCTCTATGCATTAGTACTTATGTTAGGGTGATAGAGAGAACCTTTTTGGTTTAAAATTATTAGGATGAGTACATACAACCAATGGATTTCGGTAGTGGGTAAACAGGGAAGCAAAGTCAGTCTTAGATACATAGATGTGTAATGTATTTCAAAAATAGGAAGTGATATGGATCGATGTATATTTAGGGAAACAGACATCGAAGAGGACCTAGGAGAGCATTAGTAGATGGTACACATTTCGAAAAGTTACAACCTCCACCCCAATGTAGTCCCCAATAGGCTCAGGGAGCTGCTAGATAGGGGAAGGGTGTAGCTGCATGCAGTCAATGAGTATGACCCACAATCTCTAGGAATGATTCTAGTTATGATTTGTGTCTACAAATATCTTATGTATTAATGGTTATAGGTAATAATCCATCCTTCTTACAGAAAATCTTGTTCAAGACATAGAGTTTCTTGTGAAAAGGATTACTTAAGCCTTACGTTTGGAGATACCTATGGGATGATACTTGATAATGACACTTATTCTGATGGTGTTATCTGACACTTGAGGAGGGAGATTGGGTTAGAACCTCTTGGTGGCAGCGTCGAGGCCTTACGAAGTTAGTTTGGGAATGGACTGGCCATCCTTAATTCATAATCAGAATGACTATTTTATGGAATGGGAAATGGTATATCTACATCATCAGAATGTGGGTTTCCTTGGATGGTGAAAAGGCATCCCAGGCAGCATGGGATACACTCATGAATAGGAGGGTGAAACTGTTCACTCCTGAGATAGATAGCCTTACCCTTTTTGTTACAGGTGTTTTAAGTTATCCGTTCTCAATAACGGTGATAGAGTTCAGAAAAATCCTTTCCAATGATAACTCTAGGATTACCTCTCCATTGGGGGAGGGACTTTTATAACATTCTACACCCTACGATGGAACCAATATCAGCATTAGTATATGATAGGGATTTTGTAGAGCATCACAATAGGGGGGTGTTGGTGGAGGACCTATTGAGGAAGGTCTTCATAAGACCCAGTGTTTGAGGTTATATGTGTATTTTCGACACCTTAACCAAGTGGATGTGGAGGGAATGTACCAACATCCAAAGGGTCGACGGGAACACCCATCAATTAATTGTGGTAGACATTCACGTGGATGAAAAAGATACCATTGTTTCTTCAGTAGTTGAGACAACAGGGATGGTTGGAGTTCCTCCAGGACTTTGACTTCGAGATAGTCTATACTTCTGGGACGGGGGACGTGGTAGAAGATGCCCTCTGTAGGAGGTCTGGTTTACAGTTGTTGAGTGTGGCGATAGATTATCTAGCCCTGATGCCAATATCCTTCTTGGATTGTGATGGAATATCTTACATCTATTCTATTACTATCACCCCCCTCAACTTCCGTGAGATAGGGAGGAACAACTTGTAGATGTTGACCATGAGGCCTGACATGTTTAGATATCATCAGGACAAGCTCCTGAAGGATTATAGATAGGTGGGGAGCACATTATCCTTTTTAGAGGATGCACCATGGTGCTAGTGATATCACATGAGTAGGTGTTGGGTAAATTCTATACATTCCCTTTGGCAGTACATCCTTAGGTGGAAAGGATGTACCAGGACCTCCAACATCAGTACTGGTTTCCAGGGATGAAGAATGAAGCGGCGTAGTTTGTTTCATGTGGCCTCACTTGTTAGCAAGTGATAGCTGAGCATCAGGATCCATCATGTTTGATAATAGATTTTACCACTATACAAATGGTCAGAAGGAGTGGATAGTATACACCTTAGAGGACATGATTCATTCTTGTGTTCTATATTTTGGTCATAGATGAGAGGATCACTCGCCACTAGTGGAGTCTGCATAAATCAACTACTATCACTCCACCATCGGAATGGCACCATTTGCAGACTTGTATGAGCGACCATAAAGATCACCTCAATGATGGATAGAACCATGGGATTCATCACTCATGGGTCCATAGTTGGAACATGATACCACTGAGAAGGTTCCAACCATCTAGGAGGGGATGAAAAATTCACATAAGAGGAAGAAGTCATCTGCCGTCCAGAGACATAAGCCCTTAGAGTTCGAAGAGGGAGACCATGTCTTGCTACGGGTCTCGCCCTAATGAGGATTGCAGAGATTTGGCAAGGGTGGAAATCTATCACCGAGGATCATCTGACCTTTCCAAATTCTCAACAGAGTTGGCGAGGTGACATACCACCTAGCTCTTCTCCAACTGATGCACCAGGTGCATAATGTTTTCCATGTGTCATAGCAGTGAAAATATGTGCATGATTCATCGTAGGATATCATTTGGAGAGAGATAGACACTGATTATGGGGTGACATTTAAGATTTTCTTAGTAGAGATAGAGGATCGATAGGAGCGGGTCCTACATGGGCAGTCAATTCCTCTGGTGCGTGTTTGGTGGTATCATGGGAATCTCTTGGATAGAATAAGGGAACATGAGGCTAAAATTTTTGCTAAGTACCCCCATATTTTAGATTTGTTGTTGTTTTTTCTTTCAGGGATGTAAATCCCTAAGGTGTGGAGAATGTAAATACATGTAAATTATATATATTTTTGAAATTATAATGAATTTTTACAAGACCGCGAATTCTGACGACACGTGATTCCAAGGCCCGGAGTGCCCATAATGATCAATAAAAAAATGTTATGCTTTAAATATCATGTGTGAGGGGATTTACTAAAAAAGTGGAATACCTATTAAAATGTTTCCTATATTCGAAATCCAAGGGCACCATTGCATTCAATATGAAGGTTTTACTTTAGGCAAGATGTTAGATTAGTTGGTGAATGCCTCTTGAGAGAAAACCCAAAAATGGAATAATCTTAAATAAAATAATAAAATAATATTATTTTATTTTTAAAATTCTTATAACACTTGAATGGTGACTCAAAATAAAAATTAGAGACCACCATTGAGCTCGTAAAGGTATTATTTCTTTTGGTAGATCCTATCATTTTATTGCATGGGCTAACAGTTTAATTTAGTTATTGAACGTAAATAAAATAATTAAGTGGCAATTATTTTATTGTCAATAACATATAACTTCTAAATGGTAACTTGGATAGAAAATCTGAGAATACAGTTGAGATCATTAGGGAATTTCCCATGAGGCCGAGCCTAGCCTCCACCAGTGCAAGTCGAGGCTGAATGTTAATTATTTTTGAACTTTTTTAAGGTACGTTCAGTAAACATGGAAGAGGAGATTTCTTTTATTTGAACCGATGCTTGGATTGAAAATATGTGTGTATTGTTGAATTTTTATCAACATGATTAGATTAGGAAAAGATTAATTTCAATCGAGAAGGGTTGGATGAAAAAGTTATTTTTTGGACTTCATAATTTTTTTTAAAATAACTCCCTATGTTTTTTTATTTTATTTCATTCATTGAGAGATGATGGTGGGACTGCCATTTAACGTCAGCCTTGAATGGGAGTCCTTTAATGAGATGACATTTGGATTCATAACCACGATGCTCATTTGATTTAATTTAACATTTGATGTGGTACATTAATGAAACACATTAATGAAACACAATGATAGATGTTCCTTTCCCCTTAATTAAAAAACCATTGGCAGGGGTTTTAGATATCCTTGAGAGGAACCTCTGACGAAACGCTGACGAGGTATTTCTCCAATGAAAAACGGAAATTCAAAAACGCCAATATAGTTTATAAGTGGACATCGATGAGAGATGGTGAATTCTAATGCACATAATTGAAAAATCGATTCTACACCTTCATCTTCAACGAATCCAATGTACTCGAGGTAGGGGTTTTGTTTAAGAGTTTTATGATTCCTCTACTCATGATAATGGAGAACTCTTCCCATCTATAACACTAATGAGGAGGGTGCCTGGAGAATTTATCAAGGTCTAGAACCTCTGACGATCTCGGTTTGATGCGTTCTTCATGGGAGACCAACCGATACGGCGGCAAGATAAAACCGATGGATACATAGTGAATGCACGGTCTTGGGAGGCTTGTAACTACAGAGGGAAATGAAATCAGACAATAGAATCCTCACTAGTGGCCCAAGGAAGCTCTGCCGGTGATGCACCACCAGCATGGCGGCACTGGTCACCTACGGTGCCAGCCAGCGGGGGCGACTATGAGGATAGAGCGGTGCCCGAAGATGTCATAGAGGACCAAGGGGGAGGCCGACCATCGCCACCGTATTGAAGTGGACGGGGTCCCACGACAGCGCACCGTAGAGGAGGGTCATAGATCCCAATTATGTTGTAAGGAGGACCTACACTCGTAGGTCCCCATATTGACTGGTTGATATAGATCGGTTAGGTGGAGCGGTGCAACCACGACACCACTAATTAGGGAGCCCAAACGAGATCTATTCATTCTAGAGGTGGACAATGCCTTGTTGGTGGGCCGCCCCCAGCCAGCGGGCCAGGCGGTGTCTATGGCCCACCTGTCCTCAACCAGATTGGTGGGCCAGGGTGAGCCTGTGGCCTAGTGGATTGGATCGGGCCAGGCCCAGCTGGTTCAGCTTGGG
This sequence comes from Viscum album, assembly GCA_963277665.1. Classification (NCBI taxonomy): domain Eukaryota; kingdom Viridiplantae; phylum Streptophyta; class Magnoliopsida; order Santalales; family Viscaceae; genus Viscum; species Viscum album. Next base: position 1,703,377,015 of record OY728156.1, on the reverse strand, counting down.
CCAAGATGACTATGTCGTGTCATCCTAGACCCATTTAAGCACAATTTGCCTTATAGGGGAATATCTTCTAATCATGAAGTTCATTTGATGAACCATCTGCGGTGATGGAACACTTATGATGAGGAAGTCATTTTGAGATAATCCACTTGTGTTTTGGTGATAGTAGGAGTACGACAATGTTGGATCAACCCCAAATCCATCCAGGCCCTTGGCACTAAAATGACTATAACTTATAGACCGCACATCTAATTGACACGCTCTCAGTTGTCTTGGAACCCTAATGACATTGCAGTTCTCTGGGTTACTTATTCATTGGACTTCATGGAGGTAGCATAATGAAAAATTGAATGTGGAACAAATCCTCCCAGAATCAAGCATGCTATGTTAGGGAATCTAGTGGCTAGATGTGACGTGATGAATGAATAATGATTTTCTATGGGTTAGTAACTATCAATCATGTGTGGGTCTGCACTCATCGATCCAGTGTGGGTCAATGCCTATTGACCCTCGTGGGTTAGCACCTACCGATCCTGTTTGGGTCAGCAGTAGAGTGTCTCAACAGAATAAGATGATCTAACATTATTAATGACTGTCTTTACTTCTTTACTTAATTTATACTTGTGTGAGATGTCTTTTACATAGTACATTGTGATTTAGATCATGAATTTTGGTATTTAATTTGTGGAATTCTAAGATACCTTTAGGAGTCTCGGGGTCCTTATTGAATATTTTTATACTCACCTCTACACAAGCTTCACCAGCAAATTTTTGTCTCTTATGCAGATGATAAGTAGCTTTGACTAAGACATGGGGGCCAGGATTATACGTTGTACGGAGGTGAATGGTTGGCATGGTGAGATGAAAAGTTGAGCTCTACCTACCCTTCAGGTATGATCTTTGTCAGACAACCTCAAAATCTTATATCCCAATTTGTTATTATCACTTTTTTGTTGGGCTTGTATACCATCTCCTTTACTTTCAAGACTTACTTTTACCTTCAACAGTTATACTATGTAGATTGATTTCGTTGTATACCTAGTTTGTGTGTATATAGGTTTTGGGGAAATGACTTCCCATTTTAATGATATGCCTTTCCAGTGCTAGTAGGCAACCCATGGCCTATGAATGGTAGGCAAGGGGTAGTCACAGCACTGGACCTGGGGGACAGGTCATGAAATGGTCATTAAATCAATTTGAAATGTGTGTTGCTTAATTTTTTACATTTAGGAAGAGATCTTAGATAAATCCAGCATATTGTTTGTTCAACATAACCAAAGGTTCATTTTTATTGATTTTACGTCCAAAAATCATGAATATAGTGTTAAATACACGAAAAAGTCCACATAATATAATTAAACTACATGATAATAATAGTTATTTATTAATAAACATGTTGAAACAAACCCCACATCAACCTGAAATGAGATTCTCGTGAAATGAAAAAAATCATTTTTTATTAAAATTACATAAAACATGCATCAATGGATTAATACATAGAAAATGACCTTCAAATGTATTAATGTCACAAAAAATAAATAATTTATTAATTGTTGTCTTGTACAAATATACCTCATATTACTCTAATTTTTATTGTGTTTGGAATGACTAGAAAACATTAAATGTAATGAAAAACTTGCACCAAAGAGTATTTAACATACAAAAGACATTAGATTTTGTGCTCACTATATATCATATTGATGGGTTTTCTTCTCTTATTTGAATAAATTATTCAGTAATAATTTTTCAATTATTCAATGAAAACATGATATCATTTTCAAGGTATTTACCATTTTATATTTTCTAATATTTCTAGAAATTGTGTATCACTTATAGTCTTATATATTATTATTCATATTATTCCTTCTACTAATATTCATAGGTTTATAGATTATGTATATTATTTTGGGGATAAATATTAATATTTTGTTTTTCATTTACCATTAATTCCATCACGAAAATGATGATCAATTGTTTTAGAACTGTAGTTTATAGATTATGTTTCTATATTATATTCAACAACCACATATTGTTTACTTACAACTGCAGATTCAAATAATACTTTTGGATTCATAAATTTTAATTATTTCATCTCGTACTTAGGAATGAACATATATTTATAGACACTAACCTAAATATTCTAATTTTTTATTTTCATTTAAATTGTTTTTATTCTTATTATGTTAATACTATTTTTTTTATTACTTATGTTTTTCATTTAAATCATGTTGAAGGGGAATGTATTGTTGAAAAAATACACTTATTCCTATCAATTATGATGAAATCATCAATTCTTAGTTAATTTAGTGATGGTGTGACGACCACAACTACCATGGGTGGGCAGTTTCTATTCATTTCCCAAAATTATATATTTCAACTCATTTTTCAGATAAATAAAATGTCCTTATATATTTTAATTAAGATAACCTGATTCATTTTTTATATTATCTTTCTAATAGATTGGTTGTTTGTTTTTGGGAATTACAGATATGTTCTCAATGAACCTAGGTTCGAGTGATGGGGATTAAATATTTTAGTTATTTCTGGGAGGTTTGGTGGGTCGGCTAATACTAATAAGTCTTGCACAAATGACATCACTTTTGGTGATCTGTACTGGATGGGCCACCTAAATAATTTTAAAAACTACAAGGTTAGAGGCATATTGGGGGAGGTTTAAAACATGGTCATCTTTTCTATACATTATAAAATTATATGTGTTAGTGGTTATCTATTATGACATGAATTTATCTGTTCTTCTAGATCTGATTTTATTCTTAAGAGTTATCCAAATGTAAATTATTATGGATGTATAATGGATAGGAAATGTACTTATAGAAAATTATACTTTAAAGTAATATTGTTGGTTTCATTGTCCAGAAATAATCATCATTATATAGAATGATTAATTATTGAATATTATTGTATCTATTTGATCATTTTATCCACAATTATTGTTCATTGATAATACTATCACAGAATTTAGATTTTTTAACTAAAAATATGATTCATTGTGTTAACAGAATTGTATGTTCATCAATAATAAATATATATTTTTTTTAATTTTATTCTTCTTAAATTGAAAATAACCATTATAAAGGTGGTCATAAATCATGAAAACAAACTCATATTAACATGAAATCATTAAAAAAATATTCAAGTATTTCCTGGAGTTGTGAACTAAAGATGATGGTGGCAGAGATAAGGTTTTGGGGGGTTCTCCTATATCACCACTATAGAGATCCGGATCTTATGTAGGGTTTCTGATGCCTCTTCCACACTACATGGGTTCTATTCTTATTGAGGGTGAGAGTGGATCGAACTGGAATGATGGATTCTAGTGCCTTGGTTGTAGTTCACATTCATTAGACCTATCGGTCATTTTCAATGATTCCACAGTGAAGAAATCCAACGTGGCTATGGATCATGATTACTTGAGCATAGTTGATCATTGTGGATGCGTACAAAGATTTAGGTCAGATCCGCAATTTTATTTGAAGGAAACATCTGATATCTCTGTTCAGGATTCCATGTTAAAGGACACATGTGAATATTAGATCACTCATCAAAATTATGGAGGTGTGTGGGATGACTTTCATCCAAGATCTAATCTATTGTGTGCGCTGATGAAATATGTACCCAATGCATCCTTTGATGATCATAGAAACTGACCAAACCAAATATGTGGAATATTATCTAGAATGATTTATCAAAGTATCCAAATGAAAGTTTGAATTTGTAGGTCTCAAATGGCAGTTCCTCTGTGATGGAAGGACCTACCCTGACACCCCCATTTACATCATTCATTAATTCAGGTGCAACAAAAAATTCTCCAAAAGGGTTCATTATCCCATGATGAGGCTATCTGTAATGCATTTTCTGAGAGATTTAAAATTGGAAATAATTCTCTAATTATGTGTCTTGTACTACCGAAGTGTGATAATTTCCTGATATTTCATGATTTTGTTCAATGGATCACGTTTTTGTGGGAATTTATTTATGGGAAATGTGTATCTCTTGGTTGTGGATTTTTCATTTCATCTCTCCTTAGGATGTTTTGAAAACTCATTCATGGAGTATCGAATCTCTGTCCCTAAAGCCTATATGGATTCACCATCATGATTGGTCCTTGGATTTCAAGGCTTCACGTGAATGAAATTTATTTACTCTGTTTTCAGTCAGTTTGAATGGGATTAACTAGGTCCTTTATCATTCAAAGTGTTGGCATTATGTTTTATTGGAAAATGGGACTCCCATACATCATAACAAAGAAACTAAGGTTTTTCAATGTGTAATCTTTTCTATAATGTTAGTGGATATATATCTTTTCTCTACTTGGATTGATAACGTATCTTTCTCGACATAGACTATGAATATCCAAATTGACGTTTAGTATGAACGAAAGCCTCTATTCTATAATGAATAAATGGTCATTAGTCCTTCATTGGAGATATATTAGAGTAATATTTCCAATAAAATATGTGGGATGAAAGGTCATCCAAAAAATCATTGTAAAAGGAAACCGGAGAGAAATCATGTGGCTTTATCAAAGCCTCTTGATCATAATGGATATTCTCTCAAAAATCTATAAACTATAATTGATTTTTTGGCATCTAGAAAATAATATTAAGTTAACTATTTGAAAGGAAAAGGACAAATGGTGTATATGTATCCAATGAGATCTTACAGTGGTCCCTATAATCAGGGTTAATTTGAAAATGAGGTTACATCTAATGACGATCGAGTGTCCACTCTTATTGATATTAGAGAGACTGCTAGTCTCACTATTTATGGGTCTCCTGTTTGCACTCAAACTCTATATTATTATCTTGGTGTAGGTTCACAATGTGATGGGACTATTTATTTTCCTTATAGTAATGGTGGATTCTCATCATGCTGATTTTCGTGAAGATATTCGAATAATTTACAATTATTATAATATTTCTGAGAAGTGAGGTGACATCTCTAATGTAAAATAGACAGATGATTGCACCACCCTAAAAGAAAAAAACAAAATATATCATGCCTATTTTACGAATTCACTCCTAACTAAAAAAACAGAAGGCATATGATAGTATGTATTTCATTCCTGCCCCCTCAATGAAAAGGCTGAGACACGAATCTTGAAAAATACATCTCACTATTTCTATATAGTCTACTTATAAATTGTTAGGAATGTTCAATCCTAATACTCTCAAGATCTCCAATCAAGGTATGCCCTAATCTATGATGGAAACTAATAATGATTCTCACAATGATAACGACATGTATTATTTTGATCTGTAACCCTTTTTGACGGATGAGGGAAAGTCCATTTCCTTAACTCCATCTATATCCCACGTAAAATTTCTTTTATTTTTAATAAATAGTCAGAATCTTAGCTTATAGCTAGACTTGTTGGGTATATTCATGTCATTTCTCATCTATACTAACAAACCAACCATTAATATGAAGTTTACATTACTTATTATAATTGAAAGAGTTTCGTTACATTCACATTCTTATTACAGGTGATCAATATGAAAGGAATAAATTAAAATTTCCATGAAAAATTATGACATGTACAAATGGACTATTTTTTAATCTGTTGCTTGTTGTGGTCATAATAACCAAAACTAATGTTTTAGTATATTTATGTTCTAAAAAATGAGTTTGAGTTAATCAGGACATCACAAGAAACTAGTCACTGATTAATTTATTAACATGTTTTAATAGACCTAACATCAATACACCATGCATTTTGTTCTAAATTATAATATATATTTTTTAAAATTAAATTTCTTTAAAAACATGTTTCAAAGTGTAAATATATAACAAACATCTCCAAATTATAAGCTCATCACATGTCAGATAGACTGGTCACCTATTCCTAAATGTAAATAATTATTAAATAATCTTTTTCTAGTGATTTCATGACACTTTAACATAATTTTTTATTTTTTTTTACCCATTGTCATTTTCTCTTATTTAAAGATAGTCTTTATAAAATATACTTCTAGATTATTATATTTGGATTATTTATTATTGTAATATGACTGTGTTAATTGTTTTTTTGTTCTAAATTTGACATAAAATTCTATATACTCCTATGACTCTACCATTACTTTTTCCACAACATTGACATGCACTTATTTTATGAATGTAGATTCTACCGTATCCTTCTATTTCATATTCAGATACTACTTCTATCTTAATTAGTACATCAGAATCAACTATAGCTTTTTTCATCAAACATTTTATTATTTTTTAATTTTTTTCATTATTTATTCTTTTTTTTTTGTTTTTATATTTTCTTATATAATTTATTTATTTTTAAATATTTTTTCTCTTACTTATGCATATAAATCCATTTAGTGATTTTGATATTTAAATTCTGTGTTTTTAATTTTGATATTTTAAAATATGATTTGTATTATGTTTATACATTATTTTTTGATATTAAATATGTGTTTTTATTCTAAATTTTATTTCACATATTACTTCAACTTATATTTTTTATGATTTCTTCATTAATATTCATCCCCTAATCATTAGTTAGGCAATAACTTTTACATATGCATCTATTTAATATTTTTTCATATGATGATACAATGTTCGTCCGTTGAATTATTAATTTTCATTCAGTTTATATTCTATTATTTCTTTTTTTTACAACCTTATTTTATATCTACTTATAATATTTTTCATTTGAGAATAATTTTCTTTTACAAACTGTTGTTTCTATAAAAATAATTTCTTATTTTTGTTTTATTTTTATATTGGATTATTTTTTCCTTTAATGTCTTCATTTTAAATCAATATTTTTATTTTTTATTTAAATTAAATTCATCTATAATTTTCATTTACTCCTAATTTATATTGACATTCTATCTTATATTTTCATTCATTTAGATAATATTCTAACCCAATTTTTTATTTTTTCCACTTCCATATCTATACCTAATTTCTAAAAAATTCCTTATTCTTGTAATTATATGTTATTCATTTTGCATAAGCCTTTCCGTTTACTTATAATACCCAACAAAATCAGTTTTCTTCTACTTTGAAACTACTTTGTAGATTACCCTTCTGAATTTTTGATTTTGGATTCTACTTCAAATTCTATTTGAACGTTTTTCAGTAAATTCAGAATTTTTTAGACTTATTAATTCTTCATATATATCTACATTAATTTTTTATTTGATAATATATTCAAGTGATACAATTAATTTTAGATAAAATCATTCATATATATCTGCTTTTGGTTGTACATAAGATTATTTTTATAGTTTTATTCATGTATTAGAACACATCAACTTATGACTATATCAGATTTTTCCTTTATATCCTACCTTATTCTTATATTTCTACATCTTATTTTTGTTATTTATTATATTTTCATCTAATCTACATCCTTTTAACATTTTTTTGATTATAGATTTTGGAAAATCATCATTTCATTTTCTTCACCTTTTTCCCACACATTCACATTAGATCTCCATTCTAAAATTTGAAATTTTATATTTATATCTATTTGGTTCCTTGAATTTTGATTTGTGATATCTATTTTTTCACTAATAATTCAATTTTCCTAGTTTTGTAGATCATTCTTTTACCACGAATTTTGAATATGATTATGGATTTAATTTTTGTTCATATATTTTCTTCCACTTTTGTTATTGTTTCTATATTGACTTTGAATTACCATTTAACTTCAAATTATTCCTTCAATCATTTCTTACTACTTCCTCTCTTACTCCTACCATATCTTTGGAAACTGTATTTGCATGCAGTTCATCTTTTTCTTCTTAAAAAATATATTATTTCTCAATTTTTAGACTTTTCATTATTTATTCTACATTCTAACCACCAAATATTATAATTTGTCTCATCTAATAAATTTTCTAGAAACACCATGTCTTCTTCCATTTATATTTTTGTGCCCAATTTTTTCTATTTCTTTTTTTTCTATTCATTTTTTCATTAAACATTTTCTTCTTATAAAAAATTGAATGATATATAAATTTTCACCATGATAGAGGTTTTGTTTTTCGTGATTACGGTTCTTTTTTTAAAATAATTCTTATTTATAAAAATAAAATTTATTTATTTTATTAATAACATTACTATAAAGAGTGATTTTTGAATGAAAAATGAAAATATAATAAAAAATGAGATATGATTTTAAAATTCATCATATTATTATTATTTAGCTAAATGATTTTATTGAATGTAATTTATATTTTTTTAGTTTATGATATTAATGATCCCCTTTTTGAAGGTGTAGTGGTTCCTATAAAAAATTATCATGAAAACAAAATAATAATAAAAATGATGACTAAACTGCATAACTATTACTTTTCTCATGAATTTTAATATTTGATTTGAGACCATAATCAAATGTTCAATAATGTTATTAATTTATTTTTAATTATTTTTATCATAATTTAAATTAAATTGTATACCATATATAGATGATGGATAATCCATGTTTTTCACTAAAATATAATGGCTATGATAAGCTGATCAATTCATGGATATGACAATCATGGAAGGAAAAAAATCACTATAATTTGAGGGTGTTTGAAATTTAATTTCAATTTGATATTTTTTAGATCCTTGATTTGTTAAATCTCAATACACATTATGTTTTATTTAGGTTTACTTGAATTTTGTTTTTATGTAATAGAAGAATACTTATTTTTGATAGGGAATTTTCTATTTTTCTCTATATGAGTTTATTCTTAATAAATATTTAGATGTAAATTTCATATGTTGTAGAATGATTAAGAAAAATACTACAAGAACTGGTAATTTCATATGTATAGAATTAGTTTTTTATTATAGGGAGAATCAAAATTATGTATAAAATTATACTAAAAAACTATAAACATATATTAGTTTGAATTTTTTTTCTCAATTTTTGTGGAGGAAACAAAGACTCGCTATTTTTGGAATGAGTTTTATAAAAAATATGAAAAATTTTTATAACATTTCTTAAATTTATTCAAATTCAAATGTACCTAAAACACTTTACATACTATGTTTACCTTAAATTAAATAATATATAACAATGTGCAGTATTTTAAATATCATCATTCATTTATCAAATGATGATCATGAGAAAATGACTTCCGTAATGAATGCACAGTTTGTACCATTATTTCTTAATAATTCTTCTTCAGTTACCCTAGTGAACACCAATATGTCATTACCAAAATGTCTAGATCTGGTGGGGCCTTATTATTCTTCACCCCAAACTATGTTCCCATAATCACCAACATAGTTAGTGGATGGTGTCGCACCCTGACTTTTTGAAATAATTTTCAATTTATTATTTCATAGTTTCGGGTTCACGTGCTGAGTTTTGGGTTGAGTCCCGATATAAAATTGTTGACGATTAATGTTTTTAGTTGGTTTCGGACCCGTGCATGACCACCGAATGGTTGGCAGTAGCCATGCAACTCATCCAAGTGACATGCAATTGCTCAATATTATCATTATTATTATTATTCAAATTATTATTATCTTTATTGTTAATAAATTTTCTTAATATTTATTTATAATACATATTCTTATTATTGTTATTCCTTATATCATAATATTTATATTACTTACAGAGTTATTTTTATTAATATTATCATTATTATTAATATTATATTAATATCATTTGTATTGTTATCATTTAGATTATCCTCATTATTATTGTATTATTATTAAGAAAGTTGAAGATTTTAATGACATTAGTATTATTAATGAATTATTAGTATTTTTATTATTATCACTATCTTAATTATTGTATTTTATATTATTGTTATTATTCTGGTATATTATTATTATTATTATTATTTTATTACTATTTTTATTATTTTATTTCAGATATTATTATTATCATTTTATTATAATGAAATGAAAAAAATCTAACCTAAACCCTAATTCTACCCGGCGGTGGCCCCTCCCCATTATTTTCCCTTCCCCCGCGCGACACCCCTTTCCCCCTCCTCTCCTTCCCCCTCATCTCCTGTTTCTCCCTTTCCCCGTTCCCATCCGCAGCCACCCCCGATGCTCCCTCGGCCTCACCCTACTCCGCGCAACATGCCCTGCCGGCCTCCCCTCACTGCAGCCAGTCCGCACCGTGAAGCTCCCTCTGCCTCGCCCTACTCCGTGCGACACCCCCTCCCGGCCTCCCCCTGATGCAGCCTGTCCGCACCCCACAACCCCTCAACACCCGACCAGCCTCTTACAGCCGGCGCCCACGCCCCACTGCTCATCTCTACCTCCATCGTACCTCCACCCGCTAGGTGACCTACCCCCCTCCGGCAGCGACGACCCCACACCTCATCCTTTTCTCATTCATCCCTCTTTGCTGACAACCATTTTCTAGTTTGGTATATATTTAATCAGTTAATCAACCTTTTGATTATTTATTTATTAATTATTTTTATTTCATCCGTGGTGTTTTTATATTTGTTCTGGATAAACCATAATACTATGATTTGTGTTTTGCAAGGTCTGATCTTTTTCTAGGGTGTGAAAATGGTTCATTGAGTGTCGTTCGTCTTTCCGTGGATGCTTCATTGTATCAGTGATCAACATTGAGGTAGCTGTTTTCCGAATTTTTCCTTTCCAGCACAATTCATGACACTTGTGTGCCTCAAATAAATTTTTAAATATCACTTGCACCTTCATAATTATTGTGGTAAACTCATTGCAGTGTTTTTATATTATTTAAGTTTGTTAAATTTTCTTTTAAATAATTTCACTCATTAATTTCAGGTAGTTTTGTGTGTAGACATTAATTGATACATTATTCTGCCTATCCAATTAATTTAACATGTTCTTTAGTTAATTTATTTGGTGCGAACTTAGTTTTTAAGAGTGTTTAATATGAGTAATATACTTTTGTAGAGTGGAATACTTTATTTTATGAAAATCCATAGTGTGTGTTTTCTAGTGTTTTATGAACTGTGCAATTAGTGTATTTAATTGTGTAAGAACTGCGAATTGTGTTTTGGTGTGTCATCGATGTGATTTTAGTTATAAAAGAAGATTTGACTAAGTTTGGTGTTTTAGTCCATGGGTTACTTCTTAAAATTGATTAACAACTTTTTCATAGTGTTTTATTTAATAGTGAAAATGAATTCTTTAATTGTGGATAGAGTTCATGTGGTTGCGCAAGTGGTGCGGGTTAGTTTTTGAAAGGTGCGAAGGTAGTCTTTTGGTGTGTGTTTGGGTTTGATTTAATGTGAATGAAAATTTTGTGAAAATGATTCGTGTTTTTCTAAATTATGTTGAGTTCTTGTGTGGGTTCTAAAATGGTTTGAAACGAAATCATTGAGAATATGCTTGTCTAGATTTGTAAAATAAAAAGTGGAGTTTGTGCTATTTTTTGGGTAATACTTTTGTACATGAAAAGTTAAAGGTCCATTTCACACATTCAGTTTTAGTGTAATGCTTGCGTTGATTCCTTACAAGGTTGGTGTTTTGACAACTATGTTCCCATTTGGAAACTCTATGGTTTTGATAAAGGTTTTAAATGGATTTGATGATTGTATGACGTGATGGCCCGATTGGCACTTTATTTAATATGAAATGACTGAATGTCTATTTGGGGGCGCTCCTGTCTAGGGTAACCCTTTATGGGTGAACGCATAGGAAGAATCCATGTTTGGGTTAGGCAAGTGCAATGAGATGAGTCACGCGTGCAAGGGCCTTCCTACTTACACAGTATTATTATAACCACATTGGGTTCCTGGGCGTCTTTTAGATGATCGAGTGACGGTTGCTGATCGACCCCGATTAGACGGGTTGGTACCCCCTGGATTCGTTGTTAGGCCAGGCGGGCTTTCCCCTAGATTGATCAGTAGGGCGGCCAGTTGGTTATAGACTTAAAAGCTTTACCATACAAAGAAAGGTGGTTCCGAAACCGAGTACGTCCAGGGGTTGTCTAGGGATGTCTAGGATCACCCATGGAAACTGGATTATTCACATTTCTTGTTTACTTTCGACCATACTTGTTTCCAACTTACACTGTTGTCTGTTTCTTTTTAGCACATCCTTGGAGTACCTTTTTTGGGTTCTATTTATAAAATGGAAAATGTTTTGGAAATGTTGTGTAATGTTCACTGGATTTTCAAATTGAAAAATTTTGTCGCTTGTTTTTAAAATTTGAAAAATCTACTTTTATATTTGTATTTTTCAAACTCGTGTTAATAGATTGTGTTGGGAAAGGAGTCTTGGATTATGTGGTTTACATTGGAAACCCTACTGAGCATTTTCAATGCTCATTCCTATTTTATCATTTCAGTTGCAGGTTCCCTTTTACATGTATTCTTGGCGAAGTTTCTTATTATTGGAGCAGGGTCGGCCATTGGTCGGGAGGTGACCTGAGAGGTCACATGGAGGTACGTTTAGATGTTTATTTTTCTTTTCTGCTGCTAGTCTTTATTTTTATTGTCAGTATTTATTTAGTTGCTTGTGATTATTTTATCTTTATCGGCTAAATTGTTCCCAACAGTTAAATTTTGATGCCAGAAACTGGTTGCCATCCTTAGGGGATCGAGAACACCCCTCGGGACTTTCCGCGGACCGGATCGGGTGACCGGTTCTGGGTCGACCTGGGTTTGTTCATGGAAAAATGGTATCAGAGGAGGCTCTTGTTATTTGGGGTGTTTAGTAGATGGATATTAGGACTATCAGGACTCGGGGGTAGGTAGGAGAAGGGCGTCATGACCCCTCGCTCGTTCCGAACCTTGAGTCGTCAGGGGTTGTCTCAGATTTGAGTCTTGTGTTTTTGTTTTGGATTGAGGGTGACAACAAAGGAAAACTGGTGTCACTATGTGAACTCACATCGATTAGTGACCCATGTGGAGTCCGAGTTCATGGTTTAAGTTCCTTCTAGTTGTTGATACTCACTTGGGGCGTGACTCACTACAATGTCACCAGGTTAAGCATCACTGCTAGTTCCTCATTCTACCGAATCGTTATAAGTTGTCCTGTGTTTGATTCTGGTTGGTGAAGGCGTGATTTTGGGAATGAAAGTGGGTTTTCAAATGAAATTTTTTTCTACGAAATAACTTTAAATTGGTAAAGTGAGTTTTAAAATTTGAAGTGTTTTGGGTGGGAAATTTGGTAAGTTCTTGGGTTTCAATGAGGAAAGGATGTGACCTTTGGTACTCTTTATGGAAGATCACATGTGTGTGGGTATGTATAGGAAGCGTGTGGGGAAACTTGTTTATGGATTATGTGGATGAAAATGGGTGGAAACACATGTGATGATTCATAGGATGCCTTGGGAACATTTTGATATATAATGGTTTTGAAAATTGTTTTTTTCTTGAGGAGTGTATTTTCGGGTTGGATTTTGTTTCTTGTGAAAAGTGGTTTTGGTATTTTGAAAGTGGCCTTGAAAGAAAGTGTTTTTGAAATCTAAAATGGAAATTTATTTTGTGTTTCGTTTGTATTTGTTTGGTTTTAACCTGACTATTTTTAGATGAAAGCACATTCAATGATGTTGCTTCGACTTGATATTGGTTTGGGTTCTGTGTTTTATATATTGTTCAGAAAATTCCCTCTAGAAAGGTCCCCAAGGTTTTTGATAAGTCATGACCAGATTTTGGTCCTTCTCAGACATTGCCTATCTATCATGGTGATCGGGGTCCGTTAGAAGCAGCAGGATGGCTTGAAGGGGTTGAGCGTGTCTTCAAGGTTTTAGGAACTCCCGAAGCTATCAGAGTGTGTGCTGTTTTGGGTTTGTTTGAAGGTCCGGCTCTGGATAAATGGGTTTTGGTTTCCCCACCGTTAGTGCGAGTTGGGATGGCATGGGATGTCTTTAAATCCGTCTTCATCTGATGGGTTGTACCTGAAGAGGTAAAGATGAAGAAAATGGAAGAGCTCATGTGTATTCAAAAAGGCCAATAGATGGTGAAGACATATGTTGACCATTTTAAAGATCTTATATATTTTTCTCCGGAGGCAGCATCACAAGTTTTGATGAAGACTTCTCTTTTCAACGGGGGTCTTCATCCAGAGATCATGGAGCAGGTCTTCCCTTCTAAGGACCATCGTTTCAAGAATCTAGTGGATGAAACGTTCCTGGATGAGTTGGTCTCTAGAGCGTAGATGGTCGGAAATGCAGCACATCCAGTTGCTCGTAATGGTTCCCCATCTGGTGAGCAGGGTGTGCCAGAGGGAACTGTTATTAAAGAGTCCCATAATGTGGTTCTGTGTTCCAGTTCGTCAGACAATTCAGTGGTGTGGCACCAGTGTGGTCTGTTCGGGCACGTGAAACTGTAATGTGGCACCACTCCGAATATGTGTCATCGTTGCGGCCATCAAGGTCATCTAGAGAAGTTTTACAGGAAGCGTCGGATGAAGAAGACGCTATGACTGGAGAAAGTGTCTGTGGTGGGGATAATTGTCGCACCCCAACTTATTGAATTAATTTTCAATTTATTATTTCTTAGTTTTGGGTTCTCATGCCAAGTTTTGGGTTGAGTCCCGATTTAAAATCGTTAATGTTTAATGTTTTTAGTTGGTTTCGGACCCGTACGCTGCCACCGTATGGTTGGCAGTAGCCACGCAACTCGTCCAAGTGATGTGCAATTACTCAATATTGTCATTATTATTATTCTTATTATTATTATCTTTATTGTTAATAAATTTTCTTAATATTATATTATTATTCATATTTTTATTGTTGTTATTCTTTATATCTTAATATTTATATTACATACATTGTTATTTATATTACTATTATCATTATTATTAATATTATATTATTATCATTTATATTGATACCATTTAGATTATTATTATTATTATTGTATAATTATTAAGAAAGTTGAATATTTTAATGACATTAGTATTATTAATGAATTATTAGTATTTTTATTATTATTACAATCTTATTTATTGTATTTTATATTATTGTTATTATTATGGTATATTTTTATTATTATTATTTTATTAATATTTATATTATTTTATTTCAGATATTATTATTATCATTTTATTATAATGAATTGAAAAAAACTAACCTAAACCCTAATTCTACCCGGCGGCGGCCCCTCCCCATTTTTTTCCCTTCCCCCGCGCGACACCCCTTTCCCCTCCTCTCTTTTCCCCTCGTCCCCTGCTGCTCCCCTTCCCCGTTCCCGTCCATAGCCACCCTGATGCTCCCCCCACCTCGCCCTACTCCGCACTACACTCCCTGCCGGCCTCCCTTCGCTGTAGCCCATCCACACCTCAACGCTCCCTCTTCCTCGACCTACTCCGGGTGACACCCTCTGCTGGCCTCCCCCCGCTTGAGCATGTCCACACCCCGCACCCCCTCAGCACCCGACCAGCCTCCTACAGTCGGCTCCTACGCCCCACTGCTCATCTCTACCTCCGCCGCGCCTCCACCTTCCAGGTGACCTCCCCCCCTCCGGCAGCGACGAACCCGCACCCCATCCTCGGCTCAATCATCCATCCTTTCCAACAACCTTTTTCCCTTTCGGTATATATTTAATCAGTTAATCAATCTTTTGTTTATTTATTTATTAATTATTTTTATTTCATCCGTGGTGTTTTTCTATTTGTTCTGGATAAACCATAATACAGCGATTTGTGTTTTGCATGTTATGCTCATTGTCTAGGGTGTGCAAATGGTTCGTTGAGTGTCGTTCGTCTTTCCGTGGATGCGTTGTTGTATCCGTGCTCAACTTTGAGGTAGGCGTTTTCCAAATTTTTCCTTTCCCGCACAATTCATGACACTTTCATGCTTCAAATTTATTTTTAAATATCACTCACACCTTTATAATTATTGTGGTAAACTCATTATACTGTTTTTATATTATTTAAGTTTGTTAAAATATATTTTTAAGAATTTCACTCATTATGTGTTGGTATTTTTATTTTTATACAATACTTGATACATTATTCTGCCTATCCAATTAATTTAACATGTTCTTTAGTAAATTTATTTGCTGCGAACTTAGTTTTTAAGTGTGTTTAACATGCCTAATATACTTTTGTAGCATAGAATGATTTCTTTTATGAAAACCCATAGTGTGACTTTTCTAGTGTTTTATGAACTGCGCAATTAGTGTATTTAACTATGCAAGAAATGTGAACTATGTTTTGGCATGACATCGATGTGATTTTAGTCACAATAGAATATTTGACTAAGTTTGGTGTTTTAGGCCATGGTTTAATTCTTAAAATTGTTTTAATTTTTTTTCATAGTGGTTTATTTAATACTGAAAATGACTTCTTTAATTGTGGAATGAGTTCATGTGGTTGCTCAAGTGGTGCTGGTTAGTTTTTGAAAGGTTTGAAGGTAGTTTTTCAGTGTGCGCTTGGGTTTGATTTAAAGTGAATGAAAATTTTGTGAAAATGATTCGTGTTTTTCTAAATGATGTTGAGTTCTTGTGTGGGTTCTAAAATGGTTTGAAATGAAATCTTTGAGCATATGCCCGTTTGGATTTGTTAAATAAAAATTGGAGTTTGTGTGGTGTTTTGGCTAATACTTTTGGACATGACAAGTTAAAGTTCAATTTGACACTTTCAGTTTTAGTGTAATGCTTGTGTTGATTCCTTTAAAGGATGGTGTTTTCACAACTATGTGCCTGTTGGGAAACTCTATGGTTTTGAAAAAGGATTTAAATCGCTTTGATGATTGTATGATGTGACATCTCGGTTGGAACTTTATTTAATATGAAATGACTGAATGTCTATTTGGGGCGGTCCTGTCTAGGGTAACCCTTTATGGGTGAACGCGTAGGAAGCGTCAGTGTTTGGGGTAGGCAAGTGTGGTGAGATGAGTCACACGTGTGAGGGCCTTCCTACTTACACCGTATTATTATAACCACAATGGGTTCCTGGGTGTCTTTTAGATAATCGAGTGACGATTGCTTATTAACCTCGATTAGACGGGTTAGTACCCACTGGATTCGTTGTTAGGCCAGGCGGGCTTTGCCACTGGATTGGTCAGTAGTGTGGCCAGTTGGTTATAGACTTATGAGCTTCACCATATGCCGGCAGGTGGTTCTAAAACTGAGTACATCCAGGGGTTGTCTAGGGATGTCTAGGATCACCCATGGTTACTATATTATTCACATTGCTTGATTACTTTCGACCATACTTGTTTCCAACATACACTATTATCTGTTTATTTTTAGCACATCCTTGGTGTACCTTGTTTATGTTCTATTTAATAAATGGAAAATGTTTCGGAAATGTTGTGTAATGTGCACTGGATTTTCATATAGAAAAAGTATGTTTCTTGTTTTTAAAATGTGAAAAACCTACTTTTATATTTGTATTTTTCAATCCTATGTTAACAGTTTGTGTTGGGAAAGGAGACTTGGATTATGTGGTTTACCTTGGCAACCCTACTGATAATTTTTAATGCTCATGCCTATTTTATCATTTCAGTTTCAAGTTCCCTTTGCACATGTTTTCTTGGCTGAGTTGCTCATTATTGGAGCTAGGTCGCCCTTTGGTCGGGAGGTGACCTGAGAGGTCACATGGAGGTACGTTTAGCTGTTTAGTTTTCTTTTCTGCTACTAGTCATTATTTTTATTGTTAGTATTTGGTTAGTTTCTTGTGTTTATTTTATCTTTATGGTACAAATCGTACCCAAAAATTAAATTTTGATTCCCTACACTGGTTGCCATCCTGGGGGGATCGGGAATGCCCCACATGATTTTCTGCGGACCGGATCGGGTGACCGGTTCAGGGTCAACCTGGGTTGGTTCGTGACAGATGGGGATTCTCAGACTCTGGGTCCCACTTAGATGCCCTAACATTTTTCAATAATTCTCATTGTTGGTCGATGTCTCCTCATAAATATATGGTTTATTCCTTATAGATTGTTGCGATTAAAATCATGGATTTATTAGAGTGTGACTGTCTAGTGCACGTAGTCCTATATTTTTCTATTCTAGAGCTATCAATGCACCTAAAATGGACTCTTGTTTCCAGATATGGTTTTGACAAGTATTCACTTGCTGTATTTCAAGAGTTTGTGGATTCGTGGAACTTAGAGTCTCTTGTTAGTGTTTCACTACTGAACCAGAGTGATTTTTAGAGGGTTATATTCTAATGATTATTTATTGAAGTCCTAGATTTATATTCCCACATCTATGTAAAGATGGATGTTATACCAATATCTAGGAGGGATAGAGGTTCACTTGGACTGAAAGCACTCCCATATGAATGTTTGGATTTCTATTACAAAGGTTCCATTAACATTTTATAAGTCATCCACCTTTCACATGATCAAATATTTTATAGGGGCCATTTTTTTGTTGAACATCACACTGTCTATCTCGATAAAGTAGTGGTGTCAAGTATATTCACTAAAGTAGAAAAATCTCATCCTCTTCTAGTGAGAGTATTTCTCTAGGTTGAAGGCATGGAAGAGTGGCCACATTCCCTTTTATATTGTTATCTCCTATCTTCTGTACAGTCTATCATCTCCAAGGGAACTATTTTCCTCTATGCCCAAAGATCCATCAGTTCCATCCAGATCAAGATCAGGGGTTTATCTTCCATTATGATTATCCATTTAGGAGGAAGGATAACAACATATAACTTTTGGTGTTGTCAGGTTTGTGTGTGAGATATTTTTATAAGCAGGTAGTTGAATAACATCTATATATCATGGATAGTTTGTTTTGATAGGGGGATGACCTTCCAAATGCCATGGGTCATTCATGTCTTTAACTAGTTCTTAATTGACCTCCCACTCTCACTCCTGATGGTGTCTATGAATCATCCCCCAAGGGTCATTGGTACCTCCCTCCTACCAAGGAATCATAAAATTATCACATGATTATATTTAACCATCTCGAATTGATCTCCAGGAAGATCCTTCGAATGATCATGCTTTGGACATTCCTTTTCATCCCTATAGTATGGATTTTGCTAGTGATCCATCCTCCAAGACCCCTCTATGTAGTTCCCCCTCGCTCATTTAATATGAAATTTTATAGAGAAGCGTACTCAATGGTTCTTGTCATTACCAATGGCCACTCCCCTATTGTTTCACCCTAATGTATGCTCTAGGTCTAAGTCCAAGGTCAAAGCTAATAAATGGTCAACTGAGGTTATGTGTGTCCAAATGTCCAGGGAAAAACCCAAATGGAATCCTCTTCAATGATTTCATTCTATGTATGGAATGAATGAAACCTTTGTGACTGGGTAAATTCTAATTTCATTTCCAATAAACATCACAACAATTCAGTTTATTTAGTTTCAATTCTGATGCTCAAAAAACCATTATATTATAATGGATTATGCATATAGAATGAGGGTGCACAATTGAATGCACATAGGCCCTCAAAACATTCATATATGGTTGTTTTGGAAGGATATTTTATCAATGTTTTTTCTTATTTCCTTTGATATATTTATGATAATGAAGATAATATATAGAGATCAAGTTGTGTTTTTCTCATTTTTTATTCCAAATGCGCGGCACATGCCTGACTGGTGTTATTATATAATCATATCTACTTTGAATTGGGGGGTACTCCATGGTTTTTTTTGATTATTTCAATGTCATTGTAGATATGAATGAGTAGAAAGGAGTCATAACATTTCATAATATATCTATACGTGAGTTTGTGGAATTTAGGGACAATATTAGTTTTTCAGATGTAGGCTCTGTGTGGAATCGGTTCACATGTTGAAATAACCAGAGGGAAGATAACCTGATATGGTGTCGCCTTGACCGATGTGTTGTGAGAAGTAAAGCTATTTCATTCAACCCCAATAGTATGGTTTCTCATCTAATGAGGGGATTATCTGATCACTCCCCCTTCCATATTTCTTTAGTGCCAAGCATAACAAGTAATACTCTATTTCTTTTTTCCCATCCATTAATGTAAGACCCTGGTTTTTCACAAACAGATAGGTAATCATAGCGTAGTCTTACATAGGGATACACATGGATTTCCCATTATAAAAAAAATTTAGATGCCTCAGGAATGATATCCGTTCATGGAATAGAATCATCCCCCTTGAGCCATAAAAATAGAGGTGATCAATAAAAAAATTGAATGAATCGAATAATTCCTGGAGATGAATGGGTTGATCTTGTTTTTGTTGAGCTCAATAGAATAAATAATATCCTCGAAGATATGCTACTAAAATAGTAGTGGTTTTCATTCCAATATTCAAGGTCTAAATGGATATTATGGTGATCACAACACAAGAAAATTTCTTGCCTCAATTAAGGGATAATAGAGCATCAATAGAAAAAATATTATGTTGGATAATGGAACTAACATGAATGATCATGATGTTGTAGGAGTTATTGAAAATTCTCACATCCAATCTCTTCTTGATTGATTTAATACTAATATTCATGTTGGTTACCAGAGGGGGAATGCTGAACTCCTTAAAGAAATTCCATGTATGGATTCAATTCATGAGAAATAATCCCTGGAGGACACTGTGAATGAAATATAGATTCATGAACCATTTTGGACACTTAATCTAGAAATAACACTAGGTCCAGATAGATTCGTACATTATTTTTACAGGTATTTATAAGATGCGGTCAATGGTGAGATGAAAAAGGTTGTAAATGATTTCTTCCATAGTGGACACCATCCTCATTTTTCTTATTATACAATGCTAGTGATGACTCTAATGGTTAAGGACCCAAAATCTTTGCATTACTTTAGAATGATTTTCACATGTATAGTTACTTAGATGGGGTAGGAAAGCATTATCAATAAAAGTTTTTCAGTTCATATTTATGGTTGGATAGATGGGGAACAACATAGATTCATTAATGTGAGTAAAATGGGGGGGGGATTGGTTTTTATCAAGAATCCATTGGGGATATCAACTAGAAGACCTTTTGTTCCAATGTAGTAATGAAGGTAAATATGTGAAAAGCCTATGACATGTCCGAATGGAACTTTATAATAATGGTGTTGACATGAATGGTCTTATTTTTGGGGATGATTGATCTGTTGTTATGGTGTCTTAGATCATCAGGGGTTTCCAACTCCTTTATGTGTACAAAATATCAATTTTTCAAGGTAGTCAGAGGATTAATAAAAGTAGTCCCACTTTCTCCAATGAACATTATTCTTAATGAGGACCCAATTAAAAAAGAACTGGGCCATGAAACATCCTCCCATACCAAGCCGGGATCCACTCTACTACAATTTGACATCTTATGTTTTCTTACAAAGCTATCTTTTTTTATTTTTAGCTAGAGACCTATCCAGGGAATCAATGATATTCTAGAATAATACTATAAAAAAAGTTTCCAATTGGATAAAAAGGATAATAGATTTTATATACTTCAATTAAGATTACAGATAGACACGTTAGGGACACAGAGAGTAATCTTCATATTCAAAGAGGGACTTTATCTATAGAATATTTAGAAGCCCCAATATCCTTGAAAATTCATTATATTCAAAAAGTAAATAGGCTTTCTATTATAATTTTTGGTAATATGATGTGGAAAATGGATTTTTATCATTTATAGGAAGAATTTAATTTGTGAACGATGTTATCTCCTCAATCTCGATTGATGTCATTTCTATAATTAAAGTTCCAAAATGGGTCTTTCCTCAGCTAGAGAACATCATCAATTCTGTCCTATGTGATGTACAATTTTATTGAAGGCATCAATTGGTGTATTGGGATTTGATGGCTAGTCCCTTTTCAGAAGGGTATCATTATATTATTAGTTTTTCCAGGGAAATGAATGTCATGAATACTAAATTACAAAGGGATGTGATTAAAGGGAGGACTCTCTGGGAAGGCATATACGAGATAAGTATGAGACTGATACCTAATGTAAGGGTAGAGGATCTAATATTTTGATTAGTATCCATCCTTACATTTTGATCCTGAAATTACACTGTCGATGGATTGCAAGAAAGTGGGATATTAATATAAGGTGGAACAACTTGATAGGTAAAATCCACATTTTCCCATATGTCCCATGCCAGATATTACTTTCATGAAATCTTTTGACCATTCAAGTCAAATTTATTTCCTTCTAGTTACGAGTTAG
Source organism: Viscum album (assembly GCA_963277665.1). NCBI lineage: Eukaryota > Viridiplantae > Streptophyta > Magnoliopsida > Santalales > Viscaceae > Viscum > Viscum album. The sequence goes on along the minus strand of OY728156.1, from coordinate 1,703,355,009 downwards.
TAGGATATCTTTGAAAACATTGTTTTGAACATAGATTCCGACCAATGTGTTTTCATTGGATCATATCAGGTGTTTTTTATAATAATGGAATCCATAGAATATAGGTGAAAACAATGATAACTATTTTTAGGGGGAACCAATAATGTGTAAGGGTTTCCAATTGAAGTTTATTTTTCTCATGTGGAGGGTTAGGAGCAATGAAATTCCAACTGAGGATGTCATATAACAATTAATGTCAACATGGCCTCATGGTGTTACGGTTACATGGATCCATGATCTGAAACCACCGATCACCAGTTCTTTGAAGGTGTTTAGAAAAGCATGGTTTGTTTCTCGATCGGTGTATTCATGAGTGTGTATTCTTTTAAGACATAAAATTATTCCTTCCATAATAAGTGGTTCTAAATCTAGAGAAGTAGGTGATGGAATTCATCCTTTTGTTAGGATGTATGTGTATTTGGAAAATAAGGAACACTAACATACTCAAAGTATTCTTGGGTTCCAGAGTAGGTATATTTAAGAAGATGTGAACCAGGATACTCGATCCGGTTTTCATGTGCATGGATGTTAACGGTGCTCCTTAAATGATATCATTTTTAAATATCAAAACAACATCCAAAAACTTTGGAAATGATAATAAGGGATTATGATTTCACTGGATTCCTCTAAAATTAGTATTAAAAATGATCATCGATGGCTCATACAGTATGGGTTTTGTGTGAGACAGGTTTTTTTTCAAAAAATTTCAGGTTCTGTGGTGTTGTCCTTCTCTTCAAGTTTTTGTAATATTGAATCTCTCCAAGAGGATGATCAATCACTACTCACTACTCTTTTCATATAAATGTAAAAAATATTCATCCTATAGAACTAAAAACTATTTTGGTCACAATTTATAATGTCATGCTTAGTCTTAGTCATATACCCTAGACAATTTCAAACACTATTTATTGGTGAAAAATGTTGGTTCTCAACAACATGGATGATATTCATATGTGGCGTGAAAGGGAATAAAGTTACAGTTTTTATGGCATATCAGGTGTACCATCTAGAGTGGATCACTTGTTTCTCTAGGATTTTATCTTTTTTCTCATGAGGGGAGAAAGCCTGCCAATGTATACTCCCTCAACCTTCACTACATCAGACCTCTATGATTCATTAGTGCATTATATTCTTTTTTTTCCTTTCCATTACTTTGTTTTTTGTGTAGCCATTGTGCATATGTTGGATTTATAAATTAAAAGAATTATTATGAAAAGATGATATATTTATTGTATGGAATTGTGTTTACCCGTCAAGAAATTAGGAAATATATTCTAAAAGATCATAAAATTAAATATATTGATGTTTATAATACATATTTTAGAAGAAAACATTTCGATAGAATGTTAATCGATGTGCACATACAAAAATATATTCTAAAATGAACTCCAAAACATAACTTTTTATCTTATTGAATCACCTGGGTTGATCACATCCCTATATAGAAATTTTTCTCATATATAGCATTGTAAAATCCAAAATTTGAGAAGATTAGAATGACAAAAAATTGAATTGTTAAATATTCCAATTTCATTAAAAATGTCCATAATAGGGTCATTAAATCATTTTTTAAAGATAATTGATTATTTTTTGATGTGACAAAATATACTAGACATAAATATGATGTGTTTTGTAGCCAGATTCAGTAAAAAAATTAATTTTTTGGATTTAAAAAACATTATAAACATTCCCGAAAGAGTAAAAATTTATCTAAGTACCTCAGATTTCCATAAAATCCTTATGAAACGACCAATAATATGTTTTTGAAATTTTTAGAGTAAAAAAATATAAAAAATTATTTTAATAATGATCAAAATAGAATTTTTATTAATTTAATAGTATAAATCATTTGTGATAGTGTTAAAATATAGTAGACGACATCAAATTGTCTTCAAATCATTGGAGAATTAAATGATTAATTTTTTACATTATGAATACAACACATGTCAATATGATTATATTTTCTACATAATGACTAGAAAAGATGTTTTATTAGATTTTAGTCATTAAATACATGTGTGAACTGTCAAAACTTTTCAAACAACCACTGATTGTAGTGAAATCCATAAACTTGTCATGGATTAATTTTTTACCAGTATAAGTATAATGAATAATAGTCTAATGTGTTGCACCATAACAATGGCCAAAAAACATTTTTATTAAATTTTTACATTTTCAAAAACATATGTTAATGTTTCAATACCTAGAAAATTAAATAATATTTTCAAGAAATTATTAGACCATGATCTTTGATTAATGTTTAACCAGTATGAATATACTACACATAAATTAGAAGTGCATTATGGATGGATTGAATAAAAATTTCCATTTTATTTTTATTTTTATTAATCGTGTTTCAAGGGATCAAAACCTAATGAGATCAGATTGTCATGAAATCATAGGAAAATGGAATTTATTTAATTTCTGACATGTTGGACTATACCACAAGTCAATTTGATATTTTGTTTTCTTGTAATGATTGAATGTGTGTTTTTATTAATTTGGAGTTCAATAAACAATCATTGAAAGGTCAAAACCTACAAAATGATGATTGATTATTAAGAAATATTGGGGAAATTACATGATATTTATTTTTGACATGTATGGATAAACATCATTTCAGTTCGACATATGATATTTTCAAATTGTATGTAACAATATTTTCATTTGATTTAAATTCATCTAAAAATGAGCCTCAATGACTGAAAACCAACAAAATACATTAAAATATCATTAATCCATCTATAATAAATTGTCCCTTAATTTTTAGAAAATAAAAAAAATATTCACATAACTCCCATTTTTTTATAGTTATAATAACTGAAAAAGTGTTTTTATAACTAGTAGTTATTAAAAACATGCATCAAAATGTTATAACCTTACAAATACCCTTAAAATATCATTTAATCTTACAAAAACATCTATTTAATTTTTAACATGTAGAAATAGAGGCTCAAAGATATTTTTGACTTCTTACTTAATAAAAATGAAAAGAATTATTTTTTTGAGTTTAAAGAAAAAAATATGTGTCAAAGGGTAAAAAATAGAAAAAACATTTCATTATTAAAAAATTAAATGAAAACTATTTTTTTTACTTTTTCACATGATGGATTAGACATCAATTCGGTCTTAATCATGTATTTTTATAATTAAAATAGATTTTTTTTATTTTGTAAATGTCAAAAAACGTTGTTAAAGTGATAGAACCTACAAAAGACCTCATAATTTAATTAAGTTATACAAAAATGACCTACCAAAAATTTCCAACTTTCTAGAGTAGACCCAAGATAATGTCTACATGTGGTTTTCCAAGTATGAGAATATTATTGTATTAATTGATTTAGAAATAATAAAATTTTCATAGAAGGATTAAAACATTAAAAACATACTATAGTTGTGTGAAATTGAAATAAATCGATCCTTGATTTTTTTTTGGAATTTTATAAATAGAACTAATGTTAGTCCAAAATGTTGTTTGGTTGAATCTATTGAAACAATAGTTCTATTATACCAAAAAGTCATAAAAACTGAGTAAATGTGTCAAGAAAAAATTAATAACCATTGATTATGAGTTCATAGAGCATCAGATTAACATGTCATATATTCCTACAAGTAAAAAATTATTCAGAAATTGTTCTCAAATGAATTCATAATAATCCAATTTTAATTACTAGGTTTTGAACCTCAAATATTTTCTTATATTTCTAGGTACAGCCTATGTATTCTATATTAATATTATGGGGTTGTCTTATGCCTCTTTCTTATATTCTCATATTTATGAAATATGTTTCTTATTTTAAAATCAACTTCTATATTATCATCTGCATCTACCATATGGTTTTCCCTAATATAGACTTCAAACTCATTTATCACACTAGTTTGTAGTGTTGACTTTTGATTCAACCAGTACATTCAGATTATTTCCTCTAAAGTCAACTACCAATTTTTTCTTCTTATATTTTATAATGATTTAATAGAGATATTTTTATGTTTTCATAATTTTTTTTCATTTCTTTTATATTTTATTTCTAATTCATCTTATTTTATTCATCATATTTTATATAAAAAATTTCCTTATAACCTATGAATATACTCTTCTTTTGAGATTTAAACATCAAGATTCTAGAATTTTTAATTTTATTTTGAATAGTTTTAATTTATTTTGTTTATACTTGAGTTTATTATTTTAATTATGTTTTTGGTTTGTCCTTTGTTTCTTTTATTAGATTTTTTTCAATATCTTATGAATTATTTATCAGGATTGTGCCTCTAATTGTTGGTTATTCTTTTACTTCTAGTTATACATCAGTTTAAGGTTTTTTCATCTAATTCTTCAAGATTCAACATTTAAATTATTCATTTTTACACATTTTTCTCTTCTAGTTTTACATTTTTTACTTCATTCTTCTTATTATTCTTCTCTATTTTTTTGAATTATAGAATTTTATTTTTCTTCTAGTTTTATTTTATTTGTATTAATTTTTTTCTACTTTAATGTTTATTTTTTTATTAAAATATTTTCTTTATCTTTTTATTTTTCTAGTATTTTGTTTCTATGATTTTTTAGTCTTGTAGATTCAACATTTACTTCATCTTTTGATTCCACTTCTATCTTCTATTTTATTTCTTATAGATGAATCTTCTAATTATAACTATAGTTATTTCTTTTTCAATTTGCATTCGCCTACCTGATGTTATTATTTTTTTCTTACGGTGTATTTATATTTTCATAATTTCCAATATGTATTTCCATTTTATTTTCTCATCATTATAATAAAATTTTTCTTATATTCTAGTCAATGTTTAATATTAATTTCTAAAATGTTGATTTTTGATTAATTTTATCATTATATTTCAACTTTTTGTAGAATATTTACAATTGTTGTTGGATTATTTTTATTTATACATTTGGACTATTTTTTTAGTTTATATTTGATTTTATTTCTACATTTACTTTTAGGTCAAATACTTCTTCTACATTTCTTATTTTTTAGATACTTCTTCTACACTTGAAAATCAATTAAGAATTATAATTTTTCCCCAAATTGTCATTCTATTTTCATTTTCAATTTGAATTTTCACAAATTTTCATTCTCGATGATTTTTTATATAGGCTCTTTATTATTTATAGATTTTCGGATTCCGCCTGATGATTTACTTCAACAATTAACCCCACTTTCAGATTGTACCATCACATTTAGATTTCACATTTTATCTTTATCTGTTGTTGGTTCTTTGAATTTTGATTTTTGATAACCATGTTTTTAGTTTCAATTTTTTTAAGTTTATCTTGTTGTTTTTGGTTCCATATAAATATATACATCTTAATTTTTTTATGTATTTTTATTTTTGTTATATTATTACTTTATATTTTTAAAACATATTTTCACTATTTTGACATGGCCTTCCACTGAAAATCCTTCTTGTTTTTCTTACTGCCTATGCTCTTTCTCCTACTCAAACATTTAAAACATATTATTCATCCAATTCATCTAATTATTTTACATATTTAATTGAATTTTCAATTTTTATTTCCCACTCTTATTTATTTATATTACCGAATTTTATCTGCCTCTTTTAATTTCCATCATTTACTATATTTTCTACTAAATCTATCTATTTTTACATTTCCATTAGTTTGAAATTAATTTTCTATTACCTTTATTTTTTCCAATTTGATTTATATTTCTAAAAATTCTTATTCATAACACTAGTTTCCATTTATATAAATTATCACCCAGAGGGAGGATTGGTTTAGGTAGATTATTTTTTTTAAATTACGACTAATGATTTATTTTGATATTTAACATTATATTGAATAAATAATTTTGGAGGAAAAAGGAATATTTATTACAAATGGGATATCATGTTTCAAAATAATCATTTTTGTATTTCATAGGTAAATGTATTTTTTAGGGAAACTTTTTTGAAATTTTGATTCTCAAAATTTTAATATATCATTTCATGAGGAGGGGGTACCTAGAACATTGTAGTGATAAACAATATATCATCTTAGTTTTTAATAGCAACTCGGTCCACCATGATATATTTCCTTTCACTATGGCAAAAAATCTATCGGTCGTGTATTTGAATCCATCAACCAAAATGTCAAAATATATTATATCCATTAAATATCATCATTTGAAAAATTATATTATTTTAAATGTTATCTCTATAATATATCATAAAACATCTTAACATGGAATGTAATATATATTTATGATGTAATATGTACATCTATTTTCACCATGGAATGTCGTCTTTTATTGAATAACATTATAAAACCTCAAAAAATCCATGGAATTTGAGATTTATACCCTATTAATGCAATGTTTTTTAGTCTCGTGTAATTACTACTTTGTCCCTATTAACATATGTTTCACCTCCCTATTTCTCATATAGATTTATACATGATATCAAGATGACCGCTATGGCCATTTTGATTATCAATATCTCGTTTCCATTCACCCATCACCTCCTTCATGTTCTCATGGGAAAGATAAATAAATTAGTCAACAGATGTCACTAAAAATTGAAATATTCAATGATTGACACACTTCATACTTATAACATGACTAATTTGTAAGAATATTGATCATGTATGAGGTGAAATAAATTGTTAAATCAATATCTATATTTAATGTAATTGGAAATACAAACAATTATACAATGTATAAAAAGAAGTATAATAATACATAATATATCATACATTTTTATAATAGTTTATCCAACTATTCCATGAAATTAAATAATATCATTTATATAATATCTATAAAATCAATTAGTTATAAGTATGAATTTTTGGTAACATTCCAAAAAATGTTATTTATATTTCCACAACATAAATAATTTAATTAACACCATTAAATTATTTATATGTCATGTTATGAGACCAGAATTTGATATTTGTGGAGGTAACTGAATATTACTTTAACGAAATGCATAAATGATAGAAGATGACTTCAACTAAAAAAAGTTTATTTAATATAAAATTCCATAAAAACATGTGCTGTATGTTTTTAACCTGTATAACAAACTCAAATTGTTGTTAAACCCTTATTCAATGATAATTTAGCAATTTTTGATATGTATGGATAGTCAAAAATTCAATCTAATGTATAGTTTGGTCAAAATAACTGAAAATGAAATTTCATTATATTTTCAAAATTTAACACTTGTGCCAAATGTTTAAATCCTTTCAACAAATCTCATATTTTAGAGAAATCATAGTATTTTGATGATATCATAATAAAATGATCATTAATTAATTGGAAACATGAATAAATGGAACACCTATCAATTATATTTTTTATGTGTTAAGAAAGAATGATAAAATAGTTTTTATAGATTTAAATCAGTTTAAAAATGTTTTTCAGATGGTAAAAACATATTAAACAACCTCATGTTGTTACTAAATAACATTATAGAAACCTTGTTTTTTATTTGTAACATTATATAAATGACTTTATATCAATATGATTCATTGTTTGTTTAGAAATACTAATTTATTGTTTTTATTATTTTAATTCAGAAAAAATCTTTGAATGAATCAAAATGTATTATCCTATCACTAATTTTCATTAAATCAGTAGATAATGATTTTTATTTAATTTTTATATTTATGAATAGACCAAACATCAATCTAACATAAAAAATGGTCTAAATGACATAAATTTTTATGATTAAATTTAATTTTTATTTAGAAACCCATGAACAAGAGTCTAAACCTATCGAATAACCTCATATTTTCATATAATAAAAAATAAGGATCATCATATTAATGTATGATTTGTATGAATAGAATGTATTTAATTCAACCATTTATGTTTTCTCCTAGTGAAAAAATATAAATTATGTTGATTTAAAAGTCAAAAAACATGTTTCAATTGGTCAAAACATAAAAATGACCTCATATTGTCTTAAAATCATGTATATATATATATATTAAAAAACATGTATTTTTTGATTTAAAAGTATCAAGACTAACAATTTAATAACACATACCATCAATGTACCACCTCACGACCTACATGAGGATCCAGGGTCAAATTCAACCACATGTTTCAATCCAATCATGTTTACTTAATTAAAAATATTTTTCTATGATAACTACGAAATAATATTTTTCTTTAATTAAAAATAAAAAATAAAAAATTTTATATTTTATTTAGTAATTACTTATTATAATTTTTTGGGTTTTATATTATATATACCAATATTCAATCCATTAGTTGATCCAAAATATACTAATATTATTTAAATTAAAAAGAACACAACAATCCAAGTATAAATAATATTTTTTATGGAATCAATATGAATATAAATTAAATAGAGATATAAACTTCAACTTGGTACTCCGTTGGAAAATTCCATTAACCATGGAAAAACATCCTCTTGTAACCACCATGACACAAAAAACCATGATCTCGAGATATCATATATACTAAAAATTAAATTGTTTCAAAATTTAATTATTTAAAATTCAATCTCCATTATTGGAGAATAAATATTTTTATCATTCCTTATACCATTTTATGAAAAACTCTATGAACTACGATATGTACTATGGAATGTTTTAAATTCTAAAATAACATAATAAATAAAATAAAAACCATTGAATCATGCATGTGTAGCCTATGAACTATGTTATAGTTAGTCTTATGTGAAGACTACCATGACCCTGTAAACATAAGTTTCACCTCCCTATTTTCCGTAAGGATTTCCACATGGGGACATGATCAATTTTACCATCGTTTTGAGTCTATGTTTTCTATTTTCATTCTCCCTTCACCTCCATGATATTATCATTTTAAATGATAAATAAAATTTTCATCATATGATAAGAAAAATTAATATATTCAATAGTTATGTCAGTACATAGTCATAAATTTTTTAATTGGTTTTAATTTTGGACAATATGATTTTAATTCAACATTAAATAAATAATTACTTTTAATATAATTTATAATATAAAAAAATATGTTTTACATAAATAAGTATATGAATTCATAACATATAATATATTATTAAAATTATTTAGTCCAAAAATTCCCACAATTGATAAATTTTAAAAATAAAATTTATAATTTTTTTTTCATGGTTAGGGGTTTTTTGGGATATAGGATAGTTGGGATTCAGATGAATTGATGACTGACCAAACTAACCAGAGGCCTAAAATGAATTATAACATATGGATTATTTTCGTTTTTATTTTATTTTTCTATATATACATATAATAATATTGACAATATTATTAATAATTTCATTATTATCATTAATAATAAATTTATAAATCATAATTAAATATATTGTTAATTTTATTGGAAATTATTTGTAATTATATTATTAATAAGATAATTAAATAGTTTTTATAATATATTATAAAATAAATATTAATTATATTATTAATTATAATTTATTATACTATTAATTATTATTTTTATAGTTTGAGATACCTTGGAAAATTCCATGTCTATCTTAATAAAAAATGATATCACTATAAGAGTCTAAAATGACGTTCATTAAAATGGTCTCTCTCAAAGATATGAAAAGGTTATGGGGCTCTTTTCCAAAAAAATATTCTCATTTTTATCTAATCCCTTTTTGGAATGCACATCCACCACCATTTTTCCTTAATTTAATAATTATGTAATTATGAAGTCATTAGTGTTCAAGAACTCTAGGAATTCCATCCTTTGAACCACCAATCTCCTTAAATGGTTCATGTTTTTGATTTTGATTTTTTCCACTATGGAATTGGAATCACTCAGCAGTAATATATTTGATAATACTATTTATATCTCTATATTCACTGCATCGATGAGTCCATACATTTATTCTTCATGTGTAATAGTGTCACAACAAAGATAATTAAATTTTCCAAGGACATTGTCGTTATAGATTGTAAATAGAAATCCACATCACAAGGGACTAAGGTTGCCTTTAGAGGAACTATCCATGATTTTCACCCACCTATTTAATGGATTATTCTTAAAAACTCAATCATAAGATTAGGGGGACATAAATTTTAATAGATAAAATGACGTCTCAAGACAATGAAGTCATGGAAATATTTGTTGAATTATCCTTTTTGAATGGTGTTGGAATCCCATATAGAATGTATAATGTTTGAAAATGTATTCTGATACCTAAATCTATATTGATGATGGATAATTATATTGATACATCTCTAGGTAGAATAAAGATGATTTTGAGCAGCATCTGTGAAGAGATTGAGAAGCTTGGATGAGAGCAGCATGTCCGTAAAGGAACATAACATATCATTGATGGTGGCAGAATTGTGTTGAGGGAGACAAAATATTTAAATGGGGTAAATTCATAGGGATTAGGACATGGTTTATCTTAATAACATGTGCTTTGTGTCCTTTATATGTAGTTTTCATGACCCGACCCAAGGTGGGATCAAGCTGCAACTCCCCCATGTACGACTCCATAGGCTAGGGGTGTTGACCAGTTCCAAAAGTACAAGTAAACCAGGGAGGGATTTTTCTAATTACATGTATACATGAACACAGCCACTCATTGTAAAAGGTATAGGGAAAAGAAAAAAAAATGAAATATACCATATTTTTATAAATAAAATTGGCTTGAATTCACCACTACAGAGTAAAATAACAGTAAGGTAAAGTGAAATGTAAAAGATAAAAATACACACCCAATAAGGATATTGTCCCAATCTATCAAAAAAAATTGACAACCTACATCACTAAGAGAAATCTACTCCTAGTTCTCAAAGGGACCACTGCACATGGGTAAAGATCCAAGTGTCCCTGAACTCCTGAAAGTCATGATAAAACCTATCTGTTACCTCTTAGGGAACACAAAATGTGGGAAAATCCCATAAATACGTTAGCATAATAAAACTCAGTATAATTCCATGAAGGCTCAGGGCAGCAATAAATGATATACTAAAAAGGGAAAAATGTTATGCGAACAAAGTATAGTAAAGAGAGTGCAGCTCAACCCAATAAGGATGTGAAGGCAGACTCATCCAAAGAAAATGAGGTAGAAACAAAGATAAGGATAACTTCGTTGTACATTGCCGTATATCGTAGGAGAGTCAACTCATCCATTCATGAGAATATAGACACATAAATCCCATGGAATACCTGACGTGTCATTGCCCCTCTTGGATGGAGAGTAACCAAACACAATGAGTGGTTATAGAAATGGGGTGTACTTATATATATATATATTTATATATATATATATATATATATATGCTCAGTCAAAGAATCCCAAACAAGTGAGTAAGGGGATCTCCATCACACTGCTCATGCCATGAATGTGAGAATACAATTGTTCAAGATATAACAACAATGAACGACCAACATCCCACATTTCTTCCTAGGATTCACAATTCAAAGGGGCTCAATCACCGCAACATGATACTATCTACTTTTGGAGGAACTTGCTCACTCACACAATTTTAGGTCACGTGTTAAGAACACATCTCAGTGGTAAAAACACCTCTCTTTATCGTGTGTCATAATGATACATTAGTGTACATCTCATCACTAATCATTCGTCGTAAGGTGAATCCTGTTGTGGAGGACACACACCCTAATGAATGAGAGGATACCACTAATGTATCCATAGTAGAGGAAAATTTCCTTAATTCGTCGGGGGGGGGGGGGTCCACTCTATTTTTTTGAGGACTTGTTCCTTGGCTTCAAAATTGGGTTCCACTGTAGGTCATCGAGGACCTATACCCATTCACAAAATGGGGTTCCACATAGATGTACAATAAAGGACCCGAGACCATGCTGATGGGGGGTTCCACTCTGATGTCATCAAGGACCCTTGTTCTAGTACATTAGGGGGTACCACTTAGTAGAATCCAATATCATAGATTTCACTCTACTATTGGAAAACATTATTAATCTTAATATCAAGATAAGAACACACACAAATGTTTTTCCCCTGGTATTAATTCCATTATTCTACAATTAATGATATCACAAATATGGATATGCACATCCTAATGGATTAAACTGATGTAATCCTTGCATAAAAACATGTGATATTGACTATCCCCTCTCCCAAAATGTATATATGATGAAAAATTATCACAGAACTATGTTACACCTAAAATTAATTTTGAAGTGTGAACCTCTCGATCTTGGAAATAATTAATAAGATCATTCCAGTACAATACTCCCATTAAAGCACAAAAGATCGACTACATGTTTTCCCAGAACTGATACCAGGTGAAGAAGCACCATTTTATCCCAAAGTGAGTCGACCAGGCCTCATGGATACCAGACATTTTCTATGGTTTATACAACTTAAATTATTCTTATTTATTCTTCTTAAACTTCAGGGTCACAACTCCTCTAGTGGAATGTCAATCGGACATCATATGGATGCGCGATGTCCGAAAGAAAGAACCACAGAAAAAAAATTCACAATTATTAATAATTATAGTGTTTCACACCACCCACCATTGATTATGAATTTAAAAATTCTACAAACGACCTCAAATTGCTCGAATTGACTCCTCTATTTCATTTCTCCAAACAACATGTGAATCTGAAACATGTACCAAGAGTTAGGGGAATTTGATGTGCCTAACCCAAACTAGACGATATAGGATGGACTGACCTAGTTTGGGTGGTCTGCCCCTCCATCTCGTGGCTATACCGTATGGCTCATCCCATACACATGGCCCATGGAATACCTGCCTCACCAACCCACCCAGTATCTTATCTTTCCCCTTCTCCTGCATCAATGTGGCGGAACCACATCAAGTGTGTCTCAGACTACTAGTAGCCACCTCAATGTGCCCACTTGACACCCTCCAACACTAGCTTGGTGAGCTCTCTCCTACTGCACCACATTTCACCTACCCAACATGCCCCCCAGTCAGCTATCTCCTCACCACACTACATGCCTACCACTACTTTGGACAACTTTTGTGGCCCTCCACTGCCTTCAGCCACCGCCGGTTGTTTTTCTATGGTGGCACATTCCGCAGGACAACTTGACCACACCAGACATCGAAAAATGGATTCAGAACCAGTTTCATAAAGCTCAAGGCCAAATCTTCATAACCAAGGCATTATATATGAAAAAATTCCTAGAATTATTGTCACCCTAGATAAATGTTGATAAATCCAAGAGTTCCGTGAAGAAGGTTACAAACCAAAATGATTTGAAATAGGGTTTGATGGATGTGTTTGAGTATCCATCAACAATGATAAGTGAAAATACATTTCTACAAAAATATACTAATGATTCATGAATGTAAAACTGAGTATGCAGTAAATTATAGGAACCCAACCTTGAAAAGTTACTCTTGAAATTGGCGACAATTCTAGGGAACCCATACTATGTTCCACCAAATATACTCCCTTGATTCATTGATTAATGGGAGATAGAGTGAGATGAAGGAGTTGGTTGGTGTTGTGGAGTGTTGGTTGGTGTAAGGGGGATCCCCTCCATTAAGACATATTTATAAACATAAATAAATGCATTTCAATGTGTGCATGATCCATATAACACTAAAACTATAGATAATTGGACATGACTTGGTAAAAAGCCCCATTCATAACTCAATAACAGTCTTAAATTTACAATATGAGGCAGTGATAAAAAGTAATTTTATTCAGATCTTGGAATAAATTAATTATGTTTAATTATTTTAAATGACTATTTCCCCCTTCGTGGCATTTTTGACAAGATTAATGTTCTGACAAAATTTATGCCACTTCTAGGACAAAGTTCACCTTTTGGACTCAATTGTACCCATAGATTTCCGATCCATATTACTATTTAAGAGTTATATCATCTATATAGTGTAAAAATTATAAAATATTCTTAATATTTTTATAAAATAAATTCTAGGAACAACGGGCCTCAAAATTTCACACCTTCTCAACGCCCTGCTCTGGAATAATATATTGATATATTTTAAATTCATTGAAGGACACAAACTGGGTATCTACATAATTTCCTCTAATAATATTTTCTTCATCAAAAGAATAACTAGGAAAAAACTCAGGATAATGAGCCTGCACCTGGAGCGCCTATTCCCATGAAGTCTCCTACATTTTTTTGGGCTCCCAATATAGGTGAAACAATGGGATGGTCCATCTATGAAAGGTTCAATTCTATCAGTACTCAATAGCTATCATGTTCTCAGAAATGATGGATCTATCTTCAATGTCAATCTCACCCAAGTTAATGATGGGGATTGCATCATGCACACCCCTCCTCTGCCATGACATGTGGAAGACATCGGGAACCAGCTCCAATTGGTGGGGTAGGGCGAGGTTGTAGGAAACCTTGCTAACCCTCCACATGATCCTGAACAGTATGATGATCCTCGAGGATATATTATCTCCCTAACCAAACCGTAATATACCACTTAATGGGAAAACTCTCAAGAATTCATGGTCTCCCCCCACGAAATCTAAAGGCCTAAGATGATGATATGCATAAGAAATCTATCTTCTCTGAGGCATCCTCATCTAACCATAGATGACTTCAACTTTCTCCATTATCGCCTACACCTACTCCGGGATCGTGAAGGAAGACTCCCCAATACCCTTCGAGCACAAAGGTGACCTGAAAGGTCTCACATAAAGGGCCTCTAAAGGTTACTTTCTAATGATAGAGTTGTTTCTGTTGTTGTACAAAAACTCTACCGACTAAAGTTGGTCTTCCATGCTCTTGCTGAAATCTAAGACTCAATACTTGAGTATATGCTTCAATACCTAGATAGTGCACTTGGTCTTCCCATCGATATGGGGGTGAAAATCTTTAATCATACAAAACATAGTCCAGATTTCATCATGAAGGCCTCACCACAACAATGAAGTAAACCGCCTGTCACGAGTAGAGAAAATTGTCGAGGGTACCCTGTATTTGCAATCAATCTCCTAGATATAGAACTACCATAGGATCTCCACTAAAATCTACTCCCTAATGGAAACGAAATCTGAGGACATCATGTGTCGGTCCAATATAACCTAGATAGAATCATGGACCCTCAATGTGCATGGGAGCCATGTAATGAAGTCCACAGATATGTCACCCCACTACCACTCTGGGATCTCAAGGGGCTGCAACAATCCTTCCAGAACCAGATTCCCATCATTCAACTACTGTAAGGTAAGGCATCGAGAGAAAAAATAAGCTACAATTAATCTAATGTCAGACCTCTAAAACTGCCAAGGAATATCCCTGTACATCTTCCCCCCACCATGATTTTCAACTAAGGTAGAATTGTCGAACTCCCACATCACCTCCTCCATCAAGTAGACTGGTACCACTTCTACCCTCTAGAGTAGGATATCACGATTCCCTCTATTATAATATCCATCAGATGCATTTCCCATATATATCTGATCATGTAAAACTTTTTAGTTGATGTCTCCCAATTGAGGCACTTTCACATGATCGAGGAGTGGAGGATTCAATAACATCGACTATAAGAAAGGCTTACCCACCTGCTCCACTAGGGCCAAATGTAGGGAGGAAAAATTCTCTAATGCATCCCACACTAGGAAAGAATAGGAAATCATAATATGTGCATCTTATACAATGTTTCCCTTACCATGAGTATAAATTAGCTATAGTCATGTAGGAACTCTAACCATTCTCACTGCTTCATATTAAGATCCCATTAAGTGAAGATGTACCTGGGGCTCTGGTGGTCATAGTAGACCCCAAAATACTCACCCATAAGGTAGTGACTAAACAAACTCAATAAAAATACCATTTCCTTCATCTCTAAGTCATGGGTCACATAGTTCTGCTCATAGAGTTTCAACTACCTCGACCCATATGAGATGACTGATATTTGTTTCATCAACACGTAATTGATCTCAACTCCATAGGCATCCTAAAAAACCATGAACTCAACGCCATGATTGGGTATCCTTATAACTGGAGTTCTTGTCAGTGTCTGCATCAACTCCCCGAAGACCCTTTAGAAATTCTCACACAAGGTAAACATTCATCCCTTCTATGTTAGAGAAGTAATAGGGAAAAAGATCATTGAGAAGTATAACACAATCCTATATTACCCTTACAATCCAAGGAAGCTCTATATGTCTGTCACATTGTAACGACCCAAATCTGGAGCCACTCAACTGGTGCCCTATATCCTGTTCTCCACCTGACATCAAGCACATTTCCCCAAATGCCAGAGGCTGCCGACTAGTAGCGAGGGCCTTGGTGAGTTATTGGGGAAACTATTCCCTCATTTGGTAAAGTATTCAAGGTAACAGAAATAACAGTCAATAGTGTAAGTAGTAACAGAATAAAATAACTAAAACTAAACAACAGAAAGAATGAATATATAGAAATGATGATAATGATGCAACAAGTACAAGTATCTAATGAAATCAGCAAACACAACAACGTGCTGAAATACAACTAAGAAAAAAAGTACGAGAAGTTAATAGTAACTCCAACAGCATTGCAATCCTTATCTTGCTCCTATTCTCTCTAGCTCTAACCAGCAATCATGTACCTGAAGTAGATGGGACACAGTCCATATCAACACCTACAACCATATAACCTGTTTGTGCCGAAACGTAGGACCCAAATAGGATGTGAGACTAATCCCAATAGACAACCACCACAAAATATGTGCCCTACTGTCAGTCAGTAATATAGAATAATTAAAGAAAGTAAATGTAGTAATGAACTAGGAGTACAAAAGTAACCAATCCTAACAATTACCATTCACATTCATTTAAGAATTAATTAATTCAGTTAATTTAACAACCAATGAAACTAGAAAATCTCTCTATTCCATGATAAACTAGTAACACATCAGCCATCAAAAGACTACCTAAACAAACAACTAGTCCAATGGATACAAGCTTGTTCTTTGTCTTGGTAGACTCATCTAAACCAACCAAAAAAATCCCCATTCACACTGACTCTCTGGGTGGCACAAACTCGATGACCCTTATAGTCAATTAAACATACAAAGGCACAAACACTCTGGGAAGCCCTCACGTTGATTCCCTTGTGGTCTTGCAACGATATCTACAGACTCTCTAAAGAAGCACTAATGTCTAATTCCACTTGTGGTCTCGATATGTTCATAAAATAAAGACACTCTTAGGAAGAACAAAGTCAAATTCCCATAGGTCCATCATACAAAACTAATTCCAACAGACCCCCTAGGGATGCACATAATCGTCTATTCCCTCTTTGGCCTCCCCCACTAGGTTCTCACAGCCCTCAGCAGTCCATTTTTACATAATCCACTGTCAGAATCCCTAAGTAAGATTAGAAACTACTTGGATAAAAGCTAAAATGCATCAAAAGAATTAAAACAGTAGGCAATACATGCAATCAGTTATAACAAGAAAACTAGAAATTGCAATAGGGTTGGTTTGTAGGCAATTGTACCAAACAATGATAAACAACCAAACAGGGATAACACCCATGGGGTGATCCTCAAACATGCAAACAAGAATATATTATTATCAATTAACTTTAAGATAACAAGAAATCTATGTCAATTAAACAATAGGACCAAAAACCCTAACCCGGGATAACCGAAACATGGGAATCCGATAGTTTTGCACAAAAACTCAAAGACATTCAACATAAGGAAACAAACCGCCTACCTTGATCCTAGGAGATTGTTATACTGGAACCTCGGCCAGTGAATCGGCCTATAACATAGTATATCTACAAAAACTTCTAAAAAGTTCAACCTATGATAACTCTCATAAGATAAAAAATTAATAAAATTGGCCAGAGAAGAATCAAGAACTCACCGTTGTGATTCCTATTGCAACCGATGATTTTCGATTAAGATAACAGGTGATGGATTGGCAGCTCGGAGAATATTCGGCCTCCTCAGATGCTCTAGATGGAATTAGGTGAAGAAGAAGACTGAAATAAGGATTAGACGTGACCCCAATCCATTCAACGAAATAAAAAGAAAGTACACGGTGTGTAATTCTGGAGTACATGGAATGTAATTGCCTTTTACGTACTCCACTTTAGGTGGCCTCCAAGTCACCCTTACACGTCTATGTGTGTGGCCATGAAATGACCTACACATAGCTTCCAGTGGCATCGATGTACATGGCCTGTACTCATAAAGTACATGGCGTGTACTCCAAAAATTTCCAAATTTTCCACTTTTCCTAAAAAACTACCAGAAAAGGGAAAAAATACCTGAAAATAATATCTAGGTTCTTAAAAACTTCCCCCTTAAAGAAATTCATCCTCAAATTTCTCTGACAAGGTGTAGAAGAAGAAACCTCGAACAATTCTGGCCACTGTGATCGCATATCAGCCTCCCTTTCCCAAGTCTCGTCCTCTACATGGCTGTGTTGCCCTAGCACTCATACCAAAGGAACAAACTTTACATATAATGCCTTTACACTATGATCAACAATCCAGATAGGATGATCCTTGAATGATGAATCCTGCTCCAGCTCAAACTCATCGGGTTGAAAATCATTAGACGAGTATGAGAAATAGCATCGAATATGAGAAACATGGAAGACCTCATTCAGAGCCTGGTACTTTTGAAGTAACTACAACCTATATGAAACTAGCCTGACTCTCTCTAGAACCTCAAACGGCCTGACGTATCTCACTGAAAGCTTACCCTGTCTCCTGATCATCTTTTTTCCCAACCTCAGGGTAACACATAAGAAAACCTGATCTCCGACCATGATCTCTAAAGGTCATCTCCGCTAATCAGCATACTATTTCTGCCGAGACTATGCAGAATCCATCCTTTTCTGAATCAACTCCACTTGTTTTGTGGTATTCTGAACAAGAAGAGGTCCTCGAATAGCTGCCTCTCCTACCTTCTTCCAACACAAGGGTGATTGGAACAACCTACCTTAAAAAGACTCATAAGGTGCCATCTGAATTGTTGTTTGAAAACAATTATCATAGGAAAAATCCACTAGAGGTATATGTCTCTCCCAAGAACCTCAAAAATCAAGGACGCATGCTCGTATCATGTCATCTAGTACCTGAATCGTGCGCTCTGACTTGCTATTTGTCTAGGGATGGTAAGTTGTACTCAAAAGTACCTATGTACCCAAAGACCTCTGTAGCCCTTTCCAGATATGCGATGTAAAGCATGTATCCATATATGAAATAATAGTACTCAGAACCCCATCCAAGCATACAATTTCATAGATGTAAAGCTATCCAATCTCATCAAAACTGAAGGTATCCTTAATCAAAAAAAGTTGGCAACATTTGTGAGCTTATAAATGAAAACCCATACCGCATCATTCCCTCAAGGCGATCTCGGTAACCCTGTCACGAAGTCCATCATTACATCATACCACTTCCACTTGGGAATGGGTAGCTACTGTAAAATCCTTACTAGTTGCTGGTGATCCGCCATTACCTTCTGACAGGTGGAACACCTCACGACAAAACCAAAAACATCTCTTTTCATACCTGGCCACGAATACTGGAGGTGTAGA
This sequence comes from Viscum album, assembly GCA_963277665.1. Lineage (NCBI taxonomy): Eukaryota > Viridiplantae > Streptophyta > Magnoliopsida > Santalales > Viscaceae > Viscum > Viscum album. The sequence goes on along the minus strand of OY728156.1, from coordinate 1,703,335,516 downwards.
TCACAATACATCTTGGTGACACCCAGATGAACTTCCCAAATTGAGGAATGAAAGTCTCGCATCAGATCCTCATGTATATCTACTAGTACGCGTACACGTCCCTGGAAACACAAGATCTCAACCTCACCTATGGTCCATCCGTGAAGAGGGTCCTCTCCTGACACACCTTATCATAGGACTAGGCCTTTAGAATCTGATAGTTTCCTCATTAGAACTCAGCCAAGAAGGGTAGAGGTAACAACTATAGAAGAATGGAAAGTCTTACCCTGTATTTTGTGCACCTCCAAATGCATTTTAGAGAATAGAGACATAATCTACCACTCACTACTGGCCTCCTAAACTGGCTGTATATGTGTCCTCCTGCTGAGTACGTATGACACAACATTTCCTTTCCCATGCATATAAGAATGCTTGAAATCAAATGACTGTAGGTACTCATCCCACCTCCGCTGTCTCAAATTCGAGTCACGCTGCATGAAGATATAATTGAGGCTCTTGTGGTCAGTATATACCACAAAATTATTTCCCAGAAGATAATTTCCCCAACAATGCAAAGCATGAAAAACTGTAGCCAACTACAAGTCGTGCATAGGATAGATCCTATCATGTGGCCTCAACTACCAATATCTATATGCAACAACATGATCCTCCTTCATAAGCACTGCTCCAAGCCCAATGCCAGATGCATCATAGAAAACTGTAGAACTCTTGCCCGGCTCCGACAAAACTAGAATAGGTGCTAAAGTCAATCTCCCCTTCAACTCTTGAAAGGATGAATAGTTGGCTTCTGTCCAAACATACTTCACCCCCTTCTTAGTCAAGCTCATCAATGACACTTCTAAGCATGATAAGTCTTGTATAAACTGCATGTAGTAACCAGCCAGCCCTAAGAATCTTTGTACCTCGAAGACATTCTTCAGGTGCTCCAAGGTAACTACTACTCTCACCTTCTCTGGGTCTAATGATACTCATATCTATGATATTACATAACCCAGGAAGTGAATCTCATCCATCCAAATGTGGCACGTTGAGAGATTAGTATATAACTGATGCTCCCACAATGTACTCAAAATGATCTCAAGATGGGTAGCATGGTCGTGTCAAGTGTGAGAGTACACCAAGATATCATCCACAAAAACCACCATGAAAGAATCCAAGTAAGGATGGAAAACTTTGTTCATTAGCGCCATGAATACTGCTGGTGTGTTGGGGAGACCGAAAAACATAACCAAATACTCATACAGACCATACCTGCTCCGGAAGGCTGTAAGAGGTATATCAGATGGTCTGACACGCTACTTATGATAGCTATATCTCAAGTCGGTCTTTGAGAACACTCTGGCTCCTCAAAGCTAATAAATAAGATCATCTATCTATGGGAATGGATGTTGGTTCTTGATCGTCAACTGGTTTAGCTTCTGATAATCCACACAAAGCTGTAAAATACCATCCACCTTCTTTGCAAACAGAATGGGCAAAACCCAAGGAGAAGTACTGGGTCAGATAAAACCCTTTTCCTGCAACTCCTCTAACTGCTTCATGAGTTCTTGTAACTCAGTTGTAGGCATCCAATAAGGTGGTATGGATACCGGTGCTGCTCCTAGAACATGCTCAAAAGAGAAGTCTACCTCTTGCTCCCGAGGCAAACATAAAAAGTCTTCTGGAAAGACATCTGGAAAGAAATAAACCACTAGAAAAAAATCTATCTGAGAAGTCCCCTAGTCATCCAAATATACACTAGAATTATGGCCCATAACATCGCCCAACCCATGATGCTCTAGTCCAGCTTTTCTCGCCTGAACATCCCATTCTCCCTTGTGAAGAAAAGATCTGCCCTCCAATGATGTGAAACTCACCCTACAGTGATAGCAATCGACAAAGGCCTGGAAGGGAACTAACCAGTCTATCCCGAGAATGACATCATAGCCTGTCATCTCCAAAACAAATAGATTCCATGAAAAACAGCACCCACCAACCTCAATGGAGAAATCTAAGAACTGACGCACACTAGAAGTTCTAATTCACAAGGGAGTTTCTAGCATCATCATATCCATAGAAGTATAAACATTAAGTTTATGGATTTCCACAGTATTCATAGAAATAAATCTATGAGAAGATATTTTATCAAAAAGTGCAGAGGATAAAACTGAGGCTACTAAAATCGTACATTGAACTGTAGAAGGTCTAGGATCATACTCCTGATTAATCTGCTCAACCATAAAAGTCTGGCCTACACTGTGGCTCTATGTAGCAGCCTGATATCCCTGAGCTAACCATCCTTGAGCCTGACCACTACATCCACAGCCTGAACCCTAGCCTAAACAACCTGAAGAACTCCATCCCCCAGTTTTCTACTGAACTGGTAATCCTGCTCCTATACGCGGAGTCGAAACTGATCCTCCTTTAGTAGCCACTGGAACAGAAGCCTTGTAGAAACACTGCTGATGACCCATCTTGCTACAAGATCGGCACTCCACTGGGTCTCTCAGGATTTGAGGAATCTTATTCCTACATTTTACACATTAATAGCACAACAATTGCTTTCCATAAGTAAGATCTTGCCTACTAGAAGGAATACTCCGCTTCCTTGAGTAACATCAAGTAGACTCTTAGTGGTGCTTCCTGCTGTCTATATGAAATGAATCAGCCCTGGATGTTGAACCTCCCTGTTCCAATGATCTAGTATCCATCATATTTATCTCCATGATAATCATTTCGTTGACTATTAGAGTTATAGAAGTCAACTTAAAGACATTAACGTGTGATCTGATGTCCGGTCTGAGGCCTTCCTCAAACTTCCTCGCTAAAAACCGCTCGTCATTCCCCAGAACAGGAGTGAAATGTTATAACTCTAGGAAGAAAGAGGAATAAAACATAAATATGAGAGTACCATGCTGCAGGTTCATGAAATCTCTAGCTTTGTTAGCCCTCATCATCGTCGGGTAGAAGTAGCCGTAGAACATACGCTCAAACTTGTCCAAAGCCATAGCATGTTAGATCCCGGCCTGTGAAACCACATAACACCATATCTTGGTTGAATATTGCAGAATATAAGTCCAGAGCTTCAATATCCTCTTTGAAAGCATCTATAGGTGCTCAATGATGAATATAATTGCTTCTAGACATGACTCCGCAGCCTGTGGTCCTTCATCCCCTGTGAATGTGGGAGGATGCTGCTGCTGAAAAACCCGCGTCAGATTTACCATTGATGGGGTAGGATGCCAAGATCCCTAGAAGGTATGCATGAATATCAAGAAACCCTCTATGAACTGAGCATCGACACCAGTGTCTATAATCACTACAGGTTCCATTTCTAGAATGATAGGCGTAACTACTTGTAGTCCCTGATTTGCCGTATCAGGCATACGGTAACTGCCTAGTTCCTAACGTGCAACGGGATGACGTCTCGGTGGAATGAGTCTACAAGGTCACAAGAACACCTTCATTAATGATGAAAATAGTTGCAGCTTAAGAGAATAAAATGGAAAAATAGAGAAAAAATCTTAAATTTAGGGAAAACACAAGTACACGACGTGTAGTACCACTACATGACATGTTTCCTAAAATTTTACCCTGGGCTTGTACCTTGGACATACATGGCTGTGTAATCCACCCAGCTACATGGAATGTTGTAAAACTACACGGCATGTACTAATAATTTTTATCATTTCCCGGTTACTCTTACAAAGCTAGGAACATGGACAATCAAAGCAGGCAACTACACAGCGTGTTTGTCCTCTACACGGAATGTCCTTAAGATTTTTCCCCTGTCCGTGTTGTTAGTCGCACGGACTGGTACATGGACCACTACTAAATGGTGTGTCAACATGGTACATGGCATTTTGTCCTATGTATTTCACAACCCATGTATTCAACTAGACGGATAGGTCACACAAAAGTCAAGTACACAGCGTGTACATGAAAGTACACGACATGTAACCATAAAAAGTAGTTCTTCCCAAACAGAAGAACACATGGCGTGTGTTCATAAGACCACACTCAATGTTGTATAGGTTTCTGGACTGTAAACATAAAAGAACCCCCAAAACCACTGAAAAAACACTAAACAAGCACCTATGTGCCAAATTCCGATCTGTGGGGGCCCATACTCCCTGCGAACCAAAGCCTGGCATAATAACAATGTATATAATAAGTAAACAGTATAACAAACTCATGATCCACCAAATTATGATCCTCGAGGGACCATAACACCTCTAAAAATAGTGTTTGACATCCATGATAATGAATATATAAACAAACGATACCCAATCAGCATTGCAGGTATTCTATCACAGTAGTTATCTCAACAACATGCATAGTCTATGACAAATTCTATCACAACAGCATGTAACATCTAATGAAATTTAGATGGAATGGAAAAATGCATGACATGTGATTTTCTAACAAGTTCCTATATTATGCATGAGAAGGAATACCCTCATCTCTCCGGGTTGCAAAAAAATAGAACCACAATCATATAAACAGTAACAACACAACACAAGTGCACCACCCAATGGTGATTTCCATTAAACTGTAACATTTTCAAAACTTGAAAATTGAAATATATGAGGTAACCCGGATTTTTCCCTATAAATGGGTTCTATAACTCCTGGGCACAGCTATTTACCATTTACATATTCCCTCCTATCCCTGTCTAATGTCTCTAAATAGTAAGTCAATAGAAAACAAAAGAAACCGCCTCTGATACCACTTTGTAACGACCTGAATCTGGATCCACTCAAATGGTGCCCTGTACCTGGTTCTCCACATGACCTCAAGAGAATTTACCAAAACCCCAGAGACTGCCGACTAGCAGTAAGGGCCATGGTCAGTCGATGGGGAAACTATGCCCTCATTTGGTAAATTATACAAGGGAAAGGAAAGAAAAGTCAATAGTAGAAGTAGTAAAAACATACAATAACTAAAAATAAACAATATAAATAATGAATATATAGAAATGATGATAATGATACAACAATTACAAGTATATAAACAAAGCAGCAAATACAACAATGTGCTGAAATAAAATTGAGAAACAAAGTACGAAAAGTAAATAGTAACTCCAGCAACATCGCAAGCCTAAGCTCGGTCCTATGCTCTCCAGCTCCAACTACAAATCATGTACCTGAAGTAGATGGGAAACAATACCTATGCACACTTGTAATCATATAACCTATTTGGGCTGAAAAGAAGGACCCTAACTTGGTGTGAGACTAATCCCAGTAGGCAACCACCATATGATTTGTGCCCTACTGTCAGTGAGTAATATAGCAAAAGTAATGAGATTAAATGTAGTAATGAACTACGAGTACACTAGTAAACAATCGTAACAATTACCATTCACATTAATTTAACAATTAATTCATTCTATTAATTTAACAACCAAGGAATCTATAAAATCTCTCTATTCCAAGGTAAACAGGTAACACAACAGGAATCAAAAGACTATCTAAACAAACAAGCAGGCCAATAGATCTAAGCATGATCTTTGGCTTGGTAGACTCATCTAAACCAACCAAAAAAATCCACATTCACACTGACTCTCTGGGTGGCTCAAACTAGTATATCCCTATAGTCAAGTAAATATACAAAGGCACATAAACTATGGGAAGCACTCACGTTGATTCCCATGTGGTCTTGCAACGATAGCTACAGACTCTCTAAGGAAGCTCTTACATATAATTCATCCTATGATCTCGATACATGCGTAAACTATGGAAATTTCTTCACAAATCACAATGTCCAATTCCTGTAGGTCCTACATACAAAATTAAATCCAAACAACCCCCTAGGGAAGCAATTAATCGTCTATTCCCTCTTTGGTCTCCCGCACCAGGTTCTCACATCCCTGAGCAGTCTAGTCATGCATAATCGACTATTAATAGCCCAAAGTCAGTTTAGAAACTAATTGGATAAAGGATAAAATGCATCAAAATCATTAAAATAGTAGGCAACACATGCAATCAATTACAACAGGAAAACTAGCAATTGCAATAGGGTTTGCCTTGCCGACAACTGTGCCAAACCGCAGGAAATATCCAAACAGGGATAACACCGATGAGGTGATCCTCAAACATGCACACAAAAATATATTATTATCAATTAACCATAATCTAACAAGAAATATAAGGCAATTAAATAATAAGACCAAAATCCCAATCCCAGGATACCCGAAACATGGGAATCTGGCACTATTTCAAAAAAACTCAAAGGCATTCAATGTAAGGAAACAAACCGCCTAACTCAATCCTAAGATATCAATATAATTGAACTCATCCCATGATTCATCCTAGGATGGAGTAGATCTGAAAAAACGTTTAAAATGTTCAACCTACGATAAATCTCAAAAGAGAAAAAACCGGGAAACATGGATAAAGAAGAACCAAGAACTCACCTTTGTGATTATATTTCAAACAATGGTGTTCGATTTAGATAACCGGTGATGGATCGATGGCTCAGAGAAGATTCAGCCTCGTCGGATTCTCTGGATTGAATTAGGCGAAGAATAAGATGGAAATAAGGATTAGACGAGACCCCTGTCTGTTTAATGAAATAAAAAGAAAGTAGACGGCATGTACTCATGGAGTACATGACATGTAAATACCTTTTCCGTACTCCACTTTAGGCGGCCTCCAATTCACCCTTACACGGTCGTGTGTGTGGCCATGACATGACTAGCACACAACTTCTAGTGACATCAAAGTACTCGGCGTGTACTCTGAAAATTTTAGGATTTTCCTCTTTTCCTCAAATACAACCAGAAAAGAAAAAACATACCTGAAAAGAAGATCAGGGTTCATACACCCATACTTGGGTGGCTCCCACAAAAACATTTCCTATACCTTCACGGGATCAATGGTAATCCTCATTTGGAAAATACAAGCCCCAAAATATAAACCCTATGAATGAATAATTGACACTTCGAGAGATACCCATAAATCTGGTTCCCTCAAACCAAGACAATGAAATTCCTAGAGTGCTATACATTCTCCTCCTCTATCATAGAGTAGATTATTTTGTCCTTGATGAAGAGAAAAAAAAACTGGTCTAGGTATGGTTGGATGATCTGATTAATCAGGGCCATGAAAACGACAAGGGAATTCATCACGCTTAAGGGAATAAACTGGAACACATAATTTCCATAGTGATATTGGAAGTCCATCATTGGAATGTTAGCCTCACAAACCCATAAATGGTTGTATAAAGATCCAAGAAAAATCATGGAGAACCACTTTGAACCTCATAACTAGTCATAGAGGAATTCAATCATCAGAATAGTGTACTTTTTCATTATTATGACCTGATATAGGTGATGATAATCTACAAAAATCTATAGGCTCTCATATGATATCTTCAAAAACAAAACTAGAGATGCATACAAGGACACACTAGTCCTGATGAATCCCTTATCACGATGGTCATCCAACTATAATCATAGCACTCAAAGCTCCATGGGTTCCATTTGATTTACCGCACAAGATATCAGATAGGTAACTAGATGCGAGTCAATGGAAAACTATATCTCCCACCTCCGAGGTAGCCTTGGGGAATCCTCGGGGAATACTTATATATATTACTCTACAATGGAAGGAATCATGATTCTTGAAGAGTCTCTTGCCCATGGGTGATGTATTCTAACTAATTTAAAAAAGCCTATAGCCTCCTGCTCAAAACACCTTCCTATCCTACCATGAGATGTTTTCCACATAGAAAGGTGATGCTCACCCCATCAGTGTAAAGGCATCTATCTATCCTGCAGCACAATAAATCTTCCCACAAACCATGGAAATACATTCCATACATATATTGACATCATAATGTTATATCATGCTTAATAGTAGGTACCACATGAATCTCTATCTTCCAAAAGACATTTCGCATTGCCGGTAGATTAAAGTTGTAGATGAAGTAGTTCAGGTAGGAACCTCATGGCTAATATTATATGCTAGTTCCTCTAATGTGATCTCTAACTTAGGTAATAGGAGTAACAATATAAAGGACTAACTGGAACCTGTGTCTAATAGTACTGAAGACTGTGTATCGTAAACACATAGTGTTATTCGGACCATCTTGTGTGCTGGAGGATCACATACACCCATACTTTGAAACTGTCTTTGACACTGAATGCCAGCTCCCTAAGACTAATGGGGGCCACCTGGTGGTGGTGGTGGGTGGATATGATAGCACTTTCCCCACCTCCTGGTCTTCCTACTCCCCTACCAGCACCACCTCTCTAGGGACCACCCTATCCCCGCCTGGGGGATACCTATTCATGGTGTTGTCTCTACCATGGTTGTCCATCAGCTAACATTATGTAGTGCACTGCACATCCCATCAGTAAGTCTCAAGCCATGTATTGTCACCCACCACAAGGGTAACACCAGTCATCATCGGGATGACCCATTGATCTTTTATACCATACTTCTTCCTGATTGTGTGCCTAAGCCTGGTCATGGAAAGCCCACCTATTTTGTGGCCCTAATAACTGACATCTTCCTTCTATCGTAGAAGTCTCTACTCTAAAGAATCCACTAACAGTCCCAGTCAACTGGTTCCCCTCTAATAGGAAGCTCACTACCAAAATTTCTTTCTTTAGAACCCTGGTGTTGGTGGGGATTCATATGGAACTATCTCACATGAATCTCCCTACAATGACATTTCTTGAACTTCTATTCCTAGAAGAAACTGTAACAGATAATATCTAGTGGTTATCGAGTCTGGTCTGTAAATATAGATGAGTACTCTTCCATTTTCATACCTACCTTCTTTAAGACAAGATGTTTTATAATCATAATGGAGAATATGAATGTGGGGTTGCACTCCTCTCAGAGGAGCTACTAAAATTAATCCCATGTCAGAGTTTACTTATCATGGGGATGGGTAACTAGGCTCCACCAATGCTTAGATATACAATTAAAAGACTTTCTTCTAGAGTCACCATCTGATCTAATGATTTTCGCTAAATCCTGAATGGTTAGTCCACTGACACTAACCATTTTCCTTTATCATAGGGTTTTGTCTCACCATGAAACCACTACGCACATTGTTTCTAGAACTCACAAAGCAGGCTCATCTAGCGCTCTTTCTCAGCCTATGCTACTGGAACCATCTACTTATTCAATGGTGGAGGTACTACTAATGGTCTACCCAGGGCAATGGGATGATATGATACTCTGTGAACTAAATCCACATTATTTTCGAGATCGTTGTCATGAACCAGAGTGGGTATCCTAGCTAGCTGTAATTGTAGAGGTATCCTAATAATAATCAAGGAGCACTATAGTATGGTGATCACATATATATATATAGTAACAACAATGGGGAGTTGACTGAAGTAGGATAGACAATGACTAAATCCAATATGATTCATGTAATAGTTTTCCTATAAAAATTGACTCAGGGTGGCAAGTCGACAAGAGATTAATCAGGGTCCTAATGAATTGATATATCGACCATCAGTACCATCACTAAAGTCCCTAGTATGAGAACTTATCTTCAGAAAATTGCACAATATTTCTTTTACCCCAACCAATCCCTTAAAAAAGTTGAAATTTCTAAACAACATCCCAAGGAATGAAATTCCTCTGATAACACTTTGTCACGACCTAAACCATGGCAGGGCTTGACTTGAAACTCCCCGAAGCCACCTCCATAGGTCAGGGGGTGGTGATAAGATCCAAAGGCACAACTTACTCAGGGATGCACATTTCTATGTACCTATAATCATGGAAACAACCAGTTGATGAAAAAGGAAGAGGTAAAAGAAAAAAATTGAAACATAGAACAATTCTATAAATAAACTATGCATGCATGAACTACTAGAGTGTAAAAAATGGTAAGGTGAACTGGAAAGTAAAATGAAAAAATATACGCCAAACTAGAGTAGTGTACCGAACTAACAAAAAATATATAAAGATTAAAACATTGAGAGAACTATTCTCATGGATCACCAAGAGACCACTATACACAGTCCAGGCTCCATGATTCCCAGAACTCTTGAAAGTGCCTATCAAACATTTCTGTCAACAAGGGAAAATAATTTGTGTGAAAAGCCCATGAAGGGATGAGTATAATAATACCTAGTAGGATTCCCTAAAGCCTAAATGGATTACTAAGAGGTATACTGAAATGGGTAGTTATTAAGCGGAACAAATTAGAGTAATGAGAGTGCAGCTGAACCCAACAAGGAAGTAAATGTAAACTCATCCGAACACATGGAGCTAGAAATGGTGAGATGTTGAACATCTCATTTGGACATTGCCACCAATTTTATGAGAATCGACTTATCAAACCCTGATAATATTGATACAGAAATCACATTCCATACCACATCTATCTTCACCCCTCCATTAAGGAGAGTAACTGAACCTATGTAATGGGTATAGATATAAGGTATACTTATATATATATATACATTCTTAGTAAAAGAAGCCTAAGAAAATGAGTAATTGGATCTACATCGCACATCTTAGACCAAGAAAGTGAGAAGCCTACAGTTCCATATGTAACAAAATTCTATGACCTGCATTCCACACATTAGATCAGTAGTCAGAAGTGAAAGGGGCTCAATCACAACACATTGATACTATCTGTTTTGGGCAGCACATACTTGGCGACATGATTTTTGGTCGCATTGCTAGAATTTATCCTTGTAGAAAAAATGAACCACATTCTCATGAGTACTAGTTCTACGTGAAAGTACATATTCTCACTTATCCATTTTCAGAAGGTGCAACCCTTCATGGAGGTCATGCGCCCTATTGGATTTGAGGGGTACCACAGTAGTAGCCACTATAGAGGACCTATGCCCTAATGGGTCAGATAGGTACAAATCTATTTTTCAAGGACCCGTGTCTTGGTTTCATAAGGGAGTTCCACCAAATATAATCGAGGTCTCAAACCCTTACACATGATGGGATTCCCTCTAAGATGTATAGTAGATGACCTTAACACATACTGATCGGTGGATCTACTCTAATTTTAGAGAATACCTACGCCCTAGTATATTTGGGGGTACCACTTAGAAAACTCAAATATCATCGACTGTCATTTGATGTCCTCAAAAACCACTAGTCTGAGAATTAGGCTCAGAACAAAATAAAATGATCTTACATTAATATACATCTTTTAATTAAACATTTAATGATATCACTAATAAATATCCACACAACAGAATATATCACACCATTGTAATCCTTTAGAAAAAACCAATGAGATAGAATATCCACTCGATCAAAATGGAAATCCATTTACAAAGATCCACAATGCCGTGTTACACACAAAATGTATTTCACAGGGCCCATGTTTCTTTCTAAGAAATAATTAAGAATCCCATGTCTTTTTGATCCTCCCAAAATAACATAGGATATTGACTATTCATTTTCACAGAGAAGATACCTGATGAAAATGATGTATTTTATTGTGATGTTAGTGATATAGACCACAATGGGCCCACTCCATGACATTGGATTAAATAAATTGAATATGTCTTAAAAATTTTATAAAAACATTAGTGTTAATGTGCCCCTGATGGCCAATCAATCATACTTCATATGCAGACACTATTTCCAAAAGAAGAATCCATGATTAATAAGAATTAAGTAATTCTAAATAAAGTAATTTTTTCACATTACCTGCCTTAGTGCTAGAAATTTATAATTCAAAAAACCTCCTTAAATGGTCTGGCTAGACTCATGGATCATTTTTTTCATAGACGACACACAAATTAGACTAATTTACCAAAAGTTATGGTAATTTTAAGATCCTGGGCCCGACCTGGCCCATAACGGCTGGACCTGCCCTACCCGGCAAGTCCGTCACACTGACCCACAGACTAACCGTGCCTTTTAGCCCATCCCTGTGTCCAACATCCCACATGCCAACATAGATTGTCCTAGTGGCCAGTCTTCCTCCCTACTCCCACGTCAACATGGAAAACCCACATCATTAAGGTCTTTGATCCTTTATCACCACCTCATAGTGCCCGCCTAAGCCCAATTTTCCAACACCCTCAAACATATGCCCACTAATCTCTCGCCTGACTCCCCACACGCTTGCTACCCACCATGGACCCTAGTCGGCTTCCGCCTCACCACATCGCATGCCAGTAGCCACTCCAGGTGACACCCATGGCCCACTTCCACCTTTGGCCACCTTCAGCCAAAACTGACCCTTTTACTATTGTGGACCCCTTTTTAGGCCACCATGACCACACCAGAAATCTGAAAATTGTTTTAGACCCAGTTATGGGATGTTCGGGAGGATCTCTTTATATCTATGGAATTTTCTTCACTAATTGTCAAAGATTTAACATGGTTGAGTGAAGAACACAATGAATGAAAATGATTTTTAATAAGTTTTGATGGTCATGTTGGGGAGGCCATCAATTAGGAAATGATAAATAGTGATTTGAAAAAAAAATCTATTCATGATTATGGATTAGAAATCTAAGGATGCGATAAATTAAAATAACCCTACCTCAAAAATGATCACTTGACATTGGTGACGTGTTCAGGGTTCTTTTACTACGATTTTCCATAAATCCTCTCTTGATTCATTGATGAATGAGAGAGAGAGTGAGAGGTAGGAGAGGGTTAGTGAGGGGGGGATATAACTGGTAGAGGGGTGAACCCGTCCCTTAATCCATATTTATAAATGTAAAAAATGTACGTTAATAGGCACGAGATCTAGACCACCCACTCCTTGGAATTTTATGACGTGCTAAGGAAAATTATCCCCTTCTAAAGTCAACAGATGTATCTAATTTCCAATTCAAGGATGCGATCAAAATCCATTTTCATTAGCAATTGGAATAAAATATTTAGTTTTAATTATTTTAAATGACTATTTTTATATATATCTCGTTTTTTTTACCAAGAGTCGTGCGCCGACAAAACTTACTCCCCTAATAGGGTAAAAATGACATTACAAAATCATCTATGCCCTAAAATTTCGGATCTGGATAACTGTTTATAAGTTACTCAATATAATTTCTCATCACATCATAAAATATACTTAATATTTTTGAAAAATTAATTCTTAGAACAACGTGTCTTAGAATTGCACGGAGTCTGAACACCTAGCTCTGGAAAAATCTATATGAATGTTTCAAAGTCTTACATGGCAAAAAGAAAATGGTCTCAAAAGATGTTTTCACAATGAACGAATGGGGAAGATTGTGATCCCATGATGCTGAAGGCATAACTCCATTGGAATCGTCCCATATGATCTTCTGCAAAGGAGTGGATAACTTGATTTCTTTATTCAGAATGTGTTGTACTTGTGACCCTAGGATACACTTTTGGTATAATCTCTTGGTAAAAAGTGGTAGAAAATAATAACCATTAATTGTTCTAATCCAACAGATTCCTATAAAAAAGGTCCTTATGATGTGAAAATGAATAACAATCAATTAAATTCATGATATCTTTAGGTGAGTTTATTCGAGGCTCATCAAGATAATTTTTATACATACCTAAAAATCAAGGGAAGGATCATAATTACTAAGAAGATGAATACAAGAATCACTTATCCAACTATCCAACTAGAATTTAAGAAAAGAATTCCGGTATGGATATATATGGTGTCAGATAAGATTGTAGTAAAGGATTCCATAAGGTCTATCAATGTGGATGAATTAATGTATTGAATAAATAATTATTCAATTTCAATGGGAATAAAAATTTATGGAGGGAATGGGATTACAAATTTCTAACGATGATCCTCATGAAGATGTGCACCTAGAATGATTCATTAAATAAGATATGTTTTTATAACACATGAAATTATATTGGATGGGTTAACAACATTTTATATAAGACACGGTAAATATTCTTATTTTGAAAATGATTCCTCTCCAAAAACAATTCTTAATGCATATATTATGTAAATTGATAAAGGTGGTGAGATTTCAGTAAACCATAAATTGGTATACCAACATAGAAACAATAGTATAGTTGAAAAGGAACACCCTTCCAACCATGGTATTTCATTCCCTTTAACTAAATTGAGGTACCATTGATCTATCATAGAGAATCACTAAACATACAAGTCTTTGGACTACCCTAAAACGTAGGGACACCAAAATAAATGAATATCATAATTCTATCTTTAATATTAAAGACATTCAAAATACCAAATTTTATGGAAATTGGGATATTCATTCTAATGTAAAGTGATAGTTTTCCCAATTAATTAATTAACTCAAGGTCCTCTCATAATGATAATGAGTTTTTTAATAGAAAAATGTTTATTTTGACATATTTTAAAAATAAAATAATTTCATCATTATAGTAGAGGTGAGAGGGGGTATTAGTACCTCTTCCAACCTAAATAGTCATGACGGAACCGTATGAAACAAAATTTGAATGAATTGTACTACAGTTGTCCTCAAAATGGTGAAAATAATGGAAGATAGTGGGTAAAAAAATCAATACCCTCTCGTGTAGAAATAATATCCACTTGGAGATCCATTAAATAGCATAGAGATAAATTTTGAGTTAATGAGTGTCTGAATTATGTTAATGAAGTTCTTACTAAACCTAAATTCCTTGATAATTTTGAATATAAAATTCTAGTCCATCGCATAAAAATCCATTTTAATATTAATATTGATAGTTATTGAGCCACCTCTAGAGGGGTAATTCAAAATATTGACACATTCTCAGGCAGTGAGGAGACAATCCAAGATATATCATCCCTTAATAAAGCCAAATTAATTCAAGTAGAAAATTTTTTAAAATAGAAATCTACTCCTATTATCCAGGGTCATGGTAATGACCATATAAATATTATTGATAAGATATATAGTCATATGAAATGAAATTTACAATCTTCTTCCACTCTAGGTTTTAGTCTGATGAATTGTTCCTTTAATTCATGAGTTTGGGAGTTATTTTGGAATTATGAGATGAAAATTATAGAATAATTTTTTGAATAAAAATCAAATAAATTTTTAATAATTAGTTGGGAAAGACATTTGTGCCTAGAGATCTATCGAGGTTGAGTCTAACATTATACTCTGTGATCATTATTTCATGAGAAATTTTTGAAACCATAATATTATCTTCTATACTTACCAATGTAGGGATAAAATTATCAAATAAAACATCATTTGAAATATAACAATTGATGATTTTTTGTATGTATCCCATAAGGATGTAATCATTCTTATCTCTAATATTTATGATCGAATAACCATATATAAGAACATAAATGGATCTATTAGATTTTTTTGATTTTTTGGAGGGAGTTGTAAAATATCATATTTATATCCCCATCATTCATCCATTTTTTAAAGGATTAAATTTTAAGACATTATCCATGACTAATCAAAATGTTGGATTTTGAAACAATCTCAATATCTTTATTAGTATCAGTTTTGAAATCACTTTCAGTAGAATCATCCTACACATTCATAAGTGTGACTCTAAGAATAAAAAAGACCCTATCATTAAATATCAAGCTATATCTACTCAAACTATAATATTTATTTACCATTAATTTGAACCATGTGACATAAGAATAAGAATATGTCAAATTATATCATTCAGAAATGGAGTTAGAATAGTTCAGTTAATTATAAAAGATACTATTGAATATTAACATCTAGGATAACATAGATAACCTCCTCAAATGACTGAGAAAAAGAGTATGGTGGTATGAAATCAGTTTTATAAGGGTGATATGAGAGATACAGTCCCAACTATTAAGTATATTCTCATTTTTCAATGAACGATCCCTATTTTTAACCCTCATTATATTTCCAAATCTTTTATCCCAAGAATATTTAACCTTGAAATCCTGACCTCCAATAGTTCATTTCTATCAACACATGTTTTGATGTTTGTAGAGGAGATAATACATTTTATGTCCAGAATCCTTTCATCAGGGAACATGATGGCATTGAAATATCCTAGGAAAACACATGAATTGTTGATTCTTCTTGTCAATATGTTTATATCATCCCAATAATTTCTTATATCATGTAACCTTCTTTTAGCTAAAATAATTATGAAATATATAGGATAAAAATCAAAATCAATCTCATAGGATACAATTTTGTCACCAAACCTGAAATGTTTGACCCTGCCATGAGAGACATGAGTAATAACTCAATGAGATTCCACTCTAGTGGATCATTTATTTATTCCAAGAATATTATTTCCCATGATCTCAATAAAATAGGATATTATAGAGAAGATTTCATGGATTTTGAAAAAACAAGAACTTTTGGCTTCTTTTTTTGAATAAGTATCCTAAGTGAGTTAGAGGTTTTGGATAGATGCACATTGACGGTTCTAGAGGAGCACATTCCTCTTTACATAGACATTGATTTGGATTCTTCCTTGGGTTTTCCTCTTTCATAAGTTTTAGTTTTTGAATTCACAAGCACGTACATCAATATTTTAGTGGAACTACAGTGATATTATGATTTTTATCCACCTCCCCATAGCCCCCATCATCTATAAGAGTCCTCCCAACATTATCCTCTGAGGTGTAATATTAATTTTTTATTCCTCAATGATTGAGGGAGGTCTACAAAAGGGAATCCTCTTCCCCTTGATACATAATCTGGATCCAATGTTTTCTAGTATATGTAAATTGGGACAGAATGATCGTTTCTTTTCTTTGGGTTTATTATTTTCTAGAATCCCCACTCAATGGTTGGGCCATAGTTTCAGAAAATGTTCTTCTATAACTCAGATAAGAATCCCATACACTAGAAGAGGGTTTCCCTTATCCTTTTCAGTTAGATATATTTGAACTAATTTGATAGATGATTCCCCAAGCACTTTTAATGAGTTTTATCTTGAATGCGAAGGACTAACAAGGGTGGCAGTTATTGGTATTTCTTTCCATGCTTCAATATTAGGGACATCATTAAAAACTGTTAAGGGGTCAAGGTAAACCACATTGGTGTTGTCAAACTCCTTTATTGAGGTTTCCCCTTTTAAAATAGAGATACTGTTACCCTACTAACCATTCACCTCATTCCATTCCATACTCTAATCGATATGTGGATTAACTTTCCACAAAAAAATTATATAGTTGAAAATTGAATGTATTTTTTTTTCAAAAAATCCAATAATGGATTATTATAATCATATTAAACATTGATTTAAATATTCTAATCCCTTACAATCATATTGAAAGAATCCCAGAGCTTGGATTCCATGTTGGAATCCACAAGAATTCATACATAGTATTCAAGATTGCCTTCAAGAGTTCATTTTTCAATCGTGAGGGTGAAAAAACTACATGATGAAATGGAATTGATGATTTTAGAGTGGTTGTAGATTCAAATTAGGCCATGTATCTTGATATAGATCTAAGTTGTAGATTATTTTTAATAGAAGAGGTTGATTTTATGATCCCATTTATTCAACCGGAAGACAGCAGGCTCAAATGAGACTTTTCCAACCCCCTAGGCCATGTAGAGATCTTCATTGTAGTTATTGAAATTTTGGAAATAACATATTCACTAGGAATTAACTTTAGAGTTACTCCTAATTACCCTTTAATCTCTCTAAATGGAATCTGTAATTAATTTTTTTGATTTAATGCTTAAGAAGGTGCACACTCGCTCACCTATTTGTGAGAATCGATTATTGGTCGGTTCATTAGAAAGGGGGTTTTGGACCTTATCAAATATATATTAGAGTCCATCCAATAAAGGGTAGTTATAGGTTAAAAAAATCTAATTGAGAGTATTAATCTCCATAAAGGAATAAAACATTTAAAAATTAACGATATATTCTATAGGGTTCGTAAGATTTTGAAATTATTAGATTAGAGGTGTGTTTCAAATAGTGAGGGGTTCTTCTGCTTTTTATTTCCCTCAAACTAACTAAGGAAGTGTGGATGGAGTTTTGGATTTCATTATATGAATCCTTGTTCTCTTAGTTTTCATGAATGGATTCTAGATTTTAATTTCTCAGATGATGGGAATTCATTAACATTGGATTAGATTATGATTTAGTGGAACAACTAGATCTTATATCACCTAATGATCCTTCATTAAATTTCCATGGCAATAAGAGTTTCATGTAGACATGACCCAGAGAAAAAAAAATTTAGATTTTGTAATTTTTCAACAATGATAGTTGTGGTGGAGATTCACACCACACTCATTGAAAAGGTAATTATTTCCCCTACTTTTGATGATATTCACTTGCATATAGAGTACGATAAGCGTCCAATTTACTATGTGTATTTTATTGTATTTTATATATAAAAATATGTCTATCCCATTAAAATAAATTATTTCATTTATAAATTGAATGTTCAATTTTTTAAATATTGTAGGATAATGACCATAGTCAAGATATTTAATAATTACTAATTAATAAATATAATGAAAAATTTTTATTTATAATTTTATTACTAATAAACTAATTAACAATTATATATTTATGAATCATATACTAATTGACAAATTAATTATTATTATTTTTTTAATTAATACGAATTAATAATTGTACTGAATAATTATAATTTATAATTATATTACTAATTCACTATTTATAAAAATGGTCTTGGCTCTATGTTACTCAAAAAATTCTAATTAATATATATATAAGTATTAATTATATTACTAAATATGTAAATAATTATTATACCTCATTTGTAATTATATAATTAATAATAATATTACTAATTAACTAATTTATTATTTTATAATTAATAATTATATTACTATGTCACAAATTAATTATTAATCAATTATTAATTATAATACTAATTAAATAATTAATTATTAAAAATTTCTAATTGACTAATGAATTATTATACAATTAATAATTATACTAATAATTAATAATTAATAACTAATTACTAACAATTAATAATTAATAATTATATATAACAAATATAATGATTAATAATAATGAATAATTATATTTCTAATTAACTAATTAATTATTTATAATAATTTTTAATAATTATTAATTAATAATTATAACGAGTAATTATAATTTATAATTATATTGCTAAATAACTATTATACAATGAATAATTATATTACAAATTAAGAAATTAATTATTATATAATAATTTTTAATAATAAGTATATATTTATTATAAATAATAAATATAATTTATAATTATATTACTAATTGACTAATTAACTATTATATAATTAATAATTACATGACTAATTAACTAATTAATTATTATATAATTAATTATTAATAATTAATAAATAAATAATTAAATATCATATAATTAATAATTAATAAATATAATTAACTAATTAAATAATTTATTATAGTTCTAATCAATTATTATGTTTCATTTATATTGGTCTTATAGTTTATACTTTATAGGCTTTAAAAGGCACATACATGAAATATTTTTAAGTTTCAAGTAGGTTACATTGAAAGCTTATAAATTATTTTTCATCATTAGTTTGTATGAAATTATTTTCATTTTCATCTATTTCTTATATTTTTAATCCATGTTTTATGTTTCATTTTTTTGGGCTTATAGTTTATATTTTATAAACATTCAATGTCGCTTACTTGAAACATCTTTATGTTTCAAGTATGTGTCTTTGAAAACATATAAATTATATGCCATCATCATTTTTTAACATTTTTTTACTATTTGTTTTATTTCTAATCCATATTTAATGTTACATTTAGGTTGGTCTTATAGTTTATATTTTATAGGCTTTCAATGTCACGTACTTGTACAATTTTTACGTTTCAAGTAGTTTTTTTTTTGAAAACTTAAGTATTATTTTCCATCAACATTTTTTATGAAATTATTTTAGTTTTAACTATTTATTATATGTTTAATCCGTGTTTTATGTTTCATTTATATAGGTCTTATATTTTATATTTTATATTCTTTCAATGCCACGTACTTGAAATAAAATCTCACATCAGAAATGCAGAATGTTCTACACAGGAAAGGGAGAATCAGAATCCCAATCCGAATTGTAGAATGATTTCCCGGGTAAGACCTCTTTTAAAAGGTATCCATGAGCTAGATATTCTACCAGAATCCATATTGTTATAATGTCAGTACTCCTATATTTTAAAAAATAGTAAAATTCATTTGATTTTTTATGTATATATATATAGACAAAACAATAAAAATAAAAATATAAAAAAATTTAATAAAAAAATATTTTGTTTTGTTTTAGTGGAAAGGCAGCATCATCAATGCTGTCATTGTGGTATATTTATAAAAATATTTTTACCCTATCCCTATTAAAAAATTATATTTTTAAAAACATCTTATTAAAAAACTCGTTTCACTCTCCCAATGAAAGAGAGATTGTCACCTCATATCCCCATCTCTTATCACACCTCGAACTCCAACTCCTATTCTCACCTCCTCTCTCCCACATTTACCCTTGCATTAACACTCGTGACATGTGAGTTGAAATAAAACACTATCATGCAAGACCCTCAAAAAATACAAAAGAGATTATAGTCCTAGGAAACAATGGACAGGAGATGCGACATCATTTTCATGCTATCACCCTATAAGAAAACATTTCTCTCTTGTGCACCTATGCCCATCACACCTCCATACAATCCCACAATTCCCACACCTCATCTCCATATCTAACCTTCTCCTTGATCAGTGTTGGGAACCCCGCATATATGTATCATCTACTAACTCCTCCTCCACTAGTTCCTCTCTAATCCACAAATTTCACACATGAAATATAACCACAACATATCCATAACTCTTCGGTCCAATTAATCATTGCCACCATAATCTGTTCGACCACCTCCCCCCTTGCTGCAACCTCTTTCATGTATCAATTGTCACGATTAGAAATCATGTTAATAATTTATTGAATCTATGAAATATTTTGATTGTATTTAATTCAACTAAAGTAATGGTTGGATGAAGCCCCTTTCTCCCATAATACACGTCATCCTACCATCCCAACTTGAGTCTTTACATTTTAAATGTTTATTTTTGATTTGTCACAATCATCAGTTTTTTACATTTAGGATATTTATAATGTTTTTTATTAGTTAATTCTTAATTTCATTCAGGATATCCTTGTTCAAATGATAACTAAAATCATTAAGATCTATGGATTATGTATCATTAATTTTTTTTAACATAGGATGAGCATTTTATTTTTAGAAAGTTTATTTTGATGAATAATCATTGGGGTTAAATCCCTAATACACTCCATCATCACTGATATTTATTTCCATCCTTCTACCATGGAAGGATTGTGTTGTTTAATTATTTCATCTGACAATATTAATTTTATCAACTATATGAAAATTTTATTCATTTTTTATTCGATTTTTTTGGGTATTCCAAGTACTGGATTAATATATTTTTCCTTTCAATTTCATAAGTTGATGATTTATTTTTTATGTACAGTTTAAATACCTTTATATACCACTACCTCAATCCATTTATATTTATTTTATTTCCATGTATATCCATGTCAACATGTTCACCATATAATGTAAATTTATTTTATTAAATCTTATATTGAATCAATTATTAAACTATCCATTATATATCTTGAGTTATCATCCCTAAAATCAATGATGTTTTATATCAGTGCTATCACACTCTATCGAATTAAATGGAATTGTTCTGTCCCTTCAATATATAATAAAATGGTAGTTCAATTATTTTTCCAATGTTCCTGAACCCTATGAGAATTTCATTAAACTATCATTCCAGCATTTAGTGAATATTATTTCCTACCATTAACTATTGAGATCAGAATGCTATCCAGCTATGAAAGTATTTCTTTTCCTTCAAGTTTAATTAATAGTTTTGAATATGTTTATCAAGGTACCATACTAAGGCCAATATTTATTTTTTTTGTTTTCAGTAGAGGTATGTATTTATTTACCTTATATTTTAAGTCATAGTTTTTGGTAAATTTCTAATGAAAGGATCTGGAATCTAGTATTTTGACAATAAATGTTATCCATAATAATGATTTTCATAGTAGTCCTATTATATTTTTAATGACCAAGGCAGTAAATTTTCATCTTTATTTCCCATAATGTTATTTTGGTTTGTGATTGTTAGGGTTTATATAGTTTATAGTATATTTAGTTATAAAAATATGAAAGACAATCTGAGGCTGACTTTGAGTGGATATGATCTCTATTAATCATTACATGAAACGATTTTATAGAACTATAATAGTTATACTTTTTGGGTACTAGGATTCCACCTCTAGTAACTTAACCATATTTCTACCAAACACTTCCAATCCTAACCCTTCAAAAAAATACCACTTATAGTGAAAAATACTTCCTAATTTCAAAAATATTCCTACACACCTGAGAATGATATTTCTCTAAGAGGAAGTTTTATGTACCATAAAAACCTTTCAACTCTAGCCCCTTAATATCTAACATATAGTCATGGTGAAAACGAGATGATTTATCACAAAACAATGATGCGTTTTCTCATTTAGAATCATCTACATGTTTGAAACATCAATTAATTTACCATAGAAAACCTGATTCTTTACCAATGTACTTATGAATAGATTCAAGAAATACTCAATCTACAAAAATTTCTAAAAAATCTTGTGGAAATGGTTTTGTATCATGATCCCCAGTGTAATGATTATAATTAGAGACATGAAAAAATTGGTGTATTCAACTAGAGGGTTGAATATGAAGGTGATAAGAAATTATTCCAGCCATATCCATAATATAAATGTACCACAATAGCATGCAATGAGTTTTGGTGAAACTATAGAAGAATAATATATGCAATTTGGATATATTATAATAATACAAACCAAATTATCCAATTAATAATAAACTAAAAACTTTTCTAGTTTAATGTATACAACATTGAATGTTGTGTAGTGATAAATAGGGTTTGATGTTTTCAAATTTACATATCAAGATCCAATAAAGTAGATCTAAGGAACTCGAGATTTATCTCACCATGAAAATAGGGTGTAAAATTAGGATTTTGTTGACCATAACCAATACAAAATCGTGTATCTACCAAAAAAAGAAATAGTTGTTATTGGAATATTCATCCTAGGGAATCCAATGATCCCATTATCATTTATTATGTGATGAAAGCAATATAAATCATTACCAATACTAGGATTCCAAAACTTCAGTAAAACCATCCATTTGAAAATAGTTGTACGAAATAATCTTTAGATTAGTATTTTTCTATTGAAATAACACACAATAAAATGGACCTATGAAGAAACGACCATGGTAGCTGACAATGGATGAAAGAAAACCCTAAAGGAAGAAAATATCATTCATGAAGAGTGCTATCACATCCTTGGATAAATATGGGATTCTATAAAGGTAGAAAATGTGTACACATGGATAGATGGTCCATTAAAACATAGATAACATCTTAAAATTAGGACCATGGTGTTTTTAAAATTATATACATAGAAAATTCATCCCATATAAAATCTATAAATGGGAGGAACTATAATAAACCAAACAAATATGAGGTATGGTGACGGTCGTATTGTGAAATTTAACAATTTCAAACCTGGGACTTCATTATACGCTTCATACCCTTTCAAAACATCCCTGCTTACAAATATTTATATGTTTAAAAAAAATTCATATTCCCCATACTAGATTGGAATGATTATAATTGAGTAGGTTCATAATAAAGATAAATTTTCCTCATAGTACTGACCAACTATTAATGAAAAAAATGTCAATATAAATGATTTATTGATAAAAAGAATCTATTTTACTTTCTAAAGCTATTATATGGGGATACAATTTCTTATTAAAGGGAACAACTTGTTTGAAATGTTTTATTTTGACTAAATAGGGTCACAAAACAATCATATGAATATCCTTGTATACCCTACACTCTAGAAAGAGAATCAATAACAATAATACCATAGTCACTATAGAGTATCTCAAAATCATAATTTTAACAATTACACTACTATCGTTGTTTTTCCATGTACATGATGCGATGAAATAAAAATTACTTAATACCCATCAAATTAGTATAAAAAATAAATTTTTTCCCCAAAAACTATTATCATAGGTGATGAATCAAATAAACCAAATCCATCAATAAATTTTCAGAAAAATGTTTATTTATATTTGAATATGAAAATTATTTTCCGAATTTGTATATCAACCAACCTCCTTGCAAGAGAGTTTACCTTATACCCCCACCGGAGGAATAAAATTCACATGAATGTGTATAGATATATATGTATGACCTATGATGGGAGTTGAGATCATGATATCTTTTAAAAAATAAAAATCACATTGGGTAAAAATTATCAACTGAGATTTATCCCTGTTTAAGATTAGTATGTGATCGATCTACGATACCATAGTTCATTATAATGTTGTGATAATTCTAATAATATATTAAAAATCCTTTGTCGACATTATAATATTTAGGGAAAGGCCTCCCCTGGACACTTGGTACCTTCTATCGATTCCTAGAGACTCCTTCAATAGAAATATAATTCCTTAAATATTGCACAATAATATGAACAAAGATGAATATTTTTATTTTTTAAACTAATGGTTTGGAAAATAGTGTACACTTTGATATAATATTCAAAATATCCTTCCCACATCTTGCTATATATTAAATTATCATCAGAGAACACCAAGACACTTTGTGAAAGTACTAATATAAATATGTTGTTCATGTAATCATGAAATATATTCAAGGATTTCATAAGTCCCAAGGCAATTACTATGTATTTATAATGACCTTAATGAGTGAAAAACTCCATTTTTTCAATATCAACCCCTCTTACTAGATTTAGTGGAATCCTAATTTGATCTATAAGTTAGTGAATTACAAGTTGATGAATATATAATTATAAAATTCATTTGTTATTGGAATTTTAATTCTAACCAAAATCATCAATATGTTTTTGTCATCATAATTAAATGGAATCTACAACCCACCATATTTCTTTTTGAATAAAGTTATTTATCAGGAATTGGGATTGCTATACTTAGAATCTTACCCTCTATAACATATCTTCAATCTTGCACCATAATTTTAAATTTAACCTATATGAAAAATTAAATGGTATCACATTTACAAGATTAGTTGTTTCATGAAAATGGATTTTATGATTCATCTTACAGTGAAGAGGAAGACCCTATGGCTCTTTGAATGTATAATGGAATGTCAAAAAAAATATGCATCTCTTTGTCATTTATCCTATCCATAACTCTTCTAATGTCAAAATATATGACCTTAGTACTATAATGGATCCCCTAAGTGAAAAACATATTTTCATGTAGAAATGAACACTAATCCATTTTTATATATTTTTTGGTTTATATCAACTATAATATAACTATCATCCCTTTAAATTTATAATTCATGGTCAATTTCATACAATGATAGGAAATGTAGCCAACTATTTCAGGACACACCATGACAAAAAATAGATTTGGTACAACATCAAATGGAACCTCTACTATTTTAACTTGTTAATCCTATCATTGTATACTAGACATTGTGAAGTGTCCTTCTAAAACACGAACCATGAATGTTTAAATGCATGTAGTGGGTAGCTATTAGAATATTCATAAAGCTATTAAAATAAAACTGTCACTATCTCCACAATATAAAACCAAAATCTTCACCATAATAATAATGGATCCCATCATCATATACCTAGAACAACATTTTCCTTGTCTTTCTAGAGATCCATTAAATATCACATCTCAAGATATAAATAATTTTATAAAATCATTGATAGCCACTCTTTGGTTTCCTTTTGGCTCAATTTGTATGACCTCATCTTTAGTTTCCATGATTTCCCAAATCAAGAGTTTCATTTATTTTATATGAAAATTGTGTACTATGAAAAATTTGTATTTATAAGAAAAATAATTCCCCATTGGGATACATTCATCATATTCATCCGTTGAATGATTTTGAACTCCCACATTGGAAAAACCCCATTTTTCAGTGCTGGAACCATCTAGAAATGAAATAAATATAATGAAATATATATTATGAAGATATATTAAATTAGAACCCACCCTAGATAAAATAATATTTTTAAGGGAACACCACTTCAAAAAAATCTCACACAAAAACATTTCATGAAAAATAACTGACTATGGATTTTCTGTGATGTTCATGTGTGGCCATAATGCTTTTGATTTCTATATGAAATCCTTATATAAAATAGTATACCCTATTCCTTTAAAATGTCTATACATAAATAAATTTTTGAAATTATTTGATATAATATCCCACCAAACCTATCATTTTAATTCCTTTCAACTATTTCATAGAATTTACTTCTTAGATAGTTCTAACCTATCTATATAATTCAGCTTTTAATTCATCTCATATAATATTCAACAGCTGCAACAACAACTACAACATCAAGAGTAGTATTATTCCATCCATTTATTGTTGAACTATTGATATACATATTTTCATCTGAAATTTATAGAACATGAATTATGTCTCTTCTCATGTGATCAATGCAAATGGATCTTCATCATTAAAAGTAGGCATCCTTTTACCCTTACTAAGGTTCTCAAGTCTATCATCAAAAATTATTCTTCATTTTCCATTTCATAATATAAGTTATTCTTCATATTAGTTACCTAAATTAATATTCATCTCCATAGTGTAATGGATCTTGGTAAAACTTCTAAATTTTAAGAACATTCAAAATTCACCTCAATATATCTCATGCTATCTTCCTCTTTCATTTAATGTCTTATTGAAAAAATAATATTTCAATAAATTTTCTTTTGTATTCCAATAAGATTTGGATTGATAAACTGTATGATAGAAAACATACACTGATAGAGAAAATATTGAAGAATGTACCAACTAAATTTTATTTTCATGATCATGTTTCCACTCCACTAGATGAATCACTTCCTTAATATTCATCGCTATATGATAATATTAATAGAAAATTCTTTACAAAACTGACTCAACGAAACACTACTTATGAATTTTTATGTAAATCATATATGGGATATGATATCCATTACATCGGCACTTCAATTAAATAAAATCACAATAATGGTATAATTCATGTAGTTTCTAGTATATTTTTATAGAGAAATGTTGAAAGCACTTTAATATAGACATATAGAGAACTTGTTCCAAATAAATATATATATGAAAAATTAATTTGAGTACTCTCATTGTTATAGTTCAAGGACCCAAAGAAAATTTCTAAAACAATATGAACTCTTCTTCTTTCCAACTCTTCAAAAAAAACCCTTATAGGAAAAAATTCATCAGAATTACAAAACATCCACGATACCACCGAAGATTTTTTATTTCTAATAGAATTTGAATTATATAACCCTGAAACTATATCACGAATGCCTTTGTAACTAGTTTTATCAAATAAATCCATTGAACCATTTAAACTATATACGTCATAAAATCAACATGTTTAAGGATTTATGATTATTGTATAGCATGAAATAGAAATCATGGCCCCTTTCCTTAAAAAAATAAATAAAATACATGAATTATAGTATCACTAGAGATAAAAAAATTCTATCATATTATAACTGTGTTAAATCCTAAACATTACCCTTCCCATTTTAGTAAACTTTTAAATAAAAAAAATAAAAACAAATGATATGAATACAAATAATTTCTTGTAATTATTAATACCCTAAATCATAGTTCAAAAATAAATTTATTTCATTAATCATGACATTAAAATATATATATTCAATATATCATCATATATAAAACATTTGTTAATGATTATTTTGGAAAGAATTAAAATCAAGAAAATAAATAACAAAAAAATTAAAAGAAAATGCATGAATGAAAAAAATCATCGAATTTATATGTATCAATGGTTATTTGGGAATTTTAATGAATCATTATTTTATTGAAGTAAGGTAGTAAAATAATATTAATGTCATTGTGATAGTAGATAGAAACTGTCTATTAATAGAATGTCCTCCAGTGCATCCAATTTCCTGAAAATGTAGTTATTTATATTTAAATGTATTGAAAAACATGCATCAATGTTCTAAATCAAGAAAAAAACTCATATTATCACTAAGTCATAGAATAATGACCATTCTTTTAGTTTTTACCCATATGAATAGAACATACAATATTTTACATGTGGATTTCTTAGAATGATTAAATGCATGTTTTATTGATTTAAATGTAAAAAAGTCCATCAAAGAGGATATGAAAATAATGAAAAGACTCAAATATTCCTTAAATAACATGTCAATGATCATTGTATAATTTCTTATGTAAATTAATTTATTATATGTCAGTATGATGTGTGATGTGGTCGAAATGACTGGAAAATAGTTTGATTATATCTACAGATATTAAAAAAGTTGTTAAATGACCTATACAATGAAAACTACCTATAATTTTCATGAAGTTTTAGTAACATGACCATCGTGCCATTTCTTGACATGCTAGAATAGACCACAAGTCAATCCGAAATACAGTTTTCATAGAATAACAAAAACTGGGGTTTTTATTATTTAAATGCCACCAAATATGCATTACATTCTAATAACATCGAAACACCCACATATTATTTTGAAATCATAGGTAAATTATCACTGAGTAATTTATGAAATGTATTAATAGAACACATGTAAATGTGATATGAAACTTGTTCATGTTGACTTAAAATTTTATTTATTTAGATTAATGTTTATTAAAAAAATTTATTAGGGGTATAACGAAGAAAATGTCATTAGATTGTTGAAATGTAAAATGCAATCATATTCCTTTCAATAATTTTCCTTTAAAGAGATAATTATCATCAATCTAAATTGTGGTTTGTTCAAAATGAAAAAGCCGATATTTTATTAATTTGAAAGTAGAAAAAATTTATTCCAAATGGTAACATTATTTTAAAACACCTGTAACTGTGTAAGAATACAAGGGAAAAAACCATCATTTATTTTCTTACATGATGTAATAGTCTCTAAATCAATATTTGAAGCATTTTTATAGAAATAAATAAAAGTGAAACTTTAATGGATTATTTGTAAAATAACATACATCATTGGATTAATATATTGAACATTACCTCTAATTAGCATGAAATAATAAGAAATCAAACATTTATTAAATTTTTACAGGTATTAATATAGATCATGTAAATCTAACATCCAATGTGATCAAAATGACTGGAAGAAAAATATATTAGAAATAAAAGACATTATGAAACACATGCCAATGTGTTATGATACAACAAATAACCAGATATTATGAGATAAAATTACATTACATTTTTCATTTATCTATTAGTTTATGCCAAATAATTTTTAACAATCAATTTATTATGATTTCGTTATAACGAAATATTGTTTTCTAGTATTTGAACATGCTTAATTTTCATTTATTTATATAGGTCTCTTATGACTTCTACATTTATTTATTTTGTAACATCTTTTTAATCATGATAATATTCTTAGGATTATGTATTATGTTTCAATTTTTGGATTCAATATCCAAATTTTCATTATTATTAACAATTATTTACTCACTATCATCAACATAGTCTTCTTTTATGACTATTTTTTATCTTCGATTAATACATCATATTCAATAACTAAATTATGAAAACTTCTTACATTATATTAATCGACTAATTTTGGATTCATATAATTTATTCATTTTTATATATTTTTTATTTATGTTTTTATTTCATTTTCATTTAATTTTAATTTTATCTCTTATTCTAATTACGTTATTCCACTTTTTTAGTTTTTTATCTATTTACATACATATACATCTATTTCCATTTCAAGATTCAGACTAGGATGATATTTATTATTTATATTGATTTTAAATATTTTAATTTTTCTGATACATAATTTCATATTTTGTGACTTTTCATTAATGTATATTTTGGATTAATTTTTCCATAACTTTTTTAATTTTTTTATTTTTATATTGGGTTAATTTTTATTTATTATAATACACATTATTATATTTGTGTATAATCTTTTAGTTTTTAGAATTCATAATTTTATATTAACTTATACTTATGATTTAGGTTACTTCATTTATCATATATATTATAGATTTACTTATAACTATGGTTATTCTTTTTTCCTCTATCATTATTTAACTTAATTTATTTAACTTTTCCATTTTTATACATTTATTTCTATTTGTTTAGAAATTTCTTTATTTTTATTATTTTTCATAATTAATAAATTTTTTCCTCTACAATAAATCTACTTTCTAATATTCTCCTACCAACTTTTGGATTTTTGGATCCCGATTCACCTTTTATTTCCCCTGTTGTAGTTACAATAAAAATTGGTTTTAACATATTATTTCCCATTCTAGGTTTGGTTTATGGTTTTATATTTGAACATTAATTATATTTCTTTATTTATTTTTTCATGGAATCTATTTCACCATATGTGTTTGTTTTTAATTAAAATTATTCATCTATGTTTGATCATGTATTTTGAATTACGAATTTATGAAAAATTCATATTTTCTTTTTATATTTCACCTTTTTCTCTTAGGTTTACATTTTCTTGTTAATGAGATTTATTATTCTATCTCATTTTAGGTCTAGATTATGGTTTTATATATGTTTTCATATTCAATATATCTTCAAAATTTCCATGTTTTATTTTTTCATATACCATTAATTTTCAATATTATTATGTATTTAATTTTATCTTATGCACTTAAATTATATTTTTATAAAATCTCCATGTCCATTTCAGCTCCCCCTTCCATATAAACATCCACTACTTATTTCAAACATTTTATAATTCTTATATTATTTCTCATACAATTTATTTGTAAAATATAAGACCATATAGTTAATATTATCCATCTTAATATGAGCTTTTTTTTCAATTTTTCCAATCTTATGTTTTTTCTTCTATTTTTTTCATTCTAACTCCAATAATTTTCATCAGGTAATGGTGTTTCTACAATCTATGTCTCTATATAGTCATTAATTTTAGTCCGTTGTTATTTTATTCCATTTCTATTATCTTTTATTTCTTTATACTTTTTATTCATGAAAAGTAAAATTATTTGATATATAAATGATCAAATTGGGTCAAGAGTGGGTTTAGGTGACTATGGTTTATTATTATATATATTTTTATTTAAATTAATAAAATTTAATTATTTTAATAATTATCTTTATGAAAAAAAAATATTTGTAATGACAATATCATTCAAATGAGACTTCATTTCTAAATATTACTAGTGATTTATTTTGTAGAGAATATATTTATTATGGATTACAATTAAGAAATATTTATTTTCAAACCGTTAGGATATATGTTCATGAGACAATAGTTACTAGAACACTATAATGAGAAAAAGTGAATCATCTCAGATATGATTACTAATCCTCTTAATTTATATTTTTCTCATTCAATTTAGTATTTTATTATAAATAATAATATAACATATATATTATTTATATATAAATATAAATTTGTTAATATTAATTAAAATTAAAATTATTAAAGTAGAATGAGGTTGGATTGTTTAATATTTTCAATGCCTCCTCTCAGCTATAGTAACATGATCGATTGTTGGTTCAATTAATGATAGTGGGGAAACCACCACTCGCATTACATGGGAGTTTTTATTTACTATTCAATGTTTTATATTCCAGATCCTTATTTTTATGAATCATAATACACATTATATTTTAGTTAGGTTATGTTGATGTGTAATTGTATGTTGTGTTTCCGAAAATCTATACGGTAATTGGCGTGTGTTGCAGATTCATTCCAAGAGAACATAGGTTTATGTGAATGGGTAAATGAAATTATTCCTTTTATAGACTAGGATGTTAGGGATACTAATCCTTGTAGGACCCACATAGATGAATTTCTTTCATGGATCTGTATTAGATAGGCCACTATGTGTGTTTTTTCACCTATCAAGCTATATATATATTTTTGGAGATTTCAAAAATCCTTTGATTTTCAAAATGAATTATAAAATTAAGTCTATATCGAATCATGTATTCTATGATAGACATTTATATTATTATAGATTAATGTTTATTCTTATAATTCATTCAATTGGGATATAATAGGTAGTTTAATTGATAAGAAAATTACATGAATTACTTTTCAGTTTAATGACCAATATTTAGTTTCTTGGTCCAATAAGAAGCATCATTAAGTGAATATTTCCACCATTGAAAAATATTATAGTGGTATGAAATTTTTACTCTCATTTTTTGTGGTTGAAACACACAATTTCAAATTTTGGAATGAATTTCAATCAAACTCAAATTCATTGTGATAAAACCAATGTAATTTATTCAAAATTTAATTGTTTATCATCCACTGTTCGAATGGATTTTTTACATTTAAAATATCCTATAAAATTGGCCATAAGATAAATAAATGAGGTCATATTGGTGTGAAAACTATGGGAAAATATTTAGGTAATTATTATATGTATAAACCCACCAAACATCAATCAGACACCTACATTACATGGTATTACCAAAAGAGTTATTTTTCTCCATATTCTTATTAAAGGGGGTAAAATAGATAAAATGATTTGTGATTTCCATGGATATTTATGACAAGTAAGAATAGAAAACATGTCAATCTAATGTGTGATGTGGTCATAAAGAAAAAAATAGTTCTATTAGATTCAAAAAAAGTTTATAACTTGCATATGCCTGTGATAACCATGAAAATCCCCAAATATTTTCACTAATACAAAGTAAAATATTTTTAATTTATTTATTAAAATTAATGAATAGTTCATAGGACATACTAACTTGTGGTTTTTTTAAATGAAAAAGAGTTCAATTTTTATGAATTAAAAGTAAAAAAAAGTTTGTCAAACAGTTAAAATCTATAAAAGACTCTAAATTATAGATAACTCATAGTAAAATGTTTTTCATTTAATTTGAAAAATGTTTCTATGTCCCCATACCCATATACAAGATAGCTCTCTTGAAATGGAAAAAAGTTTATTTAATTTATTTAAAAGCCATAAAATTACATTTACTAGTATAAAACAAGACAAATTATATCGAACTAATTTTAAATTTAATAACATTGACCATTGTTTAATTTTTTACATTTATGACTCAACAATGTGTCAATAAAAAAAATTGTATAGTCATAATGATAAAAAAAGAGTTTTATAATATATAAAAATCATTAAAAATATGTGGAAATGTGTAAAGACATAATAAATGTGCTCATATTATGAGCTCATGGCATACTAAATTTATGGGAATCCTATTCATATATAACCAAATTTACTTCACAGTCACTATGAATTGATATAAGAATACTCGTTGATTTTATCCATGTTTTTGACGCTTTTTTAGTGGATTATATTTAATAGTAATACACATGACATATTTAATAAGCTCTAGTTTATGACTTATGTCTCAAATATTGGATTCAAATTCTATAATTTCTTCTCCATCTACCATTACATCTTCCCCGAAATTGACTTTATCTTTATTTA
Source organism: Viscum album (assembly GCA_963277665.1). Lineage (NCBI taxonomy): Eukaryota > Viridiplantae > Streptophyta > Magnoliopsida > Santalales > Viscaceae > Viscum > Viscum album. The sequence goes on along the minus strand of OY728156.1, from coordinate 1,703,302,087 downwards.
AGACCCATGTTTATAGGTTCAACATCTACTTTAGGTTCAAATAATATTTTTGGATTTTTAATACTTCATACTGAACAACTAATTTTCAGATTCATTACATTCCCTTATTTTTAATATTTTTTTGGTTTTTATATTTTTCATTTATTTATACCATTATTTTCTATTCTAATATTTCATAATAATCTTTTTTCTTGAACTAATTCTTCTATTACTTATTAATCTACGTTCATTTTTATATTTATACTTATATCTTTAAGATCATAGATTTTTATTTTATTTCATTTTATTTGTCTTATTTCAGTACACGAGTTTATGTAAATACTAATGTTTTTTCCTTGTAAATTTATTTCTCTTATTATTTATATTTCTATATCATTTAAATTTTTCTCTTGGATTCTGTCGATGCATGTTGGAATGGAATTAAATTCTAGTTATGCTTCTATTTAATTGTTTTTCATCTTATACATCCACTATCAACCTTTGTCTTTTTATTTATATTTTCCTGAATAATTGATATATCTAGTACTTTTTTTTTTGAATCCATTAGATTTCTTTTCAATCTAGTTTTAATTAATTTTTCTTCAATTTTTTTCTATTATTATTATTATTTTTGTATTGGGTAATTATTTTGAATCATTTTTTACTTTTTTTCATTTAGTTTTTTTCATTTAACAATTTAGTCTTATAGATTTTTCAATTAATCCTATTTCTGATTGTTCTTTTGTTTTATATATTATCTCTTCAAAAATGACTTCTATATATTTTACATTAATTTCCTCTAGTATTCATTAACCAAATGTCCTAAAATTTTCTTTTTTCATGTACAAATATTTTCTTACTTTTTCATACTTATAATTTTTTATTATATTCTACAAATAAATTGTTCCTAATACTTAAAGTCAAAATTAGATATTCTATTATGTTTAATTGGATTTTGGATTATTATTCACCTTCTATTTTCACATTTGGCGCTATATTCACAAGTAGTGTTGGATTATTCATTATCATAATACTTATGGATTAAAGATTATTAATTTAAAAATTGATTCTAGTTATCCTTTTACTTTTATATCAGATCCTTGTTTAATTTTTTTTACTTTAAATCCTTATTTTGATTTTCATCATGTATAATGACTTCAATATTTATTCCTTATTATTATTTTCCATCTATATTTTAAATTTTTATTTTATTTTACATTTTATTCTTTTCTCTTTTATTATTCAACCTACTATGTTCCATCCCTGCTATGGTATATGATGATTTTGGAATCTCATTTATCTCTTTATTCCAAATTTACCCACACTGTCATATTAAATCATCCCTTATATATTTTAAATTTTATCTTTATCTATGGATATTGTTTAGAATTTTTTTTCATTACCTTAATAATTTTATTTTCACTAATGTTTCATTTTTTATAGTTGAATTGTTATTTCTTCAATATTTTTTGGATATCTTTGTGGCCTTAATTTTTTATATTAATGTTCATTTTTGTCTAATGAATCTATTCTTACATAGACTTCACCAAATTCTTATATGAATTAATTGAAAATTTCCATACTACTTTTGATCATTATCATACATTGAATTTGGAAACTACATTTTTGCCTAGTTTATCTTATGAATCGGTATATGTATGTTATTTTTCAATCATTGTTTCCCAAACATAATTATTTCTTATATTTTTACCACTCAAATCTTATCAATTAACTTATCTTATAATATCATGACACTCAACCGATATCCATGTAAGTGGTGAAGGAGCTAGTAACCATTGGTTATGTACCCAAGACACAAATGGCTATAAATAATTGATTGGGTATTAGAAAACCATTGGGTAATGTTTAAACTTATGAATATAAAACCATCAAAAAAATAATACAATAAACTAAACTAAAGGATCCATCAAAAATCAATCACATATCTTAATAAAATCTTTATCTAGAACAATATTATAGTATAGTAGAAAAAAGAATTAATGTGTAAGGATAATTAACTAAATAAAATACATCGGAACCAAAGTGGTTCCATTCCAGATAAATATGCAAGCACTTCCCCCAATATAGCATAAGTAACCAACCACGAATCTCTAGGATTACTATAGGATAAGTACACAATAAGACCATTCCCTATATCTCAGTAGATTAAATCTAAAAACTCAATATATATCCCAAGAAGGGGGTCCCTATATCACTCTATTAGATTTCCCAACAAAAATCCCACACACACCACTCGAAAAAAACCATGATAGAATATCTTATATAAAATACGGCATGCAAATATAAAAATTATTTATTAAAAGGATAATTTTAATCAATTCAATTTAAAATTTTTTCATTCATTCCATAAATTCCACTATCCACTTTTTATGTCATGTCACTATCACAAAACTAGGCATAGCCAGCGCCACCCCATTATCAGCGCTAACGAAAAAGCGCTGCTAAAGGGGGGGGGCTTTATCAGCCCCCCTTTATCAGTACTTTTTTAGCACTGATAAAGGGACCCCCTTTATCAGCGCTTGTTTAGTAGCACTACTAATGGTGGGTCCTTTATCAGCGCTTTTTTTAAAAGTGCTGATAAAGGGTCGACTTCAAAAAATAATTAAAAAAAATATATTAATATATAAATATAGTTATATAGTTATATTGATATAAATATAATATATATTTTTTAAATATATTTTAGATAAGTCTAAATGTACATTTACACTTATTATACTTAATATATAAGATATTTAGTGAAAATTGATTATAAAAAATTTAAAAAAATTATTTTTAATTAATAATTTGCTAATTATTATGGATTAATAGTCATTTAATAATAATTTGAAGACTACAAAATAAAAAAACTAAAAAAAGATCCAAAATATGTTGAAAACGCAACTCGAACTTCAAACAACCATAACTTTTGATCCGAGTGTCCGTTTGAGCTCTACCACATATAACATCAAATCCTACGACGAGCTCTACATCACTGTGACCTAGGGGGAACCCGGTTAAGGGGTTTTCAAGGCCAAAAGAGGCCCATAAGGCCTCAAAATTGAGTTTTTAGTTAGGGTACCGACATTTTTTAATATTTTGTGGATTTTCAGCTTCGTTTAAGGGGGTATTATTGTCCTTTTTTGGAGGGGACTGAATTTATTCCAAGGTATTACATTCATATTGATATTATGTCTTTGAAATTTCATCCTTTTTATATTTCACTACTATTTATAATCAAATATATAACTATATGTACATATTTTTTATATATTCACACCTAAAAATAAATTTTTTTAAATAACTTATTAAACATATTTACATATAAAATATATTAGCTTTATCTAAATAATAACTAATATCCATTTTATTTAAAATACCAATATATGAATAAATATATAACTACTATATATTAATATAACTATACATATATTAATATAACTATATATATATTAATATAACTATATGTTTATATTAATATAACTATATATATATTAATATATATTAATATATATATTAATATAAATATATATTACTATACGAATAAATATAACTATATATATATATATAAATAAATATATATATCATGAATAAGAGAACAAGTCAATATAGGTTAGTGGCAAAGGCTTTAGGTGCACAGGTGGGAGGTCTCGAGATCAAATCCGGGTGGAGGCACGGGTGCGAGCGCATGGGTGATTTAAAGGGCTAGTGCCGATAAAGGGTGTAGGCGGTGCGGGTGGGCACTGGAGGTGTGGGAAAGCGCTGATAAAGGGGGGCTCAAGCGCTGTAAAAATCCCCCCATGAGATTGGAAGTATTTTTTTTAATTTTTTTATTTTTATCAGCCCTAAAAAAAGCACTGATAAAAGTGGTCGTTTATCAGCGCTAAAAAGAAAGTGCTGATAAAAGACCCCTTTTATCAGTGCTTTGTTTTTAGCCCTGATAATATGGGTCTTTATCAGCATTTTTTGGAGCGTTGATAAAGGGGACCCCCCTTTATCTTCTTCGAAATTAATAGTGATTTTTCTAGCACTGTTAATGGCTATTTTTAGCACTAATAAAACCAATATTAGTAGTAGGGTGTCCATATTCGATAATCACATATAAATTCATCCCAAATTTCAATCCCAAGACTCACTTATCGAAATACATCTTTCACCATGTTATCACTCAGTGATACTCTCTTTTAGCATTTAATTCATCACAAAGAACAAATTATATTTCAACAAGGCCTCATACTATGAAACATGAACACACACTACCATGTATTTCAAGATCAACATCAATATATATTTTTTTCAACTCAACGATTTTATTTTCAAGCCAAACTTATTTGAAACATTTTAATAGAACATCAATTGAAAATCATTAAAAACTACCCCTTTGAAATAATAATAAAACAATGGGTTTCTATAGAAACTACTCAATAGATTTATAATCAAATCATAATAACTATTTATCGAGATAAAATCAAACAAATTTCTCAATAGAAGATTGTGAGAGAAGCCACCTACCATGATTATGATTTGTGTAAGTGATCTTACACAATTATGTGTATCATACTCTTCGAATATTTCCCTTAGAAATACCGGAAAATATATCTCATCACCACAATTATGAAACCATAGAATTGGAAATCACAACACTAATATATTTTTCTATATAAAATAATCTAAGTATATCTCATATGATAAATAAAGAGTATATCCCATCTACGAATTCAAAAATCAAAAACTAAATGATTCAATGTCAAAGGTGTCTAGATAACAAAGATCACCAAAAATATGCTAGTTTAAGCCTATAAGTCTTGCAAGAGAGTTGAGGGAAGGGTGAGGGTATTTATAATTGGATTTCATAATAAATATAATCAGGAAAAAATGAATTACAAAAAATATTAATGATTTATTTCATGAATTCATTTATGGTCACTTATACTAAAATATATATCTCCCCATAAATATTTCCTAGTGGAATCCACCATATATGTCATATATATTTTTCATTGTAAGAAAAAAATTTATTTATTAAAATAAAATGTATTCAATATATTATTCTATCATGAGTCTCTAACAGTTATATTCCTCTATTTTCCTTATTAAACCTCCAAACACTTCTAATAGATTACTCATAGACTCAATGTACATGAAAAAAAATTAAATGATAGTGTACCTCTTACCAGGGATACTACATTCTCTACACCGTTGGGTTTTCTATCTATGAGAATAATCATATCAACATTTTCCTAGAAATTAATAGGCCACTTATCCAGCATAAACTTTTCCCCTTCCTATCTGTCTTCTTGAACATAAATATGCTTCCATAAAACACACATAAATGTATGAGATCTCCCTCAAAAGATATTTTCCTAACTTCCCAGAACCCGTACATGGTAATGTATGAATGTCACATCCATCTCAAGAGTCACAAATTCATAACTAATCAAATTACATAGATCGGGATGATACTTTTTCAATTGAGAAACAATGGAGATGTTTTGAACAACTTAGAATATCCACTATAATGCTAAAATGATACACAATAGTGACAACACATTCCATAACTTAAAAAATTCCTATATAATATAGTGTTAACTTACCTTATTTCCCCAAATATTGATGACTATTACTATGCGACACTTTTAAAAAGATACGGCTAGACACATCAAATGATAATTGTATATTATGATTATCTATATATGATTTTTTCAGAAAAATGTTGTAGAAATCACCTTTGGGATCATTTGAATTCTCACTATTGCTTCACCCATAGGACACAGTCTAATAAAAGATTTCTAACATGTTTCCACTAAACAAAATTGAGAATTTCAAGGAGTGACATAAAAATTCTAAAACAAGAAAATTTCTATTATTTCATGAATATTGTTATTATAGGATAACAAACCAATAGAATATGATCACCCCATAAACTATGAAAGTCCATCACAAACACACAATTAATATAATCCGATTTTTGAATATGGTTGTCGAATACCCACTAGTATATGGATGAAATGATGTTCTCAATGTCAATTAAAATCAAAGATCCTATTGTAATAATCTTCAAAATCACGAATTGAAACATCAGTCTCTGATAGATACAATTGATGATGAAACTCAATGTAACCTAACCAATTCTAAAAAACATAATTTTTACAATTCTTATATAATGTAAGAGTATTTCATATGGATAAAGTGCAATGAATTTTTATTTTAATCCTATAATACAAATATAACCACAAGTTTCTCTAATTTTCCCATTAGACCTATGACCAAATACATTGCAATTTTTTCCAATATCAATATAGATACTGGAATAAAATATAACATACCATTTTGTCTATGATGCCCAGGTTTTACTTATTGAAACATCATAAATTACATCACATTGTCTTTGATCTTTGGTTTCATACATGATCATTAGAAATTTGATTTCAATACTGTGAACATTTTCTAAATAACTGGATGAATAACCCATTTAGAATGGTGATTAGATGAAATATGTTCTTCCTAATAGTATATAGGAATTATAATTCTCATTTTAATTTATAACAATGTGTTTTAAAATTATGCCCATTAATTAGATGTTTCTCCACCATTTTCGTTTGACCTAATAGTGTTATAATTAGAAGCTTATATCTAAGCTTTATTTACTAACATTTTCAAGATTAGAATAATAATCATATGAATGAAAACTTCATGCTCATACTCTATAGAAAAATTTAAATATATATATATGCTATCATACACATATGTTGAAAATGATCACAAGAATACTGGATAAATTTCATACAAAATTTCCATCTTAACACATATTCTATAGAATTACCTTAACCAGGTTTTTATACCAGGAGGAAATGAAACATACAGAGATACTCTTTATATTATCATTTAATATTCTTAATGTATATGAAATAAAATATGTATTTTATACTATTATGGATAGGGAAAATTATAAACTTTTACCCAAAGGGATATTTATTTATGACAGTAAGGTATTAATAACTCTAGTTAGTTCCATAACATACATTGGTTATGGATGAGGGAAAATATTACATATAACTTCTCCCATTCCATTATTTTTTGGAAATCACAATCTAATTTCTTTTTTTATTGTTTTTATTTCATTAATATTTATTGTAATTAATTTTGTCTTAATATATGCACGTAAGATAATAATCAGCCTCATTTTCTCAAATCAATTTTATGGTGGCTTCAAGATAAGTATAAAAAACTATTCCTTATGAATGAATTGAAACAATAATAAATGAAAATTGAATCCATTATTATAATCATAATTCTCATTGTTTCTCAAATCCAACTCCATCAAATTTTAGATACCGATTCTCATAGTTTCTCAAAACTGATTTGCTCAAATTTTAGAATCTAATTATCACCGTTTCTCAAATGTGATTATCTCATATTTTTGAATCTGATTCTCATAGTTTGTCAAATTTTTTTCACTCAAATTTTTTAATAGGATTCAGATATTTTATGAAATATGATTTTCTCAAATTTTTAAACCATATTCTCACAGTTTCTCAAACCTGATTCGCTCATATTTCCAAATTCGATTATCGGAGTTTCTCAAATCTTATTCTCATAGAATTCTGATTATGAATTTTACTCTTTATTGAATATCATTCTCATAAATTTTAAAAAAAATTCATGATTTAAGAATCAATGTTCATAACATTTTCTAAACTAATTAGTTAATATATTTACTAATTGCTCTTATACATATAATTGGATTCCGCATATTTTCACTACGTATAATTTAATAATTTTTCTCATCATATTTTATATTATCTTAAAATGTTGTTGTCCAGTATGTTATTTTATGACCAGTGTATGTTCCAGCTTTATATGACACTCTGATATTTCAGGGAAAATCTTACTATTGGTGATCAAGATGTCCATTAGACTATATGCCTATAAGTACTTGGTCACTTCATCATTTGAAGAATACAAATAAAGCTACCTCGAAAACTATGTGTGTGTACACATGATATAAATTTTTCACTCATGATACTATAGTGTGAATTTATTGTTCCTTATGTTTGTGTAAATTTAGTAAGGGAGTGTCAATCATGATGAACCCTTATCAGGTTTTCTATTTCATATTTTATTCATATGTAAAATTATTTAATCAAGAACTTACACCTAATTGAAGGAAGTGGTTATAATTACCTACATAATCAATGGATTCCATCTGATGGAAGGTATAGGTTTTGATTACCTTCTTAATCAATGGATTATGGGGATAACAAGACAAAATCTTCATCTGATATTTTCCTGATTGGGGGCTTACTCTAGTGTGTGTAAGATAGTCTTTATTGAAAGTATAAATCAAGTGACATTTATCCAAAGAAATTGGATATACATCTATTTCAGTTAAAATATTTCAATTAATTTTTTCTACGTGTTTGTGAAAAGTTTCATAATTCCACTGCAATTTATTATAAAATGAATGTGTTACTTAATATACATTATATTTTTCATAAAATCTATTCTAAGATTCTATAATATATAAGGTAGAATCTCTTATACGTAAACCTATGTATTAATTTCATTATGATAATCATATTTATCATACCCAGGGTGTTTTTAATAATCATACGAAGGATGGTTTCATGAATCTGTTTTTTTAATTTTGTTAAAAAATATTTCTTTATAGTTAAAAATGAATGTTTTTATGTTATAATTCAACACCTCTTGTAACTGAGAATATTCAAACATATTTTGATCTTATAGATTATTATTCTGATTCAATAAAAAATATTTCGATCCAAATTCCATGACATGTTCTCCCAGCATGAGAACACAACTATGACATAATCATGATGCATCGTAGTAAATCGCATAGCTAATACCTATTTTGGAAACACGTTGAAGGGTTATGAGTTGAGACATCTTTAAATCTCTAAAATTCATTTATAACATAAATCATATAATATTAATGTTAAACCTTTAATTTTAAAGGAATATATTAGAGAACCAATTGATGATAATTCATAACCAAAATAGAGATATTATCATGTTAATCCTAAAATGATACATATCTCAAAAGCTTTCATTAATGTATTAATAGAGATTGGTACATATATTCTTCATAGAGACAACTAATATTTCTTTTTCTAAAGTTAATATCTTGTGGAAATAAACATCTTGGATCACAGAATCAATCCTATTAATCATAGGATACAAATTATGCTCCCACAACTTACTAAATATAATTGCCATGCTATCTTCCAGGGCATTATTTTTTTGTGAGTACACTAGAATGATATCAAAAAACACCACAAATTTTTTTTCACTGTATTTATCAATGAAATGATTCATAAACAAAATTTATATTTTTGGTTCATTATTCATTATAAATGGTAATAAAACATATTATTATTTTATGTAGTGAAACTGATGTGTAGGATTTAAAATATTATGTCTTTTCACTATAAACTGGAGATATCCTGACTATTTGACAATAATAGGAGACCATTTTTATACATTAAATTGGTTCAATATGCCATCTATCTGAGGAAGGGGATATAAATTTTTAATCATACGATGGTTAAACGTCTAATAATCAAAAAAATATTATGATTTATCTGTCATCCCTCAAAATGAATAATACTAGTATGGCCCAAGGTGATTTATTATCCCTAATAAAACCATTAGCATCTAACACATATAGTTAAAACGTTAACTCTCACAACATAGGTGGATACATTTTTTATGATGGTAATGAAATAGGTATTATTCTCAAAATTATATCGATAGAATATTTGACATCCCATTTGGTTGGTAACTCAGACAAATAATTTATTATGAAATCCATGTATTGATTAAATATGAAAAAATGATTTCCATTTCATTTTTCACTAGTCTATAACAATTTCATTATTTTTAACATGATATATATAGTTTACTAATTATCGCTAAATTTTCCACCTATTCATGCATTTATATCACAATATCCATTGAATAGGTTAATAAATCCATTTATTGATTTGAATGTAAACTTTTGAGCGTAATAATCGATATGGGATTTAAATCCCAACAACTAGTCTATACTATAAACAAAATAAAAACTATCTACCTATAAGAATGTAAACTCCTAGAGAAACTACACTATATTAATAGAAATGGATAATACTATAAATTTGATCCCTCTATACTCCCACTGTAGAAGGGGTTTCTTGATAATCATAACATATGGCACCATTTACTTGCATAGTGAAATTTTTTTTAATTATAGTAATAGAAAAAAATTTGTGTTCTAATATCAAATTAGACATGAAAAAAAGTTGAGTTCAAAAGAATGATACCTCTCACTATAGAGGGTCATGGTTTCTCAGTTGTGATAGCCTATTCTTCTCCACCTAACTACCACTCAATAGTTATGGATATATCTTGCTTCCATATTAAGGTGTTGATTGATCAAATGAAGTGTTATAGGATACATCTTGGTTTTCCTATCTCTATGGGAGAAAACTAGTCTTCTAATATTTTCCAATATGAGAATATTATGTCTAAGGATGATTTGATACTTTTCAACATACTGAGCTGTAATCTATGAGAAATTACTAATACATATGGACATTCATTAAATTGTACCAAAATATCATTGATGGTGCAGAGCATTCATTCTTCACGTGCATTAAAAAATCACACGAAAAATAAATCTATTTAGTATCATATCTTGAGTGATATTTTATGATTATATAATCTCTATAAAAGGTTTTATACCATCATGAGTGTTGGAGTCCATATTTATCTTTATTATGTTATTTTATTTACACCTTATCCCCATTGGAACTAATAGACTACCTCCCACTAGATTCCTAACATGATCACTTTCTACCACTATTGACATATTTCCAATCTACGTGTGATCCATAATAGAGATAACATCTATCATTGGTCTGTATATCTGGTCAAAATCTCAACTCAAAAATCTATTCCATCATGGATAAAATTGTTGTTACATTAGAGAATTAATGAAAAATGTTCAATATCATAGCTTCAAACTCTATTATAAAGAGTTTTTATTAAATCATGTGGCATAAATATGTTTTCTTTTTTATACTGAAAGTGTTGCGATAAAATTTCCATTGAAAATTTCTATAAAATCATAATTCATGTGTATTTAGTCATCATTATCTCAGAAAACTAAATCCCACCATTCTAGTTAAATATTTTTCTGCTTATAGGTCTCTAACTTAATCTCCAGTTATTCTGTTGTACTGAATTATTAATTTATTTTATTAATTTGATTGTTCCACAAATCTTCTTTATCAGATTTAGAATCCCCTAATTACTAGGTGGTTTCTTCTTATAAAATTAAACTGAATGATCCACATTTCTCGATTCATAATATTGATTTTCTATATTATTGGATTGAAACATTTTTAAATACTCTTTAAAATTTTATGGTCCACCTATTCTTAGGTCAATCCATATTTCTACTTCCTTCTTTCTAAAAACTACTGCATATTCATAGTGACATATTTTATAAGCATAGTAATACCAAATTTATTCCATTTATCTCTAAGATGTGAAAGCTATAACAAATTCCCAATAATATTAATAAATTTTCATTACCATCAGCAACGACTTGGAAAAAAATCATTTCATATATAATAAATTAATACTGCCTTCAAAAATAATTTGAATAGTATATGAACATTGTAGTCCAATTAGGAAATCTCTATAAAATATATGAAATGAAATACTCAATTGTTATATCCATGATGATGTGATGAAAACATCTATAAGATAGTTAGAACACTTTTATACAATAATACCATGGTAACATTATGTTCATTATAAAAATTATAGATATGTCTTCTAAATTTATACATTTCATTTTTGGTCAGGTCTATCTCCTTTCTAACATCCAAACATGATGGATGAACAAGAAAAATACCATTTTTAACATATTACTCCTCACCCATTTGATTTGGAAAATGAATATGTTGTAGAAATAATTAGTGGTGTACCTAGGACATAAATGGTTGGAAATAAATTACCAGGGATTTTAAAACCATTGGGGTGGTTTAACCTTAATAATACACACCCTTTTAAATAGAAACAATAAAATAAAACTCATCTACATTATTCATGTACAATCAATCACATAACTGAATGAAATCTCTATGTAGAATAATATCATAGTGAAATAGAAAAATGAATAATGATTAATGGATAAGACCCCAAATAGAATAAGATTGGTACTAATTTTTTCCATCACATATAATGTTGTAGGAACTCCCCAAATCTAACTTTAGAAATTAAACCATGATGGTACAGATCACTAGAAGAGAAGTAAAAAATAGGAAACATCAATGTATCAAAATAGAAAAAAATTTCAATTTCACTTAAGTTCACAAGAATAGGGTGAGTGTATCAATTAGTATCACATACTAAAAAACAATCAACATAGATGTCTAAAACAAGTGTATATGAGCACATTTTAATCAAAAGAAAAGTATTTGAACATAAAAAAATTATCAAAATTAAATAATTATTTTAAGATATTTAGTAAATTGTGTTTTGCATTCCATAACTTCTACATTACACTTATTTTATACTCACATACACATCCATTACATATGATAATCTCAACACTGTTGAGAAAAAATCCATCATTTACCAAGTCCTCTATAGGCGAGATTACCATGTGCCATTACAATTGGAAATGATAACCATATATATTTCAAAAAGGCCTCATACTATGATAAATGAATAGATTATAACACATATTCCAAGTCTATCATCTATATCATATAGTTTCTTACACAAAACATTTCTTTTAAAACTTAATTTCCTGGATGAATTTCACAAGACATATCATAATAATATTTAAATTATTCCTTTTGAAATCATTAAAAAATAATTATTTTCCATATAAAATACCTAATATATTTCCTATCAAAGAATATGAAAAATTTATCATCACACAGTCCAACTTTTTCTATAAAAGTAGAGTGGGAGAAAGGCCACCTATCTTGATCACGATTTGTGTAAAAGTTAAAAATAATTATTTGGATCATCCAATTCCTTTTCTTCCATTATAAAGTCCCATAAAGAGTGATTACCAATAAAAATAATGAATAATAAATTCAGGTATCACAACACTAGTCCATGGTACTATATAGAAAAAATAGGATGTCATTTATGAGAATAAAAGAGGATATCACATCCTTTGATTATAAAAGGAAACTCTCAAATATTTGATGGTAATAGAGTCTGGATGTCTAAATTCAATGGAAATCACATAAGATAATCTTGGGAGTCATCAATGTAGAGAGGGAATCATGTGATGATTGAATACCTCTATCCATAATAAATATCACTAGGCCCAAATGATTTATGGAGTAAATTTATGATTTTGGTTGTAAATTCATCAATTGTCACTCACACCGAAATTTCCTTCATATCAATTATTTTTTCTAGGAAACTGCATTTCTAGGAAACAAATTCATTTATGGTGTAATCAAATTATTTTCAATAGAAAACAACTATTCTCATTGTAAAATGGTCATTTAGTTTTTTCCACGAGCCACAGTCCATGTTCATCCATTTATACACCTCTAAACACTTCTACCAGCTATGATAATGTCTCCAATGATATGAAAAACCACAACCCTATGGTTTTAATAGTACTCTTTGATTGATAGCATATATAATGTTCAACACTTACATTATAAAACTCACACGATATTATTATTTAAATATATTAATTATAACAAAGATATTGAATCGGAGGGTATGAATACGAATAACCATATATTTAAACATATATGATGGTCATATTAAATACAAATTAATTTTTTAATTCTTAATAAATAAACACTAAATTCTTATTAAACTAATTTATTCTTTAAAAAGGTTTTCATCAAAAACGATATTGATTGATTTCTATGAGAAAATAAATATAAATAAATTTTCTAAATTTTTAGAAAATTTCTTTAATTAAATTAGAATAATATTGAAAATAGAATATAAAATTTTCATAGTTTAAATTTTCATTATTTATGTAAAATGATTTATTTTTCAATAAATAGTGAAATAATATTCTTTTTATTGAAAATTGTATTTTTATAGAAATAATTTAAAATTTTATTTTTTTAAATATTTAACATAAATTAAGTTTTATTATATTATGAAAAATTCAATAATTTCCATGAGATTCAATTTTATGGTTGAATTTTGAATAAAATAATTCTGATACAAAAAAGTAAAGGTTTCTGAACAACTACATTACATTGTGTCGTGTGTATTAAACATAAATAAATTCATCAATTTATAGAAATTGTATATTGAATAAGATATTCCATATTTTGAATAAGGATATTAAAAATACTATTAAATAGGTCATTTTATTTATGGATATTATGAATTATAACCATAGTAATTTGTGTTACCATAGTATAGGGTAAATCAGGTAATTAAATTTCACAATAATATGATATAGAATAAATATTGACCATATCACATGACGTTATTTTATTAAATGATTTTAATTTGTTGATTTTCTTCCAAAAATAGAATATATAAAAGCATAGTGCCATATTATTTTAATTTTGACCCATACAATATTTAAGAGTGAGATAATGAAAAAAATTTCACTTTACTTCTTTTAATATTTATGATATTTATTTATTTGTATACATTATGATTTTTTACACAAGTATAAAAAAATTTAAATAAAAATGGTTTTATTAATAATGGTATTTTTTTAATTTTTATCAAAAACTATATAAACAAAAATTCCAACACAACACTGACACAATAATTATTTAACTAATAGAAAATTAAAATAATTGATATTAAAAATATTAAATGATATATAATTAAAAATTATTAATTTTTTACTTTAATTTTTATATAAATATAAAATAAAATAGTGATTTTGAGTAATTGGAATCTAATTTGTTTGTTTTATTATAGTTTTTAAAGTCAAATAACATGAATTGTTCCCAAATTGACAATAATGTTATTTTACAATAACTAATATTTTATTATATGATTTAAAATTAAAATAAATTATAAATTCAAAATATATAATGGTATATGGTTTTAAAAATAATCAATAGCCCTATTATGGGTCCTTTTTCTTCATATGGTATCATTCATGACCCATAATGCTATAAAATATTAATATTACGAAACTTGTAAGAAGATCATGTGGTTAAAACAAAAAAAATATAGATAAAAACATCACCAAAACATGACGAATTATATTTGTATGAAATTGTTTATACTTATATTTTCTATATAAATGAATTATATTATTTTTTCATGAATTTTACAAGGGTTATATTTTATATTAATTTAATATTTTAATAATATCCAAAACTATCAGTCTCATTAATTATAAAATATAACCTAATCCCTCACTAATTTACTCCACTTTGAGTCAACTAGATTGTCTAAACCATGGATATTCCTCATATAAACATCCTTTCCCAATTAACATAGGTTCTGGTCTATCCAAAAGACCAACCCTAGATCCCTAAATAATATATCCAATAGAAGTCCCCCGATGAAGATATAATCATCTTTGCTGACTGTTACATGTTTATTTCTTCTTCTGTTGTATCTTCATGTGTTTTTACATCATTAATAATTGAATATTATAAAATATATAAAATAAAATTTTATTATGACTACGAATGTACAATATTACACATTTTTCCCATCATGTAAAAAATGAAATCACATCACGTGCGTGGATATAACTTACTTTCCCCATATAGCGCTACAATTTTATTTCATCAAAATGTTCAATGATCGTTTTTTAGATGGTAATAATAGATAAATATATTACATAAAACATTATATTTACTCGGTAAGATTAATATATCATTACCTTGATGACCCTTTGATCATTTTGAAATTATATCGTCGCTCGTTCCTACAAATCTCATACCATCTCCACCAAGCGATACAATTCATTTTATAACTCCACCTATCAAGAATGATTATTAAAATGTATATAAGGGATCGATATTAAATACATAGTAATATTATCATCATAGAGATGATGGAACTATATCTTATTCACTAGAACCAGTACATACCCTTTACATCATGCATGGGAAAATGAAGTAGTTAACACCCGTAATAATGGTAATAATTAAATATAATTAACCAAATGTTTAAAAGAATATATAATAAGATCATATTTGAAATCATAAACATCAATATGGTTTTGGTAAAAATTAATAACGTGATTAAAATCATTATACAAGAGGTTGAACCACATTCCACTAATGGGAATCTTGAGGAAAAGGATTTCGTCTACATTTCCATTCATTGAGAAACATATGGTATTATGAACATATTTAATTTTATGTGGACTATAAAGTACCCTTATGAGGTAGTAAACATGAATATAAATTTATTAACGATGATTATTTATTTAATTTCCGTTAATTTTTCATGACCAATTTTTAATAGAATAGACAATATTATTTCCTGTATGATCAGTTATATTTTACCTTCGTATCCATATGTTAAAAAATTGCTTTATAAAAGTACTATTTATTTAATATAATTATTTATTAAGGAAATTAATATTATCCAATATTTTTACAAGGTATTAAAAAATATCTACTATTTTCCAAGAAGATAATATATAATTATATTTCAAAATAAAAATAAAAATGAATTGTTTATTTTTACATATATGATATTAATGGATTCTTAGACTACCATAACTATTTTAGGCTATTTAGAATATTTTATAATAATTCTATGGTTTTATAAATAATTTTTTAAAAAATATTATTTTAAAATTTCTCATCAATTTTGGGAAGAATTGATATTACCAAAAATCAATATTTTTTATATATTGAATGTCGATCGATTATTGGTTTTTTATTTTATTATTTGAATAATGGGAGGACACCCTTCCACTAATACAAGCACTCAAGGAGATCAAAAGTGATGAAGCCCCAAAGCATCCCCAATAAAGAAACCATTATATTCCTCATGTAACGACCCCATATTAGAAAATACCATTAGTTGTTCCTCGGGATGCCACCTAGAAAGTGTGTATGCCACAATGTTTCCCTGTTTATGAATATTCCGAACTGAACATCCTCTATAAATATCCATGGTGCAACTATGTATAAGGTAAGTAACACTACAAGGTGACTTGACATTCCCCTGTAAGGCCTTAATCAACACCTTAGAGTCAGATTCCACCTCCGATAACAGCAATTAGATCCTTTTGCACCACATTATACCCATGTAGGTGGTTCTTTATTGCACACCAAAAGAACTCCCCAACCCATGAATTATTCTAAAACACAATAAAACTATAAAATTCTTGTCTCAAACCAGACCTCCCCTGCACATCTGACCACCAATCAATGATCTGTCAACATTAAGATTAAATCCATTCATTAGAGGGTTCCATCGTACCCAACCGCCATGAGATAATGGCCAAGAAACATATCTGTTCATGAGATTCTCGATCATGGGACATTTCTGACTACCCTTATCCAGAGATCCCAATTCTTGCATCAAATAGTTCATATGATCCTGTAGCATCAAGACCATCGACCACACCTCTATTCTGACCTTATTCAGGGCCTCCCACAATGACTAGAAAATTATAGTAACCATGATTCTTCTGATCTTATTTTCTATGGCATGGTAATCTGATCCCACAAACCATCTTGCAATAATCCCCACCATCCCTACCAACAGATTAGAACAAAAGAAGCATCTTTAGGATAGTTTAATTATTTTGTTATGTATATTATCCTCAATGGGAATTTCTTGATGGAGAGACCTCCACACCTGAAATCACTTGTTCATGGGCTCCCCCTTACACAATAATTGATACCCAATATTCATCATGCTCCCCTCCCTACTAGATCAAGCCGTGGTAATTGAACCCATTAAAATTACCTTAACTCAACTCTTTGAAACAACATCTATCCTCCTCTTCATTAAACAAAACTTCATTGAAGAGTTATATCTGATTCGGGATCATAATAGATTCCAATAACCGTGGATGACTACTGGCCTACATAACAGACATGTATGATCTAGGAATGAATGGAAAAAACAGCTTCTACCCAGCCCAGTTGTCTCTCCATAAATTAACCTCACATTTTCCCACAAGCCATCAAGATGATTCTTGAAGAATTTACAATTGTTACACCATATTCTTCTATAGCCTGGACTAATTTATGCTATTCTAGTCCTCCTAGTTTCTTCTATATTTAATAAAAAGAGTTCTAGACCACATTGAATTCTGAACGATAAAGTCACATGCCAGTCGAGCTTACAGAGTCTGCATGGAAACAACTATGTCCTTGAGGATAATCCCTCTAACCTCCACAGGTTTGGCCACCTGATGCTAAGCAGTCCAATGATCCCTACCCAATGAGTTGGCGTCCCACAAGAACATATTAATCAACATTGCCATCGAATAAATTATCCATTTATGTGGAGTGATAACAGACATAACATGCATCAGAATAGACAAAATTACACTATTAATCAATGCCTCTTATCCATCGAAGGAGGGAAACCTATTTTTATATTTCAGAATACTCCCAAGCATAATGTTGATGATTTCCCCAAATAATATGTTTTTCACTCGACTATTAGAAATGGGTTCCCTGAGATAAATCATTGACAACTATTTCCGGTGCATTCCATGAATGTTATGTATGAACCAAATCCTTCTCCATAAACATCTATTGGATTCAATGATGTTGCTCTTCCCTATGTTGATCGACCAACCACAGAGTTAACCATATATCCTCATTAGACACATAAAATTAACCATAGATTATATCCTTCCATTCACAAGAATGAGGATATCATCCACAAACTTAATATGTGAAAAATATATGTCTGAGCATTTAGTAATTTTAGGAAAAATCCCTTGATCCATCAAGATTATTTGAACATTCTGTAAAAGAATTTCCTGAGAAAAAATAAAAAAATGGGGGATAGGGGATCCCCTTGTAGCACCCCCCACACATTCATGAAAAAACCAAAAATCCTCCCAATGAGATAACTAATGATCCATGGTGAAGAGTAAAAATGGTAGAAAAGATTGCAAACACATTCCTGAAAACCTTGCTTCCACATTACCCGAATAATGAAGCTCCATTCCAATTCATAATATGCCTTATACATGTCCCCCTAAATAATTTAATTTGACCCGACTACCTTTTTATTTTGTTCCACCAACAATTCTTGTGTGACTCCCACCGCCCCTGGGATACCCCTACCTTGGAAAAATCTTTGTTGCTCCTCTGACATGACCCTTAGAATCACACTGCTCACCCACCTAGCCAGTACAGTTTCTATCATCTAGTATGAAATTTTTTACAGACATATCAGTCTATAATGATTAATGGATGAAGGGACATTAACATTAGGCAAGAGAACCACCCTAGAGGATCACAAGCTTCTGTTGACTGCACCCCCCGAAAGAAGTCTTGTACACCTTCGATGACTAGAGAACACATGAATTTAGATGATTCAACATAAAAGGTAGTCGATAAACCATCCAGGTCCGAAGAACTCTCCCACGACATGCTGCAAACAAACACCCAATCCTCATCACCGAGAAATATTCAATGTAAAGAATCATTAACATTATTATCAACCCTCCTGGAAATACTTGCCATTAATAACTCTTGTTCAGATTCTAAGATAACCTCCTTTGAATACCCTAGATGATCACCTATAAATAATGTCTCAAAATGTTCCAAATCCAACTTACTAGCGACCACAACATAGGAGGACAATGACCCTTCTTCAAGCCTAATGTCAATCTTCAAATTTTTCCACTCCTTCACGCAAGTGTGGAAAAAAAATATTCTTGTCTCCTTCCTTCTTCCACCTGACCCTGTATCATTACTTGTAATCACTCTCCACCGCCAACAACCATTATGTCGGGAATGAGTGTTTTTCATATAATATTATAAAGGAAGAGTCGTCCCAACTATGTTGATGCATGTCTTCCAACTTGTCAATTTCCACCTCTATCCCATCCACAAACCAGACCGCTACTATTTTGTTTGTGAACCACATGCTAATGTCACCCTAAATATGATTTAGACATCTAGATAAACCAAACCAGGATCTACCATCCTTCTCCTTCTCATAATAATTCCATATCATTTTCATGAACCCATCCATAGATTTCCAATCATTTGAGTTTAGAAACACCTTACTATCCAAACTACCTTGTTTCAGCTCCACCAATAGAGGTGCATGATTCGAACGAGCTCTCGATATGTGAGTAACCAATTTCCGTGAAAAAGACTATAATACCTATATGTTATCAAAGGAATCTATCCAGTATACTCAAAATGGGATTACCACCACTCCTATGGTAACATCATGTAAATTTTCTCCCACTAAATCACAAATCTAGAAGTCCCTTCATGGATATATGATCATTAAAATCCAGCATGCTATTATTTGAAAGCATTGAACCACCTTTCATCTCTAAAATATACAAAATATCTTTAAAATATCCTCCTACAATCCACGGTAAATCTGTCAAATTAAAATTGTTGAGACACTCCCAATAATTTCTTCTTTCCATGACAACATTACTAGAATAGATAAAGGAGAACAAGACATCATTACGACTAAATTAGAGCATCACCGTGAGGGAATTCTTCCACTTGTACCAAATCCACCTAAAGAGAATTATTCCAAAAACCCATATATTCTTATTAATTGGGTGCCCATGAAATTGAAAACCATACCCCATGATCCTAGAAAAATAACTGATTTTTCCATGATCCTACTTCAGTTCTAGAATGACCATCATATACAACCTACATCTCCTTGCCTCAGAGACCAAAAATGGAATTTTTTCATGCACCCACAAACCACAAGCATTCTATATTATCAGATTAGACATTAATCAATGGGACTCCTAGCCCTTCAGGCATTTTATCTTGTATCAGAATGAATAGATCACTCCTATAATCATCCTTGGCAATTGATCATGTCACTGGTCTGGAAGAGCCCTCTGAAAAACACCCCTTCTGTGTTACTAGAACCCCCTTCTTAATTTATTTTGTGGTTTTTAAAATTCATAAGAAAAAATTACTTTATTGAGATAAATTTTCATTATACATTTATATTCCCTTAAATGTCCATATACATTGTACAACATATATATGTATTTCCTAAATGACATACCATTTATAAATATGTTTTTTTTACTTTTGAAGTTATTTGATTGACTAGTGAATTATTGATAATCCATATTCTTTAATCAATATTGAAATTTATTGAAAAGGAATATTGGTTATAATGTTAATTAATCATTCAATATATGAGTAATTATTTTGAAATGTAGTGATGGGTGGGGACATGTTATGGATAGCCACTCGATGAATGGATAGGTCTTTGATACAAATCAGTTGGCTCAATTAAATGGATCTTTATCCACATTTTTAAAATGTGATTCAAAAGGTCATCAAAATTAAGACATTACATATATTAAGGCAAATATATTCAATATTATGCATTTAAATCATTTATAATTCAATTATTGTTATTATAAAATATTTTTTCACATTGAAATTATCTATGGATTCATTTCATAATGATGTTATTGATTAAATAACATGAATTTTCAATTATATACATTTATATATTGACTATGCATTATTTATTCAGGATAGCTACCACCGTACATAACTATTACTGAGTGTCTGGGCTCACTGTTATTTTGTTTCTTTCCATAGGATATGATATTGAAATATTATAGTGAGTTTCAGGGATAAAAATTTCTTTCCATTGGTATGTCTATGTTTTATTAACAATTTAATAAGGGAAATCATGACTGTATCTAGTTATTCAAGACCACTAAATTGATCTATAATGGGAGATGTGATCCCTTTTTTCTTATGCCAATGTATTAAAATAACTACTAAATCTATGATTCTGGTGTTGGGTGTGTTATAGATGTTATCATAGAAATATTAGTAGAAACCATGGGAATTAAAATTTTAAAAAACATGGAAAACCTGAGATTTTTGATATTCCCTTATAGTATAAGAGAACATTCACCATTATATGGATATTTATTATTTTTCAAACTACTTATAGTGATAGTGAAGTACCTAACCATGTTAAATTATATAGTTAAGAACATAATGGAAGAAATAAATTCCTTATTTATGATTAGTGTAGGTATTTCCCCTCTAAGAATCCCAATACGGTTATTGTTGGAGTAGAGAATATCATTACCATATTAGGGTTTCATACGCTGTATATAATAAATAACAATGCCCAAATAGTCAAGCATGATTCTCTATGACATGATACACCAATTTTAGTTCCTTTGAAAACACATTAATGGTATACATTTCCCAAGGTAGAAACGAATGGAAATTAATAGAACTTTCCTTAGATTTATGAAAATGGAAGAAGGGATTCTTGAAAAGAATCATTCATCTATTACACGATTTTTTTGAAATATATAGATTATATATGTAATTTAGAAACAAAAATTGATCTTTTAATTATAGGTGATAAGCTATGTCTCTAAAGGTCATTAGATGCCCATATTATTCTTCATACGCTGAAATGGTATTATATTCCATGAAAAAAAGAGATGTAATTTTATAAATAATATATATTCATTGGAAATAGAGGAAATAAGATTCCATTTGAAAACCACTGAAAATGTTACACGTTAATAAAGATGAATATAATTAATAAATTTTAATCATGAAAACACTATGTAAGGATTCATCTTGGAAAATTCATAATCGGGTTTGGATCCTCCTTTGTGTCTATAGATAAAGATCATAATGTTAGTGAATTCACGAGGAAGTAATATGATCTTCCTATTATTAATTAAACTATAAATAAATAGGTAATTATTGAAACTGATTTCGCAAGCATCAACAGGACATACTATAGAATATGCGGAGGAATGTATCCTAATATAATGTAATCACTATTATTGAGGTTGTTATTTTCCCTAATGTAGTGGATGATAATATAATCTTATAAAAATATTTAGAAAAATCGTCAATTTTTCTAGATTCTTTTACACTTTTAAATCTTCCGTGTTTCCCATGACAATTATAAATTCACCAATCACCATAATAAGAAAAGTTTCTACCAAATCATATGGTGAAAATATAATTTTTATAAGGATATTTCAAGATGTTCATATTATGACAAATAATTATGCTATATTTTCTAATGTTATTTTCTTATCTATGGTTTCCATGGATATTATCCTTGGTATGAGTGGTCTTTTAAAATATGATGTAAAAAATTATTGAAAAGGGAAGGTAGGTATGATTCACAATGATGATATGTTGTTCATTATATATGAAGAATATTTCATCATCTGAGTAATCTCATGACCCAACAACAACTTTTATTCTAATGATATTATAGGGGAAGAAGTGATAATAAATATAGGTATGATAAAGGTAATCAAAATATTGAGGATATACCAATTTTATAGGAATTTTTTCTCTATTTCCTGATAAATTACTTAGACATACAACTGAAAATGATTTGAAGTTTTATAATAATTTAATTTCTAATGTTATACATATATTGAAGACTCCATATAGAAATTCCATTGTGATATTACTATAGTTGAAAAAATAACCACAGGAGTTGGATGATATATGATTTATATACCCAAGTGTATTACCATGGGGATCCAATATTCATTTCATAAAAAAAGTATAATTGATATATGAGGCTCTATATTGATTATACATACATAAATTCTATTATGATAATGAACAAGAATCCTCAAAATCAAATTGATTACTTATTTAATCATCTTAATGTATATAAATATTTCTCAAAGATTGAACATCATAATGGATATCATCAATTAAATGTAAAGAATGCAGATATTTCTAAGACAACATTCAGTATAAGGTATAGAAATTACGAGGTTAAAATAATGAAATTTGGATTGAATAATGGACCCTCTATTTATATTGATCTAATAAATAAATTATTTGTGTAAATAATGATTATTTTTTTCTATTTTAGATGATATATTGGTGTATTATAAAATATAAGAGGATTGGGAGATGAACTTGGGAATTAATCCTAAGACTCTAAGAGGAAGGTTTTATATGAGTAATTTTGAATGTTTCAATTCTAGATTTATAAAGCATCATTTGTAGGACATATTTTCTTCTATTAATGAATAAAAATTGACCATGTGAAGAAAAAAACCATAAAATAATGGCCTTCACTAACAAATATAATAGAGGTACACAGGTTCATTATATTGGAAAAATACTATTAGTGATTTCATAAAAAAAATTATGATATGGCTAATCCGTTAACTATAATTATATGTAATGTTTTAATGTTCATATGGAAAATTAAATGTGAATAGGTTTATGATGAATTGGAGATGATATTGGTCAATGATCCAAATTTGTCTCTACCCTTTATAAATAGTTGACATGTTATATAAAATGACGTATTATGTAATGGACATTGTTAGGTCATAATATAGAATTATAATGTAATTACTCTTGCATAAATACAATTAAAGAATTTGAACAGAATTATATACCCCAAGATCATGAGTTGGAATCCATAATATTTTATTTTAAAATATAAAAACATTATATTAGTGGTGATTTATGTGATATATACATGTTTCATAAGAGCTTGGAAAACATATTTTCACATGAATATATCAATATGATTCAAATTAAAAGGCTCGATCTACTCAATGATCATTATTCCTCAATACACTACAACCCAAATAAGGAATGTATTATGGAAGATGCATTGAGCTGAAAAGAACAAAGAATCCTATGTTTAAAAAAGAATATACAATATAGGAAAAATGGGGATTGATAGAGATAATATGTTCATGGATTTAGTGATGATGGTTATGGGAATTATTAAGTAAGGGGAAACATTACAACTTCTCAAATTATTTTCAAACCATTTTTATTTTAAAATATAAACACTTCTAAATTTTATGATGAAAATTTTCAATGAATTTTAAAACACTGAAGTATGGGAAAATAGAATAATTCCTTTTTGAAGATGGATTTCTGAAATTTTAAATGATTTTATGCGTTCCATAAATACTTAAGATGAAAAGGCAATTATCAGATGATTCTAATATCTTGAATTTCTATATACACCATTGTGGAAATATGATATATGTGGATTTGAAGGATCATTTTTTGTCAGATAACATGAAGTGAAAAATTTCGGATTATGTATCAGGAATATTATTATTTTCAATAAGTGGATTTTTTTTAAAAAAACAAACTAGAGGAGTAAGTAAAACTAATCATATTCCTATGTGGAAATGAGATATTGATACTATAGACATTTTTGTTGGATTACTAAATGCTATAAGAAATAATGTTTCAATATTTGTTGTTTTTTTATTTCCTTATAAAAACAATGAGTTTTCATTCAATAAGTGAAGATTTATCTATTTAGTGAATTGAAAGGATATATATTAAGGGTTTTTATATGTTCTACAAAATCATTTTCAATCATGATTGATCAAGAAACGTGATTTACATTTAAATTATTTAAATGTATACAGAAGGATTTTGATATTGAGCTTCTATTAAGAACTACATGTCACCCTCATGGCGATGGTTAGTCCCAACAGACTATGCAAACATTAGAAGACATGTTGAGGATATGATAATGATAATTTCAAGCTATAATGGATTATTATTTAACTTTGGTAAAGTTTCCTTATAATAATATCTTTCATTCATGTTTCAAATTCCACCTGGTCAAAATAGCCAAAATTCCTTTATTTTCTATTATTTTTTTAAAATACACCTTCCAAGGGGGGAGGTGGAACCTTTATAGGGGTCGATGGCTTAGAGACAATTACATGACCCATGTTTTTTATAGGGAATCAACCAATGAAGACAACTTGGAACTGATCCAGCCCAACATATTCCATGATATTATCACACCACCTTAGTAGGGATGGTCATATAGCTACTCTATGAAATGTTACATAGGCCCAGTACCGATGGAAATTCCATACCCTCTCATTCTTCCAATTCCGGTTAGCTCTTCTATAGTGAATGAGCTTGCCCTAATCCTCATTTGAATCCTTGCCTCTTGTAGTCTAACTGGTACATCTGCATCATGTGGAACAAAGGCCTTGGGCTGGCCCTATGGCATTAAGGTGGCCCAAAGGCCTTGAGAAAAAATTAGAATGAAGGTTTTGGGTGGCTGAAATCCTTGAAGGACACGATGAACAAACTGGTGGACCAGAGGCCTCGATGGATGAATTGTTCCAGCTACTACCATACCAAAATGTACATTCTATAGTGACTGCTATAGTATTACTAAAATATCGCTACAATAATGCTACAGTACCTAGAAATATGTCTCCACCTAGATTTGATCATGGGAGTCTTGGATTCACTTTCCTTGTCCCCTCCAACCGGGTTGAGGCTCATGTGAAAAACAATTGTGACGTTAACGCTCTGCTCCCACTGGGGGGCCCTGCCATACCCCAGAGCACACCGCACGTTACCCAACATAGCAGATTGCTTTGAATATCCCTATGTATAGTACACATAGTGTTCGATTCTGGCAGGACTCAAGCCTGGGCCAGTTCCCATGGAGAGAGAGTGGTATAACAAGCGGGTATTACTTAGATAATAGCCCAATGGGTAGAAAATTCCAACGTTTGATGCATTATATAGAAATATATGTCATAATCCAACAAACATGGAAGAATTTGGTGAATTTAAACACGTGTTTCAAGATATTGTTAAGGAGAGAATGAAAATTATTAAGGCTATAAAGACACGTGATAATGTATATTTGAGTTGTATAAAGGGTTATGCTAGTATCCAAAGAAACTATTTGGAGTTTCATGTGGGAGATCATGTTTTAATTAATGCATCTCCATGGATCTGTGTTTTATGGTTTAGTAAAAAGGGAGCATTGATCTAATGGTAGTTACGAATAATTTAAATTTTTGTATAAATTTTATTTGTGGTTTACCATTTGTATATTATACAATGTCACTCTATGTTATATTATGTGTTCCATATATAAATTTCAAGGGAGTTATTGCTAAACCCCATAAATGTGATCCCCTTTAAAGTGAAATAATTGGAACCTAACTTATCATACATTGAAGATCCCATCTGTATTCTTTAAATAGACGAGTATGTTTTTTTGAGACGTATGGGACAACTAGTAAAGGTAAATTGGATAAATAAAAAAAATGTAGGAACTATCATGTTATCCAAGAGAATTTATTATGATGAACTTCAAGAATCTAATCATTAGGTGACATTCTATAAACTATAAGGAAATAATTTTATGAGGGAAGAATGTAATACCCCATGAAAGTAAAATATGTTTATTTATTTACATAAAATAAATATATATGTTATTTTAATATTCAATTGATGTATATTTATTAATTCATAGGAAATAAACACTCAATTCATATTATATACATTTTAATCTTTAAAAATATGCATTCTTCAAAAATTGTTTTTATTACTTTCCATTTGATTTTTTTTAAACTGTTGAAATTTTGTATTTAATATAATTAGAATAAATTTTTAAATCATATGAAAATTATTGTGAATTATTAATATTTTTTTCAAATGACTGATTTTCTAGAAAATACTGAAAATGATATATTTTTTTAAAAAATTGTATTTATTTGCAGAATTTAAAAATTAATTTTTTTAAAAAGGCTTCAAAGTAATATTAGATATATAATATAATTAATAATCAAATTAATTTAATTATAATAAATTTAATTGTATAATATGGTTTTAAAACAGTATTTTACGTAAAAAGGTGTTTTTCCAAAAAAAATAAATTGCATTTTTAATTATATATTATTTTAAATTAATAAAATTATTGAAATTTAATATTGGATAATCAATTCCATATTTTAAATTAACTGGTATGATATTTATTAAAAAAGTCACTTATAATATATGCAATTTTTAATAGTTACAATTGTAATTATTATTACCACTATAAGTGGAAAATCACATAATGAATGTTTTAATTAAGATGATAAGGACAAATAATTGACCCTAAAACATTCCGTTATTCAATAAGATGATTTTTTTCGCCCATAACCATATTAATCTCATGTATATGAAAGCTTGGTGCTATATTCCCATGATTTTTGCCTTTATAATATTTAAGTGGGAGATAATGATAAAATGTCACTTTTCTTCTTATAATATCTATGAGATTTTTTAAAGGTATAAAACAAACATATTTTGGTTTATGAATTATATTTTTTAATATAAATTATTTATATTAAACATGGATTTTTTTTAAATTTTAGTTAATTAAAAATCATATTAAATTGATACACAACACTGACAATGTAATTATTTCATCAAATGAAAACAAATAAATCATATTAAAAATATTATAAATTGTATACATTGAGAGAAATAATGTGAACCATGAATTTTTAAGACAAAAATTACATATTATGGAGGTTTTTATTCATTGTATTTGAATTAATTTGTTATAATTTAGTTATAATAGCCAAATTGTATGACTAGTCCCCAAATTGACTTTAATGTTATTTTCTAATAAATAATATTTTATAAAATGATATAAAGTTATAAATATTCCACAAAATTAAAAGCATGTTGTTTTAAAAATAAACCATATTACATTTATGCATCTTTTGGATTCTTATGGTAACATTGATATCTCATAAATCAAAGAAAAAACTAATATTGTGATAGTTGTCTAAAGGATTAACTGGTGGTTGAAACAAAAATAAAATGGTAATACCATCACCAAGACATTTAAAAAATTTATTCGATGGAATTATTTATATAAAATTTACTTTATATTTTCATTATATAATTTTCAATCAATTTTTTAATGATAAATAGTATATAATAATTTCATATTTTAATATATTTGAAAAGTTTCGCTCCCATCAATTATAAACGGGAACATCCTCCCTCACTTATTTACAAAACATTGAGCCATGTAGCTTTGAAAACCCCTTAAAATTACACTCCTAAATTTTTTTACACATTTTATTGAGGTTTTATTCATTCCAAATTTCATCCCTAGATACCTCAAGAAGAAATCTAATTGAAGTGCATCTAATAAGAGTTAATTATCTTTATTGACACTTCAATGTTAATTTCTTCTTCTCCATCCTCTTTATATTTTTTTACATCCTAAATTACTATATAAAGTATCATCTCTATTCATATACGTTATTATGATAATGGGAAAATGATATTACACCGTTTATTCATCTTATGAAAAATTAAACCACCATTTGTGTGTATGTACAACTTACCATAACAACTTAATAGTGCAATTTGTTTCATCAAAACATCACATGGTTGAATATAATGATGTAAATAAGGGATATATATGTCACATATAACATTATATTAATTTCAGAAAACTAAAATATCATTCACTTCCTTACAATTTCAAACATTTATAATTGATATCATCCCTCGTGCGTACGAACAAAATATCATCTCCAAAAATTGATGAGATTCATTTTCTGTGTACACCAATCGATAATTACTATATATATATATAATTAATAAATATCATATATATTAGCATAATATCATCCTATGGATTATGGACCTTTCTTTGAAAAATTACTAGAACAAACTTGAAAAAACAAGCATGGTAAAATTAAGCAGTTGACACCTGATACAGTGATAATAATATAATATTATTAACAAATGGTTGATAAGATGATATAAATAGATATTTTATGATATTATAAATATGGATATGGTTTTCGTATAAATTTATAACATGTTTAAAACCATTATATGGAGGTTAAATAATGTTCATCTAATGAAATGCATGAGGTAAGTGATTTCATCTCAATTTCCAAATTTATTAAGTCACATTTGGTACTATTAATCATTTTACATTTATGTAGTTAATATACATACATTATGATTTATATAAAATGAATAAATATTTATTAATGATTAATATTGATTAAATTAATGTTAACTTTTCCAGAGAAATGTTTTAAATAAAACTTGGTATTATTTATATTTGGATCGGTTATATTGTTCCCCCTTATCCAAAATGTTCAAAATAGCTTTAGAAATATTGCATTTTATTTACTAATATGATTTATGATGGAAATTGTTTACTATCCCTCATTTTTTAAATGGTTTCAAATGAATATTTATAATTTCCTGTAAAATCCTATGATCAATTTTATTTACAAAAAAGACAATGGAATGTTTTATTTTAACATATATGTCATTAAAGGATTATTACACTTCCATAACAATTTTATGTTATTTAAATTCTTCTAAAATATTGTTCATAACTTTGAAAAGCAAAATTTTAATAAAATATTATTTTAATATTTCACTTACCTTTTAAAAAAGATATGATTTTACCACCAAATAATGTTTTTCAGTAAATGGAAAGCCATATTTCAGTTATTTTTTGGTCTTTTAATCTTCTTGGATCATTTAATTAATCGGGATAATTTTCAAATGAAATTAAATTTCACAAAAATATCCTCATTCTTTGTATAATGGGTATGAGTATTTCATAAACCATATACCATGTCAACATTTGGTGTACTAGTTTGGATGTTATTCGGTTGAATTGTGAATTATTGATAATATGACCACATTAATCAATACATGAATTTATTGATAATCCTTATTGATTATAACTATATTGATCATTAAACATATAAGTAATAAATTGTAAAAATAGATATGTGTGTATCCCAGTTATAGATATCCCCTCGATGCATCAACATGTTTGATAATATAAATCATTTGGACTTATTAAATGGGTATTTAATATTAATTTTAAAATTCTTGTGAAAGGTCTTGAAATTAGAAGTATGATGATTCCTAAGATCAAGACATCCAATATTAATAATATATATAATTGATAATTATGTAATTATTATTATCCATGATACATTCATTTTGATATTAAATATGGTTGTGTTTCATTCTCTTGATATTAATTAAATGTATTTTTATAAATTATTTTACTTTTTGTATTGATAAGTCCTTTTTTACTATTTATAACTTCAAATTTATGTTACCCTTAGTGGTCATTTGATCTCACCCTTTTTTTCTTTCAATATTACATGAATATAAAATCCTTCATTGCGTTTAATGGATACAAATTACAAACTTTTGTTATGTTCTTTGTTTTATAACCAATGTAATTATGGAAAAAATTTATGTATATGGTTATTCAGGACTACAAAACTGACAGTTTATTGGTGATATGATTCTTTTTATCTTATGGAAATTTTATTAAATAACATCTTATTATAATCTTCTAGAGTTGTGGTTTCTTACAACACTTATTCCTATTTATGTGCCTTATGATTTCTTTTTTATTTTTAATTTTATTTATTTATTTTCATTTGGATTGAAAAATTGTGTTGATATATATATATTATCTCTCTAACATAAAATAATTATTAAGTTTATTTAGTTTTTTATTCACATCTTATTTATGTTAAAAAAGTTTCATATTTACAATTATTATGAAAAATTTATTTTGAAAGAAATTCAAAATATAATCAAAATGTCATATCATATATGAAAATAATATATGTATGATTTCATAGTGTACTGTTTCTTATGGAATGAAATTTTAAAAATTATAGTTTTTGACTCTTAAGAGACCCTAAAATTAAGAGGTGGTTACTAGATCTCTATAACAAGAAAAGATTAATAATTTAAGATATTATTACTAGACCGCTTAATTTATATTTTTTTCGCACAAAATTAAATCATTATTTGAGATCATTATATAATTTTTAATGAAATTTATAATTTAATTAAAATTAAATTTTTATTAATTAAATATAAATTTAACAAAGTTGATTTCATATGGATTGTTGAGGCTTAACATTCCCCCCTTTCTGTAATGATGACATGATCAATTGAAAGATATTCAAATGATGGCGGGATGACCACCACTATAATGGTAGGGTGGTTTTTATTTATTATCTAAAATTATAACATCAAAATCCTTATTTTGATGAATCATAATACACTTTATATTTTAGTTATAATAACTCAATGTGTGTTTTTATAATAACTATACAATAGCCTTTAGGATAGTTTTGAGGGTTACATATACATTAACAGTGAAATCAAGATTAAGTGTAATGGTAAATATAATTTATCCTATTGTAGAGAGGGCTAGTGGGACTACTAGTCTTGATATTACCCAATGAAATTAATATTCATTAATTGATCTGCACTAACTAACCAAAATGGGTGAATTATCATGACTACCATATTAGAAGAATCTAGGGGGATGTGTAAAATCCTTGGTTCCTCATAACAGATTGTAAAATTATTTATTTTCATAATCATGTCTTATCAAATATAATTTTATATTATTTTTATATCAAAGTTTATTCATAAGATTTATTCATATACAGATTTTGTAGGATATAAAACTGATAGGAAAAGTACTTACATAACATATTACTTTGTAGGATAAGCGTTAGTTTTATATCCTTGAAGAAGAATCATACTATAAAACCATCCAATTATGATTGTATTTGTTGCAGTAACATATTTGGAAGAAAAATTATTATCAATATATCACACACTCAATAAATTTGGAATGAATTTTATACATGTATTGATTATATTAGATAACACATGATCCATTTTTTCAACATTACAGGTTCCTGTTCCACTTTTCTAACAATATTATTCATAAATTGAAAAACAACTTGAAAAGGGGTTCAAAAATTGAGAAATGAGATCGATACAGTGGAAATGTTACAGAAACAATATTGGAGTCATTTAGTATTTTTAAAACCCTATTACACATCGATATGTAACCATAATTTCTTAGTTTGATGGAACTTTTCATTTGGATTTGTCATTCTTATTAAATGGGGTAAAAATAGAGAAATCAAATTTGTGTTACGAGGGAAATTTATGAAATTTATGAATCGACCACATTTTATGTTGATTTTATGTTTGTTCATAATGATTGAACAGATTGTTTTAGTATATCTAATATTTTTAAACGCATTCCAATTGGTCCTAACATAAGAAATCAATTTGGGTTTACGTTAATTCAATTGATAATGGACATCATTAATTTTGTTAAATGTCGAAAGAGATCAATTGTAAATTCCAATTTTAGATTGTATAAAACTAGAAAAGGTGATTTTTTGTTGATTTAAAATCCAAAAAAAGTGATTCAATTGGGGAGATACTAGATAAATACCTCTTATTGTAGGTAAATAATAGGATAATAACCATCATTTAATTTATAAAATATTTCAGTAAACCCAACATGAATCTAACTTGAAATTTATTATAATGATAAAATTACATTTTTATTGATTTAAAACAAGAAATATGTATGTCTTAGTGTCCAAAAATATAAAACATCATTTAATTTCCATTATGTAGCATGAAATCAATTGTTGATTCATTTTTATCATGTATAAGTTGAGCCCATTGAAATCAAATTTGCAGTGTGGTTGGATTGAAAGAAAGAAATAGTAAATGTATATAAAAACATGTTTCAAAGAGTCAAGTCTAAAAAATGACTTCAGATTATGAGCTCACTGCATGTTATATTTATGGAACATCAATTCCTACATCTAATAAAATTAAATAGTCGTTTTTCATTGATTTCAATATAATTCAACATTTCTTACAAGGTTTTAAAATATTTTCATTTTCATCTATTTCTATTTACTAATAATGAATTTTTTATTTCCTATTTCAACTTCAACATTGGACTTCTACTAATATGGTCAGCATTATAAACAATGTTTTCTTTTTTTGGATTTATCTTCTTTTTATCTACATATATGATTTATTCATCCCTAACATTACATGTGAAAATTACATTTCGACATTGAATAAGCCTTATATAACATAAAAAAATTTCAAAATTCTGTTCACACTGAAATCATTTATTTAATATATAAAATTATGAAAATTATTAAAAATAATATTTAAATGAAAATAATATTGAAAAAATATATGGGAATATTTAGATAAATAAGATGTTCAGATTATGGGAAACATTGTTCATATCGTTCACTTGAAAAACATAGATACCTTTAACATTTTTTGTAAAATAAAATTGTGTATTTTTTGGAATGTGAAATGAAAATTTCTTTTAAGATAGTTTTTAAAATTACCAATATGGTTAAATAGTTATTTAAAAAATAATAGAATATATGTTAAATAAATTTTAAACCATTGTAGAAAACATTTTTTGTTAGGAAAATGAACTTCTATCCAATGAATAAAATAATGTTATATTTTCATAAAAAAGTGATTTCAAATATATTATGTTCCAATGATTGGAAAAATGTTCATAATACTTCGAATTATTATGAATAAATATTTTGGGTTAAAATTATTTATAATTATTGATAGGTAGATCATTAGATTTAATGAATTCAGAAATAATCATAAATAATCTGGATAAATGACGAGAATATTACATAATACAATTAATAATTTGGTAACATTTCAATCATAAATACCATGAAAGAATGAAATTTAAAGAATATTATAATATCATGACAATAAAAAATGATTCTATCTCATGTAAAAGGGGATGTACATATAACTTATAAACGAGGATAGGTGCATAACATAACATATGTCTCATATAAGGAAAATTGAGACCAAAAAACCATACCACTCTGGTATCATTCGAACCCTAAACACCATGAATTGGATATCATAAAATGGATTCTTAAATAAATATAATTTATAGAAAAATAATCAAAAAATACATTAATGGGAATTACACATACCACCTAAAATTAATGGGTGGTGAATACAACATATGTCTCATAGAAGCAAACAAGTGAGATTGAAATCCCTTAGCACATGGGTAAATATTGACCTGTAAAACCTATTAAAGAGAAATACTAAAATATATATATAAATCACCATAATTTTCAAGATATGTTTCAGGAAAGGACCCATCATGGTCTAACCCGTGACTACTCTATACCTCCCTCGAATATTCAAGGGGATAGTGAAAATCGTCGGGTAGGCATATCCAATAAATGGAGGACATTACCATAAAGTACCTATACACGCATGCACACACACACACAAAAACCTATAACTCGACTAAATTATGAAATGTAAAATGATTGAAAACAATTCATTAATACATTTATGATATAAAAATAGTGTATGAATATAAACTATTGAATGCAATGAAACATGGGAAAATACAAGCCCATCCAAAAACAATAAGGAGTCCAACCCGATAAATTGGAAATGAATAAATTCAACTGAAATATACCAATAAAATCCATGTCTCTAAAAACACCATCTATGATCCAACCACTCCCTATCTTCCAAGGACACTGCCAATAGGGTCATCAATTATATAAGACACAACGTGTGCAGGGAAATCCCTTACATGTGTTAGTATAATAATAACCACTAGGAAAACATAGAACTATAAACTCAAAGAAACATGTATAGTAAGATTAATAGAAGATATAAACATTAATATAAAATTAAAATACTAAAATAAACTCATGAATGACACAATTCCACCAGAATATCATAACACTTAGTCAGCTATATTACTATGCTCAACGTAATGCTTATTCTGGGGGAATCCTCTCCACGATCCATGCTATCATTAGAGACACATGATGAAAATTAATAAATCTTTTTCCCCACCAAGAATTATCAATAGTCATTGAAGACCATGACACTCAAATATGGGTTCTTTCCATAATCCATTGGGGACCACACAAATATAGTCTAGCTAAACCCACTACGTAGGGTATTGTGTTCCAACAATACCACAAACCCAACCGATCGGACATACTTGATGTAAGATCAACACCATGCTCTAGGAGATCAATTAGATTACACAAAACCTACCTAGGTAACAAAGATAATGGAGAATCACGATATAATCTCATAGAGTGACAATACAACTGTATTTGAGACTCAATTACTAGAGGGTATCGTAATCCTATTATATGGATGTAATTGCTCATTTTAACCTCAAGGGAATGGAACAAGGGATCACACTCAATAGATAATGCTTAAAAATAAGTAAATGAAGAGCAATAAAAAATATTGAATGGGGGTGCACATTGTGTATTAGGGGTACACATAGTGTACTAGGGGTACACAATGTTTCTAGCTATCCCCAATCCCACTCATGTGGTAATGCCTCACACATCATGTAAGTCTCAAAATAAAAAGTGTGTAGTGATGACTCGACACCATCTTGTGTGTTGTTGGTTGTGTCTCTATAATTATGGCAATTTTCTTGTTCCATTTCTGGTACATGTGGTTGTGCCTCTATTTGAGTACACAACATTCCACTGGCCGTGTACTCATACCCATGACTTTATATTATTTGTGGTATATGATGAGTCTCATGGAGGGGTCAAACAAAATGAGATCGTCAACATAATCCTGAAACACTAGACTTTATTGAGAGAGTTGAATACAACATGTAATACCAAAATACACATCATGTTGCTCTCGATTTTCAAGTTCCATCATGATCTCTTTTGCATCATCCCACACAACAGTGGATCCAACACCCATTCCAGGACATGTAGATAGAATGTGGGCTAAGAATATACTTCATCAACATCTAGAATCGGGATTAAAATATGCTATAAAATAATATAAAAAGAAAAAACCATCACCACTTATCAAAATCATGAATAATAGAGGAAAAAAATCCAAATGTTCTTCTCCTGATCATCCATTCCACCATCACACCTCAACCACACCATCAATCAAAAACTTCTCCTGCATTATAAATCTCATTTGTTGAATAACTGGCCTCTATGGATAGATTACTCGGGATTTTTCAATCCATGGTCCAAAATAAAATCACATGAAAAATCTGTGAAGAACTATGGGGGAGAAAAAAAAGTCATAAAATGTGAGGAATGAACCTAAACATTTTATTGATTCGCCTTGATCCATTTTCATTGAAGGAAATGAAAGAATATTCATAAAAAAATGAAAAAACAAAAAATTCAGTAATTTAATTCTTCCAAAAATGCACGTATCAATTCTATAAATGGAACTAATTTGCATTCATTCTGGATTATGAAATAGGATGGAAAACACATAGTAAAACATCCCACATGGATTTTGGGTTGATCATTGAAATTTAAATGTCATGTTTTTATTGTTGATGATATCAACAAACTCTGCTATTGCAACAATCGACAATATGATCATAATTAGTTGTCTTTCACCATAAAATACATCTTCCATTGGTCTCTATGTCTCAATATATTAGCATTAAAAACTATATAAAATGTATATCAACATACTTATAGAGGAAAATAGTCATTACATAAATTTTTTTAAAAATTAAATTAATTAATTCCATTTATTTATCTTTTTGATGAATTTTCACAAAGTGCTTGAACTGAAAAATATTATGTTGCTCCTTGGGTAAAACCTACATTTGGAACTCAAGTGTGCCAAAACATTTCTGATATGAGCCCACATTTGGGAGTTATTACACATATTTTAGGAAAAGTAAACATACATACAATTTAATATATTTGATATATTTCAATAATTTATTCCAGGAACACCGTGCCTCACAATCGCACCGCATCTCGATGAATATTCTTGAAAATAGTCAATTTAATATACAAAAATAATATATAGAAATTAAAAGTCATTAAATTCTCCACATCATATTTATTTTCATCCAAAGAAACCTATAAAAAAATTGAGAGTACTGGACTCAAATATGGGTCTCCCACTCCAAGGTGCTATCAGGATGATTTTTCATTCCACCCTTAGTCACACAAAAGGGGAATGGACCACCCATGAAGAATCCTCTCATACTGATACATGATCTCCACTGGGTACTCATGAATGTTTACTCCATCCTCAGTTTCCTTCATACCCCTGTCAAAAATGTGTGATAGTTCATTCATATGCCTCCTGAGCTGTGACAAATAAAAGATTTTGTGTACCCATTCACACTACAATGGTAGAGTTAAGTGGCATGTCACCTTTCTAGATCGATGAATTATATGGAAGACAATAATGAATCTTGGAGATAACATTCTACTATACAAAATTCTCCTCAATCCATGTTATGTTGAGACCCACAAGAACACATGGTCTCCCTCATAGATCTCTAGTGGTATCCATTATTTGTCCACATAATAATTTTAATATCCATGTGATGTATTCATCATGTTATAGATTATTTTTTCATTTAATGTAGTTTCTCACACCAACTCTAGGCCCATGATTGTTGACATTCCAAGATAGTTCTAAAAAATGGTGACCTATTGGGAGACCCATACAATTCCTCAAATAGAACCATACCAATGGTGGAATGGTATATGTTGTTGTGTGTAAAATCCACCAAGGTTAGGTGATCCTCCCAACTATATCCATAATCCAACATGAAAGCCTACAACATTTTCTTTAAGACCTATCTGGCCTTCCCTATCTGACCATTAGTCCAGTGGGTGAAATATTTTGGTGAATAACAATTGATTCCCAATGGCCACTTGCATGCCCCTCCATAACATAGATTTGAAGTGAAAAACATAATCAGAGATGATTTATAGGTGATCTACATTGAGTTGAACAATCCTCTACTTGTAGAGGCATCCAGAAATCTATATTGGACATTTCTCCCTAAATTTACAAAGTGGGGTTACTTGGTGAGTTATTAGATGTTACCTATAGTGCATTTTTTCTTCAAGATATATGATGAATTTAAATCACAATTTCTAGGTATATCTAATCCCACTTCATGTTTTTCACCTCAAGGGCTTGATCAAAACCTACCTAATCATGGTTATTAGCCTTAACATTATAAAAATTGTGGCATTAAGAGAAAAAATATTTGACTTTATTATTCATGTTTTTCCCCAAAATAGACATCAATGGTCCCACTACATATTTTCAAAACCTGGATTTGTTACCAATGTTGATGTATGAAACTCCAGCATCACCTAGTCCCATAACATTTTTGGTACAATCCTCCATCCTCGGAAAAGGATAACATATGCCCCACCATCTATGTATCCATCAATAACATGAGTAGTTGATATTTGAGTAAATATGGGATCTCATTCGGTATCTTAATGTTGAACATTATAGAAAAACTGTAAATGAGGTGGGGGTAACATTCATCAAATGATAATATGAAGCAATATTGTATTCCACTGAGGAAAACTACAATGAGGATAAATTTTCTAATGCCTGAACCATAAACTAAGAACAAGATCTCCTGTTGAGAGCATATGACACCATGTTCCCCTTCACAGGATTATAGAGAATACTGAATTCATTTTCTGGGAGGATCTATAGCCATTATCATTGTATCACATTAATATCATTTATTTAGAATATATACTTAAGACTATTATAGATTGATTAAATGATAAATCCCTCACCCATCAGGTTGTGTGTCCACAACATTAGTGAATAGAATAATATTACAAACAGGAGATCATGGGTTTCGTAGTTTTTCTCATGTGTTCTCAAATGACATGAAACATAAGTAATAACTACCTACCTCTAGATTAGACCAAAATTATTTTTGGCCCCTGATGCATCAGAAATCACTACATTCAAGACACCCACCTCAGGAAGTCACAAGATGGGAGCATTCGTCAACCTCTACCTCAACTTCTAAATTCAATACTAGAACCATTAAATCCATATGAAATTCATCTCCTATTGGGTCAAGGTGGTGAAGGGTGAAACCACAGTAATAAAATATACTACAACCCTTTATAGTACCTCTACTACCCAAGGAAACTCCACACCTTGATAACACCTTTTAGAGGATCCCATGCAAGCACTACCGCACCATTTTCTAGGTCTAATGCCAGTTCATCCACATAGATGAAGTGTCCCAGAATGTGGAACTATCTAATCCAAAACTATGATTTCAAGAGCTACAAATTATTTCGGTTCCCTTGGAGTGTGTTCAACACCATCATCAACTGTTTTACATTCCCCTCATAGGACACTGAATACATTAAGATTTCATCGATGGAGACCACCTTGAAACATTTTTAAGAGGGATGCAATATCAGATTCATGATTCTGATTAACACTCTTGGGATTCATCTTGCCAAATAGAATCACAAAGTACTCATATTGACCATAGGTCATCTGAGTAACATATTATGTATATCGTCATCACTTACTACTGGTGATAGCCTGATTTGAGGTCAATCTTCTGGAACCATCACACCACTCTCAACTAAACAATAAGGTTTAACGTCAATCAGTAGTGGATACATATTCATCATGGTCACCTAATAAAAATAAAAACTGATACATTTCATTATGTTCATATATTCTATCATGGGTAACAACATGGTGGTTGGCCATGGAGGAACATTAGGTCTCACAATTTAATTATCTAGCATTTACTCAAAATTCACCCTCAACTCTAAATATATATGATAGAGATAATGATACTCTGGTGTATATAGGAAATACATCCTCATACTCAACCACCACTATAGGAAACAGATTGCATGACAAATACCATAATCTAAGAGTCAATATATTCAACTAGTGAGTAATAAACTTCATCCTCATTTTCTGGATCTCATCATGATCCACCAGGGCTTCCTTTTATCCAAAACTGGAAATCCATGTTCTGTCATTATGGAAAAACCACATCCTATTCCTAAAATAGTAAATATGGGAATGAACTATGGGTTTCAATTATATACCTAAGATTACATTATAAGGGATCATTAATTTTATAAATAAATCAAATACAAAACTCTCACCTCCATGAATCTGATTTCACTATAATCATAAGTGTGCGGTTTCTGAGTCACTCTATAATGGAGTCCTCAAGCACAATGGTCGAGCCAATGTATCAAATCAAATTCCTAAGTCCCGAACCGGAAAATTGGAAAGGAATGAATGACTCTAACTTCTGTATATCAATACTATATCTAAATATTAAAACACATAAATGAAACTTGGAATCATATTTATAGAATCAGGATTATAAGCCTTCATAGCCTATAGCTGGCCTTATCCCTTACAAAAATATCTCTGAGCCTGGTGTGGACTACCTGGTGGTGGTGGTGGTGATAATAGGATGAATGTTCATCCACCTCCAACAACTTTGATGGCCCCTCTTCACTGTCATCCACCATGTGGACCACCCTGGTCCTTCCTCTGCCACTTCCTTGATGGTCCCTCGACCCTCTCATAATCAGTTGTATGGAGGGTTTGAAAATTCCTGTGATTGATTTCCTCAACCATCACAAGAGAAATAAAACCTCTCCCATTGATGATTGGATCCACCCAAAGAGAATTGCAGTACTAAACTCATGTCCTCAAATCATCTACTGAAGCATTTAACCTGCTATGGTCTCTAAGAAATTTGTTTTCTACCTTCTATTGAGGTCTCATCTACTGTTTGACCACTACATGCACCCATTTTATGTACCAAATATTTCAAAATAATATATACTACCAAGAATCTCTCAACAACCCTTGTAACAGATTGAATGAAAAGGTATACCAAAGAATCCTTGATGTCAAGGTGTAATCCATGACTAAAGGCCTTAGATTTGAAGAAATAGTATTTAACTATACCTAAGGATTAAAAATATAGATCTATAATCCTCATGGATTACTCTATCGCAATCAAACATCCTACATTAAATAATTAATATACTAGATGTGTAGTAATCACCACATGTTTAGATAGGTCTCCACTCAGAAGAGACACAGAAAGGATGGCTAATAGAGAGTTATCTCATCATTTTATTGAGTTTCTAATATCCACCATCATCCAATAGATCCCTTAAAAAGGCTCTCCCGATGGAAAAACATATGATTTATATGCATCGACACAAGGTAGAAAACGCGAGTGACTACCTCTATCTAGTCCTCAACCACCGGATTATCTGGATGACCCCAAAACCTAGGAGGTTGCTACGACTAAAACAAATTCAATGCAATAAACCTAGATTTATCCTCGAGTGGTATAGCTAGAGCATGATGATTCTAAAATGGTGGTTCTATATCTAGTAAAACACATAAATTTGATTTCTCTAGTACATGCTGAAGTATTGATTCCTCCTCACTAGGAGGATCATCCAAAGGATCATGTAGTGGACTCATGAAAGGCTATCTTCATGGAGTCATCCTAGCAAAAAATATTCCATGGTAAAAGATTATATATGGGGAGATTACTCAATAAGGACATAAAAAACACAACAGATTACTATATGATTCATGTACCAATGTTTCCCCAATATCATATTCTTATATGTACCAATTTGAAAGGCAGGTTTTTAGATTCCTAGTGTATGGATACGTCAACCACTACACCAACACTAGTGTCCCTAGCCAAAAATATGATCTCTATGCACTAGAAACTAATCCCTCAACTAATATCACAAAATATGGTCCTATGTAGATCCAGTTACATCTGATGCCACTCCTTAATGACTCGAGCCACCAGGGTCCAACCCATGACTACCCAAGGCCCACCTCCAATATGTGAGGGGATGGAGACCAATGCCGAGTGGGAATATCCCCCAAATGTGAGGCGTTAGCCTAAATTTCTTACACACACTGACACATCTCTATTCCAACACAATTATGAAATATAAAATTACTGAAACTAGTGAATGTATGAATCTATGATCCCACAATATTGTACAATAGTATAGTACTGAAAGTGTAAAAATAGGTTAAATATAATCCCAATTGAAAACTATAAAGATAACATCCTACTCCAATGGTATGGAATAATTTCATACGAAATCTCTCATTAAACACGTTATTTTGACAATATATAGTTTTTATATACCCTCTCCCTATCATCCTCAGACACCATCAATAGGGTCTTCATCGACATAACCCATGACACATGCAGGAAAATCCCATGTAGGTGTGAGTATAA
Organism: Viscum album; assembly: GCA_963277665.1. Classification (NCBI taxonomy): domain Eukaryota; kingdom Viridiplantae; phylum Streptophyta; class Magnoliopsida; order Santalales; family Viscaceae; genus Viscum; species Viscum album. The sequence goes on along the minus strand of OY728156.1, from coordinate 1,703,259,166 downwards.
CAATACCTAGTAGGACAACCAAAAACTCTAAACACAATGAACCAAGTATATTAAAGTCAATAAAATATATACAAATTAATGTATAAAATAAACACAAACATATACTCATGAATGATGCCATGACACTTTGATATGAAAACGAACTACCATCCATAGGATAATGTTCGAAGCAATGATCATTCTAGGAGAACCCACTACAAAATCCATGATATCATTGGAGACACTTGATAAAGAGGTATATATCTTTGAGGAACACCCATTAAAACTCAATGGTTTAAGAAAAACCTAATACTCCGATAGTGCGTCACGCCCAGAACCGATGTGGGACACCAAAAACCCAATATGGAACAACCCACTACTTAAGGGATCATGTTCTAATGATACCAATAACAATATTGATACATCCTTCAAGATGGAGGAATAAATCCCCCTCATTGAGGTCACGTTGATTCCATAAACCCCACCTAAAGACCATAGAAAATAATAAGTCACACTCGAGTCTCACAAAGGGACACCACCACTCTATATAAGACACAACCACTAAAGGGTACCCAATCCTGTGATATGGGTGTAATATCGCATTGTAACCTAGAAGGGAATAGACCAAGGGAACACACTCAACCATAAATTGGTCTAATATAAGGAAAAAAAGTGATAAAAACACTCTTAAAGGGTGGTACATGTCATCTACTAGGTGTACACAACATTTATAGATTTTTGAAAGCCTTTCCATGTGATATAACCTCACACATTATGTTTGTATCAACATACATAGTGTAGAAGAAGCAAACTTTGTGTATATATCACATGGCTCATTATTACGTGTCGTTGGTTGTGTCTATTTACCAGCCCTTATATAGGTAGATTTGTTTGTGTCCATGTACATGGAATACCACTAGTTATGTACTCCTTACCATGTTTTTTTACCCTCTAAGGTACACATCGAGTCTCACAAATTGTCAGACACTGTGTGATAGGGGTCACACAATTTGTGATATATAACTTAATCCCAAGACCCTAGATGCCACTGAGAGGGGCCCATATGGTGTGTAATCCTGAAATACATGTCGGGTTTCTCATAATTATCCAGATCCAAAGGGATACGTTACATGTTGTTATGCACATCACTTAAGATGATGCCAATGCCAAAACCATTAGATCAAAGGTGGCCAATCCTTTCCATCATCACTTGTTGGAATCCATGTTCAAATATTCTTTGAAAATAATTTGTCAAGAAAAACATGTCACTGTACATTTAGTCTAAGAAGAAATAGAACTATAAATCCATCTTTTCTTCTCTTGATCATCCACAACCTTGATCACCCATCACCCACACCATCGATGAAAAATTGATACTATAGTGTCTAATAGTTGCGATAATGAATGGTCATGATACCATCATATTATGTTTATTCATTTAACCATTGGAAAAAATAAATTCCCATGATGAACGTTAAATGAATACAGAAGAGAAACCAAAATCCATAAAAAGTGAGGAATGAAACTAAATATTTTTTCATTTTTTTGTGATTAATTTTTGTAGAATGAGACAAATGAAATGGGATAAATCAAAATAAAGAAATACAAAATTTTATAAATTTATTTCTATAGAATATGCGAATAACAATTTTGTTCATGGAATTGTTTAATTTTCATTTGGGGTTAAGAAACAGGTTGGAAAAAACATAACCAAATGTCATACCTAGTGTTTTTATTAATCAGTGCTGAAGATTGATTGTTTTTACATCATTCATGAGATCCAGGAACTCTGTTGATTCATTGATCAATGATATGATACAAATCTATTATCGATAACCAAAAGTACTCTCCTCCAGCAATCTCTTGGTCTCCAAGGTTTAGTAGCCAACCCTAGGTAAAAACATATAACATCATAGTTGTTGGGGAATATAAATGATTCGTGAAAACAAAAAAATAATATAAATTTATTGATGATTTTTTAGTTTTTCTGAGTAATGACTTTTTGCATAGTTAACCTGCACCAACAAAGATTATATTGCGCCTAGGATAAAACCTGCTTTCTAAACTCAATGGTACCCCTAGATTTTTTATCCAGTCCCTGGATAACGATTTATTCATCCTTTTCAAGAAATCTACTTGTACTTCACTTTAATATATTTAATAAATTTAAATCATTTATTCTAGGAAAAACAGTCCTCAGAATTGCACATCATCTAATCGCCTTATCTCAAAAATAATAGATATAATATAAAAAATAATACACTAAAAGACAAGTAATTACAAGAGAAATCAAAAAAATAAATTGATAAAATATATATACACTAAATAATTTTAATATTTGGTGAATATGGAATGTGTCTCATAAAAGTAAAAAAGTGTTACGTAAATCCTTTAACATATGTCTTGAATTACTTCACTCCTACTCAAATCTCCATTATAATTGAAATTTGTTTACTATACATAAAATAAGAAACCATATTTTTATATATCATACCATATATGATTTATTCATGATATTTTTTTGTATGTTTTTCAACAATTTCATGTTAATGATATTTTTCCTTGAAAAGCATCTTTTCTTTTCATTCATGCTTTTATTTGTAAATTGTGTTTCTCTTACTTTGATCACGGTTCCATCATATTCATAATTTTAACCAATATATTATTATCATATGCATTCACATATATGTTTCATTTTACTTTATTAAATGTTGATATTAAAAATGAATATCACTATTCACGAAGATGGAAACTTGTATGTATGCATGAATGATGATTCCATTATCTTGATGGATGGAACATATGAAAATTAACTAATTATTACCATTTAGTGAAAAATTATAATTTCATATATATCACATATTTTATTTAACATAATAATAATTACCTTCAATATAAATTTTTAGTTAGACTAAACCACATTGCTTCACGAGGATGTAGTCTGCCATACAGAAGAGCGATATTAGAATATCTCACACATAATCAAAATTATAATGTAAAATGTAATGTTATATTTATTGAAGATAAATAATGATTAAAGCATAATATATATATATATATATATATATATATATTAAATTCATCATTATAACAATAAATGATAATAGGTGATGGAAAATGAACAATGTCGGTTCGCAAGGTGGTAGTCTGTCAAACACACAATTAACCGTTTTTTTTTATTTGATGGACTTTTATAGGGATATATATTTTAAAATTATATAATAAATTATGTATTAAATTAAGATAATGATGATCTTATATGATTAATTATACATAAATTTTTATGTAGTTATAAAAATAGATAATATAAAAACACATAATTAAGTAATATACCTCCTTTTCAAGAACTCCTTTAGGTGTACAACTAAAACCTTCCTATGAGAGATCCATAATAAAAATAAGTAACCACATTAGGTATGAGGGAAGTGATAAAGGGTCTTGGGAACCTATTTTTTAACTAAATTTTTCATTTTTATGGAGGGGAGATATTTGGAGAGTTCCTTTTATAACCGTGGAAAAGAACCCATTTTGAAACTACATAGGAATTTCTAAAAAAAATCATATTTTCATTCTCATTAAAAAAGATAAAAAATGAACTTAAATAATATCTTGGGAATTATAACCTTAATATATGTCAGAAAAATAGGATATTGAAATTTTTTGGTTCATTTTTAAAATTATACAGTTTAGTTTAACTCTTTGGTAAACCCATTCTTACCTAACTAGCGGTAAATAATTATTACTATTTTAACTATTAATTATGTAAAAAAATTAAGATGACCATATTAGATATTATATTTTATTATTATTCCAAATATGGAATAAATTTTAAAAAATTCAATTCACCTCATCAAAAAAATTAAATTTTAAACAAACCCTAGTGAGGTAATGGAAATGTTGGTTTTCAAGAAGTGCATTTTTCAAATAAATAATGATTTTATATTAATACAATGAATAATTATAATCATTATATGAATATAAAATTATATTTATTTATATATAATTTATATATTATATTTTAAAAATTACGCATTAGGTATTACATTAATTAATTAAAATAGAGAAACATTATTCTTATTAAAACAGTTTTGTAAAAACATGTTTTTTAAACTCAAAAATGAACTTAAACTAAGAAAAATATAAAGATGATTCTAAAGTATTTAAGTGGATTAAATATTACTCAAAAATAGATATGTTTATTTAAAAAATAATGTGGAATTTAAATTACATAATTCATTTTAAAGATATGATTGTTTTATAATTTTTACTACTTTGCACAATTTAAAAGAAATATCAATGTTATAAGAAAAATACAAAAAATTTACCCTAATAAATTATTATATGAAAATTCATAAATTTACTATATTCTTATGTGATTGATTTTCTATATTTTTGAAAATTTTTATATTAATATATGTTTGAAAAATGAAATGATTATTTGTTAGAAAAATACAGTTTTAAGCATAGAAATTGGATTCATTCCAATATCATATCGATAAATATATTAGATATATTATAAAATATTTGATTGAAAATATAATATATATTTTCTTTTAAAATTATTCTCATATATATATTTATTAAATTTATTAAGATAAAAAACATTTTTGCACATATAAATAAATTTTGATAAAAAATTATTAATTTTCAATTTCTTTATTTTCATATTCAATTCATTAATGACCCCCGAAATAATATCATACATATTTAATAAATATATTATTATAATTTATTTTATCCTATTTATTACCATAATTCGAACAATATGGAAGAGATTTTAAAATTTAATAATAATTGTATGTCATGTTTTGGTAAAGGCTGATGTTGCATTTAGCACAAGATAAACTCAGTGTGGGGATATTGAAATAATTAAATTTAAAAAAATTAATATCATTAAATATCTTGATTTAAAATTATTTTACAAGGACCAGAACTAATTATTTATAAATAAATGAAAAATGAAGGAGCTGATATTTTGAATGGTAATTTTACAATGAAATATTAATAAACGGTTAATAAAAGACTATAGTTAAACAAAATATGGTATTAAAGATATGTGTATCATATTAAAATAGATTTTTTAGACTCATATTTTATATAATATATTTACAAACACATACAAGGAAAATGAGTCACGAGGTAAGGGGTTTCAGAACATAATTTCCATTCACTATGTTAAACTTCTCATTTAATAATTATATTATTCCATGAATATGTGTGAAATGACCTATTATTGTTTTTACACATATATTTTTTGAATTTAAATTTGGAACACATATTTACTTCTTCAATTCATTCTCATTGTAATAATAATGTCATTATTGGGGTTTCTCGTCTCACATTTACTTCTATGAGACTTATGTCATATTCAGCACTTATTAATTTTTTGGGGTATATATACTACCTCATTATTATGATATTTAATGAATCATATTATCTTATTTGAATTTAAATTTTTATTTTATGTTATTTATTTCATGGGGATTAATACTCTAAAGTTGAAAAGGTGATATGGGTTTATTTCACTATCTCATTCTTTATTCGAGACGGTTCTGTTTATTTCCCCCATAGTGTATTTGTTTGATATTTTATCTTAATCTCAAAATATTTTTTCTCTATTGTTCATAAAATAATAATGTAATAGTAAAATTTTCCAACATATTTTTGATTTTATTTTTGATAAAATTCTTTTAAGAATAACTGATATTATTTATCTATTCGGTCTAAAATATTATTTCTTCATAAGCATGTTTTCTAAAAATGTTATCAAAAATATTTCCAATATTCCCATTTTATTATTAAAATTCATTTTTTAATTATGATTGAGTTTAAAAAAAATATTTTAAAATGATTCTTACTATCATTTTCATAATAATTCTAATTTTGTTTTTACTAGAAATGGTAATGGAATCATTGTTAAAATTCATATGAAAAGAATTGAATATCCCACCATCATGACCAATGAATGATTGAAACACTCTTTTATACGTTTCAATGTTTATTTTCAAAGAAAATTATTTTTACAATAAATTTTTAATTTTCATTTTTTAAATGATATTTTCAATGAGGAAAGGTTATTTTCCTAAAGTATATTTATAATGATATCTTTATGGAATTCATATTCTTAAATATCAATTTCCCTTACTCTAATCATGTTTCAGTGGATATATTTTTTAATTATTCCATCCTTATTATCATTCTAGATGTATTAGGATCATTTTTATTATGGATGTAATAGTTTGATAACATTCAACATATCTATATATACAATTTATAAATATGTTTATTCATTAAGGAAAATATTTAAGTTTTGTAAGATAGTTTTTCAATAAAATGTTTTTGTTTTTTATGTTTCTATACTTTCATATATGGAATATGATTTACTAAGTATATGATATGTGTGGCCTACTATATCCCCCTGATGTAGTGTTATGTCTCATGAGACAAACAAGTTTGTTCATTTTTTCGAGGTTATTCCCATTTTTGTAATATGTCTTCACACAATTACATGATAGTATTTTTATGATGTCTAACATTATTTATTACCTCATTTGGAAAATTTTAATTGAGTTTCATGTGATTGTTACAATAGATACAATATAAACCAATATGTCTTAGGATTATATGAATTTTTATAAGGAATTATTTGATCGGTATTTACATGGAATTATTTGATCATTATATTTTTTATTATGATCATGCTTCTCGTTAAATAGAATCTGTTATATTTATTTACCTTACCATATTTATTATGTCTTATTTATTCATGATTTCATCATTTGTACACATAATCATAAATAGAATTCGATCTCTCCCATTTCATATGTTTTTCCTAGGAATCCAAGATGTTTATTATGATTGATATGAAGGGTTATAAAAAAGTGGACAATGTCGTTCCCAATGAAATTATATGTTCCATTTTTTTGTTCCAAATGAAATTTGGGATTTATTTTTATATCATGGTTACTATGGCTAATAACCTTTTCAGTGCACCATGTTGTCATTAATTTAATAGATATACATCATAACATTTAATCCACTTATAGTGTTCTACTGGTATCAGGGTCATTACACATAATGAATATGGCATTGAAATTCATGATTTCCCAAATTACTTTACAAACCAAACCACAAGGTTGGATCTAATACCATGAAGTATATTATAGTTAAACTATTATACTGTAATATATTGAGTGAAGGAGATCAGAACCCGATTTAAAGATATCCAAGCTTAGTAATATTATTGTTATGTAAAAATAGGAAACAAAGAACTATAAACCGTACATACCTTACATCATAGATTCCACTATATCATCCCAATTTCCATTATATTTATTAATGAATATAATCAAGGGAAACCATATGATATCCCCTTTTCATGTCATATTTTTTAGGGTGAAATGACTCATCTAATGTGAATATGGGATCTATTCATTATCCAATGAATTTATAGTGTTACAAGCACTAAAGAGAAGAATGATAAGACCATACGGTAGTAGGGATTCGTGGAAAACATCATGAAAACCTAATACTCATCACTTTCATCATATTTCAATGGAATTTTAATTAATTTAATATTACCCATAAAAGAATTTACTATTACAAATTTGTATATCTTTTTTCCAAATTATTAAATCTGATGATTTAATGGTCTCCCTTTCATTACAAATCTCTTAATTTTCCATCAAATGGTAGACATTTCAAAGAGTTTTTGAAAAGTGTAACTCAATATTTTTATACCCATACATGTCATGGGATTCTTGTGAAGGTAAAACCATATTATTTCAATGGTGTGGATGGGTATTAGCATGAATTTTAATATCATGACTAGCATTATGATAGGAATCCCGAGGTAACCCATGAATTTGATATATAGATATTAATTTATATTATTTGAATATCCAATACATAAGATTATAATGCAACCTAGAACCATAAAGTGTTATTTTCTTTGGAAAATAGTTACATAAAAATAATTGTTTTGTATATTCTTCATTATATCACATAAATCTCTTCTAATTCATTACCATTCATGACACACCTTAAATAAAATCATTATTCACAACATGGGGAAAGTAACATAAGAATGTTTTTTCATAGTGGATAAGTAATTGTAAATAAAGGGTGATATGAATAAATGGTAAAATTAAAACATAAGATATGTATAATGGTGTCAGTTTAGGATTATAACATATAACGATTATACATAATCTATCAAGGATCATAATCTTGAGTATTGGAATAATACATTTGCATTTCCAAATAAACGAATCATAATAGTGATAAATCATCATAATTAACTAATTAGCCAATAAATAAAATTTAAAGCATAAAAACTCATTAAATTTCATTGACATAATATTCATGGAAACCATATCATAAGTCACGGTTAACCCTATAGACCAAAAAATCATAGTGTATCAGGATTCACCAAAAGATACACATATCGTAATGAACCATGCATCTACAACTATAACCCATATCATTATGGATTAGGAATCACCCCATGTATCTTATATTATAGTGTATATGACATTACCACCCATTTTCTAATGTGGATCTGGAATCCCTACCTATTTACCATAGTGGATCGATCTCATCAACTTGTTTCATGTAATTATAACTTTTCATATATAGTTCAACCCAATGAATTAGGGGAACATATAATTTCTACTATAATAATAAAATAATCATAATATATTCATATTTGTTCCAAAAGATTAAAAATAATTCATTATATTAGCATGCCCTAACATATGTAATGAAATGCAGTTTTAAAAACATTATAATATTTCATCATTGTATGAATCATGAAATATAAATAAATTAAATAAGTTGTATTCATCATAATAATAAAATATACATATAATGATTATGTATGGAATCATTGGATAATTTCACTAATATATAATAATTTATGTCAAAGGATACGATCATAGATAAATGAATTCCATTAAAAGACCACATAAATATTTCATGAGGAAAATATACATTTTATTTTGGAATCCTTAATTTAAAATATATATATTTCAAAAATAATATTGTAATCAATTTCTTTTAAAATATCCATTAAAAAAATTAAATGATGAAATAAGTCATGAAGTGGTCATGATTGATTTAATTTCCCTTAAGGATGTAATTGTTAAAATGATGATTTTATTCAAATATTCCTTAAAAAGTATACCATTCATAATTGGCTAAAAATATTATTTTTAATTCATTTTATAAGAAATCATATATTGATAAAAAATAATTTAAATAATTATTGGATAATAAATAAATAAAATATTGAAAAATTATTTAAAATCATGTATATGAAAGAAACTTTTTTTACATCTAAAAGAGGAGAAATAAGGATGATGTTTATTATAACCTTTTCTGAAACATTTGGGCATAAAAATAGGAAAAATTGATACTAAAATAAAAAAATTATAGAAAAATCCAAAATATATGAAAAATAATATGGATATATCATAAATTTTGTTATATAATTTCTTAAATGATTATTCAGGACAAAACAATCCCTCTTAAAATATGATCGAAACCTAACTCCATTACTTCATTTCTCGTCTTTCATTTTATATGTTTGATTCACATGTAAAATAAATCAATATTTTTATATAAATATATTGCAAAACAATACCCGTATATATATATATATATATATTACCATATATGATTTAATTACAACATATTATCACCAGTTTATTAACAATTTTTAATTAAAATCATTATGCGATGTGATAACTTCGTTGTTACATATAATATGATAGATTTTCCATAATCTCCATAACATTAATCATTTTATGAGTTTCATATGAAATCATTTAATACACTTTTATAACTATTAATATTTCTAGATGATGAGAAATCAATTACATCACTTTGGGGAGACGGTGATTTGCACGTATGCATGATTGATGTTTTGAATGTTAAATGGAAGGAATAAAAGAAATGAAAATAATAAATTACATCAAAATATTCAGTATTATTTTAGAAAAATAGTAAATTTTTATTAAATATATCCTTATTACCATAAATGTTAATTGGTTTTCTAAAATGGTACACATCGCTCCATGAAGGCGGTAGTCCACTCCTACACATGAGTGATTTGTCGATTTCTATATAATGTAAAGTATTTAATAACGATGGTTACATAATAATAATAATTAATTATAATTAATAAACTTATTTCATTATTTTATAGTAGATACCATTTATTTATATGTGGTAAATGACAAAATAAAATTGAATGTACTATTTTAAGAGTCAAATCACTTCATTTAGAGACGTCCAATATCTTAAAACTTATTAATTGAAATGATGGTATTTAGGAATGACAATAAGCGCTATTATGCGGGGAAAGAATATAAGATCAAATTAAGATATGTATTGACCAAACTATAAAACTCAATGTTTTTAAATAATTTAGGATAAGTGGTTCTCTTTTCTATGTGATGGTAGGGGAAAATTTTGTATTGGTTAAAGTATTAAATCAATATAAATTAATTATTAGGTATAAGATTCTTTAATTTTATATATTTCAAATATTAGATGAGGTTATGTCAATTAACTCTCAATAAATAATCGTTAAACAAGTTTTTGTGGTGGGTTGATAAATATATCATAGTTTTAACAAACAATTAACGTATATTCAATTACCATAAAATGAATGTTTTTTAATGATAAAGGGCCAATAATTTTACCATAAAAATAAAACTAACCAATTAACGAAGCACATTGATATGTGAATCCAAATCTCATTCACATTGATGAATATAGTATTTTTATTAATTTTTAAATAATTTCTTAAAATAAATTACATTATAAAACTTCATTAATGTGTTTATTGGGTCTATTACTGTCATTTGATATTAAGTTCATAGAAATAGTAAAACGTTTCGAAAATAAACACATTCTAGATCCCAAATATATTATAATTACTGTCACTATTTCATCCCTAAGAAATTAAAATATTTTATCATGAAAAAAATTAATTCAAATATCATGAAAACATCTATAAACTAACTTATCATTTTTTATAATCATCAAAATGATTTAAATATGTATAAGTAAAGAGAGTGAAATTCTGTAAATATCATTTTATTAAAAAATTATAAAGTTACCAGGAAATGAATTGTGGCACCAAGTTTACATATTTTCATAACAGAGATTTTTTTTTGCTAAGACCCACTCATTCAATAGTCTCATGTAATGTGGGAGATAAATTTCAAATGCTTATCAAATTATTTTAACACTATTTTACCAATTTTACCATTACTGACGTGAAAAATATTCCCCTAAATTACTTTTCATAGTAAAAAAATAAATGAAATATACTTTCCAAATTTGATCCACTAAATACAAATATTAAATACATTTTTAATTAATCAATTTATATAAATTAAAGAAATCCATTTTAATATAAGAGAGTACAACAAAATGAAAATAATATTTGTAAAAAAATTATTTTTAAAAAAATAAAATAATATTTCATCAAATTCATGGATATTTATTATTAAAATGGAATTGATTAGAATATAATAAATATAATGGATGAATTTTCACTTTAATACGAAATCCAACATAGAATTAAACATTAAAATTATGTAATTTAATGAAATTAAAAAAGAGTGTTTGAAAATTCTGTATTTTTCAAAATTCATTGAATAATGAATTAGTTCAAAAAATATTAACATATATTAAATTTTAAAATCTATTAAAACTATTATTTCAATTTTAACAATTAAATTTCAAAAATTGGTAGAAATTAATTATAACTTTTTTGAAAAAAATGAAATAGAAAACAATTCATGAAAAAAATAATGTTTTCTTAAAGCATAAAATGCATTTATAAAAAGTTATTTTCCGATATTATTAGAAATAATCAATAAATTTTTATTGAGTAGTAATATTATACATATATATCAATAATCTTATAAATCATATTCAAATATTTCAATTCAATGGTTAGCATATCACCGTCAAGGCCTAAACCTATTGTGTTGAGAGACACTCCTTAACTTAGATTTGGTATTAGAATATGTGTCACAAATGGGGGAGAGGTAGGTGGATGATGCATTAATCCCCCCCAAACCACCACCTATATATGTCCTACCCTATGATTGGTTTTATGGTGGCCATAATCTTGGATAAATGAATTTTATTTAATTGGTGACTATGAAATGCTATAAATTATTTTTTGTATTGTCTTTTTCATCTATATATTGTAATTAGAACTTATTAACATAAGTGTTAGCCACTATTTCATAGATTCATAATTCATATATAATTTATGAATACTATTAGATCATCTATATTTGACTCATTTTCTAGATACTCTTACAAGATGAAATAATCTTATCACCTAAATCTACCATCTGTGTGAGTTTACTCTATTAAGAGTGTGGTTTTCATAAAACCACCATAACTGAGATAAATAATTATGATGTCATAATGGAGGAGGTATAGTTATATAAATCCAATTAATTGGTGTATTTCTTCATCATTTTGTGATTTTGAGTCAATGATATGGCCCCTTTCACACCTCCACTACTGAGTGAGATATTCAGATAGAATGAGTAGGTCTAAAGAGATAGTTTGATATATGATATGTATGTTATTTAAATTTGAAATTAAGAATATTGGAATAGGTTTGATAATTTCATTCCATATGGAATCATTTATCTAGGACTTAGGAATACCAGTAGACCCTCTATCTATATCAGGTTCGTTAGAATCTTATAGAAGGAAATAATTTTATCACATATGTCTACCATCAATGTGAGTTTTCTATAGGAAGAGTCTATATTTAATGGGACCATATCCTGGTGAAGATTCGTCCATTTTAGGTCATTTTGGGTATGAAGTTGTTATTAAATGTACATGATTTGGTCAATTTCTATCATTCTTGGTTGGGATTTAGTCATATTATTGGGATAGTTTCACCTTTACCAATGAGTAGAATATATAAGAGAAATACGCAGGTCCAACCCATACGATATATTTTCATTACCCATTAATTGGTGAGATTATATTTTAGCATTGTGGATATTTTAATATATTCTATTCCAAATATGGGATGGTACATATATGTTTTCCTTTGAAATGTTACGAGGTTTCCCGCTGATATGGAGATCAATTTCACTCTCAACCAACATTTCGAGATAATAGTGATATATTCTGCAAAATATCTACTTCCCAATATGAGCTCAAGGATTTTATGGTTCTATATGAGCTATTATAGAATATTTTCATTATGAATCATCATCTCACATGGTATCTCTAGGTTTTTCTCCATGAACGATTATGGTAGCTTTTTTCTCTTTTTTCTTTCCACCATTAAGGAGGAAGGGAGCATTAAATTATCATCACATAAATATGGTGATAAACAAATAGAAATTATTACTGAAAATGTCTAGAAACCTATAAATAATATTATAAAATGTGTAAATTGCAAAAAATAACACATCTTAGAAAGAAGATAATCATGCCTAACATACTAGGTGAATATATAAGGGTAATACACTATGGAAACCCATGGGAATTAATTGGGAGAATGATTCATTTTAAAAATGTGTAAACCCATGTGGTGAATTATTTGGGGTATGGTGGAATGTGGGAAATAAACCGGTGGATAGTGGGGCTCTCAAAATCATTTAATACTAAAGTGTTAACATTGTATTCTCTTAAGTCTACTTTTAATAATGCCCCCTATCCGTAGTATTTTTAATACATGGAATCATAATAGTAAACACGTCTATAAAAAATAAATAGATGTAGTTTTTATATAATTCTTCAATGAATAAAAATTGTTTAAATCAAATATTATAATTCAATTGTGATTAACCACCACTATTTAATCCAATTATATAGAAAAAATTATTTTAATCATTTCAATTCTTTATATCATTATCTTCTACAAGGGTAAATACAATGAGCGAAGGGGTGATTTTTGGTATAATAGAATAAATCTGTACATTGTTTATAACTTATTTCTTATTTAAATAGAGCACTTATCTCTCTCATTACAATAGGAATGTATGAGAAAAAAACAAATAATAAACAAATTACTCAGTTTAACCTTAATTTGGCTAGTCCAAGGATTATACATAAGAAGTGTACTGATTTACTAATTATATTATACCACACTGTTGATATGTTGTTTGGAGCACAATCACAGTTCATAACACTTCACAATCAATAAAATTTTGAAGGCTTGCTACTACTTCAAAAAATTCTACTCTAGATAACATTGTACAATATGATTTACACCACATTGGGTTTGTTATGAAGCTCAAAATTAATCCAATTGACGAATAGTAATTAACCAAATAATTTTTGGTAAATTCCATCTGTGTGGTTTATGATTTATTTTTTTGAATCCTCAGAATTATTTGAAAATCTATTACCATTCTTTAAAATTGAAACCTTTCATGAATCCCTCTAAACATTCAAAAAACACCATTGGTTAGATTAACACATGATCATTTCATCAAATAATGCATAATATTTTGAGTTCATGTTAAATATAAAACAATAACAAAACCCTTTTTAGAATTCATATCATTTGGTTCTTTATTAAGTATTCATCTCTTTTAGGGGTGGTGTAACCACCTATTTATTGATATTGATTCCCCTTCATGAAAATCCAATGATCTCCACTAATCTCTGGGGAATTGTTTTACCTTTTTCAATAAATTATCAATATTTAATAAAATTTTCATCTAAAATTTTTATTTCATTATACTTCCAAAAAAATTGGAGTCTTAACGAAATTCTCTACAATTATGAAACATACCTCCATCACAAAATATACATTCCTGAATCATCCAATATTTCAATGATTTAATTCCCGTTTTATATATTAATTAGATATCCTTGATTGTCTATTTTTATGAGGCCTTCCTTTTGTCCAAAATTATGATCCTAAAAATTTGGAAAATGATATGAAATGATACCATAACATTGAAAATAACATTCATAGACTATCAATTTAAATAAACAAATACAAAAGTAGCATAAATTCCATTAGAGGTTTGTTATCTCAAAATCTACCCCTTTTGGTTTCATTATAACATTTCATCATTTTATACTACTTTAATAATTATATTAAAATATTTTTTACAAAAAATTTCCCTCCTCAACCATTTACCAAAAAAGGCATCATGTTACTATAGAAAATGATCAAGGATTCCCTCAACACATACTCTAATCCAACATGAAATTCATTGCAAATATTTTCATGTAAATAACTCAATTGTCCTATAATGTAGGACCCTCTATAATATTGTACAAATAGATTAACATGTGTATGTCTGGAATTAAATGGGTTAACCTAGATCATCCTTGGTTAGGTTCTTCCATAGCAGGGTGCTGATGGGTTTTATTTTGTTAAATTAATTTTGATGTTTTCTTTGGATTAAAAATAACAGGAATCCCCTTGTGAAGGATTCAAAATGATTGATGTTGAATTTACCCATGTGATGGAAATTCCATATGGTATACTTATTTGCTATCCAAGATTCATATATGATATCATTAGGTCGATACTCTTCCTAAAAAATTAGTTTATGAGAGTAACACCATAGAAGACACATTTCTTAGTGAAATGTGGATCTAATACCAATAATGGATATGATATAAATTTATAGAGGGTCATTAATTTAGTGGGATATCATTTTATATAATTACAAGTTAAATAGATAATAATACACATTACACATCTGATA
Organism: Viscum album; assembly: GCA_963277665.1. Classification (NCBI taxonomy): domain Eukaryota; kingdom Viridiplantae; phylum Streptophyta; class Magnoliopsida; order Santalales; family Viscaceae; genus Viscum; species Viscum album. Next base: position 1,703,243,456 of record OY728156.1, on the reverse strand, counting down.
AAATCTTCTTTTGTATATAATACCATCATTATCAATATGAAAAATGTTGTAATTAATCCTTGAAAATGAGAACCATAATGTAAAAATTTATTACAACTCGTTATTTGAGAAATATTATTATAAAAATGTCTATGTGTCATAATATTTATTTACAATGTAACTAAATGATAATGTTTTTCAACAAGTTAATATAGAAGTTCCATTTTTTGAATCAATTCAAGAGCATACAAACCTCTGTCTTAGATATTTTTCAACATTCCTTGTGAATAATATCACAATAATTTCACAACTGACCCTATCATCATTCATTATCAACAAACACTACCAACCTAAAAATACTGTAACCTCAAATAGATATAATGTTTTACCAATTTTATAGACTTCCCATATCCCAATATAAAAATCAAACAATATATATATGCAATACGGGGGAACATGGAAGTAGACAACATTAAAAAGGTCACACCAATAAGAAAACCCAAAAATAAAATAAATTAATGGGTAGTGATATAACAAATAAATTTATTTTTATAATGATATTCCATAAATTAAGGGAGAAATTTATATTTATTAACTTTTCTTGTATAGAAAATGGATTTTAAAATCATTATAACCTTACTTTTCTAAATCACCAATGATAACTGAAAACATTTCAAAATCATTTATTTAGGGAGGAGAACATGCAGTTAAAAGTAAGTCAATCAATAAGGGATAATATTCATATTCAAAACTCAATCTTCCTAGAATAGATCATGTGAAGATTAATTTGAATCAATATTTCCTCAAAAAATAGAATTATATGGTGGGTTTTAGGTTTCATATATAAGTGTGTTTTTCAATGAAATAAAAGGGATTTAAAATAAGAAATTTTCTAACATGACATGTCATGTTTTATTAAGAGACATAGCCAAATTAGACTCTAAAAAATATGTTTCTTGAAGGGGGAATACATATTTGGAAACTAGTGTGCCACAATTGTCTTTAACTATTTTTTAATGATATTTAATGCTGGAAAAAATTTGAGATGAAATGATATAAAGAAGAAATATTATTCTAGATTAGGGTAGTGAATAATATTATTCTATTTCTGTTAGAAATGGATCTTGGGTGTTATTTTTAAAAGAACATCATGAGTTATTCTGTTATACCCAATTCTACATTTTCTCACTCATCCCACTTATATTTATGTATTTATTCCATTATTTTTCTATTAAAAGAAGCCTTATAATGTAGGTTTTTTGGTAATATAGATTTATTAGTATTACTAGACTCTATCATAAATTTAGATCACTTTTTTATTATGGGTAAATCTACTCTTAGGGACACTTTATCATATATATGTTTGATGATAATGAATTCAAATGTTTTTGAAATATTAATCCTTGAAAATATTCATGTTTGTGCTTCATGGATGTTGAATAGTGTTGATTTTATATTTTTCCCCATGAAAATTATTATGGAGAAATTGGTTGGGATATCCTTTACTATAGTATAATCTAGTGGTATATTATAGATGTTTATCATATATCTCAATGATGTATTAATATTCATGGGATTTTTTTTCATCTTTAAGTACTATATATATAGAGGATTCAAATATTTTTAAACCACTATTGAAAATATTATTTGAACTTGTGATAAATGTTGTCATTTTTTTAAATCAATGCAAAAAAGAATATGAGGGAGAGTTTGGGAATCCATTTTAATAAAAACTGACACTGATAATGTTTTTACTTAGTATTTGGCATCAGTTTTAATAGAAAATGATTCGAAAAACTATGGAAGATGTAAGAACCCAGTTCTTATTTTTGAGGTACAAGTTTTTTATTTTCCCGTTCTCTTAGGTTTTTTGAGGAAATAAGGAAAATGAGGAAAAATAAAAAATTTAGTGGGTACACGCCATGTACTTTTCCACACGCCATGTACCTTGGCCATGTGGGATGAGTACACAAGGCGTGTAGGCCTGATAGTGATGAAGGGTGTAAAAACTGACTACACCCCATGTACTTGCTATTTAAATGACGTGTAATCAGTCGAAAGGTGAAGAGTATGATGGTGGAGACAGGATCTAGTGGAGTGAGAGTACACAACGTGTAATTAGGAATACACGTCGTGTACTCATGTCGACAGATAAACAATGATGTGGTAGAAGGAAGCCGCCATAGGAACAGTTAAATGATGGATAGTACACGCTGTGTACATGAGAGTACATGCCGTGTAATTTGTTTTTTTTTCCGCTTAAAACTGTCAGTAGCCTCCTCATTTTGTAGAGGAGGTAGTGGTTTCGTTTGGATTTTGGCAGAGATGACGGAACCATGGAAGATATCCCGACCGCACACCAGTAACCTGATTCCTACATTATCAATCTCCTTTGAATCGCAAGGGTAAGCTCTTCCTTATTTTAGAGACTTTCTTACAAATTATTTACTAAATAAAAGTTATTTGATGTTGAATGTGGGAAATATTATCCTAGATCTAAATCGTTCGAGGAAGACTCGGGATCCGTCATTCATGTATATCGATTTGGGGCGATCGAGGTAGGTGGTTTGGTGTTCTTTCCAACTGTTGGGTTGATTTTTGTGTATCATTGTGCTACAAACACATGTTTGGGGTATAGTAAGGTTGATTCCATTGCTGATAAGATATCTAGTATTGTATAGATAATCTAATGATAAATTAAACCTCCTGTTTGGGATCACTGCCTGGATCCAGGGCCACCCCATGGGGTGCGATACTCTGTTTAGCCATTTGTCCTGGATACCTGAGGGTATACTGTGATTATTACATGTTTAAAGTTTTCTTGAGAGGAAATATGGTATAAAATTTTTTTTATGCATTGTGTTTCGCCCGGTTACATGCGCTTGAGGGTAGTGTTTTACTTTAGCCTGAGGGCATGGTTTTGATTAGACAGAGGGTGTGGTTATATTAGCATGGGGCAAGGTTATATTTAGACTGAGGGCATAGTGATATTTAGCCTGAGGGCATGACTATATTAGCTTGGGGGCATGGTTACATTTATCCTATGGGAAGGGTTCTGATTAGCCTGAGTGCATGGTTCTGATTAGCTCCGAATTAAATTTTGTTGAATTGTTAAAAGGATAATAAAATGTCCATGTAACTGGTGGTGATAGTTACTTTGAGTACTTACTAGTTCAGTTTATTTTATTATTTCTCACTGTCATTGCACATTTTTACTGATAGTTGGTCACATTCCTTTGGTGGTTGCCTACTAGGATTTATTTCTCACACCCTGTATGGGTCATGTCTTTGGCCCAAACAGAATATATTGCTATAGGTGTCGATATGGGAAAGGGTCCCTAAATAGGTACATAATTGTTTTAGAGGAGTATTAGAGCATGGGACCGAGTATAGGATTGCGATGCTGCTGAGTTCTTGTTTTACTATTCTGTTTTCTTTTGCTGTACATGTACTTTGAGTTGTATTGCATTTTATTACAGTGTATCCTATTTTGGCTACATTCATAGAATTAGATACATGGTGCATATTTATACATATGATGGTTGATTCTCTTTTACATCAGTTGTCCATTTTAGTTGTATATTCTTTACTGCTTCCATTGTGGTATGTTTTTTATCTTCTATGCAGTGCTACACTTTGAAAAATGAGGGCATAGTTTACCCACTATCAGACCCGGGCCCTCACCGCTAGTCGTCAGCCTCTGACATTTGGGAAATGCGCTTGAGGTCATGTGACCAACTGGGTTCAGGGCACCCATTGAGTGGCTTCTGGATCCGAGACGTTACAAAGTAGTATCAGAGGGGTTATTTTAATTTACTTACTATTTAGAGCCTTAGTCAAGGATAACACGGACATGGTAGTTGGCAATAAGCTATGACTGGGTGTAGCTTACCCATGTATAGGTTAAAGCCAGTCTACCTCATTTAATGCAATTTTTTCTGAATTTTTAAATTTGACAGTTGACTTGATTTTCACTGTTTGGTGACGTACTTGTAGTGTGCTTTTTGTATTTTGTACATGGGTTCTATTTAGTTGCAACCCAATGAGATGAGGGTATACCATGTCATGAATCATTTAGGTACATACTAGAAATCACATGCCATGCATATTTTCCATGCCATGTTGGTGATTTAGAAATTTCATGTTGTTGTGATAATTGTTGTGCTAGAAAAGCATGCTATTGTGATAATTGATTTTAAAAATACCTGCTATTTGATATGGTATTGCTATGTGAGTTTTTTGATGTGATTAATTCCATACTTTGGTTTTTGGGGAGTATGGGCCCTCAATAACCTGAATTTTGTAGATCATTGATGAGTTTACTTTGTTATAACATGTGTAAGATTCCATGATTTGATTCGCGGAGAGTATGGGCCCTCACGGATCATAATTTGGCACTTAGGAGTTGTTCAATGTTTCTCAAGGTTTCAGAGTAGTTTCTGAGACATACTGTTCGAAAAAACCTGGGATACATGTTGTGTAGTTTGTTGGACAAATGTTGTGTGTTCTTCTATTCGGGATGAAATGAATACATTTTGAGTACATTTTGCGTATCCTCCATACACGCCATGTAGTTTCATTCCATGTCAAAGGCCATATTGGCCATGACACGGGGTTGTTAATGTCTTGGGGAAACACGCTATGTACCAGTTGTACATGTCGTGTAGTGTTGACCTAGTGTCCTCTCGTGTAACTAATAACACAGATGGAGGAAAACTTAAGACATATACATCATGTCTACCTTGAACAGGCCATGTAGTCTGACCCAGGTACCAGGCCATGTCAGGAAGAACATGGGTCGATGTTATCTTTTTTAGTACATTCCATGTCCACCTAGAACACACCGTGTAGTGTCAGCCGTGTAGCCGGCTGTGTAGTGAGAAACACATGTCGGTCTGGGGATTTATTGAACAAGTCATGTCTTTTTAAAACACGTCGTGTAGTGTGACCTGGGTACACATGCCGTGTGAAGAACAATATGGGCTGGTGAAAACCTGTCATGTACACACCGTGTGCCTATGGGACATGCCGTGTAGTTTTTTTTAGGAGATCCGGGTGGCGTAGTCGTGTAGATGGACTCAGGTTGGGAAGAAGGATTCAAGTACACATCGTGTGTTTGCAGTTTTACATGACCAGTTTTAGTTTGAGTACACGCCCATGTGGATGGTCTGTGATAACACAAAGTGTAGTATTTATACATTCCATGTAGTCATGTTTTGTAAATCTTGAATGATTTCCTTCTCCTGTTCCCTTTTTGGTATTACTATTTTTGTTCTTGGATAATCTTGATCTAAGGTGTGTGTTTAACCTTGTAGATTCATGCCACTGAGATGACTACTGATTTTTCTCCAGGAGAGTTGCAACGATTATACTCCTAAGATTATGGTCCATGGGATGCCAGTGTATCCTTTAGTAGTGCCATATGCGGCGTCGACCGTTATACCATACATAGGCATGGAGGCACAGTTTCGTGAAGGCTTCATGCGGTTCATGAAGACCTTTCCAAGAGCACCGCATGCTGCCACATCTATGGAAGTGCTAACATGTATCATCCAGCAGCAGCATCTGCCTACGTTTTCAGGGGATGGCAGACCCCAGGCTGCAGAGTCATGGCTAGATTCAATGAAGACAATATTCGAGCATCTAAAGATGCCTCCAGGGAGGCAGGTCAAGATTGCTACATACATGATGCGTGATTCCACCAAGAGGTGGTGGGATGTTACCACCCAGTCTCGGCATCACTAAGACCTTGTGTGGGATGATTTTTAGGTAACCTTCTATGAATAATTCTTTCGAAGATTCTGCAGGAAGATGGACCTCGAGAGTTCATGAATCTGCAGTAGGGTACCATGTCAGTGATGGAATATTCTTCTCGCATAACCGATATTTAGCATTTTTCACCCGTTCTGGTGGATGATGAGGTGTTTAAGGCTAGAAGCTTTGAGGATGGTCTTCCGTGTGATATCCAAGCACTGGTGAGTGTTTTCAAGTTTCCTACCATGCATACTATTGTGAACTAGGCATTGATTACTGAGTGGAACCTGTGGGAAGCTAGTGGTGTGAGCCCGGGCGGTTCGACACCAGTATCTGGTACTATTTGTACTGGTAATAGGAAGATGAAGATGGATTTCTCTCATGGTGGTAGTACTAGCCAGAATAATTCTACAAGTGGCTCGGTTATTTTCTACCAGTGTGGTAGAGAGGGGTACAAGTGACCTAAGGGTCCCTATGACCCAGGGGAGTGTCAAGATTGTGGCAAGATGGGTCATCTGCATCGATTTTGCAGGGTGTTTCTACTAGTGGCTAGTGAGAGGGGTTCTGTGCAGACTTTGTATGCGGGATCCGAACCCCCAGCTTCTTACAAGTCAGAAAATTGTGGTACGTCAGGGCATGCAGGTAGAGTTTGTGGTCGTGGTCGTGGTTTCTAGACACCAGGATCTCAGAGGCAGTAGTGTAGGTCTGCTCAGGGTAGCTAGGCTGTGTCACAGGGCTGCGACATTGGGTAGGCATGGGCTGTGCAATAGGCCAAAAAGGAGCAGGATCCTAGACCTTCTACTATCAGAGGTACTATTTTAGAAGCATCTGTTTTATCATCAATACTTTTCGATACGTGTACTTCACATAGATTCATATTTATTCCTATTGTGGAGAGCCTTTGGCTCTGTGTTTCTTCTTATTCTAATTTTATGATGTTAGACACTCTGTTGGGAAGTAGAAAGGATGGTGTGAGTCAGTGTAGGGTGTTCCCTCTAGATGTTTGTGGGTTTCACTTTCATTGGTACCTCTATGTTTTGGAGAGGATGAGTTATGATGTCATTCTCAGGATGGACTGGTTGGTACCCTTTTGAGAATTTGTGGATTTCTATCATCGTAGTGTGAGTTCCACATCACCATAGGGCAGAAAGTTTCTAAATCAGGGCGAATGGGATGTCCAGGCGAGCCGAACTGGACCTGAGCATTGTGGGTGAGGTGAAGTGGAAAACCAGAATGTGAGTTTATATCTGGATGATCAGGGGACTTGTCAGAAATATTTCCCACTAGTAGTTGATTGTTTTAGGGATGTATTCTTAGATGAATTTTTTGGTCCTCCTCTAGAGCGTTAAGTGGATTTCTCTATTGATCGTGTTCCAGGAGTGGTACCGGTGTCAATTCATCCTTATAGGATGGACACCCCATAGTTTTAGGAGCTCAAGAGGTAGTTAGAGGAGTTTCAGGCAAAGGGTTTTATTTTACCTCGTAATTCTCTATGGGGTTCGCTTGCTCTTTTTGCGAAGAAGGCTTATAGTACCCCTAGATTCTGTGTGTATTATCAGAAGCTTAACCAGCTGACGATCAAGAATCGATATACCTTACCAAGGATTGATGATATTTTTGATCAACTTTAGGGAGCACATGTTTTATCGAAGATTGATTTGAGATTCAGATATCATTAATTACACATTATACCATCGGACATACCACATATAGATTTTTGGAGATGATATGGTCTATATGAGTACTTTTTTATGATGTTCAGACTCACGAACGCGCCAGCAGTTTTCATGGCTATGAAGAATCGTGTCTTCCATCCTTATTTGGATGCTTTCATGGTAGTCTTCATAGAAGATATCTTGGTGTACTGTCACACTCTACAAGACCATGCTACCCTTCATGAGATCGTATTGAGTACACAGACAGAGAATCAGCTATATTCTATGCTCTCAAAGTGCCACTTTTGGATGGACCAGATACACATCCTCGGTCATATCATCTTAGAGGATGGAGTTACGGTAGACCCAAATAAGGTGAGAGCATCAGTTTATTGGTCGCAGCCTTTGAATGTGTTTGAGATACAATGTATCTTGGGGATGGCTGGTTACTACATGCATTTTATACATGGCTTATTCTTCTTAGCAGCTCTGCTGAAGTGTGTGACTAAGATGGCTGTGTAGTTCATTTGGTCAGATGATTGTAAGGAATCCATTCAGGAGTTGAAGGGAAGGTTAACATCAACAAGAATCTGGATACTTCAAGAGTAGGTGAAGATCTATACAGTTTACTATGTTGCATCTGGGATTGGTATGGGAGCAATGTTGATGCCAGGCGATCGAGTTGTTGCGTACGGGTTTTGAATGTTGAGGTCACATGAGAGTAATTACTCGATTAATGACCTTGATTTGGATAGAGTTGTTCATGAATTGTGCTGTTGGAGACATTATCTACTGGGAGAGATTTTCATGGTTTTCACTGACCAAAAGAGTCTAAAATACATCTTTACTAAGTGTGACTTGAACCTGAGACAAAGAATGTGGGTCAAATACCTTCAGTCCTTCGACTTTGAGCTTGCCTATAGACCAGGTAAGGGTAACACATTTACTGATGCACTGAGTAGGAAGACTCAGACACAGGCAGTGCAGGAGGCCAGCGGTGAGTGGCAGATTATGGCTTTGTTCTCTTAGATGAATTTGGAGGTTCACGATAGTCAAGGGAAAACCTATATTTCTTATTTAGTTGTAACTTCCACCCTCCTGGATAGAGTGAGGATGAGACAAATATCTAATTCAGAAATCCTAGTTCTATGGAAGTCGGTGGCATTTGAGGACCCTCTTCCTTGTTGGACGATAAGCGATGATGAGGTACTGTGTATCCATAGACGAGTGTAGGTTCCAAGGGATATACGCGAGGAATTGATGCGGGTGTTTCATTCTTCATCATGGGCATTTCATCCCGAAGTTAACAAAATGTACTATTCCTTGAGTCATCAGTATTGATGATCGGGTATGAAGAGAGAAATATGTAGTTTTTTTACTTGATGTTCCACCTATCAGCATGTGAAGGTAGAGCATCAGAGGCCAGCCGGACTGTTAAAGCAGTTACCCATTCCGGAGTGAATGTGGGATGATGTCGCGATGGACTTCGTGACTGGGTTGTCGAGGTCACCTCGTGGCAGTGATGCCGTGGGGGTTGTTGTAGATAGATTTACGAAGACAACTCACTTTTTTCTGATCAAGGAGACCTTAATTGTTGATGAGATCGAGAAGTTTTATATCTGAGAGGTAGTACGCTTTCTTGGGGTCCCTCGTTCTATCATTTCATATCGGTATTCCCTCTTTATATCTCTTTTCTGGAAGAGTTTTCATAGGGAACTAGGTACACTTTTGCTTCTCAGCACTGCTTCCCACCCTCACACTGATGGCCAGTCCGAGCATATGATATAGGTGCTAGAGGACATGTTGTGTGCTTGCGTCCTGGACTTTGGTGGCTCTTGGGAGAAAAACATACTGCTGGTCGAGTATTCCTATAATAATAGTTTTCAGGAAACTATGGAGATGGAAAATTATGGGGATTTATATGGTAGGCCATGACGATCACCCTTATACTAGATGGAGGCAGGTGAGGTAGCTTTACTAGGACCATACCTCATGCTGGAGACTTCATAGTAGGTCCTATAGATACAGAAATGAATGGCTACTGCATAGTATTGTCAGAAATAATATGTTGATCGCCGAAGACGACCCATGGATTTTGTGGTTGGGGATTAGGTTTTCGTGCATGTCTCGCTGAGGTTGGTACACAGGCGGATCAGGAGATAGGGTAATCTTTCACAGAGGTATGTTGGGCCATTTGAGATTTTGGAGAGATTCGGGTCAGTTTCCTATTGGTTACAGTTAACAAAGAGATACCATGACATGCATGATTTCTTCCATGTATCTCAGCTACGCCGTTATCACTTTGACCCGTCTCACATCTTTCAGCCTGAGGAAGTTGAGCTTCAGGTCGATGCATCCTTTGAGGAGCATCCAATTCATATTGTTGATAGGAGCATGAAGGTTTTTTGAGGCCAGTCAATTCCTCTCGGTCAGGTGCTATGGCAGCTTGGTCGAGGGTAGGATGAAACCTCAGAGAGGGAGACAGACGTACGTGCTCAGTGGCCAAATTTGTTCACAACTGTATCTTCACCACCCTTGGAAATGCAATTCAGGGATGAATTTCTTTAAGGGGGGAATTCTGTAAGAACCCAGTTCTTATTTTTGAGGTACATGTTTATTCTTCTCCCTTTCTCTTAGGTGTTTTTGAGAAAATAAGGAAACTGGAAAAAAATCCCAAATTTTGGGGTTACACGCCACGTACTTTTCCACACGCGATGTAATTTGGCAGTGTGGGATGATTACACATGGAGTGTAGGCCTAAAGTAGATGAAGGGTGTAAAAAATGAATACACGCCATGTACTTGGTATTTACACGCCATGTAATAAGTCGGCAGGTGAATAGTAAGGCTGTGGAGGCAGCTTCTAGTGAAGCGACAGTACACGCCGTGTAATCAAGAATACATGCCGTGTACTCATGTCGACGGATGAACTGTGTCGTGGTGGAATGAAGCCCCCAAAGGAATAGATAAATGATTGAAATTTCATGCCATATAATTGAGAGTACATGCTGTGTAGTTTGTTTTCTTCTATTAAAATGGGCAGTAGCCTCCTCATTTGGCAGAGGAGGTGGTGGGTTCGTTTGGAGCACGGGAGAGATGACTGGACCTTTGAAGATCTCCCAACAGCACACTGGGAACCCATTTTCTCCGCCACTGATCTCCTTGAAACCGTATAGGTAATCTCTTCTTTATCCTAGATCCTTTCTTACCAATTTTTTCCTGAAGTAATTTAATGTTAGTTTTAATGTGGGAACATTTATCCCATATCTGCGTCGTTCACGAATGAGTCAGGAGGCGTCATTCAGGTATATCGATCATGGGAAATCGAGGTAGGTGTTCTAGAGTTCATTCCAACTATTGGGTTGATTTTTTTGTACTGTTGTGCTATGAACACATGTTTTGGATATCATAAGGATGATGCCTTTTCTGATCAAATTTCTAGAATTGTATAGATAATCTAATGATAAATTAAAACTATAGTTTGGGATCACTGCATGGATCCAGGGCCAACCCGGGGGTGCGTTCCTCTGTTTAGTAGTTTTTCCTGGATACTTGGGGGTATACCATGATTATTACCTACTTAATGTTTTCATGATAGGAAATTTGGTATAAAACATCTTGTTATGAATTGGGATTGGCCTTGTTACTTGTGCCTGAGAGAAGTGTTTTTAATTAGACTGAGTGCAGGGTTCCGATTAGCCTGAGGGCATGGTTATATTAGCCTAAGGGTAAGGTGACATTTAGCCTGAGGGCATTGTGATATTTAGCTTGAGGTACATTCCTGATTAATTTATGGAAAAAACACATGTGTTATGTAGGGTTAATTTTTTTTGACATTGAAAGGGTATAGGGAGAGAAATAGGGGATCAATAATTTGATATGAGACTGTAGTATGTCACTGCGGTCTAACCAACTTTCTGAAACAGGGGAATTAGATAGATGGTATCAAATGTGGATTATTATGTTGTGAAAAGTGTCCATATAAGAACATGGTTTTAAATTTAAAATGAAATAGTGAATTTTAAAGAGAAAATCATTGTTTTTCTATTAAATTTGTTTGTGGGCTAGTTTTTTTTGCCCGAGATGTTCCTTTCAGTTATGTTTTTGATTAATTCTGAACATGATTTAATGATTTTTTATTTTATTCAGAATTAGTCTCCTAGAAAGATAACCAATTTTTTTGTCCTAAGATGTCTTCAATGTGTTTAAAACTCCGAAAGTTGTTAAATATCATGTTGTTTTTGGGACTACTTTGGGGTCCAGCTTTGAAATAATGTTAGTTGTTTTCCCCTCTAACAATTCATGTTGATATGATGTCGAATAATTTCATGTCCCACTTTTTCCGATGGTGTATACCTGAGGAGATAAAGATAAAGAACAGTGAATATCTAAGTAATGTAGAGGAAGGAAAGAAGATAACGAAGGCTTATATTGAAGACATCAAAGAGATGATTTCATTTTTTCAGAAGGTGGTGTTTCAAGATCAATTAAATGATTGTCTTTGAATTTGGGGTTTCCATCCAGAGATCAAGAAGATTGTACTATTCTCCAAGGATCTCCATTTTGAAAAGTTGGGGGATGGATCATTTTTGGATGAGTTATTGTGAAATAATCATAAACACATTGGCTCAGTTATTTTCTCCCTTATTGGGGTGAAGACGTTCATATTTTCCTAATTTTTATTTTTTAGTTCATTTATAGTTTAACTGATTTTGTTTTTTTAATGTGAACCTTCAAATGGTTATGCTTTCATGAATTTTTCCTTATTTCAATCTTTCATGTTTGTAGAAATTTATTTTTCGTGGAAATCACTCTTTTTCATGTTTGTGTGGGTTTAATTATATTCGGTATTTTGGTCATTTCACTTATTGTTTCTAATGATGTAGTGTATTGGAAAAATATTTATGCCTTTGAGGATTTATTAATCAATGAATATAAAACATGGATTGGATGTGCATCGATAAAAAATATATTAACAAAACTAAGGATTCTCTCTGTACTGTAAAACCATTGGTTAAAGACTATTTAGCATAGCATTGATCTGTAATTCCTTCCCAACATCCCTGTGATAGTGTCATCCCACACACGCTTGCCACCATATTTATCATATCACCATTCAACATTCACTTTTCCATCACCTCATACATCCATTTACTCATAAATTATTACAATAATATAAGGAAAAGTGAATGGTTAATGGTGATATGATAGAGATGGAGGATAGGGTGTGTGGGATTATAGAATCATGGGGAATCTAGGTAGGGAGTCTAGGTCAGATTTTACGTTAAGCGATATTTACCCAAAAATATTGAAGTGTATTAAGAATCCTTAGTTTTGTTATTAGATTATCTATGGACAAAAAATACACCTTTGGAAAGATGTAATGGTAATGTCATGATATAAATTCTCTATTTTATTAAAAAAATTATATACATAAACATTGATTTAATTTTCTTTCTTCTTTATTGAGTTTGTTTATTATACATGAATTCTGTCCATGTTTCATGCCTTTGCAGGAAGTGTAGCGACACTATCTCTACTCAATCACAAAGGTAATAGTGATGATTTCAGAATAAAATAATTTTCTATATAATTAATTAATTAATTAATATTTCTTATTTATTTATATTTTATTATAAATCATGTAACAAATTTTTTCTTATATTGGTGGATTCTTTTGATCGAGTTGATGTGGTTTTGTAAGAAAATGATGTAGTTTGAGAAGTTCAACAAAGAATTTCAATTGAAATTGTAGTAACACTAATAGTTAGGATTGTTTTTTAAGGAATGTAATAAATTTTTTTTTGTATTTTTATAAACCAATTCTTGAAATGTTTTTTAATATAGTGTTTTTTAATGTAATTTTGTTTTAAATTTCATTTCATTTGCATTATGTATTGAGACTTGTTATTGTTGATATCTGGTGTGATTCTAGGGAGTCTTTGTTGTCATTCAGGGGTGTTCATGGTGTTGTGGTGTACTATAACAACACATTGTATTATGTCTCATTATCAACACTTTTAAAAGAAGGGATAAATAAAATAGTTATCAACACTGACAAAAGTGCAGATAAATGGGACCTTTATCTTCACATTAAAAGGAGTTGATAAAGGTCACATTTATCAGTTATATTGTTAACACCGATAAATTTACCATTTATCAAGGCTCTTTTAACTCTCATAAATTCATGGGGTTTTAACATCGCTCACATAGTTAGTGCTTTTGTAGCCCTGTTAAAGTCCATTTCCAGTGCTATTAAATTCCATTTTTGTACTAGTGAATAATGAGGATTCTTATGCCTAAATAAAGTAAATGATTATTTTGAGTTCTAATTAATGGTTATTAACTCATCCTTAAATATACAATGACTAAAAAATTATTTTATATACCATGAATCCTTAATTATAGTATTTTAATATTAACCAAAAAATCTTGAATTTTAGAAAAATACAAAAAATTGATCCAAATCATTTTTCATCATTTACAATTATAACATTAACATGTTATTATAAATTTTTTTCATAAATATGAGAAATATAATTTTTAAATAAAACCATTGTTTACTAAAAAAATTTAGATTTTAAAATTATAACTGATTTTATAACACATCTAAAACATAATTAAAGTTATATAAAATTACCTTAAATTCATAATGAATAAAAAAATTTATGAATGCAATTTTTGAAAATTTCTTTTATTTTAAAATATTAAATTTATCTTAAATTTTTAATTATGTATTTATAACGTAAGAAAATAATAACACTTAATTTATCATTTTTTTACATTTATTTATTTAAATAATGATATAATTATATCATTCTTTCATTTATAAGTTTTAAATTTTATAAATATACTTTCATGGGTGAGGTTATTATTCATTCGGTTAGTTTACTATTCATAATGGTCAAATTACTATTCCTAAGGTCATGTTACTATTTTATCAGTATATATTCCTTAAAATCTAGAAATGCATCTAAATTCATTCATTATTCATTTATAATGTTTTTATTGTGACCACAATATGATTTTTTTATTATACTCTATGAAATAATTATAAAAATTCTATTTCCAATGAAATAATTTACAGACTTATGAGTTTGAATGTCCTTGTGGTATCTCTATAAATTTCATATTTTCAGTTTTTCTAAATATAATTTCAAGAATCTAATTTCAATATAAATATCCCAATTAACTACATTTACAATGGTGAAATCTTTATACATAATTTCATGGAACATAATAGAATCCCCTATATAAGATTCATGGTTTTATGTTAAAAAGACATGACAGTGGAAGGGAGAAATTGTGTTGTAAATAATAATTCCAACAAAAAAACATTGATCTATAATATGAATGATTATAACTGAAATTCCAATCATTCCTATACTAAAATGTGGACAAGATGTTGATAGTCATGTTTTAATATTTCCATCTAATGGATTCCAAGATATAAGGGTCGAAAATATTGTCAGTTTTCAAAATTATAATTGTATTCAATGTCTATGATAATATTTTTTTGTTCCAAATTTTCACCTCACACAATTTAACCACAGATAAATGAATTATGTCATTTTCCAACTATAAGATTCATCATGCAGTAAGGTTCCACTACTAGCTTTAATGCTATATTTTCATGGAAATCCATTAAATCCCTGATCCATTGATGGCATCATATTTTCCAAATTTAAATAATTGATATAAGATTCCATAATTTCCACTTCCATGTGACATGTTCCCTGAGTTGGATCACTGCTTTCAATTAGATTAATTCACTCACTTATAAATACTATAGTTTAGTTGGTTGTATGATTCATTAGCATGCTTGAAAAATTGTGTGGACGCGCAATAAATTGATCATCACTGTAACTCACACTAAAATTTACCATCATCAGATATGAAAAATTCATATCCTCAGAAAATAGTGTATTCCTTGTCATTGTGATGGATCAGGAAAAATATGAATCCATTAACATTAAAACATAAAAGAATTTGTGTGTATTAAACCAAAAAACTAGTGGTAATGTCCTCATTCTTGGTGACCCAATTTAAATTATGACCTTATAATATAGTCTAATATTTCTATATTCTATAGAATTATCATCCATATTATGATTAAATAGTGGCCAAAAGAGAAACATAAATAGACCAGTGATCAATATAGTATGAATTGAATTCCCCACCACCTTGACTATATAGAATTTGTGTTTTGTAATATTGTATAACTCTTGTACTATTTGAAAAACATCCTAGGAGAAAAAAACTTTTACATCTCTTCATTACATACAATTTGAAATAAGAGAGGGGTTTAAAACACACTAATTAGAGAGAATTAATGTGAATATAATCATTTTCATACCTCTATTACAACTATACTCAATTGTTTTGTTTCGACCACTACTCGAAAACTCTTTAAATATCAAAAAATTATTTCTAGAATCTAAAACAACATCCTCAAATATTCATGGTCTCTCAGTCTTATATAATGTCTCATCATCCATTACATGATTCATCTATTAAGGATTTTCCATTTCATGAATATAATAATGTATGGTTTCACCATTTATCTATTTTCATTGTTATTATAATGTAAATATGAGTTTAATAAATTCATCTACAGGTTGTGATTCAAGAAAACTAGAACATGTTTTACATATGACTGAGAAGGTTTATGTAAATTAACATGTACATCCTACTGGTGATCTCATAACTTCCTCTTGTTCCCTAATAATTTACTTTACAAAAACAGTAACGATTATTGAAGCTCCCATATAATTTCTAATAGTTTATGAATCAATATAATATATGTTTTTTCTCCACAATTGGGATCTTCCATCCCTCTCGCAACCACTATAGTATTATGTCATGTTAGAATTTTTCTATAAATCAATCTCCATCTCATATTCCAATTTATCCAACATCTCAAATAGAATTAAAACCAATCACTATTGATGGTATGACTATGTTCATTCTCACCTAACATAAACCACTCAGTAATCATCCTCAATATGATCGTTTTATGCCAAACGTACACATCCCAATGGTGATTGTGTCTACTAATTAGGCCATTCTTTATCATAATCATTATTCTCTAGGTATGATTCCAAAATGATAATACTAGCGTGATATGCAATGGAAATGAAATAAATAATAGTTATTTATGTTGTACATCATTAGAAATTTCCATATAAATTAATAGGAAATAGATTTGTAGAAATTAGACAAATCCTCTATAGAGTAATTGAATATCCCATAAGAATGAAACCTCCCATAACTACTATGAAAAAATAAAAAATGGATTGTTTCTCACCTTATCTCTTAACATCTACTATTAATACTCCACTGCGTGAAAGAACAATCCATCCGCCAAAAAAATGAATAGAAAAAATTGTCTCTATTTATTCACTTAACCAAAATACCCTACCTCCCCATCTAACCTCACCCACAATATCTTCCATTCAAACACAATGGGTTTTACCAATACAACAATACTAAAACGACACTCTGAACAATATTCCATAAAACAACTCTTATAATTTTCATTGTTTCTACAATGTTCAAAAGGAAAATGTGACATGGATTATAGTTACTATATTTAGAAATTTATAAAGGGTGTCATACACCATAAAACAACTCAAATACCCTTAAATGTATAAATTAAATATGTATTTTATTTAATTTATGAAATTCATGTCAAAATATTTAAATTTTTTTTAAAAAATTATATCTATTCAATAATTATTGAACCATTATGATCAATAATTTTCAATGGTTGTAGTATATATATACAGAAATAAATTGGTAGGTTACATTGGTTCACTATGTTAACAGATCTATTGTCTCATTTGTTACTTGTATGAGTGAATAACTTGATCAATTCCTAAAAAAGGAGGTATATTATTCATTATATTGTAGATAAATTATCCCAAATTCATTTATATCCTCTATAAATTATCTATACGTATTTTCAATAAAAATTAATGTTAAAATATTTCAATGTACATTTTTTATTTTTAACCATTTTATAGGTTAAAAATGAATACACGATAACAAAAATAACAAATAATCAGTTTTTTATAAAGAAAATAGGAGATAAAAATTGTTAATTACTTAGTGGAATCAAATAAATATAATTTCATTCATCATAAAAATTTCCACACATTACGATAAAGTTGAATAAACTGTGAAATAAAATATTATGAAATTATATGTAGAAGAAAACTCAAAATAACATGATGTATTTTATGTATCGAAAAAAATATTAATAAGTACACAATCCATTTCATGTATCATGAATCTATTAAATATGAAATATAGAGAAGTTGGTGGATTTTAGTGTCATAGAAAATATCCAATAGTCTTTTTGTTCAGGTTATTATAATTTATCATCATTAGAATCTAGTGGAATGATGGATAAGATAGGAATAATATCTAATCCCCATAAGAGGATAAGAAACTAATTTTTTACCATAAAAATATTACTAATGGTGATTAATTTATCTTTATATTGTGTTTAAGTGGTTACTATATCTCATAAGGCAGATAAAAAAGACACTACATAAAATAATAATATAAGAAATTATGAATGACTAGAAGAACAAAATGAATTCTTAAATTTTTGAAATTGAACACTATTAAATCTATGGTTATGACCATGGTAACCATAATTTTTTAGTTCAAATGATTCCTGATACTAATAGAGTTATAATACAAGGGAGGTTATTCTAATATTCTTTCAATGATGTGAAATGTCTGTAGAAAATATAAGGGTGGATTTATTATGGATGTGAGATAGTGTAGGATAGTAGGGGGTGGGTATCTTGGGAATCATGGGGGTGTTTATGTAACAAAATTTCATAATGTATAGTTTTATACCCCTATATTATTGAAATTTTATTCCTTTAAATCATATTTCATATAAATTTCATTAATTATTATATATGTTGTCTTCTTATTTAGTTACAGATTTTTTCAGGGGATGTGTACCCCTAGTATAGAACTCTTTACATTACCACTTACATTACATACTAGAAATATATGTTATTTTATTGTGTTGATGTTATCATGGTACATTAAAATATGAAATTTCCGTATGATATGAAACTTCTTTAATATCAACCAAGAGCTTCCATTACTCATGCGAAATGCGTTGAAGCACTATCTCATAAATTTTTCATGTTATCAAAGAATATTCATTAATCACATTCCATAATATCAATTTAAAATATCTCTTTTTCATGCATAAAATTTTCAATTTCCATGTTTGTGAAATATAGTTACATACATCAAAATGAAAACCCTCTTAAAATAAAAAATATAACACATTATTAATATAAGAAAAAAATATACTCAGGTAATTTAAAATACTTTTCAAAGATATCATGTTAATATTACCTTTACTTGAATAAAAAAGGCCACATTTTTATATGTTGTTGGAATATTCTTCCAATAATAACAATCAAGGGGAATGATCATTATCTCGCATGCAATCATCCCATGATTTTTCCCATAAATTTTGGCAGCGTCACCGGTAATTACCATGATATCTTTTAATGGAATGATAATATTGATGTCCTTTGGGTCCTGAACATCTACTGTGTTCAAATTTGTATCCCGACTATGGTTTTACTTATTAATTTGACAAATACATTAAGAAAATAATATAATATAATTTTTTTTGAAAAATGACATACATATTTGAAATGGAAAAATTCTAATATAACCTAGAAGGAGGGGTAATGAACTACTCCATCACTGGAGGTGAATCAGGTGTTGAATTTCCAACAACATCTGGGGAAACAAATGGGTCTATTGCAATATCAAGTACAATAGAATTATAATCATCCATAAATGGTCACAGTGTTTATGGCATGATCTAAGATGTTGATCAACTAGGATAATTTTGTTTTTTTCTCGGAAACCATTCATTTCAAATGAGTAAAAATCGTATTGTTACAGATTTATGTTGTAGGGAATTTATTTAAATGATTAGAAAAGTTTATATAAAAAATATAGGTTTTTTATAAATTTTTTCAATAGAGTTTTGATAGATTCTTCTAAAATTGTGAACTATAACAAATAATTTTTAATGGAGTTTGTTGATTATGTGAAATAGATAAATATGAAATAAAACGGTTTAATCATAGAGTATGAAACATTATTATATATTAATATATTATATGAATGTATATATCTCGAATAAAAAATTATATTAATAACTGAATCCTAGTGTTTTTATTAAAGTCATATATCATATCATCCCTTAGATCTGTGATGTAGTTTATGTAATATAATTTTATAATTCATATTTACATATTGATTATTAATCCAATATTATTCATCATAATGATTCATGTAATAATTCTTAGTAAATATATAATCATAAGTTTCTTTATATATTATTTTATAAAAAAATACATATATTTCAGTAGATAAAAACTAGAAATATCTCTCATGAAATGTAATTAAATGATGTAATTAAAATTAATTAATGTGATCCATATAGGTTTGTAGATATGGAACCTACATGATATAATTGGAATGAAACTCATCTCACTAGTCCACTCCTCGGAATATGTTTTGTACAGTTTTCTAGACTGAGGCCACATAAAACACAATAAAAAATAAAAAACCACCTTCAATAAAGAGGTATCCAATTGTATAAAAAATTTATACATGTAAAAATAATTATTGAATACAATGACACATATCAACCACCCAATGGAAATAAATATGGATAATAAAACATTACTTGATATAATAAAGTCTAAAATTTTATTCATACCACTTTAGAATAATAATTTCTACTGAAGAGGATAACTGAGGTGTGGTTATTGAGATAGATAGGGGGAACACATTACCAAAGAGCTGGCTAGAGAGGATTTCATATGGGTGGAGGGTTGTGTTGTTTGGGTCCATGGTTTGGGGGTCAGAGTGGGTCATTGGTTATGGGATCGGGGAATAGGCTTAGGGAATCCACTGAAGATATGATATGAGGATGGTGAGGTAAAAGGGGGTTGTGGGCTCAGAGTTTCCATTGGGGAGAAGAGATGAAGAGGGTTGGGGCCCAATGGGGAGAGGTGATGAGGTTAGGGTAACATATAGGGAGCTGGGAAGGGGGTGATTATGTTTTTTAACATTTAGTGATGGTTTAATTGAAATCATCTCTAGTTGAAAACATAAAAAAAATATCATGATGATTATATGAAACCGAGATGATATTATATATATTTATAACTTGATTATTTTTTCAGTGGTCACTTGAACCGCCATAAATAAATCGACGATGACCAGGTTTTTTCTTATAGTGATGTTGAAGTAAATTATTTAACTTTGTATGATCCTATATATAAATATTTGGTTTTTTTTTTGTTTTTTTTTTAAAAATAATGTGCACATTTTATCAGGGAAGGGAAAATATGGGTATGCAATTTGGAAAAATAATTTTTAATAATTTATTTAATGAATGGTATTTTTGCATTAAGTTGCCTTCTAGAATTTCAGTATTGATTTGATTTATTTAAATTTTTTTGAAGTATTTCTATAATTTTAAAGAAAAATAAAATTAAAATATTTGTTTTAATTTGTTTCTATTTAATGTTATGAAGTAGTGATATTTACTCTATGAGAATGATAATGCTGATTATTGGTTGATATATATTTTTTGTTTTTATGACAAAAGAGGATATCCCATAGGTAATTATTAATTTATATATTGAAAGATATTATTTATTATCCTTTTTGAATTATTAAAATAACATTTATTTTATATATTAAATAATAAAATATAAAAAAACTAACACTTTGTTTATTTTTTTAATTAGAGTATTTTAATATTGATTATATCATTATATCATTTATATCATATGTGCTAAAATGGAACAGAGTTACAATAGCATTTTCATATATGGATTTATACGACAATCTTACTACACTTGAGAGACATGGTGGAATACCATATTACAACTATTAACGAGCATATAGATGATAAATGGAAATGGAGAATGAAAAATGATATTCATAGTACTAAAAAATGTATATATATAAAAGAATAAAATTATAATTGTATCTAAGTGATCCTAAAAATCACTTCATTAAAACTATTCTATTATTTTAGATCAATTTCATTAAATTTTTCCTTGATATGTGTATGTTGTATGCATACAAAATTCTCTTCCAAAGAATCATTATATTTATTATTTTGTTTTTTATTCTCACTAATTTCAAATATATCAGAAAATATTTTGGAATTAATTGATGATGGATGATATTATAGAGAACCTTTTATAGGATGTTATTATTTTGTTCAGTGATTTTCTTTTTCAACATTTAAGGTACACTATCTTCGTGAGAAATATTATTATTATTATTTTATAATAATAGTTCTCTTGTTTTTTTTTAAATTGATATTTTTATTTTTATTTATTAATAATTTTAATGGTTTTTATACAATATACATTTTTAATGGAAAATCCATTTTTTATATTAATGTAGTTATTGATATTCACTTGAAATGTGTATGTATGTTTTATTTACTTATTAATTTTATTTAACATATCCAAATGGTTATATAGAATGTTTTTTTGTGTAATATTTATTCCATTATTCTTCTATTAAATTTAATTCACTTGACATATCATATCAACACTAAAATTTCTATTATTATATTTTTAGAATAATCACTATCTTATTGATTTCATCAAAATTTATTTTTATTTTTTAGAAAATATTCTCTTGATTGCGTGAGATGATATTTTCCCATTGAGATAATTATTTTATTTAACTAAATGTAGAAGATAATATTCTATTGATATTCTTAAATATGTAATAGTTATTTATTACTATTTTTTCCAACTCATCTTAATGGAAGTTATTCATGTATTTTTCTATTTAATTGAATTTTAATTCAATTAATCCATTATATTTCATTTAGTGGTAAACAAATTAAAACACTCAAATGAATCTATAATCATAGGAGTTTCAATATTGGAAATATATTTATATAATTCAATGTTTATAATGAAGGTAATATACACACGAATCAAATTTTTTATTAGGTACACAAATTTCTTATCTCAGAAAACATAATTTAAAAAGAGTACACAAATTAATAACATATATTATATCGATGGACATAGCACGGAGCATAATAAAATGACCAAATACATAAAAAAAATTTAAAAAATAATAATTCCATATCCATAATTATATAAATGTGTTTGGTATAATATTATATATAAATGTTCTATTCATTGTATAAATATTTTGTGAATTGTCATATAAAACATAATATTAGGTTTTATCCATGTGAATAATTTTTTAAAATATGAAGAAAAAATATATGTTATATGTTTTGATATAATTATAAATGTATTAAAATTGAAGGAAATAAAACATATCTTTTGTGATATTTTATTTTTTTTAATTTTTTTCACATTGAATTTGTGCAGCATATTTAACATGAGATTTTACTATTTTAGAATTCATAAATGTAAATAATTTTTTCATGAAACAAATTTCTATGACCATAAAGTATATATTATATAAATAATTATCTTTGATTAATAACAATTTTTAAATAATAAAATTTCTCTTAATTGAAAAAAAGACTAAATGAAGCAAATCCCCATAAACATTAATAGCCTAAATTTACTTTCAAAAAATAATATAAAAGTAATATTATATGTATACAAAAACAAAATGTATTACATCCATTTTGATGGATTATGTAAACCTAAATGTTGCCTGGCTGGTGAATATATAAAAGCATTCATTATTGTGACATCATATTGGTTTTTAGTAGATACAGATAATGATTGTTAATAATATTGTGGTCATCGCTAACATATATCCATTGAAAACTATATGATGAAAAATAATCATTTCCTGCATGATAGATAAAAATATAAAATAGTTGTCCCAATGGATCAACAACATTCCTTAATATTAATTTCCCAAAAAATTATAAGAAGATATGCAATTTACAAAGACTACAGTCCAATAAAAACCCTAAGGTGGTGGATTAGTTGGTTGGAAACAAAAATAATTGGTTTCTAATATTGATGATCGTTACATTATTAGTTTAATTTATTGAGGTATACCTCCAAGACCCCCTACTTCTAAAAACTAAATTTTTCGGAAATATCACCTATTGGTTTTATTTAATGACATTTCACATCCATGTAACATATTTATAATTTCATTTTAAAATATAATAAATTTATATTCTTTATTAAATGGCATTTCTTGTAGTTTTAAATTAATGAGAGAAAAATCTATTTTCCTTGAGTCATTAATAGCTTCATATCATCATTTCACCTATAATGAATTGTGTAATCATATTAAAGAATTGCTAACCATCAGATAACTATATCTCAATGAAAGATTATACCCGAGTAGTATAAGACTATATCATATCATCAAATAATATTTAAACTCAATTTTAATTTTGGGGATCATAATATATCTTGATAAATAACGAGGGTTATTAAAGAGTAAAAATACATCTTATATTACTTTCAATTATTAACTTCATAATTTTTAGAATTTAAAAAACTATCAAATTTATGGATAAAACAAGGAATGTGAGGATGAGATATAATTATCAAATAGGAATTTTGATATTTAATTATAAGAAATATGTTACGGAGTTTGTGTTTGTTCTTCTTATTTTTTCTCTACTCTCCAATGTTTGGTCTTAAAATTCTAGTTTGATCACTGATATCATATCTTCATCATTCATCTCCTATATTTGATCTATTATCTTTAGTCATCAGTAGTTATCTACCAATCATATCTTTGATATCTGATATCAATATCCATATTCATAGTTGATATATAGTATCCATTTATTTCACACACATCTCATTGTTGTCATTGATATCTATATTATGATATATGTTTTCATATAAATTCATATATCGTTGATAAAAAATATTCTCACAATAAAATATTTTCCCCAAAAATTGAAATATCGATTAATGTTTCATATTGATATATTAATATTTTTGTCTTAGTAGACCCATATTAATATTAATCTTTCACTTTATCCATTTTTTAAATTTAGAGTCTATAATAATCATGATATTTTAATTATCTCATATTCTTTATCTCCATCCATAAATAACTTTTCTCTACCATTTTCTTTAATATATTATATTTTATTCTTATCCTTCACATCTGATCATATAATCATTTCAATGATATTCATCTTCAGTATTTGATATCTGATCCTAGAATCAATCTAACATATAAATATGGTTTATTTCACTCAAGATTTATCTTTTTATTTTTCTAAAAACATTGTTCTTCAAACTCTATTCTCCTAATGTTCTCTATATTCTACATCAATATCATGTTTATCCTTTATCTTTATTCCTTAGTCTCTATTATCATGTTTCTATCTCAATATCTATATTTGTTATTTTATTTTTAGTCACCACATTTGGCCTTTAGAATTCTGCCCTCTATAATATATTATAATTTATGTTAATAATATTTTTACTCTAATATCCATATTCTATCTTCAGTATTATATATATGTTTAAATCTACAATATATTTTATTTATTGATGTCTCACTTTTTCATCACTCATCTCTTGTTTTCATCTATAATTAGTAGGATTTAATGGGGTCTAGATATTCTAACTCATAGAGGTGGATTTCATTGGGGTAATGGTTTAATATATTTTTATTCCATAGTTATTTCACAGTTTGAACACAATTTTTTTCACATTCATGATTGGTGTCTCCTTGATTTATTGTTTATGGTTTCACCCTCATTTATATCACATATTTTTACTATTATTATAGAGATGGTAAATTATTTTGAAACACCCTTTATTTTCTTTTTCTATATTGGTTATTCGGATATGTTAATCTCATTGTTTTAGAATTGTGATTTCCATTAGTGTGATTATTTTGGGATGGTATATATATTGGGAAGGATAATTATGTTATATTAGTGGAATATAATGTCTAGATATGAGTTATCATTCATAGTTATGTGATGCCTTATGTTATTATTGGACTCCCCAACCATTGTAATTCCTTAGGAACTAAGTTATTTTTCTCATTAATATGACATCGTGAGAATTTTGTGATTTTCCCTATCCAAGTGCCATGTTAAGAATTTTATGATTTTTGCAAGCTATATGATTCCTTGGGTATTGGTTTATGTTCAAACTATTTGTGACACATTTGTATTTGAGTGGTTTTCTCTAACACTGTGATATCATGGGAATAGTTTTATTTTTCCTAGTTATGTAACATTTTGATATATTATATATTTTTTTTCTCTGAAATGCCTTAGCAATTAATTTATTTCTATAGCAGAGTTATTCATTGGGAAATGGTGTTTCTTCTTAGAATATGTGATGTCAACGTATATGATTGATATCCCCTTAAAATTTATTGTCATGGGACATGCACAGTAAAATTCCTATCTTCTTATATAAGACATAATCTATCCCGAATTATAATTTTTTACACTGTTAATACAAAATTAAAAATCATTGTAAATATGATTAATTTTATGTCCTAATTATTTCAATATGAGACATTCTATCATATATTTTTTGTGGTGAATGTTTTTTATCAATGGAATCATAATTTTGGATAGGAGAATCACTCTTTATTCATGATACCATTCAAGGAATGATAACTGCATGATTTTGGTAAATTATCAATAGAATTCCTTATTGAAAATTGTGGATTGGAATGGATGATACTAGATAATAACATACAAATGTTTTTATAGGCATATTGTTAGAGTGTAAAAAATATATAAAGATATATTAGGTTACAATAAAAAATAAATAATAAATGTAAATATAAAAAAACTTAGATTCCAAATGAGTACATAAAAATTAATTTGTTACCTATTGAGTTTTAAAAAACTAAATAATTAATCACTACAAAGACGTTAGATTAGTCATGGGTGAATCATATAAAGTCATAGGGTACTTCATACCTAAAACTTGTATGAGGTATCAAATATAATTGAACATCTAATGTATTTTGTAATGTGGATGCATCTCATAATCATTAAACTCTCAGGTCAATCTCTCGACAATCTCATCCCATTTCTCAATTTCTCCTTACTCTATATATTAGTAAAAATGAATGAATATAAATTATTTCTGATTGATATAATTGATGATTTATTTGTTTAAAACATTTAATAAATTGTCAACATTGATTGAAGAATAGTATGAAGGACCCAAACATTATCAATTCAAATCAATGTACCTTTAGACCCACCACATCATAATAGAATGAATGGCATAAGCCCTACCCATTATTTTATCTATAATTAGTCTCGTCTCAACATTCCAATATTTGAGAGGTTTATGTCTTATATGAATTGGATTTAATTATAAAAAAATTTAAATTAAATAAATATTCATTTTTTAATTTAAAAAATAAATGATAATTTTAATCATATCTATAATTGTGTCCAATTATTAATATTTTAGGTAGTATGATATGCGTTCATACTCTTGTATACATCAATTTTTTTAACTAAAGGATTAATAATATACTATATAAATTTAGTATAATTTTTTTATTTAAATAATTTATAAATGTGCAATCAATTACAAATACTATATTTCTATGATGTTGACAAAAAGGATGAATCCCCAAACCATGACTCACATCATGGATCACCTTACAATGATTAATAAATAATTGTATCGTCCTTATAAATTCTCCCATCTAGAAGGTGTATGTTCCTCCACTTGTAATTGAGATAATATAGGTTGGTATATGTTCCACACGGATCATAAATTACACTCTTGGAATTATTATACGTAGTTATCTTTCTTATGTGGAGTAAAAAATAAATTAATTATAACACATGAAATCAACACATTATTCAATGATAAAGGTCATTATGATGTCAAAAAAAATTCATAAACACAATTAATAATATTTAAAAAAATTTAAAAAAAATTTAAAAAGAAAAATATTTATTAATAAATCATTAAGTGATAATATATGAAAAAGAAGATATATATGGGACCGATATCCCATTATATACATGAAGTTGAAATGTAATCCCTTAATGTCATAACTACTTGACTAATGACTAAATGAGTAATAAATTTAAAATAAGAATCTAAATATAATGAAATAAAAAATTCATAAACTAATTAAAATCATCTTAAATAAAAATTCCATCTCACTTTCTATCATGATAGTCAAAATCTAGAGACACAATTATTCAAAAATAGGTTTGAAATCATCATTTTGTTAGTTACTTGACCCCACTTTTTAAAATTTACAGTAGTAACATCTCCACTATCCACATCAGATGATAGAGTGTAAGGGTCATTGTTGGGAAGTTGATCCCTGACAAAGCCATAAATTATATCATCCAATTTATCTTCATATATATATATATATATATATAATATTAATAAATAATAATTGACACTATTATAATTAAATATCAAAAGATAATAAATATTAATTAAAAAATATCAATACATACTCATAGTGATGGCATTATAATTTACCACCTAATTCTTTATCTTCATCATCATTTTATTAATAATTTTCATTTTCGTCTTCTACCTCATCATCATTAATTTTTATATTTTCATTAATTTGTTCTTATTTTTCAATATATCAAGTTCATTAATATTTGTAGCATCCATATCATCATCAAAATCAACCCTTCATTGAAGATTCATAATTATTTTATATATATATCTCCATGAAAGATCTTTTTTTGGTAATGGAATTGATTTCTTAATATTTTATAACATTATAAAACCAATTTTTTTATTAAAATAATTTTCATGTTATTTAGTTTTTATTATTATCCAAAAATGAATTATATATCTCATAGGAACATAAATATTTTTAAAATTCACATTATGTTCATGGTGTTCTAACATAAATTGTTAATTGACTAGAATATAGCTTGTTTGACTAATTTTAATAACCTTTTGTCATAGATGAAAACAAAACCCTTGATTATTATCAAACTAGTGACACTAAAATAGCATTACATAGTTTTTTATTAGATACAGTATCTCAGTTATTTTATCCAACATTTCATAAAAATGAAGTTTAGTTTCTCATTAATGGATTAGATATAAAAAAGCACCTTAAATATTTTTTCATTACACTTAATATGTTCGTCTACAAAAAAAAACAACTTTTAAACAACATAAAATTTATTTGAATTACCAATGAACATGTAAAAGTATTTACCAAACATAATTAACTAACAATTACATTATAATATTATGATATCTAAAAAATATATATTAATTTTTATAATGATAACCATCATATTAGTTTATTATTTTGGGAGGTGTGAAAACATAACATACTAGTCATGGAATTCAGAATACACAATTTATAATACAATTTAGTTATAGATAAACCAGCCTAATTTGGTTGTTTTTTTAATTTGACAAATCCTATAATCTATGAAAAAAATAAAAAAAATATTTATGAAAAAAATAGAAAAAATTAAAAATAAATGTTAGAACGTATTGTATGTATCGAATCATTTCATCTAAATTTAGTAGAATACATGTATATGTTATTTTTCGTTTATCTTATGATACTTATTGTTCATGATCACTACAAAAACCATGTCATTGTCCATTAAATTTTGATAATTGATTACCATTCTCATCATCAATACTTTCCTTATTGAGAAACATTCTATTATGTTTTGATATTTGTTCATATTGAAAATGACATGAAAAAATTTAAAACATCATCAGACATGTATATCTCTAAAAATTACCATTCTTCTAATGCATTGTCACATGCCATTCATTAAATTTCATTCTACATATCTAAAATTAGGGTATCCATCGAAAGTACACTATCCATATACATTTTTCTACACATGGATAATGTTACATTACATGATCAATTCTATTAATGAACAATGGATAAACTTATTACAATCTATCTAAACATATAATCATATATTCATAGTGTAGGAGATATATCTCATTTTATGATGTTATTAAATAAATGTTATATAAATGACATTACATTTTGGTCATTATATCCCAAATTTAGGATTACAAAAACACTCTACAGCCAATAAAGAATTTTTAATCCATTATGACATGATAATCATATATTTTTAATAATGTAATTTGATTATTAATGACATAAAATGTAAAATTAGAATCATATCATTTTGATAACCCCAAATGTATAATGAGATAATGGAATAATAATATATTTTATTTTAAAAGTGATTAATTTGATTATGGATTCATTAAAATTTTGATCATTCATTATTAAGTAACTCAACTTTAGAATACATATAAATTTGGTGATGATCAAACTATTATATTTATATATCTTCCATATTGTTTTTTGTCTAATATGGTATAATTTTTTTATCAAAATATTTATTCTCAATATGTGTTTTAATGAAGAGTTAGAGATTTGGATTTGTTGACAATTACACATGGAAATGGTGGTTGGAGTTATGGTTATTTAAAAAGTGTTGTAACCATTGAGTTGTGTCATATGCAATCATTGTGGAAGATGAATGTGGTTTTCATTCATGGAGAATCTGGAAACCACAGAGATGATGAAAATTGAAATCATATTTCATATAACCCCTTCACAGAGAACCTATGACATACGACCACCACTTCCTCTAACTAATCTTCTTTTTATTTATTTAATATTAAAATTCATGAACTTATCCAATAACATCTCGCATCAGAAATTGGTTAAACCACCTCAACGATTCCCTAACTAAATCTAATGACCACTCAAAAACATGCATAATACCAAGCACTCATCACTCGCACCAGCTAGCTCTATTGACATGGAAGACCACTTCAATCCTTCAGTGACAAAATCATTCTACAATCTATAAATCCTAGCTGTAGAGCTACATCAACCCCATACAAAGACGCCTTTGATCCCTATCGGTCACTTAGAACCAATTTGATATAAATTAATTAGTCACCGAACCAAAATTAAAATAAACAGGTTGATAATAAAAATAATTATTTTAAGGATGTTGGGTGGGAGGAAGTCCAGCAAACACTATATTAATATATCATTGTTTATGTTGAAAATTTTATAACATGGATTATGGGAAAAAATAAGTTTAAATAACATTACATTGAGAAATTATCATAATCATTCAATCTATTAAACTATTGATAAAAATGGAACAATATATCCCTTATATATTTCATCAATCATTCAAATGATTATATTTTTAATCCCCCTATATATGAATTTACCAAGGTATTAGGCTTTGAATATCCAATGATGGGATTCATAAATATAATGGAGTTTCAGGAATAATTTTTATTAATACATCAATATTTTGTGATGAACAATAAATATAGAAAAAATAATGGTTAGAACAATAAATTTAAAAAACATTTTCGAACATATTGGTAAATAATTGATGCTTCAATATGTTATTGACGACATGATTCAATCATCTTCATTTTGTGATTAAATTGGTCAATACCATTAATGATTCGATCGTTGTCCATTGATCTGATGTCATCTCTATCAATATGTAGTATCTCCACCCCTTCCTATCTTCATGTTTTTCAAATGTGTTTCACAATATAGATTCATCATTAAATTATATATATAGGGTAGAACTAGAGTTCTTGTTAATTATTGGAAACAAGAAATTGATATAATCAATTAATTCATTCATTCGTGAATGAAAACTCTTAAGGATCCCCCTGAAAGTAATGCTAACATCAATCATAGTATAAAAAAATTATATAGTAAAACATGTTATTGGATTCCCCATATGATTTATCATCCAATTGATGTTAGAATTTTGAAAAAAATTCTCGTATTGAATAAAAATATTATCATATTTTTTTTTAAAATTCACTTTGAGTCTTTGTTGAAGAACAATATCCCTTGAATTTTTAATCATGAGAAAAAAATTGGAACTTAATAAAACATCATAAAATATATTCAAGGTCATATACTTGAGTGAAATTACCATTTTAGCCATGGAGAGGCCCTGCTATTCTAGAATATAAAAAAATTTAGAAAAGTCCAACCAAAAAATTCTAGGTCACTAAATCATTCCCACCATAAATTTTTTCTCTTTTAAAATGATCCAATTGATATATCCAAACAAATAAGCTCAAAAAACAAAATAGTATGGGGAAAAGCACATAATCATTTACAAATAATATTTCTTCAAATATTTGGGTTATATTTCAACTCAATACAACACTTTCTCGGAAGGAGAACATCCTATATCACTCATGAAGATATGATAACAATCTATCTCAAATCAAGAGATATGTGGGAATAAGATTTCAGGTTTAGAAACTCATTCCAAGCTACTAAACAAAATGATCTTCCAAATATGAAATATGGTTTACCACATTGTGTGAAATGAATCCCATAAACCTCCAAATTCAACAATGAAAACATTTAAGGTATCTTGGAACTCCCAAGCCTTAGAAGTGTGTTATAAATGATTATAATATGAGATCATTATCTATACTCCACTCATCTACAATAATAGGTTTACAAGATTCAATACTGATATTGAAAAATTTCCACATGGTCACATGTGCTTTTGAATTCATTCCACCCCCTTTCATCACCAAGCTATAAGAGCCAGAATCCATAATCGATGGATTATAGAACAAAAGGATCTTGTTACTTACCTCAAACCCCCATTATAAACATATGTTAGGATTTCACATTTTCATCATGATATCTACATGTTGTTCCAAACTTTCAAATATAACCCAATCAAGATGGCATCACTCATATGAAAAATATACAAATGAGATCATCAGACATAAAATACACCATTATAAAATTATAAGGATCACATCATATCCCATTCAATTGACCAATATTCTAAAAAGTTATGTTGATAGTCATGAACATTTATATATATCTATTATGCTAGCTCTAAACCATATGAATGAGACTTCTCGAGTGATAAACATTCACTTCCAACTAAAAATCCTCCTATTTAATCACATTATGGGGTTTTTAATGAGTTAGGTATATCCATATAAGAACATTGTGAATGAAATACCATAGACAATTATTTAATAGAGTTTTTTCCACTAATAATAGAAATAATGATATTAAGTACAAGAATTAGGAGAAAATGGTTTTCTGCCTAGTGATGTGGTTGATGTTTTCCCCACATTCAATAGAAGCTATACAAAATTATTAAGTCAATATGAAAATTAGGATACCCTTTCCACAAGATAAATGTTTGAGAACATCACTATCGACCAAAGGAGAGAAATTCATCTCTTTTAAAATTGAATCAATAGATCATAGGAAATATCTTACAAATCTCTAATACATACCTATACATAAGGAAATCTAATAGAAGGTTCCAAATGCCAATCCACTTATGAACAACTCTGATCATTTGAACTAATAAATCTATAATTACAATCATCCATAATCTCTATACTTATCTAGTCAAATTTTGTTGAGATGTTTTTAATGAAAAATAATACTCCAATGAAGTATGTGATCTACTAATTTTCCAAATTCATCATTAACATGTTTTTAATAATTTTTAATCTACGTACTAATGCTTAATACATTATCAAAAAAATCATTAAATATTTAAATTATTTTTCTTGAGTTAGAATATTTCATTCATGTTTGTGAAAAATATAAAAGTCATGAAAAAAGATGAATAGTACAATCATGCTCATTGAAAATATAATTTTCATAAGTTATGAAAATTTATATGAATGTTATTTATGAGTTAAAAAAATAATGTCATCGACAACTATTTAAACATCAATGGGGTTACCGATGATTTTCTTTATAAAACGGTTGGATTGACTATTCCTTCAAAAAAATTATATTGAGGTAAATATTAGTTAAGACATTCATATCAAGCTCCTCAGGTATATTTAAGTCAATAGAGTGATTTTTTTTGTTTTAAAACATTATTCATAAATTTAGTATTTTTAAAACCATGTTGTTTTAAATATAGTATTCCTCATTAACAGAACCCTTAAGGAAATAAGTTTTCACATCAATTATATAGAAAGTTGAAATAAAATCCATTTCATAGGATGATAATATATTGATAGATTCTAATATAGATAATTATTTAAATGATTGACCATAAATTATACGTTATTCATGAAAATATAATGTAACACCTGAGTTTTTTATGAGAAATATTTTGTTTTAATGTTAAATAAATCATCAAAGGAATCATTCACTACACACAACAGTAGCTTGGCTTGATTTACACACAATCACGACCTTCCACGATATCTTGCATCGTATGCAATACCGAGTTTCACTAAACAATGATATGCTATTATAATATTATTAAAACTAGCTATTATGAATAGTAATACCCACTTTTTTATATTTTCTAAATTTTATTTTTTAAAATGGACTTCATATTTGGATTTGGAATATCGAAATTAGCCTAGGGTGAAATTCTGGTATTTTTCTGAAAACTTTCAATTTTTTTATGAATAGTGAAAACACGGGATTACTATTTAAAAACTGAATACGACATTATAATAAAATAATACTTTTAGTTTTTCCTAAGGTGCCCCTCTCCTCCCTTATAAAAGGGAACCTTCTCCATCTCTTACTCACACCACTTTGAGCCTTCAAGCTCAACCAACCAATATAAATTTATCCTCTTCACTTCCCTAGAAACATCATAGAGGTCCTGATCTTCTTCAAAGACAATATTTAGTTCCCTTCGAAGAGTTTAAGAAGAGGCGCTTCAAAGAAGAGGTAATGTCCATTACTGATTCTTTCAAATTTATTTCTTATTCTACTTCTTCTTCTTCAGTTGTTTCATTATGAAGTAATAACATCAGTGTCACTCATATACTGATATGTTATTATAAGTATGAAACAACCCTATTTCACCATCTATCCATTCTACAGAAAACGAAATCACCACACGTGCGTACGTACAGAATACCTTCTCCATGCCATAGTGTAATCTATTTTCAACCACCACCATACGTGGATGGGTATAATGGTGTAAATAATAACTATATATGAGTATTATAAAGTGATATTGATTCTAAAATAGTATACAGACACTCTAATACAATTCCACGATCATGGGAACGATATCATCACTCGTTCGTACGTACATAATATCGTCTCCATGATGTGATGCGACTCGTTCTACATGATCTTCATTGCATAAGGATTATATAAATTAATTGAATTAATTAATATGATATATATTACAGTAATACCATTCTGTAAATGAGGTATCTATAACCTAAAAAGAAGAATAAGAATTTATTCGACAAAACACGTATAATAACAAAAATTAATAAACAACCGAATAACAAGTATCAATGAAGTATTACTAATAATAAGCTAAGAATATTACCATATATGATATCATAAAAATAATTATGAATTTGAGTAAGTCAATGACATTATTTAAATCATTATACAGGAGGTTCGGACACTTACGAAGCAAATCAGACCTAAGGTAAGGGAAAATCTCACAATCTCATTTTTATCCGAGATTGATTATACTTCTGAATTTTCTAGAGAATATTTATCATCCACATCCATGTTTCCTCAATATTTTATATTATTCATATCCTCATACAGTTGTTTCAATCCAATTTTACCCTTCGGTGAGTTTTTAGTTAATAATATGAAAGGAACCATTTGTCATTTTTCGTACGAGGTACTTTTTGACTTTTCCGGCCAAAGTATGAGAAGAATTTTTTTTAACTTATATGGTCTGAATGGAATTTTAGAACATTATTTCCATGAAGCTTCCTTTACATGTTTTCAAGTTTATTTTTAATCAACTTATTTTAGTTTATAATTGCATGAAATTTTAATAAAGGAAAAATATTTTTGAAGTAGAAAGGATATTTTCATCAAGAATGGAGTTCAAGCGTATTATCAAAATTATTTTCCATCTAAGATAATATAGGGTTATGTTTATATGCCTATTTTTACATTTATTTGATTATGTTATGATGGAATTATTTTTATGATGTCCTTTTATCTTATATGGATTATGTTATGATGGCATGATGTTTAAGATTTCCATTTTTATTACATTGGTTATGCTATGATGTATGATTTATAATTTTGTGTCACACATAAGAATGGTTTCATTATGAGATGGGTGGGACCTATATCTCCCTCCAATTCATTGGGTAAAGATTTATATCTCATGAGATATATATGGCTGGAATGGCAGGTTAAACCGGTTCAGTGAAACAGGACTGAAACCTGGAGTGAACTCTGTTCAGAAATGGACTTTGTCTGCTAAGATAGTCTTGGCTATGAGTCTTGACTAATACGAAATTATTCTCTATGAATATGTGTGCATTCCAAAGTGTTCATTTTTTATGTTATAATTATTGGGATTACATTTCACTTCTATGATTTATTCCATGTTGTGAAATTATGATCTTTTTTCCAGGTTACGATTTCCAAAATGATATGGTCTTATGAATATGATGTGATTGATATTTCTTTTGTTTACCCTTACTGAGAATTTGAGGTCACCCTTTTGAAGGTTTTATTTTCCCCAGGTCAGGACGATGGATATTAAGTAGAATATGCTAAAAAGGGACTCTAGATATGATGAAATAAATGAAAGACAACATAGATGATTTATGAACCAGCTGTTTATGTTTCCCAATTTCTAAAGACAATATACCTATACGGTCCTTTCATGGTTTTGTTATATGTTGTAATAATTTTTCTTCAATTTTGAAGTAATAACCATGTATGTAAAGTATGGGTTGTTATAGTTGGTATTAGAT
The DNA here is from genome assembly GCA_963277665.1 of Viscum album. NCBI lineage: Eukaryota > Viridiplantae > Streptophyta > Magnoliopsida > Santalales > Viscaceae > Viscum > Viscum album. The sequence goes on along the minus strand of OY728156.1, from coordinate 1,703,207,297 downwards.
GAAATGTATAGTCAACCTTTGGAAACCTGGATGTGAAAGCCTTAGTAAGAACCCTAAGGATAAGTCTAAGCATAGAAAACACTCTTAGTGTTTTAAAAATGGCCATGAAAAACCTGTGATAAGACCTTAAGTGTGAAATATTATTCTTGATTATGTGGTTTTCCTGTTATAATTAGTGTTGCTCACACTATTCTTCTTGGTTTTAGTCAATGGATAGAACCCGAAGGAACTGTGTTAATGCCAAATGCAATGGGAAATGCAATGATTGTCCCCCGGAGCAACCAAACATTATGGTAGCTAGAATGAAAAATCATGTAGCCATGCTCACAAAACTTTCTCAAGCTATGAATCATGCAGTACTTACAAACGAGAAAAAGAAGGAGCAACATTATGTTGAATCCTTCAAGAGGCAGCGTCCACCTTAATTTAGCGGGTCTACTGATACATTAGTTGCTGAACAATGGATCCGTACTACTGAAATGCTATTTTCAGTTCTTCAATTTTCTGAAAATGATAAAGTCATCTTATCAGTGTATCGTTTGGAAGTATATGCTGATCAATGGTGGAATCTTATCAAGAATACGAGGAAAATAGATGAAATTGAGTCCATGGAATGGGATGAGTTCAAGAACATATTTTTCAATAAGTATTTCCCTCGTATTCTTCGAACAACGATGGAGAATAAGTTTCCTGAACTGAAGAAAAAGGATGATGCATCTGTTGGTACCTATGAAGCATATTTTACAAGACTTGCAAGGTATGCTTCTGGTATTATTATCCAACCTGAGAGTAAGATCGATCGATTCATTAGTGTTTTAAAACCAAGTATTCGAAGGGAGTTCGGCATAAGGGACTTCAATAGCTACAATGAAATTGTTCGATGTTCTCTCAAGATTGAGTTGGATGTTGGAATAACCCATCAGTCATATGGGTTTGATAAGAAGAGGAAAATGGAATTCAAAGGAAAATATAAAGAGCACACTGGAAATAAGATGAGTTTTCCCTTATGCTCAATGTGTGCAAAGAAACAAGGAGGGAGTTTTATTAAAGGGACAAGTAAATGTTTCAAATGTGGAAAGGAAGGTAATCAGGCATTTGAATTCCATAGTGATGGGAAGAAGATGTATAGTGATGTGAAAAATGAATAGGCTACACAGAGTGCACCTCCTACACTTCAATGTTACAAGTGCAAGGAAATGGGGAATTATGCTAATCAATGCCCTAATCCAATATTTGTTGATGATGATCGATGTCAACAAACTATTAAGGCTAAAGACAGTGGAAAGTCACATGCATTTTCTATTAGCGATGTGGAGTACGATAACGAAGTGGTGAAAGCTACACTTACCATCCACTCTAATGTAGCAAATTTTTTATTTGATTCTGGATCCACCCAATATTTTATTTATGATGAATTTTCTAAGGTTATCTCCATATTATCTCAACAATTAGATGTTGAGTAAGCTGTGACATCCCCTAATGGTATAACAGTCGCATCAAAAGTTTATAATTCTTCTCCGATTGAAGTTTGTGGGAAAGTGCTTCCTGCAAATCTTATGATCCTTCCTATAGTGGAATTTGATGTTATTATTGGCATGTATTTACTTTCTTTATATGGATCTCATATCTATTTCCAAAGAAGGGAAGTCACATTTCATATTTTAGATCAATCTATGATCGTCTATCAATTCAAGGATTAACATAACCTTCCAGTGGGAATTTCATCCTTCTTATGGGTCTTGATTCCACTAAATGAAGGTTATTTATCTCAAATGGTTGGTGATAAACTCATGATTAAGAGTATGCCCATTGTACAGAAGTTTGACGATGTCTTTTCGGAGGAGTTTCCAGGTCTTCCACCAAATCGTGAAGTTGAGTTTTCAATAGGACTCGTACTAGGTGCTTTTCCTATTTCAAAGACACCTTATAGAATGGACCCAATTGCGTTGCTGGAATTGAAGAAGCAACTCCAAGAGAATCTTGATAAGGGATTCATACGCCCAAGTGCATCACCTTGGGGAGTACCTGTTCTGTTTGTTAAGAAGAAAGATGGATCAATGAGTCTCTGCATTGATTATAGAGAACTTAAGAAGATCACTATGAAGAACACATATCCTATCCCACGCATTGATGACTTATTTGACGAAATACGAGGAGCTCAATACTTTTCCAAGATTGATCTTCATTCAGGGTATCATCAATTAAGGGTCAAAAGGGAGGATATACCAAAGATGGCTTTCCCTACAAGGTATGGACACTATGAATTTATAGTGATGCCATTTGGTCTTACTAATGTCCCTGCTATCTTCATGGATCTGATAAATAGAGTATTTAGAGACTATCTTGATCAGTTTTTGGTTTTCTTTATAGATGTTATTCATGTCTATTCAAAGAGAAAGGAAGAACATGAATATCAGTTGAGAATTATATTAAAGACCCTGAGAAAGGAGAAGCATTATGCCAAATTTACCAAGTGTGAATTTTGGCTTCAAAAAGTTTCATTTTGGGTCACATAATCTCAAAATAGGGGATATCTGTAGAACTATCAAAAACATAGGTTATAAAAGGATGGTCGAGACCAACAACATTAACCAATATCTAATGTTTTCTTGGTTTGGATGGATATTATTGACGTTTTCTGAAATATTTTTCAGGATTATCTAATCCACTCACCCTGTTGACTTGAAAAGGATTTATGTTCATGTGGATGGAGGAATGTGAAAAGAATTTCAAGGAGTTGAAAAGAAGGTTATCCAGTGCACCTGTACTCACACATCCTTGTAGTGGAGAATGGTTTGTGATCAAAAGTGATGCATCCAAGAAGGGGTTGGGGTGTGTTCTTATGCAAAATGATATGGTGATAGCTTATTCCTCATGACAGTTGAAAATCCATGAGCAAAATTACCCAACTCATGATTTGGAGTTAGCTGCGGTAATCATTGCATTAATGATTTGGAGGCATTGTCTTTATGGAGAAAGGTGTGATATTTATAATGATCATAAAAGTTAAAAGTATATTTTCACACAAAAAGAGATGAATATGCACCAAATAATATGGTTGAAGCTGATTAAGGATTACGACTGCTCAATTCATTACCACCCTAGGAATAAAAACAAGGTGGCAGATGCATTAAGTCGACAAGACCATGATAGCATATCCATGATGAGAGTCACAAAAGATCCAATATTTATGGCTTTACAAAGTATGGATCTTGGAATTATAATGGAAGGTGAAAAATCTTATCTTTCTCAAATGAATGTTCAACCATCTATACATGTGAAGATTAACGAGGAACAGAAAGAAGATGTAAAGTTACAAAAGAAGGTGGGAAATGTTCCTGAATTCAACCTTGATTGTGATTGGATAATAAGGTTAAGGAATCGGGTTTGTATTCCTCCCATCCCAGAATTAAATAAGGAGCTACTGGATGAGGCTCATAGTTATTCATTATCTATTCATCCTAGAAGAACAAAGATGTATAGGGACCTGAAATATTACTTCTGGTGGGATGGCATGAAAAGAGATGTTGCTGAATATGACTCTCGATGCTTGGTTTGTCAGCAAGTTATAGCTGAGAGACAGAAGTCTAAGGGTATGTTACAACCAATACCCATACCTGAATGGAAATGAGAAAACATCACTATGGACTTTGTCACTGGACTTCCTAAAACATCCAAATGAAATAATGCTATCTGGGTCATAGTTGATCATCTTACAATGTCTACACACTTCATTGCTATTAGAGAAGATTTCTCTCTTGATCAACTTGCCAGGATATATGTAAAGAAGTTGTAAGATTTCATGGAGTACCACTTTCCATTATATCTGATCGTGATCCGAGGTTTACCTCAATGTTCTGGTGAAGTCTCCGGCATAATCTGGATACATAGTTGAGTTTCACCACTGCTTATCATCCTCAGACAGACGGTCAGTATGAGAGAACAATTCAAACTCTAAAAGATATGATGAGAGCATGAAATATGGATTTTAGTGGTGGTTGGGATCAACAACTACCTTTGGTGGAATTTTATTATAATAATATCTTTCACTCCTGTATTCAGATGGCTCATTATGAAGCTCTCTATAGAAAGAAATTCCGGACTCCAACTTGCTGTGATGAAGTTGGGGAAATAAAGCTATTAGGACCTGATCTTGTTGATGAGATGGCAGAAAAGGTCTGATCTATTCAACCACACATAAGAGCAGCTTAGAGTCGAAAATAATGTTATTCCGACAACCTAAGATAAGACCTAGAGTTTGAAGTGGGTGATAAAGTGTTCTTACGAATATCTCATTTGAAGAGAGTAATGAGATTTGGAAAGAAGGGAAAGCTAATCCCTAGGTATATCGGTCCTTTCGAAATACTGGATCATGTTGTGAAGGTAGCATACCGATTGGTACTTCCACCGAATATCTCTTAAGTTCATGATGTGTTCCATGTATCTCTCCTGAGAAAGTACATACCTGATCCTTCACATGTAATCATCTCAGAAGTTGTACCGCTAGAGTTAGATCTTTCTTATAAAGAACCGTTGATAGAAATTCTGGATCGTAGTGAAAAAGTCCTAAGGAACAAGACCACTCACTTGGTGAAAGTTCTATGGAGGAACCACCAATTATAAGAAGATAAATGGGAGCTTGAGGATATTATGAGGGAGAGGTATCCCCATCTGTTTGTTACAAAGTGACGAATTTCGAGGGCGAAATTCGTTTTAAGGGGGGTAGAATGTAACACCCGAGTTTTTTATGAGAAATATTTTGTTTTTATGTTATATAAATCATCAAAGGAATATTTAACTACACACAACACTAGATTGTCTTTATTTACACGCAATCATGACCTTCCTCGATAGCTTGCATTGTACACAATACCGATATTCACTAAACAACGATATTCTATTAAAATATTATTAAAACAATCCGTTATGAATAGTAATACCCACTTGTTAAAATTTGGTAAATTTTATTTTTCAAAATGGACTTCATTTTTGGATTCGGAATATCGAAATTACCTTTAGGGTGAAATTTTGGTATTCTTCTAAAAACTTTCAATTTTTGATGAATTGTGAAAACATGGGATTACTATTTAAAAACTGATTATGACTTTATAATAAAATAATATTTTTAGTTTTTCCTAAGGTGCCCCTCTCCTCCCTTATAAAATGGAACCTCCTCCCTCTCATCCTCACACCACATTAATCCTTCGCGCTCGGCCAACCACTGCCAATTTCTCCTCTCCACTTCCCTAGAAACATTCTAGAGGTCCTGGTCTTCTTCAAAGACCATATTTAGTGCCCTAATAGGAGGTTAAGAAGAGGCGCTTCAAAGAATAGGTAATGTCCGTTACCGATTATTTCAACTTTATTTCTTCTTCTACTTCTTATTCTTTAGTTGTTTCATTATGAAGTAATAACATCAGTGTCACTCATATACTGATATGTCATTGTAAGTATAAAACAACCATACTTCACCATCTATCCACCCTACAGAAAATGAAATCACTGCACGTGTGTACGTACGGAATACCATCTCCACGCCATGGTGTAATCTATTTTCCACCACCACCTTACTTGGATTGGTATAATGGTGTAAAGAATAACTATATATGATTATTGTAAAGTGATATTGATTCTGAAATAGTATACATACACTCCAATACAATTCCATGATCATTGGAATGATATCATCGCTCATGCGTACGTACGGAATACCGTCTCCACGATGTGATGCGACTATTTCTACATGATCTCCATTGGATAATGATTATATAAATGAATTTAATGAATTAATATGATATATATTACACTAATACCATTCTATAAATGAGGTATCTATAACCTAAAATTAAGAATATGAATTTATTCGACAAAACTTTCATAAGAACAAAAAGTAATAAATAAGCGAAAAACAAGTAGCAATGAAATATTACTAATAAGAAGCTAACAATATGACCATATATGATATCATAAAAATAAGTATGATTTTGGAATAAGTCAACGACATTATTTTAATAATTATACAGGAGGTTCAGACACTTACAAAGCAAATCAGACCTAAGGTAAGGGAAAATTTCACAATCTCATTTTTATCCGAGATTGTTTATACTTTAGAATTTACCGGAGAAAATTTATCTTCCACATCCATGTTTCCTCAATATGTATTATTATATATATCCTCCAACAGTTTTTTAAAATCCAATTTTACCCTTCGGTGAGTTTTTAGTTTATGATATCAAAGGAATCTTTTGTTTTTTTTCGTACGAGGTACTTTTTGACTTTTCCGGCCAAAGTACGAGAAGAATGTTTTTTAACTTATACGGACTGAATGGAATTTTAGAACATTATTTCCATGAAGCTTCATTTACATGTTTTCAGGTTTATTTTTAATTAACTTCTTTTAGTTTAAAATTTTATGACATTTTAATAAAGGAAAAAATGTTTTTGAAGTAGAAAGGATATTTTCCTCAAGAATGGAGTTCAAGCTTTTCATCAAAATTATTTTCCATCTAAGATAATATAGGGTTCGGTTTCTATCAGTATTTTTACATTGATTTTATTATGTTATGATGGAATTATTTTGATGATGTGCTTTTATCTTATATGGATTATGTTATGATGGCATGATGATTAAGATTCCCATTTTTATTACATGGGTTATGCTATGATGTATGATTTATGATTTTGTGGAACACATAAGAATGGTTTCATTATGAGATGGGTGGGACCTATATCTACCTCCAATGAATTGGGTAATGATTTATATCTCATGAGATAGACATGGCTGGAATGGAAGGTTAAACCAGTTTAGTGAAACATGACAGAAATGAGGAGTGAACTCGGTTCAGAAAAGGACTTTGTCCGCTAAGACAATCTTGGATATGAGTCTTGACTACTAAGAAATGATTCTCTATGATTATGTGTGTATTCCACAATATTTCATGTTTTAAGTTATGATTATTGGGATTACATTTCATTACTATGATTTATTCAATGTTATGAAATTATGATCTCTTTTGCAGGTTAAAATTTCAAAAATGATATGTTCTTATGAATATGATGTGATTGATATTTCTTTTGTTAACCCTTACTGAGCATTTGTGCACACCCTTTTGTAGTATTTCTTTTCCCCAGGTCAGGAAAAAGTATATTAAGTAGGATATGCCAAAAAGGGACTCTAGATATGATGAAATAAATGAGAGACAATGTAGATGATTTATGCACCAGTTGTTTATGTTTCCCAGTTTCTAAAGAAACTATACCTATACGGTCCTTTCATGGTTTTGTTATATGTTGTAATAAGTATGATTCAATTTAGAAGTAATAACCATGTATGTAAAGTATGGGTCATTATATATAATTTCATAACAAGTTAGTATTAATTTTAATTAATGATTTCATTTCCATCACAATTTTTTCTAAAAAACCAATTTACTCTAATTACTAGTATATCCGTTGGTTGTTCAACTAAGGTCCATACTTGGTTTTTAATAAACAAAAAATTCTATTAATTTTATTGACCATATCCATCATGAATCACCTAAAGTATTATCTACTGTTTTAGGCTTGAACACTAATATGACATTTTTTTCAAAGTATGATTTCTCAAGGAGCATCTAGTTTCAACTGGTTGACAAACATCGACAATAATATAATCGAAAGGATGATACCTTAAGATAATATGTTTTTTTATAAATTGGTAAAATGATTATCATATATGGTATGTACATCTTCTGTCAATGTAGCATTCAAATATTGAAAAGTCATTGGTCTTAATTCGAGATGATATACAATCAGTAGTTTTAGTTTACCTTCTGGTAAATAGGCAGGTGGACTTTAAAAAACAACGTTGTTATTTTGATTTTTTAATTTCCTAAAAATATAAAAGGATCATATTTATCAATATTTACGTGATAAATTTCTTCAACAATGTTAGTTCATTTATTAATAACTCGATAATCCTTACTAATAGTGTAATAACCCATAAAACTATTGTCATCAGTTTTAGGATCATATTCAAATAACTGATATTTTGAATTGAGGGTGACAACTTTACAATGAAAAGATCTAATGTAAGATGTTTTTGGATTTATTTTTATCAAAAACACAAATATTTTTCTATTACAAAAATATTTGAGTAAAAAATGATTTATTGTATAACAAACAGTAGTGGCATCCTCGACCATAAAATGAATAGTAATATAATACTCACACTACAAAAAAGAGGCTTTTTATGGGATATTTGTGACAAAATATGATATTATCACAAATAAATAAAAATTTAGTTATTTGTGATGTTAAGAGACTCCTATAAAAATTAACTCCAGTTTTCATAGCATTTTCAACAAAAATCATCTCCCATGTTAAATAGTACTGGTGGAAATGCAAGACATACGGTGCAAAGGACTATTTAGAAAATCGTCATTTAATTGTAAATATTTATATATTATAAATACAATATTGATTATAAAAAATATTTATGTCCAAAATAATATTATTTTTTGTGGAAAATATATCCCATCACAAATATGCTATTACTAAAAAAATAAACATTAATTATCATGGGTAGAATTTTTGACCGATGTAGACATTTCTATTAAATGGAATTTTTTTTCACCCTAAATATTAATGGTGGGATGTATTAGCGATGTGACTCATCACAAATAATCTAACCAATATAATCCCACATGTAGTAGCATTCCTTCATGATTTTTCAGATCCTTTTATGACAACTTCTATCGATTCCCCATTGACATATCTCTATGTGTGTTTAAATTTTTTAACAGAGTGTTAGAATTTCATGAATAACTTTATTGTAGTAAATATCCATTTTTAATGTATTTATTTAAAAACCAAAATTTTTAAATTTATTTACATGAAATTATATGTGGAATAATTACTAATATATAGTAATAATAATGAATAATGAATATTAATTTTTCATCAATACAAATAATTATAAATAATTAGTAATTGGTTGTAGTCATTACAGATAATTATTAGTAATTATAAGTAATTAGCACTAATTAGTTTTAAATAGTTATAATTAATAGTAATTAAGAAAATGAATAATAATTACTAATGATTAATAATAATTAATGAAAATAGTAATTTTTTTTGGCAATTACCATTAATTGGTAATAAATATCATTTTTTGTTAACAATTAACCCAAAATAGAAATAATTACTTGTAATTAGAAACAATGAGTATGAATTATTAATAAATACCAACAATTATTTATTATTATTATTAATTAACACTAATAAGTAATAATTTTGATTAAATCATTGAAATTATCAGTAAATACAATTAATTATTATCAATTAGATATAATTTCTAATAAATAGAACTAATTAGTAATAAATAGAAATAATAATTATTAATTATTATTAATTACCAATAATTACTAATAAAAACTGATTATTTTTAACAATTACTTATAATTAGTATTAATGACAGAAAATTTATAATATGTAATAATAATTACTAGTAATTAGTAATAATTTATAATAATTGGTAATAATTATGAATAATTAGGAATAATTTGTAGTAATTATCAAAAATGAAAAATATTTTGTATTAATAATTAATAATTATAAATATTAAAAAACAAGTAGTAATAATTAGAAATAATCATTGATAAATATAAATAGTTACTAATAATTACTAATAGATACTAATAATTATTAAAAATTATCGATAATTAGTATTAATTTGTAATAAATATGATTTTTTTTATTAATTAGCTATAATTTTAATTTTTTTAATAAAAATCAATAAAGAATAATAATTAGTAAAAAATATACAAAATTAATAATAATTAGTAACAATTACAGACAGATTTCAATAATTAGAAATAATTACATATAATCGGTAATAAATAATAATAAATACTGATTATTAGTAATAAATATTAATAATTTTTAATAATTAGTTATAATTAGAAATAATTATCAATAAAAATAAATAATTACTAATAATTAGTAATAATTAATTATAATTATAGATACTTATTTTTAATTAATTGTAATTACTATTAATTAATAATAATTACCAATAACGGATAATAATTAGAAATAATTATTTATGATTACCAATAATTACTATTAATTTTACATTACTAACTTTGATAAGTAATAATTATTAATAATTATCGAAAATTATTAATAATTATCAATAATCGATAACAAATAGAAATAATTACCAACAATTTATGGCATTCTTGGTGAAATAATTTAGATGTGATATCTAGGACATGACTATATAAATGTGTAAATGTCACTACTTTGATATTGATAGAGTGTTAGGCATTCATCAATACCATAGAATCATCTACATTAAATATAGTAGTCTTATTATAGTAGACAACCCATTTATGATGGCCCATCAAGAGAATTAAATCTATTATTCCAACTATTGTAATGCTTCAAGAGATCTAGTTGACCAGTGTTGTATAATAAAAATGAAATCTCATAAAATTCAGTTTATGTATGGGAAAAATTATTCTTTTGAAAATAATGAGATTTAAATATCTCAACAGGCACACTAAATACATCATTTACTCATGGAGATAGAAATATCAATGATAAAACCTCACTAATATGAGTTGATTGTGTTGATAATATTGATGATGGTACTAATGAATTCTAAATAATAATGGATGATAAGGAAAAATAACCTATAAAAGTTGATGATTTTTGGACAAAAAGAGGAAGATATTTACACTATCATGAATAATTCTGAGGTTGAAGATGATGAATAATAAATTTATATGTTTGTTATAGTCATTATATATATTTTATAATTATTTTTAATTATTTATGGATACTATTATTTTTTTGTATCAGATGGCTAGTGAAGATATAGCTGAGATATTTCATACCATCAGATATGTTGACATTTATTGTGATCATCATGATGACTTGTCATCTGAATATTACGTTTCTACCATTACATTACAAACTTGGTGGAGTTGTGGCCTAGCTAGATTATTTATTCCTCAATCAATTACGGAATAAAAAATGCCAATTGACTTTTTCCAGGAATGTAGTGGTATGTTATGTATATAAATAAATTTACATTATTTTTCATTAATTTATTTATGTACAATGTTATTGATTACTTTTTAAATGTTCATATTGTTTTTCATATATAGTAATTGGAAAAGGATTATATTCTTTTTTATTATTTTTAAGAATCATTGGTGATGTGGGATGAACTTCCCATTGATGATTAAAAATTCCTGATTGATCACTAAATGGAATGTACATAAATATTATTTATAAAAATTTTACTTAATTATTAAAATTTAATTATAAATTATTTTTAGGATTTATGATAACCCATCGATGGTAAAAGGATTTCCAACATTTGTGAGTAATTATAGATCTGTATGTCCGAGCATTGTGGTTAGTTATTACACAAACTAGTTAAGAGATCCCAAGAGATAGATATAGGCAATGTTTCTTCATTAGTATTAATTTATTCATCAACATAATTGTATCTAATTTCTTGTTGAGAAATATTATACTTCTATTAGATAGGAGATACATTTCATCGTAGATCATCATCACATTATAGACAGAACCTGTGGAGATAGGATGTCACAAATTGATCTGGTTGCTATACAATAATTATTAATAGATAAAATATGGTTAATAACGTTTTTTAATAATTTATATACATAAAAAATTTAAAATTTTTATTTAATATTCATATTCGCAGTTGAGAAACCCAATGTAAAAGAAATCAATGTTTTTAAGAAGATGTACACTAATCCAACCATTAGAGAGATTACTAGTGATTAACAACATTATATTGGGACTAGTATGGTTTTTTTATTTTTCAAATAAATGAAAATTAGTATTTTAACATTTTTAATTTCAAATTTCATTTGAAGGAGGAATAAGAGACCTATAATTCCCTCATAAATGAGTTTTATGGAATTACTGAGGTTTGGGATACCTATGAGTAAGGATTTGGTGAGAAATGTTAGAATCAAGTGACCCAACATGGTATCAATAATGATATAGAGATTGGTATGGTTCCAAACTAAAATATTGTAGATATTAAGGTATTGTTGGATGGTATTCATCCTATTCGAGGGGAGATCATGTGGATTCATCATCATTATCTACTGAGTATGAGGATTGGATGGGTGCATATAATCGGATTATAAAGCATATTTATTGAGATAAGAGCAGATTCTTCTAAACCAATAGTAGTTAGAGGAGGAGGAAAATCGAGGAAATGTCTGATAGCATGACAAAATGTAAGTGCATTTGTAATTGATTTCACATAGTATAGGGATAGAGTTTCTACAACCCATTCCTTCATATTATAACCTCCTCCATCGAGATTGATGATAGTTTATTGATAAAAATATAATGGTAAATTTTGAATGGATATATTATATTTAATATAAATATTCATTAATATGAGAAAATTATATATATATATATATATATGATTTTAAAAAAGTTATTTAATTTTTTATATTTTTATATTTTTTTCATTTGAATTGTGAGCCTTCCATGTATAATAAGTCACTATACTTTTTGAAGATCATTAAAAAAATCTATTTTTTTCATGGAACATATACATCAGAAATCTAATTTTATTCAATGCAAATTTCTTCCTTGGTTAAATGACGACAAGTGCCCATTGTAGTTGAACTATTTGAAATAAATCAGTATCATGTATTATAACAGAGAAAAATTTAAAAATTCCCCAGAAGAATTTTACTTCTTAATTGAACTAAAACATTCTTTCTGGGGTTTTAGTGTCAAAAAATATTAATACTATCATTTCATTACAAATATATTAAAAATATTAATTAACAATCTCACCACCCTAATCACTCTAGAAAATAGTCGATGATTGGTTTTTATCATTTTTAATAAAAGTAAAAAATAATATAAAATGACAAAAATGTTTTATGTTTTGAGTGAGAAGGTTGAACCAGGTAAATTTAGTGTGATCATCAACCAAAACATATACATAATTTTTGCATCTAATCATTTTAGTTTTTGCAGGTATAAAAATATCCATGTACGCTAACTGAAAATTTATGTATGTTGTGATTTTAATTTTAGATTTAAATACTCACTTATTTATGTTTCCAAATTGAAAAGGAGGAAAAAGCCTAGTTTAATTAAACATAATTTTTTTGTATAACTAACATAACATTTTCTATATTTTTTCATACAATTATTGATGTTAAAATGTCTTGTTTTCAAATTTCTTGACATATATTAATAATTGATTTCACATAAAATTGTAAAATCATGAATAAATTTTTCTTCAATGTTAAGTGTGTAATCATTTTCATGTATACTAGTTAATAATATTAAGTTACCATCTAAACATTGATCAGTATATTTTTCATTCTAGATGATCACATGATATCTCTCATTATGCATCTAAATTATACGGATATGGTTTTGTTGAGATCCTAAAACATATATAACATATGAATTATGTTATTATATATGAAAAGAAATACCACTGAATCAATTATGTCAGTATGGGGATTATCCCCAAATTGATCATTTCAACTTAACTTATTCAAATTTATGAAATTTTAATTTTATCCAATTACATGACAAGAACAACCACTATCCATGATCCATTTCATAATGATTTTGGTACTCCATATATTTATCAAGAGAATAAAAAATTATTTTCTTCATCACCACACATTTTTGGGTCTAGGTATGCTAGAAAACAAAATAATAAGAGAGCAAATTTTGGAAAACCATTTTATGTTGTATTGTTGTAACACCCAAGAATTTTATAAGAAATTTAATAGCCTTTCAAGAAAAAACAAAATGTATCTACAAAAAATATTATTATGAATAGTAATGTCACCCTTATTAATAGTTATATGACCCTTATTAATAGTAACCTCAACCATGAATGTATAAATAAAATATAGACACCTTATAAATGATGGAAAACATTTTAAAAATTAATAATTATGTGTTGTTTTTTTTGCGAGTACTAATTATTTAATTAAAAATTTAAATTAATAAATTGAATTATAATAAATTTCACTTAAAAAATATGAATTCATGAATAAATATTCATTGTCCTATAATTTTAGGATAATTTTATTAGTCTTTAGTTAATTTTTGACTGAATTATAAAAGTAGTTTTAAATTTCAAATCTGTAATTTTCAAGTAATTAATGATTTTATTTAAAAATTTAATTTCACATAACAATAAAATTATTTTCATAAAATGGATTCTAGTTTTTAATTTTACACATCAAAAATTTTTTATGGTGGATTTTTGGGAATTTTCAAATATACAAGCTTTTTAGGTGAATTGTAAAATAGGATAATTGATGATAAATGCTAAATAAATGATTTATTGAGTCATAGATTATATATGGATGATTTAACCATACTTTTTTAGGACTAAAATTAAATTATTACTTTTTTTGGTCACAACAATCTACACTATTTTTTGTTTTTTGAAAAATATTAAATTAATTAATAAGATATTCAAAAATCACACTTCTCTTCCACAATAAAATCAACCCCTCACTCCCTCTTCTCCTAATTCCTATAAGCATTGATTATTATCAATATTCTTCCAAAATACTATTTCATAGTATCTTATCACATCCCATAGATATTGGTATTTTGAGAATACAAAACCCCATCCCTTAAGATGGTTCTCATGGAGGATATTTCATGAGGTAAACCCCCACCCTTTTTCATTTAATTTCATTTTAATTTATTTTCTTCTCTTAACCACTCACCCACATCCTATAAAAAGATGAATATAAGAAATATATTTTCATATATAAATTAGAATTATATCATGTTCAAATAATAACCATCATCATTCTCTATACTCCCTCTATTTTTAAAAAAATAAATTATCATCCGAGATGGGCTAATTTACAACCTTCATGGATGACAACATATTGTTCTTCAGTTTATTTTCAAGGCTGGTTATGATATAATTTTTTGGTAATTAATGGAAATAATATATATATTATAAACTATTAATTTTTCTGAATCCATTATATATATACATAATAATAATTAATATGTAAAAAATGGTTCGTTGTAATGAAAAAACCACTAAAATCTAGATAAATGATTACCATTAACTTGTTATCTATTGATTATTCCTCAAACATGAAAAATAATAATATATAATACCATTTAAACATTCTGTTCCTAATAAATAACATTTAATTTCAATTCTGGTGAATTATACTCATTTTACATGAACTCCATTACTTATAATTAGGTGAACCGATCATGAAAATCTAGTAAACGAACTCTCCAAAATGATGGAATTTAATATTATAACTTTTAAAAAAGATCATTAATAAAAATAACAGAAAAAATAATCTAATAAATTTTTAAAAGGTTATTAATTATTAATTAATAAATTAATGTTTTTGATCTTATTATACAGAAAATTAAAGTGATGTACAGAACTCATTCAAAAAAAAGTTAGGGATTTCTCATATTACTTTTATTTTCGTGAGATTTCAACTATTAAACACTATATATTCTATATGGGGTGTGTATATTTCTCATTTATATTTTAATTAAGTAATATAAATATTTCAACTGTATTAATTGTATAATTTTATTACAATTAATTTTGGGGTATATGGTTTTACTGATTATAATGTGGAAAGGGATTCTAACAAAATCCCCATTTTTTCCTTCATGTTACAGTATTATCAATATTTAGTCAAATTTAATGCTTATTTATTTATCTATATTTATTCTAAATTATGTTTTTATGTGAAAAAAAAACATAACGAGATCATATAATCATTATTATATGTGCATATACTTGTTTTAAAATGGTTCCACAGTCAAATCATCATGATAACCAAGACTCATTAAAGGGAACATCCCGAATTCGTACACATTTCCAAGTGAACTATATAATCTATTTTAAGATATAATTATCTCTATAAAATCAAATTTTTTATCACGAAAATATTAATTTGATAATTTTTGGATTCATGAAAACAAACATTCGTTTAATCTTAAAAATTACTTCAATATTTTATTTAAACTACACTAAAATGTTTTAATTGTAATGTTTCGTAGAAAAATAGATGATTTCACATCAGTGGGAAATAATTTATTACTAAAGGATAATTTCAAGTTAATTCCCACTATTTTATGGTATAATAATGTTTACAATATGATTTTATTAAAAATAAAAATGATTTTAAAAAACAACTCTTATTTTTGAAAAAAAATGGTTGTTCTAGTCTCACATTTACATCTATGAGATAAATTCCTTGTTCACCACATATTCCATGTTTGTAATGTGTGTAATTTCCATTGATATATAATATTATGAATCTCATTAATCTCATAATAATCTAGGATATTATTATTTGAATGAGTCAATTTGGCAGGGGACACTTTGGAGTTTTCAAATACTAGTCACTCATGATTTTTTCAATGGTATCATGTAGAAGTATCTTTAACTGTGTCAAAATCCATTGTTGATTATTTTGATTCATTGATTTTTTTCTATTATGATATAATATTCCAAATTTTATTGATGGTTTGATGTTCATTTTGACTTTGTATGTTCTAATTTGATATGATTTATGGGTTATAGTTAATGTATTGACATTTTATTTGCCATTTTTCCAATACGAATGTTTATGTTGTTTATGTTTTCCCTATTCATATGAGAAATGTGTTGAACATAATAGGGGATGAGAAGGGACCACTAGAGCCCCTCAATTAATTGGTATCTCTCATGAGACATTATATCACTTGTTTTCAATAATTATGTCTGGTGTCTTGGATAAGGCCTTGACGATATGATTATTATGTCCAGAATTAAGAACTCCTTCATTATGAATCTAGTATTTGATATTACATGTCATTATTATACTATTATAACATATATGATATTGTTATATAATGTCATTAATTATTTAGTTTTTATTCCTACCAAATTATTCACATGTGTATCTTTAAGGGCATGTGTTTTTAGTTGTTTATCATGCCTAGTGTTTATGTTTATTATAAGTTGTATTCTATTACATACCCATATTGTGAATCAGAGCTCATCCCTGTATTATGTTTATTTTCTATATAATATGAAGAAAAAAATTTCAATAAAATTTCGAGGATGATCATTATTTCATTTTATATTTTATCATGTTATAATTTATTTTTCCATTTTATTATGTGTATAATAAATGAAATCTTGCTTTACATGACTGCTAAATTGGTAATTCCTTCAGGATTTCATTCCTTGTGATCAGGCCAATATAATAAAATAATGTAATGGATATGTGAATTTTTGGTTGAGGCATTAGAGTTGGTATCAAATAATGTTTAGAAGAAGCGTTGGGAACTAGATTTAGAAAAATATAGGTTAGGGAAAAACCCTAAGGTAGACTTTGAAGTTAATCAAACAAGGTATTCATAGAATTTTGGAAAGGTAAGGATTATGTGGATCATAATAAAAATATAACCATGTCTGGATACTAAATTTGTACATGGTTCTATCACAAATGTACCTTGGTGTAACAACTCTAACAAGGTGTTTTCGGGTCTGGCTCGAGGTAATATTGTACACAAAAACAAGCCTTACTGCACACCTGGTTTGACAGTCCCACTATATATGTTCAGGATAATTCGAATTTTTTAAAACCAATTATTATGGATTTGAATTGATAATTAGAATAATAACACAGATTAATAATAAGGAATTTTAGGTTGAAAATAAATTTTCATGATATTTTATAAATGAATATATTTTTTTTCACAATTATTATTGATACTCACACTATGATTTCTTATTTTACTCAATGGCCAGAATCCAAAGGAGGCATGATAACATTGAACATAATAGAAAATGTGGTGGTGTTGAGTAAACCAATAGGATTTTATAGGAGTGAAATATATATGGCTCATGCCTAATCAGTTATCTTAAAATATTATTAACAACATATTCCGTAACCAACACCCAGACCCACCAAAGAAGAGAATACTGGAGTTTTCTAAGAGCTCTAGTAGTGGAGGCCATGAAGAAAATGAAAATATATAACCATCGTGAAATAAATGTGGAATGTAACACACAAGAATATCTCTAGTTGGAATGAATTATAGCTTTATATGTGGGAATGAATGACATAAAGAATAAAATTTCCGATAAAAGTGAAGAAAATAATGGAAGGAAATAAAACTAATCGTATGAATCAATTTGTGGTTATTTTCCATAAATGTAAGGGGATTGGGAATTACCAGAGTCAATTCCCTATTTTATTGGATAACCTCTAGGCCAAGGAAAGCCCAATGTAGAAATAATGTACAATGTATTTATTTTTTGAGGTTGAATTCGAAATCCTATTTAAAATAATGTTTAGTGATTGATATTATTTCAAAGACATGTTTACTATTTGTTAGAGGTTATATGGAATTAGAGAAAGGAAATAATTCAAGTATGATGATAATCCGCTGCGTCAGGTAAGGCTGTAGAGTTTGAACATACAACCAAATGATGACAAGTTGGAAACACCTACCACTAGCCTATGTGAAATCATAATTATCATGATTTTTTAGTTAAATAATATAATATTAAAATGTTATTTTGATTTTAGGGACATTATATTTTATCTTATAGATAACTTTGGGAATGTAAAATGATTTTTTGGTTAGGTGATTAATGTTATTTATGAAAACTTTCACAAATTTGTGAATCCAAAAAGACATTGGTAAATAGAATATTTTGAGGAATAAATTATGAATTTTATTTTGGGGTCAAATATGATTTTATTGATGAAATATGGTGATCCATGTTATTTATGGAAATGGATAGAATATCATGGAGATTACGTGATAGTGGAAAATAAATATTTGGTATAAGATATTATGTTTTCTCATTTCATTTGGAAGACTGTATGAAAAAATTCTTCTGATTTTGGTGTTATAATCTATAATAATTTATTTTTCTGATGAATTATAGTAATTTTAAAAATGATCTATGTTGAAATTTCAGCTTTAATTTTTAATTTTGGAGACTATATTTGTTTTCATCACGTAAGCGTTTATTATTTTTTTTGGAGTTGTCTTAACATATCCTAATAATTTTGGATTTGGTACATGTGTAAAGATAATAGGAATAGATAATTTTTCATTTGGGGATTTATGATCTATAGATGTTATTTCAATTTCATTGGGAATGGCCAATATATCATGAATTTTCATTTCCTACGATAAGGAAGAGTATGAAAATATATCGAAGAACAACCAAAGGATGATATTATTCTCATGACATGAAAATTAATCATGTATATTTAATTTCAAAAGTGATTATCTATATATTAAAGGAATCCCTCAGTTATAGGAAAATATTATAATACAAAACTATTATTTGGTTAGTATTATTTCTAAAAAATAAATGGAATTTTAATCGATCATAAGGTTGAGCAAGTTAATCATTTTAATGATCATGTTCTTTATCACTCTCTATCAGAAAGTGATGGTAAAATTATTCTTCCAGATACATATTTTCCCTTTGAACTAATGTTCTCTTATTCAAATATTTAGTTTTTAGTAATCTGTTAATTTACATTTTCCACCCATTAACAGTATAATAATTTAATAACATTTATGATATGTATTTCTTATAAGGCAATTTTCTTGTATCAAACATTAACTTTATAAATGATTTTTCAAATTCCATGGATGAAATTTATTGAAGGAGGGGATAATATAACCAACCATAAATTTTAAATAAAAATTAATATAACCTTTAACGGACAAAAAAAGTAAGTATCTAGAAAAAAACATTATTATTTTAGTTATTTATACAGGACAGTTATATCCTATACATGAAACATAATTTTTTCGCTTCTGTGATTTGAATTTCGAAAAAATGGCATACATGGTAGCATCCAGAATGTTATTTAGAGTCTGATAGGATCAAAATATTTTTTGGTGAATAATAACATACCATTATGAATAGTAATGTAAACCTTATGTATATTAATACGAACTTTACAGATACAAACCTCACCCCTGAATTTATAAATAAAATGTAGGCACAATATAAATGATTGTGTATATTTTAAAAATTAATAATTAAGTGTTAGTATTTTTGTTACTAAAAAATATTAAATTAAAAATTTAAATTAATAAATTTATTTAAAATAAATTTAATCTTCATAAAATGTATACATACATAAATAAATTTTTTACTATTTTTGGTAATTTTATGGGTCCTAAGTTAATTTCTAATTGTCTTATAAAATCAGTTTTAAATTTAAAATCAGCATTTTTCAAGAAAAAATTATTTTTTTTAAGAAATAAATTTCCTATAATTATAAAATTATTATGACAAATGGATTCCGTTTTTTAATTATACAGGTTATAAAAAGTATATGGTTAATTTTTTGGATTTTTATTAAATACATTATTGTTTTAATGAATAATTAAATACAATAATTAAAGATAAATGAAAAATAAATGAGTTACGTAGTGATTTATGATGTATGGATGATGTAAGAACACTTTTTTATAACTCAAATACACTTATTATTTTTTTCACAAGAATAAAAAATATTTATTGACTTAATCTATATAATAAAATATCGAATACTATATTCAAAAATCTCTCCTCCACTCTACTATAAATACCACCCCGCACTGCCTCTTCTCCTCAATCATCTAATCCTTGAATCTTGTAAATGTCTTTACCAAATACTCTTACATAGTATCTCCCCACATATAAGAGCTCTTGTGAATTCCAAAATACCAAAACCCCTTCCCTTAAGGAGGTTCTCAAGGAGGATATTTCATAAGGTAATCAATCTTCATTTTTCATTTAATTTCATTTTAACTGATTTTCTTTTCATATTATCTCACTCTCCTCCTATATCAAAGTGATCATGATAACTATAATATCATTTATATAATAGGTCTATATCATATTAATGGAAGAACCATTATAAATATCTTTACTCTATCTTTTAATTTAAAAATGAAATCATTGTTTGGGTAGTGCAGATTTAAAACCTTCATGGATGATGAACTTTCGTTCTCCAATTTATTCATTAAGCATGGTCATGAAAACATTTTTATAGTTTAAATAGACTTTATTATATTTATTATAACCAATTTATTATTTTGAATAAAGTATATGTACATAATACAAATTGATATGACAGAAATATTTTTCTGTTATCGAAAAACTAATAAAATCAAGGTAAATGATTATCAATATAATGTTACCTAATGATTCATCCTCAAACTTGGAAAAAATAATAAATAGTTCCATTTAAAATTATTTTTTTCATTAATAGCATCTATATCTAATTCTGTCAAATTATACCCATGTCATAGGAACTCCATTAATTATAATCAAGCGAACCGATCATGAAAATATAGTAAATGAACACTCTATAATGAATGAAATCAATCTTATTACTTATCAAAAAGGCCATAAATAAACTTAATAAAACTATAATGAGATTAATATATGTATAAAAGTTTCTCAATTTTTTATTTATTTTATTTAATCTGATTATCCGTGATATTATAGTCAATTAAAGAACAAATTCGAATATAAGGTAATGGGTTTTTCATCTCACTTTTATTTTTGTTAGATTTCCATTATTCGCCACTAAGACATGTGAATGGTGTCTCTATACTATCCATTGATGTATCATATCAATAATTTATTTATTTTCATGTTTTTTAATGTATAATTTTATGACAATAAATTTTTGGGCATATGATTTGATCGATTAAATATTTGTAAGTGATTGAACCCAAACCCCCCATATTCATTCGGGTTACTCTTTTATCTACATTTACAAAAAGTTATTGATAATTTTTTTTTAATTCTAAATTAATTATTTTTTGTAAAAAATCATATATCTATATCATATCTTCCATCTTTGTTAGGTATATATATATATATATATATATATGTGTTTTAAAATGGTTCCCATGTCAATTATTCTTGATAAACAAGCTTGATTAAAGGGAACTTCATGAATTATTACCTATTTTCAAGTTTAATAAATAATATGTTTTAAGCCATTAATGTCTTTATAAAATAAAAAAATTTATCATGAAAATAGATGTTGTTTAATTTTGGGATTTAGAAAAATACATGCCTCTAGCATTAAAATCACTTCAAATATTTTCATTAAAAATCACTAAAATGTTTTATTTCAAATGTTTATTAAAAAAACTATTTACATGATTTCAATTTAGTGGGACACAATTTATTCCTCAAATATTATATTAATGTCCTTCCAATAAATTTCTAATATATAAATGTTTACAATATTATTTTATAGAAATATAACAAATATTTTCCAAAAAAATCTTATTTACAAAATAAAAAATGGGTTTTATCTTCTCACTTTAACTTCCATGAGGTATATTTCTTGTGAGAAAATTAATCCATGTGTTTTTTGAAAGTACATAAATGTTATCTATCACATTAAGAGTCATGTATTCACATTATATTATTGGGGTTTATTATTTGAATGTTTGAATGTATTACAAGATTTTTTGAAATGTTTTAGTATTAGTTATTCCAGAACTATTCAATGGAATCAATTAAAACTATTTTCAGCTATGTCAAAATATGTTGTTGAATTTTTCAATTTATAGATTTTTAACTCTTATGATATATCTAACAAATTTTATTGAAGGCTTTATGATCATTTAGACTATGGATGTGTGAATTTGTTTCTATTCATGGGTTATAGTTATATTATTCAACTTTTGTATGCTTGTTTTCCAATATGAATGTTTGTGTTGTTTAGGTTTTACCTGTTTCTTATGAGTAATTTATTGAATTTGGTATGTGATGATAGGACCTTTTATATCCCCTCGATAAATTGTTAGGACTCATTTGACAAACTACCCTGGGTTTTTGCCCATTATGTATGGTGTCTTGGCTGACGCCTTGACTATTTGATTATGATATCCGGTATTTTACATTCACTCATTATGAATCGAGTAGTTTATATTCCATGTGATTATTATACTAGAAGAATATTCATGGTTATGTTTTATTATGTGATAATTTATTTAGCTTTTATTTTTTCTATATTATTCTCATATCTATTTTTAATTCGTATGTTTTTAGTTGTTCATAATGCCTAGTGTTTCTAATTACGATAAATTCTATTATATTACATTCCCATACTAAGCATCATAGGTCACACCAATCTTATGTTTAATTTACCTAGGGTATGAAGAATAATTTTTTTATAATATTTAAATGATGAAGATTATTTAATTTTATATTGTATCATGTGATTTAGAACTGATAGCGCTTCGGGGAGGGTTTGTTGTTCTGATGCGATGAATCTTTGGATCTGCTTTAGGGTTTGGGATGCCAGTTACCCACTTTCTGGGTTCAGTACTTGTTACTGGAAAAGTTGGACCGGCATGGAATGAGGGTCCACGAGGAGGTGACGTCTCTCTTAGTAATGGTGCTGGAAAAAATCAATGGATCTGGATCGTGTTGCACGACGCAACATTCGAGAAGGCATCAGTCCATATTTTCCAGATCTGCTGATTACTTTGAAGGATGCTGCTGTGGCTTCCAGATCTCTGTCAGACACTCATTTTTCCACTAATAGTCTTCCTAGTAATGGTGATAGGCGGGGAGTTCCTACTCTGCCGCTTGTTATGAATTCTGTTTATAAAATTTCTGAGCCGCTTTTGGTGAAATCGAAGGAGTTTTTGAAGGCATCGAATGGAAGTGGTAATTTAAAAGTCCCCACTGGAACAACTGATGAATCAGTGGAACCATTGTTCACATCGTTCTTTGACACTGTCTCTAGATGGATCCTCCGAAAGGGGTCATCAGCCCATGTTGAGGCTAATCCTGGTGTGTTTTCCGAAAGGATTGCAATTGGGAATAGCTCTCTGATTACGCGCCTAGTTTTACCAAAGGGTGAGAGGTCCTAGAGGTTTGAGGATCTAGTGAGATTAATCACATTTTTGTGGGGCTCCTCCGATTGGAGATGTGTTTCTCTTGGTCGTGGCTTCTTTCAGTGTATCTTCCCTTAGAATGATTTCAAAATAAATGCCTAGAGAATCAGTTCTTTGTCTCTTAAAACTGGATGGCTTCACCTACATGAATGGTCCCTTGAATTTAATTCCTCGCGCACAAGGAATTCCTTTTCTTAGGTTTGGGTTCATTTTTATGGACTTAATTGGGTCCTTTTGGCACCAAAAAATATTGCATGACATTGGCATGGCAATTTGGACACCTATATGCCTTGATAAGGAAACTGAGGTTATGCGATATGGACACTTTTCCAGAACGTTGATGGAGATTTATTTGAGCTCTATTTGATTGATAAGGTAACCCTCTCTACTCCTTCTAATAATATTAATATTGATGTTGAATATGAATGGAAGCCCCTTTTCTGTACCAAAATTATGGCTATTGGGCATTCTTTGGAGTTATGTCGAAGGAGGATTTCTTGTGAGAAATGAGGGTTGAAGGGTCATCCAGCTAACCTCTGTAGAAGGAAATCTGAGAGGAATCATTTAGCTCTGCCAATGTCCCTTGACCACGATGGAGATGTTCCCAAAAAATAATTTTCCAATAAGGTTGACATGTTGGATGCAGATAAATCTATCTCTCATGTGCATATGTTGAAAGGAAATGCCCCTTTGGTGGAGAAGTATTCGATGAGTGGCCCCTCTATTTCTTGGGTTGGATTTGTTAATGTGAATTCATCCAATGATGGTTGTGTTATTTCTCCCATTGGATTAGTTGATACTGGAGATAATGTTTTCCCCACTGTTGTTGGGCCTTTTACTTACAATGAAACTTCAAAACCTATCACGCTTGATTGTCCTAGTGTAATCATGTCACGTGATGGAACTGGTGTGCCTGATCCAAGCTTGGATGATCAATTTGGGATTCCTCAACCTGTTTATTGTCACCATGAAATTCAGAAGTTATTGAAATCCTATGGGGTTGTAATGAAGTGGGGTGACATCTCTCATGCGGAAGGGGTGAAAACAAGCAGCGGTGATCCTGCCTCTTTTAAAGATGCACTCTTATCTAGAAAAAGGACAGATGACAGTCATTCTTCAAAGAAGAGAAGGTCAAGGAAGGATTACTCTAACACACCTTGCACTTTGTCTACACGTTCTTCTTCAAATTTGTTAGTAAAGTTCAATTCTGATATTGTTAAGAGGTTAAACTAGGGTAAGTCTGAGTCCGAATGGGAAACAGGTGATGAGTCTGACTATGGGAATGATATGTCTTATTATGATCTATAATTTTGTACTTGATAGATGAGGGAAAGTTCCCATATTTGACCCCGGTCGTCTCCTTTGTAGTTTTTCTTTTATTTTTAATAAATGGTCAGAAGCTTAGCTTCTGGATGAAGTTGCTGGGTTTATTGTATCATGTTATATTTTCTTTTCCCAATGTATTATGGGTATCATGAATGTAATATGGTATTACTGAACTACAAAACAAATATTTTCTTCAGAACTTGATTCCAAAAAATCTTGGTAATATAATAAAATAATAAACCATCTTCAAGCTTCTATGATTGGGGTGTTAAAATTTCTACAAGATACAATAATATAAAAAAAATTAAAACCAAAATATTGAACTGTGTTTAATTGAATCAATGTTATCCCAGAAACATTATGTTGAAATTTATAAAAAATTAGTTTTAGGTACATGATACTTATTTTGTAAATATGTTTTTTTAGATATAACCCTCATCCAACTTGAAGTTCTATATATTCGTAGTTTTAATTTTAATTATCAAAATTAAAATTCCCTATTGTAAAATTATGTAAAATAATTTTTTAAAAAAGGCACAGGATATATGTTGAATCAAAATATAATTATCATCCTAATATTTACAATAAATAATATATTTATCAAATAAATAAATATCAACTAAATTCCAATCATTTGAATTGGTATTTGAATATAATTTTTGTCAATGTTTATAAATTTTTGATGTTAATTTAAAAATTAATTTTTTTAGCATCAATAAAAGTTTCATTAGTAAATTCATTGGTATTTATTAGTTATCTATTCTCTTGATTCATAAGTGTATCTTGTCTACCCATTTAAGCAACAGTTTGTAATGTTTCATCATATTTCATTGAATCTAATTTTGTAACATTTAAATGATTATCATTGACATCTTCTAATGAATTTGAATATAAATCTTTAGTGTTATATTTAAAATTTAAAAAATTTATCCCAATTTTAAGGTATTATATAGTTACATTTCCCATAATGAATTTTTTATAACATGGAATGTTTAAATATCATTCAACTATTTTTAAAATCTCATCTACTATTTTCAAATGATCTATCTAAATATGCATCACTTTTACAAGAAGTCAAAGCATATTGGGTATTCAAGCTAATATTCTAATATCTTTTAGAATAACTTGATGCTTTTAAATTTTTCAACATTAGTATTGGTGAATGTTTTCTAATATGGACTTCCATTAAATATTAATGACTTATATTTGAAGATTCAATTTATCATTACTATATCTCTAGACATTTTAATGATTATTTTAGAAGTCTGAATTTTCTACATATTTATTCACACTTCATTATGTTTCATAATTCTCATTATTTATATATTCCTAATCACTTGGATGTAAATTATTAAAATATATTATTTATGAAAAAGAGATTTATAATTGTTTTTAAAACCATTATATTTATATGAATCATTATTTCCTTAAGTATATCCCAACTCTACTACATTTTTCCTCTTAGAATTTTAAGTATCACATTCCAGAATTATCATACAATAAATTAATATTCCATTTCTGTTATATAGACTTGAATTTTTCAAATACATAGTATCAACAATTCTTAGTGTCTTAGAATTGTGATATTTTTTCATAATATTGATGATCATTTCAATGAGTTTATCATCAAGTAACAATATTTAACATATGGATTATAATATATTGAACGTTTTTAGGGTCAATGAATGTATTTTTATTTTTATTTATCTTAGATAAAAATCAAAATTGTGATAATAATCTTTAATCAAAACTCAGTGTGTCTCTAAAAAAGTAGATGTTCTAAAATATTTTATGTATAGATTATTATAATTTCTTCATAGCTATTGAAATAATGATATTTGTCTATATATTTTCATGGTTATAGATAATAATTAATTATTATGTGGAATATGGTTTACTTAATATTCATGTTTTAAACATGAAATTTTTTAACTATATCATTATCTCTAACATTATAATCTCATTTCAAACTAATAATGTTTCCAAATTCAACATCAAAAATGTTGGATTTAATATAAACATTCTAGTAATCATAGTGAGCTCCATAAAAATTGGTGTTCTATACATATTTAAATTTTTGAGTGTTATAACTAACACTCATACCATTATAAATGATCATTCCTCTACCAAACATTGTTTCGGTAAGAAGAATGACTTTAAATTAAGATAAATTAATAGAAATAAAATAATATTATTTTTAGAAATAATTATTACAATCAAGGTAATGAATAGATAGGGAATCAGTTTCATATAGGTTTCATGGTGAATATAATAAATGATACGATGATTTTTTCTATGAAAAAATAAAATTTCGATAATGTTAAAAAATTATAGTTCATCAGATTTTCATTTTATTGATTTTTCCCCTGATTTAATAGAGTTTCAAAATACAAATGAAATTAAAAATGAAATTAAATGAAATAAATATTATATTACAATAAGTTATTCACAATAAAAAAATAGATGGATGGTTTTCAAATTTTGAGATGAATGAGTTATAGTCGTAGTAATTAAACTAAGTAACATGAATAAATTTTTTTTGCAAGGAATACAAATGATGTTTATAAAAAAAACCGAATTACTGGTTTTCTATCAAAATGATACATTAATTTATATTTATTAAAAACAAAATTTTCAACCAATGTGAACAGTGGATCTATAGACCCTGTCTAAGGAATATATGACTTCCAAATTCTTGTAATATGTCCATGATTTTGTACATACTAGGAGGTTGGTCTTCCAATCCTAATAAGATGATGATAAAACATGTTATTAGTTGTTCACATCCATGTAACAGAATTACCTAAAATATTTATTCCTAACCATTTAAGCACTCAAATAGATGATTAGATTCACCATTATTTTCATATACCCTTAGGCCATCAATCTTAGCAGACCAGATGTAGAATCTTTACAATATAAATAATCATAGATATATATGGATGGACCACGTAATGATATATCTTAACAAACATACTCATAAATAAATTAATTTTTTTGGATTTTATTTTCTAATGCATGAAATTTAATATATTCAAAATGAATGACTACTTTCAGAATGATCGAATCCAATTAACATTCACCATAATTCTGATGTTTGAGTTGAGGATTCATTTATCAGTTACCTTATAAAGAACTCCAACTGATGAATTTTTTAAAACATAGGATCAGTTTTAACATTATCAATATCAAATTCTCTAGATAAACTCAACATGTTTTATTATTAACCAATTAGTTAATTCAACACCACTATATTTTATTTTAAATTTGACAGAGGTAATATGATGTTTTATATTAAGATCATTGGATTAGCATAAATTAGTTTAGTTTTCCATTATTTCAATTTAACTAAACATAAATCAAAAAAACAATACAAAATAAATAATAATGTTACACATATTATTATATTATGATTTTAATTCTATTTTCCAAAATAAAAAAAGAACTGGTTTGTTTACATAACAAAAATCCTGATCAATATATATGATTGAAATAAAGATAATATTACGAATAATGATAGAATTATATAATATTAAAAATACCCTCACCATAGAGGGTCATTGATCTGATATATTATCATATAGATACAACTAAAACAAGTGATTAGTTATTATTATTATTGTTGTTGTTGTTTTTATTGTAGTTTTTAGAAATATAATAAAAATTGTATAGATAAGATAGTGGATGAAATTCAATCCACCCCATTGTATCCCAAATTAATAATATTAAAGGTTCGATCTATCTAAATTCAATATTCCAATTTTCCTTTAATTATTTGTACTAATAAAAAAATATATGTAATATTGATAGTGTTTGTATAGTTAACCATCCAAAGAATACATGATACATCTAACAATACCATTCCTCACCAAGGCCTGAATCGTCTTCCAAACTACATTGGGTTAACAACAAAATGAGGGTATCATAATTGATTCATCATAACGATTTCACTATTGATAGAACTATGATCAATTGTGGTTACAACTAGGTAACTGGCTTGAGGTCTCTATCTATGGGATAACCATTCCAAGATTAATAAAGAGGATAAAAAAACATCTATAGATGGAAGAAATTTCAATATATAACGAATTATTTCATGAATGCTTTTCCATACATGAATCAATTTTTATAAATAATTTAAATTTACATAGTAAGGGAGAAAAATAATCTAAAATGTATATCATGGATTAAAGGTCCAATACACCACAATCCAAACTCAGTGACAATAATGAAAATCTTCATGTAACTCCCATGTCACCACTAATGAAAATAATGCCTATATTTCGATGGAGAAAATTTATAAGCAATTAGTCATGGCATAACCTAAAAAGGTATAGAAAACATTAAAACTCGATACCCAATTATGTGAGTATCTAGAGTGTGAACAACATTCCAATAAGGTTTGTCCATGAGCCCATTAGCACACCCTTTTTTAATTAAACCATCTAAAATTATTAGAAAATATGATGTAGAAAAATATGTATTAATTTCCTTTATATAAAAAAGAAATAAAATGTAGTATACTACATTTAATTTATAATGAGAACATCATATAAAACATTTATCAAAGTGTAATTACCAAAAAAATCTCATTTCAATGACAATGAATTATTTATAAATCACCTCACTTTTAAATGATGTAGTTTAAACCATTATTTTTCATTGAAACATTTACTTTTGAAAATAAACTATACACTGGAATATTTTTTAATAGGAATCAATTCATAACAGATTTTACATAAAACCACCTCTTATTTCCCTTATAAAAACATTTACACACATCCCCAATTATCAAAACAACTATATATAATCAAAGGAAAGTGTAATTAAATGAAAAGACATAGCAGTCATAAATAAATGACTATAACCAAAAAAAATGTCTCCCCCCCAGATTTCAAATCATAAGACACCGAATTTATGACATAAAAATGAAGTGACAACTCATATTACAAAAATTATATAAAAGTATATTTGACGAACCAACCATGAGTAAACACATGATGAACTAATAGTGAATAATTTTTTGACATGCAAAGGTGGAACCCACCATTGATATGTTAGTATTAACACAACTCATCTCCAAAATCAGTCTCACATGCCCCATTGGATACACATCCCCAAGCTATGTATAACAATCAAATATTATTTAATATCCATGGTATCAAAGTCATATTGTAATGAAATATCCAAAAGCATCCCACAAGGTTTCCTAGGTCGCAAAATTATTATCTAAAAGAGGTTTTTATGACCATGCTAATGTCTTCATGTGACAAACTCACAACCCAAGGGCAATATGTGTAGTAATAAACAATTCACATAACCCCAAACACACACCCTTATAACAATGATCCCCAACCAAGACATAAAAAATTGAATACTGTTTTTTAAATAACATTTATTCAAGTATAAATAATGGGCGATAACAGGATAAACAAGGGTGTAAACACTAGCCTATCAATGAAAATCAGATAATGTGACACCTTGGACTTCTATTTTTATATAATAACTCTACACCATGGAAATAAATTTTAAAATCATCTTAAATCCAAATATACCCCAATGGAAAACACACATAACAATAAATAACAAAAAAATCCTAATTTGTATATCCTCTTTCAAAATCACATTCATAACAAGGCATGTAATGGAAGTCAAATAAATTATATCATGTAAAAACATGATCAAACAATTATAGGATTTAATCCAAAAAAACAAATTAAGAGGGTGTGGACACCTCTACCAAAAACATTAAAGAAATTTTAAACTGACACACCCCTATATTCAGAAATATGGTTTCATTAAAAAAATTTAAGCCATTTATTATTATATGGAATGAACCTTCATAAATAAATAAGCATGTTTTAATACCACAAGATCCTTATAAAATTAATAAAACCATTTTGAAGAGAAATAATTCAATTATTTTTTTATAAAAAATTGTTCAAATCAATATGAACCATTAACTTTTCTCATTTAAACCCATAAATGAAATTTTATAAATCATGTTAAGTGTATAAATCATATAATAAACATAATCTTTCATTGAATAATGATTTTATCCGAATTATGGATAATGTAAATACAACAAATCGTGTTAATACTTTGATAACCAAAAACTCGGTAACATATATATCATTACTTTTTGGCAATAAAACCATTAAAACTGCAGGAAATCTGGGATCTCATTAAGCAATGGATATGTATTCGAAACACCTATCAAAAGTGATGGGAATAAATATGCCTCAATGAATGCCAAAAAAATGACTAAAGGTATGGATCACATTCCTTATAAAAACAAACACTGATTTTTTCATAAACCATACCACTAAAATTGTCTCTTGTGGAAATTAACAATATAGGAAATTTGAGAAAAGGATAATAAAACCTGATAATAAGGGATGAGAATCCCATACAACATTATCAAAATATAAAAAAATAAATAATACAATATAATCCACTAAAAGGCGATTGTGATATGAAAAGATTGGCATGAAGAGGATTCTTAAATGAGGTGAATAAATGTGGTTACTTGGGGAGGACTCTATAGTTGAACAGAAGTAAAAATGATAAAATTACCCAAAATCGATTAGGCCTCAATGTTTTCTCACACATTTTACCAAATCACATGCATACTATATAGATTCCACTATGTCAAAAACCGATATGCTTCACAATTGTTTTGCATAGATTACTTAACCAAGTATAAAACATGTGATTTCCTTTAATAAAAACTATAGATGGATCACAGTTTATTTTTCATGTTTTTCCAAATCATGGACAGAATGTGTGATCACCTATTTTAAAAAATATATCTATATCATGGTTTCTAGTTCAAGGTTTTTTAAAAAATTATCCTAACCTTGTAACCTAGAACGAACTTCAAAATCTCTAAATTTCAACCCCAAGACACCCCTAAACCAAGTGATAAAACAACAACATATTCCAATGCTAGAAAATGACATTTTATAGTGTCAAATTTCTCCCCACTATTTCACTTTCATCCCATAGAAATTCCACCCTTAGAATGTAATCCACAACATAATTTTTGGGAATGATCTTGATTTGATCACCATGTAAAAGGTTCCAAACAACATGGATAGCTCCAAAATAGGATCTTTAAGCAAAACACTTGAATAAACCATTTATCTGGGAAATCTATACAAAATAAGACATATAAGCTACAAATGATCAATGAGTCTAAAACATATATTCCCCACCCCATAAGATAGTGGAAAAAAATACACTACACTCTTGTAAAATTAGTAACTCCACCAGATTAATATAATAGACCCCGAAAATTGATTTATTATTTTTTAACTAGACCAAATGACATAATAATACCACCAGAAAAACTAAGACAACAAGCTCCAAAAAAAATCATGTTCTTATTGAAACATCTCAGAAGAAACTCTACAAAATGGATAGAAGAACATAAAGAATATATGTATCTAACCCATCATTTAAAATTAATATAAATTTGTGAATTGTCAAAGGTGTTATCTTAAAAGTACATTCCCCACCAAACAGAAATGATTTTTAATCCAAAAAAAGTATCTCAAAACCCAACGAAGAGAACATCTTGAAGTAAACCCAACGGATCACAATATCAATGTACTCCACTAAACAAGTCATTGAAAAACTTAAAATTACTAAACATGGATTGAAAAAACACTAACATTTGTTCATAAGAAGGAATAAAGGATGGATTCTTTCAAAATTTTAAAAACAAATTCCCAAGATATTCAAAAACAAATTATCAACATGGTAGATCTCATTGTATACCTAACAAACAAAAAATATCTTCAATACTACATCATAAAAACAAGGAATTATGATATCATTAGTGAAACCAGACACAAAAAAAGTGTAAAATACCCTACAATAAATCCACTATAATAGGTAGCCCATGTCGGGTCATTAGACGAGTTCAAGTAGGCATCCCCATTCAAAGGAGGCTTCCGTCTAGCTTTTCAGATCTAAAGAAAAACAAGCAGAGACTAAACCCAATTATTAGTGTGAATCCATGATATAAGTAAGATAAAAACATAATGAAAGAAATGGAAATAATAGTGAGTAGTAAACAACAAAAATCAACATGTAACCAAGTACACATTCTATGGAAAAATCTAGTGAAAAAAGTACATGTTAGGAAGTAATACCTCATAATCCAAGATCAAAACTATCAAAATACACTAATCCGAGACTAGAGATCCAATATAGTCCTGACATCCCATGCTCCAACCCATCATCCCATGAACATCCAAACACTATGTCCCTATCATGAATCTCTAATAGATAATAACTAGTATATACTTGGGTACCAAAGTACCTTGGTAGCCTGAGCAGGATGTGAGTATATGTCAGAAGGCCACCTCGATGGATGTCTCAAGAAATATCTAGTATGTACATATGTATATCAATGTAACATGTAAAATGTATAAAAAATTAACAAAGAACACATTTAACTAATTATCTAGTATCCATTAACCCATTATGTTATCTAGAATTGATTAATCAACTAATCTAATTCAGGTCTCACTGGGAGTCTATGCCATGGAACAAAGCGTGACAAAAACATATATCCATATGGTATTTAACAAATAACAACTCATCACAAAACCTTTAGATAAACTATTTATTTAATAAATTTTCATAATAATTTATATTTCATAACTTATGTTATCTTCATTATTACATTTGTCTTCATCTCATGTTCAATGTGTTAAGAATTTTCATCAATTATACTATGGACAAAGATAGTAAATTACTATGAATAAGAGGGTATATAATGTTCCCTATCACAGTTGGGTAAACAAATCACAAAAAATACATCATAATCACCATGTAGAATAATCCCATGTAGTGTCATCTAATGAAACCATTAGTGGAATATAACCATCATCCCCTTTCCAAACCCATGAGATTTTGGGATGCAGTTTAGAGCCTCAGTCTAACTTGACCCATGGGTGTATTAACCTCAAGTTAATACCCCGCACTACCAAGGCATGTTCACATTCTTATTTACTAATTCACTAGTCAATGCCTTATAAAAAACCATACTCATGGGAATCAATACTATTCTATAATACATTAACACATTTACCATTTACACAATATATCATATTTCTCATTCTCACACCCCAACCCTTTATGTAAATTCATCAATTATCATTCATTAAACCAAGTATGAATTTCAATTATCAACCCATAAATCATTTAACACATTCACTTTATTCCATTCAACCATTTTTTCACATCACACAAAACACCCAATTATGCTATATCATCAACTAAGAACAGTCATCATTTTGTTCATTTCATAGTTATTTTAACTTGCTAACATAAATGATATGGGTTCTATCTCACTAAACCTAACATCCCATCAGTTAATATAGACCCATAGGTATTTTATAAAATACATTATATTCATACAGAAAATTTAAAATTCTATTTGAAATCATCCTGGAACTAACCTTTAATACACGAGTTTCAAATTTGAAAAACAAAGACTTTCCCCTAGGATTTTATTTCCATTTTCAACGATTCAAAATATATTTAGTCATTTTAACAAGGAAAGGGGTCCAAACCCACTTTAAAATCATTACTATTATTTTATTAATTAAACCCCATTTTCAAAATATTTGAGGTCAACCACACCTTTAAAAACACTCCTCACTTTTAAATAATGATTTCTTTATTGAAAACCTTGGTCGGTTCAAAACACCAGAAAATATCTTCAGGACACTTTTCAAATACCATTTGGGATATTCAAAATTTTAATGTATAACCAATTCAATTTTCCTTCTTAACCACACCCACATACTTGATTACAATTTAGAACCCATCACTCTCACATTTCTATTATCTCAATCCTTCCTAACATATTTAACCATTTATAGGGTTTTCTACACTCTATGGGTATCCCTAGGTTCAGTCTCACCTGATCAATAAACCCGATGGGGTCATTCAAGTGTTTCAAATCTAAATCTAATGTCCAAATAACATTCAATAACAAAAAATATCAAGATGCAACCAAGAAACAAAATAGATCAACTACATAAACATATAACACATTTAAACTAAGAAAAAAATCCTTCTGAACACCTACCTTTTGACTGTTTAAGAAATATCTCTTAGTATCCACCATTGATTCAAACTCAAACACTTTATAAAGCACCAGACAAGAATATGTTAGAAAAGTGATGGTTATAGGGATTCAGAAGAAAATGAGAGATTCTGCAAGCCATAGTCCAAAATATAGATAAAAGAGGATTACTAGACTCACTCGAATATTCGATTCTCAATCAAACAGGCTCCAAATGCCTATGAATAAAAGGAGAATAACCTAGTGGATGTATTCATGGGTTTGGTTCTTCACCGAATGAAATGCAGGAGGAAGAGAGAGAAATATGGAAATAATGATGTAGGATCTTAATAGGTAAAAGAGAATTTCACACTTTTTACGGGTTGCATGGTTTCTAAACTCTATGTTGACTTTTCAACTCCCTCATTCCATGAAAATTCATGCCATAATGTTTCTAGGGGGAAGGAACACCATTTTGAAAAACTGTGTGTTTACTATGAACTATCCCTCTAACTAAAATTGTTTCCATGTCACACAGTTTCTTTGGCCGGGAACATCATTTACAATAACTATTCACCAACTATGTGCTAATAATTATGGGACAATTTTATCCTCATTTCATGTCTTGAACCCTAAAAAAACTCCCATAACTCCTCAAGAACTTGTGAATCACTTCTTTAGCAATAAATGGGTTCTTAAACAATAAAATATGACAAGTACATAGCCTAAAAAACATCATGATCTTATAACCTCTCCACCTTGTAACATATCATCCTCAAGAAACACATCCATGTATTCTCAATCCCTTAAGACCAAATAAATTAGATCTTGGAACCACCAATAAATTTTTTTTATGAGTTTGTCTATGATCTCAACCATGCTGTAACAATACTATAACCAAGGAAATATTCCACCCCGAGAACATTTCCTTATAGAAGTTCCAAAATCACAATGTGATTCTCCTTAAGGACACCTCTACCTCAACTCATCATTACCAACACAAATCAAAATAGAATGTTAGAGTTATTTTTACTAGACTTCCTCAATAAAAAATAAAAACTATGAAATATATTACACATTAAGAAACAAATGAAATACTATAGGTTTGATTCACTTCACAATTAGGGGTTGAAATTGCATGGTGACATCTCACCTAGATTAATTCGATGCTTTAATTTTGATCCAAACCTATCTTCAACAGAATCAATGTCCCAATTTTAACCGCATTTTACGATGTACCACGATCCAAAACATGAGGCACAAAATCCTAAGTTTTTTAACATAAAAAGGGAATAAACCAATCAATCTATTCATATAGGAATACTCAACCTATCAATATTCAAGCTAGTTTCCACAAAAAAATTGATTCCCCAAGATGGATCCCTCCTGATTCCATCCAACTCAAAAAACTAGTTACATCATTAACTGACTTTTTCACACTACAGAGCATCCCACAACATACTTCTTCCTATCACCACCCTTTTTCTGGTACTTATCACTCCCACAATCCAAAAAGAGACCAATAGAACATACATTCTACTTTCACAATGTATCATATTATTTTCTAACTTACTGCACCCAAACTCCAACATGAACACCATTCAATGTTGAATTTCATCCCTTGAATAAAAACCCTTAGAAGTGTAAACCTACAATATCCATACTCATTTTAGTGTAACTTGGTTCTTCATTGGATCCCATTCCCATTACCGAAAGGTTCATATCCTTCCTGTGTTATCCTGAGGTCGCTTATATCCCCCCACATCTCTTCCTTTTTTCATAGCTTAGTCAGGACATCCTCAGTCAGCTCACTCTATTTATTCCAAACTTATATTGTTGGTATATTACCCCTATACCTAGAGATGCCACATTTTTCAATTATTGGAATCCACCATCATCTGTACTCACATACATATGTTATCCCATATGGCCAGTAAAAATACACTCTCACAATATTCATGACTCCCCAAACCATTGTCATTCTATAAAACACCCCTCAAAACATCATTAATGTGACCACTCCAATTACCTTTAGAACATTCATGAATTCTAATCCATCTCTATTATCAATAGTCTACCAAATATAAGACTAATTTAGTTTTCTCCCAAAAAACAGAAATGTACACATCATATGTTTCCCATTGGCATCATAAAGAAACATCCAAATCTTAAATTGATCCACACATCCAAGAGTTAAAATAACACTCCCTACCAACGGAGTATAATTTTCACATCTTTCCTCAAGAAAATGTTACTTCTAAAACTCATGTGCAGACACAAGATAGACAAAAAAACATGAAAATAACCATCAAAATTGAACTATATTAAAAAAATATGAATTATCCACTATCCATTCATGGAATCTAAGAGTTATTTACATTGAATTCATTGATATCTAGTCTATTCTGAGGACCTCTTCCATAACTATTCAATTATGTACATCCCCACAATACAGATCCCACGCACATACTGCAACTTGTGCTTATCCTCAAAGAGGAGCCTTTTCCATCCAAAACACACTCAAGCCGATAGGTGTAAATCTGGAGCCATCTTAGTGCACCAAGGTCAATGTTAATATATTGGGCATGTTCTTCACTAGATAAAGTATGCTTAGAATCCTTTATCAGACACCACTAAAATCTACCCAAAAAACATCATCACATATTACCATGAAGAAATATTGACCTATCGATGATCTCGGGATTCCCTTCCTACTAGTGGCTTATCCATGCATGATCACCACATCTCACCTATAATTCCCTACCAAAATCACTAACACCTCACGACCCTCTACTAAGAATTCATGACCCATCATTCCTTATGACACCATCACCTTACCTCACTAAATTTCTTCTTTCACAGTCCGATTGGCCACAATAGATATGCAAAGATTCATTCCACAATTCTAAATTCAATTATCTTCTCACACTAATAGGGCCTCTATACCTTGATTTCATGTAAAAAGTTCCCTTACATCCAACTGACGTAGAACATATCTCAAGGGAATCATGCATCTGTAACACGTTTCCTTCACCCGATACTCATC
Source organism: Viscum album (assembly GCA_963277665.1). NCBI lineage: Eukaryota > Viridiplantae > Streptophyta > Magnoliopsida > Santalales > Viscaceae > Viscum > Viscum album. The sequence continues at coordinate 1,703,168,865 of OY728156.1, read as the reverse complement.
GAAACCATCAATGTATCGTACTCTCTTGTGACCATACAAAAATTTTGACCCTAGATTATAATTTCCTTAGAACAACATATCTAGGATCAAACACATACCCACACAACAGATCATGTAGCATGATCCACCAATATCATCACATCCAAGGATTTCCCAACATCTCAACCTATAAAAAAACTACTCCTATAAATTGTCCAACCATACATTGATCACCCTTTCCTTTTCCACACCAAACTAGTTTTATTTCCACATACAACCCCATTAAGACCACATGGTTAGGTTTTTGAGTGATCATTTCCTTTAAAACCACTCTAATAATCAATTCGAAGCACCCAAGTTCTTCCCTAAGGTGAGTCCAAGGAATAACTATGCACTCTACCAAAACCTGATGGCACCCACTATGCATCTATTTCACCTCTTTAGAAACCACATGGGCTCCAAATTCCAAGGCACCTATAACACAAATCTAGCCTTGATCGAGGGTACCCTAGATTTCAAAATATTTTAAACTAATATCAATAACCCAAGACACATCTCCCAAAACTAATAACTTTTCCTCTTAAGCCTCCAGGTTAATACTGTACTAGGAAACACTATATCTATATTCCCCCACCAAGGTCAAAAACATTTACCTATGAAACATGAACCCAAAATAAATAACTCCCTGATAAAACTCCGTCATAGGTCATCCTCATGAATCAAATGACACAAACATCCAAACTAGATCCACAACCAGAAATGTCAACTAGATGTCCCTTTAAGCCATGCACACCAATACATAAATAATGTATGCTCACAATGGTCATCTTACCCCATTCCGAACACATTTTTTCTAATTATCCAAAGAAACATTTACATAGGGCCACCTAAAAAAGATACGTTACCACATACACTGTAACCACAAACTAAACACCCACACTAAGTTGAAAATCTTATCACACACAGTCTTAACCCACAAGAGTCACCATAATAACCCAAATGGCCCAAAGATTTTGTTTTTATTTATTTTGGATTACCAGATTTCAATGATTGTGGGTAACCCTTACATGGCCTAAAGGCTTCGAAATTACAATACTCATAGGTCTTATAATTTGTATCCATTCTAAAACTACATGGAAGTGATCATCCTTATCTTCTGCATCATGATATCAGCTCTCCTCATTCGCATGGATGTTCGACTAGTCTTCCCATACATGGACATGATGGTCTCTATAGAAATGTTATTCCCTCTTTCATCAAAATCTGTTAGCTTCTGATTTGGTGAATATGCCTCATCTAAATTCACATCTAGAGTCTACTATATATAGGATATGTTTAGTCAATTAAGTATAATTTTCAGGTGGCCCAAAATACTTGAGGTGGACCAAAGGCCATGAGGTGGATTGAAAGCCTTACTAGCCCCAAAGGCCGTAAAGGACCCGATGACCAAACTTATGGCCTGAATGTCGAAATGAAGGACTAGTTCCTACTTCTACAGTACCTTCTAGAGTGCCTACTACAATACCTACTATAGTAATTCTACAGTAACACAGAATTCTATCTCCACCAGAATTTGAACTCGGGTCTCATTGATGCACCTATCGATTCCTCACCAACTGGGATAAGGATCTTGTGCACAAGATTCACCACATTCACATTAATAGAAACCATTTCTAAATATCAATGTCACAACCTAACTAAAGTCCTAACTACCAACATCCCATTAACTATCACACCGTACTCATAAATGTATCACTACTTTTATCCCAATAACTGAATGCTATGGTACTCTCACTACCCAGAACTTCCTTACAAAAAATTCAACGACCAACACAAGGGATACCAACCACTTGGGTCTCTATGTTTCATTACGTTACCATTTTTTCACTTAATTAACTATTCAATTTAAACCCATGATTTTACTATAAAAACATTTCATTTTCCAAACCTATGAATTTAAACATCAAAAATCGTCATTTTTAGACCATCATTTAATTTATCAAATCATTATTCAAAATGAAATTACAAAACATTCTCCCATTTTTAAAACATATGGATCTACATATCTCAAATTCCTTTTAACCCACTTTTCTGCACCCATAGTTTCATTCAATTTCACTTTCTAAACCCATTTTCTTTATCATCATGTAATTTAGAACATATTAATTGGAAACATACAGATAACCTATCTATCCTATGTTCCAAACATGATACATGAAATCACAAAACCTCTCCTTCCACATCGGGCCAAGAGATAAAACAATATAAATCAATAACATCACATCATGATGCACCACCTGAGGTGGAAATAAAAATCAAAAATAAAAGAATAAAACTGAACATCAATTCCCACCCATGGAAATATGGATTTTCCCTCATAGGTGGGGAATTTAGAACCCATGCATGAGGTCATTACCAGCCCCCAAAAAGATCCTATCCTCATGTCTACCATTCCGAAAAACTGTATGAGTAAATAAAAACTTTGATAACACTTTGTAACATCCTTGTCCTAGAAGACACTATAACTAATTCTCCAAGCCATGTAATTACATGACATCAGGTGTGCCTCCCCATATACCAAATCCTACAGACTAATAGTGTGAGTCTAAAGATAAACATGGGGAGAATAAACCCAATTATTGTTGTGAAGAAACAAAATATGTACCATCAATAGACTAAATATCCAATAGAAACAATAATGGGAAGGAAATGAAAAAAAACATGAAACCAAGTACGCATGACATGATGGAATCTAGTGAAAACAACACATGTTAGATAATTATACAATATAAACTAAGACCAAAACTGTCAAAAGACTCTAAACATAGACATGAGTCACAACCCGATCCTGACATCCCATGCACCAAATTTTCATCCCATGCACAAGAAAACACTAGGTTATTATCATGATAGTGTACCTAAAAACAAGTTTCTTCAGCTCTAGCACCCAAGATCCATGATGGACCATACAACGTGTGAGTACAACCTAGTAGGTCACCACTAATGGTGCCTAAAGAAGTATCAAGTCAGTAAAAAAGTGTATCCCAGTAGTAAGTGAAATTATTAAAAACGTAACAAGGAAAAAATTTAAGGTATTATCTAGTATACATTAACCCATTTTGTTCTCTAGAATTGACAAATCAACAAAACTAACTCATGACACACTTCGAGTCTAAGACAAGGTACAAAGGGTGAAAAACAAATTTTTACCAAAAAGGGATTTAACAAATCACAAATCATCACATACCAATTATCTAAAATAAATATTTTTTACACATACAACATTATTTTAATTACATCATAAATGATGCCTTCATTACAAAAATGATCGTCATCTCATGTTCCACAGGTTATGAATTTATATCAATTACATTATGACCCAAAATAGTCAATTACCATGCATAGGGGGGGTATGTCGAGTTCCCTATCTTGCTAGCATAAAAAAATTACAACAAATACATCACACTCACCTTGGCACCTCCTTCCAGGTTTTCTCAAAGTGTGAAACCATTTGGGGAATATATAAATTTTACCCTCTCAAACCCGTGAATATGATGGAGTAGTTTAGAGCCTCAGGCTAACTCAACCCATGGGTGTAGAACCTCAAGTCAATACCCAACAATACCAAACCATGTGCACAAACATATTTTATAATTCACTACTCTATAATATACCAATAACCAAAATCACTTCAATGCAGACTACAATCATAATAAATAACCATCAACATGGGAATAAATACTATACCATAAACCATTAATACATTTACCATTTAGAGTACCTAGACCATTTCACATTTTCACTACTCAACCCATTATGTAAATTCATTAATTCTCATTTATTAACCCAACTATGAATTTCAATTATCAAATAATATGTCTTTTAACACATTCACATTATTTCATTTAACCCTATTTCACATCATTCCAAACAACCTCTTATAAAATTTCATCAACTAAGAACATTCATCAATTAGGTCATTTCATAATCTAGTTTACATGGAAGCATAAATGTTTTGGGTTCTATATCGGTACCCTTACATCCCTTCAATTACTATGGTCCCATAATTCCTTTATGAACTACATCATGGAAATAATCAAAATTCAAAATAATAATTTAAATCTTCTGGAAACCACCCTCTAAAACATGTGTCTTCCCCATTGAAAAACTAAAACATGCCCGATGAAATTTATTACAATTTCAACCAATCCATTAAATCATTAAACATTTTTACAAAGAAAGTGAGACACTTACAAATTGAAAACATCAATCAAATTTAATTAATAATCCACCTATTTCAAAAAAAAATTATCTCAACACCTCCTTTCAAATCATTCCTCACTTGCAGTCATTGATTTCATTAGTGAAAACCCTAGTCGGGTCAAAACCACAAAACATTTCTTTAGAACCATTTTAAAATCCCACATGGGAACTTCAAAAAGTTAACATATAACTAAATAAATTTACCTATTTAACCAATCCCACATAAATGATTACAATTTACAACCCATCTCTCTCACATTTAACTTATCTCAATGCTTCTAAAATTATCTTATTGTTTCAAGGGTTTCAAAAACTCCATATGTAGCCCTAGGATCTGTCTCACCTCATCAATGAACCCAAAAAATTCTATGAATGGTTTATCATCTCAATATAAGGTACAAATCCCTTCTCATAACCAAAAAATTAATTATGTTACATAGAAACAAAGTTGAACAACTACATTCACGTATAACACATCAATACTATGTCAAAAAGCATAAGACCACCTACCATATGTTCGTTGATGAATGATTGCTTAGTCTCCCCCATTGATTGAAACATAAACACTCACTAAATCCACAACCTATAATCTATTGAAAAATTAAAGGTTTTAGGGATTTGGAAGAATATGAGAGATTCTACAAGCCCTAATACAGATGAAAGAGAAAATACGAGAGTGTTAAACTCACCTGAATCGTCGACTTGGACCCAAATGTGCTCCATACTCCTACGAGTCGAATGAAAATAACCTACTGGATGTATTTTAGGGTTTGGATCGTCACCCAAAATATTAGAGGTGGAATAGGGTGATAAATACAAAGATAAAAAATATTTTTGTAAAGGAAAAATTAGAATTTCCAACTTTTAATGGGTAACAATGTTTGGCCACATGGTTTACAAACCGCTTACTAACCAAGAGACTCCCTCTATTCAAGTGGATCCATAACACATGGTTTCTTAGGGGAACCCATAGTGTTTGGAAAATAATTCAGTCACCATTTACTATCCCTATATATAAAATTATTCCCATGTTGCATAGTTTCATGGGCCAGGCACACAATTTTCACTAACCATGAGCCAACCATTCAGTATTCCTTATGGGCCATGCTTCACCTCTTTTTGTGTTAGGAACCCATGGAACACTCCCAAAACACCGCATTAACTAAATAATAAATTCATTAACCATAAAATAGATCTCAAAAAAAAATTAATATGGACATACATTTACAAAGGATCAAGATCTTATACAATGGTCAAAACCATGAGCAAAGACAAAATGTAGAGGAGCAACGATGAATAAACAACTAAAAGATAAGAATATAAGATAAATGATCTACCATCCACTACATCATATTAATTGGGGTGTAAAATATTAGAGATCCTATATCCCACAATATGAGTATTAAGTAATATAACATAAATAAAATCACTACAGATCACTCAAGTATCCAAATGGAAGAAACACAACATATCACTACTTAGATCAAACCTAAGACTGCGTTTTTTATTCTAAAATCCACTTATTTATATAAAAAATACAGGTAAAAATGAATACCACACTGATTTTAGGTCCTTATAGATGTCATATATGATGGCCTAATCAGTATGGACCACCCACACTATTATCACTCAAAGGGGATTTTATTTTCTCACACTAGAAATTCATTTACAACACCAGATGGAGTCTTTGAATAAAAATATGATTGTATCACTACAAAATATATATGTTAAGGTGTTCAGGGATAATTGAAACATCAAATAACTGAGATCCAGTTTAATCCAAATGGAAAAGAACTTAGCCTTCTTTGAATATCATATATCCAACCAATGTGAGAAAACAAGCAATGAAAATATTTTTTTCACATATTATTTCCATGATGGGTTGCCTAGGAAGACAAACAATAATTCCTTCAACATTAAAATTCCTACCTCATTGGGATAAAAATGATAGACAAAGGCATCCTTGATGTACCCATAGTAGAAGACTTCAAATTGTAGGGAATAGAGAGTGCACCTACACTAATCTGAAACCAAAAAATTTGAACAATGGATTACTGCACCTATCCTTGGTGGACTCTAGAGTTTTGAAAGAGTTAAATACCTCATTAATAATGTATATACACTCTTTTTCATCATGAGATTTAATATCACTATTAAACAATTGCACATGTCAACTCATAAACTCAATAATGTGATCTATAAGAAAGAAAGAACCAATCTCTCCCAATCCCTCACGTGTTTGGGAAATTTTTTTGGCTTGAAGATTAATTAATTGGTAACAATGTGGATTACTATTTAGACTTTGAATTTTAGATCTCGAATCATTTTTAATGTAGACATTCTAAAACACCAAAAACAAAAATACTCAGTTAAATAAAAATAAATCCCATTATAAGGGACATAACCTCAAATAAAAAGAAATAAAATTAATAACATCCCTTTGAAACCAAATTTTAAAAAAGTTTTTCCTTTCCTTATTTCCATTAACAAAACATGAAATGGGTATTAAAATTTTAAAAACTATTCATCCATATCAATAAAAAACTCATTTCTTGAAAAACAATTTCTATTTAAAAAAGAAACTATAACTCCTTACATGAATTTAAAAACATAAAAATAATTAAATCCCTTTATTGAAATCCATCAAAACCTGAAAAATTTGATAGATATCAATTTTATTACTGAGGATACTCAATCACACCAAACATGGTTTTCAAATAAAATTTAAATACCAAGGCATAACCATTACATTAAACCAAGGTTATACATCTTTCAGAATTCCCAATGATTAATATAAATACCCACAATAAATCTCAATCATCTCAAATGATGAAATAACCAATAGAGTATGGAAATAAATCACATATTTTTCAACTATAAATTGCTCTACAACACAATTTGTTGGTAATGCATGAATCATGTGAGTATCATTAAAATATTCCAAATGGTTTACATTGGATAGGCAAGGATTGACTGCCAGTAAGCTTCAACTGTTCTCCCCCAGATGTTTCCTAGTATCTCTCTAATACTAGGTATTTACTGTGATATATCATGGGGTACCTTTATTACTCATATTTTCAATACCTAATGTATAAACATGTCTCAATTATAGAAAACCACAAAACCCGAACTCATGAAAAACATTCTATCTACCCATAAAATTTCAGAGATGACAAAAGGAAGATATGGAAAAGAAAATAAATGATCCTACCACCCAAGTTATGATGATCATAACATGTATATACCATATATTCACTAATAATAAAAATAAAATGTTAACATTTTATAGTGAATCAGACTAAGATGTTCTGACATGTCACCAAAAATTATTCAATCATAAGGCTCGAAGAACATTCCTGATCACCTCAATATTGTGATAAGAAGCAGCGTATCGAAATTGGTTGATGGGAATTATTTCTCCATTGATAATTCTAGGATACACATTGTTTCTAACTAAGATCCTTCATGAGGTCTCATTATAGTTTATTACTAGTCGAAAAAAAATAATCTAAAACAAAAATATAAAAAGTCAAAAGTAGCACAAATCACAAAATTAAATAAAATATTTTAAAAAATATTTTCCATACATGAAACCATTTTTATATATCATTCCTATATTCAGAATAATATTATAAAATTAAAATGATGTGAAATTACTGGATTAGGAGACTAATACATAATAATAAAAACATAGTGTCAAACCCCAACTACTTTATGTGACTCTTATGTGACCACCACAACTCAAAAATTTTGCATTGCCCATTTTATATTAGTAAAAAGATAATGTACAATCATAATATAAAAATATATAGATAACATGAAATTTTTTTATCCAATAATGATAGTACATTGGGTGTGAGACATAGACCTATAGAATAACACCATGAGTTAGTTCACACGCCTTTTATGATTAATATATTTCTACTAGGTTGAAAATATGATATAAAAATATGTTCTCATTTACTTTATACAAAATATAAATAAAACAAAGTATACTACATATACATTCTCAAATCACACTAGTTAAAAAACAATGATCAAACATGATTTTAAAAAATAAATCAATTTCAAAGCTAAACATTTATATTAAAATAACATCACTTATAAAGATGTAGGATAAACCTTTCATTTCAATTTAAAACAAATCTTTAAAAAAAAACCATCCCATAGTATAAATAATATTCATATGAACCATTTCACAAAATGTTGAACATAGAATGACCACCTATTTTCCTATTCAAAACATTAACTCACACCCAAACTTATAAAAATTAGACTAACGAATAAATGGAAAATATATTAATAATAAAAAACAACTACGGTCATTAATAAATGATAAATAAAAACCAAATCATGTCTCATCCTAATGATAATACCTCATAAATCATCAAAATAGGAGCATAAATAAAAGTTGATACTCATGTTCCAACAATGATAAGTAATGATAACAAAAATTCAAACACTAAGGGAATAGTCTTAGAAATAATGTACATGTTTTCATTGATTCTAAATGTTTAAAGCATCTTTTGACAATTTAACGATAATCCAACTCATCTACCAATTCATTATCACACTAGACACATCAGAGACACATCACCTAGGTGGGTATAATTATCAGATAAGGGATACTAGCATGGGAATCAAAATCAAATAGTAAGTAAACATCCCAAGACATACCACATAATAATCATTGTTTCACAATTCAAGGCTAAAAGAGGGAATTACCATCAAGCTAACGTCATCATGTGATAAGAACATCTCCCTAAGGAAATATATGTATTATTTAAATAAACATATCTACTCTAACACACTCTCTTCGATATATATCCCCATACCAAACATATAAACATGAAGAAAATTTCATATAAAATAATCACATGTTGACGGGCATAAACAACAGGTGATACCAGAATCAAAATGGGTGTATCAACTAGTAATATAAAGTTAATCACATAATGTTTGAACTAGGTCATATCCTTTGACATGATAACTATATTCTTTGGAATCACTTTTTTAAAAATTTTTGGAATCCAAATATAACCTAAATGAGAATGAACATAACACCAATAAACATCTAAAAATCAATATTTTTAAATCCAATATCAATGTAAACATTAAAACAAGGTAAGCTTTTAAATGGAAAACCCAAAATTAAGAAAAAATAGGGAAAAATAATTGAAGGAATAAATCAATAGAAAAATGGTTACGAGGAGACACAAACACACTTACCAATTTTCAAAACATTTAAAACTAATAACATTAAAAGAACCATATATTAGGAATTATATGTTAATTAAAACAGGGTAACAACATTATAAAAGAAATTAAAGTCCCATTAAAGATATTTAATCAAAACTTTAAAACCATGGGAACATATTAAAATAAGAAAACCCATTTTCTAATCAAATAACACATATCCTAATAAATAATTATTAGTTCAAATCATATAAAACCAATTAAATTTATTATGAAATTTCAATATCATAAACAACTATTTAAATTAAATGTTCCATTGAAAAAAAATTATTCAACAAAATTTTTTAAAAGTGGGACCAATATAAGATGGAAATCCATTGATCATACAAAACACAGTAATAAATATATCATTTTTTATATTCATGAAAAAAATAAAGAATTATGAAATCAAGTAACACTTTTAGAAATGGAAATTTAAAATAAGTTATTACTAAAATTGGTGGAAACATGAAGCCTAAAATGAATTCTTTTGAAAATGGCCCCATGGTATTTCGTGGAAATATTATAAACCCAATCCCCAATATTAGAACAACCCTAACAAATAAAATAATCCGACATGCAAATTATTATAGAGGAAATTAGAGATAAGGAGTATAAAACATGATCTGTAGAGAGGAGAAGCAAATTCATATTTATTCATATTAACAACCACCAAGAATTCACGCTAGTTACACATGTAAAATTTTAGGAGATGAAAGGGAGGGATTGGAGAGGATAAAAAAATGATTAGAAAAAATGGGTTATATTTTGGAGAAATCCACAATTAAAAAGAAGCCTAAATAAAAATATGTCACCAATTTAAAAAGGGTGCATAGTTTTAACGCAATGTTTACAATCTCGTGTGAAGACTATAATTGTGCCACTGCCTCAAAACAGTAGTTTACTAATGGTTATCTCACACTATTTATTAAACTATGCATAGACCGTGAAATTACCTATCTCAAAAACAATACATGTAATCTAGTTCATATGTCATCATTTACCAAACTATGAGCCTAATTATAAAGCTCCCTAAAAACATAAAAAATAATAAATTTCAATTCTGTGACTCCCTAAACCGATAGGAAAAGATATCGTCCTAAACAAAATTAACATAATGACATTTTGTGGTGACACAATTCTCTCCACCATTGAACTCTCTTCCACAAGAACATCTACTCCAAGAATATTTTCATCAACATTAGTCATGGTAAATATCAAGATCAAATAACCATGGAGTAGGATCCAACCAACATGAGTAACTCTCAAATAGGAACTAGAAACATGGGGCCTTAACATCTTATTTCATGGGAAAATGAAACGAATATGATAATTAAAAACCACTAAATCTGAATGAATCCTTATAATGGATTCCTAAAACCATGATATGTTGGACAACCAGACATCTAGTATATCATTAATTCAATAACCCCATGAAACACAAATAAAAAAACCCACATGTTCTTTATGAGTCTCAATAAAGACTAGAGGACAAAACAAAACCACTATAACAACAGAGACCACATTCCTAAGAGGTAAAATAATGTTCCAACCTAAAAACATGGAGTAATTTCGTATAGAATGTAAAAAACACATAGTTAGTGGATGATGGTCTCCCTACCATATATAATTAATATATTATTGATAAATTTGAAAGGTTGAATCCAAAAATCAATGATCCCCTCATTATATTCCTGATCATCCAACCACGACTACCAGCACAAAAACACCAAATAGATTTTTTCCTCAAGGAACCCTGATGGATTTCCAGGAAATACACTCCACTAAATAAAAATAAATATCGTAAAAATGGACATGCCTCCAAATGGAATGACCGGACTTTGACTTTGGGTGATGAGACTGGATAGTGTATACCTTAGTGACAAACATGTGGAATACCGACCTACGGTAATTAAAAAAAATAAAATGTCACGACCCCCTCCCCAAAAAGTGTACCCCTCCTGGGCCGGCAATGTGAAAAGGGAGATAATGACCCCCGAGTCCCGCCTCCAGTAGGCCCCGGGTTGGCGACTAGCACCGAGGGTATAATAACATACAAATGGGAGGCATTACCCTCTAAGAGAACACATGCAGAAGAGAGAGATAGAATAGACTCCAATCAACTACAACTCAGAACTGAAATGTAAAAGGAAATCAAGTACATATATGAAATGTCATGAAAAAGTACTACAACTGAAAGGGAAAACTAAAAGTACCCAAAAGAAAGCAAAACGACAGCGACCACAAGCCCGAACAGCTCCTCCTCCAACCGCAAGTTAGTAGTAACCAGCTTGATCTCCAACCCGCTCCAAGTGACCTGAAAAATAGTTTATATGTACATAGGGTGAGTATAATAGTATACTTAGTAGGATCCTCCCCAAGACTCTCGTGCAAAAGTATAGAAAGCATGCTAAAGCCCAGTGAACAACAAGTGAAACTAACTCGTCACCTAAACAGGTATACTAAGTTCCCAACCTCACCATGGCTACTCTCACCAAGTAACGCATAAAAGAATATAGCATATATTAAAGAATATCAAGGGTACCCCGCTACTACTTCCCCACTGGTTTGCCGCTTTTCCCCAACGACATACGTCCTGTGCATCTCTCTCCAAAGGCTTGCCCGTATCAACATGGGTCAAGCTCCACAATCTGCACCTCGTGCACTACAAAGGCTTGCCCGCAGACACCTGGGCTAAGCTCTACACAATCCTCACAACCAAAAGTAACGAGGTAGTTTCCGGGAGCCACCATAGCTCGCATAACATGTATCATACGTCGGGTATTATACCTCAAGCCATTACAGCCCATACACCGAGTAAGGATCCTCAAGCCATCACAGCCTATACACGTTACATCTATAGTATTCCATAGGATACTATATCCAGAAAATATGTGTGTGAAATAACCACAAGCCATTACAACCCTCTACACACATATATGGGTAAAACTAACCATTGTGCCTACCAGCACAAAGATCTACCAAGAGAAGAGAGCAAGGCCAAAGGGGGTAGTCAGCCATTCAACCTCCCATCAGAATGTTGGGGAAAACACCCCCCCAGGGCTCAGAATCCCCGGGGTGTCAGTTGCCCTTACCGACAGGGTGGAGTAGCGTATAGAAACACAAATAGTATAGAATATATAAGTAACTCACATCCACATTATGGGCATTACCTAGTCTTAGATACAACTGCAGCTAACGTCTCTCAGACTCCAGGCTGCTACTTCAAAGACTAGGTATCCTATAAGCACACAACCAATTGAAGAGCTTCATTAGATTACTCCATTCTCATTTATCAATTCCACTATACGTTAATTAATTCTTTAAACATTAATTAAGAATGAACAATTCCACATTAAACTGAATTGGCATCACTTTCAAAAACAACTGCTCCTTTTTAAGATTCACATCACCTTTAAATTCCAGCATCTCCATCCCCGTGGATTTTCACCATTTAATCAAATATTCCTTACCGAATTACTTTTCCACATTCCCAGGCATTCTAGAAAAACTTCCTATGCTTCTAAACACAAAGGAGGCTCAACACGGTGAGTAGATATACTACCCGTCGAGTCTTTGCCGCCTATAGAAAGAGAATAGACCCATCCTCCATCGAGAGGCTAAACACAGAAAGCACGTGGCATACCCCACGTGTCTTCGCCTCCTTCGGAAAGAGGGTAAGCAAGACCAGCTGCCTTGAGCAGTGGGGAAAAGCAAAGCAGATTAACATTCAAGAAAACCGCAAGCAACCAGTAACCACATCAATCCCATTCCATCACCCCTGGTGTCCTCCCCGACACCCATATGCATAAACTGATGCATCTCTCCACTCTAGGCGTCATCTGCTGCCATAACCACAAGGCCTCCATGCCTCCACATATAACAAAAAAAACCATCCAGTCTCACATCACAGCACAAGCAGCATGAAAACAAACATCACATCATGGGCTCTTGACCCTTTAACAAACAAGAGGGTAACTCAGAACCCTTTTAGAAATTCCCACATAATCTGTTCTCTAATCCATATTGAATTGGAATATTTGTTATTCGTAGGTTCCAATCATTGATACCTAATCGGTAAGCTATCACAATTAAATAACCATGCTTACTTCCCTAATTTTATTATCCTCAAATTAGAACAACTACAACAACAACAATAACCAGATTAATTTACATGCCTCTTTATCTTTAGCCAATTAATTAACAACTAATTCCTTCTTTACGTTCATTATCAATTTCTATCATGAACGAGCAACAAAGTCAAAGAAAACATAGATATCATTATATCTAGTAAAACATGAGGCAAATCGTTATCACGGTATAAAGCAACAACATGCAATCAACCAATTCTTTTAATCCGGTTCAAGTATTTAATTAGGTCAATTTCATTGTGATCCAAAGGAATAAATCATGCTAATTCTACGATTGCACATACACAATTAGAGAAGCCATGAATCCCCTACCTCGAAGAGTTCTTGACGTCCTTTATCCACACAGTGGGCCACAGTCCTTCTCTCGCGACAACTTATGTGGAAGACTGATCGACACAGCTTGTTGCATCAAAACAAAGCAGAACCAATCCTAGGAGTAAAGATTGATTGTGAAACTCATACGGAAATGATTGAAAGGTTCTAGTGCCTCTTAGTCGAGAAAAAAGGGAAAGAACAAGGAAGAATGATATCTCGTCCCTTTTTAAGATTTAATGAGGTGACGGTTTAAGATCCGGTTAAATCTCCATTAAAAACGGATCGCATTAACCCACGCGGTTTGACCAAGTAAACATTCCAAGCCTTGGGAAAAATTAATATAGGATTTATGGCATTTGAAACGGCCTTAAGAGCCCTTAAAATAAGGCTTTAAATGTATTTTTCGTCAAAGGAAACGTAAAAAGGGGAAAAACTGTAGGAGTCTGGAAGCACTGTTCACCCACCGTTACTGTACATGAAACTGATCTGTGAATCTGATCTATGAAACTGATCTGTCACACCGATCTGTGAAACTGATCTGTGAAACTGATCTGTCACACCGATCTGTGAAGCTGATCTGTGAAACTGATCTGCCACACCGATCTGTGAAACTGATCTGTGAAACCGATCTGTCACACCGATCTGTGAAACTGATCAGTGAAACTGATCTGTCACACCGATCTGTGAAACTGATCTGTGAAACCGATCTTTCACACCGATATGTGAAACTGATCTGTGAAACTGATCTGTCACACCGATCTGTGAAACTGATCTGTGAAACCGATCTGTCACACCGATCTGTGAAACTGATCTGTGAAACTGATCTGTGAAACTGATCTGTCACACCGATCTGTGAAACTGATCTGTGAAACTGATCTGTCACACCGATCTGTGAAACTGATCTGTGAAACTGATCTGTCACACCGATCTGTGAAACTGATCTGTGAAACTGATCTATCACACCGATCTGTGAAACTGATCTCTGAAACCTATCTGTCACACCGATCTGTGAAACTGATCTATTACTGTTCATAAAACTGGAAACATTGTTCACAGAACTGGAAAATTGGCAAAGTGTTGGGGATAAGTCCCCTTGGCATCCCGGAACACCTCCAACACCAAAATTCCACAAAGTAATGGACCGGAGAGGTCCGGGCCATTACATTAGATACCTCTCAAAACATTCTCATCCTCGAGAATTAAAAACCAACCCAGAAGAAAAGAGGGTTCCGAACAACCCCCCCCATAAGATACCTCTCAGGGGAAAACCACCATGAGTTGTTCGAAATCTGGAACAAAACTACGACATCCGGGAGTATGGGAACAAACAATCCATACCCAAACAATTCAAACATAACATCACATCAAAGTTACATAAATAAAACATGAAAGGTCTAACCAGAGAGGAAACATCATTACATGAAAGTAGTTAAACATTGAACAACTCTGGGTACTGAGCACGTATCTGTGACTCACGCTCCCAGGTAGTCTCATCCATGCCACCTTGTCGCCACAAGACACGAACTAAGGGGATAGAATGCCCACGCAACACTTTCTCCATGCGGTCTTGGATCTCCACAGGTCGCTCCTCGAAGGTTGCATCATCATCAATATCGATCTCTCCCCAATCGATAACAGGAGATTCATCATGAAGATAACGACGGAGCTGTGATACATGGAAAACATCATGTATCTGACTCATCTGAGGGGGAAGTTCTACTCGATATGCCACAGCTCCAACATGAGCTAACACCTCGAAAGGCCCAACAAAACAGGGAGAAAGCTTACTTCGGCGACCAAACCTTTGTTGCCCACGACGGGGAGTCACCTTCAGAAACACATGATCCCCAACATCAAACTCTAAGGGTCTCCTTCTTTGATCGGCATAAGATTTTTGACGATCTTGTGCTGTCTTCATCCTCTCACGAATCACCTGAACCATCTATGTTGTATTCTGCACTAGTTCTGGTCCGAGAATTGCTGACTCTCCGACCCCAGTCCAGCACAACGGAGAACGGCATGGACGACCATACAAAGCTTCAAACGGCGCCATACCGATGGTAGAGTGAAAACTATTATTGTAAGCGAACTCTACCAAGGTCAAGTGCTTCACCCATGAACCTCCAAAATCAAGAACACAAGAGCGCAACATGTCTTCAAGAGTCTGGATTGTTCGCTCTGTCTGACCATCCGTTTGAGGATGAAAAGCAGTGCTAAGGCATAGTTGAGAGCCAAAAGCATGTTGGAGACCTCTCCACACCCTAGAGGTAAAACGAGGATCTCGATCAGAAATGATCGTCCTAGGTACTCCGTGAAGCCTCACCACCTCATCCAGATACTGCCTCGACAAAACCTCCACTGAACTCGACTCCTTGATTGCTATGAAGTGGGCCGATTTAGTTAAACGATCCACTACCACCCATATAGCATCATGTCCTCCCGGAGCTCGAGGTAAACCTGTAACAAAGTCCATTGAGATGTCCTCCCACTTCCACTGAGGAATCTCTATGTGTTGGAGAAGACCACCAGGAACACGGTGTTCGACCTTCACCTTCTGGCAGACTAAACATCGAGACACACACTCTGCAACCATACGTTTCAGCCCAGGCCACCAGAACTGACTCTTTAAGGATAGGTACATCTTCGTCACACCAGGATGTACTTCCAAGGGTGAACTATGGAACTCTCGGAGAACCGTCTCGCGCATCGCCAAGGGAACATAAAGTCTGCCATGATACAACACTCAGTGTTGTTCATCCTCCGACCAACCATCAGGGGCCTCACCACATACAACTCTGTCTCTCCAAACTTCCACCTCTAGATCACCCAACTGAGACTCTTCCACCTTCTGCATCAGGGATGACTACACCGTCATCTGGAAAAGACAACCTCTACCCCCAACTTCTCCCATATCAAGATGCAAAGTTGATAGATCTTCCATCACACTCCAGGAATCACCAGATTCACGCACAACATCATTACGTGACTTTCGGCTTAATGCATCAGCAACAACATTTCCCTTCCCAGGTGTATACAATATTTCGAAGTCGTATTCCTGCAAGAACTCCATCCAACGACGCTGCCTCAAGTTCAAGTCACGTTGGGAGAAAACATACCTCAAACTCTTATGATCGGTGAAAACCACAAAGTGCTCACCAATGAGGTAATGTCTCCACAACTTCAGAGCAAACACCACGGCTGCCAACTCAAGATCATGGGTGGCATAGTTGCGTTCATGGGGACGCAATTTCCGAGACCCATAAGAAACAACGGACCTCTGCTGCATAAGAACACAGCCTAGCCCCAGATGTGAAGCATCACAGAAAACATCAAATTGGACTCCCTCCGTTGGAAGAAAAAGGACTGGAGCACTTACCAACTTCTCCTTTAGATACTCGAAAGCTGTCTGACACTGATCAGTCCATATGAACGCTTGATCTTTCCTGGTCAAAGCTGTCAGAGGAGTCGCAACTCGGGAGAAATTAGCCACAAACCTCCTATAATAGCCTGCGAGACCAAGGAAACTTCGCACCTCTGACACGGTCTTGGGGGCTGGCCAAGACACCACTGCTTCTATCTTCGAAGGATCCACAGCTAATCCCTGTTGGGACACAACATGTCCCAAGAAACGAACTTCTCGAGCCCAGAACTCACACTTGGACAACTTCCCAAACAACCGATGTTGGCGAAGAACTCCCAAAACGGCTCGTAGATGCTCTGCATTCTCCTCTTCAGATGTGGAGTATACAAGGATGTCATCGATGAAAACCACAACAAACTTGTCCAGGAATTCACGGAACACAGCATTCATCAACCCCATGAAAACAGCTGGAGCATTTGTCATGCCGAATGGCATTACAACAAAGTCATAATGCCCATGACGACAGCGGAAAGCAGTCTTCGGGATATCCTCATCCTTTACACGCATCTGATGATATCCTGACCGCAAGTCGATCTTTGAAAACCAACTTGCACCCTTCAGTTGATCGAATAGGTCATCAATCCGTGAGAGAGGATATCAGTTCTTTATTATCACTTTGTTTAACCGACGATAATCGACACACAACTGCAAACTGTCGTCAGCCTTTTTCACAAACAAAACCGGTGCACCCCACGGTGACACGCTTGGCCGAACAAAACCACACTACAACAGACCATCGAGTTGAATACGTAGCTCTCATAACTCAGAAGGGGCCATCCTATACGGAGACATAGAGATAGGAGACGCTCCTGGATGTAGCTTGATCCCAAACTCGATCTCTCGTCGAGGGGGTAAGGATACAACCTCTTCTGGAAAGACATCAGGGTACTCCTCTACGACCCTAGGAAACGACAACTGTTGAACCTCTGAAGAACTCAGCATCATCCCAGCCATCATGGATGATAAGGATGAAACTCGTCTATGACTCATCCGAGGATCTCTCTCACCAACAAACACTACTTCCTCTCCATCTTCATCAAAGAAAACGACCTTCTTCCTGTAGCAATCCACAATAGCCTGCACCGAATACAACCAATCCATGCCAAGTATGACATCATATGGTTGTATTCGCAAACATAGGAAATCTCCCCAAGAGCGGTGTTACCCCAACACTAGCTCACAGTCTCTACATACTTCAAACAAGCTAGATCGACCTCCAACTGGCGTAGTCAATGCCAAGGGCACTTGAAGCCTCTCTACCTCAAGTCCCAAAACGTGGACAAGGGTAGGAGATATAAAGGAGTGTGTCGCTCCTGAATCAAACAAGGCGTACATCAAGGTAGAAAACAAGCAAAGGGTACCTCGGACGACGTCTGGCTCGCCTGGGGCTGGCAA
This sequence comes from Viscum album, assembly GCA_963277665.1. Lineage (NCBI taxonomy): Eukaryota > Viridiplantae > Streptophyta > Magnoliopsida > Santalales > Viscaceae > Viscum > Viscum album. The sequence goes on along the minus strand of OY728156.1, from coordinate 1,703,150,106 downwards.
CGCTAGAGCATGAAGCTGACCACGACCACCTCCACGGCCTCTCTGACCCTGATGACGACCACCACCACGGCCGCGCTCTGCTCTCTGAGGACGAGGAGTGTCATGGGGTTGTCCTCTGCCTGCTCCATCTACCCTATGGTGATCTAAAGCTGTTGCCACCTGCTGCTGCTGCCTCAGCTGGAACTGCCTCAACGGAGGAACCTGGAGTGGAGCGCCTGGTGCACGATGACTGCTCTGAAAAGTCAGGCACTCCCGCTGCTGATGACCACAACCACCACAAGAAAAAAAAGCGCCTGATCCCATGGAATAGTCCTGAGAGTTGCTGCCTCCAGAGAAACGAGATGGGAAGGGTTGGGACCTACCCCCAGGTGAACGGAAACTCTTCTGTCCTGAAAACCGGGAACCCCGGACCATAGCTCTGCTTCGTGAGGAATCATGACGATTCCCCTCTTGTGATGATCCGGTCCTTGCCAAAGTCCTCTCAACAACCTCTGCCCTCGCCAGCACCTCTAGATATGTCTTCAACATAAATGGGGTGAACTGGCGCTGGATCTTTGGATGCAAAGCCTCCTCGAAATGCCTCGCCCTGGCCTCATCATCTAGTAACAGGTCGGAAGCATATCGTAGAAGGTTCCTGAAACGGATTCCAAACTCCCAAACACTGGAGCTCCCCTGTCGAAGGGTGAGTAGCTCCTGGCGACTGGATGCTTTCGCAGTCGATGAAAGAAACTCGACTCTAAACCTGTCTCGAAACTCCTCCCATGAGATCGCTGACTCCTCACGATCCCCGAGGAACAAGAACCACCACTGTCTCGCTGCTCCACGCAGCATCGTCACAACCAAGGACACCCAGTGTTCCTTCCAAGCATGAATCGAACTGAAGCCTATCTCGACCTCCTCCAACCAGTCTTTTGTGACTGCATCTGAAACGGAGCCCTCGTACTTCTGTAGACTCTGGCGCTGGAACTCTCGGAGTGTCTTCCTCCAAGTGTCATCGTCGTCAACCTCTACCCGGCGGCGATATGCTGGAACAACCTGCTGGGCATCTTTTGCGCAAACCTGACGAGGACGTCGACCTGGAGCCATACCTATAAAATAACAACCGTTAGAGCTCCTAAGCCTGGAATATGGAAGACTCAACATTAATTAATTGTTTTGTTTTATTAATTTTAGGTTACCTATCCCAAGGTCTACCCATTCAGACACAGGCGCAAAGAATAATGATGCATGATCCTTTCCTAGGTCTCTACCCTGCAACCAGTATCACTTTTTTTAGTAGCCATCGTAAACTTAAAGGTCCGTGCAACAAATCATAGGGGGCCCTGAACGCCTATGTCTCTTCCGGTCTCCAGTGTTTACCCCACTTGCTAATCATGAATGACACCGTTGCCCTACCATCCCATGCATCCTCACCTATGCATAACTCCAAACTATATCCTATCCATCAACCAGAACATTGATACCACTCTGTCACGACCCCCTCCCCACAAAGTGTACCCCTCCTGGGCCGGAAATGTGAAAAGGGAGATAATGACCCCCTGAGTCCCGCCTCCAGTAGGCCCCGGGTTGGCGACTAGCACCGAGGGTATAATAACATACAAATGAGAGGCATTACCCTCTAAGAGAACACATGCAGAAGAGAGAGATAGAATAGACTCCAATCAACTACAACTCAGAACTGAAATGTAAAAAGAAATCAAGTACATATATGAAATGTCATGAAAAAGTACTACAACTGAAACGGAAAACTAAAAGTACAAAAAAAAAGCAAAACGACAGCGACCACAAGCCCGAACAGCTCCTCCTCCAACCGCAAGCTAGTAGTAACCAGCTTGATCTCCAACCTGCTCCAAGTGACCTGAAAAACAGTTTATATGTACATAGGGAGAGTATAACAGTATACTCAGTAGGATCCTCCCCAAGACTCTCGTGCAAAAGTAGAGAAAGCATGCTAAAGCCCAGTGAACAACAAGTGAAACTAACTCGTCACCTAAACAGGTATACTAAGTTCCCAACCTCACCATGGATACTCTCACCAAGTAACACATAAAAGAATATAGCATATAGTAAAGAATATCAAGGGTACCCCGCTACTACTCCCCCACTGGTTTGCCGCTTTGCCCCAACGACATACATCCTGTGCATCTCTCTCCAAAGGCTTGCCCGTATCAACATGGGTCAAGCTCTACAATCTGCACCTTGTGCACCACAAAGGCTTGCCCGCAGACACCTGGGCTAAGCTCTACACAATCCTCACAACCAAAAGTAACCAGGTAGTTTCCAGGAGCCACCATAGCTCGCATAACATGTATCATACGTCGGGTATTATACCTCAAGCCATTACAGCCCATACACCGAGTAAGGATCCTCAAGCCATCACAGCCTATACATGTTACATCTATAGTATTCCATAGGATACTATATCCAGAATATATTTGTGTGAAATAACCACAAGCCATTACAGCCCTCTACACACATATATGGGTAAAACTAACCACTGTGCCTACTAGCACAAAGATCTACCAAGAGAAGAGAGCGAGGCCAAAGGGGGTAGTCAGCCATTCAACCTCCCATCAGAATGTTGGGGAAAACACCCCCCAGGGCTCAGAATCCCCGGGGTGTCAGTTGCCCTTACCGATGGGGCGGAGTAGCGTATAGAAACACAAAAAGTACACAATATATAAGTAACTCACATCCACACTATGGGCATTACCTAGTCTTAGATACAACTGCAGCTAACGTCTCTCAGACTCCAGGCTGCTACTTCAAAGACTAGGTATCCTATAAGCACACAACCAATTGAAGAGCTTCATTAGATTACTCCATTTTCATTTATCAATTCCACTGTACGTTAATTAATTCTTTAAACATTAATTAAGAATGAACAATTCCACATTAAACTGAATTGGCATCACTTTCAAAAAAAACTCCTCCTTTTTAAGATTCACATCACCTTTAAATTCCAGCATCTCCATCCCCGTGGATTTTCACCATTTAATCAAATTTTCCTTACCGAATTACTTTTCCACATTCCCAGGCATTCTAGAAAAACATCCTATGCTTCTAAACACAAAGGAGGCTCAACACGGTGAGTAGATATACTAACCGTCGAGTCTTTTCCGCCTATAGAAAGAGCATAGACCCATCCTCCATCGAGAGGCTAAACACGGAAAGCACGTGGCATACCCCGCGTGTCTTCGCCTCCTTCGGAAAGAGGGTAAGCAAGACCAGCTGCCTTGAGCAGTGGGGAAAAGCAAAGAAGATTAACATTCAAGAAAACCACAAGCAACCAGTAACCACATCCATCCCATTCCATCACCCATGGTGTCCTCCCCGACACCCATATGCATAAACTGATGCATCTCGCCACTCTAGGCGTCATCTGCTGCCATAACCACAAGGCCTCCATGCCTCCACATATCACAAAAAAACCATCCAGGCTCACATCACAACACAAGAAACATGAAAACAAACATCACATCATGGGCTCTTGACCCTTTAACAAACAAGAGGGTAACTCAGAACCCTTTTAGAAATTCCCACATAATCTGTTCTCTAATCCATATTGAATTGGAATATTTGTTATTCGTAGGTTCCAATCATGGATACCAAATCAGTAAGCTATCACAATTAAATAACAATGATTACTTCCCTAATTTGATTATCCTCAAATTAGAACAACTACAACAACAACAATAACCAGATTAATTTACATGCCTCTTTATCTTTATCCAATTAATTAACAACTAATTCCGGCTTTACGTTCATTATCAATTTCTATCATGAACGAGCAACAAAGTCAAAGAAAACATAGATATCACTATATCTAGGAAAACATGAGGCAAACCATTATCACGGTATAAAGCAACAACATGCGATCAACCAATTCTTTTAATCCGGTTCAAGTATTTAATTAGGTCAATTTCATTGTGATCCAAAGGAATAAATCATGCTAATTCTACGATTGCACATACACAATAAGAGAAGCCATGAATCCCCTACCTCGAAGAGTTCTTGACGTCCTTTATCCACACAGTGGGCCACAATCCTTCTCTCGCGACAACTTATGTGGAAGAATGATCGACACAGCTTGGTTGCATCAAAACAAAGAAGAACAAATCCTAGGAGTAAAGATTGATTGTGAAACTCCTACGGAAAGGATTGAAAGGTTCTAGCGCCTCTTAGTTGAGAACAAAGGGAAAGAACAAGGAAGAATGATATCTCATCCCTTTTTAAGATTTAATGAGGTGACGGTTTAAGATCCGGTTAAATCACCATTAAAAACGGATCGCATTAACCCACGCGGTTTGACCAATTAAACATTCCAAGCCTTGGGAAAAATTAATATAGGATTTATGGCATTTGAAACGGCCTTAAGAGCCCTTAAAATAAGGCTTTAAATGTATTTTTCGTCAAAGGAAACGTAAAAAGGGGAAAAATTGTAGGAGTCTGGAAACACTGTTCACCCACCGTTACTGTACATGAAACTGATCTGTGAAACTGATCTGTCTCACCGATCTGTGAAACTGATCTGTGAAACTGATCTGTCACACCGATCAGTGAAGCTGATCTGTGAAACTGATCTGTCACATCGATCTGTGAAACTGATCTGTGAAACTGATCTGTCACACCGATCTGTGAAACTGATCTGTGAAACTGATCTGTAACACCGATCTATGAAACTGATCTGTGAAACCGATCTGTCACACCGATCTGTGAAACTGATCTGTGAAACTGATCTGTCACACCGATCTGTGAAACTGATCTGTGAAACCGATCTTTCACACCGATCTGTGAAACTGATCTGTGAAACTAATCTGTGAAACTGATCTGTCACACCGATCTGTGAAACTGATCTCTGAAACTGATCTGTCACACCGATCTGTGAAACTGATCTGTGAAACTGATCTGTCACACCGATCTGTGAAACTGATCTGTGAAACTGATCTGTGAAACTGATCTGTCACACCGATCTGTGAAACTGATCTCTGAAACCTATCTGTCACACTGATCTGTGAAACTGATCTGTTACTGTTCATAAAACTGGAAACACTGTTCACAGAACTGGAAAATTGGCAAAGTGTTGGGGATAAGTCCCCTTGGCCTCCCGGAACACCTCCAACACCAAAATTCCACAAAGTAATGGACCGGAGAGGTCCGGGCCATTACATAAAATATCAATTTGGTGCCTCTCATGGTATACTTAGCGGCCAAAAAACTATCACTGATAATCCATTTAATATTGAATGAATTCCTATGTCATTCAACAATAATTCCATGAAACCCATTCAACACTATGGGTAGAGACATCAGGCATAAAAAGCAACGTGGCATGAAAAAATATAAGATAAGAACACAAGATAAAAGTTATATCACAAATTACATAAAACAGTGGGATACAAAATAGATATTGAACAACCAAAATGATTATGATTAGAATGTAGAAAATAGTCAAAAACACTAAATTTTTCCTGATTCTCTAGGTGGAGGAAACAACACAAATCATTTCACAAGTTGAAGTATCATGTGTGATTTTTTATTTGATATATACATAGCATAAAGAACCTCTATAGGTAACCAAGATGACCACAATGGTTGTAGGTCCTTGGATAAAACAAACAAGAATTAAAAACATATGATAACTTCCAAAACTAGTATCATAGAACCACAATCTATTCTTCCCCTATAGAACTCCCTGTCAAACACTTGATAAGGTTATGGAGTCACCTTCCATAGTCTGACCTTTAGATATTGACTCTAACAAAAAAATACACACTACTTCTACAAAAGTAGTTATTTTAGCTTAAATCATAGTAGAACTAGGATTTGGGTGATGAACTCTGTAAGAGAACCAAACCTTCTTTGAATCATCCACATAAACATCTAGGGAAAAAAGAATCAGTCTAAAGAACTATTGCACATCATCATTCTCTAAATGGCCACACTGAAGCACACTCAATATTTCCATCCCCATATAAATTAATAGGTCCTTTCGGTAAAACTATTGGATATGAGGAAACCTTGAAACATACCCAGTACACCACTTTGAATGGATTGGCATAGATATTTCACATTACCCAATCAAAACATGACACATCAAACAAAGTTGTCGTGCACTTCACCCTAGTGGATTTTGGAATTTCCAATTATGTGATGGTCTATTTAATCATTGACAGACTATCTTTAACAAAAATGTATCATGGTTTTTCCCCAAACACTAGAGGATATTGATATATAAAATCTCATAGGTGATCCACATTATGGAATGAACTTGGTTTAGTCACTCCCTTATGAGTCTAGGCATAATCTAAAGCTGGAAGAACTACATTTGGATCATTGTGATGACTATAGGAGGGGTTACCATCAATAAATTGATAATCCTTTCTTAGTGATATATTATAAAACATTAAAAAACACAATAGTCACTGAAATAACCAAAATACAAAAATATGGGATAAAATCATAGATAAAATGAAACGAGATTAAAAACATCACGTCAAAATCTCATTTAAAAAATTCCTAACATGACCTCATTTCCTTTTTCAAAACATGTCATAGGTTCAAAACATTAATAATATTTCAAAACCATCAATAATGGGATTCATTTATGGAAAAATGATTTCCCTGTAAAGCACATATGACTAAATTTTTAATGAATTTCACTAATATAACAAATAAAATACTTTCCTCGAAATCCATCTCAACTCATATACATTTACTTGTGTTAAAAACATTATACAAAGGAAACTCAGGAATAAAAAAACTACATTATCAAGAAAAATTTAAATAAAAAAATACTGATATTTATTTAACACATGATTTATCAAAATTCAAAATTCACAAATATTATCTTATACACCCACAAATAATACCCAACAACACAATATATGAAATAATTAATAAAGGAAGGAGAATAATAAATCAAAAACTTCTCCATTTTTCATGGCTTTGAATCATAGTATGTTAGACCATGTGCCAACCATGTAAGGGACACAAAAATTGTCTAGAATAGTTTGTAGAGGGTGTACATTATTTGACAGACTGTGTTCCTTAATCCCTAACCGTTGGATTTCCTTAAATTTCACATATAATCTAAGAATTTTCCAAGATGTCTCCTGGGGTCCCCCATTAACTCCTGGTCACAAAACTATGAATCAAACAATATATCATGTGAAAACTACTTTAATACATAAACTCCAGATAAAACACCCAAACAACAATGTGAACTCGAGATTTGACACAATGAAGTGTTGACAATGCACTTCCCCAAACCATCCACTCATGTTTTGAAGGTGCTAATTCCTTTATACCATCGACCCCCAAAAAATAGGATGGATCTAATAATATATTATAGAAAACATATAACAACATTCAATTTTATGATATATTTTATTTTAAATAATTTAAATTTGTTTCAAAACTTTTATTACATGCAAGTCCATTTTAAACTAACATTGATATACCATTGAAATATTATTATTTAATATGAAAATAATATCATAGATGATAAAATTGTGGGTATGAATAACAATGTATAATTAAAAAAATTTATAGTTTAAAAATGTTTAAAATGAAATCATTGGTCACTATGTGATTAAAAATGTAACTAAAAATCCATTGAATGTTAAAGAGTTGTTTATCAGAAAAATAAATTTTATGCATGCAATGTTTTTTTAGTAAATTAAATTAATCACTTTTGTAAATAAAATTAATATATATATATATGTATATTACACATTCAATCAAATGTTTTATCAATCACCTAATATTTTTTCTAGGCATGGAAATGGAATAAATCTACTTGTATGCTTTAAAAAAATATTTTTTAAATGGTTTTCTCATGTTCAGAAAATTTGTTCTAAAATTTATATATTCCACATATATAAAATTTATTTTTAAAAATAAAAATAATATTTTAATTTATGATTTAATAATTTTTTTATAGTTATTTTTTGAGATTGTTTATATAATAATTATTTTTCGATGAATAATAAAAAAATACTAATATTTATCCAAAAGTCTATTTTATTAACTAATTTAAAAATATGAAATTTAATTTAAAATATTTTTTAAAAATAAAAAATAATATAGTTTCTGAAATTGTAATAAATTGTATTTTTGATATTGATATAAAAGCATTTTACAATTTAAGAAGTTGTTTCTTTGGAAAACATATTTTTGCCGCATTTGTGAGTATAATTTTAAATAATATTATGTAATATCACCGAATTTAATTGGATAAAATGGATTAAATACTCCCAATAATCATAATTAAAATTTATTAATAATTTTTACATAAATTTGTTTAATGAATAGTTAAAACTGTAAAAATTTGTTGTAACGGTTAAGGATAAAAATGAGTTTTTAGCAGATAAACTAAGATTAGAAGGTTTAAAATGTCATAGAAACGTGAATATATTATATTTCGTTGAAATATATTGATATTATCCTATATAATGTTCATATTTTAAAATTTTTTGTGGCCATATTCTTGAGAAAGCAACCGGACAAAATTTTAAAACATTGAAAAATTTCTAGTGGGCCACTCACCTAAATAATAATGGGACATTCCTATACTATTATTTTCACACATAAAAAATATTTTGATTCAAAAAATACCTACCAAATTATTTTCCATAATTAAATACCCAAATATTATATTAATTTATTTGATCTTACATCCAAACTAGTAAATCATTACGTATAATCCTAGAGAGGTTATCTGAAGAAGATGAATCGTTCCTGACCGAGTGTTTTTGATTCATTTATTCTTAAACCCCTTATAATATTTCAAAATAATGATGTTATGTAATAAAAAGTTTATAAATTATAAATATATGTTATTAAATTATTTTAATATCCAATGTCTATAACCTCCTCAAAAAATGGGGAATTAGATAATCATTTTTCTTTACGGCGAACTATCGTCTCACGAACCGATGTAATTCATTTTCCAAAATCATATCCCTTTAATTATTATAGTTTATGGATTTAACATATATATTTGATATTAATGACATATCTATAATTATTTAAATTTGATATATACTATTTTTTTAATACATTTCAATTCATTAATTGATGATAATGTTGTTTATGGCTATGCGTGGATTACCACCTCCACTATGTGTTGAATTACATTTTTTGTTACCACATGAAATGGATGATATTTATAAGTTTATCAAAAAAATTATATATATGATATAATTATTATTCTAAAATTCTAAAAAAATCATTCCCCTTTTCCATCATGATCATTGGAAAATATAAATGTTACACATGCGTACGCATGCCCCACAATGCCCATAATTGTAATGTAGTTAAATTTTCATAGGAATTATATTTATATATTTTTAAAATTATAAATTTTGTTATAAAATGATAATAATTTCTTTATTATTATCCACAATTTTATCAAACTATAATATCTTCGACCCTATCATGTTTACAAAGTAATTTTTTACGAATTTACCAAATATAGTCAATACATTCGACCATAACCTAAGAGATTAGGTAATTGAATATTACATGATAATAAATAAATGAAAAGTTATAAAAAAATGAATAATTTCATAAATAATGTAACTAATTATAACAAATTTGTTATTTATGAATATAAATAATGTTTTTGATGTGTAGGACTCAAGGTAATGGATCTCTCTAAACCACCCTTTTCATCGAGTTACAAAAATTATATTTCAAAATCATTTTATCTAACTCATAATTATTTTAGAATTCTTGAGAATTAATTATATGTGTATATTTAACAAATATATAAATATTTATCTCTTCCTTTAATGGTTAAAGGCATTCCATATGATAATTTATCAATTGGATTCTTTATAAAATCTCTTTTTTATTAAGTTCTGAGGCATGCTCATTCAACCCATTTATTACTATGGGTATTTATTTTTATTCGGGTGTGTAATTTATTTCCTTATATGGAAGACATAATCATATTCATATTATTATGGGTTGACCCATACATCAGTCGAATTAATTTCCTAAATCATTACTCTTATGAGACATTATGTATGTGATTAGGGAGTAAACCTAATCCACTATTAGAATTTATACACTATGGTTTCTTGGTAATTAGCCTTGACTTATGTTTATTTCATGTATTTTGTTACATACACATTTCTTATGTTTCTTTGGTAATTAGAAACCTTGATATTTATGTTTTTATCCCATATTATTACGCATGATTTTTTATCAATTTTATATCACTTTACATATTTGTCACACATATTATATTTGATTATTTTTTTTGGTTCCCTTACTAATTTATATATCTCAACCATTTTTCTTATGTATTCCTTAGGATATTTCTTTTTTAGGAGCTCAAATGGATTTAGGAACTCACAATGTAGATTAAAATAATTTTGTTTTATTTTAATCACACATTGATGTATTATGAAACAATAATTATAAAGAAACTATCCCTTTTTTATATTTATTTTCATTTAATGGACATTGAAATAAAAAATAATATAATAATATGTGTAAAAAGGTACATATCACTATAATTTATATTAAATTATGGAATAGTCATTTTTAGTGATTGTGACAAGAATAATTTATTAATAAACACTGGTATAAATACCAGGATAATTCTATGTGTAGGAGAATATACTAGAATTTGATGAACTATAGAGTGAGTGGATTCCATGAAATTATTGTCATATATGAATACTATAAGGGAAAGTGGCTCAATAATAGTTGTAAATAGGTGTTATAAATATGAAATGTTTACATTAGTCATTGACTTGAAAATATCCTAGTGTATGAGAAATAGTCCTCAATGCACTCTTATATTGGCACTACTGTGGAAATGTTTTAGAAAATCACACACTATTTAAAATCCATTATGAATTAAATTAAAAAATTATTATCTTAAAACACCTAATTTGTAGCATTATTTTTGATAACATGAATTGACACCTAGAGAATCATAATTTTTGATACAATTATAATTTATGATAAATTTATTATATGTTTATAAGTTTTCCATATATACATTAATGTTTTATGATCATATTATTTTAGAAAATGGATTAAAAAATTAGAAATCATGCCAACTACTAATTTGATAGAAAATTTGTTTATTTACCCAATGATATGACGAAGCATATATGACCGGTGTCTACGATCATCATTGTAGTAGTATCTCAACATGATCTAGTTATAAATAATAATTTTAATCTTACAACACCTCCTCCATATTATATGAAATGGAATGTTTTAGTCGAAAAAATTATTCAAAAAATTCCTCCCATAATTAGTAGATCTTATGATCTATTCGTCATGGAACATAGTACTAACTCCATTGAGAATATATTCCCAGTCCTCCATTACATAAAGTAGTGGAATGTTGTGTTGTCCTTTTATCTCAAGGATGGGGAAACTGATCCGTGGGGGAAATTAATTAAGAACATGAGTCTAAAGAGGGTATTTATTCCATGAAATTGGAGGAACTCAAAAAAATAGAATGAATATTTATCCCCTAATATCAATTTCAATTTGGAGAGGGAGTTCCTCATTCTAAATAAATTGGAATATGAGTCTATCAAGGAATATGATATAATATTTAGATGTTTAGCATGGTATTTAATCATATTCATCATTAATAATAAAGCTTTATGGGACAAATATATAGCACATTGAATATAGAAAAAAAATATTTTTTGATTCAAACCATTGATAGCTAAAAAGGGAAAGTTCATTGTTCCATAAATGTTGAGATTGAGATTGGTGATTCTCAGTAGTCTCACAATCCATTATAAAATGGATAAAATACAGATTCCGTTAGGAATATCAATGGATAGATCTCATGAATGGAAACATACTCAAAATAAAATTATAAATAATGTGATAAAAACCATCCTAGAAACATCATGATGCTAACTATGATTTTTTTCAAATATTGAGAAGTTTTTTAAAAGGATAATTATATCTGGAGGAAATTGAAGAAGCTGACTATTCTAGAAGATTAAATTATGTTTCAAATTGAAAAAATGTCCACAGTATAGTAATTTAATTTCAAGGAATATCAAAATTATTAAATCAAATTTTCTATTCTAGAGGTTGTTGAAGATAAAAATTAATAATAATTTCCAAGGGGACACATAAGGGAAAATGATATCACAACCATTATAGTGGATCCTGATAATGATGTGGTGATTGGTATGCAGTTTTTTCATTCAATAATAGTGAATATAATTTTGATTGTTTTTAAATGAAATATATCATATATTTCATGAAGATTATAATAATTAAAACCCCACATCAAAACATTGGGGTTGAATTATATATGAGAACAGTAAATTGAGAAAATATTGAATAAAAAATATATAACTCCTACCTAGTTAAAATTGGTGGACTGAACCTACTCAAAAATCTTATGCTACTTCATTTAGAGGATTTTATGTCAATAATGGCCATGTATCATAAATAATTATATAAATCCAATATTGACTATATCTAGATTGAAATCACACTTCACATCACATTCCACCCTACAATTTTAAAAATGTTTAGATGAGAGGATATATATTCATTGGAGTCATCTTCTCTAATGGGAATATTATTTTCTTATCAGTAAGAATATATACCATAAAATGACATAGAGTATTGAAAGAATAATTCTTAAATAAAAGAATATTATTGTGGATTATATAGATGTATTTCATAAATAATTTCTTAGTATTCCTCTTGTACAATAGGTTTAGTTCTTAACTATTCATATACATTGATATCTACACATGTTTAAGAAAATTTATGTAATAGAAACCATTTAGTTCGAAGAAATATAGATATAGTTAGAAGAGAAAAATTTAAAGGGTTTTATATGAATGTGTTCTTAACCATGGGGTGTAGTGACCCAATTTTTCAAGAAGAAGAAAGTGTAAATGTGGATATGTAATGATTACAGTGAACTAAAAAAGTTAATTATAATGAAAAATAATCCCATTCCAACTACTTATAAATTATAAATTAATAATTTTGGGCTATATATTTTGGTAAGGTGGAGCTTAAGTCAATATATAACCAATTAAAGTGGAAAAGGAAGATATTCTAAAAAATACCTTTCAAAAATGGTATGCACACTATGTGTCCACAGTAATACGTTTCAGAATAACTTATGATTCAGAAATCATTATAGATTATGATATTACTTATCCAAATTTATGTTAGTAATTATAGTTGATAGTTAGATAATCCCAAAAAATAATTAGGATTGTGGGAAGCATTTTAATAAACTATTGAAGAGTTTGGGAAAAGGGAAGCTATATGATAATTACTGCAAATTTATATCCTGGATGAAAGAACTATCATTATTATGTAATATTATGAGTAAAAAAGGGATATATATGGGCCCTTCTATGATAAATAAAATTAAGGAGTTGACCAGACAAACAATGGTAACAGTGATACATAGATTTCTTATGATGGTGGGATATTAAATTTTTTTGAGAATCATATAATGATTATAAAACCCACAATCCAACATAACTCGGATATGGGTAATATTTGTATGGACCACTAAATGTGAAGTGGGATTTATGGAATTGAAAAATCATATTATCACAACACCTGTCCCAATGATGTCCTCATGAGGGGATTTTTTCTGTGGGTATAATGATTCTTCATAAAGGGTTTTGTATGTATACTAATTCTAATGAAAAAGTGATAGACAACACCATATAGAAGTTGGATGTCTGTGAGTATAAATTTATAACACATAATCCCAAGTTAGTTGCTGTGACATTTTCATTGAAAATTTATTGAAATTATCAATATGGGGAGAAGTGTGATATATACATATATAGTTCAGAAGTTACAAAATATATATTTAAATAGATAATGAATAATATGATGTAGTATATATGGTTATTGATGATATTATACTATGACTTCTCAATCCATTTACATTATGGGAATGAAAACAATGTGGGTGATTATTTACGTAGAACTGATCTGAATACATTATAAATGATGAGAATTTATAATTATCCAAAATTAGTAGGTTTTCTAAGGATAGACATGGGAATTAAAAATGATTAAATATCATCATTCATGTGTCAAATGATTTCTCAACCATTCCTTCCGTATATGATAATGGATTCTCAAAGAGATGTTGTAGAAAATAATATCAAAGTGGAATCTATAAGAAATTTGAAATTCATAAAATTAAAATTTTATGATGATGTTGTGATATTTGGGTCATGAATATGTCTATCAACAAATCCTAAGATAATGTTAGAGATTTTGAATGGTGAACATAGTTCAAACTTTTCTATCCTCCAAGGGAGCATGAAAATGTATTGAGATCCCTTGGTGGATGTTGGTGGGATAATTTTATAATGGAGATTATAAGAAATACATCAATTTTTTAGGTTTGCCAAGTGGTGAAGTCTAAAAGAGAAAATTATAACGGTATTAAAAAATCATTAACCATACCTACCTGGAAATGGAAAAAATGAACAATGGAATTTTTCAATATACTTCCAAATATCATTAGAGTAAATAATACCATATTTTTTGTGGTGGATCATCTTACTAAGACTACTAAAATCAATGAAATTTAAGAGAACATCCCAGTTGATCAGGTTACATGTATATACAATAGATAAGTTGTGAAAATTAATGGAACAACAATATTAATTGTATTTTTCCATGATTATAGATTTACTTATATGTTTTAGAAGAGTCCCCAACATGATCTAAAAAATGAGTTTAACATCAACAAATCTTATAACCTAGAAAATTATGGTAACTATATGAGTAAAATTTAGAAATTGTAATACATATTGTGATCATGAATTAAGGACATAAATGTGGGATGGTATCAACATATTTATATATTCACATTCTCAGACATAAATTGTTTTCACTCAATCATCCAAATGGATCCTTATGAGGAAACTTATGGGAAGAGATATAGAATACCTATGTTTTAGGTTTATTTTTTTCTCACATGAATTTGGAACGTGAACTAGGTAATAAATTGGTGTAAATGTTCGATACCATTTATCAACACATCACGACTTCTCAAAGTCGACAGAAGTGCTATACAAGATGTCGTTAACAATATAGAGAGTTTGATGTTTGGGATAAAGTGTTTCATTATATAAATTTGTCAAACAGAGTCATGAAATTTGGGAAGAAGAAAAAGTTATAACCCAAGTACATAGATCCATTTTACATAATCACTCACATTAGAGTTATGACTAATTGAATTTTAATCCCACAAAACCTTTATTTAGAAAATTATGTTTTCGATGTATCTCTCCTGAGAAAGTACATAACTGATCCATCACATTTACTATACTCAAAGGTCATAAAACTAGAAAATTATATATCTATTGAGGAATAATTAATACTAATTCTGGATCATAGATAAAAATTTCTAAGAAACAATAACACTCACATGGCCATGGTTTTATGATGAATCCATAAAATGGATGACAGTACATGGGAACTGAGGATGTGAAGAGGTGGAATTAACATCGATTGATTATTTTTTAGTTAGAAAATTTAATGGTTGAAATAATATTTAATGGATTATAATGTAAAACCAAGATATTTTATATTAAATTTTATTATATATATTTTTATCTTCTTTAATAGCTTATGTTACATGCAACACCGAGTTTAAACACACTGTGATATGAAATTAAAATTTCAATTTTTTTGTGTCAAAGTTATTTCTATGACATTAAACCAAAGGTTATGAATACAACTAGAAAAATAAGAATATTTAGGGTTAAAAAATATTTAAAATAAATTTATTGGATATCAAGGGATTATAAATAAAAAAACATTTGAATGATTTTTTTGAAAAATAGTTTTTATGCATGCACAATGTTTTTATCCTAATAAATTAAATTAATCACTATTTTTAATTGATTATAATGAATTTTATATATTAAATATTAAGTAATGTTTTTCAAAAATTCATATAAAATTATTATTATGCTTGACATAAACCTGAATCAATTTTTATTCTTAAAATCATTATTGTCTAAAAATAGGGTTTCACCAATTTTTGTCACTTATCATAATTTTTTATTTGAAAATTTTATAAAATATATTATTTAAAATTAATATAATTTTATAATTCATCATTTAAATATTATCATGTACTGATTTTTTTTGAACCATGCAAAAATATTAGTTTTTTAACTAATAATGAAAAATATCGATTTGTATTAAATTGGTCATTTGGTATAAAGAATTTACAAAGTTTTAGATTTTTCAAAAATTGATATAAATTTAAAATATCATCAATTTTATTATTATTATTAATATAATTTAGTATGTTGGAATCATTAATATGTTGAATTTTAATATATAACGGTGTTAATCATAAAGAAACATTTTCATTCGTGAACCGCTTTTCGTTGTGATTATGTATTTTATTTTGAAATAAATTCTACCACAAATATGAATTGAATTTGATAAAATGTGTTAACTTTTTGTAAAATATATTAATTAATATTAATAAATGTTTTAAAATTTATTATTGTTAATAATGAATTGTAAAAATAATTAAATTTGCTTTTGATGGTTAATTTTAAAATGAGTTAACTAGGGGGTTAAACTAAAACGATATGGTTTTAAATGATGATCCCATATCTCTAATTTTTTTATTACAATAAAATGACTATATGTCATCTAAAGATCAAATATGATACATTTTTTATTTCTTTTATAAGGAAGTTCTCTTGAAATAATAATAAAATTTGAAAAATTACAATTGTGTCACTCATCGAAATTACAAAAAAGCACGCATTGGCCTCTTATTCACACAATTAATAATCCTTTTGGTCCATCCAATCCATACTAATATTTCATTATTACTTCCATTTCCTATCCTAGAAGAAATTTCTATTAGAAACCAAATATAGAAATCTGTTAGGCATAATACTAATGATTTTGTCTAAACAAAATGTATCAATCATAATATATAATTTTTTATATTATTTATTCATACATGTACATATACATTATTAAATCAAGAATATATAATTAAAATAGAATATTCAATATAATGATATGTAATTATTTTAATTTAGTAATAAAAATTCTTCTTTTCCTCCATGAAACGGGAAACAAAACTAGTATTCCTATGTATAGCAGACTTCCACCTCAACAACCAATGTAATTAACCTTCCATCGTTACCTATCAAGGATGGTTATGATGATGTATTTAAATTATATATCGAATATTCCAAAATATTTATATGTGTTGAAAATAATTATTTCTTATTTTCATATACTATTTCATTCATTAATGGATGATAACATCGTTCATGTTTATATGTGAGTTACAGCATCCCCAAAGCGTTGAGATTCATTTTTTATTATCATGTGACAAGGAATGTCTATAAATATTTTTTTAATAAAAAATTATTATATTTATGATATTATTATCATTATTTAAGGATAAAATAACACTTACCTTCATTCAATCACTATCATTTAATAATTGAAACCTTACTCATGTGCCTGTAAAACCTACCTTTTTTTTGATTCTAACGTAGTTCATTTTTCATAAAAATATTTCATGGTTTGTTTAAAAGTATAGTTTATGTGTTAAAATAATAATAATAATAATTATTATTATATTTATGAATATAATTTAATAATATTACAGTGGACCTTATTCAACTTACAGAAGTGATTTTGTACAAATGAGTTGAATATTTTCCAAATGAATAACAAGAATAAAAATCGTTAATTAGTTGAATATAACATGATAAAAAATTAAACAAAATAAATAACAATATTGAAAATTTTTCTTGAGAAATTAAATAATTCACATATTTTTACTTTTCATGATGCTAAATAACGTACGTGACATGTCACACTCAAGGTAATGGATCTCTCAAAACTACTCTTTTCATTGGGTTAAAGTCATTCTCTGTATAACTCATTTTATATATTTCAATTATGATTTAGAATTAATCTTAATTTTGTATATATTTCAGTCACATATATGTATTTCTATTTCTCCTTTAATTTTATGGTTTTAATATTTCTTTATTATCATTTCTCAAATTCCATCATTAAGAATTATATTATTATTATGATATGAGGAATTATTTTTCAACCCATTTCTTTCCATGTGAATTTATTATTATTTTTACATATGATTGATTTCCATTTTTAAAAAAATTATAATGAACATATTATAATGGGTGCACCTAGATGGTTCTCCAAATCTAAGGGTAAAAATTTAGTGGCATGATACATTATTTGTGGGATTAAGCGGTACTACAAATATACTATGGGACATTCCCCACTCTATGGTCTTTTTTGTTATACTTGACTACTAATTATTTAGTGATTTATGTTTACAAAAAAATTTCAATCATTCCATTAACACTTGATAGAATTATATTAATTTTATGATCATTTTTTATCACTCATGATCCACCTGTTTTATGATGTCATGTTATACCTTTGACCCACATGTTATGTATGTCTATCATGTTTATACCATTATTAGGATTTAGCGATCAACCCTTTTATCTATGAACATCTCAAGTAATCAAATATAATTTTTTACCTTTGGAGGATTTAGAAGCATGATATAGAAGTTAAAATAATATCATTTAATTTTTTCCTCACGTTGATGTATTATTAAACTAGTCTTCCAAATACAGTATGCCATTTTTATCCTTATTTTTTATTATTGGATATTTATTATGGAATCCATGTAATAAGATGTTTTGAAAGTCATGGGTCAACATATAACAATATTTTGGTAACATGACAAGTCACCAAAGTTTGTGGTTCCACAACGCCCAAAATACATTCATGATCACCCCAGGATAACAACATGAACCATTTTATCATAATAGAATCATGGGAGCGATTTAAACATCAATAAAACTTGGATCAATATTGGTTATAACCAGGATCCTGACATGATGTCTCCATACAGTGGATGAACAAGACATGAATAAACAATAGTGAATAAAAACAATGAATTCAAAACATATATTAAATCTATTAATAAATTGAAATTTCTTAAAAATCTATTTATATTCATGAGACAATTTTCATAAAATTTTTACATTAATAAAAATAAGAAAATAAAATAAAATTAATATAATAAATTTTCCAAAATGTATATTACACCACAAGTAAAATTGGATGAAACCCCCCAACATCTCTATGTGATTTCTATGTCACCAAAACAACTCAAAAAATGCCTTCTTACCAACTATGTGTGAAAACAAGCCAGATAATAAGCCATAACCCAAGAACCTGTAGAAAACTGAAAACTACATACCTAATGATCTGACTATACAATGTATCACCATAGTCTAGTATTATACCACCATGTGTCAATTCAAAATAAATTTTAAATAAACCAAGAAAAATAAATTTAAAATATGTTTTTTAAAATATGTTTTCATTTCTATTAAAAAATGGAATAAAATAGTATTCTATATGTAATTTCTCTGATAACACAACTAATAAAACATGACTGAAAGAGGAGTTATCAAAATAATGTCATTTCAAAGGTTGACATTTACATGAAAATCACCCAACATTTAATCAACATGGTTAAACCATTATTTTAATTCCAAAACAACTATTTTAAAAATAAACTAACACATTATTTAAATAGTTTTTTAAGGAACCATTACAGTAAATATTTCATATAAAACCATGATTTCATTAACTTTGGTAATTTTTAATCCACAATAACACATCTCAAAACATGTGTAATGAAATATGGGAAAGCATAATAAAAAAGAAAATCCACAAGAGTGTTGAATAAATGAAAATGACCATACAAATATTGTCTCTCACAAAAGGTTATCTTTGTTAAAAAACAAATTTATATACATAAATAAAATTAAAAACTCATATTGAAAAAAATATAAAGAGGAATAACATAATTACAAACCATAAGGAAACACCTTAGTAACTAATGACACATGTTTTTCTATGAATATAAAGGTGAAACCAAATATTGGCAATTTAATAACACAACTCATATCCCAAATTTCTTTTGCATAAGCCTTGTCAAAGGCCCATCCCATATCCTAATATAATAATCATTTAGGGGTTAATAGATGAGGTATTATAATAAAATTGAAAGAAAACATACCTAATATTCCATCATTGGAAATTATGTTTTATATATATTGAAAAAAAGGTGACTACCATCATGCTAATGTTATCATGTGATAAGAATATTTCTCTAAGGAAGATGATAAATATCGAATTAAATATCTCATCTCCAACACACACCCATTGTTTAATATCCCCAAACCAATCATATAATCATGAATAAAGTTTCATTTTAACGATCGCATTATCTCAAGAATAAAAAATTGGTGCTAACATGATAAATTGAGGTGCAGAAACTAGATAATGAAAGTAAATCACATAATGTTACAATAGAGGAATCTATTTATAAATAAAAACACTATTCATGTTAAATAAAATTTTAAAATCATTTGAAATACCAATATAACATAAGGAAAAATTAACATAACACCAAGGAAAAACAAAAAACCTCTCTCTAAAAACTGTCTTTCTAAATCACCTTCAAAAAAAGGTAAATTTTAGGAAGAAAAAACCAATAAAAATCAATAATAAGCTCATACAATTAATGGTTTGAAACAAAATGATGAGGAAAGAAACATATCTTTTCAAAACATTGAAATTATTTAAAATGAACACACCTAACTCTTAATAAATATTGTCTCTATATAACCTATAAACCCATTTATAAAAGTATTGAATAATCCGTTATAAAAAAGGAAGAATCATTGAAAAACATGGGAACCTCTTAAATTAAGGAATCTTCATTATAAAATCAAGAACACATATATTTATAAAACCTAATAGGTCTGTATCACCATGAATATGTCGGTTTTATCATGTAATACCATCCATTGCATTTTAGAAAGATCTTTGAATGAATTAAGAACCATTTAAATTTAAAATTCCATTGAACTATGCATTTTTCCTAATTTTTCCAATCGAATGACCAATAAATCAAGGTACAACATTGATAAAAAATTACTACGTGGAAAATATAATGTTTATTTGATTATTGAACTCTATAAAAACTTATTGAAATCATGTAAATATTTAAATATTTGAAATGTAATAGAAATACATATTGGTATTTGTGAAAACATGCCTCCTTAAATGAAATCCACATAAAAATTACACATTGGATTGGTCACAAACTTTATAAACAGAGAAATAATTTTTCTAAAAACCATAACAACTAAAATTGGATCACATGGGAATTTTAGTTAGAGGAAAAATTGATAAAAACATAAGAAACTAATAGAAAAAGAGAGAGGAATCCCATAATTCTTGATCTAGATAAAGAACCACTAATAATAAACTCCAAATCCACTTAGAAAAGTTTGGGTTAAGTAAGGGTGGGTCTGGAGGTCTTCCACTATTGAAGGGAATTGATGAGGTATTAGTGTACAAATACCCAATAAAAACACCATTGGTCACACAAGTATCATTCACGGTATTTGAAATTGTGCGTACAACATGGATACACAAGATCCTCAAAACCATAGATGCCACATAGTTATATCGCACTGCATACCAAAATATGTGCAAAGCAAGTGATATTGAACGTAAAAGATGAAAATGGTGCATAGTTCCTATTGAACAACTTTATAAATTGTGTTCATAACTACCCATTCCAGTAATAACGTCAAAAACACATAATTTTATCCCTATGAAACCCCAAACTCATGGGATTAAAGAACCACCTAAGAAATTTAACTAAAGTGACAAATCATGGTTTCACAGGGGGATCTCACACTACCCCTCCCTTTTCACATGTATAAAAATTTGTTTCATATAGCCCTTTCATGCAGCGCCTCTCACAGTCCTACACCCATATATCTAACATATTATTTTCATTATCAATTTACATAAAAAATCCATGTCATTATTTCTTAAATTCCAACACATGTAAATGTTTAAACCACATAAACTTAGCCGTGAATTCATACATTCAACACCTAATAATAAGCACCCCACTAAGAAACTATCACTCACACAAAAACATTGCCATTGATGTAGAAATACACACCATGAAAAAGATATTAAACTCTATCTACCATTGCATCATCCCTTCCCCTCTATTGTAATATCAATATCCAGAGACACCTCTTATAAACCTTCCACCCTAAAACATGTTTCAGATAGGAGATTCTATCGTCGAACATTAATGGAATTGAAAATGATGATAGTTCAATTAATTATTCTAGATATTGTGGATGGAGGCAATTCTAATCACTGAACACGAATATATGTTAATGCACGTTAATTAATTTAGAGGATGTATTTTGTTATAACATTAATAATGGGTGAAAAATATCACAATATATTAACTATAAAGCATAAAATTAAATAACATCACATCATGTGATACTTGTGCTCAATCCTTGTAATGAAATCATAATAATCTAAATAATACATAAATGATAAATTTCTTATGCAATTCAAATGAAAGTTTTTATAATAATATTATATAATAAAATACAAAAATTAATGATTAGAATCTTTGAACAAGGGAATTATAAATATAACGGGGTTCAGATAATTATTATGGTTAATCAATCAAAATATTATGATAATGAATGAATAAATAAAAAAGACTCAAAAACAATATGATAATATTATTCATCACCCATATATGAATCAGTTATTATTCGCTCTGTCATTGAAATTTCTATTTGATCATTTTAGTTGCATGACATGACCAATTGAATCCATTATGAATTTGATCATACTCCTTCAATCAGATGTTTCCACCAAAGATCAGTCTCTCCAATCCTACCTCACTCCATAGATTTAAATTTATAATATACATAATGAGACCTCATGAGAGGTTATAAATAGATTCAATATATCACGTTTTACATAGTTAGACCAATCAATCAATTAATTAAATTTATTTTCTTTCATTCTTGACTTCAAGACATTGAGCACCCTGATGTGAATTATTCTAGCATCACTCATAAAGAAAATCCCACATTCTATATTCAATTGCGATCATCTGATACACATAGAAGCTAATTTTTTAAGAGATATAATAATTACATAAAAATGTATTGTGCATGGACTATAATTAATATAATAGTTATAATATATTATTTTCTAAGATCCGAGACATTTTATTTTCCATGTGGTCACTAAGGATAATTTTTCTATATAACATAACATTTTTTCTTTCCCAATGATACAATGACCAATCAATTATGTCTAGTTCAAAATCCTAAATAACATTTTGTTTTTTGAAGAATATACTAATTTTTTTTGAAATTTTTAATAAAAAAAAATACTAAATTTTATAATCATTTGATAAAAAATTGATCCACCCAAGATAAGAGTCCCATGATGGTCACTATTTACTTTATCGAGAAAATTATATTTATTAATAGAGACCATAAAAAATCAATGGAATCACAATGTATGTTATAAACTCATAAAATCACATCAAAAAATTAGTGAGATTTATAGGTATCAATCAAAAATACCATTTTTTCATGACTAAAACATGCATACTCATAGGTTATATCTTTTTTATTTCATCAGTTGAATCCAACTTACCCCTAGACATGTCAAACATGAAAATTATAAATGGATATTATTTAATAGTATGTAAAGATTTTTGGATCCAAGTGAAGTCAATGACTATTAGGTATAGGTGAGTTTTATTCATTAATATTTCATTACATATTTAGTAGCATAAACCACTAACATTGTATAAAAATAATGACATGAGGATTTATGGGATTATTTGTCTTCAATGTAACATTAAAATTCATTTGTAATCATTTTTTTTGGATTTTTAGGACCAATATAACTCCCCAAACACAATACGTGTGTCAAATTTTCATCGCCAGGAAATTATCAATGGTATGTGACACTTTTGGTTGAATGTAGACATTAGTGAAGTTGAATTTATTGAAACCTCATTACAATAAAATATTAAAGAAATTAATTTTCAATTTTTTATCAATTTGGTGGTTGTTGTGATTGAAATAAAAAATCATTATCAAATTAGTCCATTATATGAAAAATCAACATTTATGAATTTTTACAATAACCTCTCATGAATCGAAATTCATTAATTTAATTATTAATAAATTGAATAGATAGATGATAAAATGTATGAATGAATGTCACTAATTATTAGAGTAACAACTTCGTTATTTATTGAATAGTATTTTTATGTTATGGTTCTTTAAAATCAAAAAAATTATCCCTTAACCTTTTTTAACTATGAAATTGGAGTTCATATATGTGTTAATATTGTTACTATAGAACAATAGTGTTTTTTAACATGCCACATGTGTTGTATAAGACCCAATATCATGTCATTGTTTTTAAAAAGTGTTAGTGGAACTATTTCAACCAAATATTAAACATTATTTTTTATGAGAAAATATAAATGAAATAAATAATTAATAATAGATGTAATTTATACATTCAAATTATTGGAAATCCAAAAGTTGGTTTTTCTTTCGTGATTTTTGTTGTCCAAATAATCAAAATATATTGACAACCTCTCACAAATTATTCATTTTTTTTAAATCATACTCCCAGAACATATTATATATTTATTTCATCAATTATCAAAAACCACATTAATTTTATTAAATTAAGTTGATTTTATTTTAATAAAAAAGGTTAATTATTAATTAAAACATATTATTCTAATGTGTACTAACATATAGTCAATATCAATAATTTTAATGTGTATATTAATTAATTAAATTTTTTATAAATTTAATATAAAAAATAAAAGTAATTTACTTTAATAGATGTGATCATGAAAATCTATATTTATTACTGAGATGATCAAATAATGTAACTTTGAAGATATCATATTATTAATGGAAGAAACGTGTTAAATTTATATATAATTATAAATCCTTAAAAAAATTAGTGATATGTAAATTTCTCTCAACCATTACAAATATTTTGGAAATAATGTTATTTAATATTTAAAAATTTCTTGTTTTTTAACAAATTTATTCCATTATGTGATTTTCATTGAATATATACAATATATCAATCATCCACATAAGTATATATTTATTTATATACTATTAATAATATCATTATATTTTTTTTTTGAAAAAATAAAGTGTGAAAAATTATTTTATATCAACATTAATACAAATCAAAAATAAAATATTACAATTCCAATAATTTAATGGTAGGAAAGATCATATCATATTAGAATAATATTTTAAAAATACCCTAAAAAATCATTTATTTATTTTATATTAGTCGTTCATAATATTAAAATTAATTTTAATATATATTTTATGTTATCAATAAATTTCTACTGATCTTATTTTCCCATCCAAAATAACCTTATATATACATATGTTTTTTCATAAATTATTGGTGAATTTTTACTGTGAAATTAAAAAAACATTACTATTGTAAACACATTATTCAAATAAAATTTATATTACTGTAAAATCATATTAAAATTTATAGATTCAAAATTATTTTATGGACCCCTACTCTACTGGATGTGTCATATATCCACATCGATTCTTCTTATTCCTACTCGATAACTTTTTTTGCAAATCATGAAAATTCATATTTAATTTGAACATTTGTATAGATAATTTTATGTTTTCCCATTGTTGTTTTTTCATTGTATGGCTTATTTTTGTTGCCCCCAAATCACATGTATGAAGTGTGAGTTTTCATTTTAATTTGATATTCAACCACTGATTCCTTGTTTCTTCAGTCTAACATGATCATCCAAGGCTGTGGGTGGAGAGATCAGTATTATTTCAGATAGAATTGATGTTAAGATACTGAGAAGTTTATTTGTACCTCTAATCCAAATTTATCTTTTTTTAATATTTTGTGAAGTTGGGGAGATCAATTTCATTTCAAATTGATAAATAGTACTTCTTCAACAAAAAAAGAGAATCTAGAAACGTTATTGTTTTAGGTATTTCATTATCTGTATAAAATAAAAAACCAATACATTCATACAACATATATTTAATGATTTAAAAAATATATACATCTTTTAGTACAATTTTAGAATGAACTGATATTTTATACAAAAGGAATCGTTATTGATGTCTGTGAATTCATTGAATAAATTTTTGTTTATATATATATATAATATTCTGATTTATTTCATTCTTTTATTTATGTGGGTATTAGTTTTTCATGAAAATCATTAAATGGAATAGTGGATAGTGTTTTTCTCTTTATTTTTCATACTATTATCTCATTTTGTTGATAAACTAATCATGTATTTTATTCTTGGGTTTTCACCTATATAATTTATGTTTCACATGTGTCACTATTATTAGGTTACAATATATATATTTTAAAAATGTGTAATTCATTTTTCTAGGGTCTAAAACATGTTTTGAAACCCTAATATAACATCTAAGAATTAATCCATGAAGCTTTTTTTTGATTTTCATAATAAATAGATCATTTTTTTTCAATAATTGTAATATGGTGGTTACCAATTTTTTTGTTATTTTTTTGATTTTCTCATAAATTTGTATATAAAATATGAGCCTATTTAGTTGATCGTGGATCCCATTTCTGGTATTTATGGATCTTCTAGGTTCTATTATTCAATTCATGTATCACTACTTTTATACTACAAGTAATCTACTCATAGAAGATGGAGGGGAATCAGTTATATAGTTTCCAGAAGAATGTAATTTCTTTTTGTTATTCTTATAATCTTTAAAAACTATAACCAACTATTTATTTTTAATATTAATCTTCTATCATACTATATAAATTATTATTTATATCAATATGATATCTAGGATTGAATGTTTCAATTTTTTCATTTTTATTTGAATTAATTTAATAAGGATATTTTACCATATATTCTTTTTCTATGATTTGTATCTGAAATAACTATTTTTATCATAACATAAAATATCACAAATGAATCTCTGAAATATATATATACATTTCCATTAATTAGAGGTGATTTTATTTATTTCATTAGTCCCTAATTATATAGATTGTATGATAAAATTTATTTGATACCTAGAATATTTTCCAATATATTTTTAATAAATTTACATAGTTATGGTATCCCATCATTCCTCATGTTATCTGAAAATTTAGTTTATTGAAAATAATATATCTCATTCATATAATATATAAAATTTATTAATGGAAATTATAATAAAAATAGAAGGACAATGGGGAATGTGAATCATTTTTCATATGTACACATGTTAATTATATTTTTGTAGCACATAAAAAATAAATTTATTAAAAATTATATTTTCTATGAAAGTTAATAGAAAATGTAAAATATTTTGTTGAATGTATTTTTGTTAATTCTTTTCTACAGGAAGAATAAATAATTTCTATCAAATTCTATTCCCTAACAAAGTATGAAAATATGATAATTATTAAGTATTGTAACAATTTTTTATGAAACAACAAATATACACAAAATGTATGTTATTCCCTAAATAATTAAGCAAATATGATGATGATATAAATTTATACATGTTTGATGGAGACAACTATTATTTATTTTTATCAGCATATATGGATGATATTTTTAATATTACCTCTTTATATGATTGATTTATTTTCAACATTATTTTGTTATATATAACGTAAGTAATTTTAAAGTGTTTATACATTTTATAACCAGTTTTAAAAAAGTAGTGGTGTTTGTTTCATTTATATTAAATTTCATGCATTTAATTTCAGTAAAAACCCAATAAAACCAATTTTTTAATAATAAATTTCAGACTATTATATATAATCATTAATCTATTACAAGAACTAATCCTAATTTATTCATATGTGAACTAATACCTTATGTCACTTGGGCTTTCATGAGTTAAGTTTCAAGATGTGGTTCACAATATTGTATTTATTTTTCTTGTAATTATTGTTTTTAATTAATTTTCCTTCATATATAGAAATTTCATGGGAAGTATTAAATTGAACTTGTTTTTTATGTTTTTATTCATATGTATTGTATTATATATATATATATATATTAAAAAAAATCTATACAAATATCCTTTGGTTTCCATTATAGATGTATCGGTGTAGGAGATCCTTTCCATTGAGATGTGATATAAAACCCCAATTGGGTAGTGGAACATTTGAATTTTCTATAAATGATTTCTGTTAAAATGTGTTGATCTCTCTTGAGTTTCACTTAGGATCGCATGTACATGTTGATCTATCCAAACAACTGGTCATGTTCCTGATAGGTTTGTTATACTATGCTATAAAAAAAAGATATGGTACTCATTTTCATGATAACAACACAAATCATTTTCTATATTTTTTAATTTTCTATAAACATCATGGGAAGACCATTGCCTTTTGTTTGTATGGATCGTCTTGTGCATGCTACAATAAAATTGTAAGTCAATGTAGAACTTTCCATACAAAATATTGTTCAAATATCAATGTTAGTTGAAATCATTCATTATTTTCACAACAATTGAAATATTTATTTGTAAATGGTTCATCCATGAATTATCAACATATATATATATCTATTTAATTTTCTTAGAGTGGTTATTTTTAATAAAATTTCCCTCATTTTAGTGGTTTCTTCAAAATTATCAATGTGATCTAAATTTTGTTTTTATTCTTGTTAATCTGTGGAAATTTGGATATCTATTAAAATTAAATCCATCTTCTAATATAATTTTACTATTTGGGGTTGTATTATTGTTGGATACCCTTACAGTGAATAAGAGAGAACATACACCAACTAGTATGTGACACATTTACTTTTTCATCCATGAATCTAGTTATAGATTTGTGAGCTCTCTTTTCTTTACGTGAGGACCTTTTATGAAAACTAACCTATATAGTAGATGAACTTTTTCAATATTGGTGTGTTGTACCATGCAATAAACCAATAGATAGTGTTCTCAACTGAATTTAAACAACCCATGTCATTTTTGATATTATTTCCCTATCTCTAACATTCATAGTCTTGTTATTCCCATTTTTTTATGTATCATGTCAAGAATTCTAGAAAAACAAATTAACTCAATTTAAAAATTTCCTATCATTATTTTATAAAACATCCATGTTAGTTGGAAATTTCCTTAATTTTGGTTGCACTATAGTATTTTCATAGTTTATTTTGCCTGTATAAATTATCAGAATTTGAATAAATTTTTCATATATTTCTTGTGATAAACAATCATCTTAAATGATTCCTTACCTCAAAGGTTATCCAAAATTCATAAAAAATGGGAGATTTCATGTGCACTATAATAATTTTATTAATACATTTATATTTGTAGAATAAGATGATTAATAATTGATAGAAGTTTTTTTATATTATCGATGGCATAGTTAAAAAATTGATAGTCTTTCATCACTGGTGTGTTTTTATGTTCCATTTACATTTTCAATGGATTTTTTGATATTTTTTCTGTAATATCACTTTTCATTATTACCATTTAATTTAACATGAAATTCAGTTTCCCTTATCAGGTTTTTATATAGATATTTATTTTCATGTTTTCGTTATATGATTGTACAAATTATTATAATTTTATATCTTTCAAACATTAATAAGAGCCAACATTATTAATATAAATATGCTTCATTGTGGGTGGTGTGGTTCCCAAAATCTATCTTGTTGTAATGTTGGACCCCAATGTCAAAAAATATTCATAATTTAAAACATTCATATTAATATATTGTAAAAATTATCATGGATAGAGAATGAATCTTATATCATGTATAGTTTGTTTCTCGGGAATTTGATTTATCTCAATATATTCCATGACGTTACAATTTTGTATGTAACATTGTTTCAACAAATAAATTTTTCAAAATCCCAATTTATAGTTAAGTAAAAATTTTATTATATTTCTATTTGGATTTCTTATTGTGTGTGTGAAACATTAGGTTTATGATAAAACCAAGATTTAAATTTTGATTTCTTTGAATCTTGAAATTTTCATTATATTAAATACAATGAGTCAAGAATATGTTGTAATGATGACACCACATGTAACATTTAATAATTATGTTTTTAACTCTTTATATAATGGATGAGTATTTTTCAATAATACATGAATCATAAGTATTTCTAGAAATTTTTTCAAAGGAAATATTTTTTCCAGAATACCTATGATCATGTAGTGGTGAAATATTTTTGAATCATTCATATATTTTAAATATTGTATTTTCATTATCAAAAAATTGAATAATGAAGGTAATGAGCATAAATTCATATAGTTGGTTTTGGATACTATTTTATGATATTATTGTTTTCAAATGTATATATTTTGTAAATGATCATGAAATTTTAGATAATAAAAATGATATATTTTTTAAAACAAAACATATTTGTTTTTATATTCTTATCAAAATGGAAGAATTTGGATATATAATATAAATTTTTTTCATTTATTTAAAAATTCCACAACTTTTTTAACTTCTATTAAAGTTAGAAAAATTGATTAATAAGAATTTGTTTTCGAAAATTAACCAATTTTTTATATTTTCATATTTATCTATATCCATTTGTGACATTATGACGGATTTTGTATGAGATTTTATGTCTTATTGGATGAATGAACTTTTGTTTTAATATTTGGATTTCAACATCACACCATTATACTATATAATTGGTGTATTTTTATTAACATTTTATCATAGTTATATATAATTATATGTCATTTTAAGTAAGTCATTTATCAAAGCTCTATTTTCTATTTATTAAAATAAGTAATTTTATGTTTCTTGTGACCATAATTTCCTAGTTATGAATGGATGTGATTGTTTTTTATTTTTATAGTCTTTTGGTTTTTATTTTTGATACCATTATATTTACTTAGGTCCATAAGTGATAAAGAGTGGAATATGAATGAAAAAACTGAATTTTTAATTTAAACTAGAACAAATTTTAGATCCAAGAGTTATAATAGAGAAATTAAGAGTTGATGGAAGATGAATATAACTGAATGGAAGAATGAAACCATATCAAGGCCCATCCGAATACTCCCAAAGACCAACCTCCCAATATATGGGAGTAATTCCACAATAATATTATTTCTCTATTTACAATGAACAACCCATATTAATTCATATACCTACAAAAACCAACATAATTACTAAAACAGAAAATGGAAACATTTTCCCACTTCATTAAAAAATAAGATTTCCTAATCACAGATGCGCCCCACAATAAGACCCTCATTACTAATAATTTCATCTCATATTAAAACCACAATATCATTATGGTGATCTTCCAAAATCATGGTAAATACTCATTTGAACAGGAACACCAACTCCTCCATTTGCGAATGGTACAAGCTGAATCCATAAAACTGAAACTGTTAATGGGTCGGGATTGGGTGAACCCTGAGGATAACCATGTAGTTTAGAAATTTGATGGAGTGGGCCATCCGATCCCATGTATAATGAAATTATTTTAAAATAATTCACTGGTCTCACCTATAAGGGAAATTGGACCAAGGGTTTTTCTGTCCAATTTATAAAAATTGTATCCAATAATTTTTTTTCACATCCCATGAATCATAATTAATAAATAAAACTAAATCCAAATATATATATATATATATACATTTAAAATAAAATATAAATATATTTATAAATGTTACAAAAATATATTTTAGAAGTAACTCAACATTATTGAGTCGGTTGATGGAGTAGAGGAAAATTATACTTGATAAGAGAATAAATAAATAGTGTTGGGAGGTATCTCCAGTTAAATGGAAAAAATAGGGACACTATGTGACGTTTCTTTATGTTATTTCCCTTGTAAAAAAGAGTTTAATTCAATTTTATTTTAACAATATTTTTTCTGTAAACATGAATTATTTAGTTTTTATCTGGGTCTATGATAATTATTATAATATTTGTGGTCCAAACGAGACCCATGGACACATAGTGAGATTAAAGAAAAAAGTTGTGAATTTGAAAGACTAGATCATTTTGCTTCTGACATATGAGGGTTTAAATATATAAGTCTTAACCGAAAAAATTCCATGGGCTATCAACATGTCCTATGGGTTCGAGGGTATTTTTAGCTCTATTGAAAATGACCACATGGTTCTCATGTGATTCCAATAATAGTCCATTAACATCATTCCAGATTTAAGAAGTAACCAACATAATGATACTTAGGAAATAATGTGTAGGTTAAACCATATACTTTGAAAGCATTAACATAAGGACAATGTAAATATATGATTAATTAGAAGTTTCTCAAGAAATATTATGTAATAGGAGTGGTTGAATGAATAATTCACCTTGGTAATAAACTAAATCAACTAAAAATTCACATTAGAGAGTATTGAATTCCTAAAGATTACTTGGAATCTTAAATGATTTTTTAAATGATACTTAAAAATTGGTATCCAGTAACCAAATTCAATCCTTAACAAGTTATCCATGAATAACAATTGGTTTTTAGATATATAATCAATAAAACTTTAATTATATATATATATGGTCACCCACTAATAAATGTCATCAAAACCAAAACCTATACTTTATAGTGAAATATGATAATCATGTTACATCCAACTAAAGACACCAAGCATTATGAGATCCTCACAACCATTTATGTATGTGATACTCTCTGAAAATATTTTATGACTCTCATTGTAGGATGAAAGATATTTTGATCTATTAATATACCTTTAATGATATGTTTTTTCTAAAATGGATCAAAATTACCAATATTCATTAAGGTCATCTCCTCACCAGTTAATTTAAGTGGATAATGTTCTTAATATAGGCCCCCTATTGGATCATTACCATCCACAATGGTTGAATCCATTTTGAATATTTTGACACCCCCACAAAATCTAAAAGAAAACATAACCCGCAGCCTATATTTAATTCATGTTATCCAACAATAGATTTCTATATATTCTAAATTTCCCAGTATTCCATCTCCAACCATTACAACAATATGATAGTATCTTACCAAAAATATTCTTTTACCTTTATGATATTTTTTCTCATAACATTCTTTCAGGACCCGACCCAGTGGGACCCATGCCGTGACTCCCCAAGCCCGCCTCAAATATGCCAGGGTCTTGTGAGTATCACCGAGTAGGCATATTACTAACATGGGAGGCATTGCCTAAGTACCTGTACACACGCACACATTTCCAAGACCAAAATGCTGAAATGTAAAAACAGCTACGGAACAAAAAAATGCATGCGTACAACTAAACCCAACAAACAGAGTACGACGAAAGGTAGAGTACAAAAAGTAAACTGGGCCAGAATAAAATCCCTCAAAAAACAAGAGAGTCTAAAAAATTCAATGTCCAACATGTAAACACAAAAGGTACTAGGACTGTTGCTCGTAGCCGTAGAAATGACTCGGCCTATAGGGAACTCAGAAATCTCAGTCCTGTCCTAGTCTACCCTGGTCTCTGTAAAAAGTACGCTTGTTTACACATCACACGAGACGTGCGAGCAATTCCTGTGTAGGGGTGAGTATAATAATACTCAGTAGAGGGCCACGAAAACCAGGAATCTATATACAATGTAAAGGTACAATCATCTATGCACAGTATATGTCTACATAACATATAAAACAAACCAGATATACTAAAAACCCATACCCGTATTCTAGAGACAAGTCTCACAACCGCATACCCTCTCCAGGGATTCAGTTTGAAGATTTCACGAGGCACTCGTTCCGGGACAACACACTCCACGAGTCTTATAGCTCTGATGACGTCCGTCCGAGAAGTACAGTTCATCGGGAACCATCACGAGAGGTAGTCACACTCATTATGGAGGACACACTCATGAGTGGGAAGATTTCATATAGATAGAAGCACTCATTACTAGAGACACACTCTGGAGTGGGATAGATCACGACACACAGACTAGGATCACTACCAGGTCCATGGCGGATACCGTGACTCATCCGGATTCACCAGTTAGGTAGTGCAGCAGCTAGGTAGAGGATCAATTCCCGGTAGAGTTGGTCACATCAATGCCTGACTCAACCTAGGCAAAGGAATGGATAGAGGATCTCGATCCGAGCCTCTTAGATGGTTTCCTGACTCTATCACAGAAAGTCCTGCTGAAGGGATCAAACTCTTGTGTGAAGAAATTATGCCTGACCTTTAGGGGAAAGAGAAAAAGGGGCACTAACCCAAACAAAAGATGTACAAGATACGATGAACAAGAGGACCATGCCGTTTTCCAAATAGTACACGGTGTTTAGAAAAGTTACATGTTGTGTTGTCTGACCCCAGGTACTACCCGTGTACAATGGCCCATGTCATAGGCTGGTCATGTAGAAAGACTGAGTACACGGCGTGTAGTATGATGTACACGCCATGTCCAAGTGACAGGGGTTGGCCCCGTGTACGCTGGCCATGTGCCCGTACACGGTTATCAACCCGTGTACTCTAACCTGTGTTCGTGTATCCCCGGGATACACACCGAGTCCCGCGTAGCCGCTCCTGTCATGCTATACAGGCTATGTCACCTGATGCCATGTAGATCATTCTGTGTCCGTGTATTTACCAAAATAGACGACGATCATCAGGGAAAGCCAAACACACCATGTGACTAGGGTCACACGCCGTGTGGTTCCTTTCGGAGCCCAAAAACTCTAGCCGTAGCCACCAGTATTACATGATGTGTTCTTCAGAAGTACAGTCGTGTATTCTGGAAATTTCTAGAAACACAGACTTCTTTCGCCGTGCCTCCAATGATGATCCGTTCGTCGATCATACTGTCTGATCTCCGTGAAACATCCAGGTTTTTTCCACCCTGACACAACTAAGCTACTCCCGATGTTTTCAAACCTCCGATCGGCTCTGAAAACATAATTTGATCTTCCCGCACGAAGAATGCTGGAAGAACACCCTTTTCGGATTCGGTCTGATTCGTTTTCTGCCATCGTTGTTGCACCTCTGCAAGGTTTTTTCGGTGTGGAACATTCGATTTGGGATCATTGCTTCATGGAAAGGCTGCAAAACGATTCGTTGTTCATTTCCCCATGAAGAACATGAAGAACACGCAAGAAAAGAAAGGAGGGGGAAAATACAATAAAAAAAGTGAGGAACAAACCCCCGCCGTCATTCGGCATGTCATTGATACACTCCCATTAGCAGGCTTAAATGGAGCAAAGATCAACAATAACTAAAAAAAATGGATCAATTTCATGAATCCTCCTAATAAAACCCTCCCGCAATAATGAATGAATCTGTAGATCAACTTGTTTGTGGTTGATCCACGTCCGTCATTTGAAATAAAAAACGGGGAAAAGAATTCAAATAACAAACCCCTAACTCAGCCGGGATCGATCGCTGATGAAGGTGTCGCGCAGCCGTCGTCATCGAGATCCATCAACGTCTTTGGAACAACGATTCTCAACTTCGATCTATCACCGTTCTCCATTGAGGGTTCGCTCCAGCGCTCTACAGATCCTCTTGTGATTTCTTCCAAAATATTTTCCATGATGACCTATCGATTAACCCATTAAAAAGGGAGTCTTGATTGGAATTTAAGACACGCTGCGATATTAATGAGACAGAGTTTCTATTTTTGAGTCATTATGACATGACATTAATGACTGAAACAACTGCCCTATCGCTGCGTTGCAATGGATGTTTCCATAAAAATAAAATAAACATTTAGCAATTTATTTTATTTTTATTTTACTAAAAACTTCCAAAAATTAACTTTTTCCCTCGACCCGTAGCGAACGAGGTTAGGCTAATTATTAGGTAAAGTTTCCATCCTGGACGCAATAGTGCCCTCATATTTTTAATCCAAGAATTTGTTTGGAAACATCCACAACCGCGCACAAGTGCCAACTCACTTATATTAAAAAAAGTTCGAACCACCATTCCGGGCTCACTGGACCTCGGAATTATGTTCTTTCTTCGCACCTGGTCTCGAAATAATTCTATATAATATTTCAAAATAATACACAGAGAATATGATATGTTATATTCTCCCCACTTTTGGGATTTACGTCCCCGAAAAGCCAAAACAAAGGCTACCTGACAAGATGAGGGTACTAGGCACGGATCTGGGCCTCCCGCTCCCATGTGCTCTCCTGAAAATTATCATGATACCACCGAATGCACACCAAGGGAATATATTGCCCACGAAGGATCTTCTCTTGAAGATCCATGATCTCCACTGGGTACTCTACAATGGTCACTCCATCCTTGATGTCCAGCTCACCCCAGTCGATGACGTGCAACGGGTCTTGCATGTACCTCCTCAGCTGCGACATGTGGAAGAAATAATGTACCCGATGCAACTATGGAGGTAGATCTAGGTGGTACACCACCTCGACAACTCTTCATGGTATTTGGAAGGGTCTGATGAACCTCTTATATAGCTTGGCGCCTTGGTCAAATCTCTGTAACCCTCGTCGAGTTGAGACCCGAAGGAAGACGTGGTCTCCCTCTTCAAACGCTCGAGGCCTCCGTCGTCTGTCAGCATAGGACTTCTGCCGGCTCTGTGCAATCTTCATCCACTCTCGGATGATCTACACCTTTTCTGTGGTAACTCACACCTACTCTGGACCCATGAGTACTGACTCTCCGGGGTTGGTCTAGCAAAGTGGTGACCGGAAGGGTGTCCCAAACAAGGCCTCGAACGTTTCCATACCAATGGTGGAGTGGAAGCTATTGTTGTACACAAACTCCACCAGTGGTAGGTGGTCCTCCCAGGTACGACCAATGTTCATGATATAATCTCGCAACATGTACTCCATAACCCGAATGGTCCTCTCTGTCTGACCATTAGGCTGGGGATGAAACATTGTGCTCAAGCGTAGCTAAGTCCCAATATACACCTGTAATCCCTTCCACAATCGGGATGTGAAGCGGGCGTCTCGATCTGAGACTATAGTCTATGGGATTCCATGAAGACGAACTATCTCTTGCATGTAGAGGTGTCCCATGCTCTTTATGGAACTCTTTTCCATGATAGCTAGGAAGTGGGACGACTTTGCGAGTCGGTCAACGATCACCCAAATTCAATCATGCCCCTTGGACGTTTGTGGTAAGCCTATCACGAAGTCCATAGATATTCCATCCAACTTCCACTCTAGAACATACAGGGCGTGACTTAATCCCACTGGGACCTGGTGCTCAGCCTTCACCTGCTGGCATATGAGGTATTGAGAAACGAACTCTGCTACTACTTTCTTCATGCCTGACCACCAGAACTGTCGTTTGAGATCCTGGTACATCATTGCCACCCAATGTTGCACCTCCACAGGGGATGAATGAAACACCCTTAGGACCTCATCCTACAATGAAATAGGTATAATAGTGCATCCTCTGAAAAGAAGTATGTGATCCCCACCTAGTGAATATCCATCAGGAGCATTTCCTGTGGATAATTGAGCACATAAAGCCACACAGTCGACATCCCCAAGCTGTGCCTACCTAATTCACAGTAATTGTGGAGGGTTGACAACCATCGACTGTAGGTAAGCTGTTACCTCTCCATCCACAAAGGATAACTGCAACGCGGCTAACTGTTGTGTCGCCTCACTCAACAGCTGTGAGCTCGACCATATGAAAAGAGAATCTGCCACCTTGTTCCCCTTTCCAGGAGTATAAATTATCACAAAATCCTATTCCTAGAGGAACTCTAGCCATAGTCTCTGCCGTACATTCAGATCTTTCTGTGAAAATATGTACATGAGGCAGTTGTGGTCTGAGTAGACGATAAACCGCACGACCATCAGGTAGTGTTTCTACATCTTCAACGTGAAGTCTACCACTTCCAACTTGAGATCAGGGGTCGCATAGTTCCTCTCATGTGGCCTAAGTTGGCAGAAACCATATGAAATCACTACATGCCACCGCATCAAGACACAACCGAGATGAGTCCCGGATGTGTCGTAGAAAACTACGTACTTGACACCCTCCTCCAACAACCTCAAGACTGGGGCACTCATCAAACTCTGTCTCAGCTGCTCAAAATCTTGCTGGAACTTCTCCATCCATAAGAAGGTTTTTCCCTTCCTGGTCAAGTCCGCCATTGGTGCTAATATCTAGGAGAAATCAGTGATAAATCTCTGGTAAAATCCTTCCAACCCAAGAAAGCTTCGCACCTCCATCATGCTCCGAGGTGGCTCCCATGATATCACAGACTCAACCATGGTGGGTCTACAGCTACTCCATCTGCTGAGATGACATGTCCCAAAAAGTGGACCTCCGGAATCCAGAACTGGAACTTTGAGAGCTTCCAATAATTTCGGTGCTCCTGATGTACGTCAAGAACCATCCGCAAGTGTCTTGCGTGCTCCTCCTATGACACCGAGTACACAAGGATGTCAATGATAAAGACCACTAAAAACCGGTCCATGTATGGTTAGAAGATCTGGTTCATCTGTCCCATGAACACTGTGGGGGCGTTTTTCACGCCAAAAGGCATCACCAAGTACTCATAGTGTCCGTAGCGGCATATGAAAGCCATCTTCAGTATATCCTCATCCCGCACTCGTAGCTGGTGATAGCCTGGTCGAAGGTCAACCTTTGAGAACCACTGTGCCCATCTTAGCTGATCTAATAGGTCATCGATTCTCAGTAGTGGATACTTGTTCTTCACCGTCACCTGGTTCAGGCACATGAAATCCATGAAAAACCTCAGACACCCATCCGCCATCTTGGAAAACAAGACTAGGTCCACCCAGGGTGAGACGCTGGGTCTCACAAAACCCTTGCTCTGCAAATCTTCTAACCACACCCATAGCTCACGAAGCTCTGCAGGAACCATCCAATATGCTGGTGAGGAAATCGGTGTCATCCCTGGCTATAAGTTGATGCATAAGTAAATCTCTGGGCAGGCAGGTATTCCTGGAACATCTTCGGGATAGACGTCATCATACTCCACCACCACAACTGGTAACAGAGTGCTCACAACATTCAATGCTTCGAGTGCAAGGCTATCCAACTGATGAGCGATTGGCTGCACCCTCCTATGCATAAGTCCATTCTGTGCTTCCTGGGTTTCCTTTTCTCCAACAAAGGAAAACCTCATTCCATCATGGTGGAAACACCGCACTCTTTGCCAAAAATAGTCAATCTAGGCATGGACCGAAGATAACCAATCCATACCGAGAATGATGTCGTAAGCCCTCGATGTTACCACCAAGAGGTTATAACTGAAACTCTCGCCTCCAAGGGTAAGATCACACTGTCAGCAAAGGTGTGTGATCATCAAGTCTCCTCATGTAGGTGTCTCTAAACATAATGATCGAGTCAACGGTTCTACCAAAATCTCGAGGTTTTGTGAATGACTTGTGGCTATGAAGGAATGACTAGAACTCGTGTCTATAAGCACGACATCTAATGTAGAGAAGACGCAGATCATACCTCGAATCATCCCTAGAGTCCCTGGATCATATGCCTCAACCACATGCACTTTCCCCCACCCCTGTCCCACATCTCCCTAGGCCTGGTGATGACCTCCTAGGGGTGGTGGTGGAAGTATGTCGAATGGTCTGTCACCACCTACAGCTCTTCCTGCTCCTCTGCCACGTCCGCTGCCTGGCGAGTCTGCCTGTTCCATTCTCTACCACTGTTGTGGTGGTCCGTCCACTGCTTCCCTGTAATCAGCTCGACGGGTCAGGAAATCTCTTGAGAGATGTCCCCTACCTCTACATGTGTAGCCTCACTTCTCCCTGGGCTGACAGGATACAGCTTAAGACCCCTGGACTGTCGATCCCCTATCCTATGTCCTCCTATGAAATTTCTGATGTCTAGGTCCCTGTGCCTGACGTCGGCTCCCTACTGCCGGGGTCTCTACACCTGTCTGCCTGCTGCTGACTGCTAGCGGCTATCTCTGCTCCGCCAAGAAGCTCTGGATCACCAAGGCCCTATCAGGCACTCCAGAATAATTCAATATGCATAGAGGAATGAAACTAGCACAGATGTCTCATCATATACCTCACTCGAAGGTTTGATCTCTGAATTAATGATCCATGGCCATATCCATCGAGTACCTGGTGAGGTTGGTGAACCTCGATGAATAGTAAGCTACTGACATGCTGCCCTGCTAGAGCTGATGAAGCTCATGGATGCATACAGATCTCAGTCTAACTGGAGAGAACTCCTCCCTGAAGAGTCACTAAAACTCCATCCATGAAAGAGTCTCCTCATCGTGGGTTTGTGTTGTCAAACTCCACCATTGTCCCGCCAAAACCTGATGAAGGCTCGCTCCAAGGATCACCATATTGTCTGCTGGTGTCCTCACTAGACATAAAACTATAGTCACAGCCTCAAGCCATTCCTCATCAACTTGAGGGTCGGGCTCGCCTTAGAACCTTAGGGGCCTCTGTGTATGGTACTCATAGAGCGCGCTAAGCCTACGCTCCTTGCTGGTCGGTACTGTAGGTACCACTGGCTACTCCACTGGTGGTGGAATAACTGGTGCACCACCTAGTGGAAACACCTGGGGAACTGGTCCCTGTATCGAAGCCTCATCCCTAAGGGGTCATCCTCATGATCGTGCTACTGAATCCTAGTGGGTATGCGTCACGGAGGATTCCTTTAAGGAAACAAGATGTACCATGGTCAAAGAGTATATCTGGATAGCTGACACAAATGAAATGGAAACCAAAAACCATTCCATTACGATGCATGTACCATTTATTCCCCCACAAACATGTTTCCATGCACCGAGTCGAAAAGCAAGTTATCAGAGTCCTGGTGTATGGATACGTCGGCCACCACACCAACACTGGAGTCTCTGGCCTGGAAGTAGAACCTGAAACACTCAATACGGTTGCCCCAAACCAAACTCGCGGACTCTTGGTCCTAAAGTAGAACAAACCCCCTCTGATACCACTCTGTCAAGACCCGTCCTAGTGGGCCCCATGCCGTAACTCCCCAAGCCTGCCTCTAATAGACCAGGGGCTAGTGACTAGCACCGAGTAGGCATATTACTAACATGGGAGGCATTTCCTAAGTACCTGTACACACACACACATTTCCAAACCCAAAATACTGAAATGTAAAAACCACTAAGGAAAAAAATGCATGCATACAACTAAACCCAACCAACAGAGTATGATGAAAGGTGGAGTACAACAAGTAAACTAGTCCAGAATACATGCCCACCAAAAACAAGAGAGTATGAAAACAGCAAAGTCCAAACTATAAAAACAAAAGGTACTGGGACTACTGCTCGTAGCTATAGGAACGCCTTGGCCTGTAGAGAACTCAGAAAGCTCAGTCCTATCCTCGTCCACCCTGGACTCTGTCAAAAGGCTTCTCATCTTCATAATACACCAGACATGCAGGTAATGCCCATGTAGGGGTGAGTATAACATTACTCAGTAGAGGACCCCAAAAAACAACAAATCATTTCACAAAGTAAAGGTACAATCAGATGTGCACAATATATGTCTGCAGAACATATAGAACAAACCAGATATACTAAAATCCTTGACCTTTAGTCTAGAGACAAGTTGCACAACCACATACCCTCTCTAGGGATTCAGTTCAATGATTTAGAGAAGCACTCGTTCCTGGAGAACACACTCCACGAGTCTTATATCATTGATGGCGTACATCCGAGAAGTACCTTTCATCGTGAACCATCACGAGAGGTAGTCACACTCATTACGGGAGACACACTATTGAGTGGTAAGATTTATGATAGATATAAGAAATCATTATGGGAGACACACTCTTGAGTGGGAAAGATCACAATACACATATGAGGATCACGTCCAGGGCCATGAAAAATACAGCGACCCATCCAGATTCACCTGTTAGGCGATACACCAGCTAGGTAGAAGACCAACTCTGGATAGAGTTGTTCACGTCGATGACTGACTCTCTCTAGGGTCGGGAATGGATAGAGGATCTCAATCAGGGCCTCTCGGATGGATGTCTTACTATATCTCAGAAAGTACTGCTGAAGGGATCATACTCCTATGTGAGGATATGATGACTGACCTTCAGGGGAATGAGAAGAAGGAGCACTAACACAAAAGAAATATTTCCAAGATACGATGAACAAGAGGACCATGCCGTTTTTCAAAAAGTACACGGCGTGTTGAAAAGTTACACGACGTGTTGTCTGACCCCGGGTACTACCCGTGTACAACAGCCCATGTCGTAGGCATGTCATGTAGAAAGATTGAGTACACAACATGTAATATAATGTACATGACGTGTCCGAGTGACCGGGGTTGTCCCTGTGTATGCTGGCCATGTGCCCGTACACGGTTATCAACCCGTGTATGTGTATCCACAAGATACACACGGAGTCCTGCGTAGCCGCTCCTATCATGATGTACACGCCGTGTCGCCTGAAGCCGTGTAGATCATCTTGTGTTCGTGTATTTCTCATAATACACGCCATGCATTGGGGAAAACCTAACACATCGTGTGACCAGGGTCATATGTCGTGTGGTTCCATTCTAACCCCCGAAACCCTAGCCTCTGCCACATGTATTACACAGAGTGTTCTTTGGAAGTACACGCTGTGTATTCTGGAAATTTCCAGAAACACGAACATCCGCCATTACGCCTTAATTGATGATCCATTCATCGATCCGATATTCCGATCACAGCAAAACATTATGGTTTTGGTCACCCTAACACTACGAAGTTTCTCCCGATTTTTTCAGACCTTCAATCTGCTCTGAAAACATAATTTATTCTTCCTACATGAAGAATGATCAAAGAATTCACTTTTTTGATTCGGTCTGATTCGTCGTCCGCCATCGTCGGGGCACCTATGCAAGGTCATTATGGTGTCGAACCTTTGATTTGGGATCGTTGCAACATGGAACAGATGTGCAACGATCCGTTGTTCGTCACCCCACGAAGAACACAAAGAACGCATGAGAAAAGAATGTGGGGAAAATCCAATAAACAAAGTGAGGAATGAACCCCCGCCGTCATTCGTCACGACATTGATCCGCTTTCATTAGCATGCTTAAATAGAGAAAGGATAAACAATAACAAAACAACAAGGATCTTTTCTCTGAATCATCCCGTTAAAACCCTCCTACAAGAATGAACAAATACGCGGATCAACTTGTTCGTGGTTGATCCGAGTTCGTCATTTCAAATCAAAAACTGGGAAAATAATTCAAATAAAAAACCCCTACCTTATCTGGGATCGATCGCTGACGAAGGTGTTGTACTACCACCGTCATCAAAATCCTTCAACGTAATTGGTACAACTATTCTCAACTTTGATCTGTTGTCATTTTCTATTTAGGGTTCCCTCTAGCGCTCCGTGGATCCTCCATCGATTTCTCCCAAATGTTCGTCCACGATCACCAATCGCTTAACCCATTAAAAAGGGAAACATGATTGGAATGTATGACACGCTGTGGTATTAATGATATAGCATTAGTGTTTCTGAGTTATTATGGCATGACATTAATGAATGAAACAACTGCCTTATCACTGTGTTGCAGTGGATGATTCCATAAAAATAAAATAAGCATTTAGCAATTTATTTTATTTTTATTTTACTAAAAACTTCCAAAAATTAACTTTTTCCCTTGACCCGCGCAAGTCAAGGTTTGGCTTGTTCTTAGGTAAAGTCTCTGTCTCGGACGTAACAGTGCCCTTAGATTTTTAATCCGAGCATCTATTTAGAAACTGCCACAACCGCGCACAAGTGCCGACTCACATAACTTAAAAAAAGTTTAAACCACCATTCTGGGCTCGCTGGACCTCGGAATGATGTACCGTCTTCACACCCGATTTCAAAATAATTCCATTTAATATTTAAACTAATACACGGAAATTCCGAGACATTACATATTAAATCTATTATTATCTCCATCATGAATTATCTTTTTTTCTCAACATGAAAAATTAATTCTTTTCAAAATATTACATTCCTTGTGTTACAATATGACCACTATAAGTATCAAAAATCATGTTAATGGATCTATCACCTAAATTACCATTCCCCCATAACATGAAATGTTTATGAAAAATCCTATAAATTAATGACAAAAGAATGTTAATTCTGTATGGTTTGTCCCCACACATCTCTTCCAAGCTGAAAAATAAAGATGTTTTCCCCATATATTTGTTGTAAATTTTAAGTGTCATAAGGAACGTAAAATTTCTACCCCCAAATATTGTTAATATCCCCAAATAATCTCTATTAAATATAGGATTTCTATCCTTAGTCAGCTCATTAGAACTCATGAAACATATAACTTCCCAAAGGGATTTTTCTAATTATATCCCATTCCAGTGAAGAAAACTAGAGTCTGACTATTTCATGATCTCACATATGTTGTTCATTCAATGTATCAAATGGTATCTCTAAAATAATACTATTAATCATAACATAACATTATGATCCAATACAACGTGAATTTATTCTCTAA
Organism: Viscum album; assembly: GCA_963277665.1. Lineage (NCBI taxonomy): Eukaryota > Viridiplantae > Streptophyta > Magnoliopsida > Santalales > Viscaceae > Viscum > Viscum album. The sequence goes on along the minus strand of OY728156.1, from coordinate 1,703,105,708 downwards.
ATACTAAACTCGACTCGATACTATTCAAGCCCTCTAAGAACAGTATCACCGACCACCTCTAGAATTTGATGTGTCATAAAATATTGATGTGATAAAATTTTTTAACCAGTAACACCATGTGTCACCCAAGAACACATTGAGTACCCTTCAGACATGCTTCATTCCATTGATCATGGAACAACACTATAATATTTTTCCACCATCGCATACGTAGAGCTTCTCACTCCAAGAAGTTGAAATTTATAGGTTGTATTTTACAAACTAGATTCATATTCTTGTTAATCCAATAATTTCTAATATCATTCTACTCTTTCCTAATTTACCAAAAAAGTAGTATATATTCATCCCTTACATATTTTTGAGGCATTGTGGATCTCATTTTCTTTTAATTCTATCTGAAAATATCAATATTCTCTTTATAATTCACATATTTACAATTTTGGATAAAACTTGTCCCAATCCAATCTCAGATTTTCATTCTTCCAGAATATGATCTAGTTAATAACAATTTTCTTCAAACATAACCATTCTCAAGGTGAATTTAAGACCTCTAATGTTCAATTTTCATTGTAATAGGTTCTTTCCAATCTAATAAAAGAAAATGGATCCTATCTTAAAAAATCAGGAATCTCAACTCTTATAATCATATTGTTCCACTAAATCGAATAGATAACCCATGGTATATATCATGGTGATCGAGATGTCCAACGTTTTTAACTCATATCCATATCTTATTAGAGGACCATCATCATTTTCTTCCATACAAGTGCACAATATTCATTGAATGAAAAAACTATTTGTTCGGTTTATAGGTGTGAGAGATAGTAATAGGATTGAAAAAAAATCTAAATTCTTATATTGAAAAAATAAATATCACAGAACCATGAGTTAAAGTAGGAAAAAAGTACCACACTGCAAAATCATGATAAAATAATCCAAATGAACACTCTCCCAAGGACCAATGATAATTCCTCATAATACTCTATCTCAATTAACTAGCATCACCCCTTATTAAAACCCCTAACTACAATAACCAAACCAACAACTAAAAATTTAAAGGAAAAAATTTCCCCTACCCCAACAGTCAATACAGATGCCCACACATAAGAATCCCCAATAGCAAGCCTTTAATTTCTAAAAAATAACCAATATGATCTTGAAGAATCAACAAAATAGAATTTATTTTTTTCCTTAACTTGTAATATGATTAAGTATACTATGTAGAAGAAATAAAATTTTGAAATGGCGAATCATCCATTTTTTACATAGATGTTATATTAATGAATAATGAGGGTAAAAAAATAGATGTATCTATTTTTTTTGTGAGATGGTGAATTCTCAATTGAGAAATGTCTTATTTAAAGGAAAATAATTAATTTCAAAGGGTGTTCGACATTTTATGTATTTATATAATAAAAAAATATATCATTTTTTTGTATTAATTTATCTCTCTAAAATCATTTTTTTATTTTGAGTTCAACTTCAACTTGTTTATCTTCATCTTCCTCTTTATCTCTTCTGTGCATCGATTTTGTATTATAAATTATTTTGAATTTTTCAGTTTTTATTGTGTCATGTGTTTTTTACATGTATTCAACATTTTGAATTGTGAAAATCTAATTATTGTCATTTTTTTAATTTTTTGTACTTTTTATTAAGTGATTTTTATTATATTATTTTTCATATTTTTAGTTTTTTATTGTGCATTATCATGTTTCTTATTCTATTTTATAAAATTTTATGTATATTTTTTTCTTTATATTTTTCGATATTCTATATTATTTCTATTTTATATTCTGTTATGTACTTTGTTCTATAATATATATTTAGAATTTTTTTTGATAATAATGTATTTTATATTTTTTATCTGATATTCTATGGTCAGTTTTGTGTTCCATTTTTTGTGTTATCTTCTAATCTTTTTTATCATTTAGTCTTGGGATCACTCAACTCAAGAACATTGATATTTGATCTCTTGTATTATTTTTTGTTTTTCATGTCTCCCATCATGGATTATTTTCCAATCTAATATTTTATCTACAATATCACTTTTTTCACCTCTCATATCTCAATATTGAGATATCGTATTAATTCTTGATTATTTTGTTCTCTAGTTGTCAGTAGACATTGTTATTTCAAATGGTCTTTGATCAAAAAAATCATATCATTGATCATGTTTCATTAATAATGGTATTTTATAGTGGTGAGGCCATCTACTCTATGGTCATTGATCTCCCCACTTCTTACCTCTCATCTATGTTATCTCATCACATTCCCTGAAATCTCTTATCTCCCCTAACTATATCTGTTATTTATTCTTTTATGTTGTTTTCAATTTTTTTTTCTTTTTTCTACATAACTTTATATCATCTATCCTAAATTTCACACCCATATTTCTCTATTTTGCTGATCTGTCATATAATATTTTTTTAGCTCTAATATCTTATATTTTATATTTATTTTTTGTTCTCTCATGTTTTTTCTCTTATAACATTTTTATAATATATAATCTCTAATATTTTTATCTCTAATAACTTTGTATTTAATTTATAATATATACACATTAATGTTTGTTCATAACAATCCAATAATTATTCTTCATGTTCCATTTTCTTTGGGGTCTTTTTTATTTATGCTTTTCATTCTCATATCTCTTGGTCTTTGGGACTATGATCTACGGTTAATTACTCTTTATATAATAATTCTTATTCTCGTCATTATTTTCTTTCTTGTCTCTATGTATTTAATCTTCATTATTCATATTTTTCTCTTTGATTTATAATATATATATTCATTCCCCATACTATACTCGTTGCTCTTGTATTTGGTTAAATCTCCATATATAAAATATAGTCTTTTCTTTTTGTTCATCATTGATATGAATCGCAATTTATTATCTTTGGTTCTCCATTTGTACACATTTTTTAAAAATAAATGGTAAATTTTCATTGATCTCATTTTATTAATATTGAAGCTTTAATATAATAGGTGTAGAACAAAATACCATCCCACTAATGTTCTCTATTCTATTTCATCATTTGGTACTCAATTTTCCATTACATGTCCATCCTTCAATTTTTTAATTCAATATCAATTCTTTCCCCTTCTATGATATTAACTTAACCATAATTTAACTCCATCACTATGATCCCTATATCGTTTCCCATTCATTCTTCATATTTACTAACAATATCCAATCATTGGTCTTTGATCCCATCTTTCCAATCATCAGGATCCATGTTATGGTATGTGGTCCCCGTATGTAGTCATCATCATTATCTATTCATAATGAAGTCATGGGGAACACGGTTTGAGAAAATCGTTCCCTATATTCATATCTTAACTATTAATTAATTTTCAATTTTGATTTCTATCCTATTTTCTCTAATGTAGTATTCGGTTCATTAACTTTAACCACTATCAGTCTGATCCATATTTAGATTTCCCTACGTTCTTCACATTTTCACACAATCTCTGGATATTGGTCCTCAATTGAATAATTTCAATTATCAAGATCAAGTTACTCATTTATCATCTCCCTTATTATGTAATAATAATTATCTATTTCTTTTCAAGACACATGTTTTAGTCATATGGGCTATAGTTCCCAACAATAATTTTTGTATTATTCAATTTTTATCAATTTTTATTTTCATCCAACATCCACTTCTCGAGTATTTATTCCAGCAAATTTAATCACTATCACTATAATCAATCTTTAGTTTCCATTCCTTATACATGTATATATTAATCTCAATTATTTTTTCCTTTATTTCATGATTAAAATCTATTTTTCTAGTTTTTCTATGTGATCTCCCATTCCCAGTAATTTTTTTGACAAATATGACTTGTGTGGTCATTCATTGATCTTTGTTGATTGGTAATTATTTTCAATATATGGTTTACATCCATTGTTATCTAGTATATAATCCCTCTCTCAATCTTCTTCTCCATTTTTATATGTGGTCTCCTTTTTGTAATATCCAAATTTGTCATCTAATATAAAATATTTTGTTTAAAAATTTCTCTCCCTCCTATATACTATCCATTCACAATACCTATTCTTTTACATCCATCCCAACCCTAGTTTACATCTTGGATATTTTTGGATCTTATCTCCCACTGAGAAAAAACAATATTTCTCCTTTGGTGTTTAATCCATACACTATAAATCTTATAGTCGTCAGAATAAAATGTTATGATGTTGGATTATTTAATCATACAATCTCATTTCTCTCATATTAAATCATATACACAATTGTGTTTTTGTTAAGATCGTCAATTCGATGATCCCTAGGATACATGTGATATCAATTTCTTTTATGGGTGATACCTATTGGGTCCTAATTGGCTAAAATGTGTAATAATGTTGAACCATATTTTTGCTAATTGTTGGAATCATTGGGGAAAATCATATAAAATGTTTTAATATCACAATTGAAACATCCTCACAACTCAAGATAATTTCTTTCTTATAATGATTCATTGATAATGAATCCCTTTTGATGCATCATAATTATTACAAATATTTCACTCTATGTCAAAAATGGAGGTTCATAAATGATGTTGAAATGAAATAATCAATGTTATATACTATATGATAGAACTAAAATTATATAAATCGATCAATTATGGAAATCCACTAAACTGTTAATTATTTATGGATGTCAAAGAACCATCATTAATTTCTAAATGAATAGGATTGGGGCACCACATGATGATCAGACACATTAATATTTGAAAACCTCTATTATCATCTATTTTATTTTATTTTACCTTTTTTATGACAATTATAAATTTTTTCCTAATTTTTTATTTTTGATTATTATGACTTGTGTCCATTTTAATTTAAGACAATTACCTACTTTTGAAACAACATTGTTATATTTTTTTATTTTTATGGGTATAAAAACACCTAACATCCCATGTTAAACTAGATTATGAGAATTAATGGAAACAACCTAGAAAAATAGATATAAGATAAAGAGGAATGCATATATGATAATTAATATTATGTAGAAAGGAAGGTCACTAATGAGATACCTAGGTCTCTCACTTAATTCATTGGATGAAAATCGTCCACAATTTCTTCCTACCCCATCCATCACCATCTCCCACCATATAATGTCCCCGTACAATCCCTATGGACCATCAATAAATCCACCTTTACACAATTCCTGAAAATACCCATCATAACCCATAAAACAACTATAATTGGACTAGATTTTTCTTGAAGGTAAGAAAATAGACCCCACCAATTATTTTTATTTTTATCACTGAAAAAACTCTAGGTCTCACAGAAAAAACATCATAGTAGAACCATAGACAACTACGTCAGCAACAATCATATTACTGTCCAAATTGTTAGTAATGAAAGATTTGATGACAAAATCTTGAATACCTACTATTTTTGCATTGTATTTAATTTTATGATCATTAGTTTTAAAAATTCATTGTTTTATTACTAAAATATTTTTAATAAAATGTAACCATGAATTCGTTCTGATGCTAAAAAATGATAGATTCATCCCAAAAACCTATTTATAATGTTTATGTTTTAAAAATGAATCATTGGGATGACCCACTGAATCCAAACTTCCATGAAAAACAACTGATAGACCTGGTTTCATGAACATTGTATCCATATAAGGAAACACAGTAAATAATGAAAAACTACATGCAATCAATATTTTCCCAGTGTCTAAATAACCTTAGCGATCCCATTGAGACTATGTGACACCTCTTCTCTTTGATATTTCTTCATTAATTAAAACAAAAAAATAATACGGTGAAATGCCCCATTATTTTATCAATGGATTAATATTAGAAACAAAATATACCATCAAAATAATATTATCATAAAAAAGTATACAAATTTTGAAATCATATCAATATAATATTTCACTAGTAGGAAAATATAAGGAAAATCCTCCAATTGGTTCTTCAAATTCTTTATGTGGAAAAAATGATTTTAGGGAAATATATCACACACTTCTTCATTGGTGTTAGTATTAGGGACACAGTGTTTCTCCTATTGATTTTGTTGTTCATTTCCTTCGTAACATGTTCAAATCATATTTTCAGTTGCACACTATTATAACATAAAACAAAAATCAATAACTCTTTAGAGCAAATAATATTTCACCTAAATTTCCCCTGTCCAGAACTAGCCCAAAAAAATTTCAATTCTTGTTCATCATTATGATGTTGTGGTTTCTACCATGGATAAACCCAGCGTATTGAGACTGTAGTGTCACTGGTTTTTAGTATCTCTCCCTGTTTTTGTATTGGTAGCTCAATTGGTACAAATGTAGAAGTTGGTACCAACTATAGACAATCTTTTTACGAGTGTTCAGGATTAATATATACATTATCCTTCTTGGAAGATGATGTTAGTCCTGATTTGAATAAATAATATGTGTTATGAACCCTAACATGGGTAGAAGAAGCCACCAATTATTCCAATGTTTTTTGTTCTACTCCAAATTTGGTCGAAGATACTGCTATCCAAAATTCTCAGTATCGAAGAATTTATAAATTCCCACTATGATCGAATCATTCTGTACGAGTGGTCTGACTTCATGGATCATGATCTTAAAGCATGGAAATAACCATTAATAGTACTAGGCCTCATATGTACAACCATATCTTGTGTAGATTTCAATTTTTTTATAATGATCAATAGAATTATAGATATACCTTGGGGATAATGGGGTCCCAATTCTAATCATTGAATTGTCTCCAAATCATCTTCTCGGTCACTTATCTCCTCCTCATTGTATTATATTTATCTAAGAAAAGGGATGTTGTACTGAAGAATTTTAATAGAAGGGGTTGATTTAGGTCATGAATTATATAGTATTAGACAATTAGTTAATAATTAACCTTGGATGTGGAATTAAATATGTGCTAACACTATAGCATTAAATCCCAATAAAATCATTCAACCCATCCCACTAAGTATAGCTCAGCGAGATTTAGTATAGAAAATTTTTGTGCCTCACATTATTGTAGCAGCAATGATGGTGGGGCTAGTTCCACCTCTTCAGTTATTAATTTACTAGAAGTGAAAACTTCTTCAGTGTGGTATCTGACATGATTTTTTAGTATATCGTTCAATGTTAACACAAACAATCCACCCATCACTGCTGAGTATGGCTCAGTGATATATGACACTAAAAATGGTCATGACTCCCAATCAATTCGTGTTAATCAATGTGGGGTCACTTCCTCCTGTTGGTTTTTCTGTGTAAGGCTCATAAAAACATTTTCCTTTATACTTACAACATCCACTTGATGTCCTTATTTGAGTAGAATATAAGATAACCCACATATCCTTTAGCTTATAAAAAAATTGTTCAAGAATACCTTTCGTGAAAAATCATTCCATTGACACATTCACTAGTTCAATCATTATTATTGATAAAAAAATATGACTCATCCTACATGATCCATGTCTTAGGATATGTTTCATAATATTTTTACAAAATCCATTTTATTAGATTACTTCTCTTGAATCTTTTCCATTTGGGCCAATGAGACCCAGAGCTCCCACATGTAATTTCTGATAATATCATACATATAGTGCTAATAGGGTTTATTATGCATACTGATAGTAATCCTCCCCAAAAATATCTCATTTATACTCCCTCAATGTTAATAGTTTGGTAGTATTCTATTACCAAAATGATTTTCTATAGGATGGACCATGTGATATAACCAGAACTAGATTATTAATATTAATGAAAAATACCCCAAACTATAGATACAAGTGGAAGATAAAGGAGTATTAGAAGAAGAAGATAAGATACACATGAATATTACATGAGAAATACTATTATAATTCCCAATAATATGGATAAAAATCCTCACACTATTTGTTCATTCACCCATATCTCAAATCCAGAACCATTATAACTACCAAATATATCCTCTGTATCACCCCTAACATATTTCCCATTATATTCCATAGAATATTACCCTAGTAGTCTACAACCCCTAACAAAACAATCGAGCATTCCATTGCCTCTAATAACTCCATCATGTCCAATAAACCCTCCTCAAATAATTAAGGTGTTTCCCCATCTCTGTTTTCATCAATCGTTTATGTTTTTCTTAATCAAATTCACATTTTTTCCCTAGGTTTTAGTTTTTCTTATATTTAATCACCATGTTAGGTCTATTAAAATATATATTTTTAGGTCATCAACATATACATTTTAGTATTCAATTTTCATCCATTTTATCTAGTATTCAATTTGATTTTTAATTCATGATTTTTTGATCTGATTTTATTATCTTCAATTCCCATTCAAATCTGCAGTCTCTAGAATTCAATCAAAAAATATTGATCTATAAATTTTTATTTATATGTCTTATCTATCATCAGTTATCTCACATCAGTCCTCAATTTGATATCTCCAATATTCATTCTCCATTTTAATCCCTTATGTCATATCTCGACTCAAGAATCATCTCTTTTAAGTTCATCCTCATGTATTTGTTCTCCCTTTTTGGTATTCAATCTTTACTATCGATTCTCTGATATCAAATATCTATTCATTGGTCACCTATTTATTCATCCTTCATTTCACATAAAAAATCTATTGTCTCCTAGTCTTTATCTCATATCTCCCATCTCAAAACTCACATCTCATTCTCATGTATTTCACCTTGCATATCCCATCATACTTCAAACAATTATATCGTGTTTCTTTTATCTAGTCACTGACCATTCATATCATATATCTTATCTCTCATATTTTATCAATAATCTCCTCTTTACTATATTTGTTATTTGTTCCCTTGTTTTCAATATTTGAGTCTAAATCTATGGCCTCCCATATCATATCATTATTCACTGACCTTTGATCTTTATTCTCCATTTACAATAGTTGTTCTTTAATATATAATATTTAATCTCAAATAATTTTTTTTATATGGAATTAATATTTTATATCATTTTTTATATTATCATTATACTTGGTTTTCAATATTCAATATAGCCTCATATCTAACCTATGATATTTGGTGTTTGCTCTTTTATTTTTGATATCAAGTATTGATTATATCCTCTAACGATTTTTATATCATATCATAAATTTTATTTCAAATATATAGTCTCCCATATACTAAATTCAACATCTAATCCTTTGTCCTTATTATATATTTAATATAATAGATCATCAATATATTGTCTTCCACCCCTGATCATTAGTCTTTATTTTCAATTTACTATACTCATTATTTTGTACATTGTATTCAATATTTTATCATTTATCTTTATTCTCCATTTAATAGTGTGGATATTTTGTATCTCATTATTAGTCATGGTTTTATTTGTTAGATAACTCATCCCCCACCCCACTTCAATAATGTAGTATCTGATATTCGATATTTGGTACTAACTCTTTTATTTTTTAACCTCTCTAATGTTAGGTATTTGTCTTTATAGATATCTCAAGCCATTGTTTTTTCTCTAATTTACATTATTCAATTGGGTATTAGTTTCGAATTTCCTTTTTCAGTCTCTATATATGATATTTCTCTCTGATCTGTGTTCATTATCTCTGGTCACTGGTCTCCTTCTGTCCTTAGTTTCATGTCTCTATCTCCATCATTTTTCTTCATTCTATGGAAACTTGGTCTGTATACAATGATATTTTGTCTTATTTATTATTTAATCATTGATCTAAATTTTTGGACTCTATCCATTGATTACCATCTTCATCTATATTATTCTACTCCCATTTATGTTTTTAATATTCATTATCAATATTTGAGTCTTTTCTTTAATATTTGATTAAAATCATAGTCTATATATGTATCCACGGTGTCTGGTATCATGTATATGGTCTCGATATATTTTTTCCTTCATCATTTTTTATGGTAGGTGATCTTGGGACTTATACTTATATCTCATTAATTATCTTGAATATATTCAATATTCACTCATCTATATAAATATCAAGCATTTATGTACTAATATACATTTCAATATATAGTATGTTTCCTTATATTCATCATTTGAATTTTAATTTATATGGAGTTTTTAGTATTCAGTCTCTATAATGATCTGTAATTTCATTATATAATCTCAATATATATTATATATCGTTGATCTATTAAAATTATTTATGGTCATTAGTCATCATCTTATTTCAATGGCACTTATCCCTTTCCTCCAGCACCAATATTCATTATCTATTTTTTAGTCTCTGTATGAAAATTTCATTCCTAGGTCTCTATTATTATAAATTAAATATATAACATTAGTATCTAATATTCCATTAATTTCATCTTCTATGGAAATCAATTATTAACTTAGTGTTCACACATTAACCTTTTTCATTGTCTTTGATATCAAAACATTTTTTCATTCCAAATTTATATTTCTGGTCATGGGCCTTGAGTTATTGATCACCACCATAATTCATTGTGTTTATCTCTATTTTAATCTCTTGTATTAGGTCTTGGGTCCTGTGTCTCTAATATATATCTTTATTCTTGTACATTCTTCACCTACTTGATCTAGGTATACATATTTATTTACATTTTATGATCACATTAAATTATCTCTATCAACTTCAATCTATGATATTTAGTCTCAACTAATAGGTGTCATATCTTTCACCCTATATTTATCATCAATTTATGTCTCTTCCACTATCTTCAATATATGTTCCAAACCATTTATCTTTATCTATAAACTCATCTTTATCTTTATTTTTATCTTAGAACTTTGTCTGTAATCATTGACTATATCTTTAATTTTGATATCTCTCTTCATCTCTAACATCAGCCTCTACCACCAATTGTTTATCATTATATATATATCAATTTTTTTATTTAATATCTGTATTTATCATTGACCTAATACATTAATTTTTATCATATTTCCATCAATTTCAAATTGAGTTATATTTTCTATTCTACTTAGGGATCAGGGTTTGTACCCTATGGTCTTATTTTGTGGAATCCATAACTATCCTTTTCGTGTTCCATTTCTATTATTTTATCATTGATGTTGGATCATTGATCATCATTCATTATAGTTTTTCCAATATTTGTCATTGATAATAATTTTTGTCTATTTTTGTCATCATGTGGAGTGATTAGTTTCATTCCTCATTTCTATTATTCCTTATATCCATATATAAATTCTATTTTCAGGTTTTTTAGTGGACTTTATGGACCAAGTTGGAAATTACTAGATACTGATTTGGAGATTTTTATATGTCTCTATATTAATAAATTCATTTTATAATTTTTTTCTAGACTCTTTTTAATTTTTTACATTATACATTCATTGTTATATGGTTCTAGGTTTACATTAATTATTTCATGGAGATTATTTTGGTTTATTTATCTTATATGGTGGTCCTACACTAAATAGATGGTAATGTATTACATTTGTGAGATCATTATACCCTATAGACTAGTCTGCATCATGGGGCCTATGGGTGGAAGGACATTGAGGTCACTGCCTCTCATCCATTATTATTGGACTAATAGATATAAATATTTATGTTGTTGGTTGTGAAAGAGTGGTATCTGTGGGTTTGGATTGGAGATAAGATGGATTTTTAAGCATGGAATATTGAGGATTTCATGGGTATGTAGGGAAACAATGTTAGTGGTTCATGGGATATAAAATAGTCCAAGGATGAATTTCTAGGAAACAACATTTTAGGTACCCCATTATATTATGCAATTAATCCATTATTATTATACAATAAAGTGAGATAAATCTTCTTATAGGAAATACACACATGGGAGGTATATAAATCATCATTTATGTTTTGTTAATTTAATTGGGTGATCAATGGAAGTTAAAATAAATTATTTTAATCTAAATAAAAATATATTGTACCCAGCATAGTGAATCTCAATTTCTAGTTTTTAGTTATGTATCATTCACATCATCTGTGAGTTGTTCATGTTTGTGTGTTCTAGTTGGATGAACTAGATGATTATTTGAGGGTTGATTCAGATGAGGAAGATAACCAATGTAAAACGCTGTTTCACAACTTTTAGAATTTGTAATTGGAAAATAATTATGGAAGCATCTTATATATAGAAATGATAAATTTCAAAAGGATCATAAGATTACATTCATTTTGATATGGTCTAGGGAAAAGTATAAGGTACCATAAAAAATTAGTCATATTAGAGGAGTTGTGCACCGGTTCTGAATGTTTTATCTTGGTGACAAGGATAAGGAGTACATCCCTTTACCTTACGTTATAATGTAATTACAATAAGAGTTTTTATCATGGAACATTATAGGAAATGAAGATGTTGGATCTAAATTAAATTTAATATAGAAGTATTCATTTTTTGGATATTATGAAAAATATTAGAGGACTTTCTAATATCCCCCATTATATTTTTCATAATGTGGAGTTTTATGCAGATCACCATGATGAGACACACCATTCTACTATCCAGGATGTAGTTACTCCTATTATATTACAGACATACAAGGAAGTTCAGAAGAATGTGGTGGTGATCAAACATCTGCAAGCATGATGTGGTTTACTTTGATAGTGTCACTAGATGGGTTCCTCAAGGGGAAGAGTTTTAAATTAAAATTCACAGTCCCAAGGGTAGTCTAGATTTTTATTAGCCAGGATTCAAACATAGTAGTTTTCAATTCCACCATTAGGGGATACTACTTGGTATGAATTTCAAAAAGGCATTATTCTAGTATTATTCATCTTTCTGGTATATTGAAATTTTTAGAATCAGTTCACATTGCGTTCTGGGATCCATTAGGTTTTATGTTCCTATGTACAATGTTAGTTTCCATAGAATCTACCAGCTATGAAATTTTAAAAGTATGGTAAACAATGGGGAACCATAAGTTGTTCCTCATCATTAGGGGCCCAAATGTAGAATGACCATGGGTTTTTTATTCAACAGCATGGTATGTGTGTTGAATGTGGACAGATTCAGGATATGGTGGTTTCAGTTAAATCGTGTCCAATTTTTTTTGATGTATGATTTTTTTATCGGGAACACTTATTTTTAATTCTTTCATTCATAATTTTTATAATCCATTGTTTTAGACACACTAGTATATGTTTTTTAAATAAAAATATAAAATTTTATCACTCTCATAGTGCTAATAATATTAGTGAGTACCTAGAAAAATTTATTTGAAATGTGATGTGTGTGTATACAACTTATGATGAAACATAAATCATGTAGAGATCTTATATTACTCTGGAAACAGTTTTAGGATTTCATTCTTAACATTATATGGATGAATTAAATCCACAATGATATTGATTAATTCCACATGATAATCATTTTTTAAAATATACATGACTAGTGTGGGTGTGTCTTCATCGAGAATAGTATTCATTTTATCAGTAGAAATGTTGAGACACTTCTCTAATTAATCATTATGTGTCATTGTAGAATATTTAGACACCTTGATGGTGTAAGGTACCCAATTCATCAAGGATTTAATCGATTATTTCACCAATTATGTAATTATAGATATCCATTTATTTGATATCATGTTCATGATTTATCTGCAACCTAATGATTGTACAATTTCAACAGATCCTTACCATCTGGCACCCTCTGAGCTATGGGTGTTGAGGATTTGGGTAAATGTATTAGGTAATAGTTTTCTATTCAACCCAGTGTGTCATTGTGGTGTGCTCTAGTTTTAATCTCCAAAAAGACAGATGGTAGTATTTGAATGTGTAAATATTACTAGGGTTTTAATTAGGTAATGATCTGCTATCAAAATCTTTTACCGGGGATCGATAGTACCTTCGACCAGTTATGTGGATCTAGTTGGTTTTTTAATATCATATTATGGTATTGGTATAACTTGTTGAGGGTGGAATAAGGAGATGTTATGAACACTAACTATCTTATATAGGTATGGTCACATTGAGTTTATAGTCATATAATTCACTTTCTTATATGTATAGGATATATTCATGGGGATCATGAATTTTTTGTTCTATTAAATCTTGACCCAGTTCAAACTCATGTTAATTTAAGGTATATTTTTCAATGTTTAAGGATGATCATTTCAATCATCTCAAATTTGTATTACAGTTTTTTCAAGACACCATCTCAATGTTATGTTTTCAAGGAATATGATTTTCCTTAAGAAGGGAAATTCCATGGAAATGTGGTTTCACAAAAGGGTGTGGTATTGGACCCATTTAGGGTTGATAGAATCTTTATTAAGAAACACCAAATAATTTGCTAGAGTCACCATTGTTTAATTAAACTGGTAGATACACAAATAGATTTACCGATTTGGATGCCCGACAAGTATTCCAAGTCATGGGATTCCCACATGACTAGCCTTGGTTGTCCTCCTGACCTCTTTAATACATGTTATACATGCCTTTATTTTATAACCGAAATTTCCAATGTATTTCTGGAAATGACTGGTATTATTTTAAACATGTCGAAAGAAAATAGTTTGATCCTATTAGATTGTATATGGGATGTCACATAACATGTATGGCATGTTTCAAGGACATATATTTATTAATGATTACATGTATATAAGAAATGTTGAGACAAGAAATACATTCCCAAGAATCCATATCATATCCAAGATTACATTCTTATAGAGATTCATATCATCTATTTGAAATTCCCTTGGTCCATCATGAAAACTTGTTTCCATTCCAGGAGGGCATCATGAGATCCAGTGTGATAAGTATAGAGGGTAATGCATGTCCAAGATGACCTGTATGAGGGGTTCCATTAAATCTGGATGACATTTCTAAAGAAAATCATGTGAACTGGATGTTATGTTTGGAGGATATTGTGTGATCTGGGTGGCTTATTTGGGGGATTCCATGAGATCCACTTGACATACCCTTGTGCTATCGCAATACCCATATGACATCTATTGGAGCCACGATATGAGTCGGTGACATATAGTAGGGATATTACATGGTCTATATGATGATCATTGGGGAAATTTTTAGGATTCAGTGTCATTCCTGAGGGGTGCCATGTGACATTGTCTTACTTTTCCACATGACTTCATATTTTCTAAATAGAATACCAAAATAGAGTCATGATATTTTTGTGACATGTCCTAGTGTTTTCCCATGACATAGGTGGTTCATGTTAATATTATAAGATTCACCATATATTTTGATGGCATAAATATCAAATAGTTTTTCCCTTTTTCATTCATTTTATTGATAATTACATAGATTTATTTACTGTTATCTTTTATTGAGTCTCGTGTGGCTGAGAGGGTATGTGATATTTCAATTAGATAATCCACTAGAAGTTCTCCATGTGATCAGTATGTGATCATCTGAAGTATCCATCCTGGTCTAATGATCCACATTGATGGTTCCCCGAATATAAACTACTTGAAATAATTTCATATAATGAGATTAACTACTGTGATAAACTCACAATTATGCATAATTGTGTAGGTGTGAGGATCCAAGGATTCATTTTTTGATGCTGGTGTGGGGGATTTATAAGTCTATCCAAAAATAAATTACTATTTTTTTGTGTCATACATCGTGAAAATTTATATTGGATTCAGTAGAGGTATTTGGTGTCATGCGTTTCATTAGTTCAAATTATAGGTAATTTTACAGGAGTCACTGATTTTTAGCTACTATGAGTCCATCCAATTAACCCCTCATTTATTGGATTATATCAAATTATTGGGGTATTTCATAATCATGTGAGAAAGTCAAGGTAAATTCACATTTTAGGCCGATATGTCCAAGGTCCTTATTGAGATTTGTATACCTGCTAAAAGGCCTTTACATGATCTCTAGGTGACTTTTCTGGGACCTTTCATAAGACAAGGATGGATTTCCATGGGGATTTTGAGTGAGCAATAAATGGTCCTATCATAATATCTTCTTATAAGAAACTGTCTTTAGTCCTCACCATGACACCATATTTTGAGAACTTCTTTATAGTACATCATTTTCCCAGGCACCTGATTGAATCAACCACAAACATATCATTTTTAATTTTTTGAATTTCATCCACGGTGATACTTGACTATCTTTGATTATTTCATGGGATCTTATGGCTCAATGACATTATATATTATATATATATTTCTCATGTAAAACTTTCACGGTCATAAAATCGTAAGTCATTTGAGGGGTTATGAAATTTAATGATGCCTTGTATATTTTTGATATCTACAAAATCTTAAGGAGTTAAAAAAATTGTGATTATTTTATGCAACATGTGAATCCATTTGATGATTCATTTGATGTTCTTGATACTTATAGTTTATTCCTTTTCATTGATATGATTATTATTTATTTTTATCCATATACCACTTATTTTTGTTCATATGGATTCCAACAATCTTCATACATCTTAAAACTATTAAAAAAATGTGGCCAAATCATGGTTGGTTCATTGGGATGATATTGTTGAGAGCGTGGATGCTAGTTTATTATAGTTGTTGGGTCATTTCTAATGAGTTTGGTAGATCACATAAAAGAAAATCATAGGGTTCATCCCTATTCATATTTTCTACCCCTTTTGGGCTCTTTCTTTCTAGTGACACTCTTATTACAAATCCATAGTCACCATTCATACCCACCTATTGGGTTTAGAAAACCCATAACATCTTCTGAGAAAACATCTCATAGGGTGATCCTTCATCTCAAAGGGTGTCCACAAGACCAAAATAGACTAACATTCATTCCCACTAACATTGATTGGAATAATCATGTACCTCATTAAAATATTCATTTATAGTACTTGATAATTTTGAAATCCACCTCCATCCATATGTTTGGGTGGGTTTCCAATTTTGAATTTTGAACAAGGGTAGTTGTGAAATTGATTTGACCTAGCCGTTCATGGAATAATCAGTTTCTTCTAAATTGACTACCTATATAATGTAAATTGGGATGTACAAGGATATCTGGATATCATAGATATTTTCCTACTATAACAAGGGTCTAATTATAGACCTTTTTAGTTATTGGATCCTGAACAAAAACACATTCCATTTCATTCAAGTCTACATGGGCATCAACCTCTAAAATGATGAATAGATATATGGGGCACCAATATTGGGTGGGATGTATGGAAGGTTTTCCACTAGTGGTCCACCATGGATGAGGAAATGTTGACTCTACATTTGATAAATGAATAGATCATCATAACTAAAATTTACATCTCGAAATATCTACATAATGAATAAGAAATCCCATACAATAAATGTGTGAGATACATAATCATAAAGGCCCTCTCTAATACTGAGACTATGAATCTGAATCTACATTGTATAATGAACTCCCATAGTGCATTGGGTGGTTATTAGACCATGGTTGAAGAAGTAATATATAAATAAATTGGATGTGAAGTTTTCCCTGATGTTGATTGGGCTATCCAATTGATGGTTCCCTCTCCATGTACATTAGTGGGTCCATACATCTGATGGAGGAAAGAGGTGGTGTTAGAGATTCCACATTCAATATATATAATTGTATGGAAGTGGAAAATTGTGTTGGGATACCAATACCTATATTGGAATAAATTATAACCATCTATTTGATTTTTCCATGGGGAATACCATGTATAGTATCACAATCCCCTTTCAATTATTATGTGTTTCGGTAGGGTCTCATCGAGGATGATGAGAATATTTGAGAATCCAGAGAAACCCCAACTTTAACATCAAACATACCTATAGTGTATCATTGAGTTATGACTTGTTACACTTAAGGATAGGGATTTATGGGTTTCTATGAGTTGTTATGAACATTTTTCTTCAAAACCTATAGGTTATTTCCAATGGGTGATATGGTTGAGGATGGTGGTTCCATAATTGAGGGATAGAATTATATGATGTGACTTTATGATGTAATACTTTACATTACTCTTAATGGGGACCTTTTATGTGAATGGTATGTACCTTTTCAGTTTCCCCTTCGATTCATATGTTTCATGATGATATTTATGTTCCCTATTTATGTTCAATCTGAGAAGTATATGATTGTGGTTATCCAATTGTTGCTGAATTTTACTAGGTTCAGGGCTCTGATGAAAGGAACCTTCCATCAAATTATGAATCAAATGGTTTATCCTGAAATTATGCTGATGGTTGTATATACTCATATCCTTGTGAGAATCTATCCAAATTAGTAAGATAACCTTCCCAATTTACACTGGCTACTTAACACACTCCTTGTCCAAAAAATAAAATAGTTTCTAGGTGACCAATAAACTTAGAAGCACCCCATAAATATATGAGGAATTTAATATTACCCTCCCCGTGATTAGAAGTTCCAGCCAATGAAACTATAGATAGATAAGGTGTATATTGTGAAGCTCCATTAGCATTATTATTTCCTTTTTCATCACAACAGATTTTGTCATGGATAATGTGGAACTAATAGGTTATGCTCATCAGTATCCTTTTCTAGTCAGAATTATTCATGTATGGTTTTTATCATGTCACTTCCCCTCTAACCATCAAATTGAAATACAGACTTGAGGAGGTCAATGAATTATTATGAGACAATTATCTAATGTATTAAATCATCAAGGGTCGGGATTTTTATTCACCTATAGAACACAAAATTGTGGTTCAGATTACTAGGAAAGTAGTAATGGAAAACATGGATATCACATTTCAGAGGATATCATAAGGATGAGCTGACTATGATTTCCTAAAGGGCTTTGGTGAAATTTTAATCATGATGACCTCATTTTTTTATACATTGAGATGTTATATGGGATTAGAATAATTTTTATACCCTATATATTCTACCCATGATATGTTTGTGGGAGTTGAATTCAGCTTTGATTATGGGGGATGATGATGAGGAGTCACTGGGTTAGTAGGCCCAAATGAGGTCTACAATTTTTTCTTCTAGTGAAATGATGTTGTATTCAGACCATCTTGGAGATCGTTCCCTGGGTGGGAATAGAAAAAGGAAGATTTTTTCATTTTCAATTTCCTCTATTCTATAATCCTCAGGTACAAATATAATTTCACTATTCACTCCTCTTATATTATTATGATACCACATTCTTATTTTCCTAAAAATGTACATAGACTAGAAATGCCTTGTTAGAAGAGAATATATCCAATGATGAGGATGCAGGTGAGTATTTAGATTATTTAGAAGTCCCTTCACTATAAAACACATCCCATAAAAGCGTGGATATGGATGAGGTGCTTTCATAGACTCTCCATTTCCTTATTGCAGATGTCCATGAAATCAGACCATGTATTCGGTTTTGGTATGATGCGTTGTTGGATGAGACTGACATTGGTTGGTATTCTTCTGCCCAGTTAGCCTTTATGGATGTGATTTCTGAAGAAGGTTTCTTCAAAAACTATAATTTTCTTTATTTTTACCTTATTTGGTGAAATTATATTTCATTCACGAAACTATCATGGGTGGTGTGTGAATCACGTCTTCAGAAAAACCAATGAATGTTCAATGATGATTCTCTTCATAGGATGGTTTCACCTCTTCACTGAGGATGGGGTTGTGGCTGCTTATGTTTGGAGGGAAAAAATTTCAAATGTTATATTTATCACATAATTCATATCCATTTATTACATTGTGATATCATATAATTTATGTATTTAATAATAAACCCCTATTCCCCTTGTTGAATTTTCTTCATCAAAAATTTTAGAGGTTTCAATACCTACTCATAAGAGGAATCTTCCAACAGAGTTAACCAATATAGAGTATTTACCCCATCCTCCTTCATCAAAGATCATGATAATGAATCTTTCTCTACGAAACATTATCTGGGAATATACTCATGTCCCCAGGATGAACATAGGTAATTTGCTAGTCACCACATAACTTTATCAGTCGATGAAGTGAAAAGTTTTGTGTGAGATCTGGAATTCAGCTACAAAAATATTATTGTAAGGGATAAAGGATTGGATTGGTAACCATTGATTTATATTTAACAAATATTCAAATGAGGATTTTTGACTATACCCCCCTTCATACCCATTTGAATGTGGTGATTTCTTAGATAGAGTAGAATTTGCCCCATAAATTGAGTTTGATAACCTCTGATGCTTCCAATTCATATAAGAAAAACATGGATGATGACATAAAGGATTCTTCATATTGTGCGATAGAGGAGACTATTCCCCAAGAAGTAGTCAACAATATGATGTTTTAGATAGACATATCCATTCTATTATTTTCTATATTTAGATGGATTTATTCCATTCTCTGCTTGAAATTTATAGAATTCTATATTTGAGAAACAAGGACTCCTGGATATGGAAGTGATATCCGAGCATGATGCCACTACTCAGGAGGAGGAGTTTCAGTACAACAGGGAGGCATATAACAAATAAATTTATCAATTACACAAATCTTTTTCTTCCATGTAGTACTGGTTTGTAATCCTCAAATATTCCATGGATAAAATAATATGGTGGGAATGTTATTTTGCAACCTTGCTTTGGCTTGGTTATTCACAAGAGAAACTCTGATTTTTTGAGACTCCTCCTAATGTATGATATAAGTGAATAGATATTCTGAAATATTTTTCTTTTATATTTTTCTATCATTCATGAATTTCATGACATTTTATGGATCTGATTTTCCATGACTCTTCAATGGTACCAATCCTATGCATAATAGCAACTAAACCAGAATGATTGGCTCTAAATATTTAAATCACAACAGATTCATATCAAAGTGTGGTCATGAATTCCCACAAATCATGAGGTTACACATTGATGTATCTATTCCAGTTATCACAAGATTACCTATTTTAAAAATGGATAATTGTGTAGAATATATTTCATTTAGGGGGACTGATATAACGTTTTTGAAGATGATATTCTTGGAGTGTGTATCTTCATTATTTTTAAGGACATATGGTTGGATATACATGAATTTCCATTATAGAGGACTGGATCGCTGATGTACTATAGTTTAGGATCTTTTAAATTATACCTTCTATTTTTATTATTTTGGGTATTCTAGATAATACATTTTGTCACTGTTGTTTATAGGATTTTAACTCAGACCATCAATCGCTGTATTTTGGGTTCATTAATCTCATATATTATATCACATTAGTTTATTTATATAAAGCTCTTAAATTCTATTGTAGAGGCTTACATTCTTTTATCTCAGACATTGAATGCATTTATTTTATGTTCATTTATCTTGGACATTATATCTATACTTTTTTGGTTCATTTAGCTCAGACCTTATATCTATCATATTTATGGTTTTTTATCTCTTACTTTCAATCACAATATTTTATGGTATTTCAACACAAATATTTGAATAAAGTTCAGTATAAATTCATGATTCTAGGAAATGATCAAATATCATGGAATATCGTAGAAATATGATAGGAATGACCACAAATAGCCAAGGATATTATCATATGTCATAGTGTTTCCTAGGTTCATGAGGATCAATGCTCCTTTCCCACGAGGAAGAGATAAATCTAGTAGGTAGGTCAAATCCCGTTTGTGTTTGAAGAATTTCCCGATAGAGTTGCCTCTTCTATTTTTTATTGGTCACAAATAATTTATGGGGTTAATATTGGTAGAATGAAATATTATAGGGTTCTAAGTTCCACAAGGATAGTTAGAATGTGGGTGATATATTTCCTGATAAAAAAGTTTGAGTTGGTGAATATGGAATGGGGAAGGCATGCTGAGGATGACCCATAACACCATAAGGTTTTATGTTTTTTTCCTGGAATTTCCAAGGCCCAAAAGGATTTATGTTTTTTTAATGAATGGATTATATTCTTCTGATTGATTGGTCAAATCCATTATATTTTTAAGTCATGGTCAATATAATATGAATCCACTCTTTTTTGAAGTCCATGATTGAATTTGGAGGACTCAAACATCCACCTTATTCGGTTGGGTATGGGGGGAATACTATTCAGGATGGGTTATTACCACATAGGTTAGTTCATATATTAATAATGAAGCATGATTCCAAGACCTTGTGGTTACAAATAATGAGGATTGGGAAATTAATGATTTGGGATTAGAGTGTTTGTATGATTATTTTATAAATGGTAAAAAAAATAGTGACACGCTATAGAGGATGTTGAGTTCACTTGAATAAGATGGTATGGGGATTGTAAATCATGGTTCAAAGTGATCTAGACATTAGGATAGGCTTAAATGATCGTACCATGAATATACAAGAACACACTAATGTTCTATGTTTTGGAACAACGACATCAAGGCTCATAAGGATCTAAAACCTTTTTCATAGAGTGACACATATGGTTGTGGACCACAGGTGAAAATACATGAGAAATATGAATACATGCATAGTCTAAGAATTTTTCCCTTGAAGATGTGTATACTTTTAAAATGACCATGAATGATTTCTATGATATGAGGCACTCAAATCATGATTTTTGATTTATGAATGTTGTACTATTCAAGATGGGTTCTAGGACTCTATTGTTCATATTTCTACCCATAAAAAACGTTCTAATGGTGAGGAGATTTCATAAATCATTATTCTAACATTTACCTAAACTAGTGGGTAAATCAAGCATAGAATGGATATTACTAGGGTTAATAAGTATTCCAAATGAGATTTATCCCATATTTATAAATCCCAAAATTTATTCATAAATGACTCAAATATAGATTTTAACAAGAATAGACTTAAATTTTTCTCATGACACCCTCTGTAGGTTTTCAACCAACCATGTTTTATGTCACATTTTATGAAATTTTAATGTCATTCACATTGGAACAATTTATGATAGAGTTTATGGTCACTTATATTTAATCAAAGTATAGGCAGTTTAAGTTTGTGGTGATCATGGAACTAATTTTGGGGATGTTACACAATATCCCAATTAATATACTCATAGTCAAGAGCACCCCAACATCCTTCTGAGCAGGAGATGAAAATTTTGGAAATCACTGCTCGAGGTTGTCATGCCTTGCATAATTATATGGTTCAATAATACTAGGGAAGGTTCAAAATAATACCATGAGCTGAGTTCTTCCATGATGACATCTAGTTCATGAGGATTATAAATCCCTCCTTACAGAGCCATGATATGTATGATTGGTTGGTATGAGACCTTATGTATCAAATGAATGGTCATGAAGAGAGATCCGTTTTTCATTCCAAGTAATATTAAGGGTTTTTGGAATCATGAGGTTCTCAATAAAATACATATGATTTATCAATTGATGTTCGTAAAAGATAATAGAAGAACCATATACCATGGTTGTATAGGGTAAGGCTCCTATGGTTATTTAATAAGGGATGTTATTGGGTGATGGATTTCACATTTTATCATCATGTAGTTGGTAATATTTTGTAGTTTATTTTTAATTTCATGTGACAATTATGTTTTCCATATAGTTTATCTTTACAAGGTAAGGATCTATTTTATTCCTTACAATTTAATTTCATGTAGTATGTATGTGGGAGACATCATGAATAATTGCTCATGGTATATTACATACTCAATCAAGACCCATTTAGAATAGAATCATTCGTAGGAAAAATGATTTTCAATGTTTCAGTCCCTATGTAGATTTGGTGTATCATTATCCTTTATAGTATATATGCCCATGACTGGAGGTTTGGTCATCACTACGTCTCCTACATAGTTTCTTAATGGGAAACAATCTACGCATGTCTGACCTATAAACAGAGGTAGGAATTTTTTTTGTTGATTGTTTTTGTTGGGCCCAGGATTGATGATCGAGGAACTACTACATATCATATGATTAGAATAATCAATCCACACTTAGTTCTTGAAGAACCATTCGGTTTGTCATCATGTTTCAAGGAAGTCGGCCTCATGACATGAATATGGGTATGGTAGATGAAATTAATTATGGAAATTTATACATTACTATTTATCATACATTAATAGGAATCAATTCATGCATACATATTTAGGAACAAGCTTCCTAATAAATTATGGCCTATACACAATGAGGGGTAGTTTTTATGCTTAATTATTTTCTTTGGACGAGTGGTCAAAGATTCTGGATCCACTACATATCATGTGATTTTTATAATCATGTCACATATAGTTCATGAATGGAGGTGTTTTATGTGAAAAATCACCATTGATAGTATTACTCTCGGGAGAGGTATATATGAATGTGAAATTTTATATCTTATATGGGAAATCAACCATGATGTTTAACGTCATGCAGTGAAGACTCATGGTATGCCTTTTAATGTCTTCAATTTAGGACTATAATGAATATGTATCCCGATGTTAAAATTTCTTCTTGTAGGTAAGCCTTTACTGAAATTCCTATGCTCAGAGAAGATATTCTTAGTGTGAGAAACAAGGAATGGAAGGGGTTCCAATCACCATTTTGTTGCAATTAAGAAGAATAATAAGGAATTTTGTATCTTGTGGTGGATAAAACAAAATATAGTATTGATGTGTACCTACATATCTCATTGAAATGAGAATAAATCCAAACATTGTTATAAAAACTAGTGAAATTTAATGTCATGAAGTATTGACATCAGATGCAATGTTTAACATCTTGTTGAATGGGAATGGTTTACCTAACATAAAAGTTATGTATCACAATGGATGGACCAAAAAATTTAGGTTTGGTCATCACAATGTATCCTGTGATTGTTGGAATCCATTAAAACATTTTTTTAAAAGAATATAATCCCTATGTGGAGCCTACTGTCACATAACTATGAAGTCATTTCATCCCACTTTTTCATAAATCAAGATAATGTTCGATGAATTTTCTAGGATACATTGATCACTATGTAGTTTAATTTCACGCAATGAGTAAAAAAAATTCAATTTAATCTCATGTGGTAAGGAAAGGATCTATATATTTTAATGTCATGTGGCCATGTTGTACCCTCCATGATTAACATGATGTGACTGGGACATAATATGATATGTAGTTTAATGTCCTACTTCAAGGATATGGGATGATTCATAACAAATATGAAAAGTATTTCTTTGGGAACATCACATTGGTGGGTGGTATGACATTCTTACCATCCATTGTATATACTGTGTAATATCTATTTTGATAGACATTATGTATGATGTTAGGACATTCCCATTTGTGTTCAATCATTGGATAATTATTTCTTAGTATCACTAAGATCTGAAGAGCCATCACCATTTCTCTTTGGAGGAATGAATGAATATAAACAATCTTATTAAAGACTCATGAAATCTGATTCTAATAGAAAATAATGTTTTCAAATTTACAAAACATGTCCTCGTCGAGATGCTATAATTCATCCATATGGTTTTTTGATTGCTCATCATTCGTGATTTGTCCAAAAATAGATATTCAAAGTGAAGGTAGATGTAATTATATGGGTAACACATCCTCTATACCATACACAAATTTATATGTGATTTCATTTGTAACAGTACAAATGGTGGTAATTTAGGCCCATAAAGCCTGAAAGAGATTTTTTAGTGAGTAATTCATATCATTTTGAGCAACGATTTTGGTAAATTTTATACAGTCTTATTGATGGCCTCTATCTATACATATTCAGTGGCATGAAAGAATGATGATAGATTGAACATGATATTCTATTCATAGTATAGTATCTTTTACACCATATAATAGATTTTTTCATCTATGTCTGTCAATATTGTGTGATAGACTCTGAACCAGGTGAATATATGGGACTTTATAAAGTTCATGATGTTATTCATCCAATCATATTTAAGTTGTATTGCCTTAGCCCATTTAGAATAACAATCGGTAGCAGTATGGTTTTACTTGAACTGCATATTTGTGGCTAAGGGATATAGTCCCACAACAAATATTCCACTTTCAAAAACATTCTAGTTATATTTATCTATGTGAAAAAATTATGGAGGTCATTAGATGATGTTTTTAGGAATCTCTCATATATTAAATTTTTTGGGGAATTCTGTGGTGTCCTGTATCATGGTATTGTAGTAGTAAACCATCCTTTTGATATGGTGGGAGGTCCTAGCCCCATATTGAGGAGAAATGATGTAGGATACATTGACGTTTTCTATAATTGTGAGAATCTGTCCTTATACTATTCATTTGAAGATGATTTCACATAATCCATTATTGTATAGGTCCTTCTTATAATTTGGACTTCCCTACATGGTAATACATTCAACATTCCCACATTTTTGTTCACTTTCACCTATGTCTTTCAGTAGATTCCCATTTTTGAGACAATCAATTATATAATCCATACATCTACATTTGGATATAGGTTTATCATTTTTTTGGGTTTTTTTTGACCTAAATGATTTATTCTATATCACTGATGATGGTCGATGAGACTATTCATCAGTGCATGATATAGATGATTGATTCCTCTCGATCAGGTTTAGCCAAGACAATTGTTTTAATATAGAACACAACTACTGAAGAATTCAATGATCATGTAACATGAAGCAACATGACATAAAAAGGGAATTATTCCATTAGTACCCTGATGTAGCTGCTGAGATGGTTTATTTCTTCCGTTTTGATGGGATATTCTATATTTATTTTCTTTATCACTATTTCTGAACCCCCTTTGATATT
This sequence comes from Viscum album, assembly GCA_963277665.1. NCBI lineage: Eukaryota > Viridiplantae > Streptophyta > Magnoliopsida > Santalales > Viscaceae > Viscum > Viscum album. The sequence goes on along the minus strand of OY728156.1, from coordinate 1,703,079,172 downwards.
CCAGTATGCTATCTATATTTTTAGTTCTAGTTCTAAGATAGCAATGGTTGCTTGGTATTCAGACTCATTATTCACGAAATAATCAGATAGTGAAAATGTCTAGGAAAAAATTACATTATCTGTAGAGACAACTGAAATACCAATTTCATCTCGATAGAGTTATATATTTTCCATCATCTTTTTTATAGGACATCGGGAGGAAATATTGAAATATATATCCCATGTTTGTAGAGTTTCATGTTAATATAGGACCTTTGCATCTACGAGCTTGGTGTCATATTGGGTATTCTATAGCCTGGGATTTTCCATGAGGAAAGTAGAAAAGGATTTCCCTTTAACATATTTTTGGGATACAAACAGAATGTGGTATTGCAATAGAATAACCCTTCATTGGGCCAAGCCCCTAGTTAACATAGGATGAATAGGGATGTACATTAGTGGATAAACACGAGTGACCGTATGTAATTTATATTGATGTAAGTAATGCCTCATATTTTTCTATTTGAAGACGAGTGCATGGAATATCTTCTCGACATCAGGGTATGGGGTTGTAAAACATAAAAATATTTGGCTGAGCTACTATATATTGTTCTCACACACTACCTCAATTTATTGTGTGACAAGGATACCCAATGATTGTTCTTTAGTGTCCACATATATTCTGTTGTCCTCCCTTCCCCTGGAGGCATTAGAATCAATCGATGTAGGAGATACATCCTAATGCTTTTGAAGGAATCATGAAAGACCCCACCACATTGGTTGGTGAATACCTTCTTCATTATCACGGTGAAGTTGATATATTTTTCATCCACATTGGATATGAATCATTGAATATAATATGGTTCCCCATTAACTCCCATCAGTTACCTAAATTTTATTTGTGAGATATTTATTAAACTACACTAGTATTTTCTAGGTCAACCTAAATGCCAATGTGGAATATCCCAAAGACAAGGAACGTTTATAAAGTTACCCTGAACGAATATTTCAACAAAATCATCTTCAAATTAAAATTTAATAGATTTTCAATGTCTGTTTCAAGATCCATGAATAGATCACATTGCTATAAAGATTTTAACACTAGGTCATCATCAAAAAATTTTGATATTCCTTCAAAGTAGGTATTAACGAAAATATAAATTTCATGATGATATTTATTATTGAAATTTATTAATCCAAACGACATGATTAGATACCAATTGATTCCCTATAATTATCAAAAGTCATTCTTTTCTTTCTATTATGGGGCCATATTTATTTTATGGTACGCTGGATACCCATTTATGATGGATTGTTCATCAATGCAAGTATATTCCGCAATCAATGGATCTATAATCAGAAAATTAAAATCATACATTGGGATGTTCTAATTATGTTCTATGAAATTTATGTAGACACTAATATACCCATTCTTTTTCTTAAAATGGATTATTTTGGTGATCCGTGAGGGTTTTTTCAATTAGAAAATGTTGCATTTGATCATTTTTTTCAACTTGTCCCTATAAATTGGTGCCATGTGATGTGTAAATCCTCTTGGATTCCTTCTCAAAGCCTCTATGTTTATTAGGTAAGTTGATATAGTGGGATGTAATATAAATATTCTGATTGGGGATTTTTGTATAGTTCTAACTAAAAACATATCTATGAAGCCTCAAAAATGAAATATATGAATATATATATCATTATATTTCAGTGGAATTGTGACACTAATCAATATAATCAATGGGGATTATTTTTTTCTTAGATTAACCAACCTGATATCATCAAAGGTGATGAAGAATATTTCCCTGAATGAATCGGGGGCACTCTGATGCACGACCTTCCCAATAGGCCATTTCTCATGCCTATCTTGTTATTTAATGACCAACATTATGGTAGAAAGGATCTCTTTGATATATCATAAATGTTGTAGGGTTCGAACTGTGATGGGCTTTATATCAGAACCATTTTTTATCAGATCCATTCATATATTGAAATATTTTAGTCTCCCTATAACATATATGGGACTAACGTGCCCTTGGATGACCTCTTCCAAATCACTATTATTGAATGATATGGTGTCATGGAATTCTGATGGAATGGTCTCCACTCGGTAAACCATAGATGCAATTAATTATATCTCGAATAGCTTCTAGATATGAGGGTATTCAATATGTCCATTCTATATTACTTTTTAAATATGTAGTTCATCATAAAGTGAGAGTTTGGTTGGGATAATATCCATCTATTTTATAATGTCATACTTTTGGGCTATAGTTCATTGCTTTTTGAGGTGTGATTCTTCTTACTAAGTGGTTCTGGGGGTTTAGTTTTCGAGGTGAATGGATTTGGTTCCAATGTAGAGGTCATTGGGGTATCTGCTTCAAGTGGCATAGGTTGTGCCTGCCATCCCTATTGATTGGTTTGATAAGACAGTCACACCCCCACTAGGAGGTCATATATGTCAACTAACCATGGGAGACCACAGTAGGGTTATATGACAAATCTATGCCTCTTTTGGACATACTACAGTGCCTTCCCATGGGTCTTATCTTTATATAAATCTTATATGGGGACATATCTGAAATATATAGTGTTAACACACCAGTTATATCCCCTATATCATCGATTTATATGAATACAACCACATTTTACCAAGTTTGGTGTGGGAAATTCATATTATGAGGAATATTAATACTCAAAGAAGTTGTTTTCCAAGTTTACCTCCTTCAATGAACCAAATATGATATCTCTTATCGATGATGTTTTTGTTTCTTGAGGTGGTTCCCATTATTTGAATGTTGTATTGAATTAATGTGCAAGAGTCAGAGATTGTGTTGGAGAAGAATATGACCCCACATTTGTTTTCCTCCTATATTCAATGGTTGAACCCACCTTTAGGAGGCATAAATGATGTTAAATCTCTAGGTGTAATGTTTATTATGGATCTATGTAGCTATCATCATAGGTTTTCATGATCTCGATCAATTATTTTTTGATTCACCTACATGTTGAACATTAATCCAACCCTAGAAATTTTTTTGTTTCTAATAACCTCTTCTTCTGAATGGAAAATTGTTATATTGGCCACTCACTTTGACAATTTATCTAACACCACCTGTCTGAAATTAACCATGACTTGAAGTGTGAATTTGAGCATAATTTAGTCCTAGATATTATGACGCATGCTACTATGGAATGGGAAGTAATTGGGATGGTTGGTGAGGTTGACCACATGGGGATCCCAAGATTGTGGAATCTGGAGTATATTATTGTCCATGGATGTGAGAAAATTAACTAGTGACATTTTCATTTTGTAATGAGTATTATTTATTTATTCGTTAATCATATCCCTTATGACCAGGATTTCTTTGTGCTTCCTACTTATAATAATTCTCTTGTAGATTAACTCAATATGTGGTACTAGTAATATTGGGATCTTCCAAGGTACATGGATGGAAACTTTTGTTGTTTGGATAGAAACAACTACTGCTTCTTATTTGCGTATCCTTTTCCCACATGATGAAGACATGATGTTTTATTTTGATTAGGTTTGAATAATGATTTCATCCAATCATTCTAGAAATTTCTGTGAACTCATGGAACCCACATGGATAATTGACTGGGATTAGAGGGGACTACAACTCATGCAAGATATTTTTAGCTTAGTGTTTTTTCAATTTCTCCTATGTGATAGGTATTTTGGGTGATTAGGTTAAACCTTTACTTATTTCTACTAAGAAAGACACCCTAAAATTTTTCATTTCTTGTTGTTTTTCATGTCTGTGATTATATTATTCATCAATGTTGGCATGAAGTAATAAATAAATTTATGATAATGGATTTACAATCTTGCAAAAAATCCCACTAGAATATTATTTTACCAAAAAAGGATAACCCAACTAGATTCTACACAAAACACCTTTTCATGGTCTCCTCTTGTTGATCCCAAGGCCCTGTCATCAGACCACATCCGGATATGAAGTCCGTCATATGATGTTAGGGGTCACCCTCACCATTAATGTTAGAGAAGCTAGGATTTTGGAAATTGGGTGGGAGAATTTTTCATCCACCCACATGGTATATAGATTCCACCCAAGCTGCACAAGTTCATGACTCCCTTCCAAGGATTGAATTCAAGTAGACATGGACATTATGATTTTAATAAGATAGAAGGGTAAAATAGTTTGAGGCCCCTCCAATATATAGGAAGTGGGTGGTTATCGATGGGGTGGACCCGCCTTCATCTCCCACTAATTTTTTATTATTTCTATTGATGACTTATAAAACATTAAATAGAGTGTATTTGGCTTCAATGGAGGGATGCCATGATCCATTCTGATATCCTCGTTTTTGTAGACTAGATTTATGGATCTAGATATAGTCTTTTTTTGTTATTCCAATCTTGTTGGATGATTGGATCTTTTCACATTTATGGGAGGATAATTATTTTACTCATCCCAAAGAAGATACCTTATGAGTATATTTCTGGTGATTATTTCTTTGTTGAGTTGTCTGAGGGTTTTTACCTCATACTTATTTTGTGAAAATTTTACTATTAAAAAATAACATCATCTCTTCTGTGTTTTGATTAGGATGTGGCCACACCATTCCCTTTTTAATTGTTAGGGTTTTTTCATAGAAGTCACAACATTATATTTTGAGGTTCCAAGTATTGAAAGAACTCCTAGTTCCGAGAGTGTACAATAATGGTTGGAGCATATACATCACCATCCTCTCAGGATAGATTTCCCGTGTTACATCCCTCTTAATTTGCACCATCGTTCATAATATCTGTCATGTTAATAATGAAAATATTTATAGAGGTGTATCAGGAAAATGGTTTTGTCCATTTTATTTAAACATAATAGGATTAATCTATACAACCTGTATTTGGGTTGTTTCACCATCCCATTAAAAAATAGGGATATTTTTATTATAGTTATATGAATTCATTCATATCAACAATGTTTATTATAAATTTTCCAACACCTCCACAAATCATGGTAGTAGATATATCATTGAAAATGGAAAATATTGTAATTACTGCTTCTCGAGTAGGTAACTCCTCCCATATCAAAACTCATGGGCTAAACATTCTTGATAATATTTTTGTAATACATTTATAGGAGATTAATGTTATTATTGGTATGTATTGGTTTTAATTATATAGAATCAGTATAAATTTCCATAATAAGGAAATAAATATATGTACTGTGAATTGTCATTTGAATCCATACAACAATGAGGAGTAGGATAAATATTCAGTGGAACAAACATCTCTAACATGGTTATTATTTCAATATAAGAATGTGTATCTTGTTCAAATGATTGATTCTAATGATAATATTACCCTTGAAGACATAACCATTATGATGGAATAAGATTATGTGTTTCTTGAAGAACTACCTTGTCTTCCTCCTATAAGAGAAGATGAATTATAATCCAGTCTTATACCTAGGGAATTATAATTATCCAAAACACTATATAGAATGGTTGTTGTGGAACATGAAGACCAGAAGAGAAAACAATAGAAGAATATAGATAAAAGTTTCATATGGCCATGTTCTTCACCTTCAGAAGCACTTTTCCTCATCATCAAGAAGAATGATAGGTCAACACACCTTTTCATTAACTATCATCATGTCAATAAGATCATGATAATGTGAAAATATAAGGTGACACTGAGTGATGAATTGATTGATTAGATATCTAGAGAACATTACTTCTACATAGTGGATCAACTATTAAGATATTACCAATTATGGTTAATAACGAGTATAACATAATCACTACTTTTTGTACATGGTATGGGCACTATAATTTCATAATAATTCTATTCAGACTCAATAATGCACGAAAAATATTTACTAACATAATGAATAATGTCTTTAAGGAATACCTCAAAAAAATTTGGTATTATTTATATATGATATTATAATATACCCCAAAATCAAGTAGGATTATGATGATTATTTAATCACAGTTATAAAGACCATATGGAAGGAGAAGCTTTATGAAAAGTAAAACAAATTTGAATTCTTGTTAAAGGAAGTCTCATTCATGGGGAAAATTATCACAAGAAATGAGATATTTTTAGACCCTTAAATTCAATATGTTATTGGAGGATGTATATGTCAAAAACTAGTGAAATATATCCATAGTTTCTTAGTAATAAATGGATATGGTTATCGATTATTGTGAAAATTATTGAAATTTTAAATCCCTCTAAAAAAGATAACTCGTAAGGGTGTATCGTTTTCATGAAATGATTATTGTAAAGAGACCATCAAGGAGTTGATGAAAGAGTCTTATCATTGCACCAATACTAAAACTACCCTTAAGTGGAAAACATTTCATGGTTTTCATGGATGATTCAAAAAAAGGACGTCGCCTATGGGATATTCGAAAATTAAATAGTGATATCTTATTCTCCAATGATATTGAAAGTTCATGAATATAACTAACGAACAGAAGATATTGAGTTGGTTGAAGTGATGAAGTCATTAAAAAATGGTGGTATTATCTCATTGGAAAAAATTGAAAAATATATATGGATCCTAAAATCCTAAATTATATATTAACATTGAAAGTGATGAATATGAAATAATGTTGATCGTTAGAGGTGATCAAGAATAATGACTACTCAATCCACTATCATATTGGAATATAGAATAATGTGGAATATGATCTATAAATAAAATATCCAATTTATTTATCATTCATGATAACATTTAAGGATATGATCTTCATAAACTTGAAGATGATGGAAATGGAAATAATAATGGAAGGAACATCATCAGTCTTTTCACAAATGATTTCTCAACCTTCTCTTTTGGAAAAGTAAATTAATGCTTAGTGAGATGATGTAAGAACTATAAAAAACCGTAATCTCAAAGGTAAGAAAATCCTTGTAATTAAATGTTAATGAATAAGGAGTTATGGTATACAGGTCATGACTATGTGTATCATAAAATCCAATGTAAAAGAAGGAGTTCTCAGATATGTCACATAGTTGGACTTTCTCTATCCATCCAGGTAGCAAAATGATGTTTCAAGATCTTGGAAATAACTATTGGTGGGACAATATGAAGAAGTAGATCATAGAATATACATCAATAAAATTTTACTTTTCGGATGTGAGAGTTGAAAATAAAAAAATACAAGGGGATGATAGAACCATTACACATACCTCAATGGAATGGGAAAAAATCGCCATGGAATTTGTTATTGGTCTTCTGAGGACATCATGTGAAAATAATGCTATATAGGTTATGAGGGATCATATTAAAAAATTATAAGATCACTATAATTCAATAGGATTTATCACTTGATCAAATTACAATGATATAAATTAGAGAAGTTTTGAGGCTCCATGGAACACCACTATCAATTATATTTGATTGAGATCCAATATTTATCTCGATACATTGGATGTGTCAACAAAGTTCTATAAATATTAATTTGAACTAAACCAAAAATTATTACCTAGATGGAATGTCTAAGAGGACTATCTATACACTCGAGGACTAAATAAGGTCACACTCAATTGATTTCAAAATATGATGGGATCAACATATTCATCTGGTCTAGTTCTCATACAATGAAAATTTACACTCATTCATCTGAATGGAATCTTATGAATACCTTTATGGGAAGAGGTGTAGAACACATGTAGGATTGTATGAATTGAGGAACATAAACCGGTAGGTCTTGAAATGGTCAGGGAAATTGTTGAAAAGGATAAGACCATTCTGCAGTATATCATGGATTCTTAGAGTTTATAGAATAGGGATGAAGATAATTGTCAATGAGAAATTGGATTTGATCATGTTGAAATTATATTACTCAACATATCTCCATGGAGAAAATTCATGAGATTTCAGAATAATGGATAAATTATTACATGATCTGTCGGTCCTGTTGAGATACTTGATCCCATTGGAGTAGTGGGATGTCGACTCGATCTCCCACCAAACCAATCTCAAGTACATGATGTATTCCATGTATCACTCTTGATGAAGTAGATACCATAACCCTCACATGTACTATATCTTTAGCTTGAACCATTGGAGAATGATATTTCCATTGTGGATAAGCTGGTGAAGATCATAAATTATTGAGATAATGTTCAATGTAGTATTAAAATTCACCTGGTCAAAGTGATGTAGAGAAATCAAAAGATTGAAGAAGAATTGTAGGAACTGATAGAGGTTATGAAATAGAGTTACCCTAATCTATATTAGTATGCAAAATGAAAATTTCCTGGTTGATATTTCTATAGGGAAGATTGTAATGACCCAAACTATTATAAATAATGCTCCGCTTATTATTTAATAAAATGTATTATTATATATTATGGAAAAAGAAAAGACATGAAATTATTTTGTTTTATTATATCCTATCTAATATAAATTACTGTAATGAATGATTAAAATTGGAAATATAGAAATTGAATAGTGATCAAATGATTAGTATAAATAAAGGGTTTACACAAATCCTATTGGAACAGATGAATTAATTGATGTCCTCAACCCATAGGATTTTACCCTATAGATACCATTTATCCAAACATCCAATATCGATATTGGTGCTCGGATATTACAGTTATTAATATGAAGTTGAGATCCAATAGAATAACCATGATTGAAATTGTTTTTTAGAGATGTTCTTACTCATCGAGATCACAACCCAAATCATGTATGTCGAACCACCACATGAAAGACTCAGTAGATTTCACTTTACACATCGGTATTTTTTTTGTATTAAGGTAATTTGAATCAGTACCTTAACATATATATTATTTCTAATATTATAATGTTCATATTTTCTTCTAATGAATTCTTTATAAATGTTTTTTATTTTTATAAAATTAAGTAGAAAATATATTTTTAGTTAGTATTCAATTTCAATTATGACCCTTTCATAGGTGAATTAATTGATTTTTTTAATAAATATTATTATTTTATAATTTTTATTAAATATAAATGATCATATAATTTTTATGAAGTAAAATTTAATTTATATATGGGATTAAAATAAATTTATTGTCAAAACCCATAATTTATCAATAAATGTCGATTCTTATTTTTAAAGTGAAACTAAAAATATATAGAAAATTAATTTTATAAAATGAATATTAACTTTGGAATAAAAATGTAAAAATTATACAATGTTATTTTTTTCATAATTTTCAGAGACAGTCAAATTTTCGGCAAAAAAATAAATACCTAAAAATATACGATGTGTATTTTTACATCATAATGAACCAAAAGTGATTTAATAAATAAAATAAACGGTGTCAATGAAATAACATATTTTTTGTTCTGAAATAATTTTAATAAATTTTTAATTTTTAATATTTATAAAATAATTATGAATCATTTAAAACCATTAATATTTTTTGTTGTTCCAAAATCATTTGATTCAGACTATAACTCACTTCCACATCATCATGTTTATTAATTTATTATTTTTCTCCATTTACCATTTAAAATATTGAAAATAACTTCTTTTGGAAGGAACCATGAGAAAAAACAATGACATTGTTTGTGGTTTAGGTTTATTTAATATACAGATTCTAAAACCTATATTTGAGAAATAAAAAAGAAATCCTCACTCATTTTCAATATAATCCCACCCATTCCGGCTTTTTCTTCTATAATTATTATTGGATAACATATTCACCCAACCCTACCCTCTCTATAATCATTCGATCATTTCCCAATGCTCCCAAGAGGCTCCTCCTTGGAATTTCATTCCACACACTGAAGTAAGAGATACTCCCTTTTTCCCATTCATTCAAGAATGTTATTCATTTTATCCCCTTCTATTTTCAATTATGAATAAAAGGGTGTTCGTTTCAACCTAATTCATATTGGACTTGGGATTTATAAATAACTGGAGACCAATTTCACTATCATTAATACCTCAAATGACCATTGATGCTCCCCTTCTATGTGGGCAAAATATCAGTGCGGGTTCCATGACTAAAAGTGTATTGTGAATGGACATACCCATTTTAGATAAAGTGTTTTCAATTTTATCAAATCACAAATAATTTATAGGGGACATACATGTATGTACTAAAAACTCCACAACCATGGAATAAAATGTTATGTAAAATGATTCCATTTTTTATAATCTATGTTGAACACATAAGAATGATAATGAAATGAAAGTGATTGCTGAACCAATTATTATATAGTTCTCTAATTCAATGGTTAATGTTTAATCTCATAATATACAATTTTAAGAATATTACAAATCCTGATTCCTTTATGGAACTTCTTCTGTCAGGACTTGTTTTCAGTTATCCTGGACATATGATTATGGTGTTGTGTTTTTAGTTATTTCCAAATTTTTCATGACGCCTTTATGAATATCAAGATATATCATGTATCATAGATAAATTTTATGATTATGAAACCTTTTATTCCCCATTGGTTTTCATATTTCAAAACATATACAACATTATTCAATTTTTCCAAGTTTACTCCCTTACTATGTTTTTAACTCACACCTTTCTTATGTATATCCATAGGTTATCCCATGAAGTTTTAAGTATGAGCATGGTAAATATGTTTTCAACTATGATGACGTATTTCATGAATTAAGTTGTTATGTAATGTACATAATTCCCAAAGACAGAAGAAATATTGAAATTTTGAGTTTTATTATTTCTAATGCATTGTAATAAATCATGAAATAATGTGTAATAATTAGTTGGATTTTTATATCTATATATTTTGTCTTTTTTTATGACTAGAAGTAATTTTTTTATTCATTTAATCGTTAATAACATGTGTAAAATGGGTTAGAACATAATAAAAGACCGCATATTTAAGATAATTCAATGGAAATTGTTAGTTTTTTAATTTTAAAAGTGTATCAATGTACACCACATCAATCTGAAATTTTCTTTTCCTAAAATGAACAACCACACATTTTTTGTGATTTATGTGTCAAAAAATATTTTTTTATGGTTAAAATGTAAAAAATATTTTATAAATGTCATGAAAACAAAAAACTAATTGTTAATTATAGTTTCACATGAATTTATATAAATCATGTCAATACAAAAGAAATTATTGAATGTTTTTCTAAAAAATAGTTTTATAAGACATAAAGGTCTTTTAAGACTTGTTTCAAATAATAGAGACCTATTAAATGACCTCATATTGTGAGATCACTACAAATCATATTGACATGATGATTATTCCATGATGTCCAACATTATTCAGCAATCATTGTGTCATGATTTTATGATAACCGTAGGTTGTCTACTATATTTTTAAACATTGTCATTTTTTTCTTGGCACAACATATGAATTCTAATAATATGATCATGTTTGTTTCTTAAGAATCTTCATTTGGCTTCAAAATTTACATTTTCTTTTACTTATACCATTACTTATTCAAAAACTTCTACTATCATTTATTTTAGGAATTTTTTATGAAATATACTTATACATTAGGTTCAATAAAAATATTTATCTTATAGAAATTATTAGATTAAACTGCTACTTTTGGCTATATTGTTGTTAATATTTTGGATTTTCGAATTTTTTTATTAAATTATTAAGGAATTTTTTTATTTATAATTTTATTATTTATTCATAAGATTTTTATGCCACCTATTTTTGTTTATATATTTTTTTATAATAAATATTTTTCCACTTATATATTTTCATTTGGAGCATCTGTATATTAGATTATTATTTTACTTCTTTTGATTTAACTTATATTTATAATTGACATTATGTAGTCACTTATATTATTTTATTAAAACTATTCTTTCTCGTATTACATCAATTTATATTTATTGCATTTTTTATTCGTTGAATATGCCTCTTATCTTTGTTTTCTCAATCACTTTTTGTTATGATTTCTTGTAGAATATTTTTCATTGGATTCTTATAGCTTTAAACAATAAATTTTAATTTTTCATTAATTTTTTATTTTTTGACATCTTGATGCTTCACCTCTTCAAATTTGGATTTTAACATTTAGAATGTTCTTTTACATATTATTTTATTGTTTCATCGAATTATTTTTTACAATATTTTTTTATTTTCATACTACATTATTATTATTTCATTTCTTCATTATGATTTTCATCTAGTTTTTTTCTCTTTCTTTTGATTTTTCATGATTTAAATTTTACTCTTAATTTTTATTTGAGTTATGTATCCAATCTTGTGTTTTCAATATTAAATTATACTGATAGTTATATCTTTTTTGTGATATATTTATTCTACCTAATTTATTGATCAGTTAATTTTTATTTTTCAACTATTTTCTAGCTATTTTATAAGTATTTTTTTATTTTCATATCTTACTAATACATTTTTTCTTCTATAGACATTTTGATTTTGAGCTTGTACTTTCGAATTGAGGAATTTATACTTAAATTCACAATCCATTTCCACTTTTAGAAATACATTCAAAATTGGTTTTGATATATTTTTTCATCCTCTAATATAGATTATGGTTTTTTTTATTTGAACATTAATTCACATTATCATTTTACTTTTACATAAATTTGTTATTCAAGTTCTATTTTTTATTTAAAATTAAAATTCATTTTCTACTTTTGATCATGTATTATTACTAATGTATTTATGTTGACTTCTGAACATTCTATTATATTATAAATTTCTATATTGTTTATACATTTTTTTAATAATATATCATTCTACTTACTTCCATAACCACTTTATTTATTTTATATTTTATAATAACATTCATATTCTTCTTCCTCTTTCCCCCACTATTAAATTAAATCACCAATTTTTTATATCACATTTTAGAATCATATTTTCTTAGTGCATAAAAATTATATTTAAGAAAATATATGTTTGGAGTAGAACTTTTCATTTTCATTTTCTACAGCTATTACTTCCCCTTAAAAATTTTATAATATGTTTGTAGTTTTTATTTTTTCATATGTTCTTATCTCACTTTTTTATAGTGTAAATGTTTATAATTAAAATTCTCTTACAACCTCCATATCTTTATTGAAATATCTAAAATTAATTTTTCTCATGCTCCAACTCTATTAATGACTACTGAATTATCATCTAGTTAATCTTATAGTTCTACATAAGTATATGATTTTTCAATATTTATTTCCAAATCATCATTATTTATTATACTTTTAAATTTTTATATTTTATAATTTTCCTCACCTACTAATTTTCACCCAAACTACATCTTTATGTCCATTTCTATTTTAATGACTTCTACTTTATTTTCCTTTTTAATTTATTTTTTTCTACTTTATTTTCCTATTTTTTGAACTAATGATGTAATATATAAATGATGAGCACCGGAGAAGAGTTTTCATTCTGTGACAATCGTTTTTATTCAAAACATGATTATTTTAATTAAACAAAATTCTTTTATTAAGAATAATTATAATGAGTAATGTATTTTGAAAGTAAACTGAAAATATCATTCAAATGAGATACCATATTAAATAATCATCAGTGCATTATTTATTATAGTATATTTTTTGAATAAAATTTCTAAATTAATAGTGTTGTAGCCTAGGAGACCATTTCATGGGGTGGTTCTTCACATTTAACCTGAGTGACTAATGGTGATTTATTTGAGTTATAATTAAAAAACATTTTAAATTTTATTTTTCCCAAGAATTTTCATATTCGATTTGAGATCATACTATAAATTTTAATAATGTTTTTAACTAAATATTAATTAAATTTATATTAACAATTACTTTAATAAATATTTTTAAGGATAATGGATTATTAACGATTTACACTACCTTGTCATAGATATGATGACATGGTTGATTCTTGGTTACATTAATGATATTCGGACAAACACCACCTCTATTGTAAGATGGTTGATATTAATTAAAAAAAATTAGAAGAATATTTTAATGATTAATAATACATAATATTTTTTTATGTTAAAATGAAGTTATATTTACTGTTAACATGACATCATTCTATAGAAATGTTTGTGGGTATTTCATATGTCTTCCCATTGATCTCCGGTTCGAGGGATAGGCGAAGCAAAATTCTACATATTGTAGGGACGGATAGTAGGCATATTGATCCTAATAAGACTCATATAGATGAATCCTCATTCAGTGATCATTTTGATGGTCCACATGCGGAATTATTGTAACATCTAGGTCGGAATCATCAAAATGGGGAGAGGGGAATCTGTTGATCCTTGCTCTGAAATGTAAAATTAATTCATTACATAATCTTATATTCTATCTTGGACTACTCAATTCATTTTGATCCATGATTATTATTAATATTTATTCAATTTTAGATTTCATAGTTTTTAAAATTGATTGGTAGAGAAATACTAGAAAATATATCTTCCTAGGAAAAGCATCAGTTTCATAATGTGAAAGAATATTCAATAATAAAAATATTCTGATGCCGAAGTTGATTATAATAGTTGAATGTTATTATAACAACCCATACTTTACATACATTGTTAATACTTCAAAATTGAAGCACACTTATTACAACATATGACAAAACCACAAAGGACCGTATAGGTATAGTGTCTTTAGAAACTGGGAAACATAATCAACTGGTTCATAAATCTTCTACAGTGTCTCCCATTTATTTCATCATATCTATGGTCCCTTTTAGCATATTCTACTTAATATCCATCTTCCTGACCTGGGGAAATGAAAACATAAAAGGGTGAGCTCAAATGCTCAGAATGGGAAAATAAAGGAAATAAAAATCATATCATATCTTTTTGAAAATCATAACCTGCAAAAGAGATCATAATATCTTAACATGGAATAAATCATAGAAGTGAAAATGAGATCCCCATAATCATAACATGAAACTTGAAACTTTGTGGCATGCACACATAATCATGGAACATCATTTCTTGTTAGTCATGACTCATTGCCAAGACTATCTTAGTGGACAGAGTCCCTTTCTGAACCGAGTCACCCTCGTTCCAGTCCTGTTTCACTGAACTGGTATAACCTACCGTTCCAGCCATGTCTATCTCATGAGATATAAAATTATTACCCAATGCATTGGAGGGAGATATAGGTCCCACCCATCTTATAATTAATCCTTTCTAATGTGTGCCACATAATAATAAACCACACATCATAGCGTAACCCATGTAATAAAAATGGATTTCTTAAACAATATGACATCATAAAACAATTCATATAAGATAGAGGAATTCATAAAAATATTTCCATCACAACATAATCAAATCCATGTAATAATAGGGATAAAAACAGAACCCTTTATCATCTTAGATGGAAAATAATTTTGATAAAACACTTGAACTTCATTATTGAGGAAAATATCCTTTCTACTTCAAAAACACTTTTACTTTCTTAACATGTCATAAAATTTTAAACTTAAAGAAGTTGATTAAAAATAAACATGAAAACTTGTAAAGGAATCTTCTTGTAAATAATGTTTTAAAAATCCATTCATGTCGTATAAGTTAAAAAAACATTCTTTGTACTTTTGTCGAAAAAGTCAAAAAGTACCTCGTATGAAAAACAACAAAAGATTCCTTTCATATCCTTTACTAAAAACTCATTGAAGGGTAAAATTGGATTTAAACAATTTTAGGTGGATGGAAATAATATTACATGTTGAGAAAACATGGATGTGGATGATAAAATACACCTCAGTAAATACCAAAGTATAAACAATCTCGGATAAAAATGAGATTGTGATATTTCACTTACCTTAGGTCCGATTTGCTTCGTACGTGTCCGAAGCTCCTGTATAATGGGTTAAATAATGTTATTGACTTATTCCAGGATCATACATATTGATATGATATCATATATGGTCATATTCATAGCTTCTTGTTAGTAATATTTCATTGTTACTTGTTACTTGAGTCCTTATTTCCTTTTGTTCTTATGCGTGTTTTGCCGAATAAATTCTTATTATTCTTTTAAAGTTATAGATACATTATATCCAGAATGGTATTAGTGTAAAATATATCATATTTATTCATTAAATTCATTTATATAATTACTATGTAAAGATGATCATGTAGAACGAGTCGCATCACATCGTGGAGACGATATTCCGTACGTACGCACGAGTGATGATATCATTCCTATGATCGTGGAACTGTATTTGAGTATATATATATTATTTTAGTATCAATATTACTTTATAATAATCATAAATAGTTACTCATTACACAATTATACCCATCCTTGTATGGTGATGGTGGAAAATAGATTACACCACAGCGTGGAGACGGTATTCTGTACGTAGGCACGCGCGGTGATTTCATTTTTCCGTAGGATGGATAGAAGGTGAATTAGGGTTGTTTCATATTTATAATAACATATAAGTATTTAAGTAATACTGATGTTATTACTTTATCATGAAACAACTAAAGAAGAAGAAGTTGAAGAAGAAAAAAACTGAAATGATCGGTAATGGATATTATCTCTTCTTTGGAACGCCTCTTTGAATCCTCCACTTAGGAACTATGATTGGTCTTTGAAGAAGGACAGGACCTCTAGGATTATTCTAGGGAAGTGGAGAGGAGAAAATGGCAGGGTTTGGCCTAGATTGAGTGCACAAATTGGTGTGAGGAGGAGGGGGAGGAGGTGCCCTTTTATAAGGGAGGAGAGGGGCACCTTAGGAATATCTCAAAATATTATTTTATATTAAAGTCAAAATCGGTTTATAATGGTTCCACAGGGTCTTATTTAGAAGCTAAAGTGGGGATGGGTCGAAATCATATCAACCAATAGGATTTAGAAAAGTTTAGGGTATTATTTTAACCTTATCAATTAGATTTAACTCTAAGTTAAATAATTTAACTTTTACCGTGTCTTTTTGTTTTCTTTCACTATATGGTTAATACACTTACTATAACATGCCAAAAGAACCCCAAATTGTTTATTATTAATATATATATCCTTATCTATGTCATTTGGCAGAACCTTAGATTTTTAGGAATAAAATAACAATTAGTAATATAATATTTGATTTAAAAACTATTTTGTGTCAATTTTGACACTATTTGATATATGATTTTTGTGAAAGTCATAACAGAATTATATGATCGATCCAAGTTGATTAAATCAACACTAATATATCATAATAACCTATAAAATTAGTGGAATTCATAAAAAGTCTCAAATTACATTTATTTTGGTGTTTACAATATCAATTATGTCAATATTTCATTAATAAGATAATTACTGCATCATCATTGTGTCATAAATAAATTAAATTATTTAATGTCTAAAAATTACAAATAAAATACCATTATGTAGAAAATCTTTTTATCTTTCTAATTAATATTTATAGTCGAATTTATTTTATGTATAACCCCATATTAAAAAAGATTTACTTATTAAACTTTGATTTTAACTATTTTAACCCTTCTTTAAATAAATTAATAATAAATGTCCTAATCTAACCCAAGTGGGCCTAAATGGTCATATTTTATTCCTAA
Organism: Viscum album; assembly: GCA_963277665.1. NCBI lineage: Eukaryota > Viridiplantae > Streptophyta > Magnoliopsida > Santalales > Viscaceae > Viscum > Viscum album. The sequence goes on along the minus strand of OY728156.1, from coordinate 1,703,061,724 downwards.
GTTTGTTTTTGGTCTAATTAAACATATCCAATAGAATTAGGACATGTCTTATGGTAATAGTAATATAATTTTTACCCTTAGTTACCCTATTTACTATTTACCACGGTAAAAAAAGTTAAAAAGTTACTATTTACCAAAAAATTATTTTTATCTCATTGAACCACATTATACTTACTGATATCAGCCGTGTCTGTCAGATTTTCATAATTTCATTCCCAAAAGCGGTAAAATTAAGTTTTATACAAAAATTCAGTTTTTAACCTACCACTTAGTGGTTTCACTATTCATCAAAAAATTGATAGTTTTCAGAAAAATACCAAAATTTCACCCTAGGCTAATTTCGGTATTCCGAATCCAAAAATGAAGTCCATTTTCAAAAATAAAATTTATAAAATTTCAAAAAGTGGTTATTACTATTCATAACGGCTAGTTTTAATAATATTTTAATAGCATATCGTTGTTTAGTGAAACTCGGTATTGCGTACGACGCAAGCTATCGAGGAAGGTCGCGATTGCGCGTAAAGTAAGACAAGAAAGTGTGTAGTGAGAGATTCCTTTGATGATATATAAAAAACAAAATATTACTCATAAAAATCTCGGGTGTTACATTCTACCCCCCTTATAAAGAATTTCGCCCTCGAAATTCGTCACTTTGTAACAAACAGATGAGGATACTTCTCCCTCATCATATCCTCAAGCTCCCATGTAGCTTCTTCAAGTTGGTGGTTCCTCCATAAAACTTTCACCAAACGAGTGGTCTTGTTTCATAGGACTTTTTCGCTACGATCCAGAATCTCTATCGGCTGTTCTTCATAAGAAAGATCTTGCTCCAGCGGTACAACTTCTAAGCTGAGTACATGTGAAGGATATGGTATGTACTTTCTCAGGAGAGATAAATGGAACACATCATGAAATGAGAGAGATTCGGTGGAAGCGCCAATAGGTAAGCTACCTTCCCAACACGATCTAGTATTTCGTAAGGACTGATATACCTAGGGCTCAACTTCCCCTTCTTTCCAAATCTCATAACCCTCTTCCAGGGAGATATTCGTCAGAACACTTTATCACCCACTTCAAACTCTATTTCTTTTCATCGGTTGTCGGCATAACTTTTCTGTCGACTCTTATCTGCTCTTATGTGTTGTTGAATAGATCTGACTTTTTTTGCCATTTCATCAACGAGATCAGGTCCTAATAGCTTTCTTTCCCCAACATCATCCCAGCAAGTTGGAGTCCTACATTTCTTTCTATAGAGAGCTTCATAAGGAGCCATCTGAATACTGGAGTGAAAGCTATTATTATAAGAAAATTCCACCAAAGGTAGGTGTTGATCCCAACCTCCTTTGAAATCCATAGAGAAATCTCTCAACATATCTTATAGGGTTTGAATTGTTCTCTCAGACTGACCGTCTGTCTGGGGATGATAAGTAGTGCTGAAACTCAACTCTTTATCCAGAGTATGCTGAAGACTTCGCCAGAACATCGAGTTAAATTTCGGATCCCGATCAGATATAATAGAAAGTGGTAATCCATTCAATCTTACCACTTCCTTTACATATATCCTGGCAAGCTGATCTAGAGAGAAATCCTCTCTAATAGCAATGAAGTGTGCAGACTTTGTAAGACGATCAACTATGACCCAAATAGCATTATTGCCTTTGGATGTTTTAGGAAGTCCTGTGACAAAATCCATAGTGATGTTTTCCCATTTCCATTCGGGTATGGGTAATGGTTGTAACATTCCCTTAGACTTCTGTCTCTCATCTTTAACTTATTGACAAAACAAGCATCAAGAGACATATTCAGCAACATCTCTTTTCATGCCATCCCACCAGAAGTACTCTTTCAGGTCCCTATACATCTTCGTGCTTCCAGGATGAATAGAGAATGATGAACTATGAGCCTCATCCAGCAGCTCCTTCTATAATTCGGGGATGGGAGGAACACAAACCTGATTCCTGAACTTTATTATCCCATCACAATCAAGGTTGAATTCAGGAACATTTCTCACCATCTTTTGTAACTCAACATCTTCTTTATGTGCCTCTTTAATTTTCACATGTATAAATGGTTGAACATTCATTTGAGAAAGATAAGATTTTTCCCCTTCCATTATAATTCCAAGATCCATCCTTTGTAAATCCATAAATATTGGATGTTTTGTGATCCCCATCATGGATAAACTAGCATGGTCTTGTCGACTTAATGAATCTTCCACCTTGTTTGCTTTCCCAGGGTGGTAATGGATTGAGCAGTCGTAATCCTTAATCAGCTCCAACCATCTTCTTTGACGCATATTCAACTCCTTTTGTGTGAAAATATTCTTTAAACTTTTATGATCAGTATAAATATCACACCTTTCACCATAAAGGTAATGCCTCCAAATCTTTAATGCAATGATTACCCAGCCAACTCCAAATCATGTGTTGGGTAATTTTGCTCATTGATTTTCAACTGTCGTGAGGCATAAGCTATCACCATATCATTTTGCATAAGAACAGACCCCAATATCTTCTTGGATGCATCACTATAGATCACAAACCTTTCTCCACTACAACGCAGTGTGAGCATAGGTTCACTGGATAACCTTCTTTTCAACTCCTTGAAATTCTCTTCACATTCCTATGTCCAAACAAACATAACTCCTTTCCGAGTCAACTTGGTGAGTGGATTAGATAATCGTGAAAAATCTTTTACAAAAAGTCGATAATATCCCGCCAAACTAAGAAATCTTCGGATCTCAGTTACTGTTGTTGGTCTTGACCATCTTTCGATAACCTCTGTTTTTGCTGGATCCACAGATATCCCCTCTTTTGAGATTATGTGACCCAAAAATGCAACTTTTTGAAGCCAAAATTCTCACATGGTAAATTTGGCATAAAGCTTCTCCTTTCTCAGGGTCTTAAATATAATTCTCAAGTGATCTTCATGCTCTTCCTTGCTCTTTGAATAGACAAGAATATCGTCTATAATGACTACCACAAATTGATCAAGATAGTCTCTATAGACTCTTTTCATTAGATCCATGAAGATAGCAGGGGCATTAGTAAGACCAAATGGCATCACTATAAATTCATAGTGTCCATACCATGTACGGAAAGCCGTCTTTGGTATATCCTCTCTTTTGAACCTTAATTGATGATACCCTGAACGAAGATCAATCTTGGATAAGTATTGAGGTCCGCGTAGTTGGTCAAATAAGTAATCAATGCGTGGGAGAGGATATTTGTTCTTGATAGTGATCTTGTTATGTTCTCGATAATCAATGCAGAGTCTCATTGATCCATATTTCTTCTTAACAAATAGAATAGGTGCTCCCCAAGGTGACGCAATAGGGCGTATGAATCACTTATCAAGATTCTCTTGGAGTTTCTTCATCAATTCCTGCAACTCAATTGGGGCCATTCTATAAGGTCTCTTTGAAATTGGCAAAGCGCCCGGTACGAGTTCTATTGAAAACTCAACTTCACGATTTGGTGGAAGACCCGGTTATTCCTCTGGAAAGACATCATCAGACTCCCATACAATGGGCATATTTTTAATCATGAGTTTCTCACCAACCATTTGAGATAAATAACCTTCATTTAGTGGAATTAATACCCATAAGATGGAAGAAATTTCCACTGGAAGGTTATGTTCATCCTTGAATTGATAGACGATCGTAGAATGATCTGGAATATGAAATGTGACTTCCCTTCTTTGGAAATTGATATGAGCTCCATCTAAAGAAAGCCAATCCATGCTAAGAATCACATCAAATTCCACTAAAGGAAGGATCACAAGATTTGTAGGAAGCACTTTCCCACAAACATCGATCGGAGAAGAATTATAAACTTTTGATGCGACTGTTGTGCCATTAGGTGTTGTCACAGCTAACTCAACATCTAATTGTTGAGGTAGTACGGTGATACCCATAGAAAATTTTTCAGAAATAAAAGAGTGGGTGGATCCAAAATCAAATAAAACATTTTCTACTTTAGAGTGGATGGTAAGTGTACCTTTCACCACTTCATTATCGTACTCCACATCGCTGATAGAAATTGCATGTGACTTTCCATTGTCTTTAGCTTTAAGATTTTTTTGACGTCGACCATCATCATCAACCCTTGGATTTGGGCATTGATTGGAATAATGCCCCATATCCTTTCACTTGAAACATTGAAGTGTAGTAGGTTCATTCTGTGTATCCCTTCCTTTGTTTGCATCATTAGACATCTTCTTCCCATTATCGCGGCATTCAAATGCCCGATGACCTTCCTTTCCACATTTAAAACATTTACTTGTCCCTTTAAGAAAACTCCCTCCATGTTTCTTTCCAAACTTTGAGCATAAGGGAAAGCTCATCTTCTTTTCAGTGTGCTCTTTATATTTTCCTTTGAATTCCTTCTTCCTCTTCTTATCAAACCCATGTGACTGATGGGTTACTCCAATCTCCATCTCGACTTTGAGAGCACATCGAACGATTTCCTCGTAGCTATTGAAGTCCCTTATGGCTAAAGCCCTTCAAAGACTTGGTTTTAAGCCACTAAAGAATCGATCGATCTTACTCTCAGGTTGGATAATAATACCAGAAGAGTACCTTGCAAGTCTTGTAAAATTTGCTTCATAGGTACCAACAGATTCATCATCCCTTTGCTTCAGTTCAAGAAACACTTTCTCCATCTTTGTTCGGAGAATACGAGGGAATTACTTATTGAAAAATAAGTTCTTGAACTCGTCCCATTCCATAGACTCAATTTCATCCCTTTGCCTCGTATTCTTAATAAGATTCCACCATTGATCAGCATCTCCTTCCAAACGATACACTGCTAGGATGACTTTATCATGTTCATAACATTGAAGAACTGAAAATATCTTTTCAGTAGTACCAATCCATTTTTCCGCAACTAATGGATCAGTAGACTCGCAGAAAGAAGGTGGACGCTACCTCATGAAGGATTCAACAGAATGTTGCTCTTTCCTTTGTTCGTTTGGAAGTCCTGCATGATTCATATCTTGAGATAGTTGTGTGAGCATGGCTATAAGATTTTGCATTCCAGCTCCCATATCGTTTGGTTTCTCAGGGGGACAATCATTGCATTGCCCATCGCATTCCGCATTAACACGGTTCCTTCGGGTTCCAGCCATTGACTAAAACCAAGAAGAATAGTTTGATAAACACTAATTATAATAGGAAAACCACATAATCAAGGATAAAATTTTCATGCTTAAGGTCTTATCCTAGGTTATTCATGGCCATTTCTAAAACACTAAGATTGTGTTCTATGCTTAGACTTATCCTTAGGGTTCTTACTAAGGCTTTCACATCCTAGTTTCCAAAGGTTGACTATAAGATTCCTCTGATACCAACTATAACGACCCATAATTTACATACATTCTTAATACTTCAAAATTGAAGCACACTTATTACAACATATGAAAAAACAACAAAGGACGGTATAGGTATAGTGTCTTTAGAAACTGGGAAACATAAACAACTGGTTCATAAATCTTCTACAGTGTCTCCCATTTATTTCATCATATCTAGGGTCCCTTTTTGCATATTCTACTTAATATCCATCTTCCTGACTTGGGGAAAAGAAAACATAAAAGGGTGAGCTCAAATTCTCAGCAAGGGAAAATAAAGGAAATAAAAATCATATCATATCTTTTTGAAAATCATAACCTACAAAAGATATCATAATATCTTAACATGGAATAAATCATAGAAGTGAAAATGAGATCCCCAAAATCATAACATGAAACTTGAAACTTTGTGGCATGGACACATAATCATGGAACATCATTTCTTGTTAGTCATGACTCATTCCCAAGACTATCTTAGTGGACAGAGTCCCTTTCTGAACCGAGTCACCCTCGTTCCAGTCCTATTTCACTGAACCGGTATAACCTACCATTCCATCCATGTCTATCTCATTAGATATAAAATCTTTACCCAATGCATTGGATGGAGATATAGGTCCCACCGATCTTATAATGAATCCTTTCTTATGTGTGCCACATAATCAAAAACCATACATCATAGCATAACCCATGTAATAAAAATGGAATTCTTAAACAACATGACATCATAAAACAATTCATATAAGATAAAGGAATTCATAAAAGTATTTCCATCACAACATAATCAAATCCATGTAATAATAGGGATAAAAACAGAACCCTTTATCATCTTAGATGGAAAATAATTTTGATAAAACACTTGAACTTCATTCTTGAGTAAAATATCCTTTCTACTTCAAAAACACTTTTACTTTCTTAATATGTTATACAATTTTAAACTTAAAGAAGTTGATTAAAAATAAACATTAAAACTTGTAAAGGAAGCTTCTTGTAAATAATGTCTTAAAAATCCATTCATGTCGTATAAGTTAAAAAAAACATTCTTCATACTTTTGTCGAAAAAGTCCAAAAGTACATCGTACGAAAAACGACAAAAGATTCCTTTCATATCCTTTACTAAAAACTCATCGAAGGGTAAAATTGGATTTAAACAATTTTAGGTGGATGGAAATAATATTACAAATTGAGAAAACATGGATGTGGATGATAAAATACACCCCAGTAAATAACAAAGTATAAACAATCTCGGATAAAAATGAGATTGTGATATTTCCCTTACCTTAGGTCTGATTTGCTTTGTACGTGTCCGAATCTCCTGTATAATGGTTTAAATAATGTTATTGACTTATTCCAGAATCATACATATTGATATGATATCATATATGGTCATATTCTTATCTTCTTGTTAGTAATATTTCATTGTTACTTGTTACTCGGGTCCTTATTGCCTTTTGTTCTTATGCGTGTTTTGCCGAATAAATTCTTATTCTTATTTTAAGGTTATAGATACCTTATATCCAGAATGGTATTAGTGTAACATATATCATATTTATTCATTCATTTCATTTATATAATTACTATGTAATGATGATCATATAGAATGAGTTGCATCACATCGTGGAGACGGTATTCCGTACATACGCACGAGTGATGATATCGTTCCTATAATCGTGGAACTGTATTGGAGTATATATATATTATTTCAGTATCAATATTACTTTATAATAATCATAAATAGTTACTCATTACACCATTATACCCATCCTTGTAAGGTGATTGTGGAAAATATATTACACCACGCCGTGGAGACGGTATTCCGTACGTACGCACGCGCGGTGATTTCATTTTTCCGTAGGATGGATAGAAGGTGAATTAGGGTTGTTTTATATTTATAATAACATATAATAATGTAAGTAATACTGATGTTATTACTTTATCATGAAACTAATAAAGAAGAAGAAGTTGAAGAAAAAAGAAATTGAAAAGATCGGCAATGGATATTACCTCTTCTTTGGAACGCCTCTTTGAATCCTCCACTTAGGGAACTAAGATTGGTCTTTGAAGAAGACCAGGACCTCTAGGATTATTCTAGGGAAGTGGAGAGGAGAAAATGGCAGGGGTTGGCCGATCTTGAGTGCTCAAATTGGTGTGAGGAGGAGGGGGAGGAGGTTCCCTTTTATAAGGGAGGAGAGGGGCACCTTAGGAATATCTCAAAATATTATTTTATATTAAAGTCAAAATCGGTTTATAATGGTTTCAAAGGGTCTTATATCGAAGCTTAAGTGGGGATGGGTCGAAATCCTATCAACCAATAGTATTTAGACAAGTTTAGGGTATTATTTTAACCTTATCAATTAGATTTAACTCTAAGTTAAATAATTTAACTTTTACCGTGTCTTTTTGTTTTCTTTCACTATATGGTTAATAAACTTACTATAACATGCCAAAAGAACCCCAAATTTTTTATTATTAATATATATATATTTATCTATGTCATTTGGCCGAACCTTAGATTTTTAGGAATAAAATAAAAATTAGTAATATAATATTTGATTTAAAAACTATTTTGTGTCAATTTTGACACTATTTGATATATGATTTTTGTGAAAGTCATAACAGAATTATATGTTCGAACCAAGTTGATTAAATAAACACTAATATATCATAGTAAAATATAAAATTAGTGGAATTCATAAAAAGTCTCAAATTACATTTATTTAGGTGTTTATAACATCAATTATGTCAATATTTCATTAATAAGATAATTACTGCATCATCATTGTGTCATAAATAAATTAAATTATTTAATGTCTAAAAATTACAAATAAAAAACTGTTATGTAGGAAATCGTTTTAAATTTTTAATGAATATTTATAGTCGAATTTATCTTTTGTATAACGCCATATTAAAAATGATATACTTATTAAAATTTGATTTTAACTATTTTAACCCTTCTTTAAATAAATTAATAATAAATGTCCTAATCTATCCCAATTGGGACTAAATGGTCATATTTTTTTCCTATGTTTGTTTTTTGTCGAATTAAACTTATCCAATAGAATTAGGACATGTGTTAGGGTAATAGTAATATCATTTTTACCCTTAGTTACCCTATTTACTATTAACCGCGGTAAAAAAAGTAAAAAGTTACTATTCACCAAAAAATTATTTTTATCTCATTGAACCACATTTTACTTAATGATATCAACCGTGTCTGTCGGATTTTCGAAATTCCATTCACAGAAGCGGTAAAATTAAGTTTTATGCAAAATTCAGTTTTTAACCTACCACTTAGTGGTTTCACTATTCATCAAAAATTGAAAGTTTTCAGAAAAAAACCAAAATTTCACCCTAGGCTAATTTCGGTATTCCGAATCCAAAAATGAAGTCCATTTTGAAAAATAAAATTTATAAAATTTCAAAAAGTGGTTATTACTATTCATAACGGCTAGTTTTAATAATATTTTAATAGCATATCGTTGTTTAGTGAAACTCGATATTGCGTACGACGCAAGCTATCGAGGAAGGTCGCGATTGTGTGTAAAGTAAGCCAAGAAAGTGTGTAGTGAAAGATTTCTTTGATGATATATAAAAAACAAAATATTACTCATAAAAATCTCGGGTGTTACAGTTATGATTACCATTTTTGGAGGATGTGACACACACACTCATTGATTTTGGAATGTGTTTCACTCATATTTATTATTTTTTATAAAAACAAATCCATTTCCTCAACACTATGTGTGCATGTTTTACTTTTATAAAAATATTAATCTTACATTGAAAATGAAAATTATTGTCTTCAATGTGAGGTATCAAAAATTTAATAGGTCACATTTGAAATAATTTTTGTGAAATTATTATATAAATAACATCTCAATATCGTATGATGTTTTTTATAGAGAAATATGTCTAGGATATTAATAATTGAAGAATTATGATGCACTAAAATATTGTAAGTATATTTTTTATTCATGTGTAAAAATTATTGAATAATTTCTTTTAATTTGTACATTCTCATCAATGAGTACATAAAAAATAAGGGAGGTGATTGTTAATAAATTAGAAAATTGTATTAAATAGATTAGAGGTGTATATAGATAATAATTTTTTTACACACACTATGAAAAATTACACAAAATTATAAAAATAAGAAAATATTTTGGTTGATTTCATCATGTCTATAGTATTCTGATGGAGGTGTTTTGATCAAAGGAATGGGGTGGTGAATGCAGTTCATGAATAAATGTTTCTGACAATGGGATGGTTGATAGTGGAGCTAGACATTGTGACCCATTATCCTTCCTTCCAAATGATGATTGATTTTTTATAGTTACCATTCATCAAATTTATATTATCATGATCCAATTTTCTACTATTAAGGTTATATATTTAAAAGATCCGAAATTATGGTGAAAAAAAACAAATGCCCATGTATTAGGATGAAAACTTTGGAAATGGATATATGAGTCATTTTTTATCTGTACGAAAACTACATGTCAGTATTAGAAAAAAATTGGTTTGTATGATCAAAATTTCATTTTAGATTTCATATTATTATTAAACTGGGTTAAAATAAAGAATAAATGTTTATATTTGTGAAAAAATCTTTAACATTTATGAATATACTGTTGTCTATCTAACTTGAGTTTTCTTCATAATGACTGAATGTATATTTTAATTAGGTCTAATGTTATTTATAAAATTGCCTATGAAGGTCATACCATATAAAATGACCTTATATTTCCATTAAATAAAAAGAAAATTTATATTATTTAATTGTTGACATGTTGGAAGTGATTTCATGTCAATCTGACATGCTGTTTGTTTAGATTTATGAAATGTGAATTTTTATTCATTGAAGAGAAAAAAACATGTGTCAAATTAGAAAAACCATGAAAAAAAATAACTCATATTTTAGTTTAATTAAGAGAGAATGTCCTTAATTTAATTTTATACTTGATTCAATATACGAAACATCAATTAGTCTTATATTTTTCCCAAAATGATCAAAAGTATTTTTTATTGGTTTAATAAATAGAAAAGATGTTTCAATGGATCATTCAATTAAAAACAACCTTTTATTTTCATAAAATCTATAGTAATTAATTATTTATATTTTTTTGAAAAGAATTAATTGAAAATAGATCAATCAAATATGATTTGTGGTCTGAATTCCAGAAAAATGGTAAATATTTTTAAAAACATGCATTAAAGAATCATGAACTAACAAACAACGTGAAATGTGAGATCATCACCTGTATGATTGATAGTTTTTCTATTCCTAAATGTCAAATGTTATTAAAAAGCTATTTTTACATGATTTCATGATAATTTTTTTTCTAATAGGTTTTGACACATTTTCATTTTCTTCAATTTCTAGTAACTTCTTATGACTTGTATTTTTTCTTCTTTTCATTCAGATTATACCTTCTGTTATTATGGAAAATTCAAATATTCTGTTTTTTTGTTTTGGCATGAACATCTATATATTCTTATAAGTCTCAAACTACTCATTACCTAATATCGAATCTAACTTCTTTTATTACTATTTTTTAGTTTCTACATCTACATTAGATTTAACTTCCATATCTAGTTTTGTGCATAACTCTAATCTAAATAATAATAGTGGATTTTTTAGTTATATTATTTTTGATATTGTATTTTTTAATTTTTGTCATTGTAATATAATTAATTATTAATTTATTCTTATCATTGTAATGTCCTATATTTTTTTTCATGTGTTTCTTTTAGATATTATATGGAATTATTTCGAGATTAGGTGCTGAGATGTCATATGATTCTGAGGCCTGGTGTGCCTAGAATAATTGTTCGAAGAATGTTAATCATTAAATATGACATTCAGGTGGTTCTCCTAAAAAAGTGGAATATTTTTCAAATGGATTCTTGGATTAGAAATCTAAGGGAACCATTGTATTTATAGTAGATAATTTCCCTTAGCCATGGCCTAGTAGATTTTGGCGGAGGCTGACTGTGAGATATAATTTTTGTACGTAATGAGAAAAAAAATTTCTTGATGTAGTGATATCCTTCAATAAACGAAATTTCAGGATTTCAAGGTTTTCTCCATAACCTTATAATTCATATGAGATGCTAGGGAGAGAGATCTCTGGATGATTCATTTGATGAACGAAAAACATAACATTGATCAACGATCAAAGGATCGATGCAAGCTCCAATTTGGTGTTTCAAGGATCGATGAATGATAATGACACCTATTCTAACATTATAAATGATCATTACAAATACATGTTGGACATGTGTTTTAATATGTTTTCATTTCCTTTCATTTTTTCTATTATGAACGTTAATCAGTCAATGAATTGATTGATTCCTAGAATTCCCATATTTTAGGGCTGGGATATTAATTGAGGATTTATATTATCAGGTTTTCTTTATGAAGTTCTTATTTTGATTTCATGATCATTATTATGGAATGGATTGAGGCAATAAAGAACAATGAACGTGGTTCACTACGTGTGTTGTTCCATGTGATTTTATCCCCTATTTTCATCATGTTCTTTTTATTCTTCATGGATTATGAAACAAATAATTGTTTCTCCTTTTTTTCAGGTGTTGTGGATCTAGGAATGAATATATGACCTCGTGATGATGAAGTGAAGGTGGGATGGTGAAAAAATGATGACATTCAACTCTGATGTTTGCGCATGGAGGTGTAGGTGCTGGATCAAGGCTGTAGCTGTGATGGCGACTCCAGTCGTTCTAAGGAAAACAATGATGTGGATCAATGGGGATAGTCTGGGCGGATAGCGAGGAAGATAATGAGGCATCAGTCCAGGTGAGCAGTGAGGTGGATGGTGAGCCTCCGACAGAGTGGACAATGGTGGTGGAATTCAGCATGGCCAGAGGACCACTTTGGAGTCTACAATGCCATTGAGGTTGTAAGCAGGAAAACAATGCGGGGCATGTGTGGATTGGGTAGTCCAACCAGGTGGGATGTGGTTCAGCACCGTGGAGGTTATGTTGGAACATGGTTGGGGAAAACCATGTGTGAAATAAAGGAATGTCTGCCTGAATGTGGGCCAGAGAATGGAAGATGGGTCGTGCCAGAACAAGCCCAATGGGCTGGGCCACGCTAGTTTTAGTAGGAATGACCGAGTCATGATGGGTCAATGGATCGGGTCATGACAGGTTGACTGGACGAGGTTGGGTCCCCTGGTAGGCCAGGTCATGTTCGGCAAGTCAGTAAAAACCTAGACAAGACCCGGGTCATAACTTTTCACTAAAATGACTATATCATTCCAAACCATGTGTCTGGTAGATGATACATCTATGGCATTGGGACCCTTGTAATGAGGTAGTCCTTCGGTTATAAATGGTGGGACTTAATTTAGAAATATACACACTAACAGGGTCCATTTTACATGGGTAGTTCCCAGAGTCAAGGGACATAGTGAGTGTGACTAATACTCACCATGAATTGTTCTCTTCTATATGAATTGATTATCTCATCCACCTTATCATGTATAAGTTTCAATAGGGTTCATTACATTAGAGTTGATCTAAATGTTTTTGGTATTATTTCCCACTAACAACAGTATGATCCCTTTTATAAGACTTCTTGGATAGAGTTTTGGGAATCCCCTGAGAGACCCGGTGTTAGATCCCCAATTAATCGTCATTCCCTAGGTTTTGTTATTGGATATTTTTGTGACAAAACTTATTGTATATCGTTCCTCTACAAAATGGGATAGCCCAGGTGGATTTTTTTGGTATCAAACCATGGACATATATGTGATCTTCCTCTAATGTATTTTATCTCTCTTCAGATCCATTATAGTATCTCTCTCATTAATGTTCTCAATGAATAGTACTTCTTAGATGAATGTCATTAGAGATATTGTACTCAAGAGTGTGTCCTCTTGGATCTCTGGTTCACGAATTCATCAGATTGAAACCATAGTGGTGTTATGTATTAGTTGTGATTTATCTCTTGTCTACGTGTCTTGGTTTGTGTATATTTGGATATTATTGTTATATGTTGTAGACAAATAATTGTGTATAGATGAAGTTAATTTCCCTTCATTTATTGTTTTGTGTTTTTGGGGTACAATATTGATTATTGTTATTCTCACCACAATATAGAATTTTCATGCACATGTAGTATCTCGTACATATTAACATCTTTTTGATAAAGTCCTGGGTGGAAAAGGACCGGACAATGGCTTATGATATCATATCTGCCGAGGTTTGCCTATGACATTAGAAAATATCCCCAAAACTATTCCCTCGTGTTGGATCAGTTAGAGTTTTCTATAAATGGGATTTAAAAACATTGTATATATATTATTTTTGTGGGATTGTATTATGGTCATGTTCAATATTTAGTACATTAATTGTTTTAATCTTGTTTTGGTATTTAATTAATTCATGCATGTATTTCATAATATTTTTTATTATCAGAATTTTTGGGTGTGGAGATATGTGAATGCATACATTTACTAATGTAATTTCTCTAATGATAGTGATATGTATAGTCAGTGCTACTCACCAGCTCCGAGAATATTTGAGGTGGGCTTGGGGACTATTGACATGGGCCCCATTAGGATGGGTCATGATATAATGGAATCAGAGTAGTGAGTTTTACATTAGTACAAGGTATTTATGATATTGGTTTTGGTAAATAATATTATATTTTTTGAGTTCAGCATTCAGGTCATGGACTGTAGTGTTGGTGTACCGGCCAATGTATCTATTCAACTGGACTCTGATAACCTAGTTTTTGACTAGGTATATTAGAAAGTATGTTGTAGGGGAAATAATGGTACAAGAATCATATAATAATTGATTGTGGTTTTTCTGTTCTTCTTGTGTCATTTATCCAGATGTACTCCTTTACCATGGGACATATTGATTTCATTAAACATTTCACCATGATGCTTGTCATCTAGGATTCGACGGCTCGATCACAAGGATAACCACCTCAGTATAATGACCAATTTCATAGATGTTACCGACAGGTGGTGCAGTAGTCGTATTTCCACCTATGGAGATACCCGTGGTACCTGCAGTATGAGAGGATGTGGAGTGAATGTTGAGCGTTATTTATAAGATTTATAGATAGTGACCCCTCGAGTTTTGAGTCGAGACTAAACCTCAGGTTGTTGAGGATGGGATTTAGGCAGTGACCTGATTTTTCCTTCAAGGGAGGACACCATCAAATCAGATGGTGGGCCTGGTAGTGATACTATAGTAGGGATCAACCAGGTGATGGTGTAGTTTAGCTATCAATAATTTTTATGTGGCGAACCTCTCATGGAACGTGTTTTAGAACCTCTTTTTAGATGAGATTTCAGAAGTTATATTGGGATATGTGTTCATATATGAACTTCTTCAACTTTAGTAGGGCCATATGTCAGAATATGATTATTCATTGAGGTTCACAAACCATTCTATGTAGCCAATGAATATATCCAACTATTATTAATTTTTGTAATGGACCATAGAGAGTGTTCTGCATAGAGACTACCAATCCAATATTATCCCAATTAGAATTCCTACATAGGTAGTGGTTCTTGAGAAGGATGTGGTGGTGGAGTGATTCCTAGATGAGTAGAGGCAGACAAAAATAGTAAGTAGAGGACATACAGGTGTAGAGGACTCAACAGTTAGAAGTTGACGTCAGTCTTAGTGATTCATATATGATAGAAATTTTATGATGAATTCTTAGAATAGAGGACCTGAAGTTTGTGGTTATTAAGGTGGATCGAATTAGCCTAAGAGTGGTGGTGACACTCATAGGATGAAAAGGGACATCTCAGTTGATATTCTCCAACCCGCCATGATGATGACCGTGAGAGAGTGGATGGACAACTATGTTAGAGTCAGAGGCAGCAGTGGGTAGATCTGAAAGGCTTTAGATGTGGCAGAGGAGCACGTAGAGTAGTGGGATGTGGTTGAAAATTCTTATTGTTACCACCACTATCTACATGAGGTCTGTGATAGGTTAAGGAAGATAGACGACAAGGGTGGGGACCACTGCTTGTGGTCGAGGATTGTGGAAAAGGGACTCCAAAGATGATTTGAGGTATGATCTATGTATTTTCTACACTTGCATTGGTTAAAATAAATAGAGATTCTAATAATTCATTCCTCACCACATATTTTTTTGAGACCTTGAAAATCTAATAAAACTACTGACTTGACCCTTATGATTGGGTAAACATACGAGAGAAGACTCAATGATTAAGCATTGGTGCTGACAATGTGACCTTACCCATAGAGGGGAGAGTTTTAGTTTTACCCACATGGTTGAAGCATCGAGGCCATATGAAATAATTCTTGGTATGGATTTGATATATTCGGTCCAAGTCCATATTGAATGTATTTGTCGAAGGGTGTGGTCTGCCCGCAACAATGGAATAAAATTTTCCATTTTCACTGAAAAGGAAAACCATGATTCATAGGATGGACTCATGCATATGAGTGTGAATTTAATCAATCATCAAATGGTTATACTGAAACACAGTGAAACAGATGTCATGAGCTTCCAATTTCTAGATGTAGCAGCTAATTACAAAAATGTCTTCCCAAAAGATGTTCCAGGATTACCTCATCATCAAGAGATAGAAATCTATATCAATCTACACCATGGGAAAACATTGATATCCCCACCATCACATTACATGTCTCTTGCAAAGCTTCACGATATGGGGGTTTAGTCGGAGGATTTATATAGGATGGTATTTTTTAGAACCATTGTTTCTCCTTGGTTAGTCGTAGTGATGTTTTCCAAACAGGTTTTTAGGACATTGATGTTGTGGTTGGATTAATAGTGATGGAAACAGTTAATGGTAAGGAACTAAAATCCACTATCGACGATCAATGACCTCTTCAACTAGTTAAGAGGGGCATGATTGTTCTCGAAGGATGACATAAGATCAGGACATATCCTGCTGCGTGTAAGGGATGATGATAAACCAAATGCTACATTAAGATTCTTCTATGTTCATTATGAGTAATTGGTGATTCTCTTTTTGTAGGAAGAACAACCCAGACGTGTTATTTGGTATCATGAACTAGATCATCAATCCATAGTTAGACCAGTTCATGGTAGTATTCATTGATGATACCCTTGTGTACTAGACATATGAGGAGGAGCGCAAGAGAAACATAACGATGTATTTGGGCAAAAAAATACCACCATTATTATAGAAATATCTCAATGTTCCAGTTCAATATATAGGGGGTCCACATTATGGGACATGTTATCTCAGCAGATGGAGTGGTAGTGGACCTGTCCAAGGCCGAGGTAGTGTCAGCATGAGAACCACCTAGGTGCATGAATGAGATGAAAGGAATCATAGGGATAGTGGGATATTACAAGTAATTCATCCCTGATTTCACTTAGATATTGGCACCCATAGAATCTGTGTACCAAAAGGGGAATCCTTTTGTGTGGATGGATTAGTGCCATCAATATTTTAAGTATTTGAGGCAGTATATGATGAGCTCTTGGATAATGAGATTTCCAAAGGAGGGTTTAGAATATGTAGTGTTATGAGATTCATCTAGAACTATTCTCAGTTTTGTTCTAACTTAGAGGAAAGTAGTGATTGCCTATGGATCACAGCAGTTGAGACCACATGAATAGAAATATGTGATCCATGATCTGGAATTGGAAATGGTAGTCTTAACATTCATGATGTGGTGACCCAACAAGATCAGTGAGTGTTTTATCATCTACTATGATCACAATAGTCTCAAGTATATCTTATACTAGATGGATCATAACATGATATAGAGGTAGTGGCTATATTTCCTCCATTATTAAGACTTTGTATTGTCTATACTTTTGGGAAAGGGAATGTTTGATCGATTCTTGTAACGACCCGAATCTGGAGCCACTCAACTGGTGCCTCATACCTGGTTTGCCAAATGACCTCAAGCACATTTCCCCAAATTCTAGAGGCTACTGACTAGCATAAAGGGCCATGGTGAGTCATTGGGGAAACTATTCCATCATTTGGTAAGGTATACAAAGAAAAGGAAATAAATGTCAATAGCGGAAGCAGTAAACAACATACAATAACTGAAACTAAATAACGGAAGAAATGTATAATATAAAAATGATAAAAATGATGAAGCATGTACAAGTATCTAAGGAATGCTGCAAGCATAACAACGTGCTGAAATAAAACTGATAACAAAGTCTTAAAAGTAAACAGCCACTCCAACAGCATCACAAGCCTATGCCTTGTCTTATGCTCTCCATCTCCAACCAACAATCATGTACCCGATGTAGAAGGGCCACAATCCCTATCTACACCTACAACAATATAACCTGTTTTGGGCTGAAATTCCGGACCGAAATAGGTTGTGACACTATTCCCAGTAGGAAA
Source organism: Viscum album (assembly GCA_963277665.1). NCBI lineage: Eukaryota > Viridiplantae > Streptophyta > Magnoliopsida > Santalales > Viscaceae > Viscum > Viscum album. The sequence goes on along the minus strand of OY728156.1, from coordinate 1,703,043,998 downwards.
TCACCATAAGATCTTTTCCCTACTGTTAGTTATCAATTTATCAAAAGTAAATGACATTAATGCAGCAGAGAAACATGAGTACACTAAGTAAAAAATCCTACAAATCTCCATTCACATTTATTTAATAATTTAATTCAGTCATTTAATTATCATGCAAAGAATCATGCAACTGCTCCATTTTGCCAAAGCATAGAAAGTAACACAACAAGTATCTTAGAAGACTACCAAAACTAAAAGTAGTACAAAACACAAGCTTATTCTTTGGCTTAGTGGACTCGTCACAACCAACCAAACAATGTTCACACTGACTCTCTGGGTGGCTCATACTAGAAAACCCCTATATTTAAGTAATCATACAAGGGCACAGACACTCTGGGAAGCACTTATCATCAATTCCCCTGTGGTCCTGCAATGATATGTATAGACTCACTAAGGAAGAACTTACGTCTAATTCCCCCAATAGTCTCGATACGTAAATAAGGAAACTATAAGGAATTACAATTTCTGATTCCTATAGTTCCCGTGAAGGATAATTATTCATAACAGACTCTCTAAGGAAGCCCTTAATCGTCAATTCCCTCTTTAGTCTACCACACCAGGTTCACACAGCCCTGAGTAGTCTAGTCATGCATAATTGACTGTCAAAAGCCCTAAGTTCAAAAACTACTTGGATAATATCTACAATGCATCAAAATCATATAAACATTAGGAAATACATGCAATCAAATATCTCAAGGTAGGCAATCAATGCCATAAGGTATGCCTCACATGAAACCTAGGCCAAATGGCGATAAACAACCAAAACATGGGAAACACCCATGTGGGGATCCTCAAAAATGATAACAAGAAATCATTAATCATTTAATAACCTAAAGCATACAAGAAAAATCTAAGGAAGACAATAATTCATGTTCAATACCCAAACCCAAGATACCCTATACCTGGGAATCCGTCACATTTTTCACAAAAACTCAAAGACCTTCAACGTAGGGCAACAAACCACCTACCTCTATCCTAGGAGATCGATATACATGACCCTTGACCTATGAATCGGCCTAGAATGGATAAGTTCTGCAAAAACTTCTAAAAAATTCAACATTAGAAAACTCTCATAAGAGAAAGAATCAGAAAATGTGGCCAAGGAAGAACCAAGAACTCACCGCTACGATTCTATGGCAACCGACGACGTTCGATTCAGGTAACTGGTGATAGATCGGAAGCTCAGAGAAGATTTGTCATCCTTGGATGCTCTGGACATAATTAGGTGAAGAAGAAGATGAAATTAGGGATTATATGCGACCATGTTCCGTTTAAAAAATAAAAAGAGAAGTACACGACGTGTACTTCTTGAGTACACAACGTGTACTCGCCTTTTCCATACACTGCATTAAGTGGCCTCCACATCACCCCTACACACCGTGTGTGTGGCCTGGACATGGCCATCACATAGCCTCGTGCGGGACCATATTACACAGCATGTACTTCGAAAATTTCCATATTTTACTATTTTCCTCAAAAACGACCAGAAAAGGGAAAACATACCTAAAACAAAGATCCAGGTTCTTAAAACCTTCCCCCTTAAAGAAATTCATCCTCGAATTTCCATAACAAGGTTTTGAAGAATAAACCTCGAACAACAATGGACACTGTGATCACATATCGACCTCCCTCTCCAATGTCTCATCTTGCACACGGTCGTGCTACCATAGCACCCGTACCAGTGGAACAGCCCAGCCACGAAGTACCTCTGCACTACGATCAAAAATCTTGATAGGATGCTCCTGAAATGATGCATCCTGCTCCAGCTCAACCTCCTCGGGTTGAAAGACATGATACGGGTCTGATAAATAATTTCAAAGCTGAGAAACATGGAAGACTTCATGCATTGCCCTGTAACTTTGGGGTAACTGCAACCTTTAAGCAACCAGCTCAACTCTCCCTAGAAACTCAAATGCCCTAATGTATCTCAGTGCAAGCTTACCCTGTCTCCTAATCCTCTTATGTCCCAACCTTTGGGTAACACGTAGGAAAACCTGATCTCTGACCTTGAACTCCAAATGTCACCTCCGCTAATCAGCATATGATTTCTGCAGAGACTGTGCAGTAGCCATCATTTTCCACATCAACTTCACCTGTTCTTTTGTCTCCAAAACAAGATGAGGTCCCTACATAGCTACCTCTCCTACCTCTATCCAACACAAGGGTGATCGGCACGAGCTACCATACAAAGCCTCTTAAGGTTCCATCTGAATAGTTTCTTGGAAACTATTATTGTCGGAAAACTCCACTAGAGGTATATGTGTCTCCCGAGAACCTCCATAATCAAGGACACATGATTGTAGAATGTCCTCTAGCACCTGTATCATGCGATCTGACTGGCCATCTGTCTGAAGATGGTAAGCTGTAATCATAAGTACCTTTTTACCCAAAGCCCTCTGTAGCCCATTCCAAAAATGAGACGTAAATTGGGCATCCCTATCTGAAATGATAGTACTCAGAACCCCATGAAAGCATACAATCTCATGGATTCACAACTGTCCCAGATAAATGACAGCGAAGGTCTCCTTGATCAGAAAGAAGTGAGAAACCATAGTGAGACTGTTAATTACAACCCATACCACGGCATTCCCTCGAGGCGATCTTGGTAACACTGTCACGAAGTCCATCACAACATCATTCCACTTCCACTCGTGAATGGGTAGTTGCTGTAAAAGCGCTATTGGTCACTGGTGCTCTGCCTTCACCTGCTGATAGGTAGAACATCTCATGACAAAACCAACAACATCACTCTTCATACTTGGCAACCAATACTGGCAGTGCAGATCATGATACATCTTGGTGATTCTAGGATGAACTTCCGAAACTGAGGAATGGATGTATCGCATCAGCTCCTTGCGTATATCTGTTGTCACCCATATCCGTTCCTAGAAACGCAAGACCTAATCCTCACCTAAAATTCATCTAGGAAGAAGGTCCCGTCCTGACACGCCTTCCCGTAGGACTAGGCCATCGGGGTCTGATAGCTGCCTCATTCAAACTCGGTCAAGAAGGGTAGAGGTAAAATCTATAGAATATAGAAAATTATTCCCCTGTCTATCATGAAACTCCTAATGTATTTCAGATAATAGAGCCATAAGATACCACTCGTTGATGGCCTCCTGAACTACCTATATCTCCTTCCTCCTGCTCAGTGCGTCTGCGATAATGTTGCATTTCCAAGGCATATAAGCAAGAATGAAATTGAAAGATTTTAGGTACTCCACCCACCTCCACTGTCTCAGATTCATGTGGCGGTGCGTGAAGATATACTGGAGGCTCTTGTCTTTAGTATATACCACAAAATTAACTCTTAGAAGATAATGTGTCAAAAAACACAAAGCATGAACAACTGTCGCCAACTCTAGGTCATGCGTAGGATAGTTCCTCTCATCTGGCCTCAATTATCAAGATCCATATGCAACAAGATGATCCTCCTGCATAATCACTTCTCTAATCCCAATGCCATATTCATCACAGAAAACTATATAACTCTTTCCCAACTCTGGAAAAACAAGAATCATTGCTGAAGTCAATCTCCCATTCAGCTCAAGAAAGGATGAATCGTTGGATTCTGACCAAACATACTTCACCCCATTCTTAGTCAAGATCTTCAATGGCGCTTCTAAGCGTGAGAAGTACAGTATAAACCACCTGTAGTAACCATCCATCCCTAAGAACCTCCATACCTTGAAGACATTCTTCGGATTCTCCCAGGTAATTACTGGTCTCACCTTCTCTCGGTCTACTGATACTCCTGTCCCTGAGATGACATGACCCAGGAAGTGAATCTTGTCCATCCAAAAGTAGCTCTTTGAGAGCTTACCAAATAACTGATGCTCCCTCAGTTTGGTCAAAATGATCTCAAGATGGTTGGCATGGTCGTGTCAAGTGTGAGAGTACACCAAGATGTCTTCAACAAAAACCACCACGAAATAATCCAAGTAAGGGCGGAAAACAATGTTCATCAGCACCTTGAAAACTACTAGCGTGTTTGTGAGAACAAACGGAATAACCATATACTCATACAAAACATACCTGCTCCGAAAGGCTGTAAGAGGTATATCAGATGGCCTAACACGCAACTGATGGTAGCTAGATCTCAAGTCGATCTTTGAGAACACTCTGGATCCTCAAATATGATGGAAGAGATCATCTATCTGTGGCAATGGATATCGGTTCTTAACCATCAACTGGTTCAGCTTACGATAATCCACACAAAGCCTAATGGTGTCGTATTCCTTCATCGCAAACAGGACAGGAAAACCCCAAGGAGAATTACTAGGTCGAATAAAGCCCCTTGCCTGCAACTCCTACAACTACTTCTTGAGCTCCTGAAACTCAGGTGTATCCATCCTATAAGGATTAATAGACACCAGTGCCCATCTTGGCACAAGATCGATAGAAAAGTGTACCTCTCACTCCAGAGGCAAACCTGAAAAGCCATCTAGAAAGACATATGGAAAGCGATTAACCACTATAGGAAAATCTATCGGAGAAGTCACATGGTCATCTAGTTATGAGCTAGCAATCTAGGCCATAACACCGCCCAACCAATGATGCTCTGGTCCTCCTCAACTCGCCTAGACATCCCATTCGCCCTTGTGAAGAAAAGATCTTCCCTTCGGTGATGTAAAAATCACCCTACGACGATAGAAATCAACAAAGGCCTAGAAGGGAACTAACCAGTCCATCACGAGAATGATATCATAGACTATCATTTCCAAAACATAGATACTCGAAGAAAAATGACACCAACCAACCTCAAGGGGGTAGTCTAATCACTACCACATGCTAGCAGTTCTATTTCCCAAGGGAGTGTCTAGCGTCATCATATCCTCAGAAGTATAAATAGTAAGTCTATGGCTTTCCATAGTATTCACAGAAATAAAGCTAAGAGAAGCTCCTACGTCGAAAAGTGAAGAGGCTAAAAATGAGGCTACTAAAATCGTACCTCAAACCGTGGAAGGTCCATGATCCTGCTCCTGATAAATATACTCTACCACAAAAGTCTGGCCTACCCTGCGGCCCGTGTAGCAGCCTGAGATCCCTGAGATGACCCTCCATGAGCCTAACCACTACGTCCACAGCCTTTACCCTAGCCTGAACGACCTAAATAACTCTAGTCCCCAGTCTGCTACGGAATTAGTAATCCTGCTCCTGTACGCGGAGTCGAAACTGATCCTCCTTCACTAGCCGCTGGAAGAAGAACCTTGTAGAAACACTACAGATGATAAATCTTGCCACATGATCGGCACTCCACTGGGTCTCTCAGGCACTGAGGCTTCTTGTGACCATTTTTCCCACACTTATAGCACACCACGTGGTTTTCAGAAGGAAGATGTCGTCTACTAGAAGAAATGCCTCACTTCCTCGAGTCTCCTCCTGTACACACTTACTGGCGCTTGTTGCCATCTAACTAAAAATATTCATCCTTAGAAGAGGATCCACCCCCATCCATAGTTCCAGTCTCCGTCAGGTTTCTCTCTATTTTAAACACCTGGTTGACTATCAGTGTAATAAAAGTCAACTAGAAGACATTCATCATGCCTCGCGAGCTTCCCTCTTCTCTCCAGAGGCGTCTCCAGGTGCTCGAAGATGGATATCATGGATTCTAGCCATGACTCCACATCCTGTAGTCCTCCCTCCCCAATGAACGTGGGAAGATGCTGTTGTTAAAAAACCCACATCAGCTCTTCCATAGATGGGGTAGGATGCTGAGCTCCAAGGAAGGTCTGAATGAACCTCATGAAACCCTCTCTGAACTAAGAATCAGCACCAATGTCTAGAATCACTATAGGTTCCATGTCCGGAATGATAGGTGGAACTACTGGTAGTCCCTAGTCTGCCATATCAGGCGTATGGTCTCTACCTGGTTCCTAACGTGCAACGGGAGGACGTCTTGGTGCCATAGCTATGAAAAGTCCAAAAACACACCTTCTTTAATGACGATCACTGTTGCAACATAATAGAGTAAAATGAAACATGAGGGAAAAAATTTAGAATTCTGGAAAAACATGATTACATAGCGTGTTAGTAACAATACACTGCGTGTTTTCGAGAAATTTTACCATGGGTGTGTACCTTGGCCTTACATGGTTGTGAAAACCATCCGGGTACACGACGTGTTCTCAAACTACACGTGCTGTAGTAACCCTTTTTCTCCCTGCCTGATCACTCCTACACGGCTAAGAACATGGTCTTTCCCTGTAGGAAACTACATGGAATGTTTTTCTACTACACAGCGTGTCCTCAAGATTTTTCCCCTATTCATTTTGTTAGTCACATAGACTGGTACACAGACCACTACTACACGACATTCCAACATGGTACACGGCGTGTTTCCCTGTGGATTTTCCCAACCCATGTATTCAGCTACACGGCATGGTCACATGGATCTCCTACGACAAAACTACTCAATGTGTTCAAAGCAATCACGGAGTGTAATAGACAAGCCTTACCTGCCCCATGTTTTTAGCGACACGACCTGACACACGACTGTCCCTACACTGCGTGTTCCAGATGGACATGGCGTGTACTTGAAGGAAACCCCCAAAACCTGTTCTTCATGACACGGCCAGATACTCAAGTCATACTACATGGTGTGTAAACTAGTACACTACATGTTCCTACAATAACTTTCACAACCCCGTGTACCTATCCACACAGTCAGTGACATGACTAAAAACTACATGGCGTGTATTCATGATGTACACACCATGTATTCTAGGTTTTTCTGGATAGTAGCCTAAGAACTGCACCGGAGCCCAGAAAACACTGAAAAACAAGCGTTAATCTGCCAAATTCCGATCCATGGGGTCCATTCTCCCCACGAATCTAATCTTGGCAACATAACAATGCATATAACAAGTAAACAATATAACAAACCCACGACCCATCAAATTCTGATCCTCTAGGGCTCATAACACCTCTAAGACCAATATTTGGCATCCATAATAAAGATGCTCTAATCAAATGATACCCTATCTACATTGAAGGTATTATACCATAGATGTTATCACTACATCATACATCGTCTATCACAATTTCTATCACATCAACATGAAAATTCTAATGCAACCTAGATGGCATGGAAAACTGAATGACATGTGATTTTCTAACAAGTGTCTATATGATGCATGAGATAGAATACCCTTATCTCATCAGGTTGCAAGAATCTAGAACAACAATCATATAAACAGTAATAGCAGAAAACAAGTACACCACCCAACGGTGAAATCAGGTAAACTGTAACATTTGGAAAACTTGAAAATTTCAACATTCGATGTAATCTGGCTTTTTCCCTGTACATGGGTTCTGGAACTCCCGCGCACAACTATTTACCATTTACCTATTCCATCCTATCACAGTCTAATGTCGCTAAACAGTAAGTCAATATAAAAGGAATGAAACTCTTCTAATACCACTTTGTAATGACCTGAATACGAATCCACTCAACTAGTGCCCCATACTCGGTTTTACACATGACCTCAAGCGTGTTTCCCCAAATGCCAGAGGCTATCGACTAGCAGCGAGGGACATGGTGAGTCATTGGGGAAACTATGAACTCATTTGGAAAGGTATACAAAGAAAACGAAATAACAGTCAATAGCGGAAGTAGTAAACAACATATAATAACTGAAACTAAAAAGGAAAAGCAATGTATAATATAAAAATTATGAAAATGATGCAGTAGGTAAAAGTATCTAAGGAAAGCCACAAGCACAACAACGTTCTGAAATACAACTGAGAACAAAGTATTAAAAGTAGACAGCAACTCCAGCAACATCGTAAGCTTAGGCTCGGTCCTATGCTCTCCAGCTCCAACCAAAAATCATGTACCTTAAGTAGAAGGGTCACAATACCTATCCAAACCTACAACCATATAACCTGGTTGGGCTGAAAGGTAGGACCCAAACAGGGTGTGATTCTAATCCCAGTATATAATCACCACAATATATGTGCCCTACTTTCAGTGATCAATTTAGAAAAAGTAAATGAAATGAATGTAGTAAAGAAACAAGAGTACACTATTTAAACAATCATAAAAATATCCATTCAAATTTATTTATTTATTTAATTCAATCATTTAATTATTGCCCATGAAATCTATAAATAACTCCATATTCCCAAAGAATAGAAAGGAACACAACAGGTATCACAACAGACTATCTAAACGACAAGCAGTACAAAACACAAGCTTATTCTTTGGCTTGGTGGACTCATCACAACCAACCAAACAATGTTCTCACTGACTCTCTAGGTGGCTCATACAGGTAGACCCCTGAATACAAGTAATCATACAAGGACATTGACACTCTAGGAAGCACTCACCGTCAATTCCCCAGTGGTCTTGCAACGATAGGTATAGACTCTCTGAGGAAGCACTTACATCTAATTCCCCCTATATTCTTGATACCTAACTAAGGAAACTCTGAGGAAGCACAAATTCTAATTCCTATAGGTCCTGCGAACGATACTTATTTATAACAGACTCTCTAGGGAAGTCCTTAATCATAAATTCAATCTTTATTCTTCCGCACCAGGTTCACATAGCCCAGAGCAGTCTAGTCATGCGTAGTCGACTATGAGAAACCCTATGTAAGTTAAAAAACTACATGACTAACATCTATAATGCATCAAAATCTTGTAAAAAGCAGAAAATACATGCAATCAAATATCTCAAGGTAGGAAATCAATTCAATAAGTTATGCCTCACAGGGAAACTAGGCCAAATGGTGATAAACAGCCAAAACAAGGGAAACACCCATGGGGTGATCCTAAAACATGCTAACAATCCATCATCAATCATTTAATAACAACAAATGTACAAGAAATCTAAGGTAGAAAAATATTTATGTTCAAAACACTAACCTGAGATACCCGATACATGGGAATCCGACACTTTTTGAACAAAAACTCAAAGACATTCAACGTAGTGCAAAAAACCACCTACCTCGATCCTAGGATATCAATATACTTGATGCTCAGACTGTGAATCAGCCTAGAATTGAGAAGATCTACAAAAACATCTAAAACGTTCAACCTTAGATAACTCACATAAGAGAAATAATCAGGAAATGTGGCCAATGAAGAACCAAGAACTCACCGCTGCGATTCTATTGCAACCGACAGTGTTTGATTTGGGTAACTGGTGACAGATCAACGACTCATAGAATATTCAGCATCCTTAGATGCTCTAGACGTAATTAGGCCATGAAGAAGATGAAAAAAAAGATTAGACACGACCCAGGCCCGTTTAATGAAAAAAAGAAAATTACACGAGCTGTACTTATTGAGAACACGGTGTGTACTCGCCTTTTCCGTACACCACATTAAGTGGCCTCCACATCACCCCTACACACCATGTTTGTGGCCCAGACACGGCCATCACACGGCCTTATGCAATATCAATGTACATATCATGTACTTATAAAGTACATAAAGTATACTTAGAAAATTTCCATATTTTCCTCTTTTCCCCAAAAACGACCAGAAAAGGATAAACATACCTAAAATGAAGATCTGAGATCTTACAATTCTCTCTGAAAGAGATCGATTTTGTATTTTTTGGATGAGGAATAATAGTAGTTGGACTCACTTAAATTATCCATTGTGGATTTATATAGGGGGATTACATCCAGTTCATGGTTTTTACCCCTACACTCATATAATGTGTTAGGTAGACACATCTGGGGGATACCAATTGAGAGACTCAATGAGCTCAGTTATCCACTATTCAAGCTCCATATGGATATTAAAAAGGTGGGTATCACATCATTTTTTAGTGGGTTCATATATCTACCAATGGTGTTATTGGTGGAGGATTTTATGGGATTCAACACATTGCCTTTGGTGGTTGATCCTGTTTTGGAGGATATGTTCCAATACATCCGACATCATTTTGGGTGGCCTAGAATGAATAAGAAAGTTGTGGAATGTGTTTCTTATTGTTTCCATTATTAGAAAGTTAATGATGAGAACCGGGTTCCACCAGGTTTCTCTTAACCCCTTGAGGTTCTTGAGTGGATGTGGTATGGGATAACAATGGACTTTGTTCTGGGATTTCCACATACGTCAAGGGGACACGATACTAATTGGGTGATCATTGAAGAACTCACCATGTTGGTCCACTTTATACCTATTTGGGAGATGTGTTTATTAGAGTGATTGGGAAGCCACTACATGTAGGAGATACTTTAGCTTCACAGTGTGACATTGAAGATTTTATTAGTTAATTATGCTTCATTCTCCTCCCGATATTGGAAGGGATTGAATGAGGCCTTTGGGAACTAGTTACACCTAAGATAAAAAATCCACCCTAAGAAATACATCAAGACGGATAGGACTATTCAGGTTCTAGAGGACATGACACAAACCTCCATCTTGAAAATTGGTCTTAGTGTGGATGACCACCTACCACTAGTGTAGTTTCCATAAAAAATATCTACCACTCCACCATTGGTATGGCACCATTCAAGACTCTGTATAGATGACCTTACAGGTCACTAGTTTGCTAGACTAACCCAAGAGAGTCAACACTCATCATCCCGGAGTTGGTGTGAGCTACTACTGAGAAGGTGAAGACCAACCATGAGTGGATGAAGACTACATAGAGAAGGAACATGTTGTATTATGACAAGAGATAGAGGCCTTTGGACTTCGAGGAGGGAGAAAATCTATTCCTTTGAATATCCCATCGACGTGGGTTGTGAAAATTTGTCTCAAGAAGAATGATATATCTGAGGGTCTTCATCCATTTTTAGAAACACTATAGTGTTGGAGAGGTGGTGTACCACCAAGATCTACCCCCGTAGTTGCACAATGTACATGATGTCATACTCGTGTCACCAATAATGAGGTACATTAATGACCCATCAAACGCCATAGACATGGGAGAGCATGAATTTGATGATGGGGAGATGTTTGCAGACAACATGGTGGAGATTTAGGATTAGTAAGAGAGGATCTTTTTGGGGTGATTGATTCCCTTAGTTCATGTCTAGTGGTTGCATGAGAATCTCTGAGAGGTAACCTAGGAGTAGGAGGCTCAGATTTGTGTGCAGTACCAACATCATTTTGAATATGTCTTCTTTTAGCTCTTTGGTTTTGTAAATATGTAATGTAGGGAGAATGTAATGTCACATAATTTTTCATGTATAATTTTACAATATTATATGGAATTATTTCGAGACGAGGTGGTGAGACAGTTTGAGAGTTTGAGGCCTTGTGTGTCTTAAAAAATGACTGAAAATGTTAAACATTTAAAAGCACGCATGATCAGTTCAACTATAAATGAGGAATTTCATTAAAATGGGTTCTCGTATCATAAAACCAAGGCCACCATTTTCTTCAGAGTAGATAATTTCTATTAGGAATTCACTAAGATCCACCGGTGTATGCTGACAGTGAAAGAATGTTTTCGGATGTAATACGAATAATCATATTTTAATAAATTTATTTTATTCGATGAAGTGATTTACTTTTTTAATGAATTTTTAGGGATATAGGGTTATCACCATAACAATTTAATTCTTATGATATTTAGGGGAGATAAAACCTATGGTGGATCCATCCATCGAATGACAAATAAAACATGGATTGAAGAACAATGTAACCTCGAATTCGTTAGATCAAGAAATAATGAACAATGATTATGTAGCTTCACTCTTCATCAATGATCATACCAAATAAAGGTAGTTAATATGTTTTAATTTTGTCTTTATCCCATTAATTATTCCTACAATTAATGTGAATCGATTGATGAACAGATTGATTCCTGACTCGTGCATATTTTTGGGATGGGATTATATTTTTGGGATTTTATTATCAAGGATTGTTTGTGTAGATCTTCATTTGTTTTCATGCTCATTTCTATATAGTGGATCATGTCTAGAATGAACTAATGAGATGGTTCATTAACCAGGTTCTTCCATGTTCTTTTATTCCCATGATGTTCTTCATATTCATCGCGTTCTTTGTGGATGTTGAAAGAAGTGATTGTTGCACCTTTATTTTGTGGCACAACGATTCAAGAATGAAGATTGGACATCAAGAAGACATAGATAAGGTGAAAAAGATACTATGTGGTGTGATTCGGAGAAGATTGTGGTGTACTGTGGCATAGGTGGTGGTTCATGGAGGATGTCGAGGCATCAAATAAAGTTATTCTAGGGTGGAGGTGGTGCAAATCGTGGGGGGAAGCCTGGGCGGACGGTAAGGCAGATGACGATGTTCCATTACAAACATGCGGTGAGGTAGATGATGAGACATTGGAAGGGCCACTAGTGGATGCAGAATGTGACATGATGGGAGGGCTGCGTGGGAGCCCATGATGTTGAAGATGTCATAGGTAGGTGGAGCGCGCATGACACGTGTGAACTGGGCGGACTGACCACGTGGGACGTGGTGAGACACATCGATGGCCAAGTTGGTATGCAATCAGGGGGACTATGATAGGAAGATAGGACATACCACATGCATGTAGGTCCATCCATGGGATACAAGCCACAAAAGGTGGCCCCGTGTGATGGGTTAGGTGGCCCAGTGGGCTAGGCAGGATTGAGTCTGATAGGTCAGGATAGGTCGGGCCCAGAAGACTGATCCGGTTATAGTGGGGTCAGATGACTTGTTTAGGTCGAGTGGCTAAACTGGTTCGGGTTGGGATTGGTGGGTCAGGCAGACCTGGACTAAAATTAGGTCATATAAAACCGCCATATCTTTCAAAACGTTTGTCCGATTGATGAGCCATCTACAACGTTGGTACCCTTACATTGAGATTATACATATGATACCAATGTTGGTTCTTAACTGATAAATATTTCCAATGAAACATGTCATTTTATATGGTCATTACTCATGGTCAAGGGACATCTAGTGTGCCTACTACTCACCTTGAACCCTCCTCTTTAATTTTAATTGATTCTATCATTCACCATAACATGGATGTATTTTATTAGGGTTCTTTCCATTATCGTTCCCCTGATGGATTTATGGTATCATTTCCTACTCACATGAGTATGATCCCATATGTATACATCATGGATAATTTTTTTGGATACCCATGATATGGTCGGTGCGAGATCCTTTATTAATCATCGTGCGTAGGTAGAGTTATTGGTATTGGTGCGACCAATCCTAACAAACACAGAGCCTCTACTTAGTGGGTAAAGCCAGATGGAGTTGCTATTTTCAATCCATGGACATGGATGTGTTCCTCCACTGATGTACCATCTCACTCTTTAGATCGATCAGAATATCTCTTTTTTGGTAGTTCTTGACGAATAGTACTTATCTAACAGTTGTCAGTAGGGATATCGGATTCAATAGTTTGATGTCTCGGATGTGGGGATTGTGTTATCATTAGACTGAATCCCTATTTGTTTTATGAGTAGTAAGTGTCTTATCTCTTAACTATGTGTCTTGGTTTGTTCATATCTAGATACTTTTGTTATTTGATATATACATATACTTGTGTAGAGATGAGTTTACCTTTCCTTTGTGTATTACTTTGTGGTTTCGGGGTGTCCTAGTGGGAATTGTTATAGTCACCCATTTATTGTATTTTTCCACACGTTTCATGTCTTGTGTAGCTGAGTGACCATTTTATAGAGTCCATGATGGAGTCCGACTGAAAGGATCTATGTGAGATCAGATAGGACAAGGTGTTTCTACCACCTAAGATAATATCCCCAGTACCATGCCCTCGGGTGGGATCTGGTAGGGTTTTCTATCGCTGAGTTTCTGGAAGATGATTGAAGATTTTTTCTGGTGGGATTTTATTCTGTCCTAGTTTACCTTCTAGTAATTTCACTGTTGTACTCTGGTTATGGGATATAGTGGTTTCCACTCATGGTTTTTCCAAGTTATTTTAATATTCAGAATTATTGGGATGGGATATGTGTGTGTGAATAAAGGTACTAAGTCAATGCCTCACATGTTAGTGAGATGCATACTCAGTGCTAGTTGTAACACACCAAACTTCCATGGTATGCTTCTCTTTGAATAATACAATAGTGTGTGTTGTACGCAACATCGAGTTTTAACACACACTACAACCAATAAAACTTGCCGTTATGAATAGTAATACCCACTTTTTAAATTTTATAAATTTTATCTTTGAAAATGGACTTCATTTTTGGATTTGGAATATCGAAATTATCTTATGGTGAATTGTTTGAATATTTCTAAAAACATTCAATTTTTGATGAATAGTGAAAAACAATAAGTTATAGTTTAAAACCGAATTTTTATTTAAATAATTATTTATATTATTTAAAATTATTTTATGTCAAAATAGATACAAAATACTTATATAATTTCAATGTAATTCACTGGAGTCTGTTTATAATCATTTTAGATTTATAAAAATTTTATTGAACTTTTCACCGTCTTATACCCATCTCCTAGGACAATTTTCAAATTCACACAAAACATAATTATACTGATTCTTTGAGTGGAATTACGAAAATCCGAGAGACACAATTAATATCAAGGAGAAAATTTTGGTTCAATAAGATAAAAATAATTTTTGGTGAATAGTAACTTTTTTACTTTTATTTACCACGGTTAAATGTAAATAGAGTAATTAAGGGTAAAAATGATACTATTATTACCCTAACACATGTCCTAATTATATTGAATAAGTATAAATCGATGAAAAAAACATTAGGAATAAAATATGAACTTTTTTGGTCCACTTGGATTAGATTAGGATATTTATTATTATCTAATTCAAAGAAGAGTTAAAAGAGTCAAAATCAAAGTTTAATAACTATAATATATTAAATAATGGGTCATACATAAGAAAAATCTGATTATAAATATTCATAATAAATAGAAATAGATTTCCTACATAATGGTATTTTATTTATAATTTTTAGACTTTAAATAATTTAATTTAATTCTGACACCATGATGATGCAGTAATTACCTCATTAGTGAAATAATAAAATAATTGATATTATAAATATCCAAATAAATATAATTTGAGTATATTTATGATTTTTAATAATTTTATAGGTTAATGTGACATGTTAGTATTGCTTAAATGAATTTTGTTCAAATTAATAAATTGGATAATACTTTTAAAAAATAAATTATTAAATATTGTCAAAATTTACATAAAGGAGTTTTTAAAACAAATAATATATTATTAATTGATATTCAATTCATAAAAATATAAGGTTCGGAAAATTGACATATATAATGATAGGTATATCATTAATGAACCACTTTGGGTTCTCATGGAAGTATATGGAATGTTTATTAACTATATAATTCAAAAATACAAAGAGACATGGTAAATACCAAACTATTTAACTAAGAGTAAAATTAGAAATATAAAGTTAATGTAGTGACTGAAACCTATATATAACCTATTGGTTGCATGGTTTTTGACCCATCCCCACCTTAACCTTTAAATAATCCACTTTGGAGCCATTAGAAACCGAATATTAACTAATTATAAAATAATATTTTTATCTTTTTCAAAGGTGTCCTTCACCCCTCTTATAAAAGGGCACCCCCTTATCTCAAATTAATACCTAAAAATCCTTTTAGTTCTGCCAAACCCTACCCAAATAACCTCTAAACATCCCTCAATTCATCCTAAAGGCCTTCCATTATCCAGAAATCCATCTTATGGAGCCCTTTTGTTCAAATCAAAAAGGATGACCCCGAAGAAGAGGTAATGTTTTCACCACCCTATTTCAAGTTCCTTTCTTCTTCCACTTCTTATTTCATTGTTATTTCAATTCTAAAATAATAACACCAGTATCTTCTATATACTGTGAAGTTATTATAAATATGGTACAACCATATTCATTATTCTATCCATCATTTGAATGACATGTCACCATACGCGTGTACGTACAACTTACTGTCACAACCTCGTGGGGTAATGGTTGTTCAAAATATTATTATTTTGATGGGTATGATAATGAAGTGTAATTGAATTAAATAATAAATATAAAAATATAATTATAATTTATATATGATATACCATCCAACTATATATTATTTTAATATAAGAAGAATGATATTATCGCTTGTGCGTATGTACGGACTGCCTTCTCCATGAACACAACGAGATTCATTCCCAATCTTATCCATTAAAGTATAAATCTCATTTGATGATTAAAAATAATGTTTAAGGACTTGATATAATTCTATATTTTAATCATATACAACCTATCCATAATAAACATGGTTAATGTAAAAAAACATATAAAAGAAAACGAGTATGTTAACACCCCAAACAACAATTATACTAAGATATTATTAACAAAGCAATGTTAAAAGATCATTTAAGATATCATTTTAATTTATATTTTTCTTGTATAATTTAACAATAATAATTTTACCATTATACATTTGGTTAACCTACCCTCAACCAATGAAAAGTACAAGGTATGGGTTTATTTCACAATCTATTCATTATCTGAGATTGTTTATATGTAATTATCAACTTGGACTTTAGTATCATCCACATACATGTTTATTAAAAATGTATTTCAAAACATTATTAATATTTTATAGAATATGGGTTAATGTAATTTATAGTATTGATTGACTTTTTATAATATGTTTATAAAGGAATCGTTTCATCATTTTCTAAACAAGATCCTTTTTAACCTTTTCGACAGAATTAAGGTAAGAATGTTTTTTAACTTATAAGGAGGGAGAGGATATTTTCCACCATTACACAATCACTGAAGCTTCCCTTACAAGCTTATAAGTATATTTTCAATGTAAATGTTTTCTTTTATAATTATTTTACTTTTAAATGATTTCAAAAAAGAGATATTTCTCTCAAATATTTTTTATTTCATCTATGTCAACATCCTTTGATGGATTATAATTTTATTTGAAGTTGATTTATTATGATACAAAACTTCCATATTGTATTGAAGGTTTTGTGATATGTTTTACTGTGGATGTGTTATTATTATTCCATTTATGGTTTATGGAGAAAGTATTGACATTTCATATGATATTTTTTATACGCATGTTTATGTTATGTTTAAACCTATTCATATGAGGAATGAATTGGACTTAGTAAGTTACGGGTGGAACCTGCTATAGCTCCTCGATGAATCGGTAGGTCTCATGAGACAAAATATTGTCTTGCAACAAGGTATTGACAAAATCTTATTTGTAGTATTGGAACAAGGGCTTGACTATGTGGTTATGATAGTATGGCATTATGCATTCCATCATTATGAAAGTGGTTATTGATATTGCATTTGATTATTGGATTAAGAAAATATCCATATGAATAATTAAATGGAATTATTTCATTTTATTTCTTCCATATTATGCTGATGTTCAACATTAAAAGGCTTTTGTTTTAGTTATACATTTCCTTAAATGTTTATTCTTATTTATGAATGTTTTCCCTATATTGTTATCCTTACTAAGAATCTAAGCTCACCACTTTCTATGTTTTATGTTTCCCAGGATATGAAGATGTATTTTATGATTGACATGCACGGATAGTCAGATGGGATATGATTGTTGTATATGGAGACTATGTTGTTGTAATTTTTTACTTTTTATGTAATGAAAAACTTATGAATGTATCTAGTGTTTCCATGGATAGACTTGATCATTTGTGATCATGCCTATGTTATTTAATAATGCACAGACTCTAGGTAACTGGGGTTGGGGCATTATAGTTGGTATCAGAGAAAGTTTAGTACAACCCTTGGAATCAACATTTATATATACATGGATTAGATCAATAGCCCAAAGATAGACTTTGAGGATTATTATAGAACAATTTCATATAATTTTGGTACTGTAGAGATTTTATGAGTTTTTTAAGCAATAAATCCATGTATGTATACGAACAGGTTGGCACAAATGTACCTAGGTGTAAAACATGAAAACACCACTTTGAGATAGACTACAATGAGAACTGGTGCACAACAACAGGCCTTGTTGCACTCTTGGTTACGACACTCCAATGGGATATGCTTAGGATAATTCTAATTTTCATTACAAACCATTATGAAGGGTTTATGAGTATTTACATTCTCAATGAAAACATTTTTATGATAATGGATTTTATAATTAAACTGTTAAATTTATGTTAAGTGTTTTACAAGTTTGGATTTATGTATTGCGATTTATAAACTAATCTAGTGTATGCCATTGTTTAGAAATGGTGCCTAGTTAAAGGAATGGAAACCATATCAATTCACGCACTCCATATAGGGATTTCCCTCCTACTCAAGATAATTATAGTGGAGCTGGTGATGAAACTTGTGCTAATTAGCTAATCACCATACTGGAAAAACTCACTCTGGTTATGAAAAATAACCTTACCCGTATAAAGCTCCCAGATCCACAACGTGGAGGATCAATGTTATATCCCTTCATGAGGAAAAAACCACCAACATTCAATGGGGGTAAAAATACACTAGTAGCTGAGAAATGGATAACTTCTTTAGAGAAAATATTCCACGCCTTGGGGAGTAGTGAGAGGGAAAAAGCTGTCATGGCACTTAACCACCTCACTGGAGATGCTGATCAATGGTGGTCATTGATTGAAAACATGAAGGAATATTATGAAGTATAAAATATTTAATGGAGGGAGTTAAAAAATATTTTCGTAGAAAAATACTTTCCTCATGACCATCAATCAAATATGGGAAGATAATTTTTGAGTCTGAGGCAAAAGGAGGATGAGAATGTTTAAAATTATGATTCTATCTTTACAAGATTATCAATTCATGTTGCAGATTATATACATAACCCAAGAAGTAAGATTGATCGTTTATTTGATGTGTTAAAACCATTTCCCCATTGAGCATTAGTCTCACGATCCTTCTCTATATACGAATATATTGTCTCATGTGCTATCAAGACAGAAAAATAATTATCTAAGTGCTATGAATTTAGAGAAAAGAAAGAGAAAAAGAGATCTGCTGATCACTCTGGAAATGGAAATAAGGGGAATAATGGAGAAGTTGAATATCTATACTACATTAAATGTGGGAATAAACACCCAGGTACTTTCTTAAAAAGAATGGGAGTTTGTTACAGGTGTGGTGGAAAAGGCCACCATGCTCTTGATTTCAAGGGGTAGAAAGAAGCTACAGATGTTCAATGCTACAATTTCATGGAGATGGGACATTATGAAAATTAATTTCCTAAGATTTAGGGAAACATACCTCAAAAAAGGAAAAGGGATCAAGGACAAGCTTATGCTATCACTACTACTGAGGTAGAAGCTCTGAAAGACATGGTGGTAGGTAATTTAATGGTTTCCTCAAGTTTAGCCAATGGTTTATTTGATTCTAGATCATCGCATTATTTCAAATCTTCCCAGTTTTCTAAGAAAATTAGATACGTCCAATTTTTTTTAACATGTGAGTTTTCAGTTAATACTCTTAAGAGAAGTATCATCACAACAAAGTTTTGTGAATTATTTCCCATTATAGCATATAAATGTTCTTTATCTGCTGATCTCATCACCAAACCTATGACTGAGTTTGATATAATCATCGGTATGGATTAGATTTTAGACTATGATGTGAATATTTATTTAAAGAATAAAGAGGTTACGATTTTTTATGATGATGATAACGAAAACCTTATCTTTAGAGTAGAATCGTCACCACATAATTATTATATAGATCCTACCCTAGTAGCTCAACTAAATTCAATTATTGCGTAGGAAGAGAATGAAATGTCTGTGGGTGAGGAAATGAATGTTAAAATAGAGGATGTACCTATTGTGAGAGAATATGTTGATGTGTTTTTAGAAGATTTACCTGGACATCCACCAGAATGATAAATTGAGTTTTCCATTGATTTAATTCCTAGATCAAGGCCCATATTGAAGACCCCTTATATAATGGCCATTGTGGAATTAGAGGAACTAAATAAAAAACTATAAGAATTGAGTATTAAGGGATTTATTCACTCTAGTGTTTCTCAATGGGGTGCCCCTATCCTTTTTGTTAACAAGAAAGATGGATCTATGAGGTTATGTATCTACTACAGGGAAATCAAAGCTATAACAATAATGAACAAGTATCCCCTACCTCGAATTGATGATTTATTTGACCAATTGAATGGAGCTCAATAAATTTCAAAGATTGAACTTCGATCTGGACACCATCAGTTGTGCTTGAAGAAGGAAGACATTCCGAAGATAGAATTTCGAACCAGGCACGGGCATTGCGAGTTTACATTAATGCATTTTGGGATGACTAATGCAGCCTCTGTTTACAGGGATCTATTGAACACAATTTTCAAGGAATATCTTGATTAATTTTTATATTTATTTAATGAATTTTTGGGGATATAGGGTTATCACCATAACCATTGAATTCGTATGATATTTAGGGGAGATAGAACCTATGGTGGATCCATCCATCGAATGACAAATAAAACTTTGATTGAAGAATAATGTAACCTCGAATTCGTTAGATCAAGAAATAATGAACAATGATGATGTAGCTTAACTATTCATCAATGGTCATTCCAAATAAAGGTAGTTAATATGTTTTAATTTTGCCTTTATCACATTATTTATTCCTACAATTAATGTGAATCGATTGATGAACAAATTGATTCCTGACTCGTGCATATTTTTGGGATGGGATTATATTTTTGGGATATTATTAACGAGGATTGTTTGTGTAGATATTCATTTGTTTTCATGCTCATTTAAATATAATGGATCATGTCTAGAATGAACTAATGAGATGGTTCATTAACCAGGTTCTTCCATGTTCTTTTATTCCAATGATGTTCTTCATATTCATCACGTTCTTTGTGGATGTTGAAAGAAGTGATTGTTGCACCTTTATATTGTGGCACAACAATTCGAGAATGAAGATTGGACATCAAGAAGACATAGATAAGGTGAAAAAGATACTATGTGGTGTGATTCGGAGATGATTGTGGTGTACTGTGGCATAGGTGGTGGTTCATGGAGGAAGTCGGGGCATCAAATAAAGTTATTCTAGGGTGGAGGTGGTGCAAATCGTGGGGGGCAGTCTAGGAGGACGGTAAGAAAGATGACGATGTTCCATTACATACATGCGGTGAGGTAGATGATGAGACATTGGAAGGGCCAACAGTGGATGCAGAATGTGACATGATGGGAGGGCTGCGTGGGAGCCCATGCTGTTGAAGAGGGCATATGCAGGTGGAGTGCGCATGACACGTGTGGACTGGGCGGACTAACCACGTGGGACGTGGTGAGACACATCGATGGCCAAGTTGGTATGCAATCAGGGGTACTATGATAGGAAGATATGACATACCTCATGCATGTAGGGCCATCCATGGGATACAAGCCACAAAAGGTGGCCCTCGTGTGATGGGTTAGGTGGCCCAGTGGGCTAGGCAAGATTGAGTCCGATAGGTCGGGATAGGTCGGGCCCATAAGACTGATCGAGTTATGGTGGGGTCAGATGACTTGTTTAGGTCAAGTGGCTGAACTGGTTTGGGTCGGGATTTGTGGGTCAGGCAGACCTGGACTAAAATTAGGTCATATAAAACCGCCATATCCTTCAAAACGTTTGTCCAATTGATGAGCCATCTACAACGTTGGTACCCTTACATTGAGATTATACTTATGATACCAATGGTGGTTCTTAACTGATAAATATTTCCAATGAAACATGTCATTTTATATGGTCATTACTCATGGTCAAGGGACATATAGTGTGCCTACTACTCACCTTGAACCCTCCTCTTTAATTTTCATAGATTCTCTCATTCACCATATCATGGATATATTTTATTAGGGTTCTTTCCATTATCGTTCCCCTGATGGATTTATGGTATCCTTTCTTACTCACATGAGTATGATCCCATATGTATACATCATGGATAATTTTTTTTGGAAACCCATGATATGGTCGGTGCGGGATCCTTTATTAATCATCGTGCATAGGTAGAGTTATTGGTATTGGTGAGACCAATCCTAACAAACACAGAGCCTCTACTTAGTGGGTAAATCCAGATGGAGTTTCTGTTTTCAATCCATGTACATGGATGTGTTCCTCCACTGATGTACCATCTCTCTCATTAGATCGATCAGAATATCTCTTTTTTTGGTAGTTCTTGACGAATAGTACTTATCTAACAGTTGTCAGTAGGGATATCAGATTCAATAGTTTGATGTCCCGGATGTGGGGATTGTGTTATCATTAGACTGAATCCTTATTTGTTTTATGTGCGGTAAGTGTCTTATCTCTCAACTATGTGTCTTGGTTTGTTCATATCAAGATACTTTTGTTATATGATATATACATATACTTGTGTAGAGATGAGTTTACCTTTCCTTTGTGTATTACTTTGTGGTTTCAGGGTGTCCTAGTGGGCATTGTTATAGTCACCCATGCATTGTCTTTTCCCACATGTTTCATGTCTTGTGTAGCTGAGTGACCATTTTATAGAGTCCATGATGAAGTCAGACTGAAAGGAGCTATGTGAGATCAGACAAGACAAGGTGTTTCTACCACCTAAGATAATATCCCCAGTACCATGCCCTCAGGTGGGATCTGGTAGGGGTTTCTATTGCTATGTTTCCGGATGATGATTGAAGAGTTTTTCTGGTGGGATTTTATTCTGTCCTAGTTTACCTTCTAGTAATTTCACTGTTGTACTCTGGTTATGGGATATAGTGGTTTCCACTCATGGTTTTTCCAAGTGATTTTAATTTTCAGAATTATTGGGATTGGATATGTGTGTGTGCATAAAGGTACTAAGTCAATGCATCACATGTTAGTGATATGCATACTCAGTGCTAGTTGTAACACACCAAGCTTCCATGGTATGCTTCTCTTTGAATAATACAATAGTGTGTGTTGTACGCAACATCGAGTTCTAACACACACTACAACCAATCAAACTTGTCGTTATGAATAGTAATACCCACTTTTTAAATTTTATAAATTTTATCTTTGAAAATGGACTTCATTTTTTGATTTGGAATATCGAAATTATCTTATGGTAAATTTTTTGAATATTTCTAAAAACATTCTATTTTTGATGAATAGTGAAAAATAATAAGTTATAGTTTAAAACCGAATTTTTATTTAAATAATAATTTATTTTATTTAAAATTATTTTATGTCAAAATAGATACATAATACCTATATAATTTCAATGAAATTCACTGGAGTCTGTTTATAATCATTTTAGATTTATAAAAATTTTATTGAACTTTTCACCGTCTTATACCCATCTCCTAGGACAATTTGAAAATTCACACAAAACATAATTATACTACTTCTTTGAGTGGAATTACAAAAATCCAAGAGACATGGTTATTATCAAGGAGAAAATTTTGGTTCAATAGATAAAAATAATTTTTGGTGAATAGTAACTTTTTTACTTTTATTTACCACGGTTAAATGTAAATAGAGTAATTAAGGGTACAAATGATACTATTATTACCCTAACACATGTCCTAATTATATTGAATAAGTATAATTCGATGAGAAAACCTTAGGAATAAAATATGAACTTTTTTGGTCCACTTGGATTAGATTATGGCATTTATTATTATCTAATTCAAAGAAGAGTTAAAAGAGTTAAAATCAATGTTTAACAACTATAATATTTTAAATAATGGGTCATACATAAGATAAATCTGATTATAAATATTCATTATAAATAGAAATAGATTTCCTACATAATGTTATTTTATTTATAATTTGTAGACTTTAAATAATTTAATTTAATTCTCACACCATGATGATGCAGTAATTACCTCATTAGTGAAATATTAAAATAATTGACATTATAAATATCAAAATAAATATAATTTGAGTATATTTATGAATTTAACTAATTTTATAGGTTAAAGTGACATGTTAGGATTGCTTAAATGAATTTTGTTCGAATTAATAAATTGGATAATACTTTTAAAAAATAAATTATTAAATATTGTCAAAATTTACATAAAGGAGTTTTTAAAACAAATAATATATTATTAATTGATATTCAATTCCTAAAAATACAAGGTTCGGAAAATTGACATATATAATGATAGGTATATCATTAATGAACCACTTTGGGTTCTCTTGGAAGTATATGGTATGTTTATTAACTATATAATTCAAAAATATAAAGAGACATGGTAAATACGAAACTATTTAACTAAGAGTTAAATTAGAAATATAGAGATAATGTAGTGACTGAAACCTATATATAACCTATTGGTTGCGTGGTTTTTGACCCATCCCCACCTTAACCTTTAAATAATCCACTTTGGAGCCATTAGAAACCGAATATTAACTAATTATAAAATAATATTTATAGCTTTTTCAAAGGTGTCCTTCACCCCTCTTATAAAAGGGCACCCCCTTATATCAAATTAATACCTTTAAATCCTTTTAGTTCTGCCAAACCCTACCCAAATATCCTCTCAAAATCCCTCAATTCATCATAAAGGCCTTCCATTAGTCAGAAAGCCATCTTATGGAGCCCTTTTGTTCAAATCAAAAAGGATGACCCCGAAGAAGAGGTAATGTTTTCACCACCCTCTTTCAAGTTCCTTTCTTCTTCCACTTCTTATTTCCTTGTTATTTCCATTCTAAAATAATAACACCAGTATCTTCTATATAATGTGAAGTTATTATAAATATGGTACAACCATATTCAGTATTCTATCCATCATTTGAATTACATGTCACCATACGTGTGTACGTACAACTTACTGTCACCACCTCGTGGGGTAACGGTTGTTCAAAATATTATTATTTGGATGGGTATTATAATGATGTGTAATTGAATTAAATAATAAATATAAATATAAAATTATAATTTATATTGATATACCATCCAACTATATATTATTTTAATATAAGAAGAATGATATTATCGCTTGTTCGTATGTACGGACTACCGTCTCCACGAACACAATAAGATTCATTCCCAATCATATCCATTAAAATATAAATCTCATTTGATGATTAAAAATAATGCTTAAGGACTTGATATAATTATATATTTTAATCATATACAACCTATCCATAATAAACATGGCTTATGTAAAAAAACATATAAAAGAAAACGAGTATGTTAACACCCCAAACAACGATTATACTAAGATATTATTAACAAAGCAATGTTAAAAGATCATTTAAGATATCATTTTAATTTATATTTTTCTTATATAATTTAACAACAATAATTTCACCATTATACATTTAGTTAACCTACCCTCAACCAAGGAAAAGTACAAGGTACGGGTTTATTTCACAATCTATTCATTATCTCAGATTGTTTATACGTAATTATCAACATGGACTTCAGTATCATCCACATACATGTTTATTGAAAATGTATTTGAAAACATTATTAATATTTTATAGAATATGGGTTAATGTAATTTATAGTATTGATTGACTTTTTATAATATGTTTATAAAAGAATCGTTTCATCATTTTCTAAACAAGGTCCTTTTTAACCTTTTCGACAGAATTAAGGTAAGAATGTTTTTTTAACTTATATGGTGGGAGAAGATATTTTCCACCATTACACAATCACTGAAGCTTCCCTTACAAGAATATAAGTATATTTTCAATGTAAATGTTTTATTTTATAATTATTTTACTTTTAAAGGATTTCAAAAAAGAGGTATTTCTCTCAAATAGTTTTTATTTCATCTATGTCAACATCCTTTGATAGATTATAAGTTTATTTGAAGTTGATTTATTATGATACAAAAGTTCCCTATTGTATTGAAGGTTTTGTGATATGTTTTATTGTGGATGTGTTATTATTATTCCATTTATGGTTTATGGAGAAAGTATTGACATTTCATAGGCTATTTTTTATACGAATGTTTATGTTATATTTAAACCTATTCATATGAGGAATGCATTGGACTTAGTAAGTTACGGGTGGAACCTGCTATAGCTCCTCGACGAATCGGTATGTCTCATGAGACAAACTATTGTCTTGCAACAAGGCCTTGACAAAATCTTACTTGTAGTCTTGGAACAAGGCCTTGACTATGTGGTTATGATAGTCTGGCATTATGCATTCCATCATTATGAAAGTGGTTATTGATATTGCATTTGATTATTCGATTAAGACAATATCCATGTGAATAATTAAATGGAATTATTTAATTTTATTTCTTCCATATTATGCTGATGTTCAACATTAAAAGGCTTTTGTTTTAGTTATACATTTCCTTAAATGTTTATGCTTATTTATTAATTTTTTCACTATATTGTTATCCTTACTAAGAATCGGAGCTCACCACTTTCTATGTTTTATGTTTCCCAGGATATAAAGATGTATTTTAGGATTGACATGCACGGATAGTCAGATGGGATATGAGTATTGTATATAGAGATTATGCTGTTGAAATTTTTCACTTTTTATGTAATGGAAAACTTATGAATGTATCTAGTGGTTCCATGGATAGACTTGATCATTTGTGATCATGCCTATGTTATTTAATAATGCACCGACTCTAGGTAATTGGGATTGGGGCATTATAGTTGGTATCAGAGAAAGTTTAGTACAAACCTTGGAATCAACATTTATATATACATAGATTTGAGAAATAGCCCTAAGATAGACTTTGAGGATTATTATAGAACAATTTCATATAATTTTGGTACTGTAGAGATTTTATGAGTTTTTTAAGCAATAAATCCATGTATGGATACGAACAGGTTGGCACAAATGTACCTAGGTGTAAAACACGAAAACACCACTTTGAGATAGACTACAATGAGAACTGGTGCACAACAACGGGCCTTGTTGCACTCTGGGATACGACACTCCAATGGGATATGCTTAGGATAATTCTAATTTTCATTACAAACCATTATGAATGTTTTATGAGTATTTACATTCTCAATGAAAACATTTTTATGATTATGGATTTTATCCATAAACTGTTAAATTTATGTTAAGTGTTTTACTAGTTTGGATTTATGTATTGTGATTAATAAACTAATCTAGTGTATGACATTATTCAGAAATGGAGCCTAGTTGAAGGAATGGAAACCGTATCAATGAACACACTCCATATAGGGATTTCCCTCCTACTGAAGATAATTATAGTGGAGTTGGTGATGAAACTGGTGCTAAATAGCTAATCACCATACTGGGAAAACTCACTCTAGTTATGAAAAATAACCTTACCCATAGAAAGCACCCAGATCCACAACGCGGAGGATCAATGTTTTATCCCTTCATAAGGAAAAAACCACCAACATTCAATGGGGGTAAAAATACACTAGTAGCTGAGAAATGGATAAATTATTTAGAGTAAATATTCCACGCCTTGGGGAGTAGTGAGAGGGAAAATGTTGTCATGGCATTTAACCGCCTCACTTGAGATGTTGATCAATGGTGGTCATTGATTCAAAACATGAAGGAAGATTATGAAGTATAAAATATTGAATGGAGGGAGTTAAAAAATATTTTCATAGAAAAATACTTTCCTCATGACCATCAATCAGATATGGGAAGACAATTTTTGAGTCTGAGGAAAAAGGAGGATGAGAATGTTTAAAAGTATGAGTCTATCTTTACAAGATTATCAAGGCATTTTGCAGATTATATACATAACCCAAGGAGTAGGATTGATCATTTATTTGTTGTGTTAAAAACCATTTCTCCATTGAGCATTAGTCTCACAATCCTTCTCTATATACGAATATATTGTCTCATGTGCTATCAAGACAGAAAATTAATTATCTATGTGCTATGACTTTAGAGAAAAGAAAGAGAAAAAGAGATCTGCTGATCACTCTGGAAATGGAAATAAAGGGAATAATGGAGAAGTTGAATATCTATACTACATTAAATGTGGGAATAAACAACCTGGTACTTTCTTAAAAAGAATGGGAGTCTGTTACAAGTGTGGTGGAAAAGGCCACCAAGCTCTTGATTTCAATGGGATGAAATAAGCTACTGATGTTCAATGCTACAATTTCATGGAGATGGGACATTATGCAAATTAATTTCCTAAGCGTTAGGGAAACGTACCCCAAAAAAGGCAAAGGGATCAAGGACAAGCTTATGCTATCACTACTGTTGAGGTAGAAGCTCCGAAAGACATAGTGGTAGGTAATTTAATGGTTTCCCCAAGTTTAGCTGATGCTTTATTTGATTCTAGATAATCGCATTATTTCATATCTTCCAAGTTTTCTAAGAAAATTAGATACTTCCAATTTTATTTAACATGTGAGTTTTCAGTTAATACTCTTAAGAGAAGTATCTTCACAACAAAATTTTGTGAATTCTTTCCCATTAGAGTATATAAATATTCTTTATCTGCTGATCTCATCACCAAACCTATGATTGAGCTTGATATAATCCTCGGTATGGATTGGATTTTAGACTATGATGTGAATATTTATTGAATGAATAATGAGGTTACGATTTTTATGCTGATGATAATGAAAACCTTATCTTTAGAGTAGAATCGTCACCACATAATTCTTATATAGATCCTACCCTAGTAGCTCAACTAAATTCAATTATTGCGGAGGAAGAGAATGAAATGTCTGTGGGTGAGGAAATGAATGTTAAAATAGAGGATGTACCTATTGTGAGAGAATATGTTGATGTGTTTTTAGAAGATTTACCTGGACATCCACCAGAATGATTAATTGAGTTTTCCATTGATTTAATTCCTAGATCAAGGCCTATATTGAAGACCCCTTATATAATGGCCATTGTGGAATTAGAGGAACTAAATAAACAACTATAATAATTGAGTATTAAGGGATTTATTCACTCTAGTGTTTCTCAATGGGGGGCCCCTGTCGTTTTTGTTAAGAAGAAAGATGGATCTATGAGGTTATGTATCTACTATAGGGAAATCAATGCTATAACAATAATGAAAATGTATCCCCTACCTCGAATTGATTATTTATTTGACCAATTGAATGGAGCTCAACAAATTTCAATGATTGAACTTCGATCTGGATAACATCAATTGTGCTTGAAGAAGGAAGACATTCCGAAGATAGCATTTCGAACCAGGTACGGGCATTGCGAGTTTACAGTAATGCATTTTGGGATGACTAATGAAGCCTCTGTTTATAGGGATCTATTGAACACAATTTTTAAGGAATATCTTGATGAGTTTTTACATTTATTTATTGAGTATATCTTGGTATACTCCATAATCTATGAAGATAATTAAAATCACTTGCGCATTTTCCTGAAGACTCTTAGAAGGCATGAATTATATGGGAAGTTTCGCAAGTGTGAATTCTGGCTTCATGAGATTTCTTTTCAAAGCCATATTGTCTCTAAGGATGGAATTTATGTTGATCCTCCTAAGACCAAGTAAATCCATGAATGATCACCACTGATGAGTATAACTAAGGTACGCAATTTTATTGGTTTTGTAGGTTATTATCGATGTTTCATCCCAAATTTTTCCCAATTGGCAATGCCATTAACGAAGCTCACATGTAAAGGGGTTAAATTTATTTGGACAAAAGAGTGTGAAGAATGTTTTGAATAACTAAAGAGAAGATTGGTCAATGCACCTATATTGACTCTACCATCAAGGAATGAAGAGTTTGTTATTTATAGTGATTCTTCAAAGAAAGGACCTGGTTGTGTCCTTATGCAGAATGATTGGGTTATTTCCTATACATCATGACAACTGAAAATTCATGAGCAAAACTATCATAATCATGATCTTGAGTTAGCTGATATTATCTTATCTTCTCTGATATGGAGACATTATCACTATGGTAAAAAATTTGAGATATATACCGATGAAAAGAGTTTGAAGTATATTTTCTCACAAAAAGAACTCAACATGAGGAAAAGGTAATGGCTTGAACTACTCATGGATTATTATTGCATGATACACTACCACCTGGGGAAGGAAAATAAGGTAGCAGATGATTTGAGCAGAAAGGATCATGGAGTTTTGAACAAAATGAGAGTTGAAAGGGATCCAATTTTCATGGATCTAGTGAATATGGATATGAAATTAACCATCGAAGGTGAAACATCAATGAGTATTCAAATGGTTTCCAAACCATATTTAATAGAAAGTATTAAGAGTTCTCAGACCGATGATGAATAATTTGAAAAGAAGATTAGAGCTGTGAATGATGGGAGATTGAGGGGCTTTGTGTGTGAAAAAGGAATTTTGAAATTTGGGAAGAGACTTTGTGTTCCCAATATACCTGATCAAAAAAGGGAATTGTTGGATGATGCTCATACTTCCAATTTCTCTATACACCCTGGGAGAACCAAAATGTATCGATATTTGAAGGAACATTTTTGGTGAGACATCATGAAGAGGGAGATTGCTAATTTTGTGTCAAGATGTATTGTTTGTCAACAAGTGAAAGCTGGAAGGAAACATCCCGGAGGAGTCATTAAACCTCTTCCCATACCGGAGTGGAAAAGAGATAATATCACAATGGACTTTGTCATAGGACTTCCAAAGACTCCTAGTAGGAATGATGCAATATGGGTCATTGTTGATCTTCTTACCAAGTCAGCACATCTTCTTGCAATAATAGAAGATCTACCACTTGAGAGTCTAGCAAGATTATATATTAATGAAGTTGTGAGACTTCATGGAGTACCCCTATCGATTGTTTCGGATCATGATCCCCGTTTTACATCAAGATTTTGGAAAAGTCTTTAGAAAGTACTAGATACTGAACATCATTTGAGCACTGCATACCACCCCCAAGTTGATGGATAATCAAAACGGACTATTCAAAACATTGAAAACATGTTGATATCATTCTCACTTGACTTTTAGGGTATGTGGGATCAATATTTAACTTTGGATGAATTTTTCTATAACAATAGCATCCATTTAAGTATTCAGATGACACCATATGAAGAGTTATATGGAAAGAGATGTCGCACACTAGCCTGTTGGGATGATGTTGGTGAAATAAAACTCGTAGGCCCAGAACTGGTGGAGGATACGATAGAAAAGTTAAAGTTAATCCAAAACCACATCAAAGAATCTCAAATTAGGTAGAAGAGATATGCCGAAAACTGAAGAAAGGATTTGGAATTTCAGGTAGGAGATCATGTTTTCTTGAAGATATCTCCATGGACGAGAGATATACATTTCAGCAAGAAAGGTAAATTGAGTCCCATGTACATAGGACCTTTCGAAATTTTAGAACGAATTGGGGCTATAGGTTACCAGTTGGCAATGTCACCATGTCTCTCCAAAGTTCATGATGTGTTCTACGTATCACTGTAGGGAAAATTCATGCCTGACCCAATGCATGTACTCACCTATGAGGAAGTATAACTAGAACCTGATCAGTCTTATTGTGATGATCCCATCAGGATTCTTGATACAAGAGAACTAGTACTGAGAAACTGGATGACTCGTCTGGTGATAGTTCTATGGAGAAACCATAAGATGGAATAGGAAACATGGGAACCCGAGGAACTTATGACGAAGAACCACCCGAGTCTTTTATTCAGTAATATTCTAAAAATTTCTAGGGAAAAAGTATTTTATGGAGGGGAGAATCTAACACCCCACACTTCCACGATACGGTTCTCTTTGAATAATACAGAAGCGTGTGTTGTACACAACATCGAGTTATAACACACACCACAACCAATCAAACTAGCCGTTATGAATAGTAATACCCAATTTTTGAAATTTTATAAATTTAATATTTCAAAATGGTCATTATTTTGGGATTCGGAATATCTAAATTAGCTTATGGTGAATTTTTGGTATATTTCTGAAAACATTAAATTTTTTATGAATAGTGAAAAACACTAAGTTATCGTTTAAAAACAAATTTTTATTTAACGAGTTATTTATTTTAGGACAAAATAGATACATAATAACTATATAAGTTCAATTTAATTCATTGGAGTTAGTTTATAAAAATTTTAGATATATAAAAATTTTATTGAACTTTTCACCGTCTTTTACCCATCTCCTAGGAGAATTTGCAAATTCATAGAAAACTAAATTTTACCACTTCTGTGAGTGGAATTTAAAAAATACAAGAGACATGATTAATATCAAGGATTAAAATGTTGTCCAATATGATAAAAATAATTTTTTGTGAATAGTATCTTTTTATTTTATTTACAACGGTTAAATGTAAATACTGTAATTAAGGGTGAAAATGATATTATTATTACCCTACCTCATGTACTAATTCAATTGGATAAGTATTATTCGACCAAAAAAAACTTTAGTAATAATATATGAACCTTTTTGGTCAACTTGGGATAGATTAAGACATTTATTATTATGTAATTCAAAGAAGAGTTAGAAGAGTTAAAATCAATGTTTAATAACTAATTTTTTTTAATATAAGGTTATACATAAGATAAATTAGAATATAAATATTCAATATAAATATGAAAATATTACCTACATAATGGTGTTTTATTTATAAATTTTATACATTAAATAATTTAATTTAATTATGACATAATGATGATGTAGTAATTACCTTTTTAGTGAAATATTAAAATAATTGATATTATAAATATCCAAATAAATGTAATTTGAGACTTTTTATGAATTGAACTAATTATATAGGTTAATATGACATGTTATTATTTCTTAAATGAATTTTTTTCGAATTAATAATGTTGATAAGACTTTAACAAAAATCAATTATTAAATAGGTTTAAAATTGGTATAAAGGAGTAATTTTTTAAAAAAAATATATGTTATTAATTGATATTAAATTACTAAAAATATAAGGTTCAGACAAGAGACTTATATAATTATAGGTGTATTATTAATGAACCACTTGGTGTTATCTTGGAATTATATAGTATGTTTATTAACTATATAATATAATAATACAAAGAGACATGGTAAATGCCAAACTATTTAACTAAGAGTTAAATCAAAAAGATAAAGTTAATATAGTGACCCAAACCCTTATAAAACTATTGGTTGAGTGGTTTTCGAACTATCCCCACCATGAAATTTAAATAATCCACTTTGGATTCATTAGAACCCAAATATTAATTTATTATAAAATAATATATCTAGCTTTTCCAAAGGTGCCCCTCATCCCTCTTATAAAAGGGAACTCCCCCTTCTTTCAAATTCATACATTCAAAGCCTTTTGGGTTAGACAAAACCTGCCCATATATCCCCTCAATGTCTCTACATTCATCCTAAAGTCCTCCCTTTTTTCAGAAATCCATCTTAAGGAGCCCTTTTGATCAAATCAAAAGTAAGAACCCGAAGAAGAGGTTCTGTTTTCACCACACGCTTTCAAGTTTCTTTCTTCTTCCACTTATTCATTATTTGTAATTTCAAATCTTAAATAATAACTCAAGTATTTTATATATAATGTGATGTTATTATAAATATGGTACATCCATATTCAGTATTCTATAAATTCTTTGAATGACATGTCACCATACATGCGTACGTACGGATTATCGTCTCCACGTCGTGGTGTAAATGTTGTTCGAAACATTATTATTTGGAATGGAATGATAATGATGTGAAATTGAAATAAATAATAAATATAACATTATTATGATTCTTTATATATGATATACAATCTAATTATATATTATTTTAATATCAAAAGAATTATATTGTCGATAGAGCGTACGTACGGACTACCGTTTCCACGAATGCGATGAGATTCATTCCCAATCGTATCCATTCAAGTATAAATCTTATTTGATGATAAAAAATAATGATTAAAGACTTTATATCATTGTTTATATGAATAAGATACACCCTATCCATAAAAACATGGCTTATATAACAAATCATATAAAACAAAACGAGTAAGTTAACACCTGAAACGACGATAATACTATGATTTTATTAACAAAGCAATGTTAGAAGATCATATATGATATCATATTAATTTATATGATTCTTGTATAATTTAATAAGGGATATTTCACCATTATACAGGAGGTTAAACTACCCTTGACCAAGTAAAATTACAAGGTAATGGTTTATTTCACAATCTCTTTATTATCCGAGATTGTTTATACGTAATTATCTACTGTGACTTCTTTATCATCCACATCCATGTTTCTTAAAAATGTATTTCAAAAGATTCTTACTATTTTATAGAATATGGGTTATAGTCATTTATACCCTTGTCTGACTTCTTATAAGATGATTATAAAGGAATCTTTCTGTCATTTTCCAAACAAGGTCCTTTTTGACCTTTTCGATAGAATTAAGGTAAGAATGTTTTTTTAACTTATCCAGAGGGTGCAGCTATTTTCCAGAGTTATAAAATCTTTTAATCTTCAATTAAAATCTTATAAGAATATTGTTAAAGTAAATGTTTTCTTTTATAATTATGTGACTTTTAAATGAATTCAAAAAGAGATATTTTTACCAAATAGTTTTGATTTCATCTATGTCAACATCCTTTGATGGATTATAAGCTTATTTGAAGTTGATTTAGTATGATAAAAAATATTCATATTGTATTGAAGGTTTTGTGATATGTTTTACTGTGGATGTTTTTTTTCCATTTATGGTTTATGGAGAAATTATTGACATTTCGTATTCTAGTTTTAATAGGAATGTTTATGGTATGTTTAAACCTGTTCATATGAGAAATGCATTGGACTTAGTAAGTGACGGGTGGAGCCCCATACAGCTCCTCAATGCATCAGCAGGACTCATGAGACAAACTATTGTCTTGGTATAAGGCCTTGACAAAATCTTATTTGTAATCATGGCATAATGCCTTGACTATGTGGTTATGATAGTCTAGCATTATGCATTCTATCATTATAAAAGTGGTTATTGATATTGCATGTGATTATTCTATTAGTATAATATCCATGTGAATAAGTAAATGGAATTATTTCATTTTATTTCTACCATATTATGCATAAGTTCAAGTTTAAAATGATTTTGTTTTAGTTATACATTTCATTAAATGTTTATTCTTATTTATGAATTTTTCCGCTATATTGTTATCCTTACCGAGCATCTGAGCTCACCCCTTTCA
Organism: Viscum album; assembly: GCA_963277665.1. Lineage (NCBI taxonomy): Eukaryota > Viridiplantae > Streptophyta > Magnoliopsida > Santalales > Viscaceae > Viscum > Viscum album. The sequence continues at coordinate 1,703,009,016 of OY728156.1, read as the reverse complement.
ATGTTTTATTTTTCCCAGGATATGAAGAAGTATTTTATGATTGACTTGTAGGGATAGTTAGAGGGGATATGAGTGTGGTCTATGGAGAATATATTGTGGTAGTTTTTCAGTTTATTATGTAACGTAAGACTTATGAATGTGTCTTGTGATTCCAAGGCTACTAAACTAATCGGTATTTCGAGACTTGACCATTTCTGATCATGCCTATGTTATGTAATAATGCACTGACTCTGGGTAACTGGGGTTGGGGCGTTAAACTTGTCACCATCCCCTATCCCATTTTAGGTATGCATAGGGAGTTATGACACAGGCCCCACTATGAAGGATGATTAAAATTGTCAGGTTTATTATTCCACTAGTATTTCACACTACAATAAAATAGGGCAATAGCCATAGACCTATATACACAGTTTTATAAGCCTATTGCTATAGCTTATTTTATACCCACAGTTTTATTAAAACTATGGCTATATCATAATTTATAGCCACAGATTAAAAAATCCATAGAAATGTTTTTTGACTATCAATCGGGCCCGTCCTCCCCATTATGTGACTCCTCTCCTCCCCCAATCCATGAGCTCCTCCTCCCCAGTCCGCGACGCTATTGGTGATGCTCTCCATGATCCTCTCCTCCTCTCCTCCCCCTATCCACGAGCTCCACCTCTCCACTGTCCAAGACTCCTCGAACCCTCGACCTGGACCTTCTCTCTGCGCACTCCTCCCTGACGTTGCTGCTACACTTCCCGACTGTCAATGTTTCATGGCGGCCTCCCCACCCTCGCACTCTACATTCTCCTCCCACCCTCGACCCTCTCCCCCAGCGAATACTACTTCTCCCTGACCATTCATCCTCCCTCGTCGTTCCACCAGAGACCGAATGGCCATGGATTATATCATGTATTTTGATTGAACTTTTTGTTATTTCCATTCCATCACACATGGTTTCTAATGAATATGTAAAATTTTTAAGAAATTTGAAAGGGATTCCAATGCCGAGCTTCTGAGTTTAGGGGAAATTTTGAATAGAAGTGCCCAGGCCAAGCTGACTCGTCAATCTCAATTGGTTCTGGGCATTGATAACTGGTTTTGAAATTTATTTGATTTCTCTTATTCCCTTGAAGTTTTCAAAATAAGAGCTATGAAATCCCTTCATATGTTTATCCCTTTATTTGAGATGTTCCTAAATCAACTCCTCCGCTTTGAGGGAATTTCTCAAGATAACACAGAATTTTGAGGAGGTTAAGCCCTCTCCAAGAAAGATGTATTTTTTTCTGAATGGATTCAGTATGTTTCAACACCAATTTATCGCAATCCTTATGTGGGTAGGCCAGTAATTTTTCATACATATTCAAACTAGGGATGAGTTCATGCTTACATTAGAACACTTGAATAAGGAAAATTGCGTTATTGGGGATGGAATTTTTCCCTAGATGTAAACCGATTGGTTCAAAATGTCACATTATTAGTAATTTTTCATAATTGTTTGCTATTACTATTGCATGAATCCAACACGAGAGTCAAAGTTAGAACCTTTTTGATTGTGGAAAAACTGTTCATAGGGTGGTGAATTAATATTGTGATCCTGGTACTGGAAACGATTTATCATTTTAGGGGTGTATAAGAATGTTAATGTGTCCCTACTAACTCATGGACCATTTTCATGTTCATTTGGAATGGAAAATATGCCGTATTCAAGGCCATGGACTCATAAAAAATAAATAATATTATATATACATAATTATATCCGTACTTAAAATTTACAGGTTTGGTGAATCCATTGACCTTGTAAGAACACAATTCAGTTTACTAGAAAAATCCCCATAACTATTTTTGATATGCAACATATAATTATCTTACTAGTATCTTACACATTTACATTATTTAACATAATTGTAATATAAATGAACGCCATTCTAAAATTTTTGTTTCCTAGGTTATGAATATATTTTTTAGGTATATGTACTAATGGTTGACATAATTATGGGTTTTTTTATGATATTTCATTACGATTGAATATTTTTTATGATTATAAAGACACAAAACTATTATAGTCCTTACGCATGTATTATTGAAATGTAATTTATATTCACCTAATATTATGTAATATATTTTTATGTTAACCATGGGTTCCTATACATTCTGTTTATGTTTCATGGTTGGCGGTATGTTAATGTAAATTGTGATATTGTGATGCGAAACAATTCCACCTTGGATAAGATATTTTAATAAAGCAGGCACAATATTTTGTAAAATTTATAACATCCTCAGGTTATTTTGTGACTTGTACTCCTCTTGGATAGAGGCAAGGACATGGATGGTGAATGGTTTGGAAAACCATTATTCCAAACCATACGACCCTTAAAAATTGTTATTTTCCCATTTCCCCCATCGATATTTATCATGCCTTGGAAAATATTCTCCTCATTTATTACCCTTTCATCCATTTTTATGAAAAAAAATGCACAAATCATTCAAAGGGTGGATATCCTTTGATTATACACTGTTCAAAGTGACCTTGGTTTCAAATAGATGCTCTGTGTTTCTATAATACTCCTCTTTTTTCAATTTGTCAGATTTGGGTTTGTTTACTTTGCTATCTTCTTATGAATCCCTTAAATGATTTTTTTGTAGTGTATATTAGATTGGGGTTTGGAACAGTGTTTGAATCCATTTGATTCTCTATGTTTTTGAATGTTTTTTTCTTTGGAATCAAAGTACTTCATCTACATGTTATATGCAAAAGTTTTATTGTTAATTTGTTCATGTGAAGTTCTTTTCATGGTTATATATTTTTTTTAAATTTGATTCCTCTATTAGTGATTGGTAAAATGGTTTGATAAATGATAAATTGAACACCTCATGATCCCCGTGTGATGTGTGGATGATGATTTCCAATATTTAGTGCCACCCATGGGGTGCTTCAACATTTCCCAACATGAAAAATTGAAATATTAAGAATAGGGTTGATTTTTATTGAAGTAAAGACCATGATAAATTTGAAGATATTTTAGATATAATATAAGAGTCACCAATGGTTGTTTTTTCATGTTATTGAAAATATAAAATGGTATTATTCAGAATGATGTGAAAAAATGTTCAATGGATTAATGTGAATTTGGGAAATGGATTATGAATTTGTGATGTACATGCATAAATATGTTAATTCATAAGAATATAGGAACACGATAAATTGGATAATGCACCTAAATTGAGTAAACGGGTTAATGGGTTATGTTATTGGTGTTGATTAATATTATAAATGGGTTATGGTATAAAAAGGGAAAAGGGTCAAATGGGCTATGCGATATAAATGGAAAATCTGTTAATGGGTTATGTATTGATATTGTGTCATATGAAAATAAAAATGAATTTTCATTTTTGTGTGTATGGATTATGTATGGATGTGATATGTTATATGTGGTTAATCAATACGTAAGAATGTGATCATGGTCTTATTGTATGGGTGGAATTGACTCCTGTTTCAATACACACGGGTCAGGTTGGATGGAGGCTATGAACCCCACCCCTTTAATACAGGAGTTATGGAGTCGGACTGAGGATATATTCCCTTAATATTTTGTTGGATATGACTACGTGGACTGAGGATCCATGGTAAGTGTAATTATTTGGTTATGATATGTTTATCCCTTGTGAGATAGGGAACATGACTTATTCACTTATGCATAGAATTTTACCATATTAGGCCATTGTTTAAAAGATATAAATGCCTAACCTATTTGAACATGGGATGAAAATGAAATAGGTTATTAAGATGGTATAAATGATAAAAAATGGAAACAATGAAGGAAATGGTTAATGTGTATATAGTTAACCGATAATACATGAGTTTTATTTTGTTTTCTATGTTATTTACATTGAACCTACATAAAATATCTATTTAGACTGAATTATTTATAGACATCCTTGGTTATTTCCTACTGAGTATTACCCACACCTTGACCAGACCATCATTGGGTACCTGAGATTATTTCATCATTATATGTATGAACAAGGGAAAAGTCCCTCTTCTGGAGAGTTTAGTTGTCTTTGGGAAGAGCATGAATGGGGATCAAGAATTGGAGTCTTGACACATTTTGGGGATTCCATGGTTTCAATTAATAATTATGTATCTTTCTCAATTGAAAATGTTATCTTGACATGATATATTATTGTTTGGTTATAGTCCATACCCTCTTAGGGAAATAGTTTGTAATTCATCTATACAGATATTGTTTATTTTTTCATTTAATTCACTTGGTATATATTGTTCCTTACACTGGTAAGGAGGTTTTAGAATCCCCACATGATTCCTCATACATATGCTACATGTAAGAAACCTATGGTTTGTGTAGGGTGTTAAGGGGGTTCAAAACATAAATGAAAGGAGAAAAGTGGCCATTATATGCATGTTACATGGTTGAAACATTGTTAGAGTAAACCACATGACCTTGGGAAGATTAATTTGAGACTTATGGCACATATTTTTATAATCTACGTGAGATCCCCGGTTCATAGAGCAACTTGGACCCATCATAGACATATATTGGTGCACGGTTTGGGTATGTTTTGGAAAACCCTGTAGTCAAACTGTTTACCCCATAAAAAGTGAAATTATCCAATTTACCCCTTGTATTTAATAAACCACACTCAATTTTCTCATCATTTATTCACCATTAAACCATAGTGATGAACCAAAATTCACATATATCTATATGGGTTGATCTCCTTTTATTCTATTCCATTTGAAGCACTGTTGTTTTCAAATCAAATCTTTGGGTGAGCCTAATCCGTATATTTCTTCACTTTTTCATATTATGGAATTTGTAGTTTCTCATGTTCTTCCAATAACCTATCAACGTTTTTTCTTTTCAGGTCTAATATTGCAGTTTTGAATGTGTTTGATTCCGAGTTAAGGGGAATGGTTGAGCATGAAGTATTCTTTAGAATAGAGGTATGTGGTCTATATGTTATATAAAATTGTTTTATTATTGATATATGAATGTGAGGTTGTGTTCTTATGTATCTCTTGTGGGGATTTTTTTTTGGGTTTCATAAATTGGTTGGATCAATGATAAAATTGACCCCTCATAATTTCTGTGTGATGCGTTGAGGATTATTTTACCAGTTTAGGGTCACCCATGGGGTACACCAACATTCCTAAACATGGATAATTGAATTTTTAAGTATATGGTTGATTTCTGTTGAAATAAATGATAAAATTAACCCCTCATAATTTCTCTATATGGTTGATTTGTGATGAAATAAAGCAATGCCGTGATTTTATAACAAAACCCCTCCAACGGAGGTGCGTTGTTTTCTAAACGAAAGAGTAGTGATAGCTATTTTTATCATGTTTAGATTTGGTTTGAGTCTTTTATATTCCTCTTGTTGGTGTTTTTTTGTGGCTAGATAGTTTTTGTTTTGTTTGAATAATATAAATTGGCTTATCATACTCATTTAACTCAAATGACATTGCCTGAGTAGGTATATTCCTTGACCATGACACTTTCCATTTCACGCTTTGAATATTATAAATAAAATTTCCATGTATAGGAAAAGTGAATGAATTTGTAAATGGTTTGTATAGGGTGTAGGATTCTTTACAATCTTTTTGTTTCCCTTTAGATGTTGCGTCATTGTCCCGCTCGCTTCGACCTTCTCTGGCGATCCATTATTATATCATATAAAATAGTTGATCTATTTTATCATCTATCATCTGGGTGATAGTCAGAATGTTCCCCCGCCTCCTCTCAATACCATCGATCCTAGCCGGAAGATGTTTCCCCGTGGATGTCACTGGACTTGGAAAACACGACGCGATCACACCTCAGTCACATTATGGTCACGCCGTGGTCACATCGCGGTCACGCCATAGTAACGCCGTAGTAATTCCATGATTTTGCCCTGCTATTGGATGGAACCCTATGATAGTTCACAATGATAGTATTCCAGGAGTCTTTTGATCAATGTTGAGACTGACTAATCACAATTTCTGCCAGTTGGGTGATGATCGGAATGTTTCCTCGCCTCCTCTCGCTCCCTTCAATCTTGGCCGGAAGATGCTCTCCTGCAGATGTTGCTGAACTGGGCCAACATGTTGCAGTCACGCAACGGTCACGCCGCGGTCATGTCACAGATATGCTATGGGCACAGCGCGGTAATGCAGTGATTTGGCCCTGCTCTAGGACGACACCCTACGGTGGATCTCCGTGATAGTATTCCATGAGTCTTGTGATCAATGTTGAGACTGACTAATCGCAATTTATGCAAGCAGGACGATGACCGTAATGTTTCCCCGCCTCCTCCCACTCCCTTTCCTCATGGCTGGATGATGTTGCACTGCAGATGTCACTGGACCGGGCAAACATGTCACGGTCACGCCGCGATCACACTACGGTTACGCCGAGGTCACGCCGTGTTCACGCCGTGGTCACGCCGTGGTCATTCCATGGTCACACTGCAGTAATGTCGTGATTTGGCCCTGCTCCAGCAAAATCCAGCCCACACCAGCCCCCTTACATGAAAACAATGACCTCCTAGTCCAAGAATAAGATCTTGGGGAATATTATGCGATTTTATAAAATTATTACAGTGGTTTTTCATGTTGAATAATAATCCAATAGTTAATCTACACTACTTTGAAAATCCTTGTGAAAAGTATCCCTTACAGTAGCCTTCTACCAATGAATTCCCATCCATAACCCTCTTAGCGTGAGGAAGAGGCCCTGACCATTCTTGGTCAGATTTTTTCTCCATTAGGAATCTTTGAACCAGTGTGTAAGAATCCACCACATTTGTTGCTGGAGTTGTCACTAGACTAGCTTGACTCTTTCTACCACTGGCAGAAAAACAATGCTCACAGCCAATCTGAGTATATGCAGAGGAAATACATTGTTGTTTTATAGAAACTCTACTAGCCTCCATTAAATTTTAAATGGAAGTTCCAACATCAATCACTTCTGGTTCTTTGGGTTCTACTTCAAAAAATAAAAATACTCATCTATTGTTGCTAAATTTTACTTCATCGTGATTTGTTCAGGTAGAACATTCACACACTTTTTCCATTATTTAGTGGTTCCATTAGAACATGAACATTTTTCCCATCCTCAATATTCCTTTCATGCTTAACCTATGAAGAAATCGGATAATAATGTACCACATTAGGCCATTCGAGATAGGATTCAAACTTCTCCTCGATCTCTTCATTGTTTATCCCTTTCTGTCTGGACTGAAAAGTCCACAAGCTTTCTACCTCTCTATTCAATTCAATTTGATCCACTTCCATGAAAAAAAACAAATAAGATATTACCTCTTCATGACATACTGGTTTGGTTTTATGATACCACTCCTTGGAATTGTGTCTACAATATATAAATGCAGCGGCTTTGTATCCTCTAGTTCTAGAATCTAAGCAACGAGACTATTGCATCTCCATCTCTCATGCTTCTTCTTGCAAGAACTAAATCTATATTTATAGTTTTTATTAGTTATTGAATCATGATTATATGTGTTTGAATTAGTCTCACCTCTGTAAAAAATTTGAATTCCATCATAAACAACAATCAAGATAACAAATCTCGTGAACTCCCTCCAGCTTCTACAACATGTCTTCAGAAATTGTCACAACTATCGAATGTTCGTGCCTCCATAAGAGTATATTTTTTAGCAAAAATTATCCCAAACGTTGTGTCTAATATAAAAATAGTTGTTAGAGAGAGAAATAAACTACAAATAATTCATTTATTTCATTGAAAAATTCCTCTATGAAAGAGTAACACATACCTTCTGATCACAATCATGCCTAAAAAAACTAGTCGCATAAAACATTTCCTTAGAGTGAGATGCATCTTCAATTTTCCCAACCTGTGTTGTATTTCCCAAATCATTAATCTCCCTCCAGCTATCAAAAATCTTGGATCTTCTTCCTTCCTTGTGTGACTTCCCCATTGGAGTATTAAAAAGTTAGGTAACCAAACTAACAGCAATGAGTGCAGTTGAAAATAGGTTGAAAAGAATTGAAAAAATAGACATGGGTCACTTGAGATATCTAGGATGAGAAGAAATGGAGATACATAAAGAGGGAGGATATGATTATAATGGAAGAAGACCACCTCTCTGAGATAAAAAGTCGGCACCTCCCAAGGCCCCTACCTCTCAACATCAACTAGCTGAACCAAGCCAATTAATTTTTACCCCCTTCCTTCTATTCTCTACCCTATTCAATATCTGAAACAAGTGCTAAAAAATCATCAAACAACTCCCTAACTACTATATCTATCCAAAATATAAAAGTATCTAGAAAGAAAACATCACCCCTAATTATTCACTACCTCCCATACACGCCCTAGCCAGCCCCACAAAAAACTAACCCCCATATATTACTAATATTTCGTACCCATTAATAACTAAAATTATCCTCTAGGTGGACTAATAATTGATTTTATCCATTGAATAAGTAATGAAATGACAACCTATTCTCAAGATCTATAATAGAAACCCCTAGAAGTGGCTTTGAGGGAAGCCTATACATTAATGTAACTTTTTACAGTCTTTTCCTTAGAGAATAATTCTTCTGAAGCTCACTGACCTTACTTTTTTGGCCCACTTTTATTATCCCATCACAAAAAAACCAAACACATGGAAAGACCAGTTTAAATAATATAGCTTCATGCACCAAAATAAGATCTTAAAATAGATCCTCTTGTACCAAAAACACTGGCTGAGAATCAATATTTTTCCCTTCATTCCAAATTTTGGAAGCTTTAATCATAAGCACAGTCACCGGTGGTTCTCAGCATGCTTGTTATAAAGTAGAAGGAACCATAGAAAAATATGATTTTATTCATAAAAAATTATGAATTATTCTCAACCAGAAGCCTGTAAACTAAAGAAAACCTCCAGAAGGTATAAAAAAAAATCCTTTACTCTCTCCAAATGGCTCAAAGTAAGTGAATGATTCCATTTTAGTAGGCTTCAAAACTGTTGTACAAAAAAATCCTTTAATCATAAGCACCGTCATGCCATGGTCACACCGCGGTCACATCATGATTTAGCCCTGATCCAGGACGACACCCCGTGGTGGTTCACAGTGACAGTATTCCTTGAGTCTTGTGATCATTTTTGAGACTGACTAATCACAATTTCTGCCGGCGGGACGACGACCATAATGTTTCCCCGCCTCCTCCCACTCCATTCATTTCTGGCTGGAAGACGTTGCCTCGTGAATGTCCGGGGACCGGGCCAACATGCTGCGGTCACACCGCGGTCACGACGCGGTCACTCCATGGTAATTCTGTGATTTGGCCCTGCTCAAGGACGGCACCCTACGTATAAGTGCACTATGCAAGAAGTTAGTACATATGAACTGTATAAGTGCACTATTCATGAAATACTATGTTATTAATATGGGAGGGATTCCCTTGTCCTTATTTCATAGAATATGAGGGAAGGTTAAGTCATTAGACATCATTAATGGATTACAAAATTTATCCCCTCACTATCTAAAATGGGCAGGTTTCTAGCATTTCTAATAAGGTTGTGGTCCTTATTACCAAAAGATTTTATAATTAAAAACACTCCAAGGATCCAACCTCTTAGATATTATAAATTTAGGACCTTAATTACTACTATAATGTATAATATAGAGGACAATCTAGTGTTCCCTATGGTCTAACTACACATATCTTGAGGATTTAGGGAAGGCCTCGTCTTCATCTCTTTTGGTTGAGGTGTCTAAAATAAGAGGTGACCTACCATTGGTGATATGAAATTGCATCCCAAAGGATGGTACACCTATGTGTGGAATAGGTGGATAGAAGGGTCTCGTGTCGCGTAGACTTGGGTGGACTAGAAGGCACACACAAGATTGAACTCGATGGACTGGAATGTCTCTTGCAGGATAGACCGAGATGACATGAGATTGATTTGTGTAGGAAGTACCTATACGAGATAGATGTGAATTTAGAAAACCGATATCCTTGGCAATAACACTTAGGTGAGGCCTTCCTCTAGGATATTAGGGTTACCTCAGGTGTCTATGGATGGGTTTTGTGCCGGTCCTTAGTTTGGGAGGATACCTTAAAGCTAATACTTATGGACTGAGTGTGAGTGGTTAATCATGAGGGTGAATAATTCATCAAACACATTAGGAACAATAAAATTACTATTACCCTTAATTACATCTTGGATCACGTTTTGGAGAGATACCTGGATGGTTTTGAAGGACCAGGAAATGGAATAGAGCTGGTGGAGCTTTATAACTTATTCTGATCTTCCATATTTCATAAATACAGAGCCCAACGTCCTATTTATATGAACTTTTGGGACCCTGGGAGAAGGATATGTCTTGCACAGGGTTCTATCATTGGATATTTCACTGGGTGTTGGCCCAGATATCCCATTATATGATGACTTGCACAAGTCTGGGGTTGCACAACCTGGCTCTACGTGGTGGCATTGTCTTGGTATTTTGTTGGGATTTATTGGGAGACCGATTTTAATATTTTTTGTTCTTAACTTTCCAATTACTTGAGGTATTTTCTTTTTATTGTATTCTTCCTCATATAAAAATGGGAGTATAAAAAAACCTATCATGATTTTATCTGATTGGTAGAAGTGGGTCTAATCTTTAATTAATGAAATACAAACGTTGAAATATTCATTGTTTTTTGGTCTCTAGATTCCCATTTACATTCTTGATTGGTCTTGAAGAAAATAACATCTTGGGTACCATGGACGGTATGAATGGGGAAGGGTATGCCGTAAAATTATACAGCACTGGTGTCTTTCATTGGTGGTTCATGCAGTTAGTCCATGAAGGTTAGGTGCACATGCGACCGGTGTAGGTGTTCGTGCATTTATAACCAACATTGATGGCCTGAAGTTTCTTCTTATCATTGTATCATAGTTTTAACCACCCTTTATATATCCCAGTTCACTTCTTCTACACAGATGTTTCATCATGCTAGTTTTCTGTAAAAGATTCCTTCTAATGCTTTTCTCACATACACATGGTATTCCCTTATCATCATGACACATATACCTAGTTGGGGTGACCTGTGTGTGGTCATTTTGTTGAGTAACCTGCATGACGTCAATTGGGTGAATGGCCTATGCGGGGTCCCTTGGGTGGGCGAGTGACCTCTGTGAGGTTGTATTGGCGAGTGATCTGCACCAGATCAAACCTATTCCAACTTTTTAAATTTATAAATTTTTCTTAAAAACAAGATATTATCTCCTATGAAAATATTGGTGTATTATTTCATATTTTCAATGGATACCCAAAAGGTTATTTTCTTAATGAAAAATACTTTTCACATTTTTTATTAATTATTAAAATGTATCGGCTGGATTATTATGAATTATTTTATAGCACACTATTGTACATGGAAAATCATTTAATGTAACACCACCCAGAATATCATAAGAGTTATTATCTTCCACTATATGTTTTGGGGGGTCCGGCAGGGGGGGAAGCTATTTAGGGGGGTCCAGAAGGGGGGTGGCAGCTGTTCAGGGCGGGTCAAGCAGGGGGGTGGGGGGTTCTGTCCAGGGGGGCTGTAGGTTTCAGTCCGGGGGGGGTACTATCTATCAGGGGGGTTTCTGTTCAGGGGGGTGTCCAGGGTGGCTGCTGTTCAGGGGGGTCTAGGGGGGGCTGATGTCCAGGGGGGTTGTTGTCCATCAGAGGGGCTGTAGGTTTCTATCCAGGGGGGCTGTTGTCCAGTTGGGTCCGAGAGGGGGGGGTTCTCTTTAGGGGGGTGTCCAGGGGGGTCCAACTGGGGGGGGTCTATCCAGGGGGTTTTCTGTTCGGGGGGATGTAGTGCGAACAAGAAATGATATGTCTCTGAGGAAACCATGAGGACATTCCTATGGGTGTAGTGTTTCTTGATGATTCCCTTGTGGGTGAGGTGATGATCGTGGATGTGTGTGTTTTCAGAGTCGCCATATGAGGATTCCATATCTAGATTGGATCATGATTTGATAAACGTGATCTAAGGGACCATGGGTGCCCCATGTTTTATTATCCCTAAGAGGGTCAGTGCTGATTTAATCATTGGTGTCTTTGGGTGTAACCTTATAACCTAGATTTTGAAAATATGAGCCTATTGTGGATATTTTTGTAATTTTTTGTTCATGAATTTGATTGAATAGTGATTTATACCTTATACCAAAGATGGTTGAGGTAGTTCCTTGCCCAGGTACTAGAAATAGGATGATAACGTTGGGATATTACTGGATCCGGATTTGACCCTGTGATTGATATGATTTTTTCTTTTATTGTCCTACTGGTTGTGTTAGATAGGTCCTAGGGAGATAATGGGTGATCTGAATTAGTGCACCCCTGGTTTAGAGTTACAAAATTGATATAGGGTCATTGGGAATGGATTTTTAGAACTCACTGATAGTGGTCCGGGATGCCAAGTACATCCATTAGGAAATATTCTTCTCCTCTATATATTTGAAGTGTCAATCTTATCCTCATGTGAGAGAAGGATATAATCAAATTATATTCATGGAACACAGTCTTGAGATATTAAACTATAAGTCTATGAGGAAAAAACTTTTATAGAAAAAAGAGTTTTTAAACAACTAATCAATGTAGTACAAAAATCATTGAGTATGTGTTGTCAATATAAAAATTAATATTGGGGTTTTCAATATAACCTCAATAAATATTTTGAATTAGGTTTTCTAGATTTTTAGATTCCATATAGTTTGTCATTATTGAAATTGTTAATTTATGATTTTCACCCCTTGAGGTATGGTCTCACTTTCTTCATCATGGAAAATTTAACTTCAATGGTATTCTAGGAAGGATACTTCATTCTTGTTATACCCAAATAATACAACAGTCATCCATCTACCCAATTGATTTCTTTAATTCCCTATAGGTAAGTATACATAAAATTAATGGGAATAAAGACGAAATACCATTCTTGTAGTTTGTTCAGGCTGGGAATTTTTTTTACTAAGAGTATTCCTACTTCTATTGCAACTACTTCTATTCTTGTCAGGTCTGCTCCCCCTTTTTTCATCCCAGTTTTAGTGAAATGACGTGTTTTAAATGTACTTTAAAGATTTATACCGAAAAATTATTCAACAATATTAAAATCCCATCAAACTTGATCTTCCTTTATATTGATGATTTTTTTAAAAAAATTCGGCTTGTTTTCCAAGAATCATCCAGCCTTTATTTTCCCATTTCCTTTGGGTTTTCCCATTCTCAGGTTATCAATAAGAGGAAATTTTTTCACAATTCATCATCCTAAAATATTCAAATTATGTTTTATAATCTTTATAATGAAATGAAAATAATTTAGTATCACATGAGAATTTATAAAAATGTTGTACCTTTTTCATGGGGATAGTTTTCTCATCATCCTTGGATGGTTCAACTTGAATATCCACTGCATTTTCATAGACATATAACATATTCTTTAAGGAAGTTCCATATTTATGATACCTAGATTGTGACTCATGAAGTTCCTTTTATTTAGAAACCATTTTTGTTTTAAGATATTCTAGTATCATACCTTATTATACAAATTTCATCATGGACATTTTTATATCTTCTATGAGGTCATTCTACTTCACATTTACACTTATTTTATTCTTTTACAATAATTTTACTTTATTGTAATATATGGAATTATGGTCAAAGAAAGAAATAAATTAATCTCTTAGAATATATTTTGCATAACCATCCCTATTTTCTTCTTCTTAACTACTTGTAATGTCTATTCATCTATTAACCTTATAGGTATATATGTATATTAATATAAAATTATATTTTATTAGTGTTGTTCATGGATGTGTTTATTTTTATTGATTTTCTTGTAGTTAATGTTGGGGGATTGGTTCACGGGGGGGGGGGGGGCTAATGACGGGCGGGGGGGGAGCTGGTGCAGGGGGGTGCTAGTGCAGGGGGAGGTGGTGGGAGCTGGTGCAGGGTGTGTGTGTGGTGGGGGAGGGGTGGTTGATGAAATTCTCATCCTGGGGGGGTATAAAACTATTGCATCATAAATTCATGTGTTCTATGGAAACACAAGAATTTCAAAGTGACCAAGAGAAGATCTTTTAACTTCTTTATATTTGTGTAAGCACAAGTCTCATATTAAGTTCACTAGAACTTGTTGTGTTTACTTGGTCATAGGGATGAATCAGCAATAATATTTTGTGTGTGGACTGAATTTTACATATTTCAATGGGTGATATAACAAAATTATAGGAATCATGAATAAATTTATAGGAATAAGTATCTAAGTTATTGGAACAAGTGATGAAATTGGATGATTCAGCTGCATCATTTTTTTCAAAGGCATCCATCGAGGAAAAGGTTCTTTTTCGGCGTGCTATTTCTCTTGACTCTATAATCAAAAGGCTACGCTCTATAGGAGGGTATCTTCTTGATAATGAATTCTTGTATTCTTCTTTAGCTAGAAAGGTTGGAATTTCCTTAACTAATATTCTTTAATCATTATATTCTGATTTATCTTGTCTGTTTTCTTCTAATTATTAATCGATTAGTTCTGGTGTAGGCCTCAATTTGACCGAAAGGATATCTCCACCAAAATTTATGTTACAGGAGTGATATATTATTCCAGTGTTTTAATCTCTAAATACATTATTTGTTTACATTATTGCAGCTCTATGAAAAACTGCATAAAGAAAAATGCATCATGGCCGATGGAAAGGGAGCTTCCTTTCTCCCTGTAAATTCTGAAGGTACTAATTTTGGGTCCATTATTTTTTCAAATTTCCCATACTAGTACCATTGCATTTGATAATTTCTATCCTTTTCCCACTTCCTTGGAATACTGATGTGGTTGGATGGGGATTCTCTTGTGTTATCAATTTCATTTCTTCATTTTAACTATATGTTTCTTTTTTCGGATGTTTATAGGTCCTTTCAATGTGCGCGCTCCTAGGAAAAAGATCCAGTTTAAGGTCAAAGAAGATTACAATCATTAGTATTATTATCTAAATCCAATTTTCCCTTGTCAGACTATGCATATATTGCAGGTAGTCACTCATGAGGATAACCATGAAGTCCAAAAGTTGCATCACTGTATATTAACTTGGTTAATTATGGTTCTACTTCACCTTTTTATTACAATTTTCTTAGAATCTACTTGTAAATAAAGCCAATATGGATAAATAAAGTATCAGGAATATGCATGGGGGGACTGAAGGGGGGGGGGATTATAGTGGGGGACTGGAGGGGGGAAATGGGCATGGGTGGCAGGGGGTGGGGTTGGTAGGGGGTAAGGCGGATGCAGGGGAGGGGGAAATGGGAAGGTGGGACTGATATGGGGTGTAGGGTGTAGGAAGTGCAGGTTTCAGTGCAGGAAGTGGAGTGCAGGCAGTGCAGGGTGCAGTACAGGTAGTGTTGGGTGCAATGTAGGGTGTTGTACAGGGTGTTTTGTAGGGTGTTGGACATTTCATGATTTAGTTTTCGTTCAAGTAGTTTTTTTGTTTAGGTGTTCCAATTGTGAGGTATATAATATCATGTACTTTGAGAATGTTTAACTTATGTATGATGTGTTGGTCTCTTAAAATATGGATTATGGGAACACCTGTATGATTAACTAGGTGTTGTGTGTCATGGATTATAAGGTGCAAGCTGTGCAGTTCACTATCGGATTCAGGTATGGTTTCTTCCATTTTATATTCTTGAACTAAATTTTGATTAGGATTTTTTTTGGTTTTTGGGTTCCCTATCTTTTTGCAGTGCGTTTTGGATCTCATTGAGGACAATGAATCACCACATGACTGGGATATCCTCTCAACCTGTGGGGATGAGGCCTTCTAAAAATTCATCACAATGCCCAGCTCCTAGGTTCTGTTTGGGTCTGGTTAGTTTTGCTACGCTATTTTTTATTGGGTTCATTTTTTTTGGTTTATGTCATTTGTAACAGGTTTATTTTTTTCGATTTGGGGTTATTCAGTTCAATTAAATTAATTTTAGATTCAACCGGGTATGTTTCATTAGTTTCATATTTTTCTTTCTCAATTACACTTTATTGAAGTCTGTTTTGATTGGTTTGAGTCAGTTTCGTTACATTATTTTCAGTTTGGTTCAGGTTCATCATTTTCAAAACCATTTGGTTTGGTTCCACTATACTCAATTTGGATTAATGATGATTGATTTAGTTCTAATTGTATTAGTATGTGTTGTATTACTGTAGTTCATTTGACTGGAAATTTTTGTATCATACCATATTTGCATGTTTTTGGTTTTTGTAATTCAATTGACTGGTGTGTTGGGTAGGTTGGGGGGTATAGGGTGGGGGGCTGTACGGGGTGGGGGGTCTGTTGAGGAGGGGGTTTGTAAGAATTGGGGGAGTGGGGGTGTGGAGTGAGGAGGGGGTAGGGGGTGGGGTGCAAGGTGCAGGGGGTGGGGCAGGGGACGTGTGCCGGAGCAGGGGGTGGGGGTGCTGGTGCAGGGTGGGGAGGGGGGGGAGGGCGTGTGCAGTGAGGAGGGGGTAGGGGGTGAAAGGTGTAGGGGGTGGGGTGTAAGGTGTAGGGGGTGGGGGTTGGGTGTAAGGTGAATG
Source organism: Viscum album (assembly GCA_963277665.1). NCBI lineage: Eukaryota > Viridiplantae > Streptophyta > Magnoliopsida > Santalales > Viscaceae > Viscum > Viscum album. The sequence continues at coordinate 1,702,992,463 of OY728156.1, read as the reverse complement.
GGTGTGGCGGAGGGAAGGTGTGAAGGAGTAGGGGGTGGGGGTGTTGGTGTAGGGTGGGTAGGGGGGCTGTATAGGGGGAGGGGTGTGTAGTGAGGAAGGGGCAGGGGGTGGGGTGAAAGGTGTAGGGGGTGGGGTAGGGGAGGTGTGCACGAGCAGGGGGTGGGGGTGATGGTGCAGGGTGGGGGAGCTGTGGGTGGGTGGAGGGGGGAGTTGGTAGTGTCTTCCTAAAAGCCCGCACGATGAACCGTGCTGGTTTTTTTATGCTGTGGAAAGGCCTATAGCCACAGTTTTAAACTGTGGGTAAAGCCCTATAGCCATGGTTTGAACTGTGTCTATAATCCTAAAGACATGGTTTTAAACCGTATCTATAGAGCTTTATCCACGGTTCTATGAACCGTGGCCATTATTGGAATGGATATAGGGCTATAGTTAAGGTTGGAGCCATGGATTTAAGGATATAGCCATGGTTCGAACCGTGGCTACAGGGATATAGCCACAGTTACAAACCATGGCTATAGGCTCCAAGCTATATCCATCTCAATAATAGCCACTATTCATGAAACCGTGGCTATAACCTATTCACGATTTTTGAGCCTATATCCACGGTTTAGAACCATGGTTATAGCCTAAATTTCTAGTAGTTTCATCATCTATTTCCTATCTTACATATATATCATCCTATTTTTTTATTTTTATTTTAGTTTCTGTTTTTTTATTTTTATTTTACATTAATTTATTTTTATTATGTTTATATTTGTGTTTATGTACATACATGTGTGATTTTTATCAAATAATGTTAATGAAGAATTGACTTTTGTGGTTTTACGCTTCCCCCATTAGACTTATGAAGACATGATAGATTCTTGGTTAAAATTTTGATGGTGTGACAATCCGCACATCCTCCGTAGTGATGTTTCTTTTAATTTTGAAAAATAATATATTCTATATACCTTGTTTTGATGAATGAAAATACCGAAAATATTTTATTTATGTTAACCTGATTTTTTTCATTCATTAACATGACAATATCCTACATATCAGTTTTTGGGGGTTTCAAATGAGTTCCTAGTGAACACAAGTTTGAGTGATTGGGGAAACACAATTCTTCTAATTATTGGGATGAATGGGGTGCAGGTCAGTTGATCCTAATAAGACCCAAAAAATGAAGGCACTTTTAAAGATCTGTATTGGTTGTTCCACCGTGTGATGTTCTATCAACTACTAGGACAAATAAATCTTAGTGGAGGGGTGAAATCTATTGATCCTCAATGTTTAATATAAAATTATGTTTGTAAAAAATCCTATCTTCTATCATGGAAATTTCCATTCATCTATATTTTTGTTTTTTCTTAGGAGTTATTCAGATTCAGATTTTTTTGTTTTTTGATTTATTCATTGATTCTAGTTCTCCTTTTACTTTTAAAAAATATTATCACTATAATTTTAATTTTTTTATATTTAATATTCTTTTAATAATTTTTTTAATGTATTATAACTTTTTTATTTAATATTTATAATTATTCTTTAATATTTTACATTCTATTTTAACACTTTTTTATTTATCTTTTTAAATCTCTATACTAAATTATCACACCATGTTATTTATATATATTATTTATAATAATTAACAGTTAACTTATAATTTCCCCAGCATTCAATTTCAATCATCATTTTCAGATTTCACATTTTAGATTCATCTCTTACTGGTGATTTTTCATTGGATTTATGATATATATGATTTGTGTTTTTCTTCTAGTTCATCATTTTCTAATATTATTTATTTTTCATCTACAACTTCCATTGAATATACATGTTTATTTTTATTTTAGTTATTTTATTGGTTCATATTTTCCTTATATTTCTATGTTGACTTTGATATTCTCTTAAAATTACCCTCACACAAATCATGGATTACTACTTCTACTATTACTACTTCTCTCGAATTGGAAACGACATATAAATCTGGTTCATATTTTTCTTATATATATATATAAGAGTTTCAATTATTGTAACCTACTCTTCATTAATTATTCTTAATTTTGTCTTTTATCTCTTATCATTTTCCTACTATATAGACTTTTCTAATAAATATAAATAATTTCCATTTCCATTTTCAGGTTCCAATCCAATTATTTTATTGGACAATGTGACTTCAAGAATATTTTCACATTTATAATGTTTTTAAGAAGACAGGATACCCTTAACGTGGTAAAAATAGATAAGAAAACATCTGAATAACATAAAAACATATAATAGTGGTGTCGACATCATTTGTTTTCTATATGAATTTGTTATGAATAAATGTAATTCTCATATTCCTTGGTATGATGGAAATGAATATTTTATATTGTAAAAATTATTTCATATATTAAAAATCAACCATGTGTATGTTAAAATTGATAAAAAAATCCTTGATTTGGATGAAAACATTTGAAAATGATCTTAACAACATTTTTTATTAACCAATAACAATTCAATCTGATCGATGAATTTCATGGAATTATAAAATGTTTTGTTTGGTCTTTAAATTCAAATATCACACTTAAAAGGGGTCAAAATAAGGAAACATATTTATATTTCCATTAAAACCTATTAGAATAATCCGTATATTATTATTGATTTGTAAGAATCAAGCACACATCAATATAATGACTTGATATCATGGTATAATAAAAATCATATTTTAACCATCATATTTTTATAAAAATGTCATATCACCCATCAAGTGGTCAAACCCAAGGAGGCATGTTATCATTGACATAGTATCCTATGATTAAATAAATACCGGAATCATTAGTGATCTATGAGATTCACCTGTATATAAATCTATAGTCTAGATTTTCCATTTTGATAGGATATATGATTATAGATTTTTGACATTTATTAATACGTGAAAAATATCTCATATAGAGGTCATAAACTATAAAACAATATCATATTGGATAAAAATATCATATTATAATCATCATGTAATTTATGGTCACTATGAACCAACCAAATGTAAATTTTACACCCAAATTTCATTGTATGATTGAGAAAAAGAGTTCATATTATTATGAACTAGGTTATAAAACTCACGATAAAACTTGTATGATTATACATTCCAATAATCCCAAAATCATCATTTATGTTGTCTCATGGATAGTATCATCTCTAACTAGGATAAAAAAGTAAAACGTACTAACCTAGTGAAATCATGGGATCACTGGGTTGTCTAAGGTAGATATGATTTTTTATATTCATTCAGATTTGATTACAAAAATGGTTTCCAAAATGGTAAACCACTCACTGTGTCACAGCTTTTTGATGCCAATATTCATCAATGCTACACTTTGTTTAGTCAATGGTATTTAGTCTTGTTGATGAATTATGTGGTTTGGAGATTTAAAAATTTTAATGGGTGATCAATGAATCCATGCCATCATCTATCAAGTGATACACATTAAAAAATAACATGTATTATGTGTAATTTTTTTTATCATGTATGATAAAATTAAAAATACCACATTCAATCGAAAGATGAACGTGGCATGTTTTTATAACCCATTCATTAACGAAGTTCATTTCATGAAATACCTAACGTTGATTCCCTATAGATCATCCACACGAACATCACAAGTTAATGGGAGAATCTATCATTGGAATAGTGCTTCTTCTACAAAGATCATAAAACGACCCACGCCCTTTAAAAAAACTATTATATGATTTTTACTTAAACATCCAACAAATAAAACAAAAATATGGAAAGGCCTACTGCCATTAGAGAACTATGTATGTAAAATTTAAATGTAAAATTTAAATTTAAAAAATTTATTTTTTTTTCTGCATAATGATATCCTACATCTCTTTTAGATCCTAAAACTACAAAGGATAACTGGGGTGAGCTATAAATCTTAATAAGGGAATTAACATTGAAATTAGTCATGAAATTTTATTGATAATAAATATCATTGTAACATAAATAGAATCCATCATGAATAATTATGGGGAGGAATTTTATACGAATATAGAAATAATAAGATAATTGTATTGTAAGAATTCATTGAAAATTTAAAACATGATGTAAAAATGAGTCATGGATATTTGTGAAGGAAACATCACATGGTGGATAGAGTCCTATAATGGAATCAGATTACTCTATAATGACATACATGAAATCTCATGAGGCTAAAACATTGAAAAATTCATTAGATAACTATCTTGGATCACCCATAATAACATGTATATTCATTTTTACACCACAAAACAAATCAAATAGAAAGCATGAACATAAATATTTCCCATGGAATGGAATGGGCTTCATATTCATTCCATATCAAATGAAACTTTGAAGTATGTATTGAACTATCATAAAATTTATAATTAGTCATTTTATATATATATGAGAAATATATAGAGAATATATAATATGTACATTTTTAAAATAGTGAGATAAAGTAAGTTAATGTGAGGGAATACATAACTCAAAATAAATTGGGTGGTACAGAGATATCACTTACCTTATATCTTAGTTTTTTATTCACATTAAATTAACATCCTAGATAACAAATTTATATCCTTTAATTTTATTAATCAAAAAAATTCAATATATATTTATTTTATTATAGATTTTTTATGTTCATTTTTAATCATTATATTGAGTTATAATCATTATTTGTGTTGTTCAGGGAGAGTTTTTTTTCATAATTCAATGGTGGAATCATTTGTGGATAATTAATTATATTCTGTTAAAATTGGAATAGAACTGAATAAGTGAAATAAAATGGTATTAATGTCCTCCATTAATTATAATACACTTTAATATCCTTCTATGTTCTGATCTATGGATGATTCATAAATTCAAAACAATAAAGTTATTTGGTTCAATTATTTTGGCAGTTCAACCAATCATCGTGATCTAATTCCATTTTACACATTATTTTGACTATATAATCACACAAGAATGTGGGACACTATATAATAAAAATATTTATTAATTTTAAAAAATTATAATTGAATTTAAACCTATCATGATTGTGGTAGTGGAAAATAAAAAATCATAATCCTTGAATACATTAAAGACAACTAATATGGACAATAGATTCCATTTTGTTTGAATGAGATGGTATAATAATAGTCATATTATATATATTATATTATAAATATAAAATTACTTTATATTTAAAATATTTTAGTTATTATTCCATTTTTTGTGAGGGAGTATTAGAAGTGGTATCTGAATAAATAAATATTAATTAAGAAAGCTAGAAGATTTTACCACTTGAATGGTGTCTCATTGAGAACCTCTATAAGGAACCTAAAATTTGTATTTTCATGACACCAGTAGAACTAAGAAATTATTGAGACATTTCGGTTCAGTTTTGAGAATAATATTAGTGTAATTTAAGTATTATAATGTGCGAGGAGAAGAAGTTAGGATGGGTGTCACTTATAAGGGGGAGGGAGGTTTTTTGATTACTATATTCATTATTTTATTATTTTTGAAACATTTTGTTGATTGTGTTTATTAACGTGACTATATATTGTAAATGGTGCAAATGAGTTCGAAATAATCAGTGTTTACATCATCCATGAAAAAACAAATCAGGTATTTATCTTATAATGTTATATACCGTAATTTACTGAATTTCCCTATTCACAAAAATTCAACTATTTTAGATAATTATATAAAATTGCCTGAAATTTTTTTATCCATGAAGATTTAAAAAATGAGATTCATTTTATGAAAATAATTTTGTAAATATGATAAATTTATTTTCTAAATAAAATTAACCTTTATTTTAAAAAATAATTTTAAAATTTTGATTGATTTCATGACCCTTGGAAAATTTACTTCTAATCTCATAAAATAATATTATCATTATAATGAAAACTTATATAAATTTATAATAAATTTATAAAAATAATATTTTTTTAAATCATTACATTTACTATTATTTTAGGATTAAAAATGAAGGTTTTACAAAAATGCATACACATAATTTATTAGTTTAATACAGATATTTATTTGAACAATTAAATAAATATACATTATTATCATTTTATTGGATACCTAAATAATATTTTATTCTTCTACAGGTGAGTAACTAATTTATCATTATGTATACTATTCCTTATCATTAGAATAATATTGCAACTATCATTTTTATTCTTCTCAGATGGGTTCCATATAAGTAAATCATAAATCATTAATTCATAATTCACATCCACTGTCTGTCAATGTTATTTTAACTTTATTTTTAAAAATTCATATCACATAAAAAATATTCACTTAAATTTTTATAATGTTGTTTGTGAGAGGAGTTACTTTAGTGGATTTATTTGATCAAAATTTTCATATTTCAGTATTCTTATTTTCTATGTTTCATAACATAGTAATATTTTCAATTATTATTCCCATTTATATTCTATAAATGTAATGTTCACATTAGTATAATAAAATCTGGTTGGTTTTATCATGTATTGTGTGTGTGAATTATATAATATTACTAAATATAATATAATTATGAAAAGAGAAATAATATTTAAAAAATTAATCAACATTACATTATTCCATCAAAATAAATACTTACCTCAAAATTTTATTTTACACACTATGTGGAAAAATGTTCAAGTTCATTTAGTTAATGGATTACATTGGTAACCACATCACCTCCTTATACTTATGTCTCGTCCATAGCACTTTGACTAGTTGAGTTTTGTTATTGTGAGTAACATTGTCCCTATGGTACAACCGTTTCACAAACTTCTCCTCATAAGATAAGTCACATTCCAGAATTAATACCTTTGAATTGAATACATAAGATGAATCATGTTTGTAATAACTCAAAATGAATACTTGGAATAAAATTTTTACTTTAGAAATTATTTTTTGGAGTGGCAGTTGACAAGCCACAGATCCAACGAAATCGAGAATATGAATGGGGCTGATATACCTTGGACCTATCTTATACTTCTTACCAAATTTGGTGACTCTTTTCTACGGAGAGTTGTAGTGAAATATCATGTCTATGGCCACAATCACAACATCTTGTTGATTATTATAAGAATTAATCTTTTCATATTGTTAAGCTATTATGATGTGATGTTTTATAGACTTGACCCTTTCTACCATTTCGTTGCCCTTTTCACATCCCAGCAGGATGCATTCACCAACAACATCCCATCATAGAGTTGTTCTGTTAATTTTTTCATAAATTCCTTCATATGGATACATATGGATTCTTTAGGGGAAATTATTATTATACTATAAAATTTTTAATAGAAATATTACGATCCCATCCTCTTATGAAATCTATCAAGAATGCAATCAAAATGTCTTCCAATGTATGGATAGTCTATTTAGATTAGCCATCAGTTTGGGGGTGATGATCCATACTAATGTTCAACTAAGTATTTAATCAATATTGAACACTAATCTATATCTTGGAGGTAAATCTTGGATTTCAATTAGATATAATCAATAATGATGTTCCATTCATCCCGAAAACATATTTCTTGTCTTTCAATGAATGTTTCACACGTGATAAGTCCTATTTATTTAGAAATATATATGTATTCATTGTATGAATTTTCTGCATAACCCTTATATAATTATTTCGTATAAATTTCGTCTGAAGTACAGTAACGAAGTCCATATTGAAGTATTCCAATTACCATGTAGGTGTGGTTAATTGATACATCATATCCTTTCACATTTTGCAGTCATAATTTACATACATACATATCAAGCATTTTGATATATATTTCATGAAACAATTCATTATATTGTCCCAATAAAAGTTTTCTCACATATCATAATAACTAATATACCTATATAGGTGGATGGAAAATGTCATAAATTTCACATAATTGAAATTATCCTTCTTTATATCTGGTTATAATGATACATATAGTCATGAAAAAAATCATACAAATTATACTTTATCATTTTCATATTCCTTGGTTTTAGATTTTATAATGGCTTCTAATTTATTATAAATTTCCACATAATATATTTGGAGAATCCTTTATCATATCCATAATAGATAATGGTTAAATAAAACATAATATGAGTATTGTGTTTAATTCCTTTATGATACTTATGACCTTCCATTGTATCTCTAAGAATATTATATCCATCAAAATTCTCACCAATGATAATGTTGTTGGATAATTTGTACTTAGATAATCATCCACTTCATTTTCATTCCTAATATGTTAGAAGATTACGATATCATAATACTTGATGACACTATACATCTTCATTGGGACATATTAATATTCTTATTTGTTAGTATATATAAGAGGATTTTATGATCAGTATATATTTCACACATCTCCAAATAGAGAAAATGGTGCTAGATTTTGAATGTGGAGTAAATTCATTAAACCCTATATCATGTGTTGGGTAGATATATTCATCGTCATTCAACTTACTTGAGTCATATGTTATCACATTATCAATCTACATTATTACACAACCTAATCTCTTATTCAAATAATCACTATATACCATGAAATGATCCCCACTTGTGGGTGGTATAAAGAATTTCATAGTTGTATGAATAATTTTCAACTCTTTGAATTTATATTCCAATCCATAGTATTGAAATAAAATACCACCTTCCATGTCAAAATGGTAATAATTTTTTAAAACCACCATTAATACCTTAATAGTCTGACGACTCTATAGATCTCTTTTATGAATGCTTTCTTATCCCACTACTAAATTAACTTTTTCTTAGAAGGATCCACACATATACCAATGTTGGGGATAAAATTCCATAAGAAAGAAAAATAATCCACTCAAATAACACATTTTCTATAAGATTCATAAAACTTATCCTTTCACAATGTACTTTGAAATGCATAAAAATGATTATCTTGCCACATTCATTTATATTATATCAGAATATAATCTATAAAATCTATAAAAAAATTATGATCTATTCTATATATTCTTTATTTATAATTACCATTCATATTGTAGGAGATTTTTTTTTATAGTGAAAGGAATCGTTATGAACTCATAGTCCCTATACCTTATTTGAAAGGTAATATTGGGAATATCCTCATTCTGTAACAATAATTGGGGATATCCTATCCAATAGCCCACCATATAGATATTATGGGTCCCTTGTAAATGATCATACATGCATTCTAGCTATGGAAGTGGATAACTATTCATTATCATATTTTTTTTCAAGTTATAGATTATCAATAGAGTTCAATTGACCCATCATTATATTAATGAAGAAGACTAGTTCACCCCATAGTGAACCACACATAAATAGAAAAATATTATCCAGATTATCATGTAACTAATTATTTAGGTCATCCAAATAAATTGATCACATTTGGTGGGGTTACTAGTTATAGTTAGCGGTTTGGTACATGTTTGTTGGGGAACTCTAAAACACATTCCATAGGAAGACAAGGTAACTCTCCAGCGAATACATTAATATAATCTCCAATAATGTACATGTATTCATGAATTAATCAATCCTTGGTAGAAACAATTTCAGCTATATAGGCTAAAAAATAATGGTATAATATTCACCCTTGAGATATATATTCCAAATGAGATTCATCCACATCCTTAAAATTATATAGAATCATCAGATGACTTAGTATGTGTAGTGTTATCTACCTTTATTTGTAGTTGATGTTATATTTATAGAAGAAATCCCACCCATTCCCAATATAACATATAAGTCTTCCAAAAGAAGTAGTAAAATAATGTCATGGTTTTTTATTCAATAATCATTGATTGGGGAGGAATTAACTACTTTATATTCCACAATTTCCCCATTTTATATTCTCATTGTAAATTTACCATCTATATGTTAAGAATGAATTTGAATATTTGTACTAAAATTGTATGATATGGAAAAATTTAAAGAACCATAACAAAAAATTAAGTTCAATATTTTTGAATGAATATCTATCATACCTATCCCTACATCATTATTTGGATCCAACACTAGAGTACTAATAGCATATTTCCCTTACTGAAATTCTAATATTTTGTGGTAATTATTTCTGATTGTCCCTGAAAATCCTTGGCATATGGAATTGGCTGACATAATTACTATATTCCTTGAAGTGGAATCAATTTACAATATTATGTGTCATTATATAATCATTCATTTTTTCCATCATATGTGTGGTTTTCTTTACCTCTCATAGAAATTTATGTTATTAATCCACCTCACTTCCACATAATTGTTATATGCAATTCCATTGATATGGATTTCAAGAAAATTATTCCATAATATTTGACACATGGGGTGATGGGGTTTCTTTTTTCTATTATATTTAACCATATATCATCCTATATCCATTTTTTAATTTTTTTTCTCTAGCCTCATAAGACCACTAAGAGTCATCGATTATCATATTGACTCTAAAGGCACAACAGACAATCTATTCACATCTCTTAATGTATAATATTGCTATGTCATTTAGTAGACGTAGATTTGACATACTAAAGAAGTGTCCCGCCATTAATTTATTGTTCTCGACAATACCTAAGGAGTACTATTTAAAACATGTGATGTTTAATTTATATTATCTGATATACTCTTCTAATTGTTGATTTAGTTTGGGGAATTACCATTCAATTTTGAGATAAATAGTTGGTGAAAAATATTTACCAAAAAATAATTTCTAGAATCTATCATACTCTATGGAATCAATATTATCTTTGAACATTTTTTCATCATCATCCACCACTAATTAGTTTCACCAATTATGTGATAAAAAGATATTTCAACTTCTGGTTTTTTTGATTATTGGAGGATAAATAATATATTCTCAATGGAGTTCATCCATTGATCTTTGATGATGGTATCCAACGATCCACAAAATATAGGTGGCTTTTTCATATAAGGAACTCTCCTAAAACATGGTATTTATTATGAAATGGAGTTTGTTCCACATGATTCATGTTATTATTCATAAAATGGGTTATATTGGAGGAAACTTCTACCATTAAATTCCCCTCCATACAACCATTAATTTGGTTATATCATTATAGAAATCATTGCACTGCCTAGCAAGTTGTATGTTTATATTATTCCTCACATTTCATATAATTAACAAAAAAATATTATATGTACTCAATCGAAAAAATATAGATATAATCATATAAGGAAAATAATATAAATAACATGAAACTCCTATCTTATGAGTAAATATACTTCCATATATGTTATGCATGATGGTTTAACTATTAGTTTTTGGTATCATAACAACTTATTCATGTTCTTGATTGTGGCTTTTAATGTGTTTGTGAATAAAAAGAAATATAATCTAAATGTGACAAAAATAGTGTGAAGAAAGTCCTATAATCATGAACCAAGTAAAAATTTTGTAAAATACCACCTCTCCCTTTTCAGGGTTTTACTCCCTTCTTACCATAATTCTATATTCACATCCATTTATAGAATCATGTAAACAACATAATCACATGGAATCCACTCAGTTCATACTTCACCAGAATTCCACTATATTTTAATATACATAGACTCAAACATAGAATTATACATAGGGTTACAACTATTGTATTCTTGTCCAGATACCCAAAAAATACATGTTAATTATATAATACAAACTATAATGACCAGATCCTTTTAAAAACATTTTTAAATGAATTTTGAAAAAAATATACATCAAATATGACATTAAGGATCATGAGGCTAAGTGTATTTCAAATACTACATACAAAAAATATAAAAACATAAACAATCATAACATCTTTATTTTATTCTCATTAATGAGATCCTTAGTCTATTTTATTCTCTAAAGCTATATTGAATAACCATTGGAATGCAGAAAAAGGGGTTGAACTATAAATCATAATATGAGAATAATCATGGAAATGAATCATAGCATTTGAGTGATAAGGAATAAAAGTATAACATTAATGGAAGTGATCATGAATAATAAAGTTGAGGAACACAATAATGATCATGTAATAAAGAGATAAAGGAGAAATAAATTAAGTAAAGAACTATAAATCAAGACATAAACATGAGTCATTTCTAACTACCATGATGATGTCACATGATGGATAACGTACCATAATGGATTATGTTTAGTCCGAAACATGTAAATGGAATATAATTAAATTAAATAAATTTCCCGATTTATTATATTATTGTATGATATTAAACATTATAACATATAAATTAATATTTATTCTCCAAAAATAATTCCAAAATATGCAATAAACAATAGTCTTAAACATTAATGAAATTTGTTTTATAATTTTATCTTATTAATGGAAAAATTGATGCAAGTATTACACCATCAATGGAAGGATAATTAAAAATGTTATACAAGTATTTGACATATAAATTTAACATATAATATAAATTTTATAATAATAGAGTGATAATGTATGTTAAAGAGAGAGAAAATAGAAGAAAAATAAAATGGGGTGCTTTAGAGAGATCCCTTACCTAATTTTTGCATTTGTTCGAAAGATTAAATTAAAATAATTGGTAAAAAACCTATTAATTAATTAAATAATTGAGAAAATTTTCCATTAATCATTTTATTTATTATAAATTATGTCCATTTATATTCATTTTAATGAGATATAAATTTAATTTTTTTCTGTTTATGGAGCATTTGTTACATAGTTCCTTGTTTGAATTGTTTGTCGATAATTATATATATTCATATCAAGTGGAACTAATAAAATAATTTAAAAGTAAAATCATTCACAACCTATATGAAATTTAAATATTCCCAAATTTTATTTTTTCTTTATCTAAGTAAAATTTAATTCGAAAATTGTTTATGTTATTTGGTTCATTGATATTGGATATTTTACCAACAAATACAAACTATTTATATTTTATTTAATATTATGACTATATCATCATCCCAAAATGCAAGACCATATATAATAAAATATTTTTTCCAATTTAATTATTTATATTTTAATGTATACATACCATTAATGGGGTATTGGAAAATAAAAACACATTCTTCATGAAGGTAGTGAACGGACTTGAAATGAACAATGGATTAATATTTTACATTAAATTAGAGCAGAAGAGAAGGTCTTGATGTTATATATTCTATTAGAAATATAATATTATGTTATGAATATTATACTAGATTCATTATTCCATTTTGATGAGGTTTCCTAGGAGAAGGGAGAAGATGAAAATAAATTTAAAATTGAAAGTTTGATTATTTTACCCCATGAATGTCGTCTCCATGAAAAAATACTTCAGGAAAATGGAATTTTTATTTTAGCAATTCAATCAGAACTATGATGTCGTAGAGTGTTTTGGGATCAGAGTTTTATATAATTTTTTCAGGATCTAATGAGTACAGTGTTTTGTGTAAAATGCGTTGTCAGGGGTGGAACTTTTATGAAGAAGAGAGGGGTATTTTTGAATATTATTTTCATTAGGTTAATATTTTGGATCATGAAAATAAATAGTACTGACTCTTTTTAATAAATAGGATAGATGGTTCATGGAAGTTATTTGTAATTGTTTTTTTCTATAACCCATTATTTAAAAAAAATATTTATCTTTTAAAATTATGTACCATAATTTAACTAATTTCACTTTTCACGACTAAGTCATATATTTTAAGAAATATTAAAAAATTCACCAAAACATTATTTTCATATGTATAATTCAAAAATGAAAATAGTTTTTTTGAAAATATTAATAAAATTAAGATATATTTATTTTTTAAATTAAATAAATTAATTATTCAAGTAATTCCATTTCTAATATTATAAATGATTTTACGACCAATCAAAAATTAACATAAAATCTCATAAAATTATATTATCATTATAATTTAACCTAATATTAATTTATAAATACATTTTAGATAATTATATTTATTCTAATTCATCAGTATTATGAATAATGGAAATATAAAACATTTATGTTATCCAAAAATGGGAGCACTATGTTTAGTATTTATAACAAATTTATTTTATAGTAAAATGAAAAAAATATATATTTTTATAATTTTATATGATACCAAAATATTATATTACCCATCCGTAGTTGATTATACTATTCAATCATTATGGTTTCTATTCTCAATGGTCACATTACTATTCCAATAGTCAGATTATTGTTTCAATAGTCATATTTATTATAGTCATTTGGGTTTACTATAAATACCATATATTTCATTCATTCTTAATTAACATTATTTTTCTCTCATGGTCATATATATTATCATTTTAAATATTCATTTTTCATTAATATTAATCTTCTTCTTTTGTATGTTTTTTGTGAGTTCATTTATTCTATCGGATCAAGAAGATCCAAATTTTGATATTTTATTTATCTTGATTTCTATTTTATGACATTGTCATATTTGAAAATTAATAGCCATTTTTATTGTACAAAATTAATTTTCAAATAAATATAATAAAATTTAGTTAGATTAATCATGTGGTTTGTTTGAATTATATTACATTACTAAATATAAATAAATTATAATAAATAAATTTCTATTGATAAAATTAAGGGTCATTAAATACCTAACAATTGCTTTGATATCCTAATGATTACCACAATACTAATAAATAGATAAGTGAAGTTGAATAAATATTTATGTATTTAATTGAGAGACTATCCCTATAAGAATTCAGAGATATGGTAGTGAGAGAATCTCACCAATCATTTGATGAATATTCATCATCATTAGAGCATCCTTTTACCTTTTATATTATTCTTCTAAATACCTGGAAAAGAATCCCCAACCACCGAATATTTATTACCTACTAAACATGACAAGTTATTCCTTCTTTAATGAGATATAAATTTTATATATGTTTTTATCATTGAGTAGTAATAAAATAAATATATGATGTGATAAAATGTACCATTATCTTTATTTTATATTCCCACAAATATTAAACAAAATGACAATAATAAAATAATATTCCTTTAGATAATATTTTTCGATTTATTTTATTTAATATTTGTAAATATACATAACATGTAAATTAATTACATTTATTCTAAACTTGAATAATTGATTATGTTTATTTCACAATGATCATCTATTCTCAAACATACCTCGGACCTCATAGTGGGGGCCACCATTCCATGTACTCTGATTCATCATAATTGGGAAAACTTTTAACACTCATACATTGTAACCCTAAAGATACTAATCTCAGTAGAACTAAATACCATTCACTTATCTAGATAGTAGACAATCTACCCATCAAGGATCCTAAATACTAAGGGTAATATCAGGTAAACAATAATTACTCCTACAAACACACACCATCTATTATAATCTCTTTGTCTTGTGATATCTCATAAAAGAGATGTACACATCATGTCATTATACTTTCATTATTTATTATTCGTTAACCTAACTAGACTGAATAACCATTATCACTGTTGGGCATGGATTTAGTAGTTGTAATATCATCCTAGTCAACTAGACCTTGACATATAACTACCATTCATAAGTGATTTTTTAAATCATAAATTTTCAACCAATTTCGTACTACTATTGACACACCCAACACAAGAAACGTAACCATTAATTTAATTCCATAATTTTTTATATGAATCAATATCTATGGCCAAATAGTGTATAGTAGTAATAATATATTGTCAAGAGGCTGATAAATGTGTTCAAAGATACGATCTTCTACTGACCAATGGAACATGTGTTGATTCTATTGGTTGACAAATCCTCATGATCTCATATATTTGTTATATCCAAGTGAGAACTTCATGATGACAAGTCTCAATGATTATGAGTCTGAATTACATGATAATCAGATATCATCTCTATACAATCAGAATTTTATAACATGACTAAAAAACATGTGATTAATGTTAATACCATATTACATAGTAGTTATATAGAAACCCTATCATTTTACATATAACATTACAGGATTTTAAGAATAATTATTCAACAGATTAGAAGCCAATGATGGTATTATCTTGTGTTAGGGAAGACTAGGTACAAAAAACTAAAATCATAGAAATAAATAAAACATTTTATTATTTAATATTAAAATTAAAATCCTAACTTCTATCATGATAAAAAACTTTTATAGTGTTCCTCAGGAACAGATGAACAAAGGGATGAGCTAAACTAACTTGTATATGAATAACTATAAGAACAGAGAATTATCACATGTGATAGAAGGCATGAAATAATGATATAGAAAGTAATGTAACATACATAATCATAACATATAATCATGTAATCATAAAAAAATGTACTCATAGTAATGTGGAAGGAACATAAAATAATAAATTATCATGAGTCAAGGCTAACTTCCTAGATCATTGCATATGGTAGGACAATCCAAGGATAACCGCCTTGACTGTCGCACATGGTATCACAAGCCAAGGCTTACTGCCAATACCGTCGCACATAATATCTCTTGATACTCAACATTATTCAATTCATTAGTGCACTATCAGGGTGAAACCATATTATTTTTTCATAAATACGATTTCCACATATAGAATCATACATAATGAATCTTATATAAATATAACGGTTACCCATAGAATGAATTGGGTACTATAATTATTTTATAAAGCATAAAAAATTAGCGTATCATAAAAGTGTCCACTGTTGAAAAGAAGTAAAATTAACATGGAAATTCACAAGGGAAAAAATCATTGAATCATTGTATGTGGTTTCAAGTATAATAGACAACATGTAAGGAAAGTATTTAAGAGATTTTAGCATTAAAACATTTTTGTATGATTTTAAGGAAAATACTATAGAGACATTAAATTAGAAAATGGGAAAATACATTATATTAAACTAGATGTGAAATAATAATGTTTTCATAATAAAACCACCAATTTCATAATGATAATTGAGTACTACAAAATACGATAGAGTACACTTGAAATCAGGTATGAATTCATGAATTTCCCCGAAAATAGGTTAATTTATCAGGAAGTATTGAGGATGAAATACCATAAAAACATGTATATAACTGAAAGAGAATATCAAAAAGGTATCTATAAATGATTTTGGTACATCTGCACAAAATTTAAAATAATCAGATAAAAAATATAAGATAACGTCATTTTGATAAAAAGAAGATATGTTAACCCAAGTGAACAATGGAGGTTCAGGTAGAATCCCTTACAAATTTTCAACATGGTATCTGGTGTAACTAAGAGGGACTAATGAGAGAGAAAGGGGGTTCTCATCACATATATATCACGAGGGAATTATGTGGGAGGTAATAAATAGTACCACATCATTAGTTATTTCACATAAAAGGGAATAACATACATGAAATTCATCAATTAAAATGAAATAGAGAGGATCCCATACCTCAAGACTGATGATGTTCTTTGATTTATCATAAAGACCTAAATAATAAAATTAGGATCATCAATTATTAATTGTTAAAGCTATTTGAAATTTAAAAAAATAGTATAACCATTTTGAGTTCATTCACAACATTTTTGATTCGTTAGAAGATCCAATTTCATTGTTTGGGTCGGTTTGTTTGCTTGGTTTTAAAGATCAGTTCAAGGATATTCATGTTCGGATACACATGTATGATTAAAGTAGTTATATAGAAATATTTTTATATGAAATTAGTGAACATAAATTTTTTTAACGGTTATAAAATTAATTGAGTTATTTTTTTAAAAAAATATAAAAAATTAATGAGAAACACATGGATTAGTTTCAGGAATTTTCACACAAATAAATTATTCTGTATTATTATTGTATTTCTACTATGAAAAAGGATTCGAAAACATCACATATGATAAATCACATATTTTATATTCTACTTCCACCATAAAAATAGTTTCATGACCAGAATTTATTATAGTAAATGAAATTAATAACTCATCATCCTTGAATGTGATGAATTAACCCACCTCAGATAGTGTTTTCAGTGTGTTGTATAAAAGAAGGTGAAAGGATAAATGATAATGAATTCTCCCATTATTATAACAAAATTACAGTACATGTATGTTACAGGAGTTTTGATATTATTATTATTTGTATAGGTCAGTAATTAAAAGAGGATAAAAGAACATGAAAAGAAAATGAATGAATAGAAAAGAGGAATTTACCTCTTCATTTTATTTTCCTTGGGAGCCTCTTAAGGGGACATGATTCGGTCTTTAGAAGAGAAAATGGGTGATGGACATTTGGGAGGATATTGGAAAGTTATTTGTACCGAATTTAGGGAATTGTGAAGGCTTTATAAGAATGAAGGGATGAGGGATGTGTGTATAGTTTTTATAGTGGAGGGGTGGATGAGTTTCCTAATATTTTAATCATTAGTTTATTATTATTTCATAAGAGAATAAATTGTGATAATTCAATGACCAAAAATAGTAATAAGTTCATCTGAGTTCAATATTTTGGTACTTAAAACACTCATGATTTCAAGAATAATGGATTTAAATAATAATGTATTTATATGTTAATTAAATGTATTTTACTATTAGAAAATTCCCAAAAATTCACCATAATCATTATTCAACATATGAAATATATAAATGAACTCCACTTTTAAATAAAAAATTTCTAAATATAATTAATTTAATATTTAATTAAAATGATAATTTACAAGAAAAATTCATATTTTAAAACTATAATTGATTTTATATTGCTTTAAAAATTACATAAGATCTTATAAAAATAGTATAAACCCAGATGACATAAATTTGTAATTTTATAAAAAATATTCGGGAAAATAAATTTCCATTTAAATTAATTAATTAATTGTAATTATTAATTTCTTACAAAAAATACTAATACTTTACTATTGTCATAATATTACTTATAAGATGCCTTAATTTTATTTATACATTCATGGGTGAGGTTACTATTATTTTTGATGATTTACTAATCATAATAGTCAAATTACTATTTATAATGTAATATTATTATTCCTATGTGTAGGTTACTATTTCCAAAAAATATATTTACATTACTGGACTCCACACATCATATTGATTGGAACCATATATGTCAGATTTTCAAAAATCAAATCACATAAGTGACAACATTATGTATAATGGTCACATAGAACTTAGTAATTCATTGTGTTGTGATTTCATGTAATTATATGACATAATTATAATAAGGAAATTTCCAATGAAAATCATTGGGTCATTACATTATTCCCCTTTATTAAATTCTACCATGGGTATATCGTTTTACATTTGAAGACATAAACAAGAGTGGGTAAGTTTCCTTCATATCCCCCTCTAGTTCTCATGTTTCATGTTCATACTTATCGTTACACAATATTACATTAACCAAGTGAGTAGTCTTGTTACGTATATCATTATCTCTATGGTCCAAGATCATCACAGGCAACTCCTACTAAGAAATATCATTCTCCAACTGTACATTCATTGAGGAGAGTAAATTTGAAGGGTCTGGTAAGTTAACCTTTAATAGGGATACATGAAATACAGTGTGTACATTGGACAATGCAGGAGTATGTGTGAGTGATATGCCACAAATCCAACACGATGAATAATCTCGAAGGGTCCTATGTTCCGGAAATGTAGATTCCCATTATTCAAAATCCTCATGACCTTCTTCCTTAGTGATATGCATTGAAATACCTTGTCTCTAAAATTGAACTCTTGGACTCATAAAAAATTGTCTGCATAACTCTTTTTTTGACTTTGGGGTGCCTCAATGTGCTATTGAATGGATTCCACATTCTCTACCATTTCTCCCACCAATTCAGGTCCAAGAATCTTACTCTCACTAACATCATCCCAACACGCTGTTTTTCTACACAATTTCCCATAATGGGATTCGAATGGTGACATTCAGATGCTTGAGTATAAATATCTCCTGTAGGATAATTTCACCAATAGAAGTGGCTGGTACTATCCTCCTTTGATGTACATTGATCATTCTCTGAACGTATCTTCTAGTGTCTGAAGATTTCTATTAGATTGGCCATAAATTTGTGGATGATAAGTTGTACTAAAGTTCAGTTCTGTGCTTAGATCATGTTGGAGACTTTTCCATATCATCTAGGTGAAATTTATATCTCTATCGGATAAAATAAATAGTGGTACTCCATGCAGCCTTGCCACCACATTGTTAAATATCCTTGAATTTTTATCCAATTATATGTCCTCTCAAATCCTGATAATCTGAGCTGTATTTTTAATATGATCCTCAATGTAACATAGAGCATTCTTTACTCAGGATGTCATTGGAAGTCTAGTGAAAATGTCCATGGTTATTTTCAACCACTTCCATGTTGGTATGGGTAGTGGCTTCATAATCCCATTATATAACTATCTTTCACCTTTTAGTTTTGACATCATAGGCACTTTGATGTATACCCAACAATCACCTCCATTATATTGTCCCTCAAAAAGTTCTATTAGAGATCTTGATTCATCTTTATGTTCCCTTGGTGGAAAGGGTAGGTTGAGCTATATGCATAATTTAGAATCACCTTCATTATATATGTATTGGATGGTACACATAATTGTGACCCAAATCTTAAAAATTATTCCTCATCATTATTGAACTTAGAGGATTTTTCATTTTTAAGGCCTTCCAAACTTTTCAGAGTTTTCTCATATTCTAATGGAGCATCCCATATTTTTTCCATAAGGGATGGTTGAGAAATCATTTGAGAAGGGTTTGAGGATGTTAATCCCTTTATTATTACCAGGACTATCCTAAAAAAATCAAAGAAGGTTTGATACTTTTCAACTCTCATCATTGATAAAAATGCATGTTCTTTTCTACTCTGAGCATATTCCACCTTATTTGACATACCAGGATGGCAGTGGATTGAGCAGTCATAATCCATTATGAGCTCTAACCATCTTCGCTGGTGAATATTAAGCACTTTTTGTGTGAATATATATTTGAGACTCTAGTGATCGGTATATATATATATATCAAACTTCACCCCTTAAAAATAACTCTGTCAGATTTTTAACGTGAAGATCACAGCTGCCAACTCCAAATAAAGCGTACGATTGTATTCATCATTGATGTTAAAATTACCTTAGTCTTAGGATATAAAATTAGCATTTTTCATTAGGACACAACCATAGTACTTATATGAATCATAATTGTACAACATATGTAGTTCCCCAGTTATTGGGAGAGTATGTGATGGCATAGTGATTATCAACTTTTTCAACTCCTTAAAGTAGTATTTACATTTCTGAGTCCAGAAACACATTACTCCCTTCAATGTTAATTTAGTCATTGGGATTTAAAATCATGAATGGGTTTTTAAAATCATCTATAATACATGGAAAGACCAAGTATTCTATGGATCACTATTACAGAAATTGTCATGAGAACCTCTTCAATCACATTTGTCTTGGAGGGGCATAGAAATATCCCTTTACTGGTGATAACATGCCCCATGATTGATACTTCATCCATCCAGAACCACTTTTACTATACATTTCTTACACCTTCTCCCTCTAAAATGTCATTATAATAGTATTCAAATTCTCCTCGTATTCATACATATTGTTGGTGTATATCAGAATATTGTTAATAAATACGACCACAAATTTGTCGAGGTAATATCTAAAGACTCTATTCATTAAATCCATGAATCTTTCTAGTGTGTTAATCAGTCTGAAGGTCATCACTATGATCAAAAAGTTTCCATTTCTCGTTCTAAATGTAGTCTTCCAAATTTAATCCATACTCACCTTTGATTGGTGATATCTTCACAGATGCATATTATCCTGTAACTACTTCTTAAGCACCACCATCTCTATGGTGGTCATTCAATAAGGTTTCATTGAAATTTTCATAGATCCATGATTTAGATAAATTAATAACTCCCCCACTTGATATGGAGGAATACTATGAGACTATTTAGGGAATACATAAGGGCAATCCCTCACAGTGGTCATGTCTTCATGAAATATTATCTCATTTGTCTCAATGAATTAATGTAAACATTCTTTCTCATAAGGAATTAATATCCACACATGATATAAGGATTCTAATAGAGATTAACCATCCTTATTAAAATTTTACCAAAATAGAGAATTCTTCATGATGTGAAGAGTTATCTCCCTTTTTCAATAGTTGATGTTGGATTTGTATAATGATTGTCAATCAATGCCCAATATAGCGTCGTACTCCACTAAAGGAAGAATGATGAGATTTACTAGGAGGTTTAGTCCACAAAAGTTAACCAGGGAGGAGTTATAATCCATGTACACAATAATTGTCTCATTAACTATTCTTATAGGTAAATTATCCACAAAATATCGAGGTTGTTTTTGAATAGTTATATTAAACATGCATGATATGAAGTATTACCTAGAAATAGAATCAAATAGTATGGTCACTATTCTTCAATGAATAATAAGAAATCATGTTTCCACATCACTATATGAAGCCACCTCAGTCATAGTGATTGATTAATCCCTTTCTTGTTACCATAGAGATTTTTTTAGATTTACTCCAACAACCCTAGTCTTAAGTAAATTGTCCGTATAATTCCCAAGATCCTTGTAGTTATAACACTACATTATAGACTAGGTGTTTATATTAATCATCCATTATGATTCCAAATTTTCAGGACTACTCATATCGTGTCTATATTTTATAGAAATATTTCCCAACTTTTCACATTTGATGCAATTATTGGTTTCCTTAAATACGTCCCATGATACTTCATCCAATAATTTTTACACCAATGATGAGCAGGCTTCTTTCCATCATAGAATTTATTTTTGGTTGACCACGTTATATTTCATTTACCTCTTATTGTAACTAGGCCCATGATACCACTAAGAGTCTCAAATATATAATTCAACATTTAGGGAATAACAAACAATGTCCTCCTAGCTATCGATGTCAAAAATCACCATCACCTTTCATAGACTCGGCTTCAGTCTGCTGAAGAAGCAATCCACCTTACTTTCTGTGTTCATAACAATGTAGGATGTGTACATTGAAATACATGTAATTTTTTAATTATATTTCTTCTATGGAATCATCTTCCATCTACATGATTCCAATGAACTCTATTTCCATATTGAGATGAAGGGTTCGGGGAAAATATTTATTGAAAAACATTCTCTTTATTTCCTCCTAATCCATGGAATCAATTTCCTCCTAGGGCTTTGTATTCTTGATCAGTCTCCACCACTTATTATATTCCCCTTAAAAATGATGGACAGCTAGTATGACTATCCCCTGATATGAGAACTAGAGGGAAAAAAATATATTTTCAATGTTTTTGAACCACTATTTCACAAGGAAGGGATAAGAATATCCACTTATCATTAGAGTCCCTTTCCGCATCATGGAGTCAATGGAAGCCTACTATTTCCTTGGAGGAGGATCATGTTCCACCTGATTGAAGTTATTATTCATAACTTGCGACAACTGAGCAAGTACTGTCATGATGTATAGAGCAATCATTCCCATCATATCATGAATATCATTAGGGAAATCTTTTCATTCCTGATCACAATGATTATTCGTTGGTGTTCTTCTATTTCACACCATTAACTAAGACAACGATCATATAATTAGAGGGTTGAATACATAACTATTGAGGATAATAAGGAAAGATTGATCATAAGAGGACAAACATGTAAAGGAGAAGTATATCATATCTTCTGATTCCCAAAGTATAAATCTAGGTTATTCTTGATCTATTTATTAACTTATATCCATATAGTATTTTTTATTCCTTTAATACTGGTTTGTAATAAGCCATTGAATTTACTTAAGCTTATCCATTGGGAGTATCAAACCAAGAGTGTTAAAAGTCTTGTTTTTGTACAGTGGTTCTTATTTCAGTCTATCCCAAAGAAGCTTTTTTGGTTTTACACATAGATACATCTGTTCCAGAGAAACCTCTACCTTTTTGTATCCAGATTGGGATTCATTTTCTTAATAAACCACTTACTATATACTTACCAAAATTTTAGCATTTTTACTAATACTTAGTATCTTCTATAACTTTATTACCAACTTTCTTTATTCCTAACCTCAGAAAATAACAATAACATCATATAATACCAAATATATGGACCATGTACTTTTAAATAAACCATTACATTATTTTAAAAAAAATTATACATCAGAGATCAAGAAAAGGATCGTAATGTCTAGTTTCATGGAAGACTAGGTACAAAAAACTAAAAAACATGGTACTAAATTAAACATTTCATTATTTAATCTTCAAATTTGTCTTCTAACTTCCATTATTCTCAAACATAAGTATAGGGTACTATGGGGGTCACATGACCAATGGGATGAGCTAAACATCTCAGTAAGGGAATAACCATAATTACAGAGCATTATCACGTGGGATAGAAGCCATGTAATGATGATATAAAAATGCATGTATCATATGGATTAATAAAATATAAACATGAAATCATAGAATCATGGAGTCATGGACATGTAAATTAAACATAAAACATGACTATATCATGAGTCCATGGTATCCTCCAATACCATTTCACATGGTAGTACAATCTATGGCTAACTTACAAAAACGTCGTAAATAAAATCTATTGAGACTCAACATTACAAAACTCATTGGAGCACTACCTGGGATCACCTATTGTAACTTTTTATGAATAAGTCTTCCATATAAAGAGTCATACATAATCAATCTTACATAATCATAAGGGTTACCCATGGAAATAATTTGGTATCATAATCAGCTCATAATGAATAACAATTGGTCATATCATAAAAGTGTCTATGAAAGAGAGGAACTAAAATATATAATAACATTTATAAGGTAAAATAGGCATGTATCATGTTATGTTATGTGAATTATAAATGAAAACATGTATGAAATTTATTTATGTAATTTTATCATTAAAATATTAATGTGCATTTTTATGGAAAATAATATAGAGCCTTTAAATTTAAAAAGGGATAAATAATTTATATAAAAATTTAATTCCACCAAGAAGGGATTAATAATAATAATATTGATATTATAAGGAAAATGGTTTCTTAAATTATAAGATATATTGTACTTGAAATTAGTTTAGAATTCGAGAAGTTCCCTAATAACAGGTTTTTTTTCAGGAAGTATTGAGGAGGGAATCACTTAAAAACTGTTTATACCCAAAATATTATGATTAAAGGGTCTTGATAAATTAATATTGTATATATAATAAGAATATATAATATTAACAAAAAAAATATATGATAACTTCATTTTGGTAAGTGGGAGATAGGTGTACCCAAAAGAACAAAAAATGTTCAGGTAGAATCCCTTATGGATTATGAAAATGGAATAGAGTGTACATAAGAGGGATTAATGAGAGATAAAGGGGTGTATGATCACATATAAATTATGAGGTATGTATAAGGGAGGTGGTAAATCGTTTCCCATCATTAGGTATTACACATAAATTTTCAAAACATAGATGACATTCTTGAACAAAAGTGAAATAGATAGAATCCCATACCTTAAGTCTGATGGTGTTCTTCGCATGATCATAATGACATGAATAGTAAAATTAGGTTAATTAATTAATAATTCCATAACCAATTTTACATTTTAATGATTTATTGTAACCTTTCCAAGTTCATTAATAACCTTTATGATTTGTTATGATGTTCAATTTCATTGTTCTATTCTGTTTGATTCGTTTGTTTTAATGACTGGTTCAATTATATTCATGTTCAGAGAAATATGTATGATGAGATTGGTTGTGAATTATTGATGTTATATGAAATTAGTGAATATCCAAAACCTGACATGGTTATAAAATTCATTTGGTTATTCAGAGTGATGGTGAATCCTTATATAAGACATTAATGATAAACTCTTTGATTAATTTGGTGATTTTTCTCACAATTAAAAATTGTTGTATTATTATTTTACATCAAGTACGAAAATGGATTATAGAACATCACATATTTGAAAATACATATCTATTAGTCTGTTACAACCATAAAAATAGTTTCATGACCATAACTGCAGGTGGTAATATAAATTGATAACCTATCATCCTTGAATGTGATAAATTATCACATCTAGGTTGGTGTGTTTGTTTCTTTCATATAAATGGTGGGAAAAGGAGATATTATAATGAATTATCCCATTAGAATAAAAATATTCAAGTAAATTTATGGTAATGGGTTTCTCATACAATTTTTATGAGGATTGGTTAGGAAGGAAAAGATAATAAAGGAAGAAGAATAGAAAATGAATGGAAATAAAATTTGAATTTACCTCTTCATTTAATCTTCCTTTATAGACTCTTAATATAAGGCCCCAGCCTTAAACCTTACTTAATCTTGAGTATCTTTTCAGGTTTAGAGTTTTAGAGAATTAGATCATAAAACTTGCATTACATTACACATATAAACAAAGTGGTTATATAAAGATAGTATTCTTCATTCCCATCAATGGAAACACATTTAAAATAAAACATGGATTCTTTCTTGACACTTCCTTGACACTATTATCATATCATGTACCTTTCCCTTGACCTGTGAAAATCATTTCAAAAAATACTTGGGATGAGCATAAAAAGCTCAGTATGGGTTATAAAAACATGGAAAGGAAACATGGGAACATATATTCATAAGAATGAAATCATACTTTACCCATAAAACATAAGCACTTTAACATACCTCATCAAATCATGAATAAATCATAGAAATCATAAGACATAAAGGTAACTTGAGGCATTCATAACATTCTTGCATAGGGAGTAACCCTCTTGGTTACGTTTGGAATACCCATCACAGTATATTCCCTAAAATCTTTTCGGAGAAACCTTAACGTTTCACTCCTTCGCATTACCCAATGCATTGGAGAGCTATATCGGGCTCACCCACCCTTAGTTTATCACGGAACCACCCGTCTTCATAATAATTCCCAAGAACCTCAACATAATCATATCATATAAAACATGCATAAAGGAAGCATAACATTTCCACCTTTCAATCACAAGATATCAATACAACACATTGATATAAAAACATCATGAAAACCATTTTCAATACCAAAATAAAGGAAAAGTAAAACATGGTATTTATTTTTCTTTTAAAAAAAATGTATGGCTTGTAGAGGATGCCGAAACTCAAATAATGGTCACGGCGGCGGAGAAGTCGTTGTCGCCGCATACGTACGACAAAAACATTCTCTTTTGTCGTTTTGTAAAACACTTCGTATAAAAAAGATTCCTTTTGGGTAAACGTAAAAGTCAAAGGGGTTTATACACCGTATAAAAGAATGTTGTGTATAAAATAAAATATGCCTCAACGAAAGAAGATTGAGACGAAGTCCCATACCTTGGGTCCGACTTGACTCGATCATTATTTAATGTCCTGAATAATAAACTTGAGTTAATCTCTACTTTCTTATGAACCTTTTCCAAGTTCATTATTCCTTTTATTCCATGTTATGAACATCATGTAATCATTTAAGTTAATAGTGTTCATTTTGTTGGTATTTGGTTCTTAAGTCAAAAATAGATTTCTTACACATACATGTTGTTAATTTTGTCAATGGTTCATTATATCCAGAATGATATTAATGATTTGGATAACATATATATCATATATATTCATCATATACATGTACTTATATTATTACATCACATTTAGAGGTAAGAAATGAAATGCACCGTTCATGGAGACGGTAAGCCGTACGTACGCATGAACGCTACTTCCATTTCTATTTCGTATTTTCTAGAATGGTATCATAATGATATAATAGTATATTATAATTCCAGTGTAATAACATATATAATATCATTAACTTCATCCTTTACACATCCCACATATGGTATTAACGAATCAAATCACTTTCAAGTGGCGGTAGTCCGCACTTCCTAAAATGAAGATATCGTGTTTACCCATAATGGAAACCATAAAGGTATGCCCAAAATGAAAAAAAAACAGAAGCTTAAGGATAACATAAACATATTATATATCATATATAAAAATAGTGACATCATAATGGCCACCTTTGAAGGTGTTAAATGAGTATTGAACAATCATCATTTCGGGAGGCAGAATTTCGCCATCCATGGAAACCGTATGTTATTCAACCATTTGATGTAGTTTTGTGAGAGTGTAGCTCAAATAAATCTTATAACAACATCCTATTATATTGGAGATACTGGTGTTTTTACAAAAGAAGTAAATAAAAAGAGTTTAGGGGGTTGGAGAAGCAAAATAAAACAAATGAACATGAGAGAATGAATTACCTTTAAAAGTGTAACTCCTTTTGATTTGAGCCTAAAGGCTTCCTTTGAAAGGATTATACCCAAAGGGAATACTTTAGGATGAGGAGAGGGATGTGGAGAGAGTAAATGGGCAGGGTTTGGCCGAGCCAAAGGCTTGAAGAGTGTGTGAAATGTGGTAGAGGTGGGGGCCTTTTATAAGAGGAGAGGAGGGGCACTTTTGGAAAGTAAAGAAATATTACTTTATTTGAAAATGTGTTTCGGTTTTAAAAGGTCCCACATTGATGTAATTCGTGGATATGGTGATAAGGGTTCGAAATCCACTCATCCAATTGGTTTAGGACATGTGTAGTTTATAGATTTTACATTATCATTCCGTTATATTTAAATCGTCAAATAATGATGTCATTGCTGCATCATTATTATGTCATAAATAATTTAATTTATATAATGTCTAAAAATTATAAAAAAAATACTAAAATTTAGGAAATCGTTTTATCTTTCCAATGACTATTTATAATCAAAAATATAATCTTTATAACCCCATGTAAAAAAGTGTTTTCGTAAAACATATTATGTTTGTGTTATTTTTACTTTAACATTTAATAAAAAGTTATTTATGTAATTTCCTCACCAAAGTGTCTCCATGGGATCCCCAAGTTGACCCATGGCATGTCTTGGTCGGCCATGACACAAAAAATAATGTTGGGACATGTGTCTAGGTCATTTCATATTATTAAAACATTATTTATACCTTAAACTACCCTAATTACCACTAATCGCGATTAAAAACTTAATAAGTTACTATTCATCAAAAAAATATTTTAATCCCATTGAACCACATTTTACTTCTTAATGACAACCATGTATGTCGGATTTTTGAAATTCAAAACACAAAAGTGTCAAAGATTCATTTAAACGAAAAATCAGTTTCTTTAACTACCACTTAGTGGTTTCACTATTCATCAAAAATTGAAGTTGTTCAGAAAATTTCCAAAAATTCACCCTATTCTATATTTGATATTCCGAATTCAAAAATGAAGTCTATTTAACAAAATTCAATACATATAAGTCACATTAATTAATTTAATAATTAATTCCCGTTGTCAGAGAAAATAGCGTATTTTTATGAAACAATAAGTATCAAAAGATTGACACTAGTTTAAGTCCAATATCAAGGTGAAATTGATTCAAATGACAACCATTGGATTAAATGGTAAAAATATATTCATATTACACATTAAGAAAAAGTCAAAATATAATCTAATCATATAAATAAATTAGATTAAAAATCAGTTTTGATGTAAAATGCAGTATTTTTCACTATTCGTTAAAAAATGAACATTGTCAGAAAAATACCAAAAATTCTCACAATGTAAATTTTGATGTCCCAATCATAAAGAATAAGTTTATTTTGACAAACATAGTTTATAAAATTTTCAAAAGATATATTTACAATGGTTTTTCCATCATAAGGTAGTAAATAATCTTTTAAGAATATTAGTGTATTCCATGCTTAAGATTGGATTTATTTTCATTTTAAGCCTCTAAAACATTATCTTAATCATTAATAGACATAGATAAAAATATCTATTATTCATTACTTACTTGGGATGTTACATCCTTCCCCCATTTAGAAAATTACATCCCCACAATTTATTTACTTATCGAATAAATGGGGGTACTTATCCCTCATTGCATTTTCAGATTCCCATGTTGCCTCTTCAATCATGTGGTTTTTCCACAAAACCTTTACCTAGTGAATCACCTTATTCCGTAAAACTTTCTCCCTGTGGTCAAGAATCTGAACCGGTTGTTCCTCATAAGATAGGTTCTCTTCCAGCTGAACTACCTCTGGACTCAAAACATGAGATGGATCTGGCATATACTTTCTCAACATCGAAACGTGAAAAACATTGTGTAACTGAGATAAACTCGGAGGTAAAGCCACTCGGTATGCAACTGATCCAACTCTTTCTAGAATTTCGTATGGTCCAATAAACCTTGGACTCAGCTTTCCTTTCTTACCAAATCTCATCACACTTTTCCAAGGAGAAACCTTGAGAAAAACATGATCACCTACCTCAAAAGATAGATCCTTCCTCCGGTTATCCGCATAACACTTCTGCCTGCTCTGAGCTGTTCTCATGTGTTTCTGAATCAGCTGAACTTTTTTTGCCATCTCTTCTACCAATTCTGGTCCCATCAACTTCCTTTCACCCACTTCATCCCAGAAAGCTGGAGTTCGACACTGGTTCCCATATAATGCCTGAAATGGTGCCATCTGTATACTGGAATGAAAACTGTTATTATATGAAAATTCAACCAAAGAAAGATGTTGGTCCCAACTTCCCTGATAATACATAGAACATGCTCGTAGCATATCCTCCAATGTCTGAATTGTTCGTTCTGACTACCCATCTGATTGAGGATGAAAAGCTGTACTAAAATTTAATTCAGTACCCATCGACTTCTGAAGGCCTTTCAAAAGTTAGAAGTAAACCTGGGATCAAGATCCGATACAACGGAGAGAGGAACTCCATGTAACCTGACTATATCTTTAAGATACAAATGGGAAAGTTGATCAAGAGAGAAAGTATCTCGTATAGCAAGGAAATGAAAAGATTTGGTCAAGCGATCAAAAATAACCCAGATTGCATTATTACCTCGAGATGTCTTCGGTAATCCAACAACAAAGTCCATGGATATATTTTCCCATTTCCACTCTGGCACTGGTAAAGGGTGAAGCATCCCTTTCGGTAACTGCCACTCTTCTTTAACCTGTTGACATGTCAAACATTTCACAGTAAAATCAGCAATGACTCTTTTCATTCCATCCCACTAGTAATACTCCCGCAGATCTCTATATATCTTAGTACTGCCCGGATGAACTGAAAACGGAGAACTATGAGCTTCACATAACAACTATCTCTTCAACTATGAATCACAAGGCACACAAAATCTCTTCCCAAATCTCAAAACACAATCATTATCAATGTTGAATTCAGGCAACTTACCTTTCTGAACCAGCTCTACCTTTTTCTGCAACTCACTGTCTTGCTTATGTACTTGCTTGAATCTATCTGATAGAGAAGATCTCACTGATTCCTGAAACAAAACAGAAGGACTTCCTGCACCAACAACTTCTATTCCAAAGTTCATCAAATCCTTAACCAAAGGCCCACGTTCTAAACACAACATTTTTAATGAAGCAGTACTTTTTCGACTCAAAGCATCAGCCACTTTATTTGATTTTCCTGAATGGTAATGAATTGTACAATCATAATCCTTGATAAATTCTAGCCATCTCCTCTGTCTCATGTTTAACTAATTCTGAGTGAATATATACTTTAATCATTTGTGATCAGTATATATTTCAAACTTTACTCCATACAAATGATGCCTCCAAATTTTTAAAGCAAAAACAACAGCAGATAATTCCAAATCATGTGTAGGGTAATTTTACTCATTAGTTTTCAACTGTCGTGAAGCATAAGCAATTACCTGATCATTCTGCATTAGGACACAACCATGTCCTTTCAATGAAGCATCACTGTATATAACAAACTCACCATTCCTGGAAGGTAGTGCCAAAACTAGAGCATTCACCAATCTTCTTTTCAATTCCTGAAAACAATCATCACATTCTTTTGTCCAGATAAACTTAACACCCTTCCGAGTTAGCTTAGTCATTGGACTAGATAACCGTGAAAAATTTCTAACAAACCTTCGGTAATATCCCGCCAAACCATGGAAGCTACGAATCTTGGTTACATTTGTGGGTCTTGGCCATTCTTCCACAACTTTAGTTTTTGCAGGATCAACAGTTATTCCATCTTTAGAAACAATGTGACCAAGGAAGGAAATTTGTTGCAACCAAAACTCACACTTGCTGAATTTCCCATATAGTTTCTTTTCTTTTAAGGTTTTCAAGATAACCCTTAAATGTCTTTCATTCTCCTCTTTACTTTTAGAAAACACCAAAATATCATCAATGAAAACCACCACAAACTTATCCAAGAACTCATGGAAAATTCTATTCATTAAGTCCATGAATACAGCAGGTGCATTGGTTAGCCCAAAAGGCATTACTACAAATTCATAATGGCCATATCTCATACAGAACGCGGTCTTCGGAATATCTGCCTCCTTTACCTTCAGCTGATGGTACCCCGATCTCAGGTCAATCTTTGAAAAAAACTGAGCTCCCTGGAGCTGATCAAACAAATCATCGATATGAGGAAAAGGATATTTGTTCTTAATAGTGATATTATTCAAGACTCTATAATCAATGCAAAGTCTCATAGAACCATCTTTCTTTTTAACAAATAAAATAGGAGCACCCCATGGTGATGTTCTAGGTCTAATGAAACCTTTTTCTAATAAATATTGCAATTGCTCCTTCAACTCTAAAAATTCAATTTGTGCCATTCGATAAGGGGGTTTTGAAATTGGCTTAGCATTAGGAACTAAGTAAACAGTAAACTCAACTTCCCGATCTGGTATTATTCCAGGCAACTCATCAGGAAAAACATCAGGATACTCATTTACAAGTAGCACATCATTTATCTGAACAGTTCCTTTATTTTCAACGACGGGTGCAAGGTAACATTCATTTCCATCTTTTACAAGTTTCTCGGCCTCTTGATATGTTATCAAAAGTAAGGGATCATTCCTATAAACAAACTGAAAGTCTTTCTGAAAAGAAACTTTTTTAGCTCTACAGTCAATCATAGAATGGTAAATAGAGAGTCAATCTATACCCAGGATAACATCAAACTCTACTAGAGGTAGAACCATAAGGTTTGAAAGTAGGTTCTTTCCACAGATAAGGAAAGGAAGATTCTTAAAAATTCTTTTTGCCTCAACATTTCCCCCATGAGTTTTTACCAAACGTTCCAGAGTCATTTCTTGAGATGGTATTCCCATTTAACTAGAAAAGTTTTCAGAGATGAAAGAATGTGTAGACCCCGAATCAAACAACACACTGGCATAATCTGAAAAAACAAACAAAGTACCTGATACAACTTCATTTGATGGCCCGACATCTGCTGAAGTAGTTGCAAAGGATTTCACCACCCCTTTCTCCTTGTAGTCTAACTGCTTCCCATCACTCAAGATCTTTGCCGGACACTCGTTTTCATAGTGAACCATCTCATTGCACTTATAACATTTCACTAACTGTAAATCAAATTTGTTCTTACCTTCACCTTGATCCTTTTCAGTGCAATCACGAGCCTTATGTCCCATCTTACCACATCGGTAGCACTTTCCAGAATTCAGAAGACATTCCCCAGCATGCCTTTTGCCACATTTATCACAAACTGGAAACCTAGTTCTCTTACCATCATACTTTTTTGAAGAATTCTTACCTTTCTCCTGCCACCTCGGTCTCTTCTTCTGCGGGTTGTTATAGAACACTTGGTCATCGACAAACTCCATTTCCACCTTCTCAGCACATCGAACAAGAATTTCATAACTTTTAAACTCACGAGATGCTAATTCCCTTCGATATTTTGGCTTTAATCCTGAGTAAAAACGATTGATTTTTCTATCAAGGTATCGGATAAAATTTGGAGCATACACTGCCAATCGAGTGAACCTTTCATCATAGGCATCCAATGAGTCTTCCTCTTGCCTAAATTCCAAGAATTGCTTTTCCATCCTAAGTCGAACAGCCTTAGGAAAATACTTCTCAAGAAACATACCTTTGAATTCATCCCAGACAAGAGCATGAATCTCATCGGCGTCCCTGATATTTTTAACCATAGACCACCACTGATCTGCTTCACCCTCCAAACGGTAAATAGCAAGACTAACCTTTTGATTGTCTGAACACCCCATGATATCAAAAATCATCTCTAGTGCTTTAATCCACCCTTCAGCTAGCACATGGTCAGATGATCCTCTGAATGATGGTGGATGTTGCCTCATGAAATGTTCCACCACCGACATGTTCCTCTGCGGTTGATCTGGCTGATCTCGTGCATGGATACCACCACCATTTATAGCCTGATTCAACTGCGACATTACTGAAACAAATTGTTCAGTTCAAATTCCGACCATCTCAGGATGCTGATTCGGAAGGTTATTTCCTTATGTATGCCGTCCTAGCACTACTTCCTTGTTTCCTCTGCGGAAAACCATTCTGAACAAACATGTCTTAGATGAAGCAACATGGTAATCTTCAAATGCTATATCATTTCAAAAAAAATATTTTTGGATAATCATTTAATAGAATTCTAACTCCTAAATTTATCTAAACTGACCTCTGATACCAACTATAAGGCCCCAGCCTTAAACCTTACTTAATCTTGAGGATCTTTTAGGGTTTAGAGTTTTAGAGAATTAGATCATAAAACTTGCATTACATTCCACATATAAACAAAGTGGTTACATAAAGATAGTATTCTTTATTCCCATCAATGGAGACACATTTATAATAAAACATGGATTCTTTCTTGACACTTCCTTGACACTATTATCATATCATGTACCTTTCCCTTGACCTGTGAAAATCATTTCAAAAAAAAATTGGATGAGCATAAAAAGCTCAGTATGGGTTATAAAAACATGGAAATGAAACATGGGTACATATATATATAAGAATGAAATCATACTTTACCCATAAAACATAAGCACTTTAACATACCTCATCAAATCATGAATAAATCATAGAAATCATAAGACATAAAGGTAACTTGTGGCATTCATAACATTCTTATGTTGGGAGTAACCTTCTTGGTTACATTTGGAATACCCATCATAGTATATTCCCTAAAATCTCTTAGGAGAAACCTTAACGTTTCACTCCTTCACGTTACCCAATGCATTGGAGAGCTATATCGGGCTCACCCTCCCTTAGTTTATCACAGAACCACCCGTCTTCATAATAATTCCCAAGAACCTCAACATAATCATATCACATAAAACATGCATAAAGGAAGCATAACATTTCCACCTTTCAATCACAAGATATCAATACAACACATTGATATAAAAACATCATGAGAACCATTTTCAATACCAAAATAAATGAAAAGTAAAACATGGTATTTATTTTTCTTTTAAAAAAATGGTTTGGCTTGTAGAGGAATCCGAAACACAAATAATGGTCACGGCGGCAGAGAAGTCGTTGTCGCCACATACGTACGACAAAAACATTCCCTTTTGTCGTTTTGTAAAATGCTTCGTATAAAAAATATTCCTTTTCAGTAAACGTAAAAGTCAAAGGGTTTATACACCATATAAAAGAAAGTTGTGTATAAAATAAAATATGCCTCAACGAAAGGATATAGAGACGAAGTCCCATACCTCGGGTCCGACTTTACTCAATCGTTCTTTAATGTCCTAAATAATAAACTTGAGTTAATCTCTACTTGCTTATGAAC
This sequence comes from Viscum album, assembly GCA_963277665.1. Classification (NCBI taxonomy): domain Eukaryota; kingdom Viridiplantae; phylum Streptophyta; class Magnoliopsida; order Santalales; family Viscaceae; genus Viscum; species Viscum album. The sequence continues at coordinate 1,702,956,915 of OY728156.1, read as the reverse complement.
CTTTTTCAAGTTCATTATTCCTTTTATACCATGTTATGAACATCATGTAATCATTTAAGTTAATAGTGTTCATTTTGTCGGTATTTGGTTCTTAAGTCAAAAATAGACTTCTTACACTCACATGTTGTTAATTTGTTCAAAGGTTCGTTATATCCAGAATGATATTAATGATTTGGATAACATATATATCATATATATTCATCATATACATGTATTTATAATATTACATCACATTCAGAGGTATGAAATGAAATGCACCGTTCATGGAGACGGTAAGCCGTACATACACATGAACGCTACTTCCATATCTATTTTGTATTTTCTGGAATGGTAACATAATGATATATGAGTATATTATAATTCCAGTATAATAACATATATAATATCATTAACTTTATCCTTTACAAATCCCACATATGGTATTAACGAATCAAATCACTTTCAGGGGGCGGTAGTCCGCACTTCCTAAAATGAAGATATCGTGTTTACCCATAATGGAAACCATAAAGGTATGCCCAAAATGAAAAAAAAACAGAAGTTTAAGGAAAAAATAAACATATTATATATCATATATAAAAATATTGACATCATAATGGCCACCTTTGAAGGTGTTAAATGATTATTGAACAATCATCGTTTCGGGAGGCAGAATTTCGCCATCCACGGAAACCGTATGTTCGTTAACCATTTTATGTAGTTGTGTGAGAGTGTAGCTCAAATAAATCTTATAACAACATCCTATTATATTGAAGATACTGGTGTTGTTACAAAAGAAGTAAATAAAAAGAGTTTAGGGGGTTGGAGAAGCAAAATAAAACAAATGAACATTAGAGAATGAATTACATTTAAAAGTGTAACTCCTTTTGATTTGATCCTAAAGGCTTCCTTTGAAAGGATTATACCCAAAGGGAATCCTCTAGTATGAGGATAGGTATGTGGAGAGAGTAAATGGGCAGGGGTTGGCCGAGCCAAAGGCTTGAGGAGTGTGTGAAATGGGGTAGAGGTGGGGGCCTTTTATAAGAGGACAGGAGGGGTACTTTTGGAATGTAAAGAAATATTACTTTATTTGAAAATGTTTTTCGGTTTTAAAAGGCCCCACATTGATATAATTCGTGGATAAGGTGATAAGGGTTAGAAATACACTCATCCAACTGGTTTTGGACTTGTGTCGTTCATATATTTTACATTATCTTTCCATTTTATATAAATCATCAAATAATGATGGCATCGCTGCATCATTATTATGTCATAAATAATTTAATTTATTTAATGTCTAAAAATTATTAAAAAATACTAAGATGTATGAAATCTTTTTATCTTTCCAATGACTATTTATAATCAAAAATCTTATCTTTATAACCCCATGTAAAAATTGTTTTCGTAAAACATATTATGTTTGTGCCATTTTTACTTTAACATTTAATAAAAAGTTATTTATGTCATTGCCCAACCAAAGTGTCTCCATGGGGTCCCCAAGTTGACCCATGGCTTTTAATTGTCGGCCATGACACAACCAATAAGGTTGGGACATGTGTCTAGGTCATTTCATATTATTAAAGCATTATTTATACCTTAAACTACCCTAATTACCACTAATCGCGATTAAAAACTTAATAAGTTACTATTCACCAAAAAAATATTTTAATCCCATTGAACCACATTTTACTTCTTAATGAAAACCATGTATGTCGGATTTTTTAAATTCAAAACACAAAAGTGGCAAAGATTCATTTAAACGGAAAATCAGTTTCTTTAATAACCACTTAGTGGTTTCACTATTCATCAAAAATTGAAGTTGTTCAGAAAATTACCAAAAATTCACCCTATGCTATATTTGATATTGTGAATTCAAAAATGAAGTATATTTTACAAAATTCAATACATATAAGTCACATTAATTAATTTAATAATTAATTCCCGCTGTCAGAGCAAATAGCGTGTTTTTATGAAACAATAAGTATCAAAAGATTGACACTAGTTTAAGTCCAATTTCAAAGTGAAATTGATTCCAATGACCACCATTGGATTAAATGGTAAAAATATATTCATATTACACATTAAGACCAATTCAAAATATAATCTAATCATATAAATAAATTAGATTAAAAAGCAGTTTTGATGTAAAATACAGTATTTTTCACTATTCGTTAAAAATTGAACATTGTCAGAAAAATACCAAAAATTCACACAAAGTAAATTTTGATGTCCCAATCATAAAGAATAATATTATTTTGACAAACATAGTTTATAAAATTGTCAAAAGATATATTTAAAAAGGGTTTTCCATCATAAGGCTGTAAAACAATCTTTTAAGAATATTAGTGTATTCCATGCTTAAGATTGGATTTATTTTCATTTTAAGCCTCTAAAACACTATCTTAATCATTAATAGACATAGATAAAAATATCTATTATTCATTACTTACTTGGGATGTTACACTTAAGGGGATAGTATTTTTTCTTTTACGGAGACCATGGTTTATTGGAAATGGGGGATGATCTTGGGGAGATATTTGGGCATAATTTTGGGAAGTAACAAGGCTTTATAAGTCTGTATAGAGCATGAGAGTGTGGGTAGGTTTTATAGTGGAGGGGATGAGGATTTTATTAATATTTTAATCATTATTTTATTATGTCACTATATAACGAGAAATAGTTATGACTACATGACCAAAAATATGAATATTTTCTTGTTAGTATGATATTTGAGTTCATACATAACTCATGATGTCATGAATAGCTAATTTATATTATAATATATTTATACGGTAAAATAATATATTTTACTATTTACAAAAAATTCATGTATTTCAGAAAAATAAAAAAAAAATCACCCTAAACATGGGTCGACATGTATAATAGAAAACTGAAATTCATTTTTCAAAAATGAATTTCTAAATATTAGAAATTTAATATATAATTAAAATCCTAATTTACATGAAAATATTGTTTTTAAAACATTAAATTTTTATATAAACCTCTAAAAAATTACAGAAGATATTATAAAATTATCTTAAAACAAAAAGACATAAATCTTTAATTTATGAAGTCCCTTTAAGAAAATAAAATTTATTTTAAATAAATAAATTTATTGTAATTAATTATTTTTGACATAAAAAATACTAATACTTTTACTCTGGTCATATTAAAAGTTATATGATGCCTAAATTTTATTTATACATTCATGGGTGAGGTTTCTATTCCTTTCGATGATTTATTGTTCATAATTGTTATAATACTATTCATAAGGGTACGTTACCATTCATATGGGTATGTTACTATTTTCTAAATATTATGTTAGTCTTATCTGACTCCAAAAAACATACTGATTGCAACCATGTATGTCATATTTTTGAAATTCAAATCACTAAAGTGACAATATTATGTTTTAGTATCACATATTACTTAGTAGTTCATTATTATTTGATTTCATGTAATTATATCACATAATTATAAGAAGTTAGTTTCCATTGAAAAACATTGGGTCATTATAAGTTCTTAGTATATCCTTGGAACTATTATAACAATTTGACATGAAAAGTAATATATGGTCATCAACATGTAAGAAGTGGATATAGAAATAAAAACACAATTATCAAATTTAAACATCATGTATCACATAATGTGTACATGGTATGGTAATAAAAAATTATAGCTCATGTTCCACCTAGGGAAGCCACTTATACAACACTCACACTTACACATGATAAAAATAATATACTAACCATTTTATCTCTCACATTATAAGAGAATAATTAAACTGATTCATGGATTTTGTCATTATTCAATTCACATCTCCACTGCATGGAAATTATATTATCTGTGACTTTATCTCCTTGAGTATAACTCCTCAATAGATGAAATCCATGAGTATATTCCTTTTTTCCACTATCAAAACACAATATCATGGGTTGTATAGGAATAATAATTTAATTAATAAAAATTACTATATTCAAATAATTGTTCTAATATCTAGAACAAATCATTTTTGATATTACAATACTTATTTAGCTACATCCATTGTGTCAATGAACTCTATATTTTTTGATATGGATACCACTAGCTTTAATAAACATCTATAACTTTTTACATTATCCTGTTTGTGATATTTTATCATATTGTACAAAAGGAATACTAGTTTGGGTCCCATTAATATAGTTTCCCTTCCTCACTATGTAGAATATATATATCAATTGTACTATAAAAGTAAAATTGTATAGTAATGACTATTTTTCATACATTTATTCTATATATTACTTATATTTTCCTACCATAATAAAAATTTTAGAAATATCATATTTTTTACTTTGCTTGAAATAGGTGATAAATACATTACTGATGATTTTGGAATTTTTTTCAACACTTGTTATCATTGTATTACAAATACATGTATTCTTAGAGAGATTTATTCAATATGATTATGATTTGAATCCCCTCTTCAAAATTTATAAAATTTATTTTTTAATACCTTTTTATTATATGTACTTTTACTTGGTCTAATAAACCCATTAGATCTACCTTCGTAGATCATGTATTAAAAAACATTGGTTTCAGTGTTAGGTTATGTTCAATGTAATTTATTTCATTCTTGTCCTAAATAATTGTAATACCAATAAACGTGTTCTATATTTTTTTCATACATATATTATCTTTGAAATTAGTGATGCTCTAGATAACCTTTTTTAGTCACATGGAAGATATTATTTTCAATTTAAAATTCTATGATCTTGTTGCTCACTTCAATCCAAAACTAGATTAGAGTAACATTTCAACCATATTGAAATTATTTGTTGTCAAAACTTATTTATCATTATAATATATATTATCCTTCCATATATGGTGTTCATGGCTTCAAATTAATAAATAAAATGTTCAATGAATGTAAATATAACAAGTATTTAATTATAATGTATATAGGAATGATTGGTTGGTATAACCAAAAAATATTTATTAGTCTGACTCTTATAAAATCAATGTCATTATTCTATTGAATATTTACACTATGTTAAGATTTGAATCATTTAAAATATAAGAACTTGTACTATGATACATGGAATCCATTATTGAATTTTTTCTGATCATATCAATCACAGTTCATTTCCAATTAATGAATACATTTATGGTTCATTTTTCTAAATGGATAATTTATCCATGTCCACACTGAATATAAAACCACCACTATGTATTTATCCTTTAAATGTATTATTTGTCTTTGTAGCATTACCATTGAAAAAGACCTTGGTGAACTTCTTCCAATAACAAAAACATGTTGATCTTTAACATTCACTAATTCAGAGTTAATCATTCCCCCACAATATCAAATAGACATGTGGTCACTTTTATTGATAAATAGTCTATTACATGACTATTATTTTTCTATCTCAAGGATCTAAATAATATCATTATATTTATTTTATAATATTACATAATATGCACATTTTATTTTTAGTGAATCCTGTTTTATTATATCCTTAACAACATATTTTCATCAAAGCATGAGTTATTAAGAAATTATAGATTTATATCATACCATAACTCCTATGATATCCATTTATAATTATATTATTCATATGGTTATGGGAAAACACTACAAATTTTAAAGCATATCTCAAAAAAATGAAATGTTTTGCAGTGCATGAAGGTATAAACATTTATTATTTCATTCTATTCAATATGACTCTATCGTGTATAAGTATATATTAGAATAGGTATTGCTCCTCAATAAATTTTGATGATAAACTATTTCTTGAAATAATCTTTATAGATCCTCACTACTAATGAAATAACATTGATGTGTAAATGAAAATGTGAATTTAGGAATTATTTCATGCTAAATTTCATGATCGATGAATTCTTTGACAAAATAATACACAACATATTGGTCTGAAGAAATATATATCCTTCAATCGTTCATATAAATTACTTCACATTCAAATTTTCTAAAATAGTTAATGGAATATTATGAAGAAATGTTACCACTATATTAAATATGGAATATTACATGATATCTAACTGAACTACATTTGAAAGCATTATGGGTGACCATTATTTCTAATATTTCCTTTTCTAAAAATATATAAATAAATTTCAGTATAATATAGAAAGTCATTAAATCAAATGATTATAAAAACCATAGATGGTATATACTTTAAAAATACTTAGTTTACAAGGAAATGTATTATATTTCCACAACTGAGTATCAACATCATACATATTTATATTAATTAGTTCATTCCAATGATTCAAACAAAACATATATCTTATTAGAATAATAGATACAAAAAATTGAATTCATTACAAAATGGAATAATCTATCCTTTTATCCAATAGAAATTTGAGATAAATGTTTTTTATACTCAATTAATGCTTAACTAGAATCATTAAACATGGAAATTAGAAGTTGTGTACTTCACATTGATAACTTTGGAATCTCCCTTTATCTCATTCTTGGAGAATTCACCTTACATCTTATAACATATCTTTTTAATTGGTTACTATATTTAAATGAACATATATTAATTATTTATTGTATTAAATAGTAATGAAATATAATATAAACATTAAATGTAACTATTAATATACCTGAAGAATCAACTACTTTTTACATCATCATTTCAGTTTATTTTATTTTATCTAATATAGAATTATTTCATGACATGTGATGAAAATAATCATATGTATGATGATCGACATCTATTCTTTGATATACATTGTGAATATTCCTTTTACATCACACATATCATTGGCAGTTTTCCCTTTTCATTCAACTCATGGTTGGTGTTTTTCCTTGTTTCAATAAATCCCCTCAATCTAATATAAAGCCTATGATAAAATCATGGTATCCCTGAATTTTTGGAAATTCATCGGGGGGGTCAAAAAATATAATTAGATGATGGATAATGGAAATCAGATAAGGTCGGGCAATCATGGGTCTCGTTGAAAATTCAGGGGGGTGTCAAAATCACCCATGGGAGACCAATGAGTTCCTCAGTGGTGTGGTGACCCATCATGATTATTGATGATATATGTTATAGTAATATAAATGATAGAATTTCATATATAGAAACTCCAGGTAATATAATATCTTGGTCACTTAATATCTCATAATGTTGAATTCACATATTGTGGAAACATCCTTTATTATTATTTTTTGAACAAGATAAAAGGAAATATATGCATTTATCATGGAAATGGATTCATTAAAGGTACTACCATAATAGTGAATTAGGGATGATCTATCACTTCTATTTAGAAGTGAAACAATTTGTGATGGTTATTCAACAAATGTAATACTACTTATGATGTGGCCAATGTCAGATACATTACATTAACTATAATTCTATTGCTTTTAATTGCATAAATGTATGTGATTAATTATTATAAACTGATAATAATCTCAATATGAGAGGCCAATAAACATGTTCATAGATATGAACAACCAAGGAACCATTATCATTTGTTGTTCCCTTTGGTGGGTCATTCCTCATTATCTCATTAACTCATGATCACTATGTGTCAACATCATGAGAAGTTGTATTTGTATATAAGATTCCCTATTTACTCATGGCATAAAATAATCTATGTTCAGTAAGAATGATGTATCTAGGACATTTGAAATATGGTTATAATTAAATACTTATTATCCTGAGGATCTAATTATAGCAACAGAACTCCTATAACCATTTTAGATGACATATAATAAATAAACATTACCATTTAAATACTGGAAAGAAAAATATAAAAATTACAATAGTAGGTATAAATCATTAATAAATCATTAAATAAATGATATTAGATACAAAAATTACTATTTGAGTTGGGTATATGGCACAGACTAGTATGACAACATCAACCAATAGGAAGAAGACTGGTTCATCTTCGAACACGAACACCCCTTTAAAAAAACTGTCATAGAATTGGAAAAATACTTGATGTTCCACTATATCATAACATCCTCATTTCTCTGAAATATATGTATTACTAGTTATAATATACCACTATCCACAATTTTTTGAATTCCCACCCCTACAAACATAACTTGTGACCGTTGTTCGTATGTTTTTCTTTTCTTGAAATTTTTATTCGTTTTTATTATTCTATTATATTTAATTTTTTATTTGTTTATTTCAAAATGTGTTTTTATAGTTTTTGTCTTCTGTTTGTGTGAACTTTGTTACATTTTATTGTTTAGTTTTTTGTTTATTACTTTTCGGTTTGGTTATCCATTTATATTTTTGTAATTTATAACCATTTTTTATTTGGTATTTTGATACTTGTGTCATTTGTAGTTTAAGAATGACATTTAATCATGAAATAATATTACTAATTTTTATTTTTTTACTATATAGATAATCAATAGAATAAATCCAGTGATGAAATGTTTATTATTATGATTATGATATGATCTAATGAGTAATGATTCATACCCCCTTCATTGATCCCATGGTAGAATCTGGATTCTGATAACCATGGATGGTTAAATTTCAAACGATACCTGAACGAATTTTCATCAATAAAAGTTATCCACACATTAATTTGATGCCATGATTCTTGGTATAATCCATTATATTATTTGACCTTGATATTGTTTTAGTAAAATTAAATATCCCCTGTAAATTTGTTTTAGATTGGTTGAGTTTGTTTGGAACCACTTTTTGTAGGCTTTTATAGTCATTAAAAACAATATTTTAATTATTCGAAGATAAAACCATTATTGATTGATGAGTATTCATTTTAAATAATTAAATTGTATTTGAAAATCAATTTTCTATGATTCTATGATAATAAGAGTCCTTTTTTCTTGGTTTTAACCCTTTGTTATTTATTTTTTAAAATTAAAAAACATAAAACTCACTTTTTGTCCTTCAGTGAAATACATTTTTCAAATTAATGTGTTGTAGTTCCTATATGAAATCATTAAACATAGTTCATTTCTATACAATTTCTTGATAATCTATCTTCATTTTCATAGTTTTTAGAATTTGAAACCTATTTTTTTAAAGATGTGCAATTCACATAAATTTATTTTTCAATCATTATAACAAAAATATACACTGAGTTTCTATGAGATATGCTATTACATGTTTATAATCTATCAGTTATTGTCCAATGATTTCATGAAAATTTTTTCTCATATATGAGGTTTTCACCCTTTGATGTTAAATAATTAAAATATCACTTTTGATCATACTATGAAAACTATACATCGAACATATTTTATATATATTCTTATATATCTCAAATTAATGACATCTCAATTTTTTGGCAATTTCAAAAAAATATGAGGTCTTTTTTTGAATTTGAGGATTTGAAACAAGTTTTTAAACAAATCTATATATAATGAAAATAATTTTTTAGTAATTATGACCACCAAACTATTTGGATTCATGTGATATTTATTCATATTTGTCGAAAAAATCTATAATAGTTTTCCAATAATTTCACTACAATATGGGGTGTTTGTATTGTAATTTCGACTATATTATATGATAGATTGTTGTGCCGTCTATCCATATATGCTGAAAAATAATTAATGAACATTTTCATAGTATTTCAGGAATATTCATTTTCCTTTTTTATGTTTTTGACCCATTTAATCCTGTTTTTATATATATTTAAAAGTAATTAAACAATATTTCAGGTCATTCCAACCTCAACACATGTCGTATTAACAGGTTATGTATTCATACTCATGAAAAATTAATCAACAAATGTTTTATAATGATTTAAAGAGAATGCATGTTCATTTTCTTGGTTTTCACTCTTTAATGGATATTCAGGATTATAAATTAGTATGAACACACGTTTTGTCATTATGAGCTAATCATGAGACAAATGGGTGTGCAGTCTGTTCTTACAAGTCACTTATTAAACTATGAGTTTGAGTGAATTGTGTTCTATTTATACATATCTCAAATTATATGGATGTCATATTCTTATTATTTTAAGATTATATAATTATTTTGAATTGGTTTTGACCCTCTAATGCACATTTTACTGATTTTTAAATATAAATAAATTTTTTCATTCCAACCACACCACATTAAAGGGCAGTATATTCATACTTTTTTATAATTATTCATTGACAGTTTTCCAATTAATTCCTGAAAATAAGGGTTCATTTTCGATGTTTTACTTTTGAACTAATTCTTTTTATTAATAAACCAATAAAAATGCACTTATGTCCATTCCTAGAAACTTTCAAGTTGAATATAATCTATTTAAATATCATTATTTAAATGGCGGACATTGTTTGATGATTTCATTAAAATCCATTATATTTTTCTAGGTTTTGATCATATAATGTATTTTTCATTATTTTATGTAGTAAAAATACATTTTTGATCAATCTAAACATCCATTAAAATAAAATGGTGTGAGGTATATTCCAACATTTCACAAATTTAATTATGGTTGTTATTTAAGGATTTTAGGACCATGTGAGATTTTTTATGGGCTTTGACCTTTATATTAATGTTTCAAAAGACATGTAAATTTTCTACAAACATATTTTTTAAAATTTCCATATTACTACATGTTTGATTGATGATAAAGTTTTGATTATATGATAATTCAAGGTCGTTTGTCATGTTTTGACCTATTTTCACATGTTTTTGGCATTTATATCAATAAAATTAAATTGCATATTTTAAAAAAAATTGTTGAATTATTTGATTCTTTATTCCCACATATCAATCATTAATGATAAATAATTTTCATGCAACTTTTTTATTCTTTAATGCTAGTTTCTATGTTTTAATTTTTTAAATCATTTTTTAATGACATAAATTTATTAAAATTTATATTTCTAGTAGTTCAAATACAACTCATGATGAATTGAAATGATACCTATTCATAAATGTCAAAAATTAATTAGTAGTAATTTTCCTATAGTTTCATGTCAATACAGGATCATTTGTTATGTTTGGATCCTTTGATGATGTCTCAATACATACACAAATTTCTTCATTCAGTGAAAACTACACACCCAAATGATGTGAAATATTTTACTATATATCTAAAATTAAATATAGTAAATTTTTATGATTTCATAAAAATCCATACTTAGTTTATAAATTTTGATAATTTGATTCACATTTTTAAAGACTCATAAATCTAATACAACTATTTTTCAGTAATTTCAATCACACATTATGATAGATTAACATGCGGTCTATTCTTATTTGTTTCAAATCAATCAATTATCATTGTCTTATTAATTTAGGAAATTAAAATATTGTTTCTTAGATTTGAACATTTTATGCATGTTATTTAAGTAAAATAAATATAAATGAACGTTTTGTCATTATGATAAAAATCCATGTGTAAGGGGTCAAATTTTTCCAATAAAATCCATTTTTATGGGATGTTTGGTTGATTGGGGGAAATTTAATAAATATAAAGGCTTAATTGAAAATGATTTTATAAATTTTAAATTTTTTTTAAAATATTTATGAATGTTAATTGATTAATTTTAAGGAGTTAAAATATTTACTTGGATGTTTTAAAATTATTCTATATTTTCTGAAATTATTTTATAATTTTGAATGTAATAATAACCATATTATTCATTATTTATAAGTTTGTTTTACAAAAAATGTAATAATTTCAATGAAATGTTTTATCCTTTTTCATGAAAATAGGTTTCCATAAGTGTAGGTCATGTTTTTAAATAAATTAGTATAAGTATTATCTGGTTGATTTGAGTTTGGTAAGGGTAGAGGTTGGAATTATATGTAGTGTAAATGTTGTCCTCATATCATGTCAAGGTAGCCCCTATTTTATAATAGTCACATAATGGTGTACTTATTCATATATATGTTATGTAAAGATATCATATATCTCATATTTCCTACATAAGGGTAGTATTATCATCATGTTGGGGTAATGGGATAATTAATTAAGGGTAATATATGGTTTCTATAAATGAATAATTGTTTCATCAAATACTTATGGTCTCATAAGGGAACTCATGTTTGGGCTACAACTCACATAAGTATCACCCTTGGATTTCGAATCTCACATAAGGGAAATTAATGTCTTGGTTAATGATGATAGTGTGTTTAAATGTGCATCATAAAGGTACCTCTATTGTTGTATAACGTATAAGAAACATTTTCAAGGATCATGTGAAGGTTATTACATATCTATTCTAGGTTCAACTGAGTTTTCTTATACCTATATATGGGTAATATGATTCATAAGTGTCAAATTATTTTACCTCTATACAGTGGGTGTGTATCACATAAGGGTAGGTTATTTTTTCAAACGAAACCCAATTGACCTTCATGGAAGATTCTATAGTTAATTTTTAATGTAAATTAATGGTAATTAATGAGAAATTGGTGGATTATTAATTGGTTAATAGTTTGGAAATGATCATTGGACTCTTCTTAATTATAAAAAATATAAATGGGGTTTTTTTGGAATATTTTTTCGTGAAATTAGACGTATATTTTATATATTCATGAACCTATATATATTTAATGAAAAATAACCGATATTCCCCATCATGTATTTCTTATTTCTCATGTTATGTAGATTAAAAACATAAATATTATAGTTGTGTGAGTCTTCTAAAAATAATTTGGGGCTTATCCTACATCTAGAACAGAGTTTTTCTAGGTTAAAACAATATCCCACACTCCTCAGTTATGGATGCACCATGAAAATTATTATTCTAGGTTATAGGGCATCGATGAATTTTTCTAATTGATATATCATTCAAGTGTGAAATTTTAATTCTTTATAATCCATTTTTATTGTGAATATTATTTACCATATTCTGATAATAATCTTGGAATATAATAAAATGAGGACAAAAAATTTTATAATCATGGGATTTGTAAAAGAAGAGGATAAATTTATTTTATGTAAATATTTTAATGAAATATTATCATTTATAAAATTTTTGAGGGGTTGTTATAATTATATTGTATAATTTATACAATTAGTTCTTGGATTTTAGGAAACATATTTAATGTGTTAATATGATTTGATATAAGGGAATGATGTATTCATTAGTTAGAAAATAGTTATTTTATGATTATTTAATTTACAAAATGGAATTTAAATTGTTATTACATGTGGTTGAAAAATACGATTATCATAAAATTTAGAAATCAAATTTTGAAATAAAAAAATTATTTTTTATTGCTTTCAACAATTGAAATAATGATGTTTAATTATTTAACACACATATTAAATAAAAATATATGATAATCTATTATTTTATCAAAGGGAATATAAAATATGTATTTTCATGTTGTGAAATAAGAAATATTATTTTGGAAAATATTCAAGATAAGAAAATAAATAATTTCATTCTACACTGTTAAATTGAAAAGAACCCAAAAATCTAGAAATTATTTTTAAATTAATTTTGTTTTTTACGAGTCTTTGAAAATCGAAGGTTCATGATTCTGAGGCCCGGTTTGCACAAAATGAATTTTGATCTTCTTTTATGTTTCGTTCAGTAAATGCACGGGTGGTATTTTATGTTTTTTGAACCAGTGATCAGATAAAATATCTGATGGCACCTTTGAATTTGTAGTGTCGAGATTCTCTTAAGAGAAGATTCACTTCCACCCCATTAGGTTGGAATTTGTAGTTTCGTAATTTGTAGTGACGGTCCATGATTCATGTTTTATCTTATTCACATTTGAACCTTTTTCCCATGTAGTCATGAACAATTATACATCTTGTAATTTTTAAATAATTCAAAACACACACTTTATTGTCATTAATAATAGTTTTTGGGACACCAGGATTTTACATGGTTCACCCAATTTGGATAATCCAAGGAAGAAAAAGCCACCAATTCTTGTTGTTTTAAAAAGTAATGTTACATAGTGATTCATTTCAAGGAATTAGAAGGTGCATTTTTTATGCAAGGTCACACTATCTTCTCTACTACAGTCACTACTTTTTTGGGGGACAATGTCAGTTTATAGACTTGAGTTTTTATTCATTATATTTATGGTATGATTGAACATTCTCATCACAATCAATAGATAGAGGCACACTTATTTTCAAATATGTTACACACTATATTATTTAATCTATATGAGATCAACTATTCATTGGTGATTTATGAGATATTATCTATCCATGAATAATAACACAACTTTATCTATAGAATATAGATATATATAAATATATTGTTTCACCCTAAACTCATTTCTTCTTCCAAATATGAACAATTTCAGTACAAAATCATTATTTTCTGATATAAAGAATATATAAGTGTCAATATATATAGAATCCTCACACACATTATGACAAAAAAAATATTTTTTATAAACCCCCCATTTAGGAAATCTTTTGTTGGATACTGAAATTCATAAACCTCACACTCCTATTATTTTTATATATATGTATATATGTATCCATTTTCATGCAGTACTGTAAATTAATTTTGGATTCAATTACATCAATTTCATAAAATCACTTAAGGATCTATTTATCCTCCCTTAATTATTATATATAGAATATGGAACCATCAAAAATTTTAGCATCCAATAATTCCATAATATTTTCCTTGTACCCACAACCCTCCCTATCATGAAACATCCACAAACAACTTTAATTTTTTTATCATTCCTATTTCAAATTATTAATGTTAAAAACCATCTAGAAATATATATTTAAATATAAAAAAATCTTCATATTAATCTATATAATTCACAGCCAATAATGATACAAAAAATCTTATCCTTTGACTTGGAATAAATGAAATCATTAGATTTAATAGACCACCCTCATGTAGAATTCCATGAAATGTTTTCTTATTTGAGGAATGGGTAACATCATAATGTTCCATTATTTCCCCATATGTTTTTGGAAAAAACATGAATGGTATTGAAAAAAATTAGCTGAGATTACCCTTACTATGTAGGAACAAACATGAAACATAGAGCATCTCTTTGATATTTTCCAAATATTAACTATCTTTTATTGCTATATAATAGAAAACAATGATGTGGAGTACATATCTCGATATAATATTGACATGGATTTTATAATTTCATTAATTAAAGTATGTCACTCACATATGCAGTGTGGTCATTACTATATTTACAGAATCCCTGATCACCAATAGTCCATCCATTCTAATGTTTATTAAATGAAACTAGTCAGGATTCACTCAGCACACTATACTTTCATCATTATTTTATTAAGGAACTAAACCATACTAATCACACAATGGGTATAGAATTTAAAAATATGTTTTTAAATTTTTGGTAAATAACTCTTATTATGTCCGCATTGGTTTAAAAAATTCTTCTTTACATGAATTATTTTCATTACCATGAATCATATATCATGTTATTGTTTATGAATCCTACTTAGAATCAATTTTAGTACATGAAATTACTAGAAACAAATAAAAACATCCCATGAATATGATCCTTAACTAATTTCAAATAATTATGAACTAGATCTTAATAGTCTTCTTTCCTACAAACCATATTGCTTTCATTTTAATAATTAATCCATGAAATAGAATTAATCAATAGATGACTTCATTCTTGAATCCATGTAATACACCACACCCCTAGGATAATATCTTCTTGTTATATTTTTAACAAGATCACGCTCTAACAAAATAATAACAGAAAATTTAATGAATCATAGCTTGATTGTATAAATCTCCCCCTTTTGATTTTACTAAAAATATATCTTATAATATTTCCTCCCCTTATGTCAATAAATTGAAAATAGTATGTCCATATCTTCTTGAATCCCCCTATGTGGATGCATATCTTGATCCATATAATTCAAGATAAATAATTACGTTATCATATATTTAAAAATTCTATACTTGTTGAACCTTAATACTAATTAATCATCACATAAACATTAAAATTGACATTCATGTGTCAATTTCCATTAAATTTCATAATGAGTTGACCACTTTGAAACATATTAATAATAATCCTCTAATCCTATTGAGTTAGATCTCGGTGTAGGAAACAAGAGTCTTTGTCAACCCAATAAATGTTTTACATTATTATTCTATATATATTCATAAGATATATGAAGTATGATATGGAAACAAATCTTGAGAACTCAAAAAAAAATTCTAAAAATGACAGTGAAAAAATTTCGAAAATAAATTTTTGGGGAACACACTACTTGACGAATCAACGAAGAATGATTTTCAATATCAAACAATTGATTCCACAGGAATCCATTTTTCGATATCATTCTAGGTTTAATTTATATTGCCTCAGCTTTGGCTAAATCGCAGGTGTTCACATCACTCTAACACCTATGTTTTTATCAATTTAGGCACCGAAAATTTAATGTTTCTTTTACATGGTAGAAAAAATTTATGATCGAAAGATTTTATTCATGAAAATGCATCATATGATGAGGTTATTCTTAAAAATAGCTTCATGATATCCAAAAAAATTATCTAGCTAATATAACTTGATTAGTTTAGAATAATAATAAATAATATATTTGGTAATATCAGTCCTTTATTTGGTTGTTAAAACACATATCCATGATTCTAAATCATTAGATATAGCCTCAGATAACATTAATGTATTTAAAAAATATTCCTAAAATCATTGGAAATCTAGTTGTATGGATTTGACACATGTTTCAACTTGTATAATAAAAATTTTTCCTTTAATTCAACATTTAAACTTCATATATTCTTTGATTCAAACTATTCCATCATTATATTTAGAATGTATAATAGACTCAATCATTTAAAGTATATTATCATGTATGTGAGGAAAATAGAAGGATTCTCATTCAAAATACACTGTTCAATTCTATATTTCACATAAACCACCGTTTTCAGTATACAAGGGAATATCCCACCTTGCATTCATAAATAATATGTCACATTTTGGAATCATCATTATACTGATACCATGATATATGAGTAGAAAAAATATCAACAAACATACCAAACCTTATTTTATTGAAATATATTATTAATATATCATTAAAAATATTGAATCTTCAAAGCCCCTGTAGAATGAACATATATCCATTATAATAAATAGACTCAAATCATTCTATAACATCCAATAAATTAATATTTACCTTTACATGAAATAATTTCAACATTTATCTTACATTGAATGACTTTAACATGTAAATAGAGATTCTACCCTCACACATCATGCATCATTTAATCATTGTATGTATAGTAATTTTCCATCTTTTCTTATCCATGCTCCAAAAAATTCGTAGTTAACTAAGGATCTCAAATAGAAATAATTTCATTTGTCAAATTGAAGACATAAGAGTGAATTAACCTTTTATAAGCACAGATGTAGTAATATTTATGTTTTAAATCACATATCCAAGGGTTGTTAGAATCAATTCAAGACAGTTCCATTCAAATTCATCTATAATACCATCAAAATATCTATAATGATAATATTATTTTATATTTTCATAATGTCTTTTACCCTAATGTGTACATCACTAACACATATATTCCCTTTAAATTCTTAGAAAATTGGCTTTTTAGAATTAAAAAAATTTATATTGTACTTATTAATGAAAGAATTCTGTTTTTATAATCACAAAATTTAGTAGCAATAAATGACCCCAGTATCATCGCTAAAAAAGAACATATAAAGTGTAATTTTACTATTATACAGTAGCACAGTTAAATTCCATGTTTTCATAGTGTGTTAAAAAAAATACATTTATCTATATAAGCAAAAAAAATCAACTAAGGGTGATGATTTTGGGCTAGGGGGATGAAGGCTCTAAATATAATGACACAGATTGGTACACTAGGGAATATTAACACAATAAGTCCTTATAACACTTGTTTCAATCGGGTGTATATGACTAGTTTCAATAGGAAATGGGTGTTAAAAACATTATTTAAACATGTGGAATAATAAGGGTAAAACTAACTTTGTTGGAGTAGTGTACATGGGGGGATTCTTGTTCGACAAGATAGAAAAGTGAGGGGGTGGATTTCTTTGAAATAAGGGAGTGGGGTGAGAGTAAAAGGGAGGGACGAAATATTTTATGATAATCAACCATTGGGATTGTGTTGGAGATTCCTAGGTAATTTTCTGAACCTTCTTATGTCATCTTCTTCTCCTTCTCAATTGTAATTCTATCCCTCATTAGGAAACAAAAATGAAGATTTTTATTATAGGAATATTAGGTGAGTTTAAGACCTTATTATTAGACTTTATATATTATAATATGTATAGAAATATTAATTTATAATCTTTCCCCTTTGACTACTATATCATTATAGTGCCATTATTCCCAATTTTTGTGGATGCACTGCACATTCCATATTTTTTGAATGGAATTCACTATAAATTAAATCCTTTGTCATAATACAAATTTTTTTATTCAAAATTAATTAAAAATATTCTTGTTTTATAATTTTATTATTTTTACATTTAAAAACTCCTGATAAAGGAGTAGAAAACTATATATGGTTTAAAATAGAGTAATGATTTTAAATAAAACAAACAAATTACCTTTGAGAATTTTTTATATATTTACCTACCACACATAAATCAATCACCTGAATTTCATGATAATTTAAAAAGTTCTATTTGGATATCACATACTTGTTAAAGTGACAAGTTGCATAAATGGGGTCAAAATAAGAAAATGAATTCATGTTGTAATGAAAAACAATGATAAAAATTACGAACTAATTCATAATCTGTAGGAGTCATCCTCGCATGAATAATATGTCTAGATTTAAAATAATTATAAAAAGTATCCTCTCACCTTCATATTTTTATTAAAATGAAATATTGACCATAAAGGGTTCAGCACCATGAATACAACATTGGATTGGAATGGAAAAATATGAATATAATCATTGAGACATTTTCAATTTTTAAGAATAAACCACACATCAGTATGATATCAGGATAGATTCGTATGATGGAAATATGATTTAATATTGTTAAAATTTATTCTTAAATAATAAATAACCAATATAGGTTTCAAAACTGAGGAAAAAAACTCAAATAGGAATTCAAAAATTAAAATGATCTACATGCCATTTCTGATTTGTAAAAGCTATCCATATGTTAATTCGATTTGAATTTATCAATATGGTCTCAAGTGTTGTTTGGGATTCATAGTTTTCATATTAAATTAAGAATTCAACTAAAAGTGTTCAAAATTGAGAAAATTTCTTCAGATTCATGTGATAACATAATAGAATTATTCTCAATGTTTTTTGATTTGTAGGAATCAACTGCTCTGGAATATGATTCCTATGGTGATCTGTAAGATTCAAAATATATTTCTACATTTATAAATTTATTAAAATCACATAAAAAATTTCATGGGGTCATATCTGAGTAGATTGATATATATTAAAATGTAAATATAGTATAATGATATCAAAATCCCACGTTTTTTAAGGAATGACTAAGTTCAATAGAAAATATGATTCTCCATATCAATCTTAAGAGAACAAATGAATATTGTTTTTAAAATGTTACAAATACAACATAGAAATTAGAATAGGTAGAATGAATATTATTAATTGAATT
The DNA here is from genome assembly GCA_963277665.1 of Viscum album. Taxonomy (NCBI): domain Eukaryota; kingdom Viridiplantae; phylum Streptophyta; class Magnoliopsida; order Santalales; family Viscaceae; genus Viscum; species Viscum album. The sequence continues at coordinate 1,702,937,395 of OY728156.1, read as the reverse complement.
ATGAAAATATGCTAACACATGTATATAAAAATAATTCTTTAGTGTTCAAGTAATAATCTATGAAAGTAAAACCCTTTTTAAAATAAAAAGAAATGTTTTTTTGAAAAACTTATTTATGTGCGATGGAGTGTGATTATTAAATAATAAAATCACCCTTTTTTTGTAATAGAAATTATATATTTATATATATTTTTTAATAATATGATTAAAATTTATCTTATATATTTTCTAGATATTCTATGACAAAAAGTATAATTTTATGCATAAAAAGAGTATTAAAAAAAGGCAGTTTCAACTCCTTTTGATGGAGAACACATTTTACATATTATTATTATTCAAAATTTTAAATATATTAAAAAAATACTATTGTTATATATAATTGGAGTATCAAAAATAAATTTTAATTTTTTTTGAAGAGATTCATTTTTTATGAATAGTTAAAAAAATAATGATTTTTTATTGAAAATTACATTTTCAGAAAATTTACTTATAGTCTAAAATTATATTTCTGAATTTTTTAAAAGTTTAATGATATCATTTTTTAATAATTTTATCCAATTTATGTCATTGGAATCAATTTCACATAAAAATTGGATACAAAATCATTGTGAACTTTTTATTGTTCTTTACTCTAAAAACATGATTTGTGGTTCCGTCAACAATATTCATTTTTAATTAATTTTGGAAAATTATATATTTTGAATTTTGAAAAATTTATTCCATATTGTGAATCATAAGTTAGATATTATTTAAATAAGTTCCTTTTATTTTTGGATATTATGTATTGTAACTTTAGTAATATTTTTATTAACATTGTTAAGGGGCCAATTAGGTAATTAATGGTAAAAATAACATTATAATTAACCTAATATTACCCTAAAATATTTTCAAATTTCATTGGATGAATTTAATTATTCCAAAATTATATATGGGTCAACGTTATATCCTTTTATAACCACATGGGTGTGAGTAAGATATTTATAAAATTATATTCAAAGAGAAGATGAATTTTTTCACATCCTTGTTTTTATCAAGTAATGTATTTTTAATATGAGTTTATACAGGGGATATCTTCAACTATTAGTATTATATTGAAACATAAAATTATTATCAAAATATTTTTAATTTATTTATAATTTTTGGGAGACAAATAACTAAATTAAATTGTGCCAAAATGATTATGATGTAACTACTTAATTAATGAATGAATCAAATAAATTGGATTGTAAATGTTAAATCTAATTTAATTTTACATTATTCGTTCCAAAAAATAATTTTTTGGAATACATTGATATGATATAGATGTGTTAATCTTGTTTTTTAGAATATATAATGTTTTTATGATATTATTAAAAAGCCATGAAATAAAGTGTCAAAATTCACACTAATAGTTTTTTAAAATATAAATTATTTTATTTAATGGTAATAAATTTATAAAAATCCCAATGTCATCCATATTATTGGTATAGGTCCTAAAAAGTCCAAAATGAGTCATTTTGTGGTCTATTGAAATTTGATAGCAATTTCAATAACCCTAAAAGTATAAATAAAATTATATCATGATAAGAATTATTCTGGGTTAAAACAAACAGATAAAGATTAACAATAATAAGAACTTATATAATTTTTATTGGTTGTATTTATTTAGACCCAATATCATTCTATCATTTAAATAGTTTATTTTTGACCCTTTTGGAATAAAATATTAATCTATATTAATTTATTTTTATGAATAATTCCAAGAGAATCCCTCTCATCACCAATAAAAGGTCACCCTTTATTCTATATTCATCACACCTTCAAACATATAATACCTTCCTAAAATCCATAAAAACATTCTCGAGTCCCTAGTTTTGTCAAAATATCCACTTTATAGCTGTTAATATGTTAATAAAAAGATATAGTCCTAGGATGTGTTATAGTTTTTAGTAATGTATTTTTATTTGATTTTGTCTTCATCATCACTCAAATCCTTATAAAATATAGTCATATAATATATATAGTATCCTAACTTTAATGAGATGTTATTATGTAAATATTATCACCTAAATCCATCTATACTTCCATCAAATGGGAAGATTCATACTTATTCGTTCGTACGTGTGAACGATCTCCTCTATGAACCGATATAATTCATTTTCAATTACTATCAATCAATAATTGATATAATGATTGAATATATAATTATATATTATAGTAATGACATATTTATCATTATTAATTATTAATATATCATTTATGTTGTAATTCCCTGACCCTAGAAGCGTGGTTCCTGTGCATTATTTTATTACATTGGAATTATTACAAGGAAACAAATCTGGAAGGACAGTTTAGTTTACCAGTCATGGAAAGATATATTACATCAATGATATCCAAAATACATTGGGAAAACCAAATAAAAAATGATACTTAAAAACTAAAATAAAATTTATCCATAGAATCTTAATAAATGTTATCTTCTTCATAACCTGGGGAATGAAATATAATACAGGTGAGATCAAATGATCATCAAGGGTAATTACGATAGAAGTAATTAAAAATAAATCTATATGGAAAGGTAAATAACTGAGTATACATACCATTTAAACAACTATACAAGGCATAAATAATATGGAAATTAAGAATCTAAAAAACCTCACACAAATAAATAAACTAAAAATGAACTACATTTATAGATATGTCAGCACATAAATTTAATAGATAAATAATAACTGAAACTATTATTAAGGAAAGTGCATTCCTAACAGATTTCATGTCTAAGGCATGTGGCACATTGTACTATTAAAATCTATTCTATGGATAGTTTAAAACTATAGATCAATACTGCATTTAATTTTCACAACTTATTTGTCTCATGAGAACCTATAGATGCATCAAGGAGCTATATAATGTTTGACCTTCATCTGTAATTGAATGTCATAATAATTCGACATATTGAATAATAAAAATAAATAATATGAATTGTAAAATATCCATATTGAATAAATAATACTTATTTATCAATAATTTCATATAGGAGGATAAATAAAAAAGGGATGTTGTTATTGATGAAATAAATGGGTAAATTTTACAAAATTTCCCTTGGAAAATATACATTCCTTTTGAAAACCATTTTAATAATATTTATCATTGAAATCTATTTTAAAAAAATTATTTAAAAATAATAATTTCAAATATTAAATGTAAGCTTCAAATAATTGATGTCTTTGAAATATATACAATTTATTTGAGGTAAAAATAGTAATCCTCTGTACAATAAAATGGTTTGAAAACTACCTTATTGCTATAGTGAAAAAAATATTTTTTTGAAAACATGGGTAATATAAAAAAGTATAAAAATTTATTTACTAAATCATTTTGAAAATATTAAATCATTTTTGAAAACATTTTATTAAAAAATTGTTTTTATAAGAAAACAGGTTCTCCAACCAAAGAGAGAAATTAAGTATGTTTTTCTTTAAAATATTTTAAAATCATTTTGAGTACCAAAGAGTGGAGAAATGATATAAATCTACAAAATGGACGTGAATAACCATAAGAGCATAATATTATTTATTAGTAAATTTCCATTTAATGTCCTAAAATTGAAATACAATTATAATATTATTAGTATCATTTTAGAGGTAAATAATTTTTAAATATTCCAAAGCGTCCCATAAAACATAATCATTTTAAATCATAACCTTGAGAATTAATAAAATAAAATGAATGTTATAATATCATGATATTAATTAGATTCATGATAATATATGAAAAAGGAATTATATACACCAAATAAAATTGAATTGGTGCATAATAAGAAATACGTCTCAATGAGATGTAAATTGAGATGACATTCCCTTATATTATTTTTTTTTCATTCGGGTCCCTACACACATATATTGTTGTTCAAAAATTGTTAGTAACATATAAAAATACCATAATAATGAATATTATATCATATACTAACTTCTTATATTGTATCACTAAACGTTTATTATAAAAAATTATTAATTTAAATATATTGGGTATTAATTGCCCAGTTCGTAGTGTATGTTTTAACTTGTTATTTTTTGTTATTATAAAATTTATCATGATTTCATATCCTAAAAAATTTAATCCATGATTTTAATATAATATATATCAATTATTTTTTTATATGTAAATATATATAATATTATATAATATTTTGTAGATAAGAATGTAAATGCACCATTCATGGAGAAGGTAGTCTGTACGTATGAATAAATGCTACAATCATTTCTTTACTGTGTTAATAGAATGAAGGGTAAATGATACATATATATAAATTATTATAGTATTATGTATATGTTATATATTTTACATATTTTTATTAAAACCATACTTTATACATTCCATTTATGGGAATAACGAATCACGTCACATTAATGGCGGTAGTCTACACTTCTACAGACGGTGTTATCACTTTTATGAAAAATTGAATGTATAGTGATATGTCTTATAATGGAATTATATAACAATAAAGATATTAAAATTTTCATAAATATCATATATAATGTGATTTAACATCATAATGTCCCCCATGAGAATTGGTAATGGAAAATTGAATAGTAATTATTTTGTGAGGTAGTAGTCCGCCTACACGTGAATATAGTGTTCATTACCCAATTGATGGTTGTGTGTGTAAGTGCATGTATATATATTGGAATAAAAAATACTATTATGTTTTGGATACTAGTTTCATTATATGAATAACTAATAAGAATAGTTGAGGGAAAGGATAATGGAAATAAATGAGAGGTGTTTGAGGGAAGGTGTTACCTCTTAATCAGATAACTTCATTAGGTTTACACCAAATGATCTTACTTGGAGATATTTCTGACCAAAGGAGGCTTAAAGGAATAAGGAGGGATTTCATGGAGTAATTTTGGAAGAGTTTGGGGTATCCACAATTATTGAGATGTTTGGGTAAGTGGAAGTGAAGGATGCCTTTTATAATGGAAGAGGGGGGAATCTCTTGTAATATTTTAAAATAGAGAAACCCCACCCATGAATTTTTTATTTAATGTGGATAAATAATTTACAAAGGTAGATACATTGGAGGATAGGGCTGAAATATTTCCATAAAAAAGCCTTAGGAAACATGTTTATGTCCATTTGGTTCCTCATGTTATGGTTTGTTACCTTATTATTCTTAATTTAACCTTAATCATCTTTATTTCTTTTATTATATTCCCTAATATTTTTGGAAAAAAATATATTTTATACTATTATAAATTATATATTTTGAAAATATTAAATAAGGAATAAATTTTTTTATATTACATTCACATAAGTGAATGAAATTAAATAAAAATTAATCCTACATATGGGTTGACAGTGCGGGTTGTTAATTTAAAAATAACCTAAATTTTTTTGTGTTCTAATAGTAAATTTAAATGTGAAATTTATTCTGATTACCTAAATTGGAATAATTGATATTAAATTATCTAATTAAAATTTAACAACAATTAAAATTATAATTTATCCTTTTAAATAAATTTTATGAATAAGTAGTTTTGCATTAAATTTATGTATTATTAGTAATTCATTAAAATATGAATGATTCTGAAAAATATATACTATTAACAGTAATATTATTTTTATGTATCTATTTCAAATATTAATTTTAAGTTTACATATTAAATTAATTAATGTTCCAAAATTCAAATTTAAAATGTGGTTTCTATTAAAAAGATGTCAATATACATTAATAAAACTATAGATTTTTATATGTGTTATTGAGTTTATTCTAATCATATGATTATCAAATCTATTGGATAATATAAAATTTGTTTGATTAATCATATAACACAAATAATTAAATAATATAATTCACAAATTCTAATTTAAATAATTTATAATTACAGAACACCTTTGTGAGGGTAAAAATAATTATATTTCCTTTATATTAAATTGGGATATATATTGATTTCTAATTAATTAGTATCTAATTAATTCATTTTATATCTGTTAAAACCATATGTTATCATAATTTAGTTAATAATATTCATAAACACTAATATAATGAAACGTTTATGTATTATTATTTTAAATAATAATATACTATTGTCCGGTTAAAACTTAGTCTTGCACATAACACAAAATATAAAAGAAATTTGTTGTTGTGTGTGATGCAAGTGACCTCATTATCGCCTACATTGCAAGCTATACCTTATATCAATTTTTTAATAAACACAAACTACATTATATTCCATTATATATTTTGTATCATGTTTTATACACAATATCGAATACATGGTTCTTACTTTATAATTTATAGTTGCTACATATGTTCTTAGCTTTTCATGAACAAAAAACGTATAACAAAATTTGTTTGTACGTGTGAAATATCACATCCATGACACGGCTTCATTCATTTTTCTTGACCAAATCACAGAGATGATATATATATATGTGTTTATTTAAATGATTAATATGATTTTATGATCAATATTTAATGAAAACATTATATTTACCACCTTTCCAATAATTATGGACTCTTACTGCATTTACAATTTATATCAAACAAGTTCATTTTCGACTCAAGTACCAAATATAGAAAAAATGTCCACTATGAACTTAAATAACTATTTAATTTTTATAACATGGTAATAATTGTTATAAATAGAATAATAATCATTAAAAAATGTTATAAAGCAAGTTGAAATTAACCTATGTTTATTATTTAGGAATATAAATAATGAATGAGGCATGTCGGAGTCAAGGTATGAAGACTTCTTAACCCAATTTAAATTCATTGGGTAATTCTTTTATTTCATAATTATTTAGTGATTTGAACATGTGAGATTTTTTTTTATATCATAAATTGTATTTAAAATTTATTTATGTTTATTTATAGCGAATACACTTATTTGATCTATTTAATTAACAAAATTAACTTTCATGGGAATTTTTATACTCTATTGAAACTCATTGGGTTTTAAACAAACTTTATTCATTATATTATTCCATGATTATTTGTGGAATCACTGTATTTTTATTTATGTTATAATATATACTTCTATTTGAGTGGACCTACTATTTCTAGACATCATCACCCCATTGATAAAATTTTATGTCAATTATATGATCGTTTGAAAAGAAATATTAACTCAATCTCATTTTTTTATGTAAATATTCATGTCATTGGATTATTTTTCCATGAATATGAGTGAATTACCTATGATTGTGTTAAACATAATACCCACTTATATTGGTTGTATTTATATTTTTCACACATAATTATTTCATTGATTGATCCTTAATCTATGGATATGACCCTTGTTATGTATTTTGTCTCAATTTACATTCCATTGGAACTTATTTGTTTTTTTGAACCAATTCACTTTTATATGGTGTATATAATGACTTTTGACAAATTATATCATGAATATCTTTATTCTCATGATATAATATTTTTTTAATTTTACATTAATTATTTTAATTAAAATATTTTCTCAAGTGATAAGGGACTCTGTAACTAAAGCATCATTTTTCATGTTTTAAATATTTATTTTTCAAAATCATTCTCATTAATTTCAATATTTTTAAAATGTTTTTAAGGATATATTTATAAGGACATTAGAGTTTTAAAATGTCCATTCCTTTAAATTTCTCAAAGTGGTATGAGACACATTTATTCCAAAATATTATCTTTAAAAGTTTTAAATGTGTCTTGTAAAATGGATTGATAATGTCAATATCATGAACTGATATATTAGGATTGTAATTTGTAAATTTCATCATTAATTTTTTTTATTTATTATGATTATGTTATGGTTTGTGGGAGTATATTATGAATATGGGTGGTTCCATGATAAACTTATGGTGGGTGAGTCTAAGATAGCTCTCCAATGCATTGGGAAACATGAAAATGTTATATGTCTATGTTTTTACATTGAAATTTAGGGAATATATTATGATGGGTATTTCAAATGTACCCATTAATGATACTACCCATTTAGTAGTGAAAGAAACACATTATGTATATTATTGATGCCAAATAGTACTATTATTATGTATGGTGTCTATGAGTTATTCATTAATATTATGATTTCATAATGTATGTTAAAAAGGATATGTAAAATAATTTAAAATTAAAATTTCACTGATTTTTAACAATTCATTGAAAAATGTTTTCTTACCTTACTATATATCCCATACAAAGCATCTTCTGTTCATCCCATGTTTTGGAAATGTTTTACAAAGGGTATAATTAAGGGTATGAGAAAATAAGAAATCAAGAATATTTTTATCAATAAAAAAATCATTGTTTCATATAAGGAGTTTTTTTTGTGGGAAAAAATAGGATTAATTATAAGTGTCTACATTTTAATTTTTGAGATGTAATGAAATAGTTATGGATTAAATTTCATGAACACAAGAACATAAATGTTTCTCAAAGTTAAAGAAAGTAAAATCTTGATAAAAAATAAATATTAAATAATGACTTAAGCCATTCTATTTAATTATAATATATAGTATGAATAGAATCAAGTTAATTTTGAAAATAAAGTCACACATGTATATATAATTAATTCTTTTCATACGAGTTATTTATAAATGATAATAAAACATTATTGAATATAAAAGGAAATGTTTTTCAATAGAAATATTTTACTATGAAAGAAGTGTGATTATTATATAATAAAATCAATATTTTGGGGTTATATTCATTAAATATATAAAATATATTTAATCTATTGTTTAGAATTAATATTTTACATTTTTGAGACATGATATGAGAACAATTTAAATTTTACGATTAAAAGGAGTACATTTCAAAAAAATAAAGTTTTAACGCCTTTGATAGAAAACCTTATATGAATGTAGTTCATTTCAATATCATAAATTATATTCTATAAAATAAACATCTTATTTGAAATTAGTGTATAAAAATTTACTTTTTTGGAATTTTTTGTATTTTTTTTGTAAATATTCATTTTCTTATGTACAATGAAAAAATAAATCTTTGTAACAGAAAAATACTTATTAATTAAATTTATTTATAGTGTTAAATTTTATTATTGGATATTTATAATGTATTATTAAAAAAATATTTTATTATTTAATTCAATTTAGGTTATTTTAATCAAATTCTTATTAATGTTGGATAAGAAAACTTTCTGAACTTTTGAGATTGTTTACTATAAAAACTCGTTTCCCCTTCCATCAACAAGATTAATTATTAATTAATTTATAATAACTATTTGTCTTGAATTTTGAAAAATGGATTCTATATTTATTATCATAAGGTAAAAATTATTTAAATATGCTCATTTTAGTATTTTTAAAATATGAATAATAACATAACTAATTTTTTTATTAAAACAAATAAGGGTAAATTATGTATAAAAAGGTAAAAATAATATTATAAATAATATATAATCACTATAAAACGAAATCATACAAGAAAGAAGTATAATTTATAATCATGTATTTTTTTTAATTTTTATTACACATCCTTAAAATATTATTCAACCATGATGATATAAAAACACTAGTTTCTTAAATATAATGATATTTTATTTTGTAAAAATAATCACCTAAATCTATCTCATCTTCCATAAAATGGGTACATAATTAATCATTCATGTATATGTGTGAACTATAATCACAATGAACCAAAATAATTGTTTTTACCTTACCATCTCAGAGTACAGGTTATAATGAATGGATGCATTTTTATTTATAATATTAATATAATATTTATCATTATTTTAGAATATTATATCATTTATGTTCTTACCTTTTGATGCAAAACAAAATTTGGAAACATCATTTGTTTGTATGTGTTAATGATCATCTCCACGAAGCTATGTGATTCATTTTTCTTTACCTCGTCACATAGATCATTTATATACATATATTTAAATGATTAATATGAAATTACTATAATTAATAAATGGAAAGATTATAAATTAATTTTTCCATAATTATCGTTGAAATATGAAAACCTTATGCACACATACGTAAATCCTACTATCTCCATTGTTATAACCATGTTCATTTTTCATAACCATACATAATTGGTTTGATTTAATAGTATGATTTATGTATATTAGTATTTATTATGTAATAAATATTATTCTAGAGATGATGTATTTATGGCTAATTTGACAATTCACATCACACCAAATTAATTTTGGACAAAAGTATGAAATATTATCAAACTGTCCGACATAAACCTAAATAATTAAGTAATTATTATAAAATGATAATAAGTGACATAAAAGGAATAATAAACATAAAAGAGGATCTATGTAAGAAAATAATTGACCTAATATTATTATTCAAGATGATAATGATTGTTCGTGAAGATTTAGACTCAAAGAATGGGATATAATCTAAATATCCTTTCATTAAGGCATTTCTTGATGATATAAAGATTTATTCTATTATAAGAATTATATATAGATAATATGACATTTAATATCCATATTTTTTATAAATAATTTTAATTAATATTTTTTGTAAATATATTTTATCATGGAGATTATGATTTAAATGTTTAATGTGGAATGTGACACTTTGAATGTTTGATGATTTAATTATTAAATTCATTTTTATCAATGTAAATATAGATGATATTATTTTACATATTCATTTATATGGATATAAAAGGATTATAATTGAAATTTCATTTCAATTTCTAATCTCATTTATATGTTTTAAAAAAGGAATATTTTTATGTTTTTGGAATTGAATTTTTTACTTTCGTATAAATCCCTCTTTTAGGTATACTCTTTCAACTATTTTTACAAAATCCAAGAATGTTTTTTTAAATATAAATCATGAAAATAGTTTTTGGGTTTTATTTCAACTTAATTTTTAGATACATGCTTTATAATTTTACAATTTTATTTTAAAAAATCATGTTTTCATTTTTGAGTGCATTACCTTGAAAAAATGAAATGTGATTTCTATGTGGAAATGTTATTTTTACCATTATGCTTGTTTGTTGTGTTTTGATTATGTTATGGTTATTATGATTTTGTTATTAATATGGTAATTTCAATGTTAAAATAAGGGAGGGTGAGTCCTTGATAGCTATTCAGTACATTGAGTAATGATGCACAACTAATCGGTAGGGTTTCTCCAAAGATATTAAGAAAATATATAGCAGTTGGTATTTAAAATGTAACCATGAATGTTTGTCCCTATGTAGGTATGATATCTCTAGTAAGTTTAAATGTGATATTATTGGATCATGATATTGATGATTTAATAATATTAATGGAATACCAGTTTATTTTTTTATTGAGTATCACTTAATGATATTTTTGTTTTCAACTCATGTTTTTTAATTTTATTCCAAGGTCTTCAATATTGGTAACAAAAAATTACACATAGTTATGAAATATATTATGATGTTTCAAAAAAAAACATGTTTTATTTTAATAGTGTATCCTTTTGTTGAATATTGTATACTAAGTATAAGTGTACACATGTAATGTATGGGTCTACTTTTTAAGAGTTTGTACTAGTTCTCTAAAACCGTAAACCTAAAAGGATCCTCATTATGAATGAAATTTATTTATTCTATAAAATCAACATAATGTAATGTCTACGGCTTGGTCTGTATAATGATCCACAAGACAGTTGTGATATATAAGAATCATGCACACATCAATCCAATTATTTCTTGGTAATATGATATTATTTTCTAGGTTTTGAATATTTTATGATTGAATATATTTCTAGGAATTACTTGAATAATATATTTTTACTTATTTTTCTCCATCATAATCCTTTTCATAATCATCTATACATTATGGTTTATGTTTCTGATTTTCAATTATCTTTGGTATTTTCTAGGGCATCTACCATTCATTCTTCCCAAACATCAACATTCACATATTTAATTACTCTAGTTTGTAGCTTCTACATTTACATTATACATTACTATTACATGTCACCTCTTTCAAAATTAATATTCAACTACTAATTTTAGATTATTACTTTTTATTCTTTCTGATATTTTTTATATTTCATATTTTATTTACATTACATTATTTCAACATTAATATCTACATCTTATTATTTTTTATTTTCCATTATTTTGATTCAACTATGTATTCTCTTACTCTTGAATCTATATCAATTTATAGAATATAAAATATATATTATATCTTTTTTTATTCTTATTTTGTTTATTTTTATTTAACATATGTTTATACAAGGAATTATAATATTATTTATAAATTATTTGGAATAAATTTTCATATTTTCTTTCTTATATTTTTATTTTTTATGATGTTTTCCCTTGGTATGTTGCTCTACTCATTGGTTCATCTGTCATATCTTGTTATACATCCTTTTTATATTTATTCTTCTAATGCATCCATATTCGATAATTTAATTTTCATTTTTTATTCCTTTTCAATCTTTATTTATCATTTCACTCTCTCAACTTCCAATGATTCACAATTTTGGATGTTGGTTTTTAGCCTTTTGTGTTCCTTTAAATTTTGTGATACCTTTTATTCAATGTATTTATATGTTTTAAATTTTATTTTTGACATTTGTACATTCTTCTCATCTTTTATATTTTATTTGGGTTTTCTTTATTTTACATTCATGTATTATATATTTTTCTTTTACTATTACTTGTAATTTTTCTTTTCTATACATTCCAATGTATTCAAGAATAACATCTAACTCTGGATCATCATTTTTCCATAAGAATTATTCTACCCAGTGTCTTTAATTTTTAATTTTTTACTTATATTTTATCCCTTTTTTATTAACCATTATTTTATATTATTATATATGTTTTTTTCTACTACTTCCAATAAACTTATTGAACTATTCATTCAAAAATGGTTTATTTCAGTTTCTTCTTCCTTTTATTTTCCATCTTTTTGTTTTACTTCTATAATTACTATTATATTACTCATTCTCCATCAACATCTAGATAATTGTTTTCCCATTTTAACATTCATTATAGTCATCCTTTTACATGAATAATGAATCATAGTTATAAATTAATTTTTGTTTCAACTTCATATTATTCTTTAACGTTTGATAATTTATTACGACTAATTCATTCCCTCCAATATATTTTTCATTTATATTTATGATTATAATTTTTTTACATTTTATTTTCATCTTATTAAAATGTTAATATCTTTAATTAATACTTTCACCTACATGTTTATAGATTTTGGATCCTACTTCATCTTCCTCTTCCAATTCCTCCCGCATATTCTAATTTGATCTTCAATTTTAGTTGTCACATTTTATATTCATCTATTATTAGAAATTTTATTTTTGATATATGATATCAATGTTATTGTTTTCCCTCTTTATTATACTTATTCTTGTAGTATTGTCTTTTCATTGACCTATAACATTTAAATTTCTTGTTTCTTTTATTTTTCTATATAATCATACTTCATTTTATACCTGTGTTTCTATGTAAAATTGGGAATCCCCTTCCACATCACTTTATTTAGAAATTATCTTACTATTTCTATTCTCTTACAAACAAAGATTTAAAAATAGAATTTCAATATCGATCATATTTTTACTATAAATATATATCTTCCTTTTCATTTATATTTTTTAAGTCATATTTATTTTTTTTATAATTTTTATCTTATAACTCTTATCATTTTACTCATATAATGCATTTTATACTCGATCTGTCTATATGATAATTTCTATTTTCATTCATAAATTTGATCCATTGATTGGTCGGTGTGATATAATGTTTCTTTTATTCCTTATAATTTTATCAAAATGACATTTTGTTTGTGATGAGGTCAAAACTGATAAATGAACTCAGATTAACATGGAAAATGAGGAAAATTTTCTGTGATACGTTTTCGATCTTTATGAACCATCCATTAATTAATATTATTATGGTATTCCTTTTTCAATGAAAATTATGAATTTATATTTTAAACTTTTATAAATAAATGAAAAATCTCCCGTTTATAGGTCAAAACATTGAGAATGAGCTCATATTAGTGTGAAAAAGGAAATACTGATCTTTGGTTTATATTAAAATTATCTTAACCAACCACTTTCCAGTCCAACAACATAATGTCTTGTTATGACTTAATGTTTGGTTTGTACTTCACATTCCCAGATCTGAACTAAAATTGTTGATAATTGATCAAACACTTTCATATTTCAATGAAAATTTGGATAATGATCGTTAAATTATTTTTCATCTATCTGAATCAAACACAAGTTAATATGATGATGAAATTTCTTGGATATGAATGAAAATAGTTTCGACCGTGATATTTTAAATGAAATGAAATATTATAAATCATGGGGTCAAAACTAAGGATGCAAGTGTGTATCTTTAGGGTCCCTTTGGATGAAAATCCATGAGTCATTTATGATCTATGGGAATTAGTCTTACATCAATATGATGCCCAGATAGCTTGATATGATTCAAAATATGATTTCATATTATTAAAACTTATTTATAAATGAATAATCACTAGTGTTGGTTTTAAAACCAATCAAACCAGATCATACTTTTCCAAAAATATAGTAAAATGTTTTGTAGGTCATTATTGATCCATATGAACCATCCAAACATTAATTTGACAGCTAAATTTCTCAGTATAACCAATAAATATTTTTCATATTACCATGAATAGGGTTTTTAAAATTGATCAAACATGTAGAATCTCATGATCCATTGATCTTATCATCCTCCACCATGATAACATTTGTATAGTATTGGTTCCTTATAGGATCTCTCTATCAATAGATGAAACTATGTCATTAATTGTGATTCACTACCCATTCAATAGAAATGAGGATACCACATGATGATTTATTGAAAAGAAATATAAACCCCTGATATCCTCATTCAATTGGATGTAGTGTTTGGTATGCTCCCATCACACATTGTTCATCGGGGATCATCGCTCAAATGAAATGAATTTCATTCCCTCTAGATCATCAACATGATCTTCTCAATCATACATAACCACCAATTATTGAAATCTAGGTTTCAGTGTGGAGATTCTATAATGACCTAAGACATTTACACACATTATTAAATTATTTTGGTAGTAAATATCCAAAAAATACAACCCAATGATCATAAGGCCTAAAACATTTTAAATACAGAGTATGTAAAAGGAAAAAAGAAAACTAAAACACAACATCACTATTTTATTCTTCATAATGATATAAATAGTCCATCCATTCTCCAAAAAACCACACACGAAAATTATGGCGATGCATAAATATGTGGTTGAACTATAAAGCCTAATAAGAAAACCAAAAAGGAAACTAAGCATATAATTTGACATAAAAGTCAAAACATGATAATATAAAATGTATGGATCATGAATAATCATGTTGAGGAATAACATAGTCCTAATGAAATCATAAGATCATTGAATCTTAAGTATTTTGTAAATATATAAAGCATGACAAAAACATTAGTTAATACTGACTTCAAGACAAATTCACATGGTAGACAAAGTACCATAATGAATTTTCCTTACTCTATAATCCCATGCATGATTTCTCATGATACAAAAACATTAACCAGTTCAATGGATCACTATCTTGATGAAAATCTCACAACATATACATTCATATCTATTCGATACAAATAATACTATCACAAGGAATAAAAATAATGATTAACTATGAAATGAAATGGATTTCATAATCATTCCTTATTAAGGGAAACAATGAATCTTTTATTACCCCATTACAAGGAGGTGAATTAAACATGGTATATCATTTTTATAAATATAAACAGAATATTATGTACATACATAAGAATAATATATTGAAAAATTAATTTAATGATATAGAAATTGTAACCCAAAAATGGGTTTGTTCAATGTGATCCCTTACATTATGTCTGAATTCATTATGCACTTTCACATATCATCTCAGAAAAAATCATCTTCATTAATTTAATAACTATGAATATTTTTTCATATATTTTTGAATTACTATAATTTTATTTTTTTTCACGTTTAATTTTTTCATTGTAATCTAATATTTAATTTTTTATGTAGAATCTATTTCATAGTTCTATGTGAAATAATTTGTGTATAATCAGTGAGGTTTCCTTAAAATTTAGTCTAAAACAATATATTTGTCATGAAATGATATACATGACCGTAGAGAAAATTTAGTTTTCCAATTTATACATTTTTGTTTTGATCATAGTATGATTCCCTATATTATAAATTAATCTTTTTATTGTTCCTTCATTTAGGTGGTTTTTCTGACCATTGTTAAATAATTATATTTTATCTGATTTTGCAACTTTATAATCATAAAATAATATGAGGTCAAATATATTAAATATATTTATAAATTTTTAATAATAAATATTGGTTATGGAAAATGAAAACTCATCGTCCAACAATGTAGTGAGTCAACTGGATATAGACAATGGTTTAAATTTTCATTGAATGAGAGGATATGGTAAGAGGTTTGTGGTGGATATAATTTTATAACTATAAAATAATATTATATATATGATAATGGATTTATTATGTTGTTTTGGATGAGGTATACTTGGAGAATTTAGGAGAAGAAAACAATTTTAGAATATAATGTTATAGGATTATCCCCCTTGAATTTAATATCCTTGATAACATCTATAAAGAACAAGGAATTCATCCTAGGGTGAAACTATAAGCAATAGGATGCGAGGAAGAGGTATTGGTAGAGTATTAGGAATAATTTTGGTGATAAACAAATTAATATAATGTGCTTGGAGAAGGGGTGGTGAGGGGTTAATTTTATAAGTGGGAGAGGGGTGCTTTGATTATTGTATTCACCATTTCACTATTTTATTCTTTTGCCTCAAATATTTTATTAGTACTGATTATGAAGAATATATATAGTATATATTGAATGTGATCTCAAAATAATGGGTGTTTACATCATCCATGACTACCAAATTCAAATATTTATCTTATAATGTTATAACATGTAATTTATCATATTTAACTATTCACAAAAAATTCAACTATTTTAGAAAAATACCAAATATTCATCCTATCAATTTTTTTAATTTTATATTCCAAAAATTAAACCCATTTTTTTAAAATATTTCCCTAAATAATAGATATTTAATTATTTAAAAATTATAATTTATTATTAAATATCAACTTAAATATTATGATCTCCTTTTAGGCCCTCTGAAAAATTACATATTATATTATAAAATTATCTTATCATTATAATAGAACCTAATAAAAAATTTTAAATCAATTTATTAAAATAAAATATATTTTTAATAATTATATTTCTATAAAATTCCAATTATAACATTTCTGTATTAAAAAATTTAGACACTTAATTTATAAGTTTTAACACATCTATTTATATATAATTTGAATTAAATATTCTATATTATCATTTAATATGGAAGATAAATTTAATTTTACTCTTCCATAGGATAGCATTCTATTATATCGATCATAATACTATTATAAATGGTCAAATTACTATTCTAATGATCATGTTACTATTGTAACAATCAGATTTATTATAGGCATATGGGGTCCCTATAAATACCTCATATTTTCTTCACGCACCATTAACATAAATTTTCTCCCAAGGATTTATATTTGTTTTATTTTTCAAAATAAAAATTTACTACTAAAATTATAGTTAGTTTTTATGGTGTTTTCTATGTGTGTAGTTATTCTAATGGGTTGAATAGATCCACATTTTTATATCATAGTTTTCTCATTTTCTATTTTTTCCATTTATAATATTTGAAATTCGTCTGGAAATTTTTAGTATATAGATATAATGATACAATTCATTTAATAAAATGTAGATGGATTCATAATATGGTGTGAATATATTATATTATATTTTTATATATATCAAAAAATATAAGAAGTGAAATTCTATTTATAAAACTCTTAGTGGTTACATTCTTCACCCAAAATGAAATTTCTCGCAAGAAAATTAATATAACCTAGGTGGGTGAAAAAAGTATTGTGTAAATTTTCTTCATGGATTCCTTCAGTTCTAAAATCCCATCCACATACTGATATTTTCACCATAATACATTTAGTACGATTGTTTCCATTTCACATAATAATTTTTCTATAGGATCTAACATATTCAACAACATCTCATTATTAGAGATATCACATTCTTGTTGTGCCACATATATGTTCAATAAATATGAGTGATCTAGCATGTACTTCCTCAAGAGGTGTAAGTGAAATACATCTTGTCCTTGTGAATGGTTTTGTGGGAGTGGCTTTAAATAAGCCACATCTCCAATGAGATCAAGAATCTTATACAGGAAGATGTAAGTAGGAAATATCATACCCTTCTTCTCAAATATTTTGACTCTATTTCATGGAGATATGCAATGGAATAACATATCTCTGACAATAGAATAATGTCCTCATAAATGAATATCAATATTATTATTTTATTGAAATTTCAATTACTTGATGTCTTGTTTTATTATATTATCATTTTCCACTATTTCATTGACCATTTAATATTTAGGTAGCTTGTGTTCAACATCTAGAACCCAATAATGTTGGTGATTTGTATTTTTCTTATAAATATAACTGTATATTTATATTTTTTTAAATTTATTTGAAACTATTTTCATGTAATAACTCGACTAATGGAATATTTAAAACCCATAAAAAATTGAAATCCATTTTTCATGATTTCAACTTGTCTTTTGATATCATGATAGTCTGTTTAGATTAGCTGTCATTTTTTTTGTGATACTCTATAATGATATTAAAATCATTATATAGAGCTTGTTATAGAAAATTCTAAAATATGGAGTAAAATCAGTAGTCTCAATTAGATCAAATCAATAATGGTGATCCATGAAGCCTCAAAACTTTTTTGATGTATATCCATGAATTTTGATCAGGTGAGAAGTCATCACAAATTGTGATGAAAGTAGTAGTCTTTTTAAGAAGATCCCTGACAACCACTACATGATTGTTCCTTCAAAATTTCATTTGATGACCAAAAACAACGTAAATTGTTTGTTTTCACAAAACCATGTAGGTATGTGTAAAGTTTCCATCATCCCCGTAGACTTATTTCCATTTGATACTTTTTTAGGACATAATATGAATTTTTCTGTATATTTGTTAACTATGTTGTTCATATCTTCCCATAATTAGTTATCTCATATATACTGATAAATAATCATGCTACATGGTTGGACGGAGATGGTCGAGCTATGATCATCATTAAACTGTTCTTTCATTATCATTGGATTTTATGGTACAAATAGTATTAATCCAAGTATTATATATCATTATTCATTAATATTTAACTCCCATGATTTCCAATTTCTTATAGATTCCACCATCTTCTGAATTTCGATATCATCTATTTTAGAATCCATTATCTTCTCAAGAATGGATGGTTTTAAATTCATTTTACAAAGGAATTATTATTTTCCATCCTTTTTTATTCCCATGTACATCTTTTCTATGTCTATATTAATCGGATCCTTATCAATTTTTATCATTGATAATGATGGTGAATCATTTCTAAATATACCATCTTCAACATTATTTTATTTTCTAAAATGGTAGTGTATTGATTAGTAATAATCCTTGATTATGTATAACCATATTATCTAGTTCATATTATTCTCTTCTATGTGAATTTATATTTTCAACTTTTTTATATTAATATATTTAACACTTTTCAACATAGAGATAATGCTGACAAATTATTATTCTGATGATTGCTATAGAAAACTCCATATAATGTAGTGGGTAACAATATTCATGAAAATACATATGTCATGAGATGTATGCTACTAATTAATCATTATAAATTATTCAAAATCCAATAAAATTCTTTTATGAATCAAATTATACCTTGAAAAGTTCCCCACTTTTGGGTTGTATATGGAATAGTGTAGTGATAAGCCTCTTTTTCACTTTAAAATTATATTAATATTCACTAGCCCTGAAAGACATCAACCCCATTCTTGTTATTTTTGTTATTTGGTTTCACAATCATGATATGTATCTCCTAAATCATCAGAAATAAATTGGTAATCTATAGAATTTAATTCTCTGCATTATAGTTTTTTCTTGGGCCACTCCTCAATTTCCATTGTCTTCAAAGGATCCAAAATTAACCCTTCACTACTGATAACATACCCAAGAATTAATCATCCTCCTTCATGAACTCACATTTAATGTGATTTTCATAAAACAAAACGTTTCATAAATTCATTATCCCAATATCCAAATTCTCCTCATGCTCCTCCTTGATTTAGGAGTATATCATAATATCATTTATAAAGATACAAAAACAAATTCTAGGTAATATCTAAATAAATTATTTATTCTGTAAAAATATATTTCTTATTGTTTAAGTGAGTCTTTTGGGAATAACTATAAACTCATAGTGTTTATACCTTTTTCAAAACATCGGTTTGGGAATGTCTTCATTATGCACCATTAATTGGTTATATCTTATATAAAGGTCCACATTTGATAAATTCAAGTCCCATTATAGTTGATTGAGAAATTAGTATATTTTTTTCCAGTGATACATGTTCTTTATCATTATTTTTTGAGAATTTCATAATAAATATAGAGGCAGATTTCCCATCCATATTCTTGATGAAGAGGAACTTTTCATCCCATAGTGAAGAACCCAGTTTAATGAAACCATTTTCAAGATTCTCTTGTCCACTCATCTAAATTTCATCCAACTCATTGGTTTCCATTCAATAGGGAGTCCTAAATAAATGAAGATATCATGTTATAAATTTTATTGAGTGCTATAACTTATTATAAAGAGGAATACTGTGTTTGTTTTTAGGGAATACATTATTATATTCCCCCATAATTGAATATATTCAACCATGACTCTTTCCATGGGCCCAATATTTTGAGATAATATGAATTCACAAAAAGAAATAACTTCTACATTTTAGATGATGTCTTCATACCAGATTAACTATCCTCTATAAAATTGCATATAATTGGTGGATGGCTCAAGATGTGTAAAGTGATCTCCATTTTCCAATATATGATGTTTTGTTTATATAATTAAAACCAATCCATATCAAATATAACACCAAACACCACTAAATAGAAGTATAACATTGTTTTCTATGATGTCCCATCCAAAAACAATGATCGGGGAGATGTTGTATTCTTTGGATGAAACAATTTTCTCATTTGATTTCCTCACAGATAATTGTTATTCCATGTTTTTAGGTGTAGTTTGAATATTTATACTGAACATAAAAGTTGTGAAATAATGTGTAAAACAAAAATCAAAATATATGTTTTCTATTCATGAATGAATATCTAGTGTACATATCAGAACATAATTTTCATGATCTGCCACTATTGTAGTGATAAATTACTTCCTTATGTTATCTTTGTATCTTTGATTTTTTTCATTTTCCTTAATAACCCTTGCCTTAGGTAAATGTATCTCATAATAATCATGTTTCTTGTAGTTGAAAAACTAAACCATAGACTGAGTGATTATCTGAACCTTCTTTTCATCCTCCATTTAGTGTGTTTATCTATACATCCTCAATATTGATTTTCCTAATTCTCATGTTTTACATATTTGATGTTTCTCCTAGTACGCATGATATGGTATTTTTAGGATGCTTCTTCCCTAATTATTGACACATGTGATGTTTTGTTTTGTTTTGTCAATTAGACTTATACATAGATCCTCCTAATGAAAACTCCATTTTATATTTTTTTATCCTCTTCCCCATAAGACCAATAAGATTCAAATATCTGGATATCATCAATATGGGAACATCAAAAAATTAACATCATAGATATTAAATTCTAAAATCACATTTGATTTTAATAAAATCATCTCCAACCCACTATGGAATTTTCATTCCTGATAGAGATAGAGGAATACAATGCAAGCATTGTTGTGTTTTCCTCATACACCTTAATAGAATCATCTTAATTTTTAATTAATTTTGAGGAATTCCACTTCCACTTTAAGATAATTTGTTGGGAAAAAATATTTATCCAAAAAAAATTTAATCATTTTAACTCCATGGAATCAATTTACCATTTGGACTTTGCATTCTTGATAAGATTCCACATCTGTTATGCTTCCCATGTATGTGATATGTGGCCTTAAGAAATATCTAATTCCAAGAATATGAGGGTAGATAATATATAATTAAATGAATTAATCAATTATTACATGATGAGGGGATCATTAGTTGGAAAAAATGTTGGAATCCTTTGTCATAAAAATTACTCGACTACAACTTGGTAATTTTTAGGTCATAGAGGGCGTTCCATATTATTCAATTTCTTATTCATATAATTATTATTATAGGCGATTACATTTAAAAATTTACTTACTAAGTCTCTCATTATATTGGGAATATAATTGGGCAAATAATCCCATTTCTTACCATATTTTTTGTTGGTAGAGTTCATCCTATTTCCAACCATTACCAGAAAAAATAAAAAAATAAGGGCGTTAATTACATAATGAAAAATAATTAATGTAGATTTAATCATAAAAAAAGAAACATAAAAATGTTATATAATTCGTAACTTATAAGTAAATATGTTTCAATTTAGGTTATCTGTGTTGTTTTTCCTATTCAGTTTTATAAAATAACAACCTTTTCATTTTCTTTATAATGGATTGTAAATTTTTTGTGAATATTTCAAATCATACCTGTAGTGTCAAACATGTTGAGAAGAAAATTGTTGTTCCCAAGGTGATAATTAAGTCAAATACTATAATCCCTTTTTGGTTTTTTACTCCATTGGCATAACAATGCTTGATCTACATCCACTTGTAATATCCAGACTGGGATGTAATTTCATGGAAACCAATAGCTCTATGTTTTTCAAAAATCCCACAATAATTTCTTACACATATAATTTTACTTAAATATATCTTTAAGGTTATCACTATATCATTATATAAAAAATAATCATAAAATAACTATACATTTTTATGATACCCAAAATATTGACCTGCGAATTTGGAAAACAATAATATATGATATTTGACTAAAATATCCGTAAAATACAACTAATACATCATTGTGCTAAGGGTATTTGAAATACTATTTACATAAAAAACTAAACTAAGAAATAAAATCATTATTTTAGTTCCCATTATGAGTTCATATGTCCCTTCATGATCATTAAAATAACATATAATAACTTGGGGAATACATAAACATGGGGGTGATATATAAAGTCCTGTATGGGAATAAATATGTAAATGAAGAACAACATTTGAGTTATTTGTTATAAGATGATAAAATAAATGGAATGGATCATGAATAAGAATTTGAAGGTATAAAATAAAGAGTATCAAATAAAAATATCATGTAAACATAAGTAAGTTTAACAAACATAAAACATGTCATAAAAATGAGTCATGTATTACTTCCAAGGCAACATTACATGGTAGAAAAAGTCCCATAATGCATTATGTTTACTCCAAATCCCAAAAAAAACCTCTCATTAGACTAATAATATCCATTATATTTGAGTGATATCAAGGTTCTTCCATCATAACATTTATATTCATATGTTCTCTACATAAATAAATTAGACAATTGAAATAAACATAATGAATACTCTTGGAATGTATGGGTTGGATGATCTTTCCTTATTAAGGGAAAAATTTAAGCATGTATTACCCCATCAGAGGAATTTTAATTGAATATGGTATATTTATGTGTGAATATATAAAGAATATATATAATTTAAATATGAATAATTGTGTCATAATGTGAGGTAATGAGAGATAAATCACACCACAGATGAAATGGGGTGGTTCGGAGTTATCCCTACCATATGTCCAAATCTGTCTTGAACAGTCACATAATGTCCTGAAAAAATTTAACTTCATTAATTAAAAAAATCATAACCTCTTACATATATATTTTATTTATCATAATGTTTTTATTTTAATTTATATTCATTTCAAAGTGATATGATGTTTTATTTTTTTCCTCTGGGATCATTCATTTCACAGTTCCATATTCCATTAATTTCTGTATGATTATAATAGTACATGTAAAATTTGAAAAAAAAATAAGTGAGAATATTTTTTCCATGAAATTATATAATATTATATGGTCACAAATATATATATATATATATATTTATTTATTTATTTATTTATCAGGGTATAATTTTTTTGGTAAAAACATTAGCATTAGCTGGATCATTCAGTTTGTAGGTTTTACCGACCATGACAAACTAGTTTTGTTTTGATTAAATATTGTGACTATATATTCATCATAGAATGTGAAAAAAATATTTATGAATGATATATTGATAAACCTAAAAAATTATAACAGAATTTAAAAATACCATGTATGTGGTATTGGAAAACTCAATTTCATCATCCACGAATGTGATAGACCGATATAATTTGAATAATGGTTTTGTTTTTATTTGAATATGTTGAGATGTGAAGGTTTGGATGGTATATACTCCCATAAAACTATACAAATACAGTATTTCTATGATAATTTAGTTATTTATCAATTTTTTAAGAGGGAGGCTTGGAGAATGTATAATATAAATTTAATTTTGAAATAGAAAGTTTTAGTATTTTACCTCTTGAATGACTCCCCCCTAAGAATCTATATAATGACCATGGAATTGATATTTTGGTTAAACCAGTAGAAAAAATTGGGTCATATTTACCAAAAAAAAATTGGAATGAATTTTTGAAACCGCTAAGGATTATAATGAGTTAGGAGAAGGGGTGGTATTTATAATGGGGGGAGAGTTATTTTTTCGTATATTATATTCATTATTTTATTATTTGGGCTCATGAATATCAATAGTATTTATTATTGTGACTATTTATAGTAAATGGTTTATGTGGTATAGATATAATGGTGTTTTACATCATCCATGTCTTTAATATTCATGTATTTATATTATACTATGAGTATCGTGATTTTTTATATTTTACTATTCACCAAAAAGTCATGTATTTTAGAAAATTAAAAAAAATTAACCACAAGCATTTCATGATGTGTAGATTAATAAAATGATTTTTTTTAAAAATAATTTCTTTTTTATTTAAATTTAATTTTTAAATAAAACCATCATTAATTTAATAAATAATAATTTTAATATAATGATTGATTTTCCCACCATTTGGAGTATTACGTACATCCCCATAAAGCTATATTATCATTATATATAATACTAATATTAATTTATAAATAAAATTTAGAGAATATAAATTATAATTAAGCAATATATTTACTATAAAATATTAATTGAACTATATGTGTTTTCAATAAATTCAAACACGTTATTTTATATTTTTTCTAAATTTATTTACATGTACCATGATAAAAATATGCCAATTTTTTAATTTTATAAGATACATATATATTATTTTACACCTACATAAGTGATTATACTATTCTATAAGATTATATATTGTTCATAATGACTATACAAGTATTATAACAATCATGTTTCTCTACCAAATATCATATTTAAAAAGGTCATACGAGTTTTCAATAAATACATCATATTTAATTTTTCAGTCATTCAATTACATTATACATTAATGTTATATATATTTTATTTTTCAAAATTCATATTTAATTATTAACATTTGGATTCATCTGTATATTTTTGTTCATGGTTAATATTATTCTAGTGCATAAAATAGATAAAAAATTTCATGTTTTATTTTTTTTTTGTTTTCAATGTTTTCACAATGTAATATTTTCAATTCAAACAGAAATTCTATTATGTAATTGAAATTTTCACATTAATATATTAAAATTTAATTTTTTTCATCATGTGGTGTGTGTATTATATTATATTATTGATTATAATAAAATTATATGATGGGATACTTGATTGATAAAATAATTGGTAATTATAGATCTAATGATGCCTTCAATGTCCCAATTATCACTACAATATTGATCCATCCATCCATAAATATAGACATCCATTGAAGTCTTGGAAGAAGATCTTCTATATCTGCTATGTGTGAGAGAGAAAGGATAGAGAATATATCACCTATCATGTGATGAATAGTTATCACTATGAGAGCCTCCTCATTGATATTCTAGTAAGTTTCTGAATACCCAGATATAGCTCAGTGACCACCAACTCATTATTCCCACAAATATTCTAAAATCCTTGAATATTAAAATAATAATCATTCATATAAATTTTTCCCTTGTATCATTATTAACAGTAATAAATATATTTTATAAATAATTTCTATTCCAATTATTTACAATAACAAAAATCATAATTTATGTATACATTGGCAGTTATCCTTCTGAAACATATCTCAGACTCCATGGTGTGGACCACCATGGTCTATAATCATATTCAATAAAATTGGGATAATTTTTTATTAGGATTATGGTGTCACCATCTAAGACTATATATCAATAACATTGAATATAATTCATAGACCCGGAACAGACTATATAAATTAATCAAGGCCCCAAAATAGATAGGGTCTAGTAAATGTAATTACATCCTTTCCAGCAAACACATTCCATGAAATAGAATATCCTTAATGTACATTTTATGTTATTTTCTATTTATGCATTATTTTTTGATCACCTAGATTGTTATACCATCCTTCGTCGACTATGGACGTGGATTGATTTAAGGTAACACCTTCCTCATCAACTATGCTTGATAAATCACTTCCACTCAGAAGAGAAAGGTTGTGTAATTTTTTCTATAAATGTAATACTACCAATGAATCTCCCAACTCAATATACCTCTCTAAGATGTCAATTACATAGTTATTTCTATGAAACAAATTATGAAATTATAAATTATGAAATTATAATAATCACAATTTGATAGAGAATTCAAAGTGTTGACTAATATGAAATACAAATGAAAACTGAAACATGAGGACTTCCTATTAAAGTGTTGGTTCATTATCTCACACTAGAGACTACTAAGTGAGAACATAATGTGAAGAATCATCAATTCATATGATACCCAAGCACCTGACAGACAACCATCATCAGTTTCTAGTCCAAATTATGTATCTAAACCATATGACATATGTTTATGATTAATTTCATAGTATCTGGAATATCACATTATATAGTGGGAACTAATATATACTTTTTTTCATGACATATAATATATTGAAATTGACATCTAAATAGTGGAAAAATAAATATCATCACAATTATGGAAAGTATACATTATATGTAACTCACATTATTCAAGATATAGTAATTGAAAATAATTGTTCATGATCGTTATAGGGATTCAATGTTTACAACACCCCAAATTGAACTAGATCAATCTTGGTAACCTACCTTGTTAGGTTCCACTTGAAAAGATCATGATTATACTGAGATATTGAATTAGTCATTAGCACATCCACATCTCAACTGAATGTCTACTATACTATCAACAACATCATCTACATGACTATAACTCCTTAAGGGATGATATCCCTATGTATATTTTGCAGGACCTCTCCAACATGGCGCATCTTGTGATTACTCCAAACCTACCTCTCAAAGGCTAGGGGCTATAAAGAAGTACAAAAGGAATATCCTACATGTGGGAGGAATTTTACATGTATCTATACACACACACACAAAAACAAACACACTCCCAACCCCAACCTAAAATGATGAAAAGTAAAACATGCATGACACTAAGACAAAAACTAAATTATGTAGTACAAGCTATTTGAAAAATGGGCTAAAATACAAACCCAAATAAATAAAATCCCTAAACATGGTATTACAAGGTTTATAATAATCCATCCTTAAAAAAACCTACATGAAGTGTAGGTGTTGAGTAGTTTCCAGATGTCTTAGGAGAATGCATCACCTTTTCAATCTCACTAGGCACCACCTGGTATTTTAACACCAAGGTCGATGTCAAATCATTGGTCATCTTCACATGAAATAACACATGTGGGTGAATCCTGTATAGGGGTGAGTAACGTGATACACAAAAGGGACCACAAACCACAAATAAATTATCATAATGCAAACACCACCAAGAAGTTACAGTCAGTTCTATACAGGTTTTGGTCATCAACACATATAATAGGAACATACAGGTATACTCATAATCGATTCCAAGATGCAATGTCTTATCCACATCAATTCATATGGTTCCATGAGTAACATTATATATTCTAGTAGGTCTCATTCCTCATGTTTTATGCTAGTAAACATGTAGATCTAGTCTAGAAAAATTATCTGAGAGAACATCTAGTCTTGATACGTCACAATGTTTCTCAGAGACATCTAGTCTCAATGATACAATGAGTCTTGATGTCACAACCAATCATTTATCATGGGATTATACTCAAGGTATGGTAGCCACGAGTCAAATATATCTTTGTACCACCAATTCATCAGTGACCTTCATTAAGAGGTCTAGCTTCCATCTGCCCAGCCCAAAGAGAACACTCTAAGAAATACCTAAAGTACACTACTTTAGTCATAACACTGAACATCATGTACCATTGAGGGAATCATACCTGATGAATCTCATAGGTCTGTAGGGACACTGTTGTATGCTGGTATGTTGGGCCACTGAGTTATTCTCGGATACCATTCCACTGAGATTTGCTCTTTTGTCATGCCGCTAATGTCTGCTCGTCTACCAGGTCACTAAGGCCCGCCCATCTAACAGGCCACTAAGTTCCACTCAGCTACCAGGACACAATGGTCCGATATTTAGTTGGTCCTATGAGGTCTGATCAGCTAAAGATCCACTGAGGATTGATAATCTGTCAAGCCACTAATATCCTCTCGGCAACTGGAATGCTAAGGTCCACTCGTCACATCATTCTTTTCACATCCTGCTTCAAGGTTCCCACTCATAGCATTCATGATTACAAGATATTATACACTTCAAGCCATCGGTCATATCATAGCTTCCACAAAAACTCATATGGAGTTCTTAAAAAGGATTGAGTTTTTTTAGGGTCTCAATGCTGCAAATTACTCGTCAATCGGATGCACTGTTTTGATGTTATGGACGTTTTAGAAAAAATGTGTCAGTTGAGTCTGGGTTTGGTCTGACCTATGTCAACCCATCCTGGGGTCCACTGACCCGATTTGGGTATAACAGGATGTGGATCTGACTCTTTCTACTTGGCATGACCTAGGACAACTGGGCCATGGCTCTGGTCTGCCTGGGATGCGGTGGGTCACCGCCATGGTCGGGCTAGACCGCAGGCCCCTAGCCGCATGATGCGGTGCATCTCACCACATTCAATTTCTCCACATATGGCCACCTTCCATAGACTTATGGCCACCATCCACATAGGATTCCATGATCCCCCTTCACCATCTCTGCGTGCCACAAGTGCATGCCTCCGCTGATCAACTGTGGGTGTTGAGTCACGATCTCCCGGGCGCTGCTAGTGCCCTCCTTCCATAGGCATCCTTCGATGTCATCACTACTAAGTCACAATCCTCTTCCATCATGGCCTCCATTCAGGACCGTTACTTTCCATGGTGGTCCCTTCCATAACTATAGATCTCCTCCGCCTTTAGGTTTCTTGATTCCTTCCCGGATTGATGAAGTGATGAATATTGGGGAAATTGAAAGATCAGTGGAGGTAAAAATTCACATGAACACTGGATGTGGGAAGATAGGACCTTGTTCATGTCGGCCTTGATCAGCCCATGATAGATTTTACGAATTGATATAATGAACTAATTCTAATAATTAGATAAAAAAGGATTCAATTTCCCAATGATAATCCCAAAATCACACCCATCCTACAAAATAATGAATGGTCCGTGAATCTTTCTGTTCATCGATAATGTAAATTTTTCGTCAGGATTTAATGTAATCAGAAAATAATAAATAATTCTAACAAACTCCCTACCTCGAGGTTGGATCATTTGATGGGGATGATTGAAGTTGCACCACTATAGTTCATTGTTCCCCGAGCCTCAACCCATCATCATTAGAGATTCGTTTCCATTCATAACTTGCCCGCGAAAATCCTCCAAAGGTTCATAGAAATCATGGATCACTACAAAAAAACCCATATTCCATTAATCTATTAAATGGAGGAAAAACATTTCAGCTTTTCTGTCACACTAAGTCACAGTGTCATTATGCTATTTTATTTATGAAATAGTGTTTTTGTTACACTCAGGTTGCAACGAAGTTACATTGTAGGAAAATAAAATTTGAATAAAATAAACTTTTTAATGTTTATTTTATTTTCACCATGTAAAATTATTTTAAAAATTATGAAAACCCTTGACCCATGTCGATTTAGGTTTAGTCTTTATAAATGATAAAATCTCATTATGAACTGAATTGTGGTTTCAAATTTTCAATCTCAGTCACCATTTTTGAAATATTAGGATTCAAAAATAAAAAAATTTCATTTATTTAAATTTTTAATTTGAAATTATGTCCTGAAAATCAACATTCACAACTGTCCTGCACTACAAGATGTTAGGCTCCTCCTAAGAAAAAGACACCCTGACGAGCTCAATAGTGGTATCATATTTTCAATCTGAGTCATCGTTTGTGAGTTATAATGACACAAAAAAAATTATTTTATTTAATTAATTTATTTAAGTATATTCCATTTATATGGTTTCTCACTAGAGACCCATGCTGACTAAATTTATGTTTCACATAAGGTGAACCATCTACACTGATAGAAGTGGTGCCCTCATATTTCTAATTCAGACAAATTTTTATGATTTATTACAATTTTTCATGAAAACAAATCACATTTTCTATTTAAAACATAACATTTTTTGACAGACCATTCCTGGAACATTGGTCACCAGAATCGCATGATGTCTTGCTTCATAGTCGCACAGTTTTCCAAATAATTTTCTAAAAATAAAACAGGGAAATTTCAGTCCATTAAATCACTCCCCATAATTATTTATGTCCCTGAATGCCAAACCAATAGATTCCAAAAATAGATGAGGGTATGAGAACAAACATGGCCCTCCTTCTCTCATGTACACTCTTATAGGTTCTTGTGAATCGAACGAACATTCACTAGAGGAATAGATTTACCCCGTAGGTTCCTCTATTATTGATCCTCAATCACTACCAGAAACATTGCAAACGTCACCCCATAGTCGACATCTACCTCTCCCTAATCAAATTTATAGAACATAGAGGCATCCTGAGCCCTCTCCAAAACTCTTCTCTTGGGTAGTTTGGGAGTGTTTTGACATAAGGATTTGGTCAATGATCACCTATATGGTATCACATCTCTAGAGCATACTTGGTAAACCCATAACTATGTCCACCAAAATACCTTCACATTTCCTTCTTGATATAGTCAGAAAGAGAACAAAAAACCATCAAAACTGATTCTTGCATGTGTTTAGCTTTTTATCTCAATAGTTAATCCCATTTTCAACACGTTCTATCATATCTAGTGTCTTCCATGAATCCCAAAAACCTATCCCTGTTGCATCTCACCACTATAGGAGTCATTGAAACTAGTGCACATCTTTTGTAAAGAACAAAGTGATATCCATCTTTTGAATGTCTAAAAGTGTTATTCCCTATGGAAAATTGAGATCCTAAAGACTCACAACCTTTTCACATATTTTTGTCCCCCTGACTCATTTAAGAATGGATAGGTAACATCCAATGACTATAGATAAGCTGGTTTATCCTCATCCATGAAGGATAACTGTAACGAGGATAACTACTTCATTTCCTCATTCAGAAAAAATGAAATGGATCTTCTACTAAGAGAATCTTATACCATGTTCCCCTCACCAGGATTATATACTAATTTTATGTCATAGTACTAGAGGAACTCTAGGATTCGTCTTTGTCTCGAGTTTTAATCCTTCTGAGAGAAAATATACATATGACTCTTGTGGTTAGTGTAGACGGTAAATTGTCTTCCCATGTAGGTAGGGTCACCACATCAGTAGTGTGAAGATTACTGTGGACAAATCATTATTGGTATGGTATTTAAAATATGTATTAATTTCTAAAAAGCCTATGGGAACATTTCTGTCCATGTGAAAGGTCTCCCCTTTCTACTGATTGATGTGTTCATCGTCCTTTTGGTATTGGGTACTCAATCTCCACAACTAGTTGGTATTAGGGATGGTAATCCACACATAACCTTGAAAAATGGGTCTTACTAAGTCCTTCCTATACAAGTCCTCCACCTACACCGTGAGCTCACAAACCTCGATAAAATCCATCAGTTATATTGTTGCTAATAACAGTGCCTTATCGGGGTGTAGAATGATGCATAAGTCCATATCACTGGGGGTAGGTAATCCTGGAAACATCTTCTTGAATGATTACCCTTTAATCTACCACTATAATTAGTAACTAAAAACTCAAAAACATCCACATCCACATCCACTTCCACATGTTTCGGGCTAAATAACTCAATTTTTATCGGCTCCTCCCACCTATTCATGAGTTTATCCAGTTCTACCTAGGTGTTATTTTTTTTCTATCCATGGATAACCCCATTTCAATGTTTCAGACATGCCTTATACTTTTTCCTAAAATAGTAAATATGATCATTAATTGTGGACATCCAGTCCATACCAAAGCAAACATCGAAAGGCCTCCACGTTGACACAAGGAATGTCCAACTGAAACTCTCACCTCAATGGATAGATCAGACAATCTTTATATGTGTGATTATCGAGTCTCCTCCCATACGTATCTCCCGACATAAGGTTCAAGTGACTGGATTAACCAGAAAATATAGGTATTCATAAGATTAATGATATGGGGGAATGATTAGAAAATTTTTCTATTAATATTTCATCTAAGAGTAGATATTTACCATACCTAGAATCATTCCTGGATCCCTTTAGTCATTATCATTTTCCGCATGCAGCTACCCCCTTCTCCTATCCTCTATCTCCCTAATACTACTGTTGACCACATTGAGGCTGTTGTTGTAATATGACAAATTATTTACTACATCCAGCTACTCTCCTATCACCTATACCACAACTTTTTCCCTACAGATGATGGTTTTCCTATCACTGTCTCTATCTCGATGTCCCATCCATCATTTCACTGTCAAAAGGATGATTTGGAAAAACTTTAGTGAGATGTCCCCTTCCATATATTGAAAATAATTACCTCCTACTTGGAAGATTCAAATCAACCTAGGATCCTTAAGATATATATCCCTTATCTTGGTACTTCTTCTGGGAAATTCACCTACATACTAGCCTCTAAGAAAAATGTTGGAATCTTTCTATCTTGATAATGACATCCAAAAGATTTATCTTTCTAGCCAATGAAAATTCAATGATAAAGGTTCTCTCTATAACCCTATCATTAGTAGGAATGCACAGAATAAAAGTGTTGGCTCAGATTTACCTAGACATATTTTCCTTGGTAGGCCGAGAATTGAATCACAGTTCATATCATATTCATAAATTACCTCTATTGGACGATATGACTTAAAGAATACTCATCTACTAATAGGCCATCCTTCAAAATCTATAAATGCTCTTGGTAACACATTTCATTTATATTTTTCTATAACATTCCCTTATATGAGAAAGGCACTCAAGAACATTCCATGAAAAAGTTAATTCATCATAATATTGAGAAATCTAATCCCCTCCATCACTTTACTTGTCCATGTAGAATGCTCACTGCTACGACCGCCATCTTATATAAAGGTGCCCTGACTAGATGGAAAACTCAGTCACTACCTCACGCTTGTCTTTAGCACCATGTGAGTTGGGCTAAGGGATCTCTATTAATGAATCACGTGAAGTGATATCAACCTGCACATCTCTTCCACTAGTACAATGAGTGTCATGTGATATTCCACAAGTGGTGGTATAACAGTACACCATCTTGTGGTTATATCCCTTGTATGAACCCATGTACCCATATTCTCAACCCACAGATCATCCTCACGATCACGTATTTGAATCCTAGATGGATTTTTACATGGAAAAACCACGAAACAAAAAAGATAAACCAAGATAAAAAGAGAATACCTGGTGATATAACTAAAGAAGGAAATGAAAAACTCAACCCATTCATATACGATGCATGTACCATCGATTTTCCCTGCAACTACTATTTTCATGTACCTAGTCAAAAAGTAGAATTTCGAGTCCGAGTGTATGGATATGTCAGCTGCCACACCAACACTACATTCACTAGCCTAAAAGCTGAACTAAGAACAACTAACACTATTTCCCTAAACCAAACTCATAGACTCTGGGATCTTATGGTTGAAATGACCTACCATTGATATCAATTTTCCACGAACTGTCCCGCGAGACCCATGGCACGACAAAACCAAGCCCACCTTCCAATGGCCTGGTGCTTATAACCAGTGCTAAAGGCTTTATACTACAAGTGGGAGGCAATTTAAGAGTAGTTATACAAACACACACACACAAAATCTAATCCCAAAATGCAGAAAAGGATTAAATTCATGCCCCCAAGACAACCACTGAATATGGAAGTACATGGTGTCTGTAAAATGGGCTAGAAAACAAACCCCTCAGAAGATAATCTATTAAATAGAAATTAAAAGGTATCTGATAATCCATCTGCTGAAAACCCTACCTAAAGTGTACATATAGAGTATCTTCCAAAAGACATGGGACTAGGCATCACCTATCTGATCTCACTGGGCATAGCCTGGTCCTGGACCACCAATGACTCTATCAAAGTGGTAATCGTTTGTATAACACATGACACATACGGGGCGAAGCCCATAATGTGATGAATAACACAATACATAATATGGATTCCAAACCATAAATAAATGACAACTAATAGAACACCACCAAGAAGCTACAACCATCCAAACACAAGTATTGGTATTCAACACATATAATAAGAACATCTAGGTATCTACGTAATGAATTCCATGACACAACGTCATAGGCACTGCAAACCATATTGTTCCATGCATAACATACTAATTTATGGTAGGTCCCACTCCTCGTGCTATTTTCTAGTAACCCTGTAGATAATGTCTAAAAAATGTAACTTATAGTACATATAGTCTAGATACATCACGAAGTTTCGATGGGACATCTTGTCTCACTAAGACAAGGGGTCTTGATGTCACACAAATCCTTTACCATGGGTTTTTCTGATGGTATTATCTTCCTGTGAGGACCAATTCTTTGAGCCACCAAGTATTTAGAGACCTTCGATAAGAGGTTCCACTTCAATGGCCCCCACCCAAATAGTACAAACTAAAAACTACCCGATGTATACTGCTTCAGTCTTAATATTGATCATCTTGGACTATTGAGTGACTCATTCCTAATGATTCATTGATGCCTATCCAGCCACTAATGTTCTATTATCTATAGGGCCTCTGAGGTCTGCTCGACTATCGGGCCACTAAGTTCTAGTCATATGTTGGGAAAATAATGTATGCTAAACTACCCGAACACTAAGGTCTGCTCCTCACTTCCTTGTAATCATAGTCAGCCATAGTATTTTTGCTCACAACTCATTTACTGATGTAGAATTTACTCCTAAATCCATTTGTCATATCCCAAATTCCATGAAAACTCACCTGATGTATTTCTATAGGATCGTCTCATTGTGTGGGTCCAAACGCATCAAATGACACATCAATCGGATGTGTGGTTTCAATGTCATGGATGTTTTTTAAAAAAGGGTTCGGTTGGGTTTGATTCCTTTCCCACCCACCCGGAACTAGTATGGGGTCCACCGGCCTGACTGCGGACTGAGCCGAACCGTATCCGACATGGGTACACCTTAACCCCAATTCAACCCAAGTACGACCCAATCTGGTCTGTTAGTCCTGGACTGAAATGGCTAGGTGACTGGACGCCACTACCATCCAACTGGACAATGACCCTCTATCCACATGAGGCGACACGTCTCTCCATGTCTACTCGTGTCACCATTGGCATCATATCGGCTGCCTTTAACCACCATTGTAAGAAGATTAAATGTTCCCCCTTAATGTCACAGTGTGCTTCCAGCGAGCACCACACCTACGATGTCATGTCTGTTGGGTCACGGCCTCCCATGTGTTTCCTGTGATTACCATCCAAGGGCCTCCTTCGTAGCCACGATGTGCCCCCAGCATATTCTGGCTCTGGTGCCACTATATCCACTAAGCTGCGGCACTCTATCATTGGGACCTCCTTCCACGTCCTTTATTGTTTTTACGGTCCCCGCCTAGACCACATATCATCATCACCATGGGGAATCATTATTCTTTCAAGGATTATTTCATCAATGTAGATTGGTGAAATCTAATGAACGAGGGAGGAATAAATTCACATTAACATCCAAGGTTTGAGGATCCGACCTTTTTCATTTTGGCCTAGATCCTCTCATCTAAGAGTTTAATAATGGCTAAATATAACCATTTTTAATCATAGGTTCAACATGGATCCAATTTCCCAATGATTAACCCATAACAAACACATCATGCAATAGCACACACGATTTATGAATCATTCTGTTCATAAAATGATTTTCATTTTTCATTGAGAATTAAAGAAATGGGGAAATATAAATTGAATAAAAAATACTCCCTACCTCGAGGATGGATCATTTGATGGTAAAAATCATAGTTGAACTACTATCACACATCATTCCTGGATCCTCAACCGTTTGTTTTTCACAATTCATCATTCTTCGTCATTTGCCACTTGACATTGGAAATACTCTAAATGTTTTATGAAATCCTAGATCTTTACCAACAATCTCATAATTAGTTAATATATAATATGGAGGAAATGCATTTCAGTGTTTTTGTTAATCTATTTCATTAACGAAATAGAATTTCTGTTATGATCAGGATTAAATGTTGTTGCGTTGAAGAAAAAATAAAATTTGAATAATATAAACTCATGTTTATTTTATATTTTTCATGTAACATTATTTTAGAAATCCTAAAAAATTAATTCTTCCTTCGACCTGCATTTTATCATCCTGATATTTTTTGAGACATATTATTTTTAATTTATTACATGTCTTGTGTTTTTTTTCTACACCAAGATTTTTTTACTATACACAACATCATATTAGCCTGTAATATACATAACACTGTGCTTGGTTGGTGTTACACACAATTTCATGTTCTGATGATATAATTCATTTCACATAACACTATGTATAGATTTTGTTCAATGTATATAATAAATCTGTCTATATTATGTTATAGATAACAACAATCGAAGATTTCACTATACGCAACACTAACTTTGCTTTAAATACACACAAGACCAACCTTCCTCGATACGAAACAAGTACGCAACAACATGTTTTACTAAAGAGTGGTATAATATTATTTAATGTGAGATAAACTAGACATTATCGATAGTATTAAACAGATTTTGAATTCCATATAACATCTACATTAATATTATGTATATTATAGAACATGATATAAGAAAATATTCAATTTTTCGTATAAAAGATATATTTTTCAATTAATACATTTTGATAACGTTTTAATAGTGATCCCTTTTAAAAAAGAGTTTTTTACAATTCTATATATTATATGATACAAAATAAATGTCTTATTTGGAATAAATACATCAAATTTTATCTTGGTTGAAATTTTGGAATTTTTCTTATGAAATTCAAATTTTGATGAATAGTTAAAAATAATGCATTTTAATTCAAAACAACATTTTTATATAATTTATTTATATTGATAGGTTATATTTTAATATTATTTTAAAGTGTAATTGGATTATTATTTATCATTTAATACAATTTAGTTAATTAGATGTAATTTTAAATTTAAAATGGATGTAAAATCCTAAAATCTTTTGATGCATTTTTACTTCTTAAAAACATTCTTTTTTATTTTGACAAAGAAAATTAATTTTAAATTAATTTATTCTAATACTATGTTTAGAATTATGAAAAATGGATTACATATTTTGAATCATTGGGTACAAATTTTTTTAATATGTTGATTTTAATTTTTTGATATTATGAATAGTAACTACATTAGTTTTTTTACCACAATATAAGGTAAATCAAGAAATTTACGGCAACAAAAAATTTTATAATGATAATAAAATTATCCTAACTAAGGGTAAAATCTAATTTAATTAAATAATGTCTAAAAATTTTACCTAAGGGTTGAAATTGATTCATTTAATGGGCTTTTTTCTATGGAAGTGAGGTAATTATAATTAAACATAAAAGAAAGTGACAACATGTAACCCTCTTAAATCTTATAAGTATAATAAATTTAATATATTGATAAACATCATAAAAAATCATACATAAATAGTCTCCAAAAACCAAATGGAATTATCTCTATTATTTCAAATTATTTTTAATTTTTATAAACAAAATAACCACCATTAATGATGACATAATAGGGATGTTGATATTATTTTATTGATACAAATATTAATGAAATAGTTTTAAAAATATTAAAATAAATATCAAATTAACTAATTTTTATGCTCCACTAATTTTATTGTCGACTATTACTTTTGAGGAGTGTATTAATTATTTTTGAGCGAATTTATCTTCTGTGTTGATTTTTTATTAATTCAAATAATTGAATAGTGTCAAAATTGACACCATTGATATTTTACAAATATAACATACTTTAAAATTATTTTAATGTCAAAAAAATATTTAAAAATTATAATTTTAAAATTATATTGTCCAAAATATAATAATTTATCCAATTATGGAAAAATTACAACACATATTAAAATATTTATAAATATTTTATTTTTAGGGTATTATTATCTGAAATAACATTAAATAGATTAAATAAGGATTAATCAAAATGGTATGGTTTAAAATATAATAAAACCATGTCTAAAATTTGTTGTTATAAAATATTTATACCCCTAATCATCATATATTAGAAATAAATGAGTTTTTCTCATTTTAAACCAAATATAAATTTATTATATATTAATATTTAAATATATTCCTAAAGTGCCCCTCCTCTATATTATAAAAGGACAGAACCTCTACCCGAATAATCTCACATTTCAGTACATTTGTCTCAACAAAACTCTACCCAAATAAGCCCCCAAAATTCCCCACATCATCATAGATTCTATCATATTTGTATAAATTCATCTTATTGAGTCCATTTGTGAAAATCAGAAGGATACACTCGATGAAGAGGTAACTGTTTTATCCCTTTATTCAAAGTTCTTTTTTTATTCTACTTCCTCTTCCTCTTATGATTCCCTAATAAAATAATAACACTAATAAATAATATATTCTGATATATTTTTTAGGATTATGTTACAACAATATTCATTCTTTTACCCATCTTATGAAAAACAATATCCCTATTTGTGCGTACATGCCTCTTGTTGTCTCTATTCTGTGGTGTAAACTTCTTTTTATCTATTCATTATTTCTATTTGTATAATGATGAATATAAATCAGTTAAATAATAAATATATAATTATATTATTTCCATAAAATTCATATACCATCGATTTCTATACCATTTAACCATAAAATTAATGTTATCGTCGCTCGTTCATACGTACGGTTTACCGTCTCCCCGATGCGATGAGATTCAATCTCCATGTTAACAATTTAAGAATGATTTTAAAGTGTATATAGAAAATCATCATGAAATATATGAAATAATTATTACACATTATTTATTTATATATATATATTATTTAAATTCTTACATTAAATTCAATAATGAAATGGATACAACGTTCATGTGTACGTACGACCTATCATCTCTGTGAATGATGTATTACATTTCATTTATATGTATGTTGTATAAATTTCAATACTGAACATATATGATATATATATATATATATATATTTCTACATTCTGGAAGTAATTAAATCATTATATATGTTATAAGATTGAGAATTACATTTCACAACATGAATGATAAAAAATTATTATTACCCAAAATGATGCTTTAACATGGAATTGACCAATGAACGGGTAATTTAAACTCACAAGTAAATCAAATATGATATCATAAATATTATTATTATATTGTTACAAGTTAATAATTTTTTTAAACCCATTATATAGGAGTTTTGTACATAAAAATAATAAATTATAACTATGTAAAGGGTTGATATTGTAATCTCATTTTTAATTTGATATTGATTATACATATGTATTTACTTGGGATATATTTATCATCCATGTCCTTGTTATTTTAAAAAAACATAAAATTTTTACTATTTATATATTAATTTTTAAAGCCAGTTTTACCCATTTTTTGAATTTTACTACATGGTATTGAAGGAATCATTCTTTTGATTAACATTAGATATTCTTTTTCACTTTTCTTGTAAAAGTACATGGAGATTATTTTTAATCTTATATGGCATGAACATATTTTTACGACTTAAAAATGCCTTATTTAAATGCATCTTCCTTTACATTATTTCAATTATATTTTAAATTAAAATATTTTCTTTTAAAATTGAATTTCTTTCTGAGAAATAAAATTTATTTTTGAAAAAAAATGATATTTTTCCGAAGAATTAAGTTCCAGTGTTTTTTCAAAATTATGTTCCATCTATGATGATGCTCATTAAATAGGGTTATGTTTATAACCCAATTAATGCTTTTATTTTATTGTGTTAATGATAGAATGATATTTTTATAGACTATTTTATTATGGAATGATGTTTAAAAAACCCATTTTATTTCATTGTTTTGGTATAGTGACCGACTTATGTTTTTGTAGAACATGTAAGAATAATTTCACTGTGAGATTGGTCAGACCTATATCTCCAAAAAATTCATTGGTTAATGAATTATATCTAATTATATATACATGGATGGAATTACAAGTAAATATAGTTTATTAATATAGGGCTAGAACAACAATTAAATCAGTAATACATGACTTGAATGAAAAGTAAACCCGGTTCAGTAATGGATTTTTTCCACTATTATGTCCTTGGAAATAATTACTTGGATACTATGGAAATGATATTATAAGACTATTTATTTGACATGATTTCATTTTTTATGCCAATTCTATTTTATCATGGTTAGTGATACTTTATGTTCTACAACATATGTATTACCATGATCTATTTGATGACACCTGATTTTGAGATTTAAACCATATGTTCATGTTTTTACATTTTTTTTAATGTTTTTTAATGTTCTAAATGTTTACACTTACTGATAATTTGAGATCAACCATTTCATGTTTTCTTTTCCTAAAAATATAAATAATTTTTTTAGGAAAGAAAAAATAGGGATGATCTTTAATTGAGATGTTGAAGATATTTCACAATGTTAAAAGACTATGCTCAATGATTCCTAAGGAAGTAAACTTATGTAGACATTGGGAATCTGTTTTTGTCGTGTATTAAGTATTCTGCAAATGTAACATAATGTTCATGTATGCTAATCATGGGCCTCTAATATTGGTATCATAGTGAAGGATAAGTGAACCTTTTGAAACTATGATGTGAAAACATTAGTGATATCCAATGAGATATTTATATGGTTATCTATAGTGATGTCTTAAGGATTACTCTAAGTATAGGATTCAATACTAGGGTTTTTGTGATAATCATGACTAACATAGGGTTAAACATAAGATATCATAGATTGAAATATTATAAGTAATTTACCTTACCTATGTGTTTCTAATCTATGATATGTATTTCTCAAACATTTTTTTCTGGTATTAGTCAATATCTAGAACTACATAGAAAAAAATTAACCATTTAATGTCTCACATATGGAAAATTTGGGAATTATGATGATCAATTTAATAATAGGAAATATAATGATGAGAATCATGAAAATAGTAAAATTATATGTCATACTACTGAGGATAAAGAAATTGTAAACACCATGTGAAAGGTATATGATGTTCTTCAAGTATTTTTTACAATAAACACAAGAATCTAGAGGTTGGGAAACTATAAGACCTGATTCATATTTCAAAAAACAATGAATATGAGGGATCACGAGTAATGGTTTATGAATAATGCTGGATTATTGAGTTGTATATGTTTCATAAATTCAATGATTATGTAAAAGGAATCATGAAATATAAAATGGTTTTCAGTATAAGTATTGGAAAGGATATGTTGAACAGTTCCAAGGAGCCAAAAAAGTTATATTTGTGGAGAAAACATGGTTAAGGGAATGATAAACTTTAATATGTCCATTATGTTAAGATAATTATTCTTGGATAAAGATATGTTGGATTTTAATAAGTAAATTGGATGATGCTAGTTTCTTGGGATCTAATTATGGAGTTATTGAAAAGAGGTTTATGATATCATGGATGAAGTGTAAAATTTTTTGTGACTTAAGGAATTTATTATATATGTTTGGAATAAGGATACATTCATGTTTTTAAATAGGATATCTGATAATTAAGGTTGTTACTATGACTCAAGAGAATATATTATTAAGGTATTAACATGTATGGAATGCGACAACCCAAAACTACCCTTTGAGGAATGGTCAATTAATGTTATGTGGATTTAGTTCACCTATTTTTTATTATTTATATTGTAATTTTTGGAGGATTGTAATGTTTTCATTGATGGAGAGTATATAATACATTCTGATTGATGTTTGTTAGATTAATGTATTATCTCATTAAAAGTGGCTTGTGCATATTTTATTATCTGTTAAACCCTATTAGTTTAGATAGATTGAATGACCTATAATTCTATCACATGATCTATTAAAACATCAAGAATGGAAAATTATACATCATTTCCTTAAATAATAGTTGATGTAGAAATTTTTCTAGGCTTGAACAATGATGAGATTGTCCTAAAATCATGTAAGTATTTATTTTCATGTTTTCAAATTTAGGAAAAAGATCTTGAAAACAAAAAATTCTATCCTATCATCATCTTATACGATGAATTAGATGACCCCTTAATTCATCTCAAATTTATGACATTGTCATTTTTAACTTTCCACTAACACTACTCTCTATCATTATCGATCAAAACATAATGGATATATTTTTCTCATATAACGATATTTCCACTTCCCACCTTTGTGCTCCATTGTGTAAACCCAGTGACGAGTTACATTGGATAGTCGTTATGTTTCTAAAATTCAATTTTATAATGATGTTTTTGTATTCCTTTTTATTATGTGGGGTTCTATGAATGAAAATTTTATGTAGTAATAGTTTTATAACCCACATGAATTTTGAGGGAGAAACTCATTATAAGGCTGGTAGAAAGAAACACCCTAAGATTTTATGAGATATATTCCTTTTCATTTTGTCTATTTCTTGTGTTTTAAACTACTTAATTATTATCATGCACAATAAAAACATCATATTAGTTTTAATATATGGAACACTATACTTGGATGGTGTTACACACAATTTCAAGTCCTATTTACAGAATTAATATCAAAAACACTATGTAAATATTTTGATTAATGTATTAAATAACTATGAATTTATCATTATATACATGACTCCAAAGGATTCTTGAACTGTACACAATTCATATTTTGCATTCATTACATGCAAGAGATACATTCATTGATAGCTTGTGTTTTATGCAATACCTAGTTTCACTAGAAAAATTTATATTTTTATTTAAGAGGATATATACTAGATGTTTTGAATAGTATAAACTAAATTTTTATGTTTGTATAATATTAAAATTCATCTGCTGTATTTTCTGGAAAATTATTTAAGAACAAATTCATTTTTGGGGATAAAAGAAGTATTTTTCCAAAAATACAGTTTTACCGCCTTTTAATTAAATAAACTTTTTAAATGTTGTTTTAACAATTAATTATATTATATTTTATAAAAAATGTCATATTTTGATGTGAGAAATTAATATTTAACTTTTTTGAGATTTGGTATTTTTCTAATGAGATTCATATTTTGATGAAAAGTGAAAAATACTGCATTTTAATTCAAAACTATCTTTTCTTATAATTTATTTATATATATATATATATTATATTTAAAATTGGATTTAAGGTGTAATTATATTATTTATTTATCATTTAATCAAATTCTATTCATTGTACGTACTTTCACATTTATATTGGTAATAAACACATAAAAATATTTTGATAGTTTTTACTTCCTAAAAATATATTCTTGGTTTTGAAAATATGATTTATTTTTAAATTAATTTTTTACAATAATGTTATTTTAACTATGAAAAATGTATTACATATTTATAATGATTGGATCCAAATTATATTAATAGGTAACATTATTTTTTTTGATATTATGAATAGTATCTACTATAATTTTTATTTACCACAGTTTAAGGATAATCTGGAAAATTTGTGTAACAAAAAATATGATAAACACAATAAAATTATCCTCAAACTGGAAAAAATAATATGGGATGAATAAATGTCATCCAATATCACATATGGGTCATAATTAATCCATTTAATTGAGTTTTTTTCCCTGAAAGTGATGTAATTATAATTAAAAGAATAGAAAGTGCCAACATATCCCTCTTTTATATCATATAAGTATAATAATTTTAATATAGTCACAAATGTCAAAAGAACAACGAACATAAATAATATACAAAAATATAATGAAATTAACTACATCAATTAAAAATATTTTTTGATAGAAATATCAAATAAATGGTTTTAAAAATATTAAATTAAATATCATATGAACTAATTAATGTTCTCAAATGATACTCGAGGTGACTAAGAAATGTTAAAAG
Organism: Viscum album; assembly: GCA_963277665.1. Lineage (NCBI taxonomy): Eukaryota > Viridiplantae > Streptophyta > Magnoliopsida > Santalales > Viscaceae > Viscum > Viscum album. Next base: position 1,702,892,775 of record OY728156.1, on the reverse strand, counting down.
TTTATTAAATAATTTGTCTCGACTTTTTCTTCTAGGTGGATTTTATTTAGATTGATATAAAAGAATATTGTCAAAATTAAAACAATAGATATTTTATAAAAATAACATATTATAAAATTATTTAAAAAGTACAAAAATATTTAAAAATCACAACATTAAAATTATATAGTCCAAAATATCATAAAGTGTACAATTATGGAAAATTTTCAACATCGAAGTAAATATTTATAACCATATCATATTTGGAATATTATTACCACAAATAAAATAAAATTGATTAAATAAGGATAATTCAAAATGTTAAGGCTTAAAATAAAATCAAAACATGTATAAATTTTTTTGGTTCATATTATTTCAAACCATACTTATATTATAAAAAATAAATGAGCTTGGGACCACTATAAATAGATGATAATTTTATAATAAATTAATATTTAAGACATTCCTAAAGTGCCCCTCCCCACTATTATAAAAGTCCACCACATCTACCAATATACTCACACCATTAAATCCATTTTTCTCATCCAAATTCATCTAAAATGATCTCCAAAAATATTAATATTCATCTTAAAAGCCACCATTATGTATAAAAAATCATAAGGAGACCTTTATTTCAAAACAAAAGGAGACACTCGATGAATAGGTAATTGTTTTATCCCTTCTTTCAATGTTCATTTCTTCATCTACTACCTCTTCCTAATTTGTTTCCATACTAAAATAATTATTCCAGTATTTAATATACTTTGTGATGTTGTTAGGATTATGGTACAACCATATTCCTCCTTTTACATACTATGAAATACAATATCGCTATGCGTGTGTACGTACGACATACGGTCTCCACACCATGGTGTAATATTGTTTTCATCAACAAATTATTTATAATGGTTAACTGATTAATATAAATGACTTAAATAAAAAAAATAACATGATATTATTTATTTAAAATTTATATACGATTAAATTCCACACCATTCAACCATAAATGCCATGATATCGTCACTCTGGCATACATACAAATTGACGTCTCCATGACACGATTAGTTTCATTATCCAAGTTAACATTTAGTGAATGATTATAATATTTATATAATAAATAAGCATGAAATATATGAAATAATAATTCTACTATATTTATTTATATATATGAGTGTAATTCACGTGGTTCCATTAAATTCACTAATGTAACGGAAACAAAGATCATGATTACATATGACCAACTGGCTTAATGAACGCTGTATTACATTTCAGTAATCTAACTATTATATATATTTATATAATGAATGGATACGATATATAAATCATTTTTTAAATTATTTAAGTAATTAAATATCGTTATATGTAATAATATCAAGAATATCAAGTCAAAACATGTATGATAATTAAAAATATTATTACCCAAAAAATTTCATTAACATTGAATTGACAAATGTCCAGGTAATATAATGTCACAAGTGAATCATATATGATATCATAAATATTATTAGGGATATTTTACAATGTATAACATTTTTAAACCCATTATACATGATTTTCAAACATAAATGGAAGATATCAGATAGATCGTATGCGATAATTTTACATTCTCATTTTCGTCAATGATTGTTTAAAAATAAGTATTTACTTTGGATATTTTTATCAACCATGTTCATGTTATGTAAAAAAAAATTCATAACATGGTTACTATTCTTCAATGATTTTTTAAATTCATTTTTACCTATTTTTGATTTTTACTACTTATTATAAAAGGAATATTTATTTTTATTTTCATAAGAGATTATTTTTGACTTTTCCAGTAAAATTGAAAAGGGAATATTTTATTAACTTATACTAAATGACAATATTTTCAAGACCTTATAATGCCTTATTTCCATGAATATTCCATTACATGATTTTCGGTGTATATTCAATAAAATTCCTTTCATTTAAAACTGCATGGAATTTTTAGAAGATAAAATGTTTTTGAAGAAGAAAATATATTTTCATCGAGAATTATCTATTTTAAACATAAATTTTTTTGACCAAACATTCAAGTCACATTGGTCCCCAAAATCACACACCTTCTCAGTCCCTGGTCTTGTAATCTTCCATGAATTATCTTAAATTAGCACCAGGAATATCCAATCCCTCAAATGTTCCCTTTCTAATCTATCCAAACAAGAATTCATGGAAAATATATTTATCATATTATAATTATCAAAAAACATCTTTCTATGAATGATTCCATGATTTTTGACAAATAATTCAATATTTTTCACAAATTTTGTTGCTGACGTTGAATCCTAAAAATATTAGAATTTATAGATAGATCTTCCATTGTATTGAATGATATTCTCTTGCTCATTACCTTAGAATATCTATGAAATTTGTTCATATTGATACAAATCAATATTTGTCTTTATCAACATAACTTGGTGTCCCTTCCTCTCTAAATACTAAGTAAATATCCCCGCTACTATTATGTACAAATATATGGTGCTGACTATTTCTCAAAAATATTATCTACATATATCAAATATTTTCCCCCCATGGATTAAATGATTAAAATATAGTATATTAGATAGATTATGAAGGAGGTGATGGATCCATTTCAAATGTTTTTAGAGTTTTATTTACCACATAGTTTCCTTATATTCACTATTCATGTCATCTTGGAAATATTTATTCCATGCGACACTAAGAACAATTCTATCTCAAATTGTTCCAACAAGTTTTTTAATACCTCATTAGTACTTGTGCTTTTTATTAGTCTAAGAAGCCTATTATATATAACATACAATACTATGTCCTTAAAAACATAGGTTCTGATATTATGTATAATTATAAAGAATGTTATTAATTCTAGTCTAAACTAGTTGGAAGTCCAATAGAATTTTATATATTTTTATCAAACATATTTTAAATTAGAAAATTGTGATGCTCCAAATTACCTCTTATAAACACATGGATTTTTTTTGCTTCAAATGATAATTCTCAAACATTGTTGCTTAGTATAATCCAAACTAGATTTCAATAACATTAATAAATTTTTGGTAATCAATAATGTCATCTACCCTTTCTTGTTTCACAATATAAGAACATTCTATGTAATGTGGTATTGACATCAATTGCTTCAATAAAATGATCATATAATGTAGCAACAAAAATAATAAAATTACAATGGATGTAGGTAGGATGAAATGGTAAAACAATTCAATACATATTATTACCAATCTTGTATCTTCCATGTAATTTTTATTATGAATACTTCTATATTATCATGATTTGAATCATTCAAAAACCTTTCACTGTCACTTTGATACATTAATTCCATTATTTAATTTTAATTGATCATGCCATCATAGATTATTTCCACTTAGTACATACTTTTATGGGTTTATTATTATCAATGTATAATTTATCACCATCCATAGTGAATATAAAAATACCATTATATTTTATCCATCATGTGCAGTATGTGTCTCTAAAAGAAGATTATTCCACCAGCTCCTCTGGAACATGTTCCAATGCCAACTACATATACATCATTGAAATTTCTTGAAAACAACTCAATCATCCACTAGAAATATCAAAAATATATATTTACCCATTTATAATAATATATTCTATTAATTGACTATCAATTTTCTATCTTAGGTTTATAAATTATATCCTTATAATTCAGTTATGTTAAATTCTTTAAATTCTCATCATGTTTTTGTTAATCGAAGTTTTTCTTATATCCTAACAAATATATTTCACCTAAACACATGTTGTTATTGAATTACAGATTTATATCATACTATAACTCATATGATATGTTTATATAGTTATTTTTGTAATATGGACGTTAAAAAACACGAATAATTTAAAAGCATGTCTTGAAAAAAAATATTTTTTCAATGCATATAATTATTAAAATTTATTTTCTTTTATATTCATCATAACTCAAAAGTATATATGTAAATTTTAATTTATGTATATAAGTATTTTATATTAAATCCATTAATGTTTTAATGTATGTATCATCATCAATTTTCCATAGTAATATCATAACAATGACGTGTATAAGAAAAATTGTTTTAAAGAATCACACCACACAGTGTTTTGGGATCACCAGAATCTGAGTAAATATATTCTTGAGAAAATGGTGCTCCAAATAAATCAAATCTTCAAACATATTTCATAAATTACTTTTACATTCCATGAAATATTTAATGGAATATTATGAAGTAAATTCGCCGCTATAATAGAAATGGAATAGTTCAAGCTCCCTAGCTGATCTAGTAACAAAAAAATTGTGGGTAAACTTTATTTATAATGTTTCATTTCCCAAAATTAAAATACATAATTTTTCGATAATACTGATGGTCATTAACTCCATTCACTCTAAAACCATATCAGGTATACCCATGAAAAATACATAGTTTACTATATACAAAATTATTTATCAATAACATGGTTTTAGAGTATTATATTTTTATATTCATAAATCTTTTAAAATTATAGAAGAAATACCAAAGTATTATTTTATTATTAGATACCATAGAATTCACTTATTACAAAATCGAATAATATCTCCTTGTATACAATGAACATGTGAAATAATATTTCTATTGTAAATAAATATTCTATAATAATAAATAAACATGGAAATTAGAAACAATGCATTCATATCCAAGGACTTAGGAGACATCCCCTCTTATAAAATTTGATAATTCACTTTACATATTTTAACATTATATTCATTAATGGATATATTATTTAAATTGACATTTATGATAATATTGTATTATTCAATAACCAATATATATTACAAAAATATAAAATATAATGACAATTATACCTAAAGAATAAGTGACTACTTGATTAATTATTTCATTTAATTAAATTTAAACATAAATAGACTTATTTCATGATATGTGAAGTAGAAAAACTCATGTATTATTATCATTATTTATTCATTTTATGACTTAGGAAAGGTTCCTTTGGTGTCACACTAGTCAATGTCCTTCTCGCTTTGTGTTTCAAATCAATGTTGTGGATTGGACAATCACTCATGAAAACCCCATAATCCTTCATAAATAAAAGGATAATGCCTTGGGAGACCTAATTTTTTGTATTTATGAGTGGGTTATTGTGACAATGCTGTCAAAAATCATTGTTTGATGACATCATTATTGGTTGGGAATTGTTCCTTGATGTGTGGAATTAGTAGTATAAAGTGTGAGTCGAAATCATCGATGGTTGACCAATGAGTTCCTTGGAGTTATTTATAAAGGAAGGTGGTGGATAATTACTATACTAGTTCATGGTGATATTATGATGGTATTGTGGTGAAAGGAGATGAAGCCAGTGCAATATCAGTAGTGGTCTCGGTGGAGCATGATCTATGAGAAGAAAACAATTGGACGAAATAATATGGTCAATGTAGGCATCCAAAATATGGATTTAGAACATCAATCACCCAACATAATATGTAAATACATTTTAAGGTTGTGTGGTTATGGATTTAGAAAACACTACCAAGAACCATGAAATTCTCCATGGGGAAATGATAGAAGATCATCTTTGTGTGGGTGGGATATTTGGAGCATGATGTGGGAAGCTATTTAGGGAAAGTTTGTTCTTTGTCTCTGGACTTTAGACATTTAGGTCATGTCTAGTACATTTTAATTTGGTCCTATTGTCATCAAAAAGGTTCTATATGACAAAATAAAAAAAAATTATTATCCATTAATAAAAATTTGAAAATGAATATAAGCTTCCAGTTCATGCCTTTCAACTTGTTCATGATAAGAACAAAATATTTATATTTCATTACGTTTTAATTTTCATATAAACCCATATAAAAAAGTAAGGAATTGTTTTCTTAAAACTCTCTATTTTTTAATCCTGATTTATATTTGATTAATTAAGTGATAAATAAATAATAACGGGATGTAATGAATGATAAAATTATATCTGTTTACATAATATTACTCAATGAAATAATCAAATTACTCTAGTTCTATATTTCCTTTATTCTTGTTAAAATCATGGAGATGAGACAACATGTTAATTCAGTCATATCCTAATGATGTGTCTTAAACTCAAAAGAAATCGGGGATATCATTATGATGTAAATGTTAAATTCACCATACAAGAGTCTAATATATTTATTTTTTTCACTATATCTTCATGAAGTAAATCAATATAAATTTAACACTCAAGGGCATGGAATTTCAAATATCATAGTACTTGTTAAATGTTTTTGAACCACTCTTGGACACTTATATTGGTGAGTACATTGAAATTATCTAATATTAATCCCAGTGTATATATGGTATTACATTATTTTTTAAACAAAAATATATAATATAATATTATTAATTTTATATTTATTATGAATTAAATATTACTGATTAAATTTCTCCCAATATTTTATCGAGTCCCCATATCCCTCACTAATTGATTTAGAATACAAATTCAATTCTTTTTTCTAATGGAAAGCAATCCTAAAACCACTCCTCACAGTCTAATATATGGAAACGCCACTACTATGAGGGCATCCAGGTAAGAGTTTGAATAGGAAACCACAAGAACACACTTCCTAGATTTGATGAGTGAAATAATATCTTATTGAAATCAGAAAAATGATTTACAATTTCTCAATAAATATGGAATAATCTATCTATAGTTACGTATTTAATATTATTATTATTTAGTTCAACCAGCCACTTTTTTAAAAACACCCTCATTTTAGGATGCACCCACAACTAGGGCTTAAGGGCAACTCATACCACCGATTTTGTTCAAATTAAAATGTTGGATGTTATTTATAACAAATTATATCCTTGAGGAGATTTTTTTCAATTAATGAAATTAGTTTCTATATTAATTTCACGTATTATGTGTTTGAACTGCCAACAAAAAAACGTGTTATGTAGGAACAAATTGATCACATAATAAATTTATTTAATCTATAAATTTAATGATTATTATTTTATGATATTGAATAACATTTAATACTCCTAAAAAATTCATAAATTATACAATCCTCTTGAACTATATTTATCAATTGATATTGGTTTAACCAATTATATTCAATGGATTAATTATGACCAAAGGGTTAAATACTATAGTAATATATAACGCGTACCACAACTCATACCCTAGTCCAATGTATGATCATGACATCTAGAATGTAACCTTATCCTAGCGAGTTCTTCAAATTGCATTGCCTTCATCATTATACATATGTATTCACACACACGTGACAAGTCTGGGGGTGTGAAAAATTAACCCATAATAAAACTGATGGACGTACAAACCATTATACATATTTTTTATAAAAAAAATAATGCAAAAAGTATATATTTAAATAATTATTTAAAAATATCACATGAAATTGAAATAATTATTTATATAATTAATATTAGAAAATATATTGATCAGTATATCTTTAAGATCAGTGGGTTCACAAATAAATTCAAAGTAGAATTATATATGTAATAAATTTATGGCAATAAAAATAGAATAATTATAATTATTCCCTATATTTTAATTTTTAATTTATCATTAATCTATTGGTCATGCATGTTTTATTTCATATATTATAACATAATTATGATATATATATATATATATATATATTTCCTAGGTCCATACATAACCTGATAAACCCCTAACATGGTGAATTGGGCCTCATCTAAAGATAAATCGGGTCTAGAGGGTCTTCTGGGCCCCCACTCCACCCATTGTAGGTTAATATGTCCATTTTCTAACTGTTGTATTTCTAGAGGGATAGGTGTTGCTGAACTAGTATGGGATGTTAGGTCAGGGAAAGAATTGAGTGGAATGGGAGAAATAGGACTGTGTGTGGTAGTGTTCTAGTGGTTGGTGGGGTCTATTGGTGGTTGCCACTCATGATTTAGAATTGTGGGGGTGGCCAATGGTAGGTAGTATTGAATCAAGCCCATGCAGAATTGGAATATGGAGAAACCACGAGGTGGGTTGATGAATTGGGTTGTGGAGTGAATATTGTTGGGTCCACGGGTGTTATTAGACCATAGGGGGGTGACATTTTTCGGTAGTTACTATAGAGTAAGAGTAGTGGAGTTGGATCAGACAAGAGTTGGTTGTTGAATGTAGAGTTTGGGAGTCATAGATGGTGAGGGAAAGTGGAGGTAGGAACAAGAGATGCATGAATGATTTTCTTGTTTTTTTTTTAATTTTTTACTTTTTTATTACCAGTGAATATCCACCCCACTTACAAACACAATAATTTTTTTTCCATTTGTGTGAAAAAATCAACACATGTTATTTTTTACATGTCCCTTTGTGGCACATTTTACCACCTCCCCCAAAAATGTTAAAAAAATTATTCTAATTGTCAGTCATATATATGATTTCATATTGAATATAAATAAACACACTGACCTTGACGCAAACACATATATTTTTTCCACAATTCCTTGAAAATATCTCCCACCATAATAAACTATTAAAGACATCAAAAACCATCCACACGGGATGGGTTCTCTAGAAATATCATTTATGATCTATTCTGATTAAAATTTTTATATACTTCTTTATATGTGATCTTTAATTTATACTTTCACAATATTAATTATAATCCAAATTAAATATTCAAATGACACCAACCTGGTAATCCAAGATAAGATTGATTGATTGATTGTAGAATCAGGACCATAGTGATTCCCTATAAAATAATTTTTAAATATATGAATTTCCTTGAAATAAAATTTTACACAATCACTCAGATACATATTAAAACTACCGACGTGTGCAAGGGAAATGGATGGGTCTGGGATTGAAAAAATGTCACTAGAGATCAAGGAAACATACATCATCACCAGCAATGTGAATCCCAGTAAAATTTCATGAGGAACCCACATAATGTTTTCAAGCATTAAAAAATTGAATAATTATTCATTCAATATGATGTTGCACATAGCAAGAGTTTATCACCTATTCATCACCAGTGATCAAGATTAGATGAAAATAAGTCAATTGTCTCTATATCATATTCAAACAATCAAACGTATTGGAGTGTTTCAATCATCTAAATTCATGAACTATCATAGAGATCTAATGACTCATTCAGTGATATGATGATCACAAAATCATTAATCAACAAATCCATGAAGTTTAACTTTGATAAAATTTTTGGATCTAGAAGTTATTGTTCAATGAAGAAGGTGATATTGGAGAGAGAAGATAACACGAATAAAATTATGAATATTAATTTCCATGAGATCATTCTCATCCCATTTATACTATGTTTCCTAATAAATACATATGCCTCCCAGACCCATGGATAATTATTTACATCAAAAAACGACATTATAAAACTCCTTAACAAATCCATGAATATCATTTATATTTTTATCACTTACTTGTAATGTAATAAATATATTACATGATAAAAATAAGCCATTAATTTGACTATGTATTTCCTTAAATATTTAATGATCCATAAATATTAAAATAATATCTGTTTATATAATAACTTTCCGTGTATTTATATTAATATCTATAGACAAATTTAACAAATAAATTCAAAGCCAATTATTTTTATATTCAGTAAGATAAATTTCACTATTCCTTGGTGATTGTCTATTTTCAGAAATACCTCAAACTTCTTTGGGGGATCACCATGTCCTCTATTCATAATCATTAGAATATGGAAGACATTTTAATATCTTAGGGAGGGACCCTCTAGGACCTTATCTTGATATCATTGATTAGAATTCATATAACTATCTTATAGTCTAAAAAACCTTGAATGTCTCTAAAGAGGTAATGTATGGTTATATAAATGATAACCATTCTTATAAACCCATGTATTGTAATATAATTTCATTATGTCATGATATCACATAAGGTAGAAAGAACACTACAAGTTATTATCCTTCCATATAAATTTATTGAACTAACACGATGAACATGAAATCTTCTACCATATCCACGGATTTATTTATGGTTATACCATCCCAGTCAACCATTCATGACATATCAAATCATTTTTTCTGTGAAAAAATAACTCTATGAAATTTAATCAATGCCACATTACTAATTATTCACCAAACATATTCTACCACTCTACGACATCAACTCCATATCATTCTACTTGAATTAATGTATGCGATCTAATAGTTTACCCTAAAAATATTTTCATGTTTAGAGTCTATTACACATGTTTCAAGTGGGTAACTATCAATGACACATAAAATAGTTGGTTTTCCAATTGCTGGGTTAGTCCTAATGATCTTATCTACTCAAGATCACCATATATGAACATCATGGGAAAAAGTATCATTTTATACGAGCCATTAGAACATGATAGGAATACATCATCATTTTCCAGTCATAATTGTGTATGTAGACTATAGATAATATTTTTATTATTAATTTCATACAAGATTGATTTTCTCATTATATCCAAGGAAATACTATTAACTCATGAAATGACCAAAAATGATGGATATTACAATAAAAATTGTGAGAACAAAAATACCAATTCTATTATTCTAAGTATAAAAAATTCCTAACACAATGTATTCATGAAACTGTAATATTAAAGTAATTTTATAGTTGGTTTTATGGAACCTAAATTTTAATCATGACTGACTGTTAGTAAAAAGCCTTGTCATACAACAAAAACTGATTCCCTCTTTCTAAAGAAAAATATGATAACAAAAAATGTAAACTAATGTTAGGCCTATACCTCCTAATGAAAACACTTCTTTATGTTTGATTAACCATTAGGATGAAAACTATTTCATACATTGTGCATATCCCCCTCCATAACCAACAACCCGAGTTCAGTATTATTTAATGCATTTTTTTGGTTTCTCTTTTTTCATTCAATTTTATGTTTGTTAGATTGAATGATATTTTATTTTATTTATTGTGTTTGGATTATGAGGCCATAGATATTTTATATTGTTTTTTTATTTTATTCCATTCATTAATTTATCTATTTATTATTGTCATGAAAAAATTTGTATTTAAATTTTTTATTCACATTTATTATTACATAATTTTTTACTTCTATCATTTTTTATTTAATACAATAATTTAATTATGTAAAAGTATTACTCTACTTTACATTTATTAGATTATAGAATATTTTATAACATATTTGAGGTGGTATAAATTTAACTATTATAATCATGATCCAACCCAACAAATTAAAATCTCCCCTTGAGATCCTTGGGTAGGATCTCCATTATTATAAACATTGTAGTGGAAATTTAAAAGTGCACTCAAGTCTTCTATGATCTATAAGAATCAAGCGTATTTTTATTCACTACCTGGATTTTAGAATATGATTAATTTTATTATTTCACATTGATATTTTTACAAAAAATGAAATATCACCCATCATGTGGTAAAAATTGTATTAAAGTCATCTAGCCCTTGTTTTTTATGAATTTAAAAATCATTAAAAATAATTTTCATTATTCCTAGGTGACATCATATTGGATTTATGAGATCTATATGTCAATAAGTAATGAAATATTTGACAAAAAATTTCTTATGATTAAATGATAAGTCGTAGCCTTTTTCTTGGTTTTAACCCGTGATGCATGTTTTTACAATAAAATCCAAAAAAAAATTATTTTTTTATTTTCAGGAAATGATCATGGTGAATTAATATACAATCATTTCTACATGTGAAAAAATAAATTATTTTCGTTATATTATTTCATGATAATGTGAGCTCATTTGATTGGTTTTAACACTTTTAATCATTATAAAGGTTTTTAATCTATAAATTTTTTTTCAACCATTACCCCAATACCAAAATTGGATTAACATTATATTTATTCATACATTTCAAAAAGTAATTATTTATCATAATTTTATATCATTAGTATTTGTGATTGTTTATGAGGTTTTTACCCATTAATGTTAACAAAAAAATGAAATTTTAGACATTTTATGAAAACCATACTCCATATGGATGTATTGTTCGTTCATATATATCACAAAACAATCACACATCATTTTATTTTAATTTTAAAAAAATATGAGGTCATTTTCCAGAATTTATCAACTCGAACTATTAGTTTTATTGACCATTAAATGTAATAAAAATCACTATTCATTCATTATGATTAAACAACATAATTTATTAACTTTTAAATTATTTATGTATTTCAACACTAAATCAATGATCATTTTCATAGGATTTGACTGTAATATGGGGAAATCTTCATTTTCATTATGATAATATTCATGATAGAATGATATGTGGTCTATCCATACATGTAACAAAATAATAAATGGCCATTTTTTATTATTTCAATATAATTCAATGTTTTTTTCTATGTTTGACTCTCTGATTCATGTTTTCTGAGTAATATGGAAATATTAAATCACAATAATAGTAATCCCTACAACATTGTACATTGAATTGATGTGACGTGTATTAGTACAGGTCAAAAATTAATAATCAATAATTTTCTAGATATTTCACCATAATCTGTGGTTAATTTCTGTGATTTAAGTAATTAGAACATTTCTTGATTTTTTAATATAAAAAATTCTTTTGGTCATTGTGAGATTATGATAAGTAAAATTGGTGATTAGTGTATTTCTATATGTCATATATTAAACCACATGTCAGACTTCTATGTGATCTATTTTAATAAATTAAAAATTTAATGGTGTTCATTTTCATAATATTTTAGGATAATATCAGGTTGTTGTCTAGGGTTCGAACCTTTTCAGCACGTATTTAATGATTTTTAAATATATTAAAAAACTCATACATTCAATCCACACCACATTGAATTGCATTATAATCAATCTTATAACTAAATAGTGAAGGATTATTATCAAATGATATCCTGAAAATCATTGATCCTATAAATGGTATGACTATTTGACACATGTTTTTTTCCTTTTAAATCAATAGAAATACAAATTATCTTATATAAACAATGATAGAAGTTAAATGTGGACTATTTATATGTAACAAATTAAATAGTGGTAGTTGTTTGATGATGTGAAGAAACATATAGGTTGTTTTCTTGGTGTTGATCATATAATATAATTTAATCATTTTTCAATAAAACTACATATTTTTTCATTTTGACCACACTATAAATCATAACGATTTTCAGTCTATTCCTATATATCACAGATTAAATGGGGTCACTGTTCGGTGATTTTATGATATCCTAAGGAAATTTTCTTTGTGTTGACCGTTTTAATGCATTTTTTTAATGATTTTTAAAATCCTTAAAAACAGACATATATTTATTTCAAGAATATCGAATATTTAATTTTTGAGATAATTTTTATTCTATAATAATTCACAGTTGTTTTTCTAGGTTTTGAACCTTTGATAAAAAATTTATAACATTTAAATCATTAAATCACATTTTTTACCTTCACCCCAACCATGTTTTCAGTTATTGATTTCATTATTCTGTCATATAAAATAATAAAATAGAAGTGTCTATATTGATATTTCCTTAAATCTTGAGGTCATTTTCAATGTTTTGACAGTTTCATGCATGATTTTTAAGTCATAAATCTCTTAAAAATATTTTTCCAAACTTTTTACTACAATGAACATCAATCATTGCTGTGACCAAATAACACATCATAGAAATTAAACAATGGCCATGGTCCTATAATTTTATAATAATTTGGGCTCATTTGTTATGTTTTTATCCATTGAAATTAAATCAATTAACATAGAAATTTGATAATCCTATGTAAACCACATATATATGTCAGAAATTAAATGGATGTCATTTTATATCGATTTCAATTCAATCAATTTTCATTTTATAAAATTTAATAATTTGATTAATATTTTTTAACAATCCTAAATCTAACACAAACATTAATTCATGTTTTTCAACCACAACGCACTAATAGATTAGCTGTTGAATATATATTTTTCATTGAAACATATCTTAGTACTTTATGTGTTTTCCTGATTCAAAAAATCCATAAAAATATTATAGTGTGATTATCTTATGTGTTTAATATTATTTCTCTATGTCTTCTTATAAGAAACTTGGTTCTGTCAAACAAATTTCATATTTGTTAATGTTACATGAAAATCAATTTACTATTGTAAAAAGATGTGTTCTATGGAAACTGATATTTTACCCTTTATCAATGAAATTTATCTTACGTTTGATGTTTATCATAAGCCTAACATAATCCTTGTGTAATTAAAAATCAGAAGTTAATTTGGATTCTTGAATCTATGTTGAATGTTTTGATATTACAATTACTCTATTTATAATTTTTCTCTTACTACATATTTATATTTATCCATAAAATGATTATAAACCATTTACAATGTCATTCATGAAGGATTTATCTTATTTAGCATTCATAGATCAAATGAATTATTTCATATGAAGAAATTTTTAAATTTAACATTCAAGAACAATGGAATTAGACATAGAACATGCTATCATATGGATTTCTATGATTATAATTTCAATGTTGGTATAATTTCAGGTTTTTTCAACTAATGCATTTATGTGAAATAGAATATGATTTATATATTAAAGGAGATAGTTATTTGGACAAAAAGTATCTCATCCAAGGATATAGACATATGATAAGGATTATTTCATTCATATTTTCATTAGAAGATCATTATCTATTTAGAAAACAATGACTTATGTAAATAAATTCCAAGAATAGTACATTTAAAAAAATATTATATTCACTTCCACTATGATCATCAGATGATCATAAATTAAAATTGAAAATACGGAAATAAATAGATGTATATTTTCTGGAAAAAGTGAATAAGTATAGAAGTATGTACATTGAAGAAATTTTTTAATTGTTATAATAATTTTTTAATAATACAAAACATGAAGCTGACCTAATATAGCATTTTTATTATGATACTATCTCTTTCAATTTAAGAACATGAAATGTTGTTCCTCAAATATGAATGTTTTTTGAAATGTCTTTTATAAATGATAATCATTACATGAAACATTATAATACAACAATAATTAAACAAAATTTAACATTATTTATAACTACAATTATTGATTTTGAGTGTATACATATAGTTGATATATCTTTTAAAGGGGGAGATGATTGAGAGCTCATGGAGCTTTGTATCAGGGTACAACTTCTTTCACTCTGCATGAAATCCATCGAAACAAAGGCTGGTATAGTAAAAATCTTGAAACTCAGTAGGTAGAGTGTTTTTTGAGTGGACTAGTTGTTCTTTCCCCCAAACCACTATAAATGTATTACATTTCATATTTTTCTCTGTAAAATTATGTTGACTGGTTTATTTTACTATGAAAAGATCAAAATTTATATTATTTTCTAATACGATATATTTTCATTCTACGAAAAATTGAGGAACTCGATAAACCCGCATGTTGAGTCTTCGAGCCATCATTACTATAGGAAACAATTTGTATAATATGAAGTTATTTATGAGTTATCATATATCAAATTTTCAAATATAATGTTATTCTTACAATATACTCCAATAGAACTGAATGTAGAGTGGTCTAGACTATTGTTCAAGATCTATATTTTTATTGTTATAATTATGGGATCTATATGGATCAAATGATAATGTACATAAATTATCTTGGTCCAAATGTTTATTTGAAGGACATAACTCCTTATGAAATTTTTGAGTCAAAATATGATACATGAGATTCAATAACTAAAAACAGTTATGACATGGACTCTTAATACATGAAATCTACTATTTGTGGAATTGGACATAAGAAGATAAATCGATTATCACAATGTAAAAATATATATATAATGTTGAATACTATTTTAGTAGCTTATGAAGTAATAGATAATGTGATATAACATCAATTCAATAATAGAAAACTAATTTTTGATAGATTCCTACTAATGGGAGGACAAAGAATCAGCTGTTTAAATGAATGACTAAACATAATTGTAAATAGTGGTGCCTCTCTGGGAAACTCAATCACTAACCTTGATCGTGATCTAAAAGTTCCTATACTTCAAATACAAAAATGGTGTTGAATTATGACTATGTTTATAAAATTCATAGAAGGAAAAATTTTCAAAATATAATATATCATTAAAACTCATATAATCTATGAGGCTAATATGGAATTTGAAGCTAGAGAGAATAGATTATTTAATAAGGTCAATGTTTCCATAAAAGTTTCTACTTCAAAAAATTTTATGAATATAAAAACACTAGAATTTCATAATAACCTAGAGAAGAAGATACCTATAGTAATTCAGTGTTAAATAATAAAATTTCATAGTTTGTAGGATTAATCAAAAAATTATACTTGAAGAGAAGATGTTTAAGAAATCCTTTGGAATGTAAACAAAATCATGTATAAATTATATTGAATTATTGTGTTGTGAGTGAATTAAGGTCAGATACATTAATAAAATCATCCATCAGCTATAGGAAAACAACAAGATCCAAAAAATATATTTCCCAATTTTGTGTTATGTTATTACTTCCAATAAATCCCTAGAAGAAATATATATTTCTTTAAAATATTCTAGTAATAATACGTTATTTAATTTTGAAACTATAATATCAAATTTATGTTCCAACATGTGTGGTATGGAATATTTTGATGATGTATATTATTTTTTCTGTTCTTAGCATAAGTCTATATCTATGAATTAAATTTGGTCATATGAATAATGAAATGAATATTGTAGAGTGAATGAAAATAAGAAAGAAATATTATGAAAAATAATTACGGACCTTATAAATTTATACAAGAAAATTTAGGATGGAGTGGAATGTTTAAACAAAAAAAATTTATATTTTTGAACAATGTTAAAAAATTATACAGCATCGTTTGTTAAACAATGTTACAAAATTTAGAAATTTAATGACTTTTAATAATTTTAATATTTTTAACTTGTTCTCACTAAGGGGAAGGATTACATATATATAATCCTTAGTAAAAAGAAACATAAAAAAGATAAATGATTTATAAGAATTCAAGGTGAAAAATTAATGTTTTATAATAACTACTTTTTTCTATGTCATTGAATAAAGCCTTTCTATAGGTCACATGATTTCACTCTGATGAACAGAAACACTGTTATAATGATTGAAAATTTTGAAGTTTTCAATTATATGAAATTATAAATACATTTATTAGAAAATTATATTTATAATAAATTTCTAAATTATTCGATCAACATAGAAAGATTTGGGTTCCAAAATATCTTGTAGCAAACATTTCGAAACCCATGAGTATCTGAGTACCAAAAATTCATTTTTGTATTTGGATATGTAGATAATAAACCACTCTAAAAAATAAAAAATGGTTTGTTGGGAGTGGTTTTTGGGGGAATATGAGTGGAGTTTTCTCTATCCTTTACTCATAATCAATGTTTGATAGAAGTTATGTAAATTTTGGAGTCAATTAAAATAGATATTGTAAATCCTTTACTTATCTTCATCAATAAAGTATTAAATAGTGAATTTTTGTAGCACAATTTGATAACTATGTCTTATGATTTTTATATAGGTTATTGGGTTTCTTTCTCTAAAAATGCATGATCATTTTTTAAGGAATGATATATTATGGTTATATCACCAGGAATAGTTGATGTCTATTTTGTAGATCTCAATTATTTTAGTATATAGAATGTAATTTTTTTTAATGATTAATTTAATGAATCATGGTATTGAAATTGACGACTTGTACATTAAATGTTTTATTCTTTGATAATTTTATACAATATAAATTTGATATATAATTTTCTAAATAACAAATAGGATAAAAATAAACTTATTTATTCATGTTGAATGAGAAATAAACACAATTCATATTTTAATCCTATTAAATAACATTCAAATTACATATCCCTATGGATCAGTTTGTACCAACTAGAATGATAATCATTGATTTAAAATATTTTATTTCGGTTTTTGTTGATTATATATAATGATTTACTTGGTTTTATTAAATTTTATATAAAATTGAATCACTTAATGTTTTTAATAATTTTTATAAACATGAAAAAAAATTAGAAGTATTTAAAAATTCTTACTTCAAAAATTTTACATGTATGTTAATTTTAGAACAATGAATATAATTCATTTTTATAAAAAATGATATTAAACATAATCTTTTGTCCCCAAGACACCTCAACAAAATTGTGCATTTGAATAAAAGACTATGATTTGTATGAAATTCCTAGAACAGTGTTATGTGAAGATACCATGGCTAATCATTTTTGAGATTATGCTTTTATCACAGCATGATAAGTTATTAAGAGAATTATAATAAGGAATATATTAAAGATAACACTACATGAGTTGTGATATAATATAAAACAAATGGTTGTGTATATTAAAGAGTTTTGATATATCTTTTATATCTTGAACATGAAGGATAATAATAGTAAGTTCAATCCAATTGATGTTGAAAGAACATTTCTAGGTTATTCTTCTTCATCCAATGATTAATGAGTTTTTATGTAATAGTAATATATTTTTAAATATACAAATCATATACAATTTTGGGGAACAAATCCATTTGATGAAAAAATTTAATTAAAATTGATTATTCAGTAAATTATAATTATGATATGAGGCTCAAAAATCATTTTTACACTACCACTTATATTTATTTGGAACGTGATTTTGGTGAACCAAATAAGGAAATGTTGGATACTGGTGAACCAATAATTGTATTACCTATGAATACTATAATCATTATGTACAATAATCTAGATAATTTTTTAGGAAGAATATATTACTGATATATAAATATTAAATTATTGAAATTTGTGATGAATTGAAAAACATTGAATCTTGGATAGAGCCTAAATCCATAGAATGAGACTTATCTATTGAATGTTGGTTTTTTTCCAAAATAGCAGAACCAGCCAAAGAGGATCATGTTATGGAGATTTTTGGATATACCCAGTGACTATTATGTAATTATATGTAAATGGTGATTTAGAAACAAATAGTATGGTCATGGAGTGGTCACTAAAAATAATGCTATATCACTTGTCCAAATTATTAATTAAGAAGAAGGTATATAATAAAAAAACATTTTCTCCAATATCTATTTTAGATGCTTTTATAATCGCATTAGAATATTAATCTCATAGGAACTTCATGTTTTATTATATGGGTATAAAATATTCATTTTTAATTTTATTTAGTATATCTTTATGGCCATAAACAAGAACCTAGCTCTTGGTATAAATGATTAAGATATTTTCTAATATAATAAAATATAATATTGGAATGGTTGAAACCAATATTATCATGATAAAATAATCCAATGATATGATTCTTCTGTAAATATATATTGAGTATGTATTTTTTGGGTAAAAAATATTTTAATTACTTTTGAAAACATATAAAAAAATTATTTGAAATTTGTACGATGTTGGAGATAAACTATTTCATTAGGTATAAAATTTACCAAAAATATTTTGTAAATATTTTAAATAAATGAAAACACAAAAATTATTTTCCTAAAATTATTATTGTTGAAAATAGTCTGACCCATGAAACTCCTATGAGCACAAGCATAAAAACATACTTCGATGAAGCTGGAAAACTAATTGAAAACAATTAATAATGTGGAATCATCAGAAGTGTTATCAATATTACTATTGGATGTCCAAACATTATTTTTTCAATATGTATTAGTAAAATATTCTTATGTAATGGAAAATAATCTCATTTAAATGCTTCCAAAAATATTTTAATGTATTAAATTAAACTATATAACTTTCTCTAAAACATAAAAAAATTATAATTTTAATTCATATTTATATTTTTCTAAAAATTTAGGTGGGTCGATATTATAAAAGAAAATAACCTCTGGAACCTATCATTTTCATGGAAAATCATTACTATATTTATCAAGTATGAAAAAATGTATAATCATCAAAATATGAAGTTGTGTTTATTGTAGTTGGAAGTTATTGTGCACATGTTTTATGGATGAAACACACCCTGATGGATTTTTGATTCAATTTTAATTTTGTTCTTATCAATTATGATAACCTAATTGATACCATCATTTCAAAAAATCCAATAAAACATTATATAATAATGAAAATTGATATAGGACATCATTTCATGAGATATAATTCAAAAGATTGTGATATAACAATAGAATATATTTTTATATAAAATCTATAAGAATTATCATTAAAAAAGTTTTACCTTCTGAATGATTTGATTCTATAAAATTTGAATCATTATTTTCATTCAATGTCATCTAATTAATGTTTATTTTTTAATTTATTTATTGTATGAGACAAATTAGTAAATTTATAATTTTTTAGTTGAAATTTATCATCCACATTTTTAGTACTGATAAATACAATTATTCAATGTAAGAAAATATTTTCATAATTACCCTACACATTACACTGTGTGACCCATAAGTTACCTAAAAAAAGAAATAAATAATTGATACATGTTAATAATTTTAAAACATTTGAATCTTCATATCCATTTCATAAAATCCTTTCCAATCCAATTCTACAATTCATATAACATTCTCTACAATTGGGAAAAAATAAGAAGAGGGATATTGTTTCTTAAAATATCTCCATGCAGTCATGATCTTCAAGAAAATATTTAAAAAAATAGCTACTGATTAATCCTCGAAGGATTTCATATTATATTAGAAATGAATATATTTTTTTTTCAAAAAATTCCATTTAGTTTTATGAGACCAAAAACATTCTCATTGGTGACGTTTTGGATCTTGTCCCATCCATTTTCAGATATAATTTGGTGTGGAATACTAAAGAGGGGGTGAGTTGAGTTTCTAAGAACATTCTTTTAAAAAATACCTCTTCATCATATGCATGTTTTGATATTATCATTAATAAGGATATGAAGTTGAAATATACAAAATAAAATGAAATATATTTAAAAGATAATTTTTAAAGTGGTTTAGGTAACAAAATCCTCTATTCAACTTCACCCAAAATCGACTCCACATGGTTGGTGATGTTCACTACAAAAACCCCTTTACATGGGGCTCTTAGTTGTGTATACAAAGATTTCACATAATGAAATGGTTCAAGATAATTAAACTAGGATCTCCCTTTACAATATATATTCATGGTGTTATGAAATACTCTTTCAATGAGTGTAAAATATTGAATGAATAATCTTCTAAAACATATTTGTTACACCATGTTGCAAAACAAATGACAGTAATCGAAGATATGTACTGAGAAGATGATGTTCTTCAATGTGTAGTTAATAATTATCATTGATGGAAATGATTAACATGTAACCAGAAGAGATGAAATATATATATATATATATATGAAATTTTATAATCACATGAATTACTTAGTAAAACAATGAAATTTATTTATGTATGTGTGATGTAATGTCTCAGAATTTCCATGTTATGTTATTTGTTTTATAAGAATTATATGGTATTATTTTGAGTATAGTAACTGAGATGACATGTGATATTGAGGCGTAGGGTTCCTAATTGAAATTATTGAACAATTTTTTTGTTTATCGATAATAGAGTTTGTGATTGGTTTTTCTATATTTTAAACAAGTGCTCGGATTTGAAATCTAAGGGAACCATTGTGTTCATAGAAGATTGTTTTTCATAGGTAGGACCAATCCATAGTTGGTGTTGATTAAATGTAGAAAATAATTTTCAGACTTTTAAAGAAGAATAAAAATAAAAATAAAATATTTATAGTATTTTTATTTTAATTATTCTTGATGACATAGCGACATGGAAAGTATTTCCTTTCATAAAGGAAACATTATGGTGACTCTGCAACATAGTGAAAATGTAATGATGAAATGTGTTTCTTTATTTAATAGCATGGTAGGGATGAAATATTAAATTCATGATACCTGGATGCTAGAGAAAAAAATAAGAAGAATGCAATGGAATATCCTCACATCGATTAATGAAAAATATTAGAAGACCGAGGATGAAATTTGGAACAATCATCAACAGATTGACAAACAATGAAAACGATACTCACTTTTCATCAATGATAAACCCAATCCATGATGTAGGGTTTTTTATATGTGATTTAATTTAACTGTTCTTTTTTTAAATGAAAAAATACGATCAAACCACAAACAGGTTGATCGGCGGGTGGGTCGTTCATGGGGGTTGTATTTATCTTGTGGGGATTCAAAAGGGAATTTGATCATTGTGATTCCACATTTATTCAACGTGATTAAATTGGAATTAGACCTACATGATTCTTATATCATTTTTCAAGATATTTAAAAGAAGAATCAACTGAGGATAGCACCGAAAAGGGCTTGGATAATTCTAAGGGGATTTATCGTGCTTCTTCTTTTCCTCGATTGTACGTTCTTCATCGGTGGACCCCCATTGTCGCGCTATGATCATTATGAGGGGACACGAACATGGAATGACCCGTATAGTGATGTAAAGATGGTTTAAATCCCATGTAATAAGACATTTTGACCTGATGATAATAGTGCACCTTTTAGTTAAAAAAATTGACCCTCAAAGTAATAGTGTAATCCTACAGAAGGAAGAGTGGTGGGGTGGTGGGTGGTGATGCTGGCAGAGCCGTGTGGCAGAATGGCCCCCAGCAAGAGGCCAAAGGCAGTGAATAGTGCCGCAATAGAGTAGACCAGTGATGTGGCTTCCTGAAGTGTAAATTTTTGTGGCCTATGGCCCCATGTACTGCGTGAAGGAGGTTGTACTTGCTTGTCAGCTAGCCACGTGACGTGGATGGGACATGGCGACTACCACATCCTGGGGGGAGAAAATTGGCCTACACTATTGGGTCAGGATAAACAAAATGGGTTGCACCAGGTGGCCAAGTAGGCACATCCAGAAGGGCTCAGTGGGTCAAGTCAGACCAGTGGGTCAGGACAGACCTAATGAGTAGATTTAGTAGTCTCTGGGATGGGCCTTTTCGGGTCGGTCTAAACAGGCCAGAACATACACAGAACCAAGGAGTTCCTTTTCACTAAAACAAAAATAACTTTTGAAACATGTGTCTATTTAACAAGTTGTTTGTGGAGGTGGGACCCTCGAAATGAGGTGGAAATTCTAAGATACTCTATGTGGGGTTTTGTGGAAGTTGACTTATGAAATTTTGGCTCGAGGAGTAGGTGCTCCTGGAATAAGCCTACTAAAGACAGAATCAATCTTTTGTCTGTCACCTATAAGATTTCTGATTACCTAGACTATGTGACATAATTAGATTGTTTATACTAACTATACTGTGTGTCTTACCTTTACTGTGTGTCATACATTGATTGAGTTGGTACACCCTTATCCCATCATGGTGCAGGTCCTCTAGTATTTGATGACAATCTGCGTGTTACGGACACTCTGTGTGTTACCAACACTACATGGATTAATACATGAGGGTACATTGGATTAATGCAACAATCTTGATTACGTACCATAAACCTACACTTATTTTGAGCTGAATTTAGTGACTCTATCGATTATTCTTCTTAGAGACTACACATCATGTACCTCTTTGTTAGTCTAAAATGTGTATTTCTTATTGATTACGTTGTGGTATACTTCCTGAGATTCATTTGTGTTATTATTCATCTGAGTCCTTTCACATATATTTCATAGTGATACCATTGTGGAGTCGAGTTTTCACTAAGTATTGTTTTACTCACCCCTACATGAGATTCTCCCACATGTGTCATGTCTTGTGCATATGATCAACAGATTTGACGGTGTCCTTTGTGGACCAGAGATATCGGTTCTTTTTGGTGACCCAATAGATTTTGTATTCTTTAGTGACATTCCGAATGCGTACTCTACCCTCCCTTCATGTAGGATTTTATGTAGATGGGATCCAGGAACATGTACATTTCCCTTTTTATTGGGATTATATTTTGGCCCTATTTTCATTCAGTTTTGTAACATACTTTGAGTCAGTCTTCTTAGTTTTTTTCATACATTTTTACTTAGTGTTTTCAGTTTCATATATTTATTGGTGACAAGTTCATTAATATAGGTACTGGGTAATATTCCTCCAACATATGGGATATGTCCTCTCATTGCTAGTTACCAGCCCCTTGTCTATCAGAGGCAGGTTTGGGATAGTCATGGAAGAATCCCTAGGGGATGGGTCATGACATGAAATATATGTATTTTCTCTTCTTCTACTTCAATGAAGTGGCTAACACATAACTTTATATATCCTCTTTGAATTTTAGCTTATGTAGTGAGATAATCCTTACAATAAAGTTGGTAATCCATTGATGAGATAGAATATTAAATGACTTGTGACCATTCCCTCAAGATATGAAATAATCTTCACCACTAGCATTATCATATATATTCTTCTTCATTTCATTCCACTTCGAGTAAGGAGACACTTTATTCAAGAAATATATTCCATAAATGGAAAATATTTTCTATGATAAGTTCACTATAATAAAATTTTGTACCATGAAATTAGGAAATTAATCATGAAATTCTATAAAAAGAAAATTATTCCTAGGATATTCTACTAATAGTAATATTATATGTAATATAATGTTCTGGGAGACTTCTTAATATCAAATTATTTTTGTATTTTTATTAAGAATAAATTTATACAATACAATATAGGAAAATTATTCATTATACGATAAATATCTAACATTGTTTTGATACTAATATTTCATAACATCTCTGAAATTCATAACATAATCTGTTATGAAGATGATTTTTTAAAAATAATTTCTTCTCAAATTTTCATTCTAGCTTAAGCATATGGAAACAACTCAATCATTCTCTTACTATGATAACTTCTTAAATATTAATATAATGTTCCAACTTAATGGTTTTCTGATTCTGAGTATTTATAATACATTATTTGATTATCATAGTATAAAAAACATTTTTGTATATCAAATACTACACTCAATGTTTTAAAAACACTTATAAAATAAATATTATCATAAACACCTATGATAACCTTAATAGAATAAAATATCAGATTTATTGAATCGTCAAAACACATAAAAACTGAGATAGGTTAGAAAAAATAATAATCAATCCTACAATATCCCTGTTTTTATCATCATAAATACAGTTTAATATAAAAAATTACTCAAAGGATACAATCAACATCAAAAAAAATTCAATCCCTAGGATAATTATATATAAATATATATTCTTCCTTTTATTCTCCCATTTAATAAAAAATTTCAGTTTCTTCTGTTAAAATAATTATTTTAACTCATTAAATTGTGTTTTTGCTAACATTTTATTCTCCCCCAATGTGTGATATTGAAAAGAAGTATGTAGAAAGAATATAATTAATATTGTACCTGAGAATTTATAAGTACATAATGATACTGATTGTGAAAAATACATAGAATCATATTGTGTGAATAATAAAAATCAGTAGAGAACATTTATTGAATATGAGATATGAAATATCAAAATAATAAAACTATATATACATAATGATAAAAAAGATAAAAAATAAAATTAAATGTTTTATAGTAAAATAATTCATAATACAAGATCATATAATAATTAATAACAAAAAGAAATAGGTATAACGAAATAAAACTTACAGACACATCAATATGAATGTGAAATACATTAAAAAATTCACACTAAGTACGTTTGGATTCAAATATTTTTAAAAATGAGATTCAATCAGGCATGATTCACTTTTTGGTAATGTTACCATCTTATGGGAAACCCATTATGAAAACTAAAGAATTTAGATGTATCAAATCATGAATATTAAAAGGTTTTTGGAGGTGGTTTCTTGAAAGATAAAGATTGGAAAATTTTTAAATATGATTCATAAATAGAATCATCATTTGTTTCACCATCAACATCTCCCAAAATTTGTAAATATTCTCTAAGACCTCTTAATTGTCCGCGATAGATCCCTACTGATGTGGAGTATATGTTGATGGATTCTCATTATGCTATTTCAAACTCAAATATATCTATATGAACAATTGGTGGCTTAGAGGATGGTATTGGTAATGGTATGGAAACATATATCGAATACCATGTAATTTCTCATTGAATGATGTGATCGGGATACATGTTTTCTTTCTTAATTTCAATGATGAACAATGGAAATCAGTGGTGGGAGGTCTATGTTGAAATACTCCTCTAATATTAAATAAAGTTCTCTATTTAATGTTTCCATGAAGATTATGAATATCTCCCTTATTTTGAATGAAAACAATTAACTAAACCATCACCTCAAAATGAATCTATGTCATACTGAATGAACGATCAACTGAAACAATTTCATTCCATTTTACAGACACTATAATATCATTTGCATCAATAATAAAATAAATTTCATCTTCATCTTCTTATTCAATAGAATATTATACATTCAAACTAATTACAAATTATTATTGTTGATCATAAAATCTTTCTATCCAACACTTCAAAATTATTGTTCAGGGATACATCTATCTTCTATAAACTAGTAATGATGAAACATATATCTGTTTTCACTTCCAATGTCAAAATTAGAAATATTAAAATATTATCATTCTATAGGGTTATGATTTTACTCTTACATTAATCAAATAACAGAAGAAATTTTTAGGAAACATATGCATCCTTATGATTTCAATAATTATATCCCTTTGAAGATCCATTTTTACATCATTAATTAGTAGGTAACACTGCATGAAGGAAAATATAGAAGTCATTATGTCTATAGTCACATAAACTTCTTCTAACATTGAACAAACATCAATTTGATTTAAGGATTCTAAGGAGTATTTGAATGAAAACATTTCAACCATAGAAAGAGCTAACAACTTTACTTATTTTACAATATATCTTCATACATTATGACCACGATGGGTCCTTATTTCATTTTGGAAATCTAATAATTGATATTTCTCAGATTCTACTTCTAAAAAATACATTGATTACAATACTGGAATATATCACCTACTATGTATAATTCAACATATGTAATTGAGGATTGAGTCTATTGATAACTAATAGGATATAATTTTTCCTAAGGAATATATTTGATTCTTGTGTCAAAAGCTTTCTGATTTGTATCATAATTTCATCTAATATCTTGAGACGGTTCTTCAAAGACTAATCTTATTCTTTTAGATGTATCTATATGATATGTATTCCTTTTTCCCATTTAATTTATTGACTAGAATCATTTTTACTAACCTAATCAATAGATTTTGGAGTGATTCTTTTATGTTTTTTACTTGATGGTGAAATTAAAGAAAATGGAATAGCACCCAATATAGTTGATATAGAGTACCCTTGACCAATAGTCACTATTATTTTGATTCCATGCAGCAACTCTTTTATTTCAGATGAAACTGGGAAGACATAAGGTCTTACTGATGGAAGAGTAGGGGTTGAACTATATTTAGGATCATCTTATTCTCTTGACTGTAGGACAACACTTACACATTTTAACATTTCTAAAATTGTGTCATTTTCATGAGCATCTCTTATAACAACATATAGAATTTTTTCACTAATATTTATATAATTATAAGAAATGAAAAAAACTAGACAAACCAAATTAATATGAACCCCGTGAGTCAACGTGGGTTCTAATACAATATCATATTCTAAACTCATTGGTACTGAAATCTTCAAAGAATAATTCCAAAAAATAACACAATTATTTTAAATAAATTCACTTAATATTTTCAATACATGAAAATTATTAGTGGTGCGATAATCCAAAAGATTATCAACATTTCAAAAAGCTAGTGTTAATATCTTTACAAAAAGATATAAATTCACATACTTCTTCGTTACATTCCATGTATATAAGGACCCGACCTTAAACATTACATAATATTGAATTAAATGAATAATTTACATTGAGAATATTTTCCTGTTTAGAGTTTTAGAGAGTTAGGCGATTACTATTACATTTCAAAATATTACAAAGTAGACACTTCTACTCAGTTTCCATTTTTTTACAAAACATGAACTCCTGAAAAAAAAGAGTCATGTCTAGTTCCATGTTTTAGACGGAATGACTTTTCCTTGATCCCATTCTTGACCCTATTCCACTTTATGTATAGTGAAAAACATTTCAAAAATTGGGATGAGTATAAAAAGTTCAGTAAGGGATACACAAAGAAATAAAACAGTTATTTTTTCAAAACAATAAGTAAACCATGAATACATTAACATAAGTAATATTTTTCACCTTTATGAAGTAGTAAATACTATTCATTGAATAAAATATCATTACTTACCATTTTGTAACCAAAATATTACCATAAAACCCATATAAAGAACACATAACATATAAAGGTAAATTGGGATATAAACAATCTTAAGTGGAATAACCATAAGGTTGACTTCCACACATATCACCAAATGGAATAGCCATACGGCCGACTTCCATACCCAATGCCTTCGAGGTTATAACATAACCCCCATCCTATTATTCATGGAACCACCCATCATTTGGTTTATCACGTAGCCACCCGTCAAATGTACAAGTACCAATATAAAATCATAACACACAAAACAAATATAAAAGAAAGAAACCATTTAAACATTTCGATCACAATATATCACTTAAATATATTGACATAACAAATCCATTTTCAATACCAAAAATATGGAAAAGAGTATAAGGTATTTCTTTTCTTTTAAAAAAATTACGTCTTGTTGAGGAATCCAAAAATCAAATAATACTCGTGGTGGCAGAAAAGGTACTTGTCACCGTGTACGTTAAAAGAATCCTTATTTTTTTCATTTAGTAAAATGTTTCATAGAAAAATATTCCTTTTGAATAAAATTAAAAGTCATAGGGGTTTATAAACCGTATAAAAGAAAGTTGTGTATAAATGAAAATGTGCCTCAATGAATGGAGATTGAGACGAAGTCCCTTAGCCCGCGTCCAACTTCACTCGATCATTATTTAATCGCCGGAATAATAAACTAAAGTTAATTTCTACTTTCTTAAGAACCCTTGTCAGGTTTATTATTCCATTTATATCACTTATTAACATGTTATAAACATTAAGTAATCATTTAAGTTAATAACGTTGATTTTTTCGATATTTTGTACTTGAGTAAAAATGAACAACTTATATTTACAAGTTGTCCATATGGTCAATAGTAAATTATATATAGAATGATATTAATTATTTAGATATCATATATATCTAGTATATACATGTATTTTTAATTGTACATAACATTTAGAGTTAAGAAATGAAACGCACCATTCATGAAGATGGTAAGCCGTACGTACACATGAACACTACTTTCATTTATATTTATTATTTTACTGGAATTAAAACATAATTATACATAGGTATATTATATATCCAGTATGATAACATATATAATATCATTAAATCCATCCATTATACATCTCACATAAGGCATTAACGAATCACATCACTTTGAGGGGGCGGTAGTCCGTACTTCCTCAAATGAGATTATCGTATTTACCTAATATGGAAGCCATAAAGGCATGCTATAAAAAGGTAAGTACAGAAGAATAAGGAAATAATAAACATAATATATATCATATATAAATACAGGGCCATCATAATGGCCACCATGGGAGGCGGTAAGATGTAATTGAACAATCATCGTTTATTGAGGACTTAGTTTGCCATCCATAGAAACATTATGTTCTTCATCCATTAGATGGAGGTGTGTGTAAGTGTAGATCGAATAATTCTCATAAAAACATTCTAGTATATTGAGGATAGTGGTGTTCTTACAAAATAAAGGAAATAAAAATAGTTTATGGGTTGGAGAAGTAAAATAAAATATAACAATTTAATAGAAACGATTACCTATAATTTGGGTAACTCCCATTGGTTTGAACCAAAGGAATTCTTGAAGTAGATTCTGCCTAAGGTAAGGCTCTTAAGATGAGCAGAGGGATGTTGAGAGCTTAATTGGGTAGTGGTTGGACGATCCAAATGGCTTGATAGGTGTGAGAAATTGGTTAGAAGTGGTCTCCTTTTATATGGGGGAGGAGGGTCTCTTTAGGAAAGTGTTTAACAATTATTTTATTATATAATTATATTCGGTTCATAATGGTCAAAAAATCATTATAATCTAAGATAAGATGAGTCATGGTCGAAATAAAATCATCCAATCATAATTGGACATGCTTCGGATAATATTTTATTCATTATATTCTTATTTATTAAAATGATTTATTAATGAGGTAAATATTGCATCATTATTATGTAAAAAAAAATTCAATTTATTTGTGGTCTAAAAAATTAAAAAAAAATACCATGATAGATGAAATATTTTTATCTTTCTAAATAATTTTTATAGTCGAAAATAGGACTTATATAACAACATATAATAATTAATTACTAAACGTTTTTGTTTATGTCATTTTTGCCTTTACATTAAATTAATTTATCTAAATTGACATTATCACTTCCAAGTAGATCAAAGGGGTCCCAAAATAGACCCAAATATGAACAAGGACGTTAATGACTCATCCAATATGGTTATAAAATGTGTTAAGGTAATTTTGAATTAATATAATAATCTTTTAACTTTGAATTACCTTATTTACCTTTAACTGCGGTAAATAAAAGTCAAAAGTTACTATTCACCAAATAAAATTTTCATCTTATGGAACCACATTTCACTTCTTGATAACAACCATGTATGTTGGATTTTCGAAATTCAATTCACAGAAGTGGTAAAATTTTATTTAAATGAAAATGTTATTTTTTTTAACTACCATTATGTGGTGTCACTATTCATCAAAAATTGATGTTTTTCAGAAAAATACAATATTTTTTACTATTCATTAAAAAGTGAACATTATCAGAAAAATACCAAAAATTTACCCAAAGTGAAATTTGATGTCCCCATTCATAAGAAGGATTATATTTGGACAATTAGAACATATAAAGATGACCAAAATTTGATTTAATGATGGTTTTTCATTAAAAGGTGGTATATTTCCCTTTTAATGGAAATTATGATTAAAATTAGATTCATTCACGTTTTAAGCCTCTAACGTTTATTGGATAAAAGTAAATACATATAAAAAAGATGTATAATCATATTGTAGTTAGTTTTGTTCATTCCCGCCACTACAACGGCTAGGAGTTAACTACCATTTAAAATAATAATATTATATTATTAGTGTGCAACGTAAGATTCTAAAGAAACCCGTTGTTGTGTATCGGGTACGCTATCAAAAATAGAAACCCTTTTAAAGTAAAATTAATATTAAATTCACAAATATTAATAAATATGAAATATGTCTTATTCTTCATTTACATAGGATGTTACATCCTTCCCCCCTTTTGGAAATTGAGTCCTCACAATTTTTATTCACTTATCAAAATAAGTGGGGGTATTTAACCCTCATAGAATTTTCAGATTACCACGTTGCATCCTCAACTATATGGTTTTTCCATAAAACCTTTAATTAATGAATTAACTTATTCTGCAACACTTTCTCTCTACGGGCGATAATCTGAACTGGTTGTTCTTTATAAGAGATATTCTTTTCCAACTAAACTACCTCAGGGCTCAAAACATGAGTTAGATCTGACATGTACTTTCTCAACATCAAAACATGAAAAAAATTGTGTTCCTGGGATAATCTTGGAGGTATAGCCATTCTATACGCAACAGATCCCACTTTCTCCAGAATATCAAAAGTTCCAATGAACCTAGAACTCAACATTCCCTTCTTACAAAAACGCATAACAATTTTCAATGGAGAAACATAGAGAAAGTCATGATCACCTACCACAAAAAAAATGATCATTCCTCTAGTTATCTGCATAACTTTTCTGACTACTCTGAGCTGTTCTCATGTGCTTCTGAATCAAATGAACTTTCCCTACCATCTCTTTTACCAATTCTGGTCCCATCAGCTTCCTTTCAACTACTTAATCCCAAAAAGGTTGTGATCAACAACGCTTTCCATATAATGCCTCAAATGTAGCCCATCTGTATACTGGAATGAAAACTATTATTATAAGAAAATTCAACCAATGAAGGTTGTTAGTCCCAACATCCCTGATAATCCATCGAGCAAGCACTTAACATATCCTCCATGGTCTAAATTGTTCGTTCTGATTTCCCATCTGATTGAGGATGAAAAGCTTTACTAAAGTTTAATTCAGTACCCAATGACTTCTGAAGGCCTTTAGAAATGTTAGAAGTGAACCTGTGATCATGATAATATACAATGGAGAGGGGAACTCCATGAAACCTGACTATCTCTTTGACATACAACCGAGAAAGTTGATCTAGAGACAAAGTATCTCTAATAGAAAGGAAATGAGCAGATTTATTCAATCGATCAACTATTACCCAGATTGCATTATTACCTCGAGATGTATTTGGTAATCCCACAACGAAGTCCATGGATATATTTTTCCATTTCCACTCTGGCACCGGTAGATGATGAAGCATTCCATTTGGTAACTATCGCTCCGCTTACCTGCTAACAAGTCAAACACTTTACAGTAAAATTAGAAATATATCTTTTAATTCCATCACACCAATAATACTCTCGAAGATCTCTGTACATCTTACTACTACCAGGATGAACAGAAAATAGAGAACTATGAGCTTCAGATAACAAATCATTCTTCAACTGTGAATCACAAGGTACACATAATCTCTTCCCAAACCACAAAACACAATCATTATCAATGTTAAATTCAGGCAACTTACTCTTCTGAACCAATTCTACCTTTTTATACAACTCATTGTCTTCCTTCTATGATTTCTTTATTCTGTCTGATAGAGATGATATCACTGACACCTAAAACAAAATAGAAGAATTTTATGCACCAACAACTTCTATGCCATAGTTCATCAAATAAAAAACTAATGGATCTCGTTCCAAACGTATCATGGATAATGAGACATTACTTTTTCAAATCAATGCATCAGCCACTTTATTTGATTTTCCCATATGTTAATGGATCGTGTAATCATAATCCTTGATTAATTCCAACCATCTCCTCAGTCTCATGTTCAATTCTTTCTAAGTGAATATATACTTTAAAATATTGTGATCAGTATATATTTCACACATCACTCCATACAAATGATGCCTCCAAATTTTTAAAGCAAAAAAACAGTAGCTAATTCCAAATAATGTGTAGGGTAAATTAGCTCATGTGGTTTCAACTAACATGATGAATAAGCAATTACGTGATCATTCTGTATTAGGACACAACCCAATCCTTTCAATGAAGCATCACTATAGATAACAAAATCACCATTTCTGGAAGGTAGTTCCAAAACTAGAGCATTCACCAATCTCCATTTCAATTCCTGAAAACAATCATCAAATTATTTTGTCCAGATGAACTTAACACCATTTTTATTTAACATAGTAATTAGAGTAGATAACCGTGAAAAATTTTCAACAAACCTCTGGTAATAACCTACCAAACCAAGAAAACTATGGATCTCAGTTATATTTGTGGGTCTTGTCCATTCTTCAACAACTTTTGTTTTAGCAGGATCAACAGTTATACCATTTTTTCAAATAATGGGACCAAGGAATGAAATTTGTTGTAACCAAAACTCACACTTGCTAAATTTCCCATAATGTTTCTTTTCTTTTAAGGTTTTCAAGATAACCCTTAAATGAATTTAATTTTCCTCTATAATTTTAGAATAAACAAAACCAAAACCACCATTTATCATCTAATTCAACTGGGCCTTCACTATAGTAAACTTCTTAATTCTGATTCTTACAAACTTATGATGGGAATTGGAAGGTTATTTTCCTATGTATAACTTCCTAGAAAAGCTGCAAAATTTCCTCTATGAAAAATCATTCTTATCCCAAAAATATATTAGGTTAAGCAACATAGTAACTTGTAAAGGCTATATGATTTCAATATTATCATAAATTACTTTATGGATATTAATTTAACAATACCCTAACTCTTAAATTTATCTAAACCGACCTCTGATACCAAATATAAGGACCTGACCTTAAACATTACATAATATTGAATTAAATGAATAATTCACATTGAGGATCTTTTCAGGTATAGATTTTTAGAGAGTTAGTACATTGTTATTACATTTCAAAATATTACAAAGTAGACACTTCTACTCATTTTCCATTTTTTTACAATACAAGAACTCTTGAAAAAAAGTGTCAGGTATAGTTCCATGTTTTAGATGGCATGACTTTTCCAAGATCCAATCCATGACCCTATTCCACATTATGTTCTGTGAAAAACATTTCAAAACTTGGGATAAGCATAAAAAGGTCCGTAAGGGTTACACAAATAAATAAAATAGTTTGTTTTTAGAAATAACACGTAAACCATGAATACTTTAACATAATTAATACTTTTCACCTTTATGAAGGAGTAAATACTCTTCACTAAATAAAAGATCATTACATACCCTTTTGTAACCAAAATATTACCATAAAACCCATATAAAGAACACATAACATATAATGGTAACTTGGGACATAAACATATGTAAATAGAATAACCTTACAGTCAACTTCCACACTTATCACTAAATGGAATAGCCATACGACCAACTTACATACCCAATGCATTGGAGGTTATAACGTAACCACCCATCCTGGTATTCACGGCACCACCCGTCATTTGGTTTGTCACGTAACCACCTGTCAAATGTCCATATACCAATATAAAATCATAACACATACAAAAAATATATAGGAAATAAAACATTTCCACTTTTCGATTACAATATATCACGTAAATATATTGACATAAAAATTTCATTTTTCAATACCATTTTCAATACCAAAAATACGGAAAAGATTATAAGGTATTTCTTTTCTTTTAAAAACATTATGGCTTACTAAGGAAGCCAAAGATCAAATAATAATGGCGGTGGCGAAAAATGTTGTTTTAACCGTGTACGTTAAAAGAAACATTATTTTTTGACATTTAGTAAAATGGTTCATAGAAAAATATTCCTTTTGAATAAACGTAATAGTCAAATGGGTTTATACACCGTATAAAAGAATTTTTTATATAAAGGAAAATATGCCTCAATGAAATGAGATTGAGACGAAGTCCCTTACCTCGCGTCCGACTTAACCCGATCATTATTATTCTGCTAAATAATAAACTAAAGTTAATTTCTACTTTCATAAGAACCCTTTTCAAGTTTACTATTCCTTTTATATCACTTATTTACATGTTATAAACATTATTTAATCATTTAAGTTAATAACGTTGATTTTGTCAATATTTGGTACTTGAGTAAAAATGAACTCCTTAAAATTACAGGATGCCCATGTGGTCAATAGTCCATTATATCCCAAATAATATTCATTATTTAGATATCATATATATCATATATATCATATATATCCAGTATATACATGCATTTTTAATAGTACATAACATTTAGAGTTAAGAAATGAAATGCACCGTTCATGTAGACGGTAAGCCGTACGTACGCATGAACGCTACTTTCATTTCTATTTATTATTTAAAAGGAATTGAAACATAATGATACATAGTTATATTATAATTCTAGTATTATATCATATATAATATCACTAACTCCAACCTTTTTACTTCCCACATAAGACATTAACGAATCACATTACTTTGAGGGGGCGGTAGTCCGCACTTCCTCAAATGAGATTATCGTATTTACCCACTAC
Organism: Viscum album; assembly: GCA_963277665.1. Classification (NCBI taxonomy): domain Eukaryota; kingdom Viridiplantae; phylum Streptophyta; class Magnoliopsida; order Santalales; family Viscaceae; genus Viscum; species Viscum album. The sequence goes on along the minus strand of OY728156.1, from coordinate 1,702,857,189 downwards.
GGAATCCATAAAGGCATGCTATAAAAAGGTATGTACAAAATCATAAGGAAATAATAAACATAATATATATCATATATAAATACAGGTCCATCATAATGGCCACCATTAGAGGTGGTAAGATGTAATTGAACAATCATCGTTTCGTGAGGCCTTAGTTTTCCATCCACAGAAACATTATGTTCTTTATCCATTAGATGGAGGTGTGTGTGAGTGTAGTTATAATACTTGTCATAAAAACATCCTAGTATATTGAGGATACTAGATTTTTTACAAAATAAAGGAAATAAAATGAGTTTAGGGTTTAGAAAAGTAAAATAAAAGAAATCAATTAAAGAGAAACTGTTACCTTTAATTTGGGTAACTCCATTTGGTTTGAACCAAAGGACATCTTAAAGGGGATTTTGCCTAAGATAAGGCTTCTACGATGAGAATAGGGATGTTAAGAGATTAATTGGGCAGAGGTTGGATGAGCCAAATGGCTTGAGAGGTGTGAGGAATTGGATATATGTGGTATCTTTTTATAAGGGAGAGGACGGACTCTTTAGGAAAGTGTGAAACTATTATTTAATTATATAATGATATTCAGATTCTAATGGTCCAAAAATCATTATTGTCCAAGATAAGATGAGTCATGGTTGAAATAAAATCATCAAATCAGAAATTGAAATGTTTAGGATAATATTTTAATCATTATAATCTTATTTATTTAAATGATTTATTAATGAGGTAAATACTGCATCATTATTATGTCAAAAAAATTAAATTTATTTGTTCTCTAAAAATTATAAAAAAATACCATGATATAGGTAATAATATTAGCTTGTCAAAAAGAATTTATAGTTTAAAATAGGACTAATATAACTCTAAATAAAAATTAATTACTAAAAGCTTTTTGTTTATGTCATTTTGGCGTTTAATTTAAATTAATTAATCAAAATTGTCATTATGAGTTCCTTGTGGATCAAAGGGGTCCCAAAATTAACCCAAAAATGACCATGGACGTTAATGAATCAACCAATAAGGTTAGGATTAGTGTTAAGGTAATTTTTAATTATTATAATATTCTTTTAACTTTGAATTACCTTATATACATTTAACCGTGGTAAATAGAAGTCAAAAGTTACTATTCACCAAAAACTATTTTCATCTTAAAGAACCACATTTTACTTCTTGATAACAACCATGTTTGTCGGATTTTTGAAATTCAGTTCACAGAAGTGGTAAAATTTTATTTAAATGAAAAACTCAGTTTTTTAACTACCACCATGTTGTGTCACTATTCATAAAAAATTGAGGTTTTTCAGAAAAATACCAAAAATTCAGTCTAATCATTTTTTGATATTCTAAATTCAAAATTGATGTCCATTTTTCCAAATCCAAAACATAGAAGTGGCATTAATTAACTTCAAAACTAATTCCCGTTGTTAAAACAAATAGCATGTTTTTAAGAAACAATAACTATCAAAAGATTGATACTTGATTATGTCTAATTTCAAAGTGAAATTAAATTCAATGAAAAAAAATTGAAATAAATGGTAAAAATATATTTTAATTTCACTTTAAAACCTATTAAAAAGATAATCTATCCATATAATTAAATTAGATTAAAAGGAACCTTTGAATTAAAATACAGTATTTTTCACTATTCATTAAAAATGAACATTATCAGAAAAATACCAAAAAAATTACCAAAAGTAAATTTTGATGTCCCCATTCTAAAGAAGGATTGTATTTGGTCAACTAGAACATATAAAGAAGACCAAGACATGATTTAATTAGGGTTCTCTATTAAAAGACGATAAATTGGCCTTTTAATGCAAATTATGCTTAAAATTAGATTCATTCATGTTTTAAGCCTCTAAATTTTATTGGATAAAAGTAAATACATCTAACAAACATGTATAATCATATGTTAGTTAGTATTTTTCATTCTCTCCACTACAATGGTTAGGAGTTAACTAATATTTAAATTAATAATATTATATTATTTGTGTGCAATGTAAGATTCCAAAGATACCCATTGTTGTGTATCAGGTACACTATCGAACATAGCAACGCTTTTAAAGTAAAATTAATATTTAATTCAAAATTATTAATAAATATGAAATATTTCTTATTCTTCATTTACTAGGGATGTTTCATCTTTCCCCCCTTTTGGAAATTGTGTCTTCGCAATTTTTATTCACTTATCAAAATAAGTGGGTTTATTTATCCCTCATAGAATTTTCAGATTCCCACGTTGCCTCTTCAACCATATGGTTTTTCCTTAAAACAATTACCTGATGAATTACCTTATTCCGCAACACTTGCTCTCTACAGTCAAGAATGTGAGCTGGTTGTTCTTAATAAGAGAGATTCTCTTCCAACTGAACTACCTCTGGGCTCAAAACATGAGTTGGATCTGACAGGTACTTTCTCTACATCAAAACATGAAAAACATTGTGTACTGGGGTTAAACTTGGAGGTGTAGCCATTGTATATGCAACTGATCCAACATTCTCTAGAATTTTATTTGGTCCGATGATCCTTAGACTCAACTTTCCCTTCTTAAAAAAACGCATTACACTTTTCCTGGGAGAAACTTTGAGAAAGACATGACCACCTACCTCAAAAGAATGATCCTTCCTCCGGTTATCTGCATAACTGTTATGTCTACTATGAGCTGTTCTCATGTGCTTCAAAATCAACTGAACTTTCTCTGCCATCTCTTCTACCAATTCTGGTCCCATCAGCTTCCTTTCACCTACTTCATCCCAAAAAGCTAGAGTTTGACAATGCTTTCCATATAATGCCTCAAATGGAGCCATATGTATAATGGAATGAAAACGGTTATTATAAGAAAATACATCCAATGAAATATGTTGGTCCAAACTTCCCTGATAATTAATCGAGAAAGAAGGTAACATATCCTCAAAGGTATGAATTTTTCATTCTGGCTGCCCATCTGAATGAGGATGAAAAGCATTACTAAAGCTTAATTCAGTACCCAGACTTCTAAAGGCCTTTCCAAAAGTTATAAGTGAACCTGAGATCACGATCAGATACAATGGAGAGGGGAACTCCATGAAACCTGACTATCTCTTTAACATACAACAAAGAATGTTTATCTAGAGACAATGTATCTCTAATAGGATGGAAATAAGAATATTTAGTCAATCGATCCATTATAAACCAGATTTCATTATTACCTCTAGATGTATTTGGTAATCCCTCAATGAAGTCCATGGATATATTTTCCCATTTCCACTCTGGCACCAGTAGAGGCTGAATCATTCCTTTTGGTAACAATCGATCTTATTTAACCTTCTGGCAAGTCAAACACTTCATAGTAAAATCTGCAATATCTCTTTTCAATCCATCCGACCAGTAATACTCTTGAAGATCTCTGTACATCTTAGTACTACTATGATGAACTGAAAACAGAGAACTATGAGCTTCAGATTACCACTCATTATTCAACTGTGAATCACAAGGTACACATATTCTCTTCCCAAAACTCAAAACACAATCATTATCAATGTTAAATTCAGGAAACTTACCCTTCTGAACCAATTCTACCTTTTTCTGCAACTCACTGTCTTCCTTCTGTGATTTCATTATTCTCTCTAGTAGAGATGATCTCACTGACACCTGAAACAAAACAAAAGAATTTCCTGCACCAACAACTTCTATGCCAGATTTCATCAAATCAAAAACCAATGGATCTCATTTCAAATGTAGCATGGCTAATGAGACATTACTTTTTCGATTCAAAGCATCACCCACTTTATTTTCTTTTCCCAGATGGTAATGGATCGTGAAATAATAATCCTTGATTAATTCCAACCATCTCCTATGTCTCATGTTCAATTATTTCTGAGTGAATATATACATTAAACTTTTGTGATCAGTTTATATTTCACACTTCACTCCATTTTATTGATGCCTCCAAATTTTTAAAGCAAAAACAACAACAGCTAATTTCAAATCATGTGTAGTGTAATTTAACTCATGTGGTTTCAATTGACGTGAAGCATAAGCAATTACTTGGTCATTTTGCATTAGAACATAACCATTTCCTTTCAACGAAGCATCACTATAGATAACACACTCACCATTTCATTAAGGTAGTTCCAAAACTGGAGCATTCACCAATCTCCTTTTCAATTCCTGAAAACAATCATCAAATTATATTTTCCAGATGAACATTACACCTTTTAGAGTTAACTAAGTCATTAGACTAGATAATCATGCAAACTTTTCAACAAACCTCGAGTAATAACCTGCCAAACCATGAAAACAATGGATCTCAGTTATATTTGTGGGTCATGGCCATTCTTTAGCAACCTTTTTTTTCACAGGATCAACAGTTATGACATTTTTTGAAACAATGTGACCAATGAATGAAATTTTTGTAACCAAAACTCACACTTGCTGAATTTCACATAATGTTTCTTTTCTTTTAAGGTTTGAAATATAACCCTTAAATGAATTTCATGTTCCACTTTAATTTTAGAATAAACCAAAACAGAACCACCATTTATCGCCAAATTCAACTGAGCCTTTGCTGCAGTAAACTATTCAATTCTGATTCTTACCATCTTATTTTGTGGATTGGAAGGTTATTCAACTCAGTATAACTTCCCAAAAAAGTTGCACTACTTCCTCTATGAAAAACAATTCTTGACACAAAAAATATCTTAGGCGAAGCAACATGGTAATCTGTAAAGGCTATATGATTTCAATATTAACATAAATTACTTTATGGATATTAATTAAACAATACCCTAACTCCTAAATTTATCAAAACCAACCTCTGATACCAACTATAAGGAACCAGCCTTAAACCTTACATAATATTGAATAAAATGAATAATTCACATTGAGGATCTTTTCAGGATTAGAGTTTTAGAGAGTTCATCCATTACTATTACATTTCAAAATATTAAAAAGTACACAGTTCTACTCAGTTTCCTTTTTTTTACAAAACATGAACTCTTGAAAAAAAAGAGTCATGTCTAGTTCCATGTTAAGATGGAATGAATTTTCCTTGATCCCATCCTTGACCTTATTCCACTTTATGTCATGTGAAAAAAATTTCTAAACTTGGGATGAGCATAAAAAGCTCAGTAATGGATACAGAAAGAAATAAAACAGATTGTTTTTCAAAACAATAAGTAAACCATGAATACTTTAACATATGTAATAATTTTCACCTTTATGAAGTAGTAAATACTCTTCACTAAATAAAAGATCATTACTTACCCTTTTGTAACCAAAAGATTACCATAAAACCCATATAAATACCACATAACATATAAAGTTAACTTGGGACATAAACATACATAAATGGAATAACCATACAGTCAACTTCAACACATATCACTAAATGGAATAGCCATACGACCGACTTCCATACCCAATGCATTTGAGGTTATAACGTAACCACCCATCCTGGTATTCACTGCACCACCCGTTATTTAGTTTATCATGTAACCACCCATCAAATGTTCATATACCAATATAAAATCATAACACATATAAAAATATAATTGAAGGAAAACATTTCCACATTTCGATCAAAATATATCACTTAAATACATTGACATAACAAATCCATTTTCAAAACCATTTTCAATAACAAAAATATGGAAAAGAGTATAAGGTATTTCTTTTCTTTTAAAAACATTACAGCTTGATGAGGAATCCAATGATCAAATAATAATCACGGCGGCAGAAAATGTCTTTGTCACCGCGTACCTTAAAAGAAACATTCTTTGTTGTCATTTTGTAAAATTTTTCATAGAAAAAGATTCCATTTGAATAAAAGTAAAAGTCAAAGGAGTTTATACACTGTATAGAAGAACGTTTTCTATAAATGAAAACATGCCTCAATGAAAGGAGATTGAGATGAAGTCCCTTACCTCGCATTCGACTTGACTCAATCATTATTTAATCTCTTGAATAATAAAATAATGTTAATTTCTAATTTCATGAGAATATTTTTCATGTTTATTATTGATTTTATATCACTTATCAACATGTTATAAATATTATCTAATCATTTATGTTAATAACGTTGATTCTGTCGATATTTGGTGTTTGAGTAAAAAATGAACACCTTATATTTACATGTTGTCCATGTGGTCAATAGTCCATTATATCCAGAATGATATTCATTATTCAGAGATCATATATTTCATATATATCCAGTATGTACATGTATTTTTAATATTAGATAACATTTAGAGGTAAGAAACGAAATGCACCGTTCATGGAGACGGTAAGCTGTACGTACGCATGAACGCTACTTTCATTTCTATTTCTTATTTTAATGGAATAAAAACATAATGATACATAGTTATATTATAATTCCAGTATAATTTCATATATAATATCATTAACTCCATCCTTTATACATCCCACAGAAGGCATTAACGAATCACATCACTTTGAGGGGGTGGTAGTCCGCACTTCCTCAAATGAGATTATCGTATTTACCAACTATGGAAGCCATAAAGGCATGCTATAAAAAGGGAATTACAGAATCATAAGGAAACAAAAAACATAATATATATCATATATAAATATAGTTCCATCATAATGTCCACCATGAGAGGTGGTATGATGTAATTGAACAATCATCGTTTTGTGAGGCCTTAGTTTTCCATCCACAATAAATATTATGTTCTTCATCCATTAGATGGAGTTGTGTGTAAGTTTAGTTGAAATAATTCTCATAAAAACATCATAGAATATTGAGGATACTGGTTTTGTTACAAAAGAAAGGAAATAAAAATAGTTTAGGGGTTGGATAAGTGAAATAAAAGAAAATATTTTAAGAGAAACTGTTACTTTTAATTTGTGTAACTCCCTTTGGTTTGAACCAAAGATCTTCTTGAAGTGCCTTCTTTCTAAAATAAGGCTTCTAGGATGAGGAGACGGATGTTGAGAGCTTAATTGGTCAGATTTTGGACGAGCCAAATGGATTGGGAGGTGTAAGTAATTGGATAGAAATGGTCTCCTTTTATATGGGGGAGGAGGGGCTCTTTAGGAAAGTGTGAAACTATTATTTCATTATATAATGATATTTGATTTATAATGGACCAAAAATAATTATAGTTTAAGATAAGATGAGTCATGTTCGAATTAACATCATACAATCATAATTGGACATGTTTTGGATAATATTCTAATCATTATAACCTTATTTATTTAAATGATTTTTTTAATGAGGTAAATACTGCATCATTATTAGGTCATAAATAATTCAACTTATTTTTTGTCCAAAAATTATAAAACAAATACCATGATATAGGAAATTATATTATCTTTCCAAAAAATATTTATAGTCGAATATAGAACTTATATAACACCAAATAAAAAATAATTACTAAAAGATTTTTGTTTATGTCATTTTTTCCTTTACTTTAAATTATTTAATCTAAATTGTCATTATCTCTTCCAAGTGGATCAAAGGGGTCCCAAAATAGACCCAAATATTCCCATGGTCGTTAATAACTCAACCAATATGGTTAGGACAAGTGTTAATGTAATTTTGAATTATTATAATATTTGTTTAACCTTAAATTACCTTATTTACCTTTCAGGGCGGTAAATAAAAGTCCAAGTTACTATTCACCAAAAATTATTTTCATTTTAAAGAACTAAATTTTACTTCTTGATAACAACCATGTATGTCATATTTTTAAAATTCAATTAATAGAAGAGGTAAAATTTCATATAAATGAAAAATTCAGTTTTTTAACAAAAAGTAAGTGGTGTCATTATTAATCAAAAATTGATGTTTTTCATAAAAATACCAAAAATTCAGCCTAAGCATTATTTGATAATCAGAATTCAAAATTGATATACATTTTGGAAAATTAGAAACATAGAAGTGGAATTAATTATTTTAAAAATTAATTCCCATTGTTTAAACAAATATAGTGTATTTAAGGAACAATAACTATCAAAAGATTGATACTTGTTTATGTCTAATTTCAAAGTGAAGTTACTTCCAATGAACAAAATTGAATTAAATGATAAAAATATATTTTAATTTAACATTAAAACCAATTATAAAGATAATCTAACCATATAAATTAACTAGATTAAAAAGCACTTTTGAATTAAAATACACTATTTTTCACTATTCATTAAAAAATGAACTTTATCAGAAAAATAACAAAAAATTACCCAAAGTAAAATTTGATATCCCCATTCTAAAGAAGGATTATATTTGGTCAATTAGAACATATAAAATTACCAAAACATGATTTAATAAGGGTTCGTAATTAAAAGGTGGAAAATTGGCCTTTTAATGTAAATTATGCTTAAAATTAGATTTATTCACTTTTTAAGCCTCTAAATTTTATTGGATAAAAGTAAATACAACTAAAAAACATGTATAGTCATATTGTAGTTAGTTTTGTTCATTCTCGACACTACAACATCTATGAGTTAACTACCATTTAAAATAATAATATTATATTATTAGTGTGCAACGTAAGATTCCAAAGAAACTCGTTTTTTCTTATTGGGTACGCTATCGAACATAGAAACCCTTTAAAAGTAAAATTAATATTTATTTCACAAATATTAATAAATATGAAATATGTCTTATTCTTCATTTTCTTGGTATTTTACAATGTATACCTCCTGATGTACCACTCTAGATTAAAATTAATTTTAATTATAAATATGTATAACTGAGTAAGATCTTCAAAGAAAACATTTTCAAAATCACAGTTGCATTGAGAATTGGTGGATGGGATTATATTTATAAGGATTTTTATATCCCGTTTAATATCATTTATAGTACTATTCTCCATATGCATCTATCTAAAAAACGACTTTGTAATATCTTGGTGACTAACATCATCAAGGTATTGAAATGATGTACTAAAATCCGAAATAAACGAGGACACTTGAAAAATTCATTCATTATACACAAGTTAATAATAAACTCGTATGAGTAACTATTTGTTTTGATGAGATAAACAATATCAGTAAAATGAAATTTTTTTGACTTAATTAACTGACAAAATACCTTTTAAACACAAGTACAATTAATCTTTCCACAAAGACATAATATCATCCTAGATTGTTGATAAAATTCATGGGCAGAATATCTATTTCATCATTCCAGTAAAAATATATCTCTTATCCACTTATCACTTTCTTGGATATATTCTAACTCTTGATTATACTCAATGATGCACTGTCAGTTATATTTTTTTAATATTTAGGTAATGATTTGGAATATTAATGGGTATTTGCAACATGTTTTGGGAAACATATAAATTTTTTTCTTGAAGGATGAGTTTTTTTCTCATGTAATGTTGAAACACTTATTTTCATATAATGGTAATTAATGGGTCATATAGTGATGTGCGGGGTAGTTATTACTAAATCTAGGTGAAATGCTTTTTTTGATATTGATAATATAGAATTTTTTGTCACTTTAAATTAAGAGTAATAAATTAAATAATTTATTCACTGAAATATAAAAATAGATATATTCATTGTAACATTAAGTAAAATTAGATAATCTAAATTTTTATTTAATGAAATAAAATCTGATAGAATAGAAATGTTTAGTAAAAATGTCTGGTAATTGATTTTTTATGAGTACAAATTCTAAATACATATTATTTTTATTTTTATGATCTCTTTAGAAATTATTTCTAATATAATTGTACTTGTGTTTTTGAATGGTTTATCAGATTTTTGAAACTGCTAATATCTATTTTTTTATCTCATTTTATTCATTCTCAATTATAAATAAATCATGAATCCATCATGTTGTATTTTATCCACACCAATTGTAAACAAAAACATGAAATTTTTAAATAATCAAATTTAATAGGTGATAATTATATATGGTGATGTTTTTTATTAGACCAATATGTGATATAATTTCTATGAAAATTATAGGTTTATGATGTTAATATTCGTTAAAATTTAAATTTAGAAAAATCATAATCTGAGTATGAAGTTAAATTATATTTCAATGATTTCGGAAAAATAATTTAAAGATTTACATTTCTTTTTAGATAATTTAATATTATTTGTTATAATTCAAATGAGATTATTTGGAATTGGATTGAAAATATTTTATAATGACAAACGAAAAACATAATTTCAAGCCTACATGAAGTAAGATATATCAGAAAACCTATATTTCCTTTATTCTACATTTTGTCAATTGGTTTTTTAGTTTCATCCATATCGTGTTTAATATGGGATCTTATTGGAGTTTAGTACGTATTACTATTTTTGACCATAATTAGTATGTAAATCAAGTTTCTAAATTAGTTGGTTTATATTATATTGATTCATTTACTATATTTCAAATCCTAAAAATTAATTTAAATCTCCCATCATAAAAATTTCATTTTCTTCTTTTCATAATATTTGGAAATCATTACATTGATTAGGTTTTGTAGATCCAAAAATAACATCATCAACGTATATTTTCCTAAAAATATATCTAAGTATGATGTTTACATAAATAATATAGGATCTTCCATTTCTGACATAAAAACATTCGATAAGTGAATTGAACATAGTCATTCATACCATGCACATGGAGAATATTTACGTCTATATAGAACATTGGTATATTTAAAAATAGAATTTTGAAAATGGTGATCTTCCAATCCATGATGTTGTTCATCCTGAAGTTTATCTATATAAAATCCAATTATATATGAATATTTGATCTCCATCTGATATAATTTAATTACAATATATGATTTATGTGATAGATAAAATAAAATTTCTTATAGTCAAAATATTAGAGAAATGGATTCTTCAGTATCTATTACTACTTCATGATTATAACCATTTCCAAAAGAATCTATCATTAATTATACTTATTATACCATGATAAAATTGTTTCATTTTAAATTCCCATTTTTTCCAATTACAAGATCATTACACCATATATCGACAAATTCTCTTACATTATTTATTTTGAACTCATTTCACAATTGTTTCATTCAAAAGTACCAAATTAAATTTGATTAGACTTATTCAAACGATCAAGGTTCTGTCTGGGATAAAAGTGAATTGAATTCTACTAGGTTACCTATAATTATTCTATTCCTCACACCATCATCTCATATTATTATAAAATTTTCTAGAGGATAATATATAATAGTTCATTGTAATATTGGTATAAAATATTATCATTAACTTGTATCAACACTTACAAGATTTGGTTTAAAATAATTAATTTCTAAAACATCTTCCCTCCCATTATTAAAGTAGAGTTTAGGTCTCATATCCTTTAGAGAAATATCTTTTTTATTATATTGAATCTTTTTGTGGTCAAAATGATCACATTCAAAAAAATTCACATGACATGATTCAACAACAATAATTAGCATTTTGTTGAAAATTTTATAATTAGTATAAGTAGTGGAATAATATAAGAAAATACCTTCATCACCTTTTGGATCAAACATACCAATATTATACATCATGGCCAAGATAAAAACCTTCCATCGAAACACTTTGAGGTAACCTACCATTGGTTTTATGTTATTCACTAACTCATAGAACATTTTGATTAAATATATCATATCAAAACTATTTTATTGACATAACATGCTATATTAATTTCTTTATCAATAAATTGAGTGCGCATTCAATACCAACATATAATAGTCAAAAAAATTTATTTCAAATTAATGTTCATTTATCCAAAAACATCATTTTGTTAAGGATTCAGAGGGAAGATAATGTATGTTCAATCCCTTTCTTTGTGAAATAAAAATGAAATTCATGATTCACAAATTCACCACCATTATGACATTTAAAATTCTCAATTGTGGCATCTTGTTCATTTTGAAGAAGCATTAAAAACACAGAATATGATTCACTTTTATGTATTATTAATTTAACCAATGTAAATATAAAAAAATCATCTCTAAAACATAAAAATATGAATTTCATAAAAGATAATCATTTATAGTTGGTCTGGATAGATCCATACAGATAAGATCAAGAGGTCTAGATATATAAACCTTATTATTTATTAAATGATTTCTTTTATATCTTTCTTATTTAATATGGACAATATAAAATATTTTTCTTCAAATTATGGTCAGGAAAGTATTGAATTAATTTTTCCATTGAATAATTTTTAAATGAATGAAAATTATAATTTCCATATATTCTATACCTAATCTACAATTCACTAATTTCATCATTTGTAACATTTATATTTTTTATATCCACTGAATTAATATCTAATATGTATGAATTATCTATTCTTCCATATTTAATCTTGATAAACCTATCTTTTAGAAACATATATTCATTTTTAGATAAATATATATAATAAAAATCAAGAAAATTTTGAGAGATATGTTTCATGTTATGCAACAAGACATAAAATAATGAAAATTATTATTGAAAATAGACTAAGGACTTACATCAAAACACCTGAATTTTTTCCTTTTTCATCATCACAAAATGTGATATAGCCTCTATATATATTGGATAAAGAATAAAAATTAGATAAATATTCACTCATATCTCTTGAAGATCCACTATCCAAAAACCATTTTGAATTTCTATTTTTGTTTCTAGTTACCAATAACGACTATCATAATTCTTCGGTACACAAACTCTATTGGGTCAAAAAAATTTATCTATAAGAGAGTCGGGGGCCCATTTTTTTCTTTATAGAAAACATAAAAAGATGTTATGACTTATAGTTTTAAATAAAATCATTGTTTATTGAAATTTGATGTTTTTTAAATTATAGATGTTTTTCATAATTTCGTATTTCTGATGTGTTAAAATTATTATCTTTATAATTAATTTTTTTTTGAACACGAAAAATTGATGTTCATTTGAAATATGTTCCTTTAACCTTGACTACCTATTAATTTTTTTTTTCATTTTATGGTTTGTTTTCCAATAATTGTTTCAAGTGTAATTTCTCATTAATAAATACAATTGAATTAACTTCAAAATTATGATCCTCCTTCTATAGGTTATGTATTTTTTATACATTTCAATATTTGAGATAGTAGGCATCCTAATTATTTTTAAAAAATGATATTTGTTAGATCAAATCATCCTATTAATTAAAAAATTTATTATAGATGTTTAAAACAGCCTTGTTTTTCTTATTTAAGATGTCATGTGTAGTCTCCAACAAGGTAAATTATTTATTAAATTATTCATAAAATAATATCCTTTTTTCTAAATAAATTTCATTCCTAGAAGAATTTTAGTAATATACCTATTTATAAACTTCTAAAATGAATATGTTGGACTTTTGACTTCTTCTTTTGATTAGGATGATTTTAATTTGTTAGAGACCTGAGAATCAGTCCATGTGGAATTCGTATCTTTCTATGTAATCTTCTTATAACCAAATTTAGTTATGTATTTCATTTTAAATCATTTTCTTATCCTAATGCTATTGAAAATATTACTCAATGTTCCCAAACATATCTCAATCATATCATCTTATTTATTTAGTGTTTTCAACATTATTATTTTACTTTTTGAATGGGCTTCTAAAACCTATTATATTGTTATAAAATTTCATGAATATTTGAGAAAAAATGTCAATATCATAATCTTAACTAGAGTAGAAACAAGTGTCTTCATAAAATTATGTTTCATATAATTTTGTTCATTTTTTCTTGCTATCATCCTTAAAAGTTAAAAAAATCAATGCAACATTATATTGACTAATAATTTTATGTTTACACGCTCCATCTTTAATTTCATCTTATTAAATATTGAGAGTCCCAATGATGTAATTTTTTCATGAAATACATGACCTATATAGATCATTTTATATCATATGAGATTAAAATACACATGGGTGTTAATACTCTGATAAACTTCAATTATTTATTCTTATTTATGATAACTGTTCCTAGTTCAACATTTTTTATCACAATCATAACTAGTCTTCTATTAAGCTGAGTGAAACACTCTCATTCATTCATTATAAATTCAACAAAAATGAATTTTTATGTATCATATCGTAGAGAATGACCATTATTTTTACATTAAGAATAATCTTACATATTGGTCCACATTTAGGGAGACATTATAATTTTAGAAAATCTTTTAATCTCATATAGTTATAAACAAAAAATTATTGAACTCATAGAATTGAAACACAAATCATACATTTCATCAATCATAGAATACCATGTTTTAGGAAATTTATTAATAATTACATAAGTATTTAATTCATTTTGATAAAAATTAATCCCAATATTCTTTAAGTATATTGTCATATGAGCCTTCCAGCTACAATAATTTAGACCATTATATTACAAAGAACTAACGATTGACATACTTTATGAGGTATGAACCAAAAAAACCATTTGAAACTAGATAATTGGATTTTAACCTATTTTATTTCCAAAATAATGACTCACTAGCTTTGATACCAACTGTTTTCCACATAATGGCCATCTAAATACTCAGAGGAGGTGAATTGAATTGTTAACAATTTTTTTAGAAAACACCCATCTTTAACATATGAAAGTTATGATATTTTTTCCAATAATAATAAGTATTGGAAATATAAAAACTAAAATGAAATATGATGGATGAAATAGATTAATAGTGGGTCTGGAAATAAATATCCCCTTGTCCACTCCGCTAACAATATACTCTATGAAATTGGTGATTTTCACTATAAAATCCATTTTATTGGGGTCTCCTAGAAATGTACTAGTTTATTTCACTAATTAAAAAGGCACGATATAATTCATCCATTTTCACACACTATATGACTTATTCAAGATCTCAACCCACACTCTTATAATGAGTTTTAAAAAATAGAAATAATAATCTTCGGAAAAAAAATTGCACCCCATATTTAGAAGAAGCAACTGAAAGTATTTGAAAATACATATTCAGAATATGATGCTTTCAAAGTGTATCTCAAAATTATCTTTGATGAAACTAATAAACATTTACTCATATCATATGAACTATGTATACATGATCCTTTCTATTTACTATTGTTCATTACTAATTCTATTGGCAGTTTTTATATACACATGTTATATGTATTTTCTCATTGTCGATGTCCAATAAATGGTTAAATCATCCTTTTATATGTCCCATTTAGATTTGAGAATAAAAATATATATGATAATTATGGTGGACTTTATAATCCATTAATGACATAAGTAGTTAATGACTTCTGTTAGTTCCATCAATATATGGAATAATATTTAAAAGCAGCACTTTCATAGATATTCTTCTTTATATCATTCCACTTATGGTAAAGAGTCAATTTGTACATGTATACAATTATTTAAATAGACAATCCTAATTATGAAGAATTTTAATTACAAAAAATTACTTACTATGTGAATAATAAATTAATCATAAAATTCAATATATAGTTAGTTATTTGCATGATATTAAATGAAATATACTATTCTAATTTATATAATCTTCTGGGATAGTTAGAAAGATAATATAGATTTCAGTATTCTACATTCGATAAGATAAATTCAATATTTCATAGGATATTTCTTCATTGTACAAAAAATATCTTATATAGGTGTTATACTTTCCTTTCATAACTTCTCCGAATTTCTTTATGAAATAATTATTAACATCCTTTTTGTAAAATGGCACCTTATCATATTTTATTTATGACTAAATCATATAAAATCAACACAGAAATTATAATTAAAATATAAATTCATATATAGTAATACAAAATTCAAAAATAGGATCGTTTTGATTCTATGTAAATGGAAGATATTCTTCGATTCTAGTAATATAATTTTTTTATAATGAATACTTCGCAAAAAGTATGATAATAAATTTTAACAACACCATTATATGCAATACATAGGATAATGTGTTCAGTTTAAAACATTTGAATTTTTGTATCGTAAAAAAAATAACTCAGATATGCTGGAATAACATAATCATTCAATTAACTAATATTATAAATATTTTTTATTGATATATTGTGCAGTGATATAATTTTTTTAATTTACCTATAAAAGATAATTTTATTTAAAAATATTTATTTTTTAAATCAATAAATTGATCTAACCTGATATAGTGAAAAATCCATTTGGTATTCATGATATGGAAATGATTCTGGTATGAGGCATTGATTCAGAAAAAAGGTTATTATGATGTTATATAAATTAGGCATTTCTCAAAAAAGGGTGAGTTTTGAATGATATTATTCAATGATATATTGATTTATTACATTTTTATAAAATAAATATTTGGGTATTTTTCATGACATGTGATGAGATATATGAATGATATCCTAAATAAATCATTAAATTTTTAACACATTGGAATATTATTAAAAATAATTCACAGTAAATTCAATATCTATACAGATAAATCTACAACAAATAGTTGTAATTTTATAACCACATTAATTTATATTATAAAAAATAATAGTTTTTTCAAATATAATTATTTGGTATGTATGTAGTTCCCATCTGAAATAGCAGAAGAATTGGGTATAGGTCCTAATAATATCATTCTAGAGACTTCTCATGTGGTGGCTTATATTGAAACTCCTGAAAAACTATTTCATGTGTATTTACACCATTAGAAGATACTTTTTACAGTATTAATGTGAGATGATTTTTATATTAAGGAACACTTATGGATATAATTATAATAAATCATGTTTTTTTTTGAAATATGTTCATTTCATAGAAGACTCCATCGTTGATATTTGTTAAGAATCATGTCAAGTTCTTAACACTACTTAACTTATTGTTATAAAATTATTTCTTTAACTTTTTCAGGAAAATGAGAAATTATTAATTCATCTCCAAAAATGTATTTAATTTTTGGTCTTGATAATTACATTTCCATTATAACTAGATCTAACCTTCTTTTTTAAAAATATCACCTGCTAATACCAGTGGAAACTCTATGAGAATGTTCATTGATTTCTCCATGAACTAAGTTGTTTTAATGAATAAGATGAGTATGAATAAGAAGTCAATAACGATACAACTATTTTGGAAAAAATAAAATGAAGACCAGAGTCTAATTAATAATTTCATATTAAATAACTACATCTGATAGATTTGAATCATGAAGATAAAAGTGGAGAGGGACACTATGATTTATTTTTCCAATTCGTGCATGTTATAATACCATAGAAATTATTGTAAATGATATTAATTATTTTTTCAGAATTATTATGTGAATTTTATTTTTTTTGTTAATGAATAATACATGTTTGTTTAATATTTGATATATTTTTTCCCAAATCGATGTGAGGTCCATTCATTATCACGCAGTTCCCAACAATGATTTTGATGAGTAGAAAATGTGGTTTTAGTCTATTTTGTAGAATATTACCAAACATTATAATGGATAATATTCATGATTGAGATATTTTCAATAGGCCACCATGGAAAAAGAACATGAATTATATTCTCATGATATATCCACATTAAAGTAAAATTTAGATTTTATGTAGTATGGACTCCTCTCTAAAAATATTCTACATGATCTTTTGAAGAGTGTGGTTCCTAATGTTAGAAGAATTACAATTATTAAAGGTAACATAATAAAAATTATTTACCATTATTAAAATGATATCAGTTATCTTCACAACATATAAGTACTATATATTCATTATTCTTTAATATGGTGCACAAAGATACCAGTTTTATTAATATGTAACTAAGTGAAAAGGACAATTCATTGGAAACTAATTTGTTTGTGCTACAAGTTAAATTTATTGATCTTAAATTTTTATTTTATGATAGTATAAAATAATAATATTCTTAATTAGATGATCTAGATGGATTTATTATGCCTCAAAATAGTTATTTTTTTCTAAAGGTGAATAAATATTAGTTCTACATACAATTTAATTCCAACTATTCGGTCAGTTGGTCGGTCAGAAAACCAGTTCAATGTTTTAAAGAATATTATTCTTAGTTTTGTTATGAATGTAAATATTTATAACTATTTTGGTAAATTTTTTCAATGCATTTGGAATGGATTTTAAAATTTATGAGTGAATTGATATCTATGAGAATGTATTGTTTCAACTTTGAGGGGCATAAAATTTATGATAGAAATATTTTATTGACATGTAATAATATCTAAAAGGGTATGTAAAACAATATATCCCTGTAATATCTACTCTATGGTAATATTTGTTTTCTATGGATGTTTTATTACATTTTACAACATCTCTATTATGTTACCATTCATCAATGTAGATCATTTATATTTGGGACATGTTATTCATGATTCATTTTTTATTTTAGGTAGCTTAGTATGAATTTACATTAGATATTGTACATGAATTCAATGATATTTTCTTACATAGGAAAAAAATTGGAGAAAATATTGATTCAGCTCTTTCTTTTTCCTCCTTACTAGTTATCTATCCTCGGTCATTCAATATACATCTTCCAAAGCACCATACTATGCCACATGAATTAATTTTTTATGGGGATATTTAATTTATCATGGATCACCAAAAAATGTAATGTTTTATTATTAATATTCATAAATTTTTTAATATTATTACTCTTATCTTTTTTTATGCTTCTTTATTTTTAGGATTTATGTAGTAAAACACTTTGTTCAAAATTAATGTTCACTTTATTTATTTTATTTCTCTTTATTATAATTTATTTTTTCAATTTATTATTATTTATTTTTATGTAATATTATATATATGTTGTAATTTAAACATATTTTAGTATTGTTTATTTAATATTGCATTCATCAATTACTTTATTACAAGTTTATCCTAAATTCAATACATATTATCTAGATCATATTCTTACTATTTACTCATTTTCATGTGAAAAACTGATAGTATTATTAATCCTACTAAATTTTGATATAAAATATTTCAGCAACGAAAAATTTGATAAAAATTTAAATATTATTTCCTCAATCAAATATTGTGTTGATTATTCAATAGTTTTTTATACCAAAAATAGAAAATATTGTTTAACATACATGTGTTATTTCAACATATATAAGTTATTTTTTGTGTTTTAATGATTTAAAAAATCCATACTAATTCAATAATTTGGTTATTTCAATTATTTCATATTTGACCCCAAACTATTCATATAAGCTGTGAGATGATATATAAATAAATTTTAAATGTGTTTATATTATGAAGAAATGGCTTACTAACATAATGTGATTTGTG
This sequence comes from Viscum album, assembly GCA_963277665.1. NCBI lineage: Eukaryota > Viridiplantae > Streptophyta > Magnoliopsida > Santalales > Viscaceae > Viscum > Viscum album. The sequence continues at coordinate 1,702,838,021 of OY728156.1, read as the reverse complement.
ATTTGGCTGTTGAAATTTATCTGTTTATTAATGAAACATATCTTATGTTGGATTCATATATTATGTGTAAAATAATCATTATATAAAAAAATATTTTTACTGATTCTATAGTCTTAAATGTTTGTTTGATATTTTTTATCTTACAAAATATTTCTTTATAATTTTTATCTTACTACATAATATATATATCTCTCAAAAATAAATTATCTTATGTATATCCAATAATGAAATTCAAATAAATAAATTGGAAGAAATGTATTATCATAAAAGAATAACGTTCAAAGAACAAAAATATTACAATCACCAGGGGACATCAGTTATCCAAAAAAACATATCTTAATTATAATTTCATTTGATGATAATTTATCTTAAACAACCGAAATAGTTCCTTAGTTTTTTATCAATTGATGCAATTATAAAATTTATCATATGAGAACAATTATATTTGATGAATATTATGTTATCCTAATGATTGTCAGGATAAAAAAAGTAACATTGTTATAGTTTCTTGATATGTTATTTTAGGATTTTATATGAAATGTAAAGTGAGTGGTATATTTATGGAAGGAAAAATTTAGACCTTTCTCCTCTTTACCAAGAATGGAAAGATCTGATAACGAATATTTTTTCAATATATACCTCATAAAATATTTATATATTCAGAAAATAAAGAAAACATTTAATTAAGATAATATAACCTCATATTTTAAAAAGGATTATCTTCTTTACTATTATGATTATCAAAAAGAATAAATTCAAATTGTAATGTAATTATATAAACTGAATATTTTGATATTGAAAAAACTATAATGTATTAAAGTGTTTCAATAGAAGCAATTTCTTATATGTATCATTAAATGATTTTATATACAATACTTAAAGATTCTATATTGTATTAATATTCAAACAAGATTATCTCTAGAAATTGAATAACATCCAGATATGTAAAAAAATTATTTGTAACTTTTCATGACACTTCTTCAACATCATTGAACTTCTACTTGAAACTGGGTTTTCATCCATTATTTAAAATGTTGGTTATCATTATTTATAAATATAATCATTTGTTTTGAATGTATTATGATAATGAGTATGTATTATAAAAATTTATCATTGTTGAAAGCACAATGACCTTTTAAAAATATAACATATACATCCACTCTATGTAGAGGCCCCTGAAAAAAGAAATGGTAAATTGAAAATCACTAACTCATTGACTAAAGTGTTGATGGAGTAGATGAGTAGAATTATATTACATAAGAAACTATTAATATTTTTCATTTATAATTTATATATTTTCATTTATTTTTGTTTCATACTATGAATATGAATAGATCAAATGCAATTTTATCTTCTAAGAGGGTGGTTTTTCCACTAAAAATATTTCAAGAACTCCTTTCACCCCTTTATGTGACTTTTCATATCTGTTTTTTAAGGAAAATTTAAATGTTTTCTCTCTATACATGTTTCAAATCAATCAATGATCATTGTACTATGATATTTTGAAATATATGAGGTCATTTTCTTTTTTTGAAACATCTCTCCATTTTTTCAGACATTAAATCAATAAAAAATTCATATTTTTCACTATGATAAAACTACATGTCTATGGATTTTGATTTATCGTATCCATTCTTTTTTCATTATAGGATTTCAGTTGTAATGGAATCAATTTCAAAAATTTATATGATCTCGTAAAAATTATTATTTTTAAATATATAATTGGGTTTAAAAAAAATTCATCAAAATATATAATTTTAATTAGATAAAAATTAATTCTGAAGTATTAAAATGATTATATGTTATTCAGAAGAATTTTATAATTCTTAATGTAATTATAATCCTTTTTATTAAATATTTATATGTTAGTTTAATTAGTAATGTAATTTTTTTATTTAAATTTCCACCCATACACATTAATATATATTCCATTTTGGGTATGTCTTCTTTTACAAAGGTTTCATATATGTATTGCCTAGATTCCATTTTTTGTGTAATTTTAAAGGATATCATTATTTACAATGTAATTTTTTCCTCAACTCATGCAAGGGGAGAATTTATTTTCTAATGAATTTATATGGGTGTTCTTGTATTTATACAAGTTACATATGAGTAACTTGTGTTATAGATTTTTTCCTAGAACTAAATAGTATATACATTATGATAATCATTTTTTTAGTTTTTTGAATATTAATTAACTACATAGAATGTCGTGATTGTTCTTTTGTGTGACATAGTATTTGATAATATGCTAAGAGTATCTATCACACTAAAATGTCATAGTTGTTCCCCGCTATGATGAGAACCCGAAATTTCTATGAAACTATTATAGATTATATAATATGTGGCCAGATAATATAATTTGATGGGATAAAATTGATTTAAGCTATCAGAGGTGAAGAATCAATGACATTAAGGAATATTCTCTTGTTGTATGCCAATATTCAGTAGAATATTATGTGAACCAAACCCGATAGTTGGAAATCCAAGTTTATAAGTGTTATTAGATGTTTCTATTTACAGATATATTTATTGAACCTTAGACATTATGATTATTATTAATCAATAATATGAGTCACATATTATGATGTATTGATAAAAACTATGATGAAATATGTTCGTGGGGAGGTAAGATATGTTTGGTGCGTCATGAGTAATATTTCATTTATAAATATTTTGAGATAGCATTTTTCCATTTCATTCACTAACAGAAGTTATTTTCTTAATATCATCGATGGAAATTTTATCGCCTAAATAAAACCATGGACATTGTGTTATATAGGAAAATTATACTTCCAAAAAGTCATATAAAGAGATTTCAAACAAATATATTGATGAATGTAGTTTGAAACCTTCTCGATTCGAGATATTGTGATGAAGATTTTATATTATATTGTTAGAGATTGTATGAGGTGAAATTTTGTTTCAGAATTAACATAATTCTCCATGGGTTCATAGAGTGTTGCTAGACAATAACCATGGACATTAGGAAGGTTCACCTAATTCCACTGAGAAAAAGACCTATAGGGTCACATAATAATTGAATCTGGGATCCGAATTAAATAATATATTATTATTAATAATTTATCAAGTAGAATAAATACTATTACAATCTGTAATTTAATAATTATTCATGCATGTCTGATCGCATTAATTCCAACACTTGTTATTCAATATAATATCTGATGTGTTGAATATTTAATAAAAATTTATTTTCTAGTTAGAGAATAAAATATTTATTTATTTATTATTGAATAATGTAGTGATATTTATTTGATAAATAAATATATATTATTCATGTTTCGATAAATATTGGGGATGAATGGAAGATCAAGTTAAATGGTTCTATGAGAAATAATAATACTTTATTTTATATAAATAAAAAATATTTATTTATATTAATTTTCAAACCAAGAACATGTCGATAAATAATAATTTTACAATTTGTATTTGAAATGTGGATTTTTTGGGAATATATAAAATCATAAATGCCTTGTGAAATTATTTTATTCGTACCCTAGAATATAAATACCCAATCATAATGTTTTCTCATAAAAAATACAAGGTTTTTGTTCACAATGGATTGCAGAGAAACCACTCAAGCCTAGAGAGTTATTCCTTCTCCATGATTTGTCTTATGAACGAGAGTGATCCTCCTCTTGTATATCAAGGTTAATTAATAGAAGAGTTTCTCAAAGAAGTTGAAGGCAAATGATGCAAGTGTAATGATATTTTTTTCTTGCACCCAGAGACTCCATCGATAAGTTATAGAGATTTGTCGAACATGTGTGGATCATCACAAGAGGAATTCAACAATTTATTTATACAATTCCATGACGACACATTATAGATCATCAGTCGGATTCATCAATGAATAAAGAATAATACTAGAGGTATTCCATATTTAAATAAAATAACTATAATAAAATTTATTGATACACTCTATTGGGTTTTTTCATGATTACATTTTTTTCATATTTGATTCATTCAATTCTATTCATTAAGGAATTGATTATTCATAGATATTTTATTGATCATAGACTATGGAAAAAATAAATTTTGGACATCATGCTCCCAAGAGTCCACTACACCTAGAACATACTAGTGGTATTTGTGTTGGTTTATATTGATTATAAATATATAAAAATAATAATTGGTGATTTGTTAATTTAAAATTTAGTATTTCATTTCATGTTTAATAATTAATTTTAATCTAAATTATGATATTTTTTTATTCCTCCATCATTTCTCGCATATCTAATAGAAATGTTTAATTTTATGATTAAAATAAAAATAAGGAACTCATCTAGAGGTTCCAAGGATCATGGCCACACAAAAATAATCTAAATTCTATGTAATTGACATTACACGTCATGTTGTCTCCTTCAACACCTCACGATTGATTCATATATCGATTCGATATTTTATGATTATTAGGGAAATAACTACACCATTAGTGAGCCACATGTTGGCCATGTTTAATTGTCACACATTCAACTAGATTGCATTTTTTGTGGCCCTTAAAACATGGTTGGTTGTCCCTTTTGGTCAATGCCAGTCTGTGTATTCCATACACTCCCAAAACGATAGGTGGATATATTATTGAGAGTGAACACGGTGTCTGGTCCACTCGAAAAACCATTTACTCCATGATATATGAATTATTCCTCACACACTGAGTCCTTAGGTGTGTACTTCAGATTAATGGGGAAAGGTGTACAAACAGTGTAGATTGTTTTTACATGTTCCGAAAAATTACCAATTTATGTAGATTTAAAAAATTATTATATGAATAATTTGTACATCTAAATATCAGGAATAAGTTTTTTGAAAAGTAGTTTCTCTAAGTGTATTGACGAAAAAATGAACGAAAAAATCATTTCATTCATGTAATCATCCAAGATATACATGTTGTCAAAGTACACATTAAATCATGTATTCTATATGTTACAAGAGTAAAATATTATACGAGTACGATACATGTTTTGTATATCTATATGGGTATTAGTTGTGTTACCTCCATTCTACGATCATTTACATGGATAATATTATATGAATGTATTTAATTTTTTTAAAATTATCATGGATGAGAATATCATGGAAATTTAGATAAGGATTATGTTAAAAGGAATGATTAATTAATGATAACAATTAATTTATTCGAGCATGATTTAACATTAATAAGAATTATGAAATAATTTAATGCTTGTTTTATTAAATGTTTAATTCGTTGAAAAATTGTGGATGAACATGAGGTAGACAGGACCAATATAATTTATTGGATTCATTATAAAGTATTATTAAATTAATTCATGGTATACGTGCCTTCAAAACGTATTAATATATAGGGCATGTATTTCCATGTTTTGATTTATATATATTCCCTTTTACCTGTTACTTGTGTGTGAGTAAAATCATATGTAATGGATAGATCTCCCAATATAGTGTTCATGCAACATCTGATGAGTAAAAGAAAAAAATCAAAGGAATATCAAAAGGTGGATAGGAGGAAAGGTGTAAACATGATTCATTTATTAATTCAAGGTGTTTCTCCCCAAGGTCTGTGGTAATTTTGTAAACCACTAGATAAACTAACAATTATTATAATCTCATGATAATAACATTTATTTTAATTTTGTATGTTTCATTTTTATTTTATTACGAATGTTTTGTTTCAATAACATAATAAATTAATTAACCAGAATGAAATATGGAACAAAAATAAACTGTCTTATGGGTAACTACTATCTAATACATGGCTAATCATGTAACTAATGTCACTTAATTTTAACAAGAATGTGATAAAAATAATAATTTGAAATTTACACATAATTGATTAGTTCTATCAATAAAATATTACATTGGTATATACATCCATTACATAGGATAGAATTTAACCATAGTTCAAATTTCAGGACCATCCAATGTTGGGGTGAATTAAAATATATAATAATTAGAACATGAGGTTTTGGTTTGAAATAACATGGATCACATCAAGGGTTTACTTCCAATGTATGACATTGTGTAACTGAGTTGAAAAGGTTGAGGAATTATAAATTAATTATTTAATTATTGGGGAGTCCACTTAATGGGTCATGAAATAGTGAGTAATAGTATTTAGAATTTGAAATTCCGACCTATAACATTACATGTAGCATGAAAACTCAAAATTGGAGTAATTAGAAGGTAAATATGAATCCTTTCCACAAAAATATCCAATAAATAGAATATTACATAGACAATTGTTTGGGATATTAGGTTCTGATAAAATAGTTGGAGACAAATAAATATAATATTTATTTATTTTTATACATTTATCAGATAATGTACTAAATAATTTCTCATCATATATTTTGAAATGACACGAAATATTTACATCAAACTTATCATTGTGATCCATACATGAGAAGGAAAAAATTATCACAAGACCTAATTTCCATGACTGAAAAGGCCCCAATGGTTCATCGTCTTCTCTAAATGGAAACAATATATTCAAAAAAAACCTCTATAAGATATTCCTATAATGGAGTAGTCGGGGTTTGGCTTAGTGGTAATCACACCTTAAATCAACATGAAAAATGGTGGTTCAAAACACATTGGGCGCAGGTTACTATAGCAGTACTGTAGCGTTCTGTAGCAGTGGCATACTGTAGCAATGACGAACACTCTAGCGGCAGCAGGGCACTGTAGCAGCGGCAGTGTACTGTAGCGGTGGCGGGTACTGTGAAGCACTGTAGCAGTGTAGGTACTGTAGCAGTACTATTCAAAGAATGGGCTTCGGGCAAAAAAAATGGGTCTACAGGCCAGGTAATGTGATAAATGCCCACTGGGACTTCAGGCTATGTAATGGGTCTCCCTCTACCAAGTTAAAAGAGGTCTTCGCTTTCCTTTAATAATAAATGAGGCTTCAGCTCCAACCTTTTAAAAAAAATATTCCTATAAATGAGGTGAGTAATGAATATTTTATTTACATTGTGAAAAATATGAATGATGCTACAGAATTTAACTATTTCATGCTATCATCCATGTCCAGTGAACTTTTAACAGAAATAGGAGGATATGGATTCATATAGCATGATGCCTAACATTTTTTATATTTATCCATAGAAGGTGAGACATGAGAGGATTTATATCTCAAATTCATTGTTTAAAACTACACTTTGAGAGTCTGTAATAGTTAGGGATCATATATATATGTGTATTGGCTACAATGAATACATGGATATCTTAGAGTTTCAATTCCAGGAAGAGTTGCGTATAGATCTTGTATATTCATCACTACCATATATCTTCATTATAATTACTGTGAATTATTATATGAGAAATAATTAGAAAAGTATGATAGAACATATGACTATGATTTTCGAAGTGAAAAAATGGTGTATTAAAACCCTACTATCATTACGCCAAATAGGAAATCCAACAATAGAAAAAGGGGATGATTTCATACAAATAGTCTAAACCTCTAGAGAACCAGCCTTCCAAGAAAGGGAAGATATATAGTTTTGTTTAGTAAAAGGAGGTAGTATGTTTTTCATATGGAAAACTAGGTCACTATAAGAGTAACTACACCTAAAAAAAGGGGAAGCTAATGGTGTGCTCATTATCTAGTGAAATCATTCCATTTCTACACATTGTGTATTATAAAAAGCTTTTGCTGATCACATCTATATCCAAATGAGTAAACCATTTAGATTTCAAGAAATTTCCCAAGGGGAGGTAGATCTGTGAGCATCCAATTGAGAAAGGATGTCCTCCATAGCCATTAGTGACTACCAATGTTTATTTCCAATGAGAATAATTTTGGTTTCACATGATTGTTATTATGTACAAACTGTTTCCAAAATCATAATTTTGGTTTAATTTTTTGATAAATATTGGTTTATTTCATGTTCATAAATAAATAATGTTTCCAATATAATGAAAATATACATTATTTTAGGGATTGATTAAATATTAGTATTTATTTGTTAAATTATTAAAACCAAGTGTTGGAAATTTATAATAAATCTAGTTCACATGACTAATATAACATACATATTTCAAATAGATATCTTTGTATTGTAAAAAATAAGTGTTTGAAAAAGGACAAAAAATATGGTTATTTGGACACATGTGAGCTAAATCCACTTGATATATGTCATGCTTGTTGACAAGGAAAAACGACTAAACTTCCATTTGGTAAATAGGGTGGAATCACCACATAGATTCAATGATTGGTAGAAACTAATGTGTGTTCACCATTTCTAATAGAATCTAGAGGTGGATATTCATACATAAAAAATTTTACTGATGGCTTCAGTACCTATATCTATATTAACAAGATGAGGTATAATTCTGAGACCACTTATAAATTCATTGAATTCAAGAATGTTTTATTGGATCGTCTTGTTATGAAGATAAAAATGCATTGATTGGATTGTGGTGAAAATTATCATAACAAAGTCTTCATCGAATTTCTGTGGGAGTTTGGGATTATATCACAACTCACTCCACCTTGTACACTATAGTTTAATGGTGTTAGTGAAAGGAAGAATAGTAACTTGTTGGACATGTTAAGGTTGATGATGAGTCTTGTATATCATCAATTATCCTTTTAGGGATATGTATTAAAAATTGTGGCATGCACATTAAAACGAGTACAAAATAATGTTGAAAATTGAAATCTCTGGATGTTATATAGTGTAAAGAAACCCATTTTAGGTCCCACATGTGTAAGGGGATGCGATGAATTTTAATGCTTTGTTAGGGAAAAAAACAGTACCTCAGGGCAGGATGTGAATCATTATAGGGTATCCCATTGAAAAATATAGATACAATATATACAAACCATCCGACCAGAAAGTAACTATCACTAAACAATCAATTTTTCTTGAGAGGGAGTTCACCATCATAATGGATAGTGTGAAAATGATTTATTTTGATGATGTTCAATCTCAAGATACATAGGATTTAGTATAGGAACATGTACCACAAGTCCCCGTACAAGAATTAGATCCTGAAACAAAATTACTGCATAGGATTGTAAGAGAGGTAAGAGAACTAGAGATATGGTTTTCAAGTCACCAAGGATGGTGGCTCATTATTATTGGACAATGATGAACCTATCTCATAAAAGGATCAAATAGAAAGACCAAAAGTTAAAAAATCGATAAATTCTATAAATTCTGAGATGGATTCCATGTATCAGAACTATGATTGGGTTTTATTTTATTCCCACGTTGATGTAAATCATGTTGTGTGTAAATTTTTATTCAATATAAAATCGACATGTATGGTAATGTAAGTTCCTATAAAGAAATGATAATGCTTAAAGCATTCATATAGTGTCATGGAATTGACTATAATGAAATATTTTTTCCAGTTTCAATGTCTAAATTCATAAAAATAATGTATTCCATAGCAGCATACCATGAATATGAGATTTGGTATATGTATTTAAAATCAATATTCCTTAATGGGAACCTTTAGGTAGATGTCTATATGACACTTCAAGGATGTTTTGTGACACCCAATGATTCCAAGTGGATTTTCAAGTTGTAGTTATCCATTTATGGATTGATGAAATAATCTAGGTCATGGAAAATAATATTCTATGAATCCTTTAATGAATTTTTTGTCATTAATAACTAATTTGAGACATGTGTAGGTAAAATGATTAATGATAACACATTCATTATCATGGTAGTATATTTTTATGAAATATCACTTATTGGAAATGACATTACAATCTTTTATTCTGTTAATCACAGGTTAAACATGTTCTTCTATAATAATTAAAAATGTGAACAAACCTATATTATAGGGATAATGATCCTTCATTATAGATCCCAGATGATTCTTGGACTAAGAAAAAGTGCATATATTTACCAAATAATAATGATATTTAGTATTGAACAATCCTTGAGGGGATTGATTCCAGTGTCACATGGAATGTATCATTCTATTAAAATGTGTCCTCAGAAAAAATAAGATAAATAGAGAATGAGTAAGATCACATATTCTTTAGAGAAATGATAAATCATGTACACCATGTTACGTACTATACATGATGTTACTTATGCACTATGTAGGTAGGCAGATTTCGAGCATACATATGAGGACAACATTAGACTATTATTAGATAAACTAAACATATGTTCTTGGTTTATGGGGCTTGATGATCTTGTCATATAATGGAATGCAGATGCTGGTGTTTAGATAGATCAAAATGATCTGATGTTACAATTAGGATATGAATTCTTTCTCAATGGAGGAGTTGTGAGCTATAAGTGTACCAATAAGATAGTTTTAGCTGATTCTACATTAGAGTTAAAGTATATAAAGGCATCTAATGCAGACAAAGAATATATATGGATTTATAAATTTTTCAAGGCTCATAATGTAGTACCTATTTGTAATGTCCCTATCATATTTTATTGTGATTATACGATATCAGTGGATCTTGAAAAAGATTCAAGGTCGTACAAATTAACAAAGAACATAATTCTAATGTATCACCACTTTAGGGATTTTAATAAGAGGGTTGAATTTTTTTGTAAATAGTACAAAAGGTATTGAACATAGTGGACCCCTTTACTAAATACTTATCTTTTAAGAAGCATGGATATCATATGAGAACTAGCTGACTGATGGGTTTTAGCAGTTTTCTATAGAGATAGTGGGAGACTCTTGGAGTTGGTTCCCAATAAGAAACTTATATATACATTATGATACACATTTATTCGTTGTTTTTAATATTAATTAAGTACTTATCACATTATGATTTTTCTTCTACTTAACATAGAATCTAATAATATCTCATGAGTAGCTATCGCAATACAATGTTATAGCAGTTTCCTACATTTATGGGAACCTAAAAGTGTTAGGACACTATTATTCAATATATTTTCTATATCTAGATAATATCATTTGGACAGACATAATTATATAGTCAATAATGGGTGGAGACTCATATGAATTTTAGGCACCATATCACAATTGACATACTTCAAAATATTTAGTAAGATATTATGAGACTGAGAACCAATAGTAAGAAATCAACATCTATAAGTGTCATTGGATGTTCCTATGTACAGATGTGTGTATTGTTTCTTAGATATTATGATTATTAGTAAATATCATGAGTCTTTTATTTGGTTAATTTAAAAAAATAGTGATAAATGATGTTTATAGTGAGGTAGGATACGTTGGTTGATTCACAAGTAATATTGAATTAATGAATAATGCTTGAAAGGATATATCCATTCTATTTATTAACGGATGTTAATATCTCATTCCATTTGATGGAAAATATATAGCCTAAATAAATAGATGTCCATGGTGTTCTATAGGAATGTTATATTACCAGAATGTCAATGAAATTGATATCGAGTACATAGGTTAGTGACACTGGTATGAAACCCGCTCAAATAGAGATATTGTTATCAAGGGGATATATTACATTGTAATTGTTCTGATAAGGTGACATGCCATTTTAATGAAAACTAATATCTAATGGTTCCTTGTCCGATTTCTAGACTCTAACTGTGGAATTTAGGCATGATCTCATAATGCCACAGAGAAAGTGTCCTATAGGGTCACAAACTAAGTGTGTTCTGGATCCTAGTTAACAAATATATTATTATTTATTATTTAACAAATGGAATAAATATTATACATATATGTGTGTTAATAATTCTTAATTTATGCCTGATCACATTTATTATGTAACTAGTTATTCAAGAGAATATATTGTTTGTGAAATATTTAACTAATTTTTTTTCTATTATTCATTGAATAAAATATTTATTTGTTTATCACCGATTAGTGAAGTGATTTTCATTTGATAAATAAATATTCATTAATAAAGGAACGATAAATATTTTGGAGGAATGGAAGACCATGTTATATAGTCTTCTGAGAAATACTCATATTAAATGTTATATTGTTAAATAATATTTAATTATAGTAATTTTCATGCCAAGCGCATGTCTACAAATAATAATATTACAAATATTATTTGACCTTGAGATTTGTTGGGATTAAATAAAATAATAAAGTCCATTAACAAATTTTTTATTCTAACCCTAGATATATAAATACAAAATTATATTTTTTCCCTCATAAAAAATGATTTTTTTATTCATGAAAAATTGGAGAAAAAATCACTCAATCCTTGATATGTATTCCTTCTCCAAGAACGCTCTCACGAATGAAAGAAATCCTCCTCTACATGATCAAGGTGAACAATTTTTAAGAGGTTATAAAATAAATTGAAGGATGATGATAGAACCACAATGATATTCTATTCAATCATCTAGAGATTCCTTTTTCAACTTTTAGAGATTTAGGGAACACATGTGGATCACTAGTAGGGAAAATCTAACCTTGATTTATACAATGCAAGGATGATGCCCCACAAATCTGTAGTTGGATGCATCAATGAAGAAAGAATAACCATCGAGGTAATTATAGTTTATTGAAATTAATTATTAACAGATTTTTTGGTCTCCTCACTTGGGTTCCGTCATGATTAGTCTTTCTAATTTATTTGATTCAATTCCCTTAATAATGGAATTCATCACACATATATCTCAGAATTATCATCAACTATGGAAGAAAATGAAAAGTCAGGAACTACCCTCTAGAGCATCTGATGCACCTAGAACTATCAACTTGGAGATCTTATGAGCTATTTAAGGGATGTATTATCCTCACAATGGGTAATATTCTCATTGTATAAGAGTAAATTTTTTCTTAAATTAGTGGAATAATGACAACATCATAATTCTTATATCTTCATATGGGTAATCACATTAGGGTACTAACTCGTATAATGGACATCCCTAAATTTTGATGCTCATGTAAGGGAAGTCAGGTCTTCTGTATGGGTAAGAAGATGTTTCAGTGCATAACATAAGTTAACTATACTAGTTTCATAAAGTATAAGGGATGTTTTCATGGCTCATGAAAATGTCCTTTTTAGGACATATAATAGTAAACTGAGTTTTTATATTCATACATAGGGGTAGTGGGATGAGTATGGGTAAAATTGTGTTACCATTAGGTAGTGGTTATGTGTTACATAAATGAAGATGATCATTTTTTAAACCACATTTTTTCTTCCTAGATTCCTCTATAATGTGTCTTCAATGTAAATAAATTTGAATAAATTATAAATCAAGGGTTTTTGTTTTGGTTAAAAAAAATTTCATTTGATTTTTTCAATCTAATTTGTTATAAGAGAAATAAATGGGTTGTGTGTGAATTTTTTAAGGTGTAAGTAAATGTTGATTTAATATCCAAATTAACGTAAAAATGATTATTTTAAAATACCCAATCTTCCCTATCATGTCTTTACTCTATCTCGAGTCATGAAGAATCAAAACATTAAAAATAGAGTTTTTTTTCTTATAAGAATCATTTGAGTTGTATTCTTCTTCCAAACAATTGTTTATCCATGTTGACTAAATATTATTATTTAATTAGTTTTTGATTCATCATTTGATGTCTTCATCTATGACATATGTGACCTATAACATCTCACTATTTTCATTTTATGAAACTATAAAATTATCATTCATTAGAATCAAATTTATATATGATTAAAAATGACCACAATTAGATAAAAAACATGAAACATTATCGCATGTGGAATCAATATGTCATAGTATTTAAATTTATAAAAGAGCATAAATTATATGTTATGAAATTATGTTAAAGAAAAAATATTAATTTTGAAATATTTTAACAGATATTTAATATATATGTTTTAATTGAATTAATTAGTGCAGGAAAATCATGAATTAAAATTAATATGTTAATATTATTACATGTACGGAAACAAAGGATTATATATTTCAAAAAATAATTATCATGTGGTTTTTTAATTTCCAAAATTTAATTATAATTGATATTAAATATGGTTAAAAAATATGACTACATTAGAATGTAGAAATCAGAAGAATAAATAATTGTATATATTTAAAGTGTTTTTATAATTTAGAAAATTGATTTTAATAATTAAATAGATACATTAAATAAAATATTTTATTATGTGTTGGATTACAGGATTTAGGACAATGTATATTTTTTTATGAATGAGAATAATGAAAATTATTCTTCAATTATTTAATATAGAAAAATAAGTAATGGAATGATGTGGTTTTAATATGATTAAATAATATTGAAGAGAAAAAATAAATAATTACATTTATTATATTTTTGAAAATTAAATTATAAAATACAGGAATTTAAATAAATTTTGTCAACCCTAACTATTATCAAATGTGGGAATTTAATCATTCAATATTGAAATATTATGGATGTTTGATTTCATTATTTTGTAGATATATTTGTTGTCAATGAGATATAATATAAAATGAAAAATAATCATATGTTATGATTTTTAATAATGGTTGATATTCATGGAAATTAAATAAAAAAATAAAAGATGTAAATAATGTCATTATAATAAATAAGACACGTTGAAAGGATTGTTTTCAAGATTGATGACATAAACGAAACATCAGAATCTGGAAGACTGATTTGATCCCATAATGTATTTCATTAAATTAATTAATATTTGGATCGTATTAATATGATGATTTTTTAAGCAGTATAACATTCCAAGACATGTGTCATTGTTGACACTGTTTACAATGTGTAAAATACCATGAAAATGATTATTTTAATGAAGTGAATGCCACAGGATTTTTTATATTTCATTGATAAATATGATGACCATAAAAGGATGATTAAATTTATTGTGATTTAAAAATATATTTATATATATTCTGAAAGTTGTTTTTATAATTAAGTGTAGTATTCCATTCATGATGAATTTATTAATATGAATTACATAGTGTTATATTTGGATGACTCCATGGATATTACTTAATATAAATAAGAATGTTAGACAAAATTGAGTAAGGAACTATCTTGACCCCAAATTGTGGGAGGATTAACCCCAACCATGTAGTTATCTCATAATCCATGAATAATGTAAGTATAAATAGTACACTAGTTTATAAAATCATTAAGAGAAAGCACACATGCTCACACATCTAGACTCTGTACAACTCCCATGGGGATATTATGTTGGCGAAAGCCTATGTGGTGTGTGGTGAAGGGTGTGAAGGGTTCCAATACCCCATATTCAGCTCGAATGGTGAGTAGTCACAGGTTAGGTAATAAAATAATGTGATATCGCATAATGGTTCTGATGTAGGATAAATGTTGATTCTTACACAATTAATCTATCTTAAAAAATAAGGATGTTTCTGGATCTGTAGGAATTATTTGACCATGGCCATAGGATCTAGGGAGATTCATTGTATTATATTATCATCGACAATAAAGGGATCATCCCAACATGTTTCATCTTCCATTTTTAGGACACAATGAACATCGTTAAATATAAAAATTGGTTTATTATGTACACAATGATCTGAAATGATTTAGTTATTTTCAATAAGAGGAATATATGTAGCTCTACATATCATGAATGAAAATTGAATTAATATGTAGTGTGATTATTAGATACATGTGTATTTCATATTCCCATGAACAAAATAATGATATTACCCAAATCCATTGGGTGTTTATTTGAGAAGGGGTGGTGCTGTTAATTAAAGATATGTGAGAATCCAGAATCACAACCCCATAAGGTACTTGAAAATAAATTCATGATGATATTAAGATATTTATTATTCTACTGCAAGAATATTTCCATTTATAATGAATGAAGGAGGAATTATAATGGTAATTTTTTGATATATAGATACATGGATGAATACTCAGATCCTTGGCTGATCACCTATTTATGTGAGAATAAATGAAATACCAAATATATATTATAGGTATTTATTATGTGATGTTTATAGTTTATGGTGGGAGATAAATAACTCATTTAGAGATGATCCATGATTGATGAGTATGAATGTGATGAAAGAAAACTAAAATCATTGGGCTTGTTATTATGTTTCTTATATGAATACTCCAGGTCACCATTACACTTGGGAAGAGAATGTATTTCAATGTGTTCCTATGGTATTTGATATACAGTGCATTTATTAAGGGAATAAAAAACCATCATTTTGTTATTTTGTATTCACCATATAATAAAATACTAATGTTTTAATGTGTTATTACATATTGAGAATAAAATAATAATGCACATTTGGGTATTATTATTTTATAGAAAAATAGAATAAGTGTGTTTATTTATAAACATAATTAATTAAGGATTTAAATAGATAATTTATGTCATGCAGTTTATTTTGATTCACATGTAATATATATATATATATATATATATGAATATAAGGCATGAAAATTATTAAGTCTCATTGTATCCATTATGAATGAATAATTTTGAGAGAATGCAGATGCCAGATAATTATTGAGGAATGTGATTGCATGTACATGAGATGTAAGGACCCAATATTTTTTCATTGATTTTTCCCTTCTTATAATTTTTTCATGTATTAAAAAACACATATAAAACCCAATAAAAACATGGTTTTCTTAAATAAATAATCAAATAAGTTGGGTATATAGAAATTTTGGAACCTATAATATTGAAATATTAATATGAACATTTGAATTATAATATTACCATTAGGAATAGTAGTTTGGAAAATAGAATAATATTATCTATTACAAAAGTATTAATAAAATTTAGGTATCATTTACATGAAAATATCATATAATTATATCATGGTATATGTAAATAAATGTTTCATAAATTATTTATTAAGTGTTTCTATTTTTTTAAGATATAAATTATGGTTTAAAATTTAAAAATTAATATAATGATTTAAATAAAAAATTATTTTCAAAAAATATATTCATCAATTAATATTATGTTTTATTATAATTATATTTTTATTCTAGGGCACCTTAATTAGATTTTAAATTAGTCATCAAATCAGTTATATTTTTAAAATAAATATTTTTCAAATAAATGATGTTTTTTTAAAAAATTATAATTTATATATTTTAAAATTAAAATATTAAAAAATAGAGTTCATTTTTAAAATATAATTATTTTAAAATCATTAGGGATAGTTTTTAATTTTTTTATAAATTAGTTTAATTTCATGGTGAGTAATGAAATACAGTAATTTACAAAATAAGCTAAATGCATAAATGCTAGGCTCATGGATGGTGAATGGATGATATAAGAACCAAATGTATTTAGATAACATTAACCATTAACTGTATTTCTTTATAAAAATAAATATTTTTGATATTATTTAGCGTAAATAATAATGTAATGAATATGATAAATAAAAATACTCTTATCCACTACTATAAATACCACCCTTGCCACCTATTCTCCTCACACATTCAGAGACTTCTATAATGTAAAAATTCTGAATTGTTTATTTCATTAGAATTTCACCCACATATGAGAGCTAATGATCTAAAAAAATTCCAAATCTAGGTTCAATAAAATTGTTCTCAAAGAGACGATATTCACCAGTTAAAAACCTCGTTCTTTCTATTTTAAATTCTTTCTTTCCCCTACCTTATCCTCACCCCCATATCCAATGGGGCATGAAATTCAAATATTACTTGTATACATAAATTTTAATTCATTAATGGAATATATATCATTAAATATCTTCACATATCCATTAGTTCTATAAATTTTAACATCGTCTTTAATGTGACAGTTAACCACATTTGTGGAGAACCAGTTTTGTTTCAATTATAGTCTTCAAGGAAGGTCATAAAACCATTATAATGGTTAATTTATTTAATTTTTATTTAATTTCCTTTTTAATGTTTCTTTAATTAGTTTATATAGTTAATATTAAATAATAATAAATTTGATCATAGTGGTTGTAAAAACTGACAATGAAAACTAAAAACTTCTCATATACATTATAACTAGTTAATCATAGTCATATAATAATAAATGATATATAACAAAATTTAAACATATAAAAGTTCATTAATATCATATAATTTAAATTTTGGAGAAAATATTATCATTTTACATGAACATCCATACTTGTATACTAGTGAACTGATCATGAACACCATGAAAAAAATAGTCCTGAAATGTTGATATTGAACACTATAACCCATCAAAATGGTCATAAATGAACATAATAAAATTATAATAATTCCAATAAATTTATAATTGGTCCTCTGTAAAGTGATTAAAGGCCGCAATTTTATTACATGGTATATTAAGAAAACTTTCCAAACCCATCTGGACATAAGGTAATGGGATTCATGAACATAACACTATTTATTTTGGTTAAACCTCATTTATGAAAACATTTAGTGTGTATATTTCATTTATGTTTATTTATAATAATTTAATTTTCCTTCCATTTTTATTCAATGATATAATTGTTTCCTACATTGTTTTATAAAAAATTTAATTATTTTCTAACTGAAATATTCATCCCAAAAAACATATGTCATTCCACCTGAGTTATTTCTTATTATCTCATAAATGATAAATCTTATACCAAAATTGGTTTTACCCAAATAATGAGGTAGATTACTCAATAAATATCATTCCCAATTTCACACTTATCTTATAATTCCCTTATAGGATGGACCCAATTGAACTAAAGGAGTTAAATAAGAAGCTTGAAGAAAACCTGGAAAAAGGGTTCATACTCCCTATTGCATCACTATGGTGTGTGATGATTCTTTTTGTTAAACAGACTGACGGATCAATGTAGCTGTGTATCTACTACTAAGAACTCAAAAATATCACCGTAACGAAAATCGATCCACGTCCCATGATTTATGACTTTTTCAATCAATTAGGATGACCTCGTTACTTTTTGAAGGTGGATCTTCATTATGGATATTATCATCGTAAGGTGACAAGAGAAGATATTTAGAGGGATACTTTCCAAATAATGTATGGTCACTATGATTTGTTAATGACTCCCTTATGAAATAATAATTCTACATAAATCATCATGGATTTTATGAATATGGTATTTATAAAATACGATGAATTTTTTTGGTACTGTTAATTGATGATATTCTTATTTACTCCAAGAGCAGGAGGAAAACGAATAACATCTATGGACTATTCTAAAAACATTGGGGAAGGATAAATTATATTATATGTTTTAAAAGTGTCACTTTTGGATGCCGCATGTAAAATATTTGGGGCACAAGATCACAATAGAGGGAATTTCTATGGACACGTAAAAACAAATGGGGACTATGGAATGACTCATACACACATGTGTCAAAGAAATCAATAGTATTATTGGATTATTATAGTAATATATACATTTTATGATAAATTTAACATGAATTTATATCCATCTAATTATGTTAACATGTAATGGGGTAAAGAATATATGGAAAGAAGAATGTTGTGAAGGCATTAAATATCTCAATAAGAGGCTAATTACTACACCAGTACTGAAGCTTCCAATAAGTGTAGATTTGTATTTTGATATAGAATGACTCTTAAAATAATGTATCGGTTTTTGTACAAAATAAGAATGCAAAATTGAGAGCCTATTCCTTATCGAAATTCAATATCCATGTGCAGAAATACCCCACAACATTATGAATCTTAAAGGTGTGATTTTTGCCTTTAAAAAATGTATGCACTACCTCTATGGTATGAAGTGTGACATGTAGAATGATAAAAATATTTTAAAGTATATATTCACACTAAAGGAGATAAATAAGCTTTAAATAATACATTTTTATCTTTTCAATGACTACGATTTCCCTTTTTATTACCTTATTGGAAAGGTAAAATATGTATCATATGATATAAATAGAAAATAACCAACTACATTATCCATGATGATAATTGAGAAGGACCCTATCTTTAGGGATACATAATTTATGGATTTGAAAATAATAATGGAAGTGTATAAATCCTAAATGGACCAAATTATTTCCCAACCATCTGTCCAGGAACAGATCAAGGCGGCACAAATGGATGATCTGGAGCTTTAAAATTCAAGGAAATCAGTAATGGAAGGAAAGATACATGAGATCCACATCAATGAAGATGGTATCATCTGATTTGGAACTAGGGTTTGTGTGCCTTCATCACCTATGATCAAAGATGATCCACATGACAATTCACATAGCTCATCTTTTTCTATCCATCATAGAAGTTCAAATATGTACTATGATATTCAAAAGATATTATAGTGGGTTAACAAAATTAATTATTTTATTGTGTATATCTCATGATGATTGGTATATGAGCACATTAAATAGGATATAATAATTTCCAATGGTATAATGAAACGATTTCATATACCTTCTCCAAATGGGCTAATATCACTATAGACTTCGTCCCATGTGTCTTGAAGACATCCAAAGGATACAATGCGATATGGGTTTTTGTGTATCAACTCCCAAGGAGTACCCACTTAATTTTTAATTGGAAGGATTTCAAACTTGAAATATAGACAACGTTGTATGTTAACGACGTGTTTCAACTACATGGGGTTCCATATTCGATCATATTTGATTGATTTCACATTTTCACATTAAAATTCAGGGGAAGTCTTCAACATGATTTTTGTAACAAATTAAATTTTTCCATGGCCTATCAAACAAATACTGATGGAAAATCTAAAAGTCCTATTTATAAACATGAGTATATGATATGTGATTATTAAATCGTATTCAAATATGTATTGTCTTTACATCTCCAATTAGTTGAGTTCTAATTAAAAAATAGTTTCAACCAATTTATTCAGATGTTTCTGTATGAATCATGGTATAGGAAACAATGTAAAACTGTAACCAGTTTTTATGAAGTTTGGTAATAAAAGTTTCTTTGAACTGCTATTTTGAATTATTTGACTGAAAATTTTTAATACATCCAAAACCACATAATATATCCTCAAATATATATAATATCTATGTTGGAAACCAACAATGGGATTTTTAGTTGATGTTGGAGGCAATTATTTCCTTAAAATATCAATCAGGAAGAGTGTCATGCCATTTGTAATGAATGAGAAGCATATCCAAAAGTAAATTGGCCCCTTTGATATTCGTGATCACATATTAGAAACAAACTATAATATTTCACTTCCACGAAATATGGCTAAAGTTCATGAAATCATTCACGCATATATCCTACGTAAATACATACCAGATCAATCACATGTACAAAACATATAGGTGGTACAACCATAAAATGATCACTCTTATGAGGAGCATCTGGGTAATATCATGGACTATTGAGACAATGATCTATGAAATAAGACTACTCACATTTTCAATGTGTAATGGAGGAACCATACGTATGATTTTGTGACATGGGAACCAAAGGAACTAATAAAATTGAAAAACCCTTACATATTTTCATCTTAGTATGTTATAAATAAATTAAAGGATGAAATTTCTTAAGAGGGAATGTATTTAATGACACAAAAAAATATAATGAAATTTCTCTTATTAATATTATTTTATGTTGTATATAACACAAATATTACATATGGTACCCAATATAATAAATATTCTCAAAAATTAAGTATGAAATAAGTGGTATATATTGATCTTAAGGAATCCTATAATGATGGAATAATAATGTGACCATTAGAATATTAACATTACCATTATGAATTGTAATCTGTCCTTTAGAATAGTAACATACTCAATTAGAGTATAAATTAAATTTATGTATCTTGTAATGAAAATATGATATCATTGTATCTTGGTATAAATAAATACAAGTTTTAGAAATGTTAAATTGAGTATTCGTATTTTCATAAAACATAAATATTTATTTACAAATATTAAAATTTATATTAGGATTCAAAAAATTTATCATCATAAAATAAATTCATAAATTAATATTATATTTTATTATATATATAATGTAATTTTATGAGACCTTAATTAATTTTATAAGGTGTTATAAAATCAATTATAATATTGAAATTTCTAATTTTTTAATAAATGATTATTTTTTAAGAAAATTAAATTTCTTCTATTTATAATAATATTTCTATACAATTTAGAAATTTTTTTCAATAAATGCATCAATAACTGGTAAGAGTTCTGTTTTGGAAATTTTCTAAAATAGATGAATTTTTTAGTGAATAGTGAAATTCGGTAATTTACAAAATAAGAGAAATTCATGAATCATTGAGCCATGGTTCACATATATATGATATTATAACCTAATGGTTTGAACATTACCAAACCATTTACTATATTTATACATATAAATTATCACTATAGATAGTCTTGATACAAAATACTAAGAAAATATATACAATAAGAAAAAAATACCACACTCCTCCCCCTATAAATACCACCCCACAACCATTTATCCTAAAAAATTATAAGACATATAGATTTTAAATGTTCTAAAAAATTCTATTATAATTATCCTCCCCATATATAAGAGGTATTAGTCTCAATAAAATATCAAACCCAAGTGCCTTAAGAAGGACCTAAATGAGACGATATTCAATAGGTAAAAACCGCCTTCTTTCTTGTTTAATTTTATTTCTTTATTCTACCATATCCTCAAACCCCATATATAAAGTATAATTATAACATCAAAATTACATATATATATTTTCGTGAATTTTATTTTGTTAATTTAAAATCCATCATCAAATCTCTTCTCTTCTTATAATTTATAAAAATTAAAACATCATATTTGGTATGACTATTCACCACCTTTTTGGAAAATAAGTTTTCTTTTTCTAGTGATTCCATAAAGGATGTTAATAAAACCATTATTATGGATAAAAACATATTAATAAGTAAATTTTATATTTTTAAACTTTTGGAATTAAATTATAGACGCTATATTAATTACAATAATACTACTTTGGGATGTTTGTAAAGAACAATAAAAAATAAGATCATTTTTCATTAAGATATTCTGTATTGAATCACCACAATATATTGGAAAATTGATATACAAGATAAATTAATATTCATGATTTTATTTAATAGAATATAATTTCAATTATATATATTTATTCTCATTTTACACTAACTTCCATTATTTTATAATCCTTAACCAAACACTAAAACTATGAAATAAATCACTCTTAGAATGATGAAATTGAACACTATAACTATTCAAAATAGAAATAAAGTAATGTTATAAATTAAAAATAAATAAAATAATTGTATAATATGTACTAAATTATGTAATTAATTATTATATATTTTTATTCAGGATATTAAGTGCATGTGTAGAATGCATTCAGACATAATTTAAGGGTATTCTGAACCCCAAATCACATTAATTTGGCTATAAATATTTTAGGAAAAATTTAATTTCAGATATTTATTTAATGTTCCTTAATTATAATTTCATTATTATTCCATATTATTTTTGATGATATACATGCTTCCTAGTTGTTATTGTAAAAAATATAATGATTTTAAAAAAGATCCCATTATTCCAAAAAATATCTTTAATTCTTCTTGGTTTGATTATTCTTTTCTCCGAAATGATAATTATTATAACAAATGTTTTTTTCTCAATTTAAATTGGGTTCTCTAATATTTATAAATGAATATATTCTTGATTAAATCCTTATTAAAATAATTCCTTTAAATCAGTTATTTCAGGACTAGGGTTGTTATATGTTCTATATGGCATGCATGATTATGTAAATATAATAGTGTGATGGGTGGGACCAGAGTTATATTGTTCTCCAATTAATTGGTTAATTTGAAGTATGTCATGATATTATGTTTAATATTAATGAAAATTATTCAATAATATTTCACAATCATGTTGTTAGGATTATGCACATATGTTATGAGTGCACATGATCCCAAAAATCATTAGAACTTTGTGTAGTATTTGACCTCAAAGACATGATGTTTCATTTTTATACGTTTACACATTAAGTTACATAATCTAGTGTTCCTTCTCATGAATATGATGATGATTTCATCTATATATTATAAAAATTATGTTTATTCTCACCCATGATATATTAACTATTTTAGTCATTCATCCTCTTACTCAGATTTTTTTTTACCCCATTCATAGATGTATATCCTCTAGTGACTACATATAATAAGGAGAATGTGATATTTAGCATGAAAAAGAAGAATATTTTAAATAAATTTTTATGTTTAAATATGGATAAGTGATTTAACATACAAATTATTCCATGATACTAGTATTTTGGATCTAAGATTGTAATTCTATTATGTTTTTTATCATAAAAGGATTTTATAGTTATGTAATAAAAATTGGTGTCTCTAAATGAGAATTTTTGGAGAATAAGAATTTCAAAAAATATAAAATAAATCTCATGGATAGTTATTATAGTGTTCATGAGGAGGTACAAAAGAACATTTGATCATGAATGCTTTTGTTGGAATATCAGGAATATCCCAACAATATATTAGTCCTTGATGGAAGGAGAAGTCTTCTGGTTAGACATAGGAGAAGATAATTTCTCTATGTAGAAACAAGAGAAATAATCCTTTTGGTTGGATCCAAAAGAAAATGGAATCTCTTAAATGGAGCCGGAGTAGATGTATGTTAGTTGTAACTTAACAATATTTTAATCACTTATTTTATTGTGATATTTGTAATAGAGAATCAATGTCGGGGGGAACAATGTACATGGAAATGTATAGGTTGTTTATGTTGAACCTTATTTAAAATAGTTCATTCTTCTCTATTTATTATTATTTTTTTACATGAAGTGATACTATGAGAATTCTTTTAGTGGGTAGAGAACCATAACACGTCCAACTTGTTAAATTCAAAATATATTACTTTTTGGAATGTATAAAACTAATTCATCCCTTCCCCACACATTTTTCAATCTGGCACGAGGAATTTTTCTGGTATCAGATTTTGTTCCCTCAAAAAATCCAAGATGCAATCTAACATATCCGTAATTTTAATTCTATCAACAGAAGATGTTTACCCACCTCAGGTGGGATAAATTATCAATGATATTATAATATGTTTTCATCCTACCTCCTATCACATGGCATAAATGTGTTGGATGCCACATCAACATGTTTTCCACACATAGATGATGTTGTTATGACATAATCTATTAAGATAATTTTTAAATTTTATATAACGGATGTAAAATCAATCATGATGTCTTCAAAAAAGAAGTTCTAAAAAGTTCATGGGTCTCCAGATATCCATGCTGATCTTGGGAATTTTTAGACGTAACTGTGATTAAAATTTTATGGTTATGGAGGAAAAATATCATGTTTTGATGAGGAATTTTTTTTATATAATGATTAATTATGGTTAGACTATTGATGAATAATTTACCAAAGTAAATGAG
The DNA here is from genome assembly GCA_963277665.1 of Viscum album. Lineage (NCBI taxonomy): Eukaryota > Viridiplantae > Streptophyta > Magnoliopsida > Santalales > Viscaceae > Viscum > Viscum album. The sequence goes on along the minus strand of OY728156.1, from coordinate 1,702,812,762 downwards.
ATTATGTGAAGTATCAAAAGATTTTTTTGAGAAGATGGACGACTCATTAATTATAATAAAATTGAAATGGAATTTTTCAGATCATTTTATTTAAATTTTTCATCCCCAAAGAAGGAAATTATTTTCATCTTAAAAAAATACACAAAATTAAAATATAATTTAAAGTGAAGAAAATTAAATATTTCAATACAAAATAAAAAAATTTAAATGGGGTTTTATTCAATAATTGTTGGATAATTTAACAAATATGAGGGTTTAAATATGAATATTCAAAAAATGATGAGGATGATGAAATCTTCAATACACATGTTTGCAATATATAAAAATAGATTAGGAAGACAAAACTGTTTTTCATTAATAATGAAATTCCTAAATTCATTAATCATGATAGATCGAGTAATTTTTCCATGAGGTATAAATAGAAGAAGGTTGATGTTTTAGAATATGAAAAATAATTGGATGATAAATGTTCTAAAAAAAAGGGATAAAAAATAATAAACACTTTAACAATAAGAAGTCAAATCTTATGATATATCACAATAATGATTCATTGTCTAGTTTTCATTAAATAATGTTGATTGTTTCTTTTCTCATGAATAGAGAAGAACTAATTTATCTTGTAGTTGTGTAGTTTAATAGGGAAGAAAAAACATGATTATAATATTGAAAAACAATAAGAAATATGCATGGAACAACAAAAATATCTCTAGAAAAAAATTTAAAAATAATTTTAATGAAAACATGAAATTAACCATTGAAATAAAAAAATAAAAAATAGTTCTTACTGATGAATAATAGTATTAGTTTGTCAAGATGTTTGTATAAATTTTTATTGAGATCAAGATACACCAATTTAGAAGTGATGATCAAGAAAAGATGATATTATTGAAGATATGTTAACCTCCATTGATGAAGTGATTTTTGAGACACAAACTATAAGTGTAAAAGATCAACATGAGATGAATAAATAAATATAGTAATTAATTAAATCTAATGATATCATACTAAATCATCTAAATATAGAGATAAGTAAGGTAAAAGTGAATTCAATCATTTAGTTAGAACATATATTTTTAATTATATAGATATAAAAACTAAAAAAACTAATGATAAATGGGCCAATAAGAATGATAGTAAATCATCCACACTATTTAAATGGAATAATTTTAATAAAAATTCTCTACCCCCTATGAAATTTAAGGCTTTATTTTCAAGAGGAATAAGATAACACATATCTCATTTTAACATGAATCAATCTCGGTGAATAATGATTCAAGGATTATATCGGTGTTTTCATATGAATGATAGAAAATCATACTCTTTCTGGTTTAAAATGTCTTAACTAGGAATAATAAAAGTATCAAGGGGGGATTTTCAATTGGTATCTATGTGAAAATCATAGGGGGAATCTTGTGAATAATAATACAATGAATAATTCAAAAAAAAATCTTATCCTGGAAGATTATTTTTGTAGATGAAGTTTGTAATGTAAAAAACATGATATATGAATGAATATTTAGAAGGAAAAGTTACCAATGTTATAAAAATGTAGAGGATCAAAAATAAACCCATGAAAATCCATTTAATGATTTTAAAAAGACTATGGTAGAAAAAAATTATTCATCACTGAGAGGACGTAAAAGAGTAAGTTACTCAAATAATTGATTCTTAAAATGAAATGAAGAGCTGAATATAATATTACCATGAAGATATTGTAAATAAATAATGGATCATATAATGATCTGAATCATAGTATTAATGATATTTTTTAAAAAAAAATTGTTACTCCTTATTGCCTATTACTTTTTCTGGGTTGAACTAACAATACATTGGCTTGAAGGAGATGTTTTATGGTATCCCATCTGGATTAGATGATCTTATTATACTTCATGGTGTTTACTATCTTCTATGAAATGGAATAAATATGTTCTAATCTTTTGGGAACAATTTTATGACACATTAGTTATATACTGACACATTCATCCCTAATTCATAATTTTATTATATTATCAATTATGGGGGGAGTGTTTTATTGATTTATAAGTGAGGAAATGTGGGAGATGTTGTATTAAACCATAAATTTTTGATATGTTTGTTAATGTTAGTGAATGATCATTTATATCATTTCATATCACCACATAAAAGAAGACTAGGGAAGTGATTATTTAAATTAAGTGAGGACCATGCAATGTTTTATGTTTTCATGATTAATTTGAAGATTATAAATGGTTTATTTGATTGATATCTAAGAAAAAATATAATAAAATTTATTTTTCATGATTTTTTAAAATAAATAGATTTGTGTTTGGATTCAAAATATTATTATTATGAATTTCATAGTGGAATATCTGGAAAACACTCTGGATATGACTAATAATTAAAACAATAAGCCACCCACAATTTTGTATGTTACTTCATTGACCCCAACTATTGTGTGGAAAAACATCATCCATTTAGGTGTTCTATCTCGCATACCAAGTGTGGTAGTAGTAGAGAGGTCATTACCACGTGTAAGGTGGAGCGGGGAAACACACATGCTCATGCATTGGGGCTATGTATAAGCTCCGTGAGGAGTACCAGTGATCATAGTCCACAATGGAATGTGGATTATAGTGTGAAGGGTGTAAATATACCATTATAATATCAAATTATGAGAATTTACTTATTTTTTAATAATCTAATGTGTTGATTCATTGAGTATGTGATGTTGGATTCATGCGGTGTGAACAATGTTCATCCATATTAAATAAAGGTGATCTTTTTGGGAGCTATTGGATTTATTTATCATGGCCATCTCAACAAGGGGGTAGTGAATTCTTATTTATTACATTCCTTATGGTCATCAATGGTCATTTATTCCACTATTTTCAAGCCATAAACATCATGGGAAAGGCCATGACTTGTTTATAATGACCATGATGATCTCATAAGATTCAGGTATGATATAAATAAGGTATGAATAAAACTTCATGATTAATTAATGAAAATTTAATGAAGATGAACCATGATCAATAACCATATGTGTTTTTTGTAGATAAATGAATAGAATACTGATAATATCAGATTCCATTTGATGTTTAATTTATAAGATGAGTTATGGATGATTACAATTCTATGAAAATCATAAAACCTGAACACCTTGAGTATTTGATATAACATACATACATAGAGTGTGATTTATATTTTTATACTCTATGAAGAATAAAATTTGCAGATAATGAAAATAGTTTTAAAATGGATATATATTAGATATGTAGAAACATTAATGGAGGTGGATATCCTCAGCCTATAATCTATACATGGAGAAGAAAAGAAATACCCAACATAAATTATTTGTATTTATTTTCAGAAGATGATTGGATATAGCAAGATATAAATGAACTCATTCGTGGGTGATTTATGATTGATGAATATTGGTTTGAAGAAAAATGAGATCATGTTTTTGGGAATTTATTTTGGTTTCATTTATGAAGACAATAGGTTAATTTTTTGTGTCATAAAATTAAGTATTATATTGCAATCCTCAGGTATTTGATATACAGTGAATTCTTAATAGAAATTCCCAACCCATTATTCATGAATTTGGTAATTATCTTAAAATTAATAAAGCATGGTTCAATGGGGGTATTTCTTAATCAATTTAAAATAATAATACTAATTTATTTATTATTATATAAAGGAATAAAATAATAAATTATTTTATTTATAAAAAACATTTAATTAAGGATTTAAATGGATAATTTAAAACATGCAATTTTATTAAGTCTCACATGTACCACATTTGGATAAAATATATGTTCATATAGCGTTTGAGAAATAATGGCACTCCTTGAATCCCCTATGAATGGAGAATTTTGAGATTAAAATAATTCAATGTAATCCATGAAGAAGTTGATTTCATCTACCGAAGAAATTGATGAGAATCCAGAAAGTGTAAAACCTAAAAGAAATATCAAGAGAACATATTATGATCCTGTTAAGGAGGAACACAAGAATGTTTGATTTATAAATTTTGAGGAGGAATATGAAGAATCCTTCTATAGTGTAGTAATCCTTGAAGAATTATGAAGCCTTCTCGTAAGAGCCATAAGAAGAAGTAGTAGCTTAGTTAGTGATAGAGAAAGAATCCTTTTGGATGGAGTCAATAGATAATAGTGTCTCTTAGATAGGATCAGAGCTAATGTATTCTAGATGGAGTTGAAATAAATTTAAATCACATGTTTTATAGTGACCATTATAATGGATAATCCATATTATTGAGAATATCCAATATGTGAAGGTTTTTGGCTTGTCAGGTGATCTTTGTAAAATTCATGTGTTCTACCCTCTCTCATATAATGTTTTCATATGAAGTCAGACTATGAGATAAAACTATGTTGATCAAGAACACTAACCAGTTAAAGTTGTTAAATTATAAAGATAATAATTTTTAATAAGAAAACCACTAATTCACCCCCCTCTCAATGGTGAATCTAGACATGGGAATTTCAGAAGTCAAGATTAAATTGATAGTATTTTTCCACAAAATTTTATAAGGTACGATTTTTGTATTTTTGTAATAAATTGTTTAATTAAAGACATCTTTGAAAAATAATTATTGATTTTATCATTTCTTTGGCATTAAATGATCCTAATATTATTTGATAAGGGAAGGATTTGTTTGTCTTTTTGGAAATAGCTTCTTTGGAAATAATTTGTGAAAAAATAAATTAATTGTATTTTTTCTCTATGAAATTATATTCTTTTTGTGAATGAATGGTAACCTTTTTTTGTTTAGAATACAGAAGGGGTTTCATGAGGCTTTAAATGTTTCAAGTGTTTCCATTGATAATGATATTTTCATGGGGTTAATGATGTGATATTTAATGCAATGATGTTAAGGATTGAATCGACCCTAATATAATCGGCTAATGCTAGGATTTACCATTATTTTTTTGTATGTTGTTATTCTTGATTTATGCTTGATATTTGGTTGATATTTATATAATCAGGTTTCAATAAAGAAAATAAGTTAAATCTAGGAACTTTGAGTGTATCTTTCATGTCGTATCATGGGATGAGTCTGAGAGTAATCAGATGATTATAAAAATAATTATGAATTAATGATAGAATATGGTTTATTCTATATTTTTCCTTATTATGAAAAGATACATAAAAATATAATAATAGAACTAATTATGCCAAGAAAACATAGTCTACAAGTATAAAATTTAAATCATGGAAAATAAAAAAGACTAATATTATTTATTGGATAATTAATCAATTACTATTATGCTCAATGCTTATATGATTTTGTTATCAATGACTTTGTAATAGTGGTCAACATTCTCATTCAATGTTATTAAAAGATTATTCTAAATATAGGGAGTTGCCAACATTATCATTGTGATCATTATTTATATAATGATTGTTTTTTAATTTCATATTCTAGCACACCCATGCTGGTAAAGATAATTATAGCTAATGAACATTGGGAGGATGATTCCTCTAAGATCCCTGATGGGGAGGAAAATATGACTAACTACCCCTTCTGGACCTACATTATTCTCTTGATAATATTAACTACTACTATGAGTGGTAGTTGTTTTCACTATATATAAGTATAGAGGGTTGTAATGGATTTTCTTATTCTACTCATATATAACATAGGATATAGTATCATAATTTTTATTTTATGTATATTGTGTATGGAAATAGATGTCATGAGATATAACACACGACGTGAATGTAGTGGTGGACCCAAAAAGTATTTTGTTACTATGTGGAGACGTGTTTGGGATGATGGGATGATATGATGGATGAAGTACATGATTTATCCTAGGTGTCATCAAGAAGAATTACTTCTGCCCAGGTGTCTTGAGGCTAGAATTTAGAGTGAGATGTCCAAGGAAATGTAACAATTGGGAAGAGAAACAAACCAATTATAAAATAATTTTTGGTTACCCTTGTTATATATATTTTTTATTTATTATTTCATTTATTTTCTGCAATTCATCTGAATGATCCATTGTTCGTATGAGTAAATAATAATTTTTCAGGTGATGGGGTTTTTTCATTTTTTTTACTCAATGGGATTTCATATATTTCATTCAAAATTTTAATGAGAGGTTTTAGGGAGCATGCTTGTTTCATTTTGCTCAATCATGGCTGGTTGGAGACCAAGTTTGAAATTTATTGTTTGAGTAGTTTTCCATTGTTTTTTGAATTTCTTGTTCACTAATGAATAATTTTTATATTGTATTGAATTATATTAGTTATATTCCATTAAATTAATATCATTTACTAATATTTCTCAATTTTTTATCAAAAAGATTTGTTTTTATATGTTTTCTCTGCTTATTCTTATATGTTAAGGGGTAATTTCTCCCATATGGGTGTTTGTAATAACATTAGTCAGGTTTTTTTAACTCATTGCCCATTAAAGCCATGATTTGTGAATTATTACCTGCCTTCTGTCAGTTTTTACCCATTCGATGTACCTTTATGGGCAGGGGTCATGATATAGTGGTATCAGAGATAATGAATGAGAGATAGGGTGATGTATAGAGCTATTCACTAGTGAGGAGTCATGGGTTTGTATAGAAATATGTCTACTGGGATTATTATACACAATAAATATTGGAAAGCACATATGTCATGGGATTTTAGGTGCCCTTATGTTCTGACAGGAGTATATTCATGTATTGACCCATAATTTTTGAAATATAATTTCCAATATAAATATTATAATATTTACCAATGACTTAAAAAACACCTAATATATACGATGAAACAAGTATAAAATTAATATATTAATATTCATGTTACATTTAGTGAATAAATATATTTATAATAATTGAATTTTTATAAATTTTAAAAATAGAAAATAAGATTACAATAAAAGAAAAAATTGGATATATTTGATTCTCTAGAATAATCACACACATGAACAACACTATAAAAATGATCCCAAACTTTAGTAATAGAATGCTCATATTTATAATGAAAATATTCAACCTTGAGATAAAAAATAATTAATTTGGGAATGATTAAAATATGATCTAATTTTAGGATTTATAGAACCCATATGACTATTACAAGTCATACCATTTGAAAAGAAATTTTAACATTGGAATAGTAACCTAAGAATTAGAATAGTTAGATGACCATAATAAATAGTAAAACAATATTTTGATTTATATCCTCACAAATGAATTTGTAAAATAATAACAAGGCATATTATTAAATTAATATACAATAATTTTATTTTATGGTTTGTATAAAAAAAAATTAAATGATATAATTATGATTTTTAATTTTTAAAAAATATAATTGTTTTAATTTCACTTTTATAATTATTAAAATTATTTTTAAAAAAAATCATAAAATTTATTGATATGTTTTTAATATGTTGTATTTTAATAATATCATGATTTTTTGACACAGTAAATAATGTTTCAAAGGCTTATAAAGTGATGATAATATTAAAAAATTTATTCTTTAATAAATTAGGTATTTATGTAAAAAATTATAAATACCATATGTATTAAATTATTTTCCTTAAATATACTGTATTTTTGAAATATACATGCCAGAAAATGATTAGGGTGGATTTTCTAATTTTTTATAAATAGGTGTATTTATAGTGAATAATGAAATAATTTAAAATATGTTATTTATAATTATATGCTAAATACCTAAATTAATGGGACATTATTGATGAATTGACAAATTCTTTATAACTCAAATGCACCATTTATTGTGTATTGTCACAATAATCAATGCCATTTGTAGTCTTCGGTCAAAATAATAAACAAATTGATATTATAATAAAAAAAACCCCTCTCCTCCCTTTTGAAATATCACTTCTCACCACACCTTCTCCACAAAAATTATAAGACATGGGGATGTAAAATTCTATATACAATTCCCATATAAATTATATCCCTCTTTCCCTAGTTTTTTTTGCCTCACCAGAAGACAAGTTTCAGATTCTTTTATGAGAATTTCATGTTGAAGACATTGAAAATGTAAAATTATAATAAAAAAATCTTTTGAAAGTATTTAGTTCATTTATCCCCTACCCACATCTACTATATATCATAACATAATAAATATGTTATTATAAATATAATAGAATTTTTATAATGAGATATCTATCTTATAAACTGCCATATTAATTTTTGAAAGTCAAATGTTGTTTACAATGTGGTTGGTCCCCTAATTCTAAGAAAAACATATTTCTTTTCTCCACCCCCATTGAGCCTAGTTATAGAAAAACTATTATGGTAATGTTAGATTATAATAATTATATAATAGATTCTTTTAGGTTCTATAATGTTCCAAAAATCATTTAATTAAATAAAAGGAATCCAATTTGTGTCAATTTGTAAAATAGATTTAATGAACTAATCTCATAACATTAACATTTTTAAAAAGATAATCATATAAAAATAATTATAGAAATGGATGTTTGTGACCAATTAAATCTTTGTAATAATATTAATAGAATTCAGTTTCACCCTTTTAGTTTTGTTCTAGTTTGACAAGAATATTAATCCACATTATATCCAATCATGGAACCATAAGACGAACAATCTCAGAATAAATAAATTTAACATTATATGTCATCGATATAGATATAAATGAATATATAAATTTTTTTGAAATTCAAATATAGATATAATGGTTCTATGTTATGTGATTAAGGAATTTAATTTTATTATTAAATATATTTCGTGCAAGGGTCAAATTGTTCTATAACAGAAGGTAAGGGATAACTCATAACCACTATTTTTTGGTTGGTTATGACCTTTATCCCTCAAAATCACATAATGTATATTTTTCGTATTATATAATGAATCTATATTCAGTATATATTTTTATTACACATTAAAAATGATTTTCCCCTTATTTTGAGGGTGTAATACATTCATTATATTCCCATTAACAAGGTAAGTTTATGAAACTCATTATATTACAAGGAAAATTCATATGATTATACCTTATGATTGATTTCCTTTTACAGAACATATAAATATTTACATGAATGATTGGATTACCTAGATAGTTCTATAATTAATTGCGTAATATTTTTATTTTATTAGGCACTATGTATGGGTTTAAGACATATACATAATCGAGGATGGGACTCCTTCTACCATGTGATGTTGTCTTGACAATTATCCATGACATATTATTATGTCATATTATATGTTTCTACCACATTCCTATTTTTAATGATCATATGATTCAATGTTATTTATGTTATTCCTCAATGAGATTGTTCATGGTCCATGTCTTCTATGTCATCATTTCATTCCTTCTCCATCATATGCTATGATTCAGTTCCATGTTTGTTCCCTAACTAGGATTTATAGATCAGTCGGTTTTTATGAATTCCTTATGTTAGCATATGATGTATTTGGATGTTGTTAAGGATAATAAAATAAATTAGATGTGTTTTAGTTTTTTTTGGAATTATAACCCACTTCTTCTAATGAAACGTTTCAATAATAATTTGGATTTTATTTTCTAGCTATTTTTGTTTATAATCATTTAATGGTATATCTAAGTGGATTGGGATTCTACAGTTGATATCATAAGAATGCTTACTAATTTTTGGGTATTAATAATATAATTCTTTAGTGATCACCACAGTACTATGACTAAGGATAAATCTATGTTTAGTAAACTATATAGAAATTTTGGAAATGTAAAGATTTATTTGTTTCCCAATAATTAAATCCTTGTTAGTATACATTATGTAGATATTACTCTGGAAGAATTATTCTTAAGGGTAATAACACCAAAATGGTGAATATTATATTAACATGATCATTTCATAAAGCATGATAAAGAGTTATTTTGGTAATCCTGGGTTGTGACATTAAGGTGAAATGCTTTGCAAAACTGAAAGGATCTATATGATATATTTTATTGTATTTGAAAAGATTATTCGGTTTTAAAAACAAAGAAGAAAATTAACATAGATATCCTTATTGAGAATTAGGAACACATATATTAGGATTTATTCTTCATTTATATTTTCTCACTTTAATGTTCATGGTTTCCCTATATAATAATTATCACCCATAGGTTCATTTTTGATAAAGTAAATGTCTTGAACAAGAATCAAATAATGAAATAGGAAATCATAATGTTCTCAAAAGCTCAAATTTCATATGTGTTTAATGTTTTAGATGTTATTTTATATTCTTCACATTTATTATAACTATTTAGACACCCCCTCCGAACATAGGGGTTGTGCAATATTTTAGAAACAAAATGGATAAATTATTTCATACCAAGTACATAACATCTCCCTAATCAATACTTTTTAACTAAACATACCAAATAAACTTTTTTTACATCCTTTAGTATAGTATTATCCCATGTTTTATATATATTTCATATAATTATAATAATCCAAAATCAACTCTTGTAACAACCCGATATTTTATGATAAGAATTATTTTTAATTTGGTTGATGTCATGTGTTTTATGCTACAACAAGATTATCTAGTGCAATACGCAACACTATTCTTAGATTGTGTTACACAGAATTTCAAGTTCGTTTGATAATAGTCATTCTACACAACATTGAGTATATATATATTCAATGTATAAATGAAAAATGGTTGGATTATGTTATAATGAAACAACAAAGGAGTCTTCCATAACACGCAACCCTGACATGGCTTGGATTACACGCAATCATGACCTTTCTTGATAGCGTGTGTTGTACGCAATACCGGGTATTACTAAACAACAATATATTATTAAAATATTATTAGAACTAGCTGTTATGAATATTAATATCCAATTTTTTAAATTTTATAAATTTTAACTTTCAAAATGGACTTCCTTTTTGGATTCGGAATATCAAAATTAGCCTAGGGTAAAATTTTGGTATTTTTCTGAAAACATTAAATTTTGATGAATAGTGAAAACACTGGGTTACTATTTAAAAACTAACTTTTTATTTAAATAATTATTTATTTTATTTTATTTCATTTTAGGTCAAAATTGATACATAATACCTCTATAAGTTCAATGTAATTCATTGAAGTCATTTTATAATAATTTTAGATATATAACAATTTTATTGAACTTTTCACCGTATTTTACCCACCTCCTAGGAGAATTTGCAAATTTACATAAAACAAAATTTTACTGCTTCTGTGAATGGAATTTCAAAAATCTGAGAGGCATAGTTGATGTTAGTAAGTAAAATGTGGTTCAATGAGATGAAAATAATTTTTGGTGAATAGTAACTTTTAATTTTTTTACCACGTTTAAAAGTAAATAGGGTAATTAATGGTAAAAATGATATTATTATTACCCTAACACATGTCCTAATTCTATTGGATAAGTGTAATTAGACCAAAACCAGACTTAGGAATAAAATATGACCATTTATTCCTACTTTGATTAGATTAGGTCATTTAATATTCATTTATTTAAAGAAGGGTTAAAATAGTTAAAATCAATGTTTAATAAGTAAAAAAATTTTAATATAGGATTATACATAAGATAAATTCGACTATAAATATTCAATAGAAAGATAAAAATATTTTCTACATAATGGTATTTTATTTATAATTTTTAGATATTAAATAATTTAATTTAATTATGACACAATGATGAGGCAGTAATTATCTTATTAATGAAATATTGAAATAATCGATGTTATAAATATGAAAATAAATGTAATTTGAGACTTTTTATTAATTACAATAAATTTATAGGTTAATATGACATGTTATTATTTATTTATTTAACTTTTTTGAACTAATATTTTTGTTATTATTTTCACAAAAATCAATTACCAAATAGTGTCAAAATTGACATAAAATAGTTTTTAAAACAAATATTATATTATTAATTGATATTTTATTCATAAAATCTATGGTTTGGAAAAATGACTTATATAAGGTTATATATATTAATAATAATCAACTTGGGGTTTTTTTGGCTTGTTATAGTATGTTTATTAACCTTATAGTGTACGAAAACAAAAAGACACGGTAAAAATAAAATTATTTAACTTAAAGTTAAATCTACATGATAAATTTAAAATAAACCCTAAACTTGTCTAAATTCTATATTATGAAATTATTTTGAACCTTCCCCATCTTAGATTTGAAATAAATAAATTTTGAGATGTTAAAAACTTAATATGACTTTATAATAAAATAATATTTTTAGTTTTTTCAATGGTGCCCCTCTCCTCCCTTATAAAAGGGCACCTCCTTCATCATTTCCTCACACCACTTTGAGCCTTCATGTCGGGCCAAACCCTGACAAATTATCTTCTCCACTTCCCTAGAAACATCTTATAGGTCCTGGTCTTATTCAAAGTCCAATTTTAGTGCCCTAAGAGGAGGTCCTAAAGAGGCGATTCATAGAAGAGGTAATGTCTGTTACTGATTCTTTCAACTTTATTTCTTCTTCGACTTCTTCTTCTTTAGTTATTTCATTATGAAGTAATAACATAAGTATCACTCAGATAATGATCTTTTATTATACATATGAAACAACCCCATTTCACCTTCTATCCATCTTACGGAAAACAAAATCATTGTGTGTGCGTACGTACGGAATACGGTCTCCACGCCGTGGTGTAATCTGTTTTTCCACCAACACCTTACATGGATGGGTAAAATGGTGTAAAGAATATATATATATTGTTATTATAACATCATAATGATTCTGATATATTATACCATCCACTCCAATACTATTCAATAATTATGGGAATAATATCATCGCTCGTGCGTACGTACGGACTACCATCTCCACGACGCGATGAGAATCATTCTCTATGTTAACCATACATGGATGATCATAAAGTTTATATAATGAATAATAATTAAATATTTGAAATAATAAATATACTGGATTTATGAATATATATATATATATGTTTTAAATATATTTATTTTCATTCAATTCAATAAGGAAATGAAAATAGCGTTCATGCCTACGTACGACCTACCGTCTCCATGAACGGAGTATTTCATTCCTTTTATCGATCTATAATATACATGTATATGATGAATATATATTATATATAAATCATGTTTTTCATTCTGGAATTATGTAAATCAGGATTTAAGTAATAATATCAAGAACGACAAGTCAAAACACATACGATAAAAAAAATGATTTTACCCAAAACATTGCTTTAACATGGAATTTACAAAAGAATGGGTATTATAAAGTCATAAGTGAAATATATATGATATCATAACAGTAGATATGATTATTTAATAAGTCAATAACATTATTTAAATCATTATACAGGAGGTTCGGATCCATACGAAGCATATCGGACCTAAGGTAAGGGATAATTTTCCAAATCTCATGTTTTTTATCCGAGATTGCTTATATGTAAGTATTTACTAAGGTTATTGTTATCATCCATGTCCATGTTTTATAAAAGTGTTTTTATGTATGTATAATGTCCTTTTTACCCATTTTGACTTTTACTACATGGTATGTAAGGAATATTTCTTTTGTTTACGTTATGTGGTACTTTTTGACTTTTCCAGAAAAAGTACAGGAAAAATGTTTTTTTTAACTAATACGGCACGAACGGATTTTTACGGTTTTATACAGCCTTATTTTCAGGAAGCTTCATCAAAAATATGTCATGACTATTTTCAACAAAATCCTTTTCTTTTAAAATTGCATGGAATTTTATGAATAGAAATTTATTTTGAAGAAGAAAGGATATTTTCCTCAAGAATTCATTTCAAGTGTTTTATCAAAAACCACTTTCCATCTATGGAGACATTATTTCATATGTGTTTGTTTCGAGTATAATATCCCGATGATTTACGTGGTTTCAATTTTCTTATTATGAAATGATATCCATTTATTTTATATGGATTGTGTGATGATGGGATGATGTTTTTGAAACCCATTTTATTTATTGGGTGATTATGAATGATGTATGTTAATTTTTGGGCACAAGTAAGAATGATTTAATTATGAGATGGGTGGGACCTATATCTCCCTCCAATGCATTGGGTAATGATTTATATCTCATGAGATAGACATGGATGTAATGTTAAGTTAATCTATTTCAGTGTTACAGGACTGAAATGTGGAGTGAACTCGATTTCGAAAGGGACTTTGTCCACTAAGATGGTCTTGGCAGCAATGCCTGGGCTACTATGAAAATCATAACATGTGATGAATGGTTTCCAAAATTACATGTTATATTCCCATTTTATTTTATCATGGTTGATGTTCCATTATGATATATTCCTTAATTACTTCCAAAATTTATGTCTTTTCTCAAGATTTTGATGTTTAAATTTCCTGTTTAAGTTTTTCCTTTCAAATGTTTATGGATTTTTTTTATGTTCTATATTTGTGCCCTTACTGAGCATTTGAGCTCACCCTTTTTATTTTTTAATTTCCCTAGGAAATAAAGAATGCTTTTAGGTAAGGAAACAAAAATGGGAAGATCATTATGGGAGTTGTTGAAGATCATTCAACATGATTAGATGTTTATATTCCATGTTTCCAAAGACACTAAACTATTACGATCCTTGTGGGCCTGTTTTTGTTATGTCTTAAGTATTCCACAAAAGTAATGTAATGTCCATGTACGTCAAGCTTCAGGTCTCTACAAATCAATCCATAGAGAGATCAGTCATCATGTACCGTGTCATCCTCCGATTCTATTCACGTGTGAGAGAGAGGGTGACTCAACACTACTATAATTATCTCAATTTTGGATTTTATTTAATTATGATAAAACATATCATTTTAAAATTATTGAAATTATGGAAATAATAATTTTTGATGACAAGGAATTTGTGAGGTATTAAACATATGCGCTCATTTAATAGTTTTCTGGTTTTCTCTTAGATGATTGGTTGATTTCCCAATGGAACTTATACATGGATAGATTCCTATATCCAATACACCTTATAGAATACCCAAAAATAATTTTTAAGAACTATTTAATATATTACCATATAAAATAAATAACTATTTCATATTCTTTAGTTCCTCACCATACGGTGCATCAGTCATCTTCATAAAAAATAAGGATTGGTCAACGCACCACTTCAATGATTATCATGAGCATTACAAAATCTTACTAAAATACAAGTATCCACTTCCATATACATATGAATTATTCAATGAACTATGTGGATACATATTCTTCTACAGGGTGAAATTCAGTCATGATATATCTGATTAATGGGGAAGAAATAATATATTCCAAAGACCTCCATTTGAAAAATGTTTTCACCTTACGAGTTCAAACTGATTCCATTTGAATTTAGTAACAATTCAATAGTATTCATGGTCTTAATGAACATAGATTTTATAAATTTCTAGGAAAATTCAATGTTATTCTTTATAGGTGAAATTTTGATATAATCCTAAATCAAGGAGGATTAAGAGGATCAATTTAATGCTATGCAAATGAATTTTAAAAAGGATAGGGTATATGAAATGTGTAGTAAATTTAATTATGGATGGAGGATGTATCATTTATGGGTCATGTTATCTCTGATAAAGATACATAATTGGACCCTTAAATGAAAAAATAAATGCAAGAGTAGTCTTTAAAAATATCATTAATAGAGATTCATTGTTTTTCAGACTGGATGTGATTCACCAATGATTTTTGGGAAGCTACATACAATTATCAAACTCACTGACCAATCTAACTCAGAAGGGGAAAATAATTTTATAGACCAATATAGGTGAGGAGTGAATTTTGGAGATTAAAAATAGGCCAATCACTACACCAATACATACACTCCCAAAACATGGGTGAGTATTTTTTGATATAGAAAGATGCATTAAAGAATTTTTCAGATTGTATATTGATACAAAATAGAAATAAGATATCCTACATCTCAAGGTAGTTGAATGTTAAAGAGAATAAATTTCTCATTCATGATCTAAAGTTGGATATTGTGATCATCACATTGAAAATATGATGGCATTATCTATATAGGAATAATAAGTGTGAGATATACGTATAATAATATCATTATATATAAATTCCTACCAAAGTATCATAATATATGTTAGTGACGGTAGTAAGAGAAAATAAAGGATTATTACTAATCAATCTACTAAAATACTAGGAATGTAAATAATGTGGATGATTCCCTATATAGAAATAATACGACAACCATTCCAATAATGAGAATTGGAATGGATTTGATATTCTTAAGCATGGAAAGGATGGACATGATAATCCCTATGAATGGAACATCATCATTCCTATGTCAAATAATTTCTCAACTCTCCCATATAGAGAATATATAGGATAATCACATAGATAATGTTGAAATTCCTAATGTAGAAGAATCTATGAGAAATTGGAATCCGTATATTTTAAAATTTTTGAAAAAGGAGATATAATATTTGGGTCATGACTATGTTTACAATATATTTGTGAGATAAAGAAGTTTTTTAATGATTCAAAAATCCTGACCTTATATATCCTATATGCGATTATGAATATGTATCGATATGACCCTGAGAAATATTGGTGGGAAAATATGATTAATGGAATAATATAATATACACCAAATCTCCATTCATATCAGTAATTGATGTTTCAGAGTAACAAATATAAGGGAATGATGAATGAATTACACAATGGTTCATGGAAAAGAGGTAAAATCATTATAGAATTTTTAACATGTCAGTCAAATTAGTCCAAAGGAAATAATGATATATGGATCATGTTTGATTACATTGAAAATAATTCTCACATCATATTTATTCATGATTACTTCACAATAAATCAATATCAATGATATCAATTGGAGAAATTGGTGTGGGTTCATGGATCACAATTAACAATTAAATCAGATAGAGATATGATATTTACAACCATGTTATGGAATATTATCCAACATTAACTAAACACTAAGTTGAATTTTATTATGTCTTATAACCCAAAAATTGGTGGCCAATCTTAGAGGACTATATAAATACTTCTGTATATATTAGCATCTTTCTCAATAGACATCAATGTAGGATGGTATCGACAATACATTTTTATGAGTTTTCATACAATAACACTTTCCACTAAAGAAAAAAAATGATCCATATGAATCGAAACATTGGAAGAGATGTATAAAACTATCCTGTTGGTAGAGGATGATGAAAACAATCTAATGGAAAATTAATTGTTCTTCGAAATTTTTAAAAAAAATTAGAACATTCAGTAACAAAACAAAGAAAAAAATCCTATAAATGATATTAGATGATATTAATCACTGATAAATGTATTTTCAGTTCATATATAAGTAATTTAATCCACAAATCCCCATGGAAGAGAGTAATTATATATTGGAATAAATGATGTAAATGTTCTAGATACATTAGACCCTTTGAGAATCATGATCAAATAAATGTTGTAGCCTATTTAATGGTACTCCCACAATCCATATCTCAGGTATATGACTCATTACACATATCCCTCATAGGGAAGTACTCAACATAAACCTCATTTTTATAGAATTATAAGGTGGTAAAACAAGGAAATGTTCTATCTTATGAGGAGGTACCAATAA
Organism: Viscum album; assembly: GCA_963277665.1. Lineage (NCBI taxonomy): Eukaryota > Viridiplantae > Streptophyta > Magnoliopsida > Santalales > Viscaceae > Viscum > Viscum album. The sequence continues at coordinate 1,702,795,213 of OY728156.1, read as the reverse complement.
AGATATTTGAGACAAAGTTATAAACAATATGACTACACACCTAGACAATGTGCTATGAAGAAACCATAAGTGTGAGCTAGAAATATGGGAATGAGAGAAATAAGCAGAGTAGATGCGACCTATAATATTTTCACCATAATTTTTAACTATAAATTTTTAGGGATAAATATAATAAAGGGGTAAGAATGTAATATCTGTGAGTTTTATCTTATGAATTTATATTATTTTAAATATTTCATAATTTGTAATGACATATATATCACAAGAAAAAAATGATGATGCTGATGATAATTAATATTATATATATTTGTACATTAGCATTAGAGAATAAAAATGTCCATTAGAATTGAATATTTTATGACAGGACAAAAAAATAGATAATATGTTAACATTAATAGGAAATTTTAGATGTTCTCAATCCCCTAGAATAATCTCATCCATGAACAACACATTATTAATGAAAAAAATTATAAGTTGTAAAATATTTATTCTGGAAAATGAAAATATAAAACATGAAGATGATACATAAGTTATTGTAGAATGAATAAAATATAAGTATTTTATATGATGTATGATATCCATATGACCAACTCAAATTTTATAGTTGTAATAGTAATATGATATCTAAAATTATAATATGTCTATAAGGAATAGTAACCACACCATTAGAATGAAATCTCCACCTATAGAATTGTAAAATTACATTCATTTATATTATAGTACGATTTAATAAATGTTTTAAAAATGATAAAGGAAGTGATTTTGTTTATATAAAATATTAATGTCATAATTGAACTTTAAAATAAAAATAATGATTTCAAATTTATTTTATTTCAATAAAATAAAATAAATAAATATTTATTTTATTTTATTATAATTATATGATAATTTTATGAGATCACATGTACTATTTGAATTAGTCAAAAAAATTGAAAATAATAATAAAATTGATATTTTTATAATAAACGAGGATTTTTGGTAAACCATAAAATTACCTTGTACAGAAAAATATTTTCACAAAATGGATTTTTTTATGTATAACCATATAAAATTTGAGATGATGGATGTTTTGAATCATTCTAAAATAGATTAATTTTTAAATAGGGAAATATTGTAAAAGATAGTATTTAACATTATAAGATAAATGATTGAATTTTTTAGTTGTGTATGACATAATAACCAATTATTTTGTACTCACATAGACCATTTATTAAAAAAAGTAACGAGAATAAATAGTTTTCTTATTCTTGAAATAAAATTTAAACTGTTGGTTATCATATTAAAAAACACTCTAGTCCTCCCCTTATAACTACCACACCTCACCACCCATTCTCATAAAACCTTTTATGACTTGTGTCATTTAAATTTCTATCAAAAATTCATTCCAAACCCTCTCCCCTATAACATAGTTCTTCTTAATGTGCTTTTATGGGGGTCACAATTTGAGACGAAAAATTCTAAAATTTTATCTTTTAAAATTCCAATCTTCATCTACCTCCCCTACCTACATAAGAAAAAATAACATAATGGATATAATATTACAAATATAATGAAATTTTATTTTTATATATTTATATCCATCTTATACCATCCATTATTTCATTTCTCAAAGAAAAATAGTGTTTAAAATATGATTGTTTCACAGCCTCTATGAACAATGTACGTTATTTTTCTCAACCATCTTCTAGGTACATAATAGAAAAAAATATTTCTGTTAATGATGGTTATAATAATTATATTATAAATTATTTCAATTAATATAATTTTTCAATAATCCTTGAATTAATTAAAATGAATTTAGTTCTTGTCAGTCGATAAAATGGTCTAAATGAACTAATAATAGAATGTTTACCTTTTTACTAAGTCAATCAACCTAATTGAGAAGAAGGATAATTTTTGTCATTTTAATAATATGGAGGATATTAATTCCATTTTTTACTTGCATTTCTATCTATCTATTTGACTAAAACATCAATAATTATCAACATGTGACCCGACCTCGGATCAATGAAACAATCTCTATCATAACAATGAAATTGAACATTTTATATCATTGTAATAGTTATAAATGAACATAATAAAATTACAGTAAAATATATATATATATATGTAATACAATATAAATTAAGTAATTACTTAATCTAATTTAGTTATTCAGGAGACTATGTGAAATTGTAGAATGGTTTTGAAACATGTGGTAAAAGATCACCCTAGAACACCATTTTTCATTGACTATTGACCATTCTCTCTAAAACTCACATTATCAATATTTTTTATTTTATGGAAAGATTTTAAATTTCTTATATATTTATATTAAATATATAACTTTCTAATTACTCTTTCCTTTGAATGAATATTTCATGATTTATGTTCCCCTTAATGAGGAATGTTTGTGAAGACCATTTATTTCCAAGGGTAATTTCTATATTTATGGATTATGAACAATTTCGATTTTCTAAACTGATAATCCTAATTTTCTTTTGATTGTTTCTCCTAGATATTTCATCAATTCAATGAGGAATTGTTTTACTTTAGATGTTACATATGTGATTGGGGATTGAACTCAATCCATGAAGGGACTGTATCCACTATGTGATGTTATCTTGGATGTTATCCTTGAATTATTATAATTTAAAGTTATATATTAATGGCATATACCCAAGTATACATGATCTAATGAATCACAATTATTTATTTTCATCCCTTATTCAACTATTCATGAGCCTTGTCTTTTTTTTATTTTTTTTATTTCATATAACTTAATGGTGTGCTTTAATACAATATTTATTTTCATATTATGCTTTGTAACTCACCCATTTGATATATATATTATAAAGTTTATATTGTATTGTTTATTGGATATCAATGGGTTATTTGATCATACTATAGAGAATATAATAATTATGTTTTTTAGTTTCTTTCAATTTATTATAAACCATGTCTTCAAACAAAATAGGCCCCTCAATCTTTGGGTTGTATTTTATGAATATTTACATTAAAAATTATGTAATAATATAGAAAAAAGGCTTGGGCCCCTTTAATGTTACATCATAGTAGAGAATTAGGAGATGATCATAGATCATCCATTTATGCACCAGTGTTTGAAAGAGATGGACAATTGACAAAAGTTAAAAAATCAAGTATCTAATAAAGATCAAATAAAATATGTCCATATTTTAAGGTCCCTTTTTTTATATTATAGGAGTATATCTAAGTTGATTCCCAATTCGATTCATGTCATTCAGAAATTTAGGTTATAAAATTTCAATTGATAGCAAGATTATATTGATAATTCATTATGGAGGATACTCTGAGAGTTCAAGTGCCAGAGTTTAAAAAGGTATAAGGCCCCCGTTTTGGTCCGTATAAAAGAGGTTTTGTTGGAGGAGGTTGCGATAGCATTTTACCTAAATTTTTTATTAAGTATGAATTATATGTTATCGGTTATGATGATGTTGTCTATATCAGCATGATTAAAGTGGTTCTCATTCTTCCGATATTTTGAGATGTTTACAATTTTTGGGGGATGTTAATAGAAAATAATGTAGGCTGAGATTCATTTTTTGACCCAAAGAGGGGATTAATTATAGTCAGTGATGTTGTCCCTATATTCTGATATTTCTAAGATCGTACCATGATGTGTGGTGACACCATTGAATTCATTTTTGGTTCCTCAAACAATTCAATCATTATCCTCTTTATTTTTTTGAAATGGTTTTTCATTAATATTTTATATATAAACCTCAATATCATGTTTATGGAAAATTCATCATTCACATGATGGAAATTGAGGTACTAAATACATGATTAATTATCAATTATATCAATTAATCCATTGAGTTCCCAATGAATAGATACCTCTATCACATAGGGTCTTTATAAATCATTTATTCAAATAAGTGTTGATATAAAGATGTTATAGAGACCCTATAATTTTAAATATTCCATTACTTGATTTAAAGAATAATTATACATCAGAGTACGATCCCAGGATCGTAAAGACTAGTGTCTTGGATGACTACGTACATAAAACTGAACTCATAAAACTAAAAAAAATTCTTTATTTAATATTCATAAATAGATCCAAACATCATTTCATCCCATATATCTAGATAGGTTATCCTGGGGATAACATGAAATTAGGGATGAGTTAAAAACCTAGTATGTAAAAATATTAGAATAAGACTGTAGCACAAAGGTTAGAGATCATGACAGAAAGATATAAAATTGAATACGGAATCCTAAAATATAAACCCAGGTTCATCTAAACATGTATTCATAGTAACATTGATGTAACATAAATCATGAATTTTTCATAACTCAATGCTCATTTCACATAGAGGATCACATGTCAAGGTTAGCCACCAAGACCATCACATATAGTAGGAAGAGTTAAGGAAAGAATCTAAGACTATTGAACATAACATCTTGTGAGAATAATCTTTAAACAATGAATTAGATAGCTATAGGGTGAACCTATCTTCACATGTTTAGGAATATGATTTCCACATATATAATCATACATAATCAATCATATATAAGCATGAGGGAACCCATGCAGAGAAAAGGGTATCACAATCATGTCATAAATCATAATTAATCGGTGTATCATAAAAGCGTCCATTAGAGAAATAATTAAAACATTAATGAAATCTAATAGGTATATTTCATGGTATGTGATGTCCAACAGAAGTCACAACATATAAGAAGAGTATTTAGGAAATTATTAGCGTTAAAATATATTAGAGTGAGTTTAACAAAAATACTAAAGAGAATTTAAAATCAAATTGGGAACAATCATTTATATAAAATTACATGTGAAAGTAGATGATTTTATAATAAAAATACTGAATTTTAAAAAAAATGGTTTCCTTAAACAACTGGTAGAGTGAACTTGAAATTATGTAAAAAATTTGAATGTTCCCTTTAAACGAGTTTGCTTATTATGTAGTATCAACGAGGGAATCACATAAAATAATATTTACCCATGAAAGAGAATGAGTTATAGATATTGAAACATGTATTTGGATAATATAAACAGTATGTAAAAGTTTTACATAAATATAAAATACAACATCATTTGGGTAAAAATAATGATAGAGTGATATGAAAATATTAAGGTGGTTCGAGTAGAATCCCTTACAGAATATTGCCATGGTATTAGGTGTACATAGATTCTATTAATGAGAGATAGATGAATTTATCATGATTTATACATAATGAGGGAAGTGTGATGAAGGTGTGAAATAATACCCCATCATTAGGAATTATTCATAAAATGGAATAACATAGAGGAGATTCATGAATAAATGTGAGAAAGAGAGGATCCCTAACATTAATTCTGATGGTGTTCTCCACATGATATTAATGATTTGAATAATCAAATATGGATAATTAATTAATAATTCTAGAACATAATTTACATATAAATTATTTTTTATAACCATATTTATTTCATTCATAACCTTTTTGATTGGTTTTGAACTTCAATATTTTTGATCGGATCTGTTTGTTTCCGTTGTTTTAATGATCAGTTTAAATATATTAATTTTCAGATAAACATGTATGATGATAATGGTTGTATAGAATTGATGTTTTATTTTATTATTCAACTTATAGATTGTTACATTGTTGAAAAATTTATTTGGTTATTTTGTGTGAATGTGCATCATTATATAAATCATTAATGATGAATGCTTGGATTGATTTGCTGATTTCTCTCACAATTAATTTGTTTTTCATTTTTATTTTTAATCATCTGTGAATAAGGACTATAAAACATTAAATATGTTATAATACACATATAATAGTATTTTTAACCCCTAAAAATTGTTTTGTTAATATAATTGATGATGGTAGATGATATTTAAAACCCATCTTCCTTGAATGTGGTAAATTAACACATCTCGGGTGGTGTCTTTACTACTATTATAAAAGAAGATTGAAGGATAAATGATAATAACATATTCATTTATCATAACAAATTTACATTACATTTAAGGTACTCGAGTTGTTATAACATTTATATGAGGAGTGGTAAGTATAGAAAAGAAAACAAATGAGATTGAAAAGAAAGTAAAAGAATTGAATAGTGCAATTTACCTATTGAATTAACCTTCCTTAAGAACCTCTTATGGGAATATAATTTGTTCATTTTAGGATACCTAGGGAATCTTGACGTGGAGAACAATCTAGTAATGAGATTTGGGTATAATTTTTTTATAGATTGTTGCTTGAGAGGTGTGAAGTAAGGATGGTGTGAGGAGTTGTATTTATAGTGGAGGGGAGAGGGGTTTTGTCAATATAATATAAATTAATTTATTATTTATCCAAAAGAGAACAAATAGTGATGATTACATGACTAAGAATAGTAATAATTGTAGGTGAGTTCAATATTTGGGTACTTACGTCAATCTTGATGTCCGGAATAGTGTATTTCAATTATAATGTATTTATATGATAATTTAATGTATTTTACTATTTATAAAAAATTTATGTATTTCAGAAAAATGCCAAAAATTCTCCTTAAACTTTTATTGATGTGTAGAATCTGAAAATGGACCCCGTTTTTTTTTATAAAAAAATCTAAATATGATAATTTTATTTTTATTTAAATTCATAATTCACATGGAAAATGAAAAATTTAAAATATAAATTTATATTATACTGATATAAAAAATTAGAAAAGGTCTTATAAAATTATCTTCAAATAATAATATATAAAAATATTAATTAATTAATACATTTCATGAAAATAAATTTGCATTTATGTTATTAAATTATTCATAATATTGAATTCAATATTCAGGACTTATAAAAATTCAAACACTTTATTAAAAATTATTAAAATATTAATTTAATTATACTATGATATAATTATACCATACTCCCAATTTTAAAAAAGATAAATTTTATTTAAACATTAACATGAGAGTTCACTTTTACATTGTTCAGAATACTATTAATAAAGGTCACATTAATATTCCAACGGTCAAATAACAATTTTATTGGAATTTGTTCCTTAACTTTTAGAGATTTCTTTTATTTAACATATTATTCATTTATATGGTTTGTATTATGTTTTATAAGTTATATTTTGTGATTATAGTATAATAAAAATTTATAAGAAAGGAATTTCACTCAAAAATCATTGGATCATTACATTATTCTCTCGTTATGAAATTTCACACTCAAAATTATGCATTACATTCTATGCCTTAAATAGGTGGGGGAAATTTTCTTTAATTTCATCCTCCAGTTCCCATGTTGCCTATCCTTACTTATGGTTATTCCATAGTTTGTTGACCATGTTTGAGGTATTGTTATGTAGAACATTATCTCTCTGATCCATGATCTTCACTGGCTGCTACTCATATGAAAGATCATTCTCCAATTGTACCACCCTTGAAGAGTGTATATGTGAAGGGTATGGTATGTACTGTCATAAGAGGGATACATGAAAGAAATCATGTACTTTGGATATTGTAGGTGGAAGTTCCAGTCGATAAGCCACAATGCTAACATGATTAAGGATCTTTAATGGTTTGATGTACCTAGGAGTTAACATTTCATTCTTCCTAAATCTTATTAACTTCATACATCAAGATATGAGGAGAAATACCATATATCCAACATTGAAATCAAGGTCTCTTCAATTATTTTCTACATTTCTCTTTTCCCGACATTTGGGATACCTTGAGGTGCTACTGAATATTTTTTACTTTCTCCATCATGCCATTTACCATTTTAGGTCCCATCAGCTTACTCTCATGGACTACATCCAAACCTGATGGGGTTCTTCACCTTTTCCCATAAAAGGCGTCATATGGTGCCATTTGGATGTGGGAGTGGAAACTATTATTGTAGGAGAATTAGACCAGTCGAAGAGGATGGTCCCATCCGCCATTGAAGTACATATAGAATTATCTCATCGTATCTTCTAGTGACTAAATAGTACACATAGATTGGTCATAGATTTGAGAATTATTGTCCATACTGAAGATCAGTTCAATGCTTGGATCATGATGGAGACATTTCCTAAAAATCAAGGTGAATCTCAGATCTTAATCGGATATAATAGATAGTGGTACTCCATGAAAATCTATGACCTCTTTGATATATTTTTGTTAATGTTTATCCAATGAAAAGTCATCTCAAATTGTAATAAAGTGATTTTACTTTTTATGATGATCATCAATGACGCATATATCATGGTTTCCTATTGATTTCCTTGGAATTATAATGACAAATTCCATGGTAATTTTCTCCCACATCCATATTTGTATGGGTATTGGTTTCATAATGCCCTTATAATTTTTGTTTTCATTATTTAATTGTTTACATACTAGGAACCTTGATGTATATTCCCCAATATCTTTCTTCATATTGTCCCAAAAAAATGTTCTTTAAGATATCTCGATACATTATTGTGCTCAATAGATTAATAGAGAAGGTTTAACTATGTGTGTCATTCATAAGATCATTTTTTATCTCTAGATCAGATGGTAAACAAAATCCTGACCCAAATCTTACAAGTCCAAAATCATCAATCACAAATTCATACGATTTCTCTTTTTCAATTGCTTCCAACATTTTCTGAATTTCCTCATAATTTCTAAAGCATCCATTATTTTTCCATGAGGGATGGTTGAGAAATCATTTTAGAAAGGATTGGTGATTTTCCTCCATAAATGATTCCCACTTCCTTCATCTACAAATATAAGAAGATTGGATCCATTTAAATTATTATTATTTACAAAGATGCAAACTCCTTTCTACACATAGCATATGTCACCTTGTTTTAATTATCGGGATGGTTGTGGATTGGTCAGTCATCATCCATGATGATATCTACCCATATTCACTGCCTCAAATTAAAAACTTTTTGTGTGAAAATATATTTTCAACTCTGGTGACTAGTATATATCTCACAATTCTCCCTAAAGAGATAATTCCACCATATTTCTAATTCAAATATCATAGCAGTCGATGCTATATCATACATAGGATAGTTTTTCTCATAGATTTGTTTTACATCCTTGAGGCATATGTTATCACTTTAACATTTTTAATCATCACATATCTAATCACTTCATTTAAGAATCACTATACATCCCAAATAGTTATCCTCTTGTTGGTAGTGTGACTAATGGCGTAGTGAGAATCATCTTTTTCAACACCTTAAATTAGACTTCACATTCCAGAGTCAAGTAAAACTTAACTCCCTTCCTTGTGAGAAAGGTCATTGGGATTTAATATTTTGAATAGTTCTTTAAAAATCATCAATAATACAATGCTATTCACATAAAGCTACATATCTCCGTTAATTATATAGGCATGGGCCCCTCTTCAATCACTTTTTTCAATGAAGGGTCCACAAATATCACTTTTTTGGTGATTAAATTTCCCATGAATGATACTTCCACTGTCCAAGACTCACATTTACTAAATGTTTCATAAAAAATTTCCTTTCATTATGTCATTAACAAAGTATTCAAATATTCATTTTGTTACTCCTTTCTCATGAAATATATTAGAATATCATCGATAAAGACTATAAAAAATTTGTTGAGGTAATCTCTAGTGAACCTATTCACTAAATTAATGAAAATTTATAGAGAATTAGTGAGTCGGAAGGTAATGACTATGTACTCAAAGATTCCATACCTCATTATAATGGAAGTCTTGGGAATATCTTCCCTATTCACTTTAAGTGGTTATATATTGACTAAAGGTCACCTTAGAAAAATTATTTACCCCACAAAGCTAATAGATTAATTCATCTATCCATGGTAAGAGATAATTATTCTTTATGATGATTTTACTGATCTAATGATAGTCAATGTACATGCGCATTGATCCATCCTTCTTATTAAAATTTAGGACTGGCACACCCCATAGTTGTGTTCAACCATAATAATGGTTTCATGACCATAATTAAAGATTGTAAAATAAATTTAAAAACCATCGTCCTTGAATATGGTAAATTATCTCATCCCAGAATGTGTCTTTACAATTAGTATAAAGTAGATTAAAGAGAGATATTAATAAATTCCTCCATTATCATAAAAAATTCTAGTACATGTAAGGTAATGGAGTAGACATAAAAAATTTATGAGGAGAGGTAAGGATAAGAATGAATACAAATAAATATGAAAAGAAAGTAAATTGATTGGAAATAGTAATTTACCTCTTGAATTAACCTTCCTTAATATCCTACTAATGGATGATAATTTGTTCTTATGTGGATACAAAGGGCTTCTGGACATGGGGAATGAGCTAATGAAGTTATTTGGTTTTAATTTTGGATGAGGCATGATGCTTGAGTGGGGTGATGTAATGAGGGGGTGATGATTGATATTTATAGTCGAGGGGAGATGGGTTTTCTCATTATTATTTCGATTAATTTATTATTTATCCAAAGAAAAAATGACAACAATTATATGACTAAGAGTAGTAATAAGTTCATGTCAGCTAGATATTTGGGGGATTACATCACTTGTGATGTTAGGAATACTAGATTTAAATTATAATGTATTTATTCAGTAAATTAATGTATTTTACTAGTAATAAAAAATTCAAGTATTTCAAACCCCCCCCCCCCAAAAGTCAACAAAACAATTTCTTAATGTGTAGAATCCAGTAATTAACTCTATTTTTCAAAAATAATTAGATATAAATGATTAATTTAATTTTTAAATAAATACATACTTTACTTGAAAATTAAAATTTTTAAAGTTTTAATTGATCTTATAATGCAATAAAAAAATTCATAAGCTCCTACAAAATTATCATAAAATAATAAGATATAAAAATAATAATTTATGAATACATTTTGTTAAAAAAATTCATTTAAATTATAAAATTAAACCTAAAATTGTAATTACACATTCAAGAATTACAAAAATAAAAACACTTTATTAATAATTTCTAGAATATGTATTTACTTATACTATGATATAATTATACAATATAGAGATGTATAAAAGGGATAAACTTTATTTAGACATTAATTGGAGTTTTTATTATTACAATGGCCAGTTTACTATTCATAAGGGTCACATTACTAATCTAAAGGTCAAGTTACTATTACATTTTTATATGTTCTTTAACTTATAGAGATACATTTTATTTCTAATATTGTTATCTTATAAGGTTTTTATTATGTTCTATACATAATATTATTGGGTTATAATGTAATACATAATTATAAGAAAGGAATTCCATTGATAACACATTGGTTCATTACATAGGTTTCCTAGGTAAAAGTGCTTCTTTGACATTTTTTTATCTTCTTATTAGTATCTCATCAATCCATTTTTTAGTATTGGTGGGTTTTTACCATAATTTTTATCATATACTATTCTCTCAAGACCATTATGGTGGATATTTGGTTTGGGGTATTAGATTCTATTATGTATTCCTTTGTTTTTAACCAATATACTCCTACCAAATTCCAAGTGATATGGGCCATGGGTCGAGTAAGGTAAAATATAGTATGTAAACCTTTAATTTATTTATTCCTAATGTTGGATTAATACCTCTATTAGTTTTGAATTAGATAATTTTATATTGTGGGTTGTGTGTGGGGAATTATATATGATATGTCCTTGGTATAGTGTTTTTATATCGATGGAATGTATTTATCTTTTAATATTTACATATTTTATAGCCTGAAGCATATAAAGAGAGAAGAAACTCTACAATACCAGACATGTTCTATTATGACTTATTTTTAAACCTTGCGAATTATTCATTACCATCTAAATCAAATAATATCATGGGATTTTGGATGAGTTCCTTTTTTTCTGTTTATATAGCATCAATTTTTATTTTGGTGCATGTGGTGTCTATATTGATCTGGGTTCCCATCATGATTATGGAATTTTATGAATTATTTATATAGAACACATGAAATTAATTATATTCACTAATTGTAAATGTTGAATTAAAAATTTTGAATTATATCCATTGAATATTTTTTTTGAGTGCATCCATGGTAATTTATGTTTTCATAACAAATTTTGAATGAATTTTATATCCATATAATGTTGATAGTATAATCCTAATGATTTTTTTGTAATGAATCTCATATATTAATTTTTAGTAATTCAACTTTTGAATATTGTGTGTATTATTATCATTTTTCTTAAGAGCATGATATTGATGTGTTAATTAAATAAAATTTGTTTGATGAAAGAATGTAACATGCCTATGTACATTATTTAGGTTTATAATCTTGAATATTTTATAACTATTAAATAATAAATAATTCATTTCCAGTCATTCCGAGAAAATTGAGAGATTTATAGATATATGTACTATATTAATGTCATATATGAAGTGGTTTTCATTGTGTTATGAGTTTATTGATTTCAAATGTTTTTTATGGGTTATGATCATATAACCTATTTGAAATAATTTTTATTTTAAAAACTATTCTTCTATTCCTTCATATAGATTGGAAAAAATATATATATTCTCCCTCTAATGGAATTGAAAAATTCTGCATCTAACTGGAATTTACTTTCACAATATGAATGAGGTGATTACATCTTATATTCCTTAAAAATGTTTATGATTTATCCAAAATATTTCAATATGATTACAACATATGTCAATAGTCCAAAATTACAACAACCTACCTACGCTCCATTCAATGAATAACATTTTCAACAATACATTAAAAATACTAAATTTCCAATATCGCAATAGAAAACACAAATATCAGCAACAATATAATGTTATAGACCGGTCTATGATATCAATTCTATTTATATTTATCTAGGTATAAATATAATCTCACCATTCAGCTTGAATGGGAAAATTTCATCAGATATAAACATATTCTTCCTTGACAAGGATTTTATCTATCCCTCTTTTCATGAAAAAAATGGATTCCAGTAATTCATATTCATTTTTAACACATTCATGGTATACATAGAAACAAATTCATAAAATATTACATTTTACAGATAGATTATGGAATGTACAATTAAAAATAAAATACTGTAGTTACAACAATATCAATTGGTCCACCACATATCTAAGGATGGTTACCATCAATACATGACTGTTTAATTTTAAATCAACTATGATACCCAAAAAATCTCTATAACATCAGAATTAATAAATAGATTCATAATTTAATTTCTTATAATGTAAAAATCATGCATATCACTAATGGATAATGTCTCAAACATCATCTAGAAACATATTATTCATATTATTTAACAATAAATAACAATAATTAGAGGGTTTACCTCAATAATCCACATGTAATTGAATTTGGATAATCGTTTTGGACTAACCCCTTACTTATAAATTACTTCAAAATATTCTATTGAACAAAAACATTGGACCACTTCTCCCTATGAGTGTATGAAAATGACTAATATTCTCGATATGAACTAGAATACACTTCTATTGTGAGAGTCACCAACTAGTACATTTCCCTTTATTATGTTCATGAATTATGTAGTTTCTAACTAGTGATTTGTCTATGTTTTCTTTCCCCAATTCCATGTGGGTTTTTATGTGTGTACGTAGACTGGAGTTTTGTTCAGTCCTTATTTCCTTTCATTAATGTCATCTTCCAAATAAATAAACATGTTATTTAGTGAATAAAATTCATCATACATTGAGTTACTTTTATAAAATAATTATTTTTTTTTCAATAGTGGAGATTATAAAAAATTCATTATAGATATGTGAGGAATCTTCTTCCAATTTTTTCTCTTATAAATATCTTAAAATTTGGGTCTAATCTTACGTGAAACATATTTCCAATTATTCTCTAGGAATCTACTTCTAGTAAGGGAAAATCTCTCAATTCTCCACCCATTATCCCATCTGATTAATTTATAGAACAATCTAATCTAATTATTTATTCCCTACCCTCCCATGCTCGGTTAGGGTGGTATGTATGGGGTGGAGTTTGGGGTGTGGTCACGGGGTCATGTACCTGGGCTAGATATTTACCTATATTTTCATTATTGTGTCGTGTTGTGAATTCATGGTTATACCTAATTTAATGTTTTTAATCCTTATTGAAACAATACATGACTATATTACTATAATAATGACAATTATGTCTAATAGAATCATTAATTTTTTTTTGATATAATTGGATTCTGGTTATAGCAGGACTACCATTATCATTGAGCTATCTTTCTTCTTGAAACACACTCCTTGTGTGTCCAATTCGACTAAAACAAATAAAATCTAACCCCTATAATTTTATGGAGACCTATTATATCAATAATATAAGAACTATAATATATTTTTCCTTAAGCCCAATTGATATTATTCATGCTTTGCCTTGTATTTTTAATAATAATTTCATCATTTTTTATGTAATCATTATTTTAGGAAGATCCTTCTAATGATTCATTATCAAAAGAACTTGTTTAAATATACCTATAAATTCATCACATGAGAATTCCTTTCACAATATGTTTTCTCCACATGTCCCTCATCTTATTCCTTCAGTATTATCATTGTTACCTCATTTTTCTTATCCTTTTCCAAACAATATTTGAATTATTAAATCATTTATTTTATGACATCACTTTTTTCCTTTCAACATCAACATCTTATTGAAATCATCCAAGTATTCAATAAGAGAAAAATAATTCTCACCTTCAGTCTTTAGGTATCGTAATTCATTTTTGAACCCATGAGTTTAATCTTGTTGGCTTCACCAATAATGTGTAGATTTATTACATGATGACATGATTTCATTTTCACAATGCTCTGATGATATAAAATCGGAATCTTTAGATTGAGAAATAGAGTCTTATATATTTATATATATTAATAATCATATATACATATTGAATCTCATTTAGTTACTAGGTTATGAGTATCCAATTTCATAATATCCTTATTCTTTGTCTTATTCCATTTGATTTTTGAAAAAGAAAAATATTCTTTTATTGGATATACATGAACATAGTCAAATTATTTATGTACATAACATGAAACAACATGAGTTCGTTATTTTTATTGATGTGTTTCCATACATAAATGGTAGTATCATCCAAATGTGTTTAGAGAATTTCAATCAGATATTTGTTTGAATATAATGTAATGGCCCGCTAATTCCAGTTGGCTTGAGAGGAAAATGAGTCATTACAAGGCCTTAAAAAATCCCCCAGGCACCAAAGGCTAGAAATAAATGTTGAAGGGTTTAAAATTAATTGGATGATGATTTAACTATTAATTCTAAAAACAAAAACCAACAAACTATCCACAAACAACTCACAATATGAGCCATGAAATAATCTAAGGCATTTTAAATCATTCTCTTTAACACAAACCATGCACGATATGATATAGCGGAAGACAAACCAACATCAATGTAAATTGTGGAATGACAAAGAAAAAATTACATTATTACAACTAGAATAAATGATCCACATGCTCCATGCTCCAACATCACCAAGTAGTCCAATGTAATATGGAAAGGTACTAAAGAAGTGTGATACATTACCATTTCCCATGTCTCGGAAGGTATCATTTTCGTAAACCACCAAAGTTCCAAATCATGGGTGAGTATATAACTTACTAGGATTTCCCCAATTACTTCCCTAGTCATTCCACTAGGATAGAATGGTTATAAACCTTAATATAAAACCATTTATATAAAAGGATTCTGCAAAATAGTTTATAAGGAAATATATACAACTTCCAAAATCCATTTACAAAAAATTGATAAAAATTAATGATGCCAATTTCCAGAAAGTTATTTTTCCATGAATTAACTAATCAAGATTGAAAAAAAAATTATTAACATTTTGGCATAACCATTCCATAGTTTACAAAAAACCCACACATGCATGTTGCATTTGACAGTTCTATACTCATGAGCAATCTCTCTTAAAGTTACATTGTGTCCAAATGACACGCCCCCTGAAATAGGGTCACACAGCTTGTACCACAATGGTACACATCAATTATTTAGTGACTTTTTGAACATGAATTCACCCAACTACTTTTATTCCACACCATTTGAAATATCTATTTTAAAATTACTAACATATGCACTTTATTCAAATGCACAATTTTCATGATTTCCACAATTTTCCAAACCATCACAAGTAATGGTTCTCAATGACATCTAAACACCCAAATCACAAACAATTCAAGACATATTATTCAATTGTAATTCATTATCATTAGTTATACTATGTGGAGTCAAGAGATAATCCACCAACCTCAACGGTTTTGACGAAACTTGAGAAATGATGAAGAATTATTTTTGAAAACTAGGTCGATTCTTCACAGAACCTCCTTAGATATCTTCTCCTAGAATGATCAGTACCAAAACTGAACATATTTGGAATCCAAAAAATATATATCTACCCATAACAGTTATATATCTGATAAAAAAAGAAGGGAGGAATGGTATATTTAATAATATCAAAGAAATCGATCAATAATAATGAAGAACGATCACATACCACAAGAATCTGGTCTTGAAACACCAGTGGAAACCTTCAGATTGACTCCAAATCACATAGGATAGGTTCCTCTACCTTCATAGAAGGTAAATACAGAGTTATGGACACTATAAAAACATGGATATTCATTTTATAAATGGATCTATATTTTTGGTGTTTTTGATGAAAAGGGGATAATTTTGAAATTTTATAAGTTCACACTGTGTACTGAGGAGTACACGACATGTGAAAAGATGCTGTCGGTAGTTTGGTACTAGTCGTTTAACGGCCGAGATATGGCCATGTGGGGTGACCTAGCACGCCACTATTATCGAGGGCTAGTTGAGGCAAATACACAATCTGTTCATTAATAATACACATTGTGTAACTTTTCATTTAATTGAATAATTAGCCTTGGGTCGCATGTAATCCCCATAAACTTCTTCTTCTAGACATGAATCATGAAGGAGTATCCAAAATCTATGATTCTTCTCCAATCCAATGATCTGTCATCCCTTCTCCGAATCTAACATTGTCGGTTGTGTTGGAATCGATTTGGTGAGTTCTTCCTTCTTTTGGCGCGCCGTTTTTGGATTTTTTTTTTTCTCATTTGAGAGTTATTTTAGGTTGATTTTTTTACTCTTTTGTAGTTCAATGTCATTATAGGATGATTCATGTGCCAAATATCAAGAGTTTTCATCGTATAGTGTCTAGGTAGATGATTTTTTCCATCCGATGATTTTATTTATGTTTTTATGCCAACGTTCTGATTACCCATATTTAGGGTATTTTAGGTTAATAAAATTAAACCCAATTTTATCTACCTTAGGTTTATTGTTGTATTAAGGGTTTTTTTTTGAATTATTATGTAGAATTTCATGTTTAAGTAACACCCCATGGGTGAATTTCTTTGATAGAATGTTTAGGGATATTTGGTCAAGGTTGACTATGATGATGTCATTGATTCCATTCATTTCTTTATTGGATGAAACACATTACCTATTGGTGCTTGTTAAATTCTGGTGATATGAATTGTAATTGTTTATCCATATAGAATATGAGATTAATTTGGTCTACATGATATTTTATATGCATAATGGAATTGAAAAGTAATGTGAGAAAATGGTTTAGTAAGCCCTTAAGGGGAATTAAAGTTGAGTGATTTCTCAGAGTGTCTATTATATTTCAAAAAATGATACTACATGGGGGATTGATGGTGAGTGCTCCATTAGAGTTAACACAGTTTACATTACGATACCCCAAGGGAAATTGACATTAAGTGATTCCCGAGAGTGTCTGTTGTTGTATTGGAAAGAAAATAGGTGGAATTGATGGTGAGAGCTTCCTCGGATTTTCCTATCCTTTTTATTGCATTACGTGGATAGAGGGGTTATATTGTGTGAGCTACCCAAAGTTTTACCATAAATATTGAATGTTTGTGATGCGTCTACCAAGAAAAAGCACAATATTGGATTTTGTCATGTTCGGCAGTTTTCTGAGATACATGTTGTGATACGAACTTGATTAAATGATGAAAATTAAATTCTCATAACTATAAATGGGAAATGTATGATTTTTACTTTTTTTACACTTATTTCAATGATTCATTCCTATTATTAACTGCAATATATATAATCACGGTAATTTAGGTGAAAATATTGTGGTGGTTGCCTATAGGGATTCGTCTCACACAATGATTTCATAATGGTTTTGGAACCAAAAATATTATATGTTGTAGGTGTAGATGAGAGGAATCTCGTTTATTCCCCGGGTACAAGATCAGTTGGTTGGTGTTGGAGAGCATAGGACCAAGATTAGGTGTGTCATGTTGGTGGATTTTTCTTGTTATCTTTTTACATTGGTTTAGTTGTATTTCCATTATATTGTCTTTTTCGGCAACTTTAGTAGACATATGTGACATGAAACATTTATATATTTTCTCCAATTGATATTTACTTTCCCACTACTTCTGTTTAATTATTGTATGTTATTTTGATTCTTCTTCTGTTTATTATTTGTTATTCCGTTTTGCATTCTATGCCAATGAGAGCATAGTTTCCCCACTATCACACCCATGGCCCTCACTACTAGTCAGAAACCTCTGGTATTTGAGGAAATGCAATTGAGTCCTTGTGACCAACCAAGTATGGGGAACCATTGGGTGGCACCCAGAACTATGACTTTATAGAGTAATATCAGATAATGTTATTTTTTTCATTGTCTTATTGTTTGGAGCAAATAGATATGGACAATAAGAAATGGGTAGTTGGTACTAATGTGTTTTTGTGAGTAGCTAACAAGTGTACAAGAAATACCCAATTTACCTCGATTATGTCAATTTTTATGGTTTTAAAATTTGTATAGTTTATATTATTTTACCATTGGGTGATACACATATTTTTTGAAACAATGATTTATATCATTGTGGTTCTATTTCTGTTGCATCCTGATGAAATTAGGGTATTCCATCTCATGCATCATATATGAACTTTCTAGAGATCACATATCATGCATTTTTTTAATTTTATTAAGTATGAATTACTGATTAAATTCTATTAGGATAGATATTTACCAAGATATGCATACTGTAGTGATAGAAGTCGTGATATAATACTAGCTATTTTGATATGGTATTGGAAAATTTAATGTTTCATTAGAATGGGAGCCAAAATTTGGTCCCTAAGGTGTTATAGCTTCAATGGATTGGAAATTGGTGGATCATGAGATTGACTAAACTATTATACTTTGTGATATACAAGAATATGATGTCACGATTTTATTCTTGGGGAGTATCCCCCCCCCCCACAAATAATAAAATTACAATTTAATGCTTGTTTCGGTGTTTTTATGGGGCTATAGTGTAGTTTCTAGGGGTTAATATCTTGAAAAACCAAGAATACATGACGTGTGATGATGAATACCTGCCATGTATCCTTCTGTTCAGGATGAAAATGTGTTTCATAAGTTCAATTCGTGTACTTTTTCAAGACTCCATGTAGATGATGACGTTGTGATCAACCGAGTGAGAAGAGACATGGCTTGGAAAAATAATTTCATGAACATGCCATCTAATAGGCATACAAACAATGTATTAGTGTTCTTTATATCTATCCACGTGACAAATAAAAAAGGTAGGTGAAATCCAACTTGTGCACGACGTGTCTGTCATATACAGGACATGTAGTTTTTTTCTATGTGAACAGTGCAGTTCTAGCCATGTAGAAGTACTTGGGTTGGAGGGAAAATTCAAGTTCATTACATGTCTCATGGAGAACATGTTCTATTTATGGGGTGTTACATGACTAGGGTAGGCAGAATGACACACACATGTAATGTCTTAAGGTAACATGTCGTGTAGAGTGCATACACATCATATAACCTAATTTTTGGAAAAAACATGAATGATTATACTTATCTATTCAGTATTTTACATCTATGTTATTGTTTCATTTATTGTTTTCTAAGGTGTGCGCATGACCATGATGATTTATGCCGCGAATACGTAATCCAGCTATACTCCATGTTCAGAGTGATTATCAGACACCAGAAACGGTAGACCATGGACTACCAGGAGATCCTCCCATTTTTTCATCCATGGCACCAGACGACATTTCAGATATAGGTACTGATGCACAGTTCTGAGAAGGCTTTATGAGGATGATTAAAACAATATAGGGAGCACTGCATCCTCCCGGTCTATGAAAAATTTGACATGGATTTTTCAATAACAGCATCCTATCACATTCTCATGGGATGGAAGACCTCAGACTTCAAATTCATGGTTATAATCCATGTTGTTTAGAAAATATAATATTGGGACACAACTTGAGAGGAGGGTGAAGCTCGTGAAATACATGTTTTGGGATTCCTCCAAGAGATGGTGGGATGTGATTTCAGATGGGGGAATCGAGCATGATATGGCTTGTGATGAGTTCAAGTGAACCTTCTATTATAACTTCTACCTGGAGACCGTGGGGGATGACCAATAATAGGAGTTCATGAATTTGGATAAGGGTACTCTCTCAATCATGGAGTATTCTTCTAATTTATAAGATCTACAGTGCATCATATCCATTCGAGGGGTGATGAGTTATTTCTGGTGAGAAGGATTTATAATGTTCTGAGACATGGTATCCAATATTAGGTGAAAAAATATAGGTTGAATTATATATATTATATAGGCAACAATGAACTAATCATCGAGGAAAATCTGAGGGATTTTGGAGATGTGGTCCGGGGATGATCAACATCCAGAGTCGGTACTCTTTGGACTCACAGTAGGAAGTGTCGTCGGTAGTCTACGTGTGGAGATCCGAGTAAGAATGATTTTCCATTGGGAATCCTGGTGGTGTGCTACATGTGATTGAAGGGAATACATAAAAAAACTCAGTGCCTGAGAGACCAACTTGTGTTCCAATATTGCGGCAAGATGGGACATCTTCAGTATTTCTGAAATGCCCTCCTTCCAACAGCTATTTAGGGAGGATCGGTTTTGAATCCTCATACTAGAGCAAGACCACCAGTCCCACATCAGATTCAGGGATGGAGTTCTTCAGTCCGTTAAAGCTAAGGTGGTGAATGTGGCTGTAGTGGTTAAACACAAGGTTTTTAACAGCCATAGGTTTGATCAACTCAGGGATCTCATATAGCTTCATAGGGCCACGACGTAGGTCAAGCATATGTGCTAGAGAAGATCTAGTAAGGGCAAGATCTGGGACACTCTACAGCTAGTTGTAATATTTTGGTTAGATCAGTTGTAGATTCTTCTCTTTCAGATACTGGGGCTTCCCATAGAATTATATCTATACATTTTGTAGAGATCCTAGGGCTCTGTATCTTTACGTCTACAAATATCATTACTAGGGAATCTCTGTTGGGGATTAGAATAGCCAGTGTATGTCAGTGCAAGGAGTTCCCCATTGAGGTTGGTGGGAGTCCGTTCTTATGGAACCTTTATGTTTTATAGATGACGAGCTATGACTTCATTATCAGAATGGACTGGTTATTCCCTTCCCGGTAGTTTTCAATTGATATTTTTTATGGGTGAGTTTCACATCACTAGAGGGAAGATTGTGTCTTTATAAGGAAGAATGGAATGTCCAAGTGCGCATAGAGGGACTCGAGCCTCATGGCTTGAGAGGTGTTACAACCCAGTTTTCTAGTCTGTATCTAGATGACCAGAGGATATCACAGATGGACTTTACTCCTGAGTTGAATCATTTTAGGAATTCTTTATAGATGAATATTCTGGTTTACCTCTAGAGAGATAGGTATATTTCATTAATGATATAGTGCTAGGGGTGTCACCAGTGTCCATTAAAATTTTTTGGATGTCTAGATCTGTCATTAATGATATTGTACTAGGGGTGGAACCAATTTCTATTCCACTTTTTTGGATGTCTAGATCAGAGTTAAAGGAGATCATGAAGTATTTGGAGGAGTTGTAGGAAATGGGTTTCATCAATAATAGTACTTCTCCTTGGGGTTCACCTATCATGCTTATGGAAATGGAAGACGGTACCCTCAGACATTGCATGGATTATCCAAAGCTTATCTAGTTGATGGTTAAGAACTAAAATCCCTTGATGAGGATTGATGATCTCTTTGATCATACATGATGAGATCAGTTGTTCTTGAATATTTACTTGAGATATGATTATCATCATTTGCGCATTATACTGTAAGATATACCTCTAAAAACCTTTCAATGTAGTTATGGACTATATTAGTATGTGGCTATATTTTTCGGTCTCATTAATATTCCTTTAGTTTTATGTAACTGATGATTTGAGTGTTACAGCCATACTATTACTCCTTTGTGGTGGTTTTTTGGATGATATATTGGGGTACTCTAAAACTCAACATGACCATGATATCCATATTGGGATCACTTTGTGTACACTGAGAGAGAATCTCTTGTAAGCTAATCTCTCAAACTGACACTTATGGATGGACCATATTAACTTCATGGTACAAGTTATCTTAGAAACAGGAGTACAACGAGACATAGAGAAAGTGATAGCAGTAGTTACCTAGGAGCATCAAAAACCATTTTTGAGGTATGAGGTTTTCTAGGGTTGGTTGGTTACTACAAACATTTTATACAGGACATCCCATGCTTAGTAGAACCACTGACAAGAATTACTAAGAAGGGTGTGATGTAATCATGGGAAGATTATTATGATTCGTCCTTCTAGGAGATAAAAGGGAGGATGAATTCAGTACTGATACTTATTTTTTCAGAGCTGGGAAATATTTACATTGTTTATTGTGATGCATCATGTATCAAACATAGAGTAGTGACTATACCATGGGAATGATTCATTGCATACATGTATCAGTATTTGAGGACACATGAGATTGTTGGTACCGAGTTGGATGGAGAAGTAAATTTGAAGAGATAGCTTTTGAAAAGCTTTGACTGTTGTTTTCAAAGAAGATAAATAAATCACTTAGTAAAGGGCTTGAAAATCAGACGATGATTTGGTGATTTGTATTTCAAACATATCATAAGATAAGAGTACTTGTGATGCAAGCCATATAATGGAAAGGATGATTAAAGGTTCTACTAGTCATATTTTTTTTGATTGGAATGACTGATTGTCACGAACCAACCCGGGTCGACCCTGAACCGGTCACCCAAGCCGACCCAAGACATGGCCCGAGAGGCGTTCCCGGTCCCCCCAGGCTGGCGACAAGCAGCAGGGCATCATAGAAAATAAGAGGGAATGATTTCTCCCAATTAAAATAAGTAAAGCAGCGGAAAGAAAATAGAACAACACAAAGTAAATTAACAACACGAAAAAAAAGAACGACCAACAACAACAACTAACCTGACCATGACCAAAACTCCTTGTGACTTCGAGAGTCGCTCACTGGTCCACAACCAAATCTCACGCACACCGAGAGAGCTCAACTCAAACATGCAAAAAAACTAAAAACAAGAAAACACTATAGGCGTGAGAATTAAAACTCAGTAAGCATGCCCAACAAACTATTCCCAATGCACTACCTTTAAATAAAGAAATTTACTAATTCCAAATTTGAACTAAATATACAAAATATTGGGTTTTAGACCCACACACTTTCATTTATAAAACAATTATCAGTCCATTGCCCTTTATATTTTAAAAACAATTTCAAATGTTTAAAAGGAATAGGTGCATTTCATTTCTAAAATATTTTTTTGCGAACAATTAAAAACCAAACTTTAGTTATTATCTAGAAAGGAAAACTACACATAACACACAACACACTCCAACGGAAATGGAAAAAGTGGCACACAGGGGTCAGCAGCCGAACTAGACCTCTCAACCGTCCACCACATATAAATAAACACTAAAATAAACATGGTTCAGACCTAGGAGATCATGAACAATCCATAACATACTATACATGTGAATCATCCTGAAGGCATTCCCTAACTCGATGACATCATAACGCCCATACTACTACCCGGCATAGCCCTGCATGGCCTAACCGAGGGGCCCAATCCCCATAGAAGCAATAACACAGTATTCCACTGCTATGGGGCCACTAGCCAGTGTGTGGTCTAAACTATTGCAGCAATCGTTCTCAGAAGATTCACTCACAATGTCAGGTTCCCATGTAAACACATATAATAAAATAGGGTGAATCAACAATGCCAAACAATCAGTCACGATGCACAAACATCACATACAACTCACGCAATCAACGCAGACCATAGATCACCCCTGAATGGGTTTTCAAAAATAATCTATTGTATTAAAGTGCCAAACGGGCCTTCACCAATTTTAATGAAAGGCAGCATTTCTAGAGAAACCCCAAAACACTTGATCAAAAGAAATCATTTATCTTTAAAACTAGAAATACATTTTAAATTCCGTGAATTATGTTTAAAGGCCAAACATGCATTCTTTCAATACTGGGTGTCCGCTCGTCAAGAAAATGTTTCAAGTGTTCGGGATAAAAGTAATGGCTCTTTTCACACAAAAAAATCATATTAAAATTAATTATATTATATTATATCCAATTTATTAAAATTATTAAAACATTAAGAAATTAATAAATTCTAAATCTAAAGGTAAGTGCAGTGGAAGACCTACCTCGACTCACATCTCGATCACGGTGACGCGACACACCTAACACTAATGTACAAGCACATGCAAGCCGATGAATGGGTTGTCGCAATGTCACCTCACCAACACGCTACAATAGACACATAACAACTAAAAACTTATAACTATTGAATGAAGGAAATTCAAACAAGAAAGCAACATGAAAGAACCACCTCAACACATTTTCAAATCACAACTCACAGCATTGACACTATTTACTAAACCACATTAAAATTTATTAAACAAATCCTAAGAGATAGCTTTACACACCCAAAACCTTTTCAAAACAACTTTTTATAATTAAACATTAACTCGCCACACACCATATCAGAATGTGCACCACTTTCACAGTTAAAAAGAAAAATTGCTGAATTTAATAAAAGCTACTAAACAACACACAACTAGCTATCATCAACACACACCTTAATTCACACGAGCGGGCTACAAAATATAAAGTGAAAACAATATTCCTTCAAAACTAATCTTTTCACCACAATGATTTATCACAAAGCATGCCAAATCAATAATTTAGGCGAAACAATTAACCAAAAAAAATCTATGTACAATACCTCATAATTTATTCTAAAATAAATATACTTAAAAATGATTAATTAATAATAAATGAATGTAATTATTGCAAGAATTAAAATACTTCAAAATTTTAAGAGGTTGTGCAAAGGAATCATACCACAACTCAAGGCAGAATGAAAATGCACGCCCGAGACCAGTGCGTGATCACATTCATGCCCCAAACGTATGCTCTAGAATCATAATTAAAACATTTTCCAACAAGAATGAACCCCAACACATATGGTTTTAGAAAAAAAGAAAACTCTCCTCAAGGGACACATAACCAAGGACCCCTTACTGAAAGGGAAGGGTGTCTCCGGAGGGAGGGGACATTGTCAAGGGGCAACACCGGCGAGGGGTAGCTCACTGGAGGTCGTAGTTTGGGGGTATTGTATGCTAAACAAGGGGAATAAGGGGGTTGGGGATCAGCCAAAAGTGGTCTCAGATTGGTCCGGTGGTCACCATCATGGGGTCTCACGTTGCACGGAGGTGTTGTGGTGGCCGAACAACATGTAGAAAGAGGGTGCGCGACAGCTGTAGGGTGCGGGATGGCAAGGGACACAACAGGAGGCACTTCCAAGGATGTCAGCAAGGAGAGGGAGGCATGGGGGGGGGGGGGCCTGCTCATGTTAGGGAATAAGGGAACATGGGGAGGAGGAGGTCAGGTGGCCGGCCGATAGAGGGAGTGAGCTGCCTAAGGGTGCGTTGCTGGTCAGCTTGCTCCGGCGATGCAGTTCACACTGGGTGAGGGCGACGGCCCACTCTGTTGTTGGCCGGACAGAACTGGGATGGGCGCGGAAGACGCGACAGGTGTAGGAGAGCATGCTAGGGTTGGATCAGGGAAGAACGGTCGGCAGTGGAGCGTTCGACGAGAGGGGCTTCACCACGGCTTGTTCAGAGGAAATGGATGAAGAAATCCGTCTAGGAGAAGGGGATGCACCACTGATGGGGTGGCCAGGCCATTGTGAGGGAAATGTGCTAGGGAGATCTGCAAGCAGAGGTGATGTGCGCCAGGATGGGGAAACGCAGGAGGGTGCACGAACGGCGGGAGATGCGGCTTATGCGGGAGAGGGAAGGGGCGTCCCGCAGGGAGTGCACATCACAGGCGGGAGGCACGGCTGGTGGCGTTGGTGTTGGTGCATGAGGAGAAGGAGGGGGGAATGATGTGCGGTTGCCGGCTGGAGGGTGTCAGCCAAGGTGAGGGGAAGGAAGCCGGCGACGTTGGATGGGCGAACCGTGGAAGGTGACGGGGAGAGGGAGAAGAGGGAGTGTGGCGGCGCAAAATGAAATATAGTAACAGTGGAGTTTTCCAGTAGGGTTAAGAAATAGGGAAAAATAAAAAATAAAATAAATAATAAATAGATGATAAAGTAACAAATAAAAATAAAGATAAAAAAAATTATGAAACAAAAGAAAACTAATTAAAATAAAATCCTAAAGATAATAATTTAAAACAATAATAGTAATAATAAATCCTTAATAATAATAATAAAACATTGATAACAATAAAGGTAATTTATTATAAGACATTATTAATATTTATAATAATAAAACATTAATAATAATAATAATATCATTAACAATAAAAAATTTAATAACACAATAAATCACCACCTTTACTCATTTCAAACCTCTGAAGGTGGGCAAATCGTGTCAATGCCTAAGAGGAGCCACGCAGGGTTTCCAACACGTGCTCTGCCCATGCGTCTCGCGACGTCAACTGAAAAGCGCACCCTTTTTATCATAACACAATAGTTTTTAGTCCAGGACTCAACCTGAACCCCAATAATTTTTTTTAAAAGTTAAAGAAAATTATAAAATGAAATAAAGGGCAGGTCGGGGTGTGGAAATTCTCCCCACCATAACGCTTTCCGCCCCCGGAAAGTGACGATAATGTCAAGACCCAAAGATGAAACTCCTTAAGTGTCACTCACCCTCCAAAAGTTTAAGCACCACCAGTTGATCGATCCAAATAGACACTGAAAACCCATGACACACAGCTCATCCATAAAACGAGATCTCTTTGATTGTCACCAAGATGAACTCAAACCATCTGTTTCATCCAAGGAACGAACGAACTTAAATCACCTCCAAGACTTATCCATATAATCGTAGTCTAACGAAACCATTGGGTGTACCCCAATCTATTCTTCTACTCGAGAGAATGAACTCAAGATTAGGTGGTTCCGCAAGAGACCACCTACCCCCCTACGATACATGAAAAGAAACTCTGACGCTGACACGGGGAGTCTTGAACGGACTCTCGACCATAAGGATTGGGCTAACTCTCAATTTCTTCAGGTGTGACTTTGTGAGACCCGTTTTGGGTCTCCCCACCATAAGAACTAACGAGATTAACTGAACATAAAAAATTTCAGCCCAGACCAAAAACCCCACCATAAGTGTTGGAGAGGGAAGGAAGGTCCTAACTAGTATAGCATCAAAATTACCACCATTTCTATATAAACGACATCTCACCCAAAAAAACCATGACACATTAAGGAAAAAGGTTAAACCAAGGCCCTTTTCACCGTTGGGGCTCTCATGACTACCCGCCAGCTTCACTCCGAGGCCTATGGCTGGAGCACCGATGATTAAAGCATCTCCTGCCTCACAGTCAGGCTTCAAAAATTCCCAAACACAACACACAAACCAGAATGTCACCAAACACACTTCTAATAAAAATAAAAGTTCCAAAGAGGTTCAACAACAACCATTCTTACAACTGAAGGAAAATGAACACTGCAAAACACTACAAGAGATGATTACTACACCCAAGAAACACTACAAAGAGTAAACCTCAAACTGACCTCAAACATCGCCCTACTCATGCTGACGGGCTGAGCTGACCTTCAACGAGCAAAGTCTAGTTTCAGCGTGCTTCATAGAAACTCCACTACAGAATCACGGCAAGTGACCTAGACGTCCACATGTGTGGCAGGGTCTTGGAGCACTTAGACATGTCATCCTTTTGTGACCCTGCCTACCACACTAGTGAAAAATCATAACATTGTGCTGTGAAGAAGATGATTGAAGGTCTGAAGGCCTCTTGATTCCTCTACCATCACCACCAGCATCAGGTCGCTTCTCACTCTAATTATCAGCATCCTCTACAATGCTTCCCAATGATGGAGGATTCGCCACCTTAAGTCCTCCTACTAGCTCAGCTTCAGCAAGAAAGGATTTCTCGACAACATCTAAGAAGGTGCTTAGGTTGAGCTCTTCCACTCTCGGTCGCAGCTCAGGTTGGAGTCCAGACTCAAATTGTCGAGCCTTCCAAAAATCATTAGCAACAAACCACTGATCACACTGAACTAGATCTATGAAGTGTCGATAGAATTCCAGTACTGATTCAACACCCTGCTGAAGACAACACATCTTCATCCTCTTCCTCAGCTTCGTCAACTCAGAGAAGTGTTGTTGGATAAATGATGACTTGAAAAACTTCCATGTTAGAACTTCCTGAGGCTTATTCTGAGACATGGACTTCCACCATTTCCATGTTGGGCCTTCAAGCATAAAGGTATCCAGCATCACCTTTAATGACTCAGGAAACCCAATGAAACTGAACTTCCTCTCAATATTCTGCAACCACTACTCTGCCTCAAGAGGCTCTTCTTGTCCATAAAAGAGAGGAGGGTTCAACTTCCGGAAATCAAGAACATAGTCTATGGGCTGATCAACTGGAAGATCTTCTAGGGGTGCACCACCCGAAGCTGCACCTTGGGCATCCATCAAACCAACGTGGGGGTGAACACTATGGAAAGTGGAATCAAAGAACATAATAAAAACATGGTCATTTCCATTTCAATATCTACTTTTCACAATTTCCAAAATAAAACTTTACAAAA
The DNA here is from genome assembly GCA_963277665.1 of Viscum album. NCBI lineage: Eukaryota > Viridiplantae > Streptophyta > Magnoliopsida > Santalales > Viscaceae > Viscum > Viscum album. The sequence continues at coordinate 1,702,766,251 of OY728156.1, read as the reverse complement.
CAATTTTTTTCAGAATAATGGAAAACTCAAACAATTCACTAGGGGGAAACTAGTGATGAGGGGTGACTCGGACATATGGTTGGTGGCTATACGCCAGTCACACCACTATCACTAAGAGTATTCTAGGGTAAAGTCCCTGACTCCACATGGCTTGACAGACCATGCGAGCCCACAGAGGCCACTCGCTCGACTCTCATTTCATTTCCTAATACCAAACAAACAATAACAAACAAAAGACATCAACAACCCAAACATCCCATGGTAACCCTAGGTTCGGAACAAGCAAGGGTTCATGACGTCCTTCTCGTCTGTATGCCTCGTGTCCCAAAAATTTTGATCCTTATATGATCACAACCCCAAATAACAATGGGAACTCTGAAAAACAAGGTCCTCTCAAAAGCCAACATCCCTCTAATACCATTTTTTCACGAACTAACCCAGGTTGACCCTGAACTGGTCACCCGAGTCGGCCCGCGACATGGCCCGAGAGGCGTTCCCGATCCTCTCGGGATGGTGACAAGCACCAGAAAATCAAAGAGAATAAGAGGGAATGATTTCGTCCAATGAAAATAAGTAAAGCAGTGGAAAGAGAATAGAACAACACAAAGTCAATAAACAAAACGAAAAGAATGAATGACCAACAAAAACAACTAACATGACCACGTCCAAAACTCCCCACGAATCTGAGAGTCGCTCACTGGTCCACAACCAAATCTCACCCATAGCGAGGGAGCTGAACTCAAACATGCAACAAAACTAAAAACAAGAAAACACTATATGCGTGAGTATTAAACTCAGTAGGCATGCCCAACAAACTATTCCCAATGCACTACCTTTAAATAATAAAATATACTAATTCCAGGCTTGAACTAAATATATAAAATATTGGTTTTCACACCCACACACTTTTATTTCTAAAACAAGTATCAGTCCATTTCCCTTTATAATTTTAAAAAAAATTCTAATGTTTAAAAGGAACAGGTGAATTGCATTTTTAAAACATTTTTTTGCGAACAATTAGAAAACCAAACATTAGTTATTATCTAAAAAGGAAAACTACGCCTAACACACAACACACACCAAGGGCAATGGAAAAAGTGGCACACAGGGGTCAGCAACCGAACTAAACCTCTCAACCTTCCACCACATATAAATAAACACTAAAAGAAACATGGGTCGAACCTAGGAGATCGTGAACAATCCAGAACGTACTATACATGTGACTCATCCTGAAGGCATGCCTTAACTCGATGATGTCATAAAGCCCATACTACTACCCGACATAGACCTGCATGGCCTAACCGAGGGTCCCAATCCCCATTGCAGCAATAACTCAGTATTACACTACTATGGGGCCACTAGCTAGTGCGTTGTCTAAACTAGTACAGAAATTGTTCGCAGAAGATTCAATCATTATGCCTGGTTCCCATGTCAAAACATATAATAAAAGAGGGGTGACTCAACAATTCCAAACAATCAGTCATGATGCACAAAGATCACATATAGCTCACACAGTCAAAGCACACCCCAGATCACCCCTGAATGGGTTTTACAAAATAATTTATTTTATTATTGTGCCAAACTGGCCTTCACCAATTTTAAAGAAAGACCACATTTCTCGAGAATACCCAAAACACTTGTTCAAACGAAATCATTTATCTTTAAAACTAGAACTTCATTTGAAATTCAGTGAATTATGTTTAAAGGCCAAATGGGCATTATTTCAATACTGGGTGTCCGCTCATCATGAAAATGTTTCAAGAGTTTGGTATAAAATAAACGGTTCTTTTCACACCAAATAATCGTATAAAAATAATTATATTATATTATTTCCAATTTTTTAAAATTAATAAAACATCAAGCAATTTATAAATTGTAAATATAAAGTTAAGTGCAGTGGGGGACCTACTTTGACTCACATCTTGAACATGGCAACGCGACACGCCACACACTAATGTACAAGCACGCGCAAGCCGATGACTGGGGTGTCGCGAAGTCACCTCTCCAACACGATGCAATATACACATAACAACTAAAAACTTATAACCAATGAATTAAAGAAATTCAAAGAGAAAGTAACACGAAAGAACCACCTCAACATATTTTCAAATCACAACTCGCACCATTGACACTATTTACTAAACCACTTTAAAATTTATTAAACAAATCCAAAGAGACAGCTTTACACACCCAAAACCTTTTCAAAACCACTTTTTATAATTAAACACACACTCGCCACACACCATATCAGAATGTGCACCACTTGCACAGTTAAAAAGACAAATTTCTGAATTTAATAAAAGCTATTAAACAAAACGCAACTAGTTATCAACAATACACACCTTAATTCACATGAGTGGGCAAAAAAATTTAAAGTGAAAACTATGTTACTTTAAAACTAAACTTCGCACCACACCAATTAATCACAAAGCTTGCCAAATCAATAATTTAGGTGAAACAATTAACCAAAACAAATTTATCTACAATACACCATAATTTCTTAGAAAATAAATATACATAAAAATTATTGATTAATAATAAATGAATGTCATTCATGAAAGAAGTAAAATACCTCTAAATTTTAAGAGGTTGTGCAAAAGAATCATACCGAAACTCAAGGTAGAAATTAAACGCAAGCCCAAGACAAGCGTGTGATCACATTAAATCCTCAATCATATGCTCTAGAATCATAATTAAACCCCGCGCCAACAAGAATGAACCCCAGCACATAGGGTTTTATAAAAAAGGACAACTCTCCTCAAGGGACACATAACCAAGGACCCATTACCGAAAGGGTAGGGTGTCTCCAGAGGGAGGGGACGTCCTCAAGGGGAAACGTCGGCGAGGGGTAGCTTACTGGAGGTCGTAGTTCATGGGAAGTGCATACTAAACAAGGGGCGTCAGGGGGTTGCGGATCAGTCGAAAGTTGTCTCAGAATGGTACGATGGTCACCAGCAGGGGGTCTCACGTTTCATGGAGGTGTTGTGGTGGTTGGACAGCATGCAAAAAGAGGGTGCGTGATAGCTGAAGGGTGCGGGACGGCCAGGGACACAACAGGAGGCACCACCAAGGATGTAAGCAAGGAGAGGGTGGCCTAGGAGGGGCCCTACTCATGTGAGGAAATAAGGGAACATGGGGAGGACGTGGCCGGGTGGTCGGCCGATATAGGGAGTGCGCTGCCTGAGGGTGCGTTGATAGTCAGCTCGCTCCGGCGATGTGGTTCACACTGGGTGAGGGCGGGGGCCCACTCAGTTGTTGGCCGGACAGAATAGGGACGGTCGTGAAAGGCGCGGCAGGTGAAATAGAGCACGATAGGGTTGGAGCAGGGAAGAACGGTTGGCGGTGGAGCGTGCAACCAGAGGGGCTTCACCACAGCTTGTTCAGATGAAATATATGATGAAATACGTCTGGGAGATGGGGATGCAGCGCTGATGTGGTGTCCAGGCCAGAGGGAGGGTAATGTGCTGGGGAGAACCGCAAGTAGAGGTGAGGTGCACCAGGATGGGGAAACGCAGGAGGGTGCATGGATGGAGGGAGGTGCTGCTTATGCGGGATAGGGTAGGGGCGTCCCATAAGGAGTGAGAAACACAGGCTGAAGGCACTGCTGGTGGCGTTGTTGTTGGTGCGTGAGGATAGGGATGGGGAATGATGTGCGGTTACCGGTTGGAAGGTGTCAGCCAAGGCGAGGGGAAGGAAGTCGGCGAGCCTGGCTAGGCGAACCGCGGAAGGTGGCGGGGAGAGGGAGAAGAGGGAGTGTGGCGGTGCAAAATGAAATAGTGTAACAGGGGAGTCCACCGGTAGGGTTAGGAAAGAGGGAAAAATAAAAATAAAAAAATAATAAATAGATGAAATGGTAACAAATAAAAATACAGATAAAAACAAAATAAGATACAAAAAATAAATTAAAATAAAAGCCTAATGATAATAATTTAAAACAATAATAGTAAAAATAAAACCTTAATAATAATAATAAAACTTTGATTACAACAAATGTAATTGATTATAAGACATTATTAATATATATAATAATAAAACATTAACAATAATAGTAAAATCATTAACAATAAAAAAATTAATAACACAATAAATCACCACCTTTACTCATTTCAAACCACTGAAGGCGGCCAAATCGTTCTAATGCATAAGCGGAGCCGCGCAAGGTTTCCAACACATGCTCCTCCCACGCGTCTCATGACGTCAGCTAAAAAGCGCACCCTTTTTATCAGAACACAATAGTTTTTAGTCCAGGACTCAACCTGAACCCCAACAATTTTTTTAAAAAAGTAAAAGAAAATTATAAAATGAAATAAAGGGCAGGTCGGGGTGTGACTCTAATGCAAGTGGAAGATAGGGAATATTCAATACCTTCCATTTAAAATATGATGATGCTAAAGCTATTATATCAAATGATACATATCGTGATAATGGATTTCAGGATGAAAGAGGAAGAAGGGTTTTGGGATGCAGTGATGAAAGTAGTGAAAATGGAAGAAACAATTTTGGAAAAGGATGTTGCACATGAGTTTGCTGCTGGCTTGGGATGTTGTGCGCAAGTGGACTTCTAGGATACAAAAATCAAAATATAGAAAAGGATAAGTTTGAATGAGTGACTAGTTTTTGTGCACATGATGGAGGGAGTTTGGAATCTTCTGTGAAACACAATATTCGAAGTCCAAACATCGTAAAATGGAAAATTCATTAAGTGCATGAATGATTCAAGTAAGTGCACGGTAGATGATGTTGGTGCAAAAAGAGACTTACAGGCCTAATGTGACGTCAAATGGGGTTTTGCATGACTCTTCTAAATCATGCATGACACATCAATGTTTTTGCATGTGGGGGCCGATGAGGTCTATATATAAGAGGTAACCCCCACACATTTGGTATGCTCGAAACATTTTGAAATCATGATCTCTGAATAGAAGAAGAATTTCAAGTAAATGGAGGTGCCCGAAATAAATAGAGTTTCTCACACGAAGGAGATGTTTCGCCCAAGATTATTGTTACGTGCAAGAGGTGTTTCACAACAAAATTAAAAACATGCGTGTGAGGCATAAAAGTTACTTGATAGATGCCTCAAAGGGTGAGTGGAAGATTTAGCATCTTCCCACGTTTTTAGTTGTGTGTAAGTTAGTTCTTACTGACATCTGGGTAGAATGTGAAGATTTTTACTTTAGAGAATACACATGTTCAATCATAAAGAAGCACTGAAATTCTATAATTACATATTTATGCTAAGAGGATGCACACACGCTTGCGGATTGTTTTCCAAGTGCTACATAAGTGTAAGGGTATATCCTACTCATTGTATTCGACATCAATGGATTTTTTTCTAGTGGATTGTGTTGTACTATATTGTATTCAATACTATACCAAGGGCGTAGGAACTCTTATTGAGTAGTGTACCTTGTAAGTCATGTGTTCCTCTGGTTGTCTGTGTTTAGTAGGGAAGGAACTCTTTTTTTTAGGTGAAGGTTTTTAAAAAAACAAAGAATCCTAAAAGGAAAAAGAAATCATGGATTCACCCCTCTCCTAATTAGTGATACTTGGATCCTGACTGGTTAACATCAGAGATGGGTTACCCAACATATGATCTCAATTTAGCTATAGTTGGTCATTATTTATGTTTTTTGAGCCATTATGTTTTGAGAGAGAATTTTATGGTTTTCACTGACCACATATGCCTCATGTATATCTTTAATCAGTGTGATCTGAATTTTAGATAGTGATGGGGGGTTGAGTACCTCCAATCCATTGATTTTAAGCTATCCTATACACATGGGAAATGAAACACAGTGGCTGATGCGTTGAGCAAGAGAACTCAGAAGTATTCTATTCATGAGGCCATTAGTGTGTTTAATCTTATGGCTCTATTATATGAGTTTCATTTTGGAGGTGCAAAACAGACAAGGGCATGCGTTTCATTCTTCAGGAGTTGTTACCTATATAGCTTTCGATCAAATACGAATGAGATAACTTTAAAATTATGAAGCCCTAGTCCTATGAGAGAGTCTTTTAGTAGGGGAACATAATCTTGGGTGGACTATATGAGAGGATGAAATCTTGCTCTTTATTGGATGTATATGGGTGTCAAAAAACCTACGAGAGGAGATGATTTGGGATTTTAATTCCCCAGTTTAGGTAGTTCATCCTAGTGTCACTAAGATGTGTCGATATCTAGACTATAAGTATTGGTGTCCATGTATGAAAAAGGATTTTCCTAGCATTGTAATGAGATGTTCCACCTATTTGTAGCTGAAGTTGGAGTATCAAAAACCAGAATGGATTTTGCAGTATTTACCCATTCCTGAGTGCAAGTTTAATGAGGTCGTGATGTATTTCGTGATAGGATTACCAAGGTCTCATCAATGGAATGATGCACTGTGGGTTCTAATTGACATACTCATGAAGGTTTCACACATCTTATTAATCAAGGTGACCTTCAGTGTTAGTGATCTTAGAAGGATATACATAAGAGATATTGTATAGTTTAGTGGGTATTAATTCTTTATTGTTTCATATAGATATGACCATTTTATATCTCATGTCTGGAAGGGACTACATAGGGCTTTGTGTACACAGGTACTTCTCAGTACAGCTTACCATCCCCAAACAGATGGCCAATCCGAGTGATCAATTTAGGTGTTGGAGTACATGCTTCGAGCATGGGTTTTGCATTTCGCGGGTTCATGGGAGTTACAAATACCCCAAGTGGAGTTTTCCTACAATAACAATTTATAGGTGATTATTCAGATGGAACCATCTGAGCATTTGAATGTTAGGCCTTTCCAATCACCCATGTGTTGGCTGGAGGCAGGAGAGACTACTATGTCTGGACCTCGTCTTGCCCAGGAGACCATAGAGTAGGTGGAGTGGTTTCTTAATAATATGGATACTACAATGTCATGGCAGATGTTTTATGTTGATCAACAAAGATGAGTTATGGAGTTCGAGGTCAGATATCAGGTTTTCCTATGGGTCACGCTGAGGTTGGGACACAGGAGGATTAGGATATAGGGAAAGCTTTCATAGTAATACTTTGGGATGTTTGGGGGTTTTGAGAGAGTCAGGCTAGTTCCCTATCGGTTGTAGTTACCTCATAGGTACCAAGCTATGAATCACATCTTCCACATTTCTCAGCTACGACGTTACTTCTCAAACACATCTCAGGTTATTCAACCCAAGGAGGGTGAGTTGGAGGTGGACACATTGTTCATAGAGTATTTTTTGGTCTTATTGAACATGGTTTGATGGTTCTATGTGGATGGTTTCATTCACTGGTTTGTGTTTTGTGGCAGCACGACCATGTTCAGGACTAGAAATACGAGAGGGTGACCTATGTGCGATAGTAGTTGCTGGAGTTGTTCGAGGATTATTCTTTGCCACTTTTTATGGAAATTTGGGGATGAAATTACTTAAGGGGGATGTTTGTAAGAACCCAAATCATCATTTCAGGTATGGATCTTGATATTCAATTTTTTTTAAGGAAAAGGGGAGATTTCAAAAAAATTATAAGTACACCATGTGTACTAAGGAGTACAAGTCTTGTACTACGTTTTCAGGGGTATCTGTGTACTGGCCTTCTAATAATCGAGACATGGTCATCTGGGGTGATGTGGCAGGGTGCTAATATTAGTTTCCTTTTGAGAAAAATGAATGGTGTGTTCATTAATAGAACATGACATGTAATTTTTCTTTTAATTGAATAATCGGATCAGGGTTGCTTCTAATCCAAAGAAACATCTTCTTCTGGCAGCACCTTGATAAAGAGCATATAGAATTTCTTATTTTTTTCTATGCCACTGATATGTCATTTTTTCTCAAAATCTGACACCTTCAGTTTAATTGGAATAGCCGTGGTGAGTTATTCTAACTTCTTGATCCCTTTTTTTATTCTTCCCCTTTCATGAGTTATTAAAGGACAAACAAATTTTACCCTTTTTATATCAATGTTATTCTAGGCCGATTCATGGGCCGATGCTTGAGAGTTTTAATCATACAACATTGATTTAGGTGGTTTTTTTCCTATTGATATTTTACATTGAGATTATATTAAAATGTGTTGATTACCCATGGTTCAGGTATTTCGGTTCAAAAAAATTAAAGCCAATTTTATCATCCACAGATTTATTGTTAAAATAATGGTTTTTTTATTTGTATTTTGTGAAATTTCATGTTTAAAGAACACCCAGTGTGTGTTTCCTTGTTTGAATGCTTAGTGTTGTTTGGTCTAGGTTTTCAATGAGGCAAAACATGTTTCCATGCATTGCTTGATAAGATGGAAATGATTGCTTTTTGCTTCTTGTTAAATGCCTGTGATATGCATTGGAATTGTTTATGAAATAATTAGTTGAAATTACATTTGGTTACATGATATCATATATGCATGAATGAAATTCACAGGGCTCTAATAACCTAGTGTAGTTAGACCACCGAGGGAATTGATGCTGAGTGATTCCTTAGGGGGTATGTTATATTTCACGCTATTAGACCATAGTTGGGACTGGCAGTTAGTGCTCCCTCAATGTGTCTATAGTTTACATTACGAGACTATAGGGGGGAATTAATGTTCAGTGCTTCCCCATAGATGTTTTAGTTGTTGTGGAACGCCATAGGGTTAATTGACGGTGAGTTCTTCCTCAAAGTGTCTTTCCCTTTTTGTTTCATTACTTGGCCAGAGGGGTTAGATTGTGTGAGCTACCAAGATGGTTAACATAAATATTGAATGTTTGTGAGGGATCTTCCAAGACAAGCATAAACATGGATTTTTATCTATTAGGTAGTCTTCTAAGATAAATGTTGTGATACATAAATAATTAAATGATGAAGATTAAATGAAAATGAATGAAAATAGAAACTGTAGGACTGTTAATTATTTGCACTCATACTTCTTTGATACATTTCTATTATTACATTCTATATATATACTAACTGACAGTTAGTCCTAGATCATGTGGTCATTGCCTATTGGGATTCGTATCACACCGTATCTAGGTCAGGTTTTTAGACCCAAATAGATTATATGGTTGCTGGTGTAGACAAGAGAAAGCTCACTTCTTCCTCAGGTACATGATTGGATGGTTGGAGCTGGATAGCATAGGACCAAGCTTAGTCTAGTGATGCTGCTAGAGTTTTATTATTTTCTTTGTACTTTGGTTAAATTTTATTTCCCACATATTATATTGTTTTACAGCTTCCTAGACATTTGTGAGATGTATTGTTAATATGTGTATTGCAGTTGTTATTTACTTTTAGTCTTCCATTTTTTACTTATTGTATGGTATATTCCATCCACTACTAATATTTATTTGTTATTCTATTGTTCATGATCTGACAATGAGTTAATAGTTTCACCATTATTACATGGATGTCCCTCGCTGCTAGTCACCAGCCTCTAGCATTTCGGGAAATACTCTTGGGTCTATGTGACCAACCAGTTACGTGGACCCTTTGGGAGACACCTAGAACTAGGACATTACCACTGCTTTAGAGAAAAACATGCACCGTAGATGAAAAATGTGTGAAATAAAGTTTTTTAGGATATCATTTAAACCATGGTAATTGTTAGTTTACACATTTATAAAAATTGTGTGATAAACATGAATTATATACTAACTAGGCAGACCCTCACATGGATTCCTCACACACTCTCCTTAATCATGCACAAAATGTGTTGAATCACTCTTCATATAAACATTAATTTCACATAGATTATCCAAGGATGGATACATAGTTTGGATCAACTGTGTGTATCATTTGGTCCTCTTCTTTATCCCCAAAAACATACTAAATGTTAACTAAACTCTCAAAACATTTCCCCTTATACATTATATCCATAAAAACATGATGAACAGGATATGAAATAGAAATTGGGTGTAATTTATTCTCATGAATATCAATCTTTATGTCCCCAGAAAGTAAAAGACCATTGATTTTTTGAAAGAGTTCTGGCCATTTATCTTTCTTTTACTTCTCATGTTCACAAGGATCTTCTTGAATATGACCATGATTCTATAAAACCCTGACCAGACCGATGATTTTTTCATGAATGATTTTTTATTGCTATCCACAATCTATACTAGGATACGTAACAATGAATCATCTAGATCTAGGTCAACATTATCACATCTGATCACTTGGTCTGGATCAAGTTGATACCTTTTCAACTGAGATACATAGAACACATTGTGCACTGAACTAAAAAGTGGTGGAAATTCAAAACAATATGCCACCATTCTGACCTATTTCATTATCCTAAAATGGCCAATGTATCGCTGATATAACATTCCTTAATTCCAAAAATGATGATGTCAATGTCTTTGAGAGATCATTAAGAATACATGATCACTCCCAAAAAACAACCGCAACCATCAACGATGATCCGAATAAAATTTCTGTGACTCTGAGCGATATCCAACCTCTTTCTAATCAATTGGATCTTCTATGTTGTATCCTAGACTAGGTTCATCCATACTAGTGAAGTTTCATCGGTTTCCACCCAACATAATGGAGATCGACAAGGAAACCCATACAACGCTTCAAACCGATCCACATATATCGAGGATTGATAAATGTCATAATATTAATACTATACAAAGGGTAATTGCTCCCCCATGAGCCAAAAAAATCCATTACACAAGCCTGCAACATGTATTCCCATGTTCTTATAATTTTCTCAGACTGGATGTCTGTCAGAGGATGATATGTCCTTCTCATAGTCAACTAATTCCCAAGGGATTTATGTATGTATTTACAATTATTTGATGTAATTCGTGAATTTATATATGATATAATTTAAACTAGTATGTCATGTCTCTTTACAAATTCCTGGAAATAATTTTTCGACAGATCCTCCACCGTATGGGTTTCACTAATACGGATGAAATGATGCGACTTGGTAAGATGATATACTGTCATCCAAATGGAATGGTGTTTCCAAACTGTTCTTGGAAGACCTATAAAAAAATCCATCGCTATATTTTCTTATTTCCAAACAAGAATAGGTATACATTACAACATACCTGCAGGTATCTATTTCTTATCTTTAACATGTTGAAATGTTCAACATCTAAATACACACTCAACCACCTTAATTTTAATACTGGTCACCAGAACTACGCCTTAAATTCTATATACAGCTTCTGTGTACCTGAATGTACTACCGATTTTGAATGGAGTTAATCATGATGGAGTTGTTTTTGAAAATCCATATGTACAATTAACTAATCTCTAAAACTCAAAACTGAACCCCATCCAGTTTCAATACCTTACTGGTCTCCCCACCATTGAGTTTTGAACTCATAACCAGACATTTTTCATTAGATGTTTGTGCCTCTTTGATTATATTTACAAAATCAGGATCAATAATTGCTGAAAAGAAAACCACAACATCACCTCAGTCTTCACATTCCATATTCCTGTCATCTTGGACCGACATCAACTTCCATTCATCTTAATCTTCTTTGTCCAATTCAGAATATGAAACTATGATCAATTCATATGTCACCAAATTACCATTTGGTTGTATATACAACAATTCCAAGACAAACATATGGATATACTCTTTCCATATCCTTTGTTGTAGATTCAAATATCTTTTTGAGAAAATATGTTTCAAATTTTTATGATCCATAAACACAGATAATCTTTCACTAAAGAGATAATGTCTCCATGTTTTCAAATCATGGATGACTACTAATAACTATAAGTCATGTATTGGGTTATTCTTCATATGAACCCTCAACTACCTTGAATCATAAGCCACCACATTGTCTCCTTTCAAGAGAGCATATCACGACCCTGATCCCGAATCATCACAATACACCACATACCCCTGTCCTAATTCTAGAAAAATCGGGATTGGTGCTGATGTAAGATAAAAATTTTGTTCTTAGAAGGACTTTTGGCATTATTTTGTCCATTGAAATGGAACATTATTCGTTTTCAGAGATTTCATTGGATAATCTAGTCATTAGAAATCATGCAAAAAACATTGGTAGTAGCCAGCTAGACCAATAGATCTTTGTATATCAAAGACATTATTCGATGGATCCCACGAGATAACAACTTATATCATTTCTATATCAAGAGAAACACCTTTAACAAAAATTACATGCCCAATATAATGTACTTTATATATCAAAAAATCAAACTATGATAATTTGGCATACAAACTATCATCTATAATAATGTGTAACACTATTTCAATGTGTTTTTCATGGACAACCCTGGACATTGAATACACTAAGATGTCATCCACAAACACCTCCACAAAAGAGTATAGATATCACTGACCTATCTGATTCATCAAAGCAATTATGTCTACTGGGGATTTTGTTAGACCGAGAGACTAGACTATATATTCATAGTGGCCATATCCACTTCTCAAATGTTTATTTGGAATATCTTCCTTCTGAAAATGAATTTGGTGATATGCTGAATGCATTTCAATCTTGGATAACCACTAATCTCAGATCAATTGATCAAAGAGGTCCTAAATCTATCGAAGGGGGTACTTAATCTTTATTTTAACTTGGTTAATCTTAGAATAATCAACTCATATATAAAGAGTTCCATTGACTTTCTTCATGAAAAATACTAGAGATTCCCACAAAGATGTACTTGGACAAATGAAACCCTTTCTTTATATATCATCCAAATTCAAATTCAATTTCTTATAACTCTATTGGTGTCATCCTATATGACGGAATGGAAATAGGTGTGTTCCCTGGAAAGAGATCAATCCTAAAATCCACTACCCTTAGAGGTTGTAATCCTAATATTTTATTTGGTAATGAAATATATAATATATATCAAAAAATTTGGCTAAAGTAATTTAATAGACCATTTCCATTAATGCAAATGTTAAATCAAGAAAAATGAAAAGATATCCTTACCACCGTCAGTACCAACAAGCTATTTTCACCTTTCGTTACCATCTTATCTACTATAATTAGATATTTGATGCCTTCCTCAGTCATGAAACTAATTATTATCCTATAATATTCTACGTGAGACATAAAATCAATCATCCAATATATACCCATGATTATGTCATAGAGATCCATGTCAAACACCGAGAAGTATCACAACATGTAAGCTCCATCAATGATTATACCACATGCTCCACACAACAAGGCTTGAAATTATCTTTTGCTTACTGGAGTTGGATGTTTTAAAAAATATTGAATTATTTCCAACATTATTCATATTATTTAAATATCATTAGAATCAATGAATTAAGGGTATGAACCAGTATCGAAGAGAACACGCACAAGGGTAGAATTCAAAAGAATCAAACCTCTCACCGTAGATGGTCCAAACTGATCATCAATAATCAGCTACTCAACTACATAAAATTGCTTCATTTCATCATTATTCTCCAATTTTCCTTTATGATATTTTCATGGTTGAGGTTTCATGGTATTTCAAGAATAAGCATAGATAGATATGCTCTTATGATGAGTCATATTTAGTTTTACTCTCCCTGTCAAAGAATACTATGATTGTGATGCCTAAGAATTGTCTGGAGAACTTTATCTTAGAGAACTATGAAAGTAGAACTAATGATACCCCATCTGTAAGAAATTATGACATGATCTAAGTTGTGTCATACACACTCACTTTATGTGGTAATATGAACAACATTGAAAATGACATCCTTTTATCTTGGGTTGTGGAGGAAGTTTCACTGATCTAGCCATATGATTCTGATTTCATCTTCCCTCTTGGAAATTGGTTTTCCTTTTCCGGTTTCCTATAGTGTTTGACTTCCCACCAATCCATGTATGTATTATCATACCACCTTCCATAGATCCCAAGAAATCACATTCATCCACAGTTTCTTTGTTCACAATATCTTTATAATCTATAATACATAGCACCACTATCATTTCTTGAATCTCCTACCTTACCCCTGATATAAAAATGTGTGCCACCAAGGATTCACATGCCACAACGTCTATTGGAAAGTGTAGTAAATTCATGAATTTAGTCGCATACTCCATGACTGAGGGATTATCCATCCTCAAACTTATTAATTTCATTATTTTCTGGATTCTGAACATAAGAGGATTGAATTGTTTGTCGAAAAATTCCTCAAAATCCTCCCATGTAAGGCCATCGTCCAATTTTGCATGCACTTCTAATTTCCACCACTACCAAGCAAGGTCCTTGAAAATATAATTTTTCAGTTGGAATTTGATATCTAATGATGTATTGATGAAAGAGAATATATGATTCATCATACATAGCCACATCTCTGACTTTTCATGTTTAGAATCAGCCATAAAGATGGGTGGATTCAGCTTCCATATAGTGAAAATATTTGAAAATACTCTGACCCAACTCATGGTTCACTCATGGTTCATGTTAAAACACATTCTCTACATATTCCTCAGGTTGGTTCCTACGAAGCCTATCAGGAGACAATTTCTAAACCAACAACAAACTTTTTCAATCTCACTCTCTAGTAAATGATGGCTTAGCACTTCATATTCTATCACATAAAATATAATAACATTGTTTTCCAAAAAACAATATTTTTTCCATGATCAACCATTTTTGTAAAATATAAACGATCTTTTTTAAAATTAAACCATTTTATAAATTCCATAAGAATTTCATTTTTCAAAATATTTCATCGGAAAATAATCTCATACTTTTTAAAAAATCTACACTTTTTCACAACATGAATCATAACCCTAAATTATATATGCACTCTTATTGGGATTTCACTCCCCTAAAATTTATGTAATGCTCATATCATTGGTTAAAACCATGATAATAAAATTTCAAAGACTCTATATGTGTTTCCATAATGCTTATGTACCCAACACACTGTTATCTTGACATTCAACAAAAAATGGCTAGCTATAACCTTTTATGATATAAATATCAAGTTTTTACAATCCAACTATTTTATAATACTTCAACCAAAGGGATAGATATGAAAAAATTTCATCCCTAATACTAAGAACATTGAAGACTACTTTTTAGACAAGAACCGAACAAGATCTGATACCATTTGTTATTACCCTCTAATTCTCGTTGGCTTGACAATACAGTGAGTCATTACTGGTATTTAAGAAACATCCCCTTGTGACCCATGGATGTAAATAAATTCATAAGTGCTTCAAAGAAAGTGGGGGATGATTTACCCTTTAATGTCTCAAAACAATAACCTGAAAAACCATTGAAAAATAGCTCCTGATTTGATGAATCTAATAAACTAAGACATTTCAAATCATTATCTTAAAAAACCACCAAGTTTATCTATAGTAGAAAAAAAACCACATTAATGTAAAAAGAGTAAGAACAACAAATAAGATCCATGAGGAAAACAAGACTCCATGTTACAGAGGATCCATGCTCCAATATCACCATAAAGTCCAATGTATCACAACATGGTGTTAATGATGTGTGATACTTTACCTTTTCCCATGTACCTGAAGGTAGCATCTATAAAAGCACTAATGTTCTAATATAGGGGTGACAATATTACCTAGTATGTTTTCTACAATAAATTCCCTACTCACACCACTATGATAGAATGGGTAGAAACATTTATATAAAACACTTTATATAAATGAATTCTGGAATAATGTTTATAACGAAATATAAACAAGTTCCAAAAACCATTTACAAGAACCTGAACAAAAAAAAAACAAAACCACTTTACAACAATTTATATTTCCAGAAAATAACAAATCAGAACATAAAAAAAATTCTTATTATCATTTTTGAATTCCTATTCCAAATTTCATAACGCACACACATGTGCATGTTTTGTTCGATAGTTCCATACTCATGAGCAGACTCTCATCCAATTAACTTGTTTCCTAAGGAAAAAACACCATTGATCTAGGGTCAGAAACCTTGTACCTCAGTGGTACACATCCCTTATTCAAGGGAATGTGGAACATGATGTCACACAACCCCATGTATGCCAAACCACTTTAAATCCCTAAAATAAACTGTTATAATAAAATTGTATTAATATTGAAACCCAAATAACAAACCAATTTCAAATAATAAATTTCATTTCAATAAAAAATTCCCATTTATTGAAAACATATAATCCAAGCCATGTTCCACAATCCTAGAAGATTCCCATTTCAATATATCTATTTTAATATTATGAACACACACATTATACAAATGCACAATTTTCCAGATTTCCCCAATTTGCCAAACCATCACAAGAATGGGTTCCCATAAATTTCTTAATATCCAAATCCCAACTAATTAAAAACAAAATATTGAATTTGAAAGCATTCCCATCAGTTATAATAATTTGATTCTAGAGAGAAGACACCTACCTCAATGGTTTTGATGAAATTTGACAACGAACGAATAAATTCTTTTAAAAATTACTGTCGATTCTTCATGGAACATCCATAGATCTATTCTACTAGAAATATCAAGAACAAAACAAAACATATTTGCAATCCACACTAATAGATTTAACCATAACATGTTTAGATCTACGAAACCAATAAGATAAGAGAAGTGGATCTATGTAGAACTAAGAATCCGATCATGAACAATGAAAAACGATCACATACCTAAATAATCTAGATTTGAAAAACCAAGGGAAGCATTTATATTGAATCCAAATTTCATGGGAGAGGTTATTATACCTTAAAAGGAGGGAAATCCCGAGTTATGGCCACTTAGGATAAAAAAAAGAAAAAAATAGATGAAAAAATGTGTGAGATCCATTTTATTGGATCTCAATTAAACAATGTGCATGGTTAGTTCATATGGTTTGTCAAAAAAATCACTAACAATGTGTTAGAAATAGCCTAGCCAGACCCTTTCAAAACATCCTCACATGGCCACCATAACATTGTTCACACAATGCCAACTCTCTCTACCACAAACATGCCATTGTGCATAGTGTTTTAAAGGATGGCCACATGGTTTGGATAAACTTTTTGGAGCACATGAGCCTCTCCTTTATCCCCCAAAACATATTTAATGTTCCTCAAACTCTCTTGACATTCCCCCTTATCATTTATATCCATAAAAATAAATTAAATGGTTACATACTAGAAATGAGGGGTACATCATATATGTAATGAACCCCCAAATTCCAACTGGCTTGAGAGCTCAACGAGTCATTACAAGGCTTTAACCAACATCCCCAAGGCATCAAACACTGGTAATAAATGCTGAAGGGTTTCAAACAATTGGGGGACGATTTACCCTTTTGGAAAATACAACAGGGCCAACAACCATAACCAAACTAATCAACAAAATGATGCATGATAAAAACCAAAACAACTCAACAAATTATTTAATCATAACCAAACAAGAGTACCACAATGGAAACCAATACTAAATCGGAGTAAAGAGTGGAAAGACAAACTCCAAGACTACAAGAAAACTACCTAACACCATGCTCCAAAAGCTCCAAGATCCAACATCATGAACCATACCTAGAATCATGAAGTAGTATGAAACACTTTACAATTTTCAACATCTCAGTACATGACATCTAAAAAAGCACCAACATGCCAAAGAAGGGGGTGAGTAATGAAACTCAATAGGTTTTCCCTAATAACTCCCCAACCCATGCCTCTTGGATAACACATGTTTCACATTTATATAAAACAATTTATATAAAATAATTCCAAAACAGTTCACAATATAACAAGTTCTATGTAATAACCATTTTCCAGAAAAAACCCGTATTTCTCAGGAAACGAAACAAAGAAAAGTTTCCAATAAAATTCTCATTTCCATTTTGGAAAATTCATTCCATTCCACAAATCCACACAACTAACCATGCATAATACCCAGAACTCCCTATACTCACGACTGGTGAGTTATCCTTCCACTAAGCCGTCACTTAGTGAACTACCTTGACAAGGGTACTATACAACCTTATACATCCCTTTTGATGGGGGTACTTCTCTCCCTTATCCATCCCAACCTTTTTGATGGGGGTACTTCTCCCCCTTGTCCATCCCAATGAATATTAACACACACCACAACCCCTGAAAGTCCATGCCCAAAACCAAGTGTGTTTAAAACCTTTCAATAAAGCATCACCCTTTTATTGAAAACCATTTCTCTCAAGAAGCCAAACTATAGCCAATTTAAAATCACAATTTTAAATTTACTTCAACAACCACTTTCCAAAACCACAAAATTTCCATCACCTGTTACTATAAAAGGGTTTCAACCATTCTTTCACAACAGACAAACAAACAATTTAAATCATGGAAAACAATTTGAAACTAATCCTTTATGTTCTAAACATGAGTAATCGAGAGTGAAGCCACCAACCTCAACAAAATAGGTGAAACCAACCATGAATCTTGTCGAAACACAATGAAACATTCTTAGATTCATTCCCCTATCACCAACAAGATCAAAACCTGACATAGAAGTCATCCACTACATTATATCTTCCCACCTTGGGAATAGATCTAAGGATCCATCAAGAAGGAAGAAGGAGATCTAAGGAAACTATAGGAAATGAGACTTACCTCGATCAACTTGCCTCTAAACTCCAAGGCAACCCTCCAGATCGCTTCCAAAATTCTTGTTAAGTTTTCTCCCACCTTCACAAGATAGAAATCCCTAGTTAGGACCATCTAGGCGAAAAAATGAGTGGGTTAAAGGATAAAACTGATTAGATCCTTAAAAATAGGATCTATGTTGACTTCACTCACAGTTATTCCGCCGGGTTAGTCAAAGCATGAACTAACTGTGTGGTAGTCACTGCTTGGAAGATATTCTTTGCATGGCCTCCAAGCACAATTTTCCCAAACCGTGCAGACACCATGCTATCTCATCTGTTCAAATGACCACCACCAGCACAACTTCTACATGGTTTCGGAAAACCGGGCACATCCCGTGCGTCCTTACATTTTTCCCTTTAGCACCATAAAATTCTTCAAACCTTCCCAAACATCTCTCATATAATTCATGTACATAAAAATCATAAAACAAGGGTTAGATACCATAAATTGGGGGTACTACATTCTACCCACCAATGGACTTTCTGTCCTCAAAAAGTAGAAAACCATTGCTTGCCTTAAAGAGTTCTGGACACTGCTCTTTCATTTCTTTCTCGCGTTCCCAAGTCTCTTATTGAATATGATCATGCTGCCATAAAACCTACACTAGACTGATGATTTTACAATGCAAGACATTCTCTTTCATATCCACAATCCATACCGAGATATGTATCAATGATGTATCCAGCTCTAGGTCAACGTGATCCCATCTGATCACATGGTAATGATCACGTTGATACTTTTTCAACTGAGATACATGGAACACATTATGCACTACACTGAATTGTAGTGGTAATGCCAACCGATAAGCCAAATCGCTATCCCGTTCTAGTATCTCAAAAGGGCCTATATATCGGGAATATTATTTTCCCTGCTTCCCAAAACGATGATGTCCATGCCATGTATAGATTCTAAAAAAGATATCACCACTCACCGCAAATGACAACGGCCTTTGTTGATGATCCACATAAGATTTCTGAAGAAACTGTGCAGTCTCTATCCTCTTTTTTATCAACTAAATATTCTCTGTTATTTCCTAGATAAGGCTCAGCCAAACTAGTGATGTCTCACTAGTTTACACCCAAAAAAGTGGAGAACGACAAGGACGCCCATACAATCCTTTAAACGGAGCCATGTGTATCGAGGCATGATAATTTTTGGTATACGATAACTCCACTAAAGGCATGTGATCCTCCCAAGAGCCACAAAAATCCATAATGTGAGCCCACAACATGTCTTCCAACGTCTGTATCATCCTTTAGGAATGACCATCTGACTTTGTAGGATACGCCGTGCTCATATTCAAAGGAGTTCCTAGGGATTTTTGTAAGGATCGTCAAAAATGACATGTGAACCTAGGATCTCTATCTGACACGATAGACACTAGTACACCATGCCTCTTTAACACTTCTCAGATATTGATTTTTGAATGATCTTCCACTGTATGAGTTTCACGAATAGGGATGAAATGAGGCGACTTGGTTAGAAGATCCACTATCACCCAAATGGCATCGTGTTTCCAGACCGTTCTTGGAAGACCAGTAACAAAATCCATTGCTATCTGATCCTGTTTCCACACTGGGATAAGTAATCAATGCAACATACCTATGGCCGATGATGTTCTACATTAACTTGCAGACAAGTTATGCACCGCGAGACGAACTCCACCACTTTTCTTTTCATGCCACTCCACCAAAATTATGCCTTCAACGCCTTATACATATTCTGTGTACCTGGGTGTACAACCAATCTTAAATGGTGGTATGCTTGAATGAGTTATTCATGAGAAGTTAAAGGTACAACCATCTGATCTCGAAACCGCAAAACTGAACTCCTATCCAGCTTTCATCCCTCAGTGGTCTCCCCACAATTGAGTTTTGAACTTATTACAACACATTTTACATCGGATGTCTCTACCTCCTTTACTATCTCCACCAAATCAGGAACAAGAAAAAATAGAAAGAAAACCACAACATTATCTTGTTCTTCACATTCCATACGCATGTCGGCTAGGACCGACATCAACTACCACTCATCTGAAGCTTCTTTCACCAACTGATCATATGACTTTCTTCTTAATGCATCAGCCACCGAATTTCCCTTATCCGGTGTATACATTAAGTCAATGCCGAACATTTTAAGATACTTAATCCATCTCCTCTACCTCGGATTCAAAAATCGTTGTGAGAAAATGTGTTTCAAGCTTTTCTGATACGTAAACATAGTAAATTTCTCACCTAAGAGATAATGACCCCAAGTCTTCAAGGCACGAAAAACTGTAGCTAACTCCAAATCATGTGTTGGGTAGTTATTTTCCTTCATTCTCAACTGTCATGAGCCACAAGCACAACATGGTCTCCTTGCATGAGAACACATCCCAACCCAGATCCTCATGCATCACAATACACCACATACCAATGTCCTGATTCAAAAAAAATCAAGATGGGTGTCGATGTAATACGAACATTCAACTCTTGAAAATATCTCCGAAATTCATCAGTCCATAGAAATGAACTATTCTTCATTGTCAATGATGTCATAGGAGAAGCTAGTCATGAGAATCCACAGACAAAGCGTCAGTAATTACCAGCTGGACTATAAAAACTAAGTATCTCAAAAACATTCCTTGGTGGTTTCCAATAAAGAACAACTTCTATCTTTTCTGAATCCATTGAAACACCTTTCTTAGAAACAACATGGCCCATAAAGTATACCTCTGGTATCCAAAAATCTCACTTTGATAATTTCGAATTCAATTGATGGTCTCTCAAGATTTCCAACAATATCACCAAGTGTTTCTCATGCTCAATCCTTGTTCTTTAATACACAAATATGTCATCCAAAAACACCACAATGAAATAATCCAGATATCACTGAAATATCTGATTCATCAATTACATAAAGACTGCTGGTCCATTTATATGACCAAAAGGCATGAATACATATTCGTAGTGTCCATATATGCTTCTAATGGCTGTCTTCAGTATATCCTCCTTCCGAACTCGCAACTGGTGATATCCTGAACGTAAATAAATCTTTATGAACAACTAAGCTCCCCTCAATTTATCAAAAATCTCATCAATGCATGGAATTGGATATTTAATCTTTATCATAACTTGGTTAAGTTTACGATAATCCACACATAGCCTCAATGTTCCATCTTCATTGTTTACAAACAAAATGGTTTCTACCCATGGTGACATGCCTGTCCGAATGAAACCCTTGCTCTCTGGCTCCTCTAACTCCACTTTCAATTCCTGTTACTCTGTTAGTGCCATCCTATAAAACGGAAGGTAAATTGGATTGGTCCCCATAATGAGATCAATCGTAAACTCCACTTCTCTGAGAGGTGGTAACCCTGAGAAGTTCTTGGGAAAGACATCTGGAAATTGATACACCACAGCTGGAAAACTATATTCCTCAATCTCTTCACATGATGCCAATGAAAACACTGCCAATTGGTGAGATATTATTCCTAGAATTGGTGCCAAAAAGCTCTTTGCACCTTTCATTAATATCCTTTCTCCTCAAATGAGATGGTCGATGTCATCCTCGGTTGTGAAACTAACCATTCTCCTATAACAGTCGATGTGAGCCTTAAACCTTGTCAACCAATCCATACACAGGATTACATTATATACATACATATCCAACATGGAGAAGTCCCATTTTTTCTTAGCTCCATCAACAGTTATAGAACATTCCCTACAAATGAAGGCTTGACATTCCCTTTCACCCAGAGGAGTTTTCAGTTTCAAGAAAGAGGGCATTGTTCCCAGTTTTAAACATAGCAAGTCAATTGCACTAGAAGAAATGAAGGAAAGTGATCCACCAGTATAAAACAACACTTTCACAATGGTATAATTTAAAATAATCATATTTATTACTATTGGTGGTCTAGCCTGATCATCAACAATAATTTTCTCATCTCTAAACAATTGCTTATTCATCGTACTGTTCTGCTTGTTTCCATGTTGAGATTTCCCTGGTTGAGGAGTCACGATATTTGTAGAATAACCTTGGCTAGCTCAATTTTTCTGATGAGACTAAGTCTGTTGTCCTCATCCTTTCGAAGAATACAAAGCTCGTGATGCCTGGGAAGCGTCACGTGCACCCGACATCAGAGTATTTCTACAATAGCGCTTTAGATGCCCCGTATCATTGTAATTGTGACATTTTATAGGTTGTTCAGTACACTCTCGCTTTATGTGATCTGTAGAGCCACATTGAAAACACCTAGATTTCATCATGGGTCATGGAGGAAGATTCACCGATCCAGACATCTGATTTTGATTTCCACTCACACCTTGGACGTAGGTTTTCATCTTCCTCTTGTTCCCAGCATTAGAGTTCCCACCTGTTTTCATGGGTATCATCATTCTTCCTCCTCCCATAACACCTGAGATGTCACTTTCATCTATAGTTGCTCTGTTTCCCATTTCTGTATAATCCGTAATATAGAGCATAACTATCATTGAGCGAATATCCTGTCGCAAACTTGATTCAAAGATGTGTGCCTTCATAGACGCACTTGCTGCAACTTCCAGTGAAAAGCACACTAAATTCATGAATTTAGCTACATATTCCATGATAGAGATATTCTCCTGCTTCAGTGTGAAAAATTCTATCGTCCTCTTGATCATGAACATGTGAGGATAAAATTGTTTATTGAACAACACCTCAAATTCCTCCTAGCCCAGGCCTTGATCCACCTTAGCCTGCGCCACTAGCACCCAGCACTGTCGTGCAAGATCCCCCAGCATATACATTGATAAAATTACATTCAGTTCAACTTGAGTGCTGATGAAATCAAAGATATGATTAATCCTACTCAGCCACACCTCCACCCGTTCTAGTTCAGAATCACCTTGAAAGATTGGTGGATTCTTCTTCATGAACTGGACGGAATGGTCTGCATGCCTAGACTCATCCCTCCGATTCCCTATTTCCACAGCCTAGAATGCTTGAATGATACTCTGAACTATCTCTTGGTTCACTTGTGGTTCATGGGTAACCACAATCTCTGCAGCTTCATCGGGTTGGTTTCTACGATGCCTAAAAGGTTCCATTTTCTATACCAACAACGCACGCTGTTAGCATCACTTCCTAGCAACTAAAGGCTTAGAATTTCAAATTCTATCACATCATCTATCAACACATTGTTCCCAAAACAAAATTTTCCCATGTTAAACCATTTTTTAAAACATTCAACATACTTTTTGATTATCAATCCGTTTTCAAAATACATTAAATACCCTATTTTCAATGACTTTCAGTTGAAAGCAATTTCTGCATTTTTAAAAAATTGGAACCTTACACAAAGTCTGTACTCATTCTTTATAATGAGATATGTTATCATATAGGGAATTCATTCCTCTACAACGCATGTTATGCGCATCTCATTGGATAAAACAATGAAAATGATATTTCCAACATTCTAGAAGTGTATCGAAAACACTTATGTACCCAACACTCTGGTAACTTGAAATTCAACATAAACGGGTTAGCTACGTCCTTTTATGCTATACATTTCAAGTTTCGACAATCCTAATCCTATCTATGATTCCAACCCAAGGAATAGATGAAAAGCAATTTCAACTCCATCACCGAGAACATCGATGACTACTTGTTAGGTAAGGAGTGAACAAGCTGATACCATTTGTAATGACCATCCAAATTCTCTTTGGCTTGAGAGCTCAACGAGTAATTACTATTAATTAAGAAACATCCCCATGGCACCAAAGGCTGGCAATAAATGCCGAAGGGTTTCAAACAAGTATGGGACGATATAACCTTTTGGAACATACCATAGGACCAACAACAATAAAATAACTAATCAACTAAATAGTGCATGATAAAAACCAAAACAACTCAACCAATTATTTAATCATAACCAACCAAGAGTACCTCAAAGTAAACCGACACTATATCAGTGTTAACAGTGGAAAGACAAACTCAAAGACTACAAGACAACAACCCAGCACCATGCTCCAGAAGCTCAAAGCTCCAACATCATGAAGCAGCCCAAGCATCAAGAAGAAGTATGAAACACTTTACCTTTTCCAACATCTCTGTACATGACATCTGCAAAAGCACCAACCTGCCAAAGTAGGGGGTGTGTAATGAAACTCAGTAGGTTTTCCACGATGACTTCCCAACCCATGCTTATAGGATAAAACCTGTTAGCTCTTTTATATAAAACAAATTATATAAAATAATTCCAAAACAGCTCACAATATAACAAGTTCCATGTGAAAACCATTTTCCAACAAAAACCATCTTTCTCAAGAAATGCAACCAAGAAAAGATTCCAATCAAATTTTCATTTCCATTTGGGCACATTCATTCAATTCCATAAATCCACAAAACCAACCATGCATGCAACCTGGAACTCCTTATACTCTCGAGTTGTGAGTTATCCTTCCACTAAGTCATCACTTAGTGAACTACCTTGACAGGGATACTTCACGACTATATATGTCCCTTTGGATGGGGGTACTTCTCACCCTTATCCATCATAACCTTTTTGATGGGGGTACTTCTTGCCCTTATCCATCCCAATGCATATGACCACACACCACATCCCATGCAAGTCCATTCCCAAAACCAAGTGTGTTCAAAACATTTCAATAAAAAATCACCATTTTATTGAAAACTAGTTCTTTCAAGCAGAAAAACTATAGCCAATTTAAAATCACCATTTTAAATTTACTTCAACAAACACTTTCCAAAACCAAACAATTTCCATCACCCGTTACTAAAAGGGGTTTCAACCATTCTTTCACAACAGATAAACAAACCATTTCAATCCAGGAAAACAATTTGAAACTAAGCCTTCAATTTATAAGAGATAGGAATCGGGAGTGAAGCCACCTACCTCAACAAAATAGGTGAAAGAGGCCAAGAAACAGGTCGAAACACCACGAAACCTCCTTAGATTACATCCCCTGTCACCAGAAAGACCAAAACCTAACATAGAAGTCATCCACTACCGTAGATATACCCACCTTAGGCGTAGATCAAAGGATCCATCAAGAGAGAAGATGTATATCTAAGGAAATAAAAAAATAGTACTTACCTAGATCAACCAGCCTCTAAACGCCAAGGAAACCCTTTAGATCACCCCCAAAATGCATGGTATATGTTCTCGCACCTTCACAAGAGAGAAATCTCGAGTTAGGGCCATCTAGGAGCAAAAAAGAGTGGTTTTAAAGATAAAAAGGATTAGATCCTTAAAAATAGGATCCAAGTTGACTTCGCGAATGGTTAGTCAAATCCTGCGCGAACCGTGCGGTAGTCACTGCTTGGAATAGGCACTCTGCACGACCTCCTCACATGGTTTTCCCAAACTGGGAACACACCGTGCAGTCTCCTCTGTTCAAATGACCACCACCTGCATGGCTTCCACACGGTTTGGGCAAACTGTGTATAGCCTGCACATCCCCACATTTTTCCCATTAACAACTTAAAAGTATCCAAACATTCCCAACGATCTCCCATATGCTTCATGTAATTAAAAATCATAAAACAAGGGTTACTTACCAGAAACCAAGTGTACTACAATATAACAACTTATGGAGGATCCATTATGCCATATTTCACATGGGCATCCATTTTCCACATTCATTGGTCTGATTATTAAACAACTTCAAGCATCAACATAAAAAAAAATCCATCCAAAATAATATCATTAGGGATTCCAATATAATCTTTTGTATGGGATTTGAATTCATTTTTCAATTTTAAAAGGAAGCTTCCCCCCTCAAAAGGACCCTTCATAGATGATGTTATATCTTTCACCATCATCAAAACAACAAAACAAACAAAATGAGTAATGTTGAAAATTCAAACCAATTGGCTCTGAAAACACATATTTAGAAATGAGACACCCTTAGAGGGGTTTCACTTATGTTCATTATAGTGTCATAATATTATTCATATTTATAAATATTTCCTATGTTTGGAGGAAAATTTGTTCAAATTATTATTTTCATGACACACAAATTATCCACATGAAATAAATATGTTGGGACACCAGGATTTTATATGATTCACCCTATTGGTCTAATCCACGAAACACACACCAACCATGTGTTGGTGTGTCTAGATATATTACAACTCATTATTATATTATAAGGATTTTTAGTTCTCATTTTAATCTATGGTCACCCCATATTATCCACTATACTCACATCATCTATGCAGGACATGGTTATATTATAGACATGAGGATTTAATCATGATCTTCCTTGTAATATTGTATATTCCCATCACTATAATTATATGGATACACCTTTATTATAAATTATTCTTCACCCTATATTCTTTTAACCAGATGGAATCAACGCCTCATAGATAATAGTTGGGACTATTTAAATCCATGAACTATAGTACCACTTTATCTATAGAACAAGAAAATATCAAATACACATCAACTTCCCCCTCTCCCCATTCTTCCTCAGAAAGAGAAATGTATGATTATAAATACCTTCATTATTTTTTTGAATGTAAAGAATCTACAAGATTCGATAAATATATGAACTTCACTCTCATTCTCAAAGAAACTTTATACTTGATATCCCCCATTTAATCTCCCCTTTCTATGATATGGATGTTTATCACCCTTTCTCTAAAGTTTTCATCATATTTATATATACCCCTTTTCTATTAATACTAACCATCTTGTACGGATTCAAAGATAAATATTTTATTAAATTACAAAAGACTCAGTTTATCGTCCATCAATTCCTCTTTCTGAAATATAGAAACATCTGTATTTTTCGTATCTAATAACTCTATTATATTTAGATTTTTCATGAAACACTCTTGATCTGGATAGATACGCAATCACATTTTTCAATATTTTATATTATCTCTCTCTAGTAGTTCAGGTTTAAAAAATCCAAATATTTGCATTTGAATAGACCAAAAATTATATAATATACCTAATAATTCACATACTATAATGTTACTTCAATATAGTCTTTAAAATAAGAATAAATGATATCATGTGTGTTAATGGGTCTCTCGCATGTAGTATTCCATGTAAGATGTTTCTTCATTGTGGTTCAAACAACATCATAATGTGGCTTGGTTTTCCTCCACATCATTGACACCCTAAAAATGGTAATGCCAATAAATTAACTTATCTAACCCCTACAATGTGGGGAATAAACTATAACATGGATCTCCCCTTTTATGATTTCATGGGATTAAAAATATTTTTTTGTTGCAACATTGAACATACTAATCTGGCATAGAGTTATATTTTTGATCATCACAAGGTAATAAGAAATTTATTAGTAATGGAATAGTACTCACTTTTGAAATGTGGTGGTTACTAGATTTCTAAAATCACTGAACACTGACATTTCATCTATTTGAATGTATTCAAAATTCATATTTCCATGAAAATATAAAATAATGATAATTTATTGAATATTACATATAGTAAATTATCCGTATTAACTGAAAATTCCATATCTCCTTTAAAACTATGTGTTTCAAAATTATGATAATCAGTACTACTGTCTCAGTTATAGTGAAAAGAATCATCATAAATTAAATTACTTACATTATCCTGAAACATTTATCAATTTTCAATTCATTAATTGAACATCATATAAATTTAAATATATACATATACGTCCACAACCTCAGTCATCCACCCTCCATAATCCTCATCCAATTTAAAATCATTATTAACTAGTTTTTAAATATTTTCTTTTCTGCTAACAAAATTAATTCCTTATAAATTAATGATCTATGATGCATCTTAACTAAATAAAAGTATTATTTCATGAATCTAGTATATACACCACAACTAATTGATTTTATCATCAAAATATATTAACAATTAGAACATTACCTAATAAACTATTATTAAAAAATCAATAAAATCAAACCATCATTTTAAAAATCCCCCCTTAAGATTTTATTTATCATATATAAAAAAAGTCTTCCTCTAATTATTAAAATAAAAGGAAATGGGTATCCATTTATATTCTTTAATCACTTAACATGAACACATATTTTTTTCCATGTAATTAAAGAGAAATGACCACCTCAACTTATATTTAAAAATTCAAAATTTATTTAATATTACTCCCCCTTAATGGTTACCTCAACATTCCAAAATACCTCCAAGTGTTGTTTTTCATTATATCCATTAATATTTATATAACTTATATATGGAAGGTAAATAATCCTCTAAGACTACTGTGTTATAGCTCAGTGAATAAAAAAGAGTCCTTTTTAAAAAATATATTTTTTCCTTTACTATTCACTAAATATTCATAAGACATTTGAATCATGAGATACCAATACATTACGAGAACCCAAAAATAATCTCCACCAAATGTTACTAAAGAATTAAAAAATACATTAGTGGGGAACTTACAAATCGTATCATAAATGAACACTACCTCTCCATATAATATATATGATTCAATATGAATCCATGTATTCTGAAACATTTTATGTAACATTACTTTTTAAGTAGGGGTGTCTTAACAGAATTTATTACCATAACATCAACACATTCATACTGTTTGAACTTTTTGGACACCACAAAATGTATTTGTTTTTTACATGGAAGAACACAATTTTGTTGGATTGGTTTTGTTCATTATTATTAAATATATGATAATGCTCATCTTAAAAAAGAGTTTCAATTTATCCTAAAAGAAACATAACTAATACAAATGGTTTAGTGAAAAAAAATTATATATGAAATTTTAATTAATAGTTCTCCCTTATGTAGTGGACCATTAAATTTTCTGGGGTCCCCCATTGTCAAATAAATCTTCAAATAACATGAATTTATTTTAAAATAGTCCCCAAATCATTGGAAATATTTTTTTATGGGCTTGAATCTTTTTTCATCATATAGACTCAACCTTGTCCATACATTCCTCATATCCGCATCAAATCTCTTATATTCCCATTTTTCGTTCACTATGTCAATATTTTCTCATACATTAAATGTTTTAAAGTTATATTCAATCGATTAAATTTAAAAAAGAATTTCCATCCTAATGCCTTGAGAAATTCAATATCTGGTATAAACGCCCTTTTACACCATCCATGAGCTCATTCTATCATGCATTCCATAAAAAGGGGTATTATATATCAAATTCCATCAGACTGATTCTATAATATACGAGTAGTAAAATTACATTTCAACATACCAAACCTCTTACTTATGAATTCCATTATCAATATATATATGAAGCTACTAAATTTTCGTTTTCTCCGTCACCCAGACAAATCAAAGTAAGAATTGTAACATTTAGATTAATATATAAAGTCCAGTAGATTTATATTTAACATAGTATATGTAGAATTTAATCCTTAATATTGTGTGGAAATAAATTATCGTGAATAAATAGATTCTTCTTCTACACAACCTCATTTATTTCCACTTTTTATGTAAAAACAGTTTCCAGTATTGCCTCTCCATGTTTTAAACCCACATGCTAACATGAAAAACACACTTGGAAAATATTTAATTTTCTAGATAGAAGAATGGATATCCAATTAAACATATATAATCTCAACTACATGGGAGTGATATCTTCCATTATTTCTCTAAGTAAAATAAGAATAAATTAATTCAAGTACCATTCTATATCAACTATGATACCCACACAACCACCATAATTTCATTATGAATATATATATATATTCTGAGTAAATTTTATTTTAAATAACATATCACTTCCAAATACACACCCTTAATAGTGTGAAATGGGTCTTAAATAGTGCTAAATATAATGATATTTTAAGTGCCATTAAATTCATATGGTTTTTATCAGCATTGAACATACACTAACAAAAGAAATGTTACTATAGTGTGTGGATACAAATTAAACATATTGTAATAGTAGAAAAATAATTCAATTGGAAATAATTTAAAATAATAATAATATAAATAATATTATATTGTATCCATTTTAAAATATTGATGTTACAACTACATTTTTAATACAATTTATCTAATACATTTAAAGACATGAAAATTCCACTGTCATTGGCCCATGACCTCCTCTCAAAAGAGGCCAATCATTCCACTAGTTACAAAAAAAACTACCCTACTATGAGAAATAGATTGATCCTATATAGAAAAAAATATGATGTTAGTAATAAAATAATGATATAAATAACAAATAAATATTATATAATGCATTATGAAAATGAAAATTTTAAACAAGATTCACTCATTTTGGATCATATCAGTCTCACAGTGTATAAAATTAATGTGTGGATGGTTCCTACACCTAAAATATAAATTTTAGAAAATTTTTATTAATTTTAAAAACAATATAAACGTGTTTTCTTTGTTTGGAGTATGTGATGTGTTTTTTGAACCAAAGTGTCAATTTTAAATTAATAAAATGCATTTTGAGTCATACCGGGAACACCATTTATCAGAATTAGGTGTGGTGAATTCCTAAATGTCACAAATGACATATAAGTAATTTTATTAGATTTTAAAAAAAAATACAAAAGTTGTTTTCTATGATTTTTTAATGTTATAAGTATTTATAATTGATAGTAAAAATTTAAAAAACATGCACACATTGAGTGATATTAGTTACACAGTGAATCAGATTGATATACAATTAATCCATAATAATATAAAAATATACAAGGATAATTCCAATAAAAGATCAAACCAGTATGAATGTGTTTTGTCATATTTATGTATGTAATATTTATTCTTTACAAAAACTTCAATTTAAACTTTAAAATTCTATTTGATTCATATTAGTTTCATTATGTGATAGTTTGAGGTGAAACTAAATAATACGTGTCACAAATGACATCTGAGTCATTTACCATTAGTATTAATTCAATCAGAACATATCTCCTCAATTTTATGTATCTCATGTTATTTGACATAATGTGTCAATTTTAAATATTCAAGATGCATTTTGAGTCATACCTAGCCCAATATATATCATATTTTGGTGTTGATGATTCCTTTATGTCTCAAGAGAATTATGGACTATTTTTATAATGTATCAAAAAAATATGAATGTCTTTTCTCATTTTTTTGTATGTGATGTGGGTTTTTTACTAATAAGTCAATTTTAAATAGAAAGACAGAATTTGATTCATATCTTTCAAATATTGAAAAATATTGGCATGTGCTTGATTCCTTCACATAAAAAATAACTTATAGATTATTTTCTATATGTATCAAAACAATATAAGTGTATTTTAATTGTTTTTAGTATTTCATGATAATTTTTATCTAAAATAATAAATTAAACTAAAAACATATAGTTATAATCATACCATTCACACAATGTGATGGTTGAGGTGTGACTGATTCTTACATGTCCCAAATATCAGAAAATTTATTTCCTCAAAGTATCAAGATAATTTAATAGTTTTTTCTCTTTATTGATTATGTAACAATTGATTGGAACTAATGTTTCAATTTTAAATTTATATTATAAAATATGATTCATACAAGATACATCATATTATTATAATGATTGGGGGCCAATTTATCCACGTTACAATTGAATAATTAATTATTTAACTAATATATCAAAATAATCATAATTTGTTTTCTTAGATTTTAATATGTGTAATGTTTTTAAAAAAAATTATTTAAAAAAACACACACTTTTTTTCATATCGATTACAACATCTGTTAGATTGATTTCTGGTTGATTTCAACAAGTCAAAAATGTTATAAAGATCATTTTCATTAATTATCAAAATAATAATTATATACTGTTCAAATATTGACTACATTACATGCCTATTTTACAAAAAAATCAAAATAAACTGAAAGCAAAAGGTTTGAGAGATACCTCTTACATCATGTTTTTGATTGATGCATGATTCATTCATACACAACATAAAGCAATTCTGAATAATTTCACTAAAATATCCAGATAATCACAATTTGTTTTCTTGATTTTGATTAGGTGACTTATTTTTTGAACTAAAATTACAATTTTAAACTAAAAACAAACACTTTGAGTAATATTGAAAAAAAAATCAATTAGATTGAGGGTTACATAATTCTTAAATATTATAAATAAATTAATGATCAATTTCTTAATTTATAAGATCAAATCGAATAAGTTTTCCTATTTTAGAGTATGTGGTGTGTATTTTTAACTATAATTTCCATTTAAAATAATAACCACACATTGTGTAATACCCTTCAAATAGTGAATTATATTGTCCTTATGTTGATTCATCTACATAAAAAATGATATACAGATCAGTTTCATAACATATCAAAAAAATATATGTTTTTTCTCTATTTTTAGTATGACACATTTATTCTTTAATAAATTGTCAATTAAAACTGAAAACACACTCATTATGCCATACCAAACACATAAATGTTTTATTGGTCTATGAAACATCCTTACATTTCAAAAATGACTCATGAATCCACGTAATAATATATCAAGAAAATTATGTACTTTTTCAATGAATGAACAACAATTTCATATAAAGGGTCAATTTGAATCTAATAACATGTACATTTAGTCATAACATGTATATTTTGTATCATATTTAGGTAGGAATAATTAAAACACAAGAAAAATGACGTACTTGTCATTTTTTAAAATGTATTGAAATAATACTTATACATCTTCATGGTTTTGAGTATGTGGTGTGTGTTTTGAACTATAATGTAAATTTTGAATTAAACCCTACTCGTTGATTCATACCAGTGACACCATACTTCATATTGACATGTGGTTGATTCTTACACATCACAAATGAATTAATGAATTTCCCTAATGTATAAAATTAAAATCAATATATTTTTTCACATTTTTTAGTATTTCATGAATGTTTTTACTTTATTTCCAATTTAATCAAATAACACACACCTTTAGTCATACAAATCAAATCACCTTTTCGTATTGATGTGATTATAATTCATACATGTTAAAAATTCTTTATTAATAATTATCCTAAAATATAAAATAATTATACTATTTTTTTAACTTTTATTAATGAATGAAACCTTTTTCAAACGTAATGCTCAATTTTACGATGATGTCATACAATTTGAGCCATACCTTAGACAATATGTAACATATTAGGGCGTGGATAATTCTTCATCATAAAAATCTTACTAAGGATTATTTTTATAATGTTTTAAAACAATCTGAATTGGTTTTATTTGTCCATATTATCTAACATGTGTTTTGATGTAAAATGTAAAAAATTTTAAAAAACAATTTGAGTCATTGAGGCCTCTTATAGTATCAGATTAATGTTTGGTTCAATCCTACATGTTAGAAAATGAATTAAAAATATTTTTTCTAAAATATCAAAAAAAAGATTATTTTTTTTCTCAGTTTTGATTATGTTAGATTCCTTTTCGTCTATGTTTTAAATTTTAATTAAAACCATGGACATTGATTTTTACTAGCAACATCATTTATTGGATTGATTTTAGAATAATACCTACATTTTACAAATGAATTATGAATCATTATCCTGATATAAAATGATAATTCGAGTAAATTTTCTTGTGATTCATTAAGTAACACACGTTTTCAACTAACAAGTAAATTTTAAATATATAACATACAATTTCAGTCAAACCAGTAACACCATGTATTCTATTATGGAGGGACTGATTACAATACATAAAAACAACATAATTATATTTTTCCATATGTTTTAAAAAATCTAAATGGGTTAGATAGGTTTTGAATATATGAATTGTGTTTTAAACTAAAATGTCAATTTTAAATAACAATAAGTAGTTTGAGTCATATATACCACACTACACATTTGATTTATGTGTGATTGATTCCTATATGTCACAGAT
Organism: Viscum album; assembly: GCA_963277665.1. Classification (NCBI taxonomy): domain Eukaryota; kingdom Viridiplantae; phylum Streptophyta; class Magnoliopsida; order Santalales; family Viscaceae; genus Viscum; species Viscum album. Next base: position 1,702,731,895 of record OY728156.1, on the reverse strand, counting down.
GACTTAAGGATTAGAGTCCTAAAGTATAAAAAACCTGAACATGCTTCTCAGTAATAAGTATGTGTCATTGGTTTTAAAAAAAAAACTATTACGACCAAGGGAATAACATATATTGATATTAATCCTTTAAAATGAATATTAATTTCATTATAAACAAACACGCCTAAGGACCATAATATATTAGTGCCATCATAAAATTAGAAAAAATCTATTAACATGTTGAAATATCTTTAACATCTCACTTAAATATCTTAACCATTAGTACTTCTACCTAAAACTGTTCCTCATAACCTATGGGAAGGAAATATAATAAATGGCGAGATTAGATGCTCTATTTGAAACAATAGGAGAGATATGTATGCATAACTTGAGCATAATTGTATGAGAACATGATAATATCATTTGAAAACCATAACCTTCATATCAATTATCCTAATCTTGAGAATTGACATAAATATTGGTAGTTCATAAGATAGGAATCATAAGATAATCAATGAACATGAGCCATGCGAGCATAATGTTGCCATAAAATATTGAACTATGGAATAAAAATAAATATATAAAATTATTTAGTTTGGAATATTCCATTACATCATCACTAATGTAGTATTTCACTTCATTTATGACACTAGTGTTTATCTATTAATTCTCCATTAGATTCCACTTCCACTCTAGAATTCTAACATTCATTATATTCATGTTTTTATTCTATTTAATTTTTTATTTTTATTTTTGTTTCATTTTTTAATTACATTCCATTTATTTTTTCTAAAATTTCCAATAATTCATATTAGTTATTTTTCACATATTTTGTTTCAACTATTTAATCACTTATGTGTCTACATAAAAGTCTATATAATGTCTTCTAGTATCTGGATTTTTTAATTTGAATTTTCTTATTTTGATTTGTATTCTGTTTATACATTATTTTATGTTTTTATTTTTTTCATTAAACATGTTATTCTTTTGTATCATTTATTTTTATTTCTTTTAAATTCACCTCCTAAATTGTGTCAGTCCCCATTCATTTTGGTTGAATTATTATTATGATACTGTTTAATTTTTTTCATATAATTCTTTAACATATACCAATGAATTTTTAATTATCATTAATTTTCCCTTCCACATATTTTATTAACTCTGTAATTCTTCTTCTTCTGGATATTAGTATCTTGATTAAATCCATTTATTTTACTTACAACTTTTTTAGATTATCTTCAAATTCATTTTCTACATTATTATTTATTTTAATATTTGATAATTTTTATTTTTCTATTTTTTATATTTTTCTATTTGTCTCTACTTTGATGTATTTTAGATTTTATATTTAAGATTACTAATCATTATTCTCATGTATTCTCTCTTTAAGATTAAATTTCAAATATAGTTCACTATTTCTCATCAACTATTCTTCAACCTAATGTCTCCAACTAGTCCTTATCATTGAACTTATATTTTATTTATTTTTTGAATGTAATTTAATTTAATTTCTATATAAGAATAATCCATTTTTTTATACTTCTTATTCCCTTTTTTGGATTCTTCTAGGTGTTTATATTTTGTATTCTTATTTACTTTCTATTTATAATTTTTTCACTGAGTTCATAAATTCTTCAGAATTATTTCTTCTCTATCTACATATGAATTATGGTTTTCCAATTTGAACATTGATTATAGTTAAACTTATAAATTTACATCAAATCCATATCCTAATTTTTTTTATTCTAGAAATTATTTTTCTTCTTTTGATCATGTATTAAAAAATATTCATTTATAATTTTTTTTGATGTTCCGCTTATATTCTACATTTTTTTCATTTGATTATTATTTTTCCCTCCATTTTAATCTGTCTAATAACTTCAATCACCTCTTATTTTATTGATTTTTGATTCTTCTTCATCTTATTCTTCCACATTCTCCCCCAATATCACTTTTCATCATTATTTTCATATATCAAATATTAGTTTCACCAATTATTAAATATTTTCATTTTGATTTATGGTATCTATAAATTGTGATTCACTTTTCCTTTAGATTTTACATATGTTATTATTCATTATTCTAGATCTACTTTTAATTATGTATCAATAATTTTTTCATTTTGTTCTTGAATCATATTTTTCTATTGATTTTGGTTTTACTTCGACATCTCCATTAACATACCCTTAATTTCCACATATCATTCTTATTCTACCCTTTCACCTACAGTAATTTTGGAAGAATTGTTTTCATTATTTTATCTTATGATTTATCTTATAAATATTTATTTTTTGATTTTTGGTTCCAAATATTCATTATTTATTATACTTTATCACTTTAAAGTCTTACCCTTCACCTCATCTATTTCATTTTCAAATAAATCTACTTATATCTCTATTTCCATGTTCCTTCCATGTTTTTATCATTTTTTTCCAATTTCACTTTTTTCATCATCTCTTTCTTGTTACAAAAAATGTGCTCATATATATATTATCACCTTGTAAGAAGAGTGGTTTTATGTTTCTATGGTTATTTTAATAAAATAATGATTATTTAATGTATCAAAATTAATTTAATATAATATTTAAAATTTAGAAAAATGGATATTAAAACATAAAATAAATTATCATGATAATTAGATGTTATATTTGAAAATTATCAATGTATAATTACATAGATTAATATGTATTTTGTAGAATTAAATTTTGAAACTGTTAGTTTTAGACCCTTAAGAGACCCTTATGTGGTGAGGTGGTTAATAGAGCTATTTGTCAAGATAAGATGATCATCAAAGATATGATTATGAAACCTCTTATTTTCTATCATGCTCATGAATTTTTATATATGATTTGAGATCATAATACAATTTTTAATTATGTTTTTTATTTTTATTTAAATTAATCTATATTAATTATAAATATCTTATATTAAGTTAAATGCAGATGGAATGTCAAAGGTTTACTCTACTATTTTGGTACTATGATGGGATTATTTATTTTTTGGTTACCCTAGTGATGATGTGATAACCATCACAACCATTTGAGTTCGATTTCTATTTATTTTACAGATTTTTTTTTTATTTTTTTGATAAATAAAATTAAGTAATATATTTTATTTGAGTTACGATCAATTGTAGTTTTATATTAAAATTTAATTAGCCTATAGTCTATTTGGTGGGGGTTATAGATGTGTTTCGTCTAAAAATAGGTTCAAATGATGAGGTAATGAAAAAATGTTGATTATGGGGAGGACTGGTGTGCTCGCTTATCCTAAAAGGACCCACATAGATGATGCCTTATTTGGATTCAAATTAGCTTAGCCACCTGTCGGTGTAATCAAAGCAACATGACTAGTGGTGTTTGGGTTGGGGGGGATACATAGATCATCACTATACAAATTTATATTATGTATGTTCAGATTACTAAATTTGAAATGTACTTTTCCATTATTTTGGACCCTTGATTTTTCATAAAATTTATTTTCTTATATATTTCATAAGTTCTAGAATGGATAAGAAAATTATTTAAAATTATTTTATATCATGGGAGATGTATTTTTTTCATTTTCCAAATAAAATCAATATTATGTAAAACATTCCAATACTAAATATGATTGTAGCATATGAATGTTATTACTCTCGATGGTTGAAGATGCAACACATGATCACTTATTTTGAAATAAATTTCACTTAAATTACAATTAGTTTTTATAAATGTAGTGTTATTTATTCAATGTTACATGTCCATCTCCCAGCTTTATAATGGTATTATTATTACATATAAAACAACTTAAGGTGTGGGGGGTTAAAATTCAAAAATGAGAAGAATATTTTATGAAAATATAGAAAAATTATATTTCGATAATTTAAAATTTAAAAAAACCAACCACACATCACTATAACAATGAAATTACTTTTTATGATTGAAATTTTTAGTTGGCCATCACAATCGTATAAAATTCTACCAAAATAAAGAAACATGTTATGATTTCGATGAAAAATTATATTATGTATAAATAGATTACATTCCAATATGACATGTTGTTTGATCAAAATGGCGGAACATATAGTTCTAGTAGATTTAAAATTCATTAATTTTTTTTAAATGCCATGACCTAGAAAAAGACATTATATTATAAATAAATCAATGGGAAATAGAAATCAAATAATTTTTTCATGTAAAAAAATCAGGTCAAACTGCGAGTTTATTTGTTTAAAATGACCAAAATATAATTTTTATTGATTTAAAATTAAAAACACATTGGGAAAAATTTGAAAAACATGCAAAATACCTCAAACTGTTGTAAAATAAGATGAAAATATACATCATTTAGTTTTTACAATGATGTAATAATCTCCAAGTCATTTATATTGGATACTTTCATAAAATTAATACTAACATTTTTTCTTATTTTTTTAAATTTCAAAAAACATGCATTATTGGGTAAATACTTAGAAAAAGGACTAGAATATTTTGGAAACCACATGACAGAATTTTTTTATTCAATTTTTACATGTTTAAATAGATCTCATATCAATACACCATATATTGTGTTCATAATGAACAAAAAATTATTTTTATTTAATTAAAAATATATAGAAACATGAATAAATAAGTAAAAACCTGACAAATGAATTATATTGTGATATAATCTCACATAATATTCATGGACCATTTCTTCCTATATGTGAAAAATTAATTTTAGATAATTTTACATTGATTTCATGATAATTTGATATCATTTTCTTGGGTTTTACACATTTTTTAATTTTCACTATTTCAATATACTATTTATATCTTCTATGTAAATTTATTTTCAAACATTTTATTCCTTCTAAAAATATAAACATGTTTATTACTTATGATTCTTCTTTTGTATTAAACTATCATATTTTTTCTACCTCAACCATTGCATCTTCCCAATTATCAAATTTAACTTATTTTATGACTTTATATTTTCATTTATACTATTACATTATTTTCAACTACAATATCTAAGATCCTTCATACTTTATATTCAACTAATACTTCTATCTTCTAAATGATTCCTTTATTTTATTTGTTATTTTTTCAATTTTCAATTTTTCCTTTGTTTATAATTTTAATTCGGATTCTTCATTCATTTTAGCTTAAATTTTGAATGTTTCAATTATTTCATCTCTAACATATTCATCCAATTCCATTGAAGCATTTTTATAATATAGTTCAACATTTTTTTTATTATTTTCTTCTATTTATTTTTTATATAATTTTTTTTATTATTACTTAAAAATTATTCTTCTGAATTTTGTTATCCTATTAATTTTATTTATATTTATTTATGAATTCTTCTAATAGATTATGCCTCTTCTCATTTGTTCATCTTTTATGATTAGTTTTGATTCTAATTAATGTTTCTTAATCTGGTTTCCCTATGTTATACCTTTATATTTTATATTATCACTCATTTTCTATGAACCATTATAAATTTTTGAAAAATGTTTTGTATTTTTTAACAACTAAATTCTTTATAAAATAATGTTTTTTTTCTTCTGGATCGTTCTTAGTTGACTGTAATTTGTTTTTTTTGTGAAATATGAATATTGATGAATGATCCAATATGAAAATAAAAGAGGTATTTTTTTGAGAAATTTGTTTTCTAGAAAGTAGTTTTTGGACTAATAAGTATCCAACCGAGATGGGGTAAGGATGGTGGAAGCTAGTTTTTCTATAAATTTGTTGATTAGACTCAAATCCATCAATATAACGTTTAATATTCATCATAATCGGCAATGTTTATAAATTCAGAATCTATAGAGTGAACAAGTCATAATGATTCTAAAGATATACAAGGAAGGTAATGATTTCATGATTATATAATTTATTAAAATATCAATCATATGTTTAAATATTATTTGTTGGTCATATATTTCAAAAAAATCATGAAAAATTAATGTAGAAATTTATTTGAATAAATAGAGGAATCAAAAATATTGTATTATCTCCAAATATCATGATTGAGTTTTCATCAGCTATAGAAGTATCAGACACAAAAGTCATCATAAGAATGAAAAAGGTTATAATTTATAATATTTGATTAATATCAATGATTCTATGTTGATTTATTGTTGAATATATTCCATCGTAATGGGTAGTCTATCGTAATAGGAATTTCTATTAGATTAATTTTCCATTTGACTAACTTTGTAGGGGACTCTTGAATTAGATACATTTTCTATTAGAATGTTAAATCGTAAAAAGTAAAGAGGGAATGTCAAATCGTGTTGAAAAATGGAAGAAAGTCACATCACAATGAGTAGAGGATGATCCATCATGATGTAGAGATGATGGGATGTTTGATAAGTGTAATTTATAATAAAACTCAAGAAGAATCAAATTTTGAGAAGGATTTAAGACTTTAACATTGATATTAAAATATGAATGTTTTTCAGATATTTGAAATCTGAGTAAGAGGGAAATGTTTTTAAATTACCACCTTTGTCTTTATGGGATTATTATAATTTTAATAACAATAAATTCATACATTACAATGTTTTCAGCAATAAGGAAATGATGTAGATCTTCAGAATTCATGTCAATGTTATCTTTTTTTTAAAAAGACATTGTTATAAGATCAGTTAGAAGAATATTATCTTACTAGAATGATGTGGATTATGCTGGAAAAGATCATAATAAGAAGATAATTAGTTTTTTAGAATATTATATTTTGAAAAGGGTTTATTGTAATGAGTCCATCATAATAATTTAATCGGACTAAGGAAATTAGACCCATGGTTATTGGAAAAAGGTTCCAAAGAGAGTTTTCTTGATCAATTTTTTTATTATATGTTATTATTAGTATTAAATTATTTGTAACAATTATTTTTAATTTGATTTTAGTTAGTATACGCATCATTATAGGGTGATATGATGTGTCTAATTTGAGTAGTTTCAAGTTATATTCACTTTCTCATGATAGTTAATTTATATTGACCCATAGGGGTGGCTCTAAAAAGGTTGTAGGTTCTCAAAATATGGTCGATCCTTTTATATATTTTTTTCTTACATTATTTCCTACATTTTCATGAATGAGTATATACTTAAATTATATAAAGATATAAGAATTAATACTTTGATAATGTTATGTTCTAATTTTTTTAAAACTTATAAATGTGAACAACTGATACAACCCCCCATCTAAATTGTGATATAATTCCCTAGAAAAATAATTTTTATTAGAGGCAGGGGACCTTTTTCAATCCTTATCATATATAATCCTAATTTTTACAATTGTTTAGTAATGCCTAAATACAATTGAAAATTTTATTTTGGATAGAAAATTAGTATGATTTCATATCTCCAGTCACTTTTCCTAGAATTAGTTGATGCTAATATAATTTTCCCACCTATAGAGAAAAATTATTCTTTGAAAAATTCTAATATGACCAATATAGAATTTTATAGAAAGTATTTGAATAATATCTTTATATCTGTATCAAAAAACGTTTATATGAATGTCATTGGTCTCAATAATCTATATATTTTGTAGGATAATCTAAAATGTATATTCAAACAAATAATATATTGAAAATAAAATTTAAAAACATTGTGTAGTATGTTTGTATACATTAGAATAAGAGATTAAGATTCCATTTATTAATAAATCACAAAATTAAATGAAAGTGTTTGAAACATCAAATGATTATGATATGTCCTGAAATTTTCTAAAATTGTGAAGAAAATCATGAGATATTATTTTGAAAAAGTGTGATTCTAAAATTTCTTCATTAATAGATAATAATGATTTATCTCTTGATGAGTTGAATAAATTTATTTTTTCTCCTGAAATGAGTGATGCCCAATGGTCAAAAATAATATGAAAGAGTAAATAGTTTTTTATGTTATGAGTATGAAGAAATTTAAATATTTTGATGATGTCGATCCTTGAGACACTAAAGATAAATTGGACGATAAGTTTAATGAAAAGATCCTGAATCTTATAAATAAGAACTATTTAAGAGTAAATTGAATGTATGGAGGAAAAAATCAACTCAAATATATTTTGTTTTGTGTAATCAGACAAATTTATAACAATTTCCAATGAATAATGTTGGTGGATATCCAGATGATTCTGATATAAAACATCGAGGGAAGATGTGGATAAAAATTTCTATAGAAGAAATTCCATCCAAAAAATATAATAAAAAGTTCACTGGAGAAAAATGTAGAATAATGAGATAGAATGATATATTAATCCCAATAATGAAAAATTATTCAGAAAAATAAATAGTACAACAATTTACAACCATCTTTGATAAAATTTATTAAAGAAAAGATTCATCAAATAGTGAAGAGAGTGGTGAACAAACATATAGGGAGTGAAAAATCAAAATAAAACTTGTACCATGTATTGAGAAATAGAGAACACTCAAGAAATGAATCATAATAATGAATAAATATTTTAGGGATGTTCTTGAAGGAAGTATTTATGTCATTAATAAGGACGAATAATATATCTAGGATATACAATGTTTCAAATTATGATTTACTGAATATGGAAAGTTGGTTTAAGATTATAGTAAGAAATTAGAAACTATGGGAGAACTAGTCAATAAGTTTTAATCAAAATTTATTTATACCAAAAAAAATTTGTAATGATTAATTAAATTATATAAATTGAATTATAAATAAATACTGTGAATTTTTATGTAGCTGAGAGAGCACAAATCCTGAATCAGGTGAAATACTAACCCACTAAAAATAATATTTATAAAATTTTTAAAATATTTCATCTTCTTGAAAAAATGATTTTAATGATTTGGTGAAAAAATGATTCGAGATTTTTATTTCATCTAAAAATTATGAAAACTCACTCTAGAGAAATAATATTCCACATCCATTGATTATCATCACAGTAAGATGTTATCAAAATCAACAATGTTTCTATAGTTAACGATTTTGCATCACTAGAAAATCAAAATTTTATGGTCTCGGTTTGTTATATTGATAGTATGGGCACAATGATTATAAATATTTACACAATATATTTCTACTCGGAAGAATAAATGAGTAGATTTTAAGAAATAATAAATATATAATGAGTATCCTTTCTTACATACAAAAATATAAAAAAGTTAATTGTCATGATGTTGGAATCATTCTAAACAAGAATCAATTAAACCATTTGGTAGAAATTTGAGGATGTTGTGATCAACCCATTCATATTTCTGAAGAGTGAATTACTACTCTACATGAATCAGTTTTATATGAATTAAATGAAAAGGAAGGGGGAATGATGAAAGTTATGGAAATTGACATTATTGGTGATACTTCCTTGAAAAAATGTAAAAGAGTTAAAAACATGGATACATAATAGTGGTTGATTCTCACAAATTACAGGGGATTAAAAAATATTGAAACATATTTTAAATTCCAATGGGGGTTTTGTTACCATTAGTAATTATAGTCCCGTACAAATCATAGGAATCATAATAGATGAAATTGAACGAGAAAAGAAGGAAATATAATAATATTTTATTTTTTGATGGGTTAAAACATAACATACATATTGTAAGTCATCTTTGTGATGATAGAAATGAAATAATAATTTGAAAATATTATTTTGTATCATTGTTTTAAATGATAAAAAAATGGGAACAAACTTTTGGAATGTCTTCCAAATATGATAATATAATTACACCTATTATTACTTAAGTGTTGAAGATGAGAGTATGTTATGGTACTAAAGGCCTGGACACCATTAAAAACAAAAATTTATTAGAATTTATAATGATTTTGCTGTATGAAATTTTACATAAATGAAAATAATATAATAATATTATTTTTTTACATGTATGAAGGTAATGTGACAAATCATATTCATAATAAAGCTGATATTCGATCTTACAGCCTTTTGAAAATTTTTATTTTGATTCTTGTGGTATTATGAGACATCAGAAAAAAAATGATATTCATACATTATCAATTTTATTAATGATTTCACTAAGATGATAGACATCAATTTGATGAAACACAAATCATTGGAAGTTCAAATATACATATACATTAGAAAAGATATTGAGAATAAAATTTGTGTTTTATAAGGAAGGTGTGAACAAATAATGATATAGAATTCACATGATGTAATTCTGAAAGTTATATATGAAATAGTGGTATCAAGAATCATTATAGTTGTCCCTATCCTTAAAAATAAAATAGTGCATAAGAATGAATTAATAGAAAATTGGAGTAAATGATAAGAATTAGGTTTTCATAATACATACATTTAACATTCCACTAAATAGAATCTCTTAGTACTCATGTACATATTCCGAATCAATGTTTTTTAAAATTGGAATATATCATGAATTATGCTGAAATGTGGTATAAAACCCCATAATTTGAGTACTTCAATGTTTTTTTATGTCCATGTTTACTGAAAATAAGAAATCCAGATATGGGAATATTTAATATAAAATACGCGAAAGGAAAATTTATGAGTTACTCACCAAGATGAATAAGTTGATAATTTTGGAACAGAAATTTTAAAAATACACAGCACTAATATTATGTGAATGTAATATACAAACCATAATAAAAAAAATTGTGGTTGACAATTTTGAGGATGAAAATCTAAAATATTCCAATTAAATTGATGTAAGAATAGTAACGTGCATTAATATTCAGATAAATCATTTGACGATCGAAGTGAGTCTAGGATAGGAAAATTGAAATTTAATTATTTTTAAAAATATGATGAGAATTAAAATATTATTTGGAATATAAGTCTATAGTTTAGATCAGAAGAAAGATTAGATTATAAAATCAAACATCACTTCATTCAAAATGTTGAACTGAAATCTATTTCAAAATATATTCAACAAAATGAATGGGTGGATTATATGAATAAAGAGTTGGATCAAATTGATAAAAAATGGGAAATTTATCCACATCTGAAATGTAAAAATGGCATTTTAACAATGTTGGATTATAAAAAGACGATTAATAAATATAATGAAGTTTCAATAAAATTAGAATATCTTGTTTATAAAATCTATCCATACGTAGAAGGTGTGTATTTTGATTAATAATTTACCCCAATTTCATTGTTATAAGATATTATAATTTTTGTAGTAATGGATGCTCTGTGAAACTAAAAATTATATCTCATTAAAGTATTGTCATAATTTCTCAATTTATAAATTGAATTAGACGTTAACATTGATGAATCTTGAGCATTTTTACTTTATGGTGATACAAAAAATATTTTACACTAATGAATGATTTTTATGGGCTGAGACAAGATTCATGTTCATGGAATAAAATGATTGAATTTTTTTTGATAATGATTATTTTTTCTAATGTAAAATATTATAGGCAACTAAATATAAAATATGATGTCTTTGGAACTATAATTATAAATGTTTATGTTGATTTTATAATTACTAATGGGGAGAGGGAAGATATTTTTAAAACATTTTTTGATGAAATGAATTAGATATTTAAGATGCTGATTTTAAGGGATTTTATATTCTACAATGGTTTATATGTTCAAAAAACATTTTCTTATCTCAATAAATGTATTTTAAAGAGTTTTTACACATGTTTTTCATTGAATAACACATAGAAGTTTCTACCCCAATATCGTTGGGGATATTAATGATTAAAGATTATGTTAGAAAATGTGTGAATCAAAAGGAATTTTGGAAGCTGATATGAAGGCTACATTACCTTAGAACCTCAATTAATTATATTTTTTATATTGTGACTTTGTATGATATGTATCAATGTAATTTGAAATAATCACTTATATTGGAATCCGAGAGAATTCAAAGATAAGTCAAGGGACCAACATCATAAGCGTTGTCATTAAAAATAAATTATGGGATAATGTTTCTGGTTATACTAATTTATATTAGGGAGGATATTGTAATGATAGAAATTAAACATCATGAGGAACATTTTTATTCGTTGAATATTGTTTATGTTGGAAGACTATTAATAAAAGATGAATAAAAATTAGAACATTTAAATCAGAATATGTTGTGTCTACTCAGGCTTTTACACAGATGTTGTGGATGATGGTTCCGTTGGACGATTTGAATGTAAATGTTTCGAAACCATTGAAAATAATTTTTGATAATCATAGTTAAATTGATCATTGTAAATATAATATCTTACATTAAGGATGAAAAAATTGATAAAAAAATTCACGTCATAAAATAGAATGTTTGTTGATGGAGATGTTTTTCTAGAATATATCTCAACAAGGAATCAAATTTATTATATCTTCAGCAAGGTAATTCCTACGGAATATTTTTGGAGATGAGTCTGAAAATTCATGTGCATACGAAACTAATAAATTAAAACATGTCATAAAGAAATTACCCAACCATGATATTTATTATCTTGACAGGGGGTGAATTTAACAAATTCAAACATTTAATAAATTTTTACTTATAATTATTTTATGAATCTAAAGTTGTGGTCATTAGAAAATGGGTGGGATAAAAATAAATGGGGATATAAACAAAATATTAAGGGAATACAAAATTAAGGGGGATTTTATCTTTACACATCTAAAATATTTTATTGTCACTGTGGTATGTAATTCTTTCAAAAATATTAATTTATCTAGTAGTGTCCATTACAAACAATCTCTTTAAAAAAGTATATATTTCGATAAAAGATTAAAATTTTCAATTGTTTCAAAACATGACGTGGGAAAAATATATGTTATGGTATAAAAGATATTAAATAGGTTTTTCAACAAATCTGAAGGGGTTGATTAAAGAACCATTTTGATGTTGTTTTTTTAATAATGTTTTTTTATGAAAATCATCCTTTTGAAAATGAGTGCTTTTTATATAGGATCAAACCCAGTCCATTACAATTTGTTTTTAAGAAAGATTAATTTTGTTAAATGATAAAATCCACACACAATGTGAGTGAAATGATTTTTTATTTGAGAATGTAGTTTTCTAGACATCAGATTTTATAATGAGAAGTACCAAACACATATGTTATGAGGGAGATATAAGATTGGTGTTCTGAGATGTTTTTTACCAGAATCACCATTGGACACATATCCATCATCATAATGTTCACGATTTATCAGAGTTAGTGTTTTTTAGAATTCCAGATGCTTTGAATTGTGCTATTAATAATGATGTTACACAAATTAAAGTAATATAATGATTTTTCTTGTTATAATGTTCTTAAAATTTCTAAAGTAAATCAGAAGATTCTATGATGGACCTGATGTTATCATAAATCTTGAATCTTTATCAGGATAAATAATTTTTCTAAAATAGAGGAATAAAAATATTTTTATCAATTCTATAGATAAAGATAGATTTTGCATCAGATCCCAATATACTAGAAAAAATATGCATTTAGAAGTATAAAACATTTGCAGCATATAAGATTTGAATAATTTCAATATATCTATGTTTTGTAACAATTTAATTAATTTCCTCATAATGATAAATCAATTTTCTTGGAAAATTTCACCATAATGAAGTTTCATCAAACTAAATCTAAGGAGGAATGTTGAATTGGATTGAGATTCTATTAGAATGTGGTATAATAATGATTATATAAAGAAAGTCAAATCATAACGAGGAGAGAAATAATGTATAATAATGATGAGATGAGAATTAATGATTGATCATTAAAATGAGAATAAGAAAGTAATATCATACTATGTCAAGGAATTTCCATCGTATCGATGAAAAGTATGTAAGTTTGAGAATGATTATTACTATGAAGAATCATGTTGATTCAAAACACTAGAAGGGTTGATGTAGTCAAAGTTGAAGGTTAAATGTGAGTGTTTTTTTAGAATTGAAGTTTGAATAAGTGTGAAATGTTTTTTAGTCTCCCACCTTTGTCTTTATGGGATTATAATAAATAGAAAAATAATACACTCAAAAGATATATCATTTTCATGAGATAGTAGAATGAGTTGAGTCAAAAATGTTTTCCTTATGACTTTTCCATTCCTTCTTGTTTTGAAAATCACAAACACCTTATCTTTAAGGAAAATTTCTTTTATAAGGAAAATTTATTTTATAAGGAAAATTTATTTTATAAGGAAAATTTCTTTTATAAGGAAAATTGCTTTTATAAGGAAAATTGCTTTTATAAGGAAAATTGCTTTTATAAGGAAAATTGCTTTTATAAGGAACATCGCTTTTGTAAGAAAAATTATCCTTATCATATTTTCATCCATATTTTTCTTAAATATAAGATTCAGATTCATTTCTATTTTCTCGGAATTACTTGGAACTTTGATATGATGTATTCTGTTTTAGGATCAGAATTCTTGATAAGAACTGTGATAAAGTTTCACTCCGAAATCCAGAATGAGAACTGTGATAAAGTTTCATTTCGAATTCCGGATATAGTTTTTCTCCAGATTCAGGATATGAAACCTTATGAAATTCGACAACGAATTCTCCTTAAGAATTCTGATGAGGAATTCTTATTACTAATTCTGATGAGTAATTCTCATTACTAATTCTGATTAAGAATTCTCATTACAAATTCAGATGATGAATTCTCATTACGAATTCTGATGAAGAATTCTCATTACGAATTCTGATGAGGAATTCTCATTACGAATTCTGATGAGGAATTCTCATTATGAATTCTGATGAAGAATTCTCATTACGAATTCTGATGATGAATTCTTATAATGAATTCTGATTACGAATTCTCATTCCGAATTCTCATTCCAAATTCACTTATTAAACAGAATCTGATCATCTTTGTTTGAAACACTCTGAATTTATTCAGACTCTGAAAATTATTTTTTGTTAGACTCCGAACATTCATTTTGTTTATGCCTTTATATTTTGTCTACTCTTTATTATTTTCCTTACACTCCAAACCTTCACTCCGATGTTTTCATTCCGAACTTTTGAGTTAGATTTCAAACGGTGTCATACATTCTGTTACACTTGTTTTGTTATAAAACGATGTCATCTATTCTGTTATAAACTAACCGTTGTCTAAGTTACACGTGTAAAGGTCCCTCTGAATTTCATGGAAAATATGTCTGTTGGAATAGGGAGATGACCGTTGGAAATTTTCATATAAATATGAGCTCATTTTAAAGAGCTCAGTGCTGAAAAATAAGGCTGAAAAGAGGCTGCTGAAAGGCTGACTGATCTTCGACTCATGTGATTACATACTTGAAGTGATTTCTGGAGAGAGAGGCTCTTATTAACTCTTAATGCTTCGTGTGACTCCGAATATTGGTGATTACATTCGAGGACTTCCGGGGATAGGAAGACAGAGGTGCCGACTACCTTGAAGTTCGAGGGCTTCCTTGTTGAGGAAGACAAAGATTGCCAACTACCTTGAAGTTGAGGGCTTGTGGGGATAGCATGATAGAGACTCCGATCTTCGTATCGAGGGCTTACCCTGGTGTGGGTAAGACATACTTTCTTGAAAGTATAAATCGAGGGACTTTTAGCCAAGGTTGTTGGATACCCTTCTCTTTGGGTTAAAATACTTATATCTTGTTACTTGTAGTTCTACTACTTGTTTATTTTTCACTGCATATTGTATTGTAAGGAAAGTATAACTTTATTATAATTCCTTACTTGTACTGTGTTTCATTTAGATTCTATACACTTTAGGGTAGAATATCATATTATAATCTTTTGTTAAGTTTCAATTTCCGGAACCATATTTCTGGAACCTACTTTCGAAATCTCTTTTCAGTTTTAAGAAAGATCATAGGATTTGAAGTTTATAACTTCATTCCTTATTCTATGTTTTCATTCGGTATTAGAGGTGTTGTGAATGTGCTTAAGTTTATGTTTTTTAAACATAGCCCTTTCCTCTTCCTAAGGAAAACACAGTTATTCATAACTAACTTTAAAGGTTCCAAAGGAATTTTTAAAGTATACAATTCACCCCCCTATTGTATATTGAGCATCTACATCATTATTTCGATCCTACAATTGGTATCAGAGGTTGGAAACCTCATACTCTATTCCAATCCTACAGAATGTTGAAAACTGAAAAGTTAATTTTAATGTTATATTTCTAGATATATATATCATTAGAAGATCAGATAGTTGATTTTTTTTTCTAAAATGAGGATGATCATAATTAGGAATATCATATTAATGTACATAGGACTGAGGAAGATTAGCCCATGCAGTTGAGAAGAGTTATAGAATTTTAGTTTTAGAAAAGGGTTCATCATAATGATTCAATCATAACGAGATAATCATAAAGATGAAATCAATCATTGGGTCATCAATCTATTGTTCCAAATAGTTTATTTTGGAGAAAATTTTTTTCTATCTTTTCTTTTATGGCTCAAATTATTTGTTAACAAAATTATAAATGAAATGCAGTTAGTATAATCCCTAAAAAATTCACATTTGGACATTCAGAGAAAACCATTTTTTGAATTTATATATAGTCATTCTTACATATTGCGATGAACCAAAACGAACTATTAGGTGCTAACCCACACATGATATCTAGGTTATGACCAACTCAAGATAAGTAGTTGTTGACAAATTCAGGATTTCTATACTTTAATAACATCTCAGCCCACAACTGAACTCCCGTAGATTGCACAATTGATATTCAGAGGATCCTCTCCTCAAGAAATATTTTACACCTCAACCGACACTAATTTCTACATAGAGTAACCCCAAAGGAATTTCTCATCCTAATGGTCCCTATGCAATAGACGACATGTTGTTCAGGAACCTGGTATGTATGTTATAAGATATTTAGTAAAAATGGAACATATGTATTCGAGTCGGATCCAACATGGACATACTCCAACGTTATTAAAAACACAAGTAGAGTATCTTAGAAGGAGATCCCCATTTCGAGGGTACTAACTCCATTGAAAGGAAGACAATTAAACCTGTAGTTTAAGATATACATTCTTTTTAGTGGAACGAGGGCTGATTAGGTCCGGGTCCATTCAGACCTAGTTGGATCGGCCCAACCCGACATGGCCTGGGGGTACAGAAAGGGTCCAGTCTAGGCTTCCCACAAGGAATGCAAGTCTGACTCTTTTGTATGGGGATAGTATAATGGCGAGTCAGGTCTGGTAGTGCAGGAACGTCCCGTTGGATTCCTAACCCACCAAATAAGCTTGGTCCGCATGGTACGGCCTTTTCACCAAAATGGATGTGGGTTCATACAGTTCAACCTAACTATTCCATCTAGCACCGCCCCATAACTATGTATGGACAATGAGTGTATATCCATTTTTCATGCACGTGGATGCCGTTAGCGTGCCTCTCGCAATCCTGACTGGCCCGAGTGGGCCTCTCCCCCACTCTGCGCTTACAGCCGCTACATATCCTCTCCACTGCGGTGCACTACTACCCTCCACCCATGGTCATGGACGCTGGCCACCAGTTCACATGCGGTGCCTTCGATGTGGAACCAAAGTTTCCCTGGTGGTCCTTTTTGGAGTATTATGCACTGACGACCTCCATAGGAAGACAACATCACTTTGAATCCTTCAAATTCTCCATGATAACAAGTTGATCAGTCTACATCGAAAAATTTACCAAGAAAAACTAACTAAGAAGGACCGGGGCTTATTCATGTCAGCCAATGACCTCCATGATGGAGTTTAATCATGTGGAGAAACATGATTCTTACCACACATCTTGAAAAACACCAAATCAAATCCCCACACAATATACACCCACAAGAACGATCAATTAAAGGATCATCCCATTAGTCACTTGATCCGTGTTCGTCATTAGTTTTCATGAAAAAAGGAAACAATCTTCAGATACATAGAATATATAAAACCTTACTTGTATATGTTTGGTCAGCTAATGACTAAGGATTCCATTAGCGTCATCATTGATCTGTGGTCGTTAGTGTTCATCGCTGCATGCCAATATTTGGATCTGATCCTATAACATTTATCTCTTTATTTATTGAATCTCCATTTGAGATGGTTTATTCAGTTTATTCATCAATGATTGCCTGCATTTTTTAATCCCCATACTCCATCATGTTGGACTATTAATAGAAATAAAAAGGGCAGTGACATTGCGCCATTTAATGATGGATATTAAATTAGCCACATTTAATGATACACATTTTTTGAGCCATTCTGATAACATCATCACAGTTTCAAAATATTATTTATTGACCCACCATTAATTCACCACTTTTCCATCTATTCACATAACCATAGAGTCACCGTCTACCACATAATAGTGTGAAATGATGTAAAATAACTCTTTTAAGTTTTTTTATTATATTTCAAGAAAAGTCTTAAAAATTCAATTTTCCACTCTGCCATTGATATCCATAGTTAAGTCATTTCTAATATAATTTCATATTTCCATGTTCAACAGTACCCTCAGATTCTTGATCCGAGAACCGGTTCAAAAGATAGAAAATCTCGCTCACGTGTTTTCTAAACATACCTAATTTTTGTTTAGAAATATGTTTTGGGTTCTCCAGGCCCTGGAATCACCTGTTGTTAGAGCGTGTGGTTTTTTAATAATTACATATAATTAAAAAAAATTAGACGAAATATTTGAGACGTAACATTCTCCACATATTTGGTTTATACGTCCCTAAAATCCAAAAAATAAACTAATCAAATAGTTAGGGGTACTGAGAATGAATCTAAGCCTACTGCTCCACTGTGCTTTTCTGAATATTCTTATACTAACATCAAATGTTAAATATAGGAATCCACCACCCACAGTGGAATGACTCCAATAGATCCTCTATCTCCCCTGGTAATTATGAAAATGTCTCTCCATCGTCAATGTCCAGCTTTGCCCAGTCGATGATGTGTAATGGGTCAAGAACGTACCTCCTCAGCTGTGACACATGGAAAAATTATGAACATGTTGCATCTGTGGGGAAGATATTGGTGGTACACCACCTCTCTAACTCTACAAAGGTTCTTGAACAGTCCGATGAACCTCAGAAATAGCTTTACTCCTTGGCTAAATCTCTGTAATCTTCATTAAGGTGAGACGTGAAGGAATACATGATCACTCTCCACAAACTCCAAGGATCTCCATCTCTTATCCACATAAGACATATAAATATTCTATGAAATCCTTATCCACACCACGATGACTTGCATCTTCTGGGTGGTAGCTCATACCAACCATGGACTCATGAGTACCGACTCCCTTGGTTTTATCCATCATAGGGGTGATCTACAAGGCAACTTGTAAAATTACTCAAATTATGGAATTCCAATGTTTGAGTGATATTTATTATTGTATAAAAACTCTACTATTGGTGTGTTTCTCCCAAAATACAACAAAAATCTTGGACTCAAGCATTAATCTTGTCCACCATGGAATTTATGGTCTGTTATATCTGACCATTCGTCTAGTGGTGGAAGGATGTGCACAATCACAACTACATCTTGAATGCCTCCTGGAGACCCTTCCACAACCAAGATATAAATCATGAATCATGGTTTGAGATGATCGTCAAACGAAACACATGGAGTTGCACTATCTCTTAGATGTAGAGTCATCCCAAGCCCTCTTTTTGATGCAACTCCCTCTTGGGTAGGAAGTGAGCCTACATGGTGAGTTGGTCAAGGATCACCTAGATGGAATAATGGAACCTATATGTATGTGGTACCCCCATAAAAAATTTCATCAAGATACTATCACTTTTCCAACCTGTCACCTTAAGTAGTCTGGAAAAGCCTTCTCAAACCAGATCCTCAGCCTTTATTTACAGACAACTAAGGGATTACAAAACGAACTCGGCCACCACTTTTTTCATCCTTGAACACCAATACTGACATCTGATGGCCTGTTATATCTTCACCACACCATGATTTACCACCAAATGGGATGTATGGAACTCCCTAAACACCTCCTACCATAACGTCACTGGTACTATGGTTCACCCTCTGAGAAAGAAGATTTCTTCCACACCTATTAAAAATCAATTAGGATCCCCTCAGGATTACTGAGCTTGATGGGCCACGAAATCATTATTCCCCTAATGTGACTCCCTGACTCGATGTAAGAGATGGAGATAAATAGTCATCGTCTGATGGTATGCATATCCACCATCATCCACGAAGGACATTTGCATCGTGGATAGCTACTTCGTCACCTCACTCAGCAGCTGCAAACCAGATCTCTTGTTGAGTGTGTCTGCCACCATGTTCCCTTGCATAAGAGTATATAAAACCTCAATATCATTGTCCTGGAAGAACTCCAAACATTGCCTCTATCTGAAGTTCAAGTCCTTTTGTGAAAAGATATAACTGAGACTCTTGCGGTTGGAGTAAAATCTAAACTGCTCACCCATCAATTAGTGATGTAAGATCTTCAAGGAAAAGTCCAATGTTTCTAACTCTAGTTTGTGAGTCATATAGATCTTCTCATGTTTCCTCAACTATATTGAGCCGTAGGCAATCATTGCTCACTCTTACATCAATAAACAACCATGTCTTGTCCCTGATGCGCTATAGTAAACTACATTCCCCACACCCTCCTCTGGTAATCTCAATATGAGGTGCACTATTCAGTCCCCTCCTTAGCTCCTGGAAACTCTACTATAATTTCTCTATCCTCATGAATAGATTCCCCTTCCATTTGAAGTAAAATAAGGGGGATGTTACTCTGGGAATGTTAGGTACAAACCAATGGAAATGCCCAAACAATCCTAGGAAACTCTGCACCTCAGTCACACTCTGGGGTGGCTCCCAGGCATGCACTACCTCTATCCCCACCGGATCCAATAAAAATATAGCCTCCTAGAAGACGTGTCCTTGAAGTGGACCTCCATAATCCTTAACTAGAACATCGAGAGCTTACCAAAAGTCCGGTTCTCTCAGAGTGTGTCTAGGATTATCTGTAGCTGTGTACCATGCTCCTCCTCTAATGCATAGTATGTCAAGATGTCATCAATAAAGACTACCCTAAAATGATCAAGGTAAGGCTACAATATCCTGTTTATGAGTCCCACAAACACTGCTAGGGAATTGGTTACGCCGAAGGGGATCACAATGGACTCATAGTGGGTGTACCAATATCTAAATTTTTTCTCCAGAACGTCTTCATCTCGTACCCTAAACTGATGATATCTTGATATGAGGTTAATTATCGATAACAACCTTTATCCCTTAAGCTGATGAAATAGGTCATAAATTCTCGGTAGTGGATACCAATTCTCCATGGTCAGTAGGTTCATGCACCAGAAGTCCCCACATATCTTCATGCTCCCGTTTTCCTTTTTGGAAAACAACACCGGGGCTTCCCATAGAGAAACATTGGTCCATACAAGCCCCTTCCACTACAAGACCTCCATTTGTGCCTTCAACTCACGAATCTCCATCAGAACTATCTGATATGTAGTTGTAGACATCGTTGTTATCCCAGGGTACATGTAAATAATGACGTCTACCTCTCTATTAGGAGGTAGTCCTTAGACTTCTTATGGAAAGACATCCTCATATTCGTCGCCCACTATTGGAATGCTCAGACTCCCCTCATCTACCACATCAATGGTGAGGCTAGCCAACTAGTGTGTGATCGGCTGCAACATCCTATGAGAATATCCATCATATGATAAAAAGGTTCCTTTCTTGCTGTTGAAGGAAAATTTGGTGGCATACTCACATACACACAACACTTTTCACCTAAAATAGTTGATCTGAGCATGGACTGTGGATAACTAGTCCATACCCATGATGACATCGTAAGGCCTTAATGCCACAACTATGAGATCCTAGCAAATGATATCACCTCTTAGAGTAATATATCACTGTCTAAAATAGTGTGTAATCACAGAATACCCTCTCATAAGAGTCTATAACCATAAGTATTGAGCTAATGGTTCCACTAGAATCTTTGTGCTTCGAACGAAAGTTGTGGTATAGAATGATTTACTAGAACTTATGTCTGTAAGAATAACATCTACGGTGGATGAAACATAAATAGTATCTCAAATCATCATTGGAGTGTCATGGTCATGGCCCCCATCTCCTAAAACTAGCCCCACCCTTGTCCACCTACTCCTAGAGCTCTTGGTGGACCCCTATGGGGTGATCGGTGTAGTTCCTCAAACCGTCATCCACCAACTACTGCTCATACTGCTCCTATGCCACGTCAGCCGCCATATAGAACTCCTCACTCAAACCTCAATCGATGTCTTAGTGATCCATTTAATACCTTATGGTAATCTGTCTAGTTAGTTGGATAGTCAGGATCCATGTGTCTCTATCCGCCACGAGTGTGAAAAACTCCTTCATTAAGATGACCTCATCTACATCGTGAACTCCACACCTCTGACCCTACGTACTGTGGTCATCCTTTGTAAGGTCTGTCCCATTGGGCCTCTACATCATTTTCCTACTTTCTACTACTTATGACTCGACCACATGTCGTCTGGTAGTTTCTCTCACCATCGGTGACTTCTCGGCTATAAATCTCTCCACCAATAAGGCTCTCTCCAGAACTCCAGCCACAAGATTCCAGTATAGAGCATGCTTGATTTCCAGAAGGTACACTCCTCAATCCATCAGTCTGACCTAAACCTCCAAAATTTATTAATTTGTGAAACCCCAAAGGACCGTCTCATCTTGTGTGTCCTAATGAAACAGACGACGTGTCGTTTGGATTCCTGGTTTGACAGTTACGTGCTTTTTAGTAGAAATGTCCCAGTTGGACTGGAATCCGATGCAACCCGTCCGAACTCCAAAATGTGAAAAAACACAGTTAGATTATCTCGAAAGAACCTCCCCTTTTAATGGGACCTAATTCCACTAACGTGGCATCAATTGGATGTTCGTTTTGAGTGATACATGTGTTTTACTAAAACGGGGGTCAGTCAAGTCTGTGTCTGGCCCGACTTAGTCGGACCTACCTAACCTCAACGAGTCTAGGGGGTCCAGCACAGGTCCAACATGGGTCTGGCCTGGTGGAGGGTCTAGCCCAGCAGTTTGGGTCCTGCCTGAGGGTGGCCCAACCTACCTGTTGGGGTGCGGCCTGCATGTGGCCCAACCCACCCGGTGGGGCACAACCTAGGGGTTTCCTGACCTGTCAGGTGGGGCGCAACCCCCCATAGAAGCCCAACCCATATCATGTGGTCAAGTTTTCCAGAATGAACACTGGTGTATCCTTTTCCACCTCATGGTGAATGATGGTGTAGCACCTTCTACCAGCACAGCCAGTATGTAGCTGGCTATTTGCACATGTGCGGAAGGGGTCTGTGTGCATTCCACAATGCAGAGCAGCCTGAGTGGGACACCACTCCACACATTTCCAATGTGCGCCCTATCTCCTCACTACCATAGTCATCTGGACAAGGCTTCCTACTGCAGCGGCTCCCCACAGTGCCTTCAACGGGCCACCAGAGTTGCTTTGGTTGTCCCTTTGTGGATATTTCTACACCTATGACATCCATAGGGTGCCACTATCACCTCAAAGCCTTCGAATTATTCTTACAAACAAATTTATTGATGGCTTTTAAAGAACTAACCAAGAAAAACCACAGTAGTGGAACCATTAATTGTTCAGGTCATCCCACTCCCTTTATGATAGAGTATAATCATGGGGATAAACATGATTACAACCAGACATCTTGAAAACCCCCAAATAAAATCCCTGAACAATATCCACCCTCAAGAACAAGTGATTCACAGATAAACCAGTTAGTCGGTTGATCCAAATTCAGAGTTAGATTTCTATAATGAGTAAGAAATATCAAACTTCTTAGAATAAATAAACCCCAAGTTGTATTCATTTGTTTTGGAGAATTAAAATGATGTGATTCACATTGTCATCGATCCACAGTAATTGGCATTCGTCACCACTTTCCAATATCAGGAGCCGATCGTCAAACATTTTTCACATCATTTATTGTTCTTCATTGGAGAGGTATTCCACCTGTAGTTTTTGAAATATTCCATGCATTTGTTTATCCCCAAACTCCAACACAATAGAATAATAAATGATATAAAATGTGTCATGATGATGCACCAATTAATGATGTTCATTAAATGGGAAACATTTAATGAGCCACATTTAATGATCCATTAAGGAAAGAGCATCACAGTTTCAAACGAGCCATTATTGACCATCCACTAATGTGTCTCACCCTCACCACATCGTTACACCATAGTGTCACTATATGTCACTCAATGGTGAGAAATAAAATGAAATAATTCTTTAAATTCTTTTATTATTTTTCCCAAAAAGTATAAAAAATTAATATTTATGCCCGAACCTTTTGAGAAGAAGTTAAATAATTTTTGGAAATTCCCGGTGTTCCATGTTCAATGGTGCCCTACGATTTTTGATCCGAGTATTGGTAAAAGAGATAGAAAATCTCACTCCCCTGTTTACTGAATGTACCTAAAAAAATGTTCAAAAATCTGTTTCAAGGTCACCGGGCCTCAAAATCATGAGTCTTCCAAGCATGCAATCTTAGAATAATTCCATATAATCAAAACAAATTACATGGAATTTCCGGTACATTATAGAAGTAAAAACATTTATTCTTTCCAAAACATGTAAACAATGATTACTTTTTCATAAAGTAATACATTTTTCCTTTAATAAGTAGTAAATACACATCGCTGAATATAAGATCCTTTCTTACCAATTTTTTAATAAAATGATAATCTTAAACCCCATGGAATGAAATATAAAACATGTAATGGTATCTTGTAAAATAATAAAACATAAATGGAATAACCATTTAATCGACTACAACACAAATCAATAAATGGAATACCCATACGGCTGACATCCTTACCCAATGCATTAGAGGTTATAACATTTCCACCCACCCTTGGTTTAACATGGAACCACCCATCTTTGGTTTGTCCAATAACCACCCCCAATTTTATTATCATTTAACCAACCATAAAATGTCCATGTACCATAATAATATCTCATAAAATATTTTAATTATCAACATTTTAGCCATGCAATTTTTTTTAATAACAAGAAATCATTTCATGATTTTCAAATAGTAAATACACTTAAAATACCATTTTCAAAACCAAAATACCCAAGAAGGGAATAAGTAATTTATTTTCCATTTTAAAAACATTAAGCCTTATAGATTAAGCCAAATATAAAATAACAGTTACATTAGTAGAGAAGTCATTGTCATGGTATATTGGAAAAACATTCATTTTTTCATTTTGTAAGGAATGTAAAATAGTTCGTGTTAAAATATTCCATCTAAAAACATTTAATGGAATTGAATATAGACATAAAATATCATGTATAATCCTTTTATTACCATATAAAAAAAATATGTAATTTAATATCATCAGGAAAACAATTTGATAGGTAAATATTTATACGTTCAGGTTGTCTCATATCACATTGAAAATATAAATCATAATCTCCATGAATTTATACATTTACGAAAATAAATAATTAAATTATTATAAATATAATATGGGTATGAAATGTTATATTGGATGTATATAAACATTATAAAAGAATAAAGAGCATATTAACATGAAATTCTTCAATCAAAAAAGTTTCAGACAAAACCCCTTACCATGAGTCGGATATGTCGCATACAGTCTTTATATATGTTAATAAAAAACATAGGATAATTTAAACATTCATATAAAATTTTTCCATGTTTATTTTTAATATTAAATCACTTATTACCTTGTTATAATAACTACATAACTATTTACGTTCATAACATTTTTTTCTATATTTTGTATTTGAGTAAAAAATGAACTTCTTTTGTTATAAATTGTCCATGTGGTCAAAATTCCATAATATCTAAAATAATATCATTTATTTAATATCTTATATAACCTAAATATATTTATTTATATTAATCCATAATATTTGGATATAAGAAAAGAAATTAAGCATTCCTTGATATAGTAGGTCATATGTATGCATGAACACTACATTCAATTCATTTTAATATTAAATGTATAATAATTAAATGATATAAATTTAAATTATAATAATAGTATTATATTATTGTCATATATGTCTCATAGGATTAATATAATCATCATTTATATGTTTTTTGTATTGCGGTAATGATCCTGATCGCTTTGATGGATGTTAGTCTACACTTCCTCAAATGAAATTATCATATTTACACAACATGGAAATCCCAAACATATGATCTAAAAAAATATTCAATAAGTATATAAAATTATAAATATAATATATATCATATGTAAATAATTTACTCCATTATAATGATCACCATGAGAAGAGGTCGGGGAAAATTGGACAATCATTATTTCATGAGGCATCAGCACCAATTAAAAGAATGTGTGTGTATCTGTAGATCTAAAACATTGCATAAAAAGATACTTATGTTTAGGACACTGATTTTTATGCAATCATATAATAAGACGTGTTTTGGGATTGGATAATGGAAATGATACAAAAAATCACATGTCAAGCTATTAAATCTCAATCAGGTAACTTCTTTTGGTTTATACCAAAAGGATTCCTTGGGAGGGTACCTTTTTTAGGTGAGGAAGGGGAACCATTGGAAATTTTACAATTATTATATTAATATAAATTAATTTTTTATTCCAATTGATTCAAACATGATATATGTTGAATATAAGATTCCTATAGTTCTATATCATATCATCCAATAATTTTTATACATGTATTGATTTTTGTTTAAACCATATCTTTTTGGTTTACCCTTAATTATTCTCTATTAATGTTAATGGTGGTCACAACATTGTAATTATTAATAAGATATTTGTTTTTCTGCTATATGGTAAAATTCATATAATTGGACACTTAATGAAATTATAGACCTTATAGCAGTAACGTTGTAATTTTAAAATATTTTTTGGATTTTTATACAATAAAATAAATAATAATTTTTTTAAAACATAAATTATTTAAATTTTTATAATATTCATTTTGTTGAATTTAAATAAAATATTAATAGAAAGATAACATAAAAAATAAATTTAATAGTTTTATCACAATTAAAAATTCACGTATAGAAATCCTGGATGACAAGAATTATGGCATATAATATTTATTTTAATATTTATAATATACATTGTTTGATTGGTTCATTAAAAAGGCAACCACATCATAATCATTGTTTTAAAATTAAATATAATTAAATAAATCAAAAAATTATAAATAAAATATCATGATATTAGAAATCCTTCTGTATTTCTAATGATAATTGATATATGAATATGTCACTTATATAGTCCCATATTAACTGAATAAACAGTATAATTTTTATGACATTACATGTATCTAATTTTAATTTCTATTATCTGTATAAGAAGATTTTTTGGGGTTTTTGTCTTGTATCTTCCTTTTTCATTTTTTTAAAAGGTTTATTCCTCTCATTTTTAAGTTCATTATACTCTTAGTGCATGTCAACAACTTGGGGACTACAAAATGAGGGACTCTAGTAGCCACCTTCTCCCATACCTCATTTTCGTTCCAGGTGGGGTACTCCTAGGGGGAGGGGTCATGACATATATAAACCATCAAGGAGTAAAAACTGAGTATATGAAATTAGATTTACATGGAATCCTCAGATAATGATTACTATGACATTTTTGATATATTAGAATCATCCCAGCATCAATCTATTTAAATAATATTCGTTGTTTGATGTAAACTATGACATCACACTATAAACATAAGTTAATTAATTAAATGATTCCAATGTTGACGTTATAAAAAATTAAATGACCTTACATTTGTGTGAAAGTATTGGAAAATAATATTATAGTCATTTAAAAATATTATTAGAAATGTAAATTTCAATATAACAACCAAATTTATCAGTATTATTGTATTTTTTTCCATTTACATTTACTAGTATCATCTAAAAGGGGTCAAAACAAAGAACACATGTTCACGTTTTTGTGAAAACCTAAGGGAATGATCTTAATTTTTATATCTCAATGAATAAAATTGTGTTAGAATTATTCTAAGAGTACATGGTATGATTGAAATTATATTTTCAGCATTATATTTTTATTGAACTCACATATCATCTATCAAAGGGTAAAAACCATGGAGGTAACGTTTTGTTAACATTCTTTTTTTTGAAAAAAATATTACTAAGTCAATTTTTATTTGTAGGATTTATTCAGACATAAATTTGATTCATAGATATCTAAATATATTTATAATTATGATCTCATATCACTATCACATATTAACAGTTGAAATAACACTAATGTGTTAGTGAAAACCATTAAATTGAGCTCCAATTGTGGAAAAACATTGGAAAAAGTATTTCAGTAATTTATGATCTGTAATGACCAACCACTTACCAATACGACACCAAAATTAATCTATATGATAGAGAAAATGAGATTTATAATATCACGAACAAGGTTATAAAACATATGAAACACCTTATAATATATTATAATCCCATGATTTGTATATCCACATCTATGGTTCCTCATGCATTGTATCTAGTCAAGGTAGGATTTCTATGTCGAGCATACTAACTCGATGAAATCAAGTGATCTTTGGGTTGTTTGAGGTAGATATAGAGAGTGATATTATACAAGTTTTTTTTTAAAAAATGAGTTATTTAATTGGCAAACCACTTTCTATGTCACTTCTATTCGATGAAAAAACCTTCCAATTATTCCCTATGTTCAATTGACCAATGTTAAGAAGATTTGTTTGTCTGCTAATATCACCACCCAATTCTTCAAAACAATCATGATATTTGAAATGATATACTACTCCCTATGTCCCTTCCACTCAACAAAAATGATTCATCACAATATATCAAATATTTTGAAGAATAAAAGTACATTTACCAATGCTAAATCACCCCCATGTATTTTTTGTCCCTTAATTCATTATTTTCTATAAGTCATTGTTGTGGACTCTCTTTTATTCGCAAATATTTTTTGATATTTTGTCTCTATAATTTTATATTTTCTTTATTTTATTTTTTGGAATAGTCAAAATTAATTAATATGTTCATGTCTATTTTCTAGTAACATTTTTTAGTTATTATTTATTTTAATTTGATTTTTTATAACCCTTTTTTATTTGGTATTATGTTGACATTATACCATTAAATTTAGTACCATTTTTAATTATGTAATAATAATGTAATGTTTTACTTTACCCTTATTATTGATGAATGTATAATATATATTTTGTTATTGAGTTTTTTTCCTTATGATCTCAATCTGATCAAACGAGTTACATTCACACCCAAAATTCAATCATAGGGAAGGATATCGATTATGTCAACATTGTTTGTGAAAATTTAATTCAAGGATATTGGTATGTTGTTTCACCAATGGGATGTTTTCGGTGTTCCAAATTGATATTACCCACTCATTAGAAAGTAGAGCGTAGGTACTGGTTCGATCCAAAACGAAATGGTAAGATAACGAATTCGAGTGTGTTTTGAATTAATATATTGAGGAATCCAAAATTTAGAGTGGGATATTTTTTTATTATGATAATAGTTTTGTCTACTAAAGTACATATTAATATATAATGTTAATGAAATAAAATGTGGTT
This sequence comes from Viscum album, assembly GCA_963277665.1. NCBI lineage: Eukaryota > Viridiplantae > Streptophyta > Magnoliopsida > Santalales > Viscaceae > Viscum > Viscum album. Next base: position 1,702,702,428 of record OY728156.1, on the reverse strand, counting down.
GTTAATGTGGTTTATAGAAAAAGGATTTTGTTGGGGAATGGTTATTATGGAGGACATACAAACTTCTTCATAGGTTGTGTTGTTCATGAACACACAACACACTAGGATTCAATTGTGAAAAGGTTCCCTTGGTTTGGTAAACTATGTCTTGAGTAGATGAAACTGACTCTTTGGTCTGGCAGTTAGTGTTTTACAATTAATTATATAGATCAGTACATTTTTTAGTCGATAAATACATCCAATGATCATGAAGGTATTCATCGTTATTCTTCTTTTGAGTCCCTGCAAATTATTCCCTTGGTATAGAAAAAAAATTTCAGTGATAAAAAAAACTGATTGAATAAGAATAATAAGAATTAAAAATAACAAACACAAACATAACAATTAATCAAAATTACAACACTCTTTCATCATAATCTTCCCCCGCACAATGGGTGTTTAGTTACATATGGAAGAAATGATGACAAAAGAACCCTCAATACCAGATGTGGTAATCGTAGAAACTTTATAGAGAGGTGAACTAATTTAGTAAAATGGTGGATTAGTGGAGTAGTGTAGAAATGGTATCATGAAATAGAAACCTCCCTACTTCAAATATTGAACAATGACTAGTAGAGTGGTTTTAAGGATAGTCAGTGGGGAGACAATACCCTCATTCTAGTGTTCAGAAGTAGACAATAGAAATAAATAGTGTCAACTGTTTAATAAATGATAATGCAGTAGAAAGCAGGTTTTTTAAATCTTGTACAAAATAATTCCCCAACATCAAATTATACAACAGATGCATGCATGGAATGATAATGATAAAAAATAGAAAATAGTGATCAAAACAACATGATTTACATTCTATTACATAAATAAACAAATAATGAATCAATTCCCTAAGGGAGATCTCCTCGAGCATCCCAAGCATCTGGTCAGTCCTCTACTCCAATCTCCAATCTAAATGCAAGTAGCATAGTCCTTCAGCTAAATATAATCTACTCAGGTACCCAGTGCAATGACAGCCCAAGTAGGGTGTGATATATAAATCTCAGTACACTGGGACCACCAGTGTCTAACCCAAATCCAAACATTTAATAATTAATATATAATACGTGAAGGCATGCATAAAATAAAGTAAGAAGTACAAAGTAACTATAAACCCAAGTACTTGTTTAATCCCTCAAATGTTGTCTGAACCTGCACTATTCATTTTTCATTCATAGTCAACAATTATTATATAATCATATATCGTTTCTCAATTATTCCAATCATAATAAATTATGAATGTCTTGAGATTCGACCTACGCCCGACATCTCCCATATATGTCACTCACCACAGATTTATCTAAAGACTAAATATGTAATCTAGTACAGACTGAATACAATATTTGTAACATCCCAATTAAGTAATGAATAATAGATATTTTTATCTATGTCTATTAATGATTAAGATAGTGTTTTAGAGGCTTAAAATGAAAATAAATACAATCTTAAGCATGGAATACACTAATATTTTTAAAAGATTGTTTTACTGCCTTTTGATGGAAAATCATTTTTGAATCTATATTATGACAATTTTATAAACTATTTTTGTCAAAATAAACTTATTCTTTATGATTGGGACATCAAAATTTACTTTGTGTGAATTTTTGGTATTTTTATGACAATGTTCATTTTTTAATGAATAGTGAAAAATACTCCATTTTACATCAAAACTGATTTTTAATATAATTTATTTATATGATTAGATTATATTTTGAATTTGTTTTGAAGTGAAATTAGAATATATTTTTACCATTTAATCCAATGGTGGTCATTGGAATCAATTTCACTTTGAAATTTGACTTAAACTGGTGTCATTCTTTTGATACTTATTGTTTCATAAAAACACTCTATTAGCTCTGACAATGGAAATTAATTATTAAATTAATTAATGTGACTTATATGTTTTGAATTTTGTAAAATTGAATTCATTTTTGAATTTGGAATGTCAAATATTTCTTAGGGTGAATTTTTGGTATTTTTCTGAAAAACTTCAATTTTTGATAAATAGTGAAATCACTAAGTGGTAGTTAAAGAAACTGATTTTTCATTTAAATAAAACCTTGTCACTTTTGTGATATGATTTTCAAAAATCCTACATACATGGTTGTCATTTAAAATGAAAATTTGGTTAAATGAGATTAAAATAATTTTTTGTCGAATAGTAAATTATTATGTTTTTAATCACGATTAGTGGTAATTAGTGTACTTTAAGGTAAAAATAATGCTTTAATAATATGAAATGACCTAGACACATGTCCTAACATTATTGGATGTGTCATGGCCGACCCAGAAAATCCATTGGTCAACTTGGGGACCCCATGGAGCCACTTTGGTTGGGAAATGACATAAATAACTTTTTATTTAATGTAAAAGTAAAAATAACACAAACATAATATGTTTTACGAAAACAATTTTTAAATGAGGATATACAAGTCAGACTTTTGATTATAAATAGTCATTGGAAAGATAAAAAGATTTCCTACATCATAATTTTTTTTATAATTTTTAGACCATAAATAAATTAAATTATTTACGACATCATGATGATGCAGCGATGACCTCATTATTTACCGATTTAAATAAAATGGAAAGATAATGTAAAATCTAAGACCTACACATGACCAAAACCAATTGTATGAGTGGATTTAGAACCCTTATCACCTTATCCTCTAATTATATCAATTTGGGACCATTTAAATCCGAAACTCATTTTCAAATAAAGTAATATTTATTTACTTTCCAAGAGTGCCCCTCCTCTCCTCTTATAAAAGGCCCCCACCTCTACCTCCTTACCCACACTTCCAAAGCCTTTGTCTCGGCCAAACCCTGCCCATTTTGTCTCTCCACTTCCCTATATTACTCCTTAAAGCCTCACTTTTGGCATAAGTCTTCCCAAGGAAGCCTTTGAGCTCAAACCAAAGGGAGTTACCCGATTTTAAGGTAATGTCTTCTTTTGAGTCCTTTTGTTTTATTTTGCTTCTCCAACCCCCTAAAATCTTTTTATTATTTTCTTTTGTAACAAATCCAGTATCCTAAATATACTAGTATGTATTTATTATATTTATTCGAGCTACACATACACACACCTACATCTAATGGTTAACGAACATACTGTTTCCGTGGATGGTGAATTTATGCCTCCCGAAACGATGATTGTTCTACATTCTTTTAACACCTTCAAAGGTGGACATTAAGATGTCACTATATTTATATATGATATATAATATGTTTATGTTTTCCTTAAGCTTCTGTATTTTTCATTTTGGGTATACCTTTATGGTTTCCATTATGGTTAAACATGATATCTTCATTTAAGGAAGTGCGGACTACTGCCCCCTCAAAGTGAGTTGATTCGTTAAATACCATATGTTGGTTGTATAAAGGATGGAACTATGATATTATATATGATATTATACTGGTATTATAATATACCTTTATATCATTATGATTCCATTCTATAAAATATGAAATAGAAATGAAAGTAGCGTTCATGCGTACGTACGGCTTACCGTCTCCATGAGCGGTGCATTTCATTTCTTAACTCTAAATGATTATGTAATATTATAAATGCATGCATTTACTGGATATATATGACATATATAATATCTATATCATGAATACCATTCTGGATATAATGGATACATAAACAACTTGTAATTATAAAGGGCATATTTTTGAATCAAGTACCAATGATCGTTAAAACGACCGTTATTAACTTAAATAATTACATAGTGTTCATGAAATGGAAATAAGTGATATAAAAGGAATAATGAACATGAAAAAGGTTCTTAAACAAGTAGAAATTAACTCAATTTTATTATTCAGGATATTAAAGAATGACCGAGTCAAGTCGGACCCGAGGTATGGGACTTCGTCTTAATCTCATTTCATTGAGGCATATTTTGTTTTATACACAACCTTCTTTTATACGGTGTATAAACCCCTTTGACTTTTATGTTTATTCAAAAGAAATATTTTTTATACAAAGCGTTTACTAGACGACAAAAGGGAATGTTTTTGTAGTACGTATGCGGCGACAACGACTTCTCCGCCGCCGTGACCATTATTTGAGTTTCGTCTTCCTCTACAATCCATACCTTCTTTTTAAAAGAAAAATAAATACCATGTTTTACTTTTCTTTTATTTTGGTATTTAAAATGGTTTTCATAATGTTTTTATATCAATGTGTTGTATTGATATCTTGTGATTGAAAGGTGGAAATTTTATGTTTCCTATATGCATTATTTATGTGATACAATTATGTTGAGGTTATTGGGAATTATTAAGAAGACGGGTGGTTCCATGATAAACTAAGTGCGGGTTAGCCCGATATAGCTCTCCAATGCATTGGGTAACACTAAGGAGTGTAACGTTATGGTTTCTCTGAAGAGATTTAGGGAATATACTGTGATGGGTATTCCAAACGTAACCAAGAGGGTTACTCCCTACGTAAGAATGTTATGAATGCATCAAGTTACCTTTATGTCTTATGATTTCTATGATTTATTCATGATTTGATGAGGTATGTTAAAGTGCTTATGTTTTATGGGTAAAGTATGATCTCATTCTTATGTATATATGTACCCATGTTTACTTTCCATATTTTTATATCCCTTACTGAGCTTTTTATGATCATCCCAAGTTTTTTGAAATGTTTTTCACAGGTCAATGGAAAGGTACATGATATGATGATAGTGTCAAGGAAGTGTCAAGAAAGAATCGATGTTTTATTTTAAATATGTTTCCATTGATGGGAATGAAGAATATTATCTTTATGTAACCATATTTTTATATGTGGAATGTAATGCAAGTTTTATGATCTAATTCTCTAAAACCTTAAACCGGAAAAGATCCTCAATGTGTAATCTTGTAATAACTCAAGATTAAGTATGGTTTAAGTTTGGGGCCTTATAGTTGGTATCAAAGGTCGGTTTAGATAACTTTTTGAGTTAGAATTATATTAAATGATTATCCAAAAATATTTTTTAAATGATATAGCATTTGAAGATTACCATGTTGCTTCATGTAATACATGTTGGTTCAGAATGGTTTTCCGCAGAGGAAACAGGGAAGCAGTGCTAGGAAGGCATACAGAAGGAAATAACCTTCCGAATCAGCATCCCGAGATGGTCGGAATTGGAACTGAACAGTTTGTTAATGTGATGGCACAGTTGACTCAGGCTATAAATGGTGGTGGTATCCATGCATGTGATCAGCCAGATCAACCGCAGAGGAACATGTCAGTGGTGGAACATTTCATGAGGCAACATCCCCCATCATTCAGAGGATCATCTGACCCTGTGTTAGTTGAAGGGTGGATTAAAGCACTGGATACGATTTTTTATGTCATGGGGTGTTCAGACAATCAAAAGGTTAGTCTTTCTATTTACTGTTTGGAGGGTGAGGCAGATCAGTGGTGGTCGATGTTTAAAAATATCATGGACGATGATGAGATTGATGCTCTCGACTAGGATGAATTCAAAGGTATGTTTCTTGAGAAGTATTTTCCTAAGGCTGTTCGACTTAGGATGGAAAAGCAATTCTTGGAATTGTGTCAAGAGAAAGACTCAATGGCTTCCTATGAAGAATGGTTCACTCGATTGGCAAGGAATGCTCCAAATTTTATCTGAGACCTTGATAGTAAAATAAATCTTTTTTACTCAGGATTAAAGACAAAATATAGAAGGGAATTAGCTTCTCATGAGTTTAAAAGTAATGAAAATCTTTTTCGATGTGCTGAGAAGGTGGAAATGGGGTTTGCCGATGACGAAGTGTTCTATAACAACCAGCAGAAGAAGAGACCGAGGTGGCAAGAGAAAGGTAAGAATTCTTCAAAAAATTCTGATGGTAAGAAAACTAAGTTTCCAGTTTGTGATAAATGTGGAAAAAGGAATGATGGGGAATGTCTTCTGAATTCTGGAAAGTGCTACCGATGTGGTAAGATGGGACATAAGGCTCGTGATTGCACTGAAAAGGATCAGGGTGATGGTAATACCAAATTTGATTTACAGTTAGTGAAATGTTATAACTGCAATGAGATGGGTCACAATGAAAATGAGTGTCCGACAAAGAGCTTGATTGATGGGAATTAGTTAGACTACAAGCAGAAAGGGGTGGTGAAATCTTTTTCAACTACTTCGGCAGACGTCGGGCCCTCAAATGAAGTTGTATCATATACTTTGTTTGTTTTTTCAGATTATGCCAGTGTGTTGTTTGATTCGGGGTGTACAGATTCTTTCATCTCTGAAAAATTTTCTAGTAAAATGGGAATACCATCACAAGAAGTGACTCTTGAACTTGTGTTAAAGACACCTGGGGGAAATGTTGAGGAAAAAAGAATTTATAAGAATATTCCTATCCTTATCTGTGGAAAGAACCTACTTGTGAACATTATTGTTCTACCACTAGTAGAGTTTGATGTTATCCTTGGTATGTATTGACTCTCTATTTACCATGATAATATTGACTGTAGAGCTAAAGAAGTTTCTTTTCAGAATGACTTTCAGTTTGTGTACAAGAATGAACCCTTACTGTTGAGAACTTATCAAGAGGCCAAAAACTCGTAAAAGATGGAAATGAATGATACCTTTCACACATCGTTGAAAATAAAGGAACTGTTAAGATTAATGATGTGCCAGTGGTAAATGAGTATCCTGATGTTTTTCTTGATGAGTTTCCTGGAATAATACCAGATCCGGAAGTTGAGTTTACTCTTGACTTAGTTCCTGATGCTATGCCAATTTCAAAACCCCCTTATTGAATGGCTCAAATTGAACTTTTATAGTTGAAAGAGAAATTGAATGATTTATTATAGAAAGGCTTCATTCGACCTAGAACATCACCATGGGGTGCTCTTGTTTTATTTTTTAAAAAGAAAGATGGTTCAATGAGACTTTGCATTGATTATAGAGCCTTGAATAACATCACTGTTAAGAACAAATATCCTTTTCCTCATATCGATGATTTGTTTGATCAGCTCCAGGGAGCTCAGTTTTTCTCAAAGATTGACCTGAGATCAGGGTACCATCAGCTGAAGGTAAAGGAGGAAGATATTCCGAAGACCACGTTCCGTACAAGATATGGGTATTATGACATTGTAGTAATGCCTTTTGGGCTAACAAATCCACCTGCTATATTCATGGACTTAATGAATAGAATTTTCCATGAGTTCTTGGATAAGCTTGTGGTGGTTTTCATTGATTATATTTTGGTGTTTTCTAAAAGTAAAGAAGAGCATGAAAGACATTTAAGGGTTATCATGCAAACCTTAAAATAAAAGAAACTGTATGGAAAATTCAGTATGTGTGAGTTTTGGTTGCAACAAATTTCTTTCCTTGGTCACACTGTTTCTAAAGATGGAATAACTGTTGATCCTACAAAAAAAAAAGTTGTGGAAGACTGGCCAAGACCCACAAATGTAACTGAGATTCGTAGAATCCTTGGTTTGGCAGGCTATTACCGAAGGTTTGTTAGAAATTTTTCACGGTTATCTAGTCCAATGACTAAGATAACTCGGAAGGGTGTTAATTTTATCTGGACAAAAGAATGTGATGATTGTTTTCAGGAATTGAAAAGAAAATTAGTGAATGCTTTAGTTTTGGCACTACCTTCCAGGAATGGGGAGTTTGTTATATACATTGATGCTTAATTGAAAGGACTTGGTTGCGTCCTAATGCAGAATGATCGGATAATTGCTTATGCTTCACGTTAGTTGAAAACTAATGAGGTAAATTACCCTACACATGATTTGAAATTAGCTGATGTTGTTTTCGCTTTAAATATTTGTAGGCATCATTTGTATGGAGTAATGTGTGAAATATATACTGATCACAAAAGTTTAAAGTATATATTTACTCAGAAAAAGTTAAACATGAGACAGAGGAGATGGCTGGAATTAATCAAGGATTATGATTGTACAATTCATTACCATCCGGGAAAATAAAATAATGTGGATGATTCATTGAGTTGAAAAAGTAATGCTTAATTAGCAATGTTGCGTGGGGAACGTGATCCTTTGGTTAAGGATTTGATGAACATTGGCATAGAAGTTGTTGGTGCAGGATGTTCTTCTATTTTGTTTCAGGTATCAGTGAGATCATCTCTATCAGATAGAATCAAGCAAGCACAGAAGCAAGACAGTGAGTTGCAGAAAAGGGTAGAGCTGGTTCAGAAAGGTAAGTTGCCTGAATTCAACATTGATAATGATTGTGTTTTGAGATTTTGTAAGGGATTGTGTGTGCCTTGTGATCCATAGTTGAAGAGAGAGTTGTTATGTGAAGCTCATAGTTGTCCGTTTTCAGTTCATCCTGACAGTACTAAGATGTACAAAGATCTTCGGGAGTATTACTGGTGGGATTGAATGAAAAGATATATTTCTGATTTTACTGTGAAGTGTTTGACATGTCAAAAAGTTAAAGTAGAGTTGAAGTTAACGAAAGGGATGCTTCAGGAATTACGAGTGCTAGAGTGGAAATGGGAGAATATATCCATGGACTTTGTTGTGGGATTACCGAAGACATCTCGAGGTAATAATGCAATCTGGGTTATTATTGATCGCTTGACCAAGTCTGCTCATTTCCTTTCTATACGAGATAATTTTTCCCTGGATCAACTTTCCCATTTGTATCTTAAAGAGGTAGTCAGGTTACATGGAGTTCCTCTCTCCATTCTATCTGACTGTGATCCCAGGTTCACTTCTATCTTTTGGAAAGGCCTTCAGAAGATGTTGGGTACTGAATTAAATTTCAGTACAACTTTTCATCCTCAATCAGATGGGCAGTCAGAACGAAAAATTAAGAACAAGGAGGATATGCTATGAGCTTGTTCGATGGATTATCAGGGAAGTTGGGACCAACATCTTTCTTTGGTTGAATTTTCATATAATAATAGTTTTCATTCCAGTATACAGATGGCACCATTTGAGGCGTAATATGGGAAGCGTTGTCGAACTCCATCTTTCTAGGATGAAGTGGGTGAAAGGAAGTTGATGGGACCAGAATTGGTAGATGAGTTGGAAGAAAAAGTTCAGCTGATTCAAAAGCAAATGAGAACAGCTCAGAGTAGGCAAAAGAGTTATGCAGACAACATAAGGAAGGATCTATCTTTTGAGGTAGGTGATCATGTTTTTCTCAAAGTATCACCATGGAAAAGTGTGATGCGATTTGGTAAGAAAGGAAAGCTGATTCCAAGGTTCATTAGACCATATTAAATTCTGGAGAGAGTTGGATTAGTTGCTTACCGAGTGGCTTTACCTCCGAGTTTATCTCTGGTACACAATGTTTTTCATGTTTCAATGTTAAGGAAGTACATGCCAGATCCATCTCATGTTTTGAGTCCAGAGGTAGTTCAGCTGGAAGAGAACCTATCTTATGAGGAACAACCAGTCCAGATTCTTGACCACAGGGAGCAAGTATTACGGAATAAGGTGATTCAACAGGTAAAGGTTTTGTGGAAAAACCACATGATTGAAGAGGCAACATGGGAATATGAAAATGAAATGAAGGATAAGTACCCCCATTTATTCGATAAGTAAATAAATTGCGGGGACCAAATTTTCTAAAGGGGGGAAGGATGTAACATCCCAAGTAAGTAATGAATAATATATATTTTTATCTATGTCTATTAATGATTAAGATAGTGTTTTAGAGGCTTAAAATGAAAATAAATCCAATATTAAGCATGGAATACACTAATATTTTTAAAAGATTGTTTTACTGCCTTTTGATGGAAAACCATTTTTGAATCTATCATTTGACAATTTTATAAACTATGTTTGTCAAAATAAACTTATTCTTTATGATTGGGACATCAAAATTGACTTTGTGTGAATTTTTGGTATTTTTCTGGCAATGTTCATTTTTTAATGAATAGTGAACAATACTGCATTTTACATCAAAACTGCTTTTTAATCTAATTTATTTATATGATTAGATTATATTTTTAATTGGGTTTGAAGTGAAATTAGAATATATTTTTACCATTTAATCCAATGGTGGTAATTGGAATCAATTTCACATTGAAATTGGACTTAAACTGGTGTCAATCTTTTGATACTTATTGTATCACAAAAACACGCTATTTTCTCTGACAGCGGGAATTAATTATTAAATTAATTAATTTGAATGATATGTTTTAAATTTTGTAAAATAGTCTTAATTTTTGAATTCTGAATGTCAAATATATCTTAGGGTGAATTTTTGGCATTTTTCAGAAAAACTTCAATTTTTATGAATAGTGAAATCACTAAGTGGTAGTTAAAGAAAGTGATTTTTCGTTTAAATGAAACTATGTCACTTCTGTGATTTGATTTTCAAAAATCCGACATACATGGCTTTCATTAAGAAGTAAAATTTGGTTCAATGAGATTAAAATAATTTCTTGGTGAATAGTAACTTATTAAGTTTTTAATCGCGATTAGTGGTAATTAGTGTAGTTTATGGAAAAAATAACGCTTTAATAATATGAAATGACATAGACACATGTCCTAACCTTATTTTATGTGTCATGGACGACAAAGACAAGCCATGGGTCAACTTGGGGACCCCATAAAGCCACTTTGGTAGGTAAATGACATAAATAACTTTTTATTTAATGTAAAAGTAAAAATGACAGAAACATAATATGTTTTACGAAAACCATTTTTAAATGGGGTTATAAAAAGTCAGATTTTTTATTATAAATAGTAATTGGAAATATAAAACGATTTCCTACATCCTAGTAGTTTTTTTATAATTTTTAGACTTTAAATAAATTATATTATTTATGACATCATGATGATGCAGCGATGACCTCATTATTTAACAATTTAAATAAGATGGAAAGATAATGTAAAATCTAAGACCTACACATGGACGAAACCAATTGGATGAGTGTATTTCGTCCCATAATCACCTTATACTCGAATTATATCAATGTGGGACCATTTAAATCAGAAACTCATTTTCAAATAAAGTAATATTTCTTTACTTTCCAAGAGTGCCCCTCTTCTCCTCTTATAAAAGGCCCCCACCTCTACCTCCATACCCACACTTCCAAAGCCTTTGGCTCAGCCAACTCCTGCCCATTTTGTCTCTCCACTTCCCTCTCTTACTCCTTGAAGCCTCACTTTTGGCATAAGTGATCCCAAGGAAGCCTTTGAGCTCAAACCAAAGGGAGTTACCCGATTTTAAGGTAATGTTTTCTTTTGAGTCCTTTTGTTTTATTTTGCTTCTCCAACCCCCTAAAATCTTTTTATTATTTTATTTTAAAACAAATACAGTATCCTATATATACTAGGATGTTTTTATAAAAAGGATTCGAGATACACTTACACACACCTACATCTAATGGTTAACGAACATACTGTTTCCGTGGATGGCGAATTTATGCCTCCCGAAACGATGATTGTTCAACATTCTTTTAACACCTTCAAAGGTGGCCATTAAGATTTTTCTATATATTTATATATGATATATAATATGTTTATGTTTTCCTTAAGCCTCTGTATTTTTCATTTTTTTGTATACCTTTATGGTTTCCATTATGGGTAAACGCGATATCTTCATTTAAGGAAGTGCGGACTACCGCCCCCTCAAAGTGAGTTGATTCGTTAAATACCATATGTGGGATGTATAATGGATGGAACTATGATATTATATATGATATTATACTGGAATTATAATATACCTTTATATCATTTTGATTCCATTCAATAAAATATGAAATATAAATGAAAGTCGCGTTCATGCGTACGTACAGCTTACCGTCTCCATGAGCGGTGCATTTCATTTCTTACCTCTAAATGATTATGTAATAATCTAAATGCGTGCATGTACTGGATATATATGAAATATATAATATTTACATCATGAATACCATTCTGGATATAATGGATACATGAAAAACTTGTAATTATTAAGGGCTTATTTTTTAATCATGTACCAATGATCGTTAAAACGGCCGTTATAATCATAAATAATTACATTGTGTTCATGACATGGAAATAAGGGATATAAAAGGCATAATGAACTTGAAAAAGGTTCTCAAACAAGTAGAAATTAACTCAAGTATATTATTCAGGAGATTAACGAACGACAGAGTCAAGTCGGACCTGAGGTATGGGACTTCGTCTCAATCTCCTTTCATTGAGGAATATTTTGTTTTATACACAACCTTATTTTATATGGTGTATAAACCCCTTTGACTTTTACATTTATTCAAAAGGAATATTTTTTATACAAAGCGTTTACTAAATGAAAAAAGGGAATGTTTTTGTCATATGTATGCGGCGACAACGACTTCTCCGCCGCCTGACCATTATTTGAGTGTCGGCTTCCTCTACAAGCCATACCTTCTTTTTAAAAGAAAAATATATACCATGTTTTACTTTTATTTTATTTTGGTATTTAAAATGGTTATCATAATGTTTTTATATCAATGTGTTGTATTGATATATTGTGATTGAAAGGTGGAAATGTTATGTTTCCTATATGCATGTTTTATGCGATACGATTATGTTGAGGTTCTAGGGCATTATTATGAAGACGGGTGGATCCGTGATAAACTAAGGGCGGGTGAGCCCGATATAGCTCTCCAATGCATTGGGTAACGCGAAGGAGTGTAACGTTAAGGTTTCTCCGAAGTGATTTAGGGAATATACTGTGATGGGTATTCCAAACGTAACCAAGAGGGTTAATCCCAACGTAAGAATGTTATGAATGCCTCAAGTTACCTTTATGTCTTATGATTTCTATGATTTATTCATGATTTGATGAGGTATGTTAAAGTGCTTATGTTTTATGGGTAAAGTATGATCTCATTCTTATGTATATATGTACCCATGTTTCCTTTCCAAATTTTTATATCCCTTCCTGAGATTTTTATGCTCATCCCATGTTTTTTGAAATGTTTTTCACAGGTCAAGGGAAAGGTACATGATATGATGATACTGTCAAGGAAGTGTCAAGAAAGAATCCATGTTTTATTTTAAATATGTTTCCATTGATTGGAATGAAGAATACTATCTTTATGTAACCATTTTTTTTATATGTGGAATGTAATGCAAGTTTTATGTTCTAATTCTCTAAAACTCTAAACCCGAAAAGATCCTCAATGTCTAATCTTGTAATAGCTCAAGAATAAGTAAGGTTTATGGACGGGGCCTTATAATCTAGTTCTTTGGCTTGGATTTCATATCATAAGTTATTCAATTTAATATATCACATACTAAGTCTGAGCCCATCCGCTAAAATAATGATTTGCTCCTGGGTCTATCCACCAACAGTGTCTCACCCAATTCATTAATATGTCTGAACCCTTTCTCATAATCAATTCACAAATCATCATGTCAAAACAGCCTTCATTAACTATTAACCCATTTCTTACATGAACAATTGGACCAACAATACAATGTTAATTAACGGATATTGAACATCATGTTTAGAACCTTGGTGAGAATTTGGGCCTCAGTCCTTGTCTCCCAACCCATGTGTTTTTGGAGCATCAATCCCTGTCCCATAAAAGAATATTTTTTTTGCATGATGGATATAGAACACCATGTCTAGCACCCCGTGAGTATTTGGAGCATTAGTCACTATCTCAGAACCTGTATGTAAATCATACACATATATCTATCATTTTTTTAGAACGCCATGTCTATCACACTGTGAGTATTTGGAGTGTCAGTCATTGTCTCACAACCCATTCATCAATCATACATATACATGTATCATTGGTTTAGAATACTAGGTCTAACACCACAAAACCAGCCCGTTAATTAATTCAACATTTAATTAATAGCACAGATTGATATTCAGATAAGACAACACTAAATTAACCACTAAACATCTCATTAATTAATAATTAATTAACAATTAATTATTCTTAGCAAGTCAAATGAATAATTATCTGAACACATAATTATCCAAATTCTTTAACAAGTCTGAACTCATCTATTCAAACACTGGTTCTTCTAGAACATTAACAATCTAAAACCACGACATAATCATCTCAAAAAATTATGAACAAATCCATGATATATAGTGACCATTACACACAACATATCATATCTCTAAATAACTCCATCCAAGAAAACATAAGTCTTAAAAAACTAATATGCATGAAACGGTACTCCTGGCCAACAATCTTAACAAACAATCAAATCACAATATTAATTTAATGCATGGAAAATAATTAATTCAATAATTAATTATTTAAAACTGAACTCTTTAACCAATAATCAATTAGATAACCATTTACAATTTTACATGTAATAATCAATCCATCCATTAATTATTACCAGGTTCCAAATTATATTCTGAACAAGTCAAAAATTCAATATTCCCAATAAACAATAAATTCCACAATCTCATTCCATCATATGACTTGATAAATAAATCTAAAATTAATTATCTGACTACTCATTCTTCCCATTCAAATCATTCAATTGTTTAATCGTATCACTTAAACTACAATAGTAATCCATGCTTAAAATCAACACATGTACAAGTACTCATTTATCACATATGGGTGGCATTATGTAATAACATTAAAAGTGTCTTGCATAGACATATCATAATCAAGTAAACTCACATTCTCAATTTATTTAGTGAATCTATATTTCTTAAATAAATTGTTAAGTATTTTGTATCCTACCTCTGGGTTTTTCCAAAAACCGTAACGAACGAAGAACCCTCAAGAGTAATGGTTTGATTCATCAAGAACCCACCTTTGATCACTTTTCCTTCAAGACCACGACCAAAAAATATCATACATTTCATCCACAAACATAGATTTACCCATAATGTGTTTAGATCTATGAAAGTGAGTGAAGGGGAGATGTAGATCTAAATAGATCTAAGAATCCAAACAAGATTGAAGAACAACATCAACCAACCTCAAGAATCCTGCTTCGAATAGTAAAGAGAAGCCTTAAGATTGCCTCCAAAATGCTTGGTAGAGGTTCTCCTACATTCAATGGAGGGTGATTCCATGTTATGGCCACATAGGAGAAAAAATGGGCCTTCTATATGAGAAAATATGTGAGATCCACAATTTAAGGATCTCATTAAAGTGGTCACACAGTTTTATCACACTATAAGACAAAACATGAGCTAACCATGGTTAGCTACTATCTCGGAAAAAACTCCTCACACGGTTAGGCTGAAAGGTTTGACAAACCCTGCACTAACCGTTCGTTAACCACTGCCTCAAAACATCAACTACGCATGCTTTGGCTGCATAGTTAGAAAAATCGTGCGCCACTCGGGCGACTTACCTTTTTCCTAAACACTTCTAACAAATTTAGAAAAACAACATCTATATGTATTCCAACACTAGGAATAAAATTTTAAAGGTTGGTTTAAAAAGAAAGACTTGATGATAAACTAAAAAAGAATTTCAGAAACATTCGTAATTTTAACCTGGTCAGAAAACTTGGGATTCAACATTATACCAACATTAAAAACTTCTCATCCCTGAGAAGACATCAGGAACTAATAATAAAACAACCAACCTACCAAGGTCATTTATTCTTGTTAGAAGGGGCATGTTGTGTCCCAAATGACGAACCCACCTTTGACCCTTCACAAACCTAATGGATAATCCTTTATTACTAGATCCTATGATTATTCTGAAGTTTGAGAATCGAAAGAGATCTTATATCCTTGGTCATTAGAAGGACCTTTTCAATGTAAAAGGTTGAATATCGATCAATCAATAGAACATGTTTCACATGCTTCCCTCTAAAGATGTCACTGACCCAAAATCCACTTTCTCTCTTTATTTGATGATGTTCCTTTAAAACTATTCCATAAACATACACATGTATAACAAATTCCTTGCCCAACATCTGGTGAATATTCTAATTCATGCCATCAGAAGGCTATTTTGTAAACAACCGTGCCCCAACATGAAAGGGAAGGTAGCCCAATGAATCAATGCATCCATCAAACTCACTAGATAACAAATACTCTAAATGCCCAACAACATTT
The DNA here is from genome assembly GCA_963277665.1 of Viscum album. Classification (NCBI taxonomy): domain Eukaryota; kingdom Viridiplantae; phylum Streptophyta; class Magnoliopsida; order Santalales; family Viscaceae; genus Viscum; species Viscum album. The sequence continues at coordinate 1,702,686,430 of OY728156.1, read as the reverse complement.
ATATTGTACCGTGGAACAAGATAGAATATATATTAGTGTCTCAATGATGAGGTAAAGATAAGAGACATGCTCGTTGTGTCTAGAAGAGCATTGTAAGAGAAAACTGAGGTCATAATGAAGATCAGTCAAACCATTACAGGACAACTCTGTCCTAAGAGATCGGCATCACCTGCCAAAACATTCATTGAGAACAATGTGGAAATACATATCATAGGATTTCCCATGTCGTCTCATGAAAAGATAATCCGCTCACCAGCATGCCAGATTAACAACAAGATCGGTGTGTCAAAACACATCTGTCATTCAAAAACTATTCCATGTATTGAAATGAAACAAATTATTTAATGCTCAAGTCACTCTACATGGAGTTGAACCGAGACAGTACTAAATAGTACGAAAAGAATTATTACGGAGTCATATTGCCTCATATGGCCATTTCCCTGGATGACGCCATAACCAGTCTTCCATTACTATATAAAAAGGGTCAAATGACCAACAAAGCAGTCGACCATACCTAGGGCACATATAACCATATAAAAAAGATCATTACTTGATGATCAAGCTCATAATAAGGTCAAGAACACATCACCACCCATTCGAACAATGGTGTAATTAAAAACAGGAAGTACTACCTAGGACAACAGTACCCAATAACTCCAAAAGAGTGAGAAAATTCATTATGCTAGCAACACATTCGAGTTCTGAGAGTGCTACCTACTACATGTTATCCCCTTTATGAAGAAAAAGTGTCAACCCTATACTGGGTCACGTCGAACATGTCACTAGACTCAAAAGCCAAACCTAAGGCCTTTGCTAAGGAAAAGAACACCTATGGAAATTACTCATTATTTTGTTCCAATGAAACTCAAGGGAAGTCTGAACTACCCATTACATGATCGTTTTAAATAGTGGACACCACAATAGGTTCCATTTCCAGGACACGTATATTAAATCTCTTTTAGTCCTTAGTAGTTAAACGATTTAATCAAAACATCAATGTACCATTTTTAGAATTCCCCAACTCCAAACATGCATGTTTTTTATAACATTGTTTTTAAAAAATATACTTTAGTTGGCATCATGTCAGATTCAAGAAACATATCAAAATAAATTTCTTTTAAGAGGATAAGGCGACCTATGAGGATCCCATTTTTACCAACTTGTGTTCTCTATATAGAAACCCAATAACAACCGCACCGGTTTTAAAATTCAAAACAACCAAATGGGTCAACCCATAAAAACACTCCCCAACTGAACTACATGGGTCCAATTGCCTTTTGGAATCTAGCCATTTGATTTTTGATCAGCATTAATCATCTTTTACATTTATAACCATTTAACAAGGAATCAAGTCATCACATTTAATATGAGTTTTTATTTCCCAATTCATGAAGAACCCACACACTCAATGGATTGAAAATAGACTCTCATTAATCGATACCAATGTCATTTCAAAAATTAACATGATCAATCTATTGGTCCAAATTATATGGTTTCCCACCTACCAAATGATAAGGCACCCATACACCTTATCACTGGATTTTGGCTCCCATTTAACCCAATCCACATGTATTTTAACATTTTATCTTTAGAAATCATTTCACCTATCCAAAACATCACTAACCTGTTTACATAAGTTGTAACACAACAATATGATATAACACAGAAGCATGTCACAACAAAAAAACATGCTAATAACTGAGGTTGTATGGAATATAATCACTCAATCATGTAAAATCTATCACTGAAACATGCTATCTAGTGAGGCATGCTAAAGAAGATCAAACATGACCTTGCACCCAAGTAACACAATCCAAATTAGCAAGAATCCTACAAATGAAACTACATGGCATGTTATATTAATGACATGTGAATATATAAGTTACTAAGTTGATGAATGTATGAAACTTCCTTGCCATATCAGGCCATGAAAATTATTCTTTTCAAAATTCTCAAATTCAATAAACAATAGAAAATACACCAGTCAGTCAAGGTAAAATCAAATCAATTGTAACCTCTAATAGTACAAACATCAATTCCCATCCCTAGCCACATGGTCATTTCCCGTACATATGGAGATCAGTCCCAAGCACAACTATTAACCCATGCGATGACACATTACTAGTCTCCTGTATACCAACCTCGAAAATGTAAGACAACGAAAAGAAAGATACTTGAACCTTTGATACCAATTCGTAACATCCCGACATGGGTCACCCCATAACCGTTTACCGGACCGTTTGCCACATGACCTCAACCACGACTCCCCATATGCTAGAGGCTACCGACAAGCAGTGAGGGTCTAATGATAGTCAGTTGAGAGACTATACCACCATTTTAGTGAAAAAATAGACAAAAGAAATAAATAGCGGAAATTGTATAATAAAAGATAAAGCATCAGAAATAAGACATTATAAATATAGTAAAAAAGAGATTGCCAACACCAAATTATACAGCAGATGCATGCATGACATGCTAATGATACAAAATAGAAAACAATGAAGATGACAATATTCTTTACATTCTAATAAATATATAAACAAATTTTTTACGCAAATCCCCAAGGGTGATCTCCTCGACCATCCTGAGCATCTACTCGGTCCTGTACTCCTATCTCGCAAGTAAATGAAAACAACATAGTCCTGCAACCAAATAGAATCTACTCAGTACCGAGTGCAATGGTGGCCTGAGTTGGGTGTGGGATAGAAATCTCAGTAGGCCAGGACCTCTGGTGTATACACCAAATCTAGAAATTTAATAAATAACTTACAACACGTGAAGGCATGCATGAAATAATGTATGCATTACAAAGTAACTATAATCCCAAGTACCTGATTCAGCCCTCAGCTGGTGTCTAAACATGAACTATTCATTTGTCTTGCTTACTCAAAAATAATTCCATATGAATTTATCATTTACCAAATTTTTCGATCATAATAAATTATTAAAGTCATGAGATATGGCCTATTCCTGACATCTCTCATATAAGTCAATAACCACGAATGTCTCTAAAGATAATCTAAGTTATCATGTAAAATCTGAATCCAAGCTTGTCCTTTGGCTTGTATAACATGTCATTAGTTATTCAATTTAATTTTCCATATACTATGTATGAGCTCATCCACTAAAATATTGATTCGCTCCTGGGTCCATTGACTAACAATGGTTCACCCAATTCATTAAAAAGTTTGAGCCCTTTCTCATAATCAATTCAGAAATCATCATGTCACAACATCATTTATTAATCATAAACTCATTTCATGCATGAAAAATTAGACCCATAGTCCAATGTTAGTCAATGGATGTAGAACATAATTTCTAGCACCCTCGTGAGTATTTGATGTTTTAGTACTTGTCTCACAACCCATCGGTATTTGGAGAATCATTCCATGTCCCATAAAAGATTATTGGTTTTTAATCTGGATGTAGAACGCCATGTCTAACACCCCGTGAGTATTTGGAGCATCTTTCCCTATCTCAAAACCCATTTATAAATCTAACATATATATCTATCATTAGTCTAGTAATCCATGTCTAACACCCTATGTGAATTTGGATCCTTAGTCTTTTTCCAACAACCCATTCATCAATCATCCGTATACATCTATCATTGGTGTAGAATACTTGGACTAACACCACAAAAAATAGCCCGTTAATTAATTCATCAAATAATTAACAACATAGATCTCTCTTCAGATAATTAAACTATTAATTAACCACTCAACATCAAATTAATTAATAATTAATTGAAAATTTATTATTCTTAGCAAGTCAACTGAATAATTAACTCAACGCTTAATTATCCAAATTCTTTAAAAATTCTGAACCCATCCATTTAAACAGTGGTTCGTCCAAGAATTTAACAATCTAAAACCACATAATAATAATATCAAAACATTCTGAACAAAGACAATATATTTAGTGAGCATTTCGCACGACAAATCACATCTCAAAAATACTCCATCCAAGACAAATTAAGTCAAGGCAAACTAATACGCATCAAAAGGTACTCCGGGTCAACAATCGTAACAAACAATCAAATCAAAATCTTAATTTAATGCATACTAATTAATTAATTCAAAAATTAACTAATTAAAACGTATCTCTTTAACCAATCATCAATTAGTTATCCATTTACCATTTCAAATTTAGTAATCAATCCATCCATTAATTATTAACAGTTTTCAATTTATATTCTGAACATGTCAAATACTTAATATTCCCCACATTTAGTAAAAGCCATAATCTCATTACAACTCATGACTTGATAAATAATTATACAATTAATTATCCTACTACCCATTCTTCCATTTCAAATCATGCAATTGTTTAATAATATCACTTTTACTACAATAGCAATCCATGCTTAAAATCAACACATGTTCAAGTAATCATTTATCTCATGTGGGTTGCATTACATAATAACATTAAAAGTGTCATGAATCAACATATCATAATATATTAAAATCACATTATCAATCTATTTAATGAATCTATAATTATAAAATAAATTGTTAATTATTTGGGACACTACATAGGGGTTTTTCCATAAACCATAACGAACGAAGAACCCTCCAGAGTAACGGGTTGATTCTTCAAGAACCCACATTAGATCACTTCTCCTAGAAAGACCAAGACCAAAACATATCATACTTTTCATCCACAAACATAGATTTACCCCTAACAGGCGTAGATCTATAAAACCACGAGAAGAGGAGATGTAGATCTATGTAGATCTATGAAACTGATCAAGAACGAAGAAGAACATCTCCCTGCCTCATGAATCTGGAATTGATTACCAATTAGAAGCCCTCAGATCGCCTTCAAAATGAATGGGAGATGATCTCCTACCTTCAAGGGAGGGTTATCCCGAGTTATGGCCATATAGGAGGAAAAACGATCCATCTAAAGGCCAAAAAGTGAGTGAGATCCACAATTTAAGTATTTTATTTAAGTGCTCGCACTATTTTCTCGTACAGTTAGACAAACTGTGCAGTAACCGTGTGTTAGCTACTATCTCGGAAAACAGTCCTCGCATGTTTAGGCTGCAATGTTAGACAAACCGTACACCACCCATGCGACTTCCCTTTTTCCTGAAAACATCTATCAATGTTCAAAAAACAACATCTCTAGGGGTTCCAACACTCAAAATAAAATTCTAGAGCTCGGTATAAAAAGAACGACCAGTTGATAAACTGAAAAATAATTTCAGAAACATTCGTAAATTTAACTCGGTACAAAAATAGGGGATTCTTCACCCCCGCATAATCATTTTCTTTCCCTCATGAAAATATCAACATCTAATTAAAAGAGTCTATATTATAGATGGAAGGAATTCAATTAATCATATGTGTAAATTATACAGTCATAGGAAATTTTTTTAATAAGGTACAAAACAGCTTCAATTAAAATGATATTCTAATCATTCCTCTTATATAATTCAACTAACTACATTCATCCTCTATTAAACACATTCTTCAACCTTTCAAAAATACGAATGTAACATGATGTTCTATCTCACCAGTAAATTACACACTCAAAAATCAAGATATTTTTAATCAAATTTATGTGCAATATAAGTTATATACACTCTATCTACATGTTTTAATGAAATATACTTCTCTATATATATGAATTGAATTACAAAAATCATGAGGTATTTTCAATAAATTTCATATGTCTTTATGTCTAAGAGATGGTAGGTAATGATGTGTAAAATAAACTCTGAGATTTGAAATGGGAGGAAATATTATTCAAATAAAACAGCAGGATTTTCAAAACATATCTCTATGTATAAACATCCTTAACAAGCTCTATCAAATTATCCCATAAACACCATCATTCTTAGTTAGTTAGGGTTTACAAACCATCAAGTGAATATATGTTCCCCTTTTCTTTATCATTTTCATTGTTTTTTTGTATTTTTTTAAACATAGTGGAACAATTAAGAATTCAACCAATTGGGTTTGGGAACCCTTTATATCGAAAATAAACAAGAGGAACTCTCTTACACATAATATCATGACTAATAACAAAAATGTGCTATGTAATTCCAATTCCCTTTCTAAAGCTCAAGTGAATAATCATGAAATGCTAAAATGAATTAGGATAGGAAGTGAAATATGTTTGCAATGTGGCTTCCAATCAATGATGTTCATGGTTTCTAAGGTCATTACGAATATCATATGTATGGTAAGTTCTAATATAAAAGGGGTTGAAGCAATATACTACCTCAAACATTTTACTATAATTCAAAAAATTTCATGTTTTGAAAAGAAAAGTAGGAAATTTGGGTAGTCATGTATATCCCAAGAATCTCTCAAGAATGAGGGTATTATAATGAAGACGATGAAGGTTTTTGAATACCTATCACAAGTGGTAAATGATAATAAAGAGGTAAAATGGTCATGACATGCATATAAATGATACTCCTAATCAATTTAAGTAGAAAAGGATTAAAATGTTTTAATTTAAACTATATCAGTTATCATTTTAAAACCCTTATGAACCAAAATAATCGTACACCCTTTAAAATTCGTGAAAATATAGCATTATTATTTATAAATATGACTAACCAAAATTTCTTCACATTTTCAAATATATCATTAAATAATGTTGTCTCCTAGATGAATATAAGGGAAAATAATATGGTGGTCGAGAGACTCTCCCCCACACATAACAATATACATGGTCTACCATGTGCATTACTAAGTGGAAAAAGTGGATGGAGATGAAAAAATTAAAAGGAGAGGGGATGAATGATAAGAGAAACTAAAAATACTGTGAAAACCAAATGAACCCTCCCCTAGTTCCATGGTATGAATTCAAGATGTCCAAAAGTCACTCCAGTGTACCTATGGATTTTGATGTAAAAGAAAACCGCAAGAATGCATATCATCAAAATGTAGAAATGGACAATAGATTTATATAGAAGAAAAATGATATGTCACAATCATGGTGTTTCCTTAGAAGATTCACTATCTATTACAGGTGGTGATTAATCATTAGATGTAGTAAAAAGAGGAATAGATCCCCCGGACTGTGGTATGGATGCCACTAAAGGGGCGTTGCAGATGGAGATATCTGTAAGTGGAGACAGGACGGTACCAATAGTAAGGATGAGTATGGAGTCCCTGGACATGGAAACATCAGTAGTGGGATGGTATAATATGGATCCAAAGAAGAAGAGGGAAGTGCCAGTGGAGTTGGAATCCCTTGATGTTGTAGTAGTAAATCAATCATCCGCTCAATGCTGGCCAGCCAACAAGCAGATGTAGTCTGATACTAAAGGATAGAATCTAAATGATTCTCCAAACGAGCCATCTTGTGGTTGAGCACATATAGGAGGATGAATATGGGGAGGTCAGATGAGGATACGTAAAGGTAATGGGTATGGGAAGGTCCATGATGGGGAGTTGGAATGGAAGGATGGATGGGTGAGGAAGCTGGATGGGAGAGGGAAGGAGGTGCAGGGGTATCCCATGGGGAAAGTGGGTTTATAGGGGGTGATGGTGAGGCCTGAGAAAGGTCGTATGTTCCCTTGGATTCCATCCCATTCACATGTGAATATGAATTATAAATTTCATCTACTGGGGGGAACCTAATTTAATGTGGGGAAGGGAAGGCTCAAAAATGCCAAATTGGTGGGAAGGCAGGTAGCACAGAACACAAAATTCAAGTTTCTCTAAAGGCTGGTTAATATAGGGTGGATGTAATAGGCAACAAGTTATGGGAGGTCCGGGTAGTATTTCCAGATGACCCAGGCGAGGAACTTCATGTCACGGACGGTCACAACCCCATATCCTCATGGAAGGAAATAGGATGGTGCTAAAAAACCGGTCGGCAAAGTAGAAGATATGGTCAATGTTGAGGGTACTCATCTTGGATGTGGGGGTGTAGCTGTGGTCGGCCCTAGAAATATCTTGCCATATAGAGATGAGCTTCAAATTCTCAGGTCAGTTCATGGTGGAGACAAGGGGAAAGGTGACCCGATGGGGTTAAAAATCACACCCTCAGCCAAAATCTGGCAAGGTCAGGGAAAAAGGTCGACCACCCATCCGAAATATAACCACCAGGACCATGTCTCTAGGAGTCTTCCGGTACTCAGGCCCGTCAAACTCAAAAGAAGTTGTGAACACCAAAAATAAATCTATAAAATTATGATTGATGACCTAAAATATCATGAGTAACAGTGTGTGCCCATGGATCCACTCCAACCCCCTGATACCTAGCTGTTGAGGCACCCCAATGTCATGATAATGACTACTCAATAGGATCGTGTGGGGAGAGAAGAAAAAAATACTTAGTCATGAACCCAGTCTATGACTGGAAACACTAGTCATGGATAGGGGCTGTGAACAACCTAGGGGGGAAGAAGTAGGGGCTCGCACTAGTGGCAGAGCGGCCTTAGTTAGCAAATATCCACTGGACATAGCGTTCATTGAGAGATTAGGTGCTACGGAGGAGGGATAAGGAGGATTTTTAGAAAGTGGAGAACAAATTATGGAGCATGGAGGCTCTGTGCAGGGTGGTGTAATTTTGACACTAGTACCAACCTCCATCGGTGTGATGAGTAGTGGAAAGATGGCCAGTGGTGGAGTATGGTACTCCGAGAATTATGGGGATGGTGTTGTCATGGGATAGAGTTGTATCTAGGAAAATGAAGGCCTATCACTCTCAAGAACGGAGGTGGGCCGCTTCCCATGTATAGTGTCTCCCTCTACCATAACCTGAAAAATAATAGAAAATATAACAAAAGAAACATAAAAGAAAACTAAAAGCTGAAAATGTGAGAAAACCAAAATGTAAATGAACAAGATGTGTATATCCAATGTAAATAACTTGTATTGTAAGAAGGTTTTCATTTCGTGTTCTTTTTATATACACACCGAGTGGGCCTAGCTCTATCCAGGGAATGATAAACAGCGTTTACCGAGCATACATGTCGTGTATGTGTGATTGGGTTCCAGATCGTGTGGTTCAAAGACACGGAAATTGTTTGAGGTGAGCCAAGAAGGATGTACACATCGTGCGAAGGTACGACACGATGTGTGTAAGAATATAGTTCACATGGATGTGTGGAGTTTTGGACATGGGCTAGCCTATAGAAATGGGATACACATAGTGTACCAAACATATACAGCATGTACTAAACATACACTGAATGTGTGTAAAAATGGTTTTCATTGTCATGTGAATGAGGTATTCTTGTAAAATTCTGGATAGAACACGGAGTGTACCAGAAACACAGTGAAGTTCTGAATTTCGATTTGTCTAGTGCATGGCCATTTACAGAAGTACATGGTTTGTGCTATTCATTTCATTCTCGTGTACAGAGGGTATACAAATCGGCAGTTGATAACAAATCTCCCTAGGCACTATTAAAACTGGGAAATAAGGAGTGTTAAAACAGTGTACCTAAAGTGAGGATCACAATGGGGAATAAATGGGACTGGAAAATGCACCAAATTGGTGGAAAATAAATTTGGTGGCCTACGGTTACACGAGAGAAGAAAATATGGAGGGGGTCATGCTACATGGGCTCAAGCTAGGAAGGGTTACACATTTATATCTTATGTACACGGCATGTACTAGGGACCAGACACTGTGTATTGATTTTTTTTATCATAGGTATATAATATAATTATTTGAGTAAAATATATAATAATTAATATTAATAATTAAAATAAAATATTTATATATTCATATATATATATAATTTACTAAAAATAATGATATACACATAATGTATAACGAAATACACTGTGTGTTTTATAATATTGGAAAATGAGAAGTACGACCTTTTGTCCGGTGCTTGGGGTGATGTTCAAACCAACGATTATCCGATCCAAATGCAAGCACTCAATCTCTGGATAAAATGTTGTAATACTGTTCATATTTATTATTTATTTATATTTAATTTACATGACCAATACTACATGGAATGAATACATGGAACGACATGCAATTTTTAAATATATTAAAAGGGAAGAATCATGTAGATTAGAAGAGTTCAAACCTAGGCTGTTTGGATCCAGGTCTGAGACTCTGCCAATCTGCCAACATCACCAGCATGTATTACATTATTTTGAAAATAATTTCAGTTATTCATGAAAATATGGATCACATGACGTATATCAAAATTCACACTATGTGGTTTTATTAAATGTAAAAATGATGGAAATGGGATTATTGTCAGGATTCGAACTCGGGTCATCTGGAACTGGGTTATGACCCTACCCAACCAATCCATTCCCATCATGGGTTTTCTGGTATTTAAAAAAAAATTTATATATTATGAAAAATTCAACACATTCTGTTTATGTTAGCATGAGTATAAAAAGGATACACCTTGTAGTAAAGGTTGGGATGGAGGAATTCCAACCAACGATGAATCAGATTAAACCAATTTATTTTACCATCAGCACTGGCATTAAACATATTTATTATTTAGATAATCAATATACATATAATATTAATAATATTCTATGAACTCGAATCATCATTTCAGGTATGGTTTTCCTTTTCGGGTCGTTTTTTAGGAAAAATGGAAAATCTGGAAATTTTCTAAGTACACGCCGTGTACTTTATAAGGACACGCTGAGTACTTTGATCCCGCGCGAGGCCGCATGCTGGACATGTCAGGGCCACACACACGGTGTGTAGGGGTGATGTGGATGCCACTTAATGTGGTTTATGGAAAAGGCGTGTACATGCCGTGTACTCAAGAAGTACACACTGTTTACTTTTCTTTTTTTTCATTAAATGGACCGAGGTCGCGTCTAATCCCTATTTCCATTTTCTTCTTCACCTAATTACGTCCAGAGCATCTAAGGAGGCTGAATCTTCTCCGAGCCGCTGATCTGTCACCAGTTACCTGAATTGAATGTTGTTAGTTGTAATATAATCATAGCAGTGAGTTTGTGGTTCTTCCTTGGAAACTTTTACGGATTCTTTCCCATATGAGAGTTATCTAAGGTTGAAAATTTTAGATGTTTTTGAAGATCTTCCCCATTCTAGGATTATTCACAGGTCGTGGTTCATGTATATTGATCTCCTAGGACCGAGGTAGGTGGTTTGTTTCCCTATGTTGAATGTCTTTGAGTTTTTGTGCAAATAGTGCTAGATTCCCATGTATCGGGTATCTCAGGTTAGGGGTTTGAACCTGTATTATTATCTGAATTATATTTCTTATATTCTTGAGGTTTTTAGATGATTAATGTTTTCTTTATAGCATGTTTGTGGATCACCCCATGGGTGTTTCCGTTGTTTTTACTGTTTACCGCCATTTGGCCTAGGTTGCATGTGAAGCATACCTTGTTGCATTGATTTCCTGCATTGAGATATTTGATTGCATGTATTTCCTGCTGTTTATATTCTTTTTATGAATTGTAGCTATTATCCAAGTAGTTTTTGATCTTACTTAGGGCTACTGACAGTCGTTTACGCATGACTAGACTGTTTAGGGCTGTGTGAACCTGGTGCGGTAGACTAAAGAGTGAATTGACGATTAAGGGCTTCCCTAGAGATTTTGTTATAAATTAGTATCATTCATAGGACCTATTGGAATTGGACATTGTTCACCCTCATAGTGTCCTTAGTTAAATATCGTGACTATAAGAGGAATTAGACGTAAGTGCATCCTCAGATAGTTTATACCTATTGTTACAAAACAACATGGGAATTGACTGTGAGTGCATCCCAGAGTGTCTGTGCCTATGTATTACTTGACTATAGGGGTTTTCCCATATGATCCACCCATAGGGTTAGTGTGAATATTTTTTGGTTGGTTGTGACAAGTCCGCCCAGCCAAAGAACAAGCTTGTGTTTGTACGACTTGTAGTTTAGGTAGTCTAATGAGATACCTATTGTGTTACTAGATATGATTTGGGAATATAGTGTTGTTGCTAGATTCCTTGGGTGATAATTAAATGACTAAATTAAATTACAAAATAAATGTGAATGGAGATTTGTAGGATTTTTTACTTAGAGTACTCCCGTTTCTCTGCTGCATTTATTTCATTTACTTTTTCCAAATTTTCCACTGACAGTATGGCACTGATCTTGTGGTGATTGCCTACTGGGATTAGTCTCACACCCTGTTTGGGTCCTGCTTTTCAGCCCTAGTAGGTTATATTGTTTCAGGTGTGGATATGGATTGTGGCACTTTTACTTTAGTTACATGATTGCTAGTTGGAGTTGGAGAGCATAGGACTGAGCATAGGATTGTGATTCTACTGGAGTTGTTTTTTACTTTTAATACTTTGTTCTTAGATTTATTTCAGAACGTTGTTGTGTTTGCTGCTTTTCTTAGATACTTGTACCTACTACATCATTTTCATCATTTTTATTTAGTACATTGCTTCCGCTGTTTAGTTTTAGTTATTGTATGTTGTTACTACTTCCGCTATTGACTATTATTTCCTTTTCATTGTATACCTTACCAAATGAGGGCATAGTTTCCCCAGTGACTCATCAAGGACCTCGCTTCTAGTCAGAAGCCTATGGAATTGGGGTAAATGTGCTTGAGGTCATGTGGTTAACCGGGTATGGGGCACCAGTTCAGTGGCTCTGGATTCGGGTCGTAATAAAGTAATATCAAATGAGTTTTTTCCTTTTCTATTGACTTACTGTTTAGCGACATTAGACAGGGATATGATAGAATATGTAAATGGTAAATAGCTGTTTCTGTTAGTTCTAGAACCTGTGTACCGAGAACAAGCTAGATTACATCGAATGTTGCAATTTTCTAGCTTTAAAAATGTTACAGTTAACTTGATTTCACCATTGGGTGATGCACTTGTTTTGTGTTGTTACTGTTTATATGATTGTGGTTAATTTTTTTGCATCCATATGATATGAGTGTATCCCAACTCATGAATCATATAGTCACTTGTTAGAAAATCACATGTCATGCATTTTTCCATGCCATCTAGGTTGTATTATAATTTTCTTGATGTTGTGATAGAATTTCTGATAGAAGATGCATGCTATTGTGACATTTGCTATGATAGAATACATGCCATATTGATAGGGTATCATTTTATTAGATCTTCTTTATCTTAGAAGCCAAAATTTGGTCGTAGAGGTGTTATGGGGCCTTGAGGATTGGAATTTGGTGGGTCGTGAGTTTTTTATACTGTTTACTTGTTATATGCATTGTTATGATACCAAGCTTTGATTCACGGGGAGTATGGGCCCCCACGGATCGAAATTTGGCACCTTAACACTTGTTTGTCTATGTTTTCTGGTCTTCGGTGCAGTTTTGAGGCTACTATCTAAAAAAAACCAGAATACATGGCATGTACATCATGAATACATGCTGTGTAGTTTTTAGCCGTGTCACTGACTATGTGGACATGGAAACATGGTTGTGAAATTCCTTGTAGGAACACGCCGTGTAATAGTTTACATGCTGTGTAGTGTGAATTGGGTATATGGCCATGTCATGAACAACACAGGCCAAGGGTTTCCTTCAGGTAAACGGTGTGTCCGTCCAGAACACGCCGTGTGTGGCCGGTCATGTGTCAGGCTGTGTCGCTAACAAAACGGGTCAGGTAAGGCATGTCCAGTACACGATGTGTATCCATTGAACATGCCGTATAGTTTTATCATAGGGGAGCCTTGTGACCTCACTGTATAGCTGAATACATGGGTTGGGTAAACCCATATGGAAACACACGATATACCATGTCGAAACACCATGTAATAGTAGTCCATGTACCAGTGCGTGTGACTAACGACATGGACAAGGGAAAAATCTTAAGGACGCACTGTGTAGGGGAAAAATATGCAGTGTAGTTTCCTGCTGGGACAGACCGTGTTCCTAGAAATGTAGGAGAGATCAGGCAGGGAAAAAAGGGTTAGTATAGGCCGTGTAGTTGAGAACAAGCTGTGTAGCTGGGTGTTTTACACAGCCATGTATGGACAAGGTACACGCCCAAGGTAAAATTTCCGGAAAACACGCTGTGTAGTGGTACCAACATGCCATGTAGTCTTGTTTTTCCATAATTTTAATGTTTTCCCTCCAGTTCCATTTTAATCTCTTATCTTGAAATTGTGTTCATCGTTAAAGAAGGAATTCTTTTGATTTTTCAGAGCTATGGCACCAAGACGTCCTCCCATTTCACATCAGGAACCAGGGAGTAACCATACGCCTAATACGACAGACTAGGGTCTACCAGTAGCTCCAACTATCATTCCGGGCACGGATACTGCAGTTATTCCAGAAACTGTTGTCAATGCTCAGTTCAGATAGTGTTTCATGAGATTAATGAAGAACTTCCAGGGAACTTAGAAACATGGCCCATCTATGGCAGAGTTGGCGCAGGTTTTTCAGCAATGGCATCCTCCCACGTTCACATGGGAGGGAGTACCGCTGGCTGCAGATTCATAAATAGAAGCCATGCTATCAATCTTTGAGCACCTGGAGACACCTCCAGAGAGGAGAGTGATGCTCGCGACTTATATATTGTGATATTCCTCCAAGAGATGATGAGATGTGGTTTCACAGGCAGGGTACCCACAGACTATGGCTCGGGATGAGTTCCTGTAACACCCCGAGATTTTATGAAAATAATTCTTTTTAATTTCATTGACGTCTTGTGTTATACGCTACAACAAAAGGAGCTTTCACTACATGCATCCCTGACATGTCTTGCATTACACTCAATAGCGACCTTCCACAATAGCATGTGTTGTACGCAATACCGAGTTTCACTAAACAACGATATGTTATCTAAACTAGCCATTATGAATTGTAATACACACTTTTTGAAATTTTATAAATTTTATCAATCAAAATGGACTTCATTTTTGGATTCAGAATATCAAAATTAGCCTATGTTGAATTTTTTTTATTTTTCTAAAAACATTCAATTTTTGATGAATAGTGAAAACACAAGGTTACTATTTAAAAACCAACTTTTTATTTAAATAAATATTTATTTTATTCAAATTTATTTTAGGTCAAAATTGATACATAATACCTATATAATTTTAATCTAATTCATTGGAGTCATTTTATAATAATTTTAGATATATAAAAATTTTATTGACCTTTTTACCGTCTTTTACACACCTCATAGGAGATTTTAAACATTACATATAACATAATTTTACCACTTTTGTGAGTGGAATTTCCAATTTCTGATAGACATGGTTAATATCAAGGAGTATAATGTTCTTCAATAAGATATAAATAATTTTTAGTGAATAGTAACTTTTTTACTTTTATTTACCACGATTAAAAGTAAATAGGGTAATTAAGGGTAAAAATGATATTACTATTACCCTAACACATGTCCTAATTCTATTGGATAAGTTTAATTCGACCAAAAACAACCTTAGGAATACAATATTACCCTTTAGGTCAACTTGGATTAGATTAGGAAACTTATTTTTATTTTATTTCAAGAAGAGTTAAAATAGTTAAAATCAATGTTTAATAACAAAAACATTTTTAATATAGGGTTATAGATAAGATAAATTCGAATATAAATATTTATTAAAAATATAAAAACATTTTCTACCTAATGGTATTTTATTTGTAATTTTTAGACATTAAATAATTTAATTTATTTATGACACAATGGTGATGGAGTAATTACCTACATAATGAAATATTAAAATAATTTATATTATAAATACCCAAATAAATGTAATTTGAGACTTTTTGTGAATTAAAAAAATTTTATTGATTAATATGACTTGTTAGTATTGATGTAATTAACTTTTTTATAACTAATAATTCTTTTATGATTTTCACAAAAATCATGTACCTAGTAGTGTCAAAATTGACATAAAATAGTTTTTAAAGCAATTATTATATTATAAACTATTATTTTATTCCAAAAAATCTAAGGTTCGGAAAAATGACATAGATAAGGTTATATATATTAATAATGAACAACTTGGGGTTTTTTTGGCTTGGTATAGTAAATTTATTAACCATATAGTGTAAGAAAACAAGAAGACACGGTAAGAGTAAAATTATTAAACTTAAAGTTAAGTCAAAATGATATGGTTAAAATATTAACCTAAACTAGTTTAAATTCTATTGGTAGAGATTATTTCGACCCATACCCACTTTATATTCTAAATAAATCAATTTGGAGCTATTATATACCAAATATGACTTTATTATAAAATAATATTTTAAGTTTTTCCAATGGTGCCCCTCTCCTCCCTTATAAAAAGGGCACCCCTTCCCTCTTCTCTTCACACTCTTTTGAGCCTTGAATTTCATCCAAACCCTGCCAATTACTCTTCTCAACCCCTATAGTTACTTAATAGAGGTTCTAGTTTTCTCAAAATACCAACTCTACAGCCCTAAGAAGAAGTTTAAAGGAGGTATGTCGAGGAAGAGGTAATCTCTTCTACCAACACTTTAAAGATTATTTTTTCTTCTACTTCCTCTTCTTTAGTTGTTTCATTATAATGTAATAACATCAGTAGTAATTATATACTGATATGTTATTATAAATATGAAACTACCCTATTTCAACTTTTATCCATCATACTAAAAATGAAATCATCGCGCGTGCGTACGTACGGAATACCGTCTCCACACTGTATATAATTATTATGAAATAATACTTGTTCTATCATATTATATTATCCAATCCAATTCTATTCAATAAATATGCGAATGATATCATCGCTCGTGCGTCCGTACGGATTTTCGACTCCACGACGCGATGAGATTCATTTTCCATGTTAACAATTCAAGAATGATTTTAAAGTATATATAATAAATAATCATGAAATATATTAAATAATAATTATACTAGATTTATGTACAGATATGTTTAATTTACGAAATTCAATTTAATTCAATAAGGAAACGAAAACAGCGTTCATGTGTACGCACGACCTATCGTCTGCATGAACGGTGTATTTCATTCCACTTATCGATCTATCATATATATTTATATACTGAATATATATTATATATAAATAATGTTTTACATTCTGGAATTATGTAAATCAGGATATAAGTAATAATATCAAGAACAACATGTCCAAACACATATGATAAATGAAACGATTTTACCCAAAACACTGCTTTTACATGGAATTTACAAAAGGACTGGTAATATAAAGTCATAAGTGAACCATATATGATATCATAACAATGAATATGATTATTTAATAAGTCAATTAAATTATTTAAATCATTATATAAGATGTTAAGATACGTACAAATCATATCAGACCTAATGTAAGGGATTACTATTCCAATCTCGTTCTAATCTGAGATTGTTATTCGTAAGTATTTACTGGGGTTATTGATTTCATCCATGATAATGTTTTATAAAAATGTTTTCATGTATTTTTAAAGTCCTTTTTACACATTTTTGAAATTTACCACATGTTATGAAATGAAAATTACTTTTGTTTACCACACAGATTACTTTTTTACTTTTCTAAGAAACGTACGAGAAGAATGTTATTTTTTAACATATACGACATGAACGGATTTTTATGGTTTCAAAACAACTTATTTCAATGAAGATTATTCTACAAAATTTCATGATTCTTTTCAAAAAAATCCTTTTCTTTTTAAATTTAATGGCATTTTGTGAAAATAAAATTATTTCAAAGAAGAAATGATATTTTCCTCAAGAATTCATTTCATGTGTTTTATCAAAACTATTTTCCATCTATGATGACATTGTTAAGTATGTTTATGTTTCATGTATAATTTATCTATTATTTAAATGGGTTGAGTATTCTTATGATGAAATGATATCCATTTATTTTATGTGGATTGTGTTATGATGGGATGATGTTTATGTAACCCATTTTACTCGTTGGGTTATTATGTATGATGTATGTTTATTTTGTGGTACATGAAAGAATGATTTAATTATGAGATGGGTGGTACCTATATCTCCCACCAATTCATTCGGTGAAGATTTATATCTCATAAGATAGACATGGATAGAATGGCATGTTAATCTGGTTTAGTGATACAGGACTGGAACGAGGAGTGAACTCAATTCAGAAAGGGACTTTGTCCACTAAGATGGTCTTGGCAGAAATGCCTTGGCTACTATTGATATCATAACATGTGCTTAATGGTTTCCACAATTACATGAAAAATTACCATGATATTGTATCCTGATTTATGATCCATTATGAACTATTCCTTACATACTGCCATGTTTTATGTCATAGCTCAAGATTTTGATGTTTAAATATTATGTTCATGTTTTGAAGTTCAAATATATATGTTTGGTTATATTTTCTCCATGCATACCCTTACTAAGCATTTGTTCTCACACTTTATATGTTTTCTTTTCCCCAAGTTATAATGAAAGGTTTTAGGTTAGAAAAAAAGGATGATCTTTATGGTCAATGTTGAAGATCTTTCCCCAAGATTAGAAGATTATATTTTGAGTTTCCAAAGACACTAAACTATTATGGTCCTTAGATGTATGTTTTTGTTATGTATTAGATATTCCGAAAAAGTAATGTAATGTCTTTTTACATCAAGCTTTGGGTCTATACAGTTGGCATTAGAGGAAAGATTTAGTTAACCATTGGAAACTAGGATGTGAAAACATTAGTGAGATCCATAGAGATATTGCTAAGGTATGTATAGAGATGCCCCAAAGGTTAAGTATAAGTATAGGTTATAATCCTAGAATTACGGTAACAGTCTTAGAATTAACACTAAGATGTTATGTATTGATGGTGCTCCACCTTTATTATGTAGTTTTCCCTAGCATGATTTTTGCCTCTCACACTATTCTTTTTGGGTTTTAAATGATGGATGGAACCTGAAAGAAATGTGGTGATCAACGTAATGGACAATGCAATGATTGTACTCCTGGAAAAAAACAAATGCAATGGGAGATGGTGTGAAATATCTTATTACTATACTTACACAAGTTGTGAATCATTCTTGACATCCAAATGAATAGAGAAGGGAACAATATTCTATTGAGTCCTTCATGAGGAAACTTCCACCTTCTTTCAGTGGGTCTTCTGATCCACACGTTGCTGAACAATGGATCAGTACAATTGAAAAGATATCTTCCATACTTTGCTGTTTGGAAAATGAAAAATTCATTCTAGCTATTTACCGTTTAGAAGGTGAATCAGATCAATGGTGGACTCTAATTAAGAATACGAGGGCCCGAGATGAAATTGAATCCATGGAATGGGATGAGATTAAGAAATTATTTTTCAATAAGAACATCCATCATATTTTCCGAAAAGAATGGAAAAGGATTTACTTGACCTTAAGAAAAAGGATGATGAATCTGTTGGTATATACGAAGTGAATTTTACAAGGCTTTCAAGGTATGCATATGGAATTATCATTTAACCTAAAAGTAAAGTTTATCGATTCTTTAGTGTCTTAAAACCAAGTCATCGAAGGGCATTAGCTATAAGATAATTCAGTAGCTATGAAGAAATTGTGCGTTGTTCAATAAAGTTAAAAATGAATGTTGGTATTACATATCTATATCATGGTTTTGATAAGAAACGAAAGATGGAGTTCAAGGAGAAATCTCAGAATAATGGTGAAAAGAAGATGAATGTTTCTTTATGCTCAATGTGTGGAAAGAAGCATGGTGGAGATTGTCTTAAAGGCACTATAAAATGTTTTATGTGTGGAAAAGAATATCATCGAGCAGCTGAGTGTCAAAGTAATGGAAAAAGGGTTTCTAATGAAGTGAATAAAGAAAATTCTATAGAGAACGCACCACTAACACTTCTAGGCTTCATGTGAAAGGAAATGGGGCATTATGCTAATCAATACCCTAATCCAAGGGTTAATGATGATCAACGTGAGCAACCTATTAATGAAATGGATAAAGGAATGTCACATGCGATCAATATTTGTGATGTTGAGTATGAAAATGATGTTGTGTAATGATTAAGTGTTTATGAAATGGGATTTAAAAACAGTATCATGGAATCTTATTTATGGCATCATGGAATTTTTGATTATCTGTGTATTGGTTTTCAATAATTATATGGTACCAGTAACCATGAAAGGTGATTGATATATTTTGGAACGAAGATGATATCCGCATAATGAAGCGATAAAAAAAATGAAATTAGCTCATGACTGATATAAGGACAATGTTATATCATGGTTTGAGTATATAAAATTTTAGAGATTTTGCTATGCGGAATGTGTTAAATTTTTACAGCATTCGGGTTTTCACTAAGAGTCAATGGTTATTCATTTTTCAATAGAATACATGATTAAGGTATTCACATGTTTTTAATTTGACCAAAAAGATATATCGTATGATATATGGGGGAAAATTATGGTATTCACACGCTCAGCAGATGAAATTTCTAGTAATTGTTTTCTTTATATTATGAGCTCGGACAGAAGTATTTTGGATAATCCAAAAGATTCAAATGGATTATGTTGGACATAAGTTAGTATTGTTTAAGGCTATAACTTTTTAGAGATTATTGATGGAATGTTATAATAATGTAGATTTAGAAAAAGGACAACCTGCATGACGGGGGACAACACATCACAACAGACAAGGCTGTGGGAATCGAACCCACAACCGAAGTTCGACACGCCTTTATCTCCTACCACTAGCCAACATGAAGTCCCTGGTTAGTAGAAACTAGTTTTATTAAGAAATATGATAGATGAAGTATAAGTCCATTTTTAGAATCATATACGATTAACGTCACCATATATGGACTTATGTATATTTGATAATTATTCAAACCTTTTGTTTTAGACATATGGAAGGACCCATCATTCTATCACATGATCTGCCAACACTACAAGAATGAAAAATTCAACTTCATATCTTTATGAGATGAAGTGGAAATTGTTCATGGAATGAACAACGGTGAGATTATACCAAACTAAAGTAAGTATTTATTCTAATTCAAATTCTTCAACTTTAGGGAAATGATCTTGAAAACCAAAAATGTTATCCTAGTACCCTTAAATCCGATGAATAAGATGGTACCTTAGATCATTACAAATTTATGGCTTCGTTATTATTGGATTTTTCATAGCCATTTTCTCTACCACTCTCTATAAGAACATGATGGGTATATTTCTCTTCCATATCCATATTTCTTCCAATGTACTCCTATGTAGAAACCCAATGATTAGTTAATTTGGGTAACCGTTATGTTTCATAGTTTAGTTTTTAAAGATAACTTTTTGTATTCCTTTTTACTGTGTGGGTTTCTATTAATGAAACTTTCAAGTAGTAAACCATTTATAACCCCGACGAATTTTGAGGGTGAAATTAATTTTAAGGGGGGTAGAATGTAACACCCCAAGAATTTATGAAAATTATTCTTTTTAATTTCATTGAAGACTTGTTTTGTACGCTACACCAAATGGATCTTACACTACACACATCCCTGACTTGGCTTGCATTAAACGCAATCGTGACCTTCCATGATATCGTGTGTTATACTCAATACCGAGTTTCACTAAACAACGATATGTTATATAAACTAGCCGTTATGAATAGTAATACCCACTTTTTGAAATTTTATAAATTTCACCTTTCAAAATGGACTTCATTTTTGGATTTGAAATATCAAAATTAGCCTAGGGTGAATTTTTGGTATTTCTCTGAAAACTTTCAATTTTTGATGAATCGTGAAAACACTGGGTTACTATTTAAAAAATGACTATTTATTTAAATAATTATTTATTATATTTTATTTTATTTTTTTTCAAAATTGATACATAATACCTATATAAGTTCAATGTAATTCATTGGAGTCATTTTATAATAATTTTAGATATATAAAAATTTTATTGAACTTTTCACCATCTTTTACCCACTTCCTAGGTGAATTTGAAAATTTACATATAACATAATTTTACCACTTCTGTGAGTGGAATTTTGAAAATTAGAGAGACATAGTTAATATCAAGGAGTAAATTGTGGTTCAATAAGATAAAATTAATTTTTTTGAATAGTAACGTTTTACTTTTATTTACCACGGTTAAAAGTAAATAGAGTAATTAAAGGTAAAAATGATATTACTATTACCCTAAAATATGTCCTAATTATATATGATAAGTGTAATTCGACCAAAAACAACGATAGGAATAAAATATTACCCTTAGGTCAACTTGGATTAGATTAGGACACTTATTTTTATTTTATTTAAAGAAGAGTTAATATAGTTAAAATCAATGTTTAATAACTAAAACATTATTAATATAAAGTTATACATAATATAAATTCCACTAAAAATATTCATTAGAAAGCTAAAAATATTTCCGACCTAATGGTATTTTATTTATAATTTTTAGACATTAAATAATTTAATTTATTTATGACACAATGGAGATTCTGTAATTAACAAGATAATGAAATATTAAAATAATTAATATTATAAATACCCAAATAAATGTAATTTGAAACTTTTTATGAATTAATATAATTTTCTAGGTTAATATGATATGTTAGTATTGATTTAATTAAATTTTTCGAACTAATCACGCTGTTATGATTTTCACAAAAATCAAGTACCAAATAGTTTCAATATTGACATAAAATTGTTTTTAAAACAAATATTATATTATTAATTATTATTTTACTCCTAAAAACACAAGGTTCGGTCAAATGAATTATATAAGGTTAAATATATTAATAATGAACATCTTGGGGTTCTATTTTCTTGTTATAGTATCTTTATTAACCATATAGTGTAAGAAAACAAGAAGACACAGTAATAGAAAAATTATTTAACTTAAAGTTATATGTAAATGATAAAGTTAGAATAGTAACCTAAACTTGTTTAAATTATATTGGTTGAGATTATTTCTACTCATACCAAATTTATCTTCTAAATAAATCAATTATGAGATATTATAAACCGAAAATGACTTTATTATAAAATAATATTTTATGTTTTTTCAAAGGTGCCCCTATCCTCCCTTATAAAAAGGGCACCACTTCCCTCTACTCTTCACACCATTTTGAGCATTGAGGATCGGCCAACCCCTGAAAATTACTCTTCTCAACCTGTATATTTACATCATATTGGTTCGGTTCTTCTCAATATAACTACTGTAGTGCCCTAAGAAAAAGTTTAAATGAGGTGCGTCGAGGAAGAGGTAATCTCTTCTACCAACTCTTTCAAGTTTATTTCTTCTTCTCCTTCCTCTTATTTAGTTGTTTCATTATAATGTAATAACATTATTATTACTTATATACTGATATGTTATTATAAATATGAAACAATCCTATTTCACCTTCTATCCATCCTACAAAAAAAAAAGAAATCACTGCGAGTGCGTACGTACGGAATACCGACTCCACGCCATGGTGTAATCCGTTTTTCCACCACCATATTACTTGGATTGGTTTAATGGTGCAATGTATAACTATATATAATTACTATAAAATCATACTTATTCTATGATATTATATCATCCACTTCGATTCCACTCAATAAATTTGGGAACGATATCATCGATCGTGCATACGTACGGATTACCGTCTCCACGATGTGATGAGATTCATTTTCCATGTTAACAATTAAAGTATGATTATAAAGTATATATGATAAATAATCATGAAATATATTACATAATAATAATACTGTATTTATTTACATATATGTTTCATTTACATAATTATATTTAATTTAATAAGGTAACGAAATTATTGTTCATGCGTACGCACGACCTACCATCTCCATGAACGATGTATTTTTTCCATTTATCTATCTATCATATATATTCATATATTGAAAATATATTATATTTAAATCATTTTTTACATTCTGGAATTATGTCAATCAAGATATAAGTATTAATATCAAGAAAAACATGTCGAAACACGTACAATAAATGAAAGGATTTTACCCAAAACACTTATTTAACATGGAATTTACAAAAGAACGGGTAATATAAAATCATAAGTGAACCATATATAATATCATAACAATGAATATGATTATTTAATAAGTCAATGACATTATTAAAATAATTATACAAGAGTTTCGGATATGTACGAAGCATATCGGACATAATGTAAGGGATTACTATTCCAATCTCTTTCTTATCCGAGATTGTTATTCGTAAGTATTTAATGGGGTTATTGTTATCATCCATGCCGCTATTTTCTAAAAAAAATTCATGTATATTTACAATCCTTTTTACCCATTTTTAAAATTTTCCACATGTTATGAAAGGAATCTTACTTTTGTTTACCACACGGGGAACTTTTTGACTTTTCCAACAAAAGTACGAGAAGAATGTTATTTTCTAACTAATACGGCATGAATGGATTTTTTTGGTTTCATAATGACTTATTTCAATAAAACATCCTCTACAAAATTTCATGATTATTTTCAAAAAATTCTTTTTCTTTAAAAATTTCAGGTCATTTTGTGAAAAGAAAATTATTTTGAAGAAGAAATGATAATTTCCTCAAGAATTCATTTTGAGTGTTTTATCAAAACTATTTTCCATCTAAGATGACATTATTAAGTATGTTTATGTTTGAAGTATAATGTATCTACTATTTACATGGTTTGAGTTTTCTTTTGATGATATGATATCCATTTATTTTATATGGATTATTTTATGATGGGATGATGTTTATGAAACCAATTTTATTCGTTGGGTTCCTATGAATGATGTATGTTTATTTTGTGGCACACAGAAGAATGATTTCATTATGAGATGGGTGGGACCTATATCTCCCTCCAATGTATTAGTTAATGACTTATATCTCATGTGATAGTCATGGCTGGAATGGTAAGTTAATCAGGTTCAGTGATACTGGACTGGAATGAGGAGTGAACTCGATTCAGAAAAGGGACTTTGTCCAATAAGATGGTATTGGAAGTAATGCCTCGGCTACTATGGAAATCATAACATGTACTTAATGGTTTCCACAATTACATGCTTTATTCCCATGCCATTTTCTCATTATTGATGATCCATTGTGATCTATGCATTACGTACTTCCATGTTTTATGCCATTGCCCATGATTTTGATGTTTAAATATTATGTTCACGTTTTGAAGATCAAATGTATATGGTTGTTTTATTTTCTCCATGCATACCCTTACTGAGCATTTTAGCTCACCCTTTATATGTTTTCTTTTCCCCAAGGTATAAAGAAAGGTTTTAGGTAAGAAAAAAAAAAATCTTTATGGGAGATGTTAAAGATCTTTCACCAAGATTAGAAGATTATATTTCGAGTTTCCAAAGACACTAAACTATTAGGGTCCATTGGTGTATGTTTTTTTATTTTTTAGATATTCCAATAAAGTAATGTAATGTTTATGTACGTCATGCTTTAGGTCTCTACTATTCTATCATACATTTTACAACTACTTCTACCCGGCAATGCTGAGGGCTGACAGAGCACGAGAGTTCATGAACCTACAGCAGTGTACTCTCACAGTTATGGAGTATTCCTATTGTTTCATAGAGTTACGAGGTTTCACTCTCGTTCTGGGGAATTGTAATCTTTTTTATCAAGGATGTTCGAGGAAGGTCTTGGACCGGACATCAGATCGTATCTGAACTTTTTACAGTTGAAGTACATTACTCTGATAGTCAACCAGGCACTTATCACGAAGAGAAATATGAGGGATACTAGAACTATGGAAATGGGAGGTTCAGCTACAGGGATGAATCTTTTCAGGTAGATAGCAAGAAGCACCAACGAGAGTTTACATGAGGTGACTCGAGGAAGTGAGGCATTCATTCTGGTAGATGAGATCTTACATCTGGAAACCAACTGGTGTGCTATCAGTGTGGGAAAATGGGAATAAGAAACTTAATTGCCTGAGAGACCCAGTGGAGTGCTGATCATGCGACAAGATGGGTCATCTACAGTGTTTCTGCAAGGTTCTTCTTCCAGCGGGTAGTGAAAGAGGATCAGTTTCAACTCCGAGTATAGGAGTAAGATTACCAGTTCCGCAGAAGACTGGGGGCTAGTGTTCATCAGGTCATTCAGGCTATGGTTGAGGTTGTGGATGCAGTGGTCAGGCTGATGGAAGGTCAGCTCAGGGATCTTAGGATTCTACACAGGGTCGCGGTTCTGGCCAAACTTTTGCGGTAGAGTTGATTTATCAGGAGTAGGATCCCGGACCTTCTACAGTTCGAGGTATGATTTTAGTAGCCTCAGTTTTAACTTCTTCACTTTTCGATACAGGAGCTTCTCATAGCTTTATTTCTGTGCATACTGTGGAATGCCTTAGACTTACTGTTTATAATTATAAGGATATGATGACACTAGACACTCCATTGGGAAATATAAATGCTAGCATGTGTCAGTGCTTAAACTACCCCCATGAGGTTGGTGTGTGTCATTTTTCGTGGAGTCTCTATGTTTTGGAAATGAAAGGCTATGATGTCATTCTTGTGATGGACTGTTTAGTTCCCTTCTAGGACATTGTTGATTGCTATCACAGTAGGGTGAGTTTTACATCACTAGAGGGTGGATCTATTCCTTACAAGGACAAATGGGATGTCCAGGTGATAAGAGTGAGACTAGAGTATCTTGGGTTGGGCAGTGTTACAACCTATATTGCTAGCTTATATCTGGATGTCCATCGGACTTTCCATATAGTTTTTTTCTCCTGTGGTTAATCGGTTTCCAGATGTCTTTCCATAAGAATTTTCAGGTTTTCCTCTAGTTCGAGAGGTAGAATTTTCTATCAATCTTGTTCTAGTAGCGGTACCGATGTCCATTCCACCTAATAGTATGGATACACCGGAGGTGCAGGAGCTCATGAAGCAGTTGGAGGAGTTGCAAGCAAGGGGTTTAATCCGACCCAGTACTTCTCCTTGGGGTTCAACTGTCCTGTTTGCGATGAAGGCAGACGAAACCCTTTGGCTTTGTATGGATTATCAGAAGCTGAACTAGTTGATAGTTATGAACCGATATCCATTGCCACAGATAGATGATCTCTTTGATCAGCTTCAAGGAGCCAGAGTTCTCTCGAAGATCGACTTGAGATCCGGCTACCATCAGCTGCATGTCAAACCATTTGATATACCTCTTAAAGCCGTCTGGAGAAGGTATGGTCTGTATGAGTATTTGATTATTCCATTTGGTCTCACGAACGTGAAAGTAGTTTTCATGGCTCTGATTAATAGAGTTATACATCCATACTTGGATTCTTTTGTGGTGGTTTTCATGGACGACATCTTGGTGTACTCTCACACTCGACACGACGATGCTACCCATCTTGAGATCATTTTGAGTACATTTAGGGAGCATCAGTTATATTCTAATCTCTCAAAGTGACACTTTTGGATGGATTAGATTCACTTGTTGGGCAATGTCATCTCAGAGAAAGGAGTATCAGTAGACCCAACGAAGGTGAGAGTAATAGTTACTTAGGAGCATCTGAAGAATGTCTTCGAGGTACAATGTATCTTAGGGTTGGCTGGTTAATACAGGTAGTTTATATAGGACTTCTCACACTTATCAGTGCTGTTTATGAGCTTGACTAAGAAGGGGGGTGAAGTATGTTTGTTCAGAAGCCTACAATCCAACCTTTCAAGAGCTAAAGGAAATATTGACTTCAGCACTGATTCTAGTTCTTTCGGATCTGGGAAAGAGTTATACAGTTTTATGTGATGCATCTGGCATCGGGCTTGGAGTAGTGCATTTGTAGGAAGATTGTGTTGTTGCATATGGAACTTGGAAGCTGAGGCCACATGAGAAGAACTATCCTACGCACGACTTGGAGTTGTTTCCAGCTGTTCATTCTTTGTGTTTTTGGAGACATTATCTTCTGGGAAAGCATTTTGTGGTATATAATAACCAAAATAGCCTCATGTATATCTTCACACAGCATGCATTGAATCTGAGATAGTGGAGGTGGTTTGAGTACCTACAGTCATTCGATCATGATCTTGATTATACGCCTGGGAAAGGAGACATTGTGGTAGACACACTGAGCAGGAGGACTCAGATACAGGCAGTTCAGGAGGCTAGTAGTGAGTGGAAGATTATGACTCTGTTCTCTTAAATGCATTTGGAGGTGCAAGATAGACAGAGTGAGACTTTTCATTCTTTTGTAGCTGTTACCTCTACCCTTATTGACTGAGTTCAAATGAGGCACCTATCAGATTCTAAAGGCCAAGTCCTACAGGAAAGTGTGTCAGGAGAGGACCCTCTTCCTGGATAGACCAATGGCAAGGATGAGATCTTGTGTTTCCAGAGACGCGTATGGGTACCAGCAAATATATGCGAGGAGCTGATACGAGACTTTCATTTCTCAGTTTGGGAAGTTCTTCCTGGAATCACCAAGATGTATCGTGATCTAAACTGCCAGTATTGGTGGCCCTATATGAAGAGAGATGTTACTGGTTTTGTCATTAAATGTTCCACCTGTTAGTAGGTGAAGGTAGAGCACCAACGACCTGTAGGGCTTTTACAGTAGCTACCCATTCCCAAGTGCAAGTGGAATGATGTCGTGATGGACTTCGTGACATGGTTACTGAGATTTCTTCAAGGGAATTATGTAGTATAGGATGTCATTGAGAAGCTCATGAAGTTTTCTAACTTCTTTCAAATTAAGTAGACCTTCGGTGTCGATGATCTTTGATGGTTGTACATTTGTGGGATTGTACGCTTGCATGGGGTTCCGAGTACTATCATTTCAGATAGGGACACCTGCATTGCATCACATTTCTGGCAAGGGCTACAGAGGGATTTGGGTACACAGGTACTTCTGAGTACATCTTACCATCCTCAGACAGATGACCAGTCACAGCAAACGATACAGGTGCTAGAGGACCTGCATCAAGCATGTGTCCTAGATTTTGGAGGTTCTTTGGAAAAACATATACATCTAGTGGAGTTTGCCTAAAATAACAGTTTTAAAGAAACTATTCAGATGGAACCTTATGAGGCTTTGTACAGTAGGCCGTGTCGATCTCCCCTATGTTTTCTAGAGGAAGGAGAGGAAACTATTCTGGGATGTCGTCTTGATCAGGAGACCACAGAACATGTGGAGTTTATTCGAAAAAGGATGGATATTGCACAGTCTCGATAGAATTCTTATGATGATCACCAGAGACGACCATTGGGGTTCAAGGTCAGAGATCAGGTTTTCCTACATGTTACCCCGAGGTTGGGACACAGGAGGATCAAGAGACAGAGAAATCTTTCACCGAGATACGTCGGTCCGTTTAAGATTCTAGCGAGAGTCGGGCATGTTGCTTATAGGATGCAGTTACCTCAAAGGTACCAGGCTATGCATGACGTCTTCCATGTTTCTCAGCTTCGACGTTATTTCTCAGACCCGTCACATGTCTTTCAAGTTGAGGAGGTTGAGCTGGAGCAGGATTCATCATTCTTGGAGCATCCTATAAGGATTGTTGATCATAGTGCGAAGGTACACCATGGCCGATCTGTTCCTATAGTATGGGTGCTATGGAAGGACGTCCATGTGCAGGACGAGACTTGGGAGAGTGAGGCCGATATGTAATCACAGTGGCCATAGTTATTTGAGGATTCTTCATCATGACCTTTTTAGGGAAATTCAGGGATGAATTTATTTAAGGGGGGAAGTTTGTAAGAACCTAGATCTTCGTTTCAGGTATGTTTTTCCTTTTCTGGACATTTTTGAGGAATAGAGGAAAATCTGGATATTTTCTATGTACACTCTATGTATGTTATAAGTACACGCCAAGTAATTTGATCTCGCGCGAGGCCGTGTGCTAGCCATGTCCGGGCCACACACATGTTGTGTAGTGGTGATGTGGAGGCCGCTTAATGTGGTGTATAGAAAAGGCGAGTACATGCCGTGTACTATTCATTTTATTTCATTAAATGGGTCGGGGTCGCGTCTAATCCCCATTTCCGTCTTCTTCTTTGCCTAATTACGTCCATTGCATCCGAGGAGGCCGAATCTTCTTTATGCCGCTGATTTGTCCCAAATTACCCAAATCGAATGTCGTCAGTTGCAATAGAATTGCTTCGGTGAGTTCTTGGTTATTCTTTGGCCATGTTTACTGATTCTATATCTTATGAGAGTTATCTATGGTTGTATGTTTTAGATTTTTTTGTAGATCTTCTATATTCTAGGATGATTCACAGGCTGATATTCAATTATATCGATCTCGTAGGATCCATGTAGGTGGTTTGTTTCCCTATGTTGAAGGTCATTGAGTTTTTGTGCAAAAAAGTGCCGGATTCCCAGGTATCGGGTATCTCGAGTTAGGGTTTTGAACCTGTATTATTATCTGCCTTAGACTGCTTGTATTCTTGAGGTTATTAGATGATTAATTATTGCTTGTTAGCATGTTTTAGGATCACCCCATGGGTGTTTCCCCTGGTTAGGTTGTTTACCGCTATTTGGACTAGGTTTCCTGTAAGGCATACCTTGTTGCATTGATTGATTACCTTGAGATATTTGATTGCAAGTATTGATTTCTCTTTATATGCTTTTGATGAATTGTATCTATTATCCAAGTAGTCTTTGAACTTACTTAGGGCTACTAAAAGTGGATTACTCATGACTAGACTGCTCAGGGCTGTGTGAACCGGGTGCGGTAGACTAAATAGGAAATTGACGATTAAGGGCTTCCCTAGAGACTCTGTTATAAATTAGTATAATTCATAGGACAAATAGGAATTGGAATTTGTGATTAATAAGAGGGTCCTTAGTTACATATCAAGATTATAGGGGGAATTAGACGTAAGTTCTTCATCAAAGAGTCTATACCTATCGTTGCAAGACCACATGGGAATTGACATTAAGTGCTTCCCAGAGTGTCTATGCCTTTGTATGATTACTTTCATATAGGGGTCTGCCAGTATGAGCCACCCAAGGAGTTAGTGTGAATATTGTTTGGTTGGTTTTGATGTGTCCCCCATGCCAAAAAACAATCTTCTGTTTGTAATACATGTAGTTTAGGTAGTCTGCTAAGATACCTGTTGTGTTACTTTCTATGATTTGGGAATATAGAGCTGTTGCTAGATTCCTTGGGTGATAATTAAATGACTAAATTAAATTACTAAATAAATGTGAATGGATATTTGTAGGATTATTTACTTAGAGTAATCATGTTTCTCTGCTGCATTTATTTCATTTACTTTTTCCAAATAGCTCACAGATAGTAGGGCACAGATCATGTGGTGATTGCCTTATGGGATTAGTCTCACACCCTGTTTGGGTCCTGCTTTTTTTCCCAAACAGGTTATATGTTTGCAGGTGTGGATATGGATTGTGGCCCTTCTACTTTAGGTACATGATTTTTGGTTGGATCTGGAGATCATAGGACCAATCTTAGGCTTGCGATGTTGTTGTAGTTGCTGTTTAGTTTTAGTACATTGTTCTCAGTTGTATTTCATAACATTGTTGTGTTTGCTGCTTTCCTTAGATACTTGTATCTACTGCATCATTATCATCATTTTTATATTATACATTGCATCAGCTGTTTAGTTTTTGTTATTTTATGTTGTTACCGCTTCATCAATTGACTGTTATTCCCTTTTTTGTATACCTTACCAAATTATGGCATTGTTTCCCCAATGACTCACCAAGGCCCTCGCTGCTAGTAAGAAGCCTCAGGCCTTTGGGGAAACATGCTTGAGGTCATGTGGGGAACCGGGTACAGGGCACTAGTTGAGTGTCTCTGGATTCGGGTATTTAAAAATATATACTAAAATTACTGAGTACATGTCATATTTATAGGTGGTATATTCCATGTATCCTCTGGGTTTCCTCCCATGAAGAACCTTTGTTTTAGGTTGTTGGATCAACCTACATACCTCTTCTTACACTATATACATGGTGGTGAGAAACCCCACCATTTCACACATGTGATGGAAAGCCTTTATCCGCTGTTCATTCACCTAGAATGACTTAGCATCCTCCCCTGCAAATTTCCACTTCTCCATGGTGGAATACTCATATGGCTCGGAATGGTCCTGACCATCTTGACTTTAACATTCTTAGAAATAATCAAATATGGGAGTTAAAAAGAAGTACCTTATAAACTGGTGGGATTTTTTTTGAAAAATCATCAAGTTGTGTATTTCCTTTGTCTTCTACTTGTACATCCTGGAAATATCATACGACTCACATCATATTTAATCATGTTCCGACTGTTTTAAGAGACATTTCGCTTCATCTGCCTTCATATCAAAATTCACGGCCTTGATGACCCTGTATGCTTTGTTATCAAACTCAACGGGAAGATGGCATGTCATGCCATAGATTAGGCTGAATGGGGACATCCACAGGGGCATCTTTACGGCGTTCTGATATGCCAACAACATATCCTCTATATTCTTAGACCAGTCTTCCATGGGAGTGTTCTTTATTTTTTCTATAATATTCTTGTGCTCATGATTGGAGAGTTCCAATTTTCCAACAATACTAGGGATGAAATGGCATCCCCGTATGATGATTCATGTCATAATTTGGTAGTAATCTTTTCCACAAAGTTTTGTCGAAGTGGGTCCCTCTATCATTGATCAATACATAGGGAACATCGAACCTGATAAAAAATTGTTTCATTATAATGGCCACAACCACCATGGTTGTGTCGTGTTTTGTAGCAGTGTCTTCCACCCTTTTGGAGATATATTCAACAATGACTTGGAAATATATTTTCCCAAAATATGGTGGTAATGGCCCCATGAAACCTATGACTCAGACATCAGATATCTCAACATCTAGGATGGGTGATGGGGCATCCCAGCTCTACACCCCAAATTACCTGAAACATATCATTGATCGCAATGAGAAACAAAGGATCAGGAATCTCTATGCATGGTGGGACAAAAAACCCCACACATTAAGATATATACTATATAATGGTTTAGACCATGTTTTACCCCAATAGGTGAGGCATGAATGAATTCTAGGACTTTGTGAAAATCAATTTCCAGGATGCAACATCAGATCACCCCATCCCCACAGGATCAGAATAATAGTGGATCTTACCAGATGTACCTCTTTACATCAGTGTTAAACTTCTTCATATGCTGGAAAGATAGGTCAGGGTGGATGTAACATGTAAATAATTAATTATCAATATCACTATAATGGGTTCAAGATGTGTTTTCAACTAAAAAAATGGTTCTGATCTGAGAAATCCTCCTCGATCTCTCGATCTATTTCCTTCTCCAAATTCAGAAGCTCCAGAGGGTAGAGATTATCAACATCAATGATCTCACTACCTTTCTTATCTCGTATCTCCAAATCAAATTATTGTAAGAGTAGTACCCATTAGATCTGTCATGGATTCACATCCTCCTAGTTTAGAAGGTAGTAGAGTGATGCATAGTTAGTATAAATAATAACATTAGATAGAAATAAATAATAACCTAACCTGTCTAAAGTGAACACCACTTCTAGTATCTCTTTCTTCATGGTAGTTTAGTTCATCTGTTCTTGGTTGAGCATCCTGCTGGAATAATAGTTGGATCGTAAAATTCAGTCACGACGATTCCCCCTGATTTCTCCCGCTGTGTAGTCACTGACATCACACATGACTTCAAATTGCTCCACCTAGTTGGGAGAAATCATCCATGGATCTTCCACCATGCTCTACATCATGTTCCTAAAGGCTGTGGTTCATGAATCATTTAACTCAAAAACAGTATCCTATATCAGATGGTTGCTTAAGGGCTGAGATATCATTGAAAATTCGTGGAAAAACTACTTGAAGAAACCTGCATGCCCCCGGAAGCTGCAGATGGATTTGACAAAAGTTGGTATGGGGCGTCACGAAATAACTTTTATCATTTCCAGTTGCAACTCTATCCCCTTTACCTAGACTCTATGTCTAAGGAATATTCCACATTGTAGTATTAAATGACACTTTTACCAGTTCAAAACTACATTACTACTATCACATATTTCCAGATCCAGCTCCAGGTGCCACAAGGAATTGGTGAAGGGTTTTCCTTAAACGGAAAAATCATCCATAAAAACCTCCAGGATCTATTCATCCATGAAATTGATGATATCCAGCTTTCCTTTCAGGTAGGTTATGGGAGAATTTCACATAAAAACATTAATCCTTTGGTAAAAAAATGTACCATAGTGGAAAGTAAATGTGATCATCTCTAGATTCTATGGGGAAATGGAAATTTGATTGTAGCCAGAATATCCATCAATGAAGTTGTAAAACTTGTTCCTCGCTAGTATCTCTAACACCTGATCCATGAAGGAAAGGGGGAAATTTTTATTCCTCATTGCATTAGTCATCTTTTTGTAGTCCACAGAGACTCTCCATCCCATGACAGTGCATGTGGTGATGATGTTATTCTTGTCATTTGAAATCACAGTAACACCCCCCTTTTTGGGTTCCACTTATAGGGGACTCAACCATGGACGATGTGAGATGGGGTATACGATACTTACATCAATAAACTAGATTACCTCATTCTTCACAACATCCTTCAAGGGGTGGGGTGGGGGGTGGGGTCCAGCATTGTTGTGGTTTCTATGACGGCTTCAATCTTTCATCGATTTTCACAAAGTGGGTGAAAATGGGTGGGATGATTCCCTTTATGTCTGCAACTATCCACAAAATATCATGCTTCAACTGCTTCAAATCATTCAGACATGCGTCCTCTAGCAACTACGATAGTGCTGCACTATCTATAATGGAAAATGTCTGAAGGTCTCCCAAATACTCATACTTCATAGTATAAGGTAGATTATTCTATTCATGTATAGGAGCCTTTAGAATCGAAGGTACAATTGGTTGTACCTCTACCCACTCCAGAATGTCAGGAATAATATTACACTACCTATAGTGGCCACCCTGGCCTTCAAGGAATTACATGACCTCTAGTGCTTCATCAACTGGAATTTCTGGAAAAACCAAGTCATCTGAAGTGGAAGAACATACCAAATCATCTCTGTTTCTGATCAGATGAACATCCATGGTGGTCACTATATAATATCCCTCATTCTCTGGTAATGATGATTTCCTGATGTCTTTGAGGACATTTTATGAGAATCATTCATCTCCTACTCTAAATATCATCTCCCCTAGCGTAAATCAATAAAAACCTTCCCACATTCCCATAAATGCCTTCCTAAGATGAGAGGTGCCTCCCGGTCTTCCTCCATGTTGAGGATGAAGAAATATTCATGGAGGATTATCCCTCCAACCTTTAATAACATGTCCTCTAATGTCTAATTTGGGTATTTGATGGATCCTTCAGTAAGCTGAAGGGATAATCGGGTAGGCTTCAGGTCGTTGAGCCTCGATTCATAAAAACTCTAAAGAAAAAGAGCTTGAAACTGTACCCTAAGTCATGGAGGGACTTTCAAAACTCATGTGGTCTAATAGTTCATGTGATTTTGAAGAATCATGAATCCTAGTACATGGGAGGAATCGAATGTTGTATGACTGCTAGACACTCATTGATCAGTGAAATGGTGCCCAGATCCCCCATTTTCTTTTTGTTGTAGATGATATTCACATATGTGGGCATCTGCATCAGTTCCTCTAAAAATGGAATGTTGATGTCAATCTTCCTGAACACATCCACGATCTTTCCAAACTGGTGGTCCAACATTATCTGCTTCATCCTCTCTAGGATGGGTAAGGTAGGCTCAAAGGGTTTGACATCCTCTATTGCTTTTTCCTATGGGGCCTCTTTTGTTTGGAAATTAGATGAGGAGGGGTGTGTAACTGTACCTTCATTGAAACTAGGGGGTGTAGGTGGACCATATAGTGCCGGTTCCCCCTATTGTAACTCTTTTCCACTCTGTAGTGTGATAACATGGACCTCCTCCCTCGGCTTCTTCTCATTATTACCTTGTAGTGTACTAGGGTGCCTTGACTAGAGCTCATTTTCAAAATTTCCGATTTGGTTTTCCAATATTAGAAGGAAATCCTCATAATTATGGAATATAGTCCCACCTTAAGATATAAACATGTTCATGATATCCTCTAACCTTGTGGTGTTCTTCGACTGAGGTGGTTGTGTGGATGGTTGAGGAGGTGGCTTTCTTAGCTACTGTATACACAGGTTTTGATACCCTTACAGCTAGTAAGAGCCATTATGATAGAGTTGTGGCCTCAGGTACTGTCTCAGATACTATGGATGACCATACTAGGGCAGTCACTTGGGTAGAAGATTCTGCTGTAGTGGTGCGCAGCACGTGTTCTGATGATCAAGCCATGCTGGGTTCTGGTACTACTAGTATTGTTTCTGCCCTTGGTTTTTAGAAACATTGCACACCTAGATCATTTAAGGGTTAGATGTAGGTCCCTTGAATTATCCCATGATGTGGTTTTCACCACATTCACTGCACGCCAGATGGTTCACCGCATGGACTTGGGATGTGCTCTTTAGATTCAGTGTGTCAAAATTTTTGGATACGACATCAAACTGGGAAACAAGAATAGTAGTGGAATTGATATTGTGGAAACATTGTTTTTGGGTGACATGCTCAGAATGACACAAGAAGTTATTGGCAGACAAGTCTTCCAGTAGATCAAAAATCTCTTTGAGTGACTTCCACATAACCATAAGTCCAGCAGCGACATCTGGAATGAACATTTTGTTCATTGTCAGTCCTCCGTAAATGGTCTGTACCTTCATATAGAGTGGGAGTTCGTGGTGTTGTAATTTTCTCAAAATATCCTTTAAACTCTCTTATGAATCTTACAACAGAAATAACTCGTGTTGCATTAATTTTTTTATTTCATTCCGCAAGGTCACTTTCTTTGAGGGTGGGAAATATTTTGATTGGAATTCCTGGGCTAGAACCTCCCAGGTGAGGATAGATCTCTGTGGAAGACCTTATATCTTGTATTTCACCTTATCCCTAAGAGATAAGTAGAATTAGAAAATATTAATGGCATTATCTGACACTCCGTGGTAGCGGTACAAGTCACAAATCTCTAGGAAATTTGAGAGATGGCCATTTGGGTCCTCACATGGCAGGCTGCCAATATGAACTGTGTTTCGGATCATCTGCGTTATAGTAGGCTTGATCTCGGAATTCTGGGCTTGCCCTAGTAAGAATAAGATCCTCGTGCCAGCTCTATGAATATACGACAGACTATACTTAATAGGAGTACGACATGGTGTTGCCTGTTGAGGGAGTAGATACGGCATATACTTCTTCTCCTGATGGGTGATCTACGGTTGCAGATAGATCTGTTGCGGCTATTGGTGTTGGTCATACTCTGTAGGGGGTTATTGTTGTGGCATATGGTAGTCACCTGAGAGGAACTCAATGAAGCATCATTTTCGCTCATTCTTTGGCATACCCGCAGAAGGAGGTTGTTGGTCCTGGTACAGGAGCCCCGTTGCAGCTTTAGTGGCCAGATCTCCCTCCTCATTGTTCACCATGGGTTATGAGTACAGGATGTTCTCTTTCACCAGTGCATGTTGACGTGTCAACAATTTTTTTTGATCACTAGGTCAATCACATGATTTTCCGATAACTCAGTGCTCCATGAACGTGTTGGGCGTCTAGTCATGCACCGGTGATCCTGCACACAATGAAAATAAAAACTAGGTGTGAAAGTGAAAAACAAATCTAAACAGAAATGTGATTAGAAAAGAATTTTTTGGAATATTTTACTTTAAATTGAAATAAATTAATTTAAAAGCAACTATATTTAACATTCAAACCGAGCTCCCCAGTAAAAGAAGCAAAATTTAGTCCGTTGTATTGCTGAAGATATGTTTTTTGTGTCCCAATTTTATATTACCCACTCTTACACTATAAAATCCTAAGAGTGGGTAATATCAATATGGTACACCAAAAACATACCTTCAGGGAAATGACAGACCAAAATATTTAGGTAACCTCTTGGTTGCCTCCCAAGATGCGCCTTTGTTTTAGTTCGTTGTCTTTAACTACTTACCTATGATTACCTAAGATTCATGGTGTAGAGTATTCTCACTATATCTTCAATATGATGGTATGCCTTTAGTCGTGTTTATGCAGGTGACCCTGGTTCGATCCCCATCAATGTTACAAAAATTTGTTGTGTTATTTTATTGAAGGTATGTTGTTAGTGTTCCAAATTGATATTATCCACTCTTAATTTATTATATCATATGTGTGGGGTAGCTCCAAAGGGAACTGGTGAGTTCATGAATTCTATTGCCTTTGGAATTAACTTAGTGAGGGATGATTAATTTAACATTGGGTTTTTTTTAGTATGAAAACCGTTTGGTTTACTGATGTAATGATTAATGTTTAATGGTAAAAAAATAAAAAGGGTTTTGTAATGTGGTTGATAGAAAAATGTGTTTTTTGGGGAAATGGTGATTATGTAGGTTATATGAACTTATTATTAGGTTGTGTAGTTCATGATAACCCAAAACACTAGGATTCAATTGTGACAAGGTTCCCTTGGTTCGGTAAACTATGCCTAGAATTGAAGAAATTGTATCTATGGTCAGATAGTCAGGGTTTTACAATTCCTTATTCATTTCAGTCCACTTGTGAGTGGATAATTACATCCAAACAACTTCAAGTTTTTCATTATTATTCCTCCTTTGAGTCCCGAAAAATTATGCCCCTGGTTTGGCTTAAAATTATTAGTGATATTGTGAAATAATTGAAGAAGAATAATATGAATTAAACAGAATAATAAAAAACATTGTAATTAATCCAAATAAAACAACCATTCATCATCCACATCCCCAACACATGGGGTGTTACGTTACAAATGGAAGAAAAGATGACAATAGAACCCTCGATACCCAATGTAGTAATAACATAAAATTCGAGGAGAGGTGAATTATTTTGGTGTAATGATCGAATTGTGGAGTAGTGGAGCAATGGTAGCATGACAGAGGAACCTCCCTCCTTAAAATATTGATCAATGACCCCTAAAAACCATATGCCAAGACGTCTATTTATAGAGAACATAAGTACACGCCGTGAATGAAAATTACATAGTGTGTACATTCTTAAATGGGATTTATCCATAGTTTTTCTCTGGTATGTGGATAGCCGCACCAACATTGAATTTTTCATCATCTATGGTTGGTTGGTGATGGCTATAAGGCATGTGGCACCACCACACATGGTGTCTAGTCTCTAAAAAATTCCACCAACATCATCTAGAATCATATACAGAGCAAGTAGGATTCACCCACATGTCATGTCCTCTCTGTTCCGGTTACATGGGAGGGTACTCATCTGGATGATCCTTGTCTGAGTTTGAATGTACACAACATGTAATAATATACATGCTATTCAGTTGTGAATTTTGCTCAGAGTTCTCCCAGATTGTGTGTTTAGTCAGAAAACACCTGAAAATGAACAAGATTACCAAAATCAATGTATTTGTACACTAAGAAGTAGGTATTTTTTGAAAACATGTATTCGTTTTTAAAATTATATGTTGAAATGTATACACAATCCCGGTTTATCAGATACTCAAATAATCTATGATATATAATAGTTATCCATCCATTATTTCAATTCCTATATTACACAGTATAACTCGATATATTATTTAACCTTGATTTTTACAGTAAAATGAAATATCACCCATCAAGTGATAAAAACAAAAAAGACATGGTTATTTGAAGAGTGTTTTTAAATACATTTGAAATCATTAAAAAATTCATTATTTTGATCTCACCACAAATAGGATTTATTGGAATTCTATTTCAATAAGTCAGAAATTATACGAAATAAGATTTATTATGATTCCAGGATAAGGTTAGTCTTCTTTATAGGTTTTACAACATTAATACACATTTTTTGAACTAAAAATATATAATGTCACACTTTTTAAATTTTGAGAAAACTACATATTGAATTTATGTGCATTCATTCCTATATATGAATCATTAAATGGAGGGTTTCTCTATGAGATTTTATGTTAATCCATAATGTTTTCTGGGTATTGACCCATTGATGTTGTAACAACACAAGAATCTATAAAATAATATATTTTCATATTTCATAACATTTTTAAATAATATATTAATTTTACGTTAAATAGGACACTTTTTCAATAGCATACTTGAAAGGAAACAATGTGATTCTTAGAAAGTTTATGTTGCACACAACATTGAGTTTTACCTAAAAATATATAATAAAATTATTATTTAAAAATGATGTTAATGCCTAGCAGTTGTACTGGTGAGAATGAATAGAATTACCCGTATTGAGATTTTATATATTTTTTAAATGATTTTAAATTTATCTAATAATTTTTAGTGGCATAAAATGAGAATAAATCAAATTTTGAGCATAAAATACAATAATATTTTTAAAAGATCTTTTTTCCTCCTTTTGATGGAGACCCCATTATAAATCTATTTTTGTGACTTTTTTATGTTCTATTTAATGAAATAAACTTTATTTGTAGATTAAGGACATAGAAATTTAATTAGGATGATATATTGGTTTTTTCTGATAAAATTAATATTTTAATTAATCGTGAAAAATACGGCATGTTTATTCCTAACTACATTTTAATTTGATTTATTTATATAGTTATATTGTCCTTTTAATTGATTTTATTTTTTAATTATACTATTTTTCTATCATTTAATCATTTTTTTCATTGGATTTATTTTCACATTTAAATTTCCCATAAACGTATGTTGATATTTTGATATTTTTTACTTAATGAAAACCAAATTTTTGGTCTTGACAACGAGAATGAATTTTAAAATAATTTCTATAAATTTTATTTTCTTAATTTAGGAAAATAGACTATATATTTTGAATCCAAATATCTAAATTGAGTAAATAATAACCATTTATTTTTTATCACTTCAAATTATAACTTTGTTATTTTGAATTTACCAATGCTAAAGGTAAATCAGGTATATTTGGGGAACAAACAATATATTATGGAAAATAAAATTAACCTAACACCTTCCAAAATACTATTTATTGAATAAATGTCGAACTATATAACCTAAGGGTTTTAAATAATTAATTTATTGGACTTTTACCCATAAAATTCATATAATTATTATTAAAAAAAGTATGTGACAACATGACACACTATAATCACTTATAAGTATAATAATTTCAATGTAGAGTTAAAATTAATTAAACAACGAACATAAAAAGTCTCTAGAAATGAAATTACGTTATCTACATAGTGGGATTATTTTATTTTTTTAGAGATTATATAATTACCATAAATATTGAGATAACAATGATATAATATTTATTTTTTAAGAGAAATAACAAATAAATAATATTATAAATATTAAAAAAAAATTATATAACATAATTTATGTCATCAAAGAATTTTATGGATGACTTGGACATGTTATAATTGTGGTAATGAATTTTTTAGAATGACTCAAGTTTTAATGAATTGTTCAAAATTTCAAGTATTAATAGTTTGAAAATTGACTTAATTCATTGTATGAAATATAAAATAGTTTATTAAATGTTTTAAATTATCTAAATATATAATATTTGTCAAAATAAAATTAGAAATCAAAAAATTTCGTAAATGGATCTTATTTGGGTATTTTGACATGATATCCTAATTATATTAACCCACTAAGTGTAAATAATCAAATATCATTGTAAAATTAAAAAGAGAAAAATAAAGCTTAATTAAAAATTTAAGGGATAAAAAATATTTAATACATGTATAAATTTAACTAGATGATTAGGATACGACCTAATATCATCTTAAATTTGAAATAAGGGATTTACAGATTTAAAAAAAAATGAATATAAATTTATAATTAAATAATATTTCATGACATTCCTAAAGTTCCCCACCTCCCTCTTAGAAAAGGCGACAACCTCTACACACATAGTAACACCTATGAAGCCCCTTGGTTCAAAAAAAGTTTGATAAAATAATTCCCCAACAAAACTAAGTTTCTCTTATATTCATTAACATGGGATGGAGGTAATTCATGAAATCCATTTTCCTCAAATCAACAGATGTTACTTGATTTTGAGGTAACATCTTCTCTCATGTTCCTTTATTTTATTTACATTCATCACTCCAGAAGATCTTATTATTCTATGATTACATTAAAAAACTACTATCCCCAATATAATATGATTTTTTATGATTTGTATTCGAATTACACTTACAGTCACCTCCATCTAAGAGATACATACATAATGTTTCAGTGTACGACAAACTATTGCCTCACGAAATGATGATTGCTCAATTTTCTCCTACCAACTATATTGTATGCTATTATGATGGAACTATATTTATATATAATATAATTTATATTTAATTTCCCTCTATGATTTTGAAATTTTTATTTACAACATACATTAATGATTTCCATAATTTGTAAATATGATAATTTAATTTGAGGAATTATGGACTGTCTCCCACTCATAGTTATATAAATACTTCATCCCATACATGTAACATATAAAAGATGGAGTAAATAAATTTTTGTAATATAAATAACATAGATATTATATGGATATTATAATATACATAT
Source organism: Viscum album (assembly GCA_963277665.1). NCBI lineage: Eukaryota > Viridiplantae > Streptophyta > Magnoliopsida > Santalales > Viscaceae > Viscum > Viscum album. Next base: position 1,702,644,065 of record OY728156.1, on the reverse strand, counting down.
GTGTCATTAATTTTTCATTCCAATAATATGAAAAAGAAATGAAAGTAGCATTCATGCATACGTATGACCTACCGTCTCCAGGAATGGTGAATTTTATTTTTATCATAAAATTTTATGGACTATTATAAATACACATACAATAGATATATATTATATTTTAATCATGAATATCATTATTTATATGATGTAATTAAGATAACTTGGAAATTTTAATTAAAACTAGTTCATTTTTAACTCAAGTACCAAACATAAAAAAACATCTGATATGAACTCAAATAATTAACTAATTGCTATAAAAAACGAAAAAGTGACATAAAATGAATTATATATTTTATAAGGTTCTAAATAAAGTATAAATTATCTTCTGTTTATTATTCAGGACTCTTAATAATGAACAGGACATGTAAGATTCAAGGTAAAGGAACTTGTTAACCCAATTTCCAGTCATTGTGTTAATCATGTACTTCATGATTATGCCATTTTATAATAATGTGAGAAATAATTTTTGATATCATATATTCTTTATATACTTATTTTATGTGTATTTATATCGAATACACATAATTAATATGTTTTATTAAAAAATTCTTGTTGTACAAGACTTTATGAACTCAATTCCACTCCTTAGGTTTTACACATACTTCATTGACTATGTTATGCCATGATTATGTGTGGAATCACTCTATAATTATTTTTCATTTAATTTAAATTTCTATTATTATTTATCCACATTTATGAATTGTTATGTCAAATATAGGAACCTTTTAAGGTAAATCTTAACTCAATCTCATTTCATTAAGTTATGTATCCATGTAATTGGTTTTGACTTTTCCAAGAATATGTGTGAATTAACTATGATTTCTTTACACTAAATATCTGGTAATATTGGGTTTTTTATATTTTTCACATATAAAATTGTAGTTGAATTATTCTTTTCCTATGGATATTATATTTGTAAGGGATTTCATCTCAATTTAAATTCCTTTGAGACTAATTTGTTATTATGCACCAATTCACTTTTAGATGTTATATATACTACCCTTATGACATTTTAAATCATGAATTTCAATATTCTCATGATATTTAACGTTTCCATTGATGTTATTCTTTAATTATTTTTATTCATGTGTTTCTAAAGTGTTATATGAATGTTTAACAAAAATATTGTTTTAATAGTTGATAATATTTATTCATATAAATATTTCTCATTAATTTACATGTTTTCAAAATGGTTTTAAGGATTTATTTATATGAACAATAATGTTTTCAAATGTTAATTCCTTTAATATTTTATATGTGGTATGGGATAATTTGTTTCAAAAATATCTTTATTAAATCTTATAAATGTTATTTGGAAATCAATTGAATATTTCAATATCTATAATTGATTTCTTATTATTGATGAGTGAAATATTGATAATTTCAAAAATGATTGGGTTATTATTATGTAATAGTACTTGGAAACATCATGGGTGGTTACATGATAAAAAAATATGAGTGGTTTATTGAAAATCCTATGGTTGGTGAGACAGTGATATCTCTCCACCACACTGGGTAACATGAAAAAAGTAAACATTAATGTTTATCCTAAGAGATATTTAGAATATACTCCGATCGGTATTTCAATCATAAACACGAAGGATACTCCCTATGTTCCAATGAATTCTACAATGTAAGAAGGATATGGATTCCCCAATAAAGATTTATGATTTAGGATTTCTATAAAATTTTCATAAATGCTATGATTTCATGAGGTATGGTAAAGAGATTATGATTTATGAGTGATGAATTTTGATTTCATTTATTTTTATGTATTAATGTATGAATGGATTTAGTAATTATTTTATATTCCTTACTATGATTATTTTTCTCATCGTAATTTTTTTAAATGCTTTTCAAAGTGTATAATGGAGAAATAGGGAAAAGAAAATTTCAATAATATATTTAACAACAAAATAAATCTTGTTTTATTTAAGAAGATTCATTATTGTGAAATGATTTGATAGAGTAGAATAGTCTACTTTGTAAATTTTGAGATTTAATGCAATAGTTATGACCTAATTATCTAAAACTCTAAACCTGAATAGATCCTCAATGTGAATGAAAGTAAATTCTAGATCAACTCACAAGATTATGTATGGAAAAAGGCTGAGGCATTATAGTTGTTATCAGAGGAAATGTTTAGCCAAATTTGGAAATTAGAATGTTTTCATTAGGGTTTGGGCTATAATAATGGGTTTATTATTTAACGTAATATCATAAGTTCAGTGCCTTATAAACCCATTTTGAGGCCTTATGATCTGAAATATTATGGTGACTAATGTTATTTTAAGGACATTCATCATTAATGAAATTATGGGTTATTAATTTTTAGGATGAAAATGTTAGGTATGAGGTAACCATTGAGGTAAAAAATTATATAGTTATTTTTGAGGATTTATATCATTTTTTTAATCTTATAAATTTTATTGTTTTCCACAAAGGACAACACTCATACCATTTGATTATCCATCATGATAGAAAAATTTGTGGGAATCAAACCCATAAACAAAGTTTGATTGGGATTAATCACTTACCACTTGCCTATATGTAGTCCCTGGTTAGTATAACATATTCTATTTAATTAAATAATTATATGGAAAAAAATTAGATGATTTTGAGAACATATGTTTTATCAAATCGATATCCTTATTATAAGAAAATGATTTGGTGATTTTGTTATAAATTTAATTATTGAATACATTAGATATTTTCTGAATAATAAATGCCAAAGGAAAATAAAATACTATGGGATTTCAATTGAGGTGTAATGGTTATATTTTAGTTTGGAAGAATATATGTTTTTATTGTAAAAATATGGTGGGTTATTTAAGGAAATGATTAACCTATCTTAGAGAATAAGTGATTAGGTTAATTTCATTTACGTAGGAGCTACTAAAAGTAGTCAATGTAATTTAGTGATAAATGTTATGATTTATCATGGAAGACAATTTGATCAAATCCTTTTGAATTTTTTTGGATATAATATTAATTTGGATTACATTGAGTAATTTTAAGGACATTTTTTTAATTGTGTTTTTTATACATCATGTATCTTTTTTAAAATTTGAAGATTAATATTAGTAATTATTTTTATAGAGGATATTCCTTTTTGGGTATTTTCTGATCATGTACTAATAATTTTGGTTTTGGTTAATGTTTGAAAATAATATTAATAGATTGTTAATCTTTTTTGGATTTTCAACTTCTCTAGATGTTGATTCTAGTGCTTTAGGTGTGACCAAGTCATCTTGAATACACATCATTCGGAGAAAGGAAGTGTTTTTTGTATAAATTTATTAACGAATGAAACTCAACTTTTCAATTAAGTATATTTCTTTATGTTCTTATTCTATGTTGTAAAATAATTCCTTAAAATAATGAAATGGATCATTGTAAAATGTTTTCCATTTACCTTTTCATATTGTTAAATCAATTACTGTATAACCCATCACATGCTTGTGGTTTTCTATTTGTAACTATAACCTCATCATGTTTTATATCACTCTCCATCATAACATGATTATTATCTTTTCTTCTATATACATGTTTTCCTACATGGAATCATGTTATGTGTTATCTCTATAGAGAATTTCACTTCTATTCCTTCCTTTTATGTCATAGTTTTTTTAATCTATTTGTTATGTGATATTTTCAATGAAGATTACAAGACCAATTTAAAAATTATGAGGATTCAAATTCAAAATGGGATGAATGATGAATGACCTAAGATTTTATAGAATAATTGATTTTCAATTTTTTTTAGTATTTATGAATGTGATATTAATTATATGTTAAAGTGGATAATCTGTTTGAAAGCAAAATAGAAACACAACAATGGGCATATTTGAATTCATAAGTTTCACACAACACTATGTTTTATACAAAAATAATATATTACTATTATTATTTTGAATTGTAAGAACCCCAATATTCTTTTTAGGTATGTGTTAATTTTTTGGTTGTTTTTTAGAAAAAGTGTAATTTCAAGATATTTTCATAAGTATGTGCCATGTATTTTATGAGTACATTAAATGTATTCAGTTACCGTGAGTAGCTGTGTTTTGGAAGTGTAGTGGACCTACACGCGGTCATGTAGGGTGACTTGGAGGCCACCTAAAGCGGAGTACAGAAAAAAAAGTACATGCTGTATACTTATAAAGTATAAGCCGTGTATTTTCTTTTTTACATTAAATGAACCAGGGTTGCATATAATAACCAGAAATGATTTAATCTAGGTTTCTTTCTCCCAAGAGCTCTTGTATGACCAAGATATTCATTTGAGCCCCCGATCCTCTGTCTGATCTCTGATTTGACAGTTGTCGATTGCATTGGGATTTCTTTGTTAAGATCTTCCTTCTGCTTGAGCTTTCATTCCTAATTCCTCTTTTTTATTTAGTTATCCTCTGTTGAACGTTTTAGATTCTTTTTTAGATCTTCTGCATTATAAGGATACACAATTCCTAAGAATTAAGTATATTGATCTCAAAACACTAAGGAAGGTGGTTTGTGCCTTTCTATTCAATGTTATTGATTTATATGTGAAAAACTGCCAATAACACTTAACGGGGTATTTAGTGTTTATTGTTTTAGCCATGTTGGTTGACTTACTTTCTTGTAAGCCTCATTAGAGGTTAGTATAATGTGATTAGGGCTGATTTTTATGATATGGATGAGTTTTCCCATGATTTTATTGTTTATGGCCTTTTGGTGTAGCTTACCTATTAGGATTCTTTCAGTTTCTAATGCCTAGTGTTGTTGGATGGTGTGATTATTTTTCTGATATGTTGAAATGCCATAGACTATTATCCAAGTAGTTCTTGGGGTTTACATGGATAGTAGCTCTTTGTGATACATGTTGACTTACACAGGGCCGTGCGAACCTGGTGTAGTAGACCATATGGAGAAAGGACGTAAGCGCTTCTTTAGAGTGTATCTATAATTTACGATGTGATACCACAAGGGGAATTAACATTGAGTGATTCCTCAGAGTGTATGTAGTTCCCCGATGTGGGACACGGGGGGAATTAGATGTTGAGTGCTTCTCTATAAAGCCTTTTGTACCGATATTAGACTATAGGGGGAATTGATGGTTAGTACTTCCTCAGAGAGTCTATACATAAGTTGAACCAGAGGGGTGAGAGTGTGAGTGATTCCCAAAGGGTTTCTTGTACTTTTTTGCAAGAACAAGAGGGTTTATTCTATGAGTACATTTCCTTAGGTTACCTACAATGATTAGCTACTTACTTGATTGGAATTGATTGCTTGAACTGTAGGAATTTTACAGCTGAGTACTTCCCTATTTATTGATTTCTTATTCTTATTATATGATATATAATCACTAACTATTAGACACAACTATTTTGGTAGTTTCATACTGAGATATAGTCTCACACCCTGTTTGGGTCATGATTTTGGGCCCTAATAGATTATATTGCTTCAGGTATAGATTAGGGAATGTTCCCTTCTACTTTAGTTACCTGATCGCTTTAGAGTTAGAGAGCAAGGGACCAAGCTGAGGCTTGGGAATATGAGGAGTTAATATATTTTATTTTATACTTTTTTAGTATTGTATTTCAGAATAGTGACTTGTTTGGTTACTTTCATTGACATATACATCATGCATCACTTTATATATATGTTCACCAGTTTCTATTACTTCTAGTCTTCTGTTGTTTGTTGTTTCGTGTATGTTTACTACTTCCACTATTGTATATCTATTTAATTATGCTTTGTTAATGTACCAATGAGGGAATAGTTTTCTAACTATCACACCCAAGGCCCTTGTTGCAAGTCAGCAGCCTCTGGAATTTGGGGAAATGCACTTGAGGGCGTGTGATAAACCGCGTACGAGGTTCCTTAGGGTGGCTTCCAGAACCGAGATGTTTCATAGTGGTATCAAATGTTTCTTATTTTCTTCTTGATATATTTTTAGAGCCTTTATCTTGGGATATGATAGAATAGGTAATTATTAATATGTTTTTCCTGGGAGTAGCTAACCAGTGTATATGGGAAATCTTATTTACCTCACTTATTTCAGTTTTTTTGATTTTTAATATTGCAGTTGATTTGATATCACCATTGGATGATTCACTTGTCTTTCGATGTTATCTTTGATGTTATTGTGGTACTATTTCTATCGCAACCTGATGAGATGAGGGTATTCCGTCTCATGCATCATACATGCACTTTCTAGAAATCAAATTTCATGCATTATTTCCCTGACATTTAGGGTGCATTAGCGATTTCATGTTGTTGTGATAGGTGTTGTGCTAGTTATTCATGCTGTTGTGATAGATGCCCTGATAGAATACCTGATTTTTATAGGTGTATTGGTTTGTGTAAGGATTTGATTGAATGAACGCCAAACAATCATTCTTGAGGTGTTATGGGCCTTAATGGACTGGAATTTTGTGGATCATTAGACTTTTGTTCTTGTTTATGACATGTATACTATTCCAAACATTGATTCTCCAGGAGTATGAGCCCTCCAAGATCGAAATTTGGATCTTTAATGATTGGCTTTTGGGTTTTCTGGGCTCTGGTGTAGTTTATGAGGCTTACTGTCGGGAAACCCCTAGAATACATGGCGTGTAGTTATGAAAACACATTGTTTGTCCTTCTATTCAGGACAGAACAATTTTTCTTATGTACACACCATGTAATGTATGTACATGTCGTGTAGTCTCTAACCATGTCACAGACTGTGTGGGAAGATACATAGGGTTGGGAAATCCATACTAGAACATGCCATGTACCGAATGTACATGCTGTGTTACTAATAATCATAGGTAAGTTGAGCCTTTTTAAATACACACTGTGTCCATGTGGAACACTCTGTGTAGTGTAACCTGTGTAGGCGGTCATGTAGCTAACAACACGGGTCGATGGAGTCTCTTATTATACTTGTTGTGTCCACCATTGAACACTCCGTGTAGTGTGAGCCATGCATTCTTCTGTTTCACTTACAACACGAGTCGGTGGAGCTCATATATTATATGTCGTGTCCGACACAAAACACGTCGTGTAGTCTTGTTTTAGTAGAACCATGTGGTTTAGCCGTGTAAGGGGGCTTGTGCAGGGGAAAAGGATTCAAGTACATGTCATGTGATTGGACAACACATTGTGTGTTTTGAGTGTTACACGACTAGTTGTGGCATCGGTACAAGCCCATGTTAATGGATTAAGGGAACACATCGTGTAAGGGAACATACATGTCATGTAGTCATGTTTTAAAAAACATGAATTCTTTCTTTATTCTATTCCCTTATTGTCCTTACTGTTTTCAGTCTTTGATAATCTTTATCTAAGGTGCGCGTTTGACCATGCAGTGTCATGTCACCGAGACATCCTCCAGTTTTCCTCTAGTTACTGGATGGTGATCATATGTTGGATATGGATGATGAGGGACTTCCTTAAGATCCTCTTGTTGAGCCAGTCTTTCCCCCAATAGTTATACAACATGCTGTTGCTGATGCACTATTTAGGGAAGGCTTCATGAGGATGATGCAGACCATCTAGGGAGCACAGCCTCTGGCCTCTTATGGAAGATTTGATGCTTGTTTTAAACTAGTAGAATCCTCCCACCATAACAGGGTAAGGAGGACCACGAGCTACAGAGTCGTGGCTGGAAGCCATGGTGACAATCTTCGAGAATCTCGAGACACCTCTAGAAAGGTTGGTCAAGCTCGCTACCTACATGCTATGAGATTCCACCAAGATATGGCGGGATGTGATCTCACAGGTGGTTCATCGGCATGTTATGGCTTTGTAGGAGTTCCAACACATCTTTTATGATTACTCTTATCCGGGGACCTTGAGGGACAATCAAGATGGGGAGTTCATGAGCCTGGAGCATGTTACCCTTTCGGTTATGGATTATTCTTCTTTTCTCCCTTAGAATCAGTGTTTCACTGTAACACCCAAGACTTTTATAAGAAATATTTTGTTTTTATTTTATATAAAGTAATGTTTCACTAAACACAACACTTTCTTGGCTTACTATACACACAATCGCAACCTTCCTTGATATCATGCGTCGTATGCAATACCGAGTTTCACTAAACAACGATATGCTATTAAAATTTTATTAAAACTAGCCGTTATGAATAGTAATAATCACTTTTTGAAATTTGGTAATTTTTATTTTTCAAAATGGCCTTTATTTTTGGATTCGTAATATCAAAATTAGCTTAGGGTGAAATTTTGGTACTTTTTGGATAACTTTCATATTTTGATGAATAGTGAAAGTTACTAAATAAAAATTAAAAACAACTTTTTTAATAAAATTAATTAATAGTGATAAATTATTAATTAGACTGGTTTTAAAGTATATTTATTATATATTTTTAACATTTAATACAAAGTTTGTCATTGAATGAGATTTCACATTTAAACTAGACATAAACAAGTGTCAATATTTTGATAGTTATGATCTCTTTTGCAGGGTAAGATTTCCAAAATGTTATGATCTTATGAATATGATGTGATTGATATATCGTTTTTTTACCCTTACTGAGCATTTGATCTCACCCTTTTTATAATTTTTCATTCCCCAGGTCAGGAAGAAGGTTATTAAGTAAGCTATGGAAAAAGGGACTATAGATATGATGAAATAAATTGGAGACAGTGTAGATGCTTTATGAACCAGTTGTTTATGATTCCCAGTTACTAAAGACAGTATACCTATATGGTCCTTTCATGGTTTTGTTATATGTTTTAATAAGTGTACTTCAATTTTGACGTATTAACAATGTACGTAATGTATGGGTCATTATAGTTGGTATCAGAGGGAAGGTATAGTCAACCCTTAGAAACTAGGATCTGAAATCCTTAGTAAGAACCCTAACGATAAGTCTAAGCATAGAACAAAATATTAGTGTTTTAGAAATGGCCATGAACAACCTATGATAAGACCTTAAGTGTGAAATTATATTCTTGATTATGTGGTTTTTCTATTAAAATTAGTGTTGCTCACACTATTCTTCTTGGTTTTAGTCAATGGATGGAACTGGAAGGAACCGTGTTAATGCGGAATGCGACGGGCAGTGCAATGATTGTCCCCCTAAGCAACCAAACGTTATGGGAGCTGGAATGCAAAATCTTGTAGCCATGCTCACACATCTTTCTCAAGCTATGAATCATGCAGGACTTCAAAAAGAGCAAAGGAAGGAGTAGCATTCTGTTGAATCCTTCATGAGACAGCGTCCACCTTCATTAAGTGGGTCTACTGATCCATTATTTGCTGAACAATGGATCAGTACAACTGAAAAGATATTGTCAGTTCTTCAATGTTCTGAACATGATAAAGTCATCTTAGCAGTTTATCGCTTGGAAGGTGAAGCTTATCAATGGTGGAATCTTATCAAGAATACGAGGCCAAGAGATAAAATTGAGTCCATGGAATGGGATGAGTTCAAGAACTTATTTTTCAATAAGTACGTCCCTCACATTTTCCGAACAAAGATGGAGAAGGAGTTTCTAGAACTAAATCAAAAGGATGATGAATCTGTTGGTACCTACGAAGAAAATATTACATGACTTGCAAGGTACGCTTCTGGGATTGTTATCCAACCTGAGAGTAAGATCGATCGATTCTTTAGTGGCTTAAAACCAAGTCTTCAAAGGGAGTTATCCATAAGAGACTTCAATAGTTACAAGGAAATTGTTCGATGTGCTCTCAATGTTGAGATGGAGATTGGAGTAACCCATCTGTCATATGGGTCTGATAAGAAGAGGAAAATGGAATTCAAAGGAAAATCTAAAGACCACACTGAAAAGAAGATGAGTTTTCCCTTATTCTCAAAGTGTGGAATGAAACATGGAGGGAGTTGTCTTAAAGGGACAAGTAAATGTTTCAAATGTGGAAAGGAAGGTCATCGAGCATTTGAGTGCCGCAATGATGGCAAGAAGATGTCTAGTGATGCGAACAAATAAAAGGATACACAGAGTGCACCTCCTACAATTCAATGTTACAAGTGCGAGGAGATGAGGCATTATGAAAATCAATGCCCAAATCCAAGGGTAGATGATGATGATCGATGTCAACAAAATCTTAAGGCCATAGACAAAGGAAAGTAACATGTAATTACTATCGGTGATGTGGAGTATGAAAGTGAAGTGGTGAGAGGTACACTTACAATCCAATCTAAAGTAGAAAATGTTTTTTTTATTCTGGATCCACCCACTCTTTTATTTCTGATGAATTTTCTAAGGGTATCGTCGTATTACCCCAAAAATTAGATGTTGAGTTAGCTGTGACAACCCCTAATGGCACAACAGTCGCATCATAAGTTTATAATTCTTCTGCGATTGAAGTTTGTGGGAACGTTATTCCTGCAAATCTTGTGATCCTTCCTACAATGGAATTTTATGTGATTCATGGCATGGATTGGCTTTCTCTATATGGAGCTCATATCAATTTCCAAACAAGGGAAGTCACATTTCATATTCCAGATCAATCTATGATCTTTTATCGATGAGAGGATGAACATAACATTCCAGTGGAAATTTCTTCTATCTTATGGGTCATGATTCCACTAAATGAAGGTTATTTATCTCAAATGGATGGAGAGAAACTCATGATTAAGAATAAGCCCATTGGTTGGGAGTTTGATGATGTCTTTCTGAAGGAATTTCCGGGGCTTCCACCAAATCGTGAAGTAGAGTATTCAATAGAACTCGTACCGGGTGCATTGCTTATTTCAAAGACACCTTATAGAATGCCCCCAATTGAGTTTTAGGAATTGAAGAAGCAACTCCAAGAGAATCTTGATAAGGGGTTCATATGCCCTAGTGCGTCACCTTGGGGAGCACCTGTTCTCTTTGATAATAAGAAAGATGGATCAATGAGACTCTGCATTGATTATCGAGAACTTAAAAAGATCACTATCAAGAACAAATATCCTCTCCCGCACATTGATGACTTATTTGACCTACTATGTAGAGCTCAATACAATTCCAAAATTGATCTTCGTTCACGGTATCATCAATTAAGGTTCAAAAGGGTGGATATACCAAAGACGGCTTTCCGTACAAGGTATGGACACTATGAATTTATAGTGATTCCATTTGGTCTTACTAATGCCCCTGCTGTCTTTAGGGATCTGATGAATCGAGTATTTAGAGACTATCTTGATCAGTTTTTGGTAGTCTTTATAGATGATATTCTTGTCTATTCAAAGAGAAATAAGAACATGAAGATCACATGAGAATTATATTGATGACCTTGAGAAAGGAGAAGATTTATGCCAAATTTACCTAGTCTGAATTTTGGCTTCAAAAATTTGCATTTTTGGGTCACATAATCTCAAAAGAGGGGATATCTGTCGATCGATCAAAAACAGAGGTTATCAAAAGATGGTCGAGACCAACAATAGTAACTGAGATCAGATGTTTTCTTGGATTGGCTGGATATTACCGATGTCTTGTGAAAGATTTTTCAAGGTTATCTAACCCCCTCAGCATGTTGACACAAAAAAGAGTTAAGTTATTTTGGATGGAGGAATGTGAAGAGAATTTCAATGAGATAAAAACAATGTTAGCCAGTGCACCTGTGCTCACACTACCTTATAGTAGAGAAAGGTTTGTGATCTATAGTGATGCATCCAAGAAGGGACTGGGTTGTGTTCTCATGCAAAATGATATGGTGATAGCTTATGCCTCACGATAGTTGAAAATCCATGAGCGAAATTACCCAACTCATGATTTGGAGTTAGCTGTGGTAATCTTTGAATTAATGATTTTGAGGCATTATCTTTATGGGGAATGGTGTGATATTTATACGGATCATAAAAGTTTAAAGTATATTTTCACACAAAAGGAGCTGAATATGCGCCAAAGAAGATGGTTGGAGCTGATTAAGGATTACGGCTACTCAATTCATTACCACCCTGGGAAAGCAAACAAGGTGGCAGATGCATTAAGTCGACACGACCATGCTAGCTTATCCATGATAAGGATCACAAAAGATCAAATATTTATGGATTTACAAAGGATGGATCTTGTAATTATAATGGAAGGGGAAAATATTATCTTTCTCAAATGAATGTTCAACCATCTATACGTGTGCATATTAAAGAGGCACAAAAAGAAGATGTACAGTTACAAAAGAAGGTGAGAAATGTTCCTGAATTCAACCTTGATTTTGATGGGATAATAAAGCTCAGGAATCGGTTTTGTGTTCCTCCCATCCCAGAATTAAAGAATGAGCTACTGGATGAGGCTCATAGTTCTTCATTCTCTATTAATCCTAGAAGCACAAAGATGTATAGGGACCCTAAAGAATACTTCTGGTGGGATGGCATAAATAGAGATGTTGCGGAATATGTCTCTCGATGCTTGGTTTTTCAACAAGTTAAAGCTTAGAGACAGAAGTCTAAGGGGATGTTACAACCATTACCCATACCCGAATGGAAATGGGAAAACATCACAATGGACTTTTTCACTGGACTTCCTAAAACATCCAAAGACAATAATGCTATCTGGGTCATAGTTGATCGTCTTACAAAGTCTGCACACTTAATTGCTATTAGAAAGTATTTCTCTCTGGATCAGCTTGCCAGGATACATGTAAAGGAAGTTGAAAGATTGCATGGAGTACCACATTCTATTATATCTGATCGGGATTCGAGGTTTACCTCAAAGTTCTGGAGAAGTCTTTAGCATACTCTGGATACAAAGTTGAGTTTCAGCACTGCTTATCATCATCAGACAGACAGTCAGTCTGAGAGGACAATTCAAACTCTATAAGATATGTTGAGAGCTTTCTTTATGGATTTCAAAGGTGGTTGGGATGAACACCTACCTTTGGAGGAATTTTCATATAATAATAGCTTTTGCTCCAGTATTCAGATGGCTCCTTATGAAGCTCTCTATGGAAAGAAATGAAGGACTCCAACTTGCTGGGATGAAGTTTGGAAAAGAAAGCTATTAGGAGCTGATCTTGTTGATGAGATGTCAGAAAAGGTCTGATCATTTCAACAACACATAAAAGCAGCTTAGAGTCGACAAAAAAGTTATGCCCACAACCAAAGAAAAGACGTAGAGTTTGAATTGGGTGATAAAGTGTTCTTACAAATATCTCCTTGGAAGAGAGTAATGAGATTTGGAAAGAAGGGAAAGTTGAGCCCTAGATATATCGGTCCTTTCATAATATTGGATCATTTTGGGAAGGTAGCTTACCGATTGGCGCTTCCACTGAATCACTCTCTATTTCACGATGTGTTCCATGTATCTCTCCTGAGAAAGTACATACCTGATGCTTCACATGTACTTAGCTCAAAATTTGTACCACTAGAACAAGATCTTTCTTATGAAAAACAACCGATAGTGATTTTGGATCGTAGCAAAAAAGTTCTACGGAACAAGACCACTCGCTTGGGGAAAGTTTTATGGAGGAACCACCAATTAAGAGAAGCTACATGGGAGCTTGAGGATATTATGAGGGAGAGGTATCCTCATCTGTTTGTTACAAGTGATGAATTTCGAGGGTGAAATTCATTTTAAGGGGGGTAGAATGTAACACCCGAGACTTTTATAAGAAATATTTTGTTTTTATTTTATATAAAGGAATATTTCACTACACACAAAAATATCTTGGCTAACTTTACATGCAATCGCGACCTTCCTTGATAGCTTGCGTCGTACGCAATACCGAGTTTCACTAAACAACGATATGCTATTAAAATATTATTAAAACTAGCCGTTATGAATAGTAATAACCACTTTTAGAAATTTTTTAAATTCTATTTTTCAAAATGGACTTCATTTTTGGATTCGTAATATCGAAATTAGCTTAGGGTGAAATTTTGGTACTTTTCGGATAACTTTAATATTCTAATGAATAGTGAATCTTAGTAAATTTTAATTAAAAACAACTTTTTTAATCAAAATAATTAATAGTGATAAATTTTTAATTTGAGTGGTTTTAATGTATATTTAGAATATATTTTTACCATTTAATACAATGTTGGTCATTGAATGAGATTTCACATTTAAACCAGACATAAACAAGAGTCAATCTTTTGATAGTTATGATCTCTTTTTCTAGGTAAGATTTCCAAAATGTTATGTTATTATGAATATGATGTGATTAATATTTCTTTTGTTTACCCTTACTGAGCATTTGAGCCCACCCTTTTTTTATGTTTTCTTTCCCCAGGTCAGGAAGAAGGTTATTAAGTAAGATATTCCAGAAGAGACTATAGATATGATGAAATAAGTGGGAGACAGTGTAGATTCTTTATGAACAAGTTGATTATGTTTCCCAGTTTCTAAAGACACTATACCTATATGGTCCTTTCATGGTTTTGTTATATGTTGTAATAAGTGTACTTCAATTTTAAAGTATTAACAATGTATGTAAATTATGGGTCGTTATATTCACACCCTTCCTCTGTAACACTCCAAGCCTCCACGGTATGTTTCCCTTTGAATAATGCTATGGCGTGCATTGTATGCAACTTCGAGATTCTAACACACCACAACCAATCAAACTAGCCATTATGAATAGTAATATCAACTTTTTGAAATTTTATAAATTTTATCTTTCTAAATGGACTTCATTTTTGGATTCGTAATATCAAAATTAGCTGAGGGTGAAATTTTGGTACTTTTCGGATAACTTTCATATTTTGATGAATATCGAAAATTACTAAATTTTAATTAAAAACAATTTTTTTAATCGAAATAATTAATAGTGATAAATTATTAATTTGATTGGTTTTAAAGTATATTTAGAATAATTTTTTACTATTTAATACAATGTTAGTCATTGGATGTAATTTCACATTTGAACCTGACATAAACAAGTGTCAATCTTTTAATAATTATTATCTCTTAAAAACACGCTATTTGTTTTGACGACGAGAATTAATTTTTAAATTAATTAATGCAACTGATATGTTCTGAATTTTGTAAAATAGACATAATTTTTGAATTCATAATATCAAATATATCTTAGGCCTAATTTTTTACATTTTTCAGGAAACTTTCAATTTTTGATGAATAGTGAAACCACTAAGTGGTAGTTAAAAAAATGAATTTTTCATAAAACTTAATTTTACCAATTCTGTGAGTGGAATTTCGAAAACCTGAGAGACATGGTTAATATCAAGGAGTAAAATTTTGTTCAATGAGATGAAAATATTTTTCGGTGAATAGTATCTTTTTACTTTTATTTACCATGGTTAAAAGTAAATAGGGTAATTAAGGGTAAAAATGATATTAATATTACCCTAACACATGTCCTAATTCTATTGGACAAATTTATCTCGACCAAAAACAGCCTTAAGAGTGAAATATTATCATTTAAGCCCACTTGGATTAGAATAGGACATTTGTTATTATTTAATTCAAAGAAGAGTTAAAAGAGTTAAAATCATTTTTTATTTACTAAAACATTTTTAATATTGGGTTATACATAAGATTATTTCAATTTTAAATATTAATTAGAATTTTGATAAGATTTACTAGATAATTATATTATATTTATAATTTTTAGACAATAAATAATTTAATTTATTTATGACACAATAATGATGCATTAATTACCATAATAGAGAAAAATTAAAATAATTGATATCATAAATTCCGAAATAAATATAATTTGAGACTTTTTATGAATTAAACTAATTTTTTTGGTTAATATGACATGTTAGGAATGATTTAATTAACTTTTATCGAAGTAATCCTTCTGTTGTTATTTTTAAAAAAATCAATTACTGAATAGTGTCAAAATTGACATAAAAGAGTTTCTAAAACAAATATTATATTATTAACAGATATTAAATTCCTAAAAATCTAAGTGTCGGCCAAGAGACTTATATCATGATAGGTGTATCATTAATTAACCACTAGGGGGTCGCTTGGATGTATATAGTATGTTTATTAACCATATAATATAAAACTACAAAGAGACATTGTAAAAATGAAACTAATTAACTAAGAGTTAATACTTAAAGATAAGGTTAATATATTGACCCAAACCTATCTAAATTATACTTTATGAGTGGTTTGAGACCTATCCCCACCTTAAACTTTAAATAATCCACTTTGGATCCATTAGAAACCGAATATGAATTTATTATAAAATAATATTTTTAGCTTTTCCAAAGGTGCCCCTCACTCCTCTTATAAAAGGGCACCACACCTTATCATTACTTCTATACTTCAAAGCCTTTTGGTTCTGCCAAACCCTTCCTAATACTCTCTCAACTTCCCTCACTACAACCTAGAGGCCTTAGTTTGATCAGAAATCCAACCTAAGGATCCCTTTTGATCAAATCAAAAGGAATAACCCGAAAAAGAGGTAATGTTTTCACCACCCTCATTCAAGTTCCATTCTTCATCAACTTATTCTTTATTGTTATTTCTATTATAAGATAATAACTACAGTATATTATATATATTGTGATGTTATTATAAATATGGTACAACCATATTCAGTATTCTATCCATCCTTTGAATGGCATGTCACCATACGTGCGTACGTACGTCTTACCATCTCCACGTCGTGGTGTAATTGTCATTCAATAAATTATTATTTGGATGTGTATAATAATGATGTGTAATTAATGTAATAATAAATATAACATGATAATTATCCAGTCTATATGATATACCGTCCAATTATATATTATTTTAACATCAAAAGAATGATATTGTGGCTCGTGCGTACGTACGGACTACCGTCTCCAGGAACGCGATGAGATTCATTCTCCATCGTATCCATTAAAGTATAATTATCTTTTTCCGATTTAAAAATAATTTATAAGGACTTGATATAATTATGGATATGATTAAGATACTACATATCCATGACAAACCCGGATTACGTAACAAAACATATAAAAGAAAACGAGCAAGTTAACACCCAAAACAACGATAACAGTAAGATATTATTAACAAATCTATGTTAAAAGATCATATATGATATCATATTAATGTAAATTATTCTTTTATAATTCAATAACAATTATTTCACCATTATACTGGAGGTAAAGCTATCGTTGACCAATGAAAAGGTACAATGTAAGGGGTTTCTTATCTCACTCTTAATTTCGTGAGAATTCCATTGTTCACCACTTATTTATTGCAAGTGGCGAATGTGTACTTCCCATTATTATATTCATTGTGTAATATACTTTAATTTATGGGTATTTACATCATCATTTTATGATTTTTATTTCATTAGTGTATATTTAATAAGTTACTTAATCGATAAGGGAATTTGAAATTTCAATTTCCACTCATTTCGCCTTACGCATATTTCATTGATTATTTTACTCCATGATTATGTGTGGAGTCAATATTCATTTGATTATGTCATAATTTCCACTCCCCTTTATACGGATATACTTTTCGTACACATAGTCACTCCATTGATAAATTCTCAAGTCATCGATTTGAACATGGTAAGTGTAATTTTAATTCAATCTCCATTTGTTGAGTTAAATATCCAATTCATTGGTGTTGTTTTTACAAGAATATGTGTGAATTTACAATGATTTATTTACATTGAATATCCAATCATATTGAGTGTATTTAAATTTTTCACACATAATAATGTCATTGATTTATCCTTAACAGAATGATATGGTCTTTAGAAGAGAATTCATATCAATTTATATTCCATTAAGACTTCTTTGTTGTTATACACCAAATCACTTTTATATGGTGTATATAGTGTACTTTGACATAGTATATCATGAATCCCTTTATTCTCATGATATTAAAAAGTTTGATTACCTAAATTATTTTTATTCAAGTGTCTCTCTTTTGGTTAGTTACTCTAACTAAAATATCATTTCCAAATGTTTTAAAGATTTATCATTACACATCTTTCTCATTAATGTACATGTTTTAAAAATTGTTTAAGGATTTATCTATATGGGCATTAAATTTTTCAAATAAAAATTCCTTTTAAATGTTTCAAAGTGTTATTGGACACTTTGGTTCAAAAATCTATTTTTAAATGGCCTCTTGACAAATAGTGTGGATTTTAATTGATTTCCAGAAAAAAGGGGATGTATCGCTATAATAGCTTTGATGATTATTTCCATATATGTCAATACCCTTCATTATTATCGATTGACGGTAATCTGATACAATGCAATCTTCCATATTTTATAAAATGAGTTATTTTTGGCTGTGGATGTGCTATTGTTATACTATTCATGGTTTGTAGTTAATGTATTTACATTTTGTATGCTAGTTTTAATACGAATGTTTATGTTATGTTTAAACCTGTTCATATGAGGAATGCATTGGACTTAGTAAGTGATGGGTGGAGCCCGATATATCTCCTTTATGAATCAGTAGGTCTCATGAGACAAACTAGAGTCTTGGTACGAGGCCTTGGAAAAATCTTAATTGTAGTCTTGGCTAGAGGCCTTGGCTACGTGGTTATGATAGTCTGGCATTATGTATTCCATCTTTATGAAAGTGGTTATTGATATTGCATGAGATTATTCGACTAGTTGAATATCCATGTGAATAAGTAAATGGAATTATTTCATTTTATCATTGCCATATTATTCTAATGTTCAAGTTTAAAAGGCATTTGTTTTAGTCATACATTGCCTTAAGTGTTTATGGTTATCTATGAAAGATTCTGATATATTGTTATCCTTACTTAGCTTATGAGCTCACCCCTTTCAATGTTTTATTTTTCCCAGAATGTGAAGAAGTATTTTATGAATGACCTACAGGGATAGTATGAGTGGATATGAAGACAAGACATTGTTGTAGTTTTTTTTACCTTAAGATGTAATGTAAGACTTATGAATATATCTGGTGTTTCCAAGGCTACTAAACTAATAGTTCTATTGATACTTGATCTTTTTTGTGATCATGCCAATGTTATGTAATAATGCACTGACTCTGGGTAACTGGGGTCAGGGCGTTACAGTTGGTATCAAAGGATGTTTATTACAAACCTTGGAAGCTAGATTTAGATAAACTCTGATTTGATCATGTAGACCTAAGATGAACATTGAAGATTAGTATAGAATAACTTTGTATAATTTTGGTATTATAGAGATTTTTTGAGTTTTCTGAGCAATACATCATTGTCTGGATATGAGCAGGTAGAGGCGGCTCTGGAACAGATGTACCTAGGTGTAAAACCTAAAAACACCGCTTTGAGCTAGACTCGAATGAGAACTGGTGCATGACATCAGGCCTTGTTGCACTCTTGGTTACGAAACTCCCGGGGGATATGCATAGGATAATTTACATTTTCTTTACAAACCGATTTGAAGTATTATATATATAAGATGAGAATGAATGACCTTGGTTAATCCTAATGTGATTAAAATTGAGAATATGGTGACATGTTATCACTAAATGATTTTATAACTACTGTTACTCACACAATGCTTTCTGGTTTTAGTCTATGGCTGGATTCAAAGGAAGTCATTATGACTTTGAGTATGATGTACAAGGTGGGAATGGTGGGGGTAATGAGCAACAAAATGGAATGTTTATAGGCGTAAAAGATATCGTCTTTATGCCAAATCAATTTTCCAAAAATACGATCAACAATATATATTAACCAATTCCCAGACTCAACAAAGAAGAGAAAGTTGATGAATGATAAGAGCTCACGCAGTGGAGACCATGGAGAAAAGAATCCTCCAATTCCATCATGCAGGAAATGTGGAAGGAGAAAACCAGGAAGGTGTCTCAATGGGACAAATAAATTCTTTACGTGTGGGAAGGAAGGATATAATGTGAATAATTGCCGAATAAAAATGAAGAGTACTATGGAAGAAGAAAAAAAATGGTCCTAAGAATCCATTTACAGTCATTTGCTGTAAATGTAGGGGACCTAGCCATTACCCGAGTGAATCCCCTATTTTATAGGATATTTTCTTGGACAAAGAAAAGGCTATGTGGAAATAAATGGTGGAGAAATGTATAAAAATTATTAGTGCTCCGTGTTGATGGGTTTACTTTGGAATAATTTTCTATTGTATTTTTAACCCTACGACTTTCCATGTGATATTGATATTTTTGGAAGAATTATCTTTTCTCTTATGGATATATTTATAAATAACCATTTGGTTTTATATGATCATTTATTTTGAGGCAATTATAATTTATTATAATTTGGGATTAAAATGCAAGGTATGATATAAGATTTGTGGTTAAATTATGTTATGGTTATTTTGAGGAATCTATCTCATTTTGGTAATGTTATAAAATATAGTTTTCGAAAAAGGACAAGACGCAGATGGTTTGAAAACCCATCGCATCACACAAAGCTGTGGGAATCGAACCCACAACCAAAGTGCAATTGGGATTTATCACCTACCACTGGACTACGTGAAGTCCCTGGTTAGTGTGACTACTATTTTTCGTTAAATTATTTTATTTATCAATAATAATTTCATTTGGGATCTTATGTCTTATCAAATGAATACCCTTAGTATAGGAAAATGATTTGGTGATTAAGTGATAAATGTTATTTTGGACGTTGTTCGGTTTTTTGTGAACACTATATGCCCAAGGAAAATATAATAGTATAGGATTTCATTTGAGGAGTAATGGTGGATTTTTATATATGTTTTTATTGTGTATTTTTAGTGATTTGGGTTATTTATGGAAATTATTAGGTTAATTACTTTTAAGTATGTGAATTTATGAGTAATTAATGTCATTTAGAGATACAATTTAATGCAGAAGACTACATTCTTATGAGTTTTTGTTTTAAATATTAGTTTGGATTATATTGAAGTATTTTAAGGACAATTGATTATTGAATGGTATTTATTTAACTTTGCGGTATTGATGGTTTAATTTTAGAAATTACGATTAGTGTTTTTTCTCTAATGGAATATCCATTTGGGGGGTCATCATATATTATACTAACCATTTTGGTTTTGATTAATATCTACAGAAAATTTACATATACAGTTTATCCTACGTGGATCATGTATTTCTATAGAAGCTTATTATAGCTCTTCCATTATGACCAAGTCTTCTTGAATACTCATTGTTCAAAAAAATGAGTTAGTGGTAAAAATTTATTAAATAATGAAAATATACTTAAAAAATAATTATATCTCTTTATGTTCTTAGTCAATATCATTAATGAATTCCTCGTCCTTATGTAATGTAACTTAAAACAAAAAATGGTGTTCGTTTACTTTTCCTACCGGGAGACTAATGACCGTTTCTCCCAACACAAGTTTGTGATTTTCTTATAGTTAAATTTCTCCTGATCATGTTTTCTATCCATCTCCATCAGAACATAACACTTAGTTTATCATCCATATCCATGTTTTCCTACATGGAATCATAGTTTTGGTTATCTTGGGTGACCTTTATACCTCTCTTCCTTTCTTTTAAAGTGATAGTTTTATCAAATCTTTTTCTGATGTGGGACTTTCCATTTTATTCTAAAGCCCAATTTTTTTAAAAAAATTGCGAGGACACAATTTATTGAAGTAGGGGAGAATGTAACACCCCAAGCTTCCATAGTACGTTTCCCTTTGAATAATGCAATGGCGTGCATTGTATGCAACTTCAATATTCGAACACACCACAACCAATCAAACTAGCCGTTATGAATAGTAATACTTACTTTTTGAAATTTTATAAATTTTATCTTTCGAGATGGACTTCATTTTTGGATTTTTAATATCAAAATTATCTTAGGGTGAAATTTTCGTACTTATCAGATAACATTCATATTTTGATGAATAGTGAAAATTACTAAATTTTAATTAAAAACAACTTTTTTAATCGAAATAATTAATAGTGATAAATTATTAATTTGAGTGGTTTTAAATTATATTTAGAATATATTTTTACCATTTAATACAATGTTAGTCATTGGATGTAGTTTCACATTTGAACCAGACATAAACAAGTGTCAATCTTTTGATATTTATTATCTCTTAAAAACACGCTATTTGTTTTGACGATGAGAATTAATTTTTAAATTAATTAATGCAACTGATATGTTTTGAATTTGGTAAAATATAAATCATTTTTTATATCATAATATCAAATATATCTTAGGCCTAATTTTTGGTATTTTTCTGAAAACTTTCATTTTTTGATGAATAGTGAAACCACTAAGTGGTAGTAAAAAAACGGAATTTTTCATAAGACTTAATTTTACGACTTCTGTGAGTGGAATTTCAAAAATGCGAGAGACACGGTTAATATCAAGGAGTGAAATGTGGTTCAATGAGATGTAAATAATTTTTTGTGGATAGTAACGTTTTACTTTTATTTACCACGATTTAAAGTAAATAGGATAATTAAGGGTAAAAATGATATTAATATTTCCCTAACACATGTCCTAATTCTATTGGACAAGTTTATATCGACCGAAAACAACTTTAGGAGTAAATTATTATCATTTAGTCCCACTTAGATTATATTAGGACAATTATTGTTATTTAATTCAAAGAAGAGTTAAAAGAGTTAAAATAAATGTTTATTTACTAAAACATTTTTTATATAGGTTTATACATAAGATAATTTCGATTTTAAATATTCATTATAAAGATAAAAAGATTTCCTACATAATTATATTTTATTTATAAATTTTAGACACTAAATATTTTAATTTATTTATGACATAATAATGATGCAGTAATTATCATTATAGTGAAACATTAAAATAATTGATATTATAAATACCCAAATAAATATAATATTATACTTTTTATGAATTAAACTAATTTTATAGGTTAATATGACATGTTAGGATTGATTTAACAAACTATTTTCGAAGTAATCCTTATTTTGTGATTTTTAAAAAAAATCAAAAATTGAATAGTGTAAAAATTGACATAAAAGATTTTTTAAAATGAATATTATATTATTAATTGATATTAAATTCCTAGAAATCTAATGATCGGCCAAGAGACATTTATCATTATATTTGTATCATTAATGGACCACTTTGGGTCACTTGTATGTATATAGTATGTTTATGAATCATATAATATAAAAATACAAAGAGACATTGTAAAAATGATACTAATTAACTAAGAGTTAATACTTAAAGATAAGGTTAATATAATGACAGGAACCTATCTCAATTCTATTGGTTGAATGGTTTTTGACCTATACACACCTTAAACTTTAAATAATACACTTTTGATCCATTAGAAACCGAATATGAATTTATTATAAAATAATATTTTTAGCTTTTCGAAAGGTGCCGCTCACCCCTCTTATAAAAGGGCACTCCCCAATCTCATTACTTCACACCTTCAAAGCCTTTTGGTTCGGCCAAAACCTGCCCAAATACTCTATAAACATCCCTCACTACAATTTAGAGGCCTTAGTTTGATTAGAAAGCCAACCCAATGAGACCTTTTGATCAAATTAAAAGAAAGAACCCGAAGAAGAGGTAATGGTTTCACCACCCTCGTTCAAGTTCCTTTCTTCATCAACTTCTTATTTATTTTTTGTTTATATTATAAGATAACAACTCTAGTATCTTCTATATAATTTTATGTTATTATAAATATGGTACAACCATATTCAGTTTTCAATCCATCCTTTGAATGGTATGTCCCCATACGTGCGTACATACGGCTTACCGTCTCCACGTCATGGTGTAATTGTCATTCAATAAATTATTATTTGGATGGGTATAATAATGATTTTTAATTCATGTAATTAATAAATATAACATGATAATTATTCTGTATATATGATATACCATCCAATTATATTTTATTTTAACATCAAAATAATGATATTGTCGCTCGTGCGTACGTACGGACTACCATCTCCACGAACGCGATGAGATTTATTCTCAATCGTATCCATTCAAGTATAATTATCATTTGATGATTTAAAAATAGTGTTTAAGGACATTATATCATTCTGGATATGATTAATATACAACCTATCCATGAAAAACCCATCTTATGTAACAAAAAATATAAAAGAAAACGAGTAAGTAAACACCCGAAACAACGATAATACTACGATATTATTAACAAATAAATGTTAAAAGATCATATATGATATCATATTAATGTAAATTATTCTTGTATAATTCAATAAATATTATTTCACCATTATACAGGAGGTTAACCTACCATCGACCATGGAAAAAGTACCAAGTAATGGGTTTCTTATCTCACTCTCAATTTCGTGAGAATTCCATTGTTCCCCACTTATTTATTGCATGTGGTGTATGTGTACTGCCCATAATTGTATTCATTGTGTAATATACTTTAATTTATGGGTATTTACATCATCATTGTATGATCCTTCTTTCATGTGTGTATATTTAGTAAGTTACCTAATCGATTATGGAATTTGAAATTTCAATTTCCACTCATTTGGATTTACACATATTTCATTGATTATTTTACTGCAAGATTATGTGTGGAATCACTATTCATTTTAGTATATCATAATTTACACTCCCCTTTCTGTCGATATACTGTTGGTACACATAATCACTCCATTGATAAATTCTCAAGTCATCAATTTGAACATGATGAGTGTTATTTTAATTAAATCTCTATTTGTTGAGTTAAATACCCATTTCATTGGTGTTGTTTTTACAAGAATATGTGTGAATTTCCTTTGATTTATTTACACTAATTATCCAATCATATTGACTGCATTTCAATTTTTCACACATAATTATGTCGTTGATTTATCCTTAACCAAAGGATATAGTCTTTATAAGAGAATTCATCTAAATTTATATTCCATTGAGCCTTCTTTGTTGTTATACACCAAATCACTTTTATATGTTGTATATAATGTACTTTGACATAGTATATCATGAATACCTTTAAACTCATGATATAAAAAAGTTTGATTACCTCAATTATTTGTATTTAGGCCTCTCTCTTTTGTTTTGTATCTCTAACTAAAATATCATTTTAAAATGTTTTAATGATTTATCATTCTAAATCATTCTCATTAATGTCCATGTTTTAAAAATGGTTTAAGGATTTATCTATATGGGTATTAAAGTTTCAAAATCAAAATTCCTTTTAAAAGTTTCAAAGTTTTATGGGACACTTTGATTCAAAAATCTATTTTTAAATGGCTTCTTGACAAATAGTGTGGATTTTAAATGATTTCAAGAAAAAAGGGGATGTTTCTCTCTAATAGTTTTGATGATTATTTCCATCTATGTCAATATACTTTATTATTCTCGATTGAGGGTAATCTGATACAATAAAATCTTCCATATTGTATCTAATGAGTTGTTTTTGACTGTGGATGTGCTATTTTTATACCATTCATGGTTTGTGGATTAAGTATTGATATTTCATATGCTATTTTTAATACGAATGTTTATGTTATGTTTAAACCTGTTCATATGAGGAATGCATTGGACTTAGTAAGTGAGGGGTGGAGCCCGCTATAGCTCCTCTATGCATCGGTAGGTCTCATGAGACAAACTAGGGTCTTGGATCGAGGCCTTGGAAAAATCATAATTGTGGTCTTGGAACGAGGCCTTGGCTACGTGGTTATGATAGTCTGGAATTATGCATTCCATCTAAATGAAAGTGGTTATTGATATTTCATGAGATTATTTGACTAGTAGAATATCCATCTGAGTACGTAAATGGAATTATTTCATTTTATCATTTCCATATTATTATGAAGTTCAAGTTTAAAAGGCTTTTGTTTTAGTTATACATTTCCTTAAGTGTTAATGGTTATCTATGAAAGCTTCTGATATATTGTTATCCTTACTTAGCATATGAGCTCACCCCTTTCAATGATTTATTTTTCCCAGAATGTGAAGAAGTAATTTATGAATGACCTGCAGGGATAGTATGAGGGAATATGAACACAAGACGTTGTTGTAGTTTTTTTACCTTAATATGTAATATAATACTTATGAATATATCTTGTGTTTCCAAGGCTACTAAACTAATCGGTCTTTCGAGACTTGATATTTCTTGTGATCATGCCAATGTTATGTAATAATGAACCGACTCTGGGTAACTGGGGTCGGGGCGTTACATCCTCAGAGGATATGGGTTGTTCCTGGAAAGGAAGTTTGAGGATTGTCTCAGACAGGACATTCACTTGAAGGTGAATATCCTCATGTTGAATTCCATCGCTTCCATCGTCCACCAGGCACTGATCTTGTAGCAAAATCGGAGGGATATTGGAAGCTTGATCCAGGGAGGCTCGACATCTGGATCTAGTGACCCTCCTTCTGATAGAAGGATGCATCATAGGGAGTCTATGTGTGGGTTTCATGAGGCGGAGAGAGACACCTTCTGGTCACCAGGTCATATGCTACCAGTGCGGTAGGAGTGAGCATATGAGGCCACGGTGCTAGAGAGGTTGAGTGTAGTGCGGATCTTGCAGCAAGAAGGGACACCTTAATCATTTCTATCAGGTCTTATCACCAGAAGCTGGTGACAGGGGTTCATCTATGACTTCATGTATAGGAGAAACTCCACCAGTTCCTCACCAGTCAAGAACTTGAGTTCTTCCAGCCATTCAGGCAGAGTTGAAGGTTGCGGTTGTGGTTGTCAGTTTCTAGGATATCAGCCACATCAGGTTGGATCATCTCAGAGTGGTCAGGCAGGGCCATAGGGATGTAGAGTGGGCCAAACTTTTCGACAAATGGGTTTCCCATAACCTTATATCTGTTGTTTTTGTGGTTATCCTTTTTCTTTATATCTTTTCCTAATCTGATATCATGAAAAAAGACACTTTGTTGTGGACTAGATCATCTGGAGTAAGTTATGAAAGGAGTTCCCTCTCGAGGTTGGTGGGTGTCGCTTCCATTGGGATCTCTATGTCCTAGAGATGATAGGCTATTATTGCATTCACGGAATGGACTGGTTAGTTCTTTTTCAAGCTATTTTCGATTGCTATCATTGTATGGTTAGTTTTATATCTCAAGAGGACAGATTGGTTCTTCATAATGGTGAATGGGATGTCTAGGAAAGCAGATTAAGAATAGATCATCGGGATTTAAGAGGAGTAACAACCTAGATTTATAGACTGTATCAGGATGACCATGGGACTTCAAAGATGGAATTTCTCCAGTCGTGGAATGTTTCAGGGACATCTTTCTAGAGGAATTTTCAGGATTTTCTCTAGAGAGACAGGTAGAAATTTCTATTTATCTTGTGATAGGAGAGAAACCAGTGTCCATTCTTCCTTATGTGATGGCTACACATGAGTTTAAGGAGCTCAAGAAGTAGTTTGAGGAGTTACAAGAAAAGGGTTTCATCGGACCCAGTACTTCTCCTTGGGGTTCACCTGTCCAGTTTTCAATGATGTAAGATGTTACTCTCAAGATTTGCGTGGATTATCGGATGATGAAATAGTTGACGACCATTAACCGATACCCCTTTCCTAAGATTGATGATCTCTTTGATCATCTCCGAAGAGCCTGGGTGTTCTTATAGATTGACATGAGGTCCAGTTACCATAAGTTGCAGGTTAGACCATAAGATATACCACTTTCAGCCTTCCGGAGCAGGTATGGTCTATATGAGTATATAGTTATGTCATTCGTTCTCAGGAATACGCCTGCAGTTTTCATGGAAATGATTAACCGATTGATCCATATATACATGCATTCTTTTTTGGTAGTCTTCATGGATGATATATTGGTGTACTCTTGCAATTTGCAAGACCATGGCCCACATCTTTAGATCGTATTTAGTACACTGACAGTGCATCAGTTATATGCTAAGCTCTCAAAATTCCACCTTTGGATGGATCAGATTCACTTCACAGGACATGTTACCTCAGAGACTAGAGTATTAGTACACCCAGAGAAAGTGGGATAAGTATTTTCATCGGAGCAGCTGAGGAACATCTTTGAGGTGAACAGTTTTCTAGGGCCGGTTGGATACTAAAAATGCTTCATCCATGACTTTTAAAGCTTAGTAGCACCGCTTATGTCCTGGACTAATAAGGGCGCAAATATCATGAGGTCAGTTTCATATGGGTCAGCCTTTCATGAACTGATAGGGAGGTCAAATTCAGCCCTGATACTAGTATTTACAGTACTGGAAATGATCTATATTGATTACTATGATGCATCAGGTATTAGGGTGGGAGCAATGCTTAGGCAGGGAGAAGGAGTAGTCGCGTACGGGTCTCGGTAGCTGAGGCCACATGAGAGCAACTACCCGATGTAGGATCTCGAGTTGGATGCTGTAGGTCATGCTTTATGCTGTTGAAGGCATTATCTTCTCTGAGAGAATTTTGTGGATTTAACCGACCACAAAAGCCTCAAGTAAATTTTCACTCAGCGTGACTTGAATTTTAGACAACGAATGTGCGTAAAATATCTTTAGTCATTTGAAAATGATATTGTCTCTATGCCTAGGAAAGGAAACGCAGTGGCTGATGCATAAAGCATGGGGACACAGTTACAAGTAGTTCAGGAGGCCAGCAGTGAGTGGAATCCTATGGATCTATTCTCTGAGAAGCATTTGGAGGTGCATGATAGACAAGGGTAGATTTTTCTTAAATATGTATCTTTTATCTCTACTCTACACGATTGAGTACGAATGAGTAAGTTATCCAATTCTGAAGTCCTAGTCCTACGGGAAAGCATGTCTGGAGAGAACCCTACTCCTGAATAGACCATGGGTGATGATGAGATCTTGTGTTTCCAGGGGTGTGTATGGGTGTCAGCAAACATACACGAGGAGATGATGTAGGAATTTCATTCCTCAGTTTGGAAAGACCATCCTAGAATCACCGAGATGTATCGTGATCTACACTATCAGTATTGGTGGCCAGGTATAAAGAGAGATGTTGCTTATTTTGTTACGAGGTTTTTGACCTGTCAGTAGGTGAAGGCGGAGAATCAATGACCAGTAGGGCTTCTATAATAGTTACCAGTTCCCGAGTGGAAGTGGTATGATGTAGCGATTTATTTCGTGATAGTGTTGTCGAGGTCTCCTTGAGAGAATGATGTGGTGTGGGTTGTCATTGACACACTCACGAAAGATGCTCACTTCTTGTTGATAAAAGAAACCATTAGTGTTGATAAGCTGGGACTATTGTACATCGTAGAGATTTTACATATACATGGAGTTCCACACTCCATTGTTTCTGACAGGGATTCACATTTTACTTATCAGGCCTTCCAGGGGCTTTAGAAAGCTTTGGGTACACATCTACTTTTGAGTAAAACATACCACCCCCAGAAAGATGGTCAGTCCGATCATATGATTCAGATTATTGAGGACATGCTCCGAGCATGCATTATAGATTTTGGAGTTTTGTTGGACAGACATATATGTCTTTTGGAGTTGTCCTACAATAATAGATTTCAAGAAACTATTAAAATTTCACCTTATATTGTTTTGTACGGTTGGCCATGGTGATCACCCTTGTGTTGTCTGGAGGCAGGAGAGGCAGCTATGCTGGGATGTCGTCTTGTCTAGGAGACCACAAAGTAGATAGAGTTGATTCAGAAGAGGAAAGATACTACACAGTCCCGAGAGAAGCCTTATACTGATTAGTGGAGATGACCACTGTAGTTTGAGGTTGGAGATCATGTTTTCCTACGTGTCACACCGAGGTTGGGACACAAGAGGTTTAGGAGACATGGTAAGATTTCCCCAATGTACATCTAGCTGTTTGAGGTGTTGGGGAGAGTTGGGATGGTTGCGTATCGGTTGCAGTTACTTCAGAGGTATTGGGCTATTCCTGATGTCTTCCATATTTCTTAGCTTCGAAATTACTGCTCAGACCAATATCATGTCTTTCAACCCATGGAGGTTGAGGTGGATGGGGATGCATCTTTTGAGAAGCATCCTATCCGAAACATTGATCGATGTATGAAGGTTCTCCATGGATGGTATGTTCCTCTAGTATGGGTGCTATGAAAGCATGAGCGAGTACATGACGAGACTTGAGAGAGGGGGGCCGATGTATATTTGCGGTGCCCAGAGCTGTTCGGGGTTTCTTCTTCTGCACCACCATGCTAGGGAAATATTGGGAAAAACTTCTTTAATAGGGGGAGTTTCTAATACTCTAGAGATTTTATTTCAGGTATGTCATCCATGTTTGGTCATTTTTTAGAAAATGGGGAATTTTTTTAAATTTCCTAATTACCCACTGTGAACTTTATGATACATGTCCTGTATTCAGTTACCACGGGTAGCCATTTTCTAGCCGTGTAGTAGCCTTACACACGGTTTTGTGGGGTGACTTGGTGGCTTTCTAATGAATAGTACAGAAAAGGAAAGTACACATAGTGTATTTTTTTCATTAGATGCATAGTGGTCTAGTCTAATAGCCAAGAACGTTTTCTTCTTGGTTTTATTTGTCCGAGAGATCCCGTATAGCCGTGATATTTCTCCTAGCCCCCGAGCCTCTGTCCGATCTCTGATTTGACTACAGTCGATTCAATTAGGACCGTCGTGATATTATCTTCCTACTGCATGATCTTCATTTCCTAATTAATATTCTTTTCCAAGTTATCTTCTGTTGAAAATTTTATATCTTTTTGATTATCTATGGAATTTTAAGGTGATTGAAGCCCTGAGACTGATTTATATTGATCTCACAATGCCGAGGTATGTGGTTTGTTCTTTTCTGTTGAATGTCTTTGAGTTATCTATGAGAAACCACCAATACCCATGAACAGGGTGTTGCGTGTTTACTACTTTAGCCCTGTTGTTTTCATGCCTTGCTTTTATTTATGAGTAGAGGTTAATTGAATGTGATTAGGGAATATTGTTATGTTATGGTTGTGTTTTCCCAAGATTGTACTATTTATGAGCATTTGTTCTAGATTTTCCTGTTAGGATTTTTCTAGTTTCCCATGCCCAGCATTGTAGGATCGTGTGATTATTTATCTGATATGCTGAGATTCCATAGACTATTAGCCAAGTATTTCATTAGGTTTTCTTTTGCAGTTATGCTTTGCGATACGTTTGTACTTACACAAGGTCGTCCGAACTTGGTGTAGTTGACCATAGGGAGAATGGACGTAAGGGTTTACCCATAGTGTTTTTATAATTTATGATGTGAGACCCCAGGGGGAATTGATGCTCCTCAGAGTTTCTGTAGTTCCTCAAAGCAGGCCACATGGGGAATAAGAATTTGAGTTCATCCCCTGATCACCCTTAGTCTCGATATGAGACTATATGGAGGAATTGATGGTTGGTGTTTCCTCAGAGAGTCTATACATAATCTGAACCAGAGGGGTGAGACTATGTTTGCTTTCCAGAGGGTTTAATGTACTAGTTTGTTTGCACCAGTGGGGTTTGGTTGTGATTACATTCTTGAGGGTTACCAATTTTGATTAGCTGGTTACTTGATTGGAATTGTTTACTTGAACTGTAGGAATTGTTACTGTAGAGTACTTCCTTGTTTACTGCTTTCTTTTTCTTATAACCTACTATACTCACTAACAGTGATGAAAATATATTTTGTAGGTTTCCTACTAGGATTTAGTCTCACGCAAAATATGTGTCATGATTTTGGGCCTAAACATACTATATTGTTATAGATATAGATATGGGAAAGTGCCCTTCAACATCAGGTATTTGATTGTTTTGGAGCTGGAGAGAATGGGACCAAGCTGAGGTTTTTGATGTTGGGGAGTTTATCTATTATCAATTGTACTTTGGTTTAGTATTGTATTTAAGCATTTTGACTTGTTTGGATGCTTTCCTAGACATATTCATCATGAATTAATTTATATATATGTTCTCTAGTTGTTATTGTTTCTAGTCTTCCGCTGTTTGTTCTTGCATATATGATTACTACTTCTGCTTTTGTATATCTGGTCACATCCACTATGTTACTCTTTAATGGGATCATAGTTTCTCTACCATTACACAAAATTCCCTCACTTCTAGTCAGCAGCCTCTGGCTTTTGGGTAAATGCGCTTATGTTCGTGTGACCAACTGGGTACGGGGTGCCTCAGGGTGGCTTCCAGAACCTAGACGTTACAGTATTGAAAGCCTAAACGTTGAATTGGTGGGAATGAATAGAATTATCCATATTATTATTATAAATGTTTTTACATTAGTCCAATAAATTTTAGATTCTTAAAAGGAGAAAGAATCAAATTTTAGGAATAAAATACTCTAATATTTTTAAAAGCTCATTTTACCACCTTTCGATGGTTTACCCTTTTTAAATCATGTGTTTTTCACTTTTAAAATATTTTATATGACAAAATTGACTTCATATATAGAAGAGAGTCATAAAAATTTAATTGGGATTAAATTTTTGTATTTTTCTAATAAAAATCATATTTTAATGAATATTGAAAAATACAGCATTTTAATTCAAAATTGTCATTTAACATAATATATTTATATGGTTATATTCTTTATTTATTTTATATTAAAGTCTAATAGGGTTATTTTTTTCTTTCAATACAATTTTATTCATTGGTTATAATTTCACATTAAAGGTTTTCATAAACACATGTAAATCCTATAATAGTTTTTACTTCTTAGAAACCCTTTTTTTGTTTTGACAATGAGAATTAATTGTAAAATAATTTCTTCAAATTGTTTGTTTTGAATTTGAAAAAATTAATTCCATATTTGGAATCAAATTTGATAAATTGATTAAATAAATACGTTTTATTATTTTTACATTATGAATAGAGGCATTAGTAATATTTATTTACCATAGTGAATGGTAAATCATGTAAATTAGGGTAACAATCAATATTTAAAGGATAAAAAAATTACCCAAACACCTACAAAAATATAACTGGAAGAGAAAAATCAGGATCATATCACCTAAGAGTTGGAAATGATTCACGTAAAAATATTTTTTCCATGCATGTTGTTTAATTATTATTAAGACAAAAAAAAGTTACAACATGTCAATCCCCGGTCAATTATAAGTATAATTATTTTAATATAGAGATAAAATTGTTAAAACATGGAACATAAGTAGTATCCAAAAATATAATAAAATTATCTACATAATGGGAATTTCTTTTAATTTTTTTATATTAAATAATAACCATAAATATTGACACAATAGTGATACAATAATTATATTATTAATGGAAATATTAATAATTTATATTCTAGCATTTATATATATGTTACATTATAAAATTTATGTCATTTTTTTTTGATTAATATGACATGTTAGGATTGAGTTAATGTATTTTTTATAATTAATAATGTTTTTATAAATTTTTTAAAAATCCATGTATTAATATTGTTAAAATTTACATAATTCATAATTAAAAATAAAATATATTTTATTTAATGTTTTAAAATTCCTAAAAATTTAATATTTAGAAACATGGTTATGATAAACCCATATATGTCACTAATGGAACTTTTTTGTGTCATTTGAAAAGTTATGATAGTTAAATTACCCCAGATATTGTAAATAATAAAATATCACGGTAGGATTAAAAAGGGTAAAATAAACGTTTAACCAAAAATTTAAGGGTTATAAAATATTACAGACTTGTAAATTTTAAATCCGATTATGGGTATATGACCAAAATCATCTTATATTTGAAATAAATGTGATTCGTCATTTAGAAATTGATAATAAATTAATAAAAAAATACTATATCAAGACATTCCTAATGTTCCCCCATCTCTCTTATAAAAGGCTACCACCTCTACCCACTTAGTCACACCACTATGGCCCATTAAATCATCCAAAATATTCTAAAATTGTATCCCAACATCCCTCCCCAACCCTTATATGCCTTAATTTGGGCCGATGGATATTGAATAAATCCTTTTGGCTCAAATCAAAAGAAGTTAACAAATATAGAGGTAATGTCTTCTCTCATGATCCTTCTATTTATTTTCCTCTTTCACTCTTTATTATCTTCTTATTAAATAATTACATGAAAACAAAAGTATTAAAAATATAATATGATGTTTTTATTTTTGAGTATCAAAATACACTTACACACGCCTCTATCTAATGGATATGGCATACTATTTCCATGTGTGACGAACTATTATCTCCTGAAATGATTATTGTTCAATTTTCTCATACAACCTATCAATGTAAAAATTATGATGAAACTGTATTTATATATGAAATATATTATATTCATTTATTCAATATGATTCAGTATTTCTTATTTACAACAAATCTTTATGATTTCCTCAATGTGTAATTATGATAATTTAATTTGAGGAAGTGTGGACTATCGCCCCTTAATGTGGAATGAGTCATTAATGCCATACATGGAACGTATAAAGGATTAAGTTAATAAAATTATGTAAAATATATATTATATATATTATATTTATGTTATAATATAAATATGTATCATTTATTCTTCATTCCATTAATATTATAAATAAATGAATGTATTGTTCATGTGAATGTACGACCTACCGTCTCCATGAATGGTGAATTTCAATTCTTATCTACAAATATAATGGGATATTATAAATAAATATATAGTAGATATATATGATATTTAAATAATTAATATACTTATGTAGATGATGAAATTTTGGCAACATGGATGATTTTAATAAAAAATCATGTTTATTTTTTACTCATGTACCAAACATCAACAAAACCATCAATATGAACTCAAATAATTAACTAATTCTATGAAATGTTAATTAGTTATATATAATCAATAATAAACATTAAAAATTATCTAAATAAAATATTATTTAACCCATTTTTATTATTTAGGAAATTAAATAATGACCCTGACAAGACATATTGAAGGTAAGGTAACATATTATCCCAATTTCCAATCATTGGGTTAATATTCTACTTTGTGATTATGTCGTGCTTTGATAATGTGAGAAATAACTTATGATATCATATTATTTGTTTATACATGATTTATGTAAATTTGGAGTTAATAGAAATAATAAATATATTTTATTACCAAAATTATATTTGTAAAGTAATATTTAAACTCAATTTCCACTCATTAGCTTTTATACATACTTCATTGATTTTATTATACCACGATTATGCATGGAATAACTGTTTATTTATTTATGTTGTAATTTAAACATCAATTTTTGTGGATATACTATTCCACACACAATCTCCTCATTGATAAATTATTTCATCATTTATAAAAACCTTTTATGTGAAATCTTAACACAATATTATTTTATTGAGTTAAATATCAATGTCATTTGTTTTTTTCCAAGATTATGTGTGGATGAAGTATAATATTTTAACACTAAATATCTTCTTATAATGGGTGTATGTATATTTTCCACACATAATTATTTCATTGATTTATCCTTAATCTAATGATATGATATTTGTAATGGATTTCATCTAAACAAACATTCTATTGAGAATTATTTATTTTCATGAACAAATCACCTTTATATGGTTTATATACTACCCTTTTAAATTTTCATATCATGAATTTATATATTATAATGATATTTAATGTTTTGTTTGATGTTATACATAATTAATTTTAGTCAATTTTTTATCAAGTGTTACAAGACTCTTTAACTAATACATTATTCTAAACGTTGTAAATATTTATTATTCTAAATCATTCTCATTTTTGTCGATGTTTTCAAAATGGTTTTAAGTATTTATTTATATGGATGATGATGTCTTAAAATGTTAATTCCTCATAAATTTTCAATGTTTTATGTGACACTTTGATTCAAAAATTTCATTATTATATGTTTTAAATGGTTTTGGAAATGGATTAAATATTTCAATATATTGAAATTATTTCTTGTGATTGATTAGAAAAATGTTGATAATTTTTGCCATTAATATATTATGATTATGTAATGGTACGTTGAAATTTGACAAGCGGTTATGTAATTAACCAAATACGGGTGGTTAAATGAAAAACCTAGGGTCGTTGAGCCCGTGATAGCTCTCCAATTAATTATGTAACATGACCAAGGTAAATGTTAATGTTTCTCCTAATAAATTTAGGTAATATATTGTGATGGTTATTGCTAATGTAACCATGAAGATTATTCCGTATGTAACTATGAAATCAACAATACAAGTATGTTATGGATGCCACTATATAACATTATGATTTTTGATTCCTATTAGTAATTCATAAATCTTATTTTTTTCCATGAGTAATGTTTAAGTGCTTATATTTTATGAATGAAAATTATGATTTCATTTATTTATATGTATTTTGGGACTTATGGTTTTAATATTTATTTAATATTAATTAATGATATTTTTATACAATACCATGATTTTGAAATGATTTATCACATTGTATAAGAAAGGATAAAAGAAAGGTATATTTAACAAATATTTTTATCAACAAAATAATTGATTTTTTATTTAAGAACTTTTATAAATTTGGAAAAAATTGATATATTATATGTGTTTACATTGTAATATTGGAGAGGTAATGTAATTATTATGGCCAAATTTTATAAAACACTCAACCTGAAAATATCCTCAATGCGAATGAATGTAAATTCTTGATAAATTATCAATTTTATGTCGTGTTTATGGGTGGGTCCTTACATATGTATTTTTAAGGAATTATAAATCTATTTAAATTTATTATCTTATATTTATAACAAAACAATATTTCATATTTACATGTTTTCTATTCATACATTTCAAAATTTAAAAAATGATCATCGTAGTATGATTTAATGAAAATTTAGTCTTAATTAAGTGGTTTTGACCCTTGTCTTTTAAATCAATAATAACATACTTTTGGTTGTTATGAAAAATTCAAAATAATTTCATGGAATATTTCCACATCACAAATTAAATATGGATTTTAGATGATTTTTTGAAAATACAATGTTGTTTTCATGGTTTTGAATTAATAATATCATTTTATATAATTTTTGACAATAAAACTACAAATTATTGATTTGAAAGCACATATTAAATCCTAATTACATATAGTATATTCCTCATTTTCAGAATTAAAATTTTCTTCATCTTCCATTGATTCTCAATATCCTAAAGTTCTTGGATGGGTTTTGAACATTTGATTCATACTATCATAAATATGTTGAAATTTTTATTATTTAATATCTCATTATTCAATACTCCATAATAATTTTATTGAGGACATATATTTTATTTTATCATAATTAATGGTCATATTTTTTGTTTTCCCGTTTAAATATAATTTTTGACTTATAAATCCATAAAACTTAGTATTTTAACTTTTAGGAAAGTACTTGTTAAATTTTTTTGTTCTTTATACCAAAATATCAAACATTAAATAGGGTCATAAATAATGTGACCAATTAATAGTCATCCAATATTGGATGAAGATCACATTGAATCTAGTAATTTCAAATATCATGATTTAACATAGGTTATGTCCTCCAGAAATAACTACACGTCATCCTATAAATCTATAAAATGGTTCGCTTTTTTCCCCAATGGTGTATCACGAGAAAGAAAATATAAGGGAAACATGAAAAATATATATGTCGAAATAGTATTTTTTTTCTAGATATAAATTAATTTTAAGAATTGGTGTCAAACATATCATTATAAAAAGTTGTGGTTATCATGGTAATTCCTCAACTAGTTGATGAATCCTCTCCACAGAAAGACAGAACATAGTCTACTATATACAATTATAATTCCTCAAACCCATAACCTAGTACCTAATATACCTAACTAAACTATTACATTTTCATCTATGGGATAATATTATGATAGTGATAAACCCATATAATGCCATGTATCTGCACCTATGTAGGGATCATACCCCCATAAGACCTCAAGTTTGACATCTTTCATAAGAAATGTTACGGATTCCATGTATTTCCAGAATAATGAAACATGATTTGAGGATTCGAGAAAGATTTATGAAAATTACCACTATTTTTACATTCTATATAGAGACAAACTCTTTATCATAAACATGGAAATAAAAAAACACTTCCCTTATCTAATTCCCTATTTCCACTATAAAAATATTCCTATACTTTTCTCTTCCTACCACTAGAAATATCACATTGAATACTAATAAATGATGATAGAGGACCCACGTAACAAAACTCCACTAGACCCTTATTGTCCATCATGCATTAGAAAGTCTCTTATGTGTTTGTAATTACATTGAAATTCATGACATAAATTGTCATATTCAAAAAAATTAAAATCTCAATCTTACTAGTATTATTTTATTTATTTCTATTTAACAAAGTAGAAAATTGACTAAACTTCATGTAATTTTATGAGTAAGTAGACATAATTATTGATCCTTTATAAAGATCCATTAAATGTAAATCATGGTCTATAAATAACATACCTATAATAAACTAATATAAAAATAGTTCCTTGAAAGTTTTCCATGTCAAGACATCATGTATACCTTCCAAATACATAATTTATCCCAGCGGAAAATAATATTATTTAAAAATATTTCTCTAAAGATTTACTTTTTGATCATCTGGGGTCTGCACCTGTTTGATGATCCTCTAAATTAATCATATCTATTCAACTACATCTCAATGACACTACTGATCTAGAAGAATTGGGGATTGTTTAATTGTAAGTCTCATGAATAATCAACTATAGTTTTTTTAATTATAATACTTGAAAAGGAACGATATAGAAGGATTCGGGTTTAATGAGATCATTATTTCAAAACCACAGGTGATATTGAATGATAATTATGCTACATAACTGGTTATAGGACATGGATGTATTCAATTACATGTGTATCCTATACGAGTTATCTAGGTGTTTCTATTCAACAAATTCAAGGGGGATGTTTCAAAAATACCAAAATTTTCCTAGAATACATATAGTACCTTAGATAAAAACCATAGAATATCATAGTAAAACACAAGGTATTATGGAAAAAATATATGAGAAGGCTATTTGTAATATTCAAAAAAATCATAGAACTCCATGTACTACAAAAGGATCATTCCTAGTTTTTTGTACATGCATGTTAGTAAGAACTATATTGATACAAAACCACATAAGATGCTCTAGTTAAACTAATAAATACCAAAAAATAGATCACAATTACCAAGAAGTTTATTATAAACTAAATAGAATTCACAAATCAAAACATTTTAAATTACTACTACATAACACACAACATGTATATATAAAACATTTGACCATATGTGCCTAGTTATGATGCATTAATTCACACAAATACCATAAAACTGTAACATCATATAATAACATAAAATTGTAAAACCATAACTATAAAATTTGTTCCAACAGTATTATCTCTGAGTTCTATTATACAATTTTTTCTATGATTAAATGGAACACCCATGCCTGAGACCCACTCAGTCTAAATCATTTATACCATTCCCCAATATACAGTCAAATAAACTAATGAGGGAAAAAATTGTATAATACAACATTGTAACAGCGCAATAGAATCATCTATTTTGATATGGATTTCCCCATATCCTCCAATGTGCCTCTATATAAGTAATATATTTAAACGACTAGTGGTGGTTCATTTTCCATTAGTGGGAGACTGTACCATTAGTATCTATAATGATAAGAAAAAAAATAACACAATAAAACAAATAAATAATGTTAATCATATGGAATGGTAAGTGATATAAGTAATATAGAATATAAAACAAGGAATAAAAAATTTTAAGGATTTAATAAGGGTGATAAATAACAGAAATTTAAATAAACACCATGAAATAACTCAAGATTCAGTCATGGTACTGACTCTCATCACCATGCTCCGTCTGAAATATCCTAATCACTAGGGCCTTCCACTTTCCTATATCCTTGATCAATATTTATGCTTTGGAGTCAATATTCCAATATTTGGTCTGAGTAATAAAAATGGGTATGAGGCCAAAATTTTTTCCCCAAAATGAGTGTACATGCCTAAGATTATACGTCATGATAATATATTAACATGCATGAAAACAATATACAATCATATATCGATTGGTCGTGTAATATATAAGATTCCACAAGGAATTAGCTTTATTGGTTTGGTTCTGGGGCATTAATATATTCCTAATGTAATTTGTTAACTTAAGTATTCCACAATGTTACGACATGTATCATACATCTATAAAAAAGATACAATGTCCGTCCTCAAGGATGTCATTTCCAACCGTACCTTGTGTTATTCCATAAGGACATCATATTCAGAAATTGTGTTTCATGTCAAGAAACAAAAGTCCATTATGACCCACTATCGCCTTTTGGGAATGTGTCACCAAATACCATCATGCCCCCAGTTCATGCCACAAGGTCATCAAAACCTTTCAACTAATTCTATCTGATCATCATGTCACATGTAGTGTCTGAACAAGCTTCCCCTCTAGGGCTACCAAGACATGATTAGTCCACCTTTTAAATTTCTAGCATGCATAGAAAAGAATATAAAATATACTGAATACATCACATGGAAAGGGTTTTATCACAAAAATATGCCCAAAATAACAAAAAAATAGTGAGGAACATTTTCAAATAAACTCACATGTGATCAAAACCAAATACGAATCTCACTATCGACACATGCACATAGATTCCAACAAACTCAAGAATGGGTCTCATAGGTTAGGCACAGACACACATGCAACCAAACATAACCATGATCTATGAATAGAAACACAAAACAAAATATGAATCTAATATTTAAATAATTATGTTCGAAATGGAAATTAACATATTACCACATGCTTGTTGACATCAAAAATCAGGTATTTCAAGAGTGTCAAAACTTGAGCCATGATAGAACACCAACAAAAACAAGTTTGCATGCCAAAAACTCGATGAACAAATTTAAATAAAAACATGATATGGATGGGAATGTGACTAAAAAAATCAAGAATAATTAATAGATTCGCATCAACTTACATGACCACATACACTATCATCAATAGTATGTCTTATTATATTCAGAAGTAGAGAAATTTTTTTCTCAATGAACACTACAAATAGAATATGGGCACCCACTATAGTATATTAATAAAATAGAATATCTTATATCTCCCATTCCTTGATTCACATGTAATGTTACGAAAATTATATAAAAATATCATGGTTCTCTAATGTAGTATGTCCTCAAAAAAAGGAATTATAATGTTCATTTTTTGGATTTTCTAGAACAATCTAGATTTAGAGAACCACTTGTGGAGGAGAATAGATCGATTTTTTAATGTTTAGGTCAATGCCTTTTTTATTATGAAAATCAAAGAGTCCAATTTTATACTGGGTTGTAAGAAAACCAAAACATGTTCCAAAGGCCTGGAGGGTTAGTTGAATAATGATTGGTCCCAAAGGACAAAACAAGATCTAATGGACCGATGTCCTATAGGCCTTTTCAATACACTAACAACCCTCACCATAAAGACCAATAACAGGCCAAATGTAATTGATGGACAAATCATAAGACCTACACATAAAATATATTAATACTTACATCCATCCTAGCTCACACATCCTTCCCCTGGATATCAAACCCTAAGCATTATCACCAAAATTTCTACCATCTCCAGTGAAATAATCAACCACCACTGGTGTCACACTGATATCATAGGACTCCAACTATAACTCAGTTGTCATATCATGTTGCATTCACCACTTGTTCCAGGAATGAGTCACCACTTGCTCTCTTAGTCCCTATCACTATGTTTCTTAATCAGATGCTGCCATCAACCCATCTTCCCCACACACACCCATCGACATCTTGTTGGGTGGGAGAGAATCCACCACCAATAAAATTAATATAAAAAACATCATTCAGCTTCATTAATGACATCCCATAAAAAACACACATGTTTCCACATATAATTTTAAATGATCTATAGAGAAATATGATGGTTTTGGATTTTCCATGGCTCATGTGAATACTGCCACACCCACCACCATGGCCTCACAACAAATATATTTATATTGATCATCCTTACTCTAAATGGATTGTTACTATGGATTGTTCTAATAGAAAATTCCATTTTAATAATAGTAGTTTCCAAAATTGGTGTGGTGTTTTCACCCAAGCCATGACCCACCAAAGCAAATGCAACATTCCAGATAATGGATATGAAATGAACCCCATTTTTCTTTTAACCCATACATTTTCTTGGGCCAACTTAGCCCACACAATAGCCATTGTGTTTCCTGTTACTAGATGAATAACTAAAAACCCCATATTTATGCATAAAAAATATACTCAAATACTACCAAACAGCACCCAATCATGGATCAATAAATATGCCTATTGTAAATGGAGAGAAATATTGTTATTCACATTTATGAAATAAATATACATAGAATTATGATAAGGATATTTGATTAAATATTAACATTCTTATATATTAAACATGTGAATAAAATGTGAGATATGGTCAGAATGAAAAATAAAACTATTTTTATAGATTTGTGAAGTTTTTAAAAATGTGCGTCGAAGGGTAAAATCCTAATAAACAACCTCTTCTTTTCATGAAATTGCAGAAATAAAAATATATTTTCTTAATATTGAAATTATGTAATAGATTTTATATTAATCAAAATTGAGGATTTCTCAAATTGACTAATATTGATTTTTTTATTTTAATAAAAAATAACATGCACAAATTGTCCTGACATAGTAAAAATTATTTGAATATGGTGAATTTATTGGAAAATTGTTTTAGATTAATTATTCATATGTATGAATAGACCACACATCGATATGGCATGCAGTGCTTCTTAAATGATCAGTAAATAATTTTTTTAAATTTAACTATCTTCATAAACATGAGTAAAAGAGTCAAAACCAATAAAAAAACCAAGGATTGTCAAATAGTCACATGATATTGGCTGGTGTTTAACATTAACCATGTATGGATAAGATTCATTTGAATAATTTTTTTTACAAAATAAAAAGGAATTTTATTGATTTAAAAGTAAATGGAAACATGTGGAAAAAAGTTAAAACATCCAAATGAATTATGATTGTCATGAAATCATATGAAAATTGGCTTTGATTTCAATTTTTTTTGATTTAAATGTGACATGACATCTCTCTATATAACTCATACTCTAAAAAAATTACCATACGACCTTCCGGAGGATCCTAAGTCAAATGAAACAACATTTTTCTATCCTTCCAAGTTTATTTAATTAAAAATATTCTTTTCCTATAACAATAATTTCATCATTTCATTCAAAAAAATATATTTACATTAATAATTAATAATATTTTTTTGGATTTATGTTTACCTATTGACCATAAAAACCTTATTTTGTTCCAAATTATTCTCAAATGATTTAAAATTTAAAAAATCACAGAAACTAATATATAAATATAAGTCAAGTATAAGTCTGGAAAGAATAAAAATATGAATAATATAGAGATATTAATATCAACCTGGTCCACAGTGACAAAATTCCCTTCACCATGGTGAAAAA
Organism: Viscum album; assembly: GCA_963277665.1. Taxonomy (NCBI): domain Eukaryota; kingdom Viridiplantae; phylum Streptophyta; class Magnoliopsida; order Santalales; family Viscaceae; genus Viscum; species Viscum album. Next base: position 1,702,600,759 of record OY728156.1, on the reverse strand, counting down.
TACTCCTGTCAAACCTTTTAATTCAATATCCAAAACCTCCAAAAAATTTATACCTTTTAAATATAATCATTTTAACATTAATTTTTTCTAAATTAGTTCTCCATAATTTTTCTTATGTCATATAAGCATGGAATAACCATTCTACAATTAAAACTCTTTCCACTATCTGTTGTAGCATGGATTGTTGTATGTTTGAGAATAACATCGAAAAACCTGATGAACACTATGAAATATGTCATGTTTAACCTAATATTCTTAACCTCATTAGTTATATGTGGTGCTTACCGTGTCAATCATAACACAAGGATATCATCTTTTTTCTCTTAAGGATTTAAACATGAGACCATGATCCATGCCATTTCCAATTTGAATGGTAATACCCTGTTTCCATTCACTATTCACCTCCATGATTGTCTCTTCAGGAAAGATAAGTAATATATTTAACACCTGGAATAAACAATTTCTATTTTTAATTGTTTTGATTGGATATATTTTTATCATGACAGATTAATAATAATATTGTTCCAATGTGATGTGAATTCAATAAGGAAATAAATAATTAAATTAAATATATTTTAATAGTTAAACAATAATTAAATTTAAAAAATGTTGTATAAGATTATCGAAAATATTTTATATTATTAAAATGACTAAATCTATCTTTTCCATTAACCCCAATAATTTTACTAAAATAGTATTTATAAAATTGTTGGATTATATAAATTAATTGTTAGAGAAAACAAAAAAATATATTTTTACTTCCATTAAAATCATAAATTTATTTAATATCATTATAGATTTTTTCTGTCTAGAATTTAGAAAATATCTTTTAGGGAGTGGAGGTTACTGAATATGAGTTGAACAGTGTGTCGAGATTACTGAAGGTGACTTGGATAGAGCACAAATTTTTTTAATGATATATAATTCATTATAAAAATGTATTAGTGGGTTAACTCCTAGGAAATATTATAATATTTCTGTGGAAGCCATGTAAAATAATCTTACATTAGTTTGTGATATATATCGATAGAAAACACTTCAATATGAAATGTGATGTGCTTGGTATATCTAACAAATATATTTCTTCTATTTATTAAATTTAAACCATATTTAAATTGATGAAAACCAACCAAATGACATGTGGTTTTCATGAGCTCATAGAATAATAAACATTGATTAATTTGTAACTTTCACAAAGATACCACCTTTTAATAATATGTCAGGTGAGGTTGGAATGATTGAGAAAAAGTTTTTTTAGGTTTAATAATAAGTAAAATATCAATAAAATGGTCAAAACATTTAATATTGAATCGTGACATTATGAAATAATATTTAAACAACATATGTATTATTTTGGAAATACAGGAATTGACTAAATATCAGTCTAATTCTTGGTATACTTAGAATGAAAAATATTATATTTTTATTAATTTTAAACTTCATAAACACTCATCAATGTGTTAAAACCAAAAAAACCATTCTGATTGTTATAAATTTATCGGTAAAATATTCTTGATTATTCCTCTATATATATGAATATAATTCACATAATTTTTATGTGCGGTGTGGTGGAAATTAAATAGAATATATTTTTTAAACATAATTATCTATAATAAATGTCTCAAATAGTCAAACCCTACTATTAAATCTTGTATTTTCAAAAAAATATATTAATAAAATATAATTGTATCTTCTAGAATGTATAAATAAACTATATTTCAATCTGACATTTGGTTTTCGCAAAATAAAAAAAAACAGAATTTTTATTGATTTATAAGATAAAAACCATAACTCAACTAGTCAAAATTTACAAAAGGTATCCGATTTTGAAGAAGAGATAAAAATTTATATTTGAATAAAAAATTTCTTATTAATATAAATGTCACAGAACATTATATTTAATAACTTAGACACTCAAAGCACCACCTCACGACTTATTTGAGGATCCAAGGTCAAACTCAACATCAAGATTCTATACCATTATGTTTATTTCATTGAAAATATTCTTTTTTTGATAACCATAAATTCATATTTCCTTTAATTAATATTAAAAAATTGTTATATTTAATTTAATAACCAAATATAACAGTTTTATACATTTTATATTATAAATATAAATCTTATAAACCTTAATTTGATCCCAAATGTACGTAAATGTTTAAAATTTTTAAAAATATTCAGAACCACCAATGTATAAATAAATCAAATTAAATATTTGAATTAATATAAATATGAATAATTTAAATAGTAACTACAACTCAATCTAACATGATGTAATTCACCTGACCGTGGAATGACCTCCTCTAATTAACCCATTTTCTTAAAAAGTAGAATACAAATTTATTAGATCTCATAAATCTCATATTTTAAAATTTCAATAATTCGATATTTGATCCTCATGATAGTGAATATAATTTTTTAAAATGGAAGTAAAATTATTCATGAAAATTAACATGAAATGCGATATGAACCAAGGCATGTTGACCATTTTGGTATAAATTTAAAAAACCAGATGAACTCCAATGGAATATTACATGTATATCCTAAGATCTAAATTAAAGATAGTCTTATGTGAAGTCTACCATGACCATATGAAAAATAGTTCCACCTCTCAATTTTTGAAAAGGATCTATACATGAGGCTTTATTGAAGATATTCATGTTTTTAGTTATAATATCCCATTTATTTCACCCTTTACATCCCTCATGCTCTTTTTGGGAAGGAAAAATAATTACATTAACATATGGCGCCAAAAATTAATTTTTTCAATAGTTGATATAGTATATATTCATATCGTGATAAATTTCTAAATATATTTGTGTTTCAGAATTTTGTGTCTGTTGTTAAATAACCAACTAAAAGAAATAGAATTGAAAATAAAAAACAAAAATATATTATATAAAATCATGTATAAGAATACATTTTATAGCATAAATTATTGAAATTATTTGATAGAACTATTCCATGAATATTAAATATAAAAATTGGGTTTTTAAAAATTATTTTTATTTTTTTTTGGGTTTACATGTTTTTGGGAAATGCATAAGCTAAGTGTTGGATGAGTTGACCCATGACCAAACTTGCCAATGACATCAAAATAGTTGATGAATTTGGTATATTATAGATTTATTATATATATATTTATCTGTGTGTATGTGTATATTTTAACTGGATTGGGTTGTGTCCCCTTTTTGTTATGTAATAAATTGATATTTTTAAATTGGTTTAGAGTAACCCTTACACGACATTTAATGTTCAACGATACTTAGGAACATTACGGCTTGGAAAAAATTATTAATGTCATAAAGTCCAATTAATTGGCATTTAGACCTACTAATCGTGAATTTTGTGTCATGTCATGCCACCAGTCATATGAAATGACTTCCCCTTTCTATTGATCATCCATATTATCCATGATTGAAATTTTTTATCATGGCACCTTTCCATGAATTGTTGCATCATGGTGACACATATTGGCAGGGCACCCCTCCTTCCATGGTATGGGAGAATGGTTGTAGGATAATTATTATAAAATATATCTCTCTTTATATCCACACACATGGTGATGCCTATGTGAACCTCTCTTACACAACATGTCTCTTACATTGCATTCTCAAACCGATCCCATGTAAAGATAGTAATGTGGCAGCTAACCCTTCTATCTCGCATCGTAGTTCAATGGGTGGGGAAGGATGGATGATAACCATATTCACACATATACCCACTGAGGTGGTATCTGAAATTTATTTTCATTATTTCACTAACTTCCTCTTGTACATAGTTATTCACTTGGTCAAAATCACTCCAGCTATATCCCACTCCTTCCAACCAAAATTCATTTGGAGGACCAAAGGCTCTATAGACAACTAACTAAGTTCGATGGCCCAAAATTGAAATTTAGGTTTATAGATCATTTGATATAGTATTCCTACTAAACCATCTACAATTATTCTATATCCAAAATAAAATACACCAAATATGTTTTTGAACCTCGGAGTTTTGGATGCAAATCCATTACCACTATGTTACATGATCGTTGGCCACACACACATGTGTGTGTCTGTGTATGTATAATTAGTAGTATAGTTAATATTGATAATATATTCAATTATAATAATTTTTATTTTACTAATTATATATTATTTTAAAAATTATATTCTTATTGGTAATTAATTACCTTTTTTATTAATTATTATATTACTAGTTGATGGGTTTTGATTGCATGATCTATATATGGGGAAGCTTCACACATGGTGGATATCAATTTGATGGTCACTGATTGGAAATCATCTGCAGTGGGAATACAAAACATAGGCATGGAAGGCCATCATATTGTGGATGATTGGAGAGGGGGTGAAATTAATTCATTATTTAGGGCATATGGGGAATGTCTAATGGGTGGGAATATGGCCTAGTTTCTAAGTGCATTGGGGATGTAATTTGGGGTATATATTCCTATATATAATTTTGTCTATGGACCGATATAATATGAATAAAAAATTTTATGTGTGTTTGGATTATCTCTTGGGGAAGGTTGGAGTTGAAAGGATCAATAATGACTTGGCATTATGTATTTATATAAATAGATATTACCCATGTGTGGTAGGTTCACTAGAATTTGAAATCTCTAGGGTATTCATAGTCACCAAAAAATATAGATGATTTGAGGATGCACTACCAAATGAGATTTATGTAATAACCACACCACCCAATAGAATATTTAGTCATGTAAATGGTCATATTGTTGAATTTTTAACTCAAATTCCGAAGAAATTATAATACCTAGGATTTAAAATTCAAATCTGGGAAGAAGGGAATGTTACCCTGAAGATGGTGTTGATGGTGGTCGCATTGGTGGTATGGAATATATTCATAAGAAACATTGGTTACAAAACAACGAGGTAGACAGTTAAGGCATATAAATACCCAAACATTTATTATAGAATATTCCTATTGATATAATTAAATGTATTATTATATAAAATGTAATATTATATATGCACTTCCATGGTTATCTTTTATTTAAAATTCCATTTTGAATTGTGACTTTTAATTATACAGCTGTTGAATAGTGATCACTTGATCAGCATAAATATATGGCTTTAACAAACCAAATTTACTCAAACAAAGTAATTTATGGCCTCATCCTGTAGAACTTCCCCATAAAAAACCCATTTTTCAGAGCTCGGAAATGAGAGAGTGTCACCAGGCTTCACTCTTGACCATGAACAAGCTGATCTTCATCAAATTAAGCGTGAATGGAGCCTCCTATGGTAGATGAGGACGTTAATAATGATTACCACTCAAGAAATGTTATATGAGCCTCCCCAAGAGTCTGTCAACATCACACACCTTTCTATTAGGTCTTATGTAGGTGTTATAAAGGGTTTTGTAACAATACCCTAGCAATACGATTATGTGAATTATTTTCTAATAGAATAAAAAATATATATTAATTTTATTATTGTTATCTTGTAAATAGTTTTTATTCCAAAAAATATTTTTTTAGGTAATATTCAATTAAGAAATATTTTATTATGAATTAGTGAATATTTTAAATAAATAATATTTTATTAAAATTTTCTTACTAAATTACTTTTATTATATAAATGATCATATAATTATTATGACTACAATAGAAATTTTTATAAAGGATTGAAAGTTGTTTTTTTCAAAACCCATGAATTTTTCATAAATGTCACTTAAGAAGTAAAAATTCACATATTAATAAAACTATTTACATTAAATGAATATTTTTTTAATCGGGACTTTGAAATTATAAAAATGGTAAATAATTCCTAAATTTTTAAGCTAATTGATTTTTTCGGTAGAAATAAATTTCTAATTAAATATATATTGTGTTTTATTACATCATAATGACCCAAAAATGATGTAATAAAATACTATGAAAAGTAATTTCGGCCAATATATGTTTTACCTTAAAAATAAAGTGATTTATGATTTGTAGGTTTTATTTTACAATGATTTAGTAGACCCTCCATGTCATATAAAATAATTTAACATTTAAAAAGACTTCCTTGAGAGTGTGACTCACCTCCACCTAAGCATGCCTAATATTTTAATATGTTCATCCATTGGACATATAAAATAATGTTCTCTACTCCCCTTTGGGAAAAACCATGGGAAAAACAATGGGATGGTATGTGGTTTTGATTAGTTTAATGTGTAGTGTCCAAAACGTTAATAATAATGAATTTCCTCCCTTTTCCTATATAAACCCACCAAAACTCCCACTTCTCTTCACCCAAAAACTTTGGATCTCAACAAGAACATGATATACACTCTATATAATCCTTCCAGGAAACCCCTTGATGCTAATAAAACTCTCTCAAGACTCTCCCAAACCATTGGGAACACACTTTCATGTAAGGGATTTCTTCATCTCTCATTTGTGTCCAAGTTTCTCTATGCTTCTATACCATTTTATATTACTTGATAAATGTTGGGGGTATGAAATTGGACATCCCATATACATTCCTCCTTATGTTTAAATTATGATATAACCCTTTATTTTTCATTAATTCCTTTCATCTACACCTGTTAGCATTCCGAAATTCTGATAGATGTTTCTCTCTCATTGTCTACATTAAAGAAATTCAGTTGTGTTATGATTATAAATTCCATTAAAATGTGGGAAATGTATCTATATGAACTGATTTCTATCCATTTCATATAAATATGTTTATAATTACCTTTCTCTCTCAGCAACCATTTTTATGAATCCATATGTCACACCTTTTTTATGTCGAAATTGCACTTCAATTTTCCAAGCCAAAGTAATTTTGTAGTGAATACCATGCCCATTTATCTATCAAGGGTTTTCACCTTTAGGCACATTTAATTATTGATAATATAGTTTGATGTATGTATTCCACATTCATTTATCATGTAATGAATAGTGATGTTGAATGATTCCAGGTTGTATGATCCATGAGGATCACATATGGATGAAATGAAATGATTAATAAGGGTGTGACCTAATAGCACTCTAATGCATTGGTTAAATATATGTATCATGATACATCTAGTGAAATAAGAGATTACTCATTATAATTCAATTGTAATTAGGGTTTACTCATGTTCTGTGTTCAATAAGCCTTGGATCATGCTAATATCATGTTAAATGTCGATTCCATGTTTCTTGTTATAATAATCATGATAAATCATGCCACAATGATCATGTTTCTATTATGCTCCATTGATATTTATATTTCCTAAGATTAACTGTATTCCTCATTTTATGCCTTGTTTAATCTCTTATTGGTCTTTATAAATCACCATTTTCTTATGCATGTCCTCAAGTTTAGATAGCTCATATTTATTATTGTATTTTGACTAGAGAAATTAAGGTAACTCATATTTATCATTGAATATTGTGGATAATTTCCATGACTAATGCATAAAAATTATAGAAATAATTCCCAAAATACTATTTTTTGGGGGATTAGCATAATTTTAGTAGTTATAAGTTTAAATTTTAACAAAAATGGTCCAAACAATCTGTGAAATAATTTAAAAAAAATATACCATTGAAATACATGAAGAGAAATTATATAACTATCATGTTTGTAGTTCTAGGAACCATGCCACTTCCATCTAGTTCACTAAGATTATTCATAAGTCCTGTTGTGTATGAATCCTCAAAAAAATATAACTCTTACCTTCCCAAATACAGAACAACTACCAAAATATATCTATAACACTAGAGAATATTTATATCTATTGGATTAATGTTTTTGTTCACCCAACACTATATCAACTCCTTCTAATAAAAATAAATCCTTCCCTCTATGTGAAAACAATGAAATTGAGCACAAAACATTGATTTTTAATCCAAAATAGATTACTAAATAAGTTTTACACTCCATTTAATTAAACAGTAGAAAACATATTCCAATGATATTTAAGCCATGAACATACTTTGGAAGAACCTAATTCAATGTACTATATAAAAACAAAGCTGAAAATTGATGTGTAGATTGATCCACAATAAATAACATAAGATGAGATACATAACGAATTGGATGTATATGACTATAGGAAGAATATCAGTGTGAAAAAACTATTTTAACTATATCAACAATGGGAATACATCTACAATAACTTTTGAAATGTTTTGGGAAATTTATGGAAGAAGAGAACATTGAGGTATGTGATCTGAGATTAGAAAGAATGGAATCACGAAAATAAAATGAAATTAATGTCTTCTCTTGTTTTACATACACATTGTAGATTTTTGGATAGTGAATAAATGGATTCAAAGTTATTTAAGGACATCATCTTAATCAATAAAAGCTGAATTGAGGTCCTCAATAACCATCACATCTTGAGAATAGTGTTGTGAGAAGGTGGTTTTCCACCATAAAAAATAATAAATGATTTTTAAGTGGAAATAAAATTTAAAGAGTGGATATAGAAAATTTAATCCATATGAATATAATGATACAACTGTCCAGCTTGATATTAGGGAAAACAAGTTATCAATTTTTTACTTACAACTTAATTTTGACCATCCATTAGATGATATTTGTTGGATATCTTTTTATGATTAGTGCCATGCAGTTTAAATAATTCAGACAAGTGTAAACATATGGCTAAAGTATATACAAAAATCATGACTAAATAATATCATCAAGACTTATGTATTCTCGCAATGACATTAATAGATATTAATGCCCATATAAAATCAAGAATCAATAGATGTTATACCAAACTAGACAGAATACTATAAGGTAATTCTGTAATTGAAAATTTTCACAATTTTAATGAAAATTATTAACTATATGTAAAATAACCTTCTAGAACAGACATGATTCCTACAATTTATACGTTTTAAAAAACCCCATAGTCCACCTTACTATAATGGAATGTTAATAATGGATTCACATTAGCATGAGAATGGAGTTCTTCAATGGTACCGAACGGATGAAATAAAAAATTATGGCAATGATGGTTATATCTAGAAGGATTATCTAAATTACATTATAAATCTATTATATTTGGGGTGGATATTGGTATTATAGTTCACCTAAAACTTGACATGTTTCATTTCATCCCACGAGTGTTTTAAAACTACTATTAAATGCTTTTTAACTCCCAACCCTATAAAAATAATAAACATCTATACTATTACTACAAGGGTTTTAATGTTTTTCAAAATCATATCATTAAAGAATTACCTTACAAAATGATGGTCCATATATGATATCTGTAGACATAAAAAATACATAAGAATATTTTAATCAGATTGAATAAGAAAACATTTTCCCAAAAAAAATTATTTCTAGGGTGAATGGAAATATCCAAATCCAATAGTTCTTATATAATAAATATATTTACAATGAATCAAATGATATAGATGATTATTGATTCACACTATCTCCCAACCACCTTGAATTGGAATATCCACTATTTTGACCCTCAAGGTAACACATTCCAAAATAAAGTGTATATAAAGACTATTAATGGATAAAATGGTAGTAGAGAACCTGTATTTTTTTTAAAAAAAACAACAACCTATTGAGAAACATGTCACCATAAAATTATAACTTTTTTACCATCATAAAGATGATTACATACATTAAAAATTTTCATTATATTCATTCCATAAAAACTATTAAGGCCATTAATTCATTTAAACTATATAAAATTATGAGGAACAATTCACCCATATAGGCTTTAAACCATTCATGGATCAATAGAGACTCCGTCAAATGAAGCCTAACTCGGTAAATATTCCACAATAATGTGACCAAGGAATTATTTTTTATTATTTATATTTAAACTATTATTTTAATGAAATTTTAAAAAAAATTGTAAATTTTTAAAATGGCCTCTTAAACTCATGATTTAGATCAAAATGTCATCTATGAATACCATGAAACATTTTTCGAAATATATTTTTATATATAGTTTTTATGGTATCAGGAAATATTGTCAGATAATTCATTTGTACAAAGGTAATTATTAAGTATTTGTAATGACTTTCTTGAATGAGAAACAACATTTGTCAGTATATTAATATATTTCTTAAATTTTGTGAAAACTTAATTTGATATATAATTTACTGAAATAATGAGTTCCCAATATCATATATATCAATTACCCAATTACTGGAATGGGAAATCCATGTAAAATCATCTTTTTCTAAATTATTATATTCCAAATAAATACTCTTCACACCATGTTTCATTTTATCTATAATTATTGGGCTTGTAAAAAAATTCAACTGTGAATTACACACTTATATACCCAACCATTTATTTGGCATGAAACTTTATTTTTTTCAAATATGGAAAATGATATCATATCACATTTACCGGATTAATTACTAACTTCAAACATGTTTTATGATTTTTCTTATGCTGAGGAGGAATAACACATGGCTCTTCAAATTTCCAATGGAACTACCCTAACAATAACAATATCTCTTTAAAAAAAATTCCATATGGAACTACACCAGTGTCATTATTTGTGACTGTAGGTCCATAGTTGGTCCCTTGAGTGAACAACTTCAAGAAATCTAAAAATGTTTCTAGAGCAATTATTATATCTAGTTTTTGGTGTATCCTATACAATATAAATTTTTCCCATTAAATTCAAATCACAAGGTCAATTCCAACCCATTAAAGGATATGTACAGAAGTGTCTCTAGGATCATTTTAATGACCTAATCATTTTTGAATAAAATTACCTTTCTTTTAATTAAATTATTCATGGATCTAAAAAACCAATTTAAATTTTTTTATTAATTATAAAATCCAATGGGTTTTAAATGACTATTAAGTATATGTACTATGTATAATATATTAATTGAATAGTGATCACACAACTAATATATATTTATGGTATCAACAAATCCTTTCAACAAAGAAAAAAGAGAATGTTGCCTAATCCAGTGGACTTGGGTTTTACAAAGCTCGTTTTTGTAGCTTAGAAAGAAGGTAGCCTCATTGGGATTTGCTTTTGACCATCCCCACGACAAGCTTTAACATAATAAGAATGAATAGAATAACCTACGGGAGAAGTTCGATTTAAAAGAGATTATGACATGGGATATATTATTCATGCTACCCCAAGAGTCTGTCACCATCGCACACATTTCCCATAGGTTATAAATGGGTATTATAAGGGGTTATGTAAAAATATATTAGTTACTTATTGTGTTATATCTTTTTATAAATAAAATTCATATTCCACCAATTCCATTATGAGAATATCCTTTCATAAAAAATTAAATTTATAAATTAAATTTTCGGGTAAAAATAGTATTTTTTAGAAATATATACATTAACCTTTTTATTAATAATATTAAAAAAATAATTCTTATAAATGATTATTATATCAATTCCTTATCTATAAATAATTAGGACATCAATTTGATAAGAGTTATATTTTTATAAGATAAAGAAGAATGTGTATTTTTTTAATTAATAAATTTATTTTATGAAATTAATGAAATTTTAAAATAATTAATATTTTAATAAAATATTATTATCAAATTACTTTTATTAATTATATATTAGTATAAAATTTTTATGGAATCATGTGTAATTTTTAATATGTTTTAAAACTGTTTTTTTCAAAACCTGTAAATTTTCAAAAAATGCCACCTCCCATTTTTAAATCCAAAATGCATATATTTATAAAATTATTTAAATAAATTTAATATTTCATTGTGAATTTGTATTCAAAATTATATAATGGTGATATTTTCATAATTTTCCGAGATAATCAATTTTTTTGGTAAAAATTAAATGATATATAAATATATAGTGTCTTTCATGTCATCATAATGACCCAATTGTCATGTTACAAATACCATAAATGGATATTCGACAAAATATATGTTTTAAATTTAAAATATTTTGATTTTATATTTGATTTAATTATTTTATAATGCCTTAGGGAATCCACCAAAATGTATAATAAATTGTAAGATTCTAAATTCAATTCCTTGAGGGCTCCACTCACCTCCACATATGAAAGGCTAATATTTTTTTTCTTCCAATGGAAATATTAAAGTATTTATTCAAGTCCACTTGGATATAATCCATGATAAAAATGGTGGTTTGGATTGTGGTTTTAAATAGTTTAGTTTGTAGTGTCCCAAACCTATGTAATAATGAATTCCCCCTTATTTCTTATATAAACCCACCCATGATCCCATCCATCTTCACTTAAAATACGTGAATACCTTTATAAATCTCCACTACACTCACTTATTCCTAAAAAGTTACCCCAAGATTCCATGAAGTCTGTCCCAATCCATTTTGATCACACATCTAAGTAAGGAATCCTCACTTTCATTCATTTCTCATTTTCATCAATGATTCCTTATATTGTTATACCCTTTTATTTTTCGATTAAAAACTATGGGGTGCATTTTTTCACCTCCCCCATTCATCCCTTTTTATGTTTTAATGATGATATACCCCTTAAACTCTCATTAATCCCTCCCATTCACACTCGTTACCATTGCAAAATTCCATTAAGGAATTATCTCTATTCATTTCAATTCATGCATTTATTTTGTATTATGCTTCTCAAAAATCATTTTATATGTTGGGATACTATTATCCAAGAACCTATTACTTTAAATTTCATGTATAAATTATTAGAGACCCATTTATCTCTCATCAACCCGTTTTATGAATCCTAATGTGATGTCGTTATGCTTTCGAAATTGCACTGGGATTTTCCATGCCAAAAATCATCTTGTATTGAATTACATTGTCACGACCCATCCTCGGGTCCCATTCCGTGACTACCCCAAGCCTTCCATCCATAGGCCAGGGGCTGGCGACTTGCACCAAAGACGTAAATACCAAAAGAAGAGAAGGCATTGCCTTTATAAAATAACATACACAATAGAGTACGCAAGGGAAGTAAGCGCTAAGTAAAACTGGGTACTAGGTAAGTGCGGAAAAGTAAATGGGCTATTATACAAACCAAATTGAAAGTATAGTACAACTAAAAGGAAAGTACAATAGCAGTATGTAAAATAGCAACACCGAGTCATCCTCCGGAAATCCCACCTGTAGTGTGGGTACAGATAGTCTCATCGGCTCCTCGGGTCTAGCAGTCCACTCCGTGTACGCCCCGCCAAGTGGTCCACCTCTGGGTACCGTCCATCTCCACAAGCCTCCACCTCGATTAGTGTTGTCTGTCGTCTGCATCCAACATAATGTAGTGTGGGAATAGCCCGTGCACGGATGAGTATATGATACTCAGTTGGGACCCCGATACCCCTGAAGGTCTCTAAAAATCCAGGAAGGATAAACCACAAAGGAAATATTCTATCACGAATTATCAAGAACACTACTTAGGTATATGCCCATACATATAACTAAGACATCAGTTATAGTTTGTCTCCATCTCTCATGCCCAAGCACCATCCAGTACAAAAAGGAAAGCACAACTCAGTCCACATATGGACAACAAAACCCTGTCCAAACAAGAAAAGCAAGTCAATGACATCGATGATAAAGATAGAGAATCAAGACTTAGCTCACACAGGTATGCACCTCGTAAGGCGATAGAGATGATCATATATAGCCACTGATTTATCTAAACTGTCAGACCCACATAGGATACATGACCAGCTAAGCTATTGGACCCACAAAGGATACAAGACCAGCTACTCTACGAGACCCACACAGGATACAAGTACTGAGGTCAATACTACTAGACCCATATAGGATACAAGAATAGTAGTCATCACCATCAAACACATGGAGGATTCCAGTATGGTAATTGTCGCTGCCGAACCCACGGAGGATCCAAGTACAGTCTTTCTCACTGCCGAACCCACATAGGATCCAAGTGCAGTCATCATTGTCGCAGTTGCAGCCAGCTCTAGGGTTGCTGCACACAAATGCTCGATTCCATGAGGGTCTACTTCTTTGAGAAAAAGAGTCGATACATCAACTATCACGAAGTCCATAGTTGATGTATCCAAATGTTATGTCTCGAAAAAAGAAACCGAACGCGAAAGACGGTGTGTCAATCGAATGCCCAATCTGAGAGTTATTGGCTTTTCTGTTCAAGGGGCCTGGTAGGTTTTTAAGCTAAAACCAACCCCACCGTACATCACCTACATAGAAACCTCATGTTGAGTAAGCCAAAAGGACCGTCTCAACAAAAGGATCCCAACGCAATTGACGACACATCAATAGGATGTCTGGTCCTTGAGATATAAGCGTTTCCGCTCCAAGGGCCCTGTTGGTTTCAAGCTCAAACCAACCCTGTCATACATAAAAATTGCCGAAACCTCACGTGTAATATACCTAAACAACCATCTCAAAACAAGGATTCTTTCGCAACTGACGGTGCGTCGATCGGAGGTCTGTAGCTCATGTTATAGCAAAAAGACTGAAAATGGTCCGACGTGGCTGTCTAGGCCTGGTCCGACCCAGCCCAACCCCCCCCCCCCCAGGTCGTCCCGGTAGGGTGCGGCCCGACCTGGTCCATGCGACCCACCCTCGGCCCGGACAGGGGGTGCGCTGACTTGGCCAGTGGGCCGAGCAGGGGGGACATGGTCCCCCCTTTGTGTTCTGCGGATGCGGTGATCGACACTGCGTCTCCCCTGGATCTCACGCAGCCGCAACATCCAATGCCTCACCATTGTGGCTGAAGCAGCGGCCGCTCCGCCCCCCGGCGCCACCGCGCTGGCAAACCGCACCCCCGGTGACTTCCGTGAGCCACTGGAGTCATTCCAGTGGTCCGATTTCGCTCCTGTATGCGCCAGCGGTCATCTCGGGTCCCGTACATTACAACGAAGGCTTACAATTGACATTCTGGTCCTACATCATCATCGCCAATTATTCCGCACATCAAGAACAAATAAGAGTTTTGTTTGGACTTGTTCGTTAGTCTTCACCCACCGCGTTTGTGGTTCAAAGCATCACCAAATAAATACACCCCATTCCAAGTGTATAATTCTCATAAAAAAAGAATATAAAAATTTCCCCCCTACCTCAAACAAGAAGATAATTGTTGGAATTGCGGTAGATGGCATCGCTGTAGATGGCGTCATAGAGAAAGGGGTTTGTAGGCATCAACAGAGTGCACCGAGGAGGAAGTGGCGTCTCCTCTCTTGTCGTGGGGAATTGGATTGGTGGTGCGTCGTTGTTCTTCGAGGAACCTGCATTCTTCATCGTTCTTCGTTGAAGAACGGTCCACCTCCCTTCTTATTTTTTTCCAGAGCGTTTCTCAAAAATGTTTTTCCAACCCAAAAGTTTAAGGTGGCTCACAAATTAATAGAATTTTCATGTGATTCTTATTAATTTCAACGTGGTGCCAAATTAATTTACGCTGACATAAATTAATTGGTTGGCACGTTTAAAAGGATGAGGAAGGTAGGAAGGCACCATCATAATCAATATGTGGAGTTACCAAATAATTAAACAGGGGGTATTAATGGGGGAAAAGTCAAAGGAAAGAGCAGGGGAATAAATGAGATAAGAGGAAATTAAATGATGGGGCTCGTGTGGGCCCCCCCTCTCTAACATCCACACTTGGGTAGTTAAGTTGTTCTGGGCCCCACTCTAACTACCCATGGGAGGGAAAAACCACCTTACGAAATAAAATTGTTCTATCACTTTTTATTTATTTGTTGAATAAACCCCAAAAATTATCCTCTCCTCTTTTACGAACACAACTGCGGTAAGTGTCCCCTTAAGCATTTACCGGAACTGCGAGTTCATCAGTGCCCTCAGTTTTTAATTCTGAGCATCAGTTAAGATGTTAGAAAAACCCGCTCATTCATTCACTGAACGTACCCAAGCTAAACTTCAAAAATTGATTCCGTGCACACCGGGCCTTGTAATCACGTGTCGTCAGAAGCCACAAACTCGTAAAATTTCAATGCATTTTTTTTAAAAAAATTCTTTGAAATTTCTGGGTCTTTACATACATGCCCATTTGAATATCAGGGGTATTCACCTGTATGAAAATATAAATATTTATTATATACATTAGTGTATTTATTCTGAATTACTTTATCATGGATTAAATTATGAGGTTTAATGAATCCATTGTATATGATCAATGTGGCACACTAAAACATGTTATTAAAATGTTCATGAGGGTTTCACCCTGATGTTGCTCAATTGAAATGGGTAATGTTTATTATCATGATACTTCATGTTGGGATAATATTTTTCTTCATTACTTTTAGTAAAATTTTCAACCATGTTGGTTTAGGGGTTTAAATAATTCTTTTATGTCACTAATGTAGTGTTTTATGTTGTCCCCACACTTCCATGTTATGATAATCACCCTATAAAATTCCTCTATGTTCATGTTTCTCTTGTCCTCCCTTGATATGCCTTTTTCATAAAAATTATTATATTCTTAATTTTAATTTTTTTACTCCCTTAATAGGATTTATAGCTCAAAAGTTTCCTTTTTATGTCCTAATGTTAACAAATTAAATGATAAGTACGATGGAATGTCGTGGTCATGTAAAATAAATTTTTAATAAAGATGTATTATTTTATTTATGAAATTTCCCTGTAATGTTCCTATGACCTAATGAAACAATACATCATATTCATCTAGGATATATTAATTAAATTTATATTAATTAAAGCATGTTGAAATGTTTATAAATTAACAGGGTTGTCATAGTTGGTATCAAAGTATAGGTCTAGTTATTTTTGGAATTAGGATTAGAAAACCATAGTGAATGTGTAAGGGATAATTCTATGTTCAAGAAAATAACCCCCAAATTTGGGTGAGTTATAGAAAGTTTTTTATCAATAAAATACATCCATGTCTAGATATGAGCTAGTAGAAGTTGTTATGGCTCATATATATCTAGTGGTAAAACCTGAAAAAATTGCATTGATCTAGACTCAAATAGGAACTGGTACCCGACAAAGGGCCTTATAGCACTATTTTTTCTCCACTGTGGTGGGATTTATTTGTAAAATTCATAATATTAGTAAAAACATATATTAATATAATAAAAAAATCACATAAGAATATATGATAGGAAATAAATCATGGATAACTTAGAATGAATGCAAGAAATTCACAATCTATGGAAATTAATGTAATTTATAAGATATTTTATTTTTTCACTATATTCACCTTCATGTTTTTAAAAGTTTAAAATAAAAATCCATAATTTTAAATTTATTCAATCCAATGGAAGGTAGTTGGAGGACACATGCTAACAACCAATGTGAAGATCAATGTGATGACTGTTTTAATGAGATTCCCAATTCGAAGGTAGTGGGAATCGAAAACTTTTTCATGATAATAATTTTGTTTACTCATGTTTTGAATATAATCAAGAGTCAAGAGGATCTTATAACCCCCTATAAGGATGAAAAATTCACAATCAATATATTTATAAGATAAAGGCCTCCTGCATTCACTTGACCATTTGATCACCCAATCAATGAACAATGGATCATCTCCATTGAGAAGATCTCCTCCATCCTTCAGTGTTCTAGTTAATATAAGGTTATACTAGTTGCATATCATTAGGATGGTGAACTTGATAAATGGTGTACATTGATCAAGATTACTATTCTTTGAGAAGAGATTAAGGTGATAGGAATGAAGGATTTAAAAAAATCGATATATATTTTCCCCGCACCCTCCATATTATAATGGAATGATATTTAATTGCACTCATGAAAATAGGTGATAAATCTATTAGGGAATATGAGGAAAACTTCACCAGACATTCATGATAAACATCTTGTTTTTTCAATGAACTTTAATGAATGGTTGTCTGCTTCTTTGGTGGGATAAAATATATCCAATAGAATTCCCTAGAGATTCACAACGTTAACTTCTAGGAGACGATTGTTTGATGTGCCCTCAACGTTTAGATTGATATCAATGAATCTCAGGGGTATCAATGGGATATGAAGAAGAATGTGTAATTTAATTTTAGTGGTTCAATTGATAAATTCAATTGTGCTACAAGATTACATCATCTCACATTCCATAAGTGCAAATATATTCAACCAAGAAATTGCCTGAAGGGGTAAAGGAAAATGATTAGGAGAGGGAAGGAAGGGAAACAAGCTAGTGATTTTCGACAAGAATAACCCACTATTGAGATAGAGGAAAGGAATGTTTGGTTATATCCTCAAAGCATTTCTCCTTACTAAAACTGCAAATTACTAGGGTAGTTTCTGAACTAGTTTCCTATGCCATGGGTTTTCAGAGGTAACCAACAAACTCCAAGGTAACAAAGTTTTACTTTTTACATCACTACCACCAATGTAAATCCCAAAAATGAATTGGTGAAATGTGTGCTTGGTATTCATTCAAGAAAAGAGATCATACTTTTTTATTTTGTTTATACGCATTTTTTATATCCTGAATTTTTATATGAACAATCCAAGCATCACAACCGGGAATAGATGTAGATCTGTCGTTGAAAATGGTATATAGTGAAATTATTGCACCCCTTAAACATAACTCTATTGTGAGTGATTTTCTAATTTTTTACCAATGAATTTACTAGACTTCCTACTATAAGACATGTTGAATGATAGATTTATCTTATACCTAGGGTGTTTACAAAATCCACGAATCTGTATATAATGGATGTTGGGGAGCATCAGTTGTGAAAGAAAGAAATACATGAGAATATAAATAAATGGTTTGTACACCCAAGTGATTCTCCATGGGGTGCACCATACATATTCATCAAGAAAAAGGATGGGTCAATGTGCCAGTGAATTGATTATCTTGAGCTCAAAAAACAATGATAAATAAAAAATATAACATTCCAAGAAATGATGACTTCTTCCATAAGCTATGTGGAGAAAATATGAGTTTTTTAATATGTTTTCTGGGAAAAAATTAAAATCAATAAATGTTAAAATTTTAAAAAATACCCCTCAATGGCAGTATCAGAGATCCCGCCTTCCATCCCCCATGAAACCTTTGGCCCGGATTGATGACATGTCAATATGGGGATATATCTTTGCGCCTTTGGGTGAAGTGAAAGCAATCATCGCTAATGCCGTCTTTGTCCTCACAGAAATATTAATGGCGGGATCGTTGAGCTGGTATTGCCTCAACTCTCTATAAAAGGGCAGTCCCACCAAATACTCCTCACTTCATTTTTCCCTCATCTCTCCTTAATCCACTTATTTTCTCTATATAAATATTCCATTTCCGTGTGGTGGATTTGGTGGTTCAAACGAAGGTAGTTTTTTTAAAATCATAATTTAGAGGTATTTTTTATCTATTTTATTATTTTTATGTATTTAACTGAGTTATTTATAGTTTTAAATATATCATTTTTTATGTAGTATAGTTAGTTCTAAATGTTTGTATTATTAGGTTGTTTAATTAGTAATATATATCTTGGTATAATAATTTAATTACAATTGATTAATTATATATTATGTATATATTAAGTATAGAACATATATAGAATAACAGAAGATTGTGTATTGTGAATTTTTTTTATCATAATGATTATGTGGTTATCTATGAAATCAAATCCCTGTCTAGATATAAACAAGTGGATGTGGCTATAGTGTATAGGTACCTATGGGTTGAACCTGATAACACCTCATTAACATAGATTCGCACTAAAACAGGTGAAAAACAGTGGTCCTTGCTGTACTACTAGTTTTACTCTCTTGGGGGACACACTTAAGATTATCCATATTTTCTAAATAAATGACTTAAATACATTTGAAAATAAAAATAAAAGCACTATTTTATCAATGATAAAATGATAATTATGCTGTTATAGAATGAAATTTACAATGACAGAAGAATTAAAGAGAGAATGTTATTATTAGTAATTGAATTATTCTAATTCATTTTTTTAATGATGTTTTTTATTATTTAGTATTCATAGATATATATAGTATAGAAGGAATAACTATTATTAGTATTGATTAATTAAATATTAATTAATGAAGACTTATTATTAAAAGTGAATATATATGACTGGTTAATTATACTTAACAAATGAATATAATATGATTAATAATTAATTAAAAAAATTATGAAATAACACACTAATTATTTAGTAGTGAATAATGAATGATTGATTAGTTACAAAATATACTTAGATAATGATTTTATAAAATGAAAATTTTGATTATATAAAATGTATTTAAGATGAAAATGATTTAAAATTTTAGTATCCTAATGATTATATAGTATATAAAAAAATTTATTATTAGTAATGATTAATTATAGAATAATTAATAAATAACATTGTATTAAAAATGAATTCATATAATGATTTTCTAACAATACTTGTGATCATACAAAGTGAAATGAAGAATAACAGAAGCATTAAATAACACAATAATTCTTTATGATATACAATATATTTGTTGAAATATTTCAATAGAATGAGTTTTGGATGAGGTGAGTCTCACTTCATACATGAGGTAAAATTCAGCTTATTTTTAATTTTTATATTAATAACATCTTTGAATGATATGTACCTAACTTTTTAACATTCAAAAGTTTTTGTCTTTATAATTACATATATGATGACATGTAATATATTTAATTTGAAGTTCGAAATATTATGAGTTATTAAAATTGATGTACAAATCTTTCAATGATTTTATTAAGATATCGATAAAAAATAAGTTGGTTTTTACCTCATCTGAAGTGAGACTCATATCATCCAAAACAGAATATATTAAAAATTTTAAATGAATTTATTGTATTTTATAAAGTATTCATGTGTTATCTATTTTGTATTTTATTCTTAATTTATCTTTTTTAGATCAGAATTTTCATTTTATCAAGGATAAACAAACTAATTTGTTGTTTCCCCATCTTTTTACCTCAGTTTGCAAAATGTTATGGGAATTATATTCATATAAAATTTATATAATGAATCATTACTATTATATTTTAGCGTATAAAAAGGATTCCTAAAATTAAATTCTAATAAATATTATAGGGTAAACCATCAGTGTTAATATTTGTTACATTATCATAATTTTTATGAAAGAATCATTATTGACATTGCGAGTCAAGTGTTCCTACGTGTATTGTTCTGTGGAGGTTAGTCAAATTGAGAAAGACTATTTTTATAGTACAAAACCAATAATAGTGGTTAGTATAGTTGATTGTGTAACCCTATGAAACCTTCATGAGATAATATGTGGTTCCTTAAATCTAGGACCCGATCAAGAGATTATGTTTATAATCTATAGAAATTTGAAACTCCCAGTAGCACTTTTGTATCTAGATTGTCAATTATTTGCTAATGTGAAATGGTTCCATGAAATTAATTTATTTTCTAAACAGTTAGATGTTACCATTATAGAGTTATATGATGATGTTTCTACTATACTACGACAATTTCTAGTTGTATGAATATGTATAATTTTAAGAGTGGTTGAAGAAAATCCATCCCCTGAAATTTATCCCATTCCAAATGATTAAGAAGAGGAAAAACTAGATAATCTCCTAGATATACATGTCAATTCAACTTTTTATAAAGAGTTTTGTAATGGAAGATCATATGATGACGATAGTACTGAGGAGGAGGGACCATCTGATGTTATGGTGTAGGTATCGAGAAATTTATTAGTTTTACAACTTCCTCAACCAATATTAAATCATCCACCAATCATTGAATCTTTGTTAGAAGCAATAAAACGTATGTCTGAATTTGACAATAATTTCCTGACATCAGAAACGGAGTATCTCAGAGATGTACTAGAGAGGTTTAGTGAACCGGACAAAACCTTATATATTCGAAGGAAGTTCCCTAGTAATGACACATTTAAAATAATTATCAATAGATTTCATATTTAGAGGAACTACATTTATATATTTCACAAATTATTCAATAGTAAATATTCCATACAGTGTGAGATGTATTGGGATGATTATGTTTTTCACTTGTGGGAATTTCATGATATTGCATTTGGAGGTTGGAGAATCTCGAGGATTGAGGTATCTCATACATGTGTTCATCCATGATTGACTCTTGATCATACCTCATTGGATGAATATTTTTCTTCATCCATTATTTTTTAGATGATTAGGACATGCCAAGATGTTCGGCTAAAACTTTTTCATGAGATGATAAAATAGACATTTAGTAATAAGATATCCTATAATAAGGCATAGATGGTGAAACAGAAGGCAATTGTGAAGGACTATGATGATTGGGAAGACTCATATCATGTGTTTCCACAATTTATATCCATATAGAGGAATCAAAACCAAGTTGTATCCCATCATCCTACAAACAAACATGTGTCTCATGATAACATACATTATCCATCTCGTATTCAATTTCATCAGTTGTTCCGGTCATTCATCCATTGTATCCCTACGTTTAATTTCTGCAAACAGTTCATTCATATTGACAGAACATTTCAATACCAAAAATACATAGGTGTATTGTTGATTATGGCCACCAACGATAGAAACTGTTCACCTATTCCTCTTTCCTTTTACATTTTAGAGAATGAAAACTATGAATCGTGGATTTGGTTTTTGGCATGTATCATAAACCATTTCACCAACATTTTGGGTTTTTGTTTGATATCTATTTTCCATAGGGAAATTAATGAGGAAATCAATGTGGATCATGATTCATGCAGATATCCAAATCCACATCAATTGTTCTGCATTAGGCACATTTCTAGCTACGTGTATAAAAATTCTATAATGATCCAATGAAGAAGGAAATCACGAGTCCTGGCACACATTGTAACTGTTATTTTTTATTATTTTAATGTAAATATAAAATAAAATTATGTGAAATATCATTTATTATAAGTAGGATATGAGTCGGATCAATGGATTTTTGAAGTATGTTTTGAAAAAATATGTCAAGAGATTGAAGAAGATTGTAATTATATAATGCATATTCTAAAAGAAAAATGTACATTATCATATGATGAGGGAATAGTTATAGAAACATAACCGAAAACACTGTGGAGTAAATCAATGGTGTCTTTAATGGGATTCAGAAGCAACTTATAACTACCCTAGATTAGGAGGTGCTATAAAGATGCATGAAGTACTTTGTTGATAGACAAAACTACCATCAGGTGAATTACATCAGGGTCTAAGGTATGGATGTCACCTTCAACAAGAGATAGATAAGATTATTTGAGAATATTTTGGTTACCTTGTATTCTTTTTTTTGATGAGAATAATCTCGATTTTATGTTCAGGAGAATTTGGACCCTATCACAAATCACATCAGTCAAAAAATGCTGGTATTAATAGAAATGAGGAAATGTAAATGTGGAAACTCTCGAGAATTTAGGTTTCCAGGAAAAAAATTCCATCACAGCATGTGCCTCTATGAACATATCGTGGGAATAATATGTTTATCCAATGTACTAGATAGACACCATTTCTATCTCTTATGCTACACTATGGATGCCTATTGTGGTGTTTTTTTTGTTTCCCATTTCCTAGAGGCTAGCTGATAGTGATACCTGACATCAATTGGTTGCATCCTCATGGGTGACTGATGTCCAGTGGGATGCGTAATGAGATTGACAATCCTCAAGAATAAGGTCATTGGTTGATATGAACCATATGTCATCAATAAGGTCATAAACAGAATTGATCTCATAATATTATTGGGCTGAGTTCACACTCACTTCAACAATGATGGGTTGTCTTCATTTTGATATTTTCATAGTTTAAATTATATTTTGTTATATTTATTCTCAGTTCTCTAAACACCAAAAAACAAAATAAGAATAGATAACACAAAAAAATATTTCATAAATCCTAATAACAAAATTCTAAACACTGATCCTTAAAACCTAAACCCTATCCTAGTATTCATAAACATAAACTATAAAACAATACAACATTCCCTAAAACCAAGACCAAAAAATTAATATCCGAAACCCTAATATCTAAATCCTATATACTAAATGATTAATTGTAAACCCAAAAATATCTTTCCATTTCCATGGGTTTTGATAACATTATGTGTCTAATATTTTAATAAAAATTTATATAATGAAATAAAAGTATCATAATGATTAGAATAAGTTATTAAAGATCGATAATTAGATAAATTTCTAAAACATCATAATTTCTTACCATGGTTTACCTTAATCCAATCCATAATTATTTAATCATAATAATCCTCCAGTATATGTCTAACCTTAATCAAGACCCAAAAACAAAGAATTAAGTCCTCTACGGTTTTTAAAATTAGTATACCATTTATCTAAAAATGTATATCCAAGTGACACATAACTAATATCTAAATACCCTTTTAATCAAAAATCCTTAATAAAAACATGAATTATTTCATGAATTGACATTCCACTTATTCCATAAATAGAACCTCATATTATAGAAATTTTTTCATAAATTTTTAAAAAATAAAATCCCTCATGAATTACTTTTTCAAAAATACTTTATCTACTTTATTGTCCACAAATACCATCCCATAAATATCATTTATCAATTTTCAAAACTTTAGGCACTTATTTAGGGCCATCTTCCTCAAATCATGTGTTCTAAAAGCATTTAATTTTATTACTAAATAACATTTCTTGGCCACTGGTTCTATTCAACATATTCTCTCAAATCCAATATGAAATATTTTTACTAAATCAAATTTCATTTGGTAAAAATAACTTCATAAATTTTTTTAATAAACATGCCATGAATTGCATTCTACAAGTCTTAACATTATGTGTTCCACAGAATTATATTTACATTTTACACTTATGAAAGATATCATTATTTTATATGTAGATGGATGATACCATCCTACTCACACAACAATATACGCATATTTCTCAGGTCGTGTAAGAGGGTGGTACAGATCGATCTATCAGAGTGCGTCAAACACACCATTTTCCCCACTACGAGACTTCACATGACATTATACCAAACATTCGCCATTCTTGCATCTATGTAATTTCCATATCAGATATCACATTTTTTGATCATCAACTTCTTGTTTCCCTTGTTGAGAGGTGGAGACTAGAGACACACTCATTCCACCTACCTAAGGTAGAGATGTCCATCACCCTCTAGGATGTGGTCATGCTTGTCAATCTTCCTATCTTGGGGATACCCGTTTTTAGATGGACTCATGCTTCTAGGCCATACCATGGTCGATGCTTGTTAGGTGTTGAAATTTTTTCTAGCTGTAGGGTTGTAGATGGAGTGTCCATATCTATGCCTTGGTTAGAGCCTCACATTCCAAATTTACCCAATGACGCTAATGATCATACTATCTTATGTTATGCCCATTAATATATATTATGGCTCATTGGAGGGACTATGTGTACTTATCACTCAATGATGCATGTGCACATGATATATTTACCCCTGCTATATGACTTTGATATGGCCAACACATACATTTCAGGATCTGCCTACTTGTCTTACACGTACATAGCATTAAGCAGGCTATCCCATAGGGACCACATAGTTCATGGGGGATGCATCATCCTAATTTACATGTGGGCATGAGAGCACATCCTTGCATTCCACCCTAAGCTTGGTGGCCTACCGATCAAGATGTACATCATGCATTATGATCCACAAAGACACTTGTATAATCTGTCATTTCTATTGGTTTCTAATGCTACTAAGAGTTTTTGAATTTAATTTCTCATTATTTTTCACTATTTATGATTTATTTTACATGTGTTTTTGGTGAAAAAATTTAAACATGTGTTTGAGATACCATTAGGGCATATATCATCCCAATTTTGATAGTATCTTACCTTCCTAGGTTTGTTTATAAAATATATCATTGTCAAACAATTTCAATAATAGCAACAATTTTGGTTTTTAGTTAGGAGTTTTTTTTTGACAATGTCAAATGTAATTTCAGATTTCATGGCTTCCATAGTAGAGCATTATGGACAAGTTATAAGAATCATGCACTATTGGGATTGATGAATCTATGGATGTAGTGCACCTCATTCACTTCTATATTATTCAGTGGAAGTGGCCTGATAGAGTCATGCACTCGTTTTTTTTGTGATTAGCTGATTCTATTACTACCAAGACAGACATAGTGGCTTAATGAGATACAGCTGAAAAAGAGGCAGGATGGGGATTGGGAATGAGTACATGCCCACTTTCTCGACTGCTATTGCCGACGTTTAGAGATGCATATTCAGGGTGTACCTACAAATTGATTCATTCTTTCAGAGCAGGTTGAGTATGTTCCATGGTATATAACTAAGTCTGTACTATATCCTAACTAACATGGTAGGGAGATGTATATGATGAAATGTAAATAAATTTACATTAAATTTTTTATTGAACAATTTTCTAATTCATTTTTAATCTCTTTATGTGGTAGTCACACAGATCTGTTTGTTTGCCTAAGTGATGAAGAGGAGGAGGGGGTGTTTAGCTGGGCAGCCATTCATGATGCATCATTGGAGAATAGAGAATCTTTTTTTTTTGCACTTTATGATTGCATATTCAATGGTTAATCCTATAGAGATGAGGTTCCTCCCATAGAGGAACATCCTTCTGAAACATCTACTGTTGAGGTTCCCTGTCAATGGCTATGTAGAAATCATTGTGCTACTCGTGAGGCTATACCAGTTTCACAGGCAGAGGTCAACCCTTTAGTAGTATCGCCTCATCTGATTCAGGATGTGCCTCAGGTTCCATGATATCTATCATTCATGAAAGGATATCTTTAGTTCTCTCCATATTAGGGTCTAGATCCATTATATCCTTGGGTCCCAGATCATTCCTAGCATTGGGTTCCTGATCCATCGTAGCCTTTGTGTCTATATCCATCGTATATATCTCCATCATAGGCCTAGTTACACACTACGATGATGGAAGGTCCTTCTACCACACTAGTATGAGAAGGATCAGGAGGGTCGTAAGAGATGCAGTTAAGAGCTCCTCCAACTAACACATAGATGTAGGATGTGACATTCGATGTTCTAGTGTCTGATGATCATCCCTCTCAAGGTCATCAGACTGCATTGCGAACTCAACATGGATGTCCGATTTGCATACCACCATGTGGGTCAGAATGTCCTCACCATAAACATGGAAATTGATTTTACATGTTCATTAATATGTTTTATGTCTACTAAAATGAATACAGTATTATTACTAACATCACTTCTTATATGTTTATCTTTTATTTTAGTTTTCATTGGTATTTTAGGCATATGTGGTATTTAACAATGTTCAAAGGCGACTATATGAAACATAGTAGTAATTATTAAATTTCATGTAGATAATTTTAAAAGTATATAAAATATATATTATAAAAACAATGTAAATAAAATTAGAAATATATTCTAATTATCTATAATGGTGTTGAAAATAAAGACTTTTATAAATAAAATAAATAAAATAAATGTAAAGGAACCTAAGAAATGTAACTTGGAAGTGTGAGTGAAAAAGAATGAATGTTGAGAAGGATCATAAACCATCTACATGACGTTGAAATCTTATAAAATATATAATATATAAACCAAATAAATAAAAAATTAAAATTAAACAATTTTTTATATGTTTAATAAATATTTAAAATTGCATCCATATCTGTCATATGGATTATATTTTATAGTATAGGAAAGACACGTACTTGAAACATTTAATGTTTCAAGAAGGTGGATTGTAAGGATTATTAATTTTTTTCATCAAAAAAAATGAATAAAGTGTTTTTATTTTTTAACTACATGTTATATGTTTAATCAATTCTTTAAATTTCATTCATCTCAGTCTTATAATTTATATTTTATGGGCTAGCCAAGTCACGTATCAGAAACATTTTCATGTTTCAAGTAGGTGGATTAAAAATCATATAAATTATTTTTCATCAACAATTTTTTTAATATTATATTTATTTTTGATTACTTGTAATTTGATTAAACAATGTTTCAAATTTGATTAATATCGGTCTTATTGTTTATATATTATACGCTAGAAAAGTCACATACTTGAAACATTTTAAACATTCATGAAGGTGGATTAGTAAGCTTAAAAATTATTTTTCATCAACATTATTAAGAAAATCATTTTACTTTCGACTACTTTTTAAATTTTTAATCAATGTTTTAAATTTCATTTATATTTTTCTCAAAGTTTATATTTTATAAGCTAAAAAAGTCACGTACTTGAAACATTTTTATGTTTGAAGTACGTGAATTAGAAAGATTATAAATTATTTTTCATAAACATTTTTTAGGAAAATATTTTTATTTTCGACTACCTAAGAAATATTTAACCAGTGTTTAATATTTCATTCATAAGTTTTATGGTTTATATTTTATATGTTAGAAATGTCACGGAATTGAATAAAAGATAAATTATGTTGAATCATTCTGTTTTATATATATATATATATAAGCCTAAATATATTTTAATAATAAATTAAAATTTTAATTATAAAAAAAAATAAAACTGAAACAAATTAAAATATTAGGGAAAATACGGCATTAGAAATTACACCTTTAATCCATATTTTAAAAAAACTAAACCTATGTTGTTTAATTTTTTTTAGAAAATGTTGATCACAATACTAAATTGACTACTTGTTCACAATGGGGTGCACCAGTCCTCTTCATCAAGAATGATGGGTCAATGTTCCATTTCATTGATTATCATGAACTCAAAAAATCATGATAAAGAAAAAGTATATTTTTTCCATAAATTGATGACTTTTTTGATCAGATAAATGGGGCACAATACTTTTCCATGGCAGATATGAGGGTGGGATATTACTATGCCAATTTGAAGGTGGATAACCCCAAGAAATACTTTCAAACAAGGTGTGGGTAGTATAAATTCATAGTAATTCCTTTAGGACTAACTAGTCCCTTAGTAATCATAATAGACATGATGAAATGAATCATTATATATAATAATGAAAATTTTATGGTAGTATTTATAGATGATATTATAATATAATACAAAACCAAGGTTTATCATGAGGAGAATAGAAGAACAATACTAGAGACCATGCGAAAGTAGAATCCTAATGATAAGTAAGGTAAGCATTAGTTCTTGTTGAAGGATGTCTCATTTTTGAGTCATATCATCACATGAAATTGGATATCTATAGATACCTCTAAAACAAAAGCAATTGTGGGATTTTCATGTCCAACCTCTATGCTGGAAATCTGTATATTCCTGTGGTTAACTGGATATTATCGCCGATTTTTTAGAAATTTATCATGATTTTAAATCCCTCGTACTAAGCGAACTATTATGGGTGTCAAGTTATCTTGGTATGATGAATGTGATGAAATAATTATAGAGATTATGATGAGGCATATCATTGCCCCAATTGTCACACTACCCACATGTTGGGAGATTTTTGTTATCTCTTATGATGCTTCAACAACACGGATGGGTTGTGTGTTCATTCTGATTGATAAATTAATTTCCTAAGCCTCAAGTTAGTGGAAAATTCAGGACAAAAACAGTCCCATGAATGATCTTAAGTTGAAAGAAAAGATTATAACATTAAGAATATGGAACAATTATCTCTATGGTGAAAGTTTGAAATATATATGGATAAAAAAAGCCTCGAATATATATTCACATGAAAAGATATGAACATGACCCAACGAGTATGGTTATTGCTCATCAAGTATTATTACTCCCCAATCCATTGCCACACTGGGAAAGCGAACAAGGTGGTAGATTCTCCAGTTAGAAAGGAACCAGTGATTCTATTAATGAGGAGAATTGAAAAGGTTTCAATCTAATTATATTTATTAAAGATAGATATGTGAATAATACAAAAGGGGACATCATCAATATTTTCACAAATTACAGAACAACTTTCACTTTTGGAATGGTAAAATGATGCTAAAAAGATGATATGGAATTCAGAAGAACGTGAAATATATACAAAATATTAATCCTCAGAGATAAAAGTTAATGAAGAAGGAATTGTGAGATTTGGGTAAAGACTATGTGTTCTATAAAATCTGGAGTTAATGAACAATCATTTGGATGATGCACATAATTCAAATTTCTCTATTGACTGAGGAAACAAAAAGTGGAATCGGGAACACTTAGAGAATTATTTGTTGGATATCATGAAGAATGAGATAGTTGAATTTAAATCAATGATCCCAGTATGTTATAAAGTGATAGAATATAGGATGAAGTCTAAGGGGGTGATGCAACTATTACCCATACAAGTATGGAAAAGGGAAAAAATCACCATGAAGTTTTTCACATGTCTACTAAAGCAATTCAAAGGAAACAATACAATCGTGGTTATTATGGATTATCTTACAAAGAATATGCACTTAATTTAAATTTGAGATGATTTCTCACATGATCATCTGGGATGGATATGCATAAAAAATGTTGTAATGTTGCATGTTGTACCACTATCAATTATATCCAATCGAGATATAAGATTCACCTCTACTTTCTGGAAGTTTCTTTGATACACTCCGAACACTGAGTTTAAGTTCAACATGGATTATCACCCTCAAACTAATTTCCAATCTGAATGGGCTATCCAGATAGTAGAGTACATATTGAGAGTGTGCTCAATGGATTTCATCATTGGATGTGACCAACATCTTCCATTGGTGGAGATCTCTAACAACAATAATTAACACTCAAGTATCCAAATGGATCCCAATGAAGACATTTATAGGAAAAGGTGTAGAACACAAGAATTTTTCCATGAAGTTATGTAATAATAACTTATAGGATTGGAAATTTTTGAATAAATGGGTGTTAATGTTAAGACTATAATGTAGCACATCTAATCCAATCAGATCTGAAAAAAGAGCTATTATGGAAACTGTTGATGAGACCTAGAGTTTGATATTGAATATATGGTGTTTATCCACATATATCCAATGAATGTAATGATGAGATTTGGGAAAATGTTAAAGCGTAGTCCAAGGTAAATTAACCCTTTTGAGATCCTTGATCGCATCAAAGTACTATCCAATAAACTAAAACTCCCACCGAATATGTCTCAAGTACATGATGTGTTTCATGTATCGCTCTTAATAAAGTACATAATAGACCCATCACATGTACTCAATCATGAGGTGGTATGATTGGATAATGACCTTTCTTGTAAAGGGATGCCAGTGAAGATCGTTGATTGTATGGACAATGTTTTGGAAATAAGACAATTCCCCTCATCAATGTATTGTGGAGAAACCACAATTATGAAGAGGAAACGTGGAAACTAGATGAATTGATGTAGTAGAGTTACTGAAATATAGTTTTATGTTGGAAAAGGTAATTTCAATAGTGAAATTTCTTAAGGGGGGAAGGTTGTAATGTCCCGATCTTTTGTAAATAAAATTTCATTTATTTTAATTAAATGTCTCATTGATATAAAACACACATGCGAATTTTTTAATTAGTCTTTATATATTATTAGGATTAATTTAAAATTATGTATCATTTCCATTGATAATATAGACATTATAATGTGATCACCCAAATAATATTAGTATATGGTCTTAACAAATAATTTTGACACAGAAAAATAAGATAATGGCCTCATATAGTAGACAATGGCCAAAAAATCTCATTTTTCATAACTCATCGAGGATGTATCGTCACTATGCTTCACTCTTGACCAACCCCAAGACAATATTAAACACATTACGTTGGAATGAAATCACTTACCTGAGATTTTCATGTTAATAGATATTACTAACCCTGAAATGTTGTCCAAGCAGCAAAAGAATCGATAATAATTTTAAACCATACCCTTAGTTCTTATGCGGGTGTTATAAGGTGTTATGAAATAAGGTATTTTTTACTTATTGTGTAATTCCTTTTTATATATAAAATTCTTCTTCCACAAATTCATTTATTAGAATAAACATTAGTTAATAAATGACGATTTTGTAAAATTTATTTTTAGGCTAAAAATGGTACTTTTGAGAAATATATACATATGGTTTTTATTAATAAATTTATAAAAAAAATTCTTATAAATTATTATTATATCAATTACTTCTCTATAAATTATTAGTAAATCAGTTTGATAGGTGTTATAGTTTTATAAGATAAAATAGAAATGTATTTTTTTTAATTAATGAATTTATTTTAAATATTTAATGAGTTTTTGAAAAAATTAATTTTTGAATAAAAATTATTATCAAATTGATTTTATTAATAATAAATGACTATAATTTTTTTGATGTTAAGTGTAATTTATATTTAGGATTAAAAACTATTTTGTTAAAACCCAAAAATTTTCAATAAATCTATGTTCTTGTTGTAAAAGTTAGAATTAACAAATAAAGTAAATTATTTAATTAAAAATAATACAATATAGTGAATTTGGATTTTGAAATTATCCAATGGTTAATTTTTTATAATTTTATGAGAGAATCGAATTTCTTGGGAAAAAATTAATAATATATAATTTTATCGTGTGTTTAATCACATCATAGTGACCCAATAGTTATGTAATAAATACTATAAAATGGATCATAGAACAATTCTATGTTTTATCATTAAAATAAGGTGATTTTATATTTATTTTATAAAATTTATAATTCCATACTCAATCCTCCAAATTGTAAAATATATTTTTGAATTTTAAATTCATTTCCTTGAGTTTGTGTCTCACCTATACAAAATAAAGGCTAATATTTTAATTATTCATACCATGGACTTATAATATAATTTTTCCACTCACACTTGATATAAACCATATGAATAATCCATTGTTTGTATTTAGGTTTTGATGATTTTAGTGTGTAGTTTCCAAAACCTAAATAATAAAGAATTTTCCCTCCGATACTATATAAACCAATCCATGAAACCATTCCTCTTCACTAAAACTCCTTAAATCACATCCCCACTCTGTTATCCACTACCTATAGTCCTCCCATGTAACCACTAATCTCCTATGAGGTCTCTCTCAATCCATTTGTATCTGACATCCATGTAAGGGATCCTCACTTTCCTTCCTTTGTCATTTTCATCCATGTTTCCTTATAATGTTATACACTGATATTTTTCAGTAAAAAAATGGGATATGTTTCCAAACCTCACCCACACATCCATTATTATGTTTTAATATTGTGATACCCTTTTCACTCTCATTAATCCCACCCATTAACACATGTTACCTTGTCGAAATTCCATAAGTGATTTCTTGCTCCTCATTTCCATTGAATCATTTCATTTATATTATGAATCTAATATTTCATTTCAAATGTTGGGATATTATGCCCCATGATCCCTATACCACCCATTTAATTTATGAATGATTATATATCCATCACTCTCAAAAAACAATTTTATTAATTCCAATGTGTTTTTATCATGCTACATGAATGGAAACACGATTTTCCATTCCAAAAAATCGGTGTCTAGTGAATATAATTCCCTTTTCTAAATCAATGGTATTCAACTATATATATAAATTCTTATTGATTATATACATTTATGTATGTATTAAAGATTAATTTATCGTGGAAAAATTATGATGTTAAATTAATCCATGTTATATGAAATATGAAGCTCACTTAAGCATGAGATTAAAATGGTAATGAAAGTTGTGCCCTGATAGCGCTTCAATGTATTTTGGTAATGTCTAGTATATTGATATTTATTATTGGGACATGGGATTACCTGATTTCATTTCGGACATTTTCCACCATTTTATGAAATTGTTTTACGTCATTCTTTAATGTTAATGATGCAATGATTTATTTTGTTTCCACATTTCCATGTTATGGTAATCATGCTATATCATTAAATTTTGTTCATGTTTCTCATTTTCTCAAATAATATGATTATTTTCAGACATGTATTGAATTATTCATGTTATGCCTTTTTAATCCCTTAGTAGGCTTAATATCTCACTCTTTTCTTATGTATGTCCTTATATTATCCCATGCAATGTTAAGAACGAAGGAATGTTGTTGTAATGTAAAAGAAGTTTTAAATAATTATGTTGTATTTTATGCCTTATGTTTTAATGTAATGTTAATAATCCCCAAAAAAACTATACCTTTAAATATTATGGGTTATATTAAGTGAATTTTAATGTAATAAAGTATATTTAAATGTATAATATGATCCTGGGTTATCGTACATACCATTCCCAAAATTAGATTTATTCAAGTGGAATGAAATAAGTATTTATCCACTTATAATGGATCCTCTACTATTATAACATATAAATACTTACATAGCCCTCTAAACAATATGTGATGTGCATGTCCCAAATAACATGAATTAAATAGTGAATGTAATAAATATATAGGGGAATTTTAATAATTCTAATGACATAAAAAATTATTGGCTCTAATGCCAATAATATCATAAATTATTAACCTAGTAATACTTTCTTACATAATCAATGACATGGTACCCTAGTCACCCTACCTATAAAATTATCTATGAATAATATCATAAAAATCCATATCCTTATGTATATAATCTGTGATTGAATCAATATGGTTTCTTTATGGAAGTATACCAAATACCTCATTTGCATGATCCAAACATTTCAAAACCATGATCCACATTCCTTCCTCTGTACATCTGTGTGCCAGTCCAAATTTGGATCCCTAAGAAAATAATACCCATGTCCATAGGTTCTAAATATTATGTTTATGAAATATTATAATATCCCTTCTAGATCATCACAACCAGTTTTCACTAAAAACGTGAACAAACATTAACTAACATTATTATAAACAAACTTGTATTTACCAAATTACTATAGTTGGAACCCTACGATTTTTTTTCACATTATTTACATGGATAAAACCCCTCAGAACAAGATCACTCTCATTAATTCTTGATAATTAAATGAGTGTGTCATAACTTCAAGGATCATGTGTGACCATGTTAGTTAGGAATTATTTCCCAAACCCAAAACCATATTTAGTATAATTCATATAAATTGTGTATTCACAAAAAAAAAATTGGTTTTTTTATATAATATCACATAGAAGTTGTATTCTTAATGAAATTAAACTATTTAAATGGATCAATTTCTTAGAATTTTCTAATCCATTCATGTAGTTATACCATCAATTCAACTGATAAGAGATTCAATAATTAAACAAATAAGGTCAAAATGATGTTCAGAATTATTTTCTATATGTATAGATGAGTTATTGACATATATAAGTTATTTTTAATTATATAGATCGGAATGATTTTTTTTGTTTTGCAAATCATCCCATTAGATATTATTAATAATTTTTTAAATATCTATATTTTTTAGTAAAATTTTAAGTCTATAATCACATAATTCTCTTCTATGTATTCTTTATAATCTGAGTTCTTCTTTAGATATAGTCCCTCAATGAATTTTTTTAAATAGAGTGTATTGGTGATTGTATATGTTTATTGGTTGTCATAATTATCTATTTTTTTAAATATCCCATTCCAACATCCTCTTTATTTGAACACTTTATAGAAGATTTAATCAATATGAATTTATCTATTATCATCTAATAAAAATATTTTTTTCTAATATTAGAATAATTCATCTTCTCTGTTAGAGTAACTAATGATGGTTATATATCGTCTATTTATTATTGTTGATCGCGTTTTTTCTCCACATGATGAATAACATCAATAATTATTTTCTTAGTATGTTTCTCTTCCTACAACAGCCAATTTAACACTGACTCAGAAAATGATACTCATGAATATATTTTTTGTGGCATATAGATTATTTTTAGTTCTTTGCAATAGAACATCAACTCTTAGTGGAAGAAAAAAATGTTATAATTCATGATGTTTCTATTATAATTAATTAATAAAATGTGCTAATAAATTATACAAACATACAAAGATGATATTTAATATAACTAAATTCTATAAATTAAATCAAATAACTCTCACAGTTATATCTATTGTAGTCAAAGACACCGACTCTAGCATGCTCTCTAATATTATTAAAAAATTTACCCATGTTCATCTAATAAAATATAATATCTCTTATAGTCACCAATACATCACAATTTCCAAATTATGACTATACCATATGAGATTGTTTATTTTTCATGTAGTATGCATTAAGTACCAGAGACACACTATCTAGGATTTCTTTTTCCAGTGCTCAATTAAATAAATCTATCAATACTATTAAAATAAATGTGAAATAAAATATAATTTTTTTTTAAGTTGTTTCAGATCATTATAGAGTATAGATCCTTTAATCATAATCAATTTCACAAACCATTATAAATTAAGTAAAATTATATTATTTTTAGTAGTAATATTGTTGAAAAAATTCAGACATATTATAATTTTGTTAAATTCTCTGATTTCTCCTTCACATTTTAGTCATTGTATTAATAAGAAAAATAAAAAATTATCAAAAACTAATAATATTATGGAATCAGTAATGGATTAATTAATTATATAATAATAAATTAATGTCACTTATCATGTATTTTTAAAATATTCTTTTATATACGATTATTAATTGAACACAAGTAAATTAAAATTATGGTTTGAATACAAATCATGAAAACAAATGATATGAAAAATTCAAGAAAAAGTAATAATGAAAAAACATCAAATTTAAATTTATCAATGAATTTTTGGTCATTTAATTGGATTAATAATTTAATGAATCTTGTTAGTTTATTTCTGGGAATATATTCAAGATATTATGAAAATGACCATGTTTAATGAATTGGTCACCTATCATACAAATGTATAGATAATGTTATTATTCAATAATTGAAATTACCTAAAAATATGTGTCGAATTTCTAATAACAAGGCAAAAATTTGGGATTATCATTACAGCATAGAACAATTTCTATTGTTTGACTTGTGACAAGTAGGAATAAAAAATAGTTAATTTGACCTGGTATTTACCTAGAATGAATAAAAGTGTGTTTTTATTAATTAAAAAGTAAAAATATGTTTTTAAAATGACAGAATATTGTTAAAATGAAATCATATTTTCTTAAATTAATAGTTCAATGCTTTTTTATTTATTTTTCACATGTATGAATTGATGGCATGTCAATTTGACATGTGTTGTGTAATGAATACACTACTAGATTTTTGAGTTTCTGCGCCTGTGGAAATGGGCGACCGCCATTGGTGGTCGCTATTAAAAGCATTAGCGACTGCCAATGGCGGTCACTAATCTGGAACAAAAAAACCGCAAGATTTTTCCCGCCCCGTTCATCTTCCTTGTCATTTTTCCCCGCTACCGCTGCAAATTTGGTGGCGTCGCGTCGATGCCCCCGCCGCCACCCCCCACCTCATTCCGGTCACCCTCGATGTTACGTGTGTCACCCTCCGCTGCCCCCTCTACCATCGCAGCGTCCGCCTATCACCCCGCCACCGCCCCCTCCTATCACCCCACCGCCGCCCCCGCCTATCACTCCCTCCGGCCGCCGCATGTCCGCCATTGATGGCCACCGAAGGTCACCCGAGGCCCCCACATGCCTTCTGCGTTTCTCCGGTACCGTTTCTGCATTTCTGCGTTTTTGTTTTTACATGAGCTACACGGAGCAACAGCGACCGCTTTTGGCGGTCGCTAAAGGCCCTTATTTTAGTAGTGATAATAATATACAAGTTTTATTATATTTAAAATTCATTAAAAAAAGGAATCCAATGGTAAATAAAAAATAGATGTTTTTTGATAAAAAATGTGAATATGAAAATAATTTAATTTTTAAAATATTTGAGTAGCCCACATTCCAATCAAACATGCAGTTTTCATAGAACGAATAAAAATGTGTTTTTTTGATTTAATGGTTATAAATATTTTTTAAAAACTCAATAACTATAAAGAAATGTATTTTTTTGTAAAATATTAGGATAACTACCACTAATTTATTTTCATCATTTAGGACTGGACCACAAGTATATCCAACATGTTGTATATTCATAATGACTAAAAATAAAATTTTATTTGATTTATATATTTAAAAATTCCTATCATAGGGTCAAAACCTTGATACCATCTTTATATTGTTTTTAAATAAAATGAAAACATAAGATGTATGGTTTTTTACATATAAGAAAATACCGCACAAAAGTATGGCATGTGGTGTGTTTGAAATTACAAAAAAGTTTTGTTTTATTAACATAAATGTAAAAAATGAATGTCGAAGGGTCAAAAAATAGAAAAAGAAATTATATTTTTGTTAAATTATTTGAGAATTACCATTTTTTAATTTTTAACTTGCTTTAATAGAACTAACACCAATTTGGAAAGTAGCTTTCTCGAAATGAACAAATGCAGCATTTTATTTATTTTATAGTTAAAAACATGTAGAAATGGGTTAAATTATAGAAGAAAGCTCAAATTTTCTTTAAATATCAATAAATAAAATTTTGACGAATCAAAAACTTGTAATAGTAGAGATCACTTCAATCTATCATGCAGTGTGATCTGGATAACATAAACAATGTATTTATTATACCTAAATGTCATTAAAATCTTGTGCCAATGAGTTATGATCTAACACATTATCAGAATTTTGGAAAACATTTCTTGTCTTATAGATGTTCCATTTGTTATTATACATAAAATAATATTGGTCCTTCATTTTATAATGATTTAATGATAATAAATGATCAATTTTTATGTTTTAAAAAATTTTCATTAAGAACAATTTATATATACTTATAATGATTTATACTTTTATTTCATTTATTTCAACATTTTACATCTAATAATATGATATTATATATGGGTTATGTTAATTGTTTTAGACATATCATATATACATGTTTCTATATATAATGTTATTTCTTCTCTATCATTGAATTTCCGTTCTTTTCTGAATATTGTTTCCAATATCTAATTATACTTCATATTCAACAATAACATCTTGATTCATTCACACTTCATAATCAACCATTTTTATTATTATTAACTTTTTTTCTTTTGTATTTTGGATTTTTAGGTTAATTTTTTATTCTTTTATCTTTATTTCATCCTTTATTTCTAAATATTCAAGTTTCCTTTATAATATTACATCTTTTCAACTAATTTTTATAAAACTTATTATTAAATTTTCATCTCTATATTCTACTCCTGATATTGTGAATATTTAATTCTATTTTTTTATTTACATATATTTATACATTATTTTATATTTTTATTTTATTTCGTATGATATTTTTCATCGATAATAATTTTATTTATAATGTTTATAATCATATTCTCAGCAACACATCCACAAATTGTTTAATATTTCACTTATATTAATGCTTATATTTTATTTTTTTATCAGATAATTCAAGAATCTACCATTTACTTTTTCATTTTCATTATTTTTCCCATGTTATATTTATTTTTTTCTTTTATATTTTTCTCATACTAGTATATTTGTTTTCCTTTTCATCAATCGATTTGATGTATAGTTTTATTTTAATTTTCTATTTATTTTTTTATAATTATAATATTTATAATGGGTTATTTATTTGATTTTTAATTTAATATTTGTTATAGTTTTTATTTTTTATTTTACTATTGAGTCTTATAAAATTATTATTTACTAAGACTTCATATTTTGATTCGGTCTTCTAAATTATATTTTCTATATTAACTTATAAATTTCGTTCTTACTTATTTCTTTGGGTTTCTTCTACCCAACATCTCTAACTATTCCTTGTTCTTGTACTTATATTTTCTTCCTTTTTCATAAAACATTTATTCTTCTTACTTTAAAAAAAATTAAATTTTCACAAAAATATAATCCTCTTTGTGTGCTTCACATTAAAACTTTTAGATTTTATATTCCTCTTCATATTATATATTCATATTTCCCCAACATAACTGTATTTATAATTTATATTTTATAATCTATAGTATTATTAATGTTTTACTTTTATTTTTTATTTTCAATATATATACCACCTTTAATCACTTCCATTTTATTTATAAATTTTGGATTTAGTTTCATCTTCTACACTAAATTTTTCCAAAAATTTGGCATTTCATAAACACATTCATATTTAAAAGAATTTAATAATCTAAAAATGGTGATTTACCTTTATATTAGTGATATCTAATATTTGAGTTCCATTGTATATCAAATCTTTCTTCATTTGTTGTTCTATTATATTTCTTATTTTGAATATGATTGTAGATTTAAATTTTTCTTTTGTTCTGACATCATATTTTGTTAATGTTTCTCTGTCTTCATCGTCTCAACCTTCAACTTCTTATTCATCATTCAAGCTTTTATTTCTATTTACTGCTTAAGAATTGTCAAATTATTTTCCATCTAGTTTGTATTTGAATTCTAAATAAATACATACCTTTTAAATTTCTTTCTTCAACACTTCTTTATTTCAAATTTCTTTAATTTATAATTCTTCTAATATTGATTATATATTATATTTGATACTAACTACATCACTATGTCCATTTCCTTTTTCATTCCATTATATTTTTTCATTTTTATTTAATTTATAACTTATTCAACATTTAATTCTTGATAATACTAATGTGAAGATATATAAATTATTACTATGATAGGAGAGTGTTTTTAGGATATTTATGTTTTTTATTCAAAATAATTTTTAAAATTAAAAATATTATTTAATTTAATATTTTATATTATAATTAACAAATGATTTTTAATGAAAACAAAAATATGTCACCAAAAAAATTCATTTTATAATCTCATTATGGTAGTATTTCATACACTACGGTAAAATCATGATTTAGCGGCGGTTTTTTTCATTTCGCGGTGGTATAAACCGCCACAAAATCGATTGGTGGCGGTTTTGAAAAATGGATGCTAAATCGTGCGTCATGAATCTATTCGCGGTAGTTTTTTAGTGGTTGTTTATTTATTTATTTTTTATTTATAATATATTTATAAATAAAATTTTTTATGTATTTTATTCATTTTATTTATTTTATTTATTTTATTTATTTTTGTATTTATTTTATATATTTATTTCATATTTAATTTATTTATTCATATTTGTTTTATTTATTTATCTCATGTTTTAATTATTTATTTCTTATTTTATTTATTTATTTCGTATTTTATTTATTAATTTTGTTTTTTTAATTTATTTTGTATTTTATATATTTATTTCGTATTTTGTTTATTTATTTCATATTTTATTTATTTATTTCATATTTATTTTATTTAATTCATTTAATTCACATTACGTTATTTACTTTATCTATGCATGCAAGCTCATGCCCATGCACTTGCCCATGCAAATTCTCATGCACAATCCCATGCAATGTAAAGAAATACTGCATTTGGTGAGATTTGAACCCCTAACCTCTTGCATAATTTCAAAGACATTACCACTCCAGCAAGCTCGTCATGTGGTTAATAAACAGAATTTAATATACTTCTATTTAGTAATTGAAAAAACAAAAAATACATAACTAATAGATATAATCTCAATAATAATTAAACAATAAACAATAATCAATAATTAATAACCAATAATTAATAATTAATAATTATTGATTTATTATTTATTTATTGAGTTATTTATTATTATTTCCTCTTTATTATAATAAATAACAAATAAATTTTAATAATATTTACATAGATTATAAAATTATTAAAATAAAACATTAAAAAAATAAAATTAGGAAATTAAAATAATAAAGAATATATAATAAATAATTATTAATAATTAATTAATAATAAATAATAAATAATAAATAATAATTAATAAATAATAAATAATAAATAATAAATAGTAAATAATAAATAATAATTAATAATTAATAAATTATAAATTATAAATTATAAATTATAAGTTATAAGTTATAAAGTATAAATTATAAATAATTTATAATAAATAATAAATAATAAATAATAAATAATTATAAATAAGAAACAATAAATAATAATAAATAAAGATAAATAATAACAATTAAAAATAAATAATAATAAATAATAATAAATAAAAATAAATAATAAATAACAAATTACAAATAACAAATAATAAATAATAAATAATATATAATATATAATATATAATAATAAAAAAAATTTATATAATAAAAAACAAATAATAAATAATAAATAATAAATAATAAATAATAAATAATAAATAATAAATAATAAATAATAAATAATAAATAGTAAATAATAAATAATAATAAATAATAATAAATAATAAATAATAATAAATAACAAATAATAAATGATAATAAATAATAAATAATAAATAATAAGACATATATAATAAATAATAAATAATAAATAATAAATAATAAATAATAAATAAAACTAAAAAAATGATAAATAGGAAATAAGAAATAATAACTAATAAATAATAAATAATAAATAATAAAAAACGAATAAGAATAATAAATAATAATAATAAACACTAAATAATAAATAATAAATATTATTAATAATAAATAACAAAAAATTCATAATTATAATTAATTAAATAAATAAAAATAAATAATAAGTAATAAAGAAAAATATATAATAGATAATAATACAGAAATAAAAAATAAAAAATAAAAAATAAAAAATAACAATAATAATTAATAATTAATAATAATAGTAAATAATGATAATAATAAACAATAAATATTAAATATTAAATAATAAAAAATAACACAAAATTAATAATTATAAATAAATAAAAAATAAAAAATAAAAAATAAATAATATATAATAAATAATATTCAATAAAAAATAAATAATATATAATAAACAATAAATAATAAAAAATGAAAAATAAATAATAATATATAATATATAATATATAACATATAACATATAACATATAACATATAATATATAATATATAATATATAATATATAATATATAATATATAAAATAATAATAATAATAAATAAATAAATAACGATTAACAAATATTATTATTAATAATAAAAAATAAAAAATAAAAAATAAAAAATAAAAAATAATAAATAACAAATAATAAATAATAAATAATAAATAAATAATAAATAATAAATAATAAATAAATATAAATAATCAATAATAAATAACCAGTAATAAATAATAAATAATAAATAAATTAAATTATATTATAAATAATAAATAATAAATGAAACACATAAAAATGTACGAAAAGGCGTTATAAGGAATGAAAAATTATGAAAATGCATGAAAACAGATGGAGAAGCATGAAGAAGGAAGTATTAGAAAGCATGAGAATGTATGAAAACTCACGAAGACTCTAAAAAAACCCCTTAAGAATTCAATATAATCATCATAATTACCCATAAAAAACCATTGATAAATATAACAAGTCATGGAAACCCAAATAAACAGTAATAAATGGAGAGACCATTAAAATCTGTCAAAACAGTCATAATGTGACAAAAACATTAGACTCACAATAACGGAGATAAAATATGATCCGAGAGTCCGTCCAGATCCGCGACCTGTCAAATCAAAGATCCTAAAATGATCGTCGAGCTGATACGTGAAAGAGGCTGAATGGACCAGAAGATCTTAAGTTATGACCATTTAAAAAATACGAACGGGGAATGGGTGCTTGAATCGAGGCATCGAAAAACATAACAAACCTGATACCCACTAAAAAGGCAATAACTAATGATCCATTAGTCCATGTGGGCGCCGCAACCAGTCAAACTGATGCTCATGGAATGAGGTACTATTTTGCAGGTGGAGGAGTCCGAACTGACACACGGATCGAA
This sequence comes from Viscum album, assembly GCA_963277665.1. Lineage (NCBI taxonomy): Eukaryota > Viridiplantae > Streptophyta > Magnoliopsida > Santalales > Viscaceae > Viscum > Viscum album. The sequence goes on along the minus strand of OY728156.1, from coordinate 1,702,557,186 downwards.
AGTTAGGTACATTTGAAAAAAAGTATGACGGGACATCGGTAATGGAAACAGTGTTTCGGAGGCCTTCGGAGGGGGTTTTGGGGTCTAAAAACATGATAGAATAATATCATAAATTTTAATTGTATTTTGAAAATGTGTTTCCTATGGCACTATAGTACGAAAAATAATGTCATTTGAGCTTTGATTACTAAACTGATTAATTTATTATTTTTTCATGCATATAAATATTTTATTTAGTATAATATCATTAATTTAAATTGTATTTTAAAGATAATTTTATATAAATTTATTTTTATTAAACTAAAATTTAATAATGTTTATGGTGGATGAATTGATGAATCATGATATTTCTTCTTCAAAGATGCGATAACATGATTAATTAATGGTCACGCTGATGATAGGACATCCCCCACCACCATTGGATGGTGGATACTTTTCTTTTTACAATAATAAATTATCCAAATTATTGTTTTGATGATTCAAAATAATAAATTATATTTTAGTTAATCTAACTTGATGCATATTTTTATGCTTACATTATAATAGAATATAGGGTAGTTATTGGGGATGTGTATGTTTTCCTTGTGAATTATGGTTTGAGTGTTAGTTATAATGAATTTCTATATCTTATTGAGCGGGCCATAGTGTCAATATATTATAACTGGACAACCCATTTGAAAAACAGTTGGTGATATATATTGGATATGACACCATGGTAGTTAAATAATATATTGGGTTAGAGATATCATTTGGGATGGGTGAAATATGTTGATCCTCTCCATGGAGTATAAAATTATGTCTTGCTCAAATCATATCTAAAAAATTATACATTTTTATTTTTCTAGATTCAATTTTATATTTATCAGTTAATTAAATATAGATGTTAAATATTGTATAATGGATAAGAAATGTACTTATGGAACCTATCAAATAATGGGACATACATTATTTTATCAGTCCAACAAAAAGACCTTTATTTCAAAAATTAATATTCTTAATCTAATTTTCTAATTAATATTTTATTATAATAATTTATTGTGAATACAACACACAATAACTAATTTTGTAATAATTTCATCTCAAAATCTATTTCTCAATGATTACTCCACTTCAATTTCATAAAATTTAAATGTGAATCATCAAATTTTATAAATTTTTCACAAGTAATTTTAAATATCCATAAGAAGGGGTCATAAATAAAAAAATGGGTTTATATTGGAATGAAAACTTATGAAACTGACATTTGAGTAAATTATATTATGTAAAAGAGAAAAAAACCATCAAGGTAAACCTGTATGGCATGGTATAAACAAAAGTTTCATTTGTCCAAACAAATCCTTAATAAATGGGGTTAAAACTAATTAAATGTGTTGGGATTGCACAAAAATTTATTACATATATGAAGAAACCACATGTTAATCAGACATATGGTATGGTCATAATGACAAACCATATACATTTATTAGATTTAAATACCCCTATAAACAAGTCTCTAGGGGTCATATTTTAGAAAATTACCCCTTTTAATCATTAAATCCATAAAAAATATATATCATTTAGTTTTTGGCATTAGGGGCTGATCAGATTTAAATTTGACTTGTGGTATGTTTAAAATGAATAAAAGTTTCTTTTTATTATGTTAATGGCCAAAAATGAGATTGAAAGGAATAAACCCAATAAAGACCCTATATTATAGTAAAATCATAGTAAAATGTAAGTCATTTATTTTTTATAATGCTATATAGACTCCATTTCAAACACATATATTTTTTCTTGAAATTAATAGAAGTATATTTTATAATTTAAAAGTCCAAAAAAAAACTCATCATTGTGTTAAAATAGAAAAAATGACCATAAAATTTATGAAATAACTTTTCAATGATTATTGACCAATTTTTGACATGTTTTACTAAATTTCAAATAAATCTAACAGGCAGTGTTTTCATAATGACTGAAAAAAATATTTACAATAACATAAAATCAATAAAAATATTCATTACAGAGTCAATATATAATAAATATACTCAAATTTTGGTATAAAAAAATTATGGATTAAAAGGTTTCAAATTAATTCATTCGATAAATTATTCAAAAAATAAATTTTCAATTATTTCATGACCACATCAGATCATATTGTAGGTTTTTAGTGTTTGTAATTTAATTTCATTTTCTATGATTTACTTATTCCATCATCTAAAATGATAATAATTCTATCTATAGTTTCTTATTTTGGATAAAAATTTTATATTTTCTTCTACATATTGTATTATTTGTTCCCCAAAATTGACATTCAATTTTTTTATAACTCTTTTTCATAGATTTTAATTTTCATTTAGGTTTAACTAATAATTTTTTAATTTTTTCTACTTTAGATTTAATTACCATACTTGGATTCTGTATGTTTTCTTCTCTATCTTTTTATATTTTTTCATTATATTCTGTTTTTACTTATATAATATATATTAAGCCTTTTATTTAATATTCTTATTTTTTATTTTCCACTTATTTGGTTTCAAATATCTCTTATCTTACTCATTCATATACTTCTATTTGTACATTAAATCATTGATATTATGGGTCATTGTTTTTATTTTACTATTTTTTGGTCTGGTTATGTTTAAAATTGTCTTAATATTGCCTATTTTTTCCTATTATACGTTTTATTTTTCATAATACATAAATTTTTTTATAGGAATTATTCTCATGGATATGCCTAAAATGCTTGGTTTAGTGTTCACATCTAGTTATGCTTCTGTTTTATTTTCCATCTTCTAATACATCAGACATCTACAAATAAATTTTTCGTTTTCTATTTTTCTTTTTTCTAGATTACTTATTATACATCTCAATTTTTTATTTTTATTTCAAGCCATTTATTTTTCTTCATGTTTTTTAATCCAATTCCTCTAAGACTTTTATTTCACTTTTTTTATTAATTTATAATTTTTTTATTCTTCTTCAAATATTTCTTATATTTTTTGTTTTTTATTATGATAATCATTAAGATTTATTTTTCATTTAATCATACAACAAATTATTATTTGCTACTTTTTCTCATCTATTAATGATTAACTTATAACTCAGGTTGTTCCTTTTAATCCAAGAATCCTTCTACCAAATTTATTTATCTTTCCCTTATATTTGTACTTACATTTTTACTCTTTTTCTTCTGTTTTTTTATCCAAAAGTTAATTTTTTATTATAAATCTAATAAAATTGTGATCTTCTCCTTTCAAATATTGGATTTTATATTCATTTTAACCTTTTGTTTGTAGTTACAGTGCAAAATTCCATATTGGTTTATAATTATTCCATCTCTTAATTCTTCTAACACAATAGTTTTTTATTTGAACACTGATTCAGGTTAACCTTTTACTTCTATATAAAATCATTCGTATAATTTTTTATACATTAAAATCATATTCTATATTGGATCATGTATTATGGTGTATGAAATCAAGGTTACTTCATTTTTAGTTTTATAGTAAACCATATTATTCTTCATTTTTATTGTGTTTTTTTTATATTATCAGTCTCTAAAATTCCATCTTATATCTCTTCCCCAATTATAGATTTCAAATTATTCCCCATCTTCTACAACCAATTATTCCCCTATATTCACATTCAATAATTACCATTGTATTTTTTATTTCATATTTATCTTAGGTTTTTTCTTTGAATTAATATTTATTATATCAATATTTTTATTTTCACTTTTTGTTAAATATTTTATAGTTATATTATTTTTCATTCATGATTTTGGATTTTTTTTTTCAATTTTTCTTTTTTACTTATATATGTTATTCACAATTTATTATTTGTTATGTTTCTACTTTGAGGTCACCCCCAACTTCTGCAACATATTTCAGTATTTTCTTACTACTTATTATCCTTTTCCTTCTATACGTTATGTACGTGCATTTTAATATAGGTTATTTTATTTATCTTTATATTTATATGAATTTTCAATATATGTTTCTAACTTTTATTTATTTCCTCTACTATTTCCCATTCATCCTATATAATTTACCACATTTACTATATTCTATACTAAATAGATCACTATGCCTATTTCAATTTCAATGCCTTCTATTTTCCTTTTCAATATTATTTACTTTTTTTATTTTCTTTTTAATTTTATTTTTATTATCACTATTTGGATGATTATAATTAATCCCTTATAGAGAAGAGTTGTTTTATGTGACTGTGGATTTTTATTTATATAATTGTAATTTAAATTAGACAAATTTATTTAATTTAACATTTAATATTATAATAAACAATTAATCACGAAATAAATATGAAATAAAATAAAAAACGAGATATGATATTTGAAAATCCACAGAGTATTTTTTCTTATAGCTGCATAAGTTTTATATATATAATAGAGAATTTTTATTTATTTCACCCTTATGAGGCCCTTTCTTGTGGAGGTGGTTCTCATAAAAACTTAGTGAGAAGAGATAGATCATTCGATATGTGATTACTGAACATCTTAATTTTTTTATTCCTTATCCATGTTAATTTTCAGATTGAGATAATAACATACTAATTTATTATACTATCAATTTATTTTAATTTTTATGTGTTTAAATTATAATTAAATTTTAAAAGATGTAGAAGAATGGAATGTCAAAGATTTACACTTCCCCATTTTGGTTATGATGTCTTGATCAATTTATTATTACAATAATTATGGTGGGAAAACCCCCACCATAATTGGAGGGTTTTTTTATTCATTTTAAATATTCATATCTCACACATACTTATTTTGAAATATATGAATACAATTCATATTTTCAATATGTTTTATTGGTGATTTTTTGTATGTTAATATTCCTATAGAATATGTGAGAATTGGTTGGTGTCTAATATATATTCCTAATGAACTCAAGTTTGGTTTTTGTGGAAAACTCAATTTCCCATATTATGGGGAGATCTGGGGGACTTGTTGATCCTAATATGGCTCATATAGATAATGAACCTTTCAGGGATCTGTACTATCTATCCCAATTGGAAGAATTATCACAATTATAGGGTGATATAATCTTGAGGATATGTGTGTGATCTATTGGTCCTTGTGATGCATTATATATATATGTCTACATAGAATCCAGTCTTCTCACAATGAAATTTATATTTATATGTATCTAATTAAATTAATAAGATATATTTATATATGAGGATCACATATTAATAAATAGATTATAAAATAACATATATAACGTGTCGTTTTATATTACATGCTATATATTATTTCCTAATAAAAATAATCATACTATAGTATCATTAACTATTGATGATTATTGTTTAATTTGAAAGTTTTTATAATGAATTGTATTAAATATATCCCACAAAAAGTGATTTTTTAATGAGTTTCCCTGAAAATCTGATTATTTTTTATAACAGTTGTTCTATTTTATAAATAATAATGCGGTGGGTTACTGTTTTAATTTTAATCATCATTTATAATAAAATTCTATAATAAGGTCATTAAATGACCTATAAATTATATTATTTTGGAATGAACAATATATAAAAACAACAATAAATTTATTTCAAATATGATAGAACCAAATGACCATCAATATGACATTATAACTTCTCATTATGATAGAATTTTTCATTTGGAATTTTAATTCTTTTTAATGGTGATCTACACTGAGAAAACATGTTCTTATTTACATTAAAATTAATAACATTCATGATAATTGGTATGTAGATTGAACTATTTGTGTGGTCATAATGACCAAACATGTATTTTTATTAAATTTTCAAATAATTAAATACATGAGTCAATAGGCCAGAATTTTTCAAATAATGTAATATTTTCATTCAATAAAAGAGAATGTTATTAAATATATTTTGGACATATTGGAAATCATCTTATTTCAATCTGGAATTTGGTGTGTTTAGAATTAAAAAAAGATCATTTTTGTAGATTTGGATGTCAAAGAATACACGCCAAAGGGTGAAATCCATGAAAAGGATGTAATGTTAGAGTTAACAAAGAGGATACTGAATTATGCTGAATTTTTTTAATATTATAATTGATCCTATGGAAATCAGATATGTGATTTTCTTGTAATGAGTATAAGTTCATTTTTATTGATTTAAAAGTAATAAATAGACTTCATAAATGTGATATTTATAAAAAAACACAAGTTATTTTTAAATCACAATAAATTTTTCAATAATTCATTACTGTCATGTTTGAATAGACCAAAAATAATTATAACATGTAGTTCGGTTAGCATGATAAGAAAAATAATTTTTTTGGACAAAAAATAGTTGATCCATGTCTAAAGATGAGTTAGGATATAAAAAATGACCTTGGATTATGATATCACCACATATCAGATTGAGAGTATATATGTTCCTAAATGTAATTAATTATTAAAAAATCTAAAAAAACTGAGTACATGATAGTCTGATATTTTGTTCGGATTTTTCCATTTTAATTTTTTAATATTTCTTTGTACTATTTATGACATTAACTTTTAACTCTATTAGTTCAGTTTATGCCTTATATGAATATTATCTTTCATAATAATTATATATTTTATTTCTTCTTAAACATATATAATTTCTCCTACATTTATCATTACTTCATTCCTAAAATCTATAATCATTTATTTTATAACTATAGGTTCAATCATATATATATCCTTCTGATTTATATACTACTTATGGGTTCCTTCATACTTCAAAATATATTACCAATTTTTATTTACCTTTTATTATTTTGGTTTTTGAATTTTTTATTATTAGATATAGTTTTTTATTTTTTATTTTATTTTTCATTAATTTCTGATTCACTTTTTTTTATTACACTTATTTTATTTCAATGGTTAATTCTATTACATACAAATCATGTTCCTTTTCTTGATTTTGACTTTCAGCATCATGATTTTTAAGTTATATTTCACTTCTTTCGATTTTTATTATGTTTATTTATATGTATATTTTGTTTACATTTTGTAATTTTATCAATTCATTATCTTATTTAATTTATTTCTATATTTTTTAAGTTCATCACTTACCGGACACCTCAGCGCATTGGGTTTTAATTCAGTTCTAATCATTCTTCTGTTTAATGTTTTTTCTAGAATACTTACTACAAAAAATGTAACTATTTTTACTTCTAGTTCAATTTCTAAAAAACATTTTTATAATTGTTACTTGTAATTTTATTATTCTTATATTGGGTTTTATAGTTATTGTTATTTATTTACTATCGATATATTTTATATTTTCATTTACTTGATATTTAATTTTACCGATATATTTTTTCTTCATTATTCTATATTAACATCTAACTACTGTTGTTTCTTTTTCATGTAGTATTATTCTACATAATTTATTTAAATTTTTATTATCAAAGTACTTTTATTTTTTTCCCTCAGTGTATGTCGTGGATTTATAATGATATTTCCATCTAATAATAATTTTTTTTTATTTCAAATCCACTATTATGTTTCTACTTACTACTTTGGTATTTTGGATTATTATTCACATTCTATTTCAACTTTTATTGCGACATTAAATTTTTTTTGAAATATATACGTCCTCATTGTGCTTCTAGTTTATGGGTTTTATTATTTGGACATTCATTCTATTCAAATTTTTTATTTTAAATCAAATACTTCATTTAATAGTTTTTATATTTCCACTTCAATTCTACATTCAAAATTATATCGTGTATTATAAATTATACATTTACCCCTAAAAACTATTTTTTATTAATATTCATACTTTTGAGTTTTTTTTTCATTTATTTATTTGTTTTTATTATATTTTTCATTTCCCTAATAGGTTTTATCACCTAAATGTATAGAGATTTTTTATTTCACTTCATTTTATACTTCCACATTTTCCCCCATTTTCCAATTAAATCATTATTTTTAGCTTTCAAATTTGAGATTCCTATTTTTTTGTTGGTTTGATTTTGACATTTGGTTTCTATTTTTAGAGTATCACTATTTCTATAATTTTTATTTGATATTTTTTCTTCTTCCTATGTAAATAGTTTTTTTCTTTGATTTTTTATTATGTTTTTTATTCATCATTTTCTAATGATTTTCTCTGCTTCAAATTTTACTTCCACTTCAAATTACTCATTCAGGAATTTTAGTAACACTTTTAATCGTACTCCTACTATATCTCTTGCAACAACATTTTTATCAACTTAATCTTAATATTATATATATATATATATATATTTAATATTTTTTTACATTACTTATTTATTTCTTATAATTCATTCCATCTACCTCTTATATTTTTCATCATTTATATTATTTCTAAAAAATATATCCCTATGTCCTCTTTCATTTTCATGCCTTGTTTTTTTTTCATCTATGTTTCCTTCATGTTAGCAATAATGGGATAACATATAAAAGGTAAACCTATGAAAAATTGTGGTCTTATGTGTTTTGGGTTTCTATTAAAATCATTTTTATTTAAATTAATTAAATTAAATTATTTTAATTAATTTAATTATAATGAATAATTTATTTTAAAATAAAAAATAATACATATATATCAAATAATATATCAATTTAGAAATTCAATACTATTGTATTTCGTAGAAAAAATATGTTTTTTGTTGAATGATTTTATAAATTTTTATTTATGAACCCTTCGTAGACCCTTTAATTGGGACATAGTTACCATAGTTATATAGATAGTAATTGAGAATAATTTTTCGTATGATTACTAAAGTAATTTATTTATTTATTTATCTTGTAATTTAATTTTTTATATATAAACAAAATATAATGTTTAATTATTTTAAAAGATTAATGTTAATTTAATTATTCCAAATTACAATTAAATTTCGAAATGTTGAGGGACTATAAATTGGAAAAAAATTCACTTCTCCCCCTCAATTATAATTAAATTATAAATTTTTGGTTGTTCTAACGATGGTAGGGAAACAACAACCATCATTACAGAGTGATTTAAATTCATTTACAAAAATGATATATTTGAGAAACTATTTTGATGAATAAAAATACAAATTATATTTTGGTTAAGTTCACGGGATGATTATTTTTACATGAACATTCCAATAACTTATATGAGTTTTAGTGGTCGTTGCCAATGCATTACCTGTTAACTCACATTCGTGTGATAGTTGATATACAATTCTTAAAAATATGTAGAGGGCTTGTGGGACTTCTGATCTTGATAGGACCCAAGTAGATGAATCCATATTCGATGATATGTACTTATTGCATAACATATTATTATTTTCACAACTAAATTTTATATAGAATCTTAGGATAGGGGTTATATCACTATATCCTCAATGTGTATTGTAAAATGATATTTTTTTAGATATCATTATTCCCAATTATAATTTTCTATTCAAATAAATTTGAGTTTATTCTTATTACATTTCTAAAATTATATTTCATTTGATATAGAATGAATAAGAAATGTAATTTCATAACATTTTAATTCACAGTAGAATTTTTAGTTTCATGGCCTTTTAAGAATCATCATTATGCCTACAATTCCAATAATAAAGATAATTATAGTAGTTAAGAGTTATTATGAAAAATTATTGGCGATACTCCATAGAATCATTGATTATAGAATCATTTTAACTTAAAATCTCAATTGATTTCCTTATATTAGTTCCACATCCTCAACATAAAATTTTAATGTTTTATTTTTCTAACATATAATGGGGAGATATATTTTTATTTTAGTTATTCTATATTCTGAATGTCTGTTTTTAAACACCCTACCCCGAGGGGATGATAAAAATTGTAGTTTTGATATTAGTTGTTAAAACAATATTTTAATATATAACAATAAGTGTGAATTTGACTTCTATTTCATGAAAACATTGACATAGAATATCATTCTATACTGATTCTATACCCTATTATACATGAAATCAAAATCCACTTTTTTTCTAATTTTTCATCACTACCATTTTTAGGAAAAACCAAGGCCGAAGCCTTTTTGTTTTGATATCTCGAATGAACATGGGATGTTTATTTTTACATCAAAATATGTCAAATCATTACATTTGATCTTTGGAAACTATTTTTGACATCATTAATTGTTATAAACTATGGTTGAACAAATCCTTCTATGACACTTTTGTTAGAAACTATAAATGAAACATAAATTTTTGATTTTATCATTTGTGGTTTTAAAATCTAGCAGTAAAATATTATTCCTATAAAATTAATTGAATTTACTATACCAAAAAGATCTAAAACAATGTCAACAGAGGAAAACACAAAAAAATACAAAACAAATTAGTCTACACAAACTTTACAATATAAAAACATAAATTATTAATCCATTGTTATAATTCGTTTTTAAAAATAATTAAAATATTTGTACCTAAATCATATAAAAATATGAATATTCGAGAAATATCGGACCCCGAAAAAACAAATATAATATACAAAATTAATAAAAATGTTATTAAGAAAGAATATTTCCAAATTAAACATTAATTCATTACTAGATTTTAAAAAAATAAAAGCAATTAAGTTACAAATATGTCCATGTAAAATATGAATAATGATGTGATATAATAATTAAGGAGTCATATAATTAATTATTTTATAATGAAATATATTCAACCGGTTCACAGAGGTTGTTTGGTTTTCCTTAAATAACACCTTAAATATCAATTAATTAATACAACTTTTGAATGAATAATGTAGGGGGTCTCAAATCCTTGAGTGAATTTATACACTACACCTCGTATATTCTATGTGGTTGTACAATAAAATAAACGATATAAATAACAAATTAAATTCAGAATTATTAATGGATGGATTTTAAAAATATCTCGATATATCTTTTAAACTAATTTTTGTTATGTTTTTACATATTGTATGTTATATATTTTATTAATGTTTCCCTTCATGAAAAATATATTGTTTCTAGTTCTGTGAATGTTTACAATAATGATTACATTTTCAATATAAATTGATAATTATTATAAAGCAAACAATGATTGGTTTGAATATTTGTTTTCTATACTAATATATTTATACATTATCATATGTTTGACAATAAATTTAATTTTTGTAGTTATAAGTTTTTCTATGATTAATTTTATATAATATGTTTTCATGTTTAACATTTTATATAACGTTATGTATAAATGTTTGATTAATTTTATTCTATGGTTATATGAAATAATTCATTGTAAATTTTCATTGATTCATTGATTTTATATCACTCATATGATGACATGTTTTGGTTAATCAATTCATTCTATATTCATTATGTATCATTCCAAATAAAAGGATTTTTTCGTGTAGAGTTTTTATTAGTCCCTAATACTTTATACTATAGAGAACTACCTTGTAAAAAATATCCATAATTTACCAAATTAATGATGAAAATGATTGTAAAATCACTCCTTTTATTAAATTTAATTAAAATAGACATACTTTATTATTTAGTTATAAATAATACAAGAAATTTAGTTTTCAATGAAACTGTAATTGAGGGAAAGGACATAATTCATGTACGATTTAGAATCATTGAAAATATATATTAATAATGAATGATATAATTTATAAAAAAATAATATTTTTATATGAATTATAAAATAATTAATATAACATACCATATAAAATCCATTCATTAGCCTAGTTTTGATTATCTAAAAAATCAATCTTAAAAAGTAATAACCACACAGTACCCTTAATTTATCATGATGTCACTACAATTATTATAAATTTACTTGGAAATAAATACAACCACATATATATTGTATTTTATATCTAGTAAAAAATATTTTTACTGTTATTTTCCCATATTATATTACATTTGGCTACATTATGAATAAATGATATTTTTTATCTTATTCGATGACCAAAATTTTCATATTTATCGACTAAGAAAACATGTATAAACAAAAATAAATAAAATTAAAGATCCTATAAAAAATAATAATACCAACTTATTTTAGATGATTCTTAATGATTTATTATCATAGAAAAATAAATAAAAAACATGTTAATGTGAATTTATTTTGGAAGAATACATCAAACATCCAATGAACACTATAATATAAAATGTTCAAAAATCATAAAATTATAGTGGGGTTTAGTTCCTAATTATTATAATATTATTAACCTTCATTAATTGGGAAAAAACCAAAACAAATATCTATTTTTAAAAATATCTTGTGCATATTTGTATCTCTATCATAATTAATTATATATTTCATTGATGTTCAAAAATTTTCCTGATATTTGAGACACTAACAAATATTGTTCTCATTTTTAATAAAAAACACGTGTGGGTACTTAATTAAATAGTTAATTTAATAAGTTACATGAAAATATAATTATTAAAAAAATAAAAAAATAATAAATTTAATTACACAAATGATAACTATAATAGAGGCATGCTAAGCTCATAGAAAATTACCAAATACATGATATCTTTTTTTGAATATTATCAATGTATAATTTATTCCACATATATTATATGTCATCAGATAAAAATAAAAATTGTCCTAGAAATAGGAAACCATGAAAAATAATTTTATACCATATAAAATGTCATAAGTATTTGATGATTTTGGTACATTAACGTACTATTTCTATTGAACTGTTTTTTTTCTAAATTTTGATATTCCAATAAAAATTAATTTAATATTTAATTAAAAAAAATTAATAAAATGTAAATAATATTTAAAATTTAATTAGTACCACATATGTCAAATGTTGAAGAAGGATATCAAGACAATGAAAAAATAACCCATACAATCTACAAATATAGTAACCTCTTTCGTAGGTAATGAAAGTATTGTAGTTTTGTTAATAATCTCATGTTGTGGTATTCTTACCATACCTAACTGAATAGGCTGGTGATGTTCAAAATAATATAAAATATTATTGAATTTTTATATGATAATATGTAGATGGGGATCTCCAACATAATACTCATATTATAAGTTCAGGTCCGACTGAGGAGGTGGGGGATCCTATTAGGCAGATGCGGTAGGTTGTGCAACCTATGTATGATCTGATTGGATCATAAATTGTCCAAAAATATCGCACAGAACTAAGATTATTTGATCACCAATGTACTCTTTTAAGAAATTCATCTCAACCTTTTAAAAATCTATTCTTGGGCCTTTTTATTTCTAATATATATGACCAAAAAAATTCTTAATACCAAGACTCATCTTATATCATGTAATGTGGATGGGGTGTTCTATATATAGAAATCAAATAATTATTATTTCCATCCTACCCTAAGGGATAAATTTCCCTTACAAATATACCCCTTTAATGCTATCATGAAATTAAAATTAAAATGGTATATTATTGTAGTTAATTTAAAAAATATAATATTCATGGAAAATGAAAAATAATTTCTTATATATATTTTAGTTACTTCCAAAGATTTCTTTGTATGATACTTTTCGTTTACATTCATTCCCACACTACGAAACTTTTCATGATGAGTTATGGAGATGGAGGACAAAAATAGCCTTATTTTTCACTACTAATAGATTTATATCTTAATGTATCCAAATATTATTTAATAACTTTCTCCACTAATAAATGATACCCTCCACAATAAAACGAATGAGGTTAAACCTTCGATAACGTGATATCATGATGAAATCTCCTAGATTCCTGTTATATATAATAAAATAATACATAATCTGGAAATATAAAAGAAATTTTTCTATATAATATAATTATCATTCCATAAATTCTTAATCATGTTATATGTAGATGAATTTATTCCATTATATACATCTAAAAATATATACATCAGTTATGTATTTTCATTATCTAACTTCCCAAATACATAAAATTTTATAAAATATTTTTTAATATATCGTCCTTGAATCGCAAATAACTATATAGTCTCTTTATTAATATACGTCATTTCATGAAAATTGAATATCATATGGAATTTAATACACTTAATATTAGTATCATAAAATTAATAATATGTAAATAATGTGACAAAAATAAATTGGGATATTTTAATCTTAATAACTCTTATAACATCTCTTTCATTATCAATCATTATGATAGACTAATAATCAAGATATTAAATGAAAATTATAAAACATCCTTGCATTTTTGTATTAGAGGAAATGTCTGTCACATTTTGGTCAAGATGGGTTATTATTTTCATAAAAATTAATATTTATTCTCTGGTATACATTATCATGTGATAGTGTTTGTAAATGTGTAATACCACAAGTACCAACTCTATAAATTGTCTTCTCTGTATGAGAAAAATATTCCCCCATATGGGCTACATCGGTAGTCCTATAATTATTTTTTTATACAAAATGTTTTCATTAATTAAATATTATATTAATGAATATTTTATAATGTGAAAAAAATGATATATACCATGGTAAATTTATATGTATCTCTATTTCTATAATATAAATAGATAATGTAATGAAATTTTGTGTTCTTTCATATTATTATAAAATTGATTATTTAAAAATAATGAATACAAAAAAAATTAGTACAATATCATAACACACAAAGATCCATTGATCATTCGATAGATCATTGATGTTAAATATTGTCATTGTATGTTTCTACATTAAAAATGGATCTACATTGAAAATAAATCTTTTGAAAGAAACAATTCTAATCAAATAATCATGATATTTCCCACAACTATTACTATCAACCTAGTTATAATATATTATTTTTACTTTAATTTAGTATAATTAATTTATGATATATCATAATGAACAAAAAAAATATATCATTGAAGTAAAAATTGGGTTACAAACTATCTCACATAAAAAACTCGGTACATTAGTGAAAACCATTACCCCACAACATCGAATAGTACGATTTTCTCCAAGAAAATTTCTGTAAAATTTTTACACATTAATATGAAAAATTTACCATCTTATCCTATAAAATGAGGTACCTATACCAGTCATTTCAATGAATCTGATGTAGATATATTCTTGTTTAATTTCTACAAGAACTATGAAACAAACGTATTCATATGCTCAATCATCAACCATTATTCATTTATTTTATGATATTGTAACATTAATATATAAAAATATGATTATATATAACATTAAACTTCTTCTATCTTATTGAAAATGTATAAATTTGTCTGCATAAATTCATCATGTGGAATGATTTTTACTATAAAATGCCATTTCCCTTTACTTTCACTATAAACAATAAAATATCGAGATATAGGGGGACCAATATGATGCACTTCATAAAAATAATTAGTACATAACTCAATAACCTCTACTGATATGTACTGTTTTAAATATAGAGTACAATGGTCAATGAGTATTTTCAACACATCCCTTCAAAAAATTAATATATCTTTTTACTAGGACACATCAAACATAAATAAAAAGTATCTCATAATATTCTCTCACTCATCAGATGAAACAAGAAATGAAAAATTATATAAAAAACATAGGTGGGAAACACATTTCCATGTAACAATGTAAAAGAGAATCTTCATTTTTACGCTCATCATGAAAATTTGGAAATAATATTTATTGAAAATGGATTTCATGAAATATCAAATCCAAATGACAATTTATCAGATATTTGATGGAAATATAAAACATAGTGTGACTACTATTAGTTGTTTCGTCAATATACACCAGTCAAGATATTTCATACCTATTAATTTACAATCCTCAAATCATAACAGTTTTTTTATATTTAATGAATATTTTCTTTAAATCATTAAAACCATTCAAACAATGCAAAAAAATTTATAATCTCACTATTTCTTAATGTGTGACAAGCTAGAGGTAAATATATTTGTTTTCTATTCTTTTTTGGATCTAACTCCAAATTTATTTCTTTGGGGTTCAATTCTAATATATAATATAGTTCATATTTTTTCATTATTTTTATATATGGAAATATTCCCCTAAGTCATTCACATATTATTCTCTCAAAATAAATTATATCTATGATATTTTATGTTTCAAAAAATGTCAAATAATGTAATTAAAAAACAATAGAATGTTTCCTCAAAATATTTAATTGATAACAAGAACATCATTTCATTCCAACTATGAAATGAATTGTTTTCACTCTATCATAATATTCATCAACTGATGTTGGATGTGGGTGAATATTATATACATATAAAACATTAAATTACTTTTTCAATGTATGATAAATGATAATAATTTATGAAAAAATTTATTCTCTCATGTTAAATATCATTATTAAATTCTACAGTTCATAATATTTTGTCTCTTCTTCAAAAAAAATTACATTATTTATTTCCATTAAAATTGTATCCAAATTAGTTTCTATATAAAGTAAATTCATTTATAGTGAACAATAACATAACACCCAAAATAAAATAATTTTTAATGTGTCCATCAAAAACTATACCACTTTTCTCCTATAGAGGGTTGATTTTATCAAATAATAGTTAACTATACACATTAATATCGTTTCCAAACATTTTTGTTATTGAAATCATCAATTTCTTGATAAAATACATTTAATTTGGAAAATTATGTGTAAAAAATTTCTAAACTACCCAAAAATAATTCCCTAAACTATTTTGGATATTGAGACTCTAATATGTAATCATTTCATCTATGTACAGTCCCATTATAATATTTATAACATAATTTGAAAAATTTAGAATTTTATTATCAAATATCTTCCACTTTGGTGAATTGGTAGGATGAGATTACTTACCTTCAGAGATGTGATCATCAATATGCATTCTTAAAATTTTTTAACATTTATATTTTCAAATAAGCACTTCGAACTAGGATAACATGTATGGTATAATGTTTATTTAGATGGAGGGTTGATTCAGTTAGTTGAGAATGAATCACAGTTCAAATTTAGATCCATCTTATATCTTAATTTCCACCATTTAGTATATTTTTTTGAACATTAATAATCTTTTTTATTCATCAAAAAATCATTTGTGTAAAAATTCATATTTTACACCCCTATCCAATTTAGAACAATATATGTTTTATGAATAATTGGAATCAGAGAGTCTATTGTGTTATATTAGTATATTTTTTAAATTTTAATGTAATTAAGAGAATCAATTATGACTCCTCCAATTTTTTAATTCAAGATAACTAATCTATGTACTACTGATAAAACTATAAATTTAGTGCAACCTGAGTTTATTTTATTCTCATAATCTCTATACAATCATTAAATAATTAAATTTTTCAAGGGTTTCAACACCGACACCATTAATCAAATCCTCACTATGATCATCTACCACATTAGGAATAATTTCATTATCATTAGATTTTGAGTTCTTGTTTCTTTATCAATTATAGATCCTATGTTTATCCTTATGTCTAAAACCATAAAAAATTAGATGATCCTTGATTTATCATGATTTTGTCTTTATCATATTCAATAACTTCACCCATGGGAATGAAATAAATATTTTTCGTTGAAGAGATTTTTTACAAAATTAAAAAAAACCCATATACCCCCTTTTCAAATTTGGCTATGATTCATCATAAATATATGCAATTGCGATCTATTTAATGTGTAATATCTGAATAAAAAAGGTAAATCTAATATTAAATATTAAAATTTAAATATAACTATAAATAAATAATTTTTGAAACAAAAAATATATATAAAAATAACCATTTATTGGTAACTATTCGATCAAGAAAAAAAAATTACAAGTAATGAAACATGTGATGTTTTCTATCTTAATAACTAGATAGAAAACTATGGAACAATGATTTTAAAAGAAAATATTTAATAATGTTTATAAAAATATTTTATTTTTTCATTGGGTTGATTTCTATTATTTATTATTGGGAGAAATATCATAAAAACAAATATAATACATTTAGATTATTAAATGAGAAAATGGATATTAAAAAGCAACTTTTACCCATTATTCCATTAAATAAAATTATTTATGGTATAACTATTTTTAAGACACAGTAAAAAATAGGACTAACAGTAATTGGTTTTAATGGGGAGATTGTAACCTATGTATCATAAAAATCTAAAAATATAAGTAATAGTTAATTTAAATCACCAAACATGGGGAAAAATTATTTTCAGTGTATATAAATCAATTCATAAAAATATATGATCTCTTATATTTAATGAATCCAAATATATACAAACATGGGTCATATATGATCTATATTACTGTAAATGGGTCAACCACATACAATGATGAATAAAAATTAATTATTTTCAACAAATTATTGTTTAAAACATTTTATAATCATAAAAAACATAAAATATAATATTTTTTCAAAAAATAAATTATATATATAAATAAAGTTTTCAAAAAAAAAATGAACTGAATTTTTTTTGGAATAAAATAATATTAATTTATCATTAAAAATACACAAATAACATTAAATATTTTGTGTTAATAATAAACTATAGATCTTAAATTCTGATGAACTCAATCGATGTTGATGAAAACTGGAAGAATAATAAAAATTCATGAAAAATGGGTGAGAAAATATTGTACAAAAACAACCATGAAAAACCAAAACTCATAGCATTGATTGATATCAATATCCCAAGAATATTAAGATATGGATAATTTATAAAATATAGAAGATAAAATACAAGAAAATTGGGTGAATATAGACTATTATTGTTAATGAGGGTTGTTGGGGGGCCTTTTGGTTACATCATTTGTTCAGGGAAAATTATATGATGGAGGGCCCTATGTTTCATAAATTCCATCAATTGTCGAATAAAGAGGATGGTTCAATAAAAAATAATACAGGATTATAATGGGGTTATTTTTTATTTAGGTTTTTGTGGTAGGTTTTTTAAACAGACATAGAAAGGTATTTTATCTAAATTTTATCATTATTTTTATATAAAACTGAAAATGAGAATTTTTGTTTGTTTTGGAGTATCCTTTATATAAATTTGATACTGAAATAAAATAGTGGGATATTTTAGAAACGTTTTTATAAAAATAATATATAAAAATGACCCTCGATGAACCTTTGGAAATAGTTTCTCAAAAACATTATTCAACACCGTGATTTCAATCTAGTAATTTCCCTAGTTATTAATCTTATTAGATATGAAAAACCTATAAATGTGGTTAAAAAATGTGAAAACTGGCCGATGATGACATCAAACTATAGTAAAATGATATTTATTATATTTAAGATATATACAAACAAACCACACATCAATATTACTCAATAAATGCTTGCTATGGTCATAATTATTGTTTTTATTTCACATTATTATTAAAGGGGATAAAATATGACCAAAGGAGTTCATATTACATTGATAATTTTAATTAATATTTTTTTGAAATATACATAGGTTTTTGGAATATTTTTATACTTTTGGATTCAATTTGAATATTTTCTTCTACATATACCATCACATATTCCAAAACATTGAATTTTACATCTTTTATGAAACTACTAAATATAGTGTACTTATCCTTTATATCTTATTCGTTTTCAAAAATATGATGTATAACAATAAGAGTGGTGAATTGTGTCATTTTAAATAATTTATATAGATTCAAATTCCTAACACCCCTTGTATATGAGGTAGATATGTAATAACTTATTTTTTTAGAAAATCTATTTATTGGAAAAACAAAACAGAATAAAACCTCAATTTCTACTATGGTTTAAAAAAAACATATACCCTAGTATGAGAAATAATTTTATCTTACATTTTCAGAAATAACTGATAAATAATAGATCATATTCTTTGTAGAAAAAGACTTCAATAAAAAACACCTTCAAAGGTAACCTTATGGATGATAATATTTAAATAAATATTTCAAAAAAATTAATATCAATTCAAACTTCAAAATATTAGTCACTCATTGGATTAGAAAAATGAATTTATTTGAGTTTTATTGCATGTTGTTTCTTTTATATAGTATAAAAACGATAAACAATGAATATAAAAGTATAAAATTGATCAATAAATAAAAAAACATCTATTTCTTCAAAGAGTAACTCTTTCAATGAAAAATAGAGAAATGGTTACACATAGAATGAGATAATATTGAATGAAACAACTCTTGGTATTTATCATGAAGAAATTATTTTCTTGTTTTTGGATAAATCAAAATAAAATTTATGAAATATTAGAACCATTATAATTTTCAATCCATCAAAAAAAATTTAAATTCCACTTGGAATAGGAAAAATTTGATCTTCTGAGAAAGATACATTTAATCATTCATTAAATATATTAAATTAAATAAATAAGTCTGGTGAAAATATATCTAAATCATGGTATGTATATTCAATTTATTACATCTATTTTGAAGGTGTCAAACAAAGGGATGAGTTGTTTAGGTAACCCTCAAACATATGGATTGAAATCCTAGTTTGACTTAAAAAATATGGAATATAATCCAAAAGTTAAACCCTTCAAATGTTGGATTTATTCTCAAAAAATTTTGGTTGAAACATACATTTAAAAAAATATATCATATCAATACATTGTTCTTAACAAAAAGTAGGTTACACAATCTAGATATTCCTCTTATAAACATAGTGTATGAACATTATTTCTCAATATCCTTGAAAACATAAAAAAAATTACATATCATTAAGTCGATAAAAAGATAAATTTCTCGAGAAATAGAATCCTAAAAAACACATCATGTAATTTAATTTGTAAAAAATGGAATTTCTGGGAATTTAAATAAAAAATATTCAATTAATTATATTGGATCACACATTAAGAACATTATTCACCTTTTTAGAATAAAAAAACCTATATAAATGTATTAAAAATAATATATTAAAATATTATATAATATATTTAATTTTTAAAACCAAATATTATATAAAAATAATGTTATGATTTTATGATTTTCAACCCACAAGAAGTTTTAATTTCAGGATAATTTCTCCATATATATTTCAGTACCTTACGATTTCTCCACACGATTCTCTTATATTTCATCCCATTTTATGATATCAAATAGATTATATTGAAAATTTTATATGTATGAAATTAATGTGGCACAAAACTAGTTGTGAATAATTAGTGGACATAAGAAAAATTAATTCTTCTCTTGTGAATAGAATTCAAAAGATAAACATGAAAAAAGAGTCATAATATAATAACATGTGAAATTTCATTGAAAAGTGTTTATCATTATAAGAAAATTTGGATAGTGAAAATATGATAAGGATCTGGATTGGATGACGGTAAAGGCTCTAGATTAGATGTAGAGTCAGATGAAAATGAATTATATATAGTATGAGGAACAACTTTAACCTCATCTATCAGCAGTCACTAATTTTGATTCAATTGATTTTCCCTTTAATTTAACATAGTTTTTTATTCTATTCTCATATTTATATTCTCCACCAAGATGACCTTTCAAAAAATATAAATAGTCTCCATGAATTGGGTAAATGATTGAATAATTTTATAGCACTGAGGATTCAATAAATTAACCCTTTAATTATGCTATTTGAGTATGTAATGTATATAGGTGATGTTTGTGATAGTTACGAGAAGTTTTGGAGTGTTTTTAAGTGTTTTCTATAGGTGCACAGTTAGTGCGCAGTTTGGGAAAACCCGGAAACACCTACAAAAACTGTGTATAGTGAGACAAAGGCTAGGGAGAAGGTGCACAGTCTCTACAATGTTTATTAAACTTGTGTAGATGCCTGGTAGAAACTATGTTGTATTGAACATATGTTGGAAAATGATATTGTGCAATGATGGAACCTAGATCGATAACCAAATGATCCTACTGAGTGAATTCTCCCTTTAGGTAGATGAATAAGCATGATTAACACATAATTTTCCTACTTGTGAGACTAATCCATGTGTTGGTGTAATGGCGTGGACCTCTCCGGGCCATTCCTTTGTCAATTAGAATGTCACGAAGTGTTCTGGAGGGTAAAATTGACTTTTCTCACACTTTCCAGAATTTTAAAACTACACGCCATGTAGTTTGAGTACATGTCGTGTACCCCCTTGTCGGGTACACACCGTGTTGAAGGCCATGTCATTGCCGCGTGAAATAAATGGGTACACGCCATGTGTCCATTACTACACTCAATTTAGTCATTCCCCGTGTATGCGTTACCAGTCAACAGCTGTGTGTCGTGTGGGAACCGTGTCCTTGCCATGTGCAATAAATTGGTACACGCCGTGTGTCCAGTACTACATGTCATGTAGTCCTTCCCCACATACGTGTTACCAGTCAACAGTAGTGTGCTGTGTTGGAGCCGTGTCCTTGCCGTGTGCAATAAATGGGTACACGCCATGTGTCCAGTACTACACATCGTGTAGTCCCTCCCCGCGTATGCGTTACCTTCAAACTGTTTGTTGACCAGTAAACGGACGCGAAGCCATGTTGGAATCCGCGTAGAGACCGTGTGAAATAACCGAGTACACGCCATGTACCATAGAGTACGTGCTATGTACCATAGAGTACACTCTGTGTACTTTTGTTTTTCTCACCTATAAAAGGAGGGGTCCCTTCCTCCTTTTCAACACACCACTCTCCTCCCCTTTGAGCAGAGCTCTCCCAAGAGACTCGAATGCTTCTTTTTTCTTCCATAACTTCTTCTTCCTAGCTCCAATTTACGATCCATCAGTGGCCACGGGATCGTAACGACGAGGCAGAACTTCTGAGCTGGGATCTGTTGTCTTTCATTTGGCCTTTCCTTTCTGACATCCACCCGTTGAGGTTTTGCTGCGACCCGATATAAGTGACGGATACAGATGGATGTCTTCTAAAGTTGATCCATGGAAGAGCGTTGTTATCAGATTCTGCTGAGGTAGGGATCTTACCTTCGTCTTTCTAATTTTTACATCATGAGGGGTGGGTATCCTTTTGTTTTCATGAGAAATAGTTGAACTGGTATAATAAAGATAATAACTGGTTACAGAACGGGGATGAGGAAGTTGTTATGTTTATCTTTATATCCTGTGATATTATGTTGTGAATTGAATAGGCTCATGACTACTGAAAATAACAGTAGTTGGGGGCCTTTCCTTGAGGAATTAAATGTTTCCCTATCTTTCTAGACCGTTTTGTGAATGGAACTTTGTGGAATGTGGAAATTGGTTAATCACGTAAAGTTGGATGATTAAATGAAAACCAGGAACCCTTGTGTGATCACCCTAGTTGAAAAAAATGGAATAATGAACATGTGGGTGTTGGCTTGGTTACGTGGCATGTGATGGGTGTGTTTTGCTGGTTGTTGTGGATCGGGTCAGCAGCAGGGCTACGATTGACTTGTTTGTGGGTTGGTGTGAATGCTACGATGGTGATGGGTAGTGGGGCTGCAATAGACAGTATTAAAGGGATAATGATGTATGGGATTTGGTGTGGTTGTGGTTATGGTTGTTGGCAGCAGGGCTGCAGGGATGGGTTGGAATGTGAACGGACAGTGGGTTGTGAATAATAATTAAAAGTGGGAGTGTTAATGAATGGTGGGGCATGGTAATGGAACATGATTAATAATCAATGGGTTGGTTGGTTAATAAGAAGATACTTTTTGTGCTGCTTGTGTTTTCCTAACTTGTTTTGTGGATGACAGGGATATGATTTACGAACGATTGATGTGGTTGGTTGTGGATAGTTTCCCAGTAGTTAAAGAACTAATAAACTAATTCTTCTGAATTGCGAAAAGCTAAATGAGGTTTCTGGATTGTTTGTTGTATGCATGGTTCATGGTAGCAGTGCCGAGGCACGTGCTTAGTTTCTCTGTTTAGAAGCCATAGGTTGGGCTGAGTGGTTGCTATATATATATATATATATATATATATATATATATATATAAATATCGGTATCTTTGTGTTTTGACGCACCCCACCCATGTTGAGCACTTAGTGACGAACACTCCCATTTCATGTGAGAGGTTATTTTCCCATAGTTACTAGCTGTTTCCTGCTCCTTCTCCCCTGGGCTGTGATGGCTTGAGGTTACCTTACACCTATGACTCTTCGGGTAGGTTTCGATTGGGGTGGATTGGACCAAGACTCTTCGGGCAGGTTTGTTTCCCAAGAATCATCGGGATGAGGCCCATGTGTCTTCGGGCGAGAGTTCCGTTACTATTACTATTCCCATGAATCTTCAGGATGAGGCCCAAGTTTTTTCGGGTGGGGATGTGATTGTGGTTGAGGCCCAGGTGTGTGTGAGTGAGATATGTGGGTGTGAGGCCCAGGTGTGTGCGGGTGGGATACGTGGTTGTGAGGCCCAGGTGTGTGCGGGCGGGATGGGTGGTTTGTGAGACCCAGGTGTGTGCGGGCGGGGAGAGTGTGGCAGTGTCAGGACGTTCGCTGTTAGGAAGAGCAGGTAAGTAATGGGAAATGGTGTGGGGTACCCAATACTCTTGTTCTTATATAATAGTACCTGTTGTAATTGTGTTTTGGTCAGTGTGGCTGGTGAGGATAAGTGGATAGATTTCCTTACTAAGTTTCTTCTGTTGTTCTCAGGGGACATAAGGATGTCCCCTCACTTGTGCACGAGAGCTTTAGGTTTCCCTACTGAGTATACTTGTATTCTCACCCTACATTTACATTCAGGTTTCCAGGAGGACTAACATGGTCGTGCATGACCCCACTAGTCGCACAGTTGGAGTTGTTGCAGTTGGTGTACTCTTTTTTTCTTTTGGTATTGTACTTTAGAGATTTCTTTTACTTGTACCTTGTTATAAAATTGTTTAAGCATGCATGTGGGATCGGTTTGGGTTTTTTTTCATACAGTTGCTCTATTATTTTATTGGGTGGTTGACTTGTCTTATTTCCCAATGATAATTAACAAAAAGCATAATTCCTCCCATATTTGTGAAAACTCATACCCTTGGTTCTAGTCTCCAACCTGGGGGATACTGGAGGCGGGACTCGGGGGGTCATTATCTCACTTTCACCATTTCCAGCACAGGAGGGGCATCTTTGGTGTGAGGGGGTCATGACAGAATGGTATCAAAGCTGATGGTTGAGAGATAAGATGGATTCTGGAGTTAGACACAGTGAGGATTTCATGGGATGATAGGGCAATAGTGTTAGTTAATCTTGGTGCGTGACATAGGCCAGGGAAGACTGGCTAGGGAACAAGATTTTAGGGCCCCCATGATCTGATGAAAGGACTCTGAGCATACCGAACGACCAAGTGAGACTTCATTTATTGCAGGGTAGTGACCCTAGGGAAGGTACATGCATCCTCATGATTTTGTTTTACTTGATTTTGGTGTTCTGGGAAGGAAATTGAAATAAAATGGTAAAATAAAACCTTGAGAAATTTCCCTACTACTTTGCCATAGGTGATCCTTGTCTACCATAAAGCTATGGCACCGGGACGTCATCCTCGGGTGGCTCAATCGGCCGAGGCGCAGCAGATCCAGATGGTCGATCAGTTGAGGATTGACCGAGAGGAGGAAGATAGCCAGTGGTAGAATACCCTCCATTCTTTCCAGAAGTATAACCTCATGAAGTACGAGGGTAGTACTTTAGATACAGAGACAGAGGAGTGGATTAAGGAGATAGGGATTGCATTAACCTTGATCCGTGCTTCGAGGGAGTACTGGGTCCCTCTATCATTCAGTCAGCTAAGAGGTGCAGCACGACAGTGGTGGACGATCTACCTCGAAGAGAGGATAGAGGCAGAGGTTTCGTGCGATGACTTTGAGAATGAATTCTGAGAGGAATTCCTTTCTTCCATGATCAATGAGGAGAATCGGTAGAATTTACATTCCCTTCAGAAGGGGAGTATTTCTCTATGAGAGTTGGGGATCAATTTCAAGGATATTCTTTACTTTTCTCCGGATCTCTTTCCAGATGAGGAGTCTTGGTCAAGACTTTTAGAGGAGGCGCTTCGTCCTTCGCTCCAGTATGTTGTCACGCCTTCACCCTTATGATGTACTTGGGTGTACAGAAGAAGGCAGAGGTTGTAGAGAGGATGGAATCACATGGAGGTGCACCACATGAGGGGTTGAAACTAGGTTCGTCGAAGGGGAAGGCAGTCAGCAGCAGGTCTCCTACGACGGGACCTTCCAGGTTCAGGCCAGTGGGGAGCAGGCCCCAACAATTCCAGTTCAAATCATCAGGTCCTCGTACCATTTTCACGAGCCCAGGACCAAAGTGTTTTTCTTGTGGAGGTTTCGGGTATGTTCAGAGTCGGTGCCCGACCCTAGCTCAGTACGATGGAGGTGGGTAGGTTTAGCGCCCACCACATCAGCACCAGTTGCCGGCGAGGCCCTTCCAGCAACAGCAGGACCATGCTCCTCCGAGTGCAGACTTTTTGGGAGGAGGCCGACCTCAGGGTGCTCCTCAGGTACCATGACCAAGGCGTGGTTTGGGAGGTGGACCACATTATAGAGGTAGAAGAGCTGGGCGTGGATAGTTGCACGTAACAAAGTTGATAGCTCCAGCAGGACCAGAGGTGGTGCGAGGTACGAATTGTTTGTCCAGCACTCTTGTTTCTGCTTTTATCGATTCGGGAGCTTCGCACTCCCTTGTTTCACCTGGTCTTGCCCATGATTTGGGACTAGATGTAGAGAGACATTCCATACCACTGGTGCTAAGTACACTAGTTGGAGGCCAGACTAGCGTATCTTGAGTTTTCCGGAGATGTGGGCTGACTTTGGGACCACATCGATCTAGTGAGGATCATCTTTTGCTACAGATGCAGCCATACAATGTCATCCTAGGCATCGACTTGTTGTTTTATGTTGGTTCCGTTATCGACTACATCTAGAGAAGAGTCGTGTTCTCTGACGTGGATGGGCAACGTGTAGCTTTTGTTTGTGAGAGGATCTATCATGTGGGAAGTTGGAGTGTGGAGCCTCTCCTTTCTTTGTTAGGCAGGTTATCAGTGGTTCCAGCTGATACATAGATGGTGGATGTCCTAGAGGTTGTTGGGGAGTTCCTCGGTGTTTTTCTCAAGGAGGTTGTAACTCAACCCCCCCCAGACGTGATTTTGAGTTCGGGATAGACTTAATGTATTTTCCTGTCCGATTTCGATGGCCCCTTATCGAATGGCACCTTCGGAGTTGTGGATTCAGATTGACGATCTGATGGAGAAGGGTTTTGTTTGACCCAGCGTGTCACCATGGGGTGCCCTAGTTTTGTTCGTGAGGAAAGCAGATGGTGGTCTCAGGTTATACATAGACTACCGAAGGTTGAACCAGGTAACGGTCAATTACCGTTACCCACTTCCAAGGATAGATGATCACTTTTACCAGCTGATGGGAGCAGGTTGGTTTTCTAAGATTGATCTACGATCGGGATATAATCAGCTGAGGGTGAAGGAAAGTGACATCTCAAAGACAGATTTCAGGTGCAGGTATGGGCACTTCGAGTTTGTAGTGATGCCGTTTGGAGTTATGAATGCACCAGCTGTGTTCATGGGACTTAAGAACATTTTCTTCCAAGATTTTCTGGACCTGTTCGTCGTTGTGTTTATCGATGACATTCTGATCTACTCATGATCAGTGGAGGAGCACGTTGAGCTTCTCAGGGCAGTCTTGGAAGTCCTTCGACACCACCAGCTTTATGGGAAATTGTCGAAGAGTAAGTTCTTGACGTAAGAAGTACACTTTATTGGGCATGTTATGTCTCAGCATGGGGTGTCAGTTGGCTAGTCGAAGGTAGATGATGTTGTTTCTTGGGTAGCACCAAATAGCATGGAAGAAGTTCATAGTTTCCTGGGGTTAGTAGGTTACTATCATAAGTTCGTTTTGAACTTCTCCTGAGTTGCTGCTCCATTGAAAACTTTGACTAGGAAGAACCAGGTCATTCTATGGAGCGAGTAGTGCCAGAAGGCTTTCGACTACCTGAAGGAGAAGTTGGTTAGTGCTCCCGTACTCATTTTTCCAGAGGAAGGGTTGTTTTATGAGGTGTTTTGTGATTCTTTTGGCCTTGGTATGGGGTGCGTGCTGATGCACAATAAAGGTGTGATCTGTTATGGGTCTAGACAGTTGCTCTTTCACGAGCGTAATTATGCAATCCATGACCTGGAGCTTAAAGCAGTACTGTTAGTTTTGAAGTTGTTGCGACATTACCTCATTGGGGAGCGCTTTGTGGTCTTCTCAGATCACAAGAACTTACGATATATCTTCTCCCAGTGTGACCTGAACTTGCTGAAGCAGAGATGGGTCGAGTTTCTCCAAGACTATGACTTCGAGATCTCTTACACTGAATGTAAGGGCAACATTTTGGTTGATGCCCTGAGTAGAAAGTCACATATGGAAGTGGTTCGAGAATCTGCTGATGCTTGGAAAGTGATGGAAGAGTTGGATGCCTTTCACTTAGATGTAAGGGTAGAGGGTGTTAGAGGCTGTTTGTTTCAGATGATGGTGCATTCCTCCTTGTTGAAGTAGGTGGAAGAGTCTAAGTGGGGGGACACCGAGGAGGAAGTAATGTGAGATCATGTCGATTAGGGAAACACCCCAGAGGGATGGTCAGAGGATAGCTGACATCAGATGCTTTTCCATGGAAGGTTGTTTGTTCTGGAGGCGATGCATGAGGGAGTTCTCCATGAGTTCCATAGATCTTCCTTGGAAGTACATCTAGGAGTTTCAAAAATGTATCGAGGCATGAGGGAACAGTTTTGGTGGCCCGGGGTGAAATGGAAAGTGGTAGAGTTTGTTGCTAAATTTTTAGTGTGTCAGCTAGTGAGGCCTGAACACCGTGTTCCTAGTGGTTTGTTGCATCCTTTAGATGTCCCCGAGTGGAAGTGGGATGACATCTCGATGGACTTTGTGACAGTATTACCCAGAGCTCAGGGTGGTTATGATGATATCTGGGTAGTGGTGGATCGACTGACGAAATAAGCTCACTTCGTAGCAATTAAGGAGTCAGGCCCGGTGAGTACCTTAGAACAGAGGTACGTAGATGAGGTTGTGTGGTTGCATGGGGTTCTGAAGACTATCATATCAGACCGGGATACTATGTTTACCTCATGAGTCTGTAGGGGGTTACAACTTGCTTTTGGCACCCAGCTATGCCTTAGCACTACTTTCCACCCCCAGACCGACAGGAAGATAGAGCGGACTATCCAGATGTTGGAGGACATACTGCGAGCATGCCTTCTGGATTTCTTAGGGTTATGGGTACGACACTTGCCTTTAGTAGATTTTTCCTACAACAATAGATTCCACTCTACTATTGGCATGTCACCGTTTGAGGCCTTGTATGTAGGACCATGTTTTTCACCCCATTTTTTGGGCAGAGGATGGTGAGATTGGTGCTCTTGGGCCAGAGGTAGTGTAGAGCACCACATAGAAAGTCCATCATTTACATGAGAGGATGAAAGCGTCCTAGGACCAATAGAATTCTTATGAAGATCATCAAAGGAGGCCATTAGAGTTCGAGGTGGGAGACCATGTGTTCTTGAAGGCTTCCCCTTGACGGGGGCAGCAGAGGTTCAGGAAAGGGAGTAAGCTCTCCCCTAGGTTCATCGGACCTTTTGAGGTTGTGAGGCGAGTCGGCGAGGTGGCATATTAGCTGGCCCTGCCACCTCAATTAGAGAAGGTTCATGACGTCTTCCATGTCTCCCAGCTTCATCGGTACTTACATGACGACTCTCACATTATCGACTGGGGAGAGTTAGATATGGTAGATGACACGACCTTTGAGGAACGACCAGTCAAAATCGAGGATCGTAAAGAGAAGGTGCTCAGTGGATGAACCATTTCCTTGGTTCGTGAGTTGTGGAGGCATGGCAGCCCCCAGGAGCACACTTGGGAGTGGGAGACCTAGATGCACGCTCAGTACCCAGAGTTGTTTTGACTTGTGTTTTACCATGTTCTTCTGGGCTTGTTTCTGTACTTTGTACCTTTGATATATGGTATGTTTGGCTTGTTATTTATGAGAACATTTGTTTCCTTGTTCTCTGGGAGTGTGTAACATGTTCGGGAGTGGGGAAGGAAAAAACCTGATCCTTAATCTAGACGCATTAATACAGATGTGATTGAACCCATGAAGGCGAGTCAGTTCCACCTAAAGCGGATAATATCTCGACATAGGAAAATGAATTTTCCCCCAACCCATGTGTTCGGGCAGTGTGTGGGTCGTGCGGTGTTGGGGGTAGTGTGAGTTGAAAAATCCTAATGACTAGAAGTGGGATGACCTGATTCATAATCAAGATGTATTAATGAGGATGTGATTAAACTCGTCCAGGCGAGTCAATGCCGCCTAAATTGGATAATATCTCGACATAGGAGAAGGAATTCCTAACACCTATGATTAGGGATTTTGGTTTGGTTACTTTTATAATGAGAACCCCAAGAGATATCTTGTTGTGTTTCCGCTAGGTTGGTTTTTGAATTCATGAGGATGAGAATGTTTTAAGAGGAATCTGATGTAATGGCCCAGACCTCTCCAGCCCATTTCGTTGTCAAAAAGAAGGCCACGAAGTGTTCTAGAGGGTAAAATGGACTTTTCCCACACTTTCTAATATTTTGAAACTACATTTCGTGTAGTTCGAGTACACAACGTGTACCTCCATGCTGGGTACACCCCGTGTTGAAGGCCATGTCCTTGACGTGTGATATAAATGGGTACACACCATGTATACAGTACTATATGCCGTGTAGTCCTTCCCTACGTACGCCTTACTAGTCAATAGCCGTGTGCCGTGTTGGAGCCGTGTCCTTGTTGTGTGCAATAAATGGGTACACGTCGTGTATTCCTTCCCCGTGTACACGTTACAAGTCAACAGCCGTGTGCCGTGTTAGAGCCGTGTCCTTGTCATGTGCAATAAATGGGTACACACAGTGTGTCTAGTACTACACACCGTGTTGTCCCTCCCCGCGTATGTGTTGCCTTCAAACTGTGTGTTGACCAATCAACGACCGCAGAGCCATGTTGGAAGCCACGTCGAGACCGTGTGAGATAACCGAGTACACGCCGTGTACCATAGAGTACACGCCGTGTACCATAGAGTACACGTCGTGTACCATAGAGTACACGCCTTGTACCATAAAGTACATGTCGTGTACTTTTGTTTTTCTCGCCTATAAAAAGAGGGGTCCCCTCCTCCTTTTCATCACACTCCTCTCCTCCCCTCTGATCAGAGCTCTCCCATGAGACTCGAAGGATTTTTTTTCTTCCATAACTTTTTCGTCCGAGCTCTGATTTACGATCCATCAGCGGACACGGGATAGTAACGATGAGGCCGAATTTTTGATCTTCTATATGTTGTGTTTCCTTCAACCTTTCCTTTCCGACTTCCACTCGAGTAGGTTTTTCCGGGACCCGACATAAGTGACGGATGCTGACAGACATCTTCTAAAGTTGAGCAATTAAATGTTTCCCTATCTTTCTAGAACGTTTTGTGAATGGAACTTTGTGGAATGTGGAAATTGGTTAATCACGTAAAGTTGTCTGATTAAATGAAAATATGGAACCCTTGTGTGATCACCCCGGTTGAACAAAATGGAATAATGAACATGTGGGTGTTGGCTTGGTTACGTGGCATGTGATGGGGGTGTTTTGTGGGTTTTTGTGGATCAAGTGAGCAGCGGGGCAGCGATTGACTTGGTTGTGGGTTGGTGTGAATGCTATGACGGTGATGGGCAGTGGGGCTACAATAGAAGGTATTAAAGGGATAATGATGTACGGGTTTTGGTGTGGTAGTGGTTATGGTTGTTGGTAGTGGGGCTGTAGGGAGGGGTTGAAATGTGAACGGACTGTGGGTTGTGAATAATAAATGAAAGTGGGACAGTTAATGAATAGTGGGGCATGGTAAGGGAACATGATTAATAATCAATGGGTTGGTTTGTTAATATGAATGGAATTGCTGTGCTTCTTGTGTTTTCCTAACTTGTTTTGTGGATGGCAGGGATATGATTTATGAACGAATGATGTGGTTGGTTGTGGATAGTCGCCCAGTAGTTAAGAAACAAATAAATTAATTCTGTTGAAACGTGAAAACCTAAATGGGGTTTCAGGATTGTTTGTTTTATGCATGCTTTGTGGTAGCAGTGCCGAGGCACGTGCTCAATTTCTCTATCTAGAAGCCATATGTTGGGCTGACTGGTTTCTATATATATATCTTTATCGTTGTGTTTTGACACACCCCACCCATGTTGAGCACTTAGTGCAAAACACTCCCATTTCATGGGAGAAGGTGTTTTCCCATAGTTACTAGCTCCTTCTTGCTCCTTCTCCCCTAGGCTGTGATGGCTTGAGGAGACCTTACAACTAATACTCTTCTGGTAGTTTTTGATTGGGGTGGATTGTCCCAAGAATCATTAGGTAGGTTTGTTTCCTAAGAATCATCGGGATGAGGCCCAGGTGTCTTTGGGCGAGAGTTCTGTTACTATTACTATTCCCAAGAATCTTCAGGATGAGGCCCAGATGTGTTCGGGTGGGGCCGTGATTGTGGTTGAGGCCCAGGTGTGTGTGAGCGAGATACGTTGTTGTGAGGCCCAGGTGTGTGTGGGCGGGATACGTGGTTGTGAGGCCCAGGTGTGAGGGGGGGGGGGATGTGTGGTTTATGAGGCCCAGGTGTGTGCGAGAGGGGAGAGTGTGGCAGCATCAGTACATTCGCCATTAGGAAGAGAATCTAACTAATGGGAAATGGTTTGGGGTACCCAATAATCTTGTTCTTATATACTACTACTTGATGTGATTGTGTTTTAGTGAGTGTGGCTGGTGAGGTTGGGTTGATAGATTTCCTTGCTATGTTTCTTCTGTTGTTCTCACGGGGCACTAGGATGTCTCTCCACTTGTGCACGAGAGCTTTAGGTTTCCCTACTAAGTATACTTGTATGCTCACCATACGTTTACTTTCAGGTTTCTAGGAGGACTACCAGGGACCTGCGGGGCCCTACTAGTGGGATAGTAGGAGTTGTTGTAGTTGGTGTACTCTTGTTTTGTTTTGGTAGTGTAGTTTTGATCTTTCTTGTAATTTTACCTTGTTATAAAATTGTTTAAAAAATGCACGTGGGCTTGGTTAGGGTTTTTTCCCATACACTTGTTCTTTTCATTTATTGGGTGGTTTACTTGTCCTATTTCCCAATCTTAAATAATAAAAAGGGTAATGCCTCCCATATTTGTGAAAACTCATAACCTTGGAGCTAGTCTCCAACCCGGGGCCTACTGGAGGCATGACTCGGGGGTCATTATCTCCCTTTCACCATTTCCAGCTCAAGAGGGGCATCTTTGGTGGGTGGGGGTTGTGACCGTTGGTCTAATGTTAGATCCTTAAATTGTGGGCCTACTGTGTTTTCACCTCTAAATTCATAGGTTTCCACCAAAACATACCATACATTGAATTTTTTCCTTTTATTGGTTTAATGACCTCTACCCATCAAATTGGAAGTATCCCGGAGGCATATCCTGGGGAGTTGAAGCATGATTAATACAATAAGTGTTCATAATTGGTAGTTTATGGTATTTTTGTTAGATCTGCATCACCCCCACTCTTTGATTTTTTGATATACAACTCAAATGAATAGATCTATGGTGGTGAATTCCAAATAAGTTGATATTTGGGATTCTTGATGTTAGGTTAAGAGATGCATGGCAGGTTTTGCAGATTCAACCTGATTTCATTTCAGTTTGTCTTTTGATCGTCATTATTATCATAAAACCTGAGGTAGGTGTCTTCACTATAGACTCCTCTATTATGAATATGAATGGTTTATTTCAAATTTGATATTTTTTATGAAATTAATTTTCAATTTCCTATGTAATTTTTTCTGACATCTAAGTTGAGTGACTATTATTGGAAACATGGATATTTGTTGTTTTTATGAAAGGGATTTGTTTCTTGGGTAAAAAATGATGATTTTAAAAAATAGATTTTTTAAAACATTTCAAATGGATTAATTAAATAAAATTTAATACAAGGAATGGCTGTATTGAAATGAATTGGGATGGTTTATATGTATTAGTCTGTTGGATGGTTTTGAATAAAAGTATTTTTCTCTTGAAAAGGATTAAATAGTGGTTATGAAATTTTTTTTGAATAATTATTGGTTGTGTCCATGTGAATCTGGGATGGATTGTGGTAATCAGTCGCCGTCATAATTAGTTCGATGGATAAGGGTTAAGGATCTCCCCCATTAATGATTTTTTCACTAAGTGACGATACACTAATAAGATGACTCACCACTCGTGACTATAGGTTGGTCCATGTTACATGCATGGATCGATGTGTGGATATGTTGGATGGAATATTTATAAAATAATGGATCTTTTGAAATGTTTATAATTTGTTTTATGGATTCATCCACTGAAAAATGATGTTATTTGCAGAAAAAGATATTATTTTCACTTGGTTATATTTTTATATAAACTATTTTAGAAATTTATTTTAAATAAGTTTCTTATAAAAACATGCTACCACATTATGTCCCTGTTGAGTTAATAGGTAATTAATTGGGGAAAATATAATGAGTTTCTTTACTCACCCCTCCTTTCGAACAATTGTGTTTTTTCAGATGTTGTTTATCAAGATATGAGAAAAGGTAATTTAGAACAGATATTTAGCAATATCTCAGGATACATGGAATGTTGTGGAGTTTTATCTTATAGAATGTGTGGAGTATGTAGTTTTCATTCGAATAAATATGTTTTTGATTCTATTATGTATTTTGATATTGTAGTCTTCCTCTACGGTACATGATATTAGTGAGATTTTGATAAATGATAATATCATTTTTCTTTCACTGTTATCATGTATATTATAGTATTTTTTTGGTAATATATTGTTCAGTTAGTACCATTATTATTAAAGGGAAAATCATCCACCAAATTTATTGATAGCCTTTGGAAATTTTTACTAGCCCGTTGAATATTTGGGATGTCAATTAAGGCCAAGTAGCATCCTTCTTCCTTCTCAATCCATTGAGAATGAAGAGCCTGGTTTCCTGTAAGTAACCTTTTTATGATATTTATTAATTCAATGTATATGGGTGATGTTTGGGAATGTTTTGAAATGTTTTGGAGTGCATTTTTGGATTTTCTATAGGTGCATGGTTGGTGCCCAGGTTTTGATAACCATGAAACACCTACTATAAACTTTGTATTGTGAGATAGAGGATATGGGGAAGGTTCACGGGTTATCCATGATTTTTCCATCCCATTAGGAAGCCTAGGAGAAACCAAGTAGTATTGAATATATTTTGGACAATGAGATTATTAATGGTTGGTTCATAGTTTGGTAACCCAATGACCCAATAATGTGATGTATCCCATAATGTAGTGGTAGGTGCACTTTTAAGGAAATACTTTCCTAACCGTTTTCGGGTCAAATGATAGATCCTTCAATTGTGAATCTAACATATTTTCACCATTAAATGATTATTTTTTCCCAAAACATTCATAACTCGATATTTGTCAATATAAAAGGATAGAGGACCTATCCCCATAAAATTGGAGTAATCTATAGACATTTTGTTGGTGTGTTGATGCTCGATTCTCACTTAAGTGTTCGTTCATGGTTTATCATGGTAGTTTTGTTAGATATACATAATCCACTCTCTAAAAATCATTGATCTAAGCCAGTTATGTGTTGATTTATGGTTTTATTTTCCAGAAATGTTGAGACTTTGTCTTATCAATGAAAGAGGAAGTTATCAAAGAAGGGTTTTGATGATTCGACTTGGGTTCATTGGAATCTAATTATTCTTATTTCCTTCCATTAAGAATCCATGATATCTGGCTTCAATATTGACTCATCTATTTAGAATATAAATTAATGATTTCATATTGATTGTTTGGCATCAAATTTATTATGAATTTGACATGTGATGATTGTTAGAAACCCTCCTGAGTGACGGATTGTGGAAACATTGAAATTTGTTGTTTTATTGAAATATAGTTGGTTCTTGGTATTCAAATATTAATTTTAAAATATGGATTTTATTGAATTTTGGTAATTGTATAAAAAAATGACATCAATAAAAGGGTTTATTTTATTTAAATTAGTTGGAATGGATGTTTTGAATTGGTTTATTGAATGATTTCAATAATAGAATGGATTTATTGAAATGGATGAAATAGAATTTTTTGTAATTTTTATTGAATAATGGTTTGGTGTGTTGATGTGCATTGAGGATAGATAGGGGTATAGAATCTTCCCATCATTAGTTGGATGATTAAGGGTCAAGGGTCTCTCCTATTAATGGGGTTCATTATGTGACAACTTAGTGAATGGATGATTCACCGCTAAAATGTTTATGGAGGTCCATGTTACATGAATGTGTTGATGTGTGGATATGTGGAATGGAATTGTTATTCCAACATGGATCATGTGAAATGGTTTTAAATTTTTGTCTGGTTTCACTTAATGAAAATTGTTGTCATCTTGAGAATACTATTATACTAGAACATTTTCATATTTTGATATAAAATATATTAAAATATAGATTTATATAATCTTATATATATAAATGCGCTGACATGGTCTATCCCAGTAGTGTTAGTAAGGAATTCATTGGGGGAAAATATAATGAGTTTCATTACTCACCCCTACTTTGTCACTTTTGTTATTTTTCAGATATTTTTTATCAATACATGTCAATATAAAATATATCACACATCATTAGATGAGTATCGTGATACTTGGGATATTGTGGAATATGATAATGGATCATGTGTGGAGCATTGATTTGTCATTGAAGTATTTAAGTATTATAGTCCACTTTTTCCATTGGTATTGTTATGTTCTACTATGGTACCTAGTTTCAATTTTATTTTGAAAAAATGAATTTTTAGTATTCATCCATTATTATCATGCATCAAATAGTGGGTTTTTTATTTAGATTCATTATTCTAAAAAAAAATCACCCCGACATGAATTCAAACCCATACCCATTTATTTCATACGTTTGAAATCATGGGGATTTCACTAAATTCCTAGTATTTTCCTTCAACATATCAATCAAATGAGGATGCAGAGGGATGTTTTAATTTCATTCTAATGATTTACAAGATTTATGAATTTACGTTCATCGTAATTTAATTAGTTATCAAGATTTTGTTAATTGTCCATAATAAAATAAAGTGTAATACTATCACACTAAAATTCTTGAAGTTGAAAATTTATTATAGATAATACAAAAATAATATTGGTAAATATTATTATTAAATATGTATATTGTTTTTGAATATAAGTAAAACACTTTTTGAATTTGAGTTATTTCCCATGGATTAAATCTGAGATACATTTTTATTTTTTCACACTCTAAAATATTATATGGAAACAGATTTTTATAGAATTTTCAAAAATTAATTAGGAATATATCTTTGAAATTTATCAATTTCGCATTATGAAATCAAATTTTGTTTCATATTTTTCATCTGATATAGTATTAATTGAAACTCTATTCTAGGAACCATTGAACTACATAAATATTGAAAATTTTTTTTTTATTGAAACATCCATTATTCATTGAAATTAATACTGATTTCCTTCAAATTGTTGAATTTCCCAATTAAGCATTATCTGTTTGAATTAATATAATTGATAGATTCATCCTATTGAATAAATAATTTTTCTCCTTTTCATCCCTAGGATGGGACATTTCATCTAGCTATTTTCTAGATGAAGATAATAAATCACCAAGATGCATATTCTGTTCACTAGAGCCTATATAAGTCTTATCCAAATTATCTCATGCTATATAAATTTTCTAATATTAAATCATCATAATATATTAATCTATTATAGAATTAACTTGTTCATTTCTTATAATTTCATCATTAATTTTTTCATGAGAAGGATTAGTGTCTCTTTCCGCATGTGCCAGTTGCTTAGTCACATCTGTTTCGTAATAATTATGAATTTCTACAAGCCTTTCCTCAACATGTTCTTCATCATTCCCAAAAGAATACTCCTCTTATTAATAAACATGTTTTTCTATAACTCTTGTTCTTGTGATAAGAACAACACCAATTTTTTCTCTTGAGGTATCATCTAAATATCGAGTTTCTATCCCATATTTATTTGGACCACATACATCAAAATTTAGACTCCTCTCATTTTCATCATAAACACCTTCAATCCTTGATTCTCCAAATCCTAATTCAGAAAACCTTATTAATTTAGAAAATTTATTGCTTTTATGCTCCCCTATGTATGAGTATCATATTCCTCTTGATCATCATCACTTATGGGAATCATATTTATTTTTTCATTTCTTAAAAAAATCCAAAAATTCATATGTTTCAAACTGGACAAATATTTCAAATGTGATATATCACTAAAAAAAGAATATCATGTATTTAATTCTTATCATAGAAATATGATAAATAGTACATCCATAAGGATAAAAAATTTATTCTTCAATATTGCATCACCGATGAATATTTTTAGAATAAAATGAATGTTTTAAAATAAATTTAACATGTTATAAAAATTATTATATATATAATAGAACAAATAATCGTATCCAACTCTATTGTTCTGAGAACTAAACAATATAACATAAATTTAAAAATTTGATTTTGGTTAAGCATCACTCTATTTTAGTAACATTTTTCATATAATATTAGATCCAAACTAATTATACATAGTATCTATAGAATTATGTGTTTCATAAAAAAATTATTTAAGATCAAAATTAAATATTCATTCATGCGGGATTTTTAAAAAATTGGCTATTTATATTTAAGAAATTGAAAACTCCATAATCTGCCCTCTGAGAGAAATACACCACATATATTTTCACATAAGAATTATGATGTTTCAAATAATTCTTTTAATTCAATGATGAAAAAATATTCTTAACTTTTAACATAGAAATTCAATTAAATCAAAGAATATCAATGTATTTCATTAACAATATATTGGTCTGAAAATAACATTTGAAATTGATGAAATTCCCTTCAAGAACATGTATTTCATTTCCTAATGCCCATTTATTCTATGAATTTCTCAAAATAACATTTTATTTATCTTTCAATTTTTCATTAAAGATATTGTGAAGCCACGAATTTATAATATAAATGTTATGAAAGGAATGTAGTTATAATAAAGTGAAAATGTTTTGAGAAAAAAGGTTAGTGAGATATGCTATTATTTTTAATTTTTATTAAGATAATAGTTTGGATTCATTTTCCAAATTGTTTTAAATTAATCATTATTTGTTTTTATTGTGTATATATTGATTTTTCGAAAGACTTATTAATTAATATCATATTATAAATAAGTATTCAAACATATGTAAAATTAATAAAATATATTACGTAAAAATTAAAAAATATAAAATAAATCAATTTAACATTAAATAAGAGATTAAAGATATTTTTATTTTTATTTTAAATTAATTATACATAACCCCAATAAATTATTTTTAAAACATGATGTTTGGAATCAATTTAAGTAAAATATCAGAAAATAGATGTTATAAATTAAAAACATCTAAATCTATATCCCTTTTTGAAATGATATCTTAGAAAATGACTCCTTATATTAATAGACATAGTACTTGTATGACTCATAGAATTTTAAAAAATAAGAATTGCACTTATATTGTCCCAAAATATATGAAATTAATAAAATTTAGACCATTTAACATAAGATTCTATTTCATCCACAACACATATCCATGATAACATATAGTAGAGATATATTCTTCAACGAATGTTGAAAAATAATTTGAATGTTTTTTCTTACTATACAATGAATATAAATATTTCCTTAAAAAGTTAACAGTTAAACTGGTATTCTTTACTTCTAATATTCATCGTGAAAAATTTGAATTATATTACCAAAAACATATTAAAATCGTAATATTTTTATAATGTAATGATAAAAAAAATAGTCCAATTAAATTATCTCATATTTTTTTATAGTAATAATTTTTCATTATTTTTGGGTTCAATTAAATCGTCTAAATTTAAAGATAGAAATCATAATATCTTGTCGAGTAGTTGTAAGGTCCAAAAAAACATCTAACAACACCTTTATATAAATTATTTTCACATAGATTTCAAGATTCATCTAAATCAACTTTCATATTAGTACACGTGGGATTTGTATACATCTTACTATTTTAATGATCAATGTATTTCGATAGCTAAATAATATACATCAACTGATTTAAAAAATTTCTATAATCTTTTCGATAAATCTTAAAACCAATAAGGAAATTTAACTCTCCCATCATACTCAATTCAATGCATTTTTCATCAGTTTTTAAAGGAATATACATTGATTTCTCCTTGTTAATCTATTGACCTCACCATCCATATAAATTTTGAATATTAAAATATATGAACAAATAGGGTTCATAAAGAGTTTCAGATCATCCAGTAATATATTATTTTAAATTTTCAATAGAAAAAACATTAATATTCACACCAAGCTATAGGTTTTTTTAGAGACCATAATGTTCTATACTATTATTAAAAACATTATTTTCTAGATGTGGAGTTTCAAAAACTACAGGTCCCTAAATATATAGTTCTTCCATTAAATATCAATTTTTAAAATATTATTTTACATTGATATTATAAAATAAAATTTCTATAAATTATCCATACTCTAAGATGATTATGATGGATTCTAGTATATAAATGGGGGAAAAGATATCATTATAATTATATTCCTTATTCTTAATTATACCATTTCTCTTCTAATATTGATTGATTTTTAGTAATTATTCCATTATTATCTTTGGTATAATGAAAATCCCATTTACCTCATATAACATGATAATTTTTTTCTCCCAACTAACTACCAAACATTACTTTTATTAAACTAGTTGTGTTATTCATTTATATCTATTATCCATCATTCATTTTCTAATTATTCTTCTATAGTTTTTGACTCTAATTGATATTAAAAGGTAGAAAAATCAACTATGTTTTCTATACATAGTCTGTTCCTTATTTATATATCATGATCTAAAATTAATGTTTATAATATATGATCTCTATAGAATTGGGGCTTCTTATGAAAGACACTTTCTGGTTCACTGATTTCATGTTATTTTGAAATGGAGTGAGTTACATCATATTCAAATTGAATTTTAAATTCACATATAAAAGAATAATGTCTCAAAATTTCTGAAGATTTAAAAACATCAAATTATTTGATTTTTTTGTGATTAAAATTTTCACATTATTTATTATTAGCATGAATAGATTTCTCAATAATCATGGACTTTTTATTATTCACTATTTTTGATTTATATGTTGTAGAATATCCTATAAATATTCCTACAGTAGCCATAGGATCAAATTTTCAATTCTATAATTTAGTATTCAATATATATATATATCGTACATCAATGAATAAAAATAATGTATCCATTATTAGGAATTATATTATTCTATGACTCATAGGTCGCCATTTTAAGACAAGGAATTTTTAAATATTTATTCATGATATGGAATGTGGTACAAATAGAATCTTCCCAATAACCCATGGTTGTTTATATGAATTTAGCGTTCTCATTTCAATATCATGAATAGTCAAGTTTCTTCTTTCATTATATCTATTTTTTAGGTGTTGTTGGAGAATAAAAGGTTCTATTAGTATCCAATTTTGTGAATTAATAATCAAACTATTGATTCATAAATGTACTATATGATTCATCTTAATGCAACTATTTTAAAATATTTTTCATTTTGATACATTTTTTTAAACAATTTTACAATGTCAGAAAAAGCTTCACATTTAAATTTTAGAAATTAATCCCAACTAAAATTTGAAAAATAATTATCCAAAACAGAACCATTATCTCTTCAATCAAATATTTATATTATAAAAAGTAAATCCATGTGGATATGTAATATTTGTTTAGATGTAAAATCCTTGTTATATTTCATAAAGGATGAATTAAAATTTTCTATATGTAATGGATCACACAATCTTTCATTGTCAAATTTAATACAATGACAATTAGAAAAAAATTGTTTCTGGGATAATTTGTATAATGAAAATAAATTACAGTTTTTATGTCTCTTATTCCAAACCCAGGATTCATTTTTCTGACCAGTTAAAAAAATAATTTCTTTTATACACAAGTAATTATGAGCCATGGTATATGCATTTTCTTTTTTTGTTCTCTAATCATAAAACTTTTTTCATGAATCACAGAGAAAGTGTTATTTAAAAAAGAAATAAAAATTACATTATCATATAATTGAGAAATTCTTGTCATATAGTTATTCAGTTATTGATAAAATAAAATTTTTTCATCAAAATGTATTTTAGGTCACCAACTGATCAAAAATAAATTATCATTCAATTTACATTATAATATAACGTGACCGAGCATCCGTATAGTATTTTATAATGTGTGGAAATTAGACGAGTCTCCAATTACTATCTTGGGTGGTTCCTAAGTGGTAAAACCCATAATCATGTATCCACAAGATATTGGTTGAAACCAGATAGGGATGATTTCCTAACATAATATAGCAGGTAACATTTAAGGTGTCGGAGCATTACCAACAACAACAATTTAGCAGAATCTGGTACTATAGCACATTCTATAGTGGTGGTGGTACTGTATAGGGCTCTATATCACCCCATGATTTATAGAATTACTATTCATTTGTGGGAATTTCTTGCGAAAAATTGGCTTTGTAGGATTAGAAATAAGGCTTTCCAGAGAATAGAAATTTGGGTCATGTCCGTGGTCCCTTTGGTCAAGGTCCTATAGGCTATATAATGGGTATTACTCTACCCATATAGAATGTTGTCATTTGTTTCTTAATAAAAATATGATTCGACCCCATAATTTAGAAAATGACTCCCCACAAATGTTTTTTGAGAATCGACTATGCATATAACATACATAATCTTTATTCACGTCGATTTTAACCTACAAATACAATAACTAAAATCATTCTTCGGTACAAAAATTATATTGGGTGTAGTTGTGTCAAAAAGAAAGGATCTAGGTAGCTATATATACATAATTTTTAAAAAATCGATAGGACTAGTTTCAAACTTGAATCTAGAGACAAAATACATTTTATACTATTTATAATGGTATTTTTATAAAAGTTATTAGAATAATATATTTTATTTCTACAATATAAATTTATAATAGTAGATGTGTTGTCATTATTATATAATTTTACCAACTAATTTATATATAATTCATGTTTTTCTCAATTTCATCATCATCCAAATATTCTCTTCTTTTTTACATTTTTTCCATTAATTTGATTCATGTTTTCTCTCATTTTGATAATATACTAGCATTAATTATATAAGATTCTACTTCTGACCAAAATTATTTTATTTTATTTTTATATATAGTGCATTTTGTGGTATAATTTCTATATTTTTATTTTAACTCTATGTGTATTTTAATCATTGAGAATTTATAATTTATGATATAATTATTGGTATTATTTATTAATGAATTATTTCTTACTAATGATTTATACTTTTATTCAAGCATTGAGATGTATATAGGTACTTTTTCGATAGATAATCATTCGAAATCATATGAATAGGAATAATAAGATTATACCATTTTTTTAACATAATAAATGTATTTTGTTTCCTATTAGTTTCAAATTTTTATGAATCATATTTAGAAGAACTACTAGTTTCCAAATAATCACTCCAAATAGATATCATAAACATGTTTCCATTGCACTCAAAATCAATTTTCATTTGATAAATTCATTATTTCGATTACATTTATATTATAACATATTTTTTTGGGAAATATTCCCTAATATGTGCCATTTTCAAAAAATCATATATTATTATTACAATATTATATATAACTTCCATATATTTAAAATATTTTTAGAAGGATTTATTCTTTGTATAAAATTGAATTAATCTTGTTTCAAGATGTTGTAGTACCATTTTAGAATATTATAGTTTACAATTAATTGAATATATATATTCAACTTCTATTATCTTCTCTAAATATTTAAAAGTAGTATTAAGTTAATTAGTATACTTTTTTTATCGTTGGATAATATTCTACTTTAGATTTCATTTTATCATCATACCTCATTAGATTACCAATCAAGTACTTCTTTTTTGAGCTCTTTAATGGTGTAGAATGTATGATTGTTGTAGATATATCATTTAATTTAGAAAGTAAAATTCCTAGAAATTTTAATTCATGATCCGTTTGATTAATTTGGATTCCAAGGGAATCTACTGTATTGATTATTATATTCAAACTTCTATTCATTTTTATAATTCATTCTATTTGAATCTATTTTACGATATAGAATTTTTGTTTTGTAGTTTTAGATCATAATGCCCATACATAATCTATTATATCATAAGAATAAACAATAACATTCCATATATTATTGAAAATAACACATTTAGTGGCATGTTTATAAAAAAATTTACGAAGTCCAAAAAATAATTGAATTCACGAAAACTCATTTGAAATAATATATAAATGTATTCATAGAATACCACATTCATAGTTAAGAAAGGATTATATAAAGATGGAAAA
Source organism: Viscum album (assembly GCA_963277665.1). Classification (NCBI taxonomy): domain Eukaryota; kingdom Viridiplantae; phylum Streptophyta; class Magnoliopsida; order Santalales; family Viscaceae; genus Viscum; species Viscum album. Next base: position 1,702,512,839 of record OY728156.1, on the reverse strand, counting down.
GCATCATAAAGGCTTTAAAATAATGATTTATTATATAGATAATCAATTTTTCCTTACATCCCCAATATTTTTATCTATTTATATATTGGTCTTGGATAATGGAAATCTATTATTTGAGTTCATCCAAAGACATCTATCTTCATAGAGACCTTTTAAATGATCTTTCTAGATCTATACCATATTTATTCAAAAATCATTCCTCAAAAACCAATTTTTATTCTTGAATAATATAATTATACAAAGGGTTTAGGGTGAATTATGTTACATTAAATAATCTTGAAAGACTCAAATTTTGATAAATGAAAATTTGAGTTGTCATTAATTTTGATCATGTATTTTATAGTGTTTTATTTGGCTATATATTGGTCTGTCTAAATCATTATTATTAAATAGAAAATCATCCACCAAATATATTGAATTCCTTTGGATTTTTTTACTAGCCCTTTGAATCTTTGGGATGTCACTTAAGTTTAATTAGCACCAATCCTCCTACTTAATCCACTGAGAATGTAGATCCAGGATTCATGTATATAACCTTTTTTATGATATTTATTAATTTAATGTATATGGTTGATGTTTGGGAATGTTTAGGGATGTTTTGGAGTGCATTTTTGGATTTTCTATAGGTGCATGGTTGGTGCCCGGTTTAGGATAACCATGCAACACCTACCCAAAACATTTCATTATGATACATAAGATAAGGGGAAGGTTCATGGGTTGTCTAGGGTTTGTCCAACCCATGAGGAAGCCTTGGAGAAACCATGTTTGGTTGACCATATTTTGGTCAATGAGATTTGGAATTATTTCTGTGTAGTTTGGTAACCTAATGATCCAATCATGTGATGTATCCCTTAAGTTTGAGATATTAGCACTGTTAGGGAATAGTTTTCCAAATTGTGTGCAGGTCCAAAGATAGATCCTAAAATTGAGAATCTAACATATTTTCACCATTAAATGATTCATTATTTTCCCAATGCATTCATATCTTAGGATTTTTCAATCTCAAAGGTTGGAGGACCACTCCCCATCGAGTTGGAGTTATCTATAGTCATTTTGTTGGTGTGTTGAAGCTCGATTCTCAATGTAATTGTTCGTTCATGGGTTTTAATGGTAGTTTTGTAAGATATAAAAAACCCACTCTCTATTAAATCATTTATCTATGCATGTTTGTGTTTATTTATGTTTTTATTTTCCAAAAATGTTTATATTTTTTAATATCTATTATAGAGGAAGATATCAACGAAGGGGTTTTGATGATTCCACCTGGGTTCGTTGGAATTTCATTTTTATTATTTCATTTCATTATAAATCCAAGATATGTGGCTTTAATATTGACTCGTCTATTTATAATATAAATAAGGAATTTCAAATTTATTATTTTGTATCAAATTGATTATGAAATTGACATGTGGGTATTATTGTAAACCCTCCTGAGTGACGGATTGTGGAAACATGGAAATTGTTTGTTTTGTTGAATTATCATGGGTTCTTTGTTTTAAAATGTTGATTTTAATATGTGGACTTTATAGAATTTTGGTAAATGTATCAATCAAAATAATTATTGAAAAAGGGATTTTTTTTATTTAAATGAATTGAAATAGTTGTTTTGAAATGGTTTGTTTAATGATTTCTATAAAATAATAGTTTTATTGAAACAGATGAAATGGTTTTCCTGTAATTGTTTCCGAATAATTTATTGGTGTGTTCTAGTGCATTGAGGATGAATAGGTATAGAATCTCCCTCATTATTAGTTGGATAGGTAAGGGTCAAGGGTCTCCCCTATTAATGTGGTTCATTATGTGACAACTTAGTGAAAGGATGACTCACCGCTAGAATGTTTAGTGAGATCCATGTTACATGAATGGGTTGATGTGTGGATATGTGGAATAGAATTTATATTACATCATGGATAATTTTAAATGGTTTTAAAATTTTATTTGGATTCTCTTAATGTAAAATGTCATATTCTTGAGAAAATAATTTTACTGGAACATTTTTATATTTTGATATAAACTATATTAGATTATTGATTTATATAATCTTATTTATATAAATGCGCTAATATTGTATATCACTGTAGTGTGAGTAGGGATTTCATTGGGGGAAAATATATTGAGCTTCATTACTCACCCAACATTGTCAGTTTTGTGATCTTTCATATAATTTTTATGAATACATGGTAAAAGAAAATATATCACACATCATTATAGGAGCATCATGATACTTGGCATATTGTGGAGTTTGATAATGGATCATATATGGAGCATAGATTTGTCATTAAATTATTTTATTTTTGTAGTCCACTTTGTCCGTTGATATTGTTGTCTTCTAATGTGGTACCTAGTTTCAGTTTGATTTTGAAAAAAGTAAATTTGAGTTATCATTCATTGTTACCATGCATCAAATAGTGGATTGTTTAGTTAGATTAATTTTTCTTAAAAGAAAACCCCCCAAATATATTTAAACCCATACCCATTTATTTCATACCTTTTACATCAATGTAATTTCACTAAATTCCGAGTAGTTTCCTTCTAAAAACTCAAGATTACGAGGACAAGAGGGGTTGTTAAAATTTTATTCTAATGATTTACATGATTTATTAATCTATGTTCATCAAAATATAATTAGTCAATAAGATTTTGTAATTGTCCAAAAGACTATGAATATTAATACTATCACATTACAAATCCTGAATAAGAATATTTATTATAAATAATAGAAAATTAATCTATGAAAATATTATGATTAAATATTTATTGTTTTGTTCAAAATAAGTAAAATCCTTTTTTAATTTTAGTTATTTCCCATGGATAAAATATGAGTTCCAGAATAATTTATTTACACTCTAAAATATTACTTGGAAACTGATTTTGCTTGAATTTTCCAAAATTAATTAGGAATATATCTTTGAATGGTATCAATATCACATTATTAAATATAATTTTGTTTCATAATTTTAATTTGAGCTAGTATTAATTGAAACTCTATTCTAGGAACCATTGATCTACAAAAACATTGAAAATATTTTTTATAGAAACATCCAGTTATCATTGAAATTGATACTAATTTCCTTCAAAATGTTGAATTACCTAATTAATCCTTATGTTTTTGAATTAATATAATTGATAGATTCATATTATTGATTCCATAATTTATCAAATTTTCCATCCCTATGATGGGACTTTTCATCTAGCTATTTGTTGGATGATGATAATAAATCACCCAGAAGTTCATTCTGTTCACTAGAACCTATATAAGTCTTATACAAATAATTTCAAACTACATAAATTTTCGAATATTAATTCATATTAGTTTGTTAATCTATTATAGTAGTAACTTGATAACTTACTATAATTTCATCATTAATTTGTTCTTGAGAAGGAGTAACGTCTCTTTCAGCATGAGCCACATGCTCAGTCACATCAGCTTCATAATAATTCTGAATTTCTGGAAGCCTTTCCTCTACCTGTTCTTCATCATTCCCAAAATAATACTACTCTTCCTAATCTACATGGTATTCTCTGACTCTTGTTCTTGTGACAATAACATCACCACTTTCGTCTCTTGAGGTATCATTTAAATATTGAGTTTCCATTCGATCATTTTTTGGACCACATACATCAGTATTGAGAATCCTCCCATTTTCTTTATAAACACATTCTATCTTTGATTCTCCAACTCCTTATTCAGTAAACCTTATTAATTTACAAAAATTAATTTCTTTTATGCTCCCCTAAGTATGAATATCATATTCCTCTTGATCATCATCACTTATGGGAATCATATTTCTATATTAATTACATAAAAAAATCCTAAAATTCATATGTTTCAAACTGAACGAATACTTAAAATATGATATATAAATCAAAAATTAATGTCATGTATTTAATTATTCTAAATTAAAGATGATATATAGTACATCCATAAGGATAAAAATTTATTCTTACATTTTTCATTAGTGATGAATATTTATTAGCATAAAATGAATTTTATAAAAATAATTTAACATATCAAATAAATTTATCTATATATATTAGAAAAAGAAATTGTATCCAACTGTATTGTACTGAGAACTATATAATATAAAATGAATTTTATAATTTTATTTTGGTTAGCATCATGCTATTTTAGTACCATTTTTCATATAATATTAGATCCAAAATAGTAATTCAAAATATCCTTAGATTTATGTGTTTCATATCAAAATTATTGAAGATCAAAATTAAATATTCATTAAGGTTTGAATTTAAAAATATTGTCCATTTAAACCGAAGAAACTGAAAATTCCATAATGTGACACCCCAAGGAAAATACACCTCATGTATTTCCATCGAAGAATTTTGATTTTTTAAATAATCCTTTTACTTAAATGAAGAAAAAATATTCTTCACTTTTAACATATAAATTGAATGCAATCAATGAATAACTACGTATTTCGTTAATAATAGATTACTCTGAAATTAAAATTTGAAATTGAAGAACTTACCTAGAAGAAATGGTATTCTATTTCTTAATGACCATTGATTCATAGAATTTCTCAAAACAACATTTTCTATATCATTCAATATTCTATTATAGATATTTTGAATATTAATGGAATGTAGTGATACGAAAGTGAAAATGGTTTGAGAATAACGGTGAGTGAGAGATACTATAATTTTTTTTATAGTTTTCCTGATGACAGTTTGGCTTCATTGGCCAATTTATTTAAAATTAATCATTATTGGTTTTTATATTGTATATATTGATTTATAGAAAGACTAATAAATTTATATCATATTATAAATAAGGATTAAAACATGTGTAAAATAAATAGAATATATTACATAATAATTAAATAATATAAAATAAAAACATTTAAAATTAAATAACAGATAAAAGATATTTTATTTATTTTAAATTAAATACTCATAACACCGTTATAATATTTTCAAAACATGAATTAGGAATCAATTTAATGAAAATATTTTCAAATTGATATTCTATGTTGAAAACATTTAAATGTATATCCAATTTTGATGTGATATCTTAGAAAATGACTCCATATATTAATATACATAGTACTTTTCTGACTCATGGAATTTTTAAAAATAATAATTGCACGTATATTGTCCCATAAAATAAGATATTATTAAAATTTATACCATTGCCCATAAGATTATATTTCATCCCCAACACATGTTCATGATGACGTATAGAAAAGATATATTCTTCCTTGAATGTTGAAAAATAATTTGAATGTTTTTTCTTAATTTACAATGAATATAAGGATTTCAATAAAAAGTGAAATGTCAATGTGGTACTCTTTTCTTCTAATATTCATCCTAAAAAATATGAATTAGATTACAAAAATAAATTAAAATCATAATATTTTGATAATTTAATGATAAAAAAATAGTTCCATTTATTATCTCATATTTTTTCATAGTACTAATTTTTCATTATTTATAGGTTCAATTAAATCTTCTACATATAATGATAGAAAGCATAATGTCTAGTAAAATAGTTGTTAGATACAAAAAAACATCGAACAAAACCTCTATATAAATTATTTTCATTTATTTTTAAAGAGTCATATAAATAAACATTTATATTAGTACACATGGGATTTTTAGACATCTTACTATTTTAAAGATCTATGTATTTCCCTAAATAAATAACATGCTTCAATTGATTTAATAAATTTTTTTAATCATTTTGATAAATCTGAAAACCAGTTAGGAAATTTAATTCTCCCATCATACTCAATTAAATTATTTTGTTCATGACTTTTGAAAAGAATATTCATTTATTTCTTCTTGTTAAACTAATGACATCACCATCCATATAAATTTTGAATATTAAAATATCAGAACAAATAGGGTTCTTAAAGTGATTCAGATTGTCCAATTATATAGTAATTTAAATTTTCAATAGAGAAAAAATTACCTTTCATACCAAGATCTAGGTTTTTTTTCCTGAAAACATAATGTTCTATAGTATGATAAAAACAAAATTTGGTAGATGTGGAGTTTCAAAAACTACAATCCAGTAAATATATAGTTCCTCCATTAAATATCAATTTTGGAAATATTTTTTTGCATCGATATTAAAAAATTTAAATTTTATAAATTATGCATACTATAAGATGATTATGATGTATTCTTATCTATAAATGGGGGAAAGGTTATCATTATAATATATTACTTGTTCTTAATTATATCATTTCTCTAATAATAATGATATATTTTTTGTAATTATTCCTTTATCATCTTTGTTTTACCTAAAATTCCATTTCATTCATATCACATGTTAAATTTTTTCTCCCAACAAACTACCAACCATTACATGTATTAAACTATTCATGTTATTTATTAATATCTATTATCCATAATTCATCTTCTAATTATTATTCTATGGTTTTGGCCTCTAATTGAGATGAAAAGGTAGAAAAATCAACTATATTACCAAAACATCGTCTATTCCTTATTATTGTATCATGATATCCAATTAATGTTTATAATATATGGTCATTAAATAATTGGTGTCTTTCATATAAGACACTTTCAGATTCATTGATTTCATGTTCTTTTGAAATGGAGTGAATTAAATCATTTTCTAATTGATTTTTAAAATAATTTATAGAAGAATAATGTCAGAATATTTCTGAATATTTAATAACATCAATTTATTTATTTTTTTTATGATTAAAAGGATCACATTAATCATGATTAACATGAACATATTCCTCAATTATCTTGGACTTATTATTATTCATTATTTTTGATTTAGATGTAGTAGAATATCCTATATGTAACGACCCAATGTTTTTTAATGTAAATTCCCTTCGTATATTTATGTCATACAATAACATAAAAACACAACATAATGAACTACTAAGTTCTACGTGACCTTTAAAGATTTTATTGTCACTTCTGTGCTTTGAATTTCAAAAATCCGACTTTCACGGTTGTGTTCAAGAAGTTTTTTGGAGTCTAATGAAACAAAAAATAATTTTTGGTAAATATTAGAATACCATTTTGAATCGTAACCTACCCTTATGAATAGTAATATGTCCTTTATGAATAGTAAATCATCCAACAAAAGAGTAACCTTACCAATGAATAATTAAATAAAATTTAGACATCTTAGAAAGTGAAAATTCAACCTTAGTAAACATTTTGGTATTTTGTAAGTAAATATTTATTAATTATTACTAATTAATACATTTTAAAGAAAATGTATTTTCTGAAATTTTCTTTGTTAATTATCATATCAATGTCTTATAGTTTTTAGATAATTTTATAAGACCCTATGTAATTTTGGAAAGCACTATAAAAATAGTATTAATTTTAAAAATTGTTTTTTTAATGTAAATTTTGATTTTAATTAAAGACTAAATTATTTATATCTAGAAAATTATTTATGAAAAATGTAATTTATTTTTGGATTCTACACATCGATAAATGGTTGGGGAAATTTTTTTAGATTTTTTTGAAATACATGAATTTTTTATTAATAGTTGAATCAGATAATTCACAATAAATTAAAAATAATATATTAATTGAGTCATGTGTACTTTTATGTTAATGTAAGCACACTCGGTTCGGGATCACATGATAATATTACTATTCTTGATCATTCAAGACTCACTATTCCTTGTCTTAGGGGAAATTAATAAAGTAATGTATTTTATATTTAGGAAACCCCTCTCCCCTCCACTATAAAAGCCACCATTCACACCCTCATTTCCTCACACCTCTCAAGCACCAAGCCTTCTCTAAACATTGTACAAACACCATCCCTAGCACCTCCCCCACGGCCATGATCTACTGGTCTCATCGAAAGACCAATCCTATCTTCCTTAAGGTGGATCTCGAGAGGAAGATTTAAGAAGGAATTTCTCTCCCTCTTCTCCTTTAATTTGTTTTTCAAGTTCAAGTTCATTTCTTGATATCTCCCCACCTATATATATCTAAATTATATTGTAACTCCAGTATTATACATGTAATGTAGTTTTATTATTTTAATGGGATATTATATCATCCAACCCCATTCCCTCTTCCTTTTATTTTATTAAAGAGAAAGTTGTTCGTGTGGTGTTAATTTATCCCCTTCAAGAACGACATGCTTTCTTCTTCCATTTCTACCCACATATATGGTCATGAAACCATTTTTATGTTTGAACCAGAACATATTATATTTATTTTCTCTTATTTAATTTTTTTAACTATCTTATGTCTATATTACTAAGTGATAAATTGAAACAAGTTCGTTGTTATCGAAAAACCGCCAAAATTAACCCAAAGAATCACCATTTAATTCTTATATAATGATTCATCCACACAGATATAATATAATTAATTATAAGATCATTCAAAATCCATTAATATGATTAATAACATGTAATATCAGTTCTGGATGTTTACCCATGTTTTACAAAAACATCAATTTAAGAATACAAGTGAATCACTCAAGAAATCCATAAAAACAAACATTCGGGAATTATGTTTTTAAACTATATAACTAATCCAAAGGAACATAAAATCACTTAATGAAACCATAATAAACCATATTAATTTAATCAAAGGTTATGGATTTATATTTGATGAATATAACTTCATTATAAAAGACATTAAAGAGAAGGAAGCATTCATATACAAGGTAAGGGGAAATTCACAAACCCAACTTTTAATCCTTCGGGTTCTAACTCTTTCACTCGATTTTTGATATGGTCACTCTATAAAGATCATTTTTTCATCATTGAAATTATTTTTCTAGGATATAAATGTTTTATAATGAGGTATATTTCAATCCAAATGTTTTTTTAAAGAACACTTCTTATATGAACTCAACATTAACCTCTCATTCATAGTTGATGTTTCTTGTATCAAGTATGTTGTTCCCTATTTCTTTTGGGAACCGAATGTAACACCCGAGAATTTAGTAAGAAATAATTTTTTTATCATCAAAGAAATCTTTCACTACACACAACACTAGCTTGGCTTACTTTACATGCAATCACGACCTTCTTTGATAGCTTGTGTCGTAGGCAATAGTGAGTTTCACTAAAAACGATATGCTATTAAAATATTATGAAAACTAGCTATTATGAATAGTAATAACCACCTTTTGAAATTTTGTGAATTGTATTTTTCAAAATGGACTTCATTTTTGGATTCAGAATATCGAAATTAGCAATGGGTGAATTTTTTTATATTTCTGAAAATATTCAATTTTTGATGAATAGTGAAAACACAAGGTTACTATTTAGAAACCTATTTTTTATTTAAATAATTATTTATTTTATTTAAATATTTTTAGGTCAAAATTGATACATCATACCTATATAAGTTCAATTCAATTCATTGGAGTATATTTATAAAAATTTTAGATATATAAAAATTTTATTGAACTTTTCACCGTCTTTTACCCACCTCCTAGGAGAATTTCCAAATTAACATAAAACCTAATTTCACCACTTTTGTGATTGGAATTTTAAAAATCCTAGAGATGCGGTTGATGTTAGTAAGTAAAATGTTGTTCAATGAGATGAAAATAATTTTTGCTGTATAGTAACTTTTTACTTTTTTTACCACGATTAAAAGTAAATAGTGTAATTAAGGGTAAAAGTGATATTATTATTACCCTAAAACATGTCCTAATTCTATTGGATAAGTGTAATTAGACCAAAAACAACCTTAAGAATAAAATTTTACCATTTAGGCCCACTTGTATTAGATTAGGATATTTAATATTAATTTATTTAAAGAAGGGTTAAAATATTTAAAATCAATGTTTAATAAGTAAATCATTTTTAACATAGGGTTATATATAAGATACCTTAGACTATAAATATTCATTAAAAATATATAAAGATTTCCTACATAAAGGTATTTTATTTAAAAATTTTAGACATTAAATAATTTAATTTATTTATGAAACAAAGATGATGAAGTAATAATTGTATTAATGAATTATTGACATAATTGTTGTTATAAATACAAAAATAAATGTAATTTGAGACCTTTTATGAATCCCACGAATTTTCTAGGTTAATATGACATGTTATTATTGATTTAATTAACATTGTTCGAACTAATCATTCTGTTATGATTTTCAAAAAAATCAATTACCAAATAGTGTCAAAATTGACATAAAATAGTTTTTAAAACAAATATTATATTATTAATTGTTATTTTATTTTTAAAAATCTAATTTTAGACCAAATGACATATATAAGGTTATATAAATTAATAATAAACAACTTGGGGTTCGTTTGTCTTGTTATAGTATGTTTTTAAACCTTATAGTGTAAGAAAATAAGAAGACAGGGTAAGAGTAAAATTATTTAACTTAAAGTTAAATCTAATTGATAAGGTTAAAATAGAGTCCTAAACTTGTCTAAATTCTATTGGATTAGATTATTTCGACACCTACCCACATTAGCTTCTAAATAAATCATTTTGGAGATATTTAAAACTGAATATGACTTTATAATAAAATAATATTTTTAGTTTTTCCAAAGGAGACCCTCTCCTCCCTTATAAAAGGGCACCTCCTCCCTCTCATCCTCACACCAATTTGAGCCTTCAATCTCGGACAAACCCTGCCCATTTCACTTCCCCATTTCCCTAGAATCATCTTAGAGGTCCTGTTATTCTTCAAAGACTAACCCTAGTGCCCTACGAAGAAGTTAAGAAGAGACGCGTCAAAGAAGAGTTAATATCCATTACCGATCCTTACAACCTTCTTTCTTCTTCTACTTCTTCGTCTTTAATTGTTTAATTATGAATTAATAACATCACTATCACTCATATACTGGTATGTTATTATAATTATGAAACAAATCGATTTCACCATCTATCCATCCTATGGAAAATGAAATCACCGCGCGTGCAAACGTACGGAATACCGTGTCCACGCCTTGGTGTAATCTATTATCCACCACCACCTTACTTGGATGGGTATAATGGTGTAAATAATGACTATATATGATTATTTGAAAATGGTATTGATTCTGAAATAGTATATATACACTCCAATATAATTCCACGATCATGGGAACGATATCATCGCTTGTGCGTACGTACGGACTACCGTCTCCACGATGTGATGCGACTCGTTCTACATGATCTTCATTGAATATTGATTATATAAATGAATTTAATTAATTAATATGATATATATTACACTAATAACATTCTGGAAATGAGGTATCTATAACCTAAAAAGAAGAATAAGAATTCATTCGACAAAACATGAATAAGAACAAAAAGTAATAAACACTCGAATAACTAGTTTTAATGATATATTACTAATAAGAAGCTAATAATATGACCATATATGATATCATAACAATATTTATTATTATGGAATTAGTCAACAACATTATTTAAATCATTATACAGGTGTTTTGGACACTTTCAAAGAAAATCGGACCTAAGGTAAGGGAAAATCTCACAATCTCAATCCGAGGTTGTTTTTACTTCATAATTCACTGGGAATATTTATCATCCACATCCATGTTTCCTCAATATTTAATGTTATTTATGTCCACCTACCATTTTTTAAATCCAATTTTACCCTTAGGTGAATTTTTAGTAAAAGATATGAATGGAATCTTTTGTCGTTATTCGTACGGGGTACTTTGTGACTTTTTCGACAAAAGTACGAGAAGAATGTTTTTTAACTTATACGACATGAATGGATTTTTAAAACATTATTTACAAGAAGCTTCCTTTAAAATTTTTCATGTTTATTTTTAATCAACATGTTTTAGTTTAATATTGTATGACATGTTAAGAAAAGACAAATATTTTTTAAGTAGAAAGGATAATTTTCTCAAGAATGGAGTTCAAGTGTTTTATCAAAATTATTTTCCATCTAAGATAATATAGGGTTCTATTTTTATCCCTATTATTACATTGATTGGATTATGTTGTGATGGAAATGTTTTTATGATTTCCTTTATCTTATATGAATTGTTTTATGATGTCACGATGTCTAAGATTCCCATTCTAATTACATGGGTTATGAAATGATGTATGATTTATGATTTTGTGGCACAAATAAGAATGGTATCATTATGAGATGGGTGGGACCTATATCTCCCTCCAATGCATTGGGTAAATATTTTATACCTCATGAGATAGACATGGCTGGAATGGCAGGTTAAACCGGTTCAGTGAAACTGGACTGAAACGAGGAGCGAACTCGGTTCAGAAATGGACATTGTCCACTAAGATAGTCTTGGCAATGAGTCTTGAATAATAAGAAATTATTCTCTATTATTATGTGTTTATGCCACAAAGTTTCATGTTTTAATTTATGATTATTGTGATTACATTTCACTACCATGATTTATCCCATGATATGAAATTATGATCTCTATTGAAGGTTAATATTTCCAAAATGTTAGGTTCTTATGAATACGATGAGATTAATACTTCTTTTGTTTACCCTTAATTAGCATTTGAGCTCACTCTTTTGTATGTTTTCTTTCTCGAGGTCAGGAGGAAGGATATTAAGTAGGATATGCCAAAAAGGGACTATAGATATGATGAAATAAATGGGAGGCGGTGTAGATGCTTTATGAACCAGTTGTTTATGTTTCGCAGTTTCTAAAGACACTATACATATACGGTCCTTTCCTGGTTTTGTTATATGTTGTAATAAGTGTTCTTCAATTTTGAAGTATTAAAAATGTATGTAAAGTATGGTTTATTAGAGTGGGTATCAGAGGAGAGGTATAGTCAACCTTTGTAAACTTGGATGTGAAATCCTTAGTAAGAACCGTAAGGATAATTCTAAGAATAGAACACAATCTTAGTGTTTTAGAAATGGCCATGAAAAACAAATGATAAATCGTTAAGTGTGAAATTTTATTCTTGATTATGTTGTTTTTCTATTATAATTATTGTTTCTCACACTATTCTTCCTGGATTTAGTCAATGGCTAGAACCTGAAGGAACTGTGTTAATGCGGAATGCGACGGGCAATGCAATGATTGTCCCCCTGAGCAACGAAATGTTATGGGAGCTGGAATGAAAAATCTTGTAGCCATGCTCACACAACTTTCTCAAGCTATGAATCATACAGGACATCCAAACGAGCAAAGGAAGGAGCAATATTTGGTTGAATCCTTCATGAGGCAGCTTCCACCGTCATTCAGCGGGTCTTCTGATCCATTAGTGGCTGAACAAAGGATCAGTACCACTGAAAAGATATTTTCAGTTCTTAAATGGTCTGAGCATAATAATTTCTTCATAGCAGTGTATCGTTTGGAAGGTGATGCTGATCAATGGTGGAATCTTATTAAGAATACGAGGAAAATGGATGAAATTGAGTCCATGGAATGGGACGAGTTGAAGAACTTATTTTTCAATAAGTACTTCCCTCGTATTCTCCGAACAATGATGGAGAAGGAGTTTCTAGAACTAAAGAAAAATGATGATGATTCTGTTGGTACCTACGAAGCAAATTTTACAGGACATGGAAGGTACACTTCTGGGATTATTATCCAACCCGAGAGTAAGATCGATCGATTTTTTAGTGGCTTAAAATCAAGTCTTCGAAGGTCGTTAGCCATAAGGGACTTCAATAGCTACGAGGAAATCGTTCGATGTGCTCTCAAAGTTGAGATGGAGATTGGAGTAACCCATCAGTCATATGGGTTTGATAAGAAGAGGAAAATGGAATTCAAAGGAAAATCTAAAGAGCACACTGAAAAGAAGATGAGTTTTCCCTTATGCTCAAAGTGTGGAAAGAAACATGGAGGGAGTTGTCTTAAAGGGACAAGTAAATGTTTCAAAATATGAAAGTAAGGTCATCGGGCATTTGAATGCCGCAATGATGGGAAGAAGATGTCTAGTGATGCAAACAAAGAAAAGGCTACACAGAGTGCACCTCCTACTCTACAATTTTACAAGTGCAAGGAGATGGGGAATTATGCCAATCAATTCCCAAATCAAAGGGTTGGTGATGATGATCGACTTCAACAAACTCTTAATCCTAAAGACAAAGGAAAGTCACATGCAATTACTATCGGTGATGTGGAGTATGACAACGAAGTGGTGAGAGGTACACTTACCATCCACTATAAAGTAGCAAATGTTTTATTTGATTCTAGATCCACCCACTCCTTTATTTTTGAAGAATTTTCTAAGGGTATCATCGTATTACCTCAACAATTATATGTTGAGTTAGCTGTGAAAACCCCTAATGGCACAATAGTTGCATCGAAATTTTATAATTCTTATCTGATTGAAGTTTGTGTGAAAGTTATTCCTACAAATCCTGTGATCCTTCCTATAGTGGAATTTGATGTGATTCGTGGCATGGATTGGCTTTCTCTATATAGATATCATATCAATTTCCAAATAAGGGAAGTCACATTTCATATTCCAGATCAATCTATGATCGTTTATCGATGAAAGGATAAACATAACCTTCTAGTGGAAATTTCATCCATCTTATGGGTCTTGATTCCACTAAATGAAGGTTATTTATCTCAAATTGTTGGAGAGAGACTCACAATTAAGAATATTCCCATTGTACGGGAATTTGACGATGTCTTTCCAGAGGAATTTCTGGGTCTCCCACCAAATCGTGAAGTTGAATTTTCAATAGAACTCATACCGAGTGCTTTGCCTATTTCAAAGACACCTTATAGAATGGACCCAATTGAGTTGTAGAAATTGAAGAAGCAACTCCAAGAGAATCTTGATAAAGGATTCATACACCCTAGTGCATCACCATGGGGAGCACGTGTTCTGTTTGATAAGAAGAAAGATGGATCAATGAGACTCTGCATTGATTATCGAGAAGATAACAAGGTCACTATCAAGAACAAATATCCTCTCCCATGCATTGATGACCTTTTTGACCAACTATGCAGAGCTCGATACTTCTCCATGATTGGTCTTCGTTCTGGGTATCATCAATTAAGGGTCAAAAGGGAGGATATACCAAAGATGGCTTTTTGTACAAGGTATGGACACTATGAATTTATAGTGATGCCATTTGGTCTTACTAATTCCCCTACTATCTTAATGGATCTGATGAATAAAGCCTTTAGAGACTATCTTGATCATTTTATGGTAGTGTTTATAGATGATATTCTTGTCTATTCAAAGACTAAGGAAGAACATGAAGATCACATGATAATTGTATTGAAGACCCTGAGAAAGGAGAAGCATTATTCCAAATTTACCAAGTGTGAATGTTGACTTCCAAAGTTTCATTTTTATGTCACATAATCTCAAAAGGGGGGATATCTGTCGATCTAGCAAAAATAGAGGTTATGGAAGGATGGTCAAGACCAACAACAATAACTTAGATCTAATGTTTTCTTGGTTTGGCTGGATATTATCGAAGTTTTGTGAATGCTTTTTCACAATTATCTAATCCACTCTCCAAGTTGACTCGGAATGGAGTTATGTTTGTTGGGACGGAGGAATGTGAAGAGAATTTCAAAGAGCTAAAGAGAAGGTTAGCCAGTGCACCTGTGCTCACACTAACTTACAGTGGAGAAAGGTTTGTGCTCTACAGTGATGCATCCAGGATGGGAATGGGGTGTGTTCTTATGAAAAATGATATGGTGATAGCTTATGCCTCACGACAGTTGAAAATCCATGAGCAAAATTACCCAACTCATGATTTGGAGTTAGCTATGGTAATCATTGCATTAAATATTTTGAGGAATTATCTTTATGGAGAATGGTGTGTCATTTATAATGATCATAAAAGATTAAAGTATATTTTCACACAAAAGGAGCTGAATATGCACCAAAGAAGATGGTTGGAGCTGATTAATGATTACGACTGCTCAATTCATTACCGCCCTGGGAAAGCAAACAAGGTGGAAGATGCATTAAGTCGACAAGACCATGCCAGTTTATCCATGATGAGGATAAAAAAAGATCCAATATTTATGGATTTACAAAGGATGGATCTTGTAATTATAATGGAAGGGGAAAATCTGATTTTTTCAAATGAATATTCAACCATCTATAAATGCGAAGATTAAACAGGCACAGAAAGAAGATGTAGAGTTACAAATGAAGGTGAGAGATGTTCCTAAATTCAACCTTGATTGTGATGGGAAAATAATGTTCAGGAATCAGGTTTGTTTTCCTCCCATCCCCGAATTAAAGAAGGAGCTGCTGGATGAGGCTCATAGTTTCTTCATTCTCTATTCATCCTGGAAGAATGAAGATGTATAGGGACCTGAAAGAGTACTTCTGGTGGGATGGCATGAAAAGAGATATTGTTGAATATATCTCTCGATGCTTGGTTTGTTAGCAAGTTAATGCTGAGAGAGAGAAGTCTAAGGGGATGTTACAACCATTTCATATACCCGAATGGAAATGGGAAAACATCATTATGGACATTGTCACTGAACTTCCTAAAACATCCAAAGGCAATAATTCTATCTGGGTCATATTTGATCGTCTTACAATGTCTGTACACTTCATTTCTATTAGAGAGGATTTATCTCTGGATCATCTTGCAAGTTTATATGTAAAGGAATTGGTAAGATTTCATGGATTACGACTTTTTATTATATCTGATCGGGATCCGAGGTTTACCTCAATGTTCTGGAGAAGTCTTCAGCATACTCTGGATACAGAGTTGAGTTTTAGCACTGCTTATCATCCTCATACAGACAGTTAGTTTGAGAGGAAAATTCAAACTCTAGAAAATATGTTGAGAGCTTGCTCTATGGATTTAAAAGGTGTTTGGGATCAACACCTACCTTTGGTTGAATTTTCATATAATAATAGCTTTCACTCCAGTATTTAGATGGCTCCTTATGAAGATCTCTATGGAAATAAATGTCGATCTCTAACTTTCTGGGATGAACTTGGGGAAAGAAAGCTATTAGGACCTGATCTTGTTGATGAGATGGCAGAAAAGGTCAGATCTATTCAACAACACATAAGAGCAGCTCAAAGTCGACAATAATGTTATGCCGACAACCGATGAAAAGACTTAGTGTTTGAAGTGGGTGATAAAGTGTTCTTACAAATATGTCCTTGGAAGAGAGTAATGAGATATGGAATGAAGGGAAAGCTGAGCCCTAGATATATCGGTCCTTTTGAAATATTGGATCGTGTTGGGAAGGTAGCTTACCGATTGGTGCTTCCACTGAATCTCTCTCAAGTTCAAGATGTGTTCCATGCATCTCTCCTGAGAGAGTACATACCTGATCTTTCACCTTTACTCAGCTCAGAAGTTGTACCACTGGAACAAGATCTTTCTTATGAAGAACAACCGATAGTGATTCTGGATAGTAGTGAAAAAGTTCTACATAACAAGACCACTCTCTTGTTGAATGTTTTATAGAGGAACCACCAATTAGAAGAAGCCACATGGGAGCTTGAGGATATGATGAGGGAGAGGTATCCTCATCTGTTTGTTACAAGTGATGAATTTAGAGGGCGAAATTCATTTTAAGGGGGGTAGAATGTAACACCTGAGACTTTTATAAGAAATATTTTGTTTTTATCATCAATGGAATCTTTCACTACACACAACACTAGCTTGGCTTACTTTATACGCAATCGCAACCATCCTTGATAGCTTATGTCGTACGCAATACCGAATTTTACTAAACAACTATATGCTATTAAAATATTAGTAAAACTAACCTTTATGAATATTAATAACCAATTTTTGAAATATTGTAAATTTTATTTTTCAAAATGAACTTCATTTTTGGATTTTGAATAACAAAATTATCCTAGGGTGATATTTTGGTATTTTTCTAAAAACATTCAATTTATGATGAATAGTGAAAACACTAGGTTACTAATTAAAAACCGAATTTTTATTTAAAAAATAATTGATTTTATTTAACTTTTTTTAGGTCAAAATTGATACATCATACCTATATAAGTTCAACTCAATTCATTGGAGTCATTTTATAATAATTTTAGATATAGATAAATTTTATTGAACTTTTCACCGTCTTTTACCCAACTCCTAAGAGAATTTCCAAATTCACATAAAACCTAATTTTACAGCTTTTGTGATTTGAATTTCAAAAATCCGAGAGACACGGTTGATTTCAGTAAATAAATTGTGGTTCAATGAGATGAAAATAATTTTTGTTGAATAATAATTTTTTACTTTTTTTTACCACGGTTAAAAGTAAATAGGGTAATTAAGGGTAAAAGTGATATTATTATTACCCTAACACGTGTCCTAATTCTATTGGATAAGTGTAATTCGACCAAATACAACCTTAGGAATAAAATATTACCATTTAGCCCCACTTGGATTAAATTATGATATTTAATATTAATTTATTTAAAGAAGGGTTAAAATAGTTAAAATCAATGTTTAATAAGTAAATAATTTTTAATATAGGGTTATACATAAGTTAAATTCGACTTTAAATATTCATTAAAAAGATAAAAATAGTTCCTACATAATTTTATTTTATTTACAATTTTTATACATTAAATAATTTATTTTATTTATGACACAAAGATGATGCAGTAATTATTTTATTAATGAAATATTGACATAATTGATGTTATAAATACCCAAATAAATGTAATTTGAGACTTTTTATGAATTACACTAATTTTATAGGTTAATATAACATGTTATTATTGATTTAATTAACTTGGTTCAAACTAATCATTCTATTATGATTTTCACAAAAATAAATTACCAAATAGTGTCAAAACTGACATAAAATAGTTTTTAAAACGAATATTATATTATTAATTGTAATTTTATTACTAAAAATATAAGTTTCGGCCAAATGACTTAGATAAGGTAATATATATTAATAATAAACAACTTTTGGTTTGTTTGGCTTGTTATAGTATGTTTTTTAACCTTATAGTGTAAGAAAACAAGAAGACAAGGCAAGAGAAAAATTATTTAACTTAAAGTTAAATCAAATTGATAAGTTTAAAATAGAAACCTAAACATGTCTAAATTATATTGTATTAGATTATTTAGACCCATCCCCACATTAGATTTTAAATAAATTAATTTGGAGCTATTTAAAACCGAATATGAATTTATAATAAAATAATATTTTTAGTTTTTCCAAAGGTGACCCTCTCCTCCCTTATAAAAGGGCACATCCTCCCTCTCCTCCTCACTCCAATTTGAGCTTTCAAGATCAGCCAACCCCTGCCCATTTCACTTTCTCATTTCCCTAGATTAATCCTATAGGTCCTGGTATTTTTCAAAGACCAACCCTAGTGCCCAAAAAAGATGTTAAGAAGAGACGCATCAAAGAATAGGTAATATCCATTACCGATCCTTTCCTACTTCTTTCTTCTTCTACATATTCTTCTTTAGTTGTTTAATTATGAATTAATAACATCAGTATCACTCATATACTGATATGTTATTATAAGTACGAAACAACTCTATTTCACCATCTATCTATCCTACAGAAAATGAAATCACCGCGCATGCGCACGTACCGAATACCGTCTCCACGCCGTTGTGTAATATATTTTCCACAACCACCTTACTTTGATGGGTATAATGGTGTCAATAATGAATATATATGATTATTTTAAAGTTTTATTGATCCTGAAATAGTATACATACACTATAATATAATTTCACGATCATGGGAACGATATCATCGCTCGTGCGTACGTACGGAATACCATCTCCACGATGTGATGCGACTCGTTCTATATGATATTAATTTCATAATGATTATATAAATGCATTTAATGAATTAATATGATATATATTACACTAATACCATTCTGGAAATGAGGAATCTATAACCAAAAAATAAGAATAAGAATTTATTCGACAAAACACGCATAAGAACAAAAATTAATAAACACTCGAATAACAAGTAGTAATGATATATTTCTAATTAGAAGCTAAGAATATGACCATATATGATATTATAACAATAGGTATGATTCTGGAATAAGTAAATAAAATTATTTAAATAATTATACAGTAGTTTCAGACACTTACGAAGCAAATCGGACCTAAGGTAAGGGAAAATCTCGCAATCTCAATCCGAAATTGTTTTTACTTCCGAATTCAATGGTAAATTTTATCAACCACATCCATGTTTCCTCAACATGTAATGTTATTTATGACCACCTACCATTTTTTAAATCTAATTTTTCCCTTCGGTAAATCTTTAGTAAAAGATATGAAAGGAATCTTTTGTCGTTATTTGTACGGGGTACTTTTTGACTTTTCCGACAAAAGTACGAGAAGAATGTTTCTTTAGATTATACGGAATGAATGGATTTTTAAAACATTATTTCCAAGAAGCTTCCTTTACAGGTTTTCAAGTTTATTTTTAGTCAACTTCTTTTAGTTTAAAATTGTATGACATGTTAAGAAAGGAAAAATATTTTTGATGTAGAAAGGATAGTTTCCTCAAAAATGGAGTTCAAGTGTTTTATCAAAATTATTTTCCATCTAAGATAATATAGGGTTATATTTTTATCCCTATTATTACATTTATTTTATTGTGTTGTGATGGAAATATTTTTATGAATTCCTTTATCTTATATGAATTGTTTTATGATTTAACGATGTTTATGACTCCCATTTTTATTACATGGGTTACGCAATGATGTATGATTTATGATTTTGCAGCACACATAAGAATGGTATCATTATGAGATGGGTGGGACCTATATATCCCTCCAATTAATTGGGTAATGATTTTATATATCATGAGATAGACATGGCTGGAACAACAGGTCAAACCAGTTCAGTGAAACCGGACTGAAACGAAGAGTGAACTCGGTTCAGAAATGGACTTTTTCCACTAAGATAGTCTTGGCAATGAGTCATGACTAATAAAAAATGATTCTCTATAATTATGTGTGTATGGAACAATGTTTCATGTTTTATGTTATGATTATTGTGATTACATTTCACTACCATGATTTATTCCATGTTATGAAATTATGATCTCTTTTGCAGGTTATGATTTACAAAATGTTATGTTCTTATGAATATGATGTGATTGATATTTCTTTTGTTTTCCCTTACTGAGCATTTGATCTCACCCTTTTGTATGTTTTCTTTCCCCAGGTCAGGAAGAAGGATATTAAGTAGGATATGTCAAAAAGGGACTATAGATATGATGGAATAAATGGGAGGCAATGTAGATGATTTATGAACCAGTTGTTTATGTTTCCCAGTTTCTAAAGACACTCTGCCTATACGGTCCTTTCTTATTTTTGTTATATGTTGTAATAAGTGTTATTCAATTTTGAAGTATTAACAATGTATGTAAAGTATGGGTCGTTAGACCCAAATATTATAAATGTATTATTATGAGATGAAACCCATTCCATAATGTGGTTTAGTTATGTTCACTTTCGATTTATGTTCCCTGTGGTAAGCATGATAATGATAATGTTATGATGTGACGGGTGCGCCTAGAATTATATAGTGCAAATTAAGAATGGTTCAAAGTGATGGGTGCGCCCAGAATTATACATTGCTCCAATGAAAAGGGTAATGTGATGAATATACTGAGAAAATGGGAAATGATATGAGAATGAGATTATAGCTTGGTTCACAATTATGTGAGGTAGTTAAACACTAATACATGATGTTTCATTTTTATGCATTGCCACATTTCAAGTCATTTATTTATGCTCCTCTCATATTCATGACCTTTTTTCCATGTTATGATTATGCTCTACCCATGCATTATTGTTCTTATCTATCCTATTACTAGGCTTCTAGCTCACCCCTTTTGTTGTATATCCTCAGGTGGCTACACATATTAAAGAGAGGACAAGTTCCAATAAGAATCTAGAGAAGAAGAAATTAAATAAATGTTTATGCTTGATGTTGTAATTGTTATGTATGTCACTAG
Source organism: Viscum album (assembly GCA_963277665.1). Lineage (NCBI taxonomy): Eukaryota > Viridiplantae > Streptophyta > Magnoliopsida > Santalales > Viscaceae > Viscum > Viscum album. The sequence continues at coordinate 1,702,491,003 of OY728156.1, read as the reverse complement.
TTTGAACAAGACACTAATCCTTTGGATCCTCTATGTGTGATACTATAATGTTTTTTATATTAAAAATTTTCTAATAGTAATCTAATAAAAGGTAGGTTCACTATAGATGGTAATAGATGAATTATTTAGTTAATTAGGGAATTAGGATAAGTGAACCCTAGAGAAAACCTCTAGCATGATACTAAGTATGAAAATGCACACAAAAATATTTACATTGGGATCTCTATGTTATGTTTTTTGGTATAATTTTTTCATGAATTGTTTAATTATGTTTTGTTCTATCCTTTTTTGTTTTTTGAAAATATTGGGAACCTGGAGAAATCAGGACAACAACTCGTGTGAGGGCTAATACAACGACTGACTGAACGACATCCCCAATGATTTGGGAGGTGGAGTTCAAAACTTCATGGTGATGCTTACCCAAGAATCTCAGGTTATGAACAATAACCATAATAATGGGAAACATCCTCCTTCACCAAAGTGGGACCAACTGGAAATTGAAGGTTTTATGCAACAACGTCCACCGATGTTTTTTACATCTTCTGATCCACTAGTTGCGGAACAGTGGGTCAACTCAATGGAGAAGATATTTTCTATTCATCACTGTTCCAAGATGGAGAAGGTGACCTTAGCCATTTATCATATAGGCGGAGAAGTCGATCAATGGTGGGGTTTGATTAAGAACACCAAGACAAGGGAGGAAATTGAAGAGATGGAATGGGTAGACATTATGATAATGTTTCTTAATAAGTATTTCCCAAGAACTCATCGCACAAAGATGGAGAGAGAATTCATAGAGCTCATTCAAAAAAGAAGGATAATCTGACACAACCTATGAAGAGAATTTCACAATGCTTTCAAGGTATGCTTCGGGTTTTGTTATCAATAATGATAGAAAAATTCATAGATTCATTACTATATTAAAACCACACCATTGAAAGGATCTTGCAATTAGAGACATTGAGAGTTATGAAGAAGTTGATCGTTGTGCTCTCAAAGTGTAGATGGAGTTTTGAGAATAGTCCCATGGCTACGGGAATAAGAAATGAAAGATAGAGTTTCAAGCTGGTGGATCTAGTGATAAAGGTGGGAAGAAAACTCAAAGACCCAGATGCCAAAAATATGGGAAGTTGCACCATGGGAACTGCCACAAAGGGACAGAGAAGTGCTTCAAGTGTGGGAAATAAGGACACCATGCTCAAGAGTGTCGAAAAGACATGAAAAGGAAAGAGAATGTAGCAAATGAAAGGAGAGAACCACTGACGTTTTAACCTTTCAAATGTAGGCAGCTTGGGAATGATGAAAACCAGTGCACTAATCCTCGAGTTCTCGAGGGTAATCAGTTTTAGTAGCCACCAATGCCAACAGAATAGGGGAAGGCTTATTCCATCACTACTGCAGAGGTGGATCATGATAATGAAGTCATACAAGGTACACATCCTATTCACTCAGTAATGGAAAAAGTCTTATTTGATTCTGGTTCTATGCATTCGTTTATATCTTGAATGTTTGCTAGAAATATAGAATCAATGTCCCGAAACCATGAAGTAGAGACATCTATAAAAACATCAAGTGGTGCAATCATTACAAACAAAGTGTTTAACTCTCCTCATGTTGGCGTATGTGGAAGGATTCTTCTGGATAATCTTGTAATACATCCATTGGTGGAATTCAATGCTATAATGGAAATGGATTAGCTCACATTGTATATTACACATATTAACTATCGGGAAAAGGACATATCTTTTCATATTCTGAACCATACCATTCTCCTCCACAAATTCAAGGAAGATTTTGAATCTCCTTTGAAAAATCCTTCAATGGTGTGGGTGTTGATTCACTATGAAGAAGCATACCTCACCCAAATGGTTGAGTAGAAGGAAAGTTCCAACCTTGAGGAAATTCCAATCGTGAGGTAATACGGTGATGTATTTCCCAAAGAGTTACCCGGGATTCCCCCAGATCAAAAGGTAGAGTTCTCAATTGAACTCATACGAGAAGCCACTCCTATCTCATGGAGTCCCTATAGGATGGATCCTATCGAATTGAAGGTGTTAAAGAAGTAGCTGCAAGAGAATTTGGAAAAAGGGTTCATATACCCTAGTGCATCACCTTGGGGTACGCTAGTGCTCTCTGTGAAGAAGAAGTATGGAACAATGCAGTTGTGTATCGATTATCGAGAACTCAAAAAGATCACCATAAAGAACAAGTATACTCTACCAAAAATTGATGACCTCTTCTATAAGCTAAGAGGTGATCAATACTTCACAAAGGTGGATCTTCATTATAGATATCATCAGGTAATGTTGAAGAAAGAAGATATATAGAAGACTGGCTTCCTAAAATGGTATGGGCACTATGAGTTTTTGGTGATTTCCTTTGGACTTACTAATTCCCTTCCAATCTTCATGGATTTGATGAATAGAGTCTTTAGAGATTACACCGACAAATTTTTGGTAGTGTTTATTGATGATGTTATCATCTAATACAAGAGTAAGGAGGAACATGAAGAACATCTAAGACTTGTTTTGGCGATATTATGAAAGGAGAAGATGTACGATATGTTCAGAAAGATTGACTTTTGGATGAATCAAGTCACATTCATGGGACATGTGATCACAAGTGAAGGTATTTTTGTGGATCCTTCAAAGACAAATGCGATTAAGGAATGGACCATGCCCTCTAGTGTCATAGAAATCCGTAGATTGATTGGATTAGCTGGGTACTACCGATGTTTTGTGAGAAACATTATTTGATTGTCAAGCCCACTAACTAAGTTAACAAGGAAAGGGGTAAAGTTTGTCTGGATGGAAGAATGTGAGGGAATCTTCAAGGAGATAAGGAGAAGGCTGATCACTGCACCTATACTCACACTACCAGAAAGTGGAGAAAGTTTTGTGATATACAGTGATGCTTAAAAGAAAGGATTGGGTTGTGCACTCATGCAAAATGAGAATGGGATAGCCTATGCCTCATGACTGTTGAAGATCCAAGAACAGAACTACCCAACGCATCATCTAGAGCTAGCAGCTATGATTTTTTCCTTGAAAATCTGGCGGAACTACCTTTATGGTTAGAAGATTGACATATACACCGACCACAAGAGCCTAAAGAATATATTCACACAAAAGGATCTCAACATGCATCAAAGGATATGGTTAGATCAAATCAAGGATTATGATTTCTCTATTCACTATCATACTGGAAAGGCAAGCAAGGTAGCAGATGCCCTAAGAAGAAAAGAACCTACTACTCTATCCATGTTGCGGATTGAGAAAGTCCACATCTTACAGGATATGCAATGAATGGATTTTGAACTCACAAGGGCAGGGGATACGTCCTACCTTGCCCAAATGATTGTGAAACCATCCATCGAGGAGAAGATTAAAGAAGCACAAAGGGATGATGTGGAGTTACAAAAGAGGGTGAATTCAGTAAAGGAAGGGAAGCTGTAAGAGTTCCATATTGACAATGATGGGGTGAATTGTTTTGGAAGGTGGATTTGTGTGCCTTAATCACCTGGGATAAAGAATGATCTATTCGACAATGCACATAAATCAACATTCTCAATATTTTTTCGGAGTACCAAGATGTACTATGAACTCCGAGAACACTTCCGGTGGGATAACATGAAGAAAGAGATTACGAAATATATATCAAGGTGCTTGGTATGTCAGAAAGTTAAAGCTGAGTGACAAAAATACAAAGGAATGATGCAGCCATTGCCTTTAACCATGTGGAAATGGGAAAATGTTACTATGGACTTTGTCATATGTCTCCCAATGATATCAAAGGTAAATAATGTGATATGGGTTTTGGTAGACCAGATCACCAAGACTTCCCATTTTATCGCTATTCGGGAAAGCCTCTCACTTGAACAACATGCAAATATATATATGACAGAAGTGGTGAGACTGCATGGTGTTCTACTCTCAATTGTCTCTGACCGTGATCCAAGGTTTACATATAAATTATGGCGGATCCTTCAACATGCTTTGAGTACTAAATTAAATTTTATCACGACCTATCACCACCAAACTGATTGCCAGTTTGAAAGAACTATTCAAATGCTTGATGATATGCTAAGAGCTTTCTCTCTAGAATTCAAAGTTGGATGGGATTATCATCTATCATTGGTTGAGTTCTCATACAACTATAGATTCCACTCGAGTATTCAGATGGATCCATATGAAGCTCGGTATGGAAAGTGATGTAGAACACCAACTTGTTGGGATGGAGTTGGAGAAAGAAAGCTACATGGACCCGATCTTGTTCAAGAGATTACAGAAAAGGTTTATGTCATCCAGAAACACATAAAATCAGATCAAAGTCGGAAAAAGTGCTATGATGACAACCGACAAAGGGACTTGGAGTTCTACGTTGGAGATAAATTCTTCCTTCTAATATCTCCATGGAATAGATTCATGTGATTCAGGAAGAAAGGAGAGCTAAGCCCAAGGTATATTGGCCCCTTCAAGATCCTTGACCAGATAAGAGCTATGGACTATCGTCTTTCACTTCCACTGAATATGCCTCCAGTTTATGATGTATTTCATATTTCACTACAGATGAATTACATACTAGACCCCTCACATGTACTAAACTCAGATGTGGTGTACCTCGAAGGTGATCTTCTCTATAAGGAGAAGCCAGTAAAGATTCTAGATCGAAGAGATAAGGTTCTACGCAACAAGAAAACCAATATTTTCAAATTGTTGTGGAGAAACCACAAGTTTGTGGAAGAAACATGGGAACTAGAAGAAGAAATGAAGCATAATTACCCTAACCTATTTGTGTAAAGTGAAATTTCGTGGGCAAAATTTCATAAGGGGGAAGAATGTAACGACAGAATGTTTTTCAATGGAAATTCTCTTCTTATATTTTTGTTATAAAATAACATGAAAACACAACATAATGAACTACTAAGTTCTAACTAACCTTTGAAGACAAGTTTGTCACTTCTGTGCTTTGAATTTCGAAAGTCAGACATACACGGCTAGGTTCAAGATGTTCTTTGGAGACTAATGAAACAAAAATAATTTTCGGTGAATAGTAGCGTACCCTTGTGAATAGAAACCTACCATTATGAATAGTAATATGACCTTTATGAATAGTATATCATCCAAAATAAGTGTAACCTTACCCATGAGTAATTAAATAAAATTTAGACATCTTAGAATGTGACAATTCGACCTTAGTAATCATTTTTGTATTTTGTATGTCATAAATAATTAAATTTAAATAATTAATTAATTTAAAAGAAAATTTATTTCTTAAAATATGTCCATTAATTATCAAATCAATGTATTATAGTTTTTAGATAATTTTATAAGACCCTACATAATTTTTGAATGCACTATAAAATCTGTTTAAATTTTAAAAACTGTTTTTTAAGTAAATTATGATTTTAATTAAATATTAAATTATTCATATTTAGGAAATAATTTTTGAAAAAATGGACATTATTTTTGGATTCTACACATCAAAAAATTGTTAGGGTTAATTTTTTAAATTTTTCTGAAATACTTGAAATTTTTATGAATAGTAGAATCTGATAATTCACAATAAATGCAAAATAATATATTAATTGAGTCAAGTGTGATGTTTTGCTGATGTATTCCCCCTTGGTTCAGGATAAAATGATTAAATTACTATTCTTGTTCATTAGAGACTCACTATTCCTTGTATTAGTAGATAATAATAATCTAATGAATTTTATATTAAGGAAACCCCTCTCCCCTCTACTATAAGATCACCCTTCACACCCTCATTTCCTCACACCTATCAAGCTCCACAACGTCACTAAACTCTTACAAACACCTTCCCTAGAGCCTCCCCCAAGTCCAAGAGGTTCTGGTCCCATCAAAAGACCAATCCTAGATTTTTTAATGAGGATCTCAAGAGGAAGATTTAAGAGGTAATTTCTCTCCCTCTTCTCCTTTAATTTCCATTCAAGTTCAAGTTCATTTCTTGATCTCTTCCCAAATATCATCATCTAAATTATAATTTAACTCTAGTATTCTACATATACTATAATTTTATTATTCTAATGGGATATTATAGCATCCAACTTCCTTTCCCTCTTCCGTTTATTTTATTAAAGAGAAGGTTGTTCATGAGGTGTTAATTTATCACCTTCAAGAACGACATGCTTTCATCATCCATTTCTACCTTCAGATCTAGTCATGAAACAATTTTTATGTTTGAAAAAGAACATGTTATATGTATTATATCCTATTTAATGTTCTGTAATTAACTTATGGCCATATTACTAAGTGATAAATTAAAACAAGTTCGTTGTGATCGAAAAAAACTACCAAATTAACCCAAACAATCATCATTTAATTCTTATGTAATGATTCAACCACACGGATCTTATATAATTCATTATAATATCATTCAAACTACTTTAATATGATTAATAACATGTAATATCAGTTCTGGATTTTTACCCATGTTCTACCAAAAAATCAATTTAATAATAAATGTTAATCACTTAAGAAAACCATAAAAACAAACATTCCCGAATAATGTTTTTAAACTCTATAACTCATCCAAAGGAACATAAAATCACATAATGAAACCATAATGGACCATAATAATTTACACAAATGTTCTGGATTTCTAATAAATGAATATAATGTCATTATATAGGACATTAAATAGAAGGATACATTCAGATACATGGTAAGGGGAAATTCTCGAACCCAACTTTCATCCTTCGGGTTCTACCTCTTTTACTCCATTTTTGATATGGTCACTCCATAAAGATCATTTTTTCATCATTTAATTTATTTTTTGGGTATATAAATGTTTTCTAATGACGTTTATGTCAATCCAAATGTTTTCAAAAATAACTCTTCTTTTAATAACTCAACTTTTACCTCTCATTCATGGTTGATGGTTCTTGTATCAAGTATATTATTCCCTCTTTCTTTTGGGAACCCAAAGCTTATGAATGTATTCATATGGGATTAATACCATTCCTTACCATGGGTTAGTTATGTTCACTTTTTATGTATGTTCCTTGTGGCAGGCATGATAATGATAATGTTATGATATGACTAGGGCACCCGGAATTATATAGCGCAATTATGAATGCTTCAAAGTGACAGGTGCGCCCAGAATTATGCACTACTCCAATGAATTGGGTAAAGTGATAAATCTAATGATTAAATGTAAAATTATGTGTTAAAGAGATGCTATCTTGGTTCACATGTATGTGTGGTAGTTAACCACTAATACGTGATGTTTCATGTTTATGCATTGCCACATTTCAAGTCTTTTATTTATGATCGTATCATATTCACGATATTTTTTCCATGTTATGATATTACTCACCCCATGATATATTGTTCTTAGCTATCCTATTACTGGGCTTCATACTCACCCCTTTTGATATATATACTCAGGTGGTTATATTTATTAAGGAGAGGACAAGTTCCAATAACAATCTGGAGAAAAAGAAATTAAATAAATGTTTATGCTTGATGTTGTAATGGGTATGTATGTTCCTAATCTGCACAAGAAACTAAACCATTGGATCCTCTATGCCTAATACTATTATTTTGTTTATCTTTAAAATGATTTAATAGTAATGTAATAAAAAGTAGGGTTCCCTATACTATAAATATTCCTACATTAGCTATAGGATCAAATTTTTAATGGAATTATTTGGTATTCAATATATATATATCCTACATCAATAAATAAAAACAATGTATCCAACATTAGGATTTATATTATTCTAGGACTCATAGGTTACCTTTTCAAGACAATGACTTTTTATATCTCTATTCATGATATGGAATGTGGTACTAATAGCTTCTTACAAAACAAATTTGGATGTTTTTATGAATATAATGTTATCATTTCAATATCATGAATGGTCATGTTTCTTCTTTCATTAATTAAAATATTTAGGTGTTATTGAAGAATAAAATGTTCCTTTATTTTACAATTTTTGTGATATAATAATCAAACTACTCATTCCCAAATTGTTCTATATAAATCATCTTATTGAAATTATTTTATAATATTTTTTATTTTGATAAATTTTTAAAAAGTTTACAATGTTAGAAAAAGAATTACATTTAAATTTTGGATATTAAACCCATATAAATTTTGAAAAATAATTAACAAAAACTAGAACATTATCTCTACATTCCAATATTTATATTATAGAGAACAAATCCATGTGGATATGTTATATTTGTTTAGATTGAAAAGCCTTGTTACTTGATTTAATGTATTAGTTAAATTTTTTTATATTTAATGGATCCCACAATCAATCATTGTCAATTTTAAGACAATGAAATTTAGAAAATACGTGTTTCGGGGGAATTTTTATAATGATAATAAATTAAATTTTTTGTGTCTCTTATTCCAAACCCAGTATTCATTTTTTTGACCAATTAAAAAAATATGTTCTTTTATACACAAGTAATTAAGATCCATGGTATATGTATTTTCAGTTTTTTGTTCACTAAACAAAACCCTTTTTTCTGGAATCCAATAGAAGTGTTATTAAAAAATAAAAATAAAAATTACATTGTCATATAATTGAGGAATACTTATCATTTAGTTTTTCAATTATTTAAAATATAATAATTTTTTCATCAAAATGTATTTTAGGTCTCCAACTAATCAAGCATAAATTATATTTTTATTTTAATTTTAATCTTAGATTACTGGGCATCCATATAGTTATTTATAGAGTATTAAAATTATATGAGTCTCTAATTACTATTATGGGTGGTTCCTGAGTGGTAAACCCCGTAATCTTGTATCCACAAGAAAATTGTTCAAACCAGATAGGGGTGATTTCCTAACATACTATAGCAGGTAACAATAGCAGTGGTGGAGATTACCAACAACAACACTATATCAGAAGCTGGTGTTGTTTCTAGTTCTATTCTGGTGGTGGTACTGTATATGGATCTATATCACCCGGTGTTTTATAGAATTACTATTCATTTATGGGGATTTTTGGCCAAAAAATGGGCATTGAGGCTTATAATTGAGGCTTTCCAGAATGTGGGAATTTTGTTCATGTCCATGGGCCCTTTGGTCATGGGCCTATAGGCTATGTAATGGGTATTCCTCTACCGAGATTGAAAGTTATCGCTGTTTTCTTAATGAAAATATGATTTGACCCCATCATTTAAAAAATGACTCCCCAATCATGTTTCTTTAGAATCCACTATCCATATAACTTACATAATCATTATTCATTTGGATTTTAACCTAAAAAACATTAATAAAAATCCTTCTTTGGTATATAAATTATCTTTGGTGTAGTTGTGTCAGAAATAAAGGATATAGTTAGCCACATATGCATAAATTTTAAAAAAACTATATAAAAAGATTCTAAAATGAATATAGAGACAAAATACTATTTAAACTAATTATAATTCAATTTTTATAATATTTATTATAATAATATTCTTTAATTACAACATAAAAATCGATAATAGTAGATGTGTTGTCATTATTTGAACATTTTACCAATTAATTTATATATAATTCATGTTTTTCCCAATTTCTTCACAATCCAAAAATTCTCTTCTTTTTTACATTATTTCCAATAATTTTATTCAATTTCTCTCTAATTTAGATTATATACTATTATTAATTCTGAAGGATTCAACTTCACCCCACAATTATTTTATTTTAATTATATATATAGTGCATTTTGAGGCATATTGACTATATTTTTATTTTAATTCTATGGGTTTTTTATATTTGAGAATTTTTAATTTTAGATAGAATTATTGGTATTATTTATTGATGAATTATTTCTTACTAATAATTAAAACTTTACATCATGCATTGAGCAGTATATAGATACTTTCTCGTTAGATAATCATTCGCTATCATATGAATAAGAATAATAAGACTGTACCAGTTCTTCTTGTTTGGCCATAAAGAACTTATTTTGTTTCATATCGGTTTGAAATTTTTCCTAATCATATTTCAAATAACTACTAGTTTCCATAGAATCACTCTAAATAGCTATCGTAAATTTGTTTCCATTGCACTCAAAATCAATTTTAATTTGAAAGATTCATTATTTTGATCCCATTTGTCTTATAACATATTTTTATGGGAAATATTTCCTAGTATGTACCATTTTCTAAAAAAATAATATATTATTATTACGAAATGACATCTAAAATCCTTTTATTTTAAATATTTTTACAATAATTTCTTCATCGTATAAAATTCAATTAATCTTGTTTCAAGATGTTCTAGTACCATTTTAGAATCATAGAGTTTTGAATTATTTGAAGATATATATTCCACTTCTATTATCCCCTCTTAGTATTGACAAGTAATTTTAAGAAAATTAATATCCTTTATTATCATTATATAGTATTATACTTTAGATTTCATTTTATCATCATACCTCATTAGAGTACCAATCGTGTAATTCATTTTTGTTCCCTTGAAAGGAGTATAATGTATGATTATATTAGATATCTCATTTAATTTAAACAGTAAAATTCCTAGAAATTTCAATGCCTGATCCGTTTGCGTAATTTGGATTCCATGGGAATCAACTTTATTGATTAAAATAGACAATCTTATATTCATTTTTATAATTCATTCACCATGAATCTATTTTAAGGGGTAGAATTATGGTTTTGTGGTGATATATCTTAATTTCGAAACATTTTATTTTCCATCATAAAAATAAACAATAATATTTCCCATATTATAGAAAGTAACACATTGAGTAACATGATTAATCACAAATGTATGAAGTTTAAAAAATAAATGAATTCATGATAATTAATTTGAAATAATATTCATATTTCATCATAGAATACCACATTTATAGTAAATAAAGGATCACATTAAGATTGAAAATCATCATATAGACTTTAAAATAATGATTTATAAGATAGATAATCATTATTTCATAACTTAATATATATTGTTTTCTCTTTATGTATTGGTCTTGGATACCAGAAATCCATTATTTGAGTTCATCCAAAGACATCTGTCTTCTTAGAGACCTTTTACATGATCTTTATAAGGCTATTCCAAATTCATTAAAAATTCATTCCTCTAAAACCAATTTTTATTATTGAATAATATAATTATACAAAAGGGTTGAGGTGAATTATGTCCCTTTTAATAATTTGGAATGTCTGGAATTCTTATATGGAATCATATCATATGTAGATATACAACAATGTCTTCTTTAAGAATGTTTATGTAGTAGAAATATATAACATAAGATCACATCTGTTTTTATTGCAGTTCAGGTCACAAGAAACCCCATGTCCACTACCCAAATTATCTCATAGTGATCTCGGTGTTTTGTTTACGAAATATGACCTCTTATAACAATACCTCCATAAATAAAAGTTGGAAGTTGACACCATACTATATGAGAGGTTCCATGAAATAAAATCATTTACTCTGAATCATAGTGTGATAATGTGATACTATATTACTAATGAGTATGAGAAGTCGACCCTCTAAGAAAATAGGTTTGATTGATTTGGTTAATAAAAATATGAAACTAAAAAAAATAATGGATCTTCTTCTTTTTAGAAAATATTCTATAATATATAATACCTACGAAGGGATCCCTATTTACGATGATCTTCAACAAAATATATAAAAATAATTAATACCTTTTTATTATGATAAATAATATTTCCTAATGGTTGAAGAACATGAATGCCTTGGAGTTATAGTCCACGTAGTATCATTGATATGATTTATGAAATGGTTAACAAATATTATTGAAGATACTTGTTGATTATTTATTTAATAATATTAATTTTAGTTCTCAAAATACAATAACATCATTAGAAAAACAAAAGATTTTTTAATACATAAAAATAGATAATCATGAATGATACAACACAAGGTATTTATTTATAAAACATGATTTTTTTTCTAGTACTATATATCCAGATATATATCTGGATATATTATTAAAATTTGAATAATGAATTGATAAAAAATATTAAAATCAATTTGGAACAATAATAATTTAATCCATTTAACATTATCCTTTGTATTTGTCCATAAAAAACATTAATGAAATGATTATTTTTATGGATTTTTTACAAAAATTATTGTAAATAATTTAATTTAAAAACTCCCCTTTTGAATGAATAAAATATAGGGGGTGTTTAATATGTTATCAGTATTGGTATGGTAGAAAACATATGATTTAACTCAATAAATAAGGTTTAAAATCTATATATTTATAATTTAAGTATTTATTTTCTTTCAATAGTATGGTTGATGGTCCCTAATCTTATTACAAAGATCGGGTCAAATTGTATTGTTCCCTTTTAAAAGTAGTGTTCATAAACTATATGTTACTCTTGTAAACGTAGGATATGAAAAATGTTTCTATAATTTTTTAAAACATGTTCATAATATATTAAATATATTTTAATATATATATATTATAAATTTGTGAAAAAATTTATTACAAAAACCACTTAATTTAATTTGACTTATAATAAACAGTCATATTTCTTATCAAGAAAATTTAAAATTATTCAAAAAAAAATTTCAGATCAATACATTATCAACATATTAAATAAACACTTAAATCATGTTTCATATTTCTAATTCAACTATTACTTTTTAATTCTTACCATACTTTTTTTCGATATTTGGTTATTATTTTTTATTTAATTTTTATTTGTTTTCCATTGTGTATTTTTATGATTATGAATATTATTACGTGTTTTATTCAAACTATTTTTTTAAAAATTATATCTATTATTCATTAATTTAATATAATTATATATTCTTATGTTGAGATATTATATTTTTTTATTTTCATATTACTTATTTTTATTTGTATTATGTTTATAGATGAGTTTTTGTTATTTCTCATTCTTTTTATTCTAAATTTTTCCTCTTATTATTTTCATTTCTAGTTCTTATGAATTATTTTCCTATATTTCTCATTTACTCAATGGTTTTACCTTCACTTCTTATTATGGTAAGGATTAATTTCTATTCCTATGATGCTTCAAAAAATTTATTTTTATGTTTATGTTTTCATTTCTTTTATTTTTTAGTTATTTATTATTATTTTAAGTACTTTTTTTTAAATTCTAGCATTTGTTTTTTACTTATTTTTTTTTAATTTCTCAATATATTATTTATGTTGTTTTTGGTTTTATTTTTTATGTTAGATTATTTATTTCTTATTCATTTTTTTCTTATAGTTTATAAAATTTAATTTTGACTTCTCTTGTTTATTATTTTAATCAAAATTCTAAGTTATCATAATTTATCTATCTTATATAAAATATATTAACTAAAAACACTCTTTTATATTGTTTAATATACCTATTTACCACTGATTAATTTAGATTTTCTTCTATATTATTAATTTATATTAATTATTTTTTGTATTTATATTCTTTTTATGCTAATTTCAAATTAATATAATTTTTCTTCTTATTTATTATTCAAGTCTATGTGTACATTTATTTATAAATTATACGTCTTAATTTTTTAACATTTATTTATTATTTCAACATATTTTTTCAATATCTATACCAATTTTGTGAAATTTATTATTCTTTATTGATTTTTTATTATTTTATATCATCCACTACCAATTTTCCCCCTCATTGACATTGAATATTAATTTTCTTATTTCATATAATAGATTAATATCTCTTAGATTATTATAAATAAGATTTATGATTTATATGTTTTGAATTTATCTTTTTATAGTGTTTGTTTTCTTCTAAAATTATTTTTGAATATTCTTGATACTTATTATATAATTTTTTTTTATACTTATCTTTTGATAATGTTTTTTTTCATCTTTGACATCGCATTCCACATCCATATTTTTTTAAACATTAATTAATATTTTTCATTATCTCATATAATAGATTTGGATACTTATATTCAATATAGTTCCACATATACTTATTTTGATGTATATATTTACACAATTTTTTTTTGATTCCAACTATTCATTATTTCTCAAACACAATTTCTTCTATAAATTATCATTTTCCTCATCTACTTCATTTTCACTAACTTTAAATCTATATCCATTTCTATTTTCAGTCTTCATGTTTTCAATTTTTTTTATTTCCTCTACATCTTCTTCTTGTATCCAATAAATTCATGACATTAAAAGTTTTACAATAAGATAACAATGATTTTCGGTGATTGAAATTTTTTTCATAAATATTTGTTATTTAATTTAATAAACTAATTTTATTTATATATTAATGTTATAATGAAAAAATATTTTGTAAAGAAAACATAATATATCATGAAAATATATATTATATTTGAAATCCATATCTATTTTTTTTTTGAGAAAAGGGGTTTTTATGTAAAATTTTATGAAATAATCAATTTTGGACCCCAATGAGACAATTACATGGGGGAGGTGGATAAAAAAAGCACTATAGTGAGAAATAATGAATAATATGAGACATAATTAATAATTCTCACAACGACTATTTGAAACATTAATATTAATATTTTATTTGATATAATAATATAATGTTTATTTATGTTATTAAATTAATTTTATTGTAAACTAAATTTAATAAAATTGAATTGAATAATGACAAACAATGATGTATTATTGATTCTTCTCACTTCCTCCTATCATCTATAAATACATGATGGAATCATAGTTATGTAGGTGATAGATTTACACCAACTATTTCCATTGGATGTAAGTTTCTATTCATGTTCCAAAATTATATCTTTTAAATCCTTATTTTGATGATTCATAATACAAATGTTTTTGTGTTTACATGATATGTATTTTAAATATTACTTCTCAATAGTTTTTTGGCCTTTTGATTGAGGTGGAATATGTGTACCTAGTTGACTCATGTTCATGGACTATGGAAATAAAATTCTATCAATTAGAGAGCAGGATGGTGTGCCTACTAATCTTAAAATAACCTATATTTATTATGTAATTTATCGTGATTTGTACTTTTTTGGCCCATCATTATCATTATTTCACATACTGAGCTGGTGGAATATTAACAGGATGGGATAAATCCATTAATTATTAACATAAAATATAAAATTATGTCTCTTTTGAATCATATATTTAAACAAGGCATTTTCTATTTTTTTGAATCAATGATTTTTTATATGATTTATGTATATGTATATTTTAAATGATTTAGAATTTATAGGAAATTTCATTCTTTATAATATCACATCATAGTCCAAACCTTAGTTTCATAGTCCAACAAGAGTCATGAGTCTATATAAATTCCCACCACTAAAGCCGATTGTAGCAGAATGAAGTTATTTCTCCATTTTTTTTGGATTATATAATCACTCTTTGGTTTTGAAATGATACTCACTCAAAATATAAATCATACTCATAAGAAAAATTCTACTTATTCAAATATAAATATTTATATTATTCATCTGAATGTTATTGTTACAATGAAAATATCCTATAGAAGAATGTCTAAAACTGAGAATACGAGCTTCGAATAGTGTCAAAACATGGAAAATTAATATTTGAGTTATCCATGATATGTATAAAACCAGCCAAACCTTAAACAAAAATGATAAATTATTAGTATGATAAAATGATCTATTTTAACATCACGTTATTTTTAAAATGGTGTTAAAATAGAGAAAACTTGATTCAATAAACAAGAAAACATAAAAGAGTTACAAATAGACTGAATTTTAATCTGACATGTAGTGTGATCAATATTACTGAATTTTTTTTATATTTATAATAAATTAAAAACATGCTTCTGAGTATCTTCATGTTTTAAATGATCTCTAATTTTCATTAAATCAATTGAAAATTTTAATCATTTTCTTCAGGACTTATATTAATTGATCATATGTCAAATTGATTTTCAGTTTATTCAAAATCAACGGAAGTTCATTTTTATTGATTAAATGTTCAACAAACATTTCTCAAGGGCTAGAAACCAAGAAAAGACCTCATTCTGTAATAAAATGGTATAAAAATGAATGTGTTTTAATTATTGGAATGTTCTAATAGCCCCCACAAGAATTTGATGGACCGTTTTCCTAAAATAGACAAAGTCATGTTTTTAGGGATTCAAAATGCGTTAAAGGGTTAAAAATATAAAATATTCTAAAATTGTTGTTAAATTGATCAATGTTGATAATTGGTCATTTTTTTCACATGTATTGATAGAAATCATGTCAATCAAATACACATTATGGTCAATGTTATTTGATAATTGTTTTTTAAGACCCGTGTCTTTTAAAACATGCTTTAAAGAGTTAAGTACAAATAATGAACCTAATAATGTCATCACACAATAGTTCAAATTAATGGGGAATCTATTTCTAAATTTCAAACATTATTCAACAATCAACGTATAATGATTTATTTATAATCCAATATTATATACCAGGGTTTTCTATTTTTCATTTTCGTTTATTCTTATGTACTATGTAAGATATATACTAATATTTGGATATTTATGTATTATGTTTCTACTTTTTTATTCAACATCTATAATTTCTTCTATGTGTATCGTTACATCTACACCAACATCTAATATCAATTATTTTATGACTATATTATATAGCTTAAACTTCTAAATCAGGTTTAACAACAAATATTTACTTATTTATTTTATAAAAATCAATAACTACTTTTGGATTTATACCATTTCTTCACTTGGAATGTGGTTTTTTATTTTTATTGAAATTTTCATTTTCATTCCCATTAATTTCCCATTTGTATCTATTTAATATGTCTCTTATTCCAAATATATTTTTTCAACAAACTTATTTTATTATTTATAACTATTCAATCATTTGGGGATTATGACTTTGTGATGTTGGGTCTTTGATTTTAATTTTACTTATTTTTTTTGATTTTTATTTTTTTGTACATGACTCTATGTTATAACATATGTTTTTTTATTCTGAAATTTCACCTTCCTATTACATCAATTTAATATTCATATGAACTACTCCCCTAGATTAAACCTATAATTGATCGATCATCATCACTTATAATGATGATTCTAGGAAATATTTTATCATTTGATGCTTCCAGCATCCATATTTTAATTTCAATTTCTCATTCATTTTAACTATTTTATTGTTTTATTATTTTATCTAATACTTCTAATTTTGGATATTTAGTTCTATAATTTTCATTTAGTTCAATTTTTTCATTAAATTAATTTTATACATTTATTTTTTATTTCTATATTAGATTATACTTTTTTATGTTCATCTACTTTGTATCAATTTCTTTTATTTTTATACATTCAACACTTCTATATTTTTCAGTTATTCCTACAATCATTTATTAACCTTAACATAGGCTCGATCCACAATTACCACAATCTCACATACATAGTCTATGGGATAGAGACTAGTTTCGAAGTAATAACTAACATGGGGAGACCTTTTCATTAGTTCTTCTATGCACACACACAACCAACATGATGCCAATGTATAAAGGAATAATAGTTAAAGTTGAAAAATAATAGGGGAACAACCATGAATATTAAACTAGTAGTCAATAAAAGTGTATGAATGTCAAAATTGAAATGTAAATGGTGGAAAATACAAACCCAAATCGAAACATTTCTAATCAAGGGAAAATGAAATGTGAAATTCTGAGAAATACATTCTCCCAATATAAAAGCTATGAACACATACCCATTCCAAAATCATACTATCCCTTAAATCCACTGTAGTCACCACCTTCCATTATTTCATCTTTTTAAGAAATTTCATGTGTTTGGAAGGCCCATGAAAGGGTTAGTATATACATACCCAGTAGGATTTCCCGAAAGATAAAGAGAGTTTTTTAAGAGAGACAATTGGGAAATAATTATAGTTTATAGAATACATGATACAGATCTACCAAATGAAAAGAAATAGTAACCTCATCCAAGCATATGGCGTGAACCCATTTTTAGATGGAATACATGTTGAGTGTTTTCTACCTATAATAGTAGAGTAACCTCATCCAACCATGATAACCTAATCATGGAAAAAACATGGAATAACTTACACATATTCTCATCCCATTACTAGAGAGTGACCAAATTCAAATGTATGGAAATAGATATATACATGATCATTAAAATAATCCAAAAGGATGGAGAATGTGGATCTCTATATCACAACTAAAAATAGGAAAATAGAATCCAATGGTTTAAAATTCCAATAATAATTCATGGTATCTCTCTTGTATTCTTTTAAGAAAACATCCATGTCAAGCTGCACATTGTCACTATTGCACAATGATATAGAGCTAGAATCTCTGGTCATATGAACCATTCCCTAGTAAAAAATTATTCTTCCACTATAATAGTCAATATAAGCCCTATTACCTACATTGTAGAGGAAATCCACTCCTAATAGTTGATATAAGACTAAACATTTTCCAATTTGATTGATACACTCTTTGAGACCAGATGAACCAGGAACTGAATCTGTAGTAGGGTTTCACTATTCTGAGATTGTAGAGGACCCATTCATATCTCAGTTGGAGGGTTCAACTAAAAAATTTAGCAGAGTACCCATGACATTCTGAAATACATGGTTACACTTTAAAAGTAATCAAGGACCCATTACCATCCCAACTGAAGGCTTCCATTATAATTTTTTTAATGATCCTTTCCCAGCAGAGTTGGAGGGTTCGACATGGGATTCCTCTAGTGATGCTGCATGATCACTACCATTTTTGAACATTTCCTAAAGAATTTCCCTTATTATATCATATCACTTTGTATCTCAAAATCCACAAAAAATAGTATCTTCATGTTCTATTAGAAAAAATTACTCAATATAGGATTCTCCAAGTCTAAAAATCTGTCCAAATGAAGTAGATACAAGAGATTGATGTTTCCAAAAAATCACAAAGGTGTGCATGACAT
This sequence comes from Viscum album, assembly GCA_963277665.1. Classification (NCBI taxonomy): domain Eukaryota; kingdom Viridiplantae; phylum Streptophyta; class Magnoliopsida; order Santalales; family Viscaceae; genus Viscum; species Viscum album. The sequence goes on along the minus strand of OY728156.1, from coordinate 1,702,472,110 downwards.
GTGAGGGGACCCACATTGTCTTCAGTCCCACCCCATGACATGGTCATGTCTCTATAGGTACACATATCACCAACTATGATTGTATACCAAGTATTTAGGGTATCAAAATGACATGACCATGCCACATTGCCCCCCCCCCCCACATTTTCTCATTCTTGTTTGTGTTCTCAAGTCGTGTCTGTGAATATCTATACATGGCCATGTTCTTATATGCATACTCCTACAAAGGGTCATTAATTTGTTCTCCTATAGACATTTTATCCACCAAGGTGAAGTGACTAAAAATTTATAGGCATTATACATGGAGTTACATCTTTATTAATTCCCAAAACTCTTACCACCACAACATATGGGGTACATCTTTTATGTTAATCATGGTAAATGATGTGTAGAGTTTTTCTCATAGATATCCAGTTCTATAATCCAATATCAAAATTAGGTCTTTCTTGTCAAATTTTAGCTTTGTATCTACCATTGATTAGTGGCTCGTTCTCCAGAAGGTGGATTTCAGCCATCTAGTCTCCAGAAAACCAATTCCCAAAGCATCATATTCACCATCTCACACAATTATCACTCAGGTAATTATGATATTGACAATTTTATTTTCTATCATCTAACCAATCACCCAAAACCATGATTCATTTTTTCCCAATATAATAAATTCATCCCCCATACGCGATTCCTCCACAAATGTCGCAGTCTGATCTTCCTGTGTACCACCCGAAAATGTCAAACCAGGACTTGTGGGTCAAATTGAAGATGAATGTGAAGAAATTATGGGATGACGAAACATGAATAATGGGTTTTCAATCATTGGAAATAATTATTTAACAAAAATCAAAAAAAAATAAAAAAATGTGGTTATAAAATAAGAATTATCATTTGAAATATCAATATGAGGGTGCATAAAAAGAACTAATTGAAAAATATCATAAAGTAGATTGTACTACACATTAAATTAAATCAAAAATGGTGTAATCATTGAATAGATGAAACATTCCATGATATTGGATAATTAATTATCAATTAATGTTTTAGGCAAAGATTTGTAGAATTATATCTATTCAATGCATCCCAATATAATCTCATCCATATATTTGTCTTTTTCGTGTGTCAATTCTCCAATGGAAGGAGAAGGGATTCCCTATAATATACCCAATTTGTATGTGGAAATCCCAATAGGATTCTCTATATAGATTAATTTATAACATTTTTAGGTAGTTTATAAAATCAATTAATTTAATTAATTTATTAATTAACCCACTCAACTTAACATGAACAATCATGATATCTGAATTCACCCATATCGGCCAATTTTAGATCATGTGTATTGGAATCATTATGTGACGAACTCAATAGTGGTGGCAGATTTCTAAAATGAGAATTCATTTATGAATTCTATTATTTTTATTAAGAATGTATGCATGCCTAATATAAAATATAGTTAATATTATTTAAAAATAACTTTTGAGTACAATGGGACTCATAATAGCTCAATATCATAGTTTTTGGTTCCAAAAATACATGTAGAAATATCCCAATGTCTTACAATGGAAAAAAAGGTCTATACAATATTATCGCATTCAAAATCATTATTCCTGAAAAAAAAAATTAAAATGAATCTCAGTATACTGATCCCACATGTAGTTCCCCCACTATAGTGACCCTAGACATTTACATATAAAAAACCTTATTTAAGAATAATTATAAATCAGAGTATAATAGATGGATCATAATGTCTAGTCATGGAATACTAGGTTCATAAAATGGAATGAATAAAAAGGAATAAATTTTTTTAATTTATAATATTAAAATAGTGGTCCTAATATCCTTTGTGCTCAATCATCTGCACAGAGTACCCTAGGGAACAAATGAACAAATGGATGAGCTAAATAGTTGAGTAAGGGAATAACTAAAAAACCATTAGAACTTGGGATGTATGTCATAACATGATGATATAAAATGAAATGTAATGTATGGATTCATAACAAATAAACATTGATTCATATTAATGTGGAAACAACATAATACATGAGTTTAGCATGAGTCATGGCTAACTGCCAAGATCATCGAACATAACATCTCATGAAACTCTACATCACCCAATGCATTGGAGTTCTATCTAGGAACACCCATCTTAAGATTTAATTAATATGTTTTCCACAAATCTTACAATAAAAAAAGGGTTATCCATGGAAAAAATTGGGTAACATAATCTTATTATAAAGATTAACAAATGGGAATATCATAAATGTGACAATGAAATAATGGAACTAAATCAAACATAGAAATTAATAAGGGAATATAGGCATGTATCAGAGTATGTTATTTCATGTAGAAGTGACCACACCAAATAAAATTATTTATAAATTTTCAACATTAAAACATATTTGTGATGTTTTAAGGAAAAAAATAGAGCCATTAAAATAAAAAAGGTAAAAATTATTTATATAAAACTATAAGTGAACAAATAATATATTCATAATAAAATTTACATATATTATAAATAAAATGGGGGATTAAAACATAAGATAATGTGCACATGAAATTGCTTAAGAATTCGGGAAGTTCCCTTAAAATTGGTTTTCTTATCTAGATGTATTGAGGAGAGAATCACTTAAAGACTTGTATACACCAGAAATTGACTGAAGAAAAGGTCATGAAAAATGACTTCAGTACATGTACACAAAATATAAAATATGAACATAAAAAAGAAAATATAACATCATTTTGGTGAAAGGAAGATATGGCAAGCTAAAGGACAAATGAGGATTGGGTATAATCCCTTACTGATTATCATCTTGGTATCAGGTGCTCATAAGTGGCCTAAATTAGAAGGAATGTGGTTTCTAATCACATACACATAATGAGGGTATTATGTAGGAGGTTAAAATTAATTCCCCATCATTAGTGATTACACATAAAAGGGCATAACATAGAATAAATTTGTGAATAAAAGTGAAATAGATATGATCCATTACTTTATGTATGAAGGTGTTCTTCACTTGAACATAATGTCCTCAATAATCAAATTAGGACAGTTAATTAATAAATAAATAACCAGTATTAAATTTAAATGATTTATTATAACCTTATATTTATTATCCATTTCATTTTTTATGAATTAAGATATTCAATTTCATTGTATGGGAGAATTTTATTCATTGGTATTAATGATCGATTCATTTATATTCATGTTCGGATAAACATGTAAGATGATAGTGGTTGTGTAGAGTTGATATTATATGAAATTATTGAATAACCATAATATTTCATTTTTACAAAATCCATTTGGATATTTGGAGTGAAGGTGAATCAATATATAAAACATTAATGATAAAATTTTGGATTAATTTGGTGATTTTGATCACAATTAAATTGTTTTGTTTTATTATTTTAAATAAAGTATGAAAAATTATTCCTCAACATCAAATATGATTAAAAAAATATCTAATTTTCTGGTTCAACCATTAAATGGTTTCATGACCATAATTTAATTTGGTAATTTTAATTCATAACATGTCGTCCCTGAATGTGATAAATTAACACATCTCCTGCAGTGTTTTCAATTATTTTGTATAAAAAAGGGTAAGATAGATATGATAGACTATCCCACTAGAATAATATTATTTTAGAAAACATATTTTACTAGAGTTACAATACAATTTTGTTGACAGGTGTTTACGAAAAAATGAAACGAAATGAACATGAAAGAAAATAAAAGAATTGGAAAGAGGAATTTACCTATAGGCTCCATGATAACCTCTTATGGGGAGAGGATTTTTACATTGGAGGATAAATCGGGCTATTGGCTATGGTGGAGGATCTTGGGGAGGGATTTGTGAATAATTTAGGGAAGTCACAATGATTTAGATGAGCAAAGATAATAGGTGATTGTGGGTGGTTTTATCGTGGTGGGGAGAGGGGTTTTTTTAATATTATAATCATTAATTTAAAATTAATCCACATGATGAGAAATAATAATTATTATTGTGACGAAAAATAGAAATATGTGCATGTTAATTTTACCCAATAGCCATTTACATAATCCATGACTCAAGCATGATGCAAAAATTTATGTTTTAGCATTTATCGTCAATTATCATATTTTACATTACATAAATAATTCAATTATTTCATAAAAAAACTAACCGTAACCATACTTTGATGTTTAAAACATAAAAATGAACTCCATTTTTCAAAATTAATTTTCTAAATATTATTAATTTATCTTTTTATTAAAATCATAATTTACTTAAAAAATATAGATTTTAATACAATAACTTAATTTATAATGCTTTCAAAAATTACATAATGTATTATAAAATAATCATAAAATAGAAGACACAAAAATTCTAATATATGAACAGAAATTTAGAAAATAAATTTAATTTTCAATTAATTAATTAATTTTTATTAAAAACTTATGTCTTATAAAAATACTAATTCATTCACTATGGTCATATTATGACTTATAAGATGCCTAACTTTTATTTTTACATTCATGGGTGGGGTTAATATTTTTTTGGATGACCTACTATTCAAAATGGTCATATTAAAATTCATAAGGTTAGGTTAATATTCAAAAGGATATGTTATTATTCCCAACAAAATTATGTTTTTATTATTGTACTCCAAATATCATACTAATGGTAACCATATATGTTATATTTTTCGCAATTAAAATCACAGAAGAGACTATATTAGGTTTAAAGGTCACATAGTACATCGTAGTTCATTATGTATTGATTTCATGTCATTATATCTCAAAATTATAAGAAGAAAGTTTTAATTGAAAAACATTGGTTCACTACATTATTCCCCACTATAAAATTTCTCCCTAGAAATTTCATTTTACATTGTAAGCCATAAATAGGTTCATGAACTTTTCCTTCATTACCTCCTAGAGTTCCCATATTTCCTCTTCTTACTTATGGTTCCACAATAGTACATTGACCAATTGAGTCATCTTGTTCTGTAGAACAATATCTCTATGATCTGAGATCTTCAATGGAGGCCCCTCAAAAGAAAGATCATTCTCCAACTGTACCACCTCTGAAGAGTGTACATGTGAAGGGTGTGCTATGTACTTCCTTAAAATTTATAACAACAAGACATCATATACTTTGGACACGGTAGATGGATATTCTAGTTGGTAGGCCACAACCCTGATTCCATAATTAATATAAAAGGGGATGATGTACATGGGACATACCATTCCTTTCTTCACAATCCTCGTGAACTTCTTCTATAGAGATATGCATAGAAATACCATGTCTCTAACATTGAACACATGGTCTCGTCGATGATTGTATAAATTAATCTTTTTTCAACTTTTTTCTACCTTGATGTGTTGCATAATGGTTTTCACCTTCTCCACAATTTCTGTAACCATTAAAGGTCCATATTTTATATGCTTGCCGACTTCATCCCTACATGTCGGTTTTCAAAACCTTTATCCACAAAGGGCTTCGTATGTTGCCATTTTGATGCTCGACTGGAACCAGTTGTTGTAAGATAATTCGACCTATATAAGATGATGGTCCCATCATCAATTTTATTCTATATGCTATGCTCTTAGCATATCTATTAGTGTATGAATAGTACGCTCAGATTGGATATTAGGATGAGGATGATAGGCCATACTTAAGTTCAGTTCAGTGCAATGATAACATTGGATACATTTCCAGAACATCAAGGTAATTTTCAGATCTCTATCAAATACAACAGACAGTGGTACTCCATGTAACCTTACAAATTAATTGATATATATTTGTGAATGTTGATCCAAAGAGACGCCCTCATGAATCAAGATAATGTGGGATGTCATTGTAAAATGATTCAAAATGACCAATATTGCATTTTTTTCCTTTGGATGTCCTTGGATGTCCAATTAAAAATCCCATGGTGTTGCTCTCTAACTTAAATGTTTGTATGGGTAGTGGTTTCATCATCCTTTTAGACATCTGTCTCTTATCCTCACATGTTGTCATACTAGGCACATTGATGTTTACTCAACAATCTCATTCTCCATATTGTCCCACCAAATGTTTTCTCGGATATCTTGATACATCTTTGTGCTCCCTGAGTGAATAGAGAAGGTTAAGATATGTTCCTAATTCAATATATCCTTCATTATATTTGAATAGCATGGTAAAAATAATCATGACACAAAAAATATTTCTCATCAATAATAAACTTATAGGATTTCCCATTTTTAATGGCTCCACCATTTTCTGTATTTCCTTATATTTTCTTTGAAAACGAAATATTTTTTCAATGAGGGATGGTTGAGCAATCATTTGAGAAAGAATTGAAAATGTTCCTCGAATAATGATTTCCTTCTCCATCCTTTTAAAATTTTAGAATATTGGAACCATTTCTATTCAAATCATTGATAAAGATTCATTATATTTTCTACATATAGCATCCAGAACCTTATATTCCTTAATGAGATTCTAGTGGCTTGTGTAATAATAATACTTGATGAGATCTACAGATCTAATCTAGTGAATATTTTTCTCTTTTTTTAATATATATTTGAGACTCATGTGATCAGTGTATATCTAACACATCTCGCCTTAGAGATAATTCCGCCAAAATTGTAATGAAATGAACATAGGTTCTAACTTTAGATCATTCATATGATATTTTTTCTAATAGAATTCCATTTTCCTTGAGTTTTAACCAATAAATTTATCATTTTTCAACAGAAAACTGCCCAAGACCTTCTTCTAAGCATCACATGACACCACAAAGAGTTCTACACATATTGGGTGTGTGAGTACTGGTGCAGTGATTATCCACTTTTTCAACTCCATAATGCATTCTTCAAATTCATGAGTCTAGAAAAACTTCAATCCCTTCTGTGTCTGCTTGGTCATTGGGTTTTACAATAATGTTACATTCTTCAAAAAATCATCGATAATACACTTCTAGACCTAAAAAGATGTGGAGCTCCATTTCAGATGTTACTAGGGGAAACTCTTCAATTGCCTTTTCTTGGAAGGGTCCATAGATATCCATTTAATAGTGATAACAAGACCCAATAATGATACTTCCTCCATCTAGAACTCACATTTAATGTACTTTTCATATTCCTTCAACCTCCAAAATAAATTAAAAAAGTATTAAAATTATTTTCATTCTCCTCCTTGCTCTTGGAATATATCAGAATATCATAGATAATGACTACCTAAATTTTTTCAAGGTAATATATAAATAATATATTAATTAATTCCATGAAAATTACTAGATATTTAGTGAAATTTAAAGGAATCACTATGAACTCATAGTGTCTATAACTTTTTCGAAAGGCAGTCATGGGAATATTTTCCTTCCTCACCATTAATTAGTGATATCACGTACGATGATCCAATTTAGAGGTATAATTGGACCCACAAAGTAGATCAAACAAGTCATCTATCCACGAAAAGTGATACATGTTTTTTATCATGATTTTTTTGAGCTCACGATAATCAATGTAGAGGTGCATTGATCCAACCTTATAATTGTTGAAGAGAACTGGCACACCCCGTGGTGATGCACTAGGGCGTATAAAACCCTTCTCAAGCTTCTCATGTAACCTCTTCTCTAGCTCCTCTATATCTATGTTGGATATTCTAAAATGTTTCATTGATATATTCATAGATACAGGAATAATATCAATTGACAACTCAACCTCTTAATTAGGGAAAAGACTAAGAAACTTTTTATGGAATACATCAGTGTAACCCCTCAAGATGGGCATGTCTTCAAGAAAATTCCCTCTTTTTCCAAAAACATTTGTGCTAGAAATGATTTCTAATAAGGAATTAATATCCACATATGATATAATTATTATAAAGGAGATTTATCTTCCTCCTGACTCCTCTAATGAGTTGGGGGATGCTTTGCGATGTGGAGAGTGATCTCCCTTTCTCAACAGTTGATGTTGGCATTGCATAAAGAAAGAACATCCATGCACATGATAGAATCTAATTCCACTAAAGAATGTATGGTGATATTTAATGGGATATTCTTTCCACAAAAAATAACGATGGAGGAGTTATAAACCATGGATTCAATAATTCCCCAATTCACTGTTCTTATTGATTAACTATCTGCCATATTTTGAAGTGTTGTTTGAATAGTTCTACTAAACATATAATATTTGAAAGAATGCATATGACAATAATCAAATAGTATGTTGAATATGCCTGATTGAATAACTAGTATTCAAGTCACAACATCATTTTCTGGCTCCACCTCAGTGGTGGATATACAATTATACCTTCCTTATATCCATGGAGTTTGTTGTTGATTGCCTCTGACCACCTTCGGGTAAGGGAAATTGTTTTCACAATTCACATGCTCTTTGTAGTTGTAACACTGCACTATTAACTACGTGTTGATTTGAACGTTCATTTCTTCTGCCACATTAGAATGATTTTCCATATCCTATTGATAGTTTTTTAGCCAGATGTCCCACCTTCCCATATTTGACAAGATTCCTGGTTCCCTTTATACATTTCCTAGGATGCTTCATCATACAATTTTTACACATGGGATTATCAGGCATCTTTTCATCACAAAATTTATTTATAGGATCATCCACATTAGATTTCATTTCCCTATTCTTTTCATTGGTCCCATGATACCACTAATAGTATTTTAGCACTATTTCAACCATAAGGGCATTCCATACAATTTCCTCATAGTTATGGAAGTCTCAAATCGCTAATTCTATTCATTGACTTGACATAAGTCTTATAAAGAAGGGATTTACCTTGCATTATGCTTTCATGATAAATAAATAGAATTACCTTGAAAGCCTTGTAATGTTTTCTTAATATGTCATAAAGGACATATCATCCTTGTGCATGAGTCTGAGAAACTCTCTATCTATCATGACATGGAGTGTTGAGGTAAACTTTTTATTTCCAAACTTTCTCATGAATTCCTCTAAATACATGGAATCAATTTCCTCACAGGGATTTATATTCATGATTAGTTTCCACCACTGATTGGTTTCCCTATCAAAATTATAGAGTCTTAGTATGAACTTCTCTTCTTCTAAGCACTGGAGAAAGAAAAAGAATGTTCAATAGTGATAATCAACATTTCCACGAGGTGGGGATCCGAAGATCCACTAAACATTGGAGGCATTTTCCTCATGATGTATAAAACAAAAAAAAGTTCTTTAATTTTAGGATGATGGTTTTTCACATGATTCATGTTATTATTCATACCTTGTTCCAGCTAGTCAAGTACTTTTATGATGTTTTGAGAACCTATTCCCCTAATATCGATCGTATCATTAGGAAAATCATAAAATTCCTTATTATATTGATTTGTTGGTTTGTGTTCTTCTATATCCAACAATTAACTAACAAAAATAATGTACAATAAGAGGTCTTGAACACATAACTATTGAGCATAAAAATGTAAAATTTGAACACATTAGGATAAACTTGTAAAGGAGATATATGTCCTAAATTTGGATTTCCTATGATTCAATCTAGTTTATCGTTGATCTATTTGTTAACTAAATTCTTATATGATTATTTAATTACCATAATATTGTTCTTTACAATGTTCTTGAATTTACCGAAGCATATCCCCTGAGTGTGTAAAAACAATATTATAATAGGTATTATAATATTCATTATTTCCTTTTTATTTTGAGATCAAAGCACATTTTGTGGGTTTTCCTCTAGATACAACTGTTATAAATCCACCAATACCTGTTCGTATCAAAACATGTAGGTATTTATTATATTAACCACATACTCTATACATAACAATATTTAGGGGTGTTTTCTTATACATAGTTTAATCCTTATGGTTCTTTCTAAATTTCTCCATTCTTAATCTCTAAAAAAACTATACCATCATCTGATACCAACTATAGTGACCATGTACTTTTACATATAACAATACATAATTTTAATCATAATTATACATCAGAGTACAATCCATTGATCATGAAATCTATTATCTTGGAAGACTAAGTACATAAAAATAAAAACATGAAATCAAATAAATAATTTATTTATTTATTCTTTATATTGATCTCTTAATGTCCATTGTGCTCAAACATCTATATCTGGTACCCAGGGTAATACATTAACAAAGGGATTAGATAAATATATCAGAAAGGGAATAACCATATGAACAAAACAATATAAAATAGGAAGAAAGGCATGAAATGATGATATAAAAATGAATGTATCATATATAATAATAACTAATAAACATGGAATCATATAAACATTGAGTCATAGTAATCTGGAAGAAACATAAAACATCACTTTAGCAAAAGTCAAGGATAATTTCCAAGACTATCTCACATAATGCTTCTTGAGACACATATTTACACATGAATTGGAGTTCTATATTATATCACCACTCTTAATTAATCATTTAAATGTTTTCCTTATAACTAATCATACATAATAAATCTTACATAAACATAAGGTTAACCTATGTAATGAATTGAGTACCACAATCATGTCATAAATCATAACAAATGGGTGTATCATAAAAGTGTCCATTAAAAAAAGGAATAGAAGAATACATAGAAATTCTTAAAGTTAAAGAGGCATGTATCATGTAATGTGATGTCTAGTATAAGTGAGAAAACATAAGAATATTATTGATGAAATATTTGCGTGAAGAAATTTTTGTGATGTTTATAGGAAAATATTATAGAGACTTTAAAATAGAAAATGGATAAATATTTTATATAAAAGAGGAATTGAACAAAGAAGTTTCTGATAAAAAAATACTGATTTTATATATACAATGGTGGCTTAAAACATAATATATAGTGAACATGAAATTGGGTAAAAACCTCCCACACTACAGTCTTATATTGAGAAAACTCATCTCTATGCCACTATAATGAACAGAGCATGAGAAGAGTGAATATAATACTGTAGTGTGGGAGGTTATTATAGTGGCGCATAGATGAGTTTTCTTAATATTATAATCATTAATTAGTTATTTCTCCAGAAGAAAAGAAACAATAATGATTCTTGGGACCAAAAAATGAAGTTCGTACATATGATTTTGAACTAATGGCCACTTAAATCATCCTTGACTCAAGAATTATGTAAAAATTCAGGTTTTTTCATTTATCATGAATTATCGAATTTTACTATTCATTAAAATTCATGTATTTCAGAAAAATACCAAAAATTCACAATAACCATTATATGAAGTGTAGAACCCAAAAATGAACACTAATTTTCAATATATTGTAACGTCCTGATTTAAGAAGCCACCCTGAGGTGCCCCGTACCCGGTTGGTCACATGGCCTCAATGGCATTACCCAAAATTCCAGAGGCTTCTGACTAGTAGTGAGGGCCTTTGGTGTGATGATAGGGAATCTATGCCCTAAACAGAAGAGCACACAGAGGAAAACAAGTAGGAAACAGTATCAGAAATGGTAAACAATCCATACACAAGTAAACAACAGAAGGCTAAATCAATAAACAACTGGAGAAAAACATATATAAATTATGCATGATACATATGTCTTCAAAAGAAGCCCAACAATTCACAATGCTAAAAATGAAACGGTAATAAGGAAAAGTACAAAATAAAGATAAACGGCCCCTTAGCTACACAAGCCTCAGCTTGGTCCCATGCTCCGCTGCTCTAAATGCAATCAAGTACTTGAAGTCGAAAGGCGCTTACCCTTATCTATACTTGCAATAGTATAATTTGTTTGGGCCCAAAAGCATGACCCAAACAGGGTGTGAGACTAAATCCTAGTATGAAACCACATGAAGATCTGTGCCTAATAGTCAGTGAGGATATGGAAGGAAATGTACAGTAAATAGTAAACAGTAAGCAATGAACAGGATAATACATAGTAGTAAACAATCCACAGATCAACAAGTAGTAGTGAAGAAACAACTAATCGTAAACATGAATCCCTCTAAGAAGTACTCACACCCATCCCCTCTTGTCCAATCCCAGAAGTACCAACAACCCTATGGGCACTAAACTCATCCTAACACCTCTGTTTTGGTCATATAAATAATATAAGACTCTCTGAGAAAGCAAGCTCAGTCAATTCCACTTATAGACTAAGGTACTCAGGGACACTCTGAGGAAGACCACGCGGTCTAACACCCTTATAGCCCCAAGGTCTACAGACTCTATGAGGAAGTTCACTCTGTCAATTCCTCCTATAGCCTCATGTATATCACATACTCTCTGATGTATCTCAGTCAGTAATTCCCTCCAATAACCTGGAATGAATTATAGAAATTCACACAAACAAAGGCTCTCTAAGGAAGCTCACTCAGTATATTCTCATGTAGTCTATAAATATCAAGACTCTCTGATAAATCTCACTCGATCTATACTCTTGTAGTATATAGTATCCAATACTCTCTGGAAGCTCACTCGGTCCATCCCCTAAAGTCTATAATGTCCAAGACTCTCTGAGGAAGCTTACTCGGTCTATCCCCTTATAGTCTATAGGACTAGGTTCTCACGAACCCATGATATTATGTTCATAATAGTTCAATAAGGCCAATGCAAACCTATAGATCTACTTGGCTAACCTGCCCACAATATCACAATCATGTCAGAGAATATCACTCTATCCAATGGTCACAATGCATGGAAAACAGGTACAACGAACAAAGACGGAACAATACTAAAAGGTCATAAACAGAACAAGGCATGGGAAAAGCATCCAATCATAGCAATTATCCTTATACATAGCCAAAATACCTCTACAAAATCACACAATAAAGGAAAGAAAACAACAGTGGTAAAACAATAAACACGCAATACCCCGTTCATGGGTATTGGTGGAATTTTTACATAAAACACAAGTACATTGAACGAAAAGGAACAAACCACATACCATGATGCTAGGAGATCTTTATAATTGATCCAAAAGGATTGAATCTCTATTAAACATCATATATCTATGAAAACACACAAAACGTTCAACCCATGTTAACTTGAAAAGGATGCGGAATTAGAAAACGATGATTTAGAAGAAAGACGAGCTTACCGCTACAGTTACAACACAATCGACAGTGGTCTATTAAGATAACGGACATAGGCTCGGGGGATTAGAGAAGATCAGCAGCCGTACCCTCGCTCTTGAATGACACAAAGATAAAAGAAGATGGTTTTGTCTGTTAGACACAACCCTGGTGCGTTTAATGAAAAAAAAGAATGTACATGACGTGTAATTTTGGCGTACATGACATGTAATAGGCTTTTTCGTAATCCACATTATGTGGCCTCCACATCCCCCCTACATGGCCGTGTTTGTTTTCATGACACGGCCAGCACACGACCTTGAGTGGCCTCAATGTACACGACGTGTACTCATAATGTACACATCGTGTACTTAAAAAATTCCCAGAAACACTTCTTCTCTCAAAAACATTAGAAAATGGGAAAAAATTACTGAAAAGAAGGTATGGGTTCTTAAAAGCATCCCCACATTAAATTATTTCATCCCAAAATTTCATAGTGTGGCGTAGAAGAGGAAACACTAAATAGCTCCGGCCACTACGATCATACATTAGCCTCCCTCTCCCAAGTCTCGTCCTATACTCGCCCCTACTGCTATAGCACCCATAACAGAGGAACGTACTGGCCATGGAGAACCTTCATACTATGACTGATAGTTCCGATAGGATGCTCATCAAACGATTCATCCGCTTCACGCTCAACCTCCTCAGGTTGAAAGACTTGAGATTGGTGTGAAAAGTAACGTTAGAGCTAAGAAACATGGAAGACTTCATGAATATCCAGGTACCTCTAAGGTAACTACAACCGATAGGTGACTGGACCAACTCTCCCCAATACCTAAAATGGCCTGATGTACCCCGGTGAATGCTTTCCCTGTCTGTGTATCCTCTTGTGTCCCAACCTCGGTGCAACGGGTAGGAAAACCTGATTCCCGACCTTGAACTCTAGAGGTCATCTCCGCTGATCAACATAAGACTTCTGTCGATACAGTGTCATATTCATCTTATTCCTAATCAACTATATATTATCTGAGGTCTCCTGAACAAGACGAGGTCCTAGAAAAGCTACATCTCTTTCCTCCAGCCATCATAAAGGTGATCATCATGGCCTACCATACAAACCCTCGTAAGGTTCCATCTGAATTGTCACATGAAAATTGTTATTGTTGGAGAACTCCACAAGAGGTATATGCTTTTCCCAAGAACCACCAAAATCTAGAATTCAAGCCTAGATCATATCCTCAAACACCTAAATCGCATGCTTGGACTGACCATCTATCTGGGGATGGTATGTTATACTCAAAGGTACATGTGTACCCAAATCCTTCTGAAGCCCCAGCCAATACTGAGAAGTAAAATGTGCATCTCTGTCTGAAACAATGGAGTTTGGACCTCTATGTAGACATACAATCACTCAAATCTAAAACAATCCATGTTCATCATCGCTGATGGTCTCCTTGATCGGCATGAAGTGACTAACCTTCATGAGTCTGTCAATGACAACCCATACTATGTCATTCCCTCGAGGAGACCTCGACAACCCTATCAAAAAATCCATCGTGGCATCGTTCTACTTCCACTCTAAAATGGGTAACTCCTGTAAAAGAATTGCTGGTCACAGATCCTCCACTTTTACCTGCTGACAAGTAGAACACCTCATGAAAAAACTAGCAACATCTCTATTCATACCTGGCCACCAATACTGGCGGTGTAGATAATGATACATCTTGGTGATTCTAGGATGAACTACCCAAACTGGGGAATGAAAATACAACATCATCTCCTCGCGTATGTCTGCTGGAACCCGTACACATCCATGGAAACCCAAGATCTCATCCTCTCCCACAGTCCATCCAGGAGGAGGGTCCTCTTCAGACACACTCTCCCACATGATTGGGAATTCTGAGTCAGATAGCTGCCTTATCCGTGCACGATCAAGAAGTGTAGAGGTAACAACTATAGAAGATAGAAAGGTCTTCCCCTGTCTGTCATGCACCTCAAGATGCATCTCAGAGAACAACTCCATAAGCTACCACTCACTACTGTCCTCTTGAATTTCCTATATCTGATTTCTCTTGCCAAACACATCATTCAATGCGTTGCCTTTCCCAGGTGTATAGGAATGCTCGAAGTCAAATGATTGAAGATACTCGACCCTACTGCATTGTCTCAGATTCAGATCATGCTGAGTGAAGATGTACTTGAGACTCTTGTGGTTGGTAAACAACACAACATGCTCTCCCAGAAGTTAATGTCTCCAACAACGTAAGGCATTAACAATAGATGTTAACTCCAGATCATGCGTTGGGTAGTTCCCCTCATGTGGACACAACTGTCGAGACCCGTATGGAAGGACTCCATCTCCATATATAAGAACAACTCCCATCCCGATACCTGAGGCATCATAGTAGAAAGTATAGCTCATTCCCGGCTCTGGAAATACTAGTATTGGAGATGACGTTAGCCTCCCTTTCAGCTTTTGAATGGCTCACTCACATGAATCTGACCATAAGAACATTTCCCCTTTCATGGTTAGACCTGTCAGTGGTGCTGCTAGGCATGGAGAGTCCCTTATAAATCGTTTTTAGTATCCATCCATCTCGAGAAAACACCACACCTCAAAGT
This sequence comes from Viscum album, assembly GCA_963277665.1. Taxonomy (NCBI): domain Eukaryota; kingdom Viridiplantae; phylum Streptophyta; class Magnoliopsida; order Santalales; family Viscaceae; genus Viscum; species Viscum album. The sequence continues at coordinate 1,702,456,492 of OY728156.1, read as the reverse complement.
CATTCTTTGGATGCTCCCAAGAAATTACAACTCTCACTTTCTCTTGGTCTACTGATAATCCTATCTCAGAGATAACATGACCCAACATGTGAATCTGATCCATCCAAAAGTGGCATTTTGAGAGATTAGTATATAACTAGTGCTCTCTCAGTGTAATCAGAATGATATTAAGATGGGTAGCATGGTCACATCGATTGTGACTGTACACGAAGATGTCATCCACGAAAACCACCATGATGGAATTAATGTTTTGATGGAACACTCGGTTTATCAGTGCCATAAAAACTGCAGGAGCGTTCATGAGACCTAATGGAATAACAATATAATTTTATAGACCATACCTACTCTAGAAAGCTGTAATAGGTATATCTGATGGTCTAACTCAAAACTGATGATATCCGGTCCTCAAGTCAATCTATGAGAACACTAAGGCTCCTCGAAACTGATCAGAGAGATCACAGATCCACGTCAAGAGATATCAGTTCTTGACCGTCAAATGGTTCATCTTATGATAGTCTACACAAACCATGAGGGTACCAACTACCTTCTTCAATAACAGGATATGTGAACCCCGTGGAGAATTAATTGGTCGAATGAAAACCATCCCCTACAACTCCTCCAACTGCTTCTTGAGCTCCTGTAACTCAGGTGTATCTATCATATAAGGATGAATGGACACTGGTTCCACTCTTAGAATGAGCTCCATAGAAATTTATACCTTACCCTTTGGAGGAAAACCTGAAAATTCCTCTGGAAAGACATCTTTGAAACTATCCATCACTAGAGGAGAGTCTAATAGTGAAGTCCCCTAGTCATCCAGTTATAGACTAGAAATATGTGCTGTAACTCCACCTAGACCATGATGCTCGGGTCCTTCTCGACTCTCCTGGACATCCCACTAACATCTATGAAGAAAGGATTCACCCTATGGTGATACAAAACTCACCCTACAACGATAGCAATCGACGACCATCTGGAAGGTATCTAACCAGTCCATTATGAGAATGACATCATAACATGTCATCTCTAGGATAGAGAGGTCCCATATAAAGTGATACCTTCAACCTTCATAGGGAACTCTCTACATTGACGTATGCTAAAGTCCCCAACGTTGTGTCTAGAGTCAATGAATCGGTAGAGGAGAAGATGAAGAGACCAAGGATATCCACAACAACAACAAAGATAAATCTATGTGTAACACCATTAAAGAAAAGTGATGAAGATAAAAATGAGGCTACTAGGATCGTACCTCGAACTGTAGAAGGACTGAGATCCTGCTCTTCATGGTTTTACTCCACAGTGAATATATGGCTTGTACCGCGCCCCTGCAACCCTAGATGACCACTCTGAGCTGATCCACTCTACTGTCACTAGAAACCTAGTGATTGACCACCACAGTCGTGACATCCACCTCAGCCCGAATGGCCAGAAGAACACCAGTTCCCAGACCGGTGATAAACTGTTGATGCATAACCTGGACGCAGGGTCATAGAAGAACCCCTACCACCTTCAGTAGGGGAGATGATATAGAAAAAACGCTAAAGATGGTCCATCTTTCCCCAATATCGCCACTCCATTGTGTTTCTCTGGCACTAAAGCCTCATATGTACACTCCTCCAGCACTGGTAGCATACTACCTGGCTGCCCGAAGATATATCCCGCCTAATTTTATCTCCTCAAGAAGAATTCCTGCGGTGCTTCCTGCAATCAGTAGGAGGAACACAGACTGTGGATGTCGGACCGCCCTAGCTCACTGCTCCAGAATACCTCATATTTCACTCAGTGACCAGTGCCTGGTTGGCGATAGATTATATCAATGTCAACATGAAGATGTTCACTTAGGAATGGATCTCCTACATAGGATCTCCCTTAAACATCCTATCCAGGAACAACACTTCACCTACTATGATAGGTGTGAAACACTGCAACTCTGTGAAATGAGAGGAATACTCCATCACCGAAAGAGTACCCAACTTTAGGCTCATGAACTCCCGGCCTCGATCGGCTCCTAAGGTGTCCGAGTAGATGTAGTTGTAAAAGATATGTTGAATCTCCTCCCAAGCCATATTCTGGTGGTGTCTAGCCTAGGAGATGACATCCCATCACCTCTTGGAAGAGTCTTAGAGCTTGTACTTCGCGAGATTCACCCTCCTCTCTGGTGGTACCTCGAGATGCTTGATGATCATCATTGTGGATTCGAGCCACAACTCTACAGCCTATGGTCCTCCTTCCCTTGAGAAGGTGGAAGGATGCTGCTACTAGAATACCTAGATCAATTCAGCCATCGACAGGGTAGGGGGCTGCGCTCCCTTGAAGGTTTGAATCATCCATAGAAAACCATCCATAAACTGTGCATCTGCACTTGCAACTAGTATCACTGGTGGATCCTAGGCTGGAACAATAGGAGGATCTGCAGGAGGTCCCTAATCGGCCATATCTAGTGTTTGATCACCATCTAGCAGCTGTCATGCAATAGGAGGACATCTAACTCTGAAAGGTCAAAAGCACACCTTAGATCAGGATTATGAAAGACTAAAAGCATTACTGTAAAAGATGGGAACTGGAGAATGAAAAATTGATGTTTTACATAACATTATTACATGACGTGTATAAAAATTATACGACATGTTCTCTTAAGCCATTCACATGGGCGTGTACTTCTGCCACAACTTGGTCATGTAAATCCCCAACCACAATGTGTGTTTTCCCCACACACGGTGTGTACTTGAACTCTATTCCCCTGCCTGAGTCTCCATACAAGTCTAACCCACATGGTCCTCTTAATACTAGACTACATGGCATGTTCACAAAGGACACTGCGTGTACTAAACAAGGTTTCAATGACCCATGTTGTTAGTTACACAGATGGCTACATGGTCCACTCTACATGGCATGCTCCTTGAGAACATGGCGTGTACTTGGAGGTTTTCCCCAACCCGTGTTGTTTGGGACACGACCGGGTACTTAGGTGATAGGGCATGGCGTGAAACTAGAGGAAACGTTGTGTAAATTTCAGACATTGTGTGAATGTAAAAATATAACATGACCTGTGTTGTTCGTGACAAGGCTGGGGTACTTATTTCATACTACACGACGTGCTAAACTAGTACACGGTGAGTTCCTACAAAATTTTTTTCACTACCCCGTGTCTCTTCCCACACAGTTAAAGGCACTGCTTTATAGACTACACACCATGTATTATTAAGTACACACTGTGTATTCAGGGATTTCTCAGGAAGTAGCTTAGATATTGTTACAAAGCCTATAAAACATTGAAAACAAGAGTAAAGGTGCCAAATTCTGATCCTTGAGGGCCAATACTCCCCTTGAATAAATGATTGGCATCTTATACAAGTTATAACTATGAAACCAGGTAATGATCCACCAAATTCCGGTCCATGAGGGGCCATAACACCTCAAGAACCAATGTTTGAAATCCTTTTAAGCAATGTACTACACAAAAAATTATCTATCAAACATCAGAGATATTATCAAAGAATCTATCACAACATAATGCTTAATCTACACAACATCTATCACAACAACATACAATTGATAAGGCATCCAAGTTGGCATGGCAAGAATGCATGACATGTGATTTCTATCATTTTCCTATATGATAAATATGATGGAATACCCTCATCTCATTGGATTGAGGCATAAATAGAACCGTAATAACAAAATTGGTAACTGTACAAATCATGTGAATCTCCCAATGGTGAAATCAAATCAACTGTAAAAGTGTACACCAGTAAAACTGCAATAAATGAGGTAGTAAGGCTTTTCCCTCTACACAGGTTAGCTACTCCCGGGCACATCTTATTACGAAGGACCTATCTTCTCCCATCCATGACTATAGGATCCATACAGTAAGTCAAGAGAATGGAGCACCTCTGATTCCACTTTGTAATGTCCCGATTTTAGAAGCCACCTAGAGGCGCCCCGTACCTAGTTGGTCACATGAACTACAAAGAATTTTTCCGAATGCTAGAGGCTACCGACTATAAGTGAGGGCCTTGGGTGTGATGGTGGGGAAACTATTCCTTCATTGGAAGAGTACAAAGAGAATAAAAATGTTTGAAACAATATCGAAAATGGTAAACAATCCAAACACAAGTAAACATCAGAATTCTAAATCAATAAACAACTGGAGAAAAATATATACAAATGATGCATGATAGATATGTCTTGGAAAGCATCCAAACAAGTCACAATGATGGAAATGAAACAGTACTAAGGACAAGTACAAAAGAACGAAAAATGGCCCCTCAACTTCGCAAGCCTCGGCATGGTCCCATGCTCTCCTACTCCAAATGAAATCAAGTACCTGAAGTCAAAGGTCATTTTCCCTTGTCTATACCTGCAATAGTATAATATGTTTGGGACCAAAAGCATGAACCAGACAAGGTGTGAAACTAAATCCATGTAGGAAACCACCTGAAGATCTTTTCCTAATAGTCAGTGAGTATATGGCAAGTAAAGTACAGTAAACAGTAAACAATAAGCAGTGAACTAGATAATACACAGCAGTAACCAATCCACTGATCAACAAGCAGTAGTGATGCAACAGCTAAACACAAACAGGAAGCCCTCTAGGAGGTACTCACAACCATCCCCGCTGGTTCTATCCAAGAAGTACCAACAACCCTATTGGCATTACAATCAGCCTAACCCCTCTAATTTGGTCATATGAAAAATATAAGACTCTCTGATGAAACACACAGTAACAACCCGATATTTTATGATATGTACTCTTTTTAATTTATTTCATGTCATGTGTTTTTTGCTACAAAAAGATTATCTTGTGCTATACGCAACACCGTATTAGCTTGCAGTATACGTAACACTATTCTTTGATTGTGTTACACACAATTTCAAGTTCGTTTGATAATAGTCATTCTACGCAACATTGATTATATATATATATATTCAACGTATAAATGAAAAATGGTTGGATTCTGTTATAACAAAACAACAAAGGAGTCTTTCACAACACGCAACCCTGACTTGGCTTGCATTACACGCAATCACGACCTTCCTCAATAGTGTGTGTTGTATGCAATACCAGGTTTTACTAAACAATGATATATTATTAAAATATCATTAGAACTAGCCGTTGTGAATAGTAATACCAACTTTTTTAAAATTTTGAAATTTTCATTTTTAAAAACGGGCTTCATTTTTGGATTCGGAATATCAAAATTATCCTAGGGTGAAATTTTGGTATTTTTCTGAAAGCTTTCAATTTTTGATGAATAGTGAAAACACAGGGTAACTATTTGAAAACCGACTTTTTCTTTAACTAATTATTTATTTTATTTAAATTTATTTTCAGTCAAAATTGATACATAATACCTATATAAGTTCAATGTAATTAAATGGGGTCATTTTATAATAATTTTAGATATATAAAAAATTTATTGAACTTTTCACCGTCTTTTACCGACTTCCTAGGAGAAGTTGAAAATTTACATAAAACTTAATTTTAACGCTTATGTGAGTGGAATTTAGAAAATACTAGAGACAAGGTTGATGTCAGTAATTAAAATGTGGTTCGATTAGATGAAAATAATTTATCGTGAATAGTAACTTTTTACTTTTATTAAACACAGTTAAAAGTAAATAGGGTAATTAAGGGTATAAATGATATTATTATTATCCTAAAACATGTCCTAATTCTATTTGATAAGTGTAATTAGACCAAAGATAACCTTACGAATAAAATATAACAACTTAGGCTCAATTGGATTAGATTAGGACATTTAATATTAATTTATTTAAAGAAGGGTTAAAATAGTTAAAATCAAAGTTTAATAAGTAAATCATTTTTAATATAGGATTATAAATAAGATAAATTCTGGTATAAATATTTATTAGAAAGATAAAAAGATTTCCCACATAATTATATTTTATTTATAATATTTAGGCATTAAATAATTTAATTTATTTTTGATACAAAGATAATGCAGTAATTATCTTTTTAATGAAATATTTACATAATTGATGATATAAATAACCAAATAAATGTAATTTGAGACTTTATGTAAATTTCACTAATTTTAGAGGTTAATATGACATGTCATTATTGATTTAATTTAATTTTTTAGAACTAATTATTCGTTTATGATTTTCACAAAAATCAATTACCAAATAGTGTCATAATTGACATAAAATAGTTTTTAAAACAAATATTATATTATTAATTGTTATTTTATTCCTAAAAATATAAGGTTCGGCAAAATGACTTATATAAGGTTATATATATTAATAATAAACAACTTGTGGTTACTTTTTCTTGTTATTGTATGTTTATTAACCTTATATTGTAAGAAAACAAGAAGACACGGTAAAAGTTAAATTATCGAACTTAAAGTTAAATCTAAATAATAAGTTTAAAATAGAAACCTAAACTTGTCTAAATTCTATTAGATTAGATGATTTCGACCCTTCCCCACCATAGATTCGAAAAAAATAAATTTGGAGATATTAAATACCAAATATGACTTTATAATAAAATAATATTTTTTGTATTTCCTGAGGTACCCCTCTCATCCCTTATAAAAGGGAACCTCCTCCCTCTCTTCCTCACACCACATTGAGCCTTCAAGATCATCAAAACTCTCCCCATTTCACATTCCCACTACACTAGAAACATCATAGAGGTCCTGGTCTTATTTAATGACCAATTTTAATGCCCAAAAAGGCGGTCTCAAAGAGGCGATTCAAAGAAGAGGTAATGTCTGTTACCGATTCGTTCAACTTTATTTATTATTCTACTTTTTCTTCTTTAGTTGTTTCATTATGAAGTAATAACATAAGTATCAATCATATAATTATATTTAATTATAAGTATGAAAAAACCCTATTTCACCATCTATCCATCCTATGGAAAACAAAATCACCGCGCGTGCGTACGTACGGAATACTGTCTCCACGCCATGGTTTAATCATTTTTCCACCACCACCTTACTTGGATGGGTATAATGGTGTAAATAATGACTATATATGATTATTGTAAAGTGATATTAATTATGAAATAGTATACATACATGCCAATAAAATTTCATGATCATGAGAATAATATCATCGCTCGTGCGTACGTACGGACTACCGTCTCCACGAACGAGCTGAGATTCATTTTCCATGATTAACCATTCAAGAATGATTATAAAGTATATATAATGAATAATAATGAAATATAATACATAATAATGCTACTGTATTTATGTATATATATATTTATTTCATTTATTTAATTTCATTAAATTTTATAAGGAAACTAAAATGGCATTCATGTGTACGTACAGCCTACAAGTCGAAACACCTATGATAAATGAAATGATTTTACCCAAAACACTGCTTTAACATGGAACTTACAAAAGAACGGGTAATATAATGTAATAAGTGAACCATATATGATATCATAACAAATAATATGGTTCTGTAATAAGTCAATGACATTATTTAAATCATTATATAGGAGGTTCGGATACGTACGAAGCATATCGGTCCCAAGGTAAGGGATAATTTTTCAATCTCATTTTTATCTGAGATTTCTTATTCGTAAGTATTTTCTGGGGTTATATTTTTCATCCATTTCAATAAAAATGTTTCCATAAAGTGTTTAATATTCTTACATCTATTTTTAATTTCATTTTTACTTATCTTTACTTTTACTTTGTGTTATGGAAGGAATCTTGATTTTGTTTAACAAACTTGGTACTTTTTTACTTTTCCATCAAAAGAACAAGGAGAATGATTTCATTAACATATATTGAATGAATGGACTTTTACGGTTTTATAACACCTTATTTTAATTGTGATTAATCTCTAATATTTCATGAATATATTCAACAAAATACTTTTCTTTTAAAATTGAACGGCATTTTGTGAAAAGAAAATAACTTTGAATAAGAAAAGATATTTTCCTCAAGAATTCATTTCAAGTGTTTTATCAAAACCATTTTCTATATAAGATGACATTATTTCATTTGAGTATGTTTCAAGTATAATGACTCTGTGATTTACAAGATTTCACTTTTCTTATGATGAAATGATATACATATGTTTTATATCGATTATGTTATGATTGGATAATGTTTAAGAAACCCATTTTATTCTTTGGGTTATGATGAATAAATAATGTATATGTTGTGGCACAACTAAGAATGATTTCATTATGAGATGGGGGGGGGACCTATATCTCCTTCCAATGCATTGGGTAAAGATTTATATCTCATGAGATAGACATGGCTGGAATGGAAATATAATCTGGTTCAGTGTTACAGGACTGAAACGAGGAGTGAACTCGATTCATAAAGGGACTTTGTCCACTAAGATGGTCTTAGCAGCAATGCCTTGGCTACTATAGAAATCATATCATGTGCTTAATGTTTTTCCATAAATACATGTTTTATTCCCATTCTATTTTATCATGGTTGATGTTCCATTATGATATATGCCTTACGTACTTCCACAATTTATGTCGTTTCTCAAGATTTTGATGTTTAAATTTCATGTTCATGTTTTTGCTTTCAAATGTTTATGGATTGTTTTATGTTCTCTACGTTTTCCCTTACTGAGCATTTGAGCTAACCCTTTATATGTTTTCTTTTCCCCGGGATATAAAGAACGGTTTTAGGTAAGAAAACAAAAGGGGTCGATATTTAAGGGAGATGTTGAAGATCAATCACCACGATTAGAAAATTTTCTTCCATGTTTCAAAAGACACTAAAATATTACAATCCTTCGGTGTCTGTTTTTGTTACGTATTAAGTATTCCGCAAAATTAATGTAATGTATATGTACGTCAAGCTCCGGATCTCTACATTTGGTATCAGAGGAATGGTTTAGTTAACCTTTGGAAACTAGGATGCGAAAACATTAGTGAGATCCCTAGAGATATTTCTAAGGAATGTCTAGGGATGTCCCTAAGGATTAGTATACGTATAGGATACAGTCCTAGAACAATGGTAACAATATTAGAATTTAACCTAAAATGTTAGATATTTAGGGTAATCCCCATTTATTATGTTGTTTTCCCTAGCAAGATTTTTTCCTCTAACACTATTTTTTTTGGGTTTTAGACGATGGCTGGAACCTGAAGAACCCATGTTGATCAATGTAATGGAAAATGCAATGATTGTCCTCCTGAACAATCAAATGTGATGGGAGATGGAGTAAAAAATATTACAGTTATACTTACACAAGCTATGAATCATTTTGGACTAATGAATGACCAGAGAAGGGAACAATATTCTATTGAGTCCTTCATGAGCCAAAGTCTACCTTCATTCAGTGGGTCTTATGATCCACTTGTTGCTGAACAATGGATCAGTACCACTGAAAAGATATTTTCAGTTCTTCAATTTTTTTAACAGGATAAAGTCATCTTAGTAGTATATCATTTGGAAGGTGATGTTGATCAATGGTGGAATCTTATCAAGAATATGAGGCCAAGAGATGAAATTGAGTCCATGGAATGGGACGGGTTCAAGAACTTACTTTTCAATAACTACTTCCATCGTATTCTTCGAACAATGATGGAGAAGGATTTTCTTGAACTAAAGAAAATGGATGATGAATCTGTTGGTAAATACGAAGCGAATTTTACATGGCCTGCAAGGTATGCATCTGGATTTATCATCCAACCTAAAAGTAAAGTTGATCGATTATTCAGTGGCTTAAAACCAAGTCTTCGAAGGTCATTAGCTATAAGGGACTTCAGTAGCTATGAAGAAATTGTGTGATGTGCTATCAAGGTATAAATGGAAGTTGGTGTTACATATCCATCTCATGGTTTTGATAAGAAACGTAAGATGGAGTTCAAGGAGAAATCTCAGAATAATGGTGAAAAGAATATGATTGTTTCCTTATTCTCAATGTTTGGAAGGAAGCATGGTGGAGATTGTCTTAAAGGGACTAGAAAATTTTTTAAGTGTGGAAAAGAAGGTCATTGAGAAGCTGAGTGTTGAAGTAATGGAAAAAGGGTTACTAATGATAAAGAAAATACCGCAGAGAAAGAACCACCAACACTTCAATGATTCAAGTGCAATGAAATGTTGAATTATGATAATCAATGCCCTAATCCATGGGTTAATGATGATCGACATGATAAACAACATAAGGCAAAGGACAAAGGGAAGTCACACACGATCACTATTGACGATGTTTAAAATAACAACGATGTGGTGGAATGATTAAGTGTTTATATAATGGGATTCCAAAATGATGTTTTATATAGTATCTTGGAATATTGGAATATTTATGTATTGGTCCATTGTGGTTTTCTATAAGAATATGGTATGGGTAACCATGAAAAGTGATTGAAATGCTTTTGGAAAGTAGATGATAAGCACATAATGAAGGGATAAAGAGAAAATGAAATGAGATCATGACTGATAAAAGGAAAAAGTTATATCATGGTTTGAGTATATAGAAATTTTGGGATTTTTGTATGTGGAAAGAGTTATCTTTTGACAGCATTCATGTTTTCACTAAGGTTCTATAGTAATTTCTGTTTCAAGAGAGGTCATGATTAAAGAATTCACTTGTTTGGAATGTGACCAAAAAGTTATAACGTATGATAAAATGATGTTATTAACCTTATTGTTATGTGACCTTTCCTGTAATAATTTTCTGTACAATATGAGATTGGAAAGATGTATTTGGGATAAGTATAAAGATTGGAAAGGGTTATGTTAGACATCAGATAGTATTGTTTAAAGCTAGGACTTTATTTGATATTATTGCAGGAATGTTATTATAATGTAGTTTTAGATGAAGGGAAAACCTGAAAAATGGGAGGTAACCTGTCACGTCGGACAAGGTTGTGGAAATCGAACCCACAACCAAAGTGTGACATGCCTATATTGCCAACCACTATCCTACATTAAGTCCCTGGTTAGTGGAAAGTAGTTTTAAGCTGTATGATAAATAATGTATAAGTCCAATTTTGGAACCATATACGATTAATCTCACCATAATATGGACTTATAAAATTTTCTAAACTTTTGTTTGAAACAGATGGAATGACCCATCATTCTATCACATGACCCACTAACACTTCACATATTACAAATTTAACTTCATTTCTTTAAGAGATGAAGTGGAAATTGCTCAATTCACGAAAAACAGTGAGATTGTACCAAAATCATGTAAGTATTTCTTTTAATTCATCATCTTTAGGGAAATGATCTTGAAAACAAAATTTTTTTTCCTAGTGCCCTTATATCTGATAAATCAGATGGTACCTTAGATCATCACAAATCTATGGATTTGTGATTTTTGGATTCTTCATAGCCATGTTCTCTACCACTCTCCATCAGATCATGATGGTTAGATTTCTCTTCCATATCCATATTTTTACCTATGTTCTCTTATGTGGAAACCCAGGGATTAGTTAATTTGGGTAACCATTACGTTTCATACATTAGTTTTTAGAGTTATGTTTTGGTAGTTCATTTTACGATGTGGGTTTCTATAAATAGTAAACGATTTATAACCCCGACGAATATCGAGGGCGAAATTCATTTTATGGGGGGTAGAATGTAACAACCCGATATTTTATGATAAGTTTTCTTTTTATTTATTTTATGTCATGTGTTTTATACTACAACAAGATTATCTTGTGCTATACGCATCACTGTATTAGCTTGTATTATACGCAACACTATTCTTAGATTGTGTTAGACACAATTTCAAGTTTGTTTGATAATTGTCATTCTACGCAACATTGAGTATATATATATATATATTCAATGTATAAATGAAAAATGGTTGGATTCTGTTATAATGAAACAAAAAAAAAGAGTCTTTCACAACAGGAAACCCTGACATGGTTGGCATTACAGGCAATCACGACCTTCCTCGATAACATGTGTTGTACGCAATACCGGATTTTACTTAACAATGATATATTTTTAAAATATTATTAGAACTAGCCATTATGAATAGTAATACCCACTTTTTTGAAATTTTATAATTTTAATTTTTCAAAAGGGACTTCATTTTTGGATTCAGAATATCGAAATTAGCCAAGGGTAATGTTTTGGTATTTTTCTGAAAACATTCAATTTTTGATAAATAGTGAAAATACTAGGTTACTATTTAAACACTGACTTTTTATTTAAATAATTATTTATTTTTTTAAAATATATTTTAGGTCAAAATTGATACATAATACCTATATATGTTCAATTTAATTCATTGGAGTCATTTTCTAATAATTTTAGATATATAACAATTTTATTGAACTTTTCACCCTCTTTTACCCACCTCCTAGGAAATTTGCAAATTTATATAAAACTTAATGTTACCGCTTCTGTGAGTTGAATTTCAAAAATCTGAGAGACACGGTTGATGTTAGTATGTAAAATGTGGTTCAATGAGATGAAAATAGTTTTTGGTGAATTTTAACTTTTTACTTTTATTAAACACGGTTTAAAGTAAATAGGGTAATTAAGGGTAGAAATGATATTATCATTACCCTAACACATGTCCTAATTCTATTGGATAAGTGTAATTAGACCAAAAACAACCATAGGAATAAAATATGACCACTTAGGCCCATATGGAATAGATTAGGACATTTAATATTAATTTATTTATAGAAGGGTTAAAACAGTTAAAATAAATGTTTAATAAGTAAATAATTTTTAATATAGGGTTATACATAAGATAAATTAGGCTATAAATATTCATTATAAAACTAAAAATATTTCCTAAATAATGGTATTTTATTTATAATTTTTAGACATTAAATAATTTAATTTATTTATGACACAATGATGATGCAATAATTATCTTATTATTTAAATATTGACATAATTGATGTTATAAATACCCAAATAAATGTAATTTGAGACTTTTTTGTTATTTTAAATAACTTTCTAGGTTAATATGACATGTTAGTATTTATTTAATTACCTTTGTTAGAACTAATCATTCTGTTATGATTTTAACAAAAATCAATTAGTAAATAGTGTCAAAATTGACATAAAATAGTTTTTAAAACAAATATTATATTATTAATTGTTATTTTATTCCTAAAAATATAAGGTTCTGCCAAATTACTTAGATAAGGTTATATATATTAATAATAGAAATCCTGGGGTTCATTTGGCTTTTTATAGTGAGTTTATTAACCTTATAGTGTAAGAAAACAAGAAGACACGGTAAAAGTTAAATTATCGAGCTTAAAGTTAAATCTAAATTAAAGAGTTAAACTAAAACCTAAACTTGTCTAAATTCTATTGGATGAGATTATTTATACCCTTACCCACCTTATATTCGAAATAAATCAATTTTTAGCTATTAATAACCGAATATGACTTTATAATAAAATAATATTTTCAGTTTTTCCGAAGGTGCCCCTCTCCTCCCTTGTAAAAGGGAACCTCCTCCCTCTCTTCCTCACACCACATTGAGCCTTAAATATCGGCCAACCTCTGCCCATTTCAATTACCCTTTCACTAGAAACATCCTAGAGGTCATGGACTTCTTCGAAGACCAATTTATGTTCCTTAAAGGAGGTCTGAAAGAGGCACTTCCAAGAAGAGGTAATGTCTGTTACCAATTCTTTCAACTTATTTCTTCTTCTACTTCTTCTTATTTAGTTATTTCATTATTAAGTAATAACATAAGTATCAATAATATACTGATATGTTATTATATGTATGAAACAAACCTATTTCACCATCTATCCATCCTACGAAAAATGAAATCACCGCGTGTGCGTATGTACGGAATATTGTCTCTACGCCGTGGTGTAGTCTATTTTCCACCACCACCTTACTTGGATGGGTATAATGGTGTAAATAATGACTATATATGATTATTGTAAAGTGATAATAATTCATAAATAGAATACATACACTCAAAAACAATTTCACGATCACGGGAATAATATCATTGCTTGTGCGTACGTACGGACTACCGTCTACACGAAGGCGATGAGATTCATTTTCCAGGATTAACCATTAAAGAATGATTATAAAGTATATATAATAAATAATAATGAAATATATGACATAATATTGCTACTGGATTTATGTATATATATATTTATTTCATCTATTTAATTTCATTCAATTCAATAAGGAAACGAATATTGCGTTCATGCGTATGTATGGCCTACCGTCTCCATGAACAGTGTATTTAATTCTTTTTATCGATCTATAATATATATTTATATGATGAATATATATTATATATGAATCATGTTTTACATTCTGGAATTATTTAAATCAAGATATAAGTAATAATATCAAGAATGACAAGTCGAAACACATATGATAAATGAAATGATTTTACCCAAAACGCTGCTTTAAATGGAACTTACAAAAGAACGTGTAATATAAAGTCATAAGTGAACCATATATGATAACATAACAATGAATATGGTTCTGTAATAAGTCAATGACATTATTTAAATCATTATACAGGAGTTTCATATACGTACGAAGCATATCCGACCCAAGGTAAGGGATAATTTTTCAATCTCATTTTTATTAGAGATTGCTTATTCGTAAGTATTTACTGGGGTTATATTTTAAATCCATGTTAATAAAAATGTTTTCATAATGTGCATAATATTGTTCCATGTATGTTTAAATTCATTTTTAACCATGTTGACTTTTACTTTGTGTTATGGAAGGAATCTTGCTTTTGTTTAACATACATGGTACTTTTTGACTTTTTTGTTAAAAGAACAAGGAGAATGATTTCATTAACATATATGGCATGAATGTATTTTTATGGTTTTATAACGCCTTATTTTCATGAAGCTTAATCTACAATATTTCATGAATATTTTCAAAAAAATACTTTTCTTTTAAAATTGCACGGCATTTTGTGAAATGATAATGATTTTGAATAAGAAAGGATATTTTCCTCAAGAATTCATTTCAAGTGTATTATCAAAAGAATTTTCCATCTAAGATGACATTATTCCATATGAGAATGTTTAATGTATAATGACTCTATGATTTACATGAATTCTCTTTTCTTATTATGAAATGATATCCATTTGTTTTATATGGATTATGTTATGATTGGATGATGTTTATGAAACCCATTTTATTCATTGTGTTATGATGAATGATTTATGTTTATGATGTGACACAAGTAAAAATGATTTCATTATGAGATTGGTGGGACCAATATCTCCCTCTAATGAATTGGGTAATGAAATCATATCATGTGCTTAATGTTTTTCCACAAATACATGTTTTATTCCCTTGGTATTTTATCAGGGTTGATGTTCCATTATGATATATACCTTACGTACATCCACGATTTATGTCTTTGCTCAATATTTTGATGTTTAAATTTCATGTTCAAGTTTTTGCTTTCAAATGTTTATGGATTGTTTTACATTCTTTATGTTTTCTCTTACTGAGCATTTGATCTCACCCTTTATATGTTTTCTTTTCCCCATGATATAATGAATGGTTTTAGGTAAGAAAATAAAAGGGGTCGATCGTTATGGGAGATGTCGAAGATGTTTCACCACGATTAGAATATTTTCATCCGAGTTTCCAAAGACAATAAACTATTACGGTCCTTCGGTGTCTGTTTTTGTTACGTATTAATTATTCCTCAAAATTAATGTAATGTATATGTACATCACGATCTGGGACACTACACATGCTCCATCAATTACCCATTTAGTCTAAGGAAGTCAGGGACTCTCTGAGGAAGATCACGTGATCTAATCCCCTTATAGCCCCAAGGTATAGAGACTCTTGGAAGATGTTCACTAAGTAAATTCCTCTTATAGCCTCAGGTCTATCACAGACTATCTGAGGAATCCCACTCGGTAATTCCCTCCTATAGCCTGGAATGATTTTTAAAGAAATTCACAAAAACAAAGACTCTCTGAGGAATCTCACTCGGTCTATCCTCTTGTAGTCTATAATGCTCAAGACTCTATGAGGAAGCTCACTCTGCCTATCCTCATGTAGTCAATAATATCTATGACTCTCTAGGAAGCTCACTCGATCTATCCCATAAAGTCTATAATGTCCAGGAATCTCTGAGGAAGATCACTTGGTCTATCCCCATGTAGTCTATAGCAGCAGGTTCTCACGGTGTCGTGCCAGTCAGTGCATAATATTCCTATAAGGCCAAAGTAAACCTATAGAGCTACTTGGATAACCAATCTACAACATAATAAGCATGTTAGAGAACTTAACTTTATCCTACGTTCACAAGGCATGGAAAAAAGGTATAACGGCCAAAGACTGAACAAGAACAAAAGGTTGTTTACAGAACAAGGCAAGGGAAAAGCATCCAATCATAGCAATTATCCTCATACATATCCAAAAATACCTCTACACAACCACACAAGCAATGAATGAAAACAATAGGGGAAATTGGTAAACATGAAATACCCTATTCACGGGTATTGGTGGAATTTGTGCATAAAACTCAGGAACGTTGAATGGAAAGGAACAAACCACCTACCTTGATGAAAGGAGATCAATATAATTTAACCACGAGGCTTGAGTCTCCTTAAAATGTCGTAGATCTATGAAAATGCACAAAATTTTCAACCCATTATATAATGAAAAATTGGAGGAATTGGAAATGGATGATCTAGAAGAAGGAAGTGCTTACAGCTGCGGTTCCATCACAATCAATGATGGTGGATTCAGAGAAAAGACCAAGTCTCGGGGTCTTAGAGAAGATCTGTGAATGTACCCTTGCACTCAGATGAAACAAAGCTAAAAGAAGATGGTTCTTTCCATCAGACGTGAACCCGGTGTGTTTAATGAAAAAAAATAAAGTACAAGGTGTGTAATTTTGGAGTACACGACATGTACTAGGCTTTTCTGTACTCCACCTTAAGTGGCCTCCACACCCCACTAGATGACCGTGTGTGTGGTCAGGACACAGCCAGCACAAGACCTTGAGTAGCATCAAAGTACATGTTGTGTACTCATAATGTACATGGCGTGTACTTAAAAATTTCCCAGAAACTTCTCTTTTCTAAAAAACATCAGAAAAATGGAAAACATACCTTAAGAGAAGGTATGGGTTCTTACAAAAATAAAGTTTCTAATGTGAAAAATTTTATTTTACTTAAAATCATAATTTAATTGAATGTTACAGATTTTAAAACTATAACTGTTATTATAATGATATCAAAAATTACATAGTCTTATAAAATTATCTTAAATGTATAAGAAATAAAATTATTAATTTATGAACACATTTTGGAAAATATATTTTATTTTAAATTAATAAATTAATTTTAATAAATTATTTTTGACATTAAAAAATACTAATAATTTTCTTTGACCATATTATCACTTATGAGATACCTAAATTTTATTTCTACATTCATGGGGGAGGATAATTTTATTTTGGAAGATTTACTATTAATAATGGTAATATTACTATTCATAAGGGTAGGTAACTAATCATAATAGTTGGTAACTATTCCCCAGAAAATATTTTTATATTATTGGACTCCAAACATCTTACTGATCGAAGCCATGTATGTCAGATTTTCAAAATTCAAATCAAAGAAGTGATAATAATATTTTTAAAGGTCTTATAAAACTTTGTAGTTAATTGTGTTTTGATTTAATTTGATTATATGACATAATTGTATGAAGTAACTTTCTATTTAAAACCATTGGGTCATTACACCCTCTCCTAAGATCTCTATGACACATTCCCAGTTTTCCCAAACATGTGAATAATAGGGATTATCTATCCACAAAGGGTCCTCTCCTATCAATACAGTATCACTACCAGGTGCTTTAAATGATGGCCCATCCTCAATTTCTATCTCAACATACAATATTATGTGTATATGTTCAGGAATTTATCTTGTTATTTGTGATATGTGGAAGACGTCTCTCACCTGATCCAAATGTGGGGGTATGATGAAGGGGAATGAATCCAAGAAAACCCTATGTATGATCTCAAACAGCCTTAAAAACCTTTTGAATAACGTTCCTCCCCAGCCAAAGCTCCATAATCCTTGTCATGGGGAGACTCTCGGGATTATTTTGTCTCCCTTATAAAACACCAAGGGCCAATAATGAAAATATTTATAAGATTTCTACCCATTATGGGATATCCTCATCCACTCATTGATGACTTGTACCTTCTCCCTCATTGCTGGTACCAACTCTAGACCCACAAGAAAGGTCATTTTAATATCTATACAATTCAAGGGTGACCATAAAGAAGTCTTGTATGTGGCCTCAAATGGTATCATGTTGATATTATAGTGCTAGTTGACTTTTTATGAAAACTCTATAATGGGAAACTGGTCCTCCCTCTTCAGCCAACCTATAACACAAAATATCTCATCATAACATCCAATACCTAGATAGTGAACATGATATTCCCATTCCTCTATGGTTGAATGGTTATACTCATACATATTTGGGTCTCAAATTCATCTTGAAGGCCAATACACAATCAGGACAACTACCATGAGTAACGATTGAAGACAATAGTTAAGGACAACCCACGAAGGGAAACAATCACACCTCTATATAGCTTCCATAAACCCTCCACCAAACATTGATATCTAATAGAATGAATTCATAAAAATATCATGAGTCTATCAAATATCATCCAGATAGTGTCATGGACCTTGGTTGTTCATCAAATCCCTATGGGACCTCAAGGGGATGCAACTAACATTTTGGAAGGTGGTGATTAGCCTTCACCTACTAAATAGTTATCCAACAATAAAAGAACTAATTTTTGATCAATATCATGGAGGACCATAAAAACTACCACTATATGTCCTTCTACATCTTCCCCACAATAATATGTATATCTATGGGAGAAGTGTGAAACTCCAATATCACCTCCTCCTATATTTTTATTGGGACAACAAATCATCCCTGAAAAAATAAGACATGGTTTTATCTATTAGAATATGCATATATTGAATCTATTATGTATATCATATCACAAAATACAACCATGTAAATGTATCATAAATAGTAATCTCTCACATTCTCGATAATTGGATGATTCAACACCATAAACTGAAGAAAATTTCCACCCTCCTACCCCACCGAGGTCACTTATAAGGAAGAAAACATCTATAAAGCCTCATTCACCATGTGATCATGGGAGTTACTTTTAAGGGATTTTTTTTACCACATTCCCTTCTAATAGATAATATAAAATATTAAACTCATATCCCTATTTCAACTATAACTATAGTCATTGTCTCTGGGTAAGGATTCTCTTCGTGAAGATGTGCCTAATACTATGATGTTTTGTGTTTGGTGACAAATTATATCTTATAAAATAGTTCCACCACATCCTCAGGGAGAATAATACTACATACAACTATAGGACATTAGTCACGTAGTTCTACTCATATGGTTTCAACTACCATGACCGATATACAATAACATTCTGTCACAACCTAAAAATGCAGCTGATCCCAGCTCATGAGGAATGGAAATAAACTATTTACTTCACACACTCCTACAGTTGTCCCAACAAAATAGAACCCTATATCCTGAACCTAAATTTTAGTATGTCACTTTATTACTGCTCATTATAGGTAAAATAAAGCCCTTACAATGTAAGGAAATTTAAAGGTTTTGTAATCCCAATGTAGTCTTCCATAAACCACTTATTGTACATTGCCATTCAAAGAAGACTATGCTCCTCTAACATGCTATTTGGCGGATCCCAATCAATAACTACCTTGATCATTATAGGGTCCATGGTTAATCTAGTCTCAAAAAAGAAATTCCAAAGAAACTGAATCATATTTATCTAGAAATATATCTTTTAGTTCTTCGAATAAGGACTTTGATATTAAATAAGATCTAAAAGAAAAATCAAGTGCTATTTAGGATCCTCATTTTATAAAGAGTATATTAGAATTTCATCGTTAAATACATCCACATATTGGGACATGAATTAATGGAATATATGGTTCATAAAATCCATAAAATGGAGGGTTAATTCATCACATCTAATAGAATCACTACGAACTCATAGTTACTATAGTGACATAAAAATTAATGCTTTATAATATTCTCCTTGTGAACCCTAAAATGGTGGTAGCTTGATCAAAGAATGACCATTCAGAAAAATAGAATTCCCTCGAATTGTTCAAAGAGTTCATCATCCCACGACATGGTATAAATGTTCTTTTTCTTGGTCTATATTAGGTGATAATAATCATTGAAAAAAAGAATGATCCTATCATCCATTTTATAGATAAGTAGAACTGTTCGTGGTACACATTGGTCATGAATAAAACTTCTTTTGAAATTACTCCAAATATAACTACATATCTCATAGCTTATTAGGGTTCACCTATTTTTCCATTGAAGAAATCTGAGTGGTCCCAGTATGCATTCCAATATAAAACTCATTTTCTTTACTCAGAGGTAGACATGGGAGGATCTTGGGGAAAACGTTTAAGAATCTTTCAATGGTTGATGGAAACTAGATTCATCATGATCCCACAAAATGGAGGGTAACATTGTCCAACTGATCCATGATGATATTCATCCACCTACTCAAAAAACCCACATTCATTTCGCTGAAATCCCACTCTACATAAAAGGATAATCTCATCCAATCAATGGAAAACATCTTATCTATATATGATGATAGAAAATCATGGCATAAACCATGGAGTAACAATACGTACCCAAGATAGCATTATAGGTTTCCATAAGGATGACCAAAAGGACACACATAAACCTCTCCCAACCTAACGATATCATTCCAAAATTGAAGAAAAAATATATATAATAAGAATACTAGGTATGAACCAGAAGATGAAGTTTCTAGGATAAAAGGGTCTACAAGGAGCTTTATCCCTCACACCACGTGTATAGAGAAGAAGGAATGACATCACATGTGTCTACTAATTCTGAAGAAAGTGTAGAATAAACATATATCACACATATAATGATCTCACATTACATTTGTTAATTGGCATCCAAATCATATAGCTTCCCATTTCTATAACTGCATGCTCCCTAATCCTGAAAAGGGATACCTGGTTGTAGTAGTGGGACAATATCATATCATCTTCCACAACACCCAACACCTCCTACTCCTCTACTAGGTCCAACTACCTTGGGACCTCTCATACCTCTCCTATGAGATCCTTGGTCATTGTGATGCCACTATTGTGGTGGTCAGTAAGATATATTCTTCTAATACATAGTAAATTTAGTTTAGAAGTCACGTACTATGTGATCTCTCCCATAACAAGAAAATATGTTCCCCTAATAGGGATTATCAATTATTACACATGACCCTTTGCATCATTTGCATGTTTATTTGTCTAATCACGTTAGGATATCATGCACCAATATCATTCTGAATGGATCCTTGTAGCAGCTATAGATGACTCAACATTGTAACACCAACCAATATATCCACTAACATATTATCCCTATAAAAAGAATATCATTGTCACTAGTTCCTATTTCAAAACCCATGAATAGGTGGTGATACAGAATGGTATCATGATGGCACCGATCACTAGGTGGAGATCATGCTCAAAATAACATGCTCTGAAGTATCTATCTCAAATCATGTTAAAGAAGTATCAAGTAAGGTCTCTGAGCCTAGTTATGTATTCAACCATTTTCATCCCTCCTAGATTCTGAAATATAAGATCATGAATCTAAACAGAGCACAAACAGGAGGGGTAGTACTCATCATAGAAAATATACTAAAAGTAGATCCATGATAGTGTTGAGTCATCTTGCTTCTGGGTAATAAAACCGCACCAGATCAAATTTTCTCTGTGGAAAGGTCTCCCTACCATCACAAACACCCGATATTTTCTTATCTATATGAGCCTAAAATCAAAGAACACCAAAACTAGAAAATCCTCTATTGTTAGAGGATCAAAATAACCATTGAACCGTAGTGACCAATGGAATGTGAACTAAAAGAGTGTGCTAATCTTGTGTGCTTCCTCCTCCTAATCTATTGGGTTGATTTTCTATTCAACAGTTGGTGGCGCTTCTTCTTTCCCATTTTACTGAATAAGCTGGATTGATAGACCTTTAACTGAGGCATCATCACTCATAAGATCTTTTTCTGGATACAAAACTAGTATCCTAGAAGGTATTCCATGCACTACATGATAAAAATTAATTCAATAAAAATAATGATATTATGAGAATATATATATAGACATTGGGTAGTTGACTCAATAAGGATAATTATATTCTAAATCCTATATGATGCAATTTATATTGATCCATACAACTAATTTTTCTATATGTCGAGTGGACTAGAAGGTAGTTAGATTCCATGTTAATTGATATGTCAACCTCTAGAACCAACACTGGGTTCCCTAGCCCAAGAGATGCACTCAAAGAATATTAATAGAATTTCCCAACGTGAAATCAAAATCACAATAATATAACTAATCAAACCATTATCCCAATCATGGAAACAAATTTTTTACACAAATATATCATAATCCAACCCTAAACCAGACTCGAGCTACAACTACCCCATTCCCACATCCATAGGCTAGCTTATATAAACCAACACAAAAGAATAACTAACATGGAGAGGCCTTTTCTTGAGTACTTGTACACAAACAAAAATTTATCTTATTTAATAAATTTTGAACTATAATATTAAAAGATGAAAAATAGTAAGGGGCCAAAAATTAATGTAAAACCCCTATATAGTACCAGAGTACAATAGTGAAAACTGAAATGTAAAAGGAAAAAATACATTTGTAAACTGAAGGATGTCCCATCATGAAAAAAAATGAAAGTGAAAAGTTGATGAGCCCATATACTAATATCGATGATGTGAACACCGTACATGGTCCAAACCCTAGGTATCATAAAGATCCTCTGTAGTCACTAATGACCTGTCCATCATCTGTATAATACATGAAACTTATTGATAAATCCCATGCATGTGTGATTATATATATACCCATTAGGAATCCCAAAAGATCAAGGGTAAAAAGTGACAGATATAATAATAAAATATGTAATATGGATAGTAAAAATGATATATATCAATCCAAATAAGAAGAAGAGTAAAATCATCAATGCATAAGGTGGTAAACATGATGAATTGTTGGTCTAAAGGTTGAGCCATTTTCACATACAGTAGAAAATTAACATCATCCAACTACAATATGATATGCACATAAATCACATGTAATCCCTAACACATCATTGAAACCCATCAAAGTAGAGTAACCAAATCCAAAAATAAGGATATATATATATATATATATTTGTGTTCTTAGTTAATGAATACCTAAAGAGAGAGAAATGAGATCTCATTCTCATATCCCATCACAAGAAAAAATTTAGAAATTTTTTTTATATATAAAAACAATGTATTGAATCTCTTGTATGCTCATAGTAAAAAAATCCATGTAAAAACAGTCCTCAGCACTATTTCGAACTAGCCCACAATGTCAAGGTGGATGACTCATGCCTAGTTAAAACAACAAGGATCCACTATAATAGATAACAAAGGTCTCATTCCTAACCCAACAAGAGGTTTCTGTTCTTGATAGTTGATACATGACCCATTCCCTACTGAGCAAGAGGGTTCAACTCTCCGATAATGTGGGACCCATACAATGACTCCACATGGGGGTTACAATAATAGGAATTTTTAGAGGACCCATCACAAGAATAGCTGGAGGGTTACACTCTGAATGTCTCTAGAAGACCCATTCCCTTACCAACTAGAGAGTACCTCTATAAACTTTATTGTGGACTCGTGCACATCCTAGATGTAGGTTTCTATTCTAAAAGTCATTGAGGGCCCATACCCAACCTAAATGGGCGGGTTCCACTTAGAATACCTTTGGGGATCAGACATGATCACTTCCATCATAAAAAATCACCTATGAATGTCCCATTCTTAGAAAATCTTACATTGAATCTAAAAATACATAATGGAGGGCAATATAATATTCTACATAAGAAAAAAATCATGATAGGCTAATCAAAAACTAATATTTAAGTCCATTCAAAAGAAATACGATAGATTAATATTTCTTAATAATGGAGCAATGGGTGAACGATATGTGAGGGGAACCACATGGTGTATGGTCCCACTCTTTCACCTAGATGTTTCCTTATTCATTCATGGATTGTCAACCATGTAATTATACATGGTGTGTAGGGTATTTACACGGTGTTCCTGAGCGACTTGGGTTCTATCCATTTTCATGGTTTTGTTCATGCATCTATCCCATGTCTGTAAACTCAATAATTTTCTATGTACATTGTCACATGTTGTGTTCTGGGCCATGTACTATTGCACAGGGTCCTTCCCATGTGCTTATCCACATAATTAATCTACCATGGAAAGTTATAGATAGTGTTTAGATATTGTACATGATATTCCTTCCATGTAAATTCCCTAAACCCTAGCTATCATATCAAATGGGCTACATGATATGTGTTCATCATGGTACATAGAGTGTGGTCTATGTTTTCACAAAAATCTATATATTTCCTCCAATCTCTAGATATTATCTTCCTCAATCATTTTCAACCGTTTAATGCCGAAATTCAGTGGATCTGTCTCTGACTGGTTGATTCCGGCATTCCAATGGTCGGAAAGACAATTACCGAAGCTTCATACGAACTATACCACATCTCAAAAGCTCAGGGGCGTCGTTCTATGTAGATTGGATATCTAATAATTAAACCATTCAATAAAAACATTTAATCAAATCATATCTACTAGAAATTTATTGATCCAACACACTCTTGTGATTCCACCATGAATCTATACAGTTGATAAGGTTCGTTACCACCCAAGAATGCTGAACAAGGACTACATGGTCCAACTATTGGAAAAGGAGAACAAATTGTAGGAAGATAGAACAATATTGGTGGTTTATCAATAATTTAAATGATTTATTGTTCATCTATCAAGAATGTGGATATATGGGGTTATAAAAAAGCTATAAACCATTCACATTTCAATATATCAGATCATTTAATGGCCATAATTGGTGAAGGTCATAACAGGAATGATCATGATCAATGAATTTCATCAACAATTGTGAAATCCATGAATTGAAGAGTCCTAACTTGAGAATGGATCATTATTTGTTATAAAATTCACTTAATATTGACTGATGGATTTTGTAGCATTCACTATGTACAAATCTTCTCAAATCTATATATTTTTCATCTCAAGTGTAAATTCAAAAATATAATTATAATAATTAAATTAATTAACCATCTAAATGTATCACCAATGGGTGAGATATCTAAATGCCACGTGCCAACATATTTTGGGTCATTCCTAGGGTAAAAATTTCATTAAAAATTAAATATTTCTCCCGTAATCCTAATTAAATTTTGTTTTTTAAAAATTTACAATATTATTTATAAATTTTTTCATGTAATATAATATATTTTTAATAGTTTTATAAATTGAATTTTTGAGCAAACCTAGCCTTGTAATTGAAAGTTGTCTCAACACTAATCTTTAAAAATACGTACATAAAACATAAGTGAAAAAAATAACAAAATATGGTATCTATACATATAACTAATTGTTATTATGTATAATTACTTTTATCATAAATATTTACAAATAACTTTTATTTTCCTTTTTTCTTCTATATATAAACTACTTAATGTCTTTAATAATTCCTTATTCTTCTATATCTATTTTATTAGTTTTTCAGAAGACTTTTATTTTTTTATATCCAAAAAATATAATTTTCCTTTAACTTCAAATAATATGTTGATGTTATCCTTATGAAAATTCATATTTTAGATTTGAATTCACCAACTATATTACCTTTTGGAAGCCAATTATCAATTTGTTTTTACTAATTCCTTTTCATTGTTCTTATGTATTTTGATTTTTGTATTCAATCATTGATTCCAATTCACCTTTATCATTTACCACATATACTTCTCTGAATATTTTTGGTTTCCTCTTAAAATTATTCTTTTACATTTGATCATCTAGTATGACATATATTTAGGTCTAGAATTTTTTCTTCAATTATTATTTTCCTTATAATTTTTTTAATTTATTTTTTCCATCTATTTTAAATCTATATAATAATTCCATCAATTATATACTAATTCTATACAACATATCCTACATTATATTCTTCTACCACTTTTCCCCACACCTTCATATTTGATAATCACATTCAGATTTCAAATTTTAGCCTAATATTTAGTTTATTATTTGAATATTGATGTTTTAAATATACATTTATAGTTTAACTATTTAGACAACTTTATCTACTGTTATTAATTTTTATTTGACCTTATTGAATATATTTTTGGATTCCATTATTTCTTATATTCATAATTAATCATATTCAACTATTTTGTGTATACATTGACTTTCCCTTCCACATACACTTATCCATACAATATTTTCTTACAAATTATTCCATTGTTCATAATCATTCTTAATGAACAGAATTCACATAGAGGACATCATATGAATCATTATATGTGTATGTTTTTTAAATATTTATTTCAAACTCATAAATATTTCATTAAAATTAGACCTTTTAACACTTATCTATTTCCATATAAACTCCATTATCTACTAACTATATCTCTTTGTCCAATTAAATTGTAGAAATCATGACCCCGGTAGCTTGTGTGTTAGTTCCCTTAACTAATATATGAACATAAGATTCAGGCAATCACATTCCAGAATAAAAAATATTTTAGAAGCATTGCTAAACTAAATACATACTGAATTTGTAACGAATTGATAGTAGAAGCCATGATATAGTGCTTACTACCATTTTATTGTCATATTATACGAGGAATCACATCCCAAAGGACTGTTTAGTTAAATAGTGTTGGTAAACATGGTACATACATGATTCCCAAATTACATTTTAATAGAAAAATTAAAAGATAAATTATATTAATTTATTTTTCAAAAATTAATTTATTACCTATATAATATCTAGGTATATCAATTATCAAAAACATCATATAATCCAAGATAAAAGGAATCAAAATTAGATGTGATCAGATTCTCAGTATGGGTGATAAAAAATAGAATCATTAATGAATCAATGATCATAGTAAAAATGGAATGGTAAATAAATGAACACATAGTCCACATAAATAAATGGATAAGGCATAATAAATATTTAATAAGAAATTACAAAATACAAATTTCATTGAATCAATAATCTAAAAATGAAATGCATCCATAGATTTTGTCACACCGAAAATATAATGGATAATAAAAACTGAATATTGAATAAAGGAAATCTCAATTATTGTACGAGATGATTCCTAAGTACATCATACATTTAATTTAAACATCATTATAGATATTTTTTTAAACATAGTAGGTGAGATCCCCACAATGGATAGCCAATTACTCATCTCATGAGACTATCAACGCATCAAGGGGCTATCTATAATTGGGAACCACCCTTGTTGTACCTATCTAAATAACTCATATATATTAAATAATCGAATTAATTCATGAACAATGGGACTTATTAAATATAATTATTTATTTTAATATATAATTTTATTAATATTTTCCCACATAATTAAATAATAATCAATGTAAATGTCATATGTAATCATTTTATATGGTTTAAGAAGTAAACACATCCATGATAAATAATATCGTTATTTTGGGGAAACATAATATCTAATGATCAAAAGAAATTGAATATTTCAAGGGGATTGCACAAACGAATGATGGATGAGATTTTAAAAAATAACCTTGTCAAAATATTCAATGACCATCAATGGGAATAATAAGGATTTTACCAGTACAAAATTTCCAAATATGAGTAAGTACGATGGGTTATTGTCGTAGATCAACTAAAATACCATGAAAATGTATATAAAAAAATCATGAGGATAATATCATTTTTATTTTTTAAAAAAAGTAATACTTTTACATGAAAATGTCCTTTTAAACCATTTTATTTAAAAAGATAACAATTATGTACCTGAAAAGGAATATTCAACAAAATTATGGTGGGTAAATTTATAAAATCCATAAAATGTAAAACAAGATTCAATTTTCACTATAAAAAATTTAGAAAATTGCCATTTTGGGAAAATACTGAAATGTTTCGTTTAAAACTATTTTGTAAAACTGATATTTTTAAATAATTTTGAATAGGACGAAATCATGTTTGAAAACATTATTAGAAAACACGGTTGTTGAAGAAAACAAATTTCTTACTGTAGATAGAAATGATTTCATATTTTCTTTAAAAAAATTTATAAAACTTATTTACTGAAAAATAATTAAAAAAGTTACTATTAATTGAAAAAAATAATGAATAACCATAGTAAAATAAATAAAATGTTCGTATTAATCAATTATAATATAATTTCCATTAATGGAAATTAAATAGTAAAAAATCATGAATAATGTGGTATTGTAAAGTAAAACGATGAAAAGATCATAATGTTGATGTTAGAATCCACTAATAAATTGATAATCTATATAAAATATAATTACATATCAAAATAAGATAAATATTAATATAATATTAATTCATTATGAACATAATCATAGAATACTAATGATGATGGGGAAATAATATAACCTAGTGAAAAAAATGTTTTGTTATGTAATTCAATAATTCTTTGTATCATTTAATTCAAAACCACTTTGATGAGAAAATTAATAAATAAAAATAAAATAACATGAATAATTTAATATTTATGATATTAAATATGAAATGTGATTTTTATACAATATATAAATAATATTGGATAAAACATTAAAATGTGCCTTAATGAGTGGAAATATAGATAGAATCCCTTACATTCTATTTATTTTTGTGTCAACTATCTATAAGAAAGTATATAATGGGTTTCAAAATGTTTTTAACTCTTACCAGTGTGATATTTATGATATCATATATGTTCCTTTTACACTGCATCATTACTCATTCATTATTGATATTCACTATTTTCATAGTTTCGTGTAATAACTTGGTTTGATTTTCAATTATGTTTTCAGTTGTTGTTTATTTTTTCCTATTAATTTGACAAGAATTTAAAAATTTATAGATTATAAAAGATGATATATATATCATATATATTAAATAAATTTTCATTTATCATAAAAATATGATATAGTATATGTATATGTCCTTAAAACGTTACATAAAATTGAGTTAAGAAAATAATGTTACATTCTTTCACATTAACGATCTTTTAAGGTTTAATGTTATAGAGGATTTGATCATAAATCATTGATTACAAAAACGTAACATTACAATGTGGAAAATTATGAATAGTATCAGTTTTTACAATAATCTATTTTTTTTAAAATAAACCATGAAGAATTTTATGAAATCTCTTCAGGACATTCAACATGAAATATCCAAATCCATACTCAGTGTTATGTCCTATGAAAAACATTAAAAAAGGTGGGATGAAAATAAAATTAATTTGTAAGTGATATAAAAATAAAGAAACTATTATTATATTGATAAACATTAAAACCCATCAACATATTAATAAAATGTAATAATTTTCGTCCTTAATAACTAGTAAATAAATTTCTTTGAATATTAGATCATTTTTTTTCAATTTATTATAATAATATATTTACAATAATACAAATAGAACTCAAAGAAAATAAATGAAGGAAACATGGAACATAGTCATACATAAATGTAATAACCATGTCATCGACTTCCATACATGTCACTATTACAAATGGAATAAATATATGACCGAATTCCCAAAAAAAATAAATTAGTGGTTATAACATAACCACTCATACTTGGTTTATCATGAATCCTCAAGTACAAGGTTTATAACTTAAACAACCATCATATTTCCAAGTATGATTATATAATAATGACACATAAATGCATTTTGTTTTGAGCATACTACTCTGAATTTTTATTTTCACTCATAAAAATACATTTCATGTTATAGAAAAAATCAATCCATTTTCCAAGAACATTTTTTATAAAAAACACCATAAATGGAAAATAAGTGATAATATTTTTTTTAAAGCTGGCAATACTTGTTTAGAAAACAAAATATCACATAAAGATAATGGCAGTAGAGTAGTTTTTGTTTTCATATACGTTAAAAAGAGCATTCATTTTTTTCATTTGATAAAATGTTCCATATAAAACATGTAAAAATATTCATTTTAAACCATTTAATGAAATTATTAATATAAATAAAATATAATGTAAAATAAGTATATATATATAATAAATATTTAAAATAATATCAAATATTTTGACATGGAGAAAAAGTTTTGACAACTATATCATTAAAAATTCAAAACATCTCAAACCATGTTTAACATTTCAATCATAAGACACATGAATGAGAAACATTTAAAAAAAATTAAATAACATAGTTATAGATAATACATGTATATGAAATTTCAATGTGAATGTATATACACTTCATAAGAGGATAAAGGAGTATATAATAGTGAAATTCCCCTGTGAATAGAGATTGAGATTAGATCCCTTACCTTAAGTTTGATTTGTTACATATGATCATCGTATTATTGAATAGTAAAATTATGATAATTATTAACATTATTGAGAACCTTTTTCAAGTTTATTATTCCTTTTATATCAACTATTACCATGATATAAATAATAATTAATTATTTATGTTCATATCGGCTGTTTTGTCGATATTCACTACAAGAGTCAAAAAATGACTTCAGTAAGATGTCAATAGTCAATGTGGTCATTAGTTAATAATTTATATAATAATATTCCTTACACAATAATAAATTATATACAACAAAAATATTATTTTAAATCAAAGCATTTATATATGGTTTGAAAAAAGAACAATGTTATAATCATGGAGATGGTAGGTCATACGTACGCATGAGTAACGATTCCATTTTTCATTGATCATTATAGAATGAAGGAAATTATAATATTATATCACTAGAATAAGAATAAAGACAGTAATATCAAATTAATAATATAAATATATTTATATATATTTTCAATGTTATGTGGGGATGAAAAACTAACTACATCACTTTGTGGAGGTAATAGTTCACACGTACGAACAGATGATGCTGTCATTTTTATGTGTACAAAAGATAAGTAAATAAAACATATTTTATTGTTTCATAATTATAAATAATTTATTAATATCATATGTAAAAATTAATTCCATTATTATAACCATCCTTGAGAGACAGTGACGGAAAAAAAATTATATTAGTTCATGAATTTATATTCTGCCACACACACAAACTAATAACTGATTTCCAATTTGATGAAATTTGATATGTATTTATGTAATGATATTAAGAAAATAACATAAAATTATATTTATTATATTTTAATTATAACTTAATTATGTTTTAAGAAAATATTATGGATGTTTATGATGAAATAATATATAAATACTTAATTAAAACAATACCAATTCTTCATATGATCTCCATTTTCATAAAAACATAAGAGAACTAGGGGTTGTGTTATGCATAAAATAAGACCTCTAGAATCTATGTACAGATTATATAAATTTATTTGGATAGATATTTTCGAAAAATAGGATTTGAGGTGTTATAAAGAGATAATAATGTTGTCCCTTTTATAAGATAATGGATGTGCACTCTCTTAAATTTTCTAATTAGTAAATTAATAAAATTTAATTTTATAGTAAAAATAGTCCCAAAGTAATTTATTTATCATATTAGATCTTTATGTGAATAAATCCCTTCATGAATTTAAAATTATTCATATTTTAATATTTTTTAATTGTTATATTTTTATTTCATCCCATATTAATTCTTATTGAGGTATAATGTAATATAGACTTTGAGGGTTAATATAATTATAATAAAATAAAAAACGACCATTAAATTTATCGTCGGTGAAATTTAGAGAGTTATCCGAATCCTTTGGAAAAAAAATTTAATTTTTAAAATTTTTTATTATTTAATAAAATATTAATTATTTTATAATATAAGTAATGTCAATAATGACACTATTCATTATTTGTGATTTTAGAAATAACTTTTTTTATTTCATGATATTTAATAAATGGAAATAACTTCTTATAATTATGAATTATAGTATAAACACATTAGAAATCACAATATCAAATCATGATATAAAACTATGTGACCATTAATCATAATTTTTTCACTTCTGTGTTTTGAATTTCAAAAATATAATATACATGGTTGAGATCAGTAAGATGTTTGGAGTCTGATTGGGAAAACATAACTTTTGGTGCATGGTAACCTACCCTTAGGAATTATAACCTACACTTATTTATAGTAATATGATCCTTATAAATATTATATCGACCAAAATAATTGTAACCTATCCCATGAATGATTAAATAAAATTTTGGCATCGTATAAGTTACAAGAGGACCATAGTTAATGCATTGGTATTTTTGAAAGTAATAAATAAATAATAATAATTAATTAAATAATTTAAAAAATATATACATTCCTAAATTTTTTCATAAATTATAAATTCTATGTCTTCTAGTTTTAAGATAATTTTATAAGACATGTTCTAATTTTTGAATGGATTCTAAAATTAGATTTAATTTTAAAATATGTATTTTTCATTTAAATTTTGATATTAATTGAAAATTAAAATTATCATATTTAGAAAATTATTTTCATCCAATTATGTTCATTTTTTTATTATATACATCAAAAAATGGTTAGGTTTAAATTTTTTTATTTCTCTAAAATACTATAATGTTTTATGAATTGTGAAATATTATAATTTTAAAAATAAGATCTATACATTAATTATATTGTCATTGATGATGTTCTACAGATTTAATCCCAATTGGTTCCAAATATGATGAATATTTTACTATTCATGTTCATGGAATCATCATTAGTTCTTGTATTTTGGGAAAATAATAAATTAATTAATATAATATTGAGAAAACCCCTCTCCCATCCAATATAAATACCAGCCCTCAAACCCCCATTACACCACACATCTCAATCACCGTGCCATGTCCTAATTTTTCCCAAATATTTTCACGAGACCTCCTCCACATCCATAGGATCTTCGAATCATCAAAATACCAATCCTATGTTCCTTAAAGAGGATTTCAAAAGGAGGATTCAAGAGGTAATTACACTTTCTATTTTAATTGAATTTTATTTCAAATTTCGTTTCATTTCAACACATATCCTCACCCTATCCTATACAAATTTCATAAGAACTATATTACGATTGATATAATGGTATGATATCATGTTAATTGAATATTATTACTTATACTCCTCCCAACATCTCATTGTTATCAAAATGAAATTGTTCCTCGTGATGTGTTAATTTACCATAATCACGAGATATTCACATCCATTTCCCTTTTTCTCTATCATGGATATCAATAAGAACACTTAATGGTTTAAAATATATTCTAATAAGTATTTATTAATCAATTTTATTTTATGGAAAAAATATTTATTCATATTACTTATTGATAAAATAAAACATGTTCATTGTGGCCCAAACACCCACAGAAATTAACTAAAAATGATCATCATTAAATATTAACCAATGATTCACCCAAAAATTATATAAAAAACATTAAATGTAAATTAAAACTCTTTTAATATCATTGATAACATGTAATATCAGTTTGGGAAGTTTACCCATGATTTACATGAACTTCCATTCATGTGAACAAATGAAATGTTCATGAAAAATATGAAAAGGAATACTCCCGAACAATGAATTTAAACTCTATAACTCAACTAAAGGCCCATAAATAAACATAAAAAAGTCATAACAAACCATATCATGTATAAAATGGTATTTAATTTTTAATTAATGAATCTAATGTGATGATATTTGTTATTAATGTGAATGAATTTTTCAGATATGAGGTAAGGGGAAATTCACAAACCTATCTTTCGTTCTTCAGGATCTCTTATCACTAAGTTTTTTGTATGTTTACACCATAAAAATCATTTTTTATTCACTATCCTTTAATTTCTTGGATATACATGTTTTCCACTTGATTTTATGTCAAACACAATGTTTACCAATAGATCTCTTCTTTAGAAAATACACCTTTAACTTCTCACTCGAGATTGATGGACCATGTATCAATTATGGTATTCCCTATTTCTTTTGGGAACGTAATGTTTTTGAATGTTTTCTTTTGATATGAAATAGATTATTTTAAATGAGTTATTTATGATTTTTATTGTAATATATTCTATGTGGGATGAAATATAATGAAAATTCTATGTTATAACAGGAGCACCTAAAAATATATCGTACACTAAGAATGATTAAATGTGACAGGTGTGGCTAGAATAATATATACCAATAACGATTTAGTTAAAGTTAATAATCAGATATTTTAATGTTAAATATTTTGTGAAAATGATTATAGATTTTTTCAAAACTATATGTTGTAATTAACCAATAAGACATTATTATGATTTTTTTTCATTGTCACATTCCTTGTTTTTCCTTAATGCTTTATCTTCTGATTTTGACCATATTCATATGATATGATGATAATGATTATAATAATCCAATTTTATGATGTATCAAGGTATTATCTATCCTCTTACTGGGATTTTTTATCACCCCTTTTGATCTATATCATCAAGTGACTTCATGTACTAAAGGGATGTCAAGATCAAATATGAATCTAGAGAAGAAAAACATAAAATAAATGTTTTGGGTTGTAAATTTTATGTTTGGTCATAGTTTTCCCAAGATAATAACCATTTTTATCCACTATGTGTAATGTTTTCTATTTTCTTTCCCTAAAATGATGTACAATTAATGTAAAAAAATTGGGTTACAATAGTTGGTGTTAGAGGTACAGTTTATTTAATTTGTGATTTAGGATTATAAATCCTTACTATAGAGACAACGTATAAGTAAGAAAAAAGATGCATTAATAAACATAGGGATCCCAAAAGGTATTATTTTTATTTTAATTACACAAAAAATGAGTTCTGAATTATTGAAATATGTAATGCTATAACCTTTTATATTTTGGAAAATGGTGGGAATCATGGGAAACCAGCATAAAAACCTATGTGAGGGCCAATGCAACGATTTAAAAATTGACATAACCAATGCTTTGGTAAGTGGTGGTAAAAAATTTATGGAGATGCATATCTAACTATATGAGGTTATTAATAATAACCTAAATAATTTTGAATTCACTCCTTCAACAAAGAGGGAGGAATTGGTTGTCATTTGTTTTATGTGGCAATGACCACCGACATTTAGTGGATATGTTGATCCATGTGTTTTGGAATAGTTATTCAACTCGATGGACAATATCTTTTTTCGGATTCACTGTTCCAAAAAATATATGGTTACTCAATCCATTTATAATATAGATGGACAGGTCAATCAATGGTTTTCTTTGATTAAGAACACCAAGTCGGGAGATGAAATTGAAGAGATGGAATGAGAAGACATTATGATCATGTTTCTTAACAATTATTTCTCATAGAATCTATATACAATGATGGGGAGGGAATTAATAGAGCTCATTATAAAGGAAAAATAAATCTATCTAGAACTAAAAATGTGAATTTTACAGGGCATTCAAGGTACTCTTCGGGTTTTGTTATCAATAATGACAAAAAAACTGACAGATTCTTTAGTGGATTAAAACCACACCTTCAAAAGGAACCTACAATTTGATAAATTTCAACATATTCAATGTTTTTCATTGTTCCCTCAATGTGGATATGAAGTTTGGAGAATATTCCCATGTATATGGTGATATATAGAGAATATTTCAGTTAAATTAAGTAGGATCTAATGTTAATTGTGGGAAGAAAACTCAACAACCCATATTTCAAAAATATGGGAAGCTGCATCCTGGTAACTACCTGAAAGTGATGTAGAAATTATTTTTGTTTGGTGAATAAGTCCACCCCATTTAGGATTTCCAAAAAAACATGATAAGGAAAGAGAATGTGTTGGAAGGAAAAAGATTACCACCCTTGGTCCAATGCAAGAACTATAGCAAGAAAGTGTACTATGCAAGCTAGAGCACTAAACCCCAGGTCCTCAAGGGTAATCCGTGTTAGCAGCCATTAAAGCCAATGGAACACGGGATGTATTATTCCTTAACTATTATTTAAGTGGAGCTAGATAATGAATTCGTACAAGGTACAAATACTAATCACTCAAGAATGGAAAAATTATTATTTGATTCTAGTTTTATGCATTTCTTTATATCTTGCAAGTTCACTAGAACTATATAATCGAATCCCTGAAACCATGAAGTAGTGATATCTATAAAAACACCAAGTGGGGAAATAATTTCATCCCATGTGTTTGACCATTCTCATATTAGTTTATGTAGGATGATTCTTCCAGAAAATATCTTAATACTTCACATGGTGGAATGAGACACTATAACGGGAATGGATTGAAACTCTTTATATAAAGCATATATCAAATTTCAGGAAAAAGATATATATTTTAATATTCCAAACCATCACATGGTACTCTACAAATTCAAAGAAGATCATGAATCTCCATTAAAAATATTTCAATGGAGTCAGTGTTGATACCCTAAGATGAATCATACCTCACCCAAATGGTTGAGTTAATGGAATGTGCCAAACTTGCAGAATTTCCCATTATGAGGGAATATGGTGATGTATCTCTTGAATGGTTACATGGACTATGTATAGATCATAATGTAGATTATTCAATAGAACTCATACCTGAAGCTGATCCTATCTCAAATTGTCCATATAGGATGGATCTTATAGACCTAGAGGAGTTAAACATGCAGCTGCACGAGCATTTGGACAAAGTGTTCATAAGCCCTAGTGCATAATCTTGGGGTGAGCCAGTTATTTTTGTGAAGAACAAGTATTGATCAATGAAGATATGTGTCAATTATCAGGAACTCAAAAATATCACAATATAGAACATGTATCATTTTCTACGTATTGAAGACTTCAAAGATCAGTTAACTGGAAGTGAATACTTCTCAAAAGTGTATCGTCACTCTATATATCATCAACTAAAGGTAGAAAAGGAATATATTTTGAATAACTCATTCTGTACGTGGTATGTTCACTATGAGTTTTTGTAATTCCCTTTATACTTTCTAATTCCCCTATAATCTTCAAGGATTTGATGAATAGATACATTATAAATTAACTTGAAAACTTTGTGTAAGTATTTGTTGATGATATTCTCAACTACTCCATGAGTATGGTCAAAAATGAAGAACATCTAAGACTTTTTCTAGTGACATTTAGAGAGAAGATGTTATAATCCAGGTTCATCAAGTGTGACTTTTAGATGAAAGAAGTCACATTATTGGGACATGTTATTAGATGTGAGGAAATTTCTGTGGAGCCTTAAAAAGTAATGGTGATTGGGGAATGGCCAAGAACCTCTAGTTTCATAGAAATATATAGTTTTCATGAATTAGCTAGTTACTACAGACATTATTTGAAAAATTTCTCATTATATTCATGCCCACTAACTTCGTTAACAAGTAAAAAGGTAAATTATGTCTAGAGAGAAGATTGTGAGGGAAGAATCAAGGAGATAAAGAGAAGGATAATCACAACAACTATACATGCATTACTGAAATGTGGATAATGTTTTCTGATAAACAATGATGCATCAAATAAAGGCTTGGGCTATGTACTCATGAAAAATGGTAATGTGATAGACTAAGCCTCACAACAGTTTAAGCTCCATTAGCATAAATACCCGACCCATGGTCTAGAGCTGTAATCCATTATTTTTTCTGTGAAAATATGGAGGCACAAACTTTGTGTTGAGAAGTGTGACATATAGACTGACCAGAATAGACTAAAATATATATTCATACAGAAGGATCTCAACATTCATCAAATAAATTGGTTAGATGTAGTCAAGAACTATGATTTCTCTATTCAATATCATCATGGAAATGAGAACAAGGTAGTTGATGATCTAATCATAAAATAACATGCTATTCAATATATGTTATGGATATAGAATATTTTTATCTTCATAGCTATTCAAAGCATAGATTTGGAAATAATAAGGGTAAGGGATACATTATAACAAGCCACAATTAATTCATAACCATCTATTCAATAGATGATTAAGGAGGCACAAAGGGATGATTTGGAGTTACCAACAAAGATGAATATAGTAATGGATGGGAAGCATAAAGAGTTCCATATCGGCGATGATGGTGTGATTTCGATTGAAGCATAGTTTTGGGTGCCTTCATCAACTGAGATAACGAAGAAGCTATTTTAAAATGGAAATAGCTCAAAATTCCATATTCATCTAGGAAGCAAGATTATATATCAAAATCTCCGAGAACACTTCTAGTTAAATAACCTGAAGAAGGAGATTGAATAATATATCTCAAGGTGATCAGTATATCATCAAGTTAAAGAAAAGTAAAAAAAGTCTAAATGAATGATGAATCAATTTACAATACCCATTTGGAAATTGGAAAATGTCACTATCAAATTTATCCTGGATCTCTAAAACACATCAAAGTGAAGTAATTCAATATGGGTTATTGTTGAATGACTCCCCAATGCCACTTATTTTATGGCTATTTAGCATGATCTCTCACTTGAAATACTTTCAACGACATTTGTGAAAGGGTGACACTATATTTGGTTCCACTCTCTATTTTATATAATTTTGATGCATGGTTCATATCAAAATTTCTCAGGGGTATTCAAAATGATTTGCGTATTGAATTAAATTTTAGAATGACCTATCACCCCCATAATGATGGACAATATAAAAGGAGTATTCTGATTATTGAAGACATGCTAAAAGTATTCTATTTAGAACTCAAAGGTGGAATGGATCAAAATCTCCCATTGGTTGAGTTCTCTTACAAACAATAGTCTGTACTCGAGTATTCAGATGGCTCTATATGAAGCATTATATGGATAAAGATATATAACTCCAACCAGTTGGGATGATGTCGTAGAATGAAAGATAAATTGACCTAATCTTGGGAAATAGATGAAAGATAAGGTTAAATTTTTCCAGAAACATATCAATTCTACTCAGTGTCAGCAAAAGTGAAATGTTTTAAACTGTTAATAGGAAATAGAATTTGATGTTGGAGATAAATTCTTCAATCGAACATCTCCATGGTATAATATCATGTGGTTTGGAAAGTAAGGGAAGCTATGTCCAAGTTACATTCTCCCCATTGAGATCCTTGTTTGTATAGGAGCCATGAATGGTCAACCATAACTTCTATCGAATATGGTTCAAGGTCATGATGTGTTTCACATATCACTATTGATGAATTATATTCAACATAGCTCACATGTACTGAACTAAGCAAAGGTACATCTGGAAGATGATCTCTCTTATGAAGAGTACATGGTAATGATTCTGGACTGAAGAGATAAGGTTCTTCTCAACAAAAAACCCATCCTGTAAAAGTGTAGTGGGGGAAAACTATGTTTGAAGAAGCAACTTGGGGATCATAAGAGGCGTTGAAGGAGAAGTACCCTCATCTTTTTATACAAAATAAATTCAAGGGTGAAATTTCATAAGGGGGGAAGAATGTAACGTCCCGATGTTTTATCAATGGAATTCTATTCATATAAATATTCCATAGAGTATAATACCATTGTGATGTGAATGGACAAATCATGATACGAAATATTTTATGGCCATTATATATAATTTTTCCACTTCTGTATTTCGAATTTCAAAAATATGACAAACACAATTACGATCAGAAAAATGTCTGGAGTCCAATTGGGAAAAAATAATTTCCAGTGAATATTAACCAACCTATATTAATATAAACCAACCCTTATGAATAATAATATGAAAATTTTTAATATTAAATTGTCGAAAATAATTGTGACCTCAACCATGAATGATTAAATAAAATTTAAGCATCTTATAAGTTAAAATGTTACCATAGTAAAGGTATTAGTATTTTTTATGTCATAAACATGTAATTGTAATTTATTAATTAATTTAAATGAGAATTTTTTTTCTAAAATCAATTATTAAATAATAAATTATATGTCTTCTAGTTGTAAGATAGTTTTTTAAGAACTTGTATAATTTTTAGGCATTATAAAATTAGTTTTAACAGTAAAATATAAAATTTTCATATCAATTATAATTTTATTTAGGAATTAAATTAATAATATTTTGAATATTATCCTCATGTAATGGAGTTATATTTATTACAGTACACAAAAAAAATTTGGAGTGAATTTTTGCGGTTTTTTTGAAATGTTTAAATTTTTGAAGAATAGTGAAATACTATAACATACAAAATAAGCTAAATACATTAATTATAGAGTAATGGTAAATGTTCTACTGATGTAAGCTTAGTAGGATCAAACTTCCATACACTAATTAATGTTCATGGTCATGGAATCAACATGATTTCTTGTATTTTGGAGAAATAATAGATTAATGAGTATAATATTGAGAAACGACCTTTTCTATATACTATATATACCAGCCCTCATAGCCTCATTACATCACACCTCTCATGCTTCATTACATTTCCTAGTTTTTCCAAAAATATTCCCTATCCCTCCCCCACATCAAGGATATATTTTTTTGATAAAAATTCCATGTCTAGGGTCCTTAAAAAGAATTTCAAGAGGATGATTCAAAAGATAATTCCTCTATCTTTTCGTTCAATTTCCTTTGAAATTTCATTTATATTTTTTAATACTCAAAATCAGATATCAAAATTTCATGAAACTCAAGTATGATTGATGTAATGGTATTATATATTGATAATGGATTATCATTAATTATAATACTCCCCCCTCTCTTTGTTAATAAAAATGAAATCTTTTTTCCATGAGGTGTTAATTTTCCTACATCATGAGCGATGCACATCCATTTTCATTGAAATCTCCATTGATATAAGTGTAAACATTAAATGTTAAAAAAATATTGTGTTATGTATGTTGTATCCATTTTTATTTCATGGAAACATGTTTTATTCATAATACTAATGGATTAAACAAAACATGTTCGTAGTGATCCAAAAACCGCCCACATTAACCAAAAATGATCATCATTAAATTTTAACAAATGATTCATCAGAACGGTATATAAGATAATTAATTAAAAGATAATTTAATCTCTTGGAAGATCATTAATAACATGTAATATCAATTTTGGTGGCTTACAAATGTTCAAAATAAACATCCATTCATTTGTACAATTGAACAGTTTATGAAAAATAAGAAAAATAACACTCCAAAATGATGAATTTAAACTCAATAACTAATACAAATCCACATAAAACAACAAATAAAACAACAATAAACCATATTAATGTATAAAATGTTCTATAATTTTAATTTAATTATCATAATGTGATTATAGAATCCATTAATATGAAGAAACCATTCAGATATGAGGTAAGGGGATATTCTAAAACCCATCTTTATTTCATCAGGTTCTCCCTATTTCACTCCATTTTCGATACGGTTACACATTAAAAATAACTATTTCATCATTATATTACCTTTTCTAGGATATAAATATTTTCCAATATATCTTATTTAAAACATAATGTTTTCCAAAATAGCTCTTCTTTTAAAAAAACACCTTTTACTTCTCACTAAAGGGTGATAGTCCTTGTATCATGTATGGTATTCCCTCATACTTTTGGGAACCAATATTTTATGAATGTGTTATTATGAGATTAAATCCATTCATTTACATGGGTTTATTATGTTAATCATTTATATATTGTATATGTGGCATTAATGATAATGAAAATGATATGATGTTATAGCTTTGAATGTAATTATATAGCACAATATGAATGCATGAATGTGACGAGTGCACCCAAAATTTTACAATTCTCCAATGAATTTGTCAAAGTAGTGAATATCATGACTTAATTCTAAATAATGTGTGAACATGATGATGTATTTTTTTACAACTATGTGTGGTAGTTAACCCCTAATACATGAAGTTTCATTTTTATGCATTGCAACATTATAAGTATTTTTTGAGGATTCATCTCATGATTATAATCTTGTTCTTATGCTATGATTATAATGATTATTCTAATCCCAATTATGTGTTTCATTCTCTTATATATCCTCTTACTAGGCTTTTAGATCACCCCTTCTGATGTATATCCCTAGGTGACTACATGTACTATGGAGAAGTCAAGAGTTAATAAGAAGCTAGAGAAGAAGGAATTAATTAAATGTTCTTAGTTGTAAATTTTATGCATGGTTCTTGATTTACGAAGATAGTATACCTTTGGGTCCTTGATTTATAATTATTTAATGTTTTCTATAAATGAAATGATGTAAAATTAAAATATGAAAAGCATGGTAACTATATCATTACAACATTATATGTTTTAAAAAAACTCAATTAACTAGTAAATAACATGTAAATGTAATCGATAAAATCATCACACAACATAAATTATATAAAATTAAATTTATTTTATTTTTTACAATATTATTTATTTTATTCATTTAATAATTTATCCATTAATGCATCATCATTGTGTCACAATTTAATTTAATTTTTAATTTATGAGAAATTATTTATAAATTATAATGATGTAGGTAAAAAAAATATTTTTAAAAACTATTTCTAGTCAAAAAGTTATGTTATATGACACCTTGTTAAAAAAATTTTACTTGTTAAAATAACAAGTTGGACAAAATTGAATTTCAGTTAAATATACTATTATAAATGTCATACTCACACTCTAGGGGAATATAAAGGTTATATCTTCATAAATATTTTGATTTTGGTCTAAAAACACTAATACAATGAAGTTAGGACCAATTTGTTGGTAATTTTATAATATTTATAATATTATTTATACTATTAATTACATAATTTAACCATAATAGTGGTAATAAAAATATTACTAATTACACTATTAATAATGTCCAAAAATAAATGGAATATTTTCACAATATTTTGAAATTATAATTCCAAAATTTGAATCCATTTTTACAAATTCAAAACATATAAATTTCATAAATTAATTAAAAATTAATCCCATTTATAGAATGAGAAAGCTTGTTTTTAACGTAAAAATGTTCAAAAGATCACAATGTTTTTGTATTCAATTTAAATATGAAATTGATTACAATGATCTACATTGTAATTAATGATAGATATGATATAATTATATATATAAAAATTAAAATAAATTATTTAATAATATAAATAAATTTCTTGAAAAGTAGTTTTTACTTAAAATTCAGTATTTTTTCAGCATTCATATTAAATTTAATCTTATGGGAAAAAATACAAAAACATTAACCAAACTAAATTTTGATAATTTTATTTATAATATGAATACTTGTTTAAAATATAATTTAAATATATGTGAAAACCCGTATTTAAATAAAGTGTTCCACAAAAGGTGGAAAATATTCTTTTATAGAAAAAAAATTCTTTTATTACAAAAATTGGATTTTTTTCTTATATAATTTGTACTAAACACAAACAATTAATGTTAAAAATTATATTAAATATATTATATTTTAATATAATTAATTAATATAATACAACAATAGTAATTTATTAATAAATTGTAATAAAAATACATGTTCATATTTAAATTTTATTTTAGAAAAACATTTCCTTTTATTTTATATAGGTATATATTTAAATTTATAATAAATTAATAAAAAAATAATTAATTATATGTTCATTTTTAAACCATAATTTTATCATTTATTTAATCATTTTCATTTCCTCCATTCT
Organism: Viscum album; assembly: GCA_963277665.1. Classification (NCBI taxonomy): domain Eukaryota; kingdom Viridiplantae; phylum Streptophyta; class Magnoliopsida; order Santalales; family Viscaceae; genus Viscum; species Viscum album. Next base: position 1,702,412,805 of record OY728156.1, on the reverse strand, counting down.
AACAGCTATACGATCACTATTGAATTTAAATAACAATGTTTAGTTAATCTTTTATGATCGATGATGCGTATCATGTACGATATATGAAATATTGATTTATTAATAATAATGATGTAAAATTATACCCCTTTAATAAATTTTATCTTTAAATTTGACCTTTGGTATGGTAAAAAGGTTCAACAATTTATATCACCTTTATTGAAATCTCATATCGGAATAAGAATTAATGAAACTACCACATTAAAATAAAAAAATGTAAGTATGATGATCATCATAGATAACAAATACTAGGATTCTATGTAGCATTAAATTACCATGTAAGAGAAAGAATACTCCAAAAGACTAATAGATATTGATATATAACAAAAACATTAGAAAGTAAACTATCACAAAACCATTAATATGTGATAGGTCAAAATAAAATTGATAAAAGTAAATAGATAACATTTTTATCAATATCAGTTTAATATATTTGAAGAATTATTTTACTACCATGACTATGAAAATAAGAAAATATACTTATATGACAAGTATAATTTAAAACATTAATCAAATTTCACCACAAACTCATATTTATCTCCAAACAATTTGTATCCAAGATAAATTATGCACATCTGATTAACTAGAATCAAAATATAGAGAATCATGAAATCCAAAATGGATTTAATATATATTTCTCCTACAGTTAAAAATTAACTACTTTTTTTGGATAAGATAAGATAATTTCCTTAAATGAATAATCCTTTATATGATTAAAAACCATAGTAATCTCTAAATTTCAACCATAACACATGATACTATCTATTATGAATTATCTGTGAATAACATCAATTAATATTTATGTCACATACCAAAAGGTAATTTTCGTAGTAATATTCATGTATGATAGCCATTTAAAAAAAATTTGAACCAACATAATTCTAAAATAAATTAATATATTGTTCTAAATTATAATTAGAGCATTATTCCACAAACAATATACCATAGTATTCTATTCACTTTGATGTTATAGTATTCTGAAAATTCTTAATGTCTAAAGAAATTACATTTGTCACGTAATCATTATATCATTTACCAATAAAATAATGTTTCCAAATTACAACAACCCATAATTACCTCAAATAAATTTCTACCAAAATAGAGTTATATACCAAAAAATTAGTATCATGATTCAAAAAAAGGTTTTACATGATATTAAACTTATGACCATCCTAAAAAGTATAAACTCATGATTATATCTATAACTCTTACAATGAAATCATAATCTGCAATGATGGTTTAATTTTTTTTAATACCATCTATATGTATCTGACCATAAAATGTAACATAATATTGAGTTATTTGATGAATGTAACATTATTTCAAATTAAAGATATATTCATGTGTATATATTTTGAGAAGTATTCCATAACTCATACATAACAAAACCACAACAATATAAAGAGGACACTTCTGAATATTATCCTTTTTTCATATAATGAATTTTTTTAATGTAAATCATGATAACTTTTATGAAAAATATTCATGACATTAAACACAAAATCTCAATATCCTTACTCAAACTAATGTACTGTAAAAAATATTAAAACATGTAAGAGGAGGTTTAAAATATTAGTATGAGACATAAAAATAAATAAATCATTGTCCATTGATAAATATTGAAACCCAGGAATTTTTTTCATAATATAATAATGTTCAACCATAATAATTATTAAATACTTTCCTTTAAAACTAAAATCATTTCATATATTTATTAACAACGTGATTTCCTCAAAATCTATTTAAATTATTGAAAATACATAAAGGTAACTAGAAACAATATTATACTTAAATGGAATGACCACTGATTCAACTTCTATACATTTCACTTTTTGAAATACAATATCCATACATATAACTTACAAACCCATTATATTATAGGTTATAATGAAACCACACATCCTTGGTTTATCATAGAACCACCTTTCTGTGGTTTATCAGGTAACCCCTTGTCAAATGTTTATATACCATTATATAATCATAACACATACAATCGTGAAATATTCAATACAACACTCATAAAATGTCATTTTTTACTCGTACGAATACAATTAATTTTATTGAAATAATTAATCAATTTTAAAATATGTTATTAATAAAAAATAATCAAAAAAGGAAAATAGGGGTTTTAATTATTTTGAAACATGGAAGACATATAGAGGAATCCAAATATCAAATAACGGTCATGATAACAGAGTATTTTTTCTCTCTATATACATTAAAAAAATTATTTCTATTGGCCATTTTGAAAACATTACATATCAAACATGTATGAAAAATATTTTAAAAAAATTGAATGAAATTAAAACTATAGATATAATTTCCTTTAAAATTATTTTTATCCACAAAATAAGTATTTTAAATTGTATCACTCATATTTACATGAAGAAAATTATTTTATAATTAAATATTTAAACATTCAAAGCATCCCACATAACTTTGAACATTTAAATCACAATACACATGAAATAAGAACATTTAAAAACATTAGTTAACAATTTAATAGATTAAATATATATATGAAATTTCATATGGTTTTTAAATATACCTTATATAACAATAGAGTTTATATCATCAAAAAAAGCCTCAATTATAATAGATTAAGATGAAATCTCATACCATAAGTCCCATTCAACATGTATGTTCATAATATTCATAAATAAAATGACAATGGAAAGATGTCAATAGTAAATGTGGTCGTTAGATATTCATTTCAAGAAAAATTTTCCTGAAATTAAAATATATTTTATAAATCAATTATAATTAAAATCAAACCATTTTTTATGGTCATAAAAAATGAAGCACGTTAATAAGCATGTAGATGATAGGTCGTACGTATGCATGAGTAACAATTCCATTTTCAATGATCATTATAAAAGGAAGGTAATTATGATTTTATCAACCCAGTATTATAACTATATAATTAATATATAACATATCATTTAAATATACATATATATATATCATTCATGTGATGTGAGGAAGAAAAAATGAATCAGATTGTTTCATGGAGGTGATATTTCACAAGTATGCATGAACGAGATTTTCATTTTTATCTGTATGGAATGGTAAAAACCTAAATTATATATTATTCTTTAATAAAGATAAATATGTCATCAATATCATATATAAACATTAATTTCATTATTATAAAGATTATTGAGAGATGGTGATGGAAAATTAATTTTATCATTTCGTGAGGCGGTAGTCCACCTTTCACATAAACTAATAATTTTTTTCCAATTTGATGAAAATGGAGAAGTATTTAGGTGAATATATTTATATAATAAAATAGAAGTTTTTTTGTATATTAGGGTTATAATTTCATTTTGAATTAAGAATTTTTGAATGAAGTGTAAGAAAAAATAAGAGAGAAGCACTTAATTAAAATAATACATCTTCTTTAGATGATATCATTTTCTTAACACATCGTGAGAGATATTATTGGGTTTATGAACAAAATAAGTGTTCCATACCATGGGTATGGAATCTAGTAAGGTATTTGATAATATATTGGATGAACCAAATAGGTTTTAAGGTGTGAAGAAAATAGTGGAATTAATTACATTTTATAAGAGAGGGGAGGGACACTCCTGGAATTCATCAAATTATTAAATTAATATAAATAAATTTAGTAATACAAATGGTCCCAAAATTATTTATTTAAAATATATTATTATTATTTGTCTAAATTCATTCATCCGACAATAAATAGACATGTGTGTAATTTTTTAATTCTTATATTTTTAACCCTAATTATTTCTTATTGGACTATCATGTAATTTACACTTTGAGGGTCAATATAGTTATTATAAAATAACAAACAAAAAATAAATTATCCATTTGTAAATTGTTTGAGTTATCCAAATTTGTTTAATTATATTAGTAGTTTATGAAATTTTGTATCATTTAATAAAATATTATGTATTTTAAAATACCAGTAATGTCAATTTTGACACTATTCATTGTTTGAATTTTTAATAATATAATAACAACATTACATCTATGAAAAAATGATATTAACTCATACCTATATTTTACAGGTAATAAATACAATTTTTTAATGATGTTTATAATTTAAAATTAATTTTATTTTCATATTTATAATATCATTTATTTGATTTTTTCATGAATATATCAATCACTATATCATCATAGTGTAACAATTTAATTTACTTTTTTTCCCTAAAAAGATTTCATAAATTATAATGATGTAGTTAAATATTTTATCTTTCTAAATACTATTTACATTAAAAAATAACAATTATACAACCCCATATCAACAACATTTGAATTGTTAAAAAATAGTGTGAGAGACAATATTATTCAATGAATATAATATTATAAATGTCTTAATAAGACCTATGTGTCTCCCAAAGGTTATATAATCAGAGAGAGAAAGATTTAGGTAAAAATAAACACCTAAAATAAATCTATTATATATTTTAGCGTAATTTTATGATACTGATTATATTATATTGACCATTAATAAACTAATCTACCCTTAACAGTGGTAATAAGAACACTACTAAAGTCAATATTAATACTATAAAAAACATAATAGAATACATTTAATAAATTTTAACATTATGATTAAAATTCTGAAAACATTTTTTGGAAAATTTTAAACACAAAAATTGTATAAATTAATTAAAAATTAATCTCACTAATTGAACGAGAAAACTAGTTTTTAATGTAAAAACATTGAAATGCTCATAATGTTTTATATCCAATTTAATTGTCAAATTTTTTCCAATGACATAATATTGATTAAATAATTAAAATATATATAATTATACTTTAAAAACATTCATATATATAATTTAACTCTTGAAATAAATATGATGAATTTTTTTTTTCAATTAAAATAGAGTATTTTTTTAATATTCATAAAATTTTTAATCTTATCGTAAAATTTTTAAAAAATTATTTTTAATAATATTATTTAAAATTAGAAGTTTATTTTATTTAATATAATTTATTTATATGTCAAAAATTAAATTTAAAATAGGGGTCCCATCAAATGGCGCTACATATGACTTTTACAAAAATACATAATTTTTCAGTATAATGTGATTTGTTTTTATATCATTTATAGAAAACGCATATAACTAATGATAAATATTATAATAAATATCACACACACATATATATAAATATATAATTATTATAATCAATGAATTTTTATTTACTAATTTATTTTTATAAAACGCACATATGCACATTTAAATATTTATTCAGAAAAAATATTTCCATATATTTTAAAAATAAATTTATTTTTCATTTATAATTAACCGGTCACCATAGAATTATTTATATACACATTTGTAAACAATTTTACCATAATTTTTTTAATCATACTCATTCCCTAAAATCTTACAACTATGTCATATCTAGTATATTTCTGTAATAATACTTTCTTGGTCGTTTAGTCTTAATGTGGGGGTATCTTGTATTATATTTAACATAATGTTTCCTTTAAGAAAAAACTAGGATTTTACATATTGTGATAGAATATTATTTACTCCATTCTGGTAGATGGTAGGTTATACATACACATGAACATTGTCTATATTTTCTTGTTATATTTAATGAAAGAATAGAAAATGATATATATGAATATTACTTTTCCATAATTATATTCATTTCAAATATATCACATATTATTATTGAACACATCTTTAATAAATGAAATGAAAATAGTAAATTAATCACATGTCATTGAGGCGGTTTTAGTCCACATATACATAGACAATGTAATCATATTCCTAAATAACGGAAAACATGAATCTCTATGTTATAAAATAATTCCAGAAGAATAAATAAAACCTTAAAATCATAAACATTATATATAAACTACTAATATATCATTTTTAAAAAAATAAATAATGGATGGTTTTCAAGGATATTTAAACAAATAAACCCTCATATGGGAATTTTAACAACTATGGTATTGTTTTAATTATAAATAATAATATTATGTTTTTTTGTAAAACTCAGTCTTTTTTGTAATGCATGCTTTCAATGAATGTATTTTTTTTGCTAAAAACAAGATAATTTTGTGTTACATTCATTGGAATATTTAACATAGATTTAATTTATTTATGATAGAAAATGTATTGTAATGTCTCAAGATGTTATTTTTCATAACCCACTTCATGTTGCGTCTCATATATGTTATTGACTAAAAGTTATTATTTTATATTTTTTGGGGTATTATATTATCCCCACATTAAATAAATGTCATCCTAACTATATTTACAAGATATTGATAAAAAGGGTCTGGAATTTATAAATTCATTCGTTAAAAAACACATTTTAAAAGACATAAAAATGTATATTCTTAATAGGAGGGGAGGCAATATAAAATTATTATAAATAATTACATATTTCTAAGAATCCACATTTGAAAATATAAATCAAATGTTATGATGCTTTTATAGAGAAAATGAATAAATATTTATATGGAGTGTTTGAAGCCACCGATCAAAAATATTTATTGATCAATAGAATGTTAGGGACATAAAATCAAAAATAAAATAGGTGAAAAGTGCATTGATTTTATAATAAATGATTGCAATTGGATAACATTTTGTTTCATGATCATTATTCTAAAGTTCACTGATTATTTCATTATCAAATAATTTTAGGAAATATAATTATTTAATATTTTCTAATTTCATAAGAACTATTTCATCCTTAAATACTTATTCTATCAAATTTCATTACATCAACTACTCTATGAAAAGAATATCTGAAAATTAATATATTTTATTTCGGAAGAATTAAAATTTATATTAAATTGAAATTATGATCTATTGATAAACGGGAAAAAATTGTCCATTTGTCTCAAAAAAATTTCCAAAACAAATATGGTCAATACATAAATATCTAAACCTAGAATTTAATACTACTAGTATATTATTATTATTTTTTATTAAAATGATTCGACTAATAATAGTTAAATACTAACATTGATATCCCATAAGATAGTGTTAAGAACGAATCACTAACCCTCCATCAGTCATGGGTTCAATCCCCACCACCTTGCTAGAATGATGGGTTGTCACCAAGAATTCATGTTGTACTTTTAACAAACTATTTTAATATAATTTGGATAACATTCCCAAAACAATTATTACACAAATTCATGAAATAAAATCAGGTCATTAATATCTTGTTTGTTATTTTTTTCAATATAACTAAATTTTAGTACAATGTCAAATAATATTATTTTGTTATTAATAAAATTTAATTATTGATAATATCCATCCAAAGGGTTTTAAACACCATTAAAATCATGTCTCTAAAATATAAATGACTAATACATCAAATAACATTCCACTTAAACACATGTTTCCCTAAATTTAACTAAAATGTCTTAATTCTTGATAGAAACTCCGAAATAAAACATAAAAATAGGTGTTTAAGACATTGATATATTGATAAATCATAAACCATTTAACATACAGTGTTTAAGTCATTGATATAAATATAAAAATATTTCTTTCGTTTAATCTCCACATAGATAATTTCTTGGTTCAGGGATTAACCATGGAAATTTTGTTTCATTATCTATTAAAATCATTCCTATAATATGTTTTAATAAAAATGTGAATTACCCTTAGAATATCCCATAGGTGTCTCAAATCAGGTTCACATTATGGCACAATGTTGAATATCATGTTATTCATGATTCAAGATAGACATTACCATTTCAGATTTACTGACCCTAAGAATATATATTCCAGACTCATGTCCTCTTTTTATATCAACGTTGTGATATATTAGTATGATAAACCACACAATATCAAATTTACCAGAACATTAGGATGTTATTATATGTAACACCAAATGATTAATCAAATAAAATTATTATCAAATGCATGAAGGTCTGAGCCCATAAAAACAGAACAATGTTTTAACATTGTAAGTAACCTTAATATTTCATCCTCTGTGATTTTTATTTTGAAAAACTGAAATACATGGTTGAATTTAGTAATATATTTGGAGTTTGATAAGACAAAAATAATTTTTTATGAATATTAAAATACCCTTATGAATATTAATGAATCGTATAATGGCTGAAAAAATATAATATTCACCCATTAGTGTATAAATAAAATTTGGACATCTTAAAATGGAGAAACAATCATAATATAGGTATTGGTACTTTGGTAGGTCATATGTTTTTTAATTATAATTTTATGAATAATTTTCTAATTAAAAATGGAAATTTGTTTTCAGAAATATTAATCATAAATAGTTACATTGTTGTCTAATTGTTATAATATAATGTTATAGGACCATGATTAATTTAACAAGGTTTTATAAAAATAGTTACAGATTTACAATTTTTTTTAAAAAAAATTATGACTGTATATAAAAATTAAATTAATTATTTTTAGAAAATTATTTTCTAAAACATATTTCATTTTATAATTTTAATAATCAAAAAGTGGTTGGGGTGGATTTGGAGGATGTTTCTAAAGTACTTCAATTGGTAGCAAATAGTAAAATACGATAATTTACATTAAATGATGAAATAAATGATTTATTTGGTCATAAGTGATATAAGCCCACTATGTTCGAACTCACATGCACTTATTATTATTTTAGGTTAATGGAATTAGAAACAATGGATTTCATGAATGAAATAATAAAATAATTATTAAAATAATGGGAAAACTCTCCTCCCCACCACTATACCCCCAAACTCTTTCTTCTCTTTATTCCTCTCATCCTTGAGGATCCTAATAGATTTTTCCAACTACCCTTGCCTAGTAACACCCCATTTCCAGGAGCTCTTGTCCATTCCAAAACATCCAATCCACTTCTATTAAAGAGGTTCTCAAGGAGGTTATTTCAGGAAGTAAAACATCATTCTTTTTTATTTATTTTATTTTTAATTTTTTTTATTTTCCTATTCTCTCCAAACATACTATGTACAATTTATCCTTAAAATTTAATTATCATCTATATATGGGAATTATAATTTGTTCTTATAATAACCATTATCAATCTTCATACTCTCTATCTCTTTTATAAATCAATGGAACGTCTATGAGGTTCCAATTTAAAACCTTCGTTGATGATGAAGTTTATTTCATCAATTTATCCTTCAATATTGGTCAGGAAACCATTTTGAAGGTTTAACCAGAAAATAGAATATGTATGATAAACTAATTAATATTCACAAACTAGTATATGAACATAAGTAAAAATTTATATGAGAAAACTAGTTCATAATAACCCAAATACTGCCAAATAATCTATGTGATTGTCATAAATATTTAATCCAATGATTCATCCTTATACCATGTAAAAAATTAAATATATAACTATATAAACTATGGTATGTTCATAAATATTATTTAATTTCAATTCTAGATAATCACATCCATTCAACATGAACATCCATACTCTTACACAAACATTCCTGTCATGAAACAAATGGAAACGAACACTCTAGAATGAAAGAATTCAATATTATAACTTATCCATAAGGAAATAATGATCATAATAAAATTTTTATAAACCAAATAAATTTATAATATGTTCAAAATTGAGTTAATAATATGTCTAATTTTTTATTCTTGGACATTATGTTCAATAGAGGATAATAATTAGACTTAATGTAAGGGTTTTCTACCCAAACCTCCATTTTCATTCGAGTCACTTTTGTTATCTACATACCTCAATTAAATTAATATTTAAAAAATATGTACCCCTCGTTATTTATATGTGAATGTTTTATATGTATATTCCAACAAGAATCATACCTACAATTTTTGGGAGTTATATGTTTTAAAAGGTTCGTTAAAAAATCATTCCCCAAAAACATTCCCATTTCAATGGAATTACTCAAATTCTTACTTAATTTTGTGGGATCTATATAATATTTTTTTAATCCATTATTATTATAAAATCCATCATTTTATTATGAAAATACTATCAGACTTCAGTTCTAGTTTTATAAAAATATTTTTCTAAAAGAACTCTTCATTTCATAGTAGAAGATTATTTATCTCAATAATTACTTGAAGATTTTATTAGAGAATCTTAATCTATTTCAATCTCATGTTAATTATTCTGTATTATTGGGGTTAATATTTTTTAATCATATAAGATATTTAAATAAATGTTTTATGATTAGATTGTAAGTGGATGTTCTATCTTAAAACTATTCACCAATTTACACTAAATTGTTAGTGTTTATTCATATTGTTCAAAGATTATTATTTACATTTAAAATTTTAGATTCAATATGAATGTATATGTTGTTTATGTTTATCCCCATAAATATGTGGAATGAATTGGACATATTCAGTATCAGGGGGGCCGATTGTAGTCTCTTGGTGTATCAGCAGGTATCATGAGAAAAGTTATGGTTTGGTACAATGCCTTGACAACATGATTATTTATGGTATTGGATTGAGGCCTTAGAGATATGGTTATGATATCCCACAATGTGAATTACATCATTATAAAAATTGTATTGATGGTTCATGTGGATATTCGAATATTTCAAAATCCCTGATTTTTTTACTATGGAATTATTTATTAAACTCTTATTCACACCACAATGTGTTCAAGTTGTTTGTTAAAGGTATGTTTTCTTATTTATTCAACATTCCTAATGTTTATGTTTTTGTTATCTACCAATGTATTTCTTACCCCTACTAAGAACTTGAGATCACCCCATTCTTGTGATTCATTTTCATAGGACATGCATATTTTTATTAGGAATGAAATGTATAAATAACATAGGAGTTATGGATGTTTTCTATGAAATTTCTATGTTATTTTTAAATTCACGTTTTACTAATGAACATATGTATGTATCCTATTTCCAATGAAATAAAATGATTCTATCCTTTTGGATGCATATTCCTTGTTTATATAAAAATGAAATAAAATAAGGAACTGGATCTGGGAAACTAAGGTCAGTCCGTTACAATTGGTATCACATAAAGTTTAGTGGAAAACATAAAAACTAGATTTAGAGAACATAAATTTTTGAAAAAAACCCTAATATAGTCATTTATTATAAACATAAATTAACATCTTGTAATTTTTTCTAAGGAATATATTATTACAAATTTTTAAGAAAATAAATCCCAATATGGATACTACAAGTGGATGTGGTTCTAGAATAGATAAACCCAAAAGTGAACACTCTGACAAAGAGTTTCATGCTTGATCCAAGGTATTATGGTACAGTGTAATGGGCCTTACAATGCACCTATATTGAAAATCCCTGGGGATATGCTTAGGGTAATTCACATTTTCATTACAAGCCCTTATGAAGAACTTAAATGTAATTTTTTCCTGAAATAAACCATGATTATGATTATGATACTATCTATGTATAGAATTCCAATTTAGGAAAAGTATTTTTTCTATATTGATATTATCAATTATAGTTCATAACCTATTCTAGTGTATGCCAATATTTAGAAATGGCACCTTGTTAACAGAATTGAAATCACATGAACACGTGTGTCCCATATAAGGATTTCCCTCTATTGAATTACAATGATGTTCTCTCTAGTGTTATGAATGGTGCTGAGCTACTTATAACTATACCAGTATAGTTGACTCAGGTTATGAATAATAAACATACCAATATGGAGAATCATTATCCACGACATGGGGGAGCTATGTTATATCTCTTTATGTGAAAACTGTAACTCCCCGACCCCAGTTACCAAGAGTCGGTGCATTATTTTAATATATTGGCATGAATACAAGAAATCAAGTCCTAAATGATTTATTGGATTAGCAGTCTTGAAAATTAGAATACATACATGAATGTTAAATTACACTTTATAACATACAACACAATATAAATAATCCATTATGAATTCTATTATTCCCTTAGCTTAACCCTATTATTCAATCACAATACACTTCTTGGAATCCTAGGTAAAATAAATCATAGAAAGGGCTGATATCAAACATTCAGTAAGGGTAAGAAATATAGAAGAAGATAACATAAATATTATGAATGGTGAATAATTAAATCCACATGCCATTACCAACAATAATCTTGAATACTTTAATGCCGGTAACATGAGACGAGTAAATAATTCCTTAATAAAACATAATCTTGGGTATTCTACTAGTCGAATGTCCACATGAACCAACAATATTATTTTCATAATGATGGAATGTATAATACCAGACATTAATTTCAGTTTCAAGGCCTCCTTCTAGAACCTATGTGCTAACTGTAACCGGACCCAAACCCGAAGAGCCTCTGTAATCGGACTCCACCCCTGAGAGCCTCTGTAACTTGACTCCAACCGGGAGAGCCTCTGTAACCGGACTCCATCCCGGAGAGCCTCATTAACCGGACTCCTTCACAGAGGGATAACTTTTACCGGTCCCCAACCTAGAACATATTTTTCCAATACATTCATCATATGAAAAGGTTGAAATATAACATAAACATTCGTGTTAAAACTATCATAAGAAATGTCAATACATTATCCATAAACCAAGAATGGTATGAAAATTCCCCATCCATAGTCAAAAATTTCATAAAACATTCAATAAAATATGGATGATTTGTATCATAATAAATAAAATTCAAACAAGTTTAAAATAAATTAAAGGATGTTGATATAGATGAAAATGATCAGAAAAATGCATTGAGAGAAATACCCCATTTTCATGAAATCCTTTAAAATTCTCAAAATTTATAAATGTAGTTATCTAAAAGGCACTTTTGAATAAAAGTGTACCATACCAATTTGAAACTTTTTAAAAGAATTATAATATCTAAACATTCATTTCCAAATGAATAAATCCTTAAAATCATTTTGAATACACAGACATTAATTAAAAGGGTTTAGATAGATCAATCTTTAAAACGTTTAAAATGATGATCTAGTTAAATATACCCTCCCATAAAACCATAAAAGATTAATTTTGAATTAATTTTTATAAAATATGGGTATCTATGATAAGTATGTCCCATAAAAATAATTACACATGAACAATCTCATATAATAATGAGATTGAAGAAATAATCCATACCTTGTTGTAATCAATCGAGTCATATGAAAAATAGTCAATGAACACTAAATGAATCACGAAATATCATGAATATAAATATTATCATGATAGTATATATCTAATGGAAATACACAATACACCACATGAAATAAATAGGTGGTGAATAATGGAAATCTCACGGAATTAAAAGTGAGATAAGAAACCCATTACCTCGTGTCCGACATGACCCGTTCGTTCATTAATATCCTGAATAATAAACTAAAGCTAATTTCAACATTCATATGAACCTTTTTCAATTTTATTATTCATTTTATATTAATTATTACCTTGTTATAAACATTATGTAATAATTAATTTAATAACGTTCATTTTATCGATATTTTTCACTTGAGTCAAAAATAAGCACCTTATAGTTACAAGTTGTTCACATGGTCAAACGTACAATATATAAAAAATGATATTCATTATTTAGATATCATATATATCATATATATCCTGTATATAAATGTATTTATAATAGTACGTATCATTTCGGGGTAAGAAATTAAATGCACTGTTCTTGGAGACAGTAAGTCGTACGTACCCATGAACACTACTTTCATTTCTTTTTATTTATTTAATGTAATTTAAACAGAACGATACATAGATATATTACAATTCTAGTATAATATCATATATAATATCATTAACTCCATCTTTTATACATCCCACATCTGTTATTAATAAGTAATATCACTTTGAGGGGGCGGTAGTCCGCATTTCATCAATTGAAATTATCGTGTTTACCCATAATGGAAACCATTAAGGTATAATATAAAAGAAAAATAATGAATCATGATGAAAACATAAAAATAATATATATCATATAGAAATATATTTCCATCATAATGTCTACCATGAGAGGTGGTAGGATGTAATTTAACAATCATCGTTTCATGAGGTGTTAGTTTGATATCTACCGAAACATTATTTTCTTCACCAATTAAATAGAGGTGTGAGTAAGTATAGTTAGAATAATTCTCATAAAAACATTCTAGTATATTAAGGATAACATTTTTGTTATAAAATAAAGAAATAAAATGTGTTTAGTTATTGGAGATGTAAAATTAAAGAAAAAAAGTCAATAGAAACTCTTACATTTGTTTTGGATAACTTCCTTTGGTTTGAACCAAAATGACTTCTTGAAGTGGATTCTTCCTGAGGTAAGGATTCTAGGATGAGGGGAGGGATGTAGAGAGCATAATTTGGTAGTTTTTGGACAATCCTAAACGGTTAAGAGGTGTGAATAATCAGATTGACATGGTATCTTTTTATATATAGGGCAGGAGGTACTCTTTAGAAAAGTGTGAAAATAAAATTTTATTATATAATGATATTCGGTTTTTAAAGGTCAAAAAATCATTATGGTCAAAGATAATATGACAAATGGTTGATATAACATAAGCCAATAAGAATTGGACATGTTTTGGATATTATTTTAATATTTATAATCTAAATTATTTAAATCCTTTATTAGTGAGGTAAATATTGCATCATTATTGTGTCATAAATAATTTAATTTATTAAATTTATAATAATTATAAAAAAACAATGATGTAGAAAGCCATTTAATATTTAAATTTAATATTTATAGCAAAAAACATTAATTATATAACACCGTATAAAAATAAATTACTAAAGGATTTTTGTTAATGTCAATTTTGCCTTTAATTTAATTAATTTAAAGTGTCATTATCATTCATAAGTGGCTCCATGTGGTCTCAAAATCGACCCAAGGATACCCATGGTCAGCCATTACTTATCAAATAAGGTTAGTACATGTGTTAAGGTAATTTTGAATTATTACAATATTATTTTTATCTGGAATTACCCTATTTGACTATAACTGTGGTAAATAAAAGTCAAAATATACTATTCACCGAAAATTATTTACATCTTATTGAAACACATTTTCATTCTGAGTTTAACTGTGTCTCTTGGAATTTTGAAATTTAACTCACAAAAGCGTTAAAATTATATTTTTATTTGAAAATTGCAAATACTCCTAGGAGGTGGATACAGATAGTAAAAAGTTCAATAAAATTTTTATATATCAAAACTTATTATAAAATGACTCCAATGAATTATTTTGATGATATATAGGTATTATTTATCTATTTTTATCTAAATAATATTAAAATAAAATTAATTATTATTTATATAAAATGTTTGTTTCAACCAAAAACTGAGTGTTTTTCACTATTTATCAAAATTTGATTTTTTTCATAAAAATACCAAAAAATTAGCAAAGGCTATATTTGATATTCCGAATTCAAAATTGATTTCTATTTCACCAAATTAAAAAAAATATAATTTTCATTAATTTATTTAAAATTAATTCACGTTTTCAAAAATAAATAGAGTGTTTTTAAGCAATAATATCTATCAAATGATTGAAACTTGTTTATGTCCAATTTAATTGTGAAATTAATTATAATGTCCTAAATTGTATTAAATGATAAAAATATAATATAATTATACTTAGATACCAATAAAATGAGTAATTTAACACTATAAATTATTTCGATTAAAAATGTTGTTTTTAATTATAATTTAGTATTTTTCTCTAGTTACCGAAATATGAATGTTTTCCTACAAATACCAAAAAATTATCAAAACTAAATTTTTATCTCTTGATTCTAAAAAAAGTTTATTTTGTAAAATTGAATACATAAAAGTGTTAAATATTGGATTCAAAGAGGGTTCACCCACAAAAGGAGATAAAATCTCATTTTCAGAAAAATACTTCCTTTATCTAAAAAATTAAATTTTTTCTTATATTATGTCTAAGAAACACATAATATGAATGTTAAAATAATATGGTGTATATAATATTCAAAATTCAGTTAATACTATTCCAAACCTCTTTTGAATGGATATATTGGTGAGTCGTGGTGCACTTGAAGTCAGTGATGCGTGTAGTTAATGTTATTAAATTACTTAGAAGAAATAATGTACTATGAAATCAGGGGTTTTTACAATCTTCCCTAATTAAATAAATTGCGTACTCGGAATTTGAAATCGATCTGCGGAAATAGAAGGTTGAGAATATAAAATACCATTATGGGGAAACCCATATCAGATGTTGGGTTAATAAAATTTAGTCTTAATAAGAGGAAAAGGGAAATGAAAAAGTAAATAACAAATTATGATCTCTATTATGAGATTATTGGTGGCAATTAGATACACATAATTGGAGGAAAATGTAAATATTTATAAATAGTGATTTAGGTCATCAGTCACAAAAAATTGTAGAATTGAGGGCCTAAAATCCATCAATCTATGGGGATTTAAAATATCATTGGTTCAACAAAACATAAGTTATTAGGATAACAAATTTTTAGTTTTAAGATCACTTACCTAATGTTTAAGAATTAATTTCTTCATAGAATAAGAGAAGAAAAGAAAACCAATATATACCTGACAAATAGTGTTCCATCCTTTAACAAATTTCTACCACAAACTCCTCTTTCACTCTAAAAAATAATAGAACTTATAAAATATTCTATTTATCCAATTCATATAGGGTTCAATAAATATGAATTTATAATGCAGCTATCTGACCATATAAAAATGAAACTATATTATACAATCTAGGGACTTCACATAGTCTACTGATAGGTGATAAATCCCAATCATACTATGGCTGTGGGTTTGATTCCTGGAGCTTTGTCCGACGGGATAGGTTTTTACACGGTCTGTGTGTTGTCATTTTTATAAAAATCTAAAAATAACCTAAAAAATAGTATCTAAATCCATTCCATCCATAATAATTGTCCAAAATAAATATATCCAAAATCACAGTCCAAAATTTATAAGGATGTTAAACATAATGAAGATACTTTTTTCCAGATAATAACATGTAAACACCTTCATAAGTTATTAATTCAAAACATGGGAAAACCCTGAATTACCATATGACCTTATTGATTACATTCATGCTCCCTTATTCTTTATATAATTCTAGATCTATTCCTTATATAAAAAATATTGAATATTCCAACAATGATGAAATAAAGAAACTATAAATCAGTTCCAATGAAGTCAAGAATATCCAATATTATTTATCCAAATCAACTATCTATTATTCCAAAATCACTACCTCAGCATCAGAAAGATATTAGGGTTTATCATTTTCTCAAGCATATATTTTCAAAAAATTTAACCTGCAATTGAGTCAATTTTCATGGTTCCACAAAATCTCAAGTCCTTAATGAAATAGTACTACAGTAAAATCCTTATATACTTTATAATTCTTATAACATGTACATCATTAATACAATACTAAAATGACACAATAATTTAATAACAACGTAATAAATCTAATCATTCCTCTTCATATATGGTAGTATCATAAAATTATTATCATCCAATACAAGCATTTGGGGTACATTCTGATGATTTGGAAATTGATTCCTGTAGTGTCCCAACTCATTAAAGATGATGCATTCTACATTGGAAGCTTTTTTCTTACCCATACTATCAGGTACTTAGTGTCAATTTTCTCCACAATTATAACAGACTCACATTCCCTTCAATCATTTACCAAGGTAATTCATTCCATAGTTTCCACATATGGGAACATATTTCTTTTCCCACTTCCATTTATCCATCTTTATATCTTCTATCCATTTCTTCTCTTGCTTCCCATTAATGCTATAAGACTCAGATAATTATTTACTTATATTATTAACAGATGAAACTATTTCCTCATATAATGAGAATACATGGGATACTATTTCCCTTCTAAATTTCATCTTAATACTATGAATGATATGATCCTTCTTACACTTTAGATCATATGTATTGCTGGAGTTCACATTCCTTCTACTGGGCGCCATTTCTATACAATGTCATAAACTAGATTAGTTTATGAATTGAAATACATAATTTGAAACATGTAAAACACTGAACATAAATTGAACAATTTATAGATATAATCCATAATCATAAACATGATTTCATTGGGGAATTATATACTCATAAACCATTCATAATAATTTGTAATGAAAAAGAGAATTATCCTAAGCTTATCCATTGGGAGTGTCGAAAATAAGAGTACAACAAGGCCCATTTTCATAAACCAATTCTCGTTCAAGTCTAGCTCAAAGTAGTGTTTCCGAGTTTTACCCTTACATATATCTGTTCCATAGCCGCCTCTACCTACTCGTATCCTCACAGGGATTTATTTTCTTGGAAAACTGACAAAATCTCTACATTTCCAAAATTCTAGAAAGTTATTCTATACTAATCCTCAAATAGTATCTTAGGGATACATGTTTTAATCGGAGCTTATCTAAATCCAGTTTCCAAGGATATTGTTAAACTTACTCTGATACCAATTGTAACACCCCAACCCCTATTACCCAGAGTCAGTGCATTATTTTATTACATTGGCATGATTACAAGGAATAATGTCCTAATGGACCGATCAGTTTAGCTGTATTGGAAAATAGATTAAATGCATGAATGTTACATTACACTTTATAACATACAACAAAACATAAATAATCATTTATGAATACCATTATTCCCTTATCATAACCCAACATATCAATCACAATACACTTCTTTGAAGCCTGGAAATAAAAAAACATAGAAAGGGGTGAGATCAAACACTCATTAAGGGTAAGAAATACAACTAAAGATAACATAAATATTAAGCATGGTGAATAATTGAAACCACATGACTTTACCAATAATAAACATGAATAATTCTATTGTAGGAATATGAGGTGAGTAAATGATTCCATAATAAAACATAATCCTGGGTATTCTACTAGTCAAATTACTACATGAACCATCAATATTATATTCATAATGAGGGAATTTATAATACCAGATTTTTATTTCTCTGTCAAGGTCTCGTGCCATGACATATGGGCTAATAATAACCGGACCCAAACCTAGAGATCCTCTATAACCGAAATCCATCTCAGAGAGCATCTGTTACCAGACTCCAACCCAGAGAGCCTCTTTTACTAGACTCCATTTCATAGAGTCTCTATAACCGGACTCCATCTCAGAGAGCTTACTTTTACCGGTCCCTAACCCAGAACATATTTTTCCAATACATTCATCATATGATAAGTTTTAAATATAACATAAACATTTGTATTAAAACATTCATGAGAAATGTCAATACATTATCCATAAACCATGAATGGTATAAAAATAACACATCAACCGTCAAACATATCACAAAACATTCAATACAATTTTGAATATTTGTATCATAACAAATCAACATCAAACAATTTTAAAATATATTTAAGGATTTTGACATCGATGAAAATTATCAATAAAATTCTTTGAGAACTATAGCCATTTTCATGAAATCATTTAAAATAATCAAAATTTTTAAAGGTATTTATTTAAATGGAATTTTTGAATCAAAGTTTCCCGTACCACTTTGAAACTTTTAAAAATAATTATCATTTCAAATCATTTTAGTACATATAAATAAATCCTTAAAATAATTTTTAAAATAGGGACATTAATTAAAAGGATTTAGAAGGATAAATGATTAAAACATTTAAAATGATGATATAGATAAATAGAACCTCCAAAAAAACCATAAAATATTATTTTTGAATTTTTTTTATAAAATATGGGTATCTATGATAAGTATGTCCCAGAAAAGTACTTGCACATGAACAATATCCTATAATAATGAGATTGAAGAAATAACACTTACCTTATTGTAATCAATCGAGTCATATTAAAAAAAGTCAATAACCACCAAATGAATCATAGAATATCATGTATATAAATATAGTCATGATATTATATATCAAATGACTGTACACAATACACCGCATGCAATAAATAGGTGGCGAATATTGGAAATCTCATAGAATTAAATGTTAGATAAGAATCCCCTTACATCGGGTCTGACATGACCCATTCGTTCTTTAATATCATCAATAATAAAATAAATATAATTTCAACATTCTTAAGAACATTTTTCAAGTTTATTATTCCTTTTATATCTCTTATTACCGTTTGATAAACATTTTGTATTCATTTATGTTAATAATGTTCATTTTGTCAATATTTGGCACTTGAGTCAAAAAAGAACACCTTATAGTTACAAGTTGTTCACATGGTCCAAAGTTCATTATATCCAGAACGATATTCATGATTTAGATTTCTTATATATCATATATATCCACTATATACATGTATTTATAATAGTACATATCATTTTGGAGTAATAAATGAAATGCACCGTTCATGGAGACGGTAAGTCGTATGTACACATGAATGCTTCATTCAGTTCTATTTTTTATTTTAAGGGAATTAAAAAATAATTATACATAGTTATATTATAATTATAGTATATTATAATATCTAATATCATTACCTCCATCCTGTATACGTCCCACATATGGTATTAACGAGTCATATAACCTTGAGGGGGCGATAGTCCGCACTTCCTCAAATGAAATTCTCACGTTTACCCATAATGGAAGCCATTAAGGTATGAAATAAAAAAAAATACAGAAGAATGATTAAAACATAAACATAATATATATAGTATATAAATCTATTCCATCATAATGGCTACCATGATAGGTAGTAGGAGGTAACTAAAAAATCATACTTTCGTTAGGCGTTAGTTTTCCATCAACAGAAACATTATGTTCTGCACCCATTAGATTGAGGTGTGTGTATGTTTAGTTCGAATAATTATAATAAAAAATTATTTATATATTAAGGATAATTGTGTTTTTATTAAATAAGGAAAAAAAAAAATTAGTGGTTTTAGAAATAAAATAAAATAAAAGAAGTTAAGAGAAACTATTACCTTTAATTTGTGTAACTTCCTTTAGTTTGAACAAAAAGGACTTCTGGAAGTGCCTTATGCCTAAGATAAGGCTACGAGAAAGAGGAGAGGGATTTATGGATCTTATTTTGGTAGTGTTTGGATGTTATTAAAGGCTTAAGTGGTGTGAGTAATTGGTTATATATGGTCTCCTTTTATAACAGGGCGGCGAGGCTCTTTAGAAAAGTGTGAAAATATTATTTTATTATATAATGATATTCAGTTTCTAAAGATCCAAAAATCATTATGGTCTAAGATAATATGACTCGTGGTCGACATAAAATCATAAATTAAGAATTGGACATGTTTTAGAAATTATATGATATTTATAATCTAATTTATTTAAATCATTTATTAATAAGGTAAATAATTCATCATTATTGTGTTATAAAAAATTAAATTTATTAGATGTCTAAAAATTATAAAAAAATACCAATATTTAGGAAGTCTTATTAACATATTAATGAATATTTATAGTAATATTTTTTACTTATATAAAACCATATAAAAATTATATACTATAGGATTTTTGTTTAAGTCAATATTTCCAATACATTAAATTTTTTAATATAAAATGTCATTATCATTTATAAGTTGATCCATGGGGTCCCAAAATCCACCCAAAGATTCCCGTGGTTGGCTACTACTCATAAAATAAGGTTAGGCCATGTGTTAATGTAATTTTTTATTATTACAATATTCATTTTACCATGAATTGCCCATTTTACCATTAATTGCAGTAAATAAAAGCAAAAAGTTACTGTTAACCAACAATTATTTTCATCTTATTGAACAAAATTTTTCATACTGAGGTTAATCGTCTCTCTAAGATTTTTGAAATTCAACCCAAAGAAAGGGTAAAATTATTTTTTATGCAAAATGAAATTACTCCTAGGAGGTGGGTAAAAGACGTTTAAAAGTTCAATTAAATTTTTTTATATCTAAACTTACTATAAAATGACTCCAATGAATTATATTGATCATATATAAGTTTTATGTATCTATTTTGACCTAAAATAAATTTAAATAAAATAAATAATAATTTAAATAAAATATCAGTTTTAACCAATAACTCAGTGTTTTTCACTATTCATCAAAAATAAATATTTCTTAGAAAAATTCATAAAATTAAGCATATGATATATTTTATATTCCGAATTAAAAAATGATGTCTATTTTACCAAATTAAAAACATATATTTTGAGTTAATAAATTTAAAATTAATTGTCACTGTAAAAATAAATAGCTTGTTTTTAAGCAATGATATCTATCAAAATTTTGACATTTGTCCATGTCCAATTTCGGAGTGAAATTAATTATAACGACCTAAATTTTATTAAATGATACATATATAATCTAATAGTACTTAGAAAATAATGAAATTCAAAATTTAACACTATACATTATTTCGATTAAAAATACTGTTTTTAATTAAAATTTAGTATTTTTCACTATTTACCAAAATATGAATGTTATCCGAAAAATACCAAAAAATTATCAAAACTAAATTTTTATCTCCTCACTCTAAATAATAGCATTATTTTTTCAAATTGAAGACAAAAAATTGTCAAATATTGGATTTAAAAATGGTTCTCCCTATAAAGGCAGTAAAATTGCAATTTTTTAAAATACTTTCTTTATCTAAAGAATTTAATTTGTTCTTATATTGTGTCTAAGAAACACATAATAAGGATGTTAAAATTATATAGAGTATATAAAAATAAAAATGCAGTTAATGTTATTCATAACCTCTTTTAAACGTCTAGATTGGTATGTCATGTTGTGCTTGAACTCGGTGTTGCGTGTAGTTCATGTTATTGAATTACATTGATGATATAAAGTACTATGTAATTTTGGGGTGTGAAAAAAACACCCTAAATCACTAAATGGGTCTATATACACATTTGTATCTGAGTAGGGGATATATTCTATATAGATGTTATATCTCAAATTGGTATGTAATGAATGAGATAAGGTTGTCATTGTATTTTATCGTCTTTTAGGATATATGGATTAGTGGTGGTCATTAATCCATAACACTAGGGGTGAGGAAGAAATTGAAGAGATACAATAGAGGGATATTACAGAAATATTCCTAGAAAAATGTTTCTTCTGTGAAGAACGAGTGGATATGGAATCACAACTCATCATTATAAGGTAGAAGGAGGTTGAAAATTATTGTATATTTGAAGCCAACATCACAAGTCTATAAAGGATTATGTAGACTAAAAATGTAATCCATGGAGATAAATTGATCAATTCTTATTTGGTTTGATACCATTCATTTGAAGGGAACTATTCTCCTAATGTTTCTCATCATATGATGATATATTATCAAGTGATATCAATATGGGAAAATGAAATTTCTATGTGACATTACATTGAAGGAAAATAAGAGAAGAAGAGAGTGTTGAAAACCCTGGAAACGGAAATAAGGAAATGGGGATGAACTGAAGAGTTGACCTTCTATCCTACAGTAATGGTGGGAAGAAACACACTAGCACTTTCCTCAAAGGAATGGGAGTCTGTTACATGTGATCAGAAAAATGCTACTTATCTCAATATTTTTATGTGAAGTAAAAGGCTATAAATTTTTAATTCTGAAATTGTATTGTAATGAAAAATTATTTACATGAATTTCATAAGCATTAGGAAAACATTCCCCTATAAAGCTCCATAGAGAAATTCCATTCTTATGTGGTCACAACTGCATAGGTTGAAGTTCCTAAGGTTGTGTTGGTAGGTATTTTAATTATTTCATTAAACTTATCCAATGGAATAATTGATCTCGTATCATATAATTCATTCATATCTTCCCATATTTCCATGAAAATTAGATATTTCAAATTTGATTTAATAAGGGAGTTGTTAGTCAAAGCTCCTAAGATATGAATCATTTCAAAAAATATGTGTTTGTCGGTCCCCATTATGGAATATAAACATGATTTATATAATGATTTTATTTACATAACCATGATTGAAATTGATACAATCCTTGGATTGGATTGTCTTTTAAACCATGATGTGAAAATTTATTTCATGAAGAATGAGGTTACAATTTCCGATGATGATGTGGAATCCATTATCCTTAGGGAAGAATCATCACTACCTGATTATCATCTAGATAAACCCCTAGTAGCTATATTGAATTAAATTATTTAGGAGGAATGGAATGAAATAACTATGGGTGATGAAAATAGTTGTCAAATAGAGGACATACCTATTGTATAAGAATATGTTGATGTATTTCAAGACAATTATCTTTACATCCTCTAGTGTTGGGAATTGGGTTTTCCATTGACATAATTTCTAATTTATGGCCCATATCAAAGACCCCTTATATAATGGCCACTGTGCAATTAGTCTAACTAAATAAACAACTATATTAATTTACTAACAATGTAATTATTCACCTGGTGTTTCTCTATGAGGACCCACTACTCTTTTCCCATGAGAAAAGATGGATCTATGAGGATGTGTATTGACTACAAAAATATTAATTCTATAAAAATATTGAACAATTATACCCTTCCTCTCATTAGAGATTTATTTGATCAAATAAAGGGAGATCAATATTTTTTTTAGATTAACTTTGTTCTGGATATCATCATTTTATTGTGAGGAATGAAGACATTACAAAAATCTTTATTTTGAACCGGTATGTGCATTACGAGTTTACAATAATTCTTTTTTGATTGACTAATGCATCCTATTTTTTCATTGATCTAATAAATATATTTTTCAAGGAATATCTTAATGAATTTGAGGTGTTATTGATGTGTGACATCTTGGAATAATCCAAAATCTACAAAGATCATGAAAATAAATTTCACACTATACATAAGACTCTAAGAATAAATGAATTTTATGGTAACTTTAGAATGTGTGAATTTTGGCTTTAATTAGATTCCTTTCATAGCCACATTGTCTCTAACGATGGAATATCTATTTATACTACAAAGGGAAAGGCTTTTCAAGAATGGCCTAATCCAATGAACATAACAGAGGTACATATTTTTATTGGTGTATATAGTTATTATCGGTGTTTCGTTCAGAACTTCACCTGATTAGACAACCCAATGATGAAGATTACATGTTAAGGGGTTAAGAGCATATGGGAAAAAAGAATTTGAGGACTATATCGAAGAATTTATGTGGAGATTATTGAATTATTCTATCCTAACTCTACCATTGAGGAATGAATGTTTGTGATCTATACTGATTCATCAAATAATGGACTAGGTTTAGTCCTTATGCATAATGATAGATTTATTTCATATGCATCGAGGTAGTTAAAAATTCATGAACAATACAATCCAAATCATGATCATTTGTTAGAAATAGTAATCATTACTCTAAATATATGGAGTCATTTTCTCTATGGAGAAAATTGTGAGATATATAAAATTAATAATATTCTAAAATATAAATTCTCATAGAAATCTCCCAACATGAGGCAATGGAGTTGGCTCAAACTACTCAAGGATTATGACTGTTCCACACACTACAACCTAGTAAAGAAAAACAAGATAGATGATGGATTGAGTAGGAAAGATAATGGAGTTCTCATCAAAATGAGTATTGACAAGGATCCATTTTATATGGATCTAGTGAAGATTTATATGGAAATTATCAATGAAGGAGAAAATTCACTACTTTTTAAAAGGGTTTTCGAACCATATTTATTGGAAATAATTAATCATTTACACTATAATGACTATAATATTCAATAGAAAATTAATGTTGTGAAAGATGGGAAGTTGGAAGAATTCATGTGTGATGTTGGAGTTCTAAAATTCAATAAGATTTTATGTATTCCCTATCTACTCGACTTGAAAACAGAGTTAATGGACGATGATCATAACTCAAATTTAACTATACATACTAGTTTCATAAAAATTTATATATATTCGAATGAATATTTCTATTGGGATAACATGAAGAAGGAAATTGTTTATTATTTATCATGATTATTAATCTATCAACAATTAAAGGACGAACAACAACATATTATAGGATTCATGCTACCTATACCTATTCTTACATGGAAATGGGATGATATAACCTTGGATGTTGTCACTAGATTACCCAGTACTCTATGAAAGAATCATGAAATATGGGTAATTTTGGATCGACTTACAGAATCTGCACAAATCCTTGAAATAAGGGAGGATATTCCACAAGAGCGCCTTGCACGTCTCTATACCGATGATGTTTTTAGACTTCAATGAGAGCCTCTTTTAAAAGTTTCTGATTGCAATCCATGATTTACTTTGAAATTTGGAAAAATTCTTCATAAATTTATGGATATTTAGATTCTTTTTAGTACTGCTTGTCATCTTCAAACTAATGGGAAATCATAAAAGGAAATCTAATTTTTCAAAGACATTATAAGATCATGCTTAATCACATATCATGTTATGTGGGATCAAAATTTATCCATGGATGAGTTTTCCTTCAATAATAGTATCCATTCTAGTATTCAAATGGCACCATTTGTGACATTTTATAGAAAGAGATGGAATACACCATCAAGTAGGGATTCTATAGGTGAAAGGAAGCTAATTATCCATGATATTGTGGAGGAAGCAACTACAAAGGTAAATACTATTGAAGGCTATATCAAAGTATCTCAATGTAGAAAAAAAGTTATATTTCTAATCAAATAAGGCATTTGGAATTTCATGTGGGAGGTCATGTTTTATTAAAATTAACATCCTGGAAGTGTGTTATAATATTTGGGATGAAAGGGAAACTAAGACTTGGGTACATAGGCCATTTTTAAATTTTATATAGAATTAGAAAAGTTTCATATAGTTTGGATAAGCCACCTAGCCTACTTAAAGTACACATTTTATTCCATGTCTCTCTACTAAGAAATTATATTACAGACCCAACACATGTCATCACTTATAAAGGTATAGAATTAGAGACTAACTTATCTTACATTAAAGATCCAATCTAGATTGTAATGAATAAAGAACAATTGATGATGAATAGAATGAATCAACATGTAATGATTCATTGGAAGAATCATAAAATTGATGCGGAAAAATAGTAGCCTTTGGGGATTATTACAAAGAACTAACAAAATCTATTTGTGAGGTAACATTCTCAAAGATTTGAGGAAAAAGATTTTGCAAGGAGAGGATAATGTTAGAGGCCAGGATTTTTCAGATAATTTTAATATATAATGCGTGAAACACTGTGTATCTACAACACAACAAAATGATATAAACTAGTATGTAAACATAATTTTTTAACCTATGTGATTTGAATTTCGAAAACCATACATACACGGTTGTGTTCGGTATGAGATTTAGTGTTTGATAAGACAATCATAATTTATTAGTCAATAGTAACATACCCATCTGAACAGTAACATATCCTTTTGAATTGTAATGAATTATAAATTGGATGAAAAAATTGAAACTTCACCGGATAGTGCATAAATACGATATAGAAAATGTAAAAGTGAATAAATTATCATAGTATAAGCATTGGTAATATTATAGGTCATAAGCATTTTAATTAAAATTTTATGATTAGTATAATGATTTAAAATGGAACTATGTTTCCATTAATTGTATTCCACAAATTTTTTATTTATTTTCTTATGGTTATTTGATAATTTAATAGGAATTTTTTTATTTTTTCAAGGTGTAATAAAATTTGTTATTGTTTTAATGCTGTTTTTTGAAAAAATTATTATTTTATTTAAAAATTAAACTAACAATATTTAGAAACTTATTTTCTACAAATATATTTCATTTTATAATTTTACACATTTAAAAATGTTTTAGGTGAATCTTTTATATTTTCCAAATATAATTGAATTTAGGGTGAATATTAAAATACAATAATTTACAATAATTGATTAATACATGATTTTTTGGGTCATAAGTTATGTATGAAAGATTTAATACCACTAATTTAGAACTCACATTAACGTATTACAATTATGTGCTACATGAATCATCAATATTGGTTTCCTTGAGAGAAATAATAAAATAACGATTAAAATAATTTGAAACCCCTCCTCTATTCCATTATACACCCCCCTCACTCCCTCTTCTCTTTGTTTCACTATGACTTGAATATTCTAAAATTTCATCCCAAATACACATACATAGTCACTCACCACATTAAGTAGTTCATTTTCTTACCAAAAGGCCAAAACCCTTTCCCATAAATTGGTTTTCAAGGAGGTTATTTCAAGAAGTAAAACATCATTCATTTTCATTTATATTCGTTTCAATTTATTTTATTTTCGTATTAACTTCTAAACAACACTATCAATTTGATCCTTACAAATCCATTAAAATCCATATACAATAATTATACCATATTATTGTCATAACCATTATCACTCTTCTTACTCTATCATTCCTTTATAAATGAAATCCTCATCCATGATGTTCCAATTTACAACTTTAGTGGTTGACGAAGATTCATTCATTAGTTCCTCCTTCATTACTAGTCATTAAACCATTTTTTGGTTTTATTATACTATAATATATTTATCATCACCTAATTGATATTAAAAACCCATTATATGTAAATGTGTATTAATTTATTTGAGAAAACAAGTTCATAAAAATAAAAATACTAACAAATAATCTATGTGATTTCCATTAATATTTCATCCAACGATTCATCATCATTACATGTAAAAAACTGATATATTAAAAAATTAACTATTTTTTATGTAAAAAATTGATATAAAATTTTAATTATAGATAATTACATCCTTTCCACATGAACATCCATACTCTTATAAAAATATACTGATCATGAAAACCAAGGAAACAAACACTCCAGAACGAAGAAATTTAATATTATAACATATAAATAAGAAAATAATTAATAGAATAAAATTATGATAAACTAAAATAATGTAAAATTGGTTCTTATTTAATATATTAATATATGTAATTTCATATTCCAACACCTGATGTTCAAGAGCGGAACACATTCAAACATAAGGTAAGGGTTTTCTACCCGAACCTCCAATTATATTCGCATTACATTTATTATCTACAAACCTAAATTAAATTCTTATTAATTAATATTTATTACTAATGATTTCTATTTAAATTTTCTATATATGTTTTCCATCCAAAATCATAACTTCTTTTATGGGGATTTATATTTTCTAAAAGGATATTTCAAAATTCATTCCAGATAAATAATCTTGTTTCAAGTTAATTCTTCCAATTCATACATATTTTAATGGGCACTATAAAATCTATTTTTTTAATATTTACAAATATATAATAAATAATTTAATTATGAAAAGACTAAATTACTTCAATTCTAGTTTTATTTAGTGATTTTCCAAAAATAACACTTCCTTTCAAAGTAAAAGAGTATTTATCTCAAGAATTACTCAATGATTTTATATATTATCTTTATCTATATCAACCGAGATGTTTATTATTTTGTATAATTGGGATTAATTTTTTAGGGTATCATATACCGTATTTAATTTAATGTTTTATGATTAGTTTGGATGTGGAAGTTCTATCTTAAATCCATTTACCAATTTACACTAAATGGTTAGTGTTTATGCTTAATGTTCCAGGAATATTATTTACATTTCATATATTAGTTTCATTATGAATGTATATGTTGTTTTTTTATCACAATTAATATTATGAATTAATTTTCAATATTAATTGTTGGTTGGGGCCCGTTATAGCCCCTCTGTGCATCGGTAGGACACATGAACAATCTACGGTCTCGACACAAAGCTTTTACAAAATGATTATTTAATGTCCTGGCAGTAGGCCATGATTGTATGGTTATGATTTCCAGAATTATCCATTCCTTCATTATGAAAATATTATGTATTGTTCATGTGGTTATTAGACTAGTAGAATATTGATAATAATGTTTTAATATTGAAATATTTATTCACCACTTATTTCTACTATGACATGTTCAATTTGTTTTTTTAAAGACATGCGTTTTTTGTTATTCAACATGCTAATATTTATGTTTATCATATCCTCCAATTTATTTCATACCATTACTGGGTGTTTGTGCTCAACCCTTTATTATGTTTCATTATTTCAGGACATGATAATTTTTATTGTGAATGTCAGGCATAAATAATTAAGGAGTTATGGATGTTTTTGAAGGATTTTTTATGTTGTTTTTTGTTTCATGTTATAATTCTAATTTTATGTATTTATCATGTTTCCAATAAAAATAAACTACTTGGTTCATAAGGATTCATATTCTTTGCTTATATTCTTATGAAATAACATAATGCAACAACTCCCGATAATTGTGGTCAGGTCATTTAATTATATAATTGTCTTCAAATTCTATCATCGGTTATGAATTATAATCTATGTTTTTAGAAATCTCTTTCCCAAGGATAAATATAAACATCCAATGAATCCAACTATATGAAATGGCCCCAACTACCTAGATACAGTTACTGCTACAATTTAATTTCCATACGATATAGGGAATTGCAACCTGAAGGAAAGTTACGCTTACTAATTTTGGAAAACCAGATAAATATGGACTCCAAAATTAATTGTGCATTGAAAAATTACAACATGATTTGTTTCTATAAATTTTATATAATAACACTATTCATTATATAATATCCATTCATAAAATACGTGGTAAACTCCAGAAAATCCTGTGAAAAGTAAAAAAGATAATGGTGTTATCAAATTCCTAGTAAGGGTAATGTATT
Organism: Viscum album; assembly: GCA_963277665.1. Classification (NCBI taxonomy): domain Eukaryota; kingdom Viridiplantae; phylum Streptophyta; class Magnoliopsida; order Santalales; family Viscaceae; genus Viscum; species Viscum album. Next base: position 1,702,382,161 of record OY728156.1, on the reverse strand, counting down.
ATAGATAATATAATGAATCAATGAGTATAATAAACATGGAATGGAATATAACTGAACACACATTCCATGTAAATAAATAGATAAGAATTAAAAAATGGAGTTGAATATAACTAATCACATGTTCCATTTAATCAATAAAATAATAATAAATAGAATACATATATTATTTCATAGTAAATATCTCATGGATTATAATAACTAAATACTGAATGATGTTAATGCTTAATTATTGGATTCCATGTTTCCATGGTACATGATACCATTACCATAAAGACCATTAAAAATACTGTTTTAAAAATTCTAGATGAAATCCTTATTAAGGAAAGACAACTGAATCATCCCACTGGACTACTGATGTATCTTTGGGATATCAATGACAATTCCCCACCCATGTCATACTTGTACAAATAATTCCTCATATATCATTGAAACAATTTAATTTATGATCAATGTGCCTTATTAAACAACTATATTGAGTATATGAAACAAATTTATCAATATTTTCCTAGTTCATCAAATAACAATCAATATAAACACCGTATGTAATAACGTAATACAGTTTATGATGTAAATACCTACAAAACATATAATAAGTATATTTAAGGGATATTTGATGTCTAATGGTCATAGGAAATCTAATATTTTAAGGGGAATACCAAAATTAATCAAGGTTCGGAATTTCAATACTAACCTTGATTATATAAATCATAAACTATCCAGTTGATGAATTAGTATGGTATCTATAAAACATATCTTTAGAGGATTGAGAATAATTGTTAGTTATAATTGATGAAAAACATTCTGTCTAAATATCTTTATAAACATTTATGAGGAAAATATGATTACTATTTTTTACAACATTTTAAAAATATTTCTCTTTAGAACATACTTTTTAAAACATTTTATTTAAAATTACGACATTACAAAATTGAAAAAAAAGAATCCATAAAATGATGACTCGTAAACACGTGCATGTCATACAAGTAATAAATATTCATTTTCATTACAAAAATGTATGAAAACGTTATTATTCAGAATATAAAACAAATATACATTTAAATTTTTTGAATAAGATCCATTAAATAATTATTTTTAACGGTTTAAAAACAATTTCGATATTTTTTTTAGAAAATATTGATTTGGATGAAATTGAATTTCTGACTGCATAGATAAAATAAGTCACATTTTCATAATAACATATTCAATAAATTTTTTTGAAAAAACAAGTTAAAAATGTGTATTATTAGTTTAAAAAGGTCATTAATAAAAATATTATAATAAATATAAAGGGATTATTAAAAAACTAATTAAATTTACTTGAATATAAATCCTTGTGTAAAATATCAAAAATAAAATGAGGTTGTTTCGTAAACCCTTGAAAAGATCAAACAGTTTAAGTGAGAATAGACCATTGAATTGATTATTTGTATCAACTTTAAATCCACATAAATTTTTTTAAATATAATTTAAATCTACCAAAATGAATTAATAACATAATCGTAAAATATTAATGAAGATGAGTAAAAAATATAATCCATCCAAAAAGAAGTTGTGTTATACAATTATTTACTAAAATGTATCATTTAATTCAAAGACACTTATTTGAAGTAATTAAAATTGAAACATAAATTACAATGAATAATAACATATACATGATAATAATTGTGAAATTGGAAGTGTATAATCATTAAAAATGATATTGGATCCTAACATACAAATGTGCCTCAATGATGGGAAATCGGGAAACAATCTCTTACATTGTGCCTCATTTTGGGAGAACACTCTTTAACCACATGTATAAATGTTTCAGTAATTGTATTTTCATATATCATAAACATATTTATAATTACATATATAATCCTATTTTAACATATCATTATCATTAAATAATAATCTTCCAATATTTTCTTCATTTTGGGTAACAACAATCTTTGTTTTTTGATTATGCTTTTTTACTTGGTATATTTTCATCCTATTAGTTTGACTGGTTTTTAATAATATGATTACATTAATTCATGATATAGATTTAAAATATATTAAATATATATTTTCCTTTGTAAATCATGATATTTTGGGATATGAAATGGAGTATATTATCTATAGAGATGTTAGGTCGTACATACGTATGAACATTGCCCCAATTTTCTTGTTGTAACGAAAGAAATTACAATAAATGATATATATATATATATATAAATTTATTATAATTGAATAAATATATTTATTTTATATATATCACAGATACATTCAAAAAAATCATTCATACTTTCCATGTAAAATGTGACAGAATCACATTGCTTTGATGATGTAATTATCCACATGATAACAAATGATGTTATAATATTCCCACAATCCTAAAATCATGAAATTATGTGTTATATAAAATTATATATTAATAAATAAAACATAAATATAATTAAAATAATATATAACTTGTAAATATATTATTATTTCTATCCATTAATTGTGTTAATGGAAGAAAAAATGATACTGGTTCAACAGAACGTAGTTTGTCGTACACATGAACGATGATTTTATATCCAATTTTAAAGAAGTATGTGAGTTTTAGAATATAAAATTAACATGAAAAAATATCATTATATTAAATATATTTTGTTTATTATATATTCATGAAATATCTAGAAAAAAATGTGTGGACAAAGAAATATGAAAAGTGCTTGTTGAAGAAAAATACATTCTCTTCGACCAACTCCTTTTGTTTTCACCGATGTGATCCATAGGTTTTCAATAAGAAAAACTATAATCTTATAGGATGAGTTTATGAATGTTTTTTACCAATTTATAATTCTTTTGGATGAAAAAGAGGCTTGGTAGGTTTTAATTTCCGAGGGGTGTGAGTGCCTCTTTATAGTGGAGGAGGAGTGGTGTTCTTGTAAATAAAACAATTTAGGCACTACTGGTAGGTATTTTATACACTTTTTAAATAAATAATTAATAAAATTCATTAAAATATAGTATATATTCACTACATGTACATAAAAGTGGGTGTTTATTTATTTTTAGATAATTTATCTCTTTAATATTTAAGATTAACCACTAAGTAAACTCATTTTTACCCTAATTGTAGTAATTAATTTTAATTTCTTTCACAAATATTTTATGAAAAATATTTATGTTAAACAGAGTATAAATTATAAATTATTCTAATTTCAAGTATTTAATAAATTCTCAAATTTTATATTCCCTCTATTCTAAAATTAATTTCATAATAATCTTATAAATGGGAAGAGAAACTAGCTTTTTAATGTGAAAATATTAAAAAGTTTATCATGTTCATATATATGTATTAAACATATATATTATTAAAATTACCTAAAAATTATTATTATATTTATTCTTTAATAATTGTTTAATTTAAAACCACATAAAAATATTATTTATCATTATAAATTATTCATAAAAAAGTCAGTTTTCAATTAAAATTCAATAATTTTCACTATTCAAAAAAAAGTACTATCCTAGAAAAATTAAAAAATATTATAAATACGATAATATTTAAATTACTCTTTACAAAATTATATCTATTATTTCAAATAAATTTTATGAATGTTTGATGATTTAGTTTTAAAATTGGTTCACAATTACATGGTGGTAAAACAACCATGAAAACAAATACATCTTTTAATGCATAAATTTTATTATTTCTTATCGTAATCCTATATAATGTAGTTTACGATTGTAAAATTAAAACATTTAATATATAACATATAAATTTAATTAATATAAAACCATATTAAAAATTAATTCAATTTATTTAAAAAAAAATTATTTGTCACTTAAAAAACCTTTTTTAAAAAACATATCCTTTATATTCCATTGGTTTTTATATTAATTTCAAATTAATATGACCTGAATGAATTCAAAAATATATTTTATTATTTTACTAAATAATATTAATAAATTCAAATTGAAAATATAGGAGATAATTTTCATTTTAAATAATAATATTTAATGTATTCTGTAAAACACAATCATGCCTATAACAAATTATATATAATAAATCCATTATTTCTTGTAATTAATGATAAATCATTTTTGTGTTCATTTGAATATATATAATATATTTATTTTCTTAGTAAATTAAATTTATTTAAAATTATCTATAGGTTATATTCCTTAACACTCTATGTGTTACACATTTTTAAAACAATTAAGTAAAAGTTGTTCTTTATAATTTATTGGATGTTACGTGATTCACATATGATATATGAATACACAAACTCAACATAAATTTTTTTATTTTATTTTTCAAAAATGAAATTATACAATCTATTTTATTAAAATATTTTATTCGTAAAAAACCTAATGGAATCATTGAGAAAATGGACAAAATAATGGCAACCTCAACTACAAGGTTTCCATTAAGAAATGTAGAACCAATAATCAATCAATTAGAATAATCAATATTGACGGTTAAATAACTAAAAATAGATTTCATGTAATAAATAAAATAAGTAGGATGTTCTCAAAATTTATGTCATGGTAAATATTAAAAAAAATCTATTTTAATCTATAGCAAGGCTATAATGATAAGATAATGAAGAATCAAATTGTATAGAATGTTACAGAAATTCCATTATTTTTATTCAATAAAGTGAGAGTGAAATTAATCCATATATTTTCTCAATATTAAGTTTTCATGGATTATAATAATTTAATATTATATGAAGTAATGATTAATTTATGGAGGGCATGTTTCCTAGGTACGTGATACCTTTGACGTCATACCCTTTCAAAAGAAAATTTAAAACATACTGGGTGAAAAAACCACTAATCCAACCTAACTAACTAATCCAATGATAATATCAATGAATCATGGGGAATTAATTAACTTATCCCACAAATATTGTACCATTCCAATGTATTTTCAAAATATTGAATTATTTATTTATTTCATAAACAATGTGCCTTGACAAATATCTATATTTAGTAAATGATACATATTTATCAATATTTCCAAAATTAAGAAAATAATAATAAAATTTAACATCATATGTAAAAAAATATTGTTTAAGAAATAAAAATATCCATGAAAAATGATACAGAATATTAGGTCAGAATTACATTCCAGTGAACGTAGGAAAGTGAATACTTAAAGGGGAAGTTAAAAATAATAAAAAATTAATCAAGGATGTGTATTTCCATACATTCCTTGGTCAAAATGATCCAAAATCCACATATTAAATAAATAATTAATAAATACATTATATATATATTTGAGTAAAAATAATGTTTTTTTCAATGATAAATGAAATAACAATATCTTTAAAAAATCACATGGAAAATATCATTTTTATTTTCAAAATCAATTTTAAGTAAATTCCAATGAAAATATATATAATTCATTAAAAAATATAATTGGTGGGAATTAATTTAATAAATAATATTTAAAAGGTTATTTCTTTTGGAAAACATTATAAGGAAACATGGTTTTAATAGAAAATAGATTTTAGATAGAGGATAGAAATAAAGTCACATTTTTCTGTAAAGACAAGTTCAAAATAATTTTGTTTAAAAAGAGTTGGAAAATGGTACAATTACTTGTAATGTGTCATGAATAAACATAATGGATCAATATTTAATGGTTTATTAAACTATAATATTACAATTTTCTTCAAATTAAATTCACGTGTAAACAATCTCGAATGAAATATGATTATGAGTTAAACCCTTGGAAATATCATAATGTTGATGTGTATTTCTTACAATCAATCAATTATATAAATATATAGTAAACTAACATTAAAAACTGTAATTATTAAAATATATTTAAAAAATTCATTAGACACATAATCATCAAATATTAATTAAAATAATTTAGGAGTATTACCCAATGGAAATAATTTGATTTGTACAATTCTATTCTACTTGGTATCATTTAATTCAAATCCCATTATATGTAATAATTTATGTTGGGAAATATAATACAGTTTAAAATTAATTATTCAATATAATTGATGTTATGGAGAAGTATATAAAACATATAAAATTGAATTTTTTCATAATAACAAATAATAGTGAAGAGAATGTAAGTTAAGATGAACGACCATACCTTACACTTCTTTTGGGATGAATGTTATCTAACCTCCTAAATAATAGTTTTGAGAATATTATTAACTTATTTCAGAATCATAATAATTTTTATTATATCATATATGATTATTTTTTAAATCTTTTCACCCATTTGTTAGTAAAATTTCATTATTTTCACTATTTCAGATATTAATTTCCATGTTTTTCAACGATGTTGGACTTGTTATTTACTATTAATCTTAAATAGTTCATTATTACATCATTTTCAAAATTAGAAAACCCATAACATGGGTCCCATTCCGCGACTACCCAAATCCCGCCTCCCTAAGGCTAGGGGATGGAAACTTGAATCGATGCACTATCCTATAAACGAGAGGAATTTTTCATGTACTTGTACACACACAAACTCACAACACCATCCCACTAGATGAAAATTGTGCACAAAGTAAATGAAGCAATCAATCACTCTATAAACTACAAAAAGAATACAATAAAAATTTAAGGAAAAGTTAGAAAATAGAGAAAGTATAAAATCCCATTAAAATAAATATTAAACCTATGTTAGACTCCACATCTTTGAAACTAATATATCAAAAACACTACCTAAATGGTAGGTGGAGGGTAGCATCCAAAATCCTTAGATGAACACCTCATCTTTCTGTTCTCACTGAACACCACCTAGTCCTTGTCCTCCATGGACATAATCTCTACATCGGTCTTCTGCATAAGAGACGATATATGTGGGTGAATTCCCCTGTAGGGGTGAGTAATGAAATACATAGATGGGTACATTGAAACCAAAAAGATAAATCACAAGTGAAAAACCAAGAAGAAATCCATAGTTAACTCTCCTAATGTATATGTCCATAAATATACCATGAAAATCTTGATATATTCATCTCATCCAATAATAATAATGTGGTCCCAACCTCATAGCCAGCACTAGGATTCTCACAGAAGGATCGAGTCTTAACACACACACAGACTCACCATGAGATCACATTCCATGAGCTCAACCATCTTTGATGGAACACTTCTGAGTGATAAACTCCATATTGATCATACATCAATTTACAACTCTAGTGACCTACACTAAATGTCTAGTCATCAAAGTCTTTCACCTGACGTAAGACAATGGAATCCCAAGTGAATAGGCCCGCACCTCGAAACTGCACAGTGTTGTGGGAGCACTTCTTCAGACACTATATTGATACCGTAGTCACTCATGTATGGAGTGGCCCATGCCTTAGTCCATAGTCGGAGAACTGGATATTATATAAGTAATATTAACACTAGGTGGATGGGGAGAAACTCTATTGTTGTTTCTTATAGTTGTGGGATCTCTAACTCATATGGAGGACCCGCTCCCCATTGATAATCAGATATGGGGGAGTACTACTCCTTATGTGTGGAACCACACCATGGTTAAAATAGGGGAGAACTACTCATGAATTATTTTCACCCACTTATTATAGGGGAATACAAATTCGTATATCGAGGACTCGCCCCCTACCTTGTAGGGGAGTACTACTCAGTAACTAGAGGACATGCACCCTTGCACTAGTGGAGTACCAACTTTGTCAATTATTAGCTATGGGGGAACCACATCCTTGTATTATTGGAGTGTATTTACCCCAGCTAGAGGACCCACTCTATTCCATTGTATGGGAGTACCGACTCTTTCGGAACAAATCATAAGGATGAACCCCACCTAGGAACGTCAGCAGTGTAATGAATCCAATGTTAGTGAACCTACTCCCTGGTCCCACAGGGGAGTATCTACTCTCCATCAAGAACATCTCCGATATACCATGCCCTAGTCCTTCAGGGTAGTAACACAGCTGGAGGAAACTACATGGAGAAAATAAAACTACACCCATGATAGGGGGAGTCCTATATCTACCTATGTAGTGGGATTAAGAGTACATTGTCCATCATTCACTAATGGATTAACCATCCCACTACCTATTCAATATAACTACCACGACTCCTCTCAATGTATTCTTGTATCCATTGGGACTACTCACCAATACATATGTGATCCTCTAACATCAAAAATACCCACATTGATGATTTAAAATTTATTATCTCATCATAAAGGTCGCAATTCCCTAAATGGATTATTGAATGGTTGCTTTGATTGAATGTTAATGGTGTTTTAGTGAAAGGTGGATGGTTTGGTCTCTATCTGACACTACACATTGGGCCCTACCCAAACCAGCTAGGCCTTGCCTAGTCCACTGGGCCATGTGTCCAGCCCTCCAACACCAACCCAACCAGCTATGGTGGGATTGTTTCTCCTTCCTGAACATGGAATAGCAACATCTGTCTAGCACCATGTGGTGAGAGCTAGCGCTGCATACCTAGTCAACTGGTCCGCTCACATAGACAGGGTTTTCTGTAGCGACCCATGGCATTCCATACGTACAGGTTACGCCATAGTAGGATCCGTGACTCCTTCACTCAAGAAACCATGTATCATGGCTACCACCACCTCCACCGCCATTACAAGCCTCGAAAGTGCACTGCATCGCTATCTAGAATGCAGCTGCCACCATCGCGTTCAGCTGCATGAAAAACCTTATATGGAAAACTAGACGCGCTTTTCGGGACCTTTTATCAATCCAAATGGTCTTCCAAATCCCTTGTTCCACGTTATTCATCGTTAGTGTTTTAAATATCCATTTTGAAATCATTCCAGTGAAAATCCATTTGCGTGAGGCATCTCTTGTACCACCTCAATCTGATTACCTTAATTGTCACCGCACCTCTACCATGTCATCCCTATTCCAGATTCATGCTTTAGGATCATTGTGCAAGGAATTTTTGTTCAATGATGACCATTCTTCAACATACGAACTATGTTAAAAATTCATGTTACATGGGAGAGGAAAACCAATAAAAATATAGAGGGGAAAACCCCCTCCATTATTAATCAAGGAATCAATCCACTAATATTAGAAGGATTTATCAGATGAAATAAATAAAAGTTCATTTCCCTAAACCATCTCGTAGTGAAGAACCTCCCTCAATAACATTCAACTCGTGGGTCAACATGTTTGTAGGTTGATCCTCATTCTTCTTTTAATACCAAAAATAAAGAAAGAACAGAATCAAATAAAAACCCTTACCTTGATAAGCATCGATGAGAGTGATGGCTCGTTGTTGAAAGTGATCTATCCATAGCATTTCACAATCCATTTGAAGTTGTTGGTGTTCATTGTTCATTGGTCCCGGATACATTCTCTATAATGTTTTCTCTGCTTTTACAATTTACCAGATTTTTTCATTGGAGATAATTATCTTGTTGTTTGTCTAAAGAATTACAAGACCAAATTTGTTCCTCCAACACCACCATATAATTAAAATAGAAAATGCATGACAACATTTTTGATACTCTTAGTAATCACAAAATTACACTATTTGTTTTCTGAACAAATTTTTGTTGTCATGAATTACTTATAGAATTTTTACATTGTTTCATTTATAGAAGGAAACAATCGGATAATCGATGTGTTGCAGCGAAACAAAATTTTTTAATAAAATAATATTTTTATGTTTTTTTAACATGTCAGAATGTTAATATTTTCACTCAACCTACATCGGTCATGGTTATGTCCATTCATAGGTAATGTCTTCATTTTGGGTGTAAGGGTACCCTCAAATATTCAATCTGCGCACCTGTTTGGATTTTTGCAAAACCGTACACGCGCGCAATTTTAATGTTCTTAAAAAAACATTAAAATCAATCATTCACCCACAACTGATGCGGTCAAGGATAATCTCCATCAAAGTGAAATAATTCCTCAAAAGATCAATGGTACTCTCGGATTTCTAATCCAAGTTAACATTATGGAGTTATAAGTATTTGAAACTAAAAATTGGTAATTAATTTTAATATTTACCGCCAAAAACTAACATCCATAGTTGGCCCTCTCTAGCCAACGTTAGGGGATTTCATGGTGAATATAAATTCTGTGAGTTGAAATGGTGTTCTCTTATTTTTTATTTGGACAGAAGATTAGAAGATAGAAGAACCGTTAGGAACGGTTATTTAATATTCATTATAAAATAGAAAAACTTTTTTGGCCACTCTAGGCCTCAGAATTATGTGACGTGTTATAGTCTGGTCTTGAAATAATCCCATACAATTTATTTAGAAATAATTTTGTGGAATTACAGGCCACTAAATTATACTCACCTAAAGAATTTTCATCCCTGAAAATAATATTCCTACAATCAAGGGAAGAAAACTAAGCTCATCAAGTGTTCATATGCTGCTTACAAGAACGGACCTTGAGTAACCACTGTGATCGATCAATCTCATGTCCAGCTTCTGGTAGGTCATCATCATGCAATAAGGGGATCATTTCCCCTGATCAGTGAAAAGTGGGAATGAAAAAAGCACTATGATCCATCTGTATTCAGGGGGTCTAGTTTCTAAACTCCACGCTAACCTCACACAGATACAAATAGAAACCTATAATTCACATCCACCCATGATTAAAATATTAAAAAACTCCCACTCGCATTACATGTTTAAGGAATATTCTAAAGATGCAAGGGAAATTTCATGTAAAATATTGTTTCCCAATATCAAAGGATGTGTCTTACTAGTTCCTATTTCTAAACTCGACAATAGCCACACCTCCTGAAAAAAAATGGAAGAATTACACACTCACTAGTTTCATACCAACTGAGTATGGATAGTATGAAACCATTCCATACTACGGAAACATCATGGGGTCTAACTATACCACAATAGAATGATCCCATGAACAACTCTATTAGAGAGTTTTCATCGTGTTGCTTACGCATCCCTTTCACCATATCTAAAAACCTTATTCCCCATCATGGAAACACTCTATACATTTCCTTATATAATCATTCTGGGTACAAATGGTAGTAGTCTATTACAATAATAACATCATATGTCTTCTATGCCAGAACTATCAGATCCCAACAACAAATCTTTCCTCCATACATTAGGTCACATTATTAGTGCCAGTGTGTGATCTATGGGTATCCTCCATCATGAGTCTTTGAGGCTTAGGGTAAATTCCACGGTTCCCACAAAACCATTATTTATGAAACAACATTCCTAAAAAAGTATAATAACAAGATCAAGTGTCTAATAAAATGGCATAAAAAAGAAAAGACACGGATCAGTACTCAAATGACATCATGAGATTATTGGTCATAATCCCGGAAAAATTGAAACTATTGTCTTCCATATCCCCCAGTTCGTTGAGCCTGGTGCGGACCACCAGGGGGTGGTGGTAGAAATTATGAAAACTACCTACCCCCACTTATTTCTCATCCATCACCTCTACCACATCATCCTTCTTGTGGAACTCCTTTCTATACCCCAAGCCATTGAAATCTTAACATTTCTCTCTTCTGGATAATATTTTCATTGGAACATCTCTAGAACCACATACCCATGTGTCTGTGTTCAAACATTTGTATGCATAGTAGACCGTGATCATGTCTCCTGTAATCTATTAGCATCAATAGATGACTCTACCTCATGACCAATACTGTAGGTGACATCCATCTTCTCATCCTCTAGAAAAAATTCAACCACTATGGCTCGGTCTGTCACCCCATCATATGAACGAATTCATTGGGGTATCATGGACTCTCTGATCTCCTAGAATAGTCATTTCTCAAAGGTCTGTCCCAAATTTAGGGGTCCCAAACCATATACATAGTGTGGTGAGAAAGATATGTGAATTATTCATTGTACTCTATTACCATCATGCATCCCAACCGTAGGTGCAACATATCTTGTATACATAGGAAGCATAATGTCTCCATTAAGAACTCCACCCTAAAGAGGAGCTCAATGTCTATCATGGAGAGGGTCCTGTCATCATGAGTCTAGATCTTCAAGATTTACCATCTCCTTGTTGATCACGATAGAAGGCTCATGGCTATGATCTCCATCTGTTCCAGAGGTATCCTCCCGAGGTAGAGGATTCCGGTAACCATCTCAAGAGAATCCTTATCATCTTGATAATGTATCTCACATCGAAACCTAGGATTTCAATCTATCTAAGACTCATGTAGTGCACTAAAACTGAACGCATCATATACTAGTAGTGATGGTAGAAACTACTGATTGATGGGTGGTGGAATCACTGGTGCACCACCCAGAGTTAACACCATATAATCAGTTCCCTTCACTAAAGCCTCCACACTAGGTAGATCATCATTAAGATCAGGGCATAGAATCATATCAGGATTTTTTTCATGGTGTCATCCTAAAATTAATCCAGATGAATGAGAGTTAAAATAGTAAATATGGTGAGCTGAAACCATAATGACATGGAAGGCAAAAAATATCACAATATGATGCATGAACCATTTATTCTTGGTAAAGAGTATCCTGATGCACTGATTCAATAAAAATGTTACTAGATTCCTAGTTAATGGAAATGTCAGCCGCCGCACCACCATTAGAAACTCTCACATGACTATATAACTTGAATCCTCCTAACAATATCTTTGTACCAGTCAACCACAAACTCACAACTATCGGTACCAAGGTGTATCTAAACCTTCCCATTAATACCAATTCTTAGGACCATCACCCAGGGCCCATGATCTGACTAACACAAGGCCGCCTCCCAAAGGTAGGGGTTGGAGAGTAGCAGTGAAGTCATTATACTACAATTTTGAGTCATTTTACATGTACCTATAGACACAAAAACTTAAAAAACCCAATCCCACATGATGAAGATATTGCACTAAGTAAACAAAAAATGAAATCTCTATGTGTACCACAACCATTGTAAAATAGAAACTAAAATACTTAGTGTAAAAACATGCCCGTATACATGCTTGAAACAATAAATACAAAACACATGTAATAACCCATGTACTTGAATATCATCTTTCGAGAACCCTACTTAAATCTTAGGTGGATGGTATCTTCCTAAAGCCGTAGGAGCACACCTCGCCTATCTACTATCACTAAACACCACATATACATGGTCCTCAATGGAATCTATCAATATGTTTTTCCATCTTCACTGGACAACACATGTGTGTGAAAATCCAAGGTAGTGGTGAGTAAAGAAATAATCAAGAGGGGAACCCCAAAACCAGAAAGATAAATCACAAGAGATAAACCACAATGAAATCAACAATCATCTGTACGCTGATATATGACCTTACATATACCATTAACATCTTGAAATAATCATCTTATCCATTAGGAAACATGAGGTCCTTTCCTTATATCCAATATTTGGATTCTCACAAAAGGCTCAAGTCATAATGCACAAACCCGGAGATCACACTCCACAAGCTCATCCATCTTTGATGACACCCATTCAAGAGATAAAATCCATCAGGAGCCTTCTACTATATCCAAATCTGGTTCTTGACACAATAGTTTTAGTCATCATAGTTTTCCATAGAACATAAGACTAAGGAAACCCATGTGAATTGGACCACCCCTCAACACTATGTATTTTTTAGGGAGCACTAATGAAAACTATCATGTGATTCCCATTAGCTATTGTAAGGTGTGTCCCATGACATAGTCAATCAAGGAAGCAGTAGATCATATCTAGGTATTGTTCACAACAGGTGGAGGGTTCCAATCCTTTTAGTTATTTCTTACATTTGAGGGAGCTACAACTCTTATAGAGAACCTGATCCCCATTACTACTGAGATACTGGGGAGTACTACTTCATAAGCCTGGATGTGCACCCTGTTTCAAATTGGATAGTACTACTCATGAAGGACCCACACACTGTTACGACAGAGGAGTACTAATTCTAATATAATGGTCATGCACACTACCTTATTGGGGAGAACTAATCAATGACTAGGGGACCCCCACCCTAGTACAAGAGTATAACCGACTCTGTCTGATTATTCACTATAAGGGACCCTTACCATAGTATGTTAGAGGAGTAATGACTCCATGCTAGATGACTTGCTCCCTAGAATGATAGGGGAGTACCTAATCTAATAGAACAAAGTGTAAGGAGGACAGAAACCATAGAACGGTAGGGTAGTAATGACTCCAATGTTAGGAAACACGATCTATGGTCCCAAAAGGGATTATCTACTCTACATTCAAGAACAACACTGAGAACCTGCACCTTAGTCATTCAGAAGAGTTAAAATGATGGAGTAAACTACTTGAAGGATAAAAACCCACACTCATTAGGGGGAGTCCCTTCTAAACCTAAAATGAGGTATAATGTGAATTGGTTCCCTGATTCGTCATGGGAGTAACTATCATAAAATATATTCAAGAAAACTACCCCGACTCGTCTCAATGTCTACATTTATCTAGAGAGACAATGTTATAATTCAATGGGTCATCATCCATGTTCATACAAAATTTAGATATATTATCTCAAATGTAATGTCTCATCACAAGGATCACAATGTTGTAGATGGATCGTCAAATGGATACTCCATTTTAATGTTACAAGCATTTCAGCGAAACAAGGGATTGTTGGATCCGGGTCCAGCCCAACCTTGTCTTACCGACCTGAACCATCACCATGTCTTTCCCGTACTGGGTTTGACTCAAACAATGGGCTAGAGCCTAGCCCACTACGAAATGGGAACCACCCTATCATGGCCAGTCCCACAAGCACAAGCTGATATGTGGCCCTTCCATGTATGTCTCGCACAACGTGGCACCAGCAGGCGTCACCTACATAGTCAACCAGTTTGCTCACACAAAACTGGATTTTTGGTGTCACCGATTGATTCCCACTAGTCCAGGTCGTTTTGCGGCCAGATTCACAACTCTTACATGTATACAACTATTTATCATGGCTACCACCGCCACCACAATTACAGCACGCCACCCCACCATCCAGCACATGGTCGTTGCCTCAGAATTTCATCGACGACACCACCACCACCGATGATGGCACACCCGAAGAACCATCCACGAACCACCAAACTCACTATGGTGGTCTATGTGTTGGTCCAGAGAGTGTTCGGGAGACCTTGGGCCTCGTTCATCATCTCTGTGTGTTTAAATATCCATTGCATCATCTTTCTAGTGTGAATCCATTCACATGTGACATCTCCTGCATTAACATGATCTGATCACCACCGTCCTTGATGAACATGTGTCGTGCCATCCCAATTCTGGATCCATATTGTCTGGTCGTTTCAACAATAATGGTTTCACAATGAACAATCGTCAACCCTTGAATAATGCGATGAATGTATTACAATGTGGGTAGGAAAATCATATGATAAAATTGAGGAACAAACTGTTGTCATCGATCATCATGGTGTAAATCCACTCTATTTTGATGTATTTAGTAGATTAATTATACAATAGATCATTTTAACAAACCATCCCACATTCTAGAACCTATTGAATTAACTATCGAACCATAGGTCCAACTATTTTTAGGTAGATTCAATGTTGACATTTAAAAATATTAATGGAGAAAGAACAGAATCTTATTACAAACCATACCTAGAGAAGCTTTTATCACAGCGAAGTCTCACGTTGATGGTGATCTATCTGTGAGGATTCAAAATCTATTCGAATCTGATGGAATTATTCCTTCACCGGTCCCAGATCCCTTATCCATGGTGTCATTTCATCATTTATGATTCTTCGAAATTACTCGTTGGAGTGAATTCACTCATCGTTAATCGTAATAATTACAAATCTAAATCTGTTTCTACAACACCATCAACTCATTAAAAGAGAAACATGTCGCAGCATTACTATTATGTTTGTCATAATCTTGTTATTCTATTTCATTTATGAAATATCAATTCTATTATTCATTAGTTAAATATTCATTACAATATTTCATTTATGCGATGAAATAGTCAGCTAATTAATGTGTTGCAGTGAAACAAATTTTTTGAATAAAAAATGGTAAGTATGTATTATTTTTCTCTTAAAACATATAAAAATTACCATCATCCCTCAACCCAAACCTATCAAGGATAGGTCCTTTTATAGGTAATTTTTTTGTTCTAGATGCAATGGTGCCCTTAGATTTTCAATCCGGAACCCCATTTAGATGTTTCCAAAACCATGCACATGCACCATTTGAATTCTCATAAATAAGTTTAAAATATATCTTTCACCCTCAACTATATCTAATCATGGTTAGTATATCCATATGGGAAACATGCCTTCAAAAGAGAAATATTACTCTTCGATTTCAAATATGAATTACCGTTTAGGATTAATAAGTATTTGAAAATAAAATAACTTGTAAATTAATTATTTTATTTACATCAAAAAACAAACATCCAATGTAGGCCCACACCGGCCAACATTATGCCCCTTCTAGAAGAATGCTGAGGCTTTGAGTTCAATTATGACTTAAAATTTTTTATTTGGTAACTAGATCAAAAGAAAAACAAACCCATATGGATGATTATTTAATAAACCTAAAAAATATTGAAAAATAATTTCAGCCACTCCAGACCTCGGAATTATGTGCCATCTCAGCGCCTAGTATCAAAATATCTGCATTTAATTTTTTTAAAATATTCAATGGAATTCTAAGCCATAACAATGAATGTGAAACATTAATTAAAAATAAAATATATTAGGTATATTTGTATATAATTTAATCTAAAAAATTTACTAATGAGGAATTAAATACATTATTCATTGATATTATTGGTCATACACTCTCATAAACAAAACTTCAATTTTCTTATTATATTAAATGATGGAAATGTATATGCTATATATGATTTTTATAAACCTATTTTAATATTTATGTCATATATATCATATATATTTATTAAAATTATCTGTTTGAAATTCAATGTAAGCCATAAATGAATCACATCACTGCATGAGGAGGTAGGCTGTCTTACACATGATCAACATTATTGTATCAACAAAAAATGAAAATAATTATGTTATGTGAGATATAATAATTATAAAATATAAATTATATGACAAATATTCTTTATATAATTTATTAATAGTATTTCCAAAATTATTCTAGACCTTGAGATGTGGTAATCGAAGAATGAAGGACATCGGTTTGGGAGGAAGTAGTCCATTGCACACATGAATTGTGATAACATATCAAATTTCTGGGAAATTTGTTGGTTGTAGGTAATATCCTAAACATAATAGAATATCAGTATATTTAAAATACTAGGGTTATTATATAATCATTGTATATTATAAATTGATTGAGGTAGAGTAGGAAAAATAGATGCTACTTTTAGAAGATAATTACCTCTTCATTGGGTATCCCCATGAGATTTTTAGTATGACTTGAAATGGATTTAATTATTAAAATGAGTGAAAGTTTCTCCTCCCATCTATAAATATTTTAAAATTGCAATATGGATGATATATTAATCTCTGAAGATAAAATGAAATAATTCTAGTTCAAAATTAATAATTACTCATTGTTTTTAACAAAATGTAATGTGATATTAATGAAGTCATCACATTGTCTAGAATTTGGAATGAACCTTTATCATCCTTTAGTTATGGAATTAAGCCCCACTGATTTTTTGGATGTATCAGGTTGTCACCTAGTTTGTCGGTTTTCAATTTTTCACAATATTAATAAAATTACTTAAACATTCCAAAAAAAATATGATTGACATTTTTGAAATACAATTAATCCTTAAATGAACTTTTTAATAATGTTTGTGATATAATAAATTTATTTATAAATTCTTCTAATATTATTTGAATATTATTAGGATGTCATTAATGATCTTATTAACCCTATATGTTATCAAGGAAATTAAAATTATTTTTTATAAAATGCAATGAAATTATTCCTAAAATAATTCTTCCATAAAAACGTGAACGTTCTATAAAAATATTCCAAAACATCCTTTGATGATTAATGTATCATATTACCAAAATTAAATATGTAGAAATAATTTTAAAATTTAAATATTGAACGATATAAAATAAACAGTACATATGTTTTAATTTCACTTTGTCCCCTCCCCAATCTATGGTTTATTATAGGTCATTCATTGTCATTATATATTCAAATAGCTTGTAATTTTTTGTTAATATAATGTTAATTTTTATAGAAGAAAACATAGGGGTGTCAAAACAGGTGTGCAGTAAGTCCCACTTTCAACAAGTTATTCCCAATCTAATATAGCTCAATATGGTGTTTTCTTGGTTGTTACCACTTGGAACATATATTCTAGAGACAAAACCACATATATTTTCTAGAGAGAGATCTATTTTCAATTAATACCCACATAGTAACTTCCCTTCCAGTGTTTTTGATATTATTATATACTTTAATGTAATTTCTATCATAGGGTTGTGTTCTCTAATCAATGTTTTCCTAAATATAGTTTCTTATGTACCCACTAAATATTATCAGATACCAAATATAGAATACCTGAGTCCATTAGCCTTATATGAAATTCCTACGACCATTAAATTGGTATAACATACATGAAATGACATATCAATTTATATTATTGTTTTTATGTATTGGAAAACTAAATACAAACATGATTCACATATTACATATGAATAAAAAAAATTCATAATAAATTTTTTATTTTACTTTTCATGAAAATCATTTTTCCATCTATAATATCCCTTTAAATGAGTAATAGTAAACCACATGAAATCATTGGTAATGGAATCAAAATAAGGGTGATCTTAAATGCTCAGTGAGGTTTATATCTAGTAGATGTTATAATGAATCAATGAGCATAATCATTGTGGAAGGGTATATAACTAAACAGAACTGCCATGTAATCAATAAACTAAGATAGAAGAGTATAAAAAATATGACAGAGTAAATAAATAAAAATAGCTTCCATTTAATCAATTACATCACCATTATGATATGATAAAGAAGAGTCAGTTTAGAATGATAAATTACTCAAAAAAATTCAATTTATTCAATAAATTCCGATTTGAATTCAGATATTAATTCTATCATAGTAAAAATATCACGGATATTGATAATTTAATATTGAATATAGCTAATTTATAATTAATGGGCTTCATTTTAAACATTTATGTAACACCCCGACCCCAGTAACCCATAGTCGGTTCATTATTACACAGTACTGGCATCATCACACGGGATCAAATCCTGAAAGAATGATTAGTTAAGTATTATTGGAAAAATGATTCATACAAAAGATCATCTTTACAACATAAAAAGAAATAAAACAATAATTTATTCTTTTAGAAACATCCAACCCTCCTAGATTATTCCTTTATGTCACTCATAACTAACTTCTTCATATACTGGGAAAATAAAACATAAGAAAGGGGTGAGCTCAAATGATCAGCAAGGGTATGTAATACAGTGAAGGATAACATAAACATTAGGCATGGTGAATAATTGAATTCACAAGCCTTTACAAATGATAAACATTTTCACTTTATGGATAGAATATGATATGAGTAAATAATTCCATAATAAAACATAATCATATGTATTCTACTTGTCGAATAAGCACATGAACATTCAATAATATTTTCATAACGAGGAAATGTTTAACGCTGGGAACTCTAAAATTTTTTGTCAAGAACTCGTCTAATTACACATCTAATTGTCTCATGAGACCAACTGATTCATCGAGGAGTGATAGAGGTATCCACCCATCACTTACTGTGTCCTATAAATTCCTCATATGAAAAGGTTAAAATATAACATAAACATTTTTATTAAAATTATAATACAAAAATTTAGTATTTTAACCATAAACCATGAATAGTATAGAATTAACTCATCCACAGTAAAACATATCACAAAACCTTAAATATAAAATGGATGGTATGTATCATAAAGAATCAACTTCGAACAAGTATAAAATCCATCAATTGATGTTGATACCTATGAAATCAAAAAATTTTGAGAGCAATATCTCATTAACTTCTTGGAATCATTTAAAAGTATCATCATTCTAAAATAATACATTTATATCAAAAATATTATTAAAAAATTGTATGAGAAGCTTCAATGATGTTATAATGGCGGAGAATAACCACACCCACCGTATAAGTTAAAAAAAATTCTTACGATAATTTTTTCGAAAAGGTCATAACATACCTTATTTTAAAAACGACATATACATTCATTTGAAAACATATTTGGTAAAATAAGGGTATAAATTAATTGTCGAATATTAAATTATTTATGGTTCAATTAATATTTCTGGGAGTGACGAGTCCTGTTAATCACTCAATTATTATCATGTAATAGATTTTTAATATATTACATGTAAATTATAATATTATTTATTACTAAAATAAATAGTTATATTATGTCGTTAATAGTGAGTTGTTTATTTGGGGGCCGGTTTGGAATTTCTTGGAAATTAATTAACCGCTATAAATAATAGAGTTGCAGAGATTTCTAATAACTAATCATGGATCATCAATCTCCTATCATCTCTCCCATAATCTATAGAGGGATGATCTTGATCCAAGGATCATGGATCAAGAATTCTCTTATGCGTTTCTAGTGAAGCATTGTGGGGATCGTTGGAGCGTCAAAGGAGTCATCACAATTCTACGCTATCATCTGGATTATGATGAACGAAGATCCCATGGATGCCGTGAAGCATGTGTGGAAAATCTAGAGGAATTAGACTTTGGATTCATCAAGCAATGATCACTAACGATGAGAAGACATTGTGTGAGGATTTAGAAGTAAACTAGGTTTTTAACTGTTTATTTCGTGCTTAAAATCCTTCATGTGGGATCTTCAACATTGATCGGGATGCCCTTCATAGACATCGTCAAGTTTATGTAGATCATCAGTGAAAAATATTAAACAAATCTCCTATTTGGGGATTCCAATGCACACCTAGTTCCAACAAATAGATGATCATTTTTATTTATTTTAACATCAAGAAACATGAATTGTATATTCATTACAAGTAAAGAAACCATGAATCATATGTCATTAGTAGTTGATTAATTTTTTAACATGTTTGAATATACATTAGATAAATACTCAATGAAATGTGGTTACAATGAATCAAAAAATAGATTAATTACAAATAAAAGTCATTAAAATGTATGTATAATAGTTCTGGTCTATAAAATGACCATATATTACGAGTTCACCACAAGTCACCCTGAAGGGATGTCTATTCCTATTTGTTAATAATTATTCAACAATCATTGTCCAATTATTTAAGGATAATCTAATATCATTTTTTAGTATTTCACCATTTTTCATTTACTTTTATTTTTAGGTACTATATATGAAATCTTATTTTATGTCTTTTTCTTCAGCTTATTCATTCTTCTAATATACTCATTATTATAGACTAAATATTTTCATTTTTCTTAAACATATATATTTAAATCTTCTATTTCCAGCACTTATTCATCAATAAAAACATTCAATTTATTTTAACCCAATAATTTACGCTCTACTTCGACATCCGATTCACAAAAAATTGGTGGATTCATGCCTAATTCAAATTAATCCAATGTTTTTTATTTCATAATGTTTATTATTTTTAAATGTCTTCTTTTTTTCTTTTCTTTTAGTTATGAATTTATTTCCTTTTTATGTGTTTTATTCCACTTATTTTGAGTAAACTATTTATTTTCATATTTATACATCCAGTTCTATTTCAATATTCTATCCAGGACCATTTATAATTTTTTATACCTTAAATAATAATATTTTTAATATGATTAAACATGAATTTTTGTAATAATGTATGTTTTTTAACCTGAAACTACCCTCTCCTATTACTTCTGTTTGAAAAACATGTCAATATTTCCTACAAACACCCGAATTTTTCAATATTAATTTTTTATATTGAAGTATTACAAGTCTGCTTAAAATTGACGGCGCGTGATTCCGAGGCCCGGTGTGGCCAATATGAATTTTTGAACTTTTTTGGGGTATGTTCCGTAAACGTTTGAGCTGGTTTTTGTAACGTTTGAACTGATTCTCAAAATTGAAATTCATGTACATTATTGAACACACAGTGCTGATATTATTTTAAAGAGACCTTCATCTCGACCACAGTAGGTCGATGGTGGAAATTAGTTTTTTGGACTTTTGTGGTAGAAAATAAAATAAATATACATTATTTTATTTTTTAAATTGAAACCTCCCATTAGAAACATAAATGTGGGGACCACCCAAGCCTCTCTTTTAATAGAAGGTGAATCTTATTTTTTCCACCAAATTAAATGTGGAAACATAATTTCATTAATCTCCCAACACTAAATAAATTAATAAACAAAATTTAATATGTTGGTTCCTCAATTCCGGGTTGGGAAATTTTTGTCCTGGAAAGAGCTTAGCAAAGGAGAGCCTTTGGAGAAATAACTTCTTCAATGATGATCACCCTCTCCAACAAATATTATCCTCTGGAAATGAAGAACGAGGATGATTCACCCACCTAGGTAGGGTCTTACGGGAGAAACAAACACCAATGTCACCATCAACATCTCTTTCCTCAAGAAACCTCAATCGGACAATCGAGGTAGGGGTTTTAATTTGAAGTATTATTGAATTTATTAGTAAATTATTCAGATTATGAATTCACCGTTATGATGTCAAAACTAACATGGCCATCATTTCACACAAATTCCTTACCTATTTTCATTTGATCTTTGCCCATTATTCATGCATTCTTCAAGGCTGAATAACTAACAGCATTGAAAACACAATGTTTTGTTGAGCGTGATATATGGATGCGGTACCCTCGACCCAAGGATCAATAATATGAGGACATTATATTTTTCAGTGTTAGAATGAAGATGCGGTAAACTGTGGAAGTGGAGGGAAGCCGACACACTTGCTGACTTCGTGGAGGTAAGGAGGCCCGCATCTGCACCACTGAATGAGTAGGAGGTCGAGGCCCATCGGCCTCGGTGGAGCAGGTTTGTGGTTAGCACCTGGTAGGCTGCGTGGAAAGGTGTTGAAGTGCGTCTGCGCCACCATAGAAGGAGACCACCACCGTTTATCCACGATGAAGGGTGAAGGGAGGTCGACACCCGACCGAGAGTGGAGTAAAGCGGCACCATCATGGCTTTAGGAGGAGGACCGGATGGCGAACCGGCCGACTGTGGCGCACCGAGCAGGACCCGCACCAGCTTGTCCTGCATCAAAAGACCGAAAAATCCATTTTCTATTTGGGTAACCTGGGAGGTGCCTCCCTCCTAGGCATCAACTAGGACAGACCATGTCACGGCGGTCCATCCGACTGTGGGCCACACCACATTCCACACTAGTGGGTCGCATCAATAGGTCGCGCCAGTCGGCCATCCCCTTCGCGGGTCAGGCCAGACCCTGGCTCAGTAGGCTAGAACTCCCATGGAAAAGGTCATTCAGGTCAGACCCGGACTAGGTCGAGTCGTCCCAGATCGGGTCGGGTTGACCTAGGCCGAGTCTGTCCGACCGGGTCAGACCGGGCCTAGTTTCACCTTTTTGGCCATATCTAGAGATCCAGTCGTCTGTTCGACAAACCGTATACCGTTCCATAATCCATTGATCAAGAAGGTCCTTTTTTTACACTACACAAGAGTTTGGATAAATTCAATGTATTTTTGGGTTGGATCCAACTCGAATCCAACAGGGGCCTCAGAATAGAAATGGTAATAACATATATACCGGGTGTCAGATTGACCCACCATCAGTTGCGTTGGGTTTCTATTGATGAGAATGGCCTTTGGGATACATATTTGTGAGACTTCATGGATGTTTCAGTATCAAACGATGGATTGAGTAGTATAACCTCCCGAAATTATCAATTCTTACTAGAAGAACCCTGTGGCCAGTTGTACATAAACAGTCACTAAATATTGTGAGGTTCATCTTCAAATACTTTGTGGGTCATCTTTATATCATTTTTGGGTCATCTTCAGGTCATATTTGCATCATCTTCAGATCTAGTGTGGGTCAGCACTCAACGATATTGTGTGTGTCTGTGCATACTGATCCTGTTTGGGCAGCACTCAACCATCCTATGTGGGTCAGCGTATACCGATCCGGTGTGGGTCCGATCCAATATGGGTCAGTGGGGTTTAGTTACCTATAAATAATATGTGGGTCAATGGGGTTAGTTATCTATTGATCTAATGTGGGTTAGAAGCAGTGCTACTTAACATAATAAGATGATTTAGCCTTACGAATAATCATATATAGTATTGTACTTATGTTATACCTAGTGTGATTTAAGTCTTTATCTTTGTGGTATCATACATTTGTGGTGCTTCCTTCATGGTATTCATTACTTCATGAAACATTTTAGCTTCTATATAATGATTTGGGCCTTGTGTTTCTTCATGTATGAGATGGGTATACTTGATAAATTGGGTATATGAATGGCCATATAAGTATGTAGGGTTGATTGTTGTTTCCATACTTTGTGGTTTATCATTTTCAGATTTTGAGAGACCTACGGGGGGTCTCTTAGACCCTACTGTGTATCGTTTTACTCAACCATGCAACGGTTTTTCCTGCACCTTACTATGTCATGTCCAGATGATAGACATCACTGACTGAGGTCGAGGGTAACGAGATTGGAAACTGGTCAAAGCTGGACATTAGAAAAGACGAACCATAGAGATGAATTTTTGAGAGATGTTCCTACACTTTAGGTAGGATCCATGGATGGTGTTCAAATAAGTTTTTTTTAGGTATACTGGTACATTCATGTTGGGCTTGTATTCTAACACCTTTATAAACTCTACACACTCTTTTTACTATACAATTTACTTTTTTCTCATATCTTGATGTGTTCTTGGTTGTGGGAGTATACAAGTAATAAAGGAAATTCCTTCTTGATTTTAGGGATATGACATTCCGATGCTAGTTAGCAGCCCCTGGACTATGTAAGGCCGTCTTGGGTTAGTCATGACATAGGCACCGGGGACGGGTCATGACAATTTGGTATCGTAGGAGTCGGTTATACCAATGAACCTATACTCTTTTCTAATAATCAGTAATAGTGTTAAGTGTTATGAATGTGGTTATCAGTTTAGGGAATCTAGTATTGGTGTGGCGGCCGACATCTCCATACAATAGGACCCTGAATATTTTTTTGACTTAGTTTAAGCAAACACTTATTGTGTGTGGGTTTTGAAATGTTTTCTTTATGATCACTATGAGTCAGCTGACTAGGTATATATTTTTTATAGTGGCACACCTGTTTAATTTCTGGATGCCTCCATGAAGACAACTAGCCAGGGTTCCAATTATACTACGTGATGATAGTACAACGAGTGATGAAACTTCAGTGCAGGGCCCCCTATGGCAGTAGTACCATCGGGTGGTGTACCCGCAGCACCACGACCCGTTGGCAAGTCGATGCCACCTTCCCCAGCATTAGTGGGTGAATGTATCTTGAGCGCGCTTCATGACCTCCAGTGCCAAATTCCACCATGGTTCCGGGGAGAGACAGACCCATAGGTGGTTGACGCTTTGTTGGAGGTCGTGGTTATAATATTCCGACCTATAGGGACTACAACTGATCTCATGGTGATCTTTGTCTCTAGTCTTCTTCAGGAAGCATTCGGCATATGGTAGAGCATGATGATTCATGTTCATGGTGAGGTGACTCTCATCTAGGGGGACTTCAAGAGCCATTTCAGGGAAGAGTTTGTCCCATCGACTCTATGCTCAATCGTATAGATGATTTTCTCCACTTCTAGTAGGGTAACATGATAGTGGCTAAGTATTCAGTGAATTTCACCAACCTATCGCGCTCCTCCACTGAAGTGGTGAGGGAACCTTTCATCATAGAATGAACATTTGATCTTGGGATCAAATGGGAGATAAGTGCTTCTTTTATTTATCTCATAATCCTGATGCAGGCATGACTATTAGAGATAACACTCTTAGTATATAGCTTCTTTGCTGAGCAGTCACCAGCAACGAGACCCACCACCAGACGTTATGTAGTAGAGTCATCTGCTACTGGCAGCAGATAGATGACACATAAGTCTAATAGGAATAGACCTATAGGTGGATGGCCACAGGATACAGGGTTGGTGGTGCAGGCCTCTTGAGACAGTGTACGACATGAAAGGAACTCACAACATTACACGTGTGGTTGGTAGGGTCACATGGCTCACAACTGCTCGACCCACCATACAAATTACTAGCAGGGAGTCGAAGGACTACCTGGTCAGCAGTTATGATTCAATCGAGGAGGTCCACAGGAAGAAAGAGGACATGGCAGAGGAGTAGGTAGTGCAACAGGTGGTGCGCAGCGATTTGAGGTCCTACCGCCAGCACATCATGGTGGTCCACCCAGACCACAGGGAGCAGGTGAACAAGGACGAGCTCAGCTCCGTGTAGATAAGGACAATGACCACGATGCTCTTGAGATGATACTAGGTACAATCTGTGACTAATCCACATTAGATTTAGTAATTATAGACAAAAGGTGCTGGTCATTATTTTATTTCCCCAGCCCTCATTTGGTGCTCATAGATTCTGTTAGAGCCATTTTCTCAATCCTTACTGTTAGAGACTCCTACTGGATATGAATTCGATGATTACACACTAGTGACTCCTATGTGAGAATACTATAGGAGGCTATATCATCGACTAGGAGCTTCTATTAGCAGAGTTGAGGCGTTACGACATCATCTTGGGAATGGACTTGTTATCCAAAATTTAAATTCAGATCGACTCTATTAGGCGCATTGTGTATTCTGTCCGCACTGACGAGACTTGGTTTTCATTCACCAGCTAGAAGGGGACCATTGCAACATAGGATGGACTTACCCAGAGGAGGGTGAATCTGATTACACATTAGTTGGATAGCCTTACCCTCAGAGTGGATTGATGTTGAGTGTCTGATCATTCCTGTAGTGGTGGAGCAGTATGCTGTTGATTTCACTGATGAGGTTTTGAGTCTTAATCCTCGCAGAGAGGGGTACGTTTACATCGACGAGTACCTGTGACAACACTGATATCCACCATAAAATATTGAACAACTCCCACAGATCATCGAGAGATTTGAGTACAGCTGGAGGACTTGCAGAGAAAGGGGTTTATTGGGCCCAATATTTCTCCTTGGGTAGCCCTGATTTTGTTCTCCAAGAAGGTGGGTAGGAGTTCGAGACTCTGTGGGGGAAATCGATGCCTGAACCAAGTGACCATAAAGATCATGTACCCAATGTTGAAGAATGTTGACCTCTTCGGTCTTCTAAAGGGAGCACGATGTTTTTCTATGACAGACCTAAGATCAGGATATCACTAGCTTAAGGTACGAGATGAGGATGTGAAGAAGATGGCCTTCAAATGTCAGTATATCCATTATGAGTTCTTTTTTATGCCAATTGGTATGATCAATTCCCCAAAAGTGTTCATGGGACTCATGAATATAGTATTCTAGCCATACCTCGATAACTTTGTAGTAGTCTTCAATGATGACATCTTGATATACTCAGCGATGGAGGAGGAGCATGCCTATTATCTCGAAATAGTTCTAGACACACTCTGAGAGCACCAGCTTTATGGTAATTTATCGAAGTGGTTGTTCTAGATCTGAGAGGTTCACTTCATAGGACACATCATCTCATAGGCTGGAGTTGGGGTGGATCCAACAGTGATTGAGGCTGTGTTTTCTTGTGATCCACCCAAGAGTGTGATGGAGGTGTTGATATTCTTGGGATTGGCCAGTTACTACTGGAGGTTCGTGCCTGTATTTTCTAAAGTTTTTGAACCATTATCAGCTTTGAGAAAGAATGGGAACCCCTTTTTATGCTCGGAGAGATAGTAGAAGAGTTTCCAAGAGCTGAGGTAGAGACTTACAATTGCGCATATCATGAGGCTACCAAAGGAATGTGTTGGGTATGTAGCCTACTGTGACGTATCAAGGACCAGACACAGATGTGTCCTGATGGGGGAGCGAGCAATGATCATGTATAGTTCTCGATAGCTAAGACATCATTAGCATAACTAAAATACCCATGACCTGGAGTTATAAGAAGAGGGCATGGCCTTGATGACGTGGTTACATTACTTGATGGGTGAACGTTGTACAGTCAACTCTAATCATAAGAGTCTCAGGTATATCTTCTCTCAGAAGGACCTGAACCTAAGGTAGAAATGTTGGCCTGAGTTCCTCCATGACTATGACTTTGAGATTGTCTAAACTCTAGGGAACTGGAAAGTAATAGAAGATGCACATTACATGAGATCAGGTATACAGATGCTGAGTGAGGCGACAAAGTAGTTGGCTGCTTTGCATATATACTATGTGGGTCGAGATGGAGCAACTTATCTTCAGTCTCTGACAGTAACTCCCCCACTCCTTCTGCGAGTCATGGAGGCATATCTTGGGGAAACTGAGAGTGAGGATCGACGTGATCAGATATCCACATGACAGGAACCTAATGGATTTTATGAATGTGGTGATTACATCATCTTCTTCCGTGGTTGTACTATTATACCGATGATGCTATAGGAGGACGTGTTGAGGGAGTTACATATATCCCCTCTAGAGGTACATCTAAAATTGGAGATGATTTACCTGGACCTTCATCATCTGTAGTGGTGGTTGTGAATAAAGAAAGCAGTGGCAGAATTTGCCTCTTGGTGCCTCACATGTCAACAAGTGATGGCATAGCCCCAAGTTCCAGCAGGCTTAGTTCAACCACTATAGGATCCATAGTGGAAGTGGAATGGAAATTCCATAGACCTCATTAGAGGACTTCAACGCACATCCATGATTCATGATTCTATCTGGGTGATCGTTGACCGACTCACCACCTCATCCCACTTCCTACCTATTAGAGACCAGAGATCAGTTTAGGGATTGGAAAGACTCAATATAAAGAATATTGTGTGGCTTCCTGGGGTTCCATCAATGATTGTCCCTGATCATGATGCATGTTTCAATTCCCGACTATGGAAGACGTTACATGAGACATTCAGAATCTAGCTTCGGTTAAGCACCGCCTTCCATCCTCAGACGGATGGTCAGACAGATCAGACCATTCAGACCCTTGAGATCATACAAAATGCTTGCATCATTGATTTTTCTAGTAGCTGGGACGATCACTATCCTTTGGTAGTGTTCACATAAAAAAATCTATCACCCCACTATCAGTTTGGCACCATTTAAGGAATTGTACGGTTTACCATGTAGTTCACCTCTGTGAAAGATTGACCTATTGGAGTTGGCACTCGTAGGACTAGAGATGGTATGAGCTAACGCGGAGAAGGTGCATATTATCCAAGATAGGATAAAGACTACACATATTAGACACAAGTCATATATTCATAGAAGAAGGATATCATTGGAGTTTGAGGATAACGACCATGCCATTCTATGGGTTTCACCTCGACAAGATATGTGGAGATTTTGTAGAAGCAGAAATTTATCTATGTGGTTTATCGGACACTTTCAGGTCCCTAGAAAAGATGGTGAGGTGGCATACCACATTGCTCTTCCACCTCTGTTGCACTGGGTGTAGGGTGTTTTCCATATCTCCCAGCCGAGGAGATACGTGTATGATCCTTTGCAAATCATTTACATGGGAAAGCTGGATATCGACGATGGGGGGATGTTTTGAAAGGCTCCATTAAAGATTGAGGATCGACAGTAGGTGGTTCTTTGTGGGTGGTATATACCTCTGGTGTGAGTTTGTTGGTAGAACGGGAACCACAAGGAAAGAACATGGGAGTGGGAGGCTTAGATTCGTGATAAGTACCCTCACATGTTTCTCTAGTTTGCATTGTGGATTTCGGGGATGCAGAGCCTTGAGGTGGGGAGAATGTAAAGATCCGAATTTTTTCTTGTAATTTTTTAATTATATAAAAATATTAAAAGCCCGCAAAAATTTATGGTGTTTGATTATGAGGTCCAGTGTTCCCATAATGAATTTCTTATCTTTTATGTGTATGTTCAGTAATCATGTGAGTGAGTTTTGTAACTTTTGAACCGGTTCTCAGAATTGAAATCCAAGGACACTGTTGAACATGCAACAACTATATTTACTTAAGGCTTCCTTCTCCTCGAAATTCGTTGGTCAAGGGTGAAAATTAGTTTTTTTTGACATTTCGTGGGATAAAATAATATAAACACACATTATTTTTTTAAAAAAATTGAATCCTTCCATTTTAAACATAATGGTGGGTACCACTTGAGAATCTCTTTTAATAGGAGATAAATCTTGGTTTTTCACCAAATTAAATTTTCCTACATAATATAATTAATTTTACAACTTTATTTAAATTTCTAAACATAATTTAATATGTTGGATCCTCATCCCGTGGATGGGGAATTGTTGGGGATGAGAGAACATGGAAACGGAGAGCCTTTGTAGAAATAACATCTTCAACGAAGAACACCCTCTCCAAAGAAGAGCATCCTATAGAAATGAAGAACGAGGACGATGTAGGAGCTCGAGTCGGGTCTTGTTGGTGCGACAAGCAGCGAAGTCAACATCAACTTACCTTTCCTCATGACACCTCCAACGAATGATCGAGGTAGGGGTTTTAATATGAAATGTTATTGAATTTATTAGTTAGTTATTCATATTAGGGATTCACAATGACGATGGACAAACTAACAAGGACATCGTTCCACCCTTATTCACATACCCTTTCTATTGTTTATCGCACAATATTCATGCGTTCATCAACGCCAAATAATTAACAGTGCTGAAAACACAATGTTTTTTATTGTGATGTATGGACATATAGCCCTTAACCCAATGATCGCAAATATGCAATCGTTATATAATTCAGGCTTAGAACAGAGATGTGGCGAACCTCGGATGAGGTGGGTGGTTGGAACAATGGCCAGCCGCGTGGAGGTAGGGCAGTGCACGTCCTCCCCACTGGATGAGAAAGAGGCCATAGCCCTTCGGCCGCAGTGAAGCAGGGTGGTGGCTAGAAGAGGTTTTTCTATATAAAGGTTAATTTTTAGTAATAATTTCTGTGTTCATAAGTTTTTTATTTTTCATGAATTTTCTGATAGGTGGGCATTATAAAAATAATTTTTCATCCAAAAAGGTTAAATCCATATGTTTTCAAAAATCATTTTTTTCTAAAAAAATTTAGATTTATAATTTCTAATTTTTTGACATTACGAGACCCTAAAATGTTTGGGTTCTAAAAATATAATATATTTGTTTTGGATAAAAAAGAGTGTACCAGAGAAAAACATATGACCAATGGATAACTGATATTCTAGGAACATGACTAAACACAAATATTTGTTCTTGAAGATAATAAAGATGAAATATAGAAAGGTAAAATTCATAGATAATTTTCATGGAGTGATTATTGAAATAGGTAACATTTTTCGACTTGTAAAATATGTTATTTAGATTTTTTTATTTTTTTAGGTATCAATCACAACATTATAAAAATATATCAGTTATGTGATGAAGGTAACCTTCTAGGACATAGTAATGTTAAATTTTTAGTACTTAATTCCCTGGATGAATTTCTTCTTTCAACTAATCAGTATGATAATATCTTTAAAGTGATCATAAAAGACCATACCAGCCAATAAATACCATTACTTATTGAAATAGAAGATCATTCTTGGTTATGGAATATAAATTTAAAAAATTGTGACCTTAAAAACCTACAAAATTTTGTATGAATGGACATATTATAGATAAACTAGAAAATAAGTATGATACTTCAAATATTTGTGACCCTTGTCGATACGGTAAGAAAAATACGTAATGAATTAAATATTTTCATGAAGTCTGAACTTCTAATGATTTTAAGTTAGTGCACATTTACCTATTTAGTCTCAATCATTATTACACTAGATATATAAATGGGTTTATTTTCTGAAAAAAGATAAATAAAGACTTTTTTTATTTTAAAAACATTCTAGATAGAGTTAAAAATGAGAAAATATAATCCTTGTCAAATATTAATAGTAATCATGGGGGTAATTTTAATATTATGATTATGATTTTTGATAATACTAAAGTGGTTGAATATAAATTTTCATCACCAAGATCCCAACATAAAATGGTGTAGTTGAAAGTATAAATATAATGATTCATTATTTAAAAAAGAACTTTTATAGTTTATAGTCAATTGATAAACATTTTTGGGATAATGTAGGCAGTATTTCATTCTAAACAATAAATCATGTTTTAAATGGAGATTTTGTTAATTAAAATCATTAAGAGTTGTAGACAATAAGAAAACCAAAATTTTCTGACATTAATGTTTTTAGTTTCAAATTATTCATCTTGGATACTAAATATAATTTAAATAAATTTCCCCCAAAATCATTTGCTGGAATAATTTTATGTTATTACATTACTTCAAAGGAATGTAATTTTTTTAATAAATAATCTTATACTATTCAGAAAAATAACATGTATTGTTTGATGAAACTGATCCTTTTTTTCATAAAAAACCCAACCAACATCATTAGAATATTTTTTCTAAAAATGATCTACACCTTTTGTTAGATTGTTCATCTCCTAAAAATATTACACATGAAGTTGTTTATTATGTTATCCATTAAGACTATTTTCTATAAATAATCTAATAGTAGACATCTTAAAACCCAAAAATTCAGTTATTATGTATGAATCAACCTAATGATAGTATCATTGGTGTTGTAGGTCATCCAGTTTAGACTATAATATCAGTCAACAATGATATTGATCATCTATATTTATTATCCCAAAATGTACATAAGAATCATTATGAGGATTTTGGTGATGAGGATTGTATTTAGGATATACAATACGAGATTAAAAAACTTCAGAGAATCAATGTCTAGAAATTAGATAAACAACCTACCGAAACTTCAATAAGTGGAGTAAAATTAGTTTTCAAAAATAAGTGTTATGGGGATTGAATAATTGTTCAACATAAATTAATACTTGTCACTAAGGGTTATATTCAACAAGATAGAATATATTATGAAGATACCGAAGCATTGTTAGAAAGACTTGAGGATATTATAATACTTCATCCATTAGAAACTTTATTTTTTCTCAAACATGGTTAGATAGATGTGAAGTGTTCTATTCATAATGAACATGTTAAATAGAATGTTTATCTTGAATAAACCATATTTTTTAAATTAAAAAACATCAAAAACTGGTTTATAGACATTCCAAATCATTATAATTATGTAAATAATCCTCTAGAGCATGGTATAATAGATTAATATGATTTTGGTTATAAAATGATTTTGTTAAATGAGATGTGGATGTATTTATTTTAATAATATATTATAATAAAAATATTAGGATCATTTAAATTTATATAAAAGAAATTATTTTAAGACCAACTAAAAATTAACTAACAAATTCATTTGATGGTCTAAGGAATACCAAATTTTAAATGCATATAATAAATGGATTATGATATTTTAATGGTTTTCAAATTTCAAAATAATAATAGATTGAATTTTATATATTAGAATAAGAATATAAAATATATTCATAATAAATTTGAATATGACAATAATAAATGTTTTAGTAGTCATATTGGAACCTCAAATACATTAGACCATGACGATGCTGGAGAACCAGTATATAAAAAATCATTTATGGGTATGATAGGATGATAATTTTCATAAAATAATCATCATATATATTTAATGTTTTAGGTGTTATAATGTGAAATATATCAAAAATACAAAATTTTCCCATTTAAAATATGTAAAACAAAATTTTCATTATTTTAATGGATATATAGATTTGTGTCTTCTCTATTATTTTGGAAATTATTTTATTTAAAAATATATTCGGATAATGAATTTGGTGGATGTAGAATAGATTGGAATTGATTTTTAGAAATGTTTCATATCTTATGAGATTCCATAGTTTTGTTGTAATGTATGAAACAAAACTCAGTAAAAAAATTCCACTAATGAAGATGAATATGTTGCAGTTGGATGTTTTTGTGCTCAATATTTTGTAGATACATCACACACTCATTTAATATGGTCTGAGTTTTACAGAAATTCAAATACATTTTGATAATAAAAGATTGATCACCCTTATTAAAAACACATCACATAACTCATGTGCAAACAACTCAGATAAAGAAACACACACACACATATATATATATATGACACCATTTCCAAAAGTATCACACACCCTATAGAGATATGATTATAAAATCCATCATTATGCATTATCTACTTGTATAAATTTATAATAAACCTCTTAGTTCAAATATACTTGAATATAAGAAATATAATCTATGAATAATAAATATAATTTAATCATTTATAAATACATATTTCTAACCAATCTTGTTATGATAATATACCTGTATTCCTCGGGGGAGAGTATATGTTTTTCATGAATTCAAATTTTTTTGATAAAATTTATATTTATATGGAGTTTTAGTTTCCAAAAAAATAATTGTAATGTTTTTTTAAATCACTCTATTTTGAAAAATCTCAGAGATTGAATCCACAAAATGGTCATTTGACTCCGGAAAATTCCCTAAAATGTCCATAATAAAAATATCATTAAAAACTATTTGATTTTAAAAATTTAAAAATTTAGTTTTTCATTAAAAAATTTTGTAATAAATTTTCTTAATTGAACTATCATAATATGTTTTAATTATGAAAAAAAGTCATAAATATTATTCTATTAAAGACTATTATATTTAGTAGTCTACATTTTCATTATTAACTAACAATAACTAAGAAGAACAAGTTATTAATGCTGAGGAAACACCACTATGAGTTCTACTCTTCTATTTATTTTGTTTTATTTTCACTATTTCAATTAATTAGTTATTAATTTATGTTTTCTATACGTTTTTGTTTTACAATTTTTTTTAAATTAAAAAATGGTAATTTATTTTTACATTAGATTCATATATATTCCAATATATGTTTTAAAACCTAAAGTGTTGAAAAATATCCCAATGAATATATTTGAAGAAATCCTAACCATCATATCAATGAACCTTTCATCAAATCCATTGGATTTTTATTAAAGATGAATCATCACTCTTAATTCCAATATAAAGGATGGTGGCACCTTGTCCAAAATCAATTTTTCTAGTTATTTCTCACCAGTGATCCTCACCCCTTCATGTTTGTCCTTCCAAAAAAATTCCTTTACTTCTGATCTCTATGTTATGTTTCAGTTTCAATGTCCACTAATGGGGAATAATAAAAATGTTTTTTATTATGGGAAGTGATGATAGATATATCTTTCTATGAGAAAAAAAAGATTCTACATATAATAAGAACATTGTTTTTCAAGACTGAGAATCAGGTTCTGTTGAATAAAAATATAATTATTTTAACCTTATTTATCCTAATATATTTCAGGAGTTTTATGCTCCATTACAGTTTCATAAGGAACATGGAAAATACTTTTTTTCTATATATGGAAAGATGTTAAATGATTCGCATTACAAACATATGAGTTTGGTTTTATACTATCAAGTGGAGAATCAAAATACCCATCACACAAGATACATAATGATCATAATACATATAATAATAATGAATAATGAATATTCATCATGTTCTCATTAAGATAATGTATAAATTTTTTCACACCTCAAATTTGATAATAGAGTATTGGCTTTGTGGATGCATAGATTTTTATTCCAATTAAAGGAGTCTGAGATACGTTTAAGGTATTAGATGTTTTCATACTCGATTTCTTTTTACGAATTAGATAGATAGATCATTTTATACTCTTTTTTCTGACAAATGAAAATATTAGGACTACCTCAAAAATGTGAAAAAGATCATTATTCTTTCTTCTTTTATATGAAATGTTGTTGTAAACTATATATGAATTTTTATTGTCGTTAATAAATAATATTCATTGAGAGAGAATATTTCATTTATTAGTTATTATAATATAAACCCGATGATGTTGGATTTTGATATCAGGTAAATGAATTTTTTGGAGAATTATTATGTAGTTTAATTAGATTAATATCCCTAAAAAATGTGAGAAAAATTTGAAAAGAAGAATAAGAGGAAGGTTGAGACAACTCCTGGATTAAATGAAATAGAAGAAGATAACAGCTGACATTTTTAATTAAATTATGAAAAAGAAAGACCAAATGAAAAGGGATCCAAATATCGGACTTGATATCATGGTGGAATGAGATTTAAATCCATGATAACTAAAACTCTAGAAGAAAAATATTATAAAATAAAAGAGAATAACAGACTGCAATATGTGAGAATTTTTGGGAGTTTTTTAATACGAGTTGAATTGTATTTAGAAAAAATAATTCATTTTCATTCTAAAACTAATATGTCTAATCCAGATGTGTGGTTATTGATTCAAAAAAAACAATGTTGTTCATAATGAAAAATCCTTCATAAGATTGTTGTTAATAAAAAATTTGTTATTGAAGTACAAGAAAATCAATTTGAATTATATCCAATTTAAAATTGATATCTCAGAACACATAGTAAATATTAATATGTTTACAAATTTATAAAACATAATATTGTACAATGTTTACAATAACATGTAATGTATTTTGAATATAATTATTAAAAACATAATTATGATTCCTGTAAAGAGTATGTGTAAAGTTTATTTGAATCATGATTATCAGAAAAAAAGATAAACTTTTGTATTGTATTAAATTGAGAAAAAGGTCTTGAAATAATCATTATTTTTTAATGATAAATCACAATAACAATCCCGAAGAATATTATAAATAAAGACACTAAAAAATTACATTAGACTGAACAACATTTATAATTTTAATAAAAAAATAAATTTCTATCAAAATGGAATATATTTAACATTATAATAGTGGTTATATATATGTCATCAGACTTTCAATTATTCTAGATTGTTATGGTATGTGGATTGAAATATATATGAAGTTATTACAAATATACATTGAAATATGACTATTGGTAGGTTGCCTATAAATACAAGGACATATGAAGAGTTTGGAGATGCTTGGATGATTACTTTCTCTCTTGAATATTGGTCTGCATGTACCAATTGTTCTTAGTCAATGTAATTATTTATAGTTTTTTGGATCTAAAGAAACCTTGTCTTGTAGTCTATATAAGAAATATTTAGATGTATCTCACATTCAATAATTTTTAAGATCAAGGGATTGTTGTGGTAGAAAGGTAAATAATTTCATCTTTATGATAAAGGGCTTCTGAGGCTATGAATATAGATTTGATCATTGTATCCATGGATTCATGGAATATGATGAAAAATCCATTCCGATCATCATATGAACAACATTCTTTGTGAGGAATTTCATATAATTCTATTATTATAAAATAATGGATACATTTTTACTTGGATATATACTACCTTACTCCTATGTTTAAAATAGTTTATCTTTTAAATTAATTGTAATTAAATCATACATTTAATATATAGTACAATACATCTTGTTTAAATGTTTATATTACTATAAACATTTACAAAAATTGAATCATCATGTTAAACTTTTTAGTATGTTTTTATCGTATTAACTATTATTATGATAATCATACTCTAAATAATAGGTTCTATAGTTATTTAAAAATTATAGACAAGTATAATCAGGATATTCTTAGTTATCATTCTGTGATTCTGATAATCAGACTGAGGGCCAAGTCTGGTAACCTAATTTAAGGGTCTTTTATTTTATTTACCATATTTCTTTTAATCTCTTATTTTAAACTACAATTCACCCCCACTCTATTTAGTATTCTAATTGTATCAGTTCTTATGATCAAAAAAATCACTATTCCACTTTATTTCAATGCCAACGGTCATAGATTCAACTCAAAGATAGATCAAACACTAAAAATAAGATTGTATTTTTCGGAAAATGTAAAATCCACATTTTTAAAAAATATATCCATCATCAGAAAGGTAACCCCATAATTGTGCTACTACAACTCAATGGAAATACTTATATTACATCCATTAACCAATAATTTGAAGAGATGTTAACTCACCAATACCGATGACCCCCCCACCCCCACCCACATAACTGATGACCCTATATATATTTTTTAATCTTGGGTTTGTTTTAATATATTATTTGGGTTCCTATTATATAAATTAATTTATTTTTAATTGGATTTTGAATAATTTTTATATTTTTTTGGTTATGGGTATTTCAGATAATTTCACTATATTTTTTTCATCATATTTATTGTTTCATTTTTTATTATTATTGTTAGTTATTAATATTTTTTCAATGTATCACATCACTTTTTTTATTCATTGATTTTAATTATTTTTTATTTAAAACTAATATTTTTTTATGAAATAATATTATTTTGTTTTATTGTCTTCACATTATAGATAAATGTAAAAAAATATATTAGGTGATTTAATATTTTCTCTTACAATCCAAATCCTAGTATAACATATTATGAACCCACCCCTACTTCGATCAAATAGTAGGGTACTGATAATAACAACCATGATCATGTAAATTTATGAGATGGATGACCAAATCATATATGTTCTTTAAGAATAAATTATGCATTAATTTGAGATTAGATTTCATATAATGATTCATTATGTTATTTTACATTGAAATTTTTACTAATATAAAACATCACCCATAAATTTGGTAGAACTGGATAGATGATGATGTTTGAAAAATTATTTTTAAATACTCTTAGAATCATTAAAAATAAACTTTTTTCTTATTCCAATATCACCGCATTTTGGATGGAGGATATGTCTCTTTCATTAATTCACATATTATTTTAGAAACATTTTATTTGATTTGATGATATTTTGAGGAATTTATCAAGGTTTTAATCGACTAACAACCATTTTTGACAAAAAATCCATAAATACACTTTTTGGTCAATATGAGAAAGTCACATGTCATATTTATTTGTAGTCCTTCCACCATGTCAATCATCATTTTGAGGTCCTTAATATGTGATTTCATGATAATCTGAGTTAAATTTCATAGTTTCTATCCTTTGAATATTTTTTAATGATGTTTAAATCTATCAAAATTATATTTTATATCATAAAAAATTAAATTCTTTGTATTGACATTTGATATATTCATATATGTAAAAAATTATTCTATAATAAATTTACTATTATTATGAAATAATTATGGTTCATTTGTGAAGTCTTTAACCATTGATTTTAATATCAAATAGAACACACATTTTCTCTTTCCATGTAGACCACGAGCTCTATATACGCTATTTCTATCACTGAAATTAATTAGTGGATGTTGTTTGATGATTTTATAAAAACCAAACTTGTTATCTAGGTTTTTATAATATAAAGTATTTTTAATTATTTGTCTTTGTAAAAAATCATTATTCAATCATTTTGAACACATAGTACATTAGAATGACTTGCTTCCAATTCCTATATGCCAAGAAATAAATAGTGATCATTATACTATTATTTAAAGATAACATGAGGAATGTTTTTAGGTCTTCACCATTTTGGTTATGTTTCTATAGATTTATAATCAATAGAATCACACTTTTCATTATTCAGATCTCATAACATGTTGGAATTGCTATACATTTGTAATTATATCATAATTCATGGGTTTTTAGGGTTTTGTTCTATTGTGTCATGTTTTTTTACATTTATATAAAAAAAATTCATTCCATAAAAAATATGTGATTAATTGATAAGATCTATATTCCAATATACTCAATATTAAATATAACTATAACTGACATGAACTATAGAAAACTAAAATATATCACTACTTCAGTAAAACAACTATAACAACTCTTAGGGAATCATAATTACCAAATATTTCCAACTAGGACTTTGAAAGGTCAAAATATTGACTCTCTTTAATATTCTTTTTAGAACTATAAAGGCTTCATGACATTGTTTATTCCACCCAGTCATCAGTAATTTTTTTTAATGTCATAGTCATTTGTATTTTTAAATGAGATGAGGCATGTATGAATTTTTTTAGTACCACACATACCATTGAAGCTTATTACATAAAACACATTCTAGGGATGTTCATATGAAATCATTTTTTCTAACTTCATAGGGTCTATATAAATTCCCACATCGTGAAAAAAATTTCAAAAAGTCACACCTTCTTAATAAAAAAGATACAGTTCATCATTTTGGAACATATCCAATTGAATTGAATGTTTTAAAAATGCATCCTAAGTGTACCATGTAATTATATCTATATGTCTGGAGTACATGAGGATAACATTAAAAAAATGAGTCGAGATATATATTGATTATTCATTTCCTTAGAGCCATTAAAACTACAATGAAATTAGTTATCCCAAAACGGATTAAAATACACCCATACATTTATTATTTAATTTTGAAAATTATCTTAGGAATATACTCCCCTCTGACCCAAACATATTTGTATCCTAGACCCATATAAATCTTATAGAAAAACCAGGATCCCCTCAACTAGTGAAACACATCAGTAATCCTTAGTAACATGTATCTATTTTTCACTACTATGTGGTTCATCATCCAATATATTACACCAAACCAATGAAAACATTAATATTAAGATTAAAGATATTCATATTTTAAATATCTTATAAGTCATTACTAAAGTTCATTGTGGTTTTATTACTTTTTGATTACATGTTTATATTCCACTACACATTATAATACAAAGGGAATCTTGTAATTCATATTTCCATTCAACATGATTTATTTTATTAAATTTTTTATGATAATAAAAATATAATAAATAGGTTTAATAATGTTTCATTAAACCTGATATAATTGGATAGTTCATAGTTCAGATTCTGTGGTTATGACAGTTGGACTAAGGTCCATCTGTGATTACCTACTTTAAGAGGATTTTGTATTGTTTAGTTTAATTATCCTAAAGTATATTTTTTAAAAGTAATTAACCCCTCATATACATATAGTCCATTGAGTATATATTATTATCATAAAATTTTTAATCGATAAGGATTATATAGATAAAATAAATATTTAGTTTTTTCATTCATTACATGTTGAATGTTGTTTTAATGTTTTGTTATAATCTTTTGATACAATAATGTTCATTTTTGGAAAAAAAATTATCTTGTTTTTAATGAAGGCATGAATTAATTTTCGGTCTGTATATAGTATATATTCAAATAGGCCACCTATCATATATGGTGCATATTTTTATTACTCGTGAAATAAGATTAGAATTTTTTTTATAAACAGTATGGTTCTAAATTTTTTATGCATTCCTGATGATACATGATTTCTGATAAGGAACTCACTTAATTTAAACATCAACCAAGAAAGAGTACCAGTTGAACTACAATTTACAAGAAAAATTGGTCATGTTCTTGAAAAGAAGCATATATATTTAGATATCATAATGTGAGGATGAAAATAGTATTTGGAAAATGAATTATTCTAAACAATTTAGTACATCTGTGGTTGTAGAAACAATGAGGGAAATTCTAAGAGTAAACTATAAGATATTTGGTTTTAATCATGGTGAATTATTTGAAAAGATTCACCAGAGGTAAAATTCAATCCAGGATAATATATAATCTATTGGTGGGAAAGGTTTTTATGTTGATATTATATTTGAAAAATAAATTGATTTCATGAGATATGTGTGGGAATCAATGAGAAAATCTTGTGATGAGATATGATAAATTAAAATTCATACCTTGGATGATTTTATTTGAACGTATATGAAATATTTTTATTGACTCAAATGTGATGATGAGAAAACATTAAAATTTGTGGCTTTTCATTTTTTACAATATATACATTACCTCCTAATGTAAAATTATCTATGAAAGTGGTTAAATAATCAGGGGAATAAATATTTTTTTGTTCAATATTACATTCTAAATTTATTGAAACTAGTTTGAAAACATAGAAAGAATAACGAATATAATTTTTTGAAAGAAATATTTCCAATATTGATATAAAACGGACATTAGGAAAGAAATGATAAGGAAGATGATTTCAATTGCTACAGATATGAAAAATCCTGAAATATCCAACCAGATTTTCCAAAGCAATATCGGAAAGACCCAATGTATAAGAATTTAGAAAAGAATGAAAAAAATATATTACAAATCCAAAGGATAGAAGATTTTCAAAGCTCCTTACACATGGAATTCACCTGGAGGTCATTCTTATGAGTCTTCATTAGATAATAAACATTATGGTTAGAGGAACATATATGTTTTTGCAAATATAACTAAATTAAATTATTACATCATGGAAGAGGTTCAAATAGATCAAATCCTTAACACAATTTATTTAAGTAAAAAATATCCTAATGATAAAAAATAAACATATTATACTAAAAAATCATCCCTATCAAAATATAATTTTTTATCTTCGTATGATTACGTTTTAAATTTCTCACCACTTATAGAAAATGTAAATTAAAAAATTTGTTAAATTATTATTAAGGACGACGAAAAACTTTCTGAGGATGATCCCAAACAACGTATTTTAAAAAATACAATAAAATATATTTTAAAAGATATTTATGATATTATTTCTGAGAAAGAACAATTTTCTTTATGATTTTGAAAAAAATTGGACAATTTTTTTAAAAAAACTTATCTTTATTATTAAACTTATAATGTTGAGGAGAAAAATTTATTTGTAAAAGTAAAATATGAAGTCTCATGTTTGTAAAAACTTTTATCAAACATTAAAAATACTAATAAAAACTATTAAAAAAAGGTAAAAATAAATAATTCATCATTTTAAAAGTTATAGAATGAATTTTTCATATTAAACACTTATTTTAGTAATAATTTTTTTATTTGTTAAAGTGCCTATTTTTTCACAAGGATTTACTGCTATAGTAATCAGAAAAATAATTATTCCTTAAACATAGTTCTATAACTATGTTTTTTTGAAATCTCATTTTTCAAGACACATATGGATTCTTAAAGTCAAATTTTCAAACATTACAAAACCCATGATGGTTTGTTTTCTGAGAAAATAATCATTACTTATTCAGGATAACAAAGTGTGTAAAACAAATTTATTGTACACTAATAGTGGATATTAGAATAAAATGTCACAGAA
Organism: Viscum album; assembly: GCA_963277665.1. Classification (NCBI taxonomy): domain Eukaryota; kingdom Viridiplantae; phylum Streptophyta; class Magnoliopsida; order Santalales; family Viscaceae; genus Viscum; species Viscum album. The sequence goes on along the minus strand of OY728156.1, from coordinate 1,702,339,202 downwards.
ATTGATTTATTCAAAAATATATTCAATATTAATGGTGGTAAAGTAACGTTCAGAGATAATGATAAAGATTATATTATTAGAATACATATAATTAATCAACTAGAAAAAAAAACTTATTTAAAATGTTTTCAATATTGTAATTATTAAGAAAAAATATAAGAACAAGTCAGTTCTGTGATGATGATTACCTATTGAGATTTAGGAATGAAATTTTTTTGGTAAATACTTCCAGTCATGAATATTTTTTTTATCGAATGTACAGGATAATTTTTACATAGTTACAATAGAAGGACAAATGATCTAAGAATTACCTTTGAATTAATGCAATGTATGATCATTATTGGTTAATGAATATAAGGTTAAGACATAGTAACATTAAAATCTTATATATATTGACTTATATAGGACTAGTTATGGATCTACCAGAACATTGGTTTGATACATAAAAATTATGTGACCTAGAACATTATTTTATATAACATAAGTCATTTTTTACATCTGTTAGGGATGTCTCAACTTCTAATGATTTACAGTTAATGACCATTGACAAATTTGGTCAAAAATATTATTTATTAGTGTAAAATAGAATGTGTATATATTAGTTGACGAATAATCTATATACACATTGGTTTATTTTCCCATAATAAAATCCAAATCCTTTCATTATTTTTAACAAAATATATCCAATGTTAAAAAACATAAAAACCACTCCATTATTAATATTTGTAATGATCGTGGTGTGGAATTTCAAAATTATTATTATGAAACATTTTGTTGTAAAAAAGGTATATAACATAACCATACACCATGAATAAACCTTCAGAAAAATGCTTTTAGTAAAAGATGAAATTGATTTCTTCAAGAACTAACTAGAACTAAGTTGAGTGAAAAACAAATTGCTAAACATTTTTTTGATGAATCAGTTAGTATTGCCAATTTTACTATAAATAGGGTTTTTTGACATTTTTTTAAAAAAATATTTATGAGTTGTTCATAGGAAAAAAAAATCTCACATTAGTTTTTTATGCTGTTAGGTAATCAGTATAGAATGAAAAACTTGATTTACATAATATTACACCGAAATCCAAAAGAGGAATAATTTTATATTATTCCACTACTTCTAATTAATATATTTTTTTAATTAAAATAATACAATATTTAGGAGATAGTACATTTACTGTCTTATTAAATTGAACCCTTTGTTTTCAAAGAAACCCAAACAACATCATCAATTTTTGTTTGTAAAACTGATTTTTAACCATTCTTAGAAATTTATTCTCAAAATTTTATAACACATGAAATAGTTTTTGATGTTATCCCATAAGAATATATTAAAATTATTTTTCAGAACATAAATTTAAGAACCCAAGAAATCGGTTGATTCGTAGGAATCATCAAAGTGACAATATCAATGGAGACATAAATAATCTAGTTTAGACTATATATTCATTAATAAATGAAATTAAAAATCTTGATTTTTTTCCCAATTTAACATAAGAATCCAAAATATTATTTTGGTTATTAGTATTGGATTAAGAAAATAATAGATAATCTCAATGAAATTGAGTAGAACAATGTTTGTACATCAGTTGAATAACTATCAGAATCATCAATAATTAGAGTACAATTTGTTTTCTAGAATACGTTTTATGATAATGGAATAATTATTAGAAATAAATATAGACTTCTATATAAGGGTTATAATAATAAACAACGAATAGATTATGAAGAAACCTATGCCCCACTATCAAGATATGAATCTATTCAAATTCTTCTATCCATTGCAACACTATTTATTTTGAAATTATTCAAATAGATGTTAAGTGTAATTTTCATAATTGATATGATTATGTGTAATTTAATGTTGTAAAAAATCATCATTTAAAAAATATAACACATCCAAAAAAAATTTATAAACATATGAAATATTTATATGGACATAAACAATTCTATAGAAATTGGCATGATAGATTAAAATGATATTTGTGAAAAATTATTTCTTAATAAAGCTGAAGATCCAAGTGATTTTATAAAATTGATTAGAAAAATATAATAATTTCACAAATTTTTATTAATTTTTTTTTGAATCATTGAAAAAATAATTAATTAAATTATTTAGAACTCTTATGAAATTTTGGTTTGAAACTCAGTACAATGTGTGAGTTTACATATTTTCTTGGCATTCAAATTTCAAAAAATCAGAAAGGAACTTTAATATATAAAAATATGTATACAAAACATTGTCCTAATAAATTTGTATATGATAAAAATATATGTATTAGTACTCCTATTGGTATGTAAAATACTTTTAATCTTTACAAGGTTTGGAAACATGTAGATTTGGAAAAATTTAGAGGTATGACAAGATGTTTACTTTAAATAAATGATAGTAATCCTTATTTAATGGTTTCTATTTTTAAATGTGTAAGAAATCAATGAAATAAGAAAGGGTCCCATTTAAAATCTAGTAAAATAATTGGTCATTATCTTAAAAGAACTATTAATTGGTTTATACTCTTTTCTTATGTAATTTTTTTAATTAAAAGGATTTAAAATACAATTTTTGGCACATGTAGAATGGATAGAAAAAAATAGGTAAATTTTCATATATTAGGATATTATTTAGTTTTTTGGTTCTGTAATAAACAAAACAGAAAAGTAATTTACACAGTTGATGCATTATATGTGGAAGGAAGAAGTGGAAGTTCTCAAGTGATGTGGATAAAAAATACACTAAATAACTATGCACAAGTTTTAATAATTAAAAAATAAATTTTGATAAACAATGTACAACTTGCTTCTTTTTCATTAGGGGATTATATATGATTTTCGTAAAATATTTTTTTTAAATTATTTTTTCCTCAATTTTTTAGTTTTACAAAAAAATTTGTTTAATTATTTTTTCAAATACATTCTTTTTGTAAATTTTTAATGTAATTATAACCCATATAATGATCCTTTGAATTTGAATATTTTTTTAAAATTTTCATACAAAAAGATTTAAAAAAATATATAATAATTCAAAATATATTTATTCAATATTTATTTTAAAAAAATCCTAATATGTTCTAATAATTGAACAATTTTACTTAGTTTTAATTATTAAAAACTATCATATTTATTTTAATTTTAAAAATAATTAGATTTAGTTGTTAAAATTGTTGCAAACAGAACAAAAAAACCTGGAATTATATGTTATCCATGATGATGAAACTCGACACTTCTAGGAACTCATAAAATATTTTAGTTTATTTCACTAATTAATTGTTTGATTTTTTTATTGTTATAATATCATTTTTAAAATTTTCCGAAAATAATTATTAATATTTTCATTTGGAATCATATTATATTTGATACTTTTTTTAAACCTAGATAGTTAACAAATACCCTTAAAATATTTATCAATGAATACTAGACTATTAATTAAAATAATGATTCATTTTAACTATTGGATTTATTATGGATGATGAATAATCATGCCTGATTATAATATAAAGGTGGGAGTCTCCTTTTCCCATATCATTTTTCCCAAATAATTTGGACAGTAGTTGTTGAGCCCTTCATGATTTCTAGTACTAAAATTTCCTTTTACGTATGATATCCATATTGAATTTATGTTTAATGTCCACCAAATAGGAATATACTAAATGGTTCATATTCAGGGAAAGGCTGAGAGAAATACCATTCCATAAAAAATATGCTTCTACTTGAAAAGTATCATTTCTTTTCGAGGAGGGAAACATGTTTTTGATGAATAACTAGATAAGGATTTCAATATTTTTTATAATAATATTGTTCATGTGTTCAATACTTTAGTAGAGTTTATTTATGAATTTTGGAATGAAAAAATTTATTACACAATATATATAATTATATAAAATTTTTATTATATGAAACATTCTAGGTGGGATGGAATAACATCAGATTGAAAAGAATATTTCCTGTCACACAAGTTACCTAATGATCATAAATATTTTAATAATAAAATGGTAGAAGATCCCCTGTTTTGAAATTATAAGAAAGCAATAATGGTTTAACACCTCGTAGTGGATAATACAATAGTATTATTGTGGATGAAAGTATTTTTTGAAATTTATAAAAAGTATATCAACACACATTTAATGTATTGGATGTTTTCATGCTTTATTTATTCATAAATATGGGAATGATATATCTTGTTAGTTTCATCCTTCTCAACATGAAAATTAATATGACATACTAAATTAATTTTAAAATCATTACAATTCATGATTTTATAAGATACAGAGTTTTACATTATATATGGATTTTTATCCTCATAATAAATTATATCTCATGATGGAAAATATTTCATTTATTAGTAATGATACAATAAACTCTTTCTTTTATAATGATAAAAATCAATGACACTTTTTCAGAAGTATTATGGATTTTTTGTGATGTAGATCAACCACGGAAGATAGAAAATGTTTATGATAAGAATAAGTTAAAGGTTTAGACCTCTCCTTAAATAATCAAATGTTTAAAAATAAGATACAATATGAATTTTTTTTCGAATATGAAGAAAAAGAAAGCTATAATAAGGAATATGGATTGAGAGATTAGACTATATTCCATTGAAGAAAAAGATTTAAAAAATCATGTAGTAAAAACTATTTAAGTAGAAAATATAATATTAGATGATATTACATTATGAATTAATTATAGAGAGTTTACTAAAGGAGTTGAAAGGGATTCCTGATTTTTTTTTCTTCTGATATCTTGAAAATATCAGGAAAACCAGATGAGGGGTTTTGTTTTAAGAAAAATCTATTGTACATGATGAAATTCCATATCACATACAAAAAAGAAACACAAAATTGTTTATTGGAGAAATTTTTTTTCCAAAAGATGAAGAAAATAATTTCAAACTACAAACAGTATAAATGAGAGGTCTAATAAAACAAAGAAATTTTTTAAAAGTCATTAATAAAGCTATTAATAGATTATTTAAATGAAAAATGAGAAAAAATTGAAGTTATGATATAAGAACAATTATATGGATAATTATAAAATAATATTAAAGAAGAGGATGAAGATTGATAAGAAGTATAAGAGGAAGAGGAAGAAAATGAAGATGATGTTGAGGAAGAAAATCACATTGATATGAAATCATAAGAGTTATTATATTTGTTGGAAATTCCGTCTCCCATTGGTATAGATAAAAAATTTTATTGCTCTAAAAATAAAGGATCATCAGAAGAAGAAGAATTCAAACCCTCATCAATGAAAGAAAAATATAATCATAATTCTAAAAAAAAATTGATGTGAAATATTAATTTTATAATAATATTAACAAACTTTAATTTTTTGGTGATAATTAATTAGTTAAAAATAATGTTTCTATTGATATTTACATTTTTGATTCAAATATAGATATAAATAAAGGCAGGAATACAGATGTAATAACTAGTAGGATAAAACATACCCAACCTGATAACAATCAATAAAAATAAGAAGGAACCATTTATCTAAAAGGAGTTGCTATATTTATAATGTTTTGAGAATAATTGAAGGATAAATTAAAGGTATTATGTGAATTGAATAAAGGGGACAATTGGTTAAAAAATTATTTAATAAAAATCAGAATCTATAATGATTTTAACAGAAAAAGATGATTTGAATTGAGGTTGAGTAATTTTTTTTTCATTACTATTATTTTTCTCATAATAATTCAGGAAATCAATTTGTTAAATTTTCTCATCATGTTTATTATGATATCTAGATGCATGAAAAACAGTTTGATGGAATTAATATTATTTTGGTATAGTAATTATATTCATTCACTAACTTTTAACTGCTTATAGAAAATGTGTAATGTATTGAGAAGAATTTTGAATTTCAACCAATAAAATAAAAGAGGATGGTAATGATATGAAAAATAGAATCCAAGGAATGGAGATAAAAATGATTCAACTGCAATCATATGGGGATAAAGTAATCTTACTGAGAGACCAGAATAAAGATTTCTCTATGACTATTCGAATTCAAGAAAAAATACTTATATAAGGCCTTGGCCTTAAACCTTAATTAATATTCAATTAAATGAATAATTCACATTGAGGATCTTTTCAGGTTTAGAGATTTAGAGAATTAGGACATAACTATTACATCTCAAAAGATTACAAAGTATAAACTTTTACTAAGTTTCCATAAAATAAAAAATCTTAAAAAGAAACATTTCCAATTCCATGTTTTAGGTTTTAAGACTTTCCCTTGATCCCATCCTTGACCCTATTCCATGTTAATTCCTGTGAAAAACATTTCAAAAACTTGGGATGAGCATAAAAATCATAGTAAGGGATACACAATGAATGAAAACTGTTATTTTTTCAAAACAACATGTAACCCATGTATACTTTATCAAATTAATACTTTTCACCTTTTTGAAGTAGTAAAAACTCTTCACTGAATAAAAGTTCATTACTTACCCTTCTGTAACCAAAAGATTACCATAAAACCCATATAAATATCACATAACATATAAGGTAACTTGGGACATAAACATAATTAAGTGGAATAACCATACGATCGACTTCCACACATATCACTTAATGGAATAGCCATTCAGCAAACTTCCATACATACTTAATGGAATAGCCATACAGTCGACTTCTATACCCAATGCATTGGAGGTGATAACGTAACCACCCATCCTGGTATTCACGGCACCACCTGTCATATGGTTTATCACGTAACCACTCGTAAAATGTCCAAGTACCATTATAAAATTATAACACATAAAACCAACATAAAGGAATGCTAACATTTCCACATTTTAATCACAATATATCATTTAAATATATTTAAATAATAGAATCCTTTATCAAAACCATTTTCAATACCAAAATACATAAAAGAGTATATGGTATTTATTTTATTTTAAAAACATTACGGCTTGTTGAGGAAGCCAATGATCAAATAGTACTCGTGGCAGTGGAAAAGGTCGTTGTCAGCGCATACGTTAAAAGAAACATTCCTTTTTTTCGTTTTGTAAAACACTTTGTAGAAAAATTTTCCTTTTATATCAAAGGGTTTTATACACCGTATAAAATAAAGTTGTGTATAAAACGAAATATGCCTCAATGAAAAGAGATTGAGACGAAGTCCCTTACAAAGACAGTATCCTTGGTTTAAGGATAAATCAATTACATAATTATGTGTGACAAATGAATACACCAAATATAAGTGGATATTAAATGTAAAACAATCAGAGGTTATTCAAACATATTCATAGAACGACATATTCAAGGAGTATAAGTTTATCCCAAAGAATCAAATTTGGGTTAAGAAGTTCCCTTGCAAAAATTTGACAGCCTAATGGCGTCACTACAAAATTTAGAAAATGAGTTGATGAGAGGTAAAAAAGGTATATAATCACAGGGAAATAAAATTTAAATCAATAAGGATATAGAATAACATATCCCAACATAATAGTATGTGAATTAAAATACATAACAAAATAAGTCTTTTAAAAAGAGGAGGGTGAAAGGTTCCCTTACCGACATGGGTATCTTTCGAAACATACACCTCGTGAAAGAAGGAAAATACAACATTGATGTAAATAATCATAAATGAAAGTATATTACACAATGAGTAAAATAATGGGCAGTACATACACCACTCAATGGAAATTGTGGCAAATGTAGCATAAATCTCACGGGAATAAAAGTGAGATGAAAAATCCCTTACGAAAACTCGACTGCCTAACGACGCCACGTAAAACTTACAAAAATGGATTGATGAGATCAAATAGGGTATCTCATCAAATTAACATAATGTTTATAGAAATATAAATATAAAAGAACATCCACCAACATAACAAAGATGAGCTTAAAAGAAGTTACATAAAGGAGAGTACTTAAAAAGAAAGAGAGATGTTAGATCTCTTGTGAAAATTCGGCAGCCTAACAGCGCCACTCAAAACTACCAAAAAGGATTGATGAGAGAGAATAGGGTCTCTCATCATATGAACATAAAAATTACAGTAAGATTAATATAAAATAACATCCCAATAACAAGAAATATTATCTTTAAAAGGAATGACATAAAAGAGCGTACTTAAAAAGAATGAGAGGAGTATGATCCCTTACCTCGGGTCCGACTTGACTCGATCGTTCTTTAATCTCGTGAATAATAAACATGAGTTAATTTCTACTTGTTTAAGAACTTTTTTCAAGTTCATTATTAGTTTTATTTAAATTATTGACATGTTATAAACATTATGTAATCATTTAAGTTAATGATGTTTGTTTTGTCGATATTTGGTTCTTAAGTCAAAAGTGGACTTCTTACAATTACATGTTGTTCGTGTGGTCAAAGGTTCTATATATCCAGAATAACATTCCTGATTTGGATATAATATATATCATATATATCCAAAATATACTTGTATTTATAATATTACATAATCATTTAGAGGTAAGAAATGAAATGCACCGTTCATAGAGACGGTAAGTCGTACGTACGCATGAACGCTACTTTCATTTCTATGTCATATTAATGGAATTAAAACTAAATGAGAGATGTGTGTATTTTTAATTCCATAATTATATTCATCCTTTATATGTATCATACATCATATATATCCATTATATGTACTTATAATTGTACATTACATTTGAGGATAAGAAATGAAATGCACCGTTCATGAAGACGGTAAGCCGTACGTACGCATGAACGCTACTTTCATTTCTTTCACATACTTTAATTGAAAGAAAACAATAATGATATAAAGTTATATTATAATTACAGTATAAAATCATATATAATAACATTAAATCCAAATTTATACGTCTTACATATGGTATTAACGAATCAAATCACTTTGAGGGGGCGGTAGTCCACACTTCATTAAATGAAGATATCACGTTTACCCATAATGGAAACCATAAAGGTAAATCACAAATGAAAAATAAAGAAGCATAATGAAAACATAAACATAATATATATCATATATATAGTGACATCTTAATGGCCACCATTAAAGGTGTTTAAAAGAAGATTGAACAATCATCGTTTCGTGAGATAGAAATTCGCCATCCACAGAAACAGTATGTTCTTTAACCATTAGATGAAGTTGTGTGTATGTGTAGCTCGAATCCTTATTATAACAAAATCCTAGTATATTTAAGATACTTTATTTGTTACAAATTAAAGGAATAAAAAGAGTATAGGGTGTTGGAGAAGCAAAATAAAACAAAAGGACTCAAGTGAAGACATTACCTTAAAATCGGGTAACTCCCTTTGGTTTGAGCTCAAAGGCTTCCTTGGGAAGACTTCTGCCAAATATTAGGCTTATAGGAGTTAGAGAGGGATGTGGATATACATAATGTTAAGGGGTTGTATGAGCCAAAGGCTTTGGATGTGTGGGTAAAGAGGTAGAGGTGGTGGCCTTTTATAAGAGGAGAGGAGGGGCACTCTTGGAAAAGTATAAAATGTTACTTTATTTTCAAATGGTTTTCGGATTTTAATGGTCCCACATTGATGTATTTATAGTATAAGGTGATAAGGGTTCTCAATCCACCCATTTAATAGGTGTGTTTCTTGTTTAGTTCCTAGAATTTTCATTATCATTCAATTTCATTTAAATCGTTAAATAATGAGGTCATTGCGGCATTATCATGATGTCGTAAAGAATTGAATTTATTTAATGTCTAAAAATTATAAAAGAAATACTATGATTTAGGAAATATTTTTATCATTCCAATGAATATTTATAGTCAAAATTCTGACTTATATAACCACATGTAAATTTTTTTAGTAAAACAAATCATGTTTGTGACATTTTTATTTTAACTTTAAATAAAAGGCATAAATGTCATTATCAAACCCAAGTGGCTCCATGCGGTACCACAAATCGACCCATGGGTTGTCTTGGTCGTCCATAACTCATCCAATAGGGTTAGGACAAGTTTCAATATATTTTCATTTGATTATAATATCAATTTTACTTTAAATCACACTAATTACCTTTAATCGCGATTAATAAAACATAAAAGTTACTTTTCCTCAAAAATTATTTTCATCCCATTGAACCACATTTTACTTAACAATTAACATCATTTAAATTTGATTTTTGAAATTGAAATCACAGACGTGGTAAAGTCACATTTAAACGAAAAATCAAATTTTGTAACCACCACTTTGTGGTTTCACTATTCATCAAAAATTGATGTTTTTCAGAAAAATACCAAAAAATCACCCTATGCTATATTTGATATTCCAAATTCAAAAATGATATCTATTTTACCAAATTCATAACATAGAAGTTGCATTAATTAATTTTATAATTAAATCTCGCTGATAAAACAAATAGCGTTTTTTAAGAGACAATATCTTTCAAAAGATTGACTCTCGTTTATGTCCAACCTTAAAGTGGTATTAAATACAATGACCACCATTGGATTAAATGGTAAAAATATATTCTATTTACACTTTAAAACCAATTAGAATGATAATCTATTCATATAAATAAATTAGATTAAAAAGAGGTTTTGAATTAAAAATCAACATTTTTCACTATTCATTAAAAAACATGAACTTTATCAGAAAAATACCAAAAATTTAAAAAGTAAATTATGATGTACCGATTCTAAAGAAGAATTTTATTTTGTCAAAGATAAAACATAAAATTTTCAAAAAGTGGATTTAAAAGAGGGTCGCCATTAAAAGTCAGTTAGTAGACCTTTTAAAGAATATTAGACTGTCTACGCTTAAAATTGGATTCATTCGCATTTTTAATCCTCTAACATTTATTGGAAAGAGTAAAAATATTTGACAAACAAATATAACAATTTTGTAGTTAGTTCTATTCATTCCTGCCATTACAACGACTAGGAATTAACTACCATTTAAAATAATATTATTTTATTATTAGAGTGCAACGTAAGATTCCCAAGAAACTTGTTGTTGCGTGTTGGGTACGCCATCGAGCATAGCGTCCCCTTTAAAGTTATATTAATATTTTATTCACTAATATGGATAAATGTGAAAATGTCATACTCTTTATTTACCTGGGGTGTTACATCCGTCCCCCCTTTTGGGAATTGCTTCCTTACAATTATAAAATTGGGCTTGGATACTTCATTGAAATCCCCACATCGGAAATGGAGTAAATTAAAAAATCACTTTAAAAGAAAGAAAGGAAAGTACAAAGGTCACCCGAGTTAAACCATACTAGGATTCGAAGTATGAAAATATGTACATGGAGAAAAAAACAAAGGGTCATGTTCTGATGGAGAGTGATAGTAAACATTTTAGGAGAAAGTTAACCATAAGAAAGTCACAAACTTGTTATGGGTTAAACGGTATTCGATTCCCCTGTAGGAAAAATTAGCAGACAACAATTTTTTTAAGTTACTTTTAATGGAGGAATTTATTTTTGAGCTTAACTAAATCATAATGAAACATACTTACTTGTCTTGTAGACTTTCAACTTTTACTATATTCCTTAATCAAACTCATATTTTCTCCAAAATATGTGTATTTAGGAAGTCTTGTTCGCATTAAGAGTACTATAATCAATTTCTAGAGAATCACATAATCGACGAAAGAGAACTATACACTTCCCATGTCTTTAGACTCTAACTAAAACCAAAACCAAAAATGTTAGTAGAAGAACAGATAATCCAGGAAAGGATAACCCTTTATAAAAAGAAAATCTATTCTTAATCTCCAAAATTTGTCCATCAAAACCCAATGTTGAACGAGGACCATTCGATAAACAATTTGTCCATAAAATTCATCAAAGTAAACCAAAGAAATATTGAAAACCAAATATTTGAAGGATTTAGTCACACAGTCATCCAAGTTAAATCGTAACATTTATCTCCAAAAAACATCAGTTGCTCCTAAAGTCTCGTATTGAAAAGTAATTAACCTAATCACATATCCTCCATGATAGGTTAATAAACATCCATAGAAATCCCAAAATCAACATACTCTTAATTCATAAAATAATTCAACTAAAAATAATTTTTCAAACTAACCAGGGACTTCATGTAGTCCAGTGGTCGGCAATAAATACCCATTGCACTTTATTTGTGGGTTCGATTCCCGCATCCTTGTCTGACAAGATGGGTTGTCACACGGTCTGCGTGTTGTCCTTTTTCCAAAACTACATAATTCTTAAAACATTCCCCAATAATGAGATAAAATCTAAAAAAATAATGATAATGTAATTTAACCTCAATTTTATCTCATGACTTTCACTTTCCATCATTGCATATAGTAACCCATAATTACCTCGAAAGTAAGTATCATATAAACCCAAAAGGTTCTTTATAAATATGTCCACAAAAGAACAGATTACTATTCTTTGGATAAAATTTTCATATATCAAACATCAGTGTTACACAAAATATAAAAAGTATTCTGATTTACCCCATCATCAAAAGACACTTAATACCCTTAAGAATTTCACCATAACTCTTGAAGCCCTTATATGTTGACTTCTTAGTCATTAAACATTCTTCATGATCCATTAACCATTCCTTTCCAACTTATTGTGAAATACTTCTTTCTTACAAAAAAAATCATGAATCATATCCTAAGATTCCAAAATAGAAAACAAAAGTTAAGAAATAATACATACCTTTGATTAGTGATTTTCAGTTTCTTCATCCTCAATCAGAATGGAATTAGGTATTGGTAAACAAGTATTTGTATGATCTTGGTGATTCCATTCACTAAACTTCTTCAAAGGACATGTGTTTGCATAATGACTATTCACACCACATTTAAAAAATTCAATTCATCCCTTAGAAAGAACTTCATTCCCTTTCCTCAAGTCAACTGGATGATTCCTTTTTCCATGGAAGTTTCTCGCTTTATGACCTTCATTTCCACATATATAGCATATTTATGTCCCTTTGAATCATTTTCCTAGGTGTTTCTTTCCACATCTATGACACATAGGTTTTTGAACACACTTACCTTTATGATTATTACCTGTAGTTCCGTAGGGATTTGTTTCTCGCATATATGATGCCTTATAGAAATCACCAAGGTGTAGGTGGTCAATCATGACTCCAGATAGTTGGTTGAGGATAAACACAAGAGTTCTCATTGCAGCTCCCATATCATTCAGTTTCTCGCTCAGAAAAATGTCACTGTTTCCTTCACATCCACCGTTACATTGGTGCCTACTAGATCCAGCCATTTACTAAAACAAAAAAGGTCAGTGTGAGTATATCAACAAAACCATAATGTACTAAAGAGGAAGATAAACAATAAGATATACTTACTCATTCACTTTATCTAAAACTAGGACTATTTATGAAATCCTAACCATTATGGGCATGTCACTTATGCTTAATGAATACCCTAACCTCTAAATTTATCTAAACCGACCATTGATACCAACTATATGGCCCCGGCCTTAAACCATACTTAATATTGAATTAAATGAATAATTTACATTGAGCATCTTTTCAGGTTTAGAGTTTTAGAGAATTATGACATAACTATTACATCACAAATGATTACAAATTAGAAACTTTTACTAAGTTTCCATAAAATAAAAACTCTTAAAAAGAAACATTTCCAGCTCCATGTTTTAGGTTGAATGACTTTCCCTTGATCCCATCCTTTACCCTATTCCACGTTAAGTCCTATGAAAAACATTTCAAAAACTTGGGATGAGCATAAAATGCTCAGTAAGGGATATACAAAGAATGAAAACTGTTAGTTTTTCAAAACAACAAGTAAACCATGTATACTTTATCAAAGTATTACTTTTTACCTTTTTGAAGTACTAAAAACTCTTCACTGAATAAAAGTTCATTACTTACCCTTCTGTAACCATAATATTACCATAAAACCCATATAAAGATCACATAACATATAAGGTAACTTGGGACATAAACATACTTAAGTGGAATAACCATAAGGTCAACTTCCTCACATATCGCTTAAAAGAATATCCATTCGGCCAACATCCATACATACTTAATGGAATATCCATATGGCTGACTTCCATACCCAATGCATTGGAGGTTATAACGTAACCACCCGTCCTGGTATTCACGGAACCACCCGTCATATGGATTATCACGTAACCACCCGTAAAATGTCCAAGTACCATTATAAAATTATAACACATAAAACCAATATAATGGAATGATAAAATTTTCACATTTCAATCACAATATATCATTTAAATATATTGACAAAATAGAATCATTTATCAAAACCATTTTCAATACCAAAATACATAAAAGAGTATATGGTATTTATTTTATTTTAAAAACATTACGGCTTGTTGAGGAAGCCAAAGATCAAATAATAATCGTGGCGGCTGAAAAGGTCGTTGTCACCGCGTACGTTAAAAGAAACATTACTTTTTGTCGTTTTGTAAAACGCTTCATAGAAAAAGATTCCTTTTGTATCAAAGGGTTTTATACACCTTATAAATCAAAGTTGTGTATAAAACGAAATATTCCTCAATGAAAGAAGATTGAGACGAAGTCCTTTACCAAGACGGTATCCTTGGTTAAAGGATAAATCAATTAAATAATTATGTGTGAAATAAAATACACCAAATATAAGAGGATATTAAGTGTAAAACAATCAGAGGTAATTCATAGAAATTCATAGAACGACATATTCATGGAGTATAAGTTTATCCCAAAGAATCAAATTCGGGTTAAGAAGTTCCCTTGCAAAAATTTGACAGTCTAATGGTGTCACTACAAAATTGATAAAATGAGTTGGTGAGAGATTAAAAAGGTATCTCATCACATGGAAATAAAATTTAAATCAATAAGTATATAGAAGAACATATCCCAACATAATATTATGTGAATTAAAATACATAACAAAAGACGTCTTTTAAAAAGAGGAGGGTGAAAGGTTCCCTTACCGACATGGGTATCTTTAGAAACATAAACCCCGTGAAAGAAGGACAATACAACATTGATGTAAATACTCATAAATGAAATTATATTACACAATGAGTAAAATAATGGGCAGTACATACACCACTAAAAGGAAATTGTGGAAAATGTAGCATAAATCTTACTGGAATAAAAGTGAGATGACAAATCCCTTACGAAAACTCAATAGCCTAACGGTTCCACATAAAACTTATAAAAATGAATTGATAAGATAAAATAGGGTATCTCATAAAATTAACATAAAGTTTATAGAAATAGGAATATAAAAGAACATCCCCCAACATAACAAAGATGAGCTTAAAATAAGTGACATAAAGGTGAGTACTTAAAAAGAAAGAGAGATGTTAGATATCTTGCTATAATTCGGCAGCCTAACAGCGCCACTCAAAACTTCCAAAATGGATTGATGAGAGAGAATAGGGTCTATCATCATTTGAACATAAAAATTACAGTATGAGTAATATAAAATAACATCCCAATAACAATAATGATGATCTTTAAAAGGAATGACATAAAAGAGAGTACTTATAAAGAAAGAGAGGAGTAGGATCCCTTACCTCGGGTCCGACATGACTCGATCGTTCTTTAATCTCCTGAATAATAAACTTGAGTTATTTTATACTTTCTTAAGAACATTTTTCAAGTTCATTATTAATTTTATATCAATTATTGACCTGTTATAAACATTATGTAATCATTTAAGTTAATAATTATTGTTTTGTCAATATTTGGTTCTTAAGTCAAAAGTGGACTTCTTACAATTACATGTTGTTCGTGTGGTCAAAGGTTTTTTATATCTAGAATGACATTCCTGATTTGGATATCATATATATCATATATATCCAGCATATACATGTTTTTATAAAATTACATAATCATTTAGAGGTAAGAAATGAAATGCACCTTTCATGGAGACGGTAAGTCGTACGTACGCATGAACGCTACTTTCATTTCTATGTCATATTAATGGAATTAAAACTAAATGAGAGATGTGTGTATTTTTAATTCCATAATTATATTCATCCTTTATATGTATCATAAATCATATATATCCATTATATGTACTTATAATAGTACATTACATTTGAGGAAAAGAAATGAAAAGCCACGTTCATGGAGACGGTAAGCCGTACGTACGCATGAACGCTAATTTAATTTCTATCTCATACATTAATGGAAGGAAAAAAATAAAGATATAAAGGTATATTATAATTCCAGTATAAAATCATATATAATAACTTTAAATCCATCCTTTATACGTCCCACATATGGTATTAACGAATCAAATTACTTTGAGGGGGCGGTAGTCCGCACTTTCTTAAATGAAGATATCGCGTTTACCCATAATGGAAATCATAAAAGTAAATCACAAATGAAAAATAAAGAAGTATAATGAAAACATAAACATAATATATATCATATATAGAGTGACATCTTAATGGCCACCATTAAAGGTGTTTAAAAGATGATTGAACAATCATCATTTCGTGAGGCAGAAATTCGCCATCAACAGAAACAGTATGTTATTCAACCATTAGATGAAGGTGTGTGTATGTGTAGATAGAATATTTATTATAACTACATCCTAGTATATTTATTATACTTTATTTGTTAGAAATTTAAGGAATAACAAGAGTTTAGGGGGTTGGAGATTTAAAATAAAACAAAAGGACTCAAGTGAAGACATTACCTTAAAATCGGGTAACTCCCTTTGGTTTGAGCTCAAAGGCCTCCTTGGGATGACATATGCCCAATGTGAGGCTTCAAAGAGTTATATAGGGATGTGGAGATACAAAATGGGCCGGATTTGGACGAGCCAAAGGCTTTGGAAGTGTGGGTAAAGAGGTAGAGGTGGGGGCCTTTTATAAGAGAAGAGGAGGGGCACTCTTGGAAAACTATAAAATGATACATTATTTTCAAATCGTTTTCGGATTTTAATGGTCCCAAATTGATGTGTTTCTAGGATAAGGTGATAAGGGTTCTAAATCCACCCATCCAATAGGTTTCTGACATGTGTAGGTCCTAGACGATGCATTATCTTTCCATTTTATTCAAATCGTTAAATAATGAGGTCATCGCTGCATTATCATGATGTCATAAAGAATTTAATTTATCTAATGTCTAAATATTATAAAAAAAATACTATGATGTATGAAATATTTTTATATTTCCAAGGACTATTTATAGTCAAAATTATGACTTGTATAACCACATGTAAAAATTGTTTTAGTAAAACGAATCATGTTTGTGACATTTTTATTTTAACTTTAAATAAAAGTCATAAATGTCATTATCGAACCGAAGTGGCTCCATGGGGTACCAAAAATAGACCCATGGGTTGTCTTGGTCGGCCATTACTCATACAATAGGGTTATGAAAAGTTTCAATATATTTTCATTTTATTATAATATCATTTTTACCTTAAATCACACTAATTACCTTTAATCGCAATTAATAAAACATTAAAGATACTTTTCATAAAAAATTATTTTCACCCCATTGAACCACATTTTACATAGAAATAAAAATAATTTAAATTGGATTTTTGAAATTCAAATCACAGAAGTAGTAAAGTCCCATTTATACGAAACATCAAATTTTGTATCCACCACTTTGTGGTTTCACTATTCATCAAAAATTGATGTTTTTCAAAAAAATACCAAAAATTCACCCTATGCTATATTTGATATTCCGAATTCAAAAATGATGTCTATTTTACCAAATTAATAACATAGAAGTTTCATTAATTAATTTTATAATTAAATCCCGCTGTTAAAACAAATAGTGTTTTTTAAGAGACAATATCATTCAGAAGATTGACACTCGTTTAAATCCATCTGTAAAGTGGTATTAAATACAATGACCACTATTGGATTAAATGGTAAAAATATATTCTATTTACACTTTAAACCCAATTAGAAATATAATCTAGTCATATAAATAAATTATATTAAAAAGTGGTTCTGAATTAAAATAAAACATTTTTCACTATTCATTAAAAAATATGAACTTTATCAGAAAAATACCAAAAAGTTACACAAAGTAAGTTTTGATGTGATGATTCTATAGAAGAATTTTATTTTGTCAAATATAACACATAAAATTGTCAAAAAGTGGATTTAAAAGAGGTTCTTCATCAAAAGACGGTTAATCGACCTTTTAAATAATATTAGACTGTCTACGCTTAAAATTGGATTCATTCGCATTTTTAATCATCTAAAATTTATTGTAAAGAGTAAAAATATGTGACAAACATATATAATAATTTTGTAGTTAGTTCTGTTCATTCCCTCCATTACAACGGCTAGGCATTAACTACCATTTAAAATAATATTATTTTATTAATAGAGTGCAACGTAAGATTCCCACGAAACTATTGTTTCATGTTAGGTACCCCATCGAGCCTAGCGTCCCCTTTAAAGTTATATTAATATTTTATTCAAAAATATGGATAAATGTGATAATGTCATACTCTTTATTTACCAGGGGTGTTACAACATGAGAAGCTAGAGAAAGATGTAGAAGAGTTCCAAAATCTGAAATAATATGTGATGATATTAATGAATAAGGATTCAATTTTTTTAACATTGAACTCTTATTTTAATAGTTTTTTAAAACACTTGATTTTATGAATTCAAAATGAATTTTATTTTCATTGAAATTAAATTTCTTTAGTTTTTTAAATTTTAGATTAGTTGAATGTTATTTCATTTTCCTTATAGATGAATATTTATTTCATTTCATATTTTTCATATTTTTATATCACTAACATTTCATGAATATCTAAAATATTATCCATTATTATTGAAAATTAAAAATTTGGTGAAATCATTATATTAGGTAGAAATTATTAAATGATGAAAACATCATATAAAAGCTATGTTTTAATAAAAAGGGCGATATATTTCTTTAGGGGGGATAATACGATCCTTAGGGAAGAATATTTAAAAATTTATAGATGTTATATGAAATATGTTATATTCTTATAAACCATCATATTCCAATATGTATTCAGAATATTTACAATTTCACTGGGAGATAAGTGTTTAAAGATTACCTCTAAATATGAAGTTCTGATAAGAAGAAGGAAAATAGGTTTTTGACCCGTTCATTCTTTAATCTCCTAAATAATAAACTAAAGATAATTTATACATTCATAAGAACCTTTTTCACGTTTATTATTCATTTTATATAACTCATTACCATGTTAAAATCATTATGTAATCATTTAAGTTAATAACAGTCATTTTGTCGATATTTGGTACATGAGTAAAAAATTATCCTCTTATAATTAAAAGTTGTTAATGTGGTAAAAGTTCATTATATCCCAAATGATATACAATATTTAAATATCTTATATATCATATATGTCTAGTATATATTTTTATTTATAATAGTACATAACATATGTAGGAAAGAAATTAAATGAGTCGTTCATGGAGACAGTAAGCCATACATGCATATGAAGGCTACATTCATTTATATTTTGTATTTAATTGAATGAAAACATAATGATATAAAGGTATATTATATTTAAAAGATAATATAATATATAATATCATTAACTCCATTAATTATTCTTCCCACATATGACATTAATGAGTCATATTTCTTTGAGGGGGTGGTAGTCCGCACATCCTAAAATGAAATTATAGCATTTACCCATTATGGAAACAATAATGTTAGGCCATAAATAAAAAATACAGAAGCATAATGAAAACATAAAACTAATATAAATATCATATATAAATACAATGTAATCATAATGTCCACCATGAGAGGCAGTTGGAGATATTTGAACAATCATCATTTCATGAGGCATTACTTTTTTATCCAAAGAAACAGTATGTTCATTACCCATTAAATGGTGTTGAGTGTAATTTTAGTAATAATAAATCAAATAATAACAACCGAGTATATTTAGGATACTGGTTTTGTTATTAAATAAATGAATAAAAATAGTTTAGGGGGTAGGAGAAGTAAAATAAATGAAATGAATTTAAGAGAAATTGTTACCATTAATATGGGTAACTCCCTTTAAATTGAACCAAAATGACTTTCTTGAAGTGCCTTATTCCTAAGTTAATGATTCTAGGTGTTAGAGAGGGATGTAGGTAGCTTAATTGGGTAGAGTTTTGCTGAGTAAAAAGTCATTAGAGGTGTGTGTAATTTTGTAGAAGTGAGGGTTTTTTATAAGGGGGAGGAGGGGCTCTTTAGGAAGGTGTGAAACTAATATTTTATTATAAACATATCTTCAATTTCCAAATGTCAAAATCTTATTAAAGTATAATATAAGATGACTCATATTCGAAATAATATCATCCAATCAGAATTGGGCATGTTTTGGATATCATTTTAGTATTTATAATGTTTTTTATTCAAATCATTTACTAATGAGTTAAACACGGTATAATTATTATGTCATAAATAATTTAATTTATATGGTTTCTAATAAATATAAAAAAATACCATGATGTAGGAAATATTTTTATCTTTAAAATACATATTTATATTCTAAATGATAACTTATATAACCCTTTTTAAAAAATAATTGACTAAAGTATATTTTTTACGTCAATTTTTTCTATACGTTATGTTAATTTAAATAATGTGCCATTAACACAAATTAGTGGCTTAATAGGGTACCAAAATCTAATAAAATATTTCCATGGTTGTTCATGACTCATTAAATAAGGTTAGGACAAGTGTTAAGGTAATTATGATATTCTTTTTACCTTGAATTACCCTATTTACCTTTAAATCGGTAAATAAAAGTCAAAATCTACTATTCAACAAAATTTATTTAATCTTATTTTACCAAATTTTACATACTAATAACAACCATGTATATCAAATTTTTCTAAATTCCATTCGTATAAGTGGTATAATTTCATTTAAAGTAAATAGTTAGCTTTTAAACTACTACTCAGTGTTTTCACTATTCATAAAAAATTAATGTTTTTCAGAATATAACTAAAAAATTATCCTAAGTTATATTTGATATTATGAATTAAAAAATGATGTCCATTTTAAAAATTTCAATACTTATAAGATGAATTAATTAATTTAAAATTAATCCCTTCTGTCAAAACAAAAATCATGTTTTTATGAAATATTAATTATCAAAAGATTGCCATTTGTATATGTCCAATTTTAAAGTGAAATTAATTACAAAGAAAATCATTGGATTAAATTGTAAAAATATAATCTAATTAAAATTTAATACTTATTAAAAACATAATCTAACCTTATAAATATATTATATTAAAAGGTAGTTATGAATTAAAATAATGTATTTTTCACTATTCATTAAAAAAATTTATCATAAAAATACCAAAAATTTATCCAAAGTAAATTTTGATGTCCCGATTCTAAGGAAAAAATTTATTTTGATAAATATAACATATAAAAGTGACAAAAAATAGATTAAAAATGGTTCACCATTAAAAGGTTCTAAATCAACCTTTTATACTAATTTATGCTTAAAATCAGATTCATTCAAATTTTAATCATCCAAATTTTATTGGAAAAATGTTAAAACAATTAACAAAAATATATAATTATATTTTAGTTATTTCTATTCATTCTCGCCAATACTTTTTCTAGGTGTTAAATACCATTTGAAATTATAATATTATATTGTTAGTGTGCCACGTAAGATTTTAATGAAATCCGTTGTTGTGTATCAGGTATGCCACAATCATATAAAACCCTTAAAAGTAAAATTAATATTTAACTCGAAAATATTAATAAATATGAAAATGTCATATTTCCTTATTTATCTAGGATGTTTCATCATTCCCCCTTTTTTGGGAATTGCGTCCTTGAAATTTTATTCACTTATCAAATAAATGGGGGTACATATCCCTCATAGAATTTTCAGATTCACATATTCCTTCTTCAACCATATAGTTTTTCTAAAAAAACTTTACCTGATTAATTACCTTATTCTGAAACACTTGCTCTCATTGGTAAATAATATGGGCCCATTTTTCCTCATAAGATAGATTCTTTTCCAACTAAACTACCTTTGGACTTATAAAAAGAGATGTATCCGACATATACTTTCTCAACATTGAAACATGAAAATCATTGTTTACCTGGGACAAACAAGGAGGTAAAGCCACTATGTACGCAATTGATCCAACATTATAAAGATATCATAGGTTCCAAAGAACCTCAAACTCAACATTCCATTCTTACCAAAATGCATCATACTTTTCTATGGAGAAACTTTGAGAAAGACACGATCACCTACCTCAAAAGAACGATCATTCCCCATGTTATCTGCATAACATTTCTACATAATCTAAGCTGTTCTCATGTTCTTCTGAATCAACTGAACTTTTTCTACCATCTCTTCTAAAAATTATGGTCCCATCAGCTTCCTTTCAGATACATTATCCAAAAAATATGGAGTTCGACACCAATTTCCATTAAATTCCTCAAACGGAACCATCTTTATAATGGAATGAAAACTGTTATTATAATAAATTTCAACAAAAGAAAGATCTTAGTCCCAACATCCTTGATAATCCATTGAAGAAGAACGTAGCATATCTTCTAAGGTTTGAATTGTTCTTTTTTAGTGACCATCTGATTTTGGATGAAAATATATACTAAAATTTTATTCAATACCCAATGACTTTTGAAGGATTTTCCAAAAGTTACAAGTAAACATGGGATCACAATCAGATTCAATGATGTGGGGAACTCCACGTAACCTGAATATCTCTTTAACATATAACCAATATAGTTGATCTAGGAGATAACGTATCTTAAATATGAAGTAATTGATATGATCTAGTCTGATACGCGATGTGAGACCTGCTAGGAATTGTCCTAGGAACCTTGTATAATGTTCGGGCATTGAGAACATGAATCGCCGCAAGAAAACAAGTGATTTGGTGTGCAGATAGTGAAATGAGTAGGAAGGGGGAAATGGTCAAGGTAGAACACAAAGAGAACTTGTCTCTAAGAACTCTAGCCACAAGATGCCACAGAGGATGGCCAATCCTTTGATATGTCAAGAATTAAGCAAGAACACAAAGGTTGTAATCAAAACACACCATAATAATATTACCATCATTCATGATGCTTCAAGAGTACAAGGGGTGGCTATTTATTGCCAAAGAAACATGAAATTCAAATTAAACATGGGGTGGCTCTTTACATTAGTCTAATGGCTAGTTTTCCATAGTCAAAAAGCCTATAGGATGCTTTTGACAACTTTGGCACTTAACCATGACTTTTGGAGACAAGTAGCACACCCTTTTGGAAATGTAAAGACAAGTAGCCCACCACCTTTTGACATTGAAGATTCTATGGCGGGTGGGCTTGAAATTTCGTAGCACCGCTTGGGTTGGGTTTTTAAAAGCATGTTTGGGCCTTAATTAATGTAATTATTGGCCTAAATGCTTCCCCCAAGCAAAGGTGTTGGGAATCCTCATGGAATTCAATGATTAATCCATTTACGTCCTCCTTCTTTCTTTTGGTCCGCTCCCTTATCATTGGGGCTCCAATTCCACACAAAGGTTCTTGTCCACTTTTGTACATTCCTCCTTCCTTATCATTTCTGCCTCCAACCCCGCGATTCCCATGTGTTCCATGATCCTCACCATCTCCTCCCTCCTCAAAAGGATTCATCCTCGAATCTAAAAATTCAAAGGGGGAAAGATCAGCAACATTAAAGGTACCACTAACATTCCCATACCTGTCGGGTAAATCCATCCTGTAGGCATTATCATTGATCTTCTCTAATACATGGAAAGGAACATATCCTCGTGGATGATGTTTTGATTTTTGTTGCCCCGGAAACCTCTCCTTCCTCAAGTGTAGCCACACCCAATCTCCAAGTTGAAAAACCATTTTTCGCCGACCATTGTTGGCGTGCTTCGCCACATGTTCATTCTTCCACTAAATGTTGGCCTTTACCTTTGAATGGAACTCCTGCACAAACATTGAATTCTATTCACCTTCAAGATTAGAAAATTGAATAGTAGGAAAATGTAAAATCTCAAGTGGAGTTAATGGGTTAAAACTATACACAACTTCAAATGGTGAAGCATTAGTAGTGGAGTGATCCACTTGATTATAAGAAAACTCAATGTGAGGTAGGCATCTTTCCCAATGTTATAGATTTTTTCTAAGGATGGCATGCAACAATATGGAAGGTTTCTTATTGACCACCTCATTTTGACTATCTGTTTGTGGGTGTGCAATGGTGGAGAACAAAAGTTTGGTTCCATGTTTGTTCCACAAAGTCCTCCAAAAGTGACTAAGTAATTTGACATCCCCGTCACTCAAAATGCTCTTGGGTAAGCCATGCAACTTAACAATTTCCCTGAAAAACAAATCAGCGATATGAGTTGACTCATTTGTTTTAGAACAAGCAATAAAATGAGCCATTTTACTAAACCTGTCCACTACCACAAAGATGCTATCATTACCGGATTGTGATCTTGGCAAGCTGAGGACGAAATCCATCGAAATATCAACTCAAGGATGAGAAGCAACAGGCAAAGACGTGTATAAGCCATGTTGAAGAACTTTTCACTTTTCATGTTTACACACATTACAATTTCCAAAAACACATACCACATCCCTACGCATGTGAGGCCAATAAAAATTTTCACTCAATAAGGACAATGTTTTCTCAACCCCAAAATGCCCCATTAATCCACCACCATGTGTTTCTTTAACAAGAAATTCACGCATTGAACAAGATGGAACACAAAATTTATTTTTCCAAAAAAGAAATCCATCATGTTGGTAAAAATCACTTTTTCCATTTTTTTCACATAACTTCCAAATTTCAGAAAAGTCCACATCATTCTCATAAATGCTTTTCAACATTTCAAAACCATGTATTTTAGCATGCATAGAATTGATAAGACAGTATATCCTAGAAAAAAGCATCAGCAACTACATTTTCTTTTCCTTTTTTATGCTTAATGATGTAAGGAAATGTTTCAATGAATTCAAGCCATCTTGCATGCCACCTATTCATCTTTCCTTGCGACTTATGAAATTTTAGGCTTTCATGATCCGAATGAATCACAAATTCCCTTGGCCACAAGTAATGTTGCCAATTTTCTAATGTTCTTTTTAGAGCATACAATTCCTTGTCCTAGGTAGAGTGGTTCAATGAAGCCAAATTAATATTCTCACTAAAGTATGCGATAGGCTTAGAGTCTTGCATTAAAACAGCCCCAATTCCTATTCCAGAGGCATCACACTCAACCTCAAAAACATTAGAAAAGTCGGGAAAAATTATGAGAGGTGAATTTGTCAACTTACCTTTGAGCGTGGAGAGGGCATCTTCTTGAGCTTTTCCCCACTTGAAGCTCACCCCTTTCTTGACCAACTCATTTAATGGTGCCGCAATGGTCGAAAAGTCCCTGAAAAACCTTCGGTAAAAACTTGCAAGTCCATGGAAGCTCCTCACCTCATTGACATTATTTGGAGTTAGCTAGTCCCGAATTGCCTTCACCTTCTCTTCATCAACCCTCGTGCCATTAGATCCTACCACAAAACCAAGGAAAACAACCGAATTTAAACAAAATGTACACTTTTCTAAGTTTTCAAACAACCTATTTTTCCTTAGAGTCTCAAAAACACGTTTCAAATGTTCATGATGTTCATCAAGGCTCTTAAAATAAACAAGGATGTCATCAAAATTCACAACAACAAATTTCCCTATGAATGGACGGAAAACGTGATTCATTATGTTCATGAATGTACTAGGGGCGTTAGTTAGTCCAAAAAGGAATAACTAGCCATTCATACAATCCAAACTTAGTTTTAAATGTAGTTTTCCATTCATCTCCCTCTTTCATTCTAATTTGATGTTATCCACTCCTTAGGTCAATTTTAGTAAACAAGCATGCACCATTGAGTACATCAAGCATATCATCCAAAAGAGGTATGTGATAATGATATTTTGCCGTGATTTTGTTGATAGCTCGACAATCAACACACATTCTCCACCTACCATCTTTTTTTGGGACAAGGATTGCCAGTACTGAACATAGACTCAAGCTCTCTCGAACAAATCACTTCCTTAGAAATTCTTCCACTTGTCGTTGGATCTCTCATGTCTCCTCTGGGTTAGCCCAATATGCTGGTCGATTTGAATGTGTTGCTCTGGGGAGGAAGTCGATATGGTGCTCGATACCCCACAAGGGTGGTAAGCCATCGGGAATCTCCTCAGGAAAAACATCACCAAAATCCTGCAAAAGAGACATAACACTAGAAGGCATAGAAGGGTTAGGAGAGTTAGTGGTAGAACACTCTCCCTTGCATAAAAGCACGAGAGTTTCCTCCCCCTCCAAAGCTCTCTCTATCTCTCTTTTTCTTGAAAATAAACTCACTTTTCCCTCAACAATTTTGTTTTCACTCTTCTTTTCACTCTTATTTTCATCTTTTTTATTTCCCTCATTTTTTCCCTTTCACTCAAAATTCCTTTTTCACTCTTGATTTTTCCACTCATCTCATTCTCTATATTTTTTTCTCTCTTTTATTTTTCTCTCTTCTCAAAATATCCATCAATCCTCACTTGGTCTTCATAAGCTTCCAAAGGACTCAATGGTGTAACAATAACCTTCCTCCCATTATAATCAAAAGACTATCGATTGGTGTATCCATCATGTGTGAACCTCCTATCAAATTGCCACGGTCATCCCAACAAAATATGACTAGCATGCATCGGAACAACATCACACATCACCTTGTCTTCGTACTTCCCAATAGAAAATGGAACTTGTTCTTTCTTAGTCACTTTGACACCCCAACTATTATTTTACCATTGCAATATATATGGACTAGGATGTCTAGTCGTAGCCAATCCCAATTTATTAACCATCAAACCACTTGCTACGTTTGTACAACTACGCCCATCAATAATCATACTACATACCTTATCTTTGATGAGGCATATAGTATGAAAAATGTTCTCCCTTTACTCTTGATCATGTTCTCCTTTTGGTTGAGCACTCAAAGAACGCCTTTCAACAAGCATTTCTCCATGTATGATCTTTCTACATCAACCTCCAAATCATCCTCAAGTGATGGAATTTCATCTTCACTTGAGCTAGCTCTAAGAACATCTCCATCATCCAAAATAATCATTTTCCTCTTGTTTGGGCATTGTGAGGCAATTTGTCCAAATCCTTGACATTTAAAAAATTTGATATCTTGTGATTTGGAAACAACCTTACCCTCCATTTTACCATTGGATTCTGGAATGAATGGTTTTGGTTTGGGAAACTCCTTCGAATCAGTTTTGTGTTCCCCTACATGCTATTGTGGTTTGGAATCCTTAAACTTGAATGAAGGTCTAGAATACTTACCATAATATGTAGGGTGCATCCTTCTTTCCTTTACATGCCTCTCCGCTTTGGTAGCCATGTGTAGTAGATCCTCCATGTCCACTATGTCCCGAATGTCACGGTTGAGACCGTTCACAAATCTTGCCATGGTGGCCTCTCGCTCATCATCAATATTCGCTCGAATCATGATGATATCCATCTCATTGTGATACTCCTCAACACTCATGGCCCCTTGTTTCAAACCCTGCAACTTGAGGAACAAATAACGATAATAGTGTCTATAAATGAACCTCTTACGCATTACCACTTTCATCTCTTCCCAAGTGTGGATGGGTCTTTCTCCACATCGCCGTCGACTAACTTGTAGTTGGTCCCACTAAATACTAGCATAATCGGAGAACTCCATGGCCGCCAACATCACTTTTTTTTCCTCCAAATATTTATGACAACCAAAAACATGTTCGACCTTTCTTTCCCATTCCAGGTAAGTTTCAGGATCATTCTTACCTTGGAATGAAGGGATCCTCAACTTTACTCCTCCATGATCATTGGCTTACCTCCATGGTGGTTGATTTCTACAAATTGGTGACTCGTGAAAATCAGATTACTCCTCCTCTTATTCAACAACTCACCTCCTTGGTGGTGATCTAGAATTGGAAGGGGATTGGAGTTCATCCATCCTCACATTCAACCTTTGGAATTGTTCTTGTAAATCCCTCAAGAACATCTTAATGTCCTCTTCATTGGTATTACTCGACTCTCCCATTTAAAAATCCTATAAAAAATGAAGATAAAGGAAAATGGACCTCACACACTCCCTCACGTTTTTACACTCCAAAATAATATGTTTGCTCATGTTTCACTCAATTTTGGCTTTTATCAAAATGTAACACTCTTGCCTTTTACAACTTAAATTGCTTCCTATAATGTTCTTACCAAATTTCAACAAATCGAAAGGATCTTTGAAGTGTGGCAATCCCAAACTAGAATTCAAAGATAAAATTCAAATTGGATTCAAGATGAAAAAATTGGGAAGAGGAAGTAAAGGTAAGAAGAAGAATGAAAATGGGAAGTAGAATTCAAAGTGTTGCAATTTTTTTTGAGCCTTTAATTTTTTTCGATTTTATTTTTGTTTTTTTGTTTTTTTGGCTCTTTTTTTTGTAGATGCAGCAGAAACAAGATGAATTTTTCAATATTTAATTGCAGGAGAAGCAATAATTTGTATCATCAAATGGAATCAACGTGAGATTTGCGTGGTTTTAAAATTGCAGAATTTGATGCAAAATTTGAACCCGCTGTATCTCGCTATTTATAGCTCTGATTTTAATGACTTCAAATGGAGAAGAAAGATGTGATTCTCAACTACAAGAATGATATACTGTATATCCAAAAATAAGAATAAATTACGTCTGTAGGGGAAGAAGATAATGGACCAGAATTGATGTTGTCCTGATTTGAAGAGAAATGAAAATGGAAGGAAGGATAAGAAAGAAAGAACCTGATTTCTTGCAAATGGGCTCTGATACCAAATGATACGCGATGTGAGACCCTCAAGGAATTTTCCTAGGAACCTTATATAATTATCGCACATTGAGCACCAGGTTCTCCATAAGAAAACAATTGAATTTGGTGTGCGGATAGTGAAATGGGAATGAAGGGGGAAATGGTCAAGGTAGAACCCAAAGAGAACTTTTCTCTAAGAAATCTAGCCACAAGACACCACAAAGGATGACCAATCCTTTGATAAGTCAAGAATTAAGCAAGAACACAAAGGTTGTAAGAAAAACTCACCATAATAACATTACCTTCATTCATGATGCTTCATGAGAACAAGGGGGTGGCTATTTATAGCAAAAGAAACTTGATATTCGAATTACACATGGGGTGGTTCTTTACATTAGTCTAATGGCTATTTTTCTAAAGTCAAAAATCCTAGAGGGTGATTTTGACAACTTTGGCAGTTGACCATGACTTTAGGAGACAAGTATAACACCCTTTTGGAAAAGTGAAGACAAGTACCCACCACCTTTTGACTTTGAAGATTTCATGGTAGGTGGGCTTGAAATTTCGTAGCACCACTTGTGTTGGGTTTTTAAAAGCAAGTTTGGGCCTTAGTTAATGTAATTATAGGCCCGAATGCTTCCCCCAGGAAAATGTGTTGGGCCTCCTCTTGGAATTCCATGATTAATCCATTTAATGCCTCCTTCATTATCTTGGTCTTCTCCCTTGTCATTTGGGCTCCAATTCCACGCAAAGGGTCTTGTCCACTTGTGTGCATTCCGCCTTCCTTATCATGTCCGCCTCCAACCCCGTGATGCCCATGTGTTCCATGATCCTCATCATAGTCAGTCCATCAACAATAACCTATAATTGATTATTACCTCGAGATGTCTTTGGTAATCCCACAATGAAGTCCAAGGATATATTTTCCAATTTCCACTCTAGAACCAGTAAAAATTGAAGCATGTCATTCGATAACTACCACTCTTCATTGTCCTTCTAAAAATTCAAACACATCACAGTAGAATCTTCAATATCCCTTTTCATTCCTTCTCACCAATTATACTCCCCAAGATCTATGTATATCATAGTATTTTCAGGATAAACTGAAAATGGAGAACTATGAGATTCACATAACAACACATGCATCAAATGTGAATCACAAGGAACATATAATATCTTCCCAAATATCAAAACAAAATCATTATAAACATTAGAATTTGGCAACATACCCTTCTGAATCAACTTTACCTTTTTCTAGAACTCACAATCGTCCTTTTGCGCTAGATTAATTCTGTCTAATAGGGATGATCTCACGGACACCTGAAACAAAACAGAATATTTACATGCACCAAAAACCTATATTCCAAAGTTCATCAAATCAAAAGCCAAATAATATCATTCCAAACATATCATGGTTAATGAAGCATTACTTATTTGACTCAAAGCAACAACCACTTTATATGCTTTTCCCAATTGGTAAATGATCATGCAATCATAATACTTGAAAAATTACAGCTATCTCCTATGTCTCATGTTAAATTATTTCGGAGTGGATAAATACTTCAAACATTTGTGATCATTATATACATTACACATTATACAATACAAATGATTCCTCCAAATTATTAAATCAAAAACAGTAGTAGCTAATTCCAAATCATGTGTAGGGTAATTTAACTAATGAGGTTTCAACTGACGTGAAGCATAAGCAATTACTTGATCATTTTTTCCTAGGAAACAACCGAATGCTTTCAAAGAAGAATCAATGTAGATAACAAAGTCACCATTACTGGAAGACAGTTCCAAAACATGACCATTCACCAATCTTCGTTTCAATTCTTGAATAAAATCATCACATTCCTTTTTCCAGATAAATATAACATCTTTTTGAGTAAAAATAGTCATTAGACTAGATAATCATGCAATGTTTTCAAAAAAACATCTAGTAATAACCTTCCAAACCAAGAAAACTACAAATATCGGTTATATTTGTGGGTCATGGTAATTCTTAAACAACTTTTGTTTTTGAAGGATCAATAGTTATGCCATTTTTTTAATTAATGTGACCAAGGAATGATATTTGTTGCATCCAAAACTCACACATGCAGATTTTCAAAAATAGTTTATTTTTCATCTATAGTTTGCAAGACAAACATTAAATGACATTCATGTTCCTATATACTTATGTAATAATCCAATATATCATCAATTAACTCAACCACAAACTTATCAAATAACTCATGGAATATATTATTCATAAGATCCGTGAATATTTCAGGTACATTGGTTAAACCAAAAGGCATAAATAAAAGTTCATAATTGCAATATCTAGTATGAAATGCAGTCTTCGAAATGAATACTTCATTTACATTCAACTCATGGTACCCAGACCACAAGTCAATCTTTGAAAAATACTGAACTCCCTAGAGATTATCAAAGAGATCATCGATTTGAGTCAAATCATACTTTTTCATAACATCGATGTTTTTTAATTCTATATAATAAATGCAAAGTCTAATTGAACCATATTTATTTTTAACAAACAAGATAGGGGAACCCCATTTTGATGTTCTAGGTCAAATGAAACCATTATCTAATAACTCCTGTAATTTATTATTTAACTCTAAATGTTCAATTTGAGCAATTTGATTAGGGGGTTTTGAAATTAGCTTAGCATCAGAAACTAAGTAAAAATTAAATTCAGCTTCCCGATCAGGTATAATACCCGAAAGCTCATCATAAAAATCATCAAGATACTCATTTACCACTGGCACATCATTAATCTGAACTGTTTCATTTTTAAAAAAAATATGTGCAAGGTAAAATTAATTTCCATCTTTTACTAGTCTCTCATCATCCTGATATGTTATCAAAATTAAGTGTTCATTCTCGTACATGAATGTAAAATTTTTTTAAAAGGAAACCTCTTTATCTATGTGGTCAATCATAGAAAGGTAAACAGAGAGCCAATAAATTCCCAAAATAACATCATACTCTACTAAAGTCAAAAAAATAATGTTTGTAGGTTGATTCTTTTCACCCACAGGGAAAAGAAGGTTCTTAAAATTTCTTTTTGACTCAACATTTTCACCTAGTGTTTTTACCATAAGTTCTAGATTCATAT
Source organism: Viscum album (assembly GCA_963277665.1). Classification (NCBI taxonomy): domain Eukaryota; kingdom Viridiplantae; phylum Streptophyta; class Magnoliopsida; order Santalales; family Viscaceae; genus Viscum; species Viscum album. The sequence continues at coordinate 1,702,307,331 of OY728156.1, read as the reverse complement.
CTTGAGATAAAATTCACAATTTACAAGAAAACTTTTTAGAAATTAAAGAGTGTGCAGACCCTGGATCAAAAAACACAGTGGCATACTCTGAACAAACAAACAGTGTACCTAATACTACATCATATGATGGACCAACATCTAATGAAGTAGTTGCAAAGGATTCCAACACCCATTTCTTCATGTAGTCTGGCTACATTCCCTTAGTTGAGATCTTCGTTTGGACACTCATTTGCATAATGACCCCTTTCATTGCACTTAAAACACCTTATTGATTGTATATAATATTTTGACTCACCATTACACAGATCTTTTTCAATGTAATTACAAGCATTATGTCCCATTTTACAGCATCAATATCACTTACCATAATTCAAAATAAATTCCCTAACATGTGATTTACCATAATTTTCAAAAAATGTAAACATAAGTTTCTTACCATCAGAATTTATTGAAGTGTTCATCATTTTTTAAACCACATTGACCTCTTATTATATAATTTGTTAAAGAAAACATGATCATCAACAAACTCCAATACCGCCTTCTCCGCACATCTAACATGATTCTCATAACAGTTGAACTCACAAGAAACTAAATCCCATTGATACTTTTTAATTTATCAATAATAATAACGGATAATTTTATTATCAAGATCTTGTATGAAATTCAGATTATACCTTGCCAGTCGAGTGAATTTTTCATCACAAGCATCCAATGAGTCATCCTCCTACCTCAATAATAGTAATTTTTTTCCAACCAAAGATGAACAACCCTAGGGAAATATTTCTCATGAAATATACCATTGAATTAATCCCAATAAAGAGAATCAATTTCCTCGCTATCTCTGATATTTTTCACCATCAACCACCACTGATTGGATTCACCTTTAAAACGGTAAACAACAAGACTAACCATTTAAGGTTCAAAACACCTCATGACATCAAAAATCTTCTATAGTGATTTCATACACCCTTCACCTAACACCTGGGTATATGATCCTCTGAATGATGGTGGATGCTTCCTCATGAAATAATTCACTATTGACATGTTCTTCTATGGTTGAGCAGGATGATATTGTTCATGGACACCACCACCATTTATAGCTTGATTCAACTGTGTCATCACTACATCAAAATATTTAGTTCAGATTCCAGCCATCATATGGTTTTGATTTTGAAGGTTTTCTTTCTCATAATGTCGTCCCAATATACCTACCATGATTATTCTGCAGAAAACCATTCTCAATGTAGAAATATATTAGGTAATGCAACCTGGGAATATATAAATTCTATATCATTTCAATATTTACAAATATTAATATATGGAGAAGAATTTAACAATATTCTAACTCCAAAATTTATCTAAAATAACATGTGATACCAACTATAAGTACATGGACATAAAAAATTACATAATCATGAATTAAATGAATAATTAACATTGAGGATATTTTCAGATTATGGGTTTTCGAGAATTATACCATAACAATTACATTACATCTCAAAAATTACAATGTATAAACTTATTTTTAGATTCTATTTTTTCATAAAATAAAAACACTTTGAAAAAAAATGTGTCATGTCTAGTTCAATGTTTTAGACATCATGAATTTTCCATGATCCCATCCTTGACCCTATTCATCTTTATGTACTACGAAAAATATTTCAAAAATTGGGATGAGCATAAAATGCTCAGTAAGGGTTATAAAAAAAGAAATAAAAATATTAGATCATCAATACATACGTAATATATGGTTTTTAACATACCTTATGTAATAATAAGATTTATGAAATACACATAGAAACTATAAATCATAAAGGTAACTTGTGGCATTCACATCATAATTACATTGTAGCTATCATAGCTACATAGGGAGTTACATTTGGAATACCCTTCACAATATGTTTCCTAAATCTCTTAGGAGAAACATTCAAGCTTAACTCTGTCATGTTACCCAATGCACTGGAGAGGTATCTTGGGTTCACCCGCCATAGTTTTTTCAACTATCCACCTGAATACGTAAACAATTCCCAATAACCATAACATAGTCATAACACATAACATAATAATAAATGAAAATATAACATTCCCACAATACAAACACAATATATCATTCAAAAAAATTGAAATAATAAATCCATTCTCAAAACCATTTCCAATACAAAAATACATAATAGGATGAATGGTTATTTATTTTTTTCCTTTTTTAAAATGTTACGGCTTGTTAAGGAAGCCAAAAAATCAAATAATACTCGCGGCGGGGGAAAATTCATTGTCACCACTTACATTAAAAAAACATTCCTTTCTTGACATTTAGTAAAATGCTTCATAGAAAAAATATTAATTTGGAATAAATTTAAATGGAAATGTGGTTTATACACCATATAAAACAATGTCTTGTATAAAAAAAATATGCCTCAATGAAAGGAGATTGAGACGAAGTCCCTTACCTCGTGTCTGACTTTGACCCGTTCATTCTTTAATCTCCTGAATAATAAACCAATGTTAATTTATAATTTAATAAGAAACTTTTAAATATTTTTTATTCATTTTATATCACTTATAACCATGATAAAAACATTATGTAATCATTTATGTTAATAACGGTTGTTTTGTCGATATTTCGTACTTGATTCAAAAATAAACTTTTTATAATTACAATTTGATCATGTGGTCAAAATTTAATTATATCATGAATTATATTCATGATTTAGATATCATATATATAATATATATCTAGTATAGTTATGTATTAATAATATTACATAACATTTGTAGGTAATAAATAAAATTCACCTTTAATGGAGACGATAAGAAGTCCATACGCATGAACGCTACATTAATTTCTATTATGTATTTAATGGAATGAAAAAATCATGATATAAATGTATATTAACCTTATATTATCATATAATATAAAATATAATCAACTCCATCCTTTATACATCCCATATATGGCATTAACGAGTCATATCACTTTGAGGATGTGGTAGTCCACACTTCCTGAAGTAAAATTATCACGTTTAACCAATATGGAAACCATTGAGGTATTCCATAAAGGAATAGTTCAGAATAATAAAGAAAACAGAAAAATTATATATATATCATATATAAATATAGTGATATCTTAATGGCTACCATGTGAGGCGGTTGGAGATATTTGGACAATCATTGTTTCGTGAGGAGTTAGTTTGGCATCCACAGAAACAGTATGTTCATTAACCATAATATGTTTGTGTGTGTATGTTTATTTTGTATCCTTCTAATTAAAACATCCTAGTATATTTAGGATATAGTTTTTATAATAAAATAATGGAATAAAATGAGTTTAGGGTGTTGGATAAGTAATATAAAACAAAGTAATTTAAGAGAAAATCTTACCTTTAATTTGAGGAACTCCCTTTGGTTTGAAGAAAAAGGACTTATTGATGTGAATTCTAGCTAAGTTAATGCTTCTAGGTGGAAGATAGGAAGTTGGGAGCTGAATTGGGCAGAGGTTGGACTAGCTAAAAAGATTGAGAGGTGTGTGTAATTGGTTAGAAATGGGGAATTTTTATAAGGGGGATGAGGGGACGTTTATGAAAGTGTTAAAATAATATTTAATTATAAACATATATTCTGTTCAAAAATGTAAAAAACATAATAAAATCGAATATAAGATGACTCATATTTGAAATAAAATCCTCCAATTAGAATAGTATAGGTTTTTGATATCATTTTAGTCTTTATAATCTTATTTATTCAAATCATTTATTAATGAGGTAAACACTACATCATTATTGTGTCATAAATAATTTAAATTATCTTGTGTCTAAAAATTAAAAATAATACCATGATGTAAAAAATATTTTTGTGTTTAAAAAGAATATTTACAGTCTAATGGATCACTTAAATAACCATATTTAAAAATTAGTTTACTAAATGATATTTTTATGTCATTTTTGTCTTTACTTTATGTTAATTAATATAAAGTGCCATTATCACTCATAAGTGGCTTCATGGGGTCCCAAAATCTACCCAAGAATGTCCAAGATCTTCAATGACTCTAAAAATAAGGTTAAAACTAGTTTTATGGTAATGGTGAAATTCTTTTTACCTTGATTTACACAATTTACCCTTAAACTGGTAAATAAAAGTCAAAAGTTACTATTAATCAAAAATTATTTTCATCTTATTGAACAACATTTTACATACTAATAACAACCATGTATATCATGTTTTATAAATTAAATTCACAAAAGTGGTAAAATTTCATTTAAATGACAATGTTTTCTTTTTAACTACTATTATTATTTTTACTATTCATAAAAAATTTATGTTTTTTAGAAAAATACAAAAAATTAAGTCTAAGCTATATATGATATTTTGAATTCAAAAAAGTTGTCTATATTACAAAATTAAATGCAAATAAGTTTCACTGATTAATTTAAAATCAATTACCTTTATCTAATCTAAAAATTTGTTTTTATGTGATATTAACTATCAAAAGATTCACATTTATTCATGTCAAATTTTAAGGTGAAATTAATTCCATTGACCATCAATGAATTAAATTGTAAAAATAAAATCTAGTTAAACATTTAAATCAATTAAATATATAATATAACCATATAAATAAATTATATTAAAAGGGTGTTTTGAATTAAAATAAAGAATATTCCAGTATTCATTAAAAATTAATTTTATTAGAAAAACACCAAAACATTTACGCAAAGTAAATTTTGATGTCCCGTTATAAAGAATTTTTTTTGGAAAATAGAACATATAAATGTGAAAAAAATAGATTTAAAAATGGTTCTCTATTACAAGGTGGTAAATCAACCTTTTAAAGTAAATTATGCTTAAAATTAGATTCATTCACATTTTAATCCTCTATCATTTATTAGATAAATGTAAATACAATTAGAAAACATATATAATAATATTTTATTTATTTATATTCATTCTCACCAATACAAGGACTAGTTGTTAACTACCAGTAAAAATAATAATATTATATTGTTAGTGAGAAACTTAATATTTCAAATAAAATCGTTGTTGCGTATCAGGTACGCCATCGAACATTACATCCCCTATAATGTAAAATTAGTATTTAAATCACAAATATTAATAAATATTAAAATATCTTATTTAACTATTTATCATGGATGTTACACCTAGTATGTGATCAAATGTGGGATATAAAACCATTGTTACAGAATAAAAATCAATCCATAATGTTATGATAGAGAGGGATAGAGAACATGTTCAGATGAAAGTTGTACCCATAGGACCATAAACCATAAGTGTGAGTAAATTTAATTTATATCATAAAAAATGATTGTAATATGATAATTTTTTTTCAAAACAATATTTTTCTATTGTTAAGGAATTATTTAAATCCATAAGAATATAATTAAATATTATTTTATATAAACAATATATTTTCCATTCATTATAACATGAACGATGTATACGTCATCGATAGGAAAATTATACAACATAGAGAGATATTATACATTACCCTATTAATATTAATCCAATTATCAACATAAATCATTTTATGAATACTTATCTTTTTCCAAATGATTATGAACCAATCACTTCTGAATGAACTTATCATTAGTCTTTAATCATCTAGAATGAGATGTAAATTTTCACATTCAAGACATGTGAACATCATTATCATATATCTTTTTGAAATATGTTAAAAACATGAATTACCATAAAACATTATGGAAACATGATTTCATCCTTATTCCTTATGTAAGACACATTTTATTGGATATATCTCTATAATCCAAAAATGTGGTATACTCTGTCAATGATTTCAAAGAACACTTGTTAACTAGGTAATAATCAATTCAATGGTAGTTAAAGCTCATCCAATAAATCATTTATTCATCATTATCATAACATTAGGAACATATTAAGGGGTTTTATTTCCCTCAATCATGCATTTTCTAAAAATTGTATATTTATACTAAATAACTTTTCTTTCTACTATTCATTATATTATTCTCAAATCCCTAACGAAAAATTAGTGCAGTACAATCCTCATAAATTTCATAATTCATATAACTAGTTGATTAATAAAACTCTATTAAAATGAGAAAATTGTTGAACAATCATATTAATAATTCCTCTTCATTTTCGGAAGTATCATATCGTCATCGCTATCTAATATCATCATCTGCAGTATATTCCATTGACACTTGGGACATTGATCAGTATTGTGTCTCTTCTACTTATAGTGGAATCATTGAACATTGGAATACTATTTCTTAAAATTTAAATCAAGAACATGGTGTGATTTTTCTAAAAAATTATAAAATCTCCCATTACCTTTAATAAATTCCAAATAGGATTCATTCCACGGTTATCACTTGTGGAAAAGTCCTTTATCCCATCTTTCCTTTATCTATATTTTTCACTACCATTCTCTTCATCCCTTCAAATCCATAGGACTCGGAAAATTATTTACATATCTTGTTATCAAATGATATTAATTCCTCATATGATGAGATTACTTGGGATACTATCTCAATACAAAATGATGGCTTAAGGCCATGAAGGATAAGATCCTTATTAGCTTTTACATCAAATTCACCGGTGTAGTTCTCAATCCTTCTAATATGCATCATTTATATACAATGGAATATACTAGATTAGCATAAAAAGTTATGAAATTTGTATAAATATATATATGGTATAACTCATAACAAAAAATTATGCATCATGAATCCCTATAACCATAATCATTTGATAGTTTAGAGAAATATTTACTTCTAAATTCCTCAAAATGGTATGTAAATAAAATGTCAATGATCCTAAGAATATCCTCTGGGAGTTTCAAACCCCATGTAGAGTAAGTCTCATTATCATATACCATATTACGCCATGTCAAGATCAGAACACTTTGACAAATTTGTTACTCCTAGATCCATATGTGCCAGAACAATGTCCACTTGTAGTATCCATACAGGGATGTATTCCTAGAAATTACTACATTATCACTACTCTACCAAAAGTCTATCATCTTCTTATATAGTTATCCTTGATTTATATTTTATGGTTTTTTCTCCATAATCTAGGTTTTCTAAATATTGTTTCTGTTGTTGTTTCAAAACCTCCCTATGGTACAAATTGGAACACCCCAACCCTAGATGGATGAATCCAGTACATTTTTAGGTTATATTAGCATTAGAATGGAGAAATACACCTCGAAAGGCTATTAATTTTGTCAGTCGTGTAAAGCTATATAATATATCTGATACATAAAAAAAATTGGGAAATAGGATATAGAATAATAATACATAATACAGTGAAATAAATTATGTCTTTTAATGCTTATTGAAATATTGCAAATTCATAACTTATAGAAAGAAACATTTTAAGGGTGGGTGAAAGTTCTCTGTAAGGTTATGTAAAAAGAAACAATAATGAATCAATATATATGTAATGATAAATAATTGGGTTAAAATTCGATAAAAAATAACTAGATAATTCATAAACAATGTGGAATGTAGGAAACTGAAACACATGCCATAAATCAATAATCATTGAATGAACTACATCCATATATATGTTAAACCAAAATGTCATTGAAAAACAATAATTAATACTAAATGAGGTAAATAACTTTTTATCATATGTAATGTCTTAGGAAAATAGACAACTATTACTTTTAAGACCATTCACAAGATGAATTAAAACATGAATAGAACCCCATTTAATTTGTCCTACTTATTATTCTAATGAGAACCAGAGGATGTATAAAGGAGATTTATAATGTCCAAGAACAACCCTTCATATATATTCCAAATCATTCCTCATATTTAAAAATCAATATAACTAAAATTCAATATAAAATAACTTCATTATATTAGAAATATATATTTTTGGAAAAGTCCCCATTTAATCAAATGATTATTAATGTAACCATCCTATGAATAATGGTATATGGATTAGGAAATACACATATTTATTATATGAGAGTAGGGATATTCAATTTAATTTTAAAAGAAAAATTATTAAAATAATGTGATTCTTCATGGGAATGTTAACAATCAAAAAAGGATGTAATATTATGAACAATCAGCGAGAGAAAAATCCTCAAACATTTTAAAGTGTCTCATACAACTTTGATACATTGAAATAATAATCACCATAAATTTATGAAATTGAATTAATATTATAATATAATTAGAATAATAGTATTTATGATATAATATATCAAAATGGGATATATTTATGGAACACAGTATAAGTATGCAGTGAATATGACGTTAATCTCGCAAATTTAAAAAGTGAGATATCAATCTCTTACCTTATCGTTCCCTTTTGTATTGTGGTCTTTAGCCTCATGTATAATGGTTAATAATATGTTAATTACTAAAAAAACAACCAAATTAGGTTTTCTAATATCATATATTTACTTATTAGAATATTTTATTACCCGTTTTTTAACACTCTTTAATTGTTTAGTCTATTTATGGTGTTAACTGCCTATTTTTGTCAAGTACGTATTGACATGCTATTGGTTATTATTATTAAATAAAACATGGTTTCATCATCTATATAATGTAATACATGACTAAATTATCATATATATTCAGTATATATGTATTTGTAATATTCCATAAAACATGGAGATTAGAAATAATGTGAACTCTTCATGGAGACAATAGGTTGTACGTACACATTAATGTTGCTGTAATATATTTATTGAATTAAAATAATTAAAAATAAATTATAAATATAAGTAATATAATTCCATTATAATATATTTCTTATATATTTCTTATAGGTTTATTATGAATATATTTTATATGTTCCATGTATGACATGAATGAATTAAATCGCTTTGTGGGGGAGATAGTTCACATTTCCTCAATCGAAATTATAGTATTTACACGAAATGTATATCTTATATGTATTTTAAAAATAATAATTACATTATAATAAGACATCATAAATAACATTTATATCTTATTTAAATATATTTTCCATCATAACATCCCCAATGAGAGTTGGTAGCGAGAAATAGGACAATCATGGTTTCGTGATGCTCTATTTCTTCATACACAGAAACAATACATTCGTTAAACATTAGGTGTAGGTGTGTGTAAGTGTCAGTATAACTCCTATTATAATATAATCCTTGTATATTGTGGATACTGATGTAGTTTTTTATTCATTGAATAATAATATTATATAGATCGGATAATGCAAATGAAATTAGAGAGTATGAGAGAACCCATTACATCTTAATTGTGCAACTTTTTTGGGTATAGAACAAAAGGATTTGATGGCTAGATATCCCAAAAGGGGTTATTCTATGTATATGGGATTCATTTTGGGAGACTATTATTTATATTATTTGCTGAATATATGTCATTTTAGAGGCATTTGGAATGAGGATAGGTGGTGGCCTTTTATATAGAAGGGGGAGTGGGAATTTTAAAAATTCCATGGGGTATTTAATAATGGATGGTCTATATTACCTAATGATCAAACAAAACAAAAAAAACAATGGATTTAAGGAGAATAATTTTCCATAAAAACCTCATCCACAAAAATATATGTGCAATTTAATAATTTGGATCATTAACTTCAATGGTTCCCAAATTTTGTCATTTTGGTTTTTATTAATGAATTTAGTTTTTTAATCTGATTAATTTAACCATTAAGACTAATTAATGTAAGGATTATTAGAAACAATATATCCAGTTGATTTTTCATAAGATATGTAATTAATAAAATAAAATTACCTTGGGTTATTAATTTAAGTTTGAAACAATCACATGTGACTCACTAAATGGCTGCTTGAACTCAGGTCGTGTTAATAATGTATTTAGAAAATATAGGCCAATATGTTAACTATTAATGATTAATTATTCAGTTATTAGACCATATTTAATATATATTAACAGTTAATATTCACTTGGCATTTTGTATTATTTTTATTAATTTATAATCATTTTATAAGAATCAGTTATACTATAATATCAATTATATCTATTTTGACATAGTTAATTTAATGTTAATTTTAAAATATCAATATTATATTTGAATTAATATATATTCTGTTTACAGGTATGTAACGTTGTATATTAATATAAAAAACTAAATAAATACATTTATTCAATAAATCAGCTTCACTTTTAATATTTTTAGTATCATTTATTTTAGATAATTATTAAATAAATAATCACTCCATTTGCATCTCTTAAGAATATTATGTAACTAAATCATATTTAAAAATTATTCATAAATTATAATGATAAAATTAAAATATTCATTTTAGAAATGATTATGTATAAATGAAAATATTATGTTTTGTACATATCTCAAAATTTTATAGATGTTAAAGATAAGGACACTTTTATTTTTGTATTTTTTCATTTACATTTTATATTTTCAAATTTCATTTAATAATAACCAAAAAGTCATATATTTAAAACCAAGTGGTGAAATGGTCTAATTATTGACATAAAATGGATTTTTTGGGTTTCAATGTCATTTTGTTCATTAATATTAACGGTTAGTGCCTTATTTAGCTTAATTGTACCTTGATCACAATATTGAATTTTAATCACATTTAATAATCATTTTTGTCAAAAAAAATTAATTTGATCTTATTAAAATGAAAATATACTACTAATTAAATCTTTGAATGTCATATTTTAAAAATTTAAATCTTAGAAATGGAAAAAATAAGACTTATGCTAATCCCACAGATGGGGTGAAATAACTTGTTTTTATAGTAGAAAAACGATATAAATTTTGTTATGTTTCTATATTCAGTTTTAATGTAAAATTGATTCTAATGAAATTAATTAAATAATTACATGTATAATTAATCTTTTTTCCCTCTATAACATATATAAAATATAATTGATTATTATTTATTATTTATCTGAAAAGGTTGTTTGTAATTAAATTTTAGTAATAGCTACTATTCATCAAAAAATGACATTTCTCATAAAATATACCCCAAATTTTCAATCAAATAATTTTGACATTAGGAATTAAAATAACACAATTATTTATTGAAATAAAAATAAAAAAGTGTCAATATTATTTTTTTAAATAGGTTCTCCATTAAAAGGTGGTAAAACTCAGTCTTCGGCGTAGATCAAGCTGATTCAGTGTTGATTATAGCATAAGTTTATCATTGTATATAATGAATTACCTTAAAATACTAAATTTAATCTATAAGGAAAATATTGTAACGAAATTTTGTGTAACAATTAATGGGAACTTTTTCATAAAAACTCATTTTATATTATTTAAAGTAAATGATATTCACAAAATATCACTGTCTTGTATTTAATAACTATTATGGGTCTACATATGGGAGAAATTATGTTATGCACTAATATACTTGTGTGTTTTTATCATAATAAAATTAATTTAATTATTAATTTAATTATTATTTTATATATTAAATAATTACCTTAAATTCCTCCTCAATATTAAAAAAATATTTGTTTAATTTATAATAATTTCAAATAATTGATTTTAATAATATTAGTTTGGGTATAATTTTGTTAAATTAAAGTTTGTATCAAATTTTAATGATATATAAAATATATTAGAGATGATTCAAAAAATTATTAGCTAATGTCCCCTTTTTCAGAATGATTTTATTGTTATATTAAATAAATTGTATAAAACTTGACAGTAATGATATTTTATTGAATTAATATATTATTTAATTATTTGAAAATCATAAAAATGTGAAATATTTTCAATTGTAAAATATATGGTCTAAAATTTTTTTCCACATTAATTTATATCATATTTATATGTATTCAAATACAGATTACCCTTATAATATTTTAATATTTTAAGTATTTCTAAAAGTGCCCCTCACAACACTTATAAAAAGGCACATCCTCCCTCTCATCATCACAACACTGTGAGATTTCTATGTCAAAAAATCATCTCATTTATACTCAAAATATTATGGGATAAGTAATGTAGGTGCTGGTCTTATAAAAATACCACCCCTCGTGTCTGAAAGAGGAAATCCATAGCAGCCTTGCTAAAGAATATGTAATTGTCATTACCACCACCTTTTTGATTATTTCTTATTCTACATCAACATTATGTGTTGTTTCCATTATAAAGTAAAAAATTTAGTAAAATATATATTTTGATATGTTACAATCAATTGAGGAAAACAACATTCACCCTTTTATCCATCATATGAAAAATGAAAATACTGCACATGAGTAAGTACAACTTACCGTCTCTACGTTGTAGTGTAATATGTTCTTCATCACAAATTTTATTAGGTGGGTATAGTGATGGATATAATGGATATAAATAATAAATATGACATGATATTGATTATGGATAATTATCATACATCCAATTACCTAACCTTTCACATCATAAGGAATTATATTATCGCTCGACCGTACCTAGGTTCTACCATCTTTATGATGTGCTGTGATCTATTTTTCACGTTAAACATTACTGAATGACATCAAAAATGTATATGATGGCTAAATATTTTATTAATACTGTTAATATAAATCATTATATGAATAATAAAAATCTTATTGAGATGAAATATTACCCAATTAAAAAACATGCATAGTAAAATGAAATAGTTAACAACCAAATGAAGGTTAATAACATAATATTATGAACAAAACAATTTAAGTAGATCATATTTGATATGATAGACCTGGAAATGGTTCATTTAAAAATTTATAGGATTTTTAACCCATTATCCATGATTATAACTCACATTTAACTAAAATAATGTTCAAGGTAAGAGTTTATTTTAGTGTATCATTATTATTTAGTATTCAATATATGTATATATCCACTGGGGGATATTAATCATCGATTTCCATACTTCATTAAAAAATACAAAAATATTAAAACTATTATCCTACTGATGTTTTCTATTTTTAATAATGTTATAATTTTTTAAAATGGTTTGAAATAAATCAATTTTTCATTTTTCAAATGAGGTACCTTATGAAAGATTTAAACACTAATTATAATGATATTTTTTTATCAATGGGTATAGTTACAAATGATAAAATGGGATAGTTATTATATTAACTAATGGTCATATTACATTTCCATGATCACATTTCTCCCTATAAATATTATTTAATTATTCTACTCAAAGATTTAATACAATAACTTTATGGATATATTTAAAATTTCAAACATGTTTATTGGTGTATTATTATTTCATTTTTTTATATTATTGCAAATGGGGGAAATAATTATAATGGATTGGGGTGATCCATATTTTCCCATTTTAGATTTTTATTTTTAAATTTTCTAAAAAATTTAATTTTTAATATTTTAATTGGTTTCATAGATAACTAATATAATGATATCTATTAATGATATAATATTTTTTTTATTCCTAAATATTTTGATCATGTATAAATTATCATAATATAAAACACTTTTACTATAGAAACAAATATATTTTAAAATCCTTGGACATTAAACGAGAAGAGTTTAAAATAGTCAATAACTGGTAATTATACATAATAAGGTCCTAATGAGGTTAAAAATTATATTTTGGAAACGATATTATTTCATTTTGTCCCATATTTATTTAGTTTAACTCCTTAATAAGACAATTTCTACTTTAACCATGGTTACTAATGTATAATAATTTCACAATTCATTGTCGTCAAAACATAATTAAACCATATTGGATAATTTAAATTATTCTACCTAGAAATATGAAATCTATTTTGACAAATACAATTATGGGATGTTGATAAATTGGCATTTTTTCATAACCCACAGATGTGATGAAAATGTTATTTTTCAAGAACATTAATGTTCATGAAAATTAAGATTTCATTTTAACAATATGGAGATTTATAATAATTTGGTGATTGAAAATTAGTATTTATTTTGATAAATAATATACATTTTATACAATAACTCCCTATTAAGTGTTTTTTAATTAATTTAAATAGTGATTCATGATATACTTTAAAATCGTTTTTTTGATTAAAACTGGATTTTAACTAAAAATAAAAGTTGACAAAAATATGGTATGATGTTGATTAAAAAGAAATTTAGTGGATTCAATATCACAAATGGATACTTATGTTATATCAAATGATATAAAAAAAATTATAGTTATTTATTATTATATAAATTATTTAGAAGGAATGGCATTTGTACAAAAAGTCAACAATATTCATTATTCACCAAAAAGTAAATTTTTTCTGAATAAATAATATCATTTCAATAGAATTTAATGTAGAAATAGTAATTCTAGAAATTATAATCATTTATAGAAAAAATTTCTTTTGATTTATAAAAATTATTTATATTATTTTCTCACAAATGTAATATAATATTTGTGGTGAAAACATATTTTTGATTTATAAACCAAATTTAGTAATGAATTATTGATTATTTAGTAAAAATTAATTAAAAAATATAACCTGTTAAAAATTAAAAAATATATGTCAAATATAAGTTAATAAGATTCATAACCTTGAATATAATTACTAGGTTATAAAATTAATATATTAAATAATGTTCTTTAATTTCTTATTCGTTCCAGTGATTCATGTATTTTATGCTATCAAGAATAGCTCCATTTTTTTGAAATATATTGGATTAAAATAATACCCCTTTAATAAATATCACCCCCATAAATTTATATTTATCTTAGTAATCATGGTTCTGACATTGAAATTGGATTTCATGAAATCACATATAGTAAAAATGGTAAACAAAACATCTTCTATATAAGAGTGAATGGGAAGTATTAAGTATATCTAAAATATCACATAAAAGGGTCTTATAGTATGAAACAATTTGTGCGATGTGATGATTCAGACCTATAACAAAATGGAACAAAAACATTGTTAGTGATAGAGATAATTTAACCTAATAATTTTAATGATCATGATAGTGTAAATAAATATAACCAAAAAACCAATCATTGTGAAAAAAAATCCATGAAGTAATTAAAATTTAATAAATTTAGAAATTATTTTGTTTCATGATATTTTTTCCAGGATTTAAAAAATCCATTATCAACTAGACCATGCTTATTTGTAAATTTACTTGCATGTTGAGTTGTATTTCAACTATTAATCAATTCCCAAAACAAAATAATCCTTTTATCTAATTAATGATTGTTCAGGATGAGTTTTTTCAAGCACAAACAACTAGAATACACATCTAATGGATCAAATTATCCCAAAATGGATAAAAATATAATCTAATTATCCATAAAAAATAACCAAAACCAAAATGGTTATAATAAGGTATGATAATTCCCCAAAAAAAATTAATAAATAAAAATCTAAATTATGATACAATGGATAGCATTGATCAAAAAATGAAAAATGATCTTTAATTTAATTGAATTTATTCATAAATATGAAACCAAAAAATTAAAATTATTTGATTAAATATTTTCCTGTGATAAATTTATCATTTATCAACTAATTACACTATTCACTCTTAGTGTCCCAGGTTAAAAAATTTATTTGTCATATTCATATAATCTCTAATATTGTATAATAATTTCATTAAATAACCAGAATCACCATCAAGATATTATAAAATCGTAAATCCTTCCAAATTAAATACAATCAATATTACTCAATTATTATCCAATTATAATTTGTTTACCTAAATCCTGTGAGTTTCCAGAAAAAATGAACTACTTCTTAAATAACATTAATCACCTAATCACTAAATATTATTCAAACTCAGGTTTATCTACAAATTATTTAATTAAATTAGATTAATAATTTCTTATAAAAATGACATACGAACTAGGAAATCATGTAGGCTATTGGTATTAATTTATCCCTTATCTCCATTTAAAAATGGGTCCATGCAATGCGACTATTCCAAGTGTGAAAATGTGTCCATTTTTACTCACACTGTATTTCAATAATTCATATTACTACCCAAAAAATATTATTAACATCCTTTAAAATAACCATTATCATTAATGACCATTCAAATACATAATGTTTATCAATATATATTTTGTAAATTTCCTTAAAATAAACTAATTATTCATCATAAAATAAAATTTTTTCCTTTTATAATTAAATGTTATATATACCTTAACCACTTATCTATACTCATAACATTTCTCCGAATGGACGCAAATAAAATAAAACATCAAAATAGTATTAATTCTTTAATAATCATAATCATTCATAAATCCACCACAAGATCATAAATCTTGTATCTCTAAAAGTAATCACCATAATCATTAAAAATTAAATATGATTTGTTCATCATAAATTTCTATCTTATTATTTAATAGTTTATTCATAAAAATAGAAAGATGAATTAGGTCATATGTGTTACATCCAACATGATTATAAAATAATATTTTTTTTATTATCTATTAATAATAATGATTTATATATCCTAAATAATATTATATTAAGTTGTAGTTATCAAATTGTCGTTTTATTGGTTTAAATGAATAGAACAAACTTTATTATGTTTACTAATTTATTTTACATTCATCCAATAAATTTTAGATACATAATATGATAATAAATTCAGTTTTAAGTATAAAATTATCTAATTGTTTAAATGTAGTTTTACCACCCATTGATGGAGAAAAATATTTAAATATAGTTTTTCACACTTTTATATGTTCAATTGAAAATTTAATCTTTATATGTAGATGTAGGATATCAAAATTTACTTTGGTTGGTTTTTTGGTTATTTTCTTAAAAGTTTATTATTTATTGAATACTGAAAAATACTTGATTATTATTAAAGAAACTAATTTTCATTTCAATAATTACTATACTGTAAACTCATTTATAAAGTCATAAAAGTTTTATAATAAATTTATTAATCCAATTTTGGCTATTGTAAACAAATTTATAATGAAATTAGATATGAAAATTTATTGGCATTTTTGAAAATCTTGTTTACTCACCTTCTATCCACATTTACGGGATTACCATTAAAGGTAGTTTTACTGCATCAATGAATTTAATTATGAAAAATGTATATACATGGTGGTAATTAGTATAAATTTTTTGGTCAAATAGGATGAAAATAAATTTTAGTTAATAGTACCTTTAGTGTTTTATTTACCACCGTAAAAAAGTAATTGATGTATATAAGAGTAATATTAAAATTTTAATATTCTAAAATTACTCAAACACTTATACTAATCTAATTGGGTTAGTTATTTGCCCCAATATAATACATGGGCCGAAATTGTGACATTTGGAATCCAAATGGGTGTTATTATATCATTTAAAACATTTCATTTAATTTCAAGGAAAACGTTGAATAAATATGTCTCTTCATACTATGATAATTTTAAAATTGGATTTTTTAATTGTTATATTCGACAATTAATATGACATATAAATCTAAATATATTACATATATCATGTTAATTTTTTTATAATGTTAGGAATTAATTATATAAAAAATTTTATGACGCAATTCTAGTGGAGTGAATGATTTATTAAAGATTGAATCCAATAAATCACATTAATAATATTAAAATAATTATAATATAAAATATTGTATTGAGTCATTGAATTTTATGGATTAATAATACATTTCAGTACTGAGTTAATTTATTTTTTTGATTTAATTATGTTTTTATTTTATTTTATATAGTCATGTAATGATTAGTGTCTAAATTGGAATATTTCATATTTTAAATTATAAAATATTTAATTAAATGATATAAAATTTATAAAAATATAATATTTGTCCAAAAAAGTTGAGATAAATTTCAATATTTCATTAATGACTCTTTCAATGTACATTGGATAGATTTAATTATTATTTTAACCGTCCAATTATAATTTAAATGATAAAAAATTAAGAGTTTGAAGTTGTTAATAGAAAAATATAATATTTAAATAAATTAGAGAACATCTCATATATTAATTGGATAAATATATTTCATCCCATACACATCCAGTCTAATAAAAAAAATGATTTTGGACACTTTTAGATCTAAATGTGAATTTATATTTATTTAATACTTTTAATAATTTCAATGGTTGTCCACCCATGACCTATTAAATAGAACCCATTCCAGTCTTTTACTCATACATTCAAAACCGTTTGGTTTGGCCATGATTTGACCAAAATCAATACTAATATCCCTACCCAAATTGTTGATGTCTTATTTTTTGGAATAGAACCCTCCTTATTAGTGTTAAGGTGTAAATAAATGTGATCATGCGAAGGAAATGTAATGTTTTTATTTATGTGATTATTTTTTATTTATTCTTCCACTTCCTTAAAAATATATTCTTAAAAGATTAAATAAAAGCTAATGTATCATAAATATATACTGAGATGTTATTATGTTAATATCATCACATAAATCCTCATCCAGTTCTATTAAATGGTAAAGGAATTAATCATTCATGTGTATGTGTGAACTATCACCTCCATGATCCAATCTAATTTCTTATACATAATCATCTCTCTTGACTGGTTTTAATATTATAAATAATGTTCATAAGTGATAATAATGATGTATTAATAATTATAATATTATAATATATCATTTTTTCATTCTTCCTTATGCATTAAAATGATAATGTCGCTAGAGCGTACATGTGAACAATCACCTTCACAAACTAATGTGACACATTTTTATTGTTTTTATCACTTGTATGATATATATAATTATATTTAAATTATATGTATGATATTAATTATGTTATTATCATTCAATTAAGGTAAAATAATAATTAATTTCTTTCCATAAAAATCAATGAAAAATGGGAAATGTTACTCTTGTGTATGTACTACTTATGTCTCCATGATTAAAATATTGTTTATTTTCTATGAAAACACATTATGGTTTGATATAAATGCATAAATTATTTAAAAAGATGATAATAATATGATGAATATTATTTTGGAGATTATATACATTTGTCCACATGGACAACTAACCTTTAACCACATTCATTTTCGACATATGTAATGAAGATCAACAAAACATCAAATATAAACAGAAATAAGTATTTAGTTGTTATAAAAAGCTAATAAGTGATATAAAATAAATAATAAACATGAATAAATTTTCACAATAAATTATAAATTAACCTATCTTTAATATTAAGGAATATGTTGATTTTACATGATGATTTAGACTTATGGAATTTTATTTCATCTCAATTTCCATTCAATGTGGAATTTCTTGATAATATACATCTTTATTATTTTATAAGGTATGTATAAAGGCAAAATGAAATTTCATATCCATATTTTTTATACAATAATGTTATTTATTTTCTAGTGAACTTATTAATTAATAGAGATTAAGATTTATGTTTTCAATGTGGTACGGGACCCCATGAACATTTAGATATTTATTTATTAAATAATTTCCATCGTGAATTAATTTACATACTTATTTTGATGGATATAAAATAATTATATGGGACATTATCTATATATTTTTAATTTAATTTAATTTTTTGAAAATGGAATCAATATTATACAAAGTGTTTTAATTACTTTACTAAATTAAAAAATGAATATTCATTTGTATAGGGTGACAACATCTTCTCTACCACTGTATCCCTAATTTTATATTTTTATTCCTCAATAAGAGTTGATGACTATTAAAATTAAAATAAATCCTGAATTTTTTAAGGGGAGTCTTGGAATTGAAAATGGTGTTTTAAATAAACATGTTATTTTTATATGGATGTTTTTTTCATATGTGTGGAGAAGATTTTTTTCGAAGGGGTTTTTGTTGAATATGTTTTATTTATTAATTGGAACATGAGAATTTTATGAAATGGGAGATCCTGATATAGCTTATACAAAGGGTTGATCCCATTATATCTCATGGGTGGAGCCCAATATATCTTATACCAATTGTTGAGCCCAATTATAGCTCACGGGTGAACCTATTATACATTATAAAAAGAGATGAGCCACATTATTGCTAACAAATGATCCCGATATATTTTATAAGAAGGGTGATCCCCATTATAGTTCTTTAATTTATTTATTGACCATATGGTTATTCCAACTGAAAGGGTTTTGAAAGAGGATTATTTATATGATTTTATATGTCACTTAAATGAGTTTTAATTTCCTGTTATTGGTTTTAATGTTTTTTATTTAGAAAATATGTATTTTTGATATTCCTATGAAATTGTTTTGTTTCACTCACACAGTGAACAATAAATGGGTCATAATTTTTTTAAATATACTATTTGTTTTCTTTCTTTTTATGTCTTACACTAATCTTGTTTTTCTCATACATGGTTTTTTGAAATGGTTTCTATATAATATATGTATGGGAAAGAGATTTAAATAATTTATTAATATATTTATAAGGAAATGAAATAATGTTTTATTTTATTGTTTTTTATTTTTTAAAAAATTTTATAGTGAACTTAAGAAACTACTTCGTAATAATTAATTGGAATATAATAGTTATGGATTGATTCATTAATCCTATAAACCTCAAAATATTCTCAATAATAATTCATAACTAAAATAATGATTTTGTAATGTTTATGACTAGATCCTTATAGTTGGTATGAAATGATGGTTTGAGAACTTTAGAGGATTTGATGGTGTTAATTTCATTCCATTTGAGGATTTTACATTATGATTAAATTGAAATTATGTAACATTTTATGATTACATTGTTTCTTTATGTAAACTATGTATAGTAAAAAAGTTTTTACATAGAGGAAATAGGAAATCTACATTGGGAATTCATTGAGAGGAAAAAACCATTCAAAAAAATCATGTGGTGGTTATAATCGAAACTATACAGTTTGATACAGTTATGGAACCATTGAATTAGGCTGTAAATGGTGTGGGTATCCACAAACGTGATTTTCTAGATCCACCATAGTGGAATATGTCAATAGTGGATTATTTTATGATGAAACACCCCCATATTTCAATGGATCATCTGATTGAGTGTTAGCTGAGGGTGGATCAAAACCCTAGGGTAGATATTTGATGTCTTGGGATGTTCAAAACGTCAAATGGTAACTCTCTCCATCTGTCATTGTGATGTTTAATATAACAGATGATTGGCATTGGTTAAGAATACTAGAGAGAAAATTGATATTGATTACATGGAATGTGATAAATTTATGAAAATTTTCATTGAAAAATATTTCCCTAAGGTTATTTGGATTTGGATGGAAAATATAAGGACTAGGCCTTAAAAAATACATAATCCTGAATTAAATGAACAATTCACATTGAGGATCTAATTAGGTTAACTGTTTTAGAGAATTTGGACATAACTATTACATCTCAATAATTACAATGAAGACTCCTCTACTAAGTTTCAATTTTTTCAAACAAAAAAACATTTGAACAAAAGATTCATGTCTAGTTCCATGTTATAGACAGCATGACATTTCCATGATCCCATTCATGACCCTATTCCACTTTATGTCCTATAAAAAACATTTTAAAAACCTGGGATGAGCAAAAAAAGCATAGTAAGGGATACAAAAAGAATTAAAACATTAGATCATCAATATATACATAAAATAAATTTTTTATCATATCTCATGAAATAATATGATTTGTGAAATACACATTGAAATAATAAAACCTAAAATTAACTTCAGGAATTCATAACATTATTACATAGGTAGTAACCCTCATGGTTAAGTTTGGAATACCCATCATAGTATATTCCATAAATCTATTAGGAGTAACCATATCATTTAACTCATTTGCATTACCCAATGCATTGGAGAGCAATCTTGGCACATCCACCATTAGTTTATCACATAACCACCAGACTACATAAACAGTTCCCAATAACCATAACATAATAGTATCGCATAAAACATGCATAAAGAAAACATATAATTTTCACATTTCAATAAAAAGATATCAATACAACACATTGATATAATAAAAAAATTATCAAAACCATTTTCAATAAAAAAATAAAATAAAATTAAAACATGGTATTTATTTTTCTTTTAAATAATTGTATGGCTTGTAGAGGAAGCCAAAACTCAAATAATGGTCACAGTGGTGGAGAAGTTGTTTTCACCGCATATGTAAGACAAAAACATTCATTTTGTCATTTAGTAAATTGATTCATGTAAAAAGATTACTTTTGAATGAAATTAAAATTAAAAAAGGTTTATTATACAACTTATAAAAGAAGATTGTATATAAATTGAAGTATTCCTCAACGAAAGGAGATTGAGATTAAGTCTAGTACAATGATGGTATCCTTAGAATAAGGATTAATCAATTACATAATTATGTGTGAAAAATATAAATACACCCAATATAATTGGATATTAAGTGTATTACAATCAATGGTAATCAAAACATATTCATAGTATGACATAATCAAAATGTAGAGGTTTTACCCAATCAATTGAAACTGGGTTAAGAATTTCCCTTACAGGAATTCGACAGCCTAACGACATCACATTAAAATTCATAATATGAGTTTATGACAGATAAAAAGGTTGTATCATCACATGGACATAAAATTTACTGAAATAAGGATATATAATAACATATCCCAACATTAATAAGATGTAAATTAAAATACCTAAAAA
Organism: Viscum album; assembly: GCA_963277665.1. Classification (NCBI taxonomy): domain Eukaryota; kingdom Viridiplantae; phylum Streptophyta; class Magnoliopsida; order Santalales; family Viscaceae; genus Viscum; species Viscum album. The sequence goes on along the minus strand of OY728156.1, from coordinate 1,702,284,784 downwards.
AATAAGTCTTTTAAAAAGAGGAGGGTGAAAGGTTCCCTTACAGATTTGGGTAACTTTCGAAACATACACCCCATGAATGAAGGATTATGCAATGTTGATGTAAATTCACATAGATAAAATTATATTACACAAAGAGTATAATAATGGTCAGTACATACACCACTCAAATTAGATAGTGACAAATATAGCATGAATCTCATGGGAATAAATAGTGAGATAATAACCCCTTACCTCATTGTAATAAATTGAGTCATATGACCAAAAGATAATAATAACCAAATGAATTACATAATAACATAAATATAAATTGAATCATGATAATATATATCAAATATAATTACACAATACACCACATGAAATAAATAATTGGCAAACTATGGAAATCTCACAGAATTAAAAGTGTGATAAAAAATCCTCATACCTCATGTCTGACTTGTCTTGTTCGTTTCATTATATTCCAAAATAATAAACTTTGGTAAATTAATAATTTATTAAGGAACTCCTTTAATGTTTATTATTCAATTAATATCACATATTATCATTTTATAATAATTAGTTAATTATGTGAGTTCATATGATACATTTTGTCGATGTTGGGTACATGAGCCGAAAATGAACTTGTTGAAAATAATTGCCCATGTAGTTATAAGTACATCATATCTATAATGGTATTAATGATTTATATATCATATATATCCATTATAGATTCATTTAATACTATTCTATAACATTTTGAGATAAAAAATGAAATTCACCGTTCATGGAGACGGTTGGCCGTACGTATGAATGAATGCTACTTTCATTTCAATGTCATATTAAAGAAATTAGGACTAAAAGAGACATATATATATTATAATTATAGTATAATATATATGTTATATAGGTAACATTATATCATTAATTAAATTTTTTATAAATTGCATGTTTCTTTTGAATGAGACACATTAGTTGAGGGGGTTGTAGTCCATACTTCCTCATATGAAATTATCGCATTTTCAAAACATGAAAAGCATAAAGGTATGTTTTATATAGAAAATACTGAAGAAATTAGAGGAAGTAATTATAATATATATCATATATAAATTTAGTTCCATCATAATGGACACCATGAAATTTTTTAAAAGAATATTGAACAGTCATCGTTTCGTCAGGCAGTAATTCACCCCCACAGAAAAAATATGTTCATTAACCATTAGACGGAGGTGTGTGTAAGTGCAGGTATAATCCTTATCATAAAAAGATCCTAGTATATTGATGATACTATTGTTATTATGGGATCAAATATTAAGAATATAGTGTTGATTGAAGAAGAAAAATAAAAGAAATAATATCGAGAGAAGACATTACCTCTTAATCGGGTAACTCTTTTTTATTTGATCCAATGACTTTTTTGGAAAGACTTCTACCAAAAGTGAGGCTTATAAGAGTAATACAGGGATTTGTATTGTTATTATGACTAGATTTTGGATGATCCAAGGTGTTTAGAGGTGTGGGTAAGGGGGTAGAGGTGGGGTCCTTTTATAAAATGTAGAAGGGTCACTTGTGAAATGTATTGAAATGTTACATTATTATAAAAATGGTTTTCAAATTTTAAAGTTCCCAAAAAGATATATTTCGAGGATAAGGTGATACAGGTTATAAATAAACCATTACAATAGGTTTTAAACAAGTTTATGATTTTTATTTTACTTTATCTTTTAATTTTATTTAAATCATTCATTAATGAGGTAATCACTACATCATCATAGTGTAATAAATAAATTTATTTATTTAAGGACCAAAAATTATACAAAAATAACATGATGTAGGAAATATTTTTATATTTCCAATTATTATTTATAGTATAATATTTCATTTATGTCAACAAAATTTAAATAGTTTTACATAGGATATACAAACCATTGTTATATTTCCCTTATTTTTTAAAAAATAATGTCATAAATGTCACTATCACACCCATGTGACTCTATAGGCCCTCAAATTTGGTATAAATATTCCCATTGTCGGCCATGACTCAAAAAAGAGGATTTGGACACATGTTTGGGTAATTTTATTATATTATGATATTATTTTATTACCCTTAACTACCTGATTACTAATTAATCATGATAATTAAAGATAATTGTCATCGTTACTATTCATAATTTCCAAAATAAAAGGGTCTTAATTAATTAATTTGGACATTATGATTCCAAATATGGAATCCATTTTACCAACTTCCAAATAAAAAAATTTCATTAATTAATTTAAAAATAATTCTCGTTGTCACAATCATATATGGGTTTCTCAGAATAAAAATTTATCAAAAGAATGACTTGTTTTTACATCCAATTGAAATGATAAATTACATCCAATAAACAACATTGTATTAAGTGATAAAGAAATAAATAAAATAAAAATTTAAACCAATAAAAAGTACCACTTAACTATATTATTATACTATATAAATAAATAGTTTTGAAGAAAAATACAGTATTTTTCACTATTCATTAAAAATGAACATTTGGCAGAAAAATACCAAAAATTTACCCAAAGTAAATTTGATATTCCAAATTCAAAAATGATTTCCATTTTACCAAATTCAAAACATATATGTTACATTAATTAATTTTATAATTAATTCTCGCTGTCAAAACAAATAGCCTGTTTTTAAGAAAGAATATATATCAAAAGATTGACACTTATTTATGTCAAATTTAAAAGTGAAATTAATTCCAATGACCACAATTGTTTTGAATGGAAAAAATATATTTAAAATAAAATTTAAACCCAATTATAAATATAATCTATAAACATAAATAAATTATATTAAAAGGAGGTTTTGAATTAAAATACATCATTTTCACTATTCATTAAAAAATGATCATTATCGGAAAAATAACAATAAAATTCACAAAGTAAATTTTGATGTCCGGATTTCTAAAGAAGTATTATATTTTGTCAAATAAGAAATATTAAATTGACAAAAAGTAGTTTAAAAAATGGTTCTCCATCAAAAAGCGGTTAATCGACCTTTAAAAGAACATTAGAAAATTTATGCTTTAAATCAAATTCTTTTCTTATTTTAAGCCTCTAAATTTTATTGGATAAATGTGAAAATATTTAAAAAACATGTATAATCATTTTGTTGTTAGTTCTATTCATTCCCTCCATTACAACGGTTAGGCATTAACTACCATTTATAGTAATATTATTATATTATTAGTGTGCAACATATGATTTCAATGAAACTCGTTGTTGCGTACTAGGTACACCATTGAACATAGCATTCACTTTAATGTAATATTAACGTTTTATTCACAAATATTAATAAATATAAAAATTTCATATTATTTATTTACCTACGATGTTACATCCCTCCACCCTTTTTGGAGTTTCTCCATCACAATTTTAAGATTGGGCTCGGAAACATCATTGAAATCCCCATATCGAAAAAGGAGTCAATTAAACTGTCACTTTATAAGGAATAATGAAAATTAAAAATGTCACCCGAGACAACAGATTCTAGTATTCAGTGAAAACATTGATACGAAAGAGAAAACAAAGGTTCATGTTTTGACGTAGAGTGATAGAAGACATGATTAAGAGAAATTTAACCACCATAAAATCACAAATTTGTGATGGGTTAAACTGTATTTGATTCCCCATTATGAAAATCCAACAAAAATCGTTTTTATTTTAAGTTACATTTCATGGAGAATTTTTTTATGAGCTTAACTAAATCATAATAAAAAATAAATACTTTTCATGTAGAATTTCAACTTTTACTATATTTCAAACACAAAATCAGATTTCCTCCAAATTATGAGTATTTCAGATGACTTGTTCGCATTAATAGCACTAATTTCAACTTCAAGAGAATCACATAATATACACAAGATGAACTATATATTTATTATGTCATTAGAACTTAACCAAAACAATAATTTTTAGTACAGGATTAGATAATCACAAAAAATGTTAATCTTTAACAAAAAGAAAAACTACTCTTAATCTCCAAAATTCAACAAATTGAACCCATGGTTTAAGAAAGACCATTAAATAAACAACTATCCATAAAATTATTCAAGGTAATCCAAACTAAGATTAAAACACAAATCTATGAAGGATTTAATCATATATTCTTCCAAGGTAACTCTTAATATTTATCTCCAAATAAAATCAGTTACTCTAAAAGTCTCATTAAGAAAAGTAATTAACCTAATCACATATCCTTCATGATAGGTTAATCATTTCCCAAAAACCAAATTATTTCGGATTCATAAGATCATATAACTAAAAACAATTAGTCGTACTAACCAGGGACTTCACATAGTCTAGTGGTAGGAGATAAATACCAGTCACACATTGGTTGTGGGTTCGATTCCCACAGCTTCATCCAATGCGACGAGTTTCTACATGGTTTGCGTGTTGTCCCTTTTTCAAAAACTATATAATTTTATAACATTCCAAAAATGAGAAAAAATCATCAAAAATAACCATAACATATTTGAACCACAATGTTTTTATAATAAAATTCATTTTGCATCTCAAAATGTATTAACCAGTAATTACCTCAAATTCAAGGATCATATAAACCAAAATGGTTCATTATAAATATATCAACAAAAGAAAAGATAATTATTCCTTGAATAAAATTTTCATGTATTAAACAACAGGGTTCCCCATATTATAAAATGTCGTCTAATGTAATCTCATCATCAAATGAACATTTATACTTTTAAAAATTTCACTTTCCTAAAATCTACCATAACTCTTGAATCCCTTATATGTTGAATTCTAAATCATTCAACATTTTTCATGATACATTAACCATTCCATTCCATGTTATTCTGAAATACATCATTCCTACAAAATAAATCGTGAATCATATACTAAGATTCAATAATAGGAAAACACATGATAAGAAATAATCCATACCTTTCATTGGTCATTATTAGTTTCTTCATCCTCAATCTGAATGGCATTACGTATTACTAATCAAATATTTTTGTGATATTGGTGATCCCATTTTAAAAATTCTTCATACAACATGTTATTGCATAATGACCATGCACACAAAATCTAAAACATTCAATTTATCCTTCAGAATGAACTTCTTTTCCTTTTTTAGAGACAATTAGATTATTCCATTTTCCATGGCAGTTTCTTGCTTTAAACCCTCCATTTCCACATCTATATCATCTGTATTCCCCTTTGAAACATTTTCTTATGTGTTTCTTTCCACATCTTTAACACATATGTTTTTTAATATACTTAAATTTATGAATATTACCTGATTTCCATAGGGATTTGTTTCTCACATATATGATGCCTTATAAAAATCACTAAGGTTCAGGTGGTCAATCATGACTCCAGATAGTTTGATGAGAATAACCACAAGAGTTCTCAATGTAGCTCCAATATAATTTAGTTTCTCATTCAGAAAATCATCACAGTTTTCTTCAAATCCACTGTTATTTTGGTGCTTTCTAGATCCAGCCCTTTACTAAAAAAAAATGGTAGTGTGAGTATATTAGTAAAATACTCATATAATTTATTTTGAGGAGGGTAAATACTAAGATATAATTATTCATATTATCTTAAACTCATTTACATTATCTATATAAAAAAATATGACTATTTCTGAAATCCTAATCACTATGTTAATGTCACTTGTGCTTAAAGAATACCCTAACCTCTAATGTTATATAAAATGACCTCTGATACCAACTATAAGGACTCAGCCTTAAAACATTACATAATCATGAATAAAATTAATAATTCACATTGAGGATATTTTCAGGTTTAGAGTTTTAGAGAATTATGACATAACTATTACATCTCAATGATTACAAAGTAGACACATCTACTCAATTTACATTTGTTCAAAAAATAAAAACTCTTGAAATAATGAGACATGTCTAGTTTGATGATATATACAGCATGAAATTTCTTTGATCCCATCCATGACCCTATTCCACTTTTTGTCCTGTGAAAAAAATTTCAAAAACATGGGATGATCATAAAAAGCTCAGAAAGGGATACACAAAGAAAGAAAACAATTGATCATCAATATATACATAACATAATCATTTTAACATATATCATGAAATCATATGATTTGTGAAGTACACATATAAATCATTAAACATAAAGGTTACTTGAGGAATTAATAACATTCTTACATAGGGAGTAAGCCTTATGGTTACATTTGGAATACCCATCATAGTATATTCCTTAAATTTCTTAGGAGAAAACATAGAGATAAACTGCTTCACATTATCCAATTAATTGGAGAGATATTTCAGGCTCACCCACCCTTAGTTTATCATGGAACCACCCGACATCATAAACAATTCCCAAGAACCATAACATAATCGTATCACATAAAACATGCATAAAAAAAACATAACATTTCCACATTTCATTCACAAGATATCAATACCACTCATTGATATAATCAAAACATTATCAAAACCATTTTTAATTCTAAGATAAAAAAAAAATTAAAACAAGGTAATTTTTTTTCTTTTAAAAATATTTATGGCTTTTAGAGGAACCCAAAACTCAAATAATGGTCATGATGGCGGAGAAGTCGTTGTTACTGCAAACGTAAGACAAAAACATTTCTTTTATCATTTAGTAAAATGATTTGTGTAAAAATATTCCTATTGATTGAAACTATAAGTAAAAATGGGTTTTTTATACAACTAATAAAATAATGTCGTATATAAATTTAAGTATGCCTCAATGAAAGGACATTGAGGCGATGTCCTATACAAAGACGATTTCCTTAGATAAAGGATAATTCAAATACATAATTATGTGTGAAAAATATAAATAAACCCAATATAAGTGGAAATTAAGTGTAAAACAATCATAAGTCATCCAAACATTTTCATAGTACGATATAATCAAGAAGTAGAGGTTTAACCTAATGAATTGAAATTAGGTTCAGAAGTTCCTTTACAGAAATCCGACAGCCTAATGACATCACATTAAAATTATGAAAATACGATGATGAGAGATAAAAAGAGTATCTCATAACTTGGAAAGAAAATTTAGATCAATAAGGATATATAAGAACATATCCCATCATTAAGAAGATGTAATTTAAAAGAGCTAACCCGAAGAAGTCTTAAAAATAGGAGGCCGAAAGGTTCCCTTACCGATTTGGGTAACTTTCGAAATGTACACCCCATAAAAGAAGGAATATACAACATTGATGTAAATACCCTTAAACAAAATTATATTACACAAAGAGTAGAATAAATGGAAGTACATACACCACTCAAAGGAGATAGTGACTAATATAACATGAATCTAATGGGAATAAATAGTGAGATAAAAACCCCTCACCTCGTTGTAATAAATTGAGTCGTATGAAAAAAAGATAAAAAGAACCAAATGAATTAAATAATTCCATGAATATAAGTATAATAATGATAATATATATGAAATGGATGTACACAATAAACCACATGCAATAAATAATTGGCGAACAATGGAAATCTCACTAAATTAAAAGTGAGATATGATATCCCATTACCTCATGTCTAACTTGTCATGTTCATTTCATTATATTCTTGAATAATAAACATTGGTCAATTTATAATTGTTTAATATCTTCCATTAATTTATATTATTCAACTCATATAACATATTATCATTTTATAATAATTAGTTAATTATGTGAGTTCATATCATATGTTTTGTCGATGTTTGGTACATGAGTCAAAAATGTACTTTTTGAAAAGAATTGACAATGTAGTTATAATTAAATCATCTTTAGAATTTTATTAATGATTTAAGTATCATCTATATCTAATAAATATTCATTTTATACTATTCCATAACATTTTTAGAGAAAAAATTAAATGCACTGTTCATGGAGATGGTAGGTCGTACGTACGCATGAACGCTACTTTCATTCTGTTGTCATATTAAAGGAAATAAAACTAAATGAGAGACATATATATTATATTTCCATTTTAATATATATTTTATTTAGGTAAAATATGTTAATTAATTAAATTATTTATAAATTCCATGTTTGGCATGAATGAGTCACATCACTTGAGGGGGCGGTAGTCTACACTTCCTAATATGAAATTATCTCATTTTGACAACATGCAAAGCATAAAGGTATGTTATAAATATAAAATACATGAGAATTTTAAAGAAATAAATATAATATATATCATATATAAATATATTTCCATCATAATGGACACCATGAAAGGTGTTAAAAGAATATTGTACAATCATCATTTCGTGAGGCAGTAATTCGCCACCCACAGAAACATTATGTTCTTTAAGAATTAGATGGAGGTCTGTGTAAGTGTAGGTATAATACTTATCAAAACAACATCATAGTATATTGAGTATAATTTTGTTATTATGGGATCAAATAATAAGAATATAGTGGTGAGTGAATAAGGAAAATAAAAGAAAGAGTCTTGAGAGAAAACATTTCCTCTAAATCGGGTAACTCTTTTTGATTTGAGATAAAGGCTTCCTCGGAAAGACTTATTCCCTAAGTGAGGCATATAAAAGTAATATAGGGATGGGTAGAAATAATATGTTCAGTTTTTGGTTGATCCAAGGGCTTGAGAGGTGTGGGTAAGGGGGTAGAATTGGGGGCCTTTCATAAGAGGGAGGATGGTCACTTTTGGAAAGTCTTGAAATGTTACATTATTATAATTTTTTTTCAGATTTTAAAGTTTCCATAATGATATATTTTGAGTTTAAGGTGATAGGGGTTCGAAATATATCCATATAATAGGTTTTAGACAAGGTTATGTCATATATTTTACCTTATCTTTTCATTTTATTTAAATCGTTCATTAATGAGGTAATGACTGCATCTTCATGGTGTAATAAATACATTTATTTATTTAATGTCTAAAATTATTAATAAACTACCATGATGTAGGAAATATTTTTATCTTTAAAATAACTATTTATAGTCTAAGATATCAATTATGTAAACAAAATTATTATTGATTTACTTAGGATTTACAAACAATTGTTATATTTCTCTTCTTTTTTTAAAAATGATGTCTTAAATGTCACTATCACACCCATGTAACTCTATGTACCCTAAATATTGATATAAAGATTTCCATGGTCGGCCATGACTCAAACAAGAAGATTTGGATAAATTCTGGGGTCATTTTATATTATTATGATATTATTTTACTACCCTTAACTACTTGATAACTAATTAATAATGAGAATTAAAGATAATTGTAGTCGTTGCTATTCATAATGTCAAAAAACAATAGAGTCTTAATTACACAATTTAAACCTTATGATTAAAAATATGTAATCCATTTTACCAAATTCCAAACACTGAAATGGTAGTAATTAATTTAAAAATAATTCTCGTTGTCACAACCAAAGACAGGTTTTTATGAAGTAAAATTTATCAAAAGATTGACTTGTTTTTACATCCAATTGAAAAGTGAAATTACATCCAATGAAAAAAAAAATTTAAGTGATAAAAAAATAATTCAATTAAAATTTAAAACCAATTAAAAGGACCATATAACTATATAATTAAATTATATTAAATCAATGTTTTGAAGTAAAATTCATTATTTTTCACTATTCATTAAAAATGAGCATTTCTCAGATAAATAACAAAAATTAATTCAAATATAATTTGATAATTAAAATTTAAAAATTATTTTCATTTTACCACATTTGAAAAATATAATTTTCATTAAATAATTTTATAATTAATTCATGTTGTAAAAAAATAGTGTTTTTTAAGAAACAATATCTATCAAAAGATTGAGACTTGTTAATGTCCAATTTCAAAGTGAAATTAATTTCTATGACCAACATTGGATTAAATGGAAAAAATATATTACAACTAAACATTAAAACCAATTAAAAACATAATCTAACCATATTAATAAATTATATTAAACATATGTTTTGAATTAAAATACACCATTTTCACTATTCATTAAAAAATGAACATTATCGGAAAAATAAAAAAAATTACCCATTGTAAATTTTGTTGTCCCGATTCTAAAGAAGGATTTTTGTTGTCAAATATAACATATAAAATTGACAAAAAGTAGTTTTAAAAAGGGTTCTCCACTAAAATCCGGTTAATCGACCTTTTAAAGAACATAATAATATTTATGCTTAAAATCAAATAATTTTCTTATTTTAAGCCTCTAACTTTTTTTGGATAAATGTAACAATATTTAACAAACATATATAATTATTATGTAGTTAGTTTTGTCCATTTTTTCCATTGCAATGTCTAGGCGTTAACTACCATTTAAAATAATATAATTATATTATTAGTGTGCAACGTACGATTTTATATAAACTTGTTGTTGTGTACTGGTTACGCCATCAAACATAGCATTCAATTTAAAGCAATATTAACATTTTATTCACAAATATTAATAAATATGAAATTTTTATATTCCTTATTTCCCTGGGATGTTACAGAAAACAATTCTAGGATCTAAAGAAAAAGAATGACATAACAATTTCTTTATTTTTTAGTTATCATCATAAGATTGGATAGGTCTGTTCCAAATTTTACTAGAGACATTGACATGAATAATATTATATTTAAAAAAATATTGAAACCAGTGCTATGAAGAACTATGGCCTCCTGAGCATTTAAATTTTATGAACATGTGGTTTAATGTGCTGTTAAAGTTGAAATGAAGTTTTTTGAAACATAGTTGTCGCGGGATGAAAATTGTATTAAATGGTCATGATGGATGACAATAAAAGGGAAACCAACTAATTAATATTGAGGTATGCCAAATACATATTCCATATTTGGTAATAAAAATTTTGGGTAATTAATGTAAGGAATTGGAATGTGTTACTCGTGGGGTATGTTTTGTGTCAAGGTTGGTGACTACAAGGAAAAGTTTCCTTAATAGTCCAATAATGTTATAACGGATATCCAGTCTACAGTATGGTTCTTCAACATCAATTAGTTAAAACATTATGTAAATATGCTTCTGATTATAGTTACATATGGAGGAAATCATTATGATCCGAAACAAAAAGATTTGGTGAAATATTTTTCTATTATTTTAGTTAATGTGGATATATCTGGTAAAGTTAAATAATATCTTGAGAAAGATGTATTTTTTTATGGATAAACGTATTTTCAATGTTTTAGATAGGCCTTTTTGATGTTTTATTTTTTGTGATAATAAGTTTTTAAGGACCTTAGAGGATGTTTTTTTGGGGTTATGTTTATGTAATGTTATTGTTTATTTACAGTATGCCTTTACTTTTGGACCATAGTTTCAAGATGTTAATAAGCATTATGGTTTGTTTTATCATGGATGATTGAGGTTGTTCTTATGTATGTACATCAAATTTCATGGAATATTATGAGGTTGAAATTAGGTTTATAAGATTGAAATAACTCAATTATGTTTCTATATGATATTATTCTAAGGAGTAAATTAACTCCTCAACGCTATCAAAAGGATCATAAAACAAAACCATTATCAATTTACATTTCACAATGTCCTTTTGGCCTAACATATATTTATTTTTTTATGGATAACATTCCAATGATTATGTTCTCTATCAATCTGTATTAGATTTTGAGAGTTATTTTTATCCTTCATGTCCATGTTTTCATATATTGAATTCTAGTATGAGATATCATTGGGGAACATTTTTACATACTTTTCATTATTTTAAAGTGGAATATTTATTGACTATTTTCTCGATGTGGGATTTCAATTTTTATAAGTGAAACCATAGTTACAGGGCCAAAATATAAAATTTTGGGGACATAATTTCCAAAAGGGTGGAAGGATGTGAAATCTTATGATATTAAAGAATAATAAATTTTCATATCCACTAATATTTATGAATTATATAGTGGTTTTTCATAAACCTAGATGATATTTCTAATATAGTACTTTACAAGAATAAATGGTTTTTTATATCTTACGTTGAACCCATGACTGAGTTATTCTGAAAAATAATATATTATTTATAATATTCTTTTATGAGGTAGTTATCGTCTTTCTATTTTATCAAAGAGAATGAATAGATCAAACTATATTATGTTTCTTAGATTTTTTAAATTAATCATATAATTTTTTGGCCTAAAAATGATAATACATCCAATTTTATGTATAAAATGCTTTAATAATTTTAAAATATAATTTTAAATCTTTTTAATGTTGAACACAATTATAAATAATGTTTTTGACAATTTTATAAGTTTTATTTGTCAAAATAGTCTACTTATTTGAATTTGGTATAACAAAACTTTTTTTGGGGTATTTTAGGTATTTATTTGTAAATTTTCATTTTTATTTTATGGTAAATAAATAAACCATTATTGTTATCAAATCTAATTTTTCATTTAACTACTCATTGTCGAAGAAAATAAATTTTAACTTCATAATAGATTAATAGTACTTGTATTAATCCCATGCAGGTCATTTGAATAATTTTTATATTTGAATTATAAATGAAAAATTATTGAAAATTTTGTGCGTCTCTTTTACCCACCATCTATCCACATATATGAGATTAGATTTAAATATAAATTTACAATGTGAAATAATTGAATTTAAATAATTGTAGATACATGTTTGTAATTATTATGAAAAATGTGGTCCAATAGTATCAAAATAGTTTATTTCGAATAGTAAATTTAGTATTTTATTAACCTCAATAAAAGAGAAAACAGGGTAGCATAAATTTAATATTATAACATTAAAAATTTTCCATAAAAAAGTCCTAATATTATTTTATGGCTTATGTTTGACCACTACAGTCCTTGGGAAGAAATTGTGATGTTTGGAAGCCACTTGTTTGGGAATATGAAATTTATGACATCTAATTTAATGTAACGGAAAATATGACATAAAAATAATTATTCATACTAAAAAAATTTTAAAATTGTCTTATATAAGTGAAATCATTAACTATGAATACGCCACCATCAAAATGATATCTGGATTTCATGGTATTATCTTTAGTATCATTTTTAAGTTATTTAATTATTAAAATGTCCCACAACCCATCATGAGGTCCAAACCAAGATGAAATGTTCATATTTAAATAGAAACATAGGATAGGATCCAACAAAAATTTTATATCTATAAGAATAATCCATAAATTATTATGATTCCTAGATTACTCAGTATGATGAAAATAATTGTTTTATAAATTTAATTCATGTTAATAAATGAAAAATAACATGTGTATGTGTCAGCACTATGTAAATAATCTAAAAATATCATGAAAAATTGTAATATGATCTACCAGAATGTTGGGATATGTATGAAATAATAACACATCCATCTGACTCAAAACTTTTAATTTATGATAAAATGTGTTTTTTTCAATCACTTTTATACTAAAGTGACAATTCACATAAAAATGATCAAAACTAAAAACATTTGTTCAGAAATCCATGAAAAATTTAAATAATGACTCTCAATGATTTGAGATTTATATTAATCAATAATTTATCAACATGATTCAAAGGCAACATGGTATGATCCCACATTTCTTTACCCCCTAATATTTTTATTAAATTGAAATATTACCCATCATTGTTCAGAAATGAATAGATGTATTTAGATTCACATATAATCATTGGAAAATAATCCCTAATACATTCTTTATAAGAACATGCCAAACATAAATTCCTTGATTTTCTGATAATCTATTATAAACATCTTGGATTTTTTCCATTGTCATTTTCTTCGATTTTTATTTAATCTTTATGAATTTTAATTTTAGTTAATTTTTTCTTCTTTTTACTTCCAATATACTCAGGTTTATGGATTATTTTTATAAATTTTAATTCAACTTTTATATTTTCTTATTCATCTAAAATTACATCTTCCGATGAATCAACTTTATCTCCCATTATGATTATCGTTTCTAGGTTCCACATCCAAATTAGATTCATATACTTTATCTAGTTTCTTTGATACATTATATTGAAATAATACTTTTGAAATATTACATTTTCAACTATTGTATTTTATATTTTATTATTTTTTATTTTATTTATATTTTCCTATATTTTATGATTTTATTTAAAATTTTTATTATTAATTTTTTTTTATTTGTCTAGTAATTTTTATTATTTCTTATTAATATACTCTTAGTTTTATTTTTGAACTTCATTATTCATGGTATATCGTTTTTATTATACTTCTTACCATTTGTCGAATAATTATTATTGAGTAATGTACATTTTTATGATTTTTCATTTAAAATATCTCTCTTCAGTTAAATATATATAAATATCATGTAAATTCTTCTAAAACCATGTTGATATGATCATTAGTCTAGAATTGACATATGGGTATTCATTAATTTAATAATTATAGAACTAATTATTCATGATTCTACCTTTTTCTTTTTACTTTTTATCTATTTTCTCTTGTTTATTTTTTTCTTACTACTTTCTTCTTCATATGTTTATTTATTTTAATATTGACTCTTATACCATTAATTTACCAATATTTTTTTGTACACATTAATGTAATAATTTTCCTACTTTTAAATTTATTATTTAATCACACTCATTTTTTGTCATCTAATTTATTTATTTTATTTGTTTCAATTACATTCATAAAATTGACGTTTTTTAGTTAGTCATACATAAAATCTATGTTACATAATCTATATTCTCCAATATAAATTAAAATTGAACTCTAGTTATTACTTTTTTCCAAATGTATTCTTCTACCAAATGTATCCATCTTTTCATTATTCTTGTACATAAATTTTCATCTATTTGTATAAGTCCATTATTTTATTCTTTATATCCAACAAAATGATATATTATACTAATTACAATATATCTTTTCAACATCTTGTTGTTCATTTATAATTTATGACAATAATTTACATTATATTTCATGTTTTGACACTACTATAAAAAATGTTTTTGAAATTTTCATTCTTTATAATCTCTTGGATTATTGATTATTGATTTGAAAATTCATTCTAGTTTTCCTTTACTGTTTACAAATAATAATTAATCTACTTTCATTTTTTTCCATTTTAAATACATAATCTAGATTTGATCATGTATTATGACTAATTTATTTATACCTCATATTTTTGTTTAATATTGTACATCCTTTATTTATGTTAACATTTTTTCTCCTTTTTATGAATGTAACTACTAGGTTCTATCAACTCTTACATGTTTTTAGATATTTGATTTGTGTTCATATTCCTCTTCCACTTTTACACCAATTATACATTCGATAATAATTTTCATTTTTCATATTTTATCTTAACCTATATTATTTAGTTGACATTTCATTAATGGTATCTATGTTTTTAATTTTACCTTGTAATAATAATTTAATATTCATATTGTTTTTTATTATACATATATCATTGAATATGAATTTACTATTATTTCATTTCTATGTTCATCCATTATATTTTTCAAAGTCTTCTTTGTCAACTTTTACTTCCCCTTCCACCTCCCATTCATTCATGCATTACTTACTACTTATATACTTACTCCTACTATATCATTGGAAACTATATTTTTATATAGTTCCTCTGATGCTTTTTAATATATAGGTTATTTTTAAATTTTATTGAATCTCTTCATTATGTCATATAATTTATTCAATATAAATTTTATAATTTTCTCATGTACTACATCTTCTACAAACAATATATCTATTTCGGTTTCCATTTTCATGAAAAAAATATGATGCATGGATTACTCCACATGATCCCTAATATTTTTCCCCGTAATATTTTTAATAAAATAAAATACTACCATCAGGATTCAATACTGATGATACTTAGGATATTTTTGGTCTATAGGAATCATCCACATATATGTTTAATGCCTTTATTTCTTAGTTTGATGGAAAACATGATTTCATATTTGTAATATATTATTAGTAAATGAATAATAACCCATCTAGGGATACAAATTAAAAGTATCATATCAAATTGGTGTAAAGATATTAAAATGTTTTTATCAAGTATTTTTCAAATTGTATATATTGACCACAAGGAAATATGGCATCAAAATTATTAGTAAGATGAAATGTTTTATTTTTTCCAATACATCACAAGTCACAGATAAATGGGAACAAACAAAGTAAATAGGTTTGGAATTTAATGAAAACATGAGTTAATGATACATGAATCGTTTCTAAACATTATGAATTAACACTTCCTAAATATGATGTTTGGATTACATAGTATGATAAAAGTTTTCATTTAACCATTATATTTTATAGAAATGACAAATCATTCATCAAGGAGTCATAACAAAGGACTTGACTTTTGATATTAATTGATTATTTAATATAATATACCCAATAAATTTGTAATATAATTAAATAATACATGAAATAATAATATATTAATATTTGAGAACTATTACTTCATATTGTTAACATTTGTTAATAAAAAATCACTAATAAAGGGTAAAAACCAAGAAAAATACATTATACTTGTAAAAAACTGGGGAAATTTTTTAACTAAAATTATTATTTGTAAGAACCAACATAACGTTAATATGAAACCTAAATTAATCTTTTTTGATAAGAATATAAATCCATGTAGATGTGAATAAATGTAATCAAACTCTTGATTGATCTTTTATTGATGTACGATCTAATGGTATCAACATCATCCTCCATGTTGCCTCATGTGAGGTATCAATTCCTGGTGGGATCAATAATTCATAGATGCCAACATAGTGATGTCATGTTATTGTTGTGTTTTTTAAGGTATATATTGAAGTTCATATTCATCTAGGTCTGTTTTTTTAATCTGGACATCGAAATTGTGAACCAGTCTTTATTTATCTACTATTCATTTCATATAGTTTTGGATGATGATTTGATTTTAACTAAACATTAAGAAAAATATTTGTTTATATTTCAATTGTGTCACCCATTTATCCCAAAATCAATCCCCAATATGGTTTACATACCATGGTATTAAACCCTCTAGAAAATAGATCTTTATTTTTATCAAACATGGAATGATTAATGGATCATCCAGTACAGTTGATACCCTCATATAAAAATAAACCATACTATTATTATTTTGATTCATTTTCATTTGGTTTCAATTTTATTGATATACTTTTTTTTTGTTTTTTTGAGAATGTTTTTCTTCTATTTTTTGGGTTCTGTTTGTGTAGATGTTTCAATGTGAGTTTTTTGTCACATTATTTATTAGTTTTTTCGTTGTTTTCTTATTTTAGTAATGATTAACAATTTTTTTTAATTTTTGATTTTATTCATTTAAATTTTAAGACCTATATATACTAATTTAATAATATTAATATTTTTTATTTTTTAAATTATATATAATTTTATAAAATATAACTGGTCATCTAAGGTAATATAACACCACTCACCCATTAGCTTGGGGAGAGGTGGGTGTGTGTTACTGACCTTCTGTGATATCTAGAAGATAGAAAATGATAGAAATAAATTACAAGGTTATAATAAATATATTGGGGGTGATTTTAATTTATAAATTAAAAAAAGAAATCAACAATTACCCAAACAATAAACCTAAATATAATCTATGAATAAAAAATAAGACCTAAACTATAAAAACCACAACTATATCATAGTAAAAAGTGGAAAAAAAGACCAAAAAACACAAATACAATAACACAAAAAATCCCAAAATTCTCGAATATCCAAAACAACATGTTATTCCTAGGGAATAGCAATGCATCCCTAAATAATTGGGATACCATTCCATTACCTGTGACACAATATATAAAATATGAAAATGAACCTATGTTACCAAAATGGGGGTGAACATAAAACTCATTAGGATTTCACTAATGATATCCTAAATAGCACATATTGGTTCGAATATATTAGAAATTTTTTATTTAATAGTTTGAAACAATTTTATGAAGATTATATCGAATACCAGAAAAAATTTTCCATACCAAAACCATCTACCGGGAATGATATACAATAGGTCATTAAAACCATTTCTCAGATTCCATTTTGCATAACCAATCCATATATCCCCAAAACCACACATTAGTTCCAAAACAATAGTTCTACACTCATGAAAAATCTCTCATTGCCCAACTATGTCTTCATAATGTGACCAATACTGTGTAACCCAATGACTCATACCCTTTCCACATGGACTGGTCAATGAAGATATACTAATGCCAACAATGAATTTTGATACCCACAATAATTCACATAAATAAAATATATATTTTTTTAAAAAGTAAATCTTTTATGTAAATAATTTTACAAACCAATTTCTATATTAATGACATGTCATAATTATAAACTCATAAATTTTAAATAAATAACCTAAATTACTTTTCACAAAACATACAAAATTTTAATAATTCAAATAAAAAATCAGTAATATTATGTCCAAAATATCACACAAGGGATTCACAAATAATATAAATCAATCGAATAAATTTAAAA
Source organism: Viscum album (assembly GCA_963277665.1). Taxonomy (NCBI): domain Eukaryota; kingdom Viridiplantae; phylum Streptophyta; class Magnoliopsida; order Santalales; family Viscaceae; genus Viscum; species Viscum album. Next base: position 1,702,266,344 of record OY728156.1, on the reverse strand, counting down.
TGAATAAATCAAGTTATAATTAATATTATTAGATAGATATGATACTTACATCTCTAACATTGTAAAAAAAAATAATGACAATGAAAATTTAACAAACCAGCATAAAACCAATATATGAAAAAATTGATCTCAGTTCCTTCAATAAAAGAAAAAATATCACATTACTTTTAAAATCACAAAAAATGGATATATCACCAATAAACATGAATCATGATTCCAACAAATGGAATACGAATAGATGTGAGGAAAACGATAATGAATGGGGACTTACCAATGAATATGATCCAAACAAATCACTTTCATTCACCTACGAATCACTCCCATATTGAATTATATTATTTTTATACCTTAGGAAGTGTTGAAAATTAGATTATGGTATAGTTAATGAAAATAGTATTTTTTTATATATTAAATTGGATTAATGTGATGATTTTTAGATCTAAAATACCACGATGCCCAATTAGTTTGCCCTGTTAGGTAATTAGTATGAAAACTATGTAAATGAAACTTCATCAAACCACATCTCATACAGTAGGCTGACTAGGTTAGAAAAACTATTTACTAAGTGTGTAATAATGAGCTATCCAACATTACATGGTTCTTCCTAGGTATCCACTCATTTTTTCCGAAACATGTTCCTAACAGTGCCCTTACCAAATTCCCTTAGGTTCTATATAATATATTCTTAAAAGAGATTAATAGTTTATAAAAACCATGATAAAAATGTGCACCTCTAGAATATATTAAACAACATAAAAAAATCTCTACTGATATCCATGAACCTAAGAAGAACATTATACATGATTAAAATAAATAAATAGAGATTGAAGTACATGAAACATGGGTTTAAAAATCTCCACATCATTGGCCCTTACATCCATGGAAATTTCAAATATATAGTTTAACATGAATAGTTCTTTATATTTCAACATCATTTCAATATCATACTATCATTTCTCAACCAAATACAACCATGCTTCCAAAAAAACGACCTAAGGATAATGATTTCTTATGAAATTACTTCTATTAATTAGCCTTAATTTTCATCCTCAAATGAAGAAATATAGAATCCAAATCAATGTCAATAAGACCTCATCGAATAACATGGTCAATATTAGGATGATACTTCATTAATTGTGATAGGAAAAATAAATTATACACTAAACAAGATATTGGTGGGAAAAACCAATTGATAATCTATGTTGCGAATTAAATTATGTATCTAAAAAGGGCTTATATGTCGAGAATATATCATTCCTTTCATCCAAAAATAATTATTCCCATTTCATGGATAGACTCTCAAGAACACATAATCACATTACTTAAATGATAGTAGTCATTTAAAATGATCAATATAATATTTCTGATGACCCTATGATGTCTCTATTATAATCTAGATCAGATGAATCTATTACATTTTCTCTTACGTAAGGCTTTTCCCAACCACTGATGACTCACATGTATAAACCCAACAAATTAGAGAATGAAAACGACTCCTATATAATGCAAGAAATAGAGCCTTTTGTATCATAGCCCGATAAATTTTGTTGTATCAGATGTATACTAATATTATGCACCCCTCCCATGGGACACCTGGATCCATGACATTATCCCCAATAATTTCCACCAATGATTGGATCTTCATATCCTAATTTCCATTAATTTTAGTATGATATTCCATTATCATAGTAAACTAAGTCCCAAGGTATTGCTACATGGATTTCTAGAAAAAGTGTAAAATGGGTGACTTTGTCTAATACAATCTATACAAGGATTCTATGACTCTTTACAACTTATAGATATAAATTTTGTAAAATTATTCTATCAAATTGGAGTATTGAATAGTATTTAAATAAACTGACATTGTGATTCGATCCACTATCACCCATATGAAATCATGTTTTCAAACCGACCATAGTTAACCTATTACAAAATCCTTTTATATAAACTCCCATTTTCACATGGGAGTAGTTAAAGAATATAATGTAAATAACTTCCACAGGTGGTATTTCATAATGTGTTAATAGGTGAGGCTTATCAAATCAAACATGGAGACCATTAATTTCCTATCATGCCACCAATATTTTTCTTTTGTTGTCTTATACAACAATTGTATTCATATTTGAAAATTCAATCTCAATTGGTGTTATGTATGATGGGGTTCTTCCTGATAATAAAATTATTTTAATATTCTATCTCAAAATGAAAACACTGATCTACTACACAGATTTCATCCATCAACGATCTCCCCACCATTGAGTTTTGACCACACTAAAAAAATTTCAGGAAAAAATTTAATTTTATTTTTTATTTCTATAAACCTAATATAGAATGAGAGAAACCAAAAAGAATTCTATATAACTACATCAGTCCTCAAAATCCAAATCAATTTTGGTTATCAATGACATTAACAACAATTTATTTTAAATTTTTTATTCCTACTGAAAATATGAATTTCTAGTAAATAAATCTACCATCATTCTGAAATTAGTCACTGTATACATCAGTATGAAGTTGAACTTCTGAAGGTACTCTATCTATAATGTTTGTCATATATTCAATTCCCTTTGAGAGTAAGTTTTTTATGACCTCTTATTATCTGTAAACATTGTAAATTTCTCCCTAAAAAGATAATGACTCTTGGCCTTCAAGGCATGGACTATAGAAAATAATTGGAAATCATGTTTTGGGAACTTCTCCTCATTCAACCAAAAATTCCATTATACATAATAACAAACATGATATAATTGTTGGAGAACACACCTTGACCAATACTAATACAAATCCCAATGAAGAACATTGCCTTGTCCTAATTCTAGATATATCATGACTAGTGCTGATTTACTTTTAACATTATGCTCTTGATAATTCTAATGGTGTTAACTAATCCATTTTAATGGAATACTTTTCCTTGTCAAATACATCCTTGGTGATGCTATACATGAAATTTCAGTTTAAATGGATGATAATTACTAGTTATGATAAGGAAACTCGATATCTCAAAGGCATTATTTGGTGGTTACCAAGAGATCACATCCCCTATATTTTCATGGTGCACATAAATTCATTTTTAAAAGATGACTTGGCCATTGGAAAAATATCCATTTTATTGGAAAATAACAATTTTATTGCCCTGTATACAGGTGATGATAATATAATATACCCAACACTATCAAAATGTGTTTCTCATGCTCAACCATTTTCATCAAATACACTACTTTTTCCTCCACAAAAACAACCACAAAATAATCTATATAATTTTGAAGTAACTATTCCGTTAATAACATAATGACATCGATTTCATTTAACAGACCAAAAATTATGATAATAAACTCATAGTGGATATATCTACTACTAAAATATATTATTTCAATATACTCATTATGAACTCGTAGTAGGTTATATACTATACTCATGTAAATTTTTTGAGAATCATTATTCTTCTCTAAATTGATTAAAGTAATCATTAGTTTATGTGTGAGGATCATAATAATTATATAACAGGGATAATCATATCTTAATATACACAAATCCTATAACATCAATCCTCCTTTTCACAGAAATGAACATGCACATCCCATAGAGACATGCTTATTTAGATGAACCCATTTCATTATAACTCCTCTAGATGGACACTAAATTCACTTAATTTTCTTGGTTAAATATGATATAACATATGTTACAAAGTATTTGTCCATATCAATTTATCAATCCAAAACTCCACTTCACTAGTTGGTGGTAACTTAGAGAAATTATCTAAAAAATATCGAGAAACTGATAAAAACTGTTATGAACCCTATATTCCAGATCTCATCCATATATGTCGTTTTTAACTCTTAAAAAAGGTTTAAGATAGTTTCTTTTCAAATAATCATTTTCAATTTATATTCGTATTGTGATATCCTAAAAAGAGATTCCTAACACCATCTTCAATGGTAAAACTAACACTTTATGTGTAAAAATCGAAGTGAGATTTGAAAATTTTCAACCAATCCATAGAAAATATTACGTAATAGATATCTATCTCAATACTAGATAAATCCTAAAAAAGTTTTTCACCACTAGTAGTTATAAAAAATACTTTTCACATAAAGGATTGATACTCTATTATTCCATGAGGACATTGATGTTCCAAACAAAAGTAATAATCTAAATATGAAAACCCATCAGATAAATTATATGAGTTGAAATAGAAGAATGATATTTTATAGTACCAAACAATGCTTGAATATTGGAATAGTTAAAATGAATCATACCACCCACAATAATTTTTTTTATTGATAATTCATGATCACATTCTTGGCTCCATACAATTGTATACTTACTTAAATTTGTTCTTTAAAACCATGTTTAGATTTCATTGGATGAGGGTAATGGTATTCATATAATCACCAAATATTCCTATGTTTAGATAATAATATCTACTCTATGGATGTAATCCTAATAAAGAATATGATGTTGAGAAGTGTGTGATATGTCTCTAGCACCTTACCTTGAAGAATTGTGACAATATTTTTGAAGATGATCCACATTGATGCAATTATAGCTTGGTTTATTTGGCGTCCTACGATCTCATTTCATCTGGTCAAATGAACCACATTGAAAACAATCAGTCATAATATTTGGTTTTAGAGAAATATTCACTAATCCTTCCACCTGATTCTAAGTCATGCGACCACCTTAAAAATATGTGTCCCATTCAACTTATTCCTAGCATTAGACTTCAAACCAATTCCCATAAATATCAACAGGATTAATCTAATTGCAATTCATGTGATATCCCTTAATTCAAACATTTCCCTAATAAACATATTTGTATCATCTGGTGTATGATGGATCATAACAATTGAGAGAGTCTTAGTCCTCATCGACAATTCAAGAATTTTTTCCATTAAAATTCACTTGGTGAATGTTTAGCTGTAAAGAGGAAAAATTTATAAATTTATATTCATTCTTTTTCAATAACATATTATGCTACATCAAGATGAAGAAATAAATTATTCTGGATATTCATAATGTGTGAAGATATAATTTATTGTTGGAAAATTCTTCAAAATCCTCCAATGCAATGTGTTGGCATAATTTAGCATGAACTACTGAATCCCACCACTAGCGTGTTAGATCATCCAACCTATACGTTGAGAACGTTTTTTACCTTATCATGGTGTACCTAAGAAATATATGATTCAATTCATACAATGTATCTACACTTCTACTTTTGTTGGATCCGAGTCACATAGAATGATGGGTGTATTCTACTATTGTAGTTGTAATAAATGATCCACTTACCATGGTTCATCCATTACATTCCCATTAACCATGACCTAAAAAATTGACAATACTCTGAAAGAATGGTTGGTTCCCATGTGTCTTAGCTACAAAATGTTTTTTAGCTGCCGCGTCCAGCTGGTTTCTACAATGAAAAATATTTTCCATTCAATATAACCAAATGAAAAAACCATTTAGCCCCTGTCTCTTGAAAAAAATACATTTTTAATTAAAAATTTTCATATAAAATTAACACAATAATGCATTTCAAAAATTACAATTTTCACTTTAAATAAATATTTAAAAATTTATACTTGCTCTTTATAATACAATGATTTTTAAATATTTTCTAAAACATCATATTTTCACAAATTACAAAAATTAATACTCAAACTGAATTATACACTTCTAGTGGGAATTCATTATTTTTAATTCTTGACATGACAATATCATTAGAAAAAACCATGATGTTGAGGTCACAATTCCAAGAGGTGTCTAAAAAATATCATGCACTCAAACATTCTGGTAACATAAGGTTAAGAATAAATATGTTATGTGTTCATCTTTATTATCTACATTTTCTGTTTTTACGATCCTAATTTTTAATACCAACCAATCTCTCGGAAGAGAGAATAATTATTTTACAATTAATATACCAAAAAAACTGATAGAATTTGTAGCATCATTCCCCTTAACAATTCTCTTATGAAGAGTAGGGGTGCCTTAATGGACATAGGTTACATTCCTAGAACACCAAAGGTAGAAAATAATGGTCATGTACTCAAAATATGATGGTTGATGATTTTCCACTTGAAAATAAAAAAATACCATAATAACCATAAAAATAAACCTCTATATGGAGCATGAGTATGAGATAAATCTTGAAAAAAATCCTAGAAATCAACAACAATATCAAAGTGAAATACCGAATCAAAGTACAACATCACAAAAACATGAAAGACATAAACTAAACATCATCCTACCTAATCAATGCTCCATCTCAATAAGTTATTCCCATTATATCTCATTACATCACTACAAAACTATGATATTGTTCATTTACCCATGTCAAATTATATAGCATCTTAAAAGGAACCAAAGTTCCCAATAAGGGAGTGAGTATTAAACTCAATATGATTTCCCTAATGAAATCCCAACTCACACCACTTAGAAATAATGAGTTTATAAATATATATATAATTGATTACCAAAATTTAATGTAGTTTATATCAATGGAAAAAAACTAGTTTTTCAAAACATAACGATTTTCATGGAAATAAATAAGACATGTCTTGAAATCCATTTAACAAAATCCATTTGGAACACCCAATCCCCACATAAAAAGAACCACACAAAGATGTCGAAGTGATAGTTCTATACTCATGATCAGTCTCTCATTGGTCTACTATGTAATCAAAAGGTATCCAATACATGGTCCCACAATAGAACACAACCATTCGACATGGTCTTTTTCAATTATTATAATCTCACATCAACTATGTTTTCCAATTCCATTCTAGGACTTCTAATTTAAATATTTAATTTTTTGAAAAAAAATATCATCCATTTTTCAATGAATAAAAAAAAATTATTTTTAAATCATAATATAAAATCATCAACTAAAATCACTTACAATAAAACCAAAAAATGTCAAAAATTAAAATGAAAAAAATAAGTATATAGGTTTCAAAAAAATAAAACAGGGGATTTTAAAACAATTTCATGAAATTGAATCAATTTTGTAGTCCAATATTTAATGTTATAATCTTGTGGAGTAGAAATTAATCCATATACTTGTAAATACATTGAAAAAATAAATAATAAAACAAAAAATTTAAGAAACAAAAATAAAAATTCTAAATACCAACATAGATCTCATCCCCATCAATAAAAAACATCGCATTAATATTGAAATCATAGTACATAGATCGGTCCCACATGAACTAGATCCATGATTCAAAAATATGGAATAAGATGAAAATTATGAGAGACAATGAAGAACAATCACTTACCAACAAATATGGCCTAACAACGCACATTGATTGAACTTTGAATCACTCTGATATCAATATTAATTGTTTTCCCATCCTTGGGTGGAAGATTAATTCGTGTCATAAGATGAATTGAGAAAAAAAATTTTAATAGGACAATAAAATTAGATCATGATATTCCAATCTAAAATATCATGGTTCATTCTTAGGGCACACATTTTGAGAAATCATGCACTAACCTTGAATGAGATACTTCCTAAAACAACTAATGGAATGGTTGTCTAGAACGTTTAGCTCAAATATGTGCCCACTATACAATACCCGAATTTCTAGCACTGAACATTTTCTTTTGTGGATTGGCATAGTTTCGACAAACCATGGGCCTAACCATGCACTTTCCTAGTCCCTATGTTTCCCTTTCACTATTTCTTAGAGGTGTTGAATATTTTATAGTTTCTATGATATTATTGAGCACCTCTATAAATTCCTTGAAAGGATTTGAAAAGTTTTATGAATTTTTAAAAAAACCTTATAATTATATATACATAAAATACATAACTATATAGAAATTGACCTCAATTTGGTGGCGATACATCTTAATTTGACTCCTATGATCCCGATCAGATCGAATGATTTACATACCCCAACTATGTGATACTAGAGTCAGATATTGATTATGACCTCCATGGGCATAAAAAATTTAGTGAATTAATTTCAAATCATCTGATATCTATAAGTATCGACCACAAAATAATTAAATTCTTATATTCCTAGTATGATTCAATATATTATTTGAACATTATATTTTTACACTAATTAAATACCACACATCAAGTTTAGAAACTAAAGAGATAGAGTATTTGGAATCATGTTTTTAATGACATTTAAAATATTTAAAAACACACTAGTAATTATTTGATCTCACTGCATGATGAAATGATGTGAATTATCTATAAATAAGTAAAATATTATTTGAAACTATATTACTATTATTCCAGGATATTTCAAGGCTTTTACCATGTCTTATACCACTAACATGTGTTCTTTGATTATAAAATCCATGTAAATAAATATATAGTCATTGATTAAAAACCAGGTTGATTGGATTTTCGGTTATTACTATATTTTATATATTAATGAGAGGTAGTTAATATGTGATTTTATGGTCATCCAAGTTCATATTCTATGTATTGGCCCTTTGAAACATGATTTTTAAATATTTTAAAATATATTTTAAATTATTTTTTACCATTTCAACCACAAAATACATAAAATAAACATTATATCAATTATTTCATGTCAAAAATTAAAAAAATTGTATTTTCGTAATATTTTATGATAATTTGTCTTCATTTGTGTGGGTTTGACCCAATATCATTTAAATAAATGAATAAAAACATTTGGACACTCTATGAAAAAAATCATGCTATATATCGTCATCACATCTGTAGAAAAATAAATGTTATACATTTGTTAATGATTTCAAAAAATTAATGGACTTTAGGGTTTTTATTATATAACCTATTTAAAATAATTTATTATTATAGATATACTTAAAAAATAATTCTGACCGCATGTAACATCAATATGATGGAAGTTATATCCCACATATCACAAATAAAATGGTAAACATTACTTTATTATTTTAGGAAAATATGTGGTTTTTTCTAGGTATTGATCATTTCATACATATTTTATAAATACTCATATTTCTTATAAATGATTTTTTGGTGATTTGGTGATCACTGCATTTTGGATTGATGAGAAATTTTTTGTAAAAAATAATTTGTTGTTTTATTTAATTTTTTACCTTTTTATTTCTTGTTTCTTACTTTAAAATCAATTATAGTAGACATTTTTCCATTTTGAGAAATCCAGGAATTTAGTTGACATGTTGATTATTCTAAAAAATAATACATTAAATGGCGTAGTAACCATCATGGTGTGTAAATGATATCCTAATCACCCTTATTCTGCAAAGCACCCAAACCAAAATTTGAGGCTTCATAATACTCTACATATCTAAACCCATTATCTGAAAATATCAAAATATTACATTTAATAAATATTATTTTCATCTAAAATAACCCCTTTTTACTATTGTATTTTCACAAAAAAATTATCCAACTTATTCTAATATCTAATCATACGTACTACCGAATTTTATAAGTTATATATAACCATAATTTATTCCCCAATACCATGGAATCTCATAATATAAAACACATTGTTGGTATTTTTCCAAGACATCACATCTTCAAGAATAATTGTTTATATAGAAATTCCAACCTTATAAATGATATTTTTATTTAAAATAAATCATACAAAATCTAAAGATTCACATCAAAAATTTAGCATAGAGTTTATGTGTATGATGTGTACTAAATACAATCCCATATTTCAATTCATGTATTTATAATATTCATGGGAATATCAGGGTTTTTTCAATAAACACCATAATTAATGAATTATGATACAAATGGAAGATCATATTCATGATATCTATGAACACTACTGGTGCATTTATCTTCCCACAAGGCATGAAAAATTATTTATACAATCTTTATCTACACTAATGAACTATCTTCGTAATATCATCCTAACTAACCCATTGTTGGTGGTGGGAAGACCATATTACAAATTTGGAGAACCGTGAGGATCCATAGAAAATGTAAAATAGTTCATTTTCCTTCACTAATGTGTATTTATTCTTTAAGGATAATCGATTCAACTTCTTATAGTCTACAAACAACATAAATCTACAATCTAAATTTATTCTAAAAAAAACAGACACCCATGGGAGTTGTTCACATCCTAATATAACATTTTCCCAAAACATTCACTTTGTTTAAGTGTATGTTCCTTCAACACATCATGTGTCGTGTGATACCGGGGATTAAAAATAGGGTATTGTGAATTCATTAGTTTGATAATTCTATTAATTCTCTTATCTATATGGAGGCCTAAAACTTTTTTCAAATAGACATTTAAATATTGGTCAATATACCATGAAAATATAATGTTACTATTAGATTTTTTGCATGGTCCATGTATTCTAGTTTCACAATAATAGCTCCAAATAGGATTATGTGGGGATTTGATATGAAATAAAAAATATTTATCCAATCCTTATAAATGATCATATTTAATATTCTTATTTCAAATATCATGATATACAATTAATGACTATATGTAACAACTACTACAGGATAGCCAAGGTATCACTGATGATTAACCACGTTCCTCCCCTAGGGTGTATCAAAAGAAAAACACGCCAATGTAAACATGATAGGTATATGAAGTCCAAAATGAATTTGTAAAAATATAAATAAATTGGAATCATCATTATAATATAAAGATGTAGAAAGAGTAGAGGTGATCATGAAAATAAATAACATGGTTGATGGTCCCTCTCTATAGTTAGTTGTAACACGGTGAAATGAATATAAATGGGTTTCATTAACTCCATAAAACCACCCCTAATATACCTGGCTTGCCACAGATGTATTCATCAAATAGGTAAAATTTTGTAATAAAGGACACTACACAGTGACATGGCCAGATGCATTTTTATGATTTATTAAACTAGGAGACCTCATCTATGATTTCATCAAAAATAAATTTAGTAGATTTGTAATCATTCTAAACTAATGTCCCTTGATTTAATGATTTTGAAAAAAATATATGAAATTTCCCAATCTATACATAGATCATATACTATGGGCCACCTTATCTCACATAAGGTGTCGAAAGAACCGCATATTTGATCTGTTTGTTTATTTTCTATCAAGAACTAGTTATATGTATACATATTTCTACCACTCACTATATCATAATGAAGTGTAATGAAGGATAATAGAAAACCTAGACTTCTAACATCCCACAGTTCATATTTGATCTTAATTTATATTCAATTAACATCAATGTAAATCATCTATTTTAAAATAATGACCTAGATTCATAGATACAAATGAAGGAAATTCCTACAAATCATAGCCTCATGTGATTCATTTATAAATAAAATGTGTGAAAAGTTATGAAACTATGTGAAATGTGGTGATTAAGAAGACAATATCATGAGGCCATGTAGAGTCTCTAAAACTCCCATTCAAGGTTAGAATTCTGTATATCTATAATGAACTCCTTGAATAAATGGTCTTTGAAATAATATATTCATGTCTATTTGGAATAATCAAAATATCTTCCCATAATCTAGTAGTTCCCTAAATTATAGAGGTATAAATAATTTCCATTCCATCCTCTGGGGTCTCAAAAATTGTTACAAAAATATCAATGAGTCATATGAATTCCTACACATCATGAGAGCCTCTGGTTCCCTAAAAGATTTTATGCTGCAAGAGTTGAATGTATCAAGAATTTTTTACTATTATCATGGAAATTCATCTTACATGAAGAGGATCAATTCTCAAGACTCATCACTAAAGTGTCACTTCCTCCAAAATCATGGGTGCCATTTTTTGAGCGTTTTTCTAACCAACAGGTGGTCGAACTGGGATGTCCTTTATTGCAGGATTATCCTACACCTCATCTCCATGTGGTCCCATAAAAAGACTCTAACAGGGAATTTTCTTAAATTCAAACATAATATTATAATTCTTAGAGTATATTTCTTATATAACTACCCATAAAATTAACATGTTGAAACAAGGGATTACCAACATTAAATCCTAGAAGTATATCAATAATATGATTAAAACATTAAACTTCTAGTGCAACTATAGGATCAAGCCCATTTTTTATACATTTATGTTACTTAAAACCATATATATGAAAAATCATAGCATGGTCATTTTAAGATAATAAATTAAAAATATATTTAACAAAATAATTCAGAAAATAAATATATCACTCAATAGAGAAAATAGGTAAATCATTACTTGAGAGAACAAATCAATATATTTTATTAAAATATTATTATGTGTTACAAAACATGTTTTTGTGTGTTTTTATATATTTTTTTTATGAGATATTATTTTTAAATTCATTAATAATGAATGAACCCAAATAAAATAAAACAATATATAAAATAAATAATATATATTAACATGAAATAATAAAAGTGAAAATATTATAACTATCCTACCCACTTTAACACATATGTCTATTACAAAAGCTTGTTCCAAGAACACATGAAACTCTCCTACATAAGTTTCACAAATCAAACTCGTTAATAATATTACAAAAAACATATTTTGAATGGATGTAGGAGGTATAAAGTCATTTGATAACACATTGTAATGCATATCCCAAATCACTAATTTTTATAGGGTTCCCACATAGCCTAAGTTGTTCCTCCTAGAATGTTGCATGCCCCTAACTATTATTTATCAGTCGATTACTATAAATGGTATATCTATACATGTTATATCTATAAATATGCACATAAATAATATCACATTGGATTTAATAAAAAATAGTTACCATATGTCATGGATTTTGACATAATATAAATATAAAAAACAAGGACCCCAATAGGATCATGTTAATAACAGTGCAAATAATAAAATGATTGTTTCTATAGAGTGATCATGGGTTGAACAAGAAACCACAAACCCCTAGCCACAACATATTCTAATACATTTTGAAGACATTTTTTTAATAGAATATTTTAACATAACTGGATCAAAAATTATCCCATTGTATCGCACAAACACCACAAGGTTATCAATTCACTCCTTAGGGAATCACATTTAACCCTACATGAGGTTATGGAAAAAGGATATCATATCCCATCATTGTGTCGCATGCAACAATAAAATCAGTATTTTCATATTATAGTAATTACAAATACATTCAATATATCATTTAATATTAATAATATATATTTTATGGAAATTAAATAATAGAAAATTCATTTCTATGTATATAAGCATTATTTTTTAAAAAAAGGAATTTTTACTGCCTTTTGATGGAGAACACAATTTAAATTTAGTTATTTTCATTTTTATAAATTTTATTTCATAAAATGAACTTTTTATTTAGAATAGGGTCATAAAATTTTACTTTCGATAACTTTTTTATATTTTTCAAATAATATTCATTTTTTAATTAATAGATAAAAATACTGTATTTTAATTAAAAACAGTTTTTACATCTAATTTATTTATATAGTGAGAATATCCTCATAATTTGTTTTGATGCATAAATAAATAATTTTTTTCCATTTAATTCAATTTAATTCATTGGAATAAATTAAAAATTGAAATTTGATATAAGCACATTTTGAACTTTAGAAATATTGTACTTTAAAAACACATATTCTCGATCAGTCAATGGGATTAATTTAAAATTAATTTTAGCCACTTCTATGAATTGAATTTTTTAAAATTGAAATAAACAGTTTTAAAAAATATGAAAATTATAGACTAATAGGATAAACATAATTTTTTTTTGAAAATTATCTTTATTATTATATTGACAATAGTTAAGTTTAAATCTGGTAATTAATGGAAAAAATAATATTTTAATATTTTATAATTACACTACATATTATAATATTTTAATTTGATGAGTTGGCTACAACCAAAATAAAACATAGTCCAAAATTATAACCTTTTTAAGTCACTTGGGTATAAATATGATAATAATTATATTTTATTTAAAGAAATGTTAAAATTTTCATACTCATATTTTCTTTAAAATAAATTAATTTTAATATAGGGATACATATAAGATAAATTATTCTATAAATAGTAATTAATAATATAACATTATTATATAAATTATGATAATTTATTTATAATCATATACATTGAATAATTAAATTTAATTTTGAAACAATGATGTTGAAGTAATTGATTTATTAAATCGAGAATCAAATAAAAGATATTAATAATATTATATACAGTATAATTTAAAATATTTGATGTCATAATATAATTTAATGGATGAATTTGACATGTTATATATGAGTTAATATTGTTTTTTTAGTGGAAGAATGTTGATATGATATTTTTAAAAAGTCAATTAATGAATGTTGACAAAAAGGACAATTATGTGATTTTGAAAAAAATAATATTTTATTAAATTTTAAAAAAATTTAAAAAATATTTTTCCAAATAATTTTATAGAGTCTAGAAATGTTAATAATGAATCATTTTGTCTAGTTTATAATTTTATAGTAATTATATATACACTCAAAGGGTAAATTACATAATGTCGTAGTAAGAATTAATAACGGTTAAAAATCATAATGGTTAAAAAATATTAATACCACGTATAATTATAATACAATGAATGTATTTTTACCCAAAAATAACTCAATATTATAAATAATTTAGTTTGATGTTATTTTGTAAAGGAAATGGATTTATATTAAATTATTACATTGAAGAATTCAAAGAGTTCCCCTCCCCTGTCCTATAAAAGGGAACCCATTCATTTTTCTTCCTTATAAAAAATAATTAGCCAATACCTACTCAAAAACCGTTCCATTAATTCCTACCCCTCATTCTAAAGGCATTAGTTGGGAAAAAACACCATCCTTAGAGGTTCTATGGTGTTAAGAAAATGCGATCATACAGAAGAAAGGTAACATTTTTATTTCCGTGTTTCATTTTTTTCTTCATCCACTTCATTAAAATTACATTCAACCATAGTTAAATAATAAATAATAACTCATAAATATAAGAAGAAGTTTTTATGTTAACATCATAATGTAAATAAATCTCCACTTTAATGTAATGGGAAATGAATTAATTGTTTGTGTGTAAGTATGAATTATCACAATCACGAACTAATATAAATAATTTTCAATAAATATCTCTCAATAATATTTATAATGATTGAACATTTTTTAATATGTGATATTGTTGATATAATAATCATTAAAATATAATAATATATCTATTATGTTCTTATTTTCTGTGCACTTAAAAATTATTATGTTGTTCATGCATGTGTGGGATCTATCACCTCCTGGATGTGATGAGACTAGTTTTTAGTCACCACATCACATGGATGATAAATATATAATTATATTTATATTAGATTAATGATTTTGTAATCATTATGGAAAAATAAAACAAAGGATATTTCCTTTTCATAAGGATAATTGAAAAATGGAAACATTAGTCATTCTTACGTCTGGCCAAGCATCTGTATGATTAAAGGTTCATTATTTTTTCATAACCGTACATAAATATACTTATTTAAAAATATAAATTATGTATAAAAGTTTTTATAATGTCATTAATAATATTCGATAGATAATGGAAGTAGGACCACTTAGATTATTTACACCATATCGAAGTCATCTTGATCTCAAGTACCGAAGGTTGAAAAAATGTCTGACATGTGTTTGAATAATTATGTAATTGTTAGAACATTAAAACAACGGATAAATATCAAAATAAACATGATAATGGTTCCCAATAAATTATAAATTTAGCTATGTTTATTATTCAGGATGAGAACGATTTTATAAGACATGCCAAACTCGATGTAAGGGATTTCATCTCAGTCTATTTTCATTAAGGATTTTTTTCATAAAATGATCATTTTTTCTTTTATATAATATACCTATATCTACAATTTCATTTCATATCCATATTTTATATAAACTCGTTTAATTTACTATATAGGTAAATTAATTCTTTTATGGAGTTTACGATTTAAATTTTGAAATTGGTATGGGACACCTTGAATGTTTAATGATTTAATTAACACATATTTTTTACCATGTCAATATTCATGATATTATTTCAAAAATTTATCATATGGATATAAATGAATTTTAATGTACTTTTTTATACATATATTTAAATAAACTGTTTTCAAAAGTAATATTTTTATGTGATTTATAGGGAACATTTTGACAAATGATAAATGAAATTTTATTTTTCATGTATACATTGGCATCAAATTAGTTTCCATCCTGATCATTTTTATATATTTTTATTAGCCTATAAACATTAGTGTTTTTAATGTAAAATTAAACATTTTTTCAATTTATTGGGTATTTTTATAAATGGGTTTTCTTAAGGGACATTCCTTTAAAAACAATCATTTAATGTTAATTTCATATAAGTCAATGGGAATTTTTGCTTTTTTTTTTTATTTCATGAATGAATTCTAACACTATTATTCTACATTAATGTTTTCATTATTAATTTTAAACTTATCATTTTTATATTCTAATAATGTGTTTCCATTTATGATTTGGCAGAATTGTAAAAATTAAATGTGATTTGAATGTGGAAAATGTATTAATTTTTTGGCAAGATTTATGTGTTGTGATTATTTTTTGGGTCTAGGGAATTTTTTATGTATATGGGATATTTTGTGATAATCTAAGGGCTGGGTATACCATTATAACTCTCAAATTACTTGGTTAATGAGAATGGGTTAACTAGTTGGGTTTCTCCAAATAGATTTATGGAATATACCATGATTTGTATTCCAAATGTAACCATGAAGGTTTCTCCCTATGTAGGTAGAAAGGTTACAATTTAAGAATTATATAGATGATACAAGTAACCTTTATTATTTATAATTTCAGTGTAGTTTTATATGAATCATATGATTTCATATGGTAAGCTATATAGTTCATGTATTATGGGTGAAAATATGATTTTTAAATGTTTTCATGAGTTTTAAATATTCAGGGACTAATGGTTTCTTTCCTTATATTATTTCCCATACAATTAATTTTTGTGATCAACCATTGATTTTTAAATGCTTTTCATTTGGTATAGGGAGGGGTAAGAGAAATGATGATGTCAAGGTGGATCTAATGACTAAATTTATCATGAAATATAATTCATGTTTTAATTTAAAATGATTTAGATTATGTAAAAATGGATATTGAGAATAATTTTCTAATCGCCATGACCTATTTGGTCCATTATATCGTTAACATATAGTGTTTTAAATATTATATGATATCAAGGTGACTTATTTAATAATTTTTTATTAATTCACTATTTTGGAAGTTCTCCAATAGTGACTCGTCAAACGGATGCTCACCATACGGTGACTCAATAAAAGGTGAGTCATTGAATTGTGATTCATAGAACAATGACTCTCCAAATGGTGACTCAACGAACCATGACTTGATGAAAAATTAATCTTCGAATGGTGAATCATCGAACAATGACACTTTGACTGGTGAATCCTCAAATGGTGACTCGTCTAATGGTGACTCAGGAATTGTTTTTCTAGATTCATATTGTTCCACCCCATTGATATTTTATTGGATGTAAAACACCTGAAAATCCTTGTTTGAATGAATTGAAGACAAATTAAAAGACCATTTGTTTTATCTATATTTTCTCTTGGGATCTGTGAGATTCTATTGGTATAGAACAAGTTCTCTTGATCGGATCGTCCCTTATTAGAAAATATAAAACATATCTAAACCGCTACTCTATTCATATTTTCCATTGGCTGAGATATCTTCAACCGTAGTTATAGATTCTTGTTTTTTCCTAGTATTAGACACCATAAACCATTATTCAACCATCATTCATATGTTTGTGTGGTATCTTTTGATCATATTTTCCCTGGAGGTTATTCCTGCTGCATGAATTCCAACTTTTTTATTGAAATAAGAAAGTAATGATCTTCACTTCTTCTAGGTAGGTTTCCTTTTGTACCTATATTGGTAGCGTATCTTGTAGGTGGTTGTATGAATTATTGTTTTTACATTAAAAATGATTTATGTTTACTAAAGATAATTAAATTAGTTGAAATCAATCTGCGGTGCCTGAGAAAAGTGACTTATGTTCTTACTATGGTTCCCATTTTTCCCTTTCATATAGTGATCTATATGAACTAATTACCCACTGAGAATAGTGTCTATTGGGGTTCCTATGATGTGAAAAAAATTATTTTGATGCATGATTGAATACAACTCATTAAAAAAAATGGAGTCTGTTAACCACACATATTAGGTTAAAAAAATTGATGCCATGAATTTAACGGTTCCTATGATAATACCCTACATTAAGTGAAAATTAATAAGTTATGACCTATGAAAACTGAATGTTTGTTTTTTAGTTTTATGTGTTGTAAAATGGTTGTGATCCTAGTTGTGTATTATGTGTTGGATCTAGTTTTATGATAAATAGAATATTCTCGTATAGTTATATGTGGGGGTAGTGGATGGGATATTTTATTCCATGGGTATGTGATGGATGCCGTGATGAAATGGCACATTAGGCCTCCAATGGTGGGTGTGATATTATTATGCATTGGGGATATGAAATTGAATGTGTCTATAATGTGACGTGGATGTGGATTTTAGTTGTGGTGTTGTGTTTGGGAGTTGGGGTTGGATATGTTGATATGTGACTTAAGCCGTATGATTTTGAATAATGATGGTACTGGTTGGTATTTTTGGTTTCCCATTGATAGCATGCAGAAAGCCTCTCTTATTCATGGAAAAAATCATTCGGGAGATTTTTTGTTACTCTGATGTTGGTTAAGATACCATGGATCTTTTTCTCATGTTAGGGAGTTACAGTGGTACCATCTAGGGTTGTGTCTATTATTTCCCCAAGTAGTAATAGGATGAATAAAATAATAAATTAAGTAATATATTGAACAATTGGACTAGTTTTTCTAATAGAATGTTTGTAGTAAATATAAAAACATTAATGGGTGCTAAATGTGTCATATGTGTGACGTAACATTAGTTTATTATATTCTTCAGGTTGGTTCTAGTTTTTGTGGCCCCAGTGTTTTCGGGCAAGTTTTGTTTACCCACCAATCTTGAGGATGAGAGGTGTTTTCTCTCCTAGGGGTCTTCAGGATGAGATTAATCATGTGGCCAAGGTTTCTAAGGGCGGGATGTGATGTGTTTTTTTTCCAATGTGTCCAAGTGTGGGTTGTGATGTTGTCTAAGGACTAGGTATCTTTAAGAGGTATTTGATGTGTCTTGGGGCCTAGGTGACAAAATAATATATGGTTTTGGGGCCTATGTGTGTTCAGGTGGGTTGTGGTGTTGTCCTTTTGGATGTGATGGGATAGGGAAGAAGTTTTTCATTTGGAATGAGTGGATAAACTTGTGGGATGTGGTTCAGGGTACCCAAATAATTTATTTTCATATTTATTACTAAACATGACTAGAGTTACTTATTGAAATTTCCTTGCTGAGGTTGGGATGGCTAATATACCTTATTAGGTGATGTCTGGTTCTGTTTTTTTCTTTTGGGTGTATTAGTAAGCTTCATTCAATTATACATGAAAGACTATTATTTACCTAATGAGTATACATATATTCTCACCATATGTATAAAAAGTATTTTAAGGATTCCAAGAGGACTCTATGGACCATGCAGAACCATACAATCTTGAACATTGGTACATTTTTCATCTTGTTTCTTATCTTTACATTTTGTTCTTAAGAGTTTTTATTCAAAATAAAACACTTCTATTTAAAACATTGATTTGCAATGATTTTTGGATTTCTTATATTTGTTGATTTTTTTGGATTAACCATCTTATCTCTGGATCTCATTTTTTCAAAAAGGGAAATTAATCTTATTTTTTCAACATGTATAGCATTTATATTGATCACCAACCTGGGGCCAACTAGAGGAGTAACTCGAGGGTCATTATCTCACTTTCATCATTTCTAGCATAGGATGTTTATATTTGAAGGGATGGGGTTGTGAGTGAATGGTATAAGAGATTATGGTTGATAGACAGGATGGTGTTTCGAAAAAGCTACTGTGTGGATTACATCTTTTGGTAGGGAAACAATGAAATGTGATCTTTGTGTGTGACATAGTTCTGGGAATATTTGATAGGAAACATGATTTTAGAGACCCCAGTATCAGATGAATGGACTCTAAGCCTACCAAACAACCAAGTGACGATACACCGTTTACAAAATTAAGTAAAATAGTAAAGGTCAATAATCATAATGACTTGTTATCTTGAATGAATTTGGTGTTTTGGGAAATTTTAAATGTATAATTAACAAAGATATATTATATAAAATTAGTATTAAATGAAATTTAATATTACTCAGTCTTATGATTTCTTTGTTTTCCATTCAGGAATGGAAACTGGTTGTCGTCTGCATTTGGCTTGGCCAATGGAGGCCCATTAGGAAAATCATGATGTTTGGTAGAGGGTTGATCCAGTGGAGGAGGATGACCAAAGGAAATGAACATTTTGTTCTTTCTAGTGACAGGCCATGGGAAATAATGTGGTCAGCATTTCAAAATGGTGACAGAGAGCTGGAATGAGGAGATTTAGATCACCATCAATTTGATCTATGCTCTAATGGATTTCTGGGTTCATTTGGTAGTGATTCAGATGTGGGAGCAATATGTTACTGGAGGATGCAATACCTAGGGGAGTGCCAGGAGGATTATGTTTTTAAAGTTGAATTTGATAACTATTTCAAGGTAAAATTCCATTAATCGACCATAAAGGCTGAATATAGGCAGGAGTTTCTCTCCACTCATTAGTGGAGTATGTTGGGACGAGAGTTGGGAATCAAGTGCAGGGATCTCCTCTAATTCGCCTGAAATTCTTCCTGATGAGGAGTCTCGTGTGAGATGCCTAGTGAAGTAAATTATTCCTTCTATACATTATGTGGTTACTATCATTATGTTTCCATCATAAGTAGAGGTTCTGAAGAAGGGGGATGTGATTTAGAAGATTTACTTGTAAGGATCTCTACCATAAGAGGTTAACCAGCATATTTCTTCGAAGGAAATGGTTATGAAGAGTAGGTCTTAAGAATTATGTCCTTCATGGATCCATCTACCATGGAGTCAACACCAATAAAATCCTTTCCAATCTTCCAGTTCTGGAGGTTTTTGTGCTCTTACATTGAGTTTTTGACCAAGGTGTTTCGAAAATTGAGTTTGTGGCTATGTTCAGGATCTATTTACAATTTTTGTTTGAGCTCAGTATAGTCTAAGTTGATAGGTTCAACATTATGTTAAGTAGAAAATTCCTTATAGTCTATTTTAGTCACAATGACAAGAGGTGCATGCTATAATATGGGGAGGTGGATCTGGTCGATGAATACCATAGAATGTTCTTTATGGTCCTTGAGCCAATTGTAGTCATGGAGTAGGTCGTCAGAAAATATTTAGAGGAGATGGGTGTTGTTAGTTGCACAGAAAAATGGAAGAAGATCCATTAGGAAAAAATATCATTAGGGTTCCACTCAAATTGTATAGTACAATGTTTTATGCTTTATTTGATTTATGAGAAACAGATTATATTCTGTCACCCACTACAGCCCAAGCTCTTGGACTAGAAATAGAGATGTTTCACTTGACTTCGGTGTTGAGAATGCATGTCAAAGGTCAGAATAGCTTGTTTTTTGTGTTTTGGGGATTTATACTAATGATATGACATCCTTAGTCCTTTAGGGATATTTTCTTGCTACTAATGAATCCATAAGATGACATTCATATTATGGATCAGTCGTATTTCATACATGCCATTATCAAATACTTGTGAAGGATAATTATTTTTTTAAATTTGGATGGTCAACATGTGTTTTTCTTTGCTGATCAAAATTATCATATGGGTAGTCAGCTTATAGATCATCTTTATTCGTTATTTTTTATGTTGTTGATTCAATTTATAGTCCTTGGGATGGTGGTAGTTCCCAGATTTTATTTGGGGATTTCATTTCCATGAGGAGTTTGTGACAATAACCCCTTAACATGATTTTGAGTTCAGGAAGGACCTTTATCCCGATGATTATCTAATTTCTATGTATCTTATTTGATGGTACCTTATGAGTTGTGATATATGATGATCCAGATAGACAATCTGATGAATAAGTGTTTTAACTGTCCCAATATGTCCCCATGGGGTTCTCTTGTCTTGATCGGGAAGAAGGCATATTGCGGTCTAATTTCTTCATAGACTTCAAGAGGTTGAATCAGTTAATAGTCAAAAACTCTTACCCTCTCCAAAGGATTGATGATATTTTAAACTAACGTAGAGGGGAAATTTGGTTTTCTATGAACAATCTGCAGAATGGATATCACTAATTGAGGGTGAAGGAGAGTGATATCTTGAAGTCTTCATTCTAGTTGAGGTTTGAGCACTTCGACAATGTGGTCATTACCTTTACTATAACAAATTCACTAGTTGAGTTCATGGGAAATATGAATTGTTTGTTTTGTGAGTTTTTAGATGCTTTTTTGTCAAGTTTATTTACAAAAACATTTTCTACTCAATGTAAGAGGAGGAAAATGTCTGGCATCTCAAGACCATTTTAAAGGTTCTTTGACACCACTAGCACTACAAAAATTTTTCCATGATAATGTTTTGGAAAAAATAGGTGTATTTAATAAAATATTTTTTGCATCATAATGGAGTAGTGGTAGACCCATCAATGGTTAAAAATTTTATTTATTAGAAATCAACCAACAGTGTGGAAGATTTTTTGCAGTATCCTTTGAAAAACAAGCTATTATTTGGAGGTTTGCATTTAATTTCCCTCTAGATTTTGCCCATTTATAGGTTTTAATATGAAGGATCAATATTTTTATGAGGATTTATTAGTGTTAGGAATTATTTGAATATATTAGGGGTAAGTTGTTTAGTACTCTAGTGCTCTGATTTCGTAATAAAGAAGTGTAGTTGAGGTGTTTTCCAATGCTTCACTTTTGGGATTAGGATGTATCTTAAATAATTAGAATGTGTTTATCTCTATTAGGACCAATAAGTTACTCACCCATGAGCATAAAAATCCCACCCATGATCTAGAGAAACCATCAGTCATGTTGTCACAAATTCTGCAGTGATATTACCTCTTTGGTGAGAAATTTGTGGTCTTCAATGATCAAAAGAGTTTATTCTATATCATTTCATAGGTAGATATGAACCCACTAAAAGAGAGGTTTATGGAGTTTCCTTATAATTTAATTATAGATAACTCTTACACATTAGTAAATGGATATGTCATAGAATATTATTTGAGAAGAAATAAATTGAAATAATTTTTTTGGGAATCTGCAGACACATAGAAAGAGATGGAGGAGTTGGCACCCTTGCACCTATATGCAGGAATGGATTGTGATAGTTTATTTTTATTCCAAATAAAATTGGTTTTTTCTATGATATAGTAGGTGGAAGAATATTCATGGGGAGACTTAGAGGCAAAGGTGTTATGTGATTGTGTTGTCCATGGTGACGCATCCAAGGTATGGTCCAAGGTTATTCAAAATCGGATACTATTCAGTGGACAATTATTTGTTTCGATGGTGATTCATGGGGGAGTCCTTCATGATATAAATTACATTATTTTATTGGTACACCCATGAAATTGATAATTGTACCTACTCTTGTGGATTTAAATTTTGTGTTCTAGGATGATGAGGGTAGTAGTAGAGTTTATGGTATGATTCTTAGTTTTCTAGCCGGAAATGGTCAATCATCATTTTCCCAGTGGTTTGATGAAGCCCTTTGATATCCATGAATGGTAGAAGGATGTCATATTAATTAAATTTCTCACAATTTCACCCAATAATTAGGGATTCTATGATTAAATAAAGTTAACAGGGGATTGATTGATGAAATCCACTAAATTAGTAGCAATTAATGAATCTGACATAGTGGATTCCATTGAAAAGAGGTAAGTGGATGAGGTGGTGCATTTTCATATAGTTTATAGCTATAATGTCTCAGATCAAGATAGGTATTTTTTTTCATGTTTCGAGTTATATGAAGCATGCTTTTGGAACCTAGTTATGCCCCATCACTTCCTTCCACCCTCAGATAGATGGGAAGATGTAATTGATTATCCATATGTTGATGGATATGTTATAGGAATGGGTCATGGTATTTTGTGGATCATCGTTGAAACACTAACCCTTGTTAAAGTTTTCTAAAAAACATCTATCTCACTTACATTGACATGGTTCTATTTGAATAATTTTATGGAACACCGTGTTGTTCGCCCTTGTATTGTACAAACGATGGAGAGATAATTGTTCAAGATCTTTAGGTAGTGTAGAGAATGACAGATAAGTTTTAGCTTGTTCATGAGAGGATGAAAGTGGCATAGGACTGTTATAATTCTTTTATCAAACTCAAGGGAGGACCATGGATTTTTTGGTTTACAACCATGTATTCATGAATGATTCCCCAGACATTGGAGGAGGAAGATTGTCATAGGGAGAAAATTTTCTCATTGGTTCCTTGGAGCCTTTAAGGTTTTGGGATGTGTTGTAAATTTGGCATACTAGTTTTCACATCCACCATGGATGGAGAGGATCCATAATGTATTTCATGCCTCACAGTTTCATCTTTATCTTCATGATTAATCCCCTGTCATCATCATGGGATAGTTGGATATTGAGGGTAATGGGTTGCGTATAGAGTCTCCAGTACAAATCCATGATCTTTGGGAGAAGGAGTTGTGTGGATGGACCATTCCTTTTGTTCACATGTTGTAGAGGCATGGGGGCCTGTAAGAGAGTACATCGGAGGGAGAAGCACAGATGCATGCCCATTACCTATATATATATTTATTTTTACCTTGTTCTTCCATTATGTGTGATTTAATTATTGATCATTGATTTATAAAATTAGATATTTTCCATTGATTTAATGTGTGTCTGGGAAATCTGTGGAAATGTTCAGACATGTGAAATAGGGAGGGATAGATTCCTAACTGGGACACATTAACTATTATAGAATTTAATTTTATGCAGGAGTGTGAGTTCCACCAAGAGCAGATAGGATCATGACATGGAAAATAGAATTCCCCATTTTTTAGGATGGAATAGTTTTTTTTGATTGAATGGTGTTTTTTGTGAACATTTGGTTTGGAAAGTTCAGCCGGTGTTAGTTTATAATGAGTGGTGTGAGTCTTGAGGGGTATCTCTCTGGTTGGTAATTCAGACCCCCTATTTTCACTTATAATTTTTGTTATCAATTATTGATGGTGATAATAGTTTGAGAGGTATCTGATGTAATGTCATGGACCACTCTATTCCATTACTTTGTGATAATCTAGTGTATTTATGTGTTCTGTAAGGTGAAAGTGACATATTTTAACACTTTGCATGAATTCCACGTTTTTCAAGTTCTCCAGCGATGAATCGTCGAATAGTGATTCACCAAATAGTGACTCTCCAAATGGTGAATCACCAAATACTGAATCAATGTATGGTGACTCACCGAATGGTGACCCTCCAAACTATTACATGTCAAATGGTGATTGATGAATAGTAATTCCAGCTTCCTATAGTTTCTCCCCTTTAACATTTTCATTGCCATTAATTCCCTTTTAATGCCATGCATTATTGATTTTGAGACCTATTCAAAGCCCATAAGTCATGTCTTTATTTTTCCTAAGGATCTAAGGGAATTTATTTGGTCAAAATACATTTTCATGGCCAAATCCACCCTTAATTGAAAATCTAAAACTTATCTAAACAGGTACTCTATTTTGAAATTCCCAAGATTGAGATATCCTCTTCTATTGATATTCCATCTTTTTTTCTTCTAGTACAAGATTCCCTGGACCATTCTTCCCCAATGATTTGTGTGTTTTTGTGGTATCTTTTGATTTTTCCCCTAGGAGGTGTTTCCGTCTACATGTGCTCCCCCTGTTTGGGGACAATATTAAAGTGGTGGTCATCTTTTATTCTAGGATTGTTTCCCTTTGTCCCTATCTTATTTGTGCATCTTGTGTTGTGGGTGCATGGCGGATACATTGATAATTTTTTTGGATTAATATTAACAATGTTAATTAATGTAACTGAAATCAATCTATGGGGTTTGGGAAAATTTATGTATGTTCTTGCTATGTTTCTATTTTTTCCTTTTGATCTTTTGATTTACATGAGCTAATTACCCACTAAAAAACGAATCCATTGTAGGTCCTTGGTTAAAAAACTAATTTGGATGCATTATTATATTTTTCTCATTAAACAAATATGTGGAATCTATTAAAAACATATATTCGATTAAAAAAATGGATTCCCCATTATTTAATGACTCCAGTGATAACACCAGAAATTATGAGAAATTAAATGATGGATTCCCTAAATTAACAAGAAGCATTTATTTTACTTTTCTGTGGTGTAACAAGGGATTGAGAATGGTTGTCTGTTGTGGGTTGGATCTTGGGACTTGTTAGACAGAATATTCCCATGTTATTTTGTGCATGGATAATTGATGAGACGATTTATGCATTGAAGATGAGATGATTGTTGTGATATAGTGGCGTAGTGAGGCTGCGATGGAGGGTGCTATATGGTTATGAAGTGGAGATAAGAAACTGGATGTGGATAATGAGATGTTTATTTGGATTTTAGATGTTGTGTTGTGCTTGTGATTTGGGTGTTGGTTCTGTTGATAAATGCATTGAGTGGGAAGATTTTGAACAATGATTGTATTGGTTTCTATGGTTGATTTTCCATTAATAGCATGAAAAAATCTTCTCCCATTCCTAGAAAAAAACACCAGGGGGATATATAATTTTTTTGAAGTGGGTAAATTTATCATGGCTCTTCGCCACCTATTTAGTTTTTACATTTGTTTCTACAAGTGTTGTGTATATTAGTTGCATCAGTACTAATGGGATGAATAAATTAATTGTCTAATAATGTATGGAATGGTTGTTCTAGCTTGGATAATAGAATGGAAGAAGTAAAATTGACAACATTAATGGGTATTAAATATTGAGTAAGTGTGATGTTACATTAGTTTCCAGGTTCTTCACATTATGAAATGTTTTTATGTGTTGTTGTACATTTTAGAGTTAGAATCAAGAATTTAGTAATTTTGAGTTTGTTCGCTATTGTGAACCCATAAGATGGGATTGAGTGTTTTGTATCATATATGTATATATATGAATTTTCCTTTTGATTTTTATACAAACCCCAACCATGTTGGGAACTATATGATGAACACACCCATAGTCATGCTAGAGGAATTCCTTCCAAAAAATCCTGATGGTACGATGGATGGATAAGGACCTTATATTACTTTATTCCACATCTATGATGTTATGTCCCATCATTCCTATGGATGGTTGTGGTTTTAATGGCCTAGGTGTGTTTGGGTGAGTTGTTTTTTCCCTGGTGTCTTCAGAATGAGAGTTTTTGTGCATTCCCATGTGTCATCTTGATGATATGTGTTTTGTGGCATTCATGTCTATGGGTAGGTTGTGAATTAGTCTATGGAGTGGTTTCTATGGGTGGGATGTGATTCTAATTGTGTCCCAAGTGTCTTCTAGATGGATGTGATGTGGATTGGGATATAAGTGATAGTAAAATATGTGGTATGTGGGAACTAGGTTGCTAAACCCATAGGAAGTAATGTGTGACACCCAAATAATCGATGTTCTTATTATATTACATTACATGAATTGATTTTCCAGGTGATAATTCCTAGTTTAGGTCAGGCTAGATAGAATTCCTAGTGAAGTATTTTTGGGTTATTCATGTCATGACCTTCCTTCACCAAAAGGAGGGAAGGGTTAGCAGATTGCCAGACCCTTCCTTCTGTAAGTTGAAGGAGAGATAATGACCCCCAAAAGACGCCTTCAATAGGTCCCAAAGTGGCGACTATAACCAACGGTATGAAATCACACAATAAATGGAATACATTAAACATATTCTTTTAATAGGACCGGGAAACCACATTCCCGCACACAACTGGGACAACCACCACACTTCCCTATCTGAAGATTCTTCAGATAATAATGGACTTCAGGCCATCACAGCCTACCCGAAGGTACTTGGGCTATCTGGGAATGGGAGTAGAAAGGAGATAATAACCATCCACTAGTCGAAGTGTTGGGAAAATCACCCTCCCCCGTGAAATGGGGGTGTTGAGCACTAAGTTCTGAACATGGGTGGGGTGAGAATATGAAACACAAAAACTACAAGTATATGTATAGGTAATAAGCACTCACCCAATTTAGGTTTTTCTTCAGACAGCCTTTAGAAAACACTCAACACCCGTGTCAAGTCACAACTCATACCAAACCAAAACTCATTTGTTCAATCCTTGTATTCGTGATCAGTAGTAATGTTTATATAAGTTTCTGCATCTACATGGGCAACTAGCAAGCATAAGCACAAGCCATGGAAAGAGTATAGTCAGACATCAACATAAACCTTCACACCCGATTCTCTTGTAAATCACAACCACAAAAGGGATATGTGAGATCCCTCAAAGTACTAGAACCAACACCACGTTCCCAAAACCCAGGAGATAATGGTTTCTCAACAATAGTGGATTCCACCCCAATTTGTGATATAAACAAGGTAACCACATTGCCTCAAATTCATAACCAGCGACACCATAACAATAGGGGATCTCATCCCCACCCAGATCCCCTAGAAATCGGCCCATGAATTAAAACAACCAAACCACTAACATCAACACAAAGCAGCCCCATGCCGATATTTTTAGATTTTAATGATTCGACAAACACCATGATTCCAATTTTCTGTACATTAACCGGGGTTATCACAGAAAAGGATTGATCATGGTGCTTTCAATTTATTTAGTCGAATATACATAATTAACCAATTTCCTTCACAAGAACAACCCAATAGATAATTGTTTATTAGTGCACAAATAATGACCACCAACGACCATGATTTTTAGTGGGCGTAAGCCCATGAAAATCAGAATCACTAATCATGATAGCGAAAACAGAGTAGCATCAACAAACCCATTTCTACAGAAGCAAAAGCGTACCCACCCCGCAAGATATATAGAATGGAGAGACAAAGGTGAAACCCTACATGTAAGATCAAGGATTGACATTACGTCCTCTGGTGGAAACTGGAAAAATAGGAGAAGCATGAACTCCTCAGATCACGGTCAAGGAAAACTTCGCAACAGGTTACAATTCGTCTGGATGGGAGGGTACTCCCAGAGCGCAGGGTGATTGAAAAGGGAACCGAAGGAGAATAAATTCCTTTAGGTTATATAGATTGAGATACAACACTCTGGGATGGTTAAGATATGGAGAGAAAAATTCAAAATCGCGTAATGAGCCGGATCATGGGTTGACCACGCGGCTGGGACACCCCACAAATCATTAAAGAGTCACTGCCATTTGGGGCGGTTAATAGAAATGAACACCTCACCAAAATTTAATTAAAACCCATTAATTTATTTACAGGGGGTCAAAACGCGGCTTAAAAGCCAATTTACGCAAAAAGAGGCGCCACTCGGAAAAACCGTGGGGGGCAGGCGCTACCGGTAGCTGAGAGCTACCGGTAGTCGACAGCTACCGGTATCTGAGAGCTACCGGTCGGCTCCAGCTACCGGTAGATGATAGATACAGGTCGGCGCCAGGTACCAGTAGCTGGGAGCTACCAGTTGGCACCAGCTACTATTAGTTGAGTGCTACAGGTAGGCCAGAGCTACCAGTAGCCGAGAGCGACCGTTAGCCCAGAGCTACCGGTTGCCCAGAGATACTGGTAGCCGAGAGCTACCGGTATCCTAGAGCTACCGGTATCCAAGTGCTATAGGTAGTCTAGAGCTACCGGTAGACTAGAGCTACCAGTAAGCTGAGGCTACCTCTAAAAGTCATCGAGAAACTGGGATAGCTTCCTAGACTACCACGAACACATAAACATCACATTTGTACTATGTAATGGACCTCTAAGAACCCATTCCATTACATTAGATACCTCTCAAACTATTCACGCCCTTGAGAATAAAAAAACCCAGAAGGAAAGTGAGGTCTGAACAACCACCTCGAAAGATACCTCTCAAGAGTGAACCACATTTTTAACTAAAAACACCTCCCTCTATAGAACCAAGAAACATATTGTGTCAAACTGCCCAGTCATGAAGGTTGGGGGATCTCTTCTCCCATGTCAAGATACAATCCACTTTGGTTGGTACTGACTCGCCCCCATGGGTTTCATCGCACCAACCTTATTGCGTCTTGATTAGGGATCAGGTCCTCCCCTCCCCATAGCCAGGACTTTTCAAACACATTTAGAGGAAATAAAACCCACACATTTAATAGCCAACAAGGTAAAACACTCCACAACAAGTATCAATTGAAGAGTAAAAAACTCAAAACAGCTCATCGTACTGGGCACGCATCTGTGCTTCCCTCTCCCACGTACTGTCTTCAAGCCCACCATGTCTCCATAACACACGTACCAAGGGAATGGTTTTCCCATGAAGCACCTTCTCCTCATGATCCTCAATCATCATAGGTCTTTCCACAAAGGTCACGTCGTCCTCGATGTCTAGCTCTCCTTAGTCGAGGATGTGTGAATCATCATGTAGATACCGATGGAGCTAGGACACATGGAAGACATCATGTATCCTCAGTAGAGGCGGTGGTAATGCTAGCTGATAAGCCACTTCGCTAACCCGCCACAACACTTGGAAGGGTATAATGAACCTGGGAGAATGCATACTCCCCTTGCCATACATCTGTTGTCCACACCAAGGGGAGACATTCAAAAACACGTGGTCTCCAACCTCAAACTCTAAGGGCCTTCTCCGGGTATCATCATACGACTTCTGTCGTTCCTGGGCTGCCTTCATCCTTTCCCGTATAAGCAGGACCTACTCTGTCATGATTTGCACCACCTCCGGGCCAAGGATGCATGCCTCTCAAACAACGGTCCAACACACTGGTGAGCAGCATGGCCTCCCGTACGGGGCTTGAAACGGGGCCATATCAATGGTAGAGTGATAGCTATTATTGTAGGAAAACTCTACTAGTGTAAAACATCACACCCATGATCCTCTTGAGTTAATAACACATGCCCGCAGAATATCCTCCAAAGTCTGCATGGTTTGCTCTGTCTGTCCATCTGTCTGGGGATGGAAATCAGTGCTATGATGTAGCATGGTGCCAAAAGCATGCTGCAATCCTCTCCAGACTCTTGAGGTAAACCGTTCATCCCTATCCAAGACTATGGTCCTCTGAACTCCATGAAAACGCATCACCTCATCCATATACCTTCGTGCCAAAGCATCCACTGCACTTGACTCCTTAATCTCCATATAGTGAGCCTACTTCGATAACTGGTCCACTACTTCCTAGATGGCATCGTATCCCTATTGATACTTTGGTAGTCCCATGATGAAATCCAGCGAGATGTCCTCCCACATCCCCTCGAAGAAATCTTGGGACCAAAGCAGGCCACCTGGAACACGGTGTTTAGCCTTCACCTGTTGACACACTAGGAACTTGGAAACAAACTCTGCCACTAATTTCTTTACATCGGGACACAAGAACAATCTCATAAGACCTTGGTACATCTTGGAAACTTCTAGGTGTACTGCTAGGGGTTATTTTTGGAACTCACTAAGAACCATTCCACACATCACCTCTGGAGAAAACAACTTTCCTCGAAAAAACATCTGGTTATGACCATCCTCCATCCACCCTTCCAGAGCATTGCTCTGGTCAACTCAGTCACACATCACTTCGCACTATGGGTCTCTCCATTGATACTCCTCCACATGCTGCAACAGAGAAGACTGCACTGTCATCTGATACATGCAACCTCTACCACCATCCGTCCTTGCATCCAGGTGTAAGGCAGCCAATTCCTTCATTACCTTCTAGGTGTCTGCTGACTCTCGGACCACATCCTTTTGCGACCTCTGGCTCAAAGCATCGACCACTACATTCCACTTCCTGGATGTGTAGGAAATCTCAAATTCATAATCCTGGAGGAACTCCAACCACCTTCACTTCTGCAATTTTAGGTCCCGCTGGGAGAAGATATACCTCATTCGTTTGTGATCCGTGAAGACCACAAAGAGTTATCCAATGAGGTAATTCCACCATAACATTACTGCAAAAATGACCAGTGCAAGCTCCTGGTCGTGGGTGGCATAATTACACCCATGAGGGCGTAACTGCCTAGACCCATAAGAGACCACTCCTTATAGCTACATCAACACACATCTGAGGCCTTTCCCTGAAGCATCACAGAACACCTCATATGCTGCCTCTTCTTCTGGTAGTCTCAGCACTGGGCACTAGCCAACTTCTCCTTAAAATAGCTGAAGGCTGTCTCTCACACCTCACTTCACATGAAAAACTGGTCCTTCTTGGTCAAATCCGTCAAAGGGGCTACAACTCAGGAGAAGCTGGGTACAATCCTCTGATAGAAACCCTCCAGCCCGAGGAAACTGCGAATCTCTACCACATTCTTGGGTGCTTCCCAAGAAACAACTGCCTCAAACTTTGATGGGTCTACCGCTACCCCCTACTCGGACACTAAGTGCCCATGGTAGTGCACTTCTCGCATACATAACTTGAATTTTGACAACTTCCCATAGAGCTGGTGATGTCAGAAGACCTCCAAAACCATACTCAGATGCTCTGCGTGGTCCTCCTCAGATCTTGAATTGATCAGGATGCCGTCGATGAGAATGACTACGAACCAATCCAGATACTCCTGGATGATGGAGTTCATAAGCCCCATGAACACAGTCAGGGCGTTCGTAACACCGAAAGGCATGACTACAAACTCGAAGTGCCCATATCTACACCTGAAGGACATCTTCAAGATGTCGCCCTCTTTCACCCTCAACTGGTGATTCCAAGACCGCATGATGATCTTAGAGAACCATCCCGCCCCTTTCAGCTGGTCGAAAAGATCGTCTATCCTCGGAAGAGGGTAGAGATTTTTTATCGTCACCTGATTCAGCCTCATGTAGTCTATGCATAACCTGAGACCATGATCTGTCTTATTTGCGAACAAGACTGGATCACCCCATGGTGACACACTTGGTCGAACATAACCCCTCTTCATCAGATCATCAATCTGAATCCACAACCCTCGTAGTTCCGAAGGATACATCTGATAAGAAGCCATCGAAATCAGACAAGCACCAGGCTGCAAGTCTATCCCAAACTCGATATCTGGTCGAGGGGGTAGAGTCGTTACCTCCTCAGGAAAAACGTCGATAAACTCATGGACGATCCCTAGAATTTCAACCATCTCAGCATCTACCGACTCTACTGACAGTTCAACTAATAAGGAGAGGAGGGGTTCCTCTCACTTGCTGCCCTTCTAACTGCTCTGCTTGCCGGTGAAAGTAACACTTCGGCCACCCATGTCTAAGAACACAACCCTACCTCGAAAGCAGTCGATGACGTAACACATAGAGAACATCCAGTCTATACCTAGGATGATATCTTATGGTTGTATCTGTAGCAGTAGTAAATCCCTGACAGACTGATGTGGCCCTATCATCAGCCTGCATCCTCAAAAAACATGTAACAAGTCGTTCTGACCTCCGACTGATGTGCTCAGCACTAGAGGCACTGGAAGTCTCTCGGCATCTAGACACAAGGGATGGGCTAGAATGGATGCAACAAAGTACTGTGAAGCTCCGGTATCGAACAAGGCATAATTAAGGGTGCTAAACAAACTGATCGTACCTCGAACAACCTCCGGCCCCGCTAGAACTACTGCCTCCGCGGCATGCAACTATCCACGCCCAGCTCTTATGCCCCTCGGTTGTTAGCCGCCTCCCCAACCAAGCCCTGTTCGAGGTCCCTAAGGAGATCCCTGAGGTCGTCCACCTCCTACAATGTCTGCCCTTGTAGGAGCAGGAGCTCGCTTCCCCTACTGCTGCTGCTGGAAGGGCCTAGCGGGAAGCTGCTACTCGGGCAGGTGCTGGGCCTGTCCACCACCGTGGTACTATACTCGGTCCAGGAACTGATTCTGAAGATGTCCATGGCTCTCATAGATGAAGCACCATGGTCATGATCCCAAAGGGAAAGTGCGAGGACCAGGGGACTGTAACTAGAACTGTTGTGGCATGCTCTCTATTATTCGGAACCGAGAGGGTCCTGATGCTGGTGGTCTGGTGCTGAAAGCCTTCCCCTTCAATTATCCCAGCTAGATCCCCTCTCATGACACAACTCCTAGAAAATTCATCATATCCACCACTTCATCCTTCTTCTGGACCTCCATGTATTTCGGCAGGGTGAAGGGGGTAACATCGTACTGGAGGGAGGGTTGGAGCGCCTCCTCTAAACATCTTGCACGAGACTCCTCATCAGGAAAGAGGTCTGGGGAGAAATGTAGGAGGTCCTTGAACCTGATCCCCAACTCCCTTACGGACATAATCCCATCATGGAGGGATAGTATCTCCTTCATCTTCTCCACTTTCATCGTAGAAGAGAGGAATTCCACCCGTATCTCCTTCTCGAAATGAGCCCATGCCACCTCAGCCTCTCTCCTCTTCCCGAGGTACAACATCCACCACTAACGCGTCGCTCCCCACATCTTGCTAATGGCCAGAGGAACCTAGAACTCAGGCGGAGCCCAAATCATGCCGTTGGCTATCACCCGATATTTTAGCCAGCTTTTTGTTATCATGTCAGAGGTACTGCCCTCATACTTCTCGAGGGTCTGCCACTGGAAGGGTCGAAGCATCTTCTACCACTGGTCAACCTCATCCTCTCGATCAGCCCTCTGCTAATTGGCCAAGTCAACCTCCTGGGCCTCGATCACCCATACAACTCGTGGTCAACTCTCGGGTTATATAGATGCAAGGTAAACAAGGAATGCCTAAGCCCAAGTAGTGCAGAATATTTGTTCTTATAACTTCTTAAATTATTATTTATTCTACTTCCAAAACCACCCATGAAAAATGATATCATAAGACATTATGATTCAAGTACCGTTCCTAGGGTCTTTACCCTACAATAAGTGTGGCCTCGCTTGGTCATTTGGTCGGTCTAGAGTCCTTGCATCATATCATGGGGGGCCCTAAAATCCCGAGTCCTAGCCGGTCATCCCTTGCCTAATTCACACACCAAGGTCACCCAACACCGTTGCCCTACCATCCCATGTAATAATCACTGTGCCTAAAATCCAGACTCTATCATGTCTCTTAAACTTCCTCTAACACCATTCTATCACAACCCACCTTCACCAATAGGAGGGAAGGGTCAGCAGGTTGTCAGTCCCTTCCATCATTAATTTGAAAGAGAGATAATGACCCCTGAACCCCACCTTCAATAGGTCCCGGAGTGGAAACTAGCACCAAGGGGATGTAATAACACACTAAATAGAAGGCATTACCCATTTTATTTTAATAGGATCGAGAGATAAGATAGTTAATCCCACAACACCGAAACTGAAAGTAAAAGTAAATCCAAAACCATCCCTAATGCATGTTACACAATTAAAACATACATTATACAAGAACTCCAAGATAATGTACCAAAGAAGGAAAAACAACAACAACAACTTTACCAATGGTCCAAGATAGTACTGTCCACCACGGTCTCCGATATCCTCCTAGAAACCTGAAAATAGTTTTATATACCTATGGTGATCATACAAGTATACTCAGTATGAAAAACCTAAATCTCTCATGCACAAGTGGGGAGGCATACTAATGCTCTGTGAGAAATGAGATAACCAAGATCCTAATAATGAAATGAGCCATCCAAGCCTCACCAAGGAAAACTCCCTAAATAATGCATGTCATGTAAAGCATAGTAATAACACAATGATGTTTGGGAACCCCACGCCACTTTCCCACTTGTTATTGAATACATACTATATATCAAACCAATCCCGCCATTTTAATCTCAATCCCACTGCCAAACCCTGCTCAAACACACCTGGGCCACAACCTCACCATAGTTCCACTGCCAAACCCCACCCATAGACACTAGGGCCACAACCACTAACCCGCCCACAGACACCTGGGCCACAACTGTCACACGTAACCATGCCTGCAAATACCTAGGCCAGAACAACCACTTCCACGGCTGAAGAAACCTGGGATAAAAGAACTACTTCCACGCCAGAAGACACCTGGGCCTCATCTCGAAGATTCTTTGGAAACCACCTACCCAGACACACCTAGGCCAACCACCATACTACCCTGCCTGATGATTCTTTTGATAATAATGGACATCAGTCCCTCACAGCCAGCCCAAAGGTACTTGGGCTATCCAGGAAAGGGAGCAGAAAGGAGATAATAACCAGCCACTAGTGGATGTGTTGGGAAAAACACCCTCCCCCATGAAATGGGGGTGTTCGGAACTAAGTTCTCTACTTGGTTGGGGCGCAAATAAGAAACACAAAAATTACAACTATATTTATAGGTAACAAAGACTCACCCAATCGAGGTTTTTCATCAGAAAGCCTACAGAACACACTCAGCACCCGTGTCAAGTCAAAACTCATACAAAACCAAAACCCATTTGTTCCATCCTTGTTTCCGTGTTCAGTAGTAATGTTTAGATAAGTTTATGCACCTACATGGGAATCTAGAAAGAATAAGCACAGGGCAAGGAAAAAGTATAGTTAGACATAAACTTAAACGTTCACACCTGGTTCTCTTGTAAAGTCACAACCACAAAAGAGATAAGTGAGATCCCTCAAAGTATTGGAACAAACCCCATGTTCCCAAAACCGAGGAGCCAATGGTTTCTCAACAATAGAGGATTCCACCCCAATTAGTGATATAAGAAATGTAACTACATGACCTCAAATTCATAACCAGCAAAACCATAACAACAGGGGATCCCATCCCCACCCACATCACCCAGCATTCATCCCATGAATAAAAACAAAAAAAAACCAATGCCATCAACTCTAAGCAGGCACATGCCGGTATTTTCATAGTTAAAAAATTTACCACACTCCATGATTCCAATTCGTTGTACTCTAACCGGGGTTATCAAATAAAATGATTGATCCTGGTGCTTACACTTTATTTATCTGAATATTCGTTATTAACAAATTTCCTTTACATGGCCAACCCAAGAGATAATGGTATATAAGTGCTTAGAGAAAGGACACCAACAACCATGATTTTTAGTGGGTGTAAGCCCATAAAAATTAGAATCACTAACCATGAAAGAGAAAATAGAGTAACATAATCAAACCCAATTCAGCAGAAGCAAAAGCGTACCGATCCCGCATGATACACAGAAAGGTGAGATGAAGGTGAAAACTGACATGGATGATAAAGGATTGACGTTATGTCCTCGGGTGGAAACTAGAAAAATAGGAGAAGCAGGAACTACTCAGATCACGGTCATGGAAAACATCGCAACATGGTAAAATTTGTCCTGAAGGGAGGGTACTCCGAGAGCGCAGGGTGATCGAAAAGGGAACCCAATGGGAAGAAAATATTTTTGGATATACAGACTAAGATTCAACACTCCTGGATGGTTAAGATGCGGAGAGAAAAACTCATAATCGTGTAAAGAGCTAGATCGTGGGTTGACCACACGGCTGGGACACCCCATACGTCATTAATGAGTCTCCCCCATTCGGGGTGGTTAAAACAGACGAACGCCTCACCAAAATTTAACTAAAACCCATTAATAGCTTTACAGGGGTCAAAACGAGGCTTAAAATACAATTTTCGCAAAAAGAGGGAGCACTGGGAAAACTCGTGGGGGGTAGGCGCTACCAGTAGTTGAGAGCTACCGGTCGGCACCAGCTACTAGTAGCTGAGAGCTACCTGTAATTGAGAGCTACCGTTAGCTGAGAGATACCGGTAGCCCAGATCTATCGATAAGCCGAGGATACCTCTTGAAGTCATCGAGGAGCTGGGATAGCTTCTTAGACTACCCCGAACACCTAAACATCACATTTTTACTAAGTAATGGACCTCCAAGAACCCGAGCCATTACAATTCAGTGTCCTTATAGGAACATTAATATGCTTCTTCCTATTTTTCACCAGAGACATTTTTTCCTATTGAGTATACTAGTATGATCACGCAATGTATAAAATTTGTATTCATGATTCTAAGTAAACTGTGTAGGTTCTGGGCACAATAGAAGCACATTGGAGGATTTTCCCAACTTTAATTTTAGCGTTAAACAATGTTCAATCCAAGATATGTAATGATATAAAACGAAGGACAATCAGAAGAGAATAAAAAATGAAAAATAAAAGAAGATTCTTCGAACCATAGATATAGGCTCACTATATGTTTGTTATTATTAATTTAGTTAATTCACAGGAATTACCTTGGTGGAATTCTTCCTTTGTTGATGTCTCCAATCACTATCCTGTGATCCATCGTTGCGTCGTAGAATCCTAGTGTAGGATTACTCTAGTAGTGATCCACACGTGTGCCACATAGCTCTAGACGTCGCCGAAGGGACATCCACGTGCAAGCGTGGAATAACCATCGCTTGCGATGTCTGCCTTCTATCACCTTGGTCTGTCAGTCTTGACAGCGTTCTTAGAGGATGTAGTTCATTCATCCTTAAAAGAATTCCCCAGAATTGTTGGGCACAACGATTGGTGAAAAGTGTTGGGGTTGTGATGATATTTATAATCATATTTGTGGTTATAGAGTTATGACAATAAATAAATGTGTTACGTGTTATATTTATTTCATTATCACTTATTGAAAACCCCCCATGTTGAATGATTAATTCCTTGACATGTGCCAACACTGATTATAATAAATATCACAATAATGATATTATTTCCTCAAAATCCCAACTAGAAAAACTATACATCGGGTAATCATTAATACAAGGGGTGTACTTGTTTTCCATAAAACTAAATAGCATGTACTTTTATTTTCCACTTTAATTTATTTCCCCCGCCACATTTATTAGACCTTGGGTAATGGATATTTATTTCATAAATAAATATAACTGCATCACTCGCTAATAAATATTATTTCGTCCACAATATATTCTCACGAATAACTAGTGTCAAAATTAATGTGATCAGGCATCCTAAAATAATAATTAAACCACAGTCAAGAATAATCGTTATTTAACTTGTTAAATTAATATTTAACTGAGATACATGGACACACATAGTGTGTGACCCTCTAGGCCTCTTTTTTAGTGGAATTAGGACGATCCAACCTAATTTCCTAGGATAGCGTCTAGCTACACGCCAAGGCACCCATAGATAAATAATGTAACTACACAGTGTCGTGTCACCTCATACGAACTATTACTATGTAATATAATCTATTTGTCACAATATCTCAAATCATGCAGGTTGCATGCTAGTGTCATCAACCCACGTGCTCGATTATACTATCTTTAACATTCTGTAATTGAAAACACCCATTCCTTACCATGGCCATGGATTTTTTTAGGCTATATGAATTCCATCAATGTTCCAGAGATATCTACTAACATTATGGAACAGATGTGACAAATCCGTTCTCGCATTATATAATTAATGCAGTATTACTTGTCACGTACCCAACATATCATACCTTGCTGCGAACAGTGTGTCATCACAATTTTCGTCAATACATATAAGTGTGTGAGTTATAATAGCCATTAATAATAATCTTACTGTCTAAGGACCAATACACATATCTACGGATAGGAACATCTAATGACACTATGAAATGTGGATTTCCTACTGGTGGGTCTCGTTCTCATAATATCCTCCTAGATATTACAAAGGGCCCACACCATGAGATGGTTCCTCAATGATTTATGAGTCCTCACCCCTAATGGCTTGTATTATTTGTGTCCCTCAAATAAAATCATCTGGACAAATAACAGATATTGAAGAATAGTGTTATGGAACTTCCAGGTTCACAACATAGCAGGGATCCACTATGACCCATTAATGCAATAGCTATCCTAAGTACATTATCATATGAATTGTCGAGAAGAAGAACAATCAAAATGTGATAAGGCTTTTATTAATGAATAATTTACAAAGTTGTTGGTTCTAGGCCACCAACTCCAACAGACTCACAATTGGGCTAGAGCCAACTGCTAACATCCTTCAACCCACAAGCTCTCACATGATATTCTTTCTTCTAATGAGATTGGTCGTTAGTCATGGGGTCCTCCATGTTCTCATCAGTGGGAACTCTACTCAATGCAACTTCACCACTTTGATAGAAATCCCTCAATAGGTGATCCTTCCAGAGTATGTTCTTTTTCTGTTGATGTGACCTTGGTTCATCTGCAAGATCCACCATTGTAGTATCATCACAATGTATTGGGATCTTTACTACTAGGCACCACATCATGCTCCTGGGAAAAGTTCTAAATCCCAACAGCTTCATTGGCTCTATCAGAAGCCGCTATATATTCAGACTCCGCTGTAGAATCAGTGACAACTAGCTTCTTTGAATTCTTACAGCACCCAGATCCTCCATTGAGACAGAAAACATATCCATATTGGAACATCAGATCATTTAAATATGTCTGAAACCCAGAATAGACATACCCTCTTTTGAAAAGCGCCTCTTCTCATCCATACACTAGGAACATATCTTTAGTTCTTCTCAGATACTTAATAATAGTCCTAACAGTAGACCAATTCTGTTCTCCTAGATCTCCTTGATATCTTCCTACCATGATCAGTGCATATGCAACATCAATCCTAGTACATAACAAGGCATACATGATGGATCCTATAGCTGAAGCATATGGGATCTTACTCATTATATCATTATCTTGTTGTGTCTGAGGACTACTTTTCATAGAAAGATGAAGGACATGTGAAACTAGAACCAATCCCCTCATGGATTGTTCCATACAAAATCTCTTTAATATCTGATCAATTTATGTACTCTAACTTGTTCCAAGTAGCCTCTTGGATCTATCCTGAATGATCTTGATCCCTAGAAAGTAGGTTGCTTGACCCAAGTAATTCATGGAGAAACACTTGTTCAACTAGTACTTAACTGACTTTAAGATTGGTACATCATTTCAAATAAGAAATATTTCATCAACATATACTACTAGGATAACGATCACATTCCCATTAAACCATTTATAAACACATGGCTCACATTCATTCTTAATGAACACAAATTCTTTTATGGATTTATCAATTTGAATGTTCCACGACATGGATGCTTGATTTAATCCATAAATGGATTTCTGCAACTTTCAAACCCGTTTGGATTCACTTGGTGTCACAAACCCTTCTAGTTATCTTATATAGACATCTTTCAAAAGGTTCCCGTTATGGAATATTGTTTTGACATCCATCTGCCAAATCTCATTGTCATGGTAAGCTGCTTTGTCCAGTATGATTCTTATGTATTTAAACAAGGAAACTTGTAGGAAGGTTTCATCATAGTAAATTCCTTGACGTTGTCTTAACCCTTTAGCCAGTAGCCTTGCTTTATAGGTGCTAAATTGACCTTCCATGTCCAGATTTCTCTTCAATACCCATTTGGATCCAACAGTCATTACATCATCTAGCTCATCGACCAGAACCCAGACATGGATCTGATATAAGGAATCCATCTCAGAATTCATAGCTTCTAGCCATCTTGTATCTTCTGAGCTTCCTACTGCTTCCATGTAGTAGAGTGGTTCATCATTGTCCAACAATAATGATTCACTATCCTCAGTGACTAGGAAACCAAATCTCTCTGGATCCCATACCTCTCTTGAGCTCCTACGCAGTACTTTTGTTTCTAGAACCTCATCTACAGGGACCTCTAGAACTTGTTCCTATACCAACTCTTGTGTACCATGAGCATCAACTTCGTCGAAGTCAATCAGGCTCCCACTATCCTTCTTGAGGATGTGCTCTCTCTAAAGAATGATGGATTGTCTGGAGACAAACACTTTCTTGTCTAAAGGGTTATATAGGTAATATCCTTTTGTTTTTTTGCGATATCCTATAAAGAAACACCTTGTGACCTGGGGTTCTAGTTTGTTACCTAAAAAGTCATTAACAAATGCCTCGCATCCCCATACATGTGTGTGTGTGTCAAAGTGGGGTTCCTTTCATTCCATAACTCAGATGGAATTCCAATTTCAGACTTACATGGTGCTCGGTTTAATGTGTATACTGCAGTTTGCAATGCATATCCCCAAAAGGATAACATAAGATCTGCATGACTCATCATAGACCTCACCATGTCAAACAAGGTGCAGTTTCTTATTTCTGAAACATCGTTCCACTGTGGTGTATAAGGATGAGTGAGATGGGATAGAATCCTAGACTCCCGTAGAAGATCGATGAACTCTTTGTTCATATATTCTCCACCATGATCTGATTGAAGATTCTTTATCTTTTATAAAGCTGATTCTCTACTTCATTCATGAATTCCTTAAATTTAACTAGGGACTTTGTATTATACCTCATTAAGTAGACATTGTCATATCTACTCAAATCATTAGTAAATGTAATGAAGTAAGAATATCCACCACTAACTTCTACATAAAATGGTCCACACATCAGTGTGTACCAATCATATAAGCTCTGTGTCCCTTTCACCCTGTCCACCAAAAGGCGGCTCAGTCATTTTTACTTGTAATCAAGAGTGAAATATATCAAGTGGTTTTAGCTAAATAGAGTCTAAATAGACAGCTTGGAAGGACATTGTCAATCACTTCTCGTTCACATGACTGAGACGGTGATGCCACAACTGGGTCATGTATGAGTCATGTGAGTTTGTTTTGTTACCGATTGCTAACACTTGGTTTTCATAATTTAATACATAAAAACCATTATTTAAATGTTCTATGACATAACATACGTTGTTCTTATAAAATATACAAACCTTATTTTAAAATTTGAAAAAAAATTCATCCATATCAAAAAAAAGATACAGAAATTATGTTATTGTTAACACTAGGCACATAATAACAGTTATGTAAAACCAGAATCATCCCAGTCAGTAGTGAGAGGTGGTAATCGCCAATAGCTAACACAGCCAGCCTTACGCTATTGGTAGCTCAAAGATCCTCCTCTCCTGTAGAAATATTTATAAACTTATTTGGTTCCTACATTTTAATACAGATGCGAGCTCCGAATGCTATATCTAATAAACAATATGTATAAATAGAAAGATTACACTCGATAACGAACACACCTTTAGCATCCCCACACTTCTGG
Source organism: Viscum album (assembly GCA_963277665.1). Taxonomy (NCBI): domain Eukaryota; kingdom Viridiplantae; phylum Streptophyta; class Magnoliopsida; order Santalales; family Viscaceae; genus Viscum; species Viscum album. The sequence goes on along the minus strand of OY728156.1, from coordinate 1,702,223,320 downwards.
GTGTCATTCCTATTCCAGTGGCCTTGCATGCTACATGAAAAACACACCGCATCCCATTCCTAACCCTGCCTCTAGATCTTCCCCTTCTTGAAGGGACGATGCTTAGGGGATTCAGACCGTTTATAAGTCTTTGGCGCCTTTTCCCTTTCCTTCCTTTTCCTATTCACCATATGGAATGCGGGTTTGTCACACACTATGTACTTATCTACTTGGGGAATCAAGGTCAAAAGTTCTGATAGACTCTTCTCATTGTTTCTCATGTTGTAGATTATAGTAAAGCTAGAAAAGGTCTTGGGCAGTGGGGATAGGACGAGATCTATATGCAACTCATCCGGGAATTTAATCCCTAAGATGTCCAGGCGTTCAATATAGCCAATAAGCTTGACTACATGAGGCCTAGATGGCACACACTCTCTATGATTACTTGGATACAATTCATTGGAGATCTCATACATATCCTATCTCGCCTTATTTTGGTAGATATATTTAAGGTGAGACATCATGCTCTAAACATCAATGTTTTCATGTTACATCAAGAGCTCATTGGACATGGCCGATAGCATGAAACACTGGACATTTGTGGAATCATCCATGTGTATCATATAGAGAGATAATTCCACATCACTAGCCTCTTTTCCAGGAACAATTCTAATAGGATCTTCTAGGAAATACAATTTCCTTTTGTTGCAAAGGATGATGCGTAAATGCCTCTACCACTCGTGGAAATTGGTGCTGGTGAGAAGGTTTTACTTCTCGAGTATGGTTTGAAATGATATGTTTGAAGTCAATTTCATGTCGTTTCTACAAATTCTGATTTGCAAAGATTTAGTACATTATTAAAAAACTGAGACAAATAAATAAATTAATACTTATTAGTCTCCCTCTATTTTATCGAAATCCAATAGCCCTCACTATTGACATTGGAATATTCTCATTACTGAATATTCTAGTGGAAATGATCCATATTTTCGTTTTTATTACCCCATCTAGGTTTGGTCAAGTATCTTAAAGGGTTTTTGGTAGGAATTCCAAATGCCAAATGCATTAAATCGCAGCTCTTTGATCTGCTGAGTTGACTCCCCAATCATGAAATCCTTTTATTTCGGATTTCCTCAACCTTTGCCTCTGGGTCACACCAAGTCCTACTGTGGCAGTCAACCCTTGATTCAAAACATGTTAAGTCAACCCAAAATCATGAATTATAATTCCCCAATAATTTAAAGAACCCCAACTAGGGATGGTCAGGCACTTTGAACTATGGTTCGATTCTAACCAATATTCTAGAAGGCTATACAGACTAAATATTTCTTTGATGGATTTTATCCTTATACGTAAATTTACAATTTATATATTTTATTACATTCTTGTTAATATTATGTGAGAAATAATTATGTTGTTAACCATGTCTAAGATAATATTTACATATAAGCCGATTTTATTTTAGTTCCCTCTTGCATGCTCGTTTAATTCATTAATTGTGTGATCGTGAAAACACACCCACAATAAATAAACCATGCAACTGATAGAAATAAAAATAAATGGTATGATCATGAGATTTATCTATGGTTTATTTTATCTAGCGGTTGATAATCTGACCCAAGACCTAAGGGAGAAACACCTTAAACCTTTCGGGTCTGTGTTTACAGCTTTCTACCTGTCCACCATTGTATCACCTTGGAATGGTTTCACCTTGGCTCCATAGTTGATCTGAATCCACTAGCTTGGGAGCTCCATCCATTACATATGCATTTATCTCACACATAGATGAGGGGTTAAAGGGGGTTTTACATAAAAGAGTCATTGGGCGTGCATTCCCTATATATTAAGGAGGGGAAGGCTCACAGAACAACAAATTTAATTTAAATAAATAAATTAAAGAATCCATTCACATACAAAGGGCTCGTTATAGATCATGATCACCCATACATGCAACGATATTACGCATAAATAAAAATGGCATTCAATTCATTAATCGTTCTTTCTTAAGATAAATCACACTCGAATAAATTAATTATCTTTAATTAATCAATTCTTTTATCTTAAATTCTTTTTTGAATTTCCTTGAGATTCTCTTCCATCATAATTTTGATCAAATATATTCATTTAAAATTATCCTTGTATGTTACTTGTAATTGGAGGAAACTTGGTGAATTTTCATTTATCACGTAGATGTTAAATTAAACACATATATATATAAAACCTATCACGTGTTGTGCCTCAGCTTTACTCCTACACCATGGTCCACATCTCAAGGGATTGTATAATATAATATTAAATTTTAATAAATCTACATAATATGGGTGAGTATGCGGCGTGTAGTTCCAACTACATGGCGTGTACTTTTCTTCAACATCCATCTAAAGTACACGCCCGAGGACATGGTGTGTTAATTTATTTTGGAAATTTTTGTAGTACACAACATTTTCTATGGGACACACACTATATGGTTTCCACGTTACACGGTTTCCAGCCGGGCGGGCCGTGTACGGGGTACACGGTCCAACATGAACCTGAAGGGACTACACACCATGTTCAATTGGACCACACAACGTGTAATCTAGAAAGTGTGTGCCACATGTTCCTTGTCAAAAAACGGTGTCATAAATGACATAGGTATACACCAATACACTTCATGATTTGGCGGATTAGTAAATACATTGAACCTAGACTACTCGGCGTGTAATTACGAATACACATCGTGTATTCTGGTGTTGTATGACCAGAAATGTTTGGATCCTCTAGATGAGTTCCTCTATTTTATTTTAATCTAAATTAAATGAAAAATTCGTTTCTGTGAGGTGAATGAGAAATGAGGGAGGAGAGATCTCAAGATTCATATTTCCAGAACGATTAAACTTGAATTGAAAACAACTAAATAATTTAATGCGTAAATCAAAAACAAAAAACTAAATAATTATAATCAATGATATGACCCTTCTGATACCACTTGTAGGTTCCAGGTGCAGGAGAAGCACATTGGTGGATTTTCCCCAATTTAATTTTAGCATTAAACAACGTTCAATCCAAGATCCTTCACGATATTAAACGCCGGATCTTCATAATAGAACGATGAATGAAAAAGAAACGAAGAGTCTCGAAACCATAGAGATAAGATCATCATATATTGGTTATAATTAATTTAATTAATTCACAAGATTTACCTTGGTGTAATTATTCATTCTTTGATGTCTCAAGTCACAATCTTGTGATCCATCGTTGCTTCATAGAATCCAAGTGTAGGATTCCTATAGTAGTGATCCACACATGTGTTATATATCTCTAGATGTCACTGAAGGGATATTCAGGTGCTAGTGTGGAAGAACCTTTGCTTGCGATGTCAGCCTTCGATCGCCTTGGTCTCCTAGTCTTGAGAATGTTCTTGGAGGAAGGAGTTCTTTCAGCATTGAAAGAATTCCCCAGAATTCTTATGCACAATGATTGGTGAATAGTGTTGTGGTTTTGATGATATTTATAAACATTTTTTAGGTTATAGAGGTATGAAAATAAATACACACATTATACATTTCATTTATTTCATTATCTCTTATTGAAAACCCCAATGTCTAATGAACAATTCCTTGACATACGCCAACACTAATTATAATAGATATCACAATAATGAAATTATTTCTCAAAATCCTAACTAGAAAAACTACAGGCGGTGTAATATTTTAATACACATCATGTACTTGTTTTCCATTAAACTACACGTCATTTATATTAAATATACACGGCGTGTAATTTTATTTTCCAATATTCTTTATTTCGTCCACTACATTTATTACACCTTGAGTAATGGCTATTTATTTCTTAAATAAATATAACTTCATCACTCACTAATAATTATTATTTCATCCATAATATATTCTCTCAAATAACTAGTGTCGAAATAAATGCGATCAATAATACTTAAATAAATAATAAACCAAATTCGAGAATTATCTTTATTTAACTTGTTAAATTAATATTTAACTGAGATACATGGACACACTTATTGTGTGACCCTCTAAGACCTTTTCTCAGTAGAATTAGGTGGAGGCTGCCCAAAGTCCAAGGCTAGTATCTAGAAACATGCCAAGGCACCCATAGAGAAAGAAGATAACTCCACAATGACGTGTCACCTCATATGAATGCTTACCATGTAATATAATCTTGTTGTCACGATATCTAGAATCAATCGTGTTGCATGCTAGTGTCATCAACCGACGTCCTCGAATATTCTATCTTTGAAATTCCAAAATCAAACTCACCCATACCTTAACATGGACATGGATTTATTTAGGCTATATCAATTTCATAAAAGGGCCTGAGATATATACTTTCATTATGGAACAAAAGGGACAAATCCTTTCTCGCATTATCTATTAATGTTGTATTACACGTGACACACCCAACGTATTCTACCTCAAAGCGAACAATGTGTCGTCATAGTTTTCATCAATACATCTAAGTGTGCGAGTTGTAATACCCATTAATAATAATCTTAAAGTTTATGGACCAAAACACATGTATGTAGATTGGAACATCCAATGAAACTATATAATGTGAATTTTTTATTGGTGGGTCTCGTCCTCATAATATCCTCCTAGATTTTCCGAAGGGTGCACACCATGAGATGATGCCACAATGTTTTATGAGCCCTCACCCCTAATGGCCTATATTATTTGTGTCCCTTAAATAACATCATCCGGCCATAGAAAATATATTCAATAATAGTGTTATGGCACTTCCGTGTTCTCATCATGGAAGGGATCTTCTATGACACTTTAATGAAAGAGCTATCCTTAGGACATTATCACATTCATTGTCACGCAGAAGAAAAATCAAGATGTGATAAGTCTTTTATTAATGAATAAAGTAAAAAGTAGTTGGTTCTAGGAAACCAAATCCAACAAACTATAAAAATCAGGTTGGACCTCTATATCTTGGACCATGGGATAGTTTTCATGTCAGAGTTTAGCATTAATTTTTGTACCCACATTGTATTTTTTATTGAAATTATCACCATTATATTCAATACATTCATGTTAGATGGGTTTTAGATTTATTATATATATATATATATATTAGAGTTTTTTGGGATAGACCATTTTATCTCGAGATCATGTTTATTTGATATTAAAAAAACCTCCCACTTTGTCAAAATTCTATACACATGGTTATCGTCTGCACCTCGGTCCGTACTAGTGGAGGGATTCAGTTGTCAATATCTCCCTTTCATCATTTCAATCCGTGGATGGTTATCTATGGAAGAAGCTACAATGAAATCATGTCTACATTTTAGTATTTGAGTTATTATAGTTATGGTCTAACTATCTAATACTATAAAGATGAAAAGATCCTCAATTTCAAAGAATGTAATTTCTAATCTAAATTCTATGATTAAGTTATAATTAAGATTATGACCTTACAATAAGTATCTAAGGATGGTTTAGAAAACATTGGTGATTAGTATGAATTATTATGATTAATGGATATCATCGTATGTCTGGAAATTTATGTTTTATAATATGTTTAGTGTCTTAAAAAAGCATTTAAATTATTATGATATGAAATTTTATGTTGAATATTGATATTTTTGGAGACATTAATTTCTGAGTTAATTATGGGTAATTTTTTTTATGGAAATTAAAATGTATGTGATAAATATTGAAGATAAAATATTTTATGGTTATTTTATGATATTTATTACAATTTTTTTAATGTTATAGGAATTATATAGATTTAGAAAAATAAAAAAATTGCATGATGGGTGACAACTGGTCACCTCTATCTAGTTCGCGGGAATCGAACCCACAACTGAAGGGTGAAAAGGTTTCGTTGACTACTAATGGTCCTCGTGAATTCACAAGTTTGTATGACTTTCTATTTTAGTTGAATGATTTTATGGAATAAAAATAATTCTATTTTATGAATATATGCTTTATCAAATAGATAATCATGTGATTGGAAAATGATTTAGTAATGAAGGGAAAAAATTTATTTTTTGGGATGTTCACTATTTTGGGAATCATATATGATAAAGGTTAGTATAATAAAATAGATTTTTATTTTAAAAGTTTTATTTAAATATATTTGAGATTAATCTATGATTTAATTATGGAGTTATGTTGATTTTAGTTATTTATGGAAATAATTATCATATCATGTAGATTATGTGATTTAGGAAATCACTTTTTAAATGAGAAAGTAATAATTATTGATGTTATTTGGAGATAAATGAAAAAATTTATATTGGAAGAGTGTTACTAAACCCATCTAAATTTTGGGATTTAATTTTAGTTTTGATTATTTTAAATAATTTTAAGGATAGTTATTTTTTGAATGGTCTATATTGAACTTTTGATATTACTATTGATTTTTGGATATTGAAGTAATTTTTCAAATTAAAAAGGCTTATGATTATTTTATAATTATCTTATATTATCAAAACAATTTTGGTTTTGTGTAAAGTAGAGTGATAGAAGGTAAATATAATTAATCTATTTAGGATTATTTAATTCTTTATAATTTGATTCTAGTGCGTCATGCATGAAAAATAATTCTTGAAAACTCATCATTTGGTGAAAAAGTATGAGTATATGAGGTAAATTATGTAATTGAGGAAGCTATAAATTTATTATAAGTATTTGGTTTATTATGTTGTAGGAATATGTATTAAAACTATTCCATAATAATATGAAATGGATCGTAAAAAAGTTATTCATTTAATTTTCTTCAATATAAATCAATGTCCTTTTTACCTATCAGAAAATTATAATTATGTGATCCTTAAATTTATCCTAAATTTTTTTCCTATCACTCTCAATTAAATAATAATAGTAATTTTTCTCTTCAATATCCATGTTTTCCTATATGGAACCTTAGTATGTGTTATATCATGTGACATTCATACTTCCCATTGTTTATTTGAAGGAGGAAGTTTGATTTATATTTATTTTTTATGAGGGATATCAAAAATGGTATTTTGGAAACTAAAACACATAGTCTCTTTATCAAGTTCATATTTATAGGACATGATTTTCTATGAGGGAGAATTTAACATCCTGAGTTTTGAAACTGAAATATTGTGTTTGATATTGTACATGATATGCCACTTTGAGTTTAATAAAAAAACTTAATATTATTATTTATTATTGTATTTATCTCATTGTCATTATAACTGTGGGTATGAATGATATTAAACAAAATATTATAAATAGGGGTTACAACTATTTATATAATGATTCATTGGTTAACAAATTATGTATAAATAAAGATAAAAAACAATTGAATATGAAGATTTGTTTTTATAGAAAATTGTATGAGTGAAAAGAACATTTTTCAAAAAATAATAAAATCACACTTTTCTATTATTTTAATGAAATATATTTTCAAAATAATTATTAAAATTTATTATATGTTTATTGACATGAAATGATAACAAATTCGATTTTATGTACAAAATGATTATTTTTTAATTAAAAAGGTATTTACCGCCATTTGATGGTGAACCCATTTTAAATATAGTTTTCTTCAATTTTTAAATTTTTTTGAAATAAAACATCTCGTTTAGAAATAGGACAATAAATTTTACACTATATAAATTCATTTCATTTTTCTAAAAATATTTATATTTTAATGGATAGTGAAAATATTTCATTTTTATTCAAAACATGTTTTTCGAATAATTTATTTATATCGTTAAATTATCTTTTTTTTGGTTTGGAATCATAATAACATAATGTTTTATCATTTTTTTGAATTTAGGTCATTTGAATAAATTTTAAATTGAAATTTGATATAAAAACATTGTGAACTTTTAAACATTTTTTCTTTAAAACAAGAATCATTAATCGATCAATGAGAATAATTTTAAATTAATATTAGCCACTTTTATTATTTGAATTTTGAAAAATAGAAAAAACAGTTTCAACGAGAATGAAATTTCTAGTAAAATATGATAAAGATATTTTTCGTGAATAGTAACATAAGTATTTTATTTAACAACAGTATGGGCTAATTATGTAATTAATGGTAAGAATAATATTATAATAATATAAAATCACTCTAAAAGTTGTCTTTATTTAATTTTATGAGTTGGTTATGATGATAATAAGATTTAGGAGTAAATTATAACCTTTTTAAGCCATTTGATTATTAATATGACATTTATCATATTTTAATTAATGATTAGTTAAAAATGTCATACTCATATATTTAATAAGTATGTTATTTTCAATATAGTGTTATATATAAGATAAATTTGACTATATTTATTAATTAAACATATATAATTTTTATCAAAATCATGATATTCTATTTAAAATTTTAGACACTAATGAATTTAATTGAAATATGATACAGTGATTATGTAGTAATTGATTTATTAAAAGAATAATCAATTAAATTTTATTAATGGTATTAGAATAAATATAATCAGAAATAATTTATGCCATCGATGAATTTAATGGATTACGTTATCATGTTATGTATGACACAATGTTTGTTTAACGAATCAATTAGTTATGATATTTTTAAAAATTCAATTACTGAGTAGTATACAAAATTAAATTTATGAGATATGAAAGTAAATAATATTTTATCAAATTTTATAGTATTCAATAAAAATATTCATCCAATATATTGGGGAATATCTAAAAATTTCATTACTGGCTCATTTTTACTGTTTGTAATTTTATCGTAATTATATTTCCTCTCAATGTGTACATTACATAATGTCAATGTGACAATTAAGAAGTGTTAAATAAAAATGATAATGATAAAAAAATACATGTCTAATTTTAATTAGATAAATTTATTTCATCCCAAAATCATCATATCTTCAAAATAATATATTTTGGATACATTTTGAGAATAAAATGAATTTATATTAATTTATTACATTGAATAATTTCAATAGTGACCCTCCTCTCTACTATAAAAGGGAACCCATTCATCAATATTTCATACATTTAAAAACTATTTTTTTCATCTAATATTTGACAAAAACCATTAATATAATTCCTATAGAATTTATAGTGGCCTTTTTTCGGAAGAAAAACCTCATTAAATTTGTTAAGGTGTTATGAAAAGGTGATCGTTCGAAGGAAAGGTAACATTTTTATTTAAGTGTTTCTATTTTATTTCTTCTACAAATTCCATCAAATAATCTCCAAAAACAATGAAATAATAAATCCATTATGCTCAATATAGTGAAATTTATTATGTTAATATCATAACCAAAATCTATCTCCAATTCAAGGAAATGGGAAATGAATTAATTGTTTGTGCATACGTGTGAATTATCCCTTCCACGAACAGATATAATTCATTTTACATAACTATATAACAAGACAAGTTATAATAATGGAATTAATTTTCATGTGACATATTAATGAAATATTAATTGTTATTATAAAATAATGTATCAATTATTATTGTACAATCTATGCATAAAAAATGATGATGTCGTTCTTACGTACGTGTGATCTATAACTTACAGGAAGCGATTTGATTTGTTTTTAATCACGACAACACATGGATGATAAATATATATATACTTCAATTATTTTAATGATATTATTATAATTTAAGGGTATTAAAAATGGTTATATTCTTCCCATAATGATTATTGAAAAATGAAAATTTTAGTCAATCGTACGTACGACATGTTGTCTCTGGGATTATAACATTATAAAATTATCATATCCAAATATAAAATATTTTATTTCTAATTATAGTTGATTTAAAAAATTTATTATTATGTCATGAATATTATTCTAATGATTATTGAATCATGACCACTTTGACTAATGACATGACACTAATGTCATCTTGAACTCATGTACTGAATATTGAAAAAACGTCCAACATGAGTTTAAATAATTAAGTAATTGGAATGACAATATAATCAATGATAATGAGCATAATAAAATTGAAAATGGTTTTTATGAATATATATATATATATATATACTAGTCATGAAGATAAATAATGGATAACATGAGTTAAACTCAAGGTAATGTATTACATCTCCATCTCCTATCATCAAGGCATTTCCTGATGATATGCACCATTTTTATTTTACTAAATGTATATAAAACTAAAATGAAAGATAATATCAATAAATTATCTCTACTAATATTTTTAATTTTTTTTAAAATTTATTTCCTCATAGATATTAGTATTTAAATGTTCTAATAGGTATTGGACACATTGAATGTTTAATGATTTAATTATCAAATTTTTTCTCCATGTAATTACATTTGATATTAATTTACATATTTAATATATTGATATAAACATATTTTAATGGAATTTTTTTATATTTTTTTGAATTAAAATGTTTTCAAATTGAATATTTTTTATACAGAACATTTTGACAAATGAAAAAAGGAATGTTCTTTTTAATGTATATGATTACAACAGTGTCTCTGTCATTGTGACAATTATTTGATAAATGGAATAATCTACAAGACTTATTGTTTTTAGAAATAAAAAATATTCCATCCCTAGTTATTTTGTTTTTTATTTGTGTTTTGGTAAGGGTATTTATTCTAAAAACACTCATTTATTTTTATTTTTACAGAAGTCATATGAAATGACTTTATTACTTAGATGGAATTAAAATATTTAATCAACTTTTCGTGGATTTAATATTTTTATTATTCCTTTATATATAATACAATTTATTTTTACACTATTTATTTTAATTTCTGAGTGTGTGGATTTTAAAAAATGAAGTGTGATTTAAATTTTGATAAGTTGTTATTCGTTTATGCATTATTTATGTAGTGTTCTTATGTTTTGGTTCATGAGAATTTTTTTTATATACGGTTGGTTATGTGATAAAATGAGGAAGGGTGGGCTTGTTATAGATCACCAATGCATTGGATAATGAGACAAAGATAATCATTATGGTTTATCCAATGAGAATTAGGGAATATACCATGATGGGAATTCCAAATGTAACCATGAAGGCTACATCTGATGTAGCTATGAATGATACAATGTAAGAATTAAATATATGTCACATTATACATTAATTTTCTATGATTTAAATTGAGTTTTCCCAAAATCCTAGTATTTCATTAGTTAAGATAGATGGTTTATGTTTTTTTGGGTGAAAATTGTGATTTTAATTAAATGTTTTCATGTGATTAAAAAATTCATCGACTAATGGTTTATCCCATTATATTATTCCACTCACTATGATTTTTATAGTCGTACAATGTTTTTGATATGTTTCCCAAAGAGTATAAGGATTTTTATGAGAAAGTAAGAAGTCAATATTAATGTTATAACTATTATGATAAAAAACAGTACACATGTTTATATTAAATTGTTTCATATTAATAAAAAATGGTTAGTAAGTGGACTTGTATACTTTGTAATGTTTAAGTTATTTTAGTTATGTCCTATTTATCTTAAACTATAAACCTAAAAATATTATAAATTTGAAATAAATTAAATTATTATCTAAAATACAAGATTAATTTTTGTTTAAGGGTGGGTGAATACATCAACCCACAAGTCAATCGTATTATTTTTTAACACACTACCCCTCTATGGGCAACAACTAGTGATGGGTCCACCAATTAAATTGGTACCATGAATAAAACTATAATATAATATATAAAAAATACATAACATGGTAACATTTTCATCACATAAATAGTAAAAAATAACATGAAAAGAGTGTAAAATTAGCTAAAAAGTAAATATGTGATCAATCTCGTACATGGTTCTCATGGGTTTCAAATGAACACGCATATAATCAAACTAAAAGATGGGTATAGTAGGCTACAAAAACACACCTACAATCAAACACAATAGTGATCTATTCATAGAAAATGAGAATATAAAATCACGTTAGTAGTGATATACATGACCAATATATGGTAGGTAACATCTTACCTTAAGTGTGTTGACACAAAGGTAATGGTTCATCATGTGCTTCATCACTTGAATGACATTCTCACACCAAGAAAATACATATAGAATTCTATGAACTCCTAAAACAAATTTCAATCCAAAAATATATTGTTAGAGAGGATGTATTAATAATGAATTATGATATGGTATATACTCAAAGATACGTTCCTGAAAACAACCTCTATCATCGACATTTAGTCAATGTATTCTGAAATGTATTGAAATATATCACATAATCAAAATAAATATAGAATAGAGAAACAATCCATGAATATTTTATCACATAGAATAACCTCTATCTTCTGTGGATTAATCTACATAAAATGTTAGGTAAATTAAAGGAAAAGATAAATGTTATCCAAGGCAGTTACTCAATGTAATGATGCTTTTCCAGTTTTGTCTATAGAGTTTATAGAATTTATCCTGATGGAGGGAACCACCAAAGTGGTTTAGTTTGATCTATTAATACATTCCATAATTAAAATAATACTACATTAAAAACCTCCCATTAATTTCATACCTGATTCCCCTTTGAAATGTATTAGAGTATAAGAAAAAGATGGAAGTTTCACCTATTCCAATGCCCATCCATATTCCACTATACCTTACAAAATGGACTTAACAAGTACATACCGTTCTTAAATATCAAACCTTGAAAAAAATTCAATATATGTAATTTTACAATATATCATAGCCTTTTAGATGACTACAACTTCTAAAATGGTTTTTGAATGGATTCTGAAGTCGTGTCCAATCATAGAACCTACAACATGATATGCCATGGCAAAACGCTACACCCTCTTTCTCATATTACAATAAAATGAAACAGGTCCACCACAACCAACACCAAAGCCATGAGTTATTCCATTTTGGTTTTAAGATCGTAAAAGACAAAAATAAAGGCTTTTAGTATATACTAAAATCCCACCAACGTTCTCCTAAGAATCGATCAACCAAATACTCATACATAAGTGATGGAGACATAGGATTTCAAATACATAATTCAAAATATACGTTGTTTTATGTCAATGTAAATTGATTAATTATATCATACATGAATAGTGACATATTAAAAAGATGTATTGTGTGGTCAACATGATTGCGCGAATTGTATTTTTAGGAAAAAAATCCAAGAATTTGTTTTCGAAGGCTCCAAATTTAGAAATCAACCTCATTTTGTATTAACATCACAATAGAGAAATAAAATTTTACATGTTAGATTAGTCTTCATATCATTTAATCATCCAGTATTTTTAAATGAATAACAGTGCATTTTTAACATTTTAAAATCAATCACTCGGGACATAAATCCCTTGTCCACAATATGATCTCCTCCAATCAACACTTGTTATCTGCAAGAAAGTACATCCAAATATTATATTTTCGATAAATCTAATGGTTTAAAAATTTGTTTATTCTAAATTTCATCTCAAACATGGTTCAAAAAATAATTATCATTTCATATAATTATTCCTGAAAAAAATTCATATTCAATAATCTACAGATTGGTTTTTTTTATATTTTAAAATATTATTAGAACATAAAATACACTCTATCACATAGGTTAATTATAACTTTATCACATCATTTTATATTGTATTATGTAAAGAATAACATGAAGATCTAAACATAATTTTCACCAACTTAATTCATAAAATGAGATATACATTATTCAATTGTCACTATTAATCATGATTTGAGTCTCATCATCATATTTCCATTCAGCCTTCACCACTATAATGTTCAATATGGGGATAATTAATAAATTATCCAATATATAATCATAAAAATTGTTATTTTCAATAGTTTATAATAAACATACTAATAACAAGTAAAATTCATAATAAAAATTATCATGTATGTTTTTATGTATATATATAAATAATCAACCAACATCCACAAAATGTTAAATTTAAAAAATATACTGAACAATTACATGTTTATGAATACATAATGTATGATATATTTTTAAAATAAATGTTTGCAAACAATTTCATAAATGATAAATGATAGCCCGCAGTCTCAGGATTCTATGTATTTAGTTTTATTCCATTAGTATGTGAAATATATCAACTATTATTCCCAAATTATGAACACTAAATGAAGTCTTCGAAATTAAAACTAGTTCAATTGAAACTCGGTGCCTCATGCCTATAGAAATGGAAATATTAATTTATTCCCTTTGAAATTGAAAAAAAATGATTCTTTATTTTTATATGAATATAATTATTGATCAAGATTATTTGGTTTAAAAGGATCATTCATGAAATTGCTATAGAACTTGTAGTACCCATCAAAATGGACAAAGAGTCCAATGATTAAACCTCCAGTTATTATTAGAGAGACCTTTTGATGTTGAATTCATATCTAATCTTATTAACAAGGTAATTATCTCTATGGTTAGTGATGTTTGGGATTTGAAAATTATTTATGAAATGTCACATTCATATTTATTAAAATATAGTCTAGTTTGGAATTTCTAAAATTGATGTTGAAATAATTTTAAATTTCCCATCAATTTATTTAATGGACATAATTTGGTATATTTTTGAAAATATTTGAAAAACCAAAACTGTGATATGGATAATGGATTAAAATTATAATAACTAAAAGGGATTTTTTCATTTTGTTTCATCAGCATCTTTTGATAGAGTCTAAATTACATTCTACTCTTAGAGGGTTTTTTCTCCATGATAAAGGATGTGAGGTTGGCTTATAACAATGGGTGGACCGATATAGACATGGAAAAATATTTTTCCTTGTAATAGTTTTCTTATTGGTAGATTGTAACTACATGTGATAAAGGTTCAATTCATATCCCAATATCAGATACTATGAAATCATTTTATTACATGATAATCGGAGAGGATGGGGAAGAGAAGGTTATGCATTCTTGTTTGTATTTTTATGAATTTTTTTAAATAGAACTAATGTTTAAATAGAAAATGAGGTCTCTTATATTGAAAAATATGAATATATGGCTTTATTGAAATAGGAAGTGATTCATGAAAGATCGAAATAATCACTATTCATGAGAAAAAATGAATGCAAATTCCATTATACGGTATTCTTCCTCCATGAAATATAATAATCCCTATTATGGACTTGTACATCCATTAATATAAATTAATACTAAAAACATGGTATGCAATAATTATTTTCCTAGGAGAACAAAATTTCTAAGGGGTGAAGTGGGATTTCAATTGTTTACCCATAGAAAGCACATATCATTTGACCCTCATCCTATATCTTCTAAGGCATAACCTATAAAACACATTTAAACATAAGAACTAGAGTAGATGATTAATGATGACCATCAAAATCATGTTTATGAAGAGATGAATGGGATAAGCACCCATAGAGATATAACATCACATGCTCATTTTCAATCACATTATCATTTTAATCAACTAATAAAATCTTGTTCAAGTGGGGTATGATTTGATATAATAGAAAATTAGTGTTGGTTTAATACCCCAAATTTCAAAGACTATATAATGTGCATATATGACCCTCTTTTTGTGGATTCAATAACGTAATGTGATAAGGATAATTCCAAAACATCCAAAATCAAATTTTCCATAGAGGAAAATGTGGGTGAAAGGCTGCCATAGGGGTACGAGGGGGATATTGTAGAATATTATGACTCATCGGTGGAGTTTCATTTTTATATAATAAAAGATAATGTTTTTAAATACAATAATTACCTAAAAATTAAGAAAATGGTTTCTATAAATCTGAAATGAATATTTTTATCTAATTCAGAGTTGGAATTTTGTGATAGGTCCTAGAAACAAAGGGCAGTTATCATAATAGTGGGCACATTGTATAAAGAACCTTACATAAAACATTATACAATCCTAAGTTTTAGTCAGTAATTTATTTAATTCATATTGAGGATATTTTCTAGTTTATAGATATAGTGAATTTGGATTTAACTCATACAAAAAATAATAATAAATACTAAATGGACACTTCTGATTAGAATTCAATTTTCCCATAATACAAAAATTTATAAATAAACCATGGTTTATTTTCATGGGAAATATCCATGACAATGAAATTGACTTTTTCTGATCCCATACCCATCCATAATAAAGATAGAGTCAATTAATATCAAATAATGAGATAAAAATAATCAGTAAGGGACACAAAAATGAAGAAAAACTGTTTAACATGTGAATAGATGAAAACTCATATATCTTTTAAATTAATCATATAATTACCTTGATAATATGAAATAAAATATAATGACATTTTAAATACATATATTTTACAAATGAAAGTCACTAAATCCCATATAAATCAATTACCTATTTTGGTGAATTAGATATTCATATTCGTAAAACACTTCCGAAACCATTTTAATTAGAATAACAATATCAAAGGCTTCCAACATTATCATTACCCAATGCATTAGAGATATAAAATTGAATTCAAACATTTGCATAATAATTATCATACCCACTCATGAGATATAGTCGTGATCAACCCTATATGTAAGGTATATAAAGATCACTCATTTTTTAATATCTATAACGGGGTTGAACCTTCTTATAAGCTATATAATTGGATAATATATATGATATAATGGGGAACAACCTATCGTATAAACTTTAATGGTCTCACCCAATTCATATAATTCTCGCATACAATATCATGAAAAAAACAATCTATTTTGAAAACCCTTTGAAAATGTTTTCTAAACCCATATGATGTATAATTTGGGAAAATAAATATAATTTTCTTTTAAAACCCCATTTTTCAATACCAAGAAACTCATTTATTTCAAAAAAATACCAAAATACCCAAAAAATTAATATAAGGAATTTATTTTTATAAAAATTGTAATATTTAAAATGAATATATAAATTTAATAATATTTTTGGCAACAGAGAATCTATTATCGTATTTTTTTTCAATCATATAACAATCATTTTTTTATTTTGCAAAACATTCCATATAAATCACAAAACAAAATTAATTTTGGGAAATAAATATTTATAATATTTCATTAAAGTTTTTATCCATATAAATGAACATATAAAATAATATCAACAATATTGAAATATAGTAATTGTTTTTGAAATTTATTCATTAATTATTTAAAAATATGTTTTAAAATCAATATTTCTCATAGCACTTTGAATCATTTGAATCCTAACCCCCATAAAAGAAAACAATTAACCAAAATATTAAATTAAATGAGTGAAAAAATTTCATGATATGATATGTAAAAAATAAATTTATATACACCTTATAAAATAAGGATTGTGTATAACATCAAATTATGCCTAAAAAAAAGAGATTGGGAAGAAGTACCTTACATTGAGTCTGGTGTGTCATGTGTTCCTTTATAATACTGAATTATAATAATTAGATAATTATAAAAATTACTTGGAAAATTGAATCATTATTATTACAATTATTTCACATATTAAATTTTTATATAAAACATCTTAATCAAATAATTTTACATTATGTGTTTTGACTATATTTTTTTTATGTTTCAAAACAACATTGGTAGGTTTACTATGATTAAATAGGTCTTTTACTAAACATATATATAATCATAATAATTATGTAATTATTATTTTAATATTATAATTAAATGTATATATATCATTAATATTAATTTTTTATTAATAAAATAATAATAACTTTTGGATGTAGAGGTAGTTCACACATCCACAAACAATTTTATCACTTTTACTGTGTGAAAACGTATGATAAAATATGGTATATAATTTTTACAAAAATATTTTTATTTAATTAATATAATACATATTTAATGGGTATCACAAATTTTTATTAACGACATACTGAATAAATTCCATATAAACAGAAAATGAAGCAAATTTCTTTGAGGAGGTCATAGTCCACACGTCAACAAATGTTGTTATCATATTCCCATTAAATTCACAACCTGAATGTATGTTTTATATAATAATAACAATATAAATAAATCATAAATAATATATATATATATATATATTATAAAATTGTTATTTATGTCAATATTAACATCCTTGAGAGGTGGTAATGGAATAAAAAATAATATCGAATTGTGAGGAAGTAGTTTTCCATACACACAAACAATTATTGTATATCCTAATGGATGGAAGTGCGTGAAGTTTTTGGTTGAACCATTAACATTAAAAAATCTACAAATATTATTATAATTTTGTTTTTATATGATCATGATGAAAAAATAATTTAACAGTTTCAGGGAAGAAATTAAACAAAAGTTATATTTGATGAATGTTACCTCTTCTTTAGGTAACACTTTTTTGGTTATACCAAATTCCTCACATGGTTCTCTTTATGTCCAAAAATAGATAAAATGATGATGGGTTGGATGTTGGATGTTCATTCAGTAATGTTTGAGAAGATCCAAAATTCTTTATATGTGTGAATAGAAGGGGTGAGTGAATGCTCCTTTATAGTGGAGGAGGAGGGATATTCATGAAAATGAATAAATATAAACAATATTGGGGGTATCCAATAAATATGTTTCCTAGAATACAAATAATTTTTATTGATAATATAGTTTATTGTATGAATATTACAATCAAATGAGTTTTGGTAATGTGTATAGGTCATATAGCCACATAATATGAATTTATAAAAATTTTGTAAAGTTGTTTTTACCATAATTACAACAATTAATTTTTTTCCTTCCCTTTTAATTTTTTCCAAATCAAATATGATAATACTGACCACTATAAATTCTCATTATTAAAAATAATTAACTCATATTTCCAAATTAAAATCACATAATTCATATACATTAATATAAAATAATCCTATAGATAGGATGAGACAAGATGTTTTTATATTGAAAAAGTTCAAAGGTTTTAATGGTTTTTATATTCAATTTCAGTGGGAAATGTGTTAAAATTACAATATTATTTTTTTTAATTTTTAGTTTAACTAAAAATATTTTGAAACAAATTTAATATATAATTTTAATATTAAACTAAATTAATAAAAAGTATACTTTTTTAATTAAAATTTTATGTTTTTCAATATTCTTCCAAAAAATGATACTTCTAATAAAAAATCCCATAAATAACCCAACTTAATTTTTTATATTTTAATATCATAAAATTATATTATTTCAAATATTATATATATAAAACATTGAAAATTTACATTTAAAATAAGTCCTGCTAAAAGAGGTAAAAATGGTTCATAGAAAAATACGGTTTTAACCATAAAACTGGATTTATTCTTATATTATGTCCATAAATTATAATTTTTGTATGTAAAAACATTTTATAAATATATGAAAATGTAGTATAATAAGTCTTATTCACTTCAGCTAATACAATTCAAAGGTGATAACATTCATATTACATTATAATATTCACAGTAAATTTAAATGTTTGTGTGTAAAACAAATTATATCTGGATCCCATGTTTGTCATGATATAAAATATGGATCAACCCTTCATATAATCTACGTAAAAAAACATAAGAGATATAATGGATCTCAAACCATTAGATAATCAATATCGACCTCACATGTTTCATATAATGATCAATTATAATAACTTAAATAAAATATATTCCACAAATAAACCATTGAAAAAATATTTTAAATTAATATAAAATACTCTCTCAGAAAAGATAAACCATTTTCTTTTAAGAAAAAAATTTTAAATAACAATATATAATTTTATTTAAAAATTAATTTACAATACCAAAATAAAAAATGGAACTAAGGAATTTCATTTATGAAAAAAAATTAATATTTTAATGTAATAAAGAAATAAAAAAACATTCATGGTGGCTAAAATGTAATTCTCACCATGTACGGTAAGAATAGAACCTTCCGTTTTTCAATTGTCAAAAAATTTGGTAAAAAAAATATATAAATGGATAGAGATAAAAACATTTCAATGAAATAAATTATTTATATTAAAAATCCATTATAATCCTTTTACATCCACATAAATATACAATGAGAATATTATTAATAATATTGACATAGAGGAATATATTTTGAAACTAAATCATTAATCATAAAAAAAAATTTTATGTCCAAGTTTCCCATTCATGGATGATTCATTTTAATCGTAAGCACCATGGATGAATATTATTTATACAACATTAAATAAAATTATTATAAATAAATTCATGATATTTTATTCCATGTGTGTTCTATTTACACCTCCTAAATTAAATTATTTGTATGACATCAAAATATTCCACAATGAAAGGTTATTGAGACAATTTCCCTTACCTTACGTTTCAATTTTCATGTCTAGCACAAAAATCATATATAAAATTATTTTTATTTAGTATTTCATTATATTTTTTAATGTTTTTTAATAATTTTATTTCACTTATTTAAATTCTTTATAAAATATTTTATGTAATTAAATTTATGTTAGGTGTTTTGAATATATTCAGTTTATGTGTCAAAACGGCTTTGGTAGGTCAAAAATGGCCCAAAGTGTAATTAATTAAACATATATAGAATCATAAACAATAAATATTTACCATATTACATCTCTTTTTATAATTATATATCACATTTTTTTGATTTGTTGATTAAAAAATATAATAATCACTTCATTTTTAAGAGGTGGTAGTCCAGACATCGATAAATGTTGTTTTCACTTTTTCAATGAAAAATGTTAATAAAGAAAGTGATATACTATATTTATAGAATGATAATTATATTTAGAATATAATATTTATATTTAATTTTTATAACATATTTTTATTAAATCCAATGTTAGTAAATTATATGTGAATAGTAAACAAATCACCATAATTTATGGAGGAGGCAATCCACATATCCACAAACAATGATATCATATTCCAGCAAAATTGAAATAATAATTCTATGTGTTATATAATATTTATAAAAGAATAAATAAATTAAATTATCATATATATATATCTAAAAAATTATTATTTTCACCATTTTTCTTAATCAATATACGTGGTAATGGAATATCGACCGACATCAGTTCATGAGGCAGTTGTTCAATTTACACACGAATAATGATTGTGAATCCCATTTGATGAAAGTGTTATAAGTTTTAGGTTTTACTGTTTACATTACAGAAAATATATATATTTTGGATACTAGGTATATTATATAAGAATTATATACATATAATATAATTATTTTGAGGGAAAAATAATACAAAAGAGGTCATTGATGAATGTTACCTCTTTATTTGGTAACTCCATTTGATTTATACAAATAGCATTTCAAGGTTTTATTTATATTTATAAAAAACTATATGGTAAGATGAGGAATTTTTGGAGTTTATTTTTATAGGATTAGGATGAAAAAAATGTTTTAATGTTGGGAAGATTATTGGAATGTGATTTACCTTATACAGGGAATGAGGAGTGTAATTCATATAAATACAAAACGGTAATAGCTATTTGGAGGTCTCCCTTTAATCATGTACCTAATGTAATGATCAATTTTCTATAAAATATGGGATATGGTAAAAATATGGATATCTAATGAGTTTTATAAAACTATCTAGGTCATTCAGACTCATAAGATGAATGTTTAACTACTATATAAATATGGTTTACCTTAATCACATTAATTAATTTAATTTCCTTAAATAATAATTTTTTGGAAAAAACTAAGTTGAAAATAAAAAAATTTATAAATTTTTCATATTTTAAATTTGGAATACATTGTTTCCAATTTCAATCATATTAGTTGAATAAATTTATTTAAAATTAATCCTGTAAATGGGGAGAAACAACATGTTTTATAATTGAAGATGATCTAATGATTGAAATGTTTCTACATATAATTTAAATTTTAAATTATTTCAAATGACTAAAATTGGATATATTATAGTATATTTATAATAATAAATATTTAAAATACATTTAATATATAATTTATCAATATAAATATATTAGAAATTATTGATTTATCAATTAAGATTCAGTGTTTTCTAAAGTTCAACAAACAAAAAAACATCTATGGAAAATACCATAAATCCATACAATGTCAATTTTTTATTAAAATATAAAACTTCATGTTTTGTTTATCAATAGATATTTGTAATTGTGTACAAATTTATTTTTTAAATAAGTGAACCATTATAAAGTTTTAATTTTTTTTAACAAAAATACGATTTTTGGGGTAAAAATGGAATTATTCATATATTTTTTCTGACAAATATATTGTTTAATTGTGAAAAAATATAAACTTATATGAAAATAATATATTTTTTCTTATAAAAAAAACCAATATAATTTCATTGTAAGACATTCTATGTTAAATAAAAATATTAACAATATATTATTATTTTGTATAACTCAGTCATATATAAATCAAATGAATTAGAAGAAACTCAAGGATATGTGTAACACATGATAAGGTTACTATTTATTTTAACATAATATGATCATATTTTTTCATTTAATGATATAAAAACAATTTATTTCATGTGACTTACGCTACCAATGAATTTATATTAAATTGGAAGATGATATATTATAAAATCTATAGATACTACACTTTGGATTCAAAATCTGATGATGTCCATAATAATACTTATAAACTCAAAACATGGAGAAAAGGTAAATGGGGTAGATTTTAATATCATGTGAGCATAGTCATTGTAGTAAAACAGAAGAAAATATATTTTTAATTGGATGAGATATGTTTATTCTTTGTTTGACCATATCAACTCTTTCTTTGTATTCTTTTTCATTTTATAATATGGTTTAGTGATACATGTCTCTATTATTGAATTATTATTAATAAAATTAAATTTTTTAATTAAATTTAATCTTAAGTATATATATTATTATAATAGAATATTTTTAAAATAATATTTTTAATTATATTATATATTTGAAAATTAATTATTTCATTAAATATGTTGTTAGTATATTTATTGTCCCATTATTCATTATTATCAATAATATTATTCATTATTATTTAAATTCCAAAATGTATTATAATTATATTTATTTATAAATATTTATTAATAATATTACTATTCATATATTACTTATATATAAAATTTTAACAAATTTTATTTTTAATTATTTTATTTAATATAATAAAATTTATGTCAAATGATATTATTAAATATTAAATTAAAACTAACAATATAATTAATTATATATTATATTATGATGTATAAAATTAATAATTAAATAGATTATTCATTTTTATTAAATATATTACAAATTATTTATGATTCTTCTCACGATATTTTATGTTCTAAATAATATTAATTTGAAAAATGAATTATATTTTTTAGTTAAAAAATACATTGCTATATATTTTATTAATAATTATTTATATTATAATTTATATTATTAATTATAATCAGAACAAATGTATAAGAAATAAATATTTAAGAATATAATTTTATAAATATGTATTTATTTATATATATTTATAATATTTAACACAATAATATATTTATTTTTTAAAAAATATGTTTATATATTAATATTTTTATAAATATATATTTATATATTTTTGTCATATATATTAATAAATATATAGGTCTTTTTTTAAAAGTATACATTAATTAAATATAATTACATATGTATATTTATAGGTTTATTTTAAATAATTTTTTAAAGTTTAATATTTTTTTTATAAAATATAGATTTTGTAAAATCTAAAAACTAAAAACATTAACTACTAAGTAAATATATATTTTTTGTTTATCTAATTTTAATAAATTTTTTTTCCATATATTTATTATCAAAATATTTCTAGTATATAATAATTAATGAAATATAAAAACAAAAAAAAATCATGTTAAGCATCTTGGTTCTAAGGGTGGCTGCTGCTATTAGCTTGAGTAGGCCACTCCTAATAGTGGAGATAAGGAGTCAACCAATGATAACCTCATGCTATATGCTATTGGTAGTAATGGACTTGGCACCCTATTGGTGGTGAGACGAGTGATTACACATGAGTGATAGAGGGAATGTGTTGTTCATGGTCAATGGGAGGTGCACAACTTTAACGACATGGTTGGAACCGAGAGAAGGCCCACCAAAAGATGCAGCTTTACTAAGGTGGTCATATCCATGTGATGAACCTGGTGATGACAGAATGATTAGTCTATCATAGATAAAATAAAATAGTCCATCCCCAACTGTGGGGTGGGAGACATAAGAAATCAACAAAGATGTTGGGAGTATATTGTTTTCCAACTTCGGACGTTGGATAATGATAATGGGGCCCTCTCCCAACATCGAGGATAGTGTTGACGATCATGCATTAATTTTTTTAGGATTTGACATGTAGAGTCATTTATTACTACATTATGGTTACCTCCTTATGCCAGGATCTAATAAAGACCTTGAGATGTGTGAAACATCAAAAATAACCTAACGATGCAACTTAAAAAGATTCTTGCAATGACATCCTTTTTAGTATCATCTACTATGATGCATCTATTTTGCAATAGTAAGGGGAATACATCAAACCATTATAAAACTAAGGACCTTGGGCCTTTTGAGTTGTATTAAACTACATACCTTTTGGAAAGATTCTATTTTTGTGGAATTGGGATTGAAATTCATCGGGTAATGGTACCATTTATCCATTATTCAATTTAGTGTTTTCTTTTCATAATAGATTAGTTGGTCATTTATTCTGTTCTCCAAATCAATGGCCGAAAATTCAAGCATTAATTATTTATAAGTGATATATTATCTTATATAGATTAATTTCTAAATAATTTTTTTAGATATAATTTTTAGTTAATAAATTGTAAATTATATTATTCACTGGTAATTATTAATAATCATATTAATTATATTAATTAAAAAATATTACTATATAACTAAAAAAATTCAAAATTAAATACTTTTCAAATACATTGTATGAATTAATGTCATTGTCCAAGGTTTTGGGCCTAAATTAATTTTACACACCCATGTCCCATATCAACATTTCATAAAAATCAGATCGTATTTTACAATAGATAACCATATAGAGTATTCGGCATTTCAGATATAATTAATAATTTTATTAATATCATTATTATATAATTATTTAATTATAATAATATGTTTTTGGAATCATTCCTAATAAAACTTATTTTTATTTTCATTTATTTTCTATATTTTCTTCTATGAGACAATGTCACAGGATTCTGTTCATTACCTTTACTCTCCCCAATTGATAGAGTGATTCTCACATCCCAATCCCATTTCATATAATTCATCCTCTTCCACCACCCTATCTCCCCTAATACCTCCCTTGTTTCACCACCATGTGCCACTATCGATATACATGTTACAAAAAACCATAGTAGGCCCAAAATTGGGGATCTCTTAGTGATCCCCAAGGGTAGGGATATAGTTTGAACAAGATATTCCTCTATTTACAAACCATAATCCACAAATAAATGATTCAAACAAAGTGAGACCCCACCCAAACCACCTATCGGTTTCCCTATCCTTTTACAACCACATTACACCATCTCCCTTCTTGGTTTCATGGTTTCAATTACCCCAGTTTTATATTTCCTCTACCTACTCAACCTCTTCTAGAACCTATCCAAAAATTCATTTTCTTGGGTGGACATTGAGAAAAAATATCCATCTCCCAATACACCAAATCACTATTACTACACAAATATATTTGACCACCCCCGCCATGCAGCCTCCTACACTTAATCACTATTTTTATGATTGTATGTCTTGGATATAATTATTCATTATAGAAAATCATTTCTAAATATTGAGGAAAACTGATGTAGTTTTTAGAAAATATTCCTTCATCCCATTCAACGCAATATAATATAAACCAAACTATAGTTTTCCCATTATTAAATTTTTCCTTTTGATTTATCTCAATAAATAATTATTTATAATCTAGTTATTTATATTGTTTATGATTTATTTAATTTATTATTTTTGGGGGTCTCCAATGTCCAAATTATAAAAATATCTTTTACCATACATGGAGTATGAATAAATTCCAATTTATTCATGGTTGATAACATTATTATTTCATAAAAAAAGACACTGATGAAACTTTATTATGAATTTAATGACTTACAGCAACACCTAATTTGTTACTATACTTCCCCCTCATTATATTTTTATAGTTTCTCCATATACTCTAACCTTGGTAGTTATATAAATCCTAGTAACATTTTATTAAATTTTTAATCAGATTCCAATAGTATTTAAAATTATAAATTTTAATATTTATTAATTTTTAATGCATAAATTGAACTATTGGTTTTGATTAATAGTTTTAATGAATTGAAATGTTGCAAATATAGTCCACTTCACATTAAATTATTTTATTTTATATTGAAGTCCACATGTGAAAGCTATTATATAAATGATTTTTAATGAATCTTTTATTGAATAAAAACATACACAATAATTTTTACATATAAGATTTTTATCCATAAAATCACTGATGATTCATGTATTAAATATCACAATCTTTAAAATTAGATTGAATTCAAAATTCTCCTAAATAATAATAGAATTTTTGTTCATGGTGAGGCATTAAGTTTTATAAATGCATGGGAAATACATGGAACTTTATTGAAAACATTTGGTGAATTATTTCCTAGTGTTTTCATATTACTAATACTTGATATTTTGAATTTAAATATCAATGTAAGTATTTATTTTCATTATAGTTGAAGTAATATTTTTTAATATGGTTAACAAGGTACCTATTAGAGGAAAATATTTTTTTCACACAAGAGATTTAATGTCTTGTATCGAGGGAAGTATTTTTTTCAATTATATTTGATATCATAGTTTCTGAAATATTCAGCATGGTACCATCTAGATTCTAGTCTTCTATATACATAAACTATGGAACCTCATAATTATAGTAGTATTTTTGTGATATCATTCCTAAATAATTTAAAAAATGTACCCTTAATTACCATAATTATATTTTTTAGGTATTTTTATAACACATTTAATTTAAATTTTAATTATGTAAATAATTATTCTATAATATCTGAGATAAAATTGGAGAGAATATGAAAAAATAAAATCTATAAAATAATAGAAATTATATTTTTCTTCGAGTTTTAGCTCTAAAATCTGAAGACAATTCCACTAGAAACCTTTCTAAGATACATTCAAACCCTTTCTGTGTCGTAATCATTATATAATTTATATCTTATAATAAAAATATCAAACAAATACTAAACATCTTTTATATAAGAAGATAATTATTATTTCTACTCAATTATGTTTTATATACCGCCAACACCCAATTAACATTTTTTTACACAGTAATCAATATGTTTCTAAAGGTTTTTTTAAAACTAAATGTGAAAAAATATTTCATTTTATTATGTAGCATATTACATATAATTTCCAGACAATTTAATTATCCATTTATAATTAGAGACATTGTATTTAGAGTCAAGAAGATTTTTTAGAGAACCTGATCCATTGTAATAAATATAACATCATATAGAATGGGTTATGAATAAATAATCTCAATAGATAGCTTATGAAAAGAAATAAGAAATAATGGTTGTATACGTCAACTAGGATAATGATCGAGGTAACAGGAACCAAATCATCCAATTTAAATGAAACTAAAAGTCTTTTATTTCGCGCTTTATGCTACATAGACTTATTGGATATAAATAAATGGGTTTAAATTTATTTAAGGATCTCATCCTGATCCAATAATAAATAGTTTATTACCTTGAGAATTGATTCTCTATAATAATATGTCAAAATATAGGTGGATGTCGGCTGTAAATAATAGCAAAGGTTTTTTAACCAATAGACACATGGAAAGAGGTGTAATAATAAATTTCCTACCAATGAAGCCAAAAAACAAAATTTCCAGTTTAATATTTTGAGAAACATATGTATGTTGCGTCTCCATGATGTGATTCAAATTATCTATTTGAATATCCATTTGTGGATTGTTAGTGGAACTCATCTTAATAATATAGTCATGAAATTGAAATTACATATTATAAGATAAATGAGTTTAGTAAATCATTATGAACAATGATAATGGATGTAGGCATGCCATGAACAAATACAATTTATTTTATGAAGACTGTGTCCATATCCATGGTTTTATTTGGATTCCATAATAAAATTAAATTCTAATATGTAGAGATAAGATCCACAAAAACAATGACAACATCATAATATCAAGATAGAGGTAATCTAGAAATGAAATCTGTATAAATTACATTTTATATAAAATCAGAAATTCGGAGGTGGTTTAACAAATCACCCAGACAGTATGTCTTGTATTTTTTACATTGACACATGTCACAATTCCAGACATAAGTCATCACAATACACATCATATCCTTCCTGAATAAACATAAATTGAACCATTAGTATGTTTTAGAAAATCCAAAATTCCCCTACTAGAGAGGAATATGAATAATTATGTGAGTTGTGAATGACGATGGTGTTTCTAGGATGTACTAATCACTTATAAAATAAGATCATGTAGTCATGCATGTTATATCTAGTTGATGAATATAATTCAATTTCTAACAATTTTATATAGTTTATTAGGATGTGATCATAGTGAACATCACTTATGATATAATGAATTTAGTGTTAATAAATTTCTAATAGAATCTCCATTCCACCACATCCTAAAAATTTCATCAACAACATAATTACTAAAATCATACATGTATTGTAACTCAAAATCATTGCATAAAACTATCACCTTCTTGAATTATTTTATAATTGACATTATTTACTAACATAACAAACGATTAATCATCTTATGAACTTTATGAAAAATAAAATGTTTCCCCAAAATAATATTCTCAATCGGTGAATGGAAAGAACCAAATCCAGTAGTTCATTTTCTTATATGGATATAGATAGACTCAAATCAGAATATGATTTGTAGAAGTAGTATATAAAATGACTTCCTTGTATGAGAACTACCCATATTCAACCACTTGAGGCATCTCATTCCACAATATAGGTTATAGAAAATTAAAAACAACATGACTGGAAGATAATATCACTAATTATTTTGAAAATTAAATAACTTATTGAACAATAGGATCCAACAGAATTTTATCAATTTTTTTCAAACAAGTAAATGGTTGATATAACTAACCATATTTCCTTATAAATATGTGATAATATCTAGTAAGGTCTCAAAATAAATTGGAATATTTAATTTTCATTGAAATAGATCACCCATGGGAATTTGAAAAAATTCTTGGATCCATCAGGACTCTATCAAACTAAATCTAACGGGCGAAATATTCTAGTAATTTGTGGCCATATATGTTTATTTTCATGTTAATATGAAAACTATTGGATTGAAAAATAATCTAAAATATTGTAAATGTTAAAAATTTACATTCTAATTCCAACTACATTACAATATTTCATCCATGGAGACCAAAGCCATTGTTCTAAATAAAGATTTATATAATGACTTTATTCTAGATTGAAATGGAACCATATATTTCATAATTTTAAATGAAACAACAATGTATTAATAATGACCTTAATGAGTAAGAAATTCTATTTTCCTATATCATTCACTATTACCAGATCGTATTTGAAGACCAATTTTTTATCCAATTTGTTTATACCTATATAATGAAGAAATGATTTAGATAAAAATGGTTATGTATTACTCTTTTCGAAAATTATATTGTTTTAATGTGTGTATAGTTCTAATTATTCTTACACTTCTTCTAATATCTCATGTCCTCAACTAAAATTTAACATGAAATTAAATGAAATAAAAAACATGAAACCATTATTTTCAACATCATTATACATATAATTTTTTCACATATTATATAAATAATAATTTAATTTATCTCTCCCTATTGAGAACGAAACAACTATATCCCCTAATATATATTTACCATGTTCAAATAAGAAACAAAATGCATTTTCTACCAGGATTAAAAATATATACATAAAAATAGTTTATAAATATTAAAAATTTATTTTCGTAATATTTATCATAATGTAGATATAATATTAAATTTATACTATTTGAATATTAATTCTCTAGAAAATAATGGCCCATATTAAATTCTTATTCAAATATTTTTTTAATAACAAGATATAATTACTTCTCATCAGAAAATATTATAGTAGTCTAAATAAATATTAAAAAATTTTATTATTCTTCCACTTTTATCTGTGATATTTGATTGAATTAATTCTCCCAGTATCATTATTCAATCATCAACAAGTGAGATTTTATCATTAACCTCAATTAACTAATGATTAATATTTATATTCATCTTTTACAATTTCTAGAATCACAATAGAAATGATCATAAAAATATTTTCATTAATGTTATGTATTTTTGAAAATGACTATTTTAATATTTCATCATTAATTAATCATTAAATAACATGCAATCTATCTCGTAGAACATTAAAACATTATTCTATGATAAAATAATACCATGAGGACATCTAATGTTCAATGATGCAAAAAGATTATATGAAACATTATTTAACTATGATTATACAAAAAACCCAATTAATGAAAATGAAATACGGTTTGAATTATTTTCTAAACATTTAAATTATTTATAATTAAACAAAAAATACAATGTTAAAATTCTTATAATGGGGATCAATGAATTATACTCAATTGAAAGACATTCATTTTTTATTCTATGAAATATGCACGTCTTAATGTCAAACTGTCACTATTAAAGGATTACCGTTGTTTACAAATGTTTATGATTATATTATTATCTTAATAAAATTGATATTATAACTATAATAACACATTAATCTAAATTAATATATAGTAAATTTTATTTTAAGAATCAATTTGTTGATGAAATGAATTTAAATGCCTAATCTATCATTTGAGTGACATTATTTTTGAGTGAGTAAGAGTATAATACTAGGATTGATCAATTGATTTTCATTAAATAAATTCAAAAAAGGTTTTAGAAAAAACAATAAACCTCCTTAAATTATTTCCCTAAATATTTACCCTACAATAAAACAAAACATACTTGATGTATGTAGCTCCTTTACATTAAACAACATATGTCCTTGACATCCCATGTCAATAAATCGACAGAAATAATAAATATAATTGTTTGAATATTTATATTATATTATTTTAAAAAGAAAAAACACCATGAATACCCTCAAATTATTGACCTCCATTATTCATGAGAGAGATCAACACCCCCTCCCCATTCATATTTTTTTTGAAACCAAAAAACATGTATATATTTATTACTATATGTTCTTAAAATGGATCACCATTCAATATATTATTGCCTTTGTGAAAGTAAAGAAGAAAAAACATGAATTATAAATAACCATACCTTATTTTACATAAAATAATAGTAATATATATATTTAACTTCTTCAAACAGACACTAACATTCCTTACTAAATACATAAATATCACATCATTATAACAACAAATTTCGATAAAATTGCTCAATAGAAAATTTCACTAGTAAAATAATTTTAAAATAAAAGATTACCCATTTTATGAACTCTATAAAAATATATTATCACTCACATAAATTAACTCACCATAAATCTAAAACCTCCTTTAGTAGAGACACATATAATTTTATACTCAACATAAAATGATTTCGCTATTTCAGGCATGAAAAAATGACGAATATATATCAAAAAATATTGTTTCATTTTATTATTTATACTTGTAACTAAAATATATAATGTAAATATGAGGTAAAAAAATAATTTTATCATATACTTGGGATGGGTGTGGTATAACACCAAATTATTCTTTTATATTATAAAATACAAGATTTTAGAAATGGTTTAGTGAAGAATATATATATATACTCTTGTATGGAAACCTAATCCAACATTAATTAATTTCTACCTTTATGATTCTTGATAAGAAGATATTAAAGACCAATTTTCATCCCTCTTAATATATAAATTATATTATCAAAAAAATGATAAATCGTTAAGTTTAATATCCATTATGTTATGACACCATACACTACATGTGATTTGAACCCAATTTGTATCCACATATTATTTGTAAATAGTTTTCAATTAGACATAATGTATCCTCTTGGTGATGAAAAAACAAAACCGATTTTATTGATAAAATATAATTCGATGACAATCATCATCCATTAATACAACAATACTAATTTGACTCTAAATAACCAATTAGATCTAACCACCCCTTTTTATAATATTTCAATCCATATACATTGTTTCCATTATTTTATTATAATATATATTTTCTAGGATTTATGTTGGTATATTATAATGAAATATATACAATGAATAAATTATCAGAAAATATACTAAATGTAATATGAAATCTATGAAATATAATAGACTTATAATCAACTATTGGAAGTCCATTCATTCATCTTCCCATCCGTATTGATCATTGTAGTAAATTATTCTGACTAAAACTAGTGTGGTAATATTATTTTTATTTTTTATTCCAATAATTTAAAAATTTATTTTTGCATAAATATCGTGATAATGATAAATATTAAATTCAATTTATATCATTAAAATCTTTTAAAATTACTATTTTACTTAGACATAGTAATTTTAAAGGGAATCATAAAATTATAAGAAATGTTCTAAAAAAAATAACCATTATTAAAAGAATATATAACACTATATATATTGAAAATAAAAATAATAGATGAAACATTATCCTTATTTAATGGTAGTTTGTTAGCTATAATTCCCTTTTGGAACAATACTTCACCAAGAAGGATTCGAGTTTATATTGCCTTGCTCTTTGTTGATTCTTTGACAAATAAATATCCTTATTTAACTACAATGAAAAATTATCATATTTTCCTCAAAGTAATACCAATAATCTCCAAATATATACATCATATTATAACTCATCATTTGTGAATGACGACATGATATCCAATTGACATATACAATGTTGATTTTTTTTGGTAAAATTAATGAATCTTTTGGTTTTATGCATTGACACCACTTAAATTGTGTCATAAATGTCCATTTCATCATAAATGGAATAATTTTAACAAGGATATCCTTATTTATTTCTCACCACATGACCATTTAAACAAAATATATTTTTGAATGCCCACTTTTATCAAATAGAATTATTCTCTTCAGTAATGTCTTTGATATATTGATTCTAATTCATCTAAATTTTATTCAATTTTCATTTCATAGGTACAAAATAAAATATATTTTTCATATTTTATTCAACTACTATATGTTCATCCTGGGATCACATTAAATTTGGAGTTACCATCCCTCAATGATTTTTTTTTAAATTTTACATTTTTTCCATCATATGAAAAAAAAATTAAAAAAAACCTCCCATCCATGACTAATATATGATTAATAAAATTTTTTACATATAACATGAATTTTTGGAATCTTATTAATTGAATTTATCATTTAAAATAGTCATATATACGTTAATATTTTCCTTAGTTTGATACATTGAAACATCATAATATTTACATCTATAAAATTATTTATCAAGACTAATAACCTATTTTTTACTATTTATTCACCATTTTAAAAAGTGTATCACTAATTATTCCACATTTCCTATTGTGTCCTTGTTATCCTCTTTCATTTATATGGTATTATATAAGGATCCCATCATGTCCTTAATTTTTGAACATTCCATAATTCCCATCATTGACCAAGATAATGGAAGGACTTCCAAAAGAATAATAAAAAATTAAACTACAATTAATTTTTTACCAATTATAAGGGGAAATATTTGAATTTTTTTTCCATAAAAAATTTTCTTGAATATTATTTTTTTGAAAAATATCACAACACTATAAATATTGAAATTATTTATACCCAATGAACATTATTGACCCATCGTCACTATTAACATATTCTTTCATTAAGACGTGACATTTTTTTACAGTTTATATGGTGCAGTATTTATGTGAATGATACATCCATATTCTAGATTATCAATAAAGATCCTAATATTAAACTCATTTGCATATTATATATGTAATTTAGAGAAAAAAGACACTATTTCCTATAACGCTTCAAGTGATATTCAACTTATTAATGGGATCATGCTTATATTTACTAAAAATAACACAGGTAATTTGATTTTCATTCCGCATTTAATGTTATAAAATTCATCTCCATTGGTTAATTTCATCATCATGGATCAAAAGATAAGAAAATAAATGAATACTGATTCTTTATTAAATTTAATCACAACATTATTATATAATGAAATAACAATTTAAAGTTTTTTTATGTGGATAAGGTCGAATAACATCCTCCATATAATAATGGGAAATAATAAATAGTTATTTCATTGTGTTATAATATTAATTCTTTTTTTCATTGACATACATTTCTTCAATTACACAATTTACTTTAATATTTTAATCTATCATAATAGTAGTTCCATAATCTCCCACATGAAATATTTTTCCTTTAGTCCAATATCTAGTTGATATAATAATAAATAATCACAATTTAAATTATAGGACCCATCCATCAAATGTCAAATTCCATATCCTCCAAAGAAATAAATTAGATGTTGATAAATATGTCAATCAACCAAAAAACCAGTATAGTATAATAGAATTTTTTACATTCATATTTATGATACTCTAACACCCATTATATTGTGATAACTACCATTACCAAAATTTAATGATCCACAATACCTCCTTTATTAATTATTTAAGGGTTTTAAATTTTTATTCATATGAGATGTCCATCAACTATCCAACATCCATGTACATTGAAATTTGGATTCCACATATATAACCATAATAGAAAATTATCTAGATTTTATATAACAATTTTTATTATAGGATTAATAGTATTATAAATAATATTTTTTACCCATTATTTGTTAAGATATTTATTCACAATTTTTTCTTCTTAATATCATCTATCAAAAACATATTTAATAGGTTGAACACAACTATGATTGAGCTTTTGAGATTTTACAATATATATATATATATATACTATTTCATTATTTTAAAATGTTGAATCTTCCACAATATATTTCATTCATACACATTGAAATTTTATAATGTTAATTATTATACTAACACCACATATACAAATTAAGAAATCCTATATATAACCCATAAAATCTATAGTATGTATATTTACCTTCTATATGGAAGGATGTCCATAAAATCATTACTTTAATCCATACATGATTGAAACACACATATCATATATAATTGAATCCATAATTATTTTAATAACCTAACATAATTTACTTCATATTATGATTTTTATCAATCATTCTAGGGTCACTGCCAACGAGCACGTACCCTAGTGTTACAGGCTCCTACATGGCATCCAAATGACCCAGAATCAAATCTAGGGAGGGGATAATTTCTTGGGTACTATAGCAGTATTATAGCAATGGCGGAACTGTACCGGCAGTGGCAGTGAAGCTGCAGAGGGACTATAGCAGGTAGTGTTGTGGCAGTTGTACTGTAGGTGGCACTGTTGCGGCCTTTTTTGTTGTAGCAGTACTGTTCACTATAGGTTCTTTGGGCCCTAAATTGGGCTTTCATTCCTTGTATTCTGGCCACTTGTCCTTGGGCCATTGGGCTATGTAATGGGTCTCCCTCTACCCAATCTAAATAGGTATTTTCTTTAAATAATAAATTGAGGCTTCGGCCCCATTCTTTAAAAAAACCATTCTAGGGTCACTCGTTGTGTCGTCTTTTTTAAGCTATGTTTTTTTTGGAATTTTCATACGTCTTTGTGTCACTGAATTTGAAAAAAATCATATTATTATGGAAATTATAAATTCCATTTTTCCAAAAAAAGTATTTTAATCCTTTCTTTTATTATAAGATGAATATATTTAATATTCTTGATCCATATTACATTTTCCACAATATAATTTTTTATTATGCACCACTTATTTAGTTATCCTTAAATCATCAAACATTAATCATTTTTTATGATTTTATTTTTAAATGATAAATAATATTTTCATTCTTAATTAACTATTATTCAATCATGATAATAAGGTTAATCATATAATTAATATACATTATGAATTTTATAATATCTTATGTAATAATATATATATAATTAGATTACTAATTTATATTTTAGTATTGGTATTTATTTTTCAAATTTAACGATATTTTAGAGATAATAAAAATTTAATTTAATTATAAAAAAATTAAATACATGTATTAATATTATCATTAATAACTGAAATATTTATATGTTATCTTTTCGTTATTTATTTATGTGAGGAAATATTTTCGATATCTTGATTAATATATGGTTTAATATAATTTTCATATTCATTTCCATCATAGACATTTGATATTTAAATTATACTATTACATTTATTTTAGATCACTCCATTCAAATTTAAATTAGAATTTGAATTATAAGATTTCATCTATTACAAACATTTTATTTGTAACTTAATTTTTTTTTTGTTATATTCATTAGGATTGGATTTAGTGAAATTTATATGAAAATTCCTATCATCCCCACACTTGAATAAGATCATTAGAATGAATTCATTTATTTTTCACAGTGAATATATAATATTTATTCACATAAAGGTAATTTATTTTTAAATTTTTTTCCGAAATTATTCTCAAAAAAGAAAACAATATTCTCCATCATTGAAATCTTTCAAATTAAACATGACCTTTTTTTAAGAATATATTTTGTTATCATATTTCACATTCCATATAAAATCATTTTATTATATAATTTTGTATATACTTTTTATTCTATACTTGTATACATGAATAATATCTACAATTTCCATTTCATGAAAATTTCATTATTGGCCATCAATCATGTTTGGGGTGATATTTGATATCATTTAAAATATATTATAAACATTTTTCATCTCACCATTAACAATTATTGAACTCAAAACTTCCTTTTATACTATGAATACCTAATCATAAAAAATCATTATCATCCATGTAGGGATCTTTAGTCATATGCCCCAAAAATAGAAAATTCTCTCACATAAAATTTTTCTTTCCATTATATATATGTTAATTTTTATCTTATAAATCATTTCCTATTTTGAGACCTTCATAATTAAAAAATTTCCTCATAGAATTGTAAGTAGATATAACCTTTTTATCATGACCATAAATTTCAATCATCAAATTCCATTACATTGTACTTTTTTTACATCAAATAACATTTAACAAACTCATTAGTTATATATTCAAGATCTGAATAACTGATGAACAAGATATTTTTTTTATATGTTTAAAAAATCCTTATCAAATAGAAAAATTAATTTTTTTATCAAAAAAAGTATCCATTCTATATAAAGGTAATATTATGTGAAATAGTTTTTATTTATTATAGACATAAAAATGTTATGATCAAACAACTACTGATGAATTAATATAAATAGTTATTCTATAAATCCCATATAAATTAAAGGATAATTGAAATAACCTTGAGGGAGGTGGGGTATAAGTTCCTGATAAAAATTAGTTTTCAATTTATTTTTATTCAATCCAAATCCCTTTCTATAGTATGAAATTTATTTCTATTTTTCCATCCTATACAGTTATAATGTTTGGGAAAAATTAAAAAATGACTAGTTTTGTATGTCATTATTATAAATAAAATTAGTCCTGTAATCATGATATCTAAAGGAAAATAATGAAACCTATATTATTAACATGTGTAAAATTAGTAGTGTATAATCATTGAACTCATTTTTGAATTTATTGAAACTGTGTATCAAAGCATCCGACACACAATTTCATCTTACACAATTATAATGGATGTTTTTAAATAAAAAAAAATTATTTCTCATTTGAATTGTTTTTTACTTTTTAATATTATGGGTACATATTATAAGAATGAAATATTTTGATGATGATTTTGAAGAAAAATTGTTCTGATAATTTTTATGCTTTAATTTGAAATGGAGACGGCAACTGATTCTGAGGCCCAATGTTCCCAGAATCAATTTCTAAAGTTTATCTCGGGTGCGTTCAGTGAACGAACGAGCGAGGTTTTCTATCTTTTGAACCAGTACTCGTAATTGAAATCTGGGGGAATTGATGAAACCGCAGCTCTAGTAATTTATTAGGAGAACCTTTACCGAAGATGCGTTTTCTTGGGAGGAGTTGTTAAAAAAAGTTGATTAAATAAAAATTAAATAAAACTGTGGTATAGTTTTATTTCTAACTAAGGTGGTTTTATCCTACATGGGGGAGTTAGGGTGGGACCCTCATTCATCCTAACTACCCATGTGAGAATATATGTGAGGTGGTGCTCACAAGAGCCCCAACTCTTCACATTCCCTAAAACCACTAAAAAACCTCTATTAAACACATTGTGTTTAATGATGGAAAACCCCTTCAACTTAATTAAGTAACTCCCCCTCTCCCACATTAATTCATGCCAACACACACTAAATTAATTGATTAAATCTCTCCAATTAATTTAATAAGGTGTTTGAATTTTATGTTTTCGAAATTCATGGAATAGTAAAATAAGATAAGGATAAGATTATTTTATTTTTTATTAGAATTGTATTGTGAGGAGGATTTTGAAGGAGAGATCTAAAGAATTGAAGCACATTTTCCTCCGATGAAGAACGACCATCCTTCTCAATGAAGAATGATTCCCATTTCTCCATCAAGGGAGGAGACACCACCGTGGGGAATTCACAAACGAACGATGCCACCTCTCCGTGTATCACATCACGAGGTAGAGGTCAATTATTTTGTTCAAGTTTTATCATCGACCTTCATTGTTAAAATTTTTGGCCAGATGTTATCATCGTAAAGGGTGGAGATTGGACAGAACAAACACCGCCGATTCGCAACCCCTTTTTCTTCTTGATCTTCATTGTTTATTAAGGCGAAGGCGGCGCGGTTCCCTTGAACTACGCGGGATCGAAGAGGACCGTGACCGGAGTAGGCCGCGACGGTGGTACGCGGCGCGGTCACGCTGTGCCAGGGAGGCGTGCCGCGAACTAAGGCCGCGACAGACAAGCAGGAGCGGCCGCCCGTGCCGGTCGCCAGCGAGTTCAGGCGGCGGGGCCTAGGGCCGTCACACCGCCTTGGTGGCAGTAAGCTGCGGCCTAAGGCCGCGACAAATTTCAAGGGGCGGCCGACAGAGCCATCGGCCATTGCTACCATGCGGTGGGACCCGAAAGGGTCCTGCGGTTGTCCATGGGCCAGCCGCTATGGCTGCCCATTTTTGAAGAAATCGGGGGGCATAACCCCACCAGACCTGCAGCTTGGGAGGGCCCCACTGGGCGCCACCACCCTGCCAGTTCTTCCACCCATGCGGCCAACTGCGTGGGTCAAGTGGACTGGACCACGTCGGCTGGGCTGGGCCTACAACACCTAGACGGGCTGCATGATCTGGGTCGGGCCACACCTTATCATTCCAGAACTGGACTCGGTTTGGGTCGACCCGGTTCGGGACGACCCAGTGTGTAATTGGCCGCGTCGAACCGGGCCTGAACCCCCTATTTTTGAACTAGGTTTGTTCAAACTCCCATATCATGGGCTTTGGACATCTGATTGATGCACCATCAGTTTCATAGAAATCCTTTGATCGAGGCGGTCGTTTTGGAATATTAGACTCAAAGTTTTGGCTAATATTGTATATGGTCGGGTTGGTTCGAATCCGAAACCAACCGGGTCCTCTGAACGGAAACAATTATAACTTGAGCTCTGGACGTCCGATTGACATGCCATCAACTTTTTTGGATTCCATTTATTGAGACAGATTTATTGGTATACTTCACCTAAGGTTTGGATGCAGATGGAGTATGGCCGGGTTGGATTGTACCCGAAATCGAACCGGACCTCTAGAACGGAAAAGCCAATAACTTTTAGACCAGCCGTCCTTTTGACAAACCGTCAATGGAATTGGTAATCTCGTTGAGAAACAGTCCCTTTGGGTATACCCTGTGAGATTTCTGGGTACAGTTGAGATATTGTCGGGTTGGTTCATACACCAAACAAACTGGGCCCCTGGGACAAAAACGCTAATAACTCACAGATCGGGCGTCCAATTGACGTGCCGTCTATTGCATTGAGACCCTTGTGACGAGGCAATACCTTGTGATAATTCTTTGGGGGATATGTGATACATGGAGTATCGACCAGTAGCTCATGGAGAAAATCCTTTTGGAGATGTGTGTGCGGAGTGAGGAGACCTAGTAGCTGTGGACTTGACGAATGATTAACCGATTCGACTTGGAGTGACTTGACTAGCCCAGTGGGGTGCACTACTGTATTTGGGTGGAAGACCCATGGTGGGGAGAAATAATATGTTTGGGTGGTAGACCTGCAGTACTCGACAGAAGGAGTACCTCTATAGGCTATGAGTGGGAGCACTACACTATGAGGTGGCATACCCATGACAGACAGCACTAATGTGTTTGGGTGGTAGACCTGTGGTGCTCGATAGGAGGAGTACCTCAGCATTATAAGGTTACTGAGTAGTGCCTTAGAGTCGTGACAGGGCTACTTTACTCTAAAGAGGAGCAGTTCTATAGCAGTTTTTGTTTTGAAATTATTAATAAAATCATGGTTTGAGCTGAGACCATGAACTTTGTGTTTTCCTCATCATTGAGATGGGCTACTTGATAAGATGGGTATATATATAGGCATATTCCTAAGTAGTGTTTATCTGTTGATTTCATATATGTGTGATGCCTCATGATTGAGATGGCCAAGTAGATTACTTAGGTATAAGTATGGGCTTATACCTAAGTAAGGGTTATCATTTTAGATTCTTCTTAGTGGTTATCCTAGTTGGATTTAGTGATACATTGAGGGTCTTGGGGTCCATACTGTGTATAGTTATACTCACCCCTACAAGGGCTATGCCCGCACCACATTGTGTTGGATTCAGATGATGGATAGCACTGATGGAGACTGAGTGTTTGGGAAATGGACGGTACCTGGAGGTGGACCTCACGACGAGTCAATATCCCGAGGTGGACATCACGACAAGACGAAACTCAGAGGAGGATGACAGGTGAGAGCGTTTAGGAGGCTATTTGTACCTACTGTTCAGGTAGGATCCGTGTTGGATGATCCAGGAGATGTGCTATCTGTTCCTACCCTTAAGGTAGAATCTGAGGTGGACGAATCAGGAGCTGCTTCTATTTTTCCAGCAGATTGTCTTTTCTGTTGTACTTTTGTTTAGTTGTAGTTGTACTTTTCAGTTGGGTTTGTATTCTGTCCCATTTCATTTTCAGCACTTTCTTTTGTACTTAGTGTATTTATTCCTCCGGTACTCTGTGGTTTTTTTTACTTTTATAAAGGAAATGTCTTCCCAGTTATCGGTAGTTATGCCTTTGGTGCTAGTCGCCAGCCCCTGGCCTATGGAAGGCGGGTTTGGGGTAGTCACGGCACGGGCCCCAAAGACTGGTCACAACACATCAATCATCATGTAATTTTTCATCTTATTTTGATGTTATGATATTATATTAATGATATAAATAATTATATTAATCTAATAAATAACGATAAAAATTATTAATCTTCAATGAATAATATCACATGATTCTTCATCATTCAACTAAATTGTAGGAGTTAAAAGATAACTCATATTGAATATTATTTTCTTAATAATATGTATACAAGTAATCAACCAATTTAATATTTCATCATTAAGGATAGATGAAATATCATGTTTCATATAAAATATAATATCAAAATTATGTGTTGTTTCTAAAGATTATGTTGGTGTGAAGAAAATTTATATGATCACATTGCTTTATAATGAACCATTAAAATATAAATAATTCTTCCTGGAATCCTTATGTCTAAAAATACATGTGGATTACCTAATGACATATTATAGTTTGATTGTGTTTTATATGATTGAGACATATAATGTCAAAATAAGTACACTAGAGATAAACTGATGAAATTTGAGATGAAGATTTATGTTTGTATTTGTATGTATTATGCTATGTGTTATGTATTATGATAAGTATCAAATTCATAAAATTATACACTATGGTTTATTATTATATTCGTACTTAATGAAAACTACAATCCTTTCATGAATAATTGAAAATCTATATGAATTGTTTAGATCATCCATTTGAGTTCATGATTATTTCATAAAATACGTGTAAAATCTGAATGTACAATTAAATAGAACATTTAGTTGAGGAAACATAGGAAATGTCATCAGATAAAATTCATTTGATTCAATTCATAAATTAATAACATGATTCATATTATTCAATAACCTCATCAAAACCTATACACAATTCTTCAACCAATACAGAAATCCTTTTAATTTTTTAAATAACCTATCATAATCCACCATCTTCTGTCCTCATAATCCATTAACAGAATATCCATAATCCTAATAATATTAGAATTTGAATATGATTTCAATGTTTTCAACAAAAGGCAAGGCAAATAGAGTTCAATATTAATATATTCCATAATTCTCTATAATTATGATCAATATTTTTTATTACCTCATACTTATAGAAAACATGATTTTTAAATTAAATTGAAGGATCCTATAATAATATATTTTTTAAAAAGTGGTTTTGATAGTTTAATAATAATCATTAAAATAAAAAGTGAGTTTGTATAAATTTTTAAACATGTAGTGTATTTATTTACTAAAATATCTCAAGAGGTAATTAGGAACATGAATAATGG
This sequence comes from Viscum album, assembly GCA_963277665.1. Lineage (NCBI taxonomy): Eukaryota > Viridiplantae > Streptophyta > Magnoliopsida > Santalales > Viscaceae > Viscum > Viscum album. The sequence goes on along the minus strand of OY728156.1, from coordinate 1,702,180,793 downwards.
TGAACCTGAAACTATTAAGTGGATATAAAAAATCTCCATTGATTCCATCACATTGTCACATCGACCTTCAAATATTGTGATTTTTAATCCACTAATAGTTTACAATATTATTAAAATAGTTGAAAATGATATTTTCATATTCATAGTTCATAAATAATTTAATGTTTGTTTATGTTATTTATTATTGTTAATGTTTAGATCCATAATGGAGGATTCTTATTAGGAGTTTGGGTAATGATAAATAAATGGACTCAATGGAATGATACATATTTAATTATACATATTTTAATAATTACGTTTTTTGAAGTATTTTCACCACAAGAGGATACATTTTCATGATATAATGAAATTATATAAGGAATATATTGAAATATGGGTGTAAAACATCACAATATTGGAAATGTATGCATGTAGTTATTTTATTTACCCAAAATAAAATTTTGAGGATTTTTTTTGGAAATAAATTATGTCAATGAAAGGCACTACCTTTGTAATAACCATGTTAATTTGAAAAAAAGGTTTGATGTGTTCTCATAGTGGAAATAACTATTAAAATTTACAATTAATCTCAAATCATCTATTAAACGGAAAAAAATGTGTTTTGAGGTAACTAAATGAAATCACCCTTGGTGTAATGATAACTAATCATCTTATATGTTCAACATATTTGAGGATATATGGAGGAATTTTCAGCAACGTAAAATATATGTTCTCTATGTGTTGGGGATAAATACCTAAAAAATGATGAAATGACATGATGAATAAAAAAACATAATTCCCCAGAAATACATTATTTAGAAAATATTAACGTGTGTGGAAATTTTTCAATTGAGTTCCCCAATTCAATGAATAATGATCCAAATTAATTTTATGAATGTCCAATATAATAACCGCATAATTTAGTATTTATTTCCATTTATAAATAAATTTGGACTCTATAGATTTTTACAATAATATGAAATAATAAAACAAATAATTTTTTCGGATAGAATTAGAAAACTAATGTAAAAAATAAATAGATGATTGAAATTCAGTATAAAAAATCATTAAAAAACATATAAGAGGATTTAAAACTCAAGAAATATTAAATAATATAGAAAATAATTCTATAGACTCCTCGATCTCATTGATGATCATAAATTTTATGTTATCTGTGGAAGTTATGGAAAATATTATAAACATTATATAATTTCATAGAATGTTTTAAATTTATACGACCATTGAATTTTTTAGAAGAACATACATATATTTATAGTAATGTAAATGTATTAATATATATATATATATTTTTGTTCTACAAATTGTTGTCAGATATGATTTATTTTGATACAAGACTACAAGATATATATAGTTTCTATATATCTGGTTATTAGATACTCTTGTATCCAGTAGGTACATTGATGTTGTGTATGTCATGGTATCAAATTATATTTATTTAAAATTATATTTTATATATTTTTTTAAGGTAATTAAAATATGAGAATATTTTATTTCAAAATAAGTTTTTTTTGTTTATATATATTTATATAGGAATTATTTGATTTTAAAATAATGTTTTTAGTAATAATAGGTTTATAATAGCTAATGTATGTATTACATACAATAGGATTTTAATAAATTAAAATAGGATAATATCTCATGAAATATTTTTTATTATTTTGGTTTTTCATATATGGAATATATTTGACAACTATATAAATTTTTTCTAACTATTTTTATATTTAATATATATATGTTAACGTAAATTAACAATTAGATATTGATTATTAATTAGTTACAAATATTAATTTTTATCTTTTTAGGATTAAGAAAATCCTATTCTAATAACATATTTTATGTGTAATAAATATATTAATAAAAAATTAAATTTTATCAAATTTATAATTTTTATAAAATAAAAATGATTTAATATTATAAATTATTTTGTTAATTATTTTGGATTAAGACCAATTATATTTTGTAGAGATAAATATATGTTTCAATAGAAAATATTACGGGAATTATTGAAATTATTGTAATGTAAAAATGTTTAAATAATAGTTAATAACCTATAACTAGTCAAAATCATATCGATAAATATATTTATTACATATTTATTGAAACACATACATACCATATCAATTATTACATAACATACCACAACATTTAATTTTGTAGAGTAGTCATTATATATAAATAAATGGAACAATTCCAAAATGAATCATATGCTCACCTACAAATTCATCACATTACTACCCTCGTCAACGCCCAACAATGACTCTATTTTTACTTATATCAGTAAATATATTATAGACCTGACAAACATTTCCTATGTCTGGGAAGCTCTATATAGATGAATATGTCTCAAAAGAATCATTTACAAGAATCTCTCTATGAATATTTTCTTGTCTCCAATAGAAGTGAAATATTCCCCATAGAAATTTATCAATATAATTTATGTGAACTATTCATTAGTTGGATTTATCAAATTGTTAACAAAAATAAAATCAATAATCATTTGTAAGATTTATACTATCATTGGGCAATGAATATCTTCTACTGATATTATTGTTGTATTTTTTTTTGTTTTAGAACGTTTCTCAACATTCATGAATAAAGTTATTACTTTTAAAGAATTAATGATTAATAAAGTCAAATATTTTAATATTTTATAAAATAGAATAATTTAATATTTTTTTAATATATTGAACAGTTGTAAATATTTTTAATTTCATTAAAAATATGAGTTATTATTATTAAATAACAATAATTAAATAGACGTCATGAATTCTATATGGACCATTGACATACATTCTATGAACAAACCAATGAACATAAAAAAATGACAAAAAAATTTTACACCCAAATAAACATGAAATATATAATTAACTATTTTTTTTGAAATTAATGGATAAGATAAATTTTAACATTAATGGAAAATTTGATCAATTAACACCTGAAAAATAATTATAACTATAAATAGTTAATATATTGTTAATAATTATTTATAAATGAAGTGAATTTAGAAAAATTACTACATATAGGTTTCATATCAATATGAATAACAAACCTACATTTAATACACCCACAAATAAAATTCCCCTTCAAATATGATTTTTAGTGTATGTTTGTATTTTCAAAACATAGTTTGGAATAAAAAATTCTTATTTAAAATAACAATTTTTAGAAATAATTTTTTATTTCATTATTAACTGACAACTAATTTCACCATTGTTGTTATAACATAGGTATTTGAGGTTTCCCTAGTCTTTTATTTACTTTTGGTTCAAAAATTAATTGAATGTATGCATTTATGTGGAACCATTTTTAAAAAAAATATTTATCTCTTATTTCAATAGAAATAATTTTTTATTACCATTTTATAATTTTTAAATTGTTTCCAAGGGTAATTTTATATGTTAATTTAAATTTTCTAATTTTGTTGTAGAAAAAAACATTTCATGTTTCCCATATGTGAAATTTTTAATTGATATTGAATTCCTTTAATATTGTGAGAAATTAAATAGCCCATTTAACAGGATCTATATAAAATCACTTTCATGTCAAATTCAATATATTTCTATAACAACACATAATCATGTGGTTTCATTTTTATTTCAAAATTAATTAGAATTCCTATTTTTTTGAAAAAATCTTTTCTTTTAAAATACATTATATCAAAAGTAATGTGTATTTATTCTTATTTTTTAATTTATATTTATAAGTATATTATAATAAATTTTTATTTTGTTAATGATATCATAATAATTTTTATGATTCATTGTGGATTTAATATAAGGAAACCATCAACTATTTTACTATGTATGGGTAATTATCACCATTTATTAACTTTTTTAGGTATCACATTTCATTCCCTTTTAGGTAACACATTTCATTATCCTTGGATGTCAATTCAATGATAAGAATATGAATGTTTTTATATTCTTGTTGGAAACATATGCATGTATTACATTACGTGATGGGTGGTAATAATTTTATATATCACATTATCCTATTTAGAAATTATTAATAACATAAGAGATTATATGTAATTAACTATAAGGTGAACCCAATCATGTATTTCACATTTTAGTTTTATTATTTAAATTTGGAGTGAATCCAAAACAATATGGATATATTAAAACAATATGAAAATATAAAATGATGTGAGAATGTCTATATGAACATATTTTTTATTCATATATATATGAATAATTTTTATGATGGTTTTATGTATATAAATATCTTGAGTATTATGTATTGACTCCACAATCCATATATTAATGTATGTTTTTAGGAAAAAAACCTTACACCATAAGTCATGTATAACTACGTATGTTCATTTGTAATTAATTTAGTATGATATTACTATATAACTATTATATGTTTTCAAACCCATATTATCATCTTATAATCTCTTATGAAATATTATTATTGTTTCTAATGTATACCCTTGTAGAGAAACTCATGATTGTGGATCTCATGTCATAATTATTAGGTTTGTGAATATTTTCATTATTAATGGAATTAATAAAAATTTGTCACATGGGACAAATATTTATTGAAAATTTTTAATTATACGTTACAAATATGTTTTTATATTCGTTGAATAATAAGAAAATATATATAATATTCATGGTATGAGGTTATGGTTGATATAATGGATGAACATTAATAGAGATGTAGCGTGGATATATATTTTGGTTGGGTATTTTAATTTGGTTTCATATTCAGTTACACATTTTCAGGTATTTTATTTTTGAGAGTAATTTTTAGGAACATAAAAGAACTAATATACAACTAAATTCTATGAAATATTATCCTAATTTAAAATAGGTTGAACTAATGGTTATATATTTTAGGATATTGATGAATTGATATTACATTTAATTTGGTTTCATATTCATATTTTTTCATGATACATTTACTAACCATTATTTTTTATTCAATATATATATTTAGTATTAAATAATTTGAGAAATATTTTTATAGGTATTTTAATAATAATCATAATGACAAAAAAATGGAATATTATTCTGAATGAATATTATATTCGATTCTCTCCTTAAAAACTATCATAAAATTAAAAATAACCAGAATCATGTTGAACCTGAAAAATCTAAATGGAAGTAATTACTCTTCAATTTGACATTTAAATGAAAATACCCCAACATTAGGACATCCGATTCACTAATGTTTGGAAAAAATGATTAAAAAAATATTATATATATATATTATGTTCTCCACTAATAAAAATATGAAAAAATTATTTTCTCCTTATAATATGGGTGGAGATATAGGTTAATGATGAACTCTCATTGAGAACCCGTAGAACAATAATGTGACATAATACATTCAATGGAATGAGATTAAGAAGATAAATGTGAATAAATTATCTTTAATAAAACATAATAACAAAATGAAGATAGAATTCATGAAAATTGAAACATAGCTGATGAATAGTTTTATACATATAAATAAATGATTAAATGATATGATTTGTTTTCTAATTTTAACTATGAAACTGGGAAAAATATTTATATAATTTTTAATAGTTGATTGAAACCGGGTCCCAGAATGCAATTGACTATAATGGAATTCAGTAGTTATGAATAAATCCAATATTATCATCGTAGGGTATAATTGAAATTGTATACATCAATTGATATATTTGTAAAGATAGAAACAATAGAAAAATTTTAATTCAGGGAAATATATTGATAAAACCCATTTATTTATGAAAACCTATAATCTTACATACTGATAATTTTTGAAGAGTCATGAATGAAATCAAAATAAACGGTCCATAAATTTTTTCATTTGTAAAATAAAAATACATTATATAAATTAATAATGACTATGAAAAAAACCAATGGGATTAATTAAAAGAATATCCAAGTTAATTCACTGACCACATATCAATGATTTAATTTGATGAAGAGAGAAAATTATATGAAACATTACACCATCCCTAGAGATACAAATGTAAATTTATGGGAGAAACCTACTAATAAAGGGGATAATTGAGTCCCTATGTAATTATTACCTGTGCTGGGTTAAAAAATTTAGTGGTAAAGTATGAACTCATCGTCCAATTCGAAATGGATAACAATTATTTTAATCTTGTTATAGACATAGCCACATATCTATAATGTTTTTTGAAACATAATGTTACTACACAAACACCTATATATTGAATTAACTTCAATGTCACCCAAGGATATGATGATTTGTTCCTTCGTACAATTATTCAACATTTTATATTTGTTTGAATGTTTCTCTAACCTATCATGTTATTATTCTATTAATAAAAACTTATATTATTGTAGGAACTTATATGATCTATAGACATATATACCCTATAAATATGCTGGTATGTAAATTCTCCATTCATTTTCTAAATCAACCAATAACTGTCTATATATTTAAGTAACACCACGAAATCCCTATAAAATTTAACACGCTCTTATGGGTCATTTTACATAGAAATATTGGTTATATAACTAAAATTTGTTTAGTAAATCTCAATATTTTCTAAATTCTAAAATTGAAGAATGAAGTGACTTATTTAAAAAGATATTATATATATTCCCACTAATAATAATGTCAAATCATCTATAAAACACATTCATATTGTTACATATATATCAATTAGAAAAATGAATATCACATTTTATATTGTTATAATTGAAGAAATAATTCCAATATAACTTAGATATTTTGATTTTATTTATAATTTATTTAAAATGGGGTTTAATGGTCATATCTATTAAGAAGAATGTTGTATTATTTTTTTCTCATTATTGATTATCATGAACAAAATATGATAACAATCAAGAATAAGATCCCAATAATCGATTTGGATACCATGTTCAATAAAATATATGAAGATAAAAACATATCAAATACATAAATTTTATTAATATGTCAATTGTTATGTAGATTGATAGGCCGTATTCAATATTACCTTTTGTAAATGTTATTGACAATATCAATTCATATTGATAATATTTCTGGTTCTAAATTCCCCACTATCTTCGTAGAAAAAATAAATATATCATTTATGGATTCATAATTCAATTTTTTGTATTTAATATAAATGAAAATATAATGTATTCTATTAGAAATATCTGAATAATGATTATTTCAAGATTGTTTTATAAAAAATTATATCGGATATATTAGCTAATAAATGTATCAAGAGTGAATTATGATTAACTAATTTTTTTCATTATATATGTAATTAAATTATAGGAGATATATGAGGATTATTCAAAGTCGTTGTTATTCAAACAATGCTCTTGATAAACCATGATAATCAATATACATAGTTTCATTTGATTGTAACTAAGGATTGATGGTTTGTGGAAACTCTTATGTGATTATCCAATATTCTTATTTATTGAAATTGATAAGGTATTTTGATTAATTTTGAAATATGAATTATAGTAAAATATTAGGGATTGTATAAAAATTTTATTTATTACAACAAAACTAAAATTAACTTGTAATAGATCTTAGTTTTATATAAAATGTATGAAAAAATTATACATATTGGATGTTTCCTAGTGATAAATTACAAAATGGTGGAATATCAATAATTCCAAATAATTTACCTTGAGAAAATTTATTTAAAATATGATATATTCATTATAGTTGTAATTACTACATTCTTGATAGTAAGAAATTATCTCTATGGTGAAATTAATGTTCTATATTTTGGTCTGTATTGATAATGATATAATGACATAAAATATATTGATCATGTTCAATATGATATGAATCCAATTGATCAATTACTATGACTATAAAACAAATTAATCCCTTTTGAATGGGTTCATGTTGTTTGACTCATTTGGTTGAAAGTGTTTTATGTATCATAGAAAAAATTATGTTTTTCAAATCCCCAGGACTAATGGTTTATAAAAGGATAAACCATGGAATAAAAAATAGATCAGAGAACCCAAATTATTTCACATTGATTACACATTCATTTACATGTTCGATAATCAATGAGGTAGAGAAAGTAAATGTATATCAGTTGAAAATGTAATAAAAAATAAAATATCCAAATTAGAGAATGTTGTAATTATAAGATTTTGAATAACTATATTTTTTCTATGAATATATTCATTAATGATAGATTTTTGTAAGATTCTGAGAACTCATCAATCACAACTGATTACATCAAAATATTAGTATATAGATATGTAATAAAATTCTATTGGTAAATTGTGCTTTAGTTGAATTTAGAATTTTTATACCAATTATTTAGTTGATAAAATATTATGGAAAAATGATAGGTGGATATTTTGTTTGTTCAAAAATTCTGAAAATTTATATGTAAATTGGAGAGCATTAACCTGCAAATTTCTAAGTAAATTCCTAGTAATAGTAAAGGTTAAAATAAAAAATGGATTTTAAAAGATCACAATATTAACATGGTTTATATCATATTTATTCAATAATAATTATTAGTCATTAATAATATTATGACATATATAATTGATGTGGTTATGTTTTATAGTGAATTAGAATTCACTATGTCTTATAATGATTTTCCTTTTACTTTATGGTTTATCATATGTCTTATTTATGCACCAAATACAATGTTGATATTTAACTCCACATATAATCCTAAAATTGATTGTATATAGGGAATAAAAATTCAATCATAAAAATAAGTACTATAATCCTGATAAATGTAATCTATTGGGTATAGAGATCGATAACTAATATAGTTAAATATTTATTATTCCAATATTGTTATTCAGTTTTTTATAAGTGAACTAGAAAAGTTAATAATGGGAAGAAGTATAGAACAATAAATTTTTTGATTGAGATAGAGGGAGTTTTGTATTTGGATCATATCATTGATAATATATGTTAGTGATGACTCAATCCGTTTATATATGAATTAAAACTATGATTTTCTATAAAATAACTAGAATTATAATGAACATTGATATTTATGTTTTATATTTCATGGTATTTCATCCAATATCACCATGGAAAAGGGTTATGACATTAAAGATGAATAGAATGTTGATCCCCTAATATTTTGGCCAATTTAAATTCATTTTTCATGCGGTAATCGTATCTATCAACTTATAGTTCTAACAAACCACCTCTATGTTCATTATGTTTTATATATATTAAATTAGATTATTTTTATTATTGATTCATTAAATGTTCACTACTAGTAGGTCATATATGTAATGACCCTCCATGTGAGACAGAAAATAATAGATTAAGCAAACTATTATTTTGTTAAAAAAGTAATAAAAAATGATAATCAATCACGTGGTTGGAAAATTAAATGGAATGTGTGTTGGCATAATAAATTTGGAGGAGATCAGGAGGCTCCCCATCATTTATGAGGGAGTTTAGAGGTTTTAATCAAGTAAATGGTGTGTTTTGGGATAGGATAAATGTTCTTAGAAATAATGTTCTCCAACAAAGAACTTTATCTCCCAACGAATAATTCTCTCCCGATGAAGATTAACCTTAACCACAACTTCTTCCTCAGAAACAGCATGCAGAGGAGACTGATGTGGGACTTCTTTGATGACCAACCTAACCACCTCATCATCATCAATGAACCGACATAGAAGATTTGGATTGGAGGAGAGTGGTGGACGTGATGAACGAAAACAACTCTATCTTCTTCCACGCAAATCCTTCGATGAACAACGAACAAGGTTGGGGTGTGTTTGAATTGAGAAACGTTTTTCTTCTGTCCATATTTTTTTGATTCTATTTACCCGCTTGTTGGTGAATTAATGTGGATGGACCGGGCCAAAATAACACCGCCTAATTCCTCCGCTGTTCTTGTGATTTATTGGTGTGTTCTTCGAGTTCATCATGCGAGTGGGAAAAACATGTTTTCATAGTCGATTGTTGGATGAAAAAAGTATAGACAACCTCAGGATATCAGGGAAACCAAGATTCAGATGTTTCGTACTGATCGGGCACTCATAATGAAGAACGAGCATCATGGGAGGCACGCTGGCCAGAGGCGTCATTTCTGGAAAATTGCAGAATACATAGAGTATACTTCCGAATCACATGTTGTGTAAGACATGAGTTTTGTGGCTAGGGTTTCTGGTATTAGTTGGGTATCACATGATTTATGAACCAGGTCATATGGTGCGTACCCCCTACATAGAAATGCAGAGGCAGTTACGCAAGACTTGGCCTGAATTCTGATAAATACACGGACATAGGATGATTCAAACGACCTAGAAACATGACATGTACTAACTACACAGCAAGGCATAGGCGACTACGTGAGACTCGGCTTGTATCAGATGGATACACAAACATGGGTTGGACCACACGGGCATGTACTCCACCACATGGCAAGGTAGGCCACATGGCCGATGTAAAAGAAGCCTACCCTAGTTACATGCAAAATTCTTGTAATCCATACCCCATGTTGTGTACTTAACATTGAGGTCGTGTAAAGGAACATGGCTTGCGTACACATAGCCTCCCCCAAATTCTTGGACATAGTGTGTAATCGATACCACAGGCAGTGTACATACTTTCATTACATGACAGTCCGTATGACAAAAGCCGTCGTACACATGCAGAAAAAAGTGTATATGGATGTAATGTTTCTCCTCTGAGTTCTGATATTTTATGGGATAAATGATTTTAATGGTGATGAATACAACAACCAATTTTTTTATTTCCAATTAGATATATATATATATATAATATACTATATAATCACTTCTATGAGAGATAACACCAAAATAAAAAACAAATATATTTTTTGTTGATATAATTTATTATTGTGAATGATAAACATTAATACATTATTATTATTATTAAATATTAAAAACCATAAAGAAAAATAAAATATGAATGAAATGAAAAAGTTGATTAAGATTCAAAAATTAATTAAAAAATTGTCCCAATGGTTTGAATCTAATATCATAACCTCTATTTTGACTAATAATTTTAGACAAATATTTTAAAATATTAATATTTTTTGATAAAGAGTTTATGGAATATTATAAATTATTTTATTTTAGAATGTATGATTATATATAGGAATATAATATGATCATTATATATAATATTGTTATAGATATCTTCTATGTGGGTATGGTCATTGGACATATACCGATTGGATATATTTATAGAAAGAAATTCCAAATATAATCATATAATATAAATTCATGAAATTGGGAAACTAATTCTGTTTTTTCCATAAAAATTGCTAATTTTCCAAATCTAGTTTGATCATTGTGTGGGTGAGGTAGGGAATCAATGATTTATTTTGTATGAGTTCTTCAAGTTTAACCCAACCTCTTGAATATGATAATTTCCCAATACATATTCAGTAAATTATTAACCTTACATAACATATAGTATAATGTAATGAAATAGTACAAAAATACATTCAACGATCATTAAAAATGAAAAACATATTTCCTTTTAGGAAAAAAACCACAACATGAAATTTCCATTATAGATGAAAATTCAAAAAACAAATATCTTTAATACACATCAAAAAAATGTACACCAATTAGTTATGCGTCTAAATGAAAAAAATATAACCACAATGATAGAATATATACCCAAAAAACAATCATCTTTTGTAATTAGATAGAAACTCCATTAATAATATAATTTGGAACAATGTGTGATGAGATTAAATTAAAATAATAGTATTTTATCTTATGTTGTCTTCAACACTTATAAATATATCTCCCAACATAAAAAATTATGTTGAACAAGTCATACCGTAAAAATCGTTATGTTCATCTATCATAATATTAACATGAATCATTGTCCTCTAGCACCAAATAGATAATATTTAATCTCGATCATTCAGAATAGTCAGTAATACTCATGTTCAAAATTTATCCATTGAGTGATAAATTATCATAATTGACCCAATATTATTTATATAATGTATTTGGTAACAAGGTTATCTCAGAATGGTCAACTTTTTTATTCTTCTACATCATCTTTTAGTAATAATTATATTATACATTTTATTTATTTTTCTTAATATTTATGTATATATAAACATAATAAATCATGACAATAAATTATCATTACTTGCCTATATTTATTAAAACATATTTTTTCATGACAAATAATTTAGTTTGAAGTTTCATTACTATGGGGATATTTTTGTTCCTAAAAATCCCACATAACTATACATTTAATGAATTTAATATCATTAAACCCTCACTACATGTGAATTTTATTAATAAGTTTCTTGTATGTTCATCTCAATTATAATATCAAGATACATTGAGATATGCATGATTTTTTATACTTCAAAACTCATTAAATTACATTGAATTCAACTATATTATATACCATTAATATCTCAATATTGGTGTTCATGGAATTATGTGTATTCAACATGTGTAACAATTACATATAGTATACAGCTAGAATCAAAACATCAACATTGTTCCTGGATAGTTCTTCAATATATTATGTGTAAAACATAATTAATTTTTGATAATTATGTTTTTTAGTAAATATAAGTCAATAATTCATCATTTAACTTATTATTCTATTTATGATGATTAATAAATCTAAATTTCACTAATATTTTCAATAGAAATTAATACTCTCTCTTTCATCTATAGACTAAAACCATCATGAATTTTTTTTATGCCTGAATAAAATTTTATTTGAGAAGTATCATATGGGAATAAAAATTTTCATAAAAACATCTCAACATTATTATGACATAAATAATCAGAAAACCACCTTAATGTCATATGGGCTCAGTTTGTAAAAAAATAGAAATCTTAGTTATCACTCATGATGGAAAATTACATAAAATTTTGTTAAATTATCAAATTATTATTTATTGTTTCTGTTGTTAATATCATTATAGCTCGAATATCAAATGGAAACTTGAACTATATTACATGAAAATTCATCCTACACATGAATCCAATATAGATTATTTACATTTTATATATTCTATATTCTAACATTAACAACAAAAATATTACATTCTAGATCAAAATATAATATTCCATAGGATAATTACTAATTTAAAAGTTTGTCACATTCAAAAGTCATAGATATCTCATGAAATGTAAATCGAGATATCAAATCTATTACACATGGGATAATTTTCATCAAGAATATGTGACTCACATTCGTAAATTCATGAATTTTTTAAATGAATTCAATGAATTATCAGTAATTCTCCAGGAATTTTCAAATATTTTAAATTATCAAAAAATTTAAAAAATGATTAAAAACCATCCATCATCCATAAACATCTATATTTTATTTTTCATAATTATAACTATTTCGATTGATATATTTATGGCAAATTAATTTCTATACTATTATTGATGAGATCCATAATTAGAAACAAATTTTCTATTTTGAGTATAAATGAGTGTCTTTGTGCTAATATTAGAATAGGATTAGTTTTACATGTACTATAAGAATACCCCAACATCACAAGATAAATATTACTATGATATTTTTACTAATAAGATGGATCGATGGGAGAACCCACTCTTGGAGTAGCCTATAGATTTAATAAATTTATGATAAAATGGTGTTGGTTTTTTTGAACTCATATGACTTTCTTACGGGAAAATAATTGTCTCAAAAAACACCCTAAAAGGATAATAAACCATATCGAGCAGTGTAGTTCTCTTCATATGATTCCATTTGTAAACCCATTGTTCCAAAAAAAGACCTAATAGCCAAAATTTATGGCTATAGTAGTCGTGGATAATATTAAAATGGAAATCGTGTTCCCACATACACCATTCATGCAATAAATTTTTAAATTGCCATGCTAAATTCCCCTAATCAAAGGGTATCACATACAATAAACCCATGCACACAAAGAAAATCACCCAATCCATCCTTCACACACCCAACATGTATACCAATAGGCCCACAAAGACCCCACTTTCAAATCCCATCATGGGAGGTGAACACATGTGTGATAGTACTATGTGAGAAAACACAAAAAGGACCTCTGTGAGTGGAATCCTTGAACCATGGTCTTGGGTTTTCCAAAAAAATAGTTCCCCTGAGCTCTACATTTGACACATCTAGATGTTGTTGATATCACATGCATCAATTCCCTCCCATGATTATTTTCATTGACCACAAAACCCATTGGTTGTTCTCTAAGACTACAAAATGAAAGATAAATTAGTATTGATAAATGTATTGAGGTCCCTTATGTTATAAGATATTATGAACCATGACAGGAAACACACCCAAGATCAAACTACTAGGGGGATTGACCCTCTATTACTCAAATAATGAGAGTTAGTTTTCTATGTAAATAATGATACCCATGGAGCCTAGAGACAGACCTTGCCCATGTGTTTGTTTCCTATGTTTTCCAATGAATAATTTAATATTAATTATTCCTTGGGATCCCCAATGTTAACCACCTTCATTTCACCCATGTCTACACTACATTAAACAACATTAGATATCCTAGGTCTACCCTTTGTGAGCAACCTTCTTCTCATCCATTTTTAAAAATTTTGAAGCATCATTCCCTCACCCTGACCAACTCTATTCCAGCCACAATCTTATCCACCATGCCTCACCTATACATGCCATCCTTGGAGCACCATTTCATATCATTGATGGTATGGTACATATTCTCATAGAAACATAATCCTTGTGGGAAAATGTTAAGGCCACACTTGAATCACCATGATATATGTGATTCATGAAAACGACAAATCAGTGTTCCTTCTCAATTTTTAATTCCTATAGTATAGGATGTCTTGCATTTTTTCTAACAGAAAGTTGTGATCCTTGAAATTTCCATTATTATAAATTAATATTTTAATGACAAAACCTATAATAGTGATATCTATAGGACATTTTGTCTTGAAAAAAAAGTAGAGAAATGAAAATATAATGTATATATGTTCCATAGAACCACACTCTATCAATAGATGATGCAGAGTGATTGGGTGTGTATGGAATACCTATGGGATAAATCCTTGATAAATTCTTATGGGAAACATCACAAACCTAATCCACCTGGGGATTGACAAGACTATTTTATTTCCATGATCATTCATATCCTCATGTATCTGGAAGTTATCTTCACCCAAGGGAGATAAGATGTTAGCGATGATCATTACATTCACACTATTAGAAACATATCTCATAGTGAGTCATTTTTCATATCTTCCAATAACATTTAAACTTGTATCAAATATAGTATAACCCCAAAAAAATTTCCATCTTCTAAAATTTCCATGTTCCCTATATGAAAAACCATCTCTTGGAAATATTATTAATGAAGTGGAAATGGGCATCCAAATTGGTATAATCCCCAACAGTTTGAGCTACATAAGAATTCACTCCTCTCTAAATGGTGTACACAAGAAGCCTTCTTGAGGTCTAAACCAAATTCCACAAGTACATCCTGATTTTTTATACTCCACATTCTTAGTATGGTCATATCCATCATCCCAGGCTAAAATCCATCCAGGTCCCATGGGCCGCTTTTGTAAAATCCCCTCACCATATTTGACTTGGAACATTCTTCCTTATTTTCCTTATCACATGACATTAAATTGCATGTTATAATTATTTTTACATTAAAAAAAAGTATGATGTCTACTCTTATGTGGAATTAAACTATTTGTGTTCTAATTCCTTTTATAAGTACATAAAGGAGAATGTTCTCATGGGCCCAATACCGACATCAAAAATAACTCCTGACTTCAAGGATAACGATAAATTATAGTTCATCCTTGTGTCTAGATTAAAAGAATAATCCAAATAATAAATTATATATGTATCTATAATTAGTATAATTTTTTTTCTATTACTAGAGAACCATGAAATCATATAAAGGGTTCTAGTGTTGAAATATACAAGAAACTATCTATTTATAAAAGGATAAAATTATACATATTTTGTGAATAAAAAATGAATCTTGAATATTTACTATATTAATATCTTACTACCATATTCATAAATAATTCTAAAAATAATTGTAACATTATATTGAATGACCATTTTCATGACAAAAGAGTGTCCAATTGGTTTTATTCTTGAATTTAGTGATTAGAATCAATATTTGGAAATAAGGATTTTTAAAAAATTCATCATAAGGGAACTATTTGGTGTTTCCATTTACAAAAATAAATTCCATTGGAAACTACTTAGAACGGATAGTAAAAATGTTTCTAATTGGAATAGTCATTCCACTACCAACACATAACATTATTACAACCACAAAAAGTTTCCAAGTGCAAAACACTAACACATCGATAATTACAATCATTAAGGGCCACATGAGTCTGTAAATATTAGGCATTCAAGAACCACATCAATTAGATCTATCCACATAACATTAAAATTTATCAAAATAATTCTTTATATACAAATATATAGAAAACCATCATAAAAAATTCATCTCATTTCATAATTTAAATCAAATAAAATGAAAATACAGGGGCAAAAAAATACACAATTATTCACTGTTATATTCAATTATACCATAGATGATAATATTTGTGAAATCATTTCATATCCACATTATTGATTAGAATTAAATTGGGAAATATTAGGGAATTAAATTCTCAAAATTTTACCAATAATTTTCAACATATATATTGTATCACCCTCATTTTTGTAGAATTTCAAATGATTTCTTATATATTAGAATTTTATTATTCCAATTTTAGTTTACATGGGAAAATCTAATGTATAAAAAAGGATGGTTTTTCCATGGCTATCTATGTTTTGTAAAAACAAAGATACTATAATATATAAATACCAATGTGACATTCTACATGATAATCATAAAAATTACATATGAAATTAATTATGGACTATATATTTCTTAAAAACCTTATCCAATGGCTTGTGTGAATTGTATACACCTCCCAATTATTGAAATCATTTTATAATCCCACACTCCCCCCATAACTAATATTTTTAATATAATAACATATGTTTTTAAAATTATTATAGAAATATAAATTTCATCTTTATTATAATAATATACATAATGTTTAATTTTTACATAATGATATCATTAACTAAATTGATCTACCATTTGAGGGATTCACTCATCGACTAATTTTCAGGATAGATGTAATAGTTCAAGACTCTAAATTTCTTGTTCAATATGATAAAATATTATCTTCCTACAATTTCATATAAATTAGAACTTGTAATAATTAATACTAGAGAATAATTATGGACCCCTTTATTCATCCAATGTAGCACTAATACAATTATTTTTTATATAAACATTTGAATGAATAATGTGAACACTGTGTGGGGAGTGGTGGAATTTGTGATTATTACATTTTGTATTTTTCATAATTATGAAACATACTTTACCTCATGTTAAATATATATATGGATTTATCGATGAATATAATACAAGAATAACCATTTGAAACTATTGTATTTACATGATTCAATACATTATAGGATTAACTACTCCATGGTATCGATTGTTAATAATATAATTCCAAGAATTCCAATATATAACTATCTTTTAATGTGGTTATAGATTGAATGGAAAACCCTTTTAATTTCATTTCAGTATTGTGAAATATATTTCATATGATAATTTTATAGATAAAATATTAATTAATATTTTTTTAAATTGATAGAAAACTTCACCCACATGAATCATTCATTTTTCACTATTCCTCTATAAGAATATTCACACTATATCATTATAATCTAACATATTACTTTCTTTCTTACCCTTTAGGTTATAGTATATTCTTCTTGTAGATCATTATAATGACATATTATAATGGTTTTGACTCAAAACATCATCTAATGGGTTTATTAAGAACACTAATTCTAGTATCTTTTTAAATACTGAAAACCAATGAATGAAAACTATCCTTCCAATCCGCTTGTAAAAGTTTTCTGATCTCATTGATAAGGGAAAAAATAATTGGTAACCAACTAATTCATCTACCACATATTGAACAAATACATTTATAACATTTCCTCATATTATCTTTTAGTTACACTCTATGTATGATCATAAATGATGCAAATTTTTTTTTGTAATATATATTCTGATAACTCACATTATATTTGGTCAAAAAGAATTTTCTCTTCTAAAATACATCACCTCATTTTTTTTCATGTGAACCCAGTTTTAATCGGTTATTCATAATACCATTTATATTTTTTTTATTATATTAATAATGTTGGGAACCCAAACTACATTTCCTTCCCTAAGGTAACATGATTTCTGATTCTCCCACTAAAATTTAATATTTTTATGCATCATAAAGCTTATCAAGCATTAGTGAATTATTATAAATTTACAAGTATGAAAACCATTTATCAAAATTCAATAATATAATTTTTTCTAACATATTCATAAATCCTTATCATTCTATAAATAAACATTAAAAATCATTATTAACAATTGGATGGAAGGACAATCTTACTCAGTGATTTTGTAAATTCATTATCCTCAAGTCAACTTCATAAAATATTATTAACTTTTTGATATATTAATAAAGAAAATCACATCAAAATAAACATTGAAATGGTAAAAATTAAAAAAATAACGTCTACATGATGAAATACTGATAAATTTTAAAAATGTGATATTTAAAAAAAACATTGAAAACATTACGTTGATTATTTTTTTGTTTGATATATTGAATTTAAAATTTTTAAATATATGAATTTAATACACAAATCCTTTTCTGAATAAATAATAAAATGAATTATATTCTATATTGTTGACTTAATCTTGTTATAATTATTTTTATTATCATCAAATTAGACTTATTATCATGGTAAATCATGCGAGGACTCTCCATCCAATGTCATTTCAGAGAAAATATCTAGTAAACCGTGAAAAATTTCCATATTTAGTATGAACACACAATGTTTATATTTATCAACAAGGTATTTAATATTATAATAAAAATATATATCCACCATTTACCTTTTGTAAATTACTTCAACTTCAACATAATTAAGAGGCATGATATCTTCTTATCCTCACGATATCAGGAACCAAAGAGTAAGAAATAATGATCATATTTCATTTATCAAATATCTTTTTTATTGATCTTCATTATGATTCATCGAAAATGAGTTAATGAAAACATTTTTCTAATGGAATCAAATCAAAAAAGCTCATCCAACTAAATTATTAGGAAAATTTTTATAATTTAAAATCAATCTAATTTTTCGTCTAATGGTCCCCATTAATATACGACTTCACAATGTTTGGTTATTAATATTATGAACAATACCTATTTTATAAATCTTAATCAACAAAAATAAACTCTTCAATTCAATATTCATTACTCCTACCATCATTATAATAATAAAATCCTCTTCAAGACATCTTTACTATTATTTTCCCAATACCCCTATATTTTATTATCATACATTCAACAAAAATCATTAAATCATTATAACCCATGAAATGGGTTGTTTATCCCATAAATATATTTCATGATCAAAAAACATAGTGTAGTAAGATTCAATAATTGAAAAACTATATCATTTTCCCCA
The DNA here is from genome assembly GCA_963277665.1 of Viscum album. Taxonomy (NCBI): domain Eukaryota; kingdom Viridiplantae; phylum Streptophyta; class Magnoliopsida; order Santalales; family Viscaceae; genus Viscum; species Viscum album. The sequence continues at coordinate 1,702,161,293 of OY728156.1, read as the reverse complement.
AGTATGGTGATTGACTAATCTATTGTTAAACACCTCCTTATAAATTTCATTACATAAATTTCAAACATTCATAATATATTCACTAATTTCATCATGAATAATTTTTCCATGATCTACCTAATATATGTGTAAAAATATGTCACCCATGTCAAAATAAAAAATGACGCATTTTCAGAACTCCACATATATATGATCCTGTATAACATATAATAAAAAATTAACTAGAATAAATTTTGATACATTGTATTCTATCACAGGACAAAAGAATATAAATATATGATGAGTGACTTGGGTATATCAAATACCATATCCTTTACGAGAGGAAATTTATAAACCATTTATATCCCTTATCATATTAAATATTCCCTTTTCAATTGAATTTTGGAATATATCATCAAAATATGCCATTGTAAATAAAATATATGGAATTAGGTATTTCCATTCCTTTTTCAAAATTCACAAAATAACATTTATCTTTCCATGGCCTAATGTTTTATGGTTATTAATATAAGACTATTCATCAAGATCTTCACTAATGGAACATTTTCTTAACATACAATTAAAATATTTTATATCATTGTTGAATAGTGAATTATATAATTATTCAAATAATATCTAATCTTGATGTTTTTTAAAATGCCTCATAAAAATATTTTCCATCCATATATGGGTATCCTTTATTAACCAATATTTCAATCATTTTTATCACATCACCATCACCATTCTATTGATTTGAGACTCTAACTTTTTACAAATTAAAATATGGATTGATAGTATTTTAAATGTTCCCTTGTATCATTCTCCAAAAAATGATATTGTTCATCAATAATTTAATCAAAACACTAATGATATTTTTCAAAAATATATCAACATAATTTTTTTTCAATCCTGATAAAAATATGATGTGTGCGAAAAATACATCGGTATTCCTCTCTATTAAATGTATTTTCACTTATCTCTAATGATGTCATGAACAACCACATTCTTTTTCTTCTTCAGATGAAAATAATTTAATTATTCATAATTACAGTTTATAGGTGATTCAGAATCCAAGTATTGAGATGATTTATTATTATTAAAATCATTAGAACATATTCATGTTGATCTAATACTACAAAATCATCTTTCCATTCATCACCATCAACAATTGAATATAAAACATTATTATTGAAAAATTATAGAACATTCGTATCATATATGTTAAAAAAAATTCAGGGTTTTTTATTATATCACATTTATCCTCTAAAATTTTCAAGGTATCAAAGAAATATTCAATGAACACCTATCTAATAATTTATCACACAATTTTTTCAATTTACATTTATAATGAATGAATTTTAAAATATTATAATAATATTGAAACTATTGTTTCAATTGCTATATTCTTTATAATGAATCAAACAATAGTTAAACATATACTAGAATATATTTAGATCAAAATAAATATCTCTGAAATTATGGATATATAAATGTTTGGATGTTTCCCATTCGAAATATATTATTTTTTCCATCTCATCTAGACATCTATTTCGTCTTTCAGTAAAACTATTATACTATAGTGTGTATGGTCCACTAAACTCATGATTCATTTCACACTCTTCAAGATAATATATAATCTCCCCACATATATAGTTTACACCAATAAAAATTATAAATTTGGTAATATAATGAAAACGCTCTCTTACAATTCTCTTGAAACGGTTAAAAAAATTAATTCCAATGATTTATTTTTCAAAAATGAAATAAAATTAATTTGATTATATATATAAATAAAATAAATATGTTAATTATCCATAAAAGTTTAATTTTATTCATGGGATCTAAAATATTTTAATGTATCAACACCTAGGGATGAGATATATATAATTCAACATTCATGTTTTCTATGTTTGAAAGTTTACATTTATAGAATATGTGACATCAAACATATCCCCATCATGTAATTTAAATAATATCACAATTAATTTACTTCTCGGTAATTATAAATATATTCATTGGACACATATTACCTATCATTTTATGTAAAATATGACTAACTCTTACCATCCCTAGATAACATGAACATTCTACATGATAAATTAGAATACGTTTACCAGTGCATGTTAGTGATTCATAACTACATTGCCATCTTAAAATTTCATTCAAAAAATATTTTCATAAAATATCATTGTTACCATCTTTAAAATATTCAATGAAAATTAATCTAATTTAATTTCAGGACTTAAATAACAACTAACTATTAGATACTATCTTTATCATTTCAAGTATATAAGATCCAAATATATTGATTCTTAGTGAATTATTATTTTATGAAGTCATTAAACCATGGTTAAATTATATCATATTCTAAAAAAACAAATAATGTGATATCATATTTTAATAAAATCATACTTCCTAAATCCAATGGTCTTCTACTATTGTAGAATTGAGAGCAGTTTCAAAGGCTAAAGTGTTTTCATTTCCTTCTTATTTATTCTCATGTTAAAATCTAGTTTTATTTTATTATGAATTATTTGAAGATATAATGATTAGAAATTATTTTTACAGTTCTTGCTAAATCAGATATTTCTTAAATAATTTTGAAATATTGAAATCTATTTTCAATCTACATACTAGATTTCATAGGTCTCCACTTTTGAGTGAATTTACTCCTCTTCATCATTTCACTATTATTTCTCATTGATTCAATATAATTTTGAATATTATAAATAAAATATTTAACATATGTTTATATAATCCAAAATTACATTCATATAAAAAAAATTTCATCTATATCATCCATACCACCTCATGTTGTTAACATGATTATCATCAACATTCTTACATAACACAATGAATCTATCTTCTACTCTCATTAAATTATTTATTATTCATATTTTCTTCTTCATTAATTCCTTCTTCACATCGTAAATAGAATCACAATTATTATAATCTTTTGGTTAATATTTAAATATAAAATATTAAGGCTTTTCAACATCACACGTTATAGTGAAATAGATGGTTTTGATAATAATAATTTTCAACTGAGTAAATTAATTATTCTTATCAAATTTTAATGATTAACTTATTTATACTTATTAATTTTACATTTCTCTAAACATTAACCATAATTTATAAATTTGTTTTTAATGTTTTAATTCATTTATATTATTAAATATGTTTATGTAGGGAATAATCAAACTCATAATCCATTACAATTAACTTTATTTCAATCTTGAAATAGAGGTAGTTATTTTGATCAATAAATAAATAAATATATTATCAAAATATGTTATGAACTGTGATGTTTCATTATATAGGATTCCTATTTTTAAAATATTATATTTATTTTATTTATTCTTCTTCCATTCAATACCATCAATCATTACAATACATATTTTCAATTCTTATTTGATAATTATCTCTAACTGAGTCTCTTTTCAACATTTTCTTCAAAATTATTAATTTTTTTTATAGTTATGTTTTTATCACTCACCATTGAAATGAGGGATTTTTTGTTTTATCATCACTGACGTTATCATCCTTTTCATTAATATCATTATCTTCCTCACACACAGACATATATATTCTCCTTTTTTATATAGAAAAAATATTTTCCATTACATTATATTATGATATGTATTCTTCTACATTCTTCTTGAAGGGTCTTTATGTATACAACTCATCATCATCAACTTTATTTCGTAAATTTCACATGGTCAATTATTAGCAAAGAAACTAATATTTATATATCTAGAAATTATTAGTGATAAAATTCCTCAGTACTTTTCTATGCCTTATTTATCATTTATAAAAAGTATAAACATAAATTTATTAAAATATATACTATCCTCAGCTTCAGTGTTATAGTATGTAACTTGGTCAATGGAAATATTAATTGATTTTACATTATTGTAACTGTTTTTGGTAAATTATCATTATTAATTAATATTTTTATAAAAAACTTATGTCAAATTTTTCATTATTTATGAGACTTCTATAAAAATAATCTAGATAAATAGTACTAAGATATCTATCATTTAATAACGAATGATTTGAATCCAATTTATAAGAAAGATATCATTCAATATTTTTCATTGTTTTTCAATCATATAAATTCTCAAAAACATAAATTATGGTTCATATATTTCAATCAATCATATAATTTGGATAGTAAATTTTTTATTTCCACCCATCTTCATATCATTGTAATTTAGAATCTAAATTTTTATCATCATATTCCTAATAATTTTATTCCATCACAGATGCTCTTCAAAATTAACCAAATTACTTTTTCAAAACCAAATCCATTAACAATTAAAAACTCAATATCAGATAGTGGGGAATGTGTAGTATTTTGGGATTATCAATCATTCTTAATATTTTCTAATGAAATATATATAAATGGTACATAATTATTAGGTAGACCGAATAAATATACATCAGTCCCTAGATTATCATAAGAATGGAACATATGATAAAAAATTTAATCATTCGATATATTTTACCAAAAAACATAAAAAACCAGAATTACCATTATGTTCAATAATTATTGAACATCCATGGAAACATCCATTTTATTCTCACTTCTGTAGAGATTCCAGGAAGGGGACTTCTATTTATACAACATAAGCGGAACAATTTTATCTCTGGTAGGGGTATTATTGATATATAAAACCTTTTTATATTTTTCTATGTTAAACATCTTCCATAAAAACCAATTAATGGGATATATATTTAATAGAAAATCTTAAATGAAACCCCAAAAGGAAAATATGTATTTGAAATTTTGATGTTTAATCGTTTATTGTGCATGGATTTTTTTATAAATAAACAAAAATCATCATTAATAAGAAATTAAATTAAAATTCGTTACCCAAAGAATGAAATATCCTTATCCTTACCCTGTAATATGATCAAATACTAGTAAATGTGTTATCCTTGATTTCAAAATAACTTATAATAATCATCAAAAAAACATATAAATATCATTATCCTGAGTAGTATGTTCTTTTCACTATTCTCCATGTAAAATATTCAATCTATCACATAATATATGAACATTTTTGAAAAGTTCATACCCAAGAGCTATTATGACCCTTTTCTTGGACATCAATATAAAACCAAAAATTGATGGTTTTTCTAAAGAAATTTTCATATAGTATATTCATCTAGAAAACTCCATTAATAACCATTATGAAGTCTAAAATTTTCTAACACTCTATTTTTATACTTCTTACGATATATAGATTCCTAGATCCCTTTAATACGAAATCTCTATCGGCTAACTGAATGATACATTTTCTAAATATTCCAATTCTTCTTCTTATAAATATAATTCTCTAAAAATTTCTATACAATTTCAGTTGAATGAAAATTATGGGAATAATTTGTTCGATAGTTGATTCTCTGATGATTCTTTAAACATTCAATTTTTTAAAATATTTATAATATAAAGTGTATCATAATAATTCATAACATATGAACCATGTTGGTGTGGGTATCTCAAAATACACAAAATATATGTTCCCCCATTGGAGAATAAGTGGGAACAAAAAATATAATTCCCAAGGGAAATTTTTATTTTCAATATCCCCCACTCTTTGAAAAGATAATATAATTATCAACACATCTATGATGTTCAATAATATTCATCAATTTACCAACATATTCACCCTACATAAAAAACATTAATCTTATTGTCAATGATCTTATTTATACTTCCTTGTCATGGTGTTATGTTTCCTCTTGAAAATTTATTACCACATATCAAGAACCATGATCATATTAATGATTTTTTGAATATTTAATGATTGACATATAATCGTCTCATTGGGTATCTTAATGATAGTATTGTGACGATCATAACATCACATAAAAATTTATTCCATTATAATTTAGTTTCAAAAATCCAATTTGATGATACTCTATTATATTTTTTTAATATGAATCTATATGGACATTCCGAAAAACATTTCGAAGATACATCATCTATCTTATATCATAAATCATAAATAATAAATTTAATATTGTGCTAGAAAAACATTTATCTAATGAATTCATTCATTGATAAATGGATAGCCCATTGGACATCATTATGTGGGACATAATAATATTTAGAAATAGTTTTAAAAGTATTTATTATTTTTTATTTAGTTTGATCGATGTATGTTAAATTTAATTCCTCATTGACATTTCATTTCACATGAAACATCACAAATGATACAAATACATCAATATATGTTATTTGATGTTAAAAATTAGTTTCTATGTATTTATAAAATAAAAATTGTGCACCATTAATCCTATGAATGAACTAGGAGAACATGATTTCATTAATATATTACATACATTAGAGAAGTATTAACTTTTATGATTCCTTTCAACGATAACTTCTAATAATGGATAATTATATTCATTCACAAAAAAATATACTTATCAAATATTTATAGATGATTTCAAAAAATAATAATTAATTTGAAGGACTTGTTATAATAAAAATGAGAAAGACATTTCCCCATGTTTATATCTACATCTTATCATATTTATTGAAATTCTTAACAATGTAATGTTGATTATTATATATATAAAAGTTTGTTTTCTAATCATTGATAAGTAAAACACAACTAAACATTGTAAAAATAATTATATATAATAAATTCGTAACACCATCAAATTCATCTGAATAGCTTCACCCATATTGTTCCAACAAACCAGAAATCACATTTCATCCAACATTATTACTTATTCTCCTATCAATAAAATAAAAAATAATGGTTATATTTGTCAAGACAAGTCACCTGGGGCCCGTGTTCTGACTACCCTAAGTCAGCCTTCCATAGGACAGGAGCTGGTGACTAGCATCCGAAAGACAAAACCCAAAAATGGGAAGGCATTCTCATTAAACCTATACACACACAGACATGGTACACTACGTAGAAGTAAAACACAATGGAAGAAGAAAAGTAAAAACGTATCTAAAAACCTTCACTATGTGTAAAAGTAAGTACTGAAGGTAATGGGGCCAGTATACAATCCCAAACTAGAAATAAAGTAGAGGATACAGGAAAAACGTGCTACCTTGGATTTTGACCCTGGATCCAACCTGAAGGGTAGGCATAGCTCTTCGTATTTCGTCATTACCGCTCACCACGTCTATTAGTCACCTCTGAGCACTGTCTCACCCTGGCTCCCCTAGTCTCAATCAAGATATTAGTATTTTCACAACACACAACAACTTGTGGGAGAAGAACATGTAGGGGCGAGTATATAAATAATTAATATGTACCCTGATACCCCCAAATGTGTCCCAAAATTAAAAAATTAAAAAACACCAAGCATCATCTGAATCACAAATAACAATGTAAAAGACAGCTCACACCAAGAATACAATTTACAGAACATGAATAATCATGATTAGACATTACTGAGTCATATTATTTTGTTTATAGGTTCTGCTACCTACCCAGATAGGCTCGTACTACTACCGACCCAAACAGTGTCGCACTGCGGTCGATCCACAGAAGGTTCCTCTAAAACCAATCCACATACGGTCACACTACAGCTGATCCACACATGGCTTCTCTATTGTCGATCAACACAGGGTCAGAGTACAGATGATCCATAAAGCGTTACACTACTTCTGATCTATAGAGGGTCTCTCTATCAACGATCCATATCGTGTTTCACTATGGTCAATCCACAGACAGTTGTTTTCATACCGATCCCCACAGGTTCTCTCATCACATGATATCCATCCATCTGATTTTATCACTTAGCATGTTTGATTTCTGGAGGATCTGCTCATAAAGCCATCGATCGTATTTCAACCAGCACTAAGTCCCATGATTATGTAACCTGAAGAACCTTCATCTCATAAGGGTTCCAACACAATAGACGGTTTGGCCAGGCCTAGCTCGATCAGCTGGGCACAACCCACTGGGCTGGGCATGGTTCTCTCAACTGGGCACGACCAACACTTCTTAGAATAGAAAAAGTTACATTTTGGTTCTTCATCTATGGCGCCAGCCCAGAGCTACTCCAGCAAACCAGTTTACATGGACCGGTTGAAGGAAATAACTACTGGAAATGGTCTGCCCACTACCATGAACGGAGTAGAGACTCCTCCCCTGGAGTAGCCCGATGGCTTCCACCGCCTCCTCCAAGGTGCATGGCTGCGGTATGCTGGCGGCCTTGTCGAATGTTCTCCAAATCATAAGATGTGATATGATGGTTCATTATTTCTTCTTTCTATGCCTACGGGCCTCTCTGGATGTTTCCTTCACTATGTCGCCCTCAACAACACATTTTCAAAATGTTCATTTATCCACCATGAAGAAAGCACCACGAACTAGTTCATTTGAGGTTACATGACTGGTTCGGTTCATCCCATTCCCTCAACATTAGTGTTATAACATGTAAAGGAATCATTCACATAGATAAAAAATATTAATTCCCCTACATGAAAATGGTGTTAAGGACAAATGTGAAGATTAAAATTCGTATGACTTCCATATTCGTTGGCTATCGTCGTTTCCGATCGATGTCCAGTTATAATCCTTCCATGGCCATTGATCAATAATCATTCTTTGTTGGAGGGTGACATCATCAGCATTTCTGCAAAGCTTCTTCTCGTGGATTGTGAATTCACATTACAAAAGATTAATCAAATAATGAATCAAGTTTCATCATTTTAAATATGATGCGACATTAAATCACTAATTAAGATAGTTAATGGACATCATTAATATAACCATTATATGACCTTAATTAGTGAATATCACTGGCATAGTAGTGTCACCCCTCAACAGTTTGAAAAAAATGAAATAGATTTGTGTAAATTTTATTTTATTATTTTCTTCCAAATGTTCAGAAAATTAACTGTCCTATCTGACCCATGTTGGTCAATCATAAGGTTCATGTAAGTGAATATCATCACTAAAAAATCAATGGTTCTATCATATTTTGAATCTGATATCTGGTTCAAAAGATAAAATTCCCCTCACTCACATTAAATAAATGTTCCTCAAAAAACATTAAAATGCCACTCCACACTCTCTAGGACATGAAATCTTATGTCTTCTATTTATTCAGTCTCGTAATAATTACATATAATTATGAAAAAATTATATATAATTTCCAGGTCAATACATTCTACCCAGCATAGGGATTTATTCCCCTTAAATCCACAACAAATTCTAAGAAAACAAATGGGGGTACTGAGCACGAATCTGAGCCACATGCTCCCATGTGCTCTCGATGATGTAATCGTGCTACGAACTTAAATCGAACTAGAGGGATTTACCATCCATGAAGGACTCTCTCATGTCAATCCTCTATATCCCACAGGAATTAAGTAAAATTCACCCTATCATCAATGTCATGCTTTCCCGAGTCGATAATGTGTGATGTATCGTGCACATATCTTCTCAGCTACTACACATGGAAAACAATATGCACCTGGATTATCAATGGTGGAGTGTCTAATAAGTACCCCACCTTTCCAATAATACTAAGGAACTAGAAATGATTGACGAACATCAGATATAGCTTGCCTCCCTGTCCAAATCTCCACAATCCTCAGCGATGTGGGACCTGTAGGAATACATGGCCTCCCTCCTCAAACACTAAGGGTCTCTATCTCTTATAGGCATAATCCTTCTAACTTCTCAGTGTTGTTTTAATATACTCCTCTATGATTTTCATATTCTATGTGGTAGCTCATACGAACTCTGGACACATAAGTGTTGATTCCCCTAAGTTTGTCCATTATAGAGGTGATCTTAATTGTCTCCCGTATAGGATCTCAAAAGGTGCCATGCCGATGGTGGAGTGATAACTATTATATTTTCTGAACTCCAACAGTGGCAGGTGGTCCTTCAATGTGTGGACACAATTAAGGATGCAAGAACGAATCAATTCCTCATGTCTATGTATGTTCCACTCTGTCTCACTATCTATTTGAGGATGAAAGGCGGTTCCCAAGAATAGCTGATTCCTAGACACCCCCTATAATCACTTCCACAACTGGAATGTAAATAAGAGAATCACTATATAAAATGATCGTCAATGGATTATTTTGATTCTATATTATCTCCTGGATGTAGAGGCATCCCAATCCTTCTATGGGTCCATTGTCATTGATGGGTAGAAAATGAGACAATTTTGTGAGTCAGTAAACGATCACCTTGATAGAGTTGTGGCCCCAAGACATGCATGGTAACCCAGTAAAAATGTCCATGGAGATACCATCCCACTTCCATTATGGTACCAGTAATGGTTGGGCTAAGCATGCCAGAACATAATGCTCAGCCTTGACTTTTGTATAAACCCATTTCTTGTTTTTGAGGTACGAGTTTCTTTTTTCCCCTTTTTTGTAAAGTGTTTTTGAGAAAATAATGATAATAGGGAAAAATCGCAAATTTTGTACTTACGCGCCGTGTACATTTACACACACCGTGTACTTTGGCCATGTGGGATGAGTACATAGGGCATGATGGACCGTTGGTTAAGAAGTGTGTGAAAACTGACTACACGCTGTGTACATAGTGTTTACACAAAATGTAATCAGTATGCATGTGAATAGTAAGGCGGTTGAAGCTGCCTCTAGCTGGGAGACATTACATGCCGCCTAATCAAGAATACATACAGTGTAATCACATCATTGGATGAACAGTGTCGCAGTGGAATGAAGTTGACACAGGAACAATAATAAAATGAAAAGTACACACTCTTTACTCCCGAGTACAAGCCGTGTAGTTTTTTTTTTGATTAAAATGGGCAGTAGCCTCCTAATTCATCTGAGGAGGCTTTCAGTTTGTTTTGGAGCTGGGAGAAGAGGTTGGAGCTTCTAAGATCTCGTGACCGCACAACGGGAATCCGAATCATTCTTTGACGGCCTCGATTGAACCGAGCGGTTTAGTTCTTCCCTATCCTTGTGAGATTCATACCAATTCTTTCCCGAGTGAATGTTATTTGAGTTTGAATGAGTAAACATATATCCTAGATCTACGTCATTCTTGGATGATTAAGGAGGTTCCGTTCACTTATACAAATTAGAGACGATCAAGGTAGCTGGTTTGATGTTTATTTCAAATATTGTTTTTTAAATTGTGTACCATTTTTCTACACACCCATGTATGGGGTGTTGTATGGAAAATGCCTTTGCTGAAAGATATATATAATTTCATAGATAATCTGTTGATAAGTCAAAATTTGTTTTTGGGATCGTTGCATGGATCCAGGACCACCTCGGGGGTGCATTCCTTTGTTTGGCCGTTTGGCCAGGATACCCAAGGGTATGCCATAATTATATTGTGTATTGAATTTTCTTGATAGAAACTTATGTAAATTTCTTGCTTATACATTTTGCTCGGACCGGTTCCTTGCGCCTGAGGGCAGTGTTTACCTAGCTTGTGGGCAGTGTTTGGTCAGCTTGAGGGTAACCTTTTTTTATGCCTGTGGGAATTAGTCTCTATGTCTAAGTGAACTATCTCGTATTCATGAAGGGAGTCATCGTTATTCCTTAGGACAGACACCTACGGGTTTTGATTCTGATTACCCGAGGTTAAGGATTGGTATGTCTGAGGACAGTGTTTAACATAAATATTCACTTAGTTAATTTTAATATGTTAAACTTACTAAGATAATGAAATATCTTGGGTGTGATTAAAAAATATTAAAAGGTAAATAATACATGCACTAATATTTAATTTTATTACTTACTAGTTTACTACATTTTATTACTTCACACTATTGTAGCACATTTTCTCTTACACTTGGGCATGGACCATTGGTGGTTGCCTATTGTGATTTACTTCCAACACCCTATTTGGGTCATGTCATTATCCCAGACAGACTATATTACTACTGGTGTCGATAAGGGAAAGGGACGCTATACATGTACAATATGGTTGTAGAGGAGTAGGAGAGTATGAGACCGAGCTTAGTCATGTGATGCAGATTAGGTCCTATTGCACTGTTCTATTTTGTTTTGATGTACTTGTACTTTGAGTTGTATTGTACTGAATTTCATTATATCCATTGTTGGATGTTCTCATAGAATTAGTGACATGCTGAATCATTATCTATATAACTATTGGTTATCTTATACTGTAGTTGTTTATTTCTAGTTCATATTCTTTACTGCTTCCATTGTTATATGTTACATTTCTTTTCTTCTACACTACACTGTGACAAATGAGGGCATAGTTTCCCCACTATCAGACCTCGGCCTTTGCTATAAGTCGGTATCCTCTAGTGTTTGGGGAAATGCACTTTAGGTCATGTGACCAATAGGGTCCGGGGTACCCGTTATGTGGCTTCTGGATCTGATATGTTACAATGTGGTATCAGATGGATTTCTTTTCATTGAATGACTATTTAAATCATTAGTCAGGGATAGGATGGTAATAGTAGTTGGTAATATGTTTTGCCTGGGAGTATCTAACCCGTGTACAAGGAAATTCTAATCAACCAGGTTATTGTAATTATTACTGGTTTTTTAATTTTACAGTTGATTTCATATTCACCTTTGGGTGACACACTTTTGATTGTTCTATTTATTTTTTATACATGAGTTCTATTTAGTTGCATCCCGATGAGATTAGGTTGTATCATATCAGGCATTTTTTATTCACATGATAGAAATCACATGTCATGGATTCCATCCATGCCATGTAGGTGTATTAGAAATTGAATGTTGTTGTGATATTTGGTATGCTAGAAGAGCATGCAATTGGGATAGATGCATTGATAAATACCTTCATTTTTTAGGGTATTATGATGTGATGTTTTGATAGAATGAATTCCATACATTGGTTCTTTAGGAGTATGTGCCCTTATTGACCACAATTTGGTGGATCATTGATCTGTTTACATTGTTATAACATGCATAAGATTCCAAGATTTGATTCGCGGAGAGTATGGGCCCTCACAGATCGAAATTTGGAACATAGGTGTTGGTTTTAGTGTTTTTCTAGGCTCCGTAGTAGTTTCTGAGGCTTACTATCCAGAAAAAAATATAATACACGCGGTGTAGTTTTGACTACATGCCTTGTACTCTTCTTTTCATGAAGAAATGAATAATTTTATGTAAAATTCGTGTGTCATATATATACATCGTGTAGTTTCTACCTGTGTCATAGTTTGTATAGGAAAAAACATGGGATAGAGAAACATTGAGGGAACAAGCCGTCTATATCTTATACACGTCATATGGTGTTAACCCTATGTCTACCGTGTAACTAACTACACGGGAAGAGAAACATGATTTTGTACACATTATGTCAATAACAAACATGAAGTGTAGTTTATCATAGGAATCTGTCCTTGTAACTAACAAAAACGAGTTCGTGTTACCTCTTCTTGGACATGGCGTGTAACTACGGGACACACCCTGTGGTCTTGATTGGTGAGAGACCATGTAGACTTCACCATGTGGATGGGGAAAATGGGTTGGTATACACACCATGTACGGGGTGTAACAAGCCATGTATTGTCAGCTGAGTAGCCAGTCGTGTCACTAACAACACGGGCAGTTGGAATTAAGCAGTACACACCATGTTGATTTTGAGCATGTCATGTAGTCAGAGTTGTGTACTCGGCCGTGTAATGAACTACACGGGTCGGTGAAGCTCATCTAGTACACGCCATGTAGATCTTATACACGCCGTATAGTCTTTTTCAAAATAGACTCATGGGGCTAAAACTATATAGAAGGACTCGAGTAGGGGAAGGAAATTCATGTACACGTCGTGCGTGTGGACAACAGGCTGTGTGTTCGAGGTGTTACAAGAACAGTTCTGGTAGAGGTACACGCCCATATGAAAGGCTAATGAGAACATGTCGGGTTGTTATTATACCTAATGTGTAGTCATTTTTGTAAAACTTTAATGTTTTCATTCTCATTTTCTATTTCACACTCCTTTTTTTCAGTCCTTGTTAACCATAATCTATGGCGTGTGTTGTCCTTGTAGAGTCATGCCATCGAGATGACCACACATTGTTCTCCAGGAGAGTGGAAAGGATTATACTCAAAAGACCGAAGGCCATGGGATACCGATGGATCCTCCAACAAAGCCAGATGTTGCGCCCGCCATTATACCGGGCACAGTCACTGATGTGTAGTTCCATGAAGGCTTCATGCATTTTATACCAACCTTCTAGAGAGAACCGCCGGCAGCCACATCTATGACAGAGCTAACTCATATATTTCAGTAGAAACATCTGCCTACATTTTTAGGTGATGGAGGACCATAACTGAATAGACATGGATGGGTTCTATGCAGTATATCTTCGAGCATCGGGAGACACCACTAGAGCGGAGGGTCAAGGTCACTACATACATGTTGTGTGATTCTACTAAGAGATAGTGGTCTGTTACCACCGTGACTGAGCATCACTGAGACATCGAGTGGGATGTTTTTCAGGAGGTCTTCTATGACATTTTCTTTCTGGAGATACTGAAGGAAGATAGATCTCGAGAGTTCATGAATCTGCAGCAGGGCACCTTGTCTGTAAAGGATTATTTTTCTCACTTCACTGAGATTTAGCATTTTTAACCTGTTCAGGTAGGTGATGAGGCATTGAGGGCTAGAAATTTTGATGATGGTCTTCAGTGTGACATTTGAGTGCTGGTGGACATTTTTATGTTGCCTACCATGCAGGCTATTGTGAATCAGGCACTGATTACAGAGTAAAACCTACGGGAAACTAGGGGTGTGGGCCAGGGCAGTTTGACACTAGTTTTGTATACTATTTCTACTAGAAAAAGGAAGAAGTAGATGGACTTATCTCACGGTGGTAGTACTAGTCAGATGAATACTTCAGGTTTCTAGGTCATGTGCTACCAATGTGGTAGAGAGGGGCACAAGAGACATCAGTGTCTAAATGACCTACTGGATTGTCGAGCATGCGGCATGATGAGTCATCTCTAGTGTTTTTTCATGGAGTTTCCACTAGTGGCTAGTGAGAGGGGTTCTGTGTAGACTCTCTATGTGAGAGAAGGACCAACATCTTCTTACCAGTCGACAAATTGGGGTACGTCAGGGCGTGCAAGAAGAGAAGGTGGTTGTTGTCATGGAACCCAGACACTACGATCTCAGAGGCAGTAGGGTGGGTCAGCTCAGGGTAGCTATGTTGTTTCGTAGGGCCACAACACTAGGCAGGCATATGCAGTGCAACATTCCCAACAAAGGCAGGATCCTTGACCTTCCACTGTCATAGGTACTGTTCTTGTTGCTTCTATTTTATCTTCTGAAAATTTCAATACTGGTGCTACACATAGCATTATATTTATGGCTGATGTGGGGAGCCTTGGGCTCTATTTTTATTTTTCGCCGGATATCATGACGCTTGACACTACGTTTTGAGAAAGTACAATATTTGTGTGTCAGTGCAAGGTGTGCCCCTTGAAGTTGGTGGGTGTCACTTCATATGTGACCTCTATGTCTTAGAGATGACAGCTTATGATTTCATTCATGAGAAGGACTGGTTGATTCCCTTTCAATCATTTGTGGATTTCTATCAATGCACGGTGAGTTTGACATCTCCAAAGGGCAGATTGTTTCTATACAAGGGTGAATGGGTTGTCCTGGCATGCCGAGCTGGACAAGAGAATTGTTGGCGAGGTGGAGTCACAGCCGAGATTGTGAGTATATATATGAATGATCAGGGAAATTGTGAGAAGGATTCCCCGAATGTGGTTGATTGTTTTAGGTATTTATTCCTAGAAGACTTTTCAGATCTATCACCACAGTATGAGGTTTATTTTTCTATTGAGAATGTTCCCAAAGCAGCACTAGTGTCCATTCATCCTTATTGGATGTCCACACCTTAGTTATAGTAGCTCAAGAAGCAGTTAGATGGGTTGCAGGAAAATTGTTTTATCAGACCCAATACTTCACCTTGGGGTTCACTGGTTCTTTTGTGAAGAAGGTGGACGGTACCTTCATGGTCTGTGAGGAATATTCCAAACAGAACCAGCTGATGGTTAATAACTGATATTCCTTACTGAGGGTTGATGATATTTTTGATCAACATAGAGGTGCAAAAGTGTTATTGAAGACTGCCATAATATCCTGATATCATCAGTTTCGCGTGAGACCATCGAGAATACCCCTTACATCCATTCGGAGAAGATATGGTTTGTATGTGTACTTGGTCCTGCCTTTAGGACTCAAAAACGCGCCAGTAGTTTTCATGGCTCTGATGAATCATGTGTTCCACCCCAATCTATATTTTTTTGGTTATATTAATGGACAACATCTTGGTGTAGTCTAGAATTCAAAACACCCATTCTACCCATCTTGAGATCGTATTAGTACACAGAGAGAGCTTCTGTTATATGCTATGCTCTCAATGTTCCACTATTGGATGTGCCAGATTCAGTTCCTAGGTCATATTATCCTGGACATAGGTGTTGATGTAGACCGAGAGAAGGTGAGAGCAGTAGTTTCTTGGGAGCAGCCTAAGAACGTGTTTGAAATATGGAGTTTCTTGGGGCTGGTAGGTTACTACATGAATTTTATAAATTATATATCCCTATTAGCAGCATCGTAGATGGGTTTAACTAAGAAGGGTGTGAAGTACGTTTGGAAAAAATCTTGTGAGAGAGCCTTTCAGGACCTGAAGGGTATGATGAAATCAGCACCAGTCATGATACTTACAGAGCAAAGGGAAGAGCTATACATTTTATTATGATGCATCAGGTATTGGGATGAGTGTAGTGTGGATGCAGAGAGATCGAGTTGTTTCATATGGGTCTCGGCAGTTGAGGCCACATGAGAGGAATTACCAGATGCATGACCTCATGTTGTATGTAGTTGTTCATGCATTGTGTTTTTGGACTCATTATCTCTTGGGAGAGAATTTTTTGGATTTCACCACCCACAAAAGTCTCAAATACATCGTTACTCTGTGTGAATTGAACCCGAGAAACCAATGGTTGGTTGAATACCTTCATTCCTTTGACATTGAGTATTCCTATTCACCTGGTAAGGGTAATGCAAAAGCTGATGAACTGAGTAGGAAGAATCAGACACAGGCATTGAAGGAGGCCAGTGGTGAGTGGCTGCTTATGGCTTTGTTCTCTGAGATACATTTGGAGGTGCATGATAGTCAGGGGAAAATATATCTTTCATCATTAGCTATGACTTCTACCCTCCTAGATAGAGTGATGATGAGACAAATATCATATTCAGAAGGCCACGTTTCAAGGGAGTCGAAGTCAAGTGAGGACCCTCCTTTTGGTTGGACGATATGGAATGATGAGGTATTTTGTTTCGATGGATGAGTTTGGGTTCCATGGGATATACGTGAAGAGTTTCTATGGGAGTTTCATGTTTCATCTTTGGTAGTTATTCCAGTAACCCATTATGGAGTGGAAATGCAATGATTTCATGATGGAATTTGTGTCCGAGTTGCGTGGACACCATGAGGCAATGATGTTGTGTGGGTTATTGTGGACAGACTTACGAAGGTGGCTCACATTTTTCCGTTAATGGAGACCTTTGGTTTTGATGAGATCGGGAAGATATATATCTAAGAAGTAGAACATATTCATGGGGTCCCTTTTTCTATAATTTGGGATAGGGATTCCCACTTTATGTCTCATTTCTTGCAGAGATTTCAGAGGGCACTGGTTAAGCATGTGCTTCTGAGCACAACATACCACCCTCATACCGATGACCAGTTAAAGTGTACGATACAGGTTCTTGAGGACATTCTGTGTGCATGCGTCCTAGATTTTGGGGGCACTTGGGAGATGCATATACCCCTTGTCATTTTTAACTAGAATAACAGTTTTCATGAAACTATTGAGAAGTCACCTTAAGAGGCATTATTTGGTTGGACATTCTGATCATTGTTGTGCTGGATGGAGGCAGGTGAGGCCACATTACTGGGACCATGTCTCATGCAGGAAACTTCAAAAAAGGTCCAGTTGATTCACATAATACATTTTTTGATCAGTGTAGATGACCCTTGGAGTTCAGGGTCAGGAATCAGGTTTTCTTGACCATTTTCACCAAGGATGGGATACAGATATATCAAGAGACAGGGTAAACATTCAACGATTTATGTAGGCCTATTCAAAATTCAGGAAAGATTCGGGACATTTTCTAATCAGTTTTAGTTACCACAGTGGTACATGGCCATGCAAGATGTCTTCCATGTATCTGAGCTATTCCATTATCACTCAGAACTATTTATGTTTTTCATCCCGAAGAGGATGAGCTTCATGTCGATGCATCGTTTGATGGGCAACCAATTTTTATTGTTGATTGTAGCATGATGGTTCTCTGAGGCTGGTCAGTTCCACTCGTATGGGTGAAATGGAAGCATGGCCGAGTGTAGGATGAAACCTAGGAGTGGGAGACTGAATTAAATGCTTATTGGCTAGAGTTTTTCAGAGCTTTATCATCACCACCCTTAGAAGGGAAATTCAGGGACAAATTTCTTTAAGAGGGGAATTTTTTAAGAACCCAATCCATGTGTTTGAGGTACAAGTTTTTTATTTTATATTTTCATTATGTGTTTCTGATAAAATAAGTAAAATCAGGAAAATCAAAAAATTTATACTTTCACATCATGAACATTTCCACACTTCATGTACTTTGACCATGTGGTATATGTACACCAGGCGTGTTAGACTATTGGTGTTGAAATTTTTAAAAACTGACTACAAACCATGTACTTAGTGTTTTCATGACGTGTAATTAGTCGGAATGTTAATAGTAAGGTGGTGGAAGCATCCACCATCCGAGTGACATTACATGCCATATAATCAACAATAAATACCATGTACTCATGTCGATGGATGAATATTGTCACGGTGGAATGAAACATCCATAGGAACAGTTTAAAAATTGAAAATTACATTCCATGTATACCAGAATGCATGATGTTTTGTTTTATATTTTCTATTAAAATGGGTAGTAGTCTCCTCATTCTAAAGAAGATGCTTTGAGTTCATTTTGTATACGGGAGAGTAGGCCAGAGCTTTGGAGATCTTTCGACAGCACAACAGTAATCTGAATACTTCTCTGACGGTCTCGATTGAACCGCGTGGGTGAGTTTTTCCCTCTCCTTGTGTGTTTCTTAACTATTAATTCTTGAGGGAATGTTATTTTATTTTTAATGACTGGATGTTCTTCCCATATCTACTTAATTCTTGGACGATTCAGGAGTTGTCATTCACGTATATGAATCCGAGACGATCGAGGTGGGATGAGTGAGGTTTCTATTAACTATTGTGTTCAAATTGTGTATCATTGTGCTACGCACCTATGGTTGGGTTGTCATATGGCTATTTACGTCGCTAAAAGATATCTATAATTGCATAGATAACTAGTTGATAAATTAAAACTGTTGTTTGGGATCATTTCATGGATCCAGGACCACCCTGGGGGTGCGTTCCTCTGTTTCACCTTTTGGAAAGGATAACTGAGGGTATGCCATAATTATATTGTGTATTGAATTTTCATGAGAGAAATCAAATATCTATTGATTTCTTATGCTTTGGGATTATCCCGGTAACTTGTGCCTGAGGTCAGTGTTTGATTAGCATGTGGGAATTGTTTGGTTTTCCAGAGGGTATCCTTTGTATATGCCTATGGGAAGTATTCTCTATGCCTGAGGGAAATTTCTTTTATACCTGAGGGAAAAATTTTTTATGCTTAAGGGCAGAGACCTGCGGGTTTTTATTCTGATTACCTATGGTTATGTATTGGTACGTCTGAGGAAAGTGTTTTCCATAAATGTTCGCTGAGGAAATTTTCATATGTTAACATGCCAAGCTAAATCATAGACTTGGTAGTGATTAAAAATATTAAAATGTTAATAAAACTATTATTGAAAGTTACTTTGAGTATATACTAGTTTACTTCATTTTATTACTGCACACATTTGTTGCACATTTTCATATATTGTTGTGCACGTACCTTTGGTGGTTTCCAATATGGATTTATTTCTGAAAAACTGTTTGGGTCATGTCATCAGTCCAAACAGACTATATTGCTGCAGGTGTCGATAGGGGAAAGGGTCCGTATATATGAAAATGATTTTTGTAGAGGAGTTGGAGAGCATAGGACCGATCATATGCTTTTGATGCTGCTGAGTTCATATTGCATTGTTCTGTGTTGTTTTGGTTTACTTGTACATTGAGTTCTGTTGTACTATTTTTCATTACATCATGTTTTGGATGCTCTCCTAGAATTAGTGACATGTTGAATCATTGTATATATAACTGTTTGTTATTTTATTCTATAGTTTTTAATTTATAGTTCATATTATTTGTTTCTTCTTCTTTTTTAGGTTATATTTAGTTTCCGCTATGCTAAACATTGAAAAATGAGGTCATTGTTTCCCCACTATCTGACTTAGGCCCTCACTGCTAGTCAGCAGACTTTCGCATTTGGGGAAATGCACTTGAGGACATGTGACCAATCGGGTTCGGGTCACCCATTGTGTGGCTTCTATATAAGGGATGTTACAACTTTCTAAAAATCGAGGCATCATGAAACGAACTCTGACACTGCATTCAATATACCCAGACACCAGTACTGACATCAGAGGTCCTGGTAGATCATCGCCACTCCTCGATGTACCTCCAATGGGATTTATGTAACTCCCTCATCACCTCCTTCTGAAATGTCACTAGTACCATGCTACGTCCTCTAAAAATATTGATGTTCTCCCCACCTATCAAAATTCTATTAGTAGCATGTCTGGGGGATATCTAAGCTGGCCGAGACTCTATGTCAAAATCACCATGTTGTACCTCCCAAACATGATGAAGGAGTGGGGGAATATCAGTCATAGTATGGATTTAAGCTTCTCCACCACTATCCATGAAGGATATCTACATCGCGGATAGGTGGTCTGTCACATCACTCTGCAACTATAGACCAGACCCCCTTATAAGTGCATATACCACCACTTTTATGATCACAGGAGTGTAGACTATCTCGAAGTCATATTACAAGAGAATCTTCAGCCTTCCCCAATATCTCAAGTCCAAGTCCATCTTTGAGAAGATACACCTAAGATTTTTCTGATCAAAGTACACAGTAAATCATTCTCCCATAAAGTTGTGTTGCACATCATCAATTCAAAGAACACTGCTGCTAACTCCAAGTCATGGGTCACGTAGTTGTTCTCTTGTTACTTCATCTTACATGAGCCATATGTGATCACGGATCACTCCTACATCAGTATACATCCCAGTCCAGTCCCTGATGTGTGGCTATATACTACATACCCAATTCCCTCTTCTTGTAGCCTCAAGATGGGGGTACTTTTCACTCTCAGCCTCATCGCTTGGAAACTCTGATGGCATATCTCATCCTATAAAAAGGGTTTCCCCTTATTTTTCAAAGTAGAAAATAGTGCTTATACTCTAGAAAATTCTGGTACAAATCTCCAGTTGTACCCAACAAATCCATGAAAATTCTTCACCTTGGTCACACTCCTATGTGGATATCACGAACGCAATACCTATATCTTTATCGTATCCACTACAACTCCAGATTCTGAGATAACATTTCCTAGGAATGATGACTTCTCATATTTAGAACTAAAACTTTGAGATATTACCAAACATATGGAGCTCTCGGATTGTATTCTAAACTATCAGTAGATGTGTGGCATGCTCTTCCACCGACATAGAGTACACCAAGATGTCGTCAATGAATACTACCATGAATCAATAATGTTAAGGATGAAAGACCATGTTCATGAGCCCCTTTCACATTTTAGGAGCATTATTAACACCTAAGGGAGTCCCCAAGTACTCATAGTGTCCTTACCGACATCTGAAGGCTGTCTTTGGTATGTCCTCATCCCTTACCCTGAGCTGATGATACCCTGATCTGTGGTCTGTCTTCAAAAACAATAGTCCTCTCTTCTGATTGTCAAAGATATCATTAATCATTTTCAAAGGATACATGTTATTTATTGTCACGTATTTTAGTCTCCGATAATCCATGCAATTCCTTAAACTCCCATTTGACTTCTTGGAAAACAAAGTCGAGGTTTCTATTAGAGAAACATCATGTCTTACAAAACCATTTCTCTAAGAGTACTCCAACTATACCATCAATTCATGAAGAAACACAAGAGCTCTCTGATATGCTGATGTATATATAGATGTTATCATATGGTACATTTTGATGTAAAACTCTACCTCTCTACAAAGAGGTAGTCTAGGAACATCATCAAGAAAGACATTAGCAAACTGTTCCACCACAACAGGATAGCTCGGACTCTGCTCATAGACTACACCGAGGTTGAGGCCACCCAACAGATGACTGATCAGCTGCACCCTCCTCCTAGTAGGTACATACTATGCTGCAAAGTTTTTAGTCTCACTGGTGAATGAGAAATAGGACAAATCTACATCGACACAATGTTATTTGGGAATAAATAAATCTATCAAATCCAGAAATGTGGAATGTTAGTCCATACATAAGATGATTTTGTAAGGCCACAATGCTGCTACAAGAAGATCTCGTCCAAATATATCACCTCCTATAGTAATATCACACTACCTAAACCAGTCATTAATTATTAAATCATCTCTCGTATGAGTCTATAGAGGTAAGGATCGATCCAACAACTCTATCAGATTCTACGATCTCTTTACAAGATCCATGGAAATCAATGAGTGACTGGGACTTTTGTCAATATGAACTGTAGCTAGGATCGACTAGACACAGATCATATGTCACTTCATCTCTCGAGAGCCATGGTCATAGGCTGCTGCCACATGAATCTGAGGGTGCCCAAGTCCACCTATTCCCCGAGATTGGGGTGGACCACAAGGGTGTGGTAGTTGTAGTACCTCTAACTGTCATCCATCTCCTGTTGTACGACTAACTCCTCTGCCACATTCAATTCCCTTCAGACCTCTTCGTTCAACCCACTAAAACTTCCTCATTAGTCCCTATATTGTCTTCTCATCATCAGTATAGTGGTTCAAGATATCACGATGAATATGACCTTTCTCACTATATGTGTATCATAGTCTTTCCCTCTACTGGCCCACTCTGTTTCATGATCTCTTCACCTCCTACTGTAAATCCAAGGTTCATCCTCTAGATGTTATGGCCTTGTTGGTCCTCTGCATCATCTACCTACTGCCTACTATAGATGATTTGGATACCTTTCATCTGATGGTTTCTATCACCATCGATTTCTTCAATGCATGGATGCTCTACAATAATAGTGTTGGCTCTAGCACTCTAGACTTTATCAGGATGTTGAGAATATCATCGACGCTCTGATCACCTGTTGGGGACCATGTTAAATGGATTGGTCCATAACAAATGGATCTTATAACATGTAGGTTGGAGTAGAGAGAGATTTCCTTGAATATCGCTGAGTATTGGGCTAAATTTAAGCTACCCTGCTATAAGTGCAGAAGCTCCTCAATACGCACATTGTGTAGAGTCGCTGGTAAGAACTCCACCCTAAAAAGGAACTCAATGTCCTAGTAGGAAAACGTTGTATCCTAATGCTTTTGGAGCATCAGTCTCCACCATATGTGTGTTGTTACCTAGAAATGGATGGTAGCTAGGATCACCATCTGGTCAGTTTGTGTCTAATCCATGTGAAAAAACCTGTTTCACAGCATCCATCGAGTCCTCAACCGCCTGCAGATCTATCTGACCATGAAACATCGTTGGAATATGTATTCTTTACTTGTGAAATGCGCTCAGTCATCTTGCACAATCTACTAGTGGGGATGGTGGAATCTTCTTCTCCATTGGTGTTGGCGCTGCTGGTACACCACCAGAAGGTGTTATCGCTATAAGATGGCCATACACCGACGCCTCATCGCTTGGTGGGCCATCAATATTGTCTCCCATTTGGATATTGGATGGATTTATATGATGATGAATCCTATATAGAAATAGAGTAACAAATTCAAAATGTTATAAGGTGTCAGATAACTCAATGATATTAAAATAAATACAACATTTGCAAAACACAGACATAAAATGTTTCAGTGTACTATGTTTGAAATCATAATTTCGGGTCATGGTGTATGGATACATCGGTTGTCGCCCTAACACTGGAATCCCCGAACTAAAACCAAATCTCTTGAAATTTAACACTATTACTCTATTGATAACATAGAATCTAAGTTCATCTAGTAGAACCAACAACCCTCCCATACCACTTTATCAAGAACTGTCTCCATGGGCATAGGTTGTGACTACCCCAATCCCGCCTTTAATAGGATAAGGGCTAGTGACTAAAAATAGAATCGGAAATCCCAAAAATGGGAAGGCATTTCCTTTAAATCTGTACACACATAGATAGGTCCCACTGTGCACAAGTAAAACACAACAGAAGAAGAAAAGTACAAAAACAACAAAAAAACAACCACGAAGTGCAAAAGAAATTACTAAAAGTAATGGAGCCATTATACAAGCCCAAACTAGAATGAAAGTAGAAAAAAAATTGAAAAAAATTCTAGAGGCTATTCACTGAGGATCCTAACTAAAGAGTTGGTATAACTCATTGTCTATCTCTACTACTGCTCACCACATCTATCAGTCATCTTCGAGCACCATCTAGCCAAGGATCCCATAGTTTTAGTTAATATTTCTATCATCTGCACAAGAGACAACATGGTTCATGAGAAGCCAGTGCAGGGGTGAGTAAAAAAATTAGTAGGGAACCCGATACCCTCAATGGTCTCCTATAATTCAACAAATGTAAAACCACAAATCATGATCTCAAACTCAAATCGCAATGTAAAAGACATCTCCCACTAAGTAAAAAACCTAGATAACATGAATAAAGATGAATAGTCTTAATCTTCATCATTTTATTCTATTGAGTGGTTTCGCTACTGATCCACACATTGTCTCATTAATTATAATCAAAAAATAGTCACACTACGGTCAATCCACTCTGGGTTTCTCTATTATCAATCCACACAAGGTCGCTCTCCCACAGATCCACACAGGGTCGCACTGCTATAGATAATAACATGGTCTCACTTCCTTCGATCCACCATAGGTTACTATAATGCTGATCCAAATAGTTTCTCACTATCTCCTATCTACATTGTATCCCTCTATAGTCGATTCACAGATGTTCATTCTCATAATTATCCACACATGGTCACACATCACTTAACTAGAAACCATAGGATTCCCGCTCACAGCACGATTGATTTCTATAGGATCTGATCCTCAAGTAACTAATTATTATTAATCAGCAATGAATTCCCATTAATATGTATCATGAGGAACCTCTATGTAATAAGGGTTTCAGTGCAACAGACAGTGCATAAATCAGAAGACCGATCTGTATGTTATAGGGATTGTAGTACTGAGCTCCCGAATGGATTCATGTTCGTTCCAACACGGTCGTACTCTAACATTATCCAAAACCCAAGTGTATAATATCAAAATGACCACCATTCCCTGTGTGTTTCAGCACCATAGGCATTTCACCAACCATAAGTCATGTTTAGATGTTATGGACCTTTTAGCGAAACTGGGTCCAAAATGGGTCTGGGTCTTGTCCCACCATGTTGGACTATCCTGACTAGACCTAGCCCAAATTGGAAAGGCTCAGCCTAGTATATCATATTGGGTCTCACGCTCGACCCACTGTTCCACATGACAGGCCTGGCAAGCTCAGTTGGGTGTGTCTAGCACTTCCCCAAACAGAAAAAGTTCTATTCAGATTCTTCATCTACGGTGCCAAGTGGGCGCTACTGCAGTTGACCAGTCTGTGTGGACTGGTTGAAGGTGGGACCCATGGGTACGAGTCTCTAGACTATCATGGATAGAACCATGGATAATCATATACGGGTGACCGATGGCTACGACCACCTCCAAAATATTGAATCTCTAACCGTTTGTCATGCGACCGACACTTCTGGTGAATGAGGCCCGACAAAATGTTTTCCAGACAAGTGGATGCAGTCTTGTGGTTTTCTATTCATCTTGTCTGCACCTATTGGCCTCTCAGGACACTGCCTTCAAAGCATGGCCCTTGATGACACATTTTTGATCTATTCATTGATCCACCTCAAAGAACGCACTAATAAAATGTTGGCAGAGGGTCAGGGCCTTGTTTGGTTAGGCATGCACCCTCCGCGTTAGTTTTCTAAGTTGGAATAGAATCATTCAAACACATAGAAAAGATTAATTAACCTACCTGGAAATGGTGATGCAGATGAAGGATAATATTCACATTCTTAGGCATTCCACATTCATTGGATCTAATCATCGCTCGTCAATGTATGTTTTGAAATATACAATGGTCAATGATCAATCTCTGTTCTTTGTTAGACAGAGATGTCACCGCCGTTTCGTCGGAGCCTCATCTTGTTGTTATTGAACTCACATTATAATAGATTAATTAAATAATGAATAGTGACGCATCATTTTAATTACATTGTGATGTTGTATCATTAATAAATATTATTAATGATACTCATTAGGTGAACCATTAGATGACTTTATTAATGAATCTTGATAGCACCATGGTGTAACTACTCCACGGTTTTAAAAAAAGAACTCACCTTGGGAAAAAGTTATTTTTAATATTTTCTTTTAAAGGGTCAAAAATTTTATTATCATGTTCGACCCATGTTTGTTGAACATACGCTTCTCCTATGTGACTACCAGCGCTTTAAATTCAACGGTACTCTTGGATTTTCAATCTGAGAACCAGATTAAATGTTATAAATCCATGATCACATGATTAATGAAGGCACCTTAAAAAATGTTGAAAACTCATCTTCAGGCTCTCTTGGCCTCAAAATCTCTAGTTGTTAATTTTATCAATCTTGTAATACATTCATATAATTAAAAAAACAATACGGAATTTACAATTCTTTAAAATATTAGATTTGGACTACTGAATCTATAACTAAAACGGTCTATTTTTCTAATAATACTTACATGGGTATTTCGAAAGTGGTATGTAATGGAAAAAATGATAATTTAATAATTATTTTTCTTAAAAAATATAATATAATTCCATGATTACTTATGATTTATGAAAAACAAGAATGATAAATTTCTCTTCATGTGATTCCTCATCCACAAAGCAATGGAATTCATTCTTCATCTATACTTTTATTCATTATCCAACTAAATTGAGAAATAATCAACTCATTTAAAAAAATTATACTTCTTTAATAATTATATTAATCCAAATGACAAAATTAAGTAATATAAATAACATATCAAATATATAAGGTTCCTGATGGGGTATACTTAATGACCTATGTGTTTAATGATATAAATATCAATCATGGTTGAATAGGGAAAGATAAATTATATTTTTACTAGGATTATATTAAAATTAATATCTGATTTATATTCCTTGAATGTACATGTTAATATTTAAGTTATTATTATTGTACTACATATTACTTTATTAAAAACTATCACAATAGTTTAATGAACATATTATTAATGAAAAATAATTACTATAATACTTATAATAATAAAATTGAATGATTAAAAAATATATAACATACATTCCAATATAGTTAATATTATCTGATTAATGAGCTTGGATTCTCGAAAAATTACTCGTTACTGACAATATGAATATAGAACTAAACTGAATAAAATACTAGTAAAAAGAATGTTGAAATTAATATATAATATATTAGAAGTATGTGATTATGAATTAAAACTATTAAATGAGATAGGTATAAATAGGAACATAATTATGGTACTAAGACATTTTTATATATAGGGTCTTGATGCGTGATTTTTTATACGGGATTAATGGTTATTGAGCCTTATACTCAATCCCCCCTTATTGGAGTCATACTATATCACATTAAACTGCTTATTATTATGATTATATTTATCAACCATATAATTTTATACTATATATTTTCATTCCCTCAAGGGAAAATGAAAATATTATTTCAAATATTCATCACGGATGAATTTATTTATCATGAAACATTGAAATTGTCATGAATAATACACATTCAAAAAAACAAGGATTATTTTTCAATGTCTATTTATTTCCTTCCCTCTCATGTAATAATATTTATATTGATAAATAAATATATTTTTCCTTTCACGTACATTATTAATAACGTCTCTACCTTCCAAAAAATATTTTTATTAACATTTTTATTTGGTTTTTCAACTAAGTAATTTTAAAGTGGTAAATTGGATTTCCATCCATTATAATATGTTTTTTCATCAACATGAATTTTATTTGAGAGGTGATATAAATTTTTTCATAGATTCAATATTCATATTTCATTCTTAAAATATTCTAGTTTTCAATAGTTTTGATTTTTAAATTTTTTAAATTAAATTATACAGTTCCTTATTAGTTCCTTTTTTTATGACAATATTATAAAAAATAAAAATAATATTTTATATGTTACCTTATATTTCACTATTTTGAAAATTGGTATTAATAACCTTCAATTCCATGTGTAAAATGGGGTTCATAATTATTTTTGTTGTTAATAATTTGTAATTTAGAATAAAAAAATTATATTGTTTTTTAAAATAGATGTTTTGTTTTAAAGTTAAATCCAAATTTTTATTTATAAGGGATTTTAATGTCTGGGGTCTGTTCAGAGATATAATTATAATAATTATCTATTATGATATAAATGTTTTGAATGATTAACAACTTTTAAAATTTTAATTGAAAACGTTTTACTTTAATGCTTAATTATTAAAAAGATATATTATGATTTAGTATTTTATATTATATTTATTATATTTCTGTGTAATTTCAAGAATATAAAAATCATATATTAAAATTTTCAAATTTATTTTAACCAATGACATTAATTGGTTTTTTTATATTGAAATACTAATATTATACATATGATTTTATATGTATGTATTCTTATAAAACCACCCCCTTATCTCGATTCATGTCATCTGAATTGATATATATTGGATTTCAAGAAGCATATCTCAATTACATGAGTTATTTAATTGGTGTATTAAATATACTAGTTATATTGTTATCCAAAACATAATTTTTTTAATAATAAATATGGGAGGGGTATTCTATAAACCTCTAATGAACTAGTTTTAACATTATATTTCATGGGCTCAAACGAGAATAAAAAACCATCGAAATCCTAGTAGGATACATTTACAGTATCATAGGACCATGAGGGAATATTGGATATGATCCCAAAACTATGTGTCTATATGGGTTATTATCCAATCCATAATAGTGTAATTTGTTGTTAGTCCATGCCAATGAGGGTGTGGAGGTTGTTACCCCAATTCTGATGTGACATGGAAACTATGTGGAATTTCTATATAACAGATGTCATTGCATCATATTATTCCACTTAGACGAAATATATATAATGTGTTCTTATGTTATTCCATCACGTATCAAGTATATTTTTTCATGTTCCTAAAAACATATTCCATGTCATATGTCAAATCTTGTGAGACTAATGTTATTATAATACTATTTGAATGAAAGAAAGTGTGTAAAACCACATTTTGTAATGGGATGACTATGGCTTCATTGTCCCCATGTTATGTCATTACTCCAGTCTGAGATGGTTTCCAAGGAATTATATTGGTGAACCTTAATAACTAATTGAATCTAACATATGTGATGAGATTTGAACATGTATTACAAAGGTAGAAGTTAATTTCAAATTCTAACCACTGATGGATATGAACTACAAATAGTCCTTGATATGAGATGTGTGACACATCAAATTGTCATAGAGGAATTAATTTATACAAAGGGAATATCGTATTAATTTATTTAATATTATTTAATCCTTCACAAATCCATGTATATGGCCTAATTCCCGAACATAATAAATTGGTTTATGGAACATGATGATATGGATATATGTATATATCAGGAATATATCATCAATGTGAAAAAATATATGTTAAATTTGTTCTGAATTGATGAAACAATTTATATATTACTGTTTCTATAACTTGTTAATTATATTTTTTTTCTATTGATCTTTATATCACTATGTATTATATCTATGTAGAATTGTTATCTAGAGTATACGGTCCATTAAAAAGATAGTACAAGCGCATTGTTTTTGGATGTACCTATTTAACTAGATTTAATCATATTCCTATCAATGGTTGTATAGAATGAATATTTTAATTCTACATAATCATATATGTAATAATATTTATGGTTATCAGACAATTATAGTTCTATGTAGTCTATCAACACACGTACATGATGATAATGGGAATGTTTAGTAGTATATATTGATATATGAGTTATGTATAATAATACCATTCTAGATAACCTCAATGGGATGTTGTCTCAATGATATCATGTTCATTGACATATAATGACACCTTATGATGACATGTGTTATAAAATATTGGAATAATTATAAAATTAATGTGACACTCCAAGGGAATATGGTCCACCACATGGGGGAATTCATTAACCATAAATATGTCCAAATATAGGGATGTTCTTTGGAAAATATTCCCGTGGTTTAAATGAATGGATTACTGGTGAGGTCTTGTTCCTAGCTAAAATATGTGTCCTATATAACACATCAATACTAAAAACAAATATTTTTTATTTAAAATAACACAAAGTATAGTTATGTGAATAGATGATACAATTGAGATTAACACAATGGTGTAAAAAACTCTTTGATGAAAATAAATGTTCAATGGATATGATATTAGTAACATTGTATAATGTTGTCAAACAAGGAAATATATTTTTTTATTTGATAAATATAAATAGGGATTGATCCATGTATAAAAAATTTTATTTACAATGATGACATGACTCATATTACACATAATACTAATATAGATGATATCACTTCATACGTTGTTATAAAATATATAGTGGATATTTGATTACGTATTTGAAGTTACCTTGATTTTATTATTTGATAATATGTCCCATTGATTGAATACCTTCTAAGGA
This sequence comes from Viscum album, assembly GCA_963277665.1. Classification (NCBI taxonomy): domain Eukaryota; kingdom Viridiplantae; phylum Streptophyta; class Magnoliopsida; order Santalales; family Viscaceae; genus Viscum; species Viscum album. The sequence continues at coordinate 1,702,130,387 of OY728156.1, read as the reverse complement.
GTATGGAAAATTTATAAGGAAAAAAATGATCAAATTAATTATAGTAAAGTTATAGGGATAATATAGATTAATTTCTAAAATTCGGTTGGAATAATCATCATATATATAAATAAAGATTTTATTCCTTCTATTTAAGGGATCAATTGTATAAAATAATCTAACATGGATGGGTATTACACCTAAATGTGAATCCCATGAATGGAATCTACTACCCATCATTTTATGGGTGTGTGAGTTTATATGGATGGTCATGTGTATATGGATTCATGTCGGAATGTCTAGGGGATTAAAACATGATATATTCCCTAATGTTTTTGGAAAATAAATGTTATTTATACCCCTTCCTTAAATATGACATTCATATATCACATTAGAGGTAAACACCATAGTGTTAGTTATAGAGGATTATCACTGCTTCATCATGGATTTGGAACACATTTACAAGTGGTTGTATGTTTGCAGACACCCTAATGGACCCCATGGTTCATTTTTATATTATAAAGAAAAACAATACCATCATGATGTTGGATAATTTGGGGAAATTTAGGTTTTCCCTATACATTTGTGATGATAATCTACTACTTATGTGGATTTCTAGAACATAAAAATTTTCAATAAAGATACACGGTTAATGGAGAATGGTGTTTGACTAAATAAATTATCAATGATATACTAATATGTTGTTTAATTGGGTATATTACAATAATATGGTTGATGGAGAAACTCTCCCCTAATGAGTGATTAGTAATAATAAGTTTCGTTGGAACACATTACCGAAGTGTTTCTTCCATGTGTTCAAAAATGGGAGATCGGTCACCCACAAGATGAGACTCTAGTAATTGTTAATCTATTTGATGATACCCATGTGATATTGTGTCAGAATAGAAGTGATAAAGAATTAATTGGGTGGTGAATATTTTACTTTTAAAAATATTGACAGTATTAATATAACTATCTTGAAATCAATAAAACCATTCCTTATCTCATAATTTTTAGTGAGTAGTGAAAATAATTATGTAAAGGAAAATATTGATGAATAGTGGTTTGGGGCACATAAATCCACTTGTCCAAACTACCAATGATTCACACAATGATATTTTTTTCAATATTATGTCATATTTTTTGGAGACTCTTATAGTTGAGTATAAGTATATTACACCTTACAATGATTTTACCAGAACATCTATACCGTTTATAGAGATCCAAAATATCAATCGATTTGATAATGACCCTTACACACCACCCAAACTATGATTGATATTATAATACAACAATAAATCATATAAAAATTATTTTTGATTGATAAAAGACGTTTTTCTTACTGTTATAGTATTGAAATATTGAAATATTTGGTAATTAATAATGTACAACAACATAAAAATAATCATCAATGGTGTGTGTGATTCTTCTTATTTAAACAATATAAAATAGATTAGAAAATATTGAATATTAATCATTAAATTTTAACCATGATTTAATGATGATGTACAATGAATTTAAATTCTCTATTTTAAATCATGTTTTTGAATAAAAATATTGTCTTCAATTTATATTAAGAATAGTACATATGTCCCTGCACTTTAAAATATTTTACAACCTATTATAGGGGGGTGTATATAAAGAATAAATATAAATCATTTGCATCAATCCACATCCTTAGGTAATTAATATTTAATTGAGTCACTAGCAAAAAAACGTCATTAAAAATATAGTAACATTGACCACTTTTAGTAGAATAATAATCCAATAAAACCATTAAAAATAATTTGAATAATTCTTCTGATAAAATATCAAGAATAATATTAGTTTTGATAACATTAAATATCCCATATAAATCCATTCACATATATTTAAATATAGTCCAAAAAATTAATGAAAACTAAAATCACAATATGGAAGTAAATATATATATACATATATTTGTTAATTTAAATAACCATATGTGTAGTGACCCAACCCTAGTTATCCTAGAGAAAGTTTATAATTTCAATTAAATTGGTATAAGATTAATCATTCAAAATTCTATATGACCGAAGAGTTTTTCTGTATTGGTAAACTAGATACATTCATGTTTATTACATTAATAATGAATAAACTAATTTCAACACAATTTCATTATTTCATGGGTAATAATTTAATTACACCATGTATATCATTGCATATCATTCATAATATACTTATTGAGTTCATGTTTAAATGAAACCTAATAAGGGTGAGATCAAATGATATGTAAGGAAAATTTATAGAGGAATAAAAAATCATACAATGACACTAATAATTTTGAAATATTAAATAAGCGAACACACATACCATATAATAATCAAACAAAAAAGAAATTTAAGAAACAATATGGAAAGGTAATAAAATGAAACACATGACATCAAAATTAAAATATAAAGAAAAATAAATATTGAAAATTAAGAAATTCAATCACATTCCATTTAATCAATGAACTAAAAATGAAATATATCCCTAGATATTTTCATGCCAAATATCATGGATTAATAATAAATGAATCAAAACAAATTCAATGACTAATTATTGTACGTAATGTCACAATAACATAAAAACCTATACTCTCATGTAATTTCCTCAATAATGTTAAAAACTACTAATCAAACCCCATTTAATTTGTGTAATATATTTATCTCAAGAGAACCTACCAATGTATCGATTATCGATATGATGGCTAGGATGCACCCATCATTACATGTCCAAATAATTCATTATATATAGTATTCTATTAAATTATTAAACAATATTCATTATCAAATATCCAATTTGAATAATGGAAATATAATTTCATATAATTCGAACAAAATTAAAAAAATATAATTTAAATGCCATTTAAAAAATTGTTTAAATATTAGAAATTAATCATATTCCTAAAAAATGTTATAGACTCTTATAGGAAATTTTAGGTAAATGTTAATTGGAAATTTAATTTTTCAATTAAATTAAATGGAATCCATGAACTGAATGTGGATACTATCATTAGAAAAATAATAATAAATAATTGAGATGATGATTAACTATATTATCAATACAAAAACATCCATGTGGAGTAAAATAATATGTTGTTTTCATTGATTAATGGAAACATTCTAATTGATAATTTGAAAATCATCCGGGAGGAAAATATAATTTTGTTATGAAAAAAAATTAAAACAAATCATCCCTAAAAATATCATTCAAAAACATTTTCCTTAAAAATTAACCTTTTATAAATAAAATGTAAACTTCATATAAATTTTTATGGTTAAATTCTTACGTGTCATATGACGGAAAAATAAAATTCATTTTTCACATTAAAAATAATTGAAAATTCCTTTTTCAGAAAGTGATAAGAAATTAAATTCGACAATTTTATAAAAGACAAAAATTGTTAAATGTTCCATTAAAAAACTTTTTAAAAGTGTTAAAAACAATTGTACAAACATTTTAATAAAATATATTTTTTAGAAGAAAATAGGTTCCATGAACAATGAGTGGAGGGATGTATAGTTTTTTAAAAAATAATTTATAAATCATATTATGAACAAGATATTAGGAAAATTGTACAAATAACTAAAAAATTTCAGGAATAACTTGAGTGGAAAATTGATGGTACTATAGAAAAATCGTCATTATAGTTCTTTAGATGGAAATACCATTGAAATATTATTAAAAATATTAGCAAATAATATAATAATTAATCAATCCAAAGTGTCCCATTCAACATTGAAATATTTTTAATCATATTATTCATCAAGGAATAATGATAAATGAATGAATTAAATATCATTAAAATAAAATAATTCATGATATCAGATATCATTATGGATTGTAGATATAACACATAAATGAGGTAGGTGGTTAACATGACATGTATATCCTGAATGTCAATTGTCAGATGAAAAATAACATATATTGAATTTACTTTTAGCGGAATGTCTTATAACCTCCCATATAATGTGCCTAAATATGTTTCAAAATTATACCAAAATCATATATATATTTTTATTGACATATATAATCATTTTTTAATATTTCATAACCAATTTATTATTACCTTTAAATTTTTTAACAATATTTGTTGTTAAATACCCTATTTATCAAGACTGTTTTGAATGTTTACTAATTGTTACTATTAATAGGTATTTATTTAATCATATCCAGAATGTAAACAATGAAATAATTATAAAATACATCAAGTACATAAGTATTTATGATAATCTATAAAGATCATAGATAAGAAATGAAATGAATTGTTCAATGTGACGGTATACCATATATACCCTTTAATTTTACATTGAGTTCATTTCCATTATAAAATATTGATAATATTATAATAAATTCTTAAATTATAATTCTAGTATCAGATATATGTCATATATGTTACATAGGATTATTAAAATTTTTGTTAATAAATTCCATATATAGTGTGAATGATTCAGATAGCTTTTAGGAGGTAGTAGTCCAAACATCCTTAAACAATGTTATCATATTATCCAAAAATCAAAAGTATAAAGGTTTTTTATTTAAAATAATTAAAATAGAATAAATTAATAATATAAAACATATATAATTATAGTTTCTGTCATAATAGACACTATGAGATGAGATAAATAAAGGCAACAGAATCATTATTACATGAGGTGATATTTCATCATACACATAATCATTATGTTCATTAGAAGTTTGATTAAGACATTATAAATTTTTTTCAACAAAAAAATATGGAATTAGATAAATATAAGGGGTGTAGAATATATTTAAAACTACGAATATTGACGAAATTTTTTACCTCTAATTTAGGTAACTCTTCTATGTTTGTAATAAATGGAACCCTTGAAGGATTTATGACCAATGTGAGGTTACTAGGATGAGGGTAGGGATGTTAGAGTGCTATTGAGTTATAAATTGTTTGATTTAATTTGTATTGAGATGTGAGAGGAAGTGGGGGTGGTTAATTTTTTTATTGTGATTGTGGAGTGTCCACATTTTCAATTTTGGAATTGGGTTCTACTGACAGTTTTCATAATGAATGTCAACGAAATAATGTTCCTTATTCGATCCATGGGAGGATTTGGATGAAATATGGTCAACCAATATATTTTAAAAAATTTTATAGGTAATTTCTTCCCATTAATTCTTGGATTATTCCAATGTTAACCTTATTTTCATCATAACCTCTAATCAATTTGAATTTCATTCAAAAAATTTTTTGTCAGAAATAATGTTAACACATTTGACAATATAAATTATGATGATTAGAAATATGGAATTTATTTTTTCAAATTAAAATAATATAAGAGGTTGAAATTATTTTTAATTTCATCCCACATAAGGGACTACAATATCAGATTTTATTGTAAAATCGTCTTAATGATTTATATGTTTTAATACTAGATTTTAATATGAATGTTAATACATTGACATAAATTGAATTAATTAAATAAATATTTATCTAGTTAATCCTTACATATTTTATGATATATAATGTTTTCTTAGAGATAAATTATATGAAAAAAAATTTCTGAAAAAATTATTATTTTTCACTCTATTAAAAAATAATACTTCAAATAAAAATAGAAAATATTTAACTTAAACAAATTTTTATTTTATTACATAAATGTTTACCTATATTTTTACATATAATATTTATAAATGTCACAATATATTTTATATAAAATATATTTTCCATTAAAAATTAGTAAAATATTCTAAACAAGAATGTTTTTTAGATCCTTTTACACATGATGAGAAATTATTTTAAAAACTATGAATATAAATAAATTTTCAAACATGATATGATTTAATTTCATAGAAAAACGTTCATATTTTTGGTATATTTGATTAAATTATAATTATTCTCTTAATTAATGAAATTAATATCTAGAAATAAATATTCATCATTAAATCAAAAATATATAAATATTCAACAGATAGAAATCGATGTAAAAGAATAAAATGTCTTTATATTTGTCTCCAACTATTCACCATATCATAAAAGGTTTGAAAATTAATCTACGAAACAATAATGTAACACTAATAGTTCATCATTAACATTAATTGTTTAAATTGATTAACTAAGGATAATGAAATAATAAGCATGAGATTGTTTAGGTAAAAGTTCAGTGTCAAACATTATCCTCCATCTATCAAGCATTATTAACCCCTAAACTTTTCGGATTCGATGGGTGGTCACTCGATATAGATTTTTACCTTTTATATGTCAATGATAATATAATTTCCAAAAATAAATATGATGTACATCCCTGAAAAAATTTCTATCACTAAATATCATTTTATAATTGGTTTTGAAAAGAACAGTAATACATAAGTACATTATCTATTTTATTTAAAAATAAGTACTTCCATAGTCTATGGTTTATTATATGTTATTCATTTTCAAAATACATCATAATGGTTTTCAAATAAAATGTGAATTATCGTAATCATATCCACAAGAGTGTAAAACTAGGTGCATAGTAAGGATCGTTTTCAATTCCTAGGTTATGACGATTTAGGGCCAACAAACCTTGTTAGAGTTGTTACCCCTATGTACATTAATTCCATGACAATGTCCAGATGTTGTATCGATACATGTATGTATTTCTATGAAATCACATATAATATCTACATAAAAATAATTATAGGGTGTTATTAAATAATAGTACTCTAATTATATCATTGGATTATGTTCAGTAATATATATTCCCATAAATCTTGTTAACAATGTTGATATTAAATATTATCTGATATCAACTGTAGTAACCTGACATAAACAATACCAGAGAAGGTATCTGGTATTAGTTACATTTTCTTAAGATAAAATTAAATTGCGTCCCAATAGACCCAATAGTTTTGCAGTGTTACTAAACCAGATACATAAATGATCCTTAAATTAAAGCATAATATGATAATTACAACAGAAATTTTATTGTTTAATGGATAAAAACGTTATTAAATATAGAATACCCATACATATCATTCATAGGATTCTACATGTGGCCCAAGGGAAAGAAAAAAAATAACGATGAAATAAAACTCTCAATAAGGTTAATGTGTAGAAAATGAAATAGTGAACCAATGAGAATATTAATTATAAAATGTTTTATTAATAAATACAAATACAATATAATTAAAAAACTGAGAAAGAAGTGTATAAAAAATATGGAAATGTAATTAATGTAATCAAAATCCATCCAAATTACTAGATAAGTCATATTAAGTATGTAATAATAAGAAACATAAACATATTACATTTAATCAATGAATTGAAAATAAAATATACTAAATGATATGTCGACATGAAACCTCATGGAGGAATAATAAATGAGTCAAAATGAAGTTAATGTATAATTATTGGATTTCATGTCTTTGGAAACAGAATATCTATACTATTAAGATACAACATACATATAGTTTAAAAGTAAAAGTATACTCACGTTTCATTTGTGAACCATACGTTTCTCATGAGAACCAATTGATTCATCGAGGAGAAATATAATGTATGGGTTCCACATTTAATTTCCATTCCAAAACATTATTCATATTGATAAATCTCTTAAATTAATCAACTGTATTCCTTATCAAATATATTTATTAAATTAATGATTATAAATTATCAATATTTCCCCAAATAATTAATTAAATTTCAATGTAATCACTATATGAAAAAGGGTATATTATTCAGAAAATAATAATTTCCATGAAAAATCATAAAGATACATAGGATGAATTCAACGTTAAATGATCCTAGGAAATTAAATATATCATCCAGACTAAAAGCATACATTGATGTGACTTCCATTAATAAACATAGCCAACTAAATAATAAACCATGATTATTATTAATAAGGATGGTATTAGTAAATAATATTCATTTTGGAGTAAAATAATGGGTTGTTGACATTGATGATTGGATGCATTATATAATGATATATTAAAAATAGTTTTATGAATATATCATTTTGTTTTTATGATCCTATGAAAAATGATATTATTTGAAAATAAATTTTCAAGAATTATTATTTTTAATGTAATTATTTTAACATGTAAAGGAATCATCAATGAAGTTTTTTAGGGAAAATATGTATGATTCATATGAGGTAAAAATAACATTACATTTAAAGGGTAAAATGATTAGAAAAATAACTTTTTCAAAAATATAAAAGACGATTAGGTGGAAAATATTAATAAAAGATAAAAAGAGGAAATATTCAATTGATAAATAACATTGAGAAACTCCCAATTAATTTTCAAAATATTTTAATATAACATGGTATTTAGAAGGTAAAAGGTTCCCAACCAATGAGTAGAATGATGTTGGGATTTATAGAAATTATTTACTATAACATTTTATATACCATAGATTGTAAAAATAATACTATTCCATTAAAAATTAATGTGTAATTAGAGTAGTTTAAAATGAATGGTCTTATTGAAAAACGTTCATATAATATTTCTGAATGGAAATACAATTGAACGATCATTAAAATTACTCTTGAGAAATATAATAATTAAGAATAATATTAAATGAATCTTATAAATAAAATGAAGATATGATAATTCATGTTATAATTTATTGAAAATGGTAGTAGATACCCATCACAAAATATGCTTGGGGTGACCGTGACATTTATCTCAAAAAATGTAAAATGTTAGATGAAAAATCCCTTAATGTGTGTTTCATTTAGACTTAACATACTTTAAACTCATTTAGAATGGGTTAATAAAAGATAATAACTTATATAATTAAAAAAAATTATTATATCTCATATAATTTATTTTTATTTTATTTCCAAATTTATAATAACCATTAATTATTATAACTAGTTCACTTGATAAATTGATAGTTTCGTTTGTATGTTTTTTCTCGTTACTTATAATTCATATTATTTTGAACAACATTTCTTCATCTCCATAATTTAAAACATGAATTAGTTATCATATATTATAAGTAAATATGTAATATATAATAATCTATATAGTTTGTAGAAATGAAAATAAATGCACTGTTCTTCGAGAAGGTAGGACGTATGTACGTGTGAATGCTACATTCATTTATTTTTCATTTTAAAATAATTAAAAAATGATAAATAAGTGTATTATATTTTTAGTATCATATTAATATGATATATTTTCCATATTATTATTAAATTAATCCTCTATACATTCCATGTATAGGGTGACCAAATCACATCAATTTAAGGAGGCGCTAATCCACCCTTCCACAAATGATGTTGTCCTATTTAAACAAATAAAATCTATAAGCTTATGTGTGATAAAACTATTTTAGAAGAAAAATATAATGATTAATATCATAAATATCATATATAAATATCGTTTCCATCATTGTAAAATTCATGAGATATGGATAACAATGAATGAAAAATAAATCGTTTTGTAAGGCGACAACCTTTCGTACACATGAAGGGAATGTTCATTTCCCATTATATATAATTGTGTGTAAGTGTTTGTCAAAACCATGATATAAAAACAACAAAAAATATTTGTGTTAAAATTTTCTTATATAATCTTGTAATAATGAATATTGAATAGGTGGATAATGGAAATCAAATAAATAATCTTAAGGAAGTTTTTTACCAGTTATTCAAGAAACTCATATTAGATTAGACCAAAGGGACTCATTGGATGAATTTATGATCAAGGTAATGATTCTAATATTAGGAGAGGAATTTTGGTGATATATTTAAGAATATATTGGGTGATCCATCATGTCTTCATAGGTTTTTAGAAGTGGAATGAGGTGATTCTTTTTTTTAGTGGAGGTGGAGTGAAGCCCTTGTAAATTTTAGATATGGGATTTTCTCATAGTTTTTCCCATTGATAGTGGAAATAATAATGGAAAAAATTAGATAGAATGTAATATAATATTTACATAAGTAAATAATATTTATTTTATAAATTTTTATTGATTATTTTATCTCTTATGTTTAAGGGTTATCCCTTTGTTAAACATAATTTCACCTTAATTATTTTAATTAGGTCTAATTTCATTCACTAATATTTTTTGTCAAAATCAATGTTGAAATCCTTAAAATTTATAAAAATTAATGATTCAAAATATGGAATCAATTTTTCTATATTCATTTCAAATATTCCAAATAAAATAACTGAATGGAAATCCCACGGATGGTATGACAATTCGAGTTTTAAATGTAAAAATGTCCAATAGATTGTTAGGTGTTGATACTCAATTTCAAAGTAAAATATATTAAAATGAACACATTATATTAATTGATAAAAAATTAAATTAAATATAAATCAAATAATATTAAAAAAATAATTCCACTTTTTATTAAAAATTATATGAAATAAAATTTTTGAAATTTAATTCTGTATTTTTTACTATTCATTAAAAAAATTTAATGGAAAAAAATAATCCATAAAATTACCCTTAACTAATTTTTATTATTCTTTTTGAATAATAATGTTTATTTTAAAATATAATATATTTTCAATTTCCATAAAATATGATATAAAAAATGTTCTCCATTAAAAATCATAAAAGTTCCTTAATAAAACTATATTTTTTTATCCATAAAATATGGATTATTGATATTATATGTCTATAAAATCTATTGGATGAAAATTGAAAATATTTTTTAGAATATAATATATATATATATTATATTATTATTACTCAATACATATAATGAATTTAATTTCTTACGATAAAACTTTTTTTGTGCATAAAAATAGTTTTATATAAATTTTTTCCATTTTATTGAATTGAATCAAATGTTAATTTATAATTTTTTTCTATCTAATGATCTAATTTTTTATTTTGTATAACCCATATATTTTTATAATCAAGTCAATTATATTAATAAACAATAATATAATTTCTTGGTAATGTCTTTCTTTGTTAAATAGTATCATTTTAATAATATATTATTAATCGGTAAAACTCGATATTGCATTTTACGAAAGACATTGAAGAAAATCATCATTATGTGTGTAAAACTCCAATTTAGAATCATGTTCAATGGATTATATAAATAATAATGAATTTATTTATAATATTTTATGTATTACAATAAATTTGTACATTATATTTCCATACACACTATCGAATAAAATGATCCTACATTAGTTTTTTTGGGGAATTACAATATGTCATATAACATTACAACAAATATAATGTAAAAATGGAAATATTTACTTATAAATACAACAACAAAATCATTGAAAACTTTTTTTCTATAATACATTATATTTACTAGAATTTCTCAAATATAAAAACATTGTAATATTTCAAAAAATTCATAAATTGAATATACCATGAACCAATTAGAACATTTTATCATATCCCACATCAGAAATATAAATAATATTAGATATTTATAATTCATATTAGGTGAGTATTCAATAATAATGGATTATTAAAACACACCATGATATGATCAGAATAACATGAGGTTTAAGAAGGATGTTCTCTAAATAGTGGACCAACATATCATGGTCCATAACATAACATGATACACTTCTCGTGGCATCAATGAAGAAGAGTTTTCCATCAAAAATAATTGTTTAATCTTTTTTCCGTTGATAAATCATTGTTTTCGTTCTACTAATGATAAATGTAAATAGATATATAAATTTCTATGTTATAAGTAATATTATTCTTCTTCAACCATTAGTTTCATTCAAATAGTTCAGTAGGAATTCACCATGAGAAGATTGATGTAGCATATCGACATACAACATGTGGTGCCTCATTGTGTAAAAAAGTTAAAAAATATTATAATGAATCAATAGATCTAGGGATAAATTTTTGAATCACATAACATATAACTATTTCATTATGTTATGCATCTAAATGAAGATTCCTATTGTATTATACATCTTGGTGAGTATTATAAAAAGTTCGAATAAACACTCTAAAATATTAAATAAAATTGGGTCACATTAAAGTATTATAGTTGTACAAGTAATCAATTATTTTAATCTAATTGGATGTAGTGTGTCATAATTTAATGATATTTTTATTATGATGAATTCATGTTATTCATCTAAATAACATATATAATCAGAAAAAACATATGGCACATTCTCATTGGAACAAAGGGTTCAAGGAATTAGGGTTCAACAATGTAGTTTGGGGTTCATTTCCCCCAAATGTATTGCAAAAAAACCATATTTATTAATTTTATTTATTGTTTTATGAAATGTAGGGTTAAAAATATAGAGTATCAAAATTATAAAAATATGTTATATGAAACATAATTTTGTATCAAATATATGGGTACATTGTTCTGAATGTAGGATTTTAATTAAAATTTATAAATACATAACAACCTATATTTAAAGAATTTAATGATTTTCATATCCTTTAATCTTAGATTCAGCATAAATTATAAATTATTTATAATTAATATAAATTAATAGGTTTCTAAAATATCAATAATTGAGTCAATATAAAATGAAAAATATCTATATATTTTTAAAATGAATGCCATATGATCAAGAAAAACAAAATCCTTGAAAATATAATTAACTAACATCTATCTTATTATTTACCAACAAAAATAAATTTTTAGAAACTTATTCAGAACCATTAAATCTTAATAATATTAATTTATTGACAAATTGGCAGGGTTTGAGTGATTTTGAAATTTAAAAAATTTTCAATAAATCAAATATATTATCATTTCAAATATAAAGGATTTTGAGATTCAAAATAGCCACACACACAAATTGATTGGTTTTAGAGTAATATTAATTCCTTTTGAGACATCTATAAAAACTAATAGATTATATATAAATACAAAATAAATATAACAATAGAATTCTCAAATAAATTCATTCATTGCATCATGATATAATCCCATTATTTAGAGGTGGATTTAAGCTACAACTGATATGTCCCTTGAAAGCCTTGTAATATCTTTAGTGAATTTTTTAACTATAAAAAATGGAATTGTACTTCCCATTAAAATTTTTATATAAATATAATATTATTATCTCTAATATGAAACACGGTATTTAACAGCTTGATTATTATTAGTTCGGTTGTGAAATAATATATTTGAAAAAATAAATCTGAAACACCTATCAATTTTATTTGGAAACAACTATTGATGGGTTATTTTACTTATATAACCAATATGAGGATGAGAATGACACAGATACACTCATAATTTGAAAGGTAAAACATATGAATATCCTTGTATGATAGATCATACATGTGATTAGTGTTAAGTTATTGATATCCTTCATTATGTGCACAAAGAAAGGTGTCATCAAGGAGAGTAACATTGGGAAATTGGTCTCCATGGAGATAAAATTTATTTACCACAAACACTACATATGTATGTTTCAAATGGAATTATTATCACATGGGATAATTATGTGATGTGATGAATGATTATGAAAACAAAATCCAAGATGATTGATCCATATAAAAAAATGGTATCTTGTGTATTATTTAATGGCCACGATGGAACATCTATATGAAAATAATGAGTCCTAGTGGAATTATTTGTGGAGAAAAATTTAGGCATGGAAATGGCTATATGGGAGACTGCCAGAGGATAGGGATAGTTAAGGATAATGAAAATCGGGAAATGTTTTTGATGAAATGGTACATCTACCTATTATTCATGGTATCCTTACTTCTTCACCATTATAATAATAAATTATAAGAAATATATTCCAAAAATAAAATTAGATGTGAGTGGAAGGACATGTATAATATTTTGAGGTCATATCCTAATTAAAAAGTGTAGAATGAAATTTATAATGTTATTAGTAAGTTTCATTGGGTGTAACACACAGAGATTTTCTGAAATATTATTTTTCCTTCATTGATTAAATCATTTTGACATTTTAAATTTTATAAAACAATTTATATTACTTTTGTTATATAAAATAATAGTGGTTGGATTTTTTTGTAGACAACATCATATTAACCTAACATTAAATGAAACACATATTTTAGCATAATTTACTAGCACCACTATGTTTTTATTGTGTTCAACATCATGAAGATATCATTTGATAAATTATGTGAATGAAAATACATTTTTTTTAAAAACTGCAATTTAATAATAATAATATTATTTTAAAAATATTACTATTATTGCCACCAAGTTGTTGTTATAGTGTTTTTTAATATAATTAATTAATTAATTAATTAGAATTTGGTTTAATTATGGATAGAATAAGAATATATTGGTGAAAAATAAACTAGAAATGAAAATAATACACTTTTTAAAATATAGGAAAACTTTTTCTTCAAAACCGTATTTATTCAATAAAACATGTTTATCCATAATAAATGAATTATAACACATTTGATAAATAACATTAATAATATATGAATATAGATATTATATTATTTCAAATGTTAAACATTCATTCTATATGTTTTCTAGATAATATATGAGAATGAGTCTTATATTCTTAATAAAATTATTCATTTTCCTAAAACGTTATTTATATCCTTTTAATGGGTAACCAATTTTAAAAATAATTTTTTTATTATTTTATCATTATTATTTAAAAAATTATATTTGAAATAGTAACATCAAAATTTACATTGGTTTTGTATTTTTAATATTTCAAAAATATTTCGTTTTTGTAAGAATATTGAAGAAACATATTTTTAATCAAATACTGATTTTTCAACAATCTTATTAATATATATATATATATTATATTAGTTTGGTTTAAATGTTTAATTATAAAAAAATATTTTCATTAATCTATTTTTGGTCTTTGAATCAAATTTCACAATGAAATTTTATATTAAATCATTTCATTCTTTTAAAAAATTTATCTTAAAAACTCTTTATAGTGGCACATATTAAATAATAATTTTAAAATAGTTTTAATTTTGTAATTAAATAAAATTAGTTATAATTATCAAGGTAAAAATGAGTATACATATTTGATAAAAAGTAATATTAAGATTCCATATTACATAGACACATGTCCAAAACCATTTTGTATAGAAGACTTCTAAATTGTGTATACCTATTTATATTTTCAAGAATTACACTCCTCCTCCATTCTAAAAGGGAACCCAGCCAAATTGATTTGTTAAAATCTAATGAATCACTGTATCCTCAAACCCCTCAAAATATAATCACTAATCATACAACCCTTCATCTTAGAAGACTTAATTTTGGCCTAACTCCATCCTTGTAAGAAACTTTCTTTAAACAAATAAGAGATACCCAAATAAAAGATAATATTTTTCATCATGATATATTATATTATTTTCATTCTCCCAAACCTAAAATATTCATATTAAATGATTACATAATGAACTATGTATATATATATAATTATATTTTTTATATTACAGTTTATATCTTCACCTAAACACACTTCCATCAAATGTGTAATGGACTAAGAGTTGTGTGCAACGAACTACCACCTCACGATTTTTTTTCTTTCTCATTCACCACATTTCAATAGTTGGTAAGTATGATAGAAACATTGTTTTTATTTTATATTGTTTGTATTGAGGATATTTTAAGGATTCTTAAATTATTATGTAACACCTACAATCATGGTTTCCATTTTTTAAATATCATATCTTCTTTTTTGGACATGTGGACTACCGCTTCTTCATAGCATTGTGATGAGATCAATAACAATTAAATGTATTAAGGATTATTTCGGTGAAATTATTTGAAACATATGATATAATAACTTTTATGTAATTATATTATATAAATATATAAATAAATTACATTCATTCATTTAATATGTCTATAAAATGGTTAAAGCATCCATGTGTATATACGACCTACTATCCCAAGGAATGTTGTATTCCATTTCATATTTCAATAATTTATAGATTGTTTAATATAAATACTCATTGAATATTTAATATATTTATATAATGGTTCAAATTATATATATCATAATATATGTAAGAGGAACAAAAATATGACAAATCTGATGAGATGAGAAAAATAATTGGTTATTAACAGAAATATAACATTAACCTAGCATATTTATTTAAAGGATAAAATATGTCATAAAAAATAAATAATTTTATTATATATTTTATTATTATATAGTAATATATTTATATGAAATTTATGTTTATTATATATGTGATTTAAATGAGTATGAACATATTGAAGATGTAAGGCATGGAGATTTCTTGTCTCACCTTTATTTCTATGATTCATATGTCTTATTCACTAGTCATTTTTTGTGGTGTATATACTAACCATGAAATTATTATATGATTATTATATTTATATTTGTTTGTATTTTCATATTTATTTTATTGTCTCAATTTCATGGGGTTTTATGATTCAGAAGACAGTAAGGCAGTATGGTTGTTTTGTTTCCATTTTAAATTATTGAGACACGTGTATTGTTATGCACATAGATTCAATTAAAAGGTGTATATATATAATTTAGATATAATACAATAATCATATATATCTTATTGATATATAAAAAATCCATGTAATTTAATTTTTTTACATGGGGAGTATAATTAAATGATTCAACGGGGCTCATGTTCATTTAAAAAAATGTTTTTTTATCAGGATTGTTTATGAATATTCATCAATTGAATGAATCATAAGAACTGAATCTCATGAAAATTAATGAATATTTTTCTCTTATACAATTCATGATAAATTAATTTATTTGTTCTATTTTTTCACTATTTTTTACCTATGATAATTAATTATTTTTTTCCAAAAATAATGTGACATTATCTATATTTATTGTTGGAAATATTTCTTTGTTTGAAACAATGATTTTTAAAAAATATATCAATTTTTTTCAAGATTTATTTAAATAAATTCATGGAATTTAATTTAAAATTTTATCAATTAATTTTTTAATTATTTGAGGGAAATGTTTTTAAAAATGTTTTCAATATACGCCAATATGTTTTAAAGAAAAAAACTTCAATATTTTATTAAAGCATCTTTTCTATGTTTTCATCGAGATTTTTTTTGAAAATGTATTCAAGATTATGTTATATGTCTTATAGGAAATGTATTTTTAAATATTTTGAATATCCTTTTATAATGTTTTATTGAAAAGGGTTTTTTCAAAATGGTTTCATGATTCATTAATACGATTTATTGGCTATTTTAAACAATAATTATTTTCCAAAGCATTTGGTTTTTGAAAAGAAATATTCAAATAAGAAAAGATATTTTACACAATATATATCATTACAAGGACATTTAAAATTATTTCCCATTTAAGATGACATATTTTTTTGTTACTGTTGAATTACTGGGGATATTATCAAAAGGTGACATTTGAATTATTTGTCTAAATTGTTTATGTATTTGATGGAATTATGTTTTCAATAACCATTTATTTTTATAAATATTTCCATATGATACCTATTTCTCTTTCATGGGTTATATTTTCATGAAATCTATTTATCATTCAGGGGTTTTATGTTTAATAAATTATTTTTTTTCACAGGTTATATGTTTATGAAATTCATTTCTCCTCCACAAATTATATGTTTAAGAAACCCATTTCAATTTCATGTGTTATCTGTTATAAACATGTTTCTATTGAAAATATTATATTCTTCTAAAACTAATTTAATTAAATGGGTAATAATTTTAAGAAGGGATTATAAAACCTATATCATATCCATAGTTTTAGATATGAATACATGTTTATGATTTCTATTTAATTTCATGGGTTATGAAATGATTTTTTATGATATTCTATAACACACATATATATTTTAATTATGATATATGTGGAACCAATATCTCTTTATAATACATTGGGTAATGATGTATATGACATGATATAGTCATTTTTGGAATGAGGAGTGAACTGGGCTCAGGAACAGAATTGGTCTGCTATGATGGTATGGGGAGTGATCATTTTCTATAGAGATGGTCTTGGCAGTGAACTGTGACTAACATGATGGTATGGAGAGTGATATCATACTACAAAGATGGACATAGTAGTGATTCCTTTAATAATATGTATTTTATTTTAATATGGTAATGTTGTTTCCCAATTCCATGATTCATTCAAATTTAATGATTTCATGGATTATTCTCTTAGAATCTAAATTAATCACATGTTAGGATTTTCTATTCTTTATGCCAGTATTTATTATTATGAACTTTTATATGCAAGTTATGATCTTCTGGTTTATCCATCATCTTATAGAAATATTATGATCATTATTGGGCTTCAATATCATCCTTATTTACCCTTATTTAGCATCTATGGTCAAACCATATTGCATTTCTTTTCCACTGGTTTTTAAAATATGTTTTATGTATTATGTTTATATGAAAGTTTCTAGTCATGAAAAACTATGTAGAATATATATTATCAAAATTATATTCAGTTGTATATATTTTTATGAATCCAACTCAACAAAACTACTATAAAATTTGGGATTTTATTTGAGTACTGTAATATGTTTTCATTTAATATGATTTCATTTTAATATACGAAATTAATGGGTTTCTGAAATTTTTAACAGATTAAATAAATATATATAATTTGGAAATCAAGAAGTGAAAACATTAGTGAGATCCATCACTATATTTGTAAATATATGAAAAGGGATTTCCTTAAAATTAAACATAAGAAGTCATGTATTAATGACTTTTTCAATAATAAATCATCATAAAATTCATTTTTTAGAAATATTTTCATTTCCACAAACATATGTGTTTCTCAAACTATGATTTCTTTTTCAGTCAATGGGGGATCCAAATAGAACTCGGTTAATGTTAAATGTGACGAAAAATTTGATGATGTTTATTGAAATTGAATGATATCTACTATGATGGATGTTGGGATAATTCCTAACAAGTTTTCAAGAAATATGATTATCAATGTGTACCATAAACAACTGTTATACTAAATAAAGTGTAAAGGGAAGGATTATGCAAAGGTATAATGTAATATAAACCATCATTAAATGAATAATTAGTTACCTTTTTGTAATAAACGTTGAAATTTCCACCCAAGTGAATATTTTTAGAGGGAGAAAAATATGTTATGCATATGGAAAGTAATTTCACAAAGAAAGTTACACAAAAGTGAATATTAAAATCTCAGTTTATTCAATGGAAGTGAATATTGACATTTCTAAAGCTTCACTAATGGAGAAATGAAGTATGTTTGGAATTAGTGTTTATTGTGAAAATCAATCTCTTACGTGGAAATCACACGAAGTATATCAACACGATCATACAATTAATGGTTATATTTCTAATGATTTTCTGACTACATGAGAAATATGAAAAGTAATTGGTATTATCTAATAGGATTATGTAATATTATTAATGGATTAAGGATGACGTAGAATAATCAATGTTTTTTATATAAAGATTCAAGACATATGTTATGTGAATGGATAAATGTATAGAGAGTTTTTTGTTTATTTTTTTTCTATATATTTAAAAGTATATTTCTGATGGTACCAATGAACTATAAAAGGGTATTTACTACTAGTGTGCATTTTTTAATAAACAGATGATTAATGGGAGGATAATCATTAAATTATTTCTTAATCTAACATAATTGTGTTTTGATAAATATATGTTGGATATTATATGATATATTAGATGACACTGATTTCATTTGAACTAATTATAGATTTTAGAATATTGATTTAATAGATATTTTAAGAATTTTAATACAATTTTGGATTTACTAAATATATAAAATAATCATTGGAATAAATAAACAGACATGTTTTCAAAATGGATGTATGGAAATTCCAAATATTATTATAGTTCAAGAGATTTCATGATAATAGAATTTTCATGATTGGAATGTTATAGCCATGATGTATCATACGATATATGTGGGATAAATGTTATTAAGATTTTAAATATAGGATCCTTTGTTCAAATGTTGTGGAATTCTTTCATTTGAGTGTAATACATGGGTAATAATTTAAGGAATGGATTATGTAAAAATATAGATGAGGTTTTAGATATTAATGTATTATATTCCCATATGATTGTTTATTGCTATATAATAACATTTAATAAACATTTTTTTGTGATAAAAAATGTTGTAATGACCTATAATTCATTTTAGGGATCTTATGATAAATTAATGCTTCAGGAATGATAAATTAAAATTCAATTCTTGGAATTAATGTTTATGTTGAATATATCAGGGGAAAAATGAAAGATTATCCTAGAATTATGCTAGTATATTTTTTTATGAAAATTATTCAACATTAAGAAAAAATTAATTCAAATAAAGAATTTCATTTTAACATCATATTGATGATATTAATGGAATTTTTCAAGCCTCTTCAGATTATAGATTTTATTGTCTACTTCTTCTAAAATATAGTCTCTATCAATATCCATTAAAGCATGATATAACGTTTTTTCCTCCATGTCCATGTTGTAAACAGCAACATATTTTTTTCTTTGTAGACACCAAGTTATAAATTAATCCAGTTACTAATATGTTTCTATTTTAACATTTTTTAAATAAATTATTATTGTTTAATTATACCATGTGGGATTATATGAAAGATAGATTATAATATTTAACATTTGTTAACCCGAATGAATTTTTGTTTAGAAATTAATTTTATTGGCGGTATAATGTTACACACCATGATTTAGTAAAATTTTATATTCAATGAAATTTATCCTTTTGGATATTATAAATTTCACACAACAATAAAAAGATATTATGTTATGAGAAACACTATGTTTGGCACGTATTATAAATAATACCATGTAAAATTTTCATTACCAGCAAGACATATATTAGATAATGTTATCGAAAGCACCATTTTTGGATGGAGATACATATAATATTTATTTACTTTGATTAAATGTCATACACCTAAGAAATAATTATACCAACATATAGTATAATATTCAAATTAGTTTTAAAATATTTCTATAGTTGTAACATATCCATTTATGTAGTGGTTATTAATATAATTAGTTAAAATATGATATTATATTTTTCAAATGTAATGATGAAGAATTATTTGGTTACCAAATAACTAAATATAGAAATAAAACCCACATTAATAGTATTGGAATCCTTTGACTAGAAAACTATATTTGTGCAATCAATGAAATTTTAAAATAATATTGAAATTATAATGTTTATTTTAAATATTTTCATAATTTTTATATATAAATACATTTTATATTTATATAACTATTTAATATCCATCATATATGTTTTTATAGAAAAAAAGATGAATAAATATAATTTAATGAAAAAATATGTATTTTTCAAAAATAAAATGTTACACACAATAAATTGAAAAAACATATTAAATATAATTTATTTACACATTTATATTATTTACCATAAAAATTATACTTTATATTTGATAAAATAATATGAAAATTAACATTGACCAAATTTTTTGTATTTATCTCAAAAATTTATCTTGGGATGAATAATTGAAAATAAATAATCATCAATCAAAAATATTACTCGATAAAATTTATTTATAAACATAAATATAATTTACTATGTTTTTAAATTTTAATAAGATAAAAATTAAATAAATTATTTTAATTTATATCATTGGAACCAATTTCACACTGAAATTGGTTATGAAACCATTTTTAACATTTAATCATTTTGACATAAAACCCTATAGTCCAAACACCTTAGAGGGATTATTTTATAATTAATATATTCCACTTTTGGGATAAGGGATTTTAAAATTGGATTAAATATTTGGATTATAAATATTTTATAACTTTTAAATTGTTCATCTTTGTTATTGACCAAAAATATGACTCATATTAATTAAAACTAATTATAGTGTATAAGATGAAAATTAGATACTTATTGGTATAATATTAATATAAAGTGTACAAATGAATCAAATATAAATCAAAAAGTAATTGAATATAAATATTTAAAAAAATTCCAATCTAATGAAGAATTTTTAAAATTATTTTTTTCCCATGATCTATGGAAGACCAATAAATAGTTTTTTATATTTTATATTTACATGAATCACATTCCTATTCCTTTATAAACACACACACATCCCCCCACATTGATATACATTTAATTCATTCATGGAATGTACAATTCATGAAAAAATAATTTATGAAACTCAATAAATTAATTATATATTCCTCAAATTGAAAAAAAAAATCATCTACTGAATCCCTTTGTTTCAATACTGAAGGATTTACCCATTGAATAAGTAACAGTTTTTCACCAGATGTTTTGTTTTATTTTTATTCTCCAACCCCTAAAATATTATTATTATATTTTTGAATAATAACATAAATATAATTCATTTTTTTATTTGTTGATATTATTTGGTTTCATCCAACACCTAGACAAAAATCCATCAAATTGGTAATGAAAAAACAATTCATGTGTACGGTGAACTACCACAGCATGGAATAATGTTATTTATTTTGCCTTTTCCAAAAATAATGGTTGAAAATAATGATATAAAATATGTTTTAATATTATATATATGATAATAATGATTTATTTTTCTTTTATAATTTATATATAACACCTACCTCCATGCCTTCCATTTTTTGTAAATACGATTACATTGTTTGTGAACACCTGGACAACCACCTTCTCAATGTGATGTGATTAATTCAAAATCAACAAGTAATGTATTAAGGATGGGTAAAGATAAAATATATAATATATTTGAAACAAAAAATTCAAATTTAATGATATTATATATATACAAAAACATATGTCATTTTTATTATTTCTTTCACTACAAAATGAAAATGAAAACACAAATCATGATAACATAAGGAATACATTCTCCACGAAAGGCTTATTAAATTATAAATTTCTATATGTAATAGATTATAATAAAAATGTATAAACTCAATATATAAGAAATTATTTTCATTTTTTACATTTTATATATCATTATACATGTATGAGCACAAAAAATATAACAAATCTGACCACATGTGAAAAACAAAGTTGTTATTACCTGAAATGTAACATATAATATAATAGTTGTGATGTGGGTAATGAAATATTATAATTGATTCATATATTTTATAATATAATTTAATATGGTTCTTTAATATATATAGAATAACATTGCAATTAATTTAATTTTTTTTGAATGTGTATGAGGAGAGTCAAGATATAATGGATGAGGATTTCTTTTATATGCTATATTACTATCAATCATATTCCTTATTCAGAAATAATTTTTTGTGGTGTATATAATCCTCATAAATGTATTATATGATTCATATACATAATGATATGTGTATTTAAATATCCATTTTATGATCACTATTTAATAAGGTTGTACGGTTCAAGATTTTAAAAGATAATAAGGTTGTTTTGTCAAAATATTCCTTCTTTGAGACACTTGTTTTATTATGAACATAAATTACTTTTCAAGATATATATACCTCAATTTGAAATTTTATAAAATTATTTTCCTTATTTTAATGATTATATTTTTTTTCTAATTTCAACTTCTTACATGTGTAGTATGATATTTTCTTACTACGTGATAATATTTTATTGAAAAAAACTCTTAGTTTATCGATATTGAATTTGATTATACTTACAATGGTGAAATATTATATCCCAACACTCAATAACATTCATTAATATTTATTTAAAATATTAATTTATTATTTAATAATGTATCAAAATATTTTTCCCAATAATTGGGTCATGTGATAAATAATAATGTCGGTAAAAAAAACAAACTTTATCTCTCTTTTTTGTTTCGAAATCATTATTAATTAAAACCCATGTTTTATAATTTAAAAAAAAAACAAATTAAATTTTAATAGTTTTCAATGGATAATGTTCTACATCTTGTTTCCCTGGTTAATATAAATGTTTTCAAGGAAAAACCTATGTCAAAATGTTTTCAGTCATCATTTATAATTTATCAAGGAAAAATATTTTATAAAATATTTGAAGATTATTTAATTTTTTTTCAAGGAAATTAGTTATTAAAATAAATTCCATATCATTTTAGTGGTTTTCCTTGACAATTATTGAATAAACTATTTCATTATTCTTTTACATTTTATCAATAATAAATCATTTTAAAAATTGTTTCACGTTGCCATTATTGGGATTCAATTTTATTTTAATTGAATCTAGTTCAAAAAATGATTTTTGAATCTAAATGAATACATTAATAAAACTAATTTCTTTCATAAAAAATATTTTCAAAAGATCATTCAAAATTAGTTCTGATCAATGATGACCTATTATTGTGTTAATAATTCCATATTAGGGATAAAATTAAAGGGTCTATTCATATTATTTCCAATAATTTTTTATGGTTTGAAATAATAATTGCATGAAAACAAATTTTTCTTTCACGAGTTATATATTTATGAAACCCATTTCTATTTTAAGGACAATATTTTTTGAAACCCATTTCACTTTCATTGGATATATGTTTAATTAACCATTTTCTAGTTATTGAGTTATATTATTATTAAAATTGTTTCTCTTTCATGGTTTATATGTAAAAAATCCAATTTCTCTTTCAGAGGTTATGTGTTATGAACCTCATTTATCATCCACATTTAATATGATTATGAATCCTATTTAATTAAATGAATTATGTTTTGATGAAAGGATTTTTAATCCTCTATATTTTCAACATGTTATGATATGAATACATGATTGTGATACAAATTTATTTTAATGGATTATGATATGATTTTTTATTAACTTGTGGAAAACATATATATGATTTAATTATGAAATTGGTTTATACTATATCTCCTTCTAATTCCTTAGTTTATAATATATCCCATGAGATAAACATGGATGGAAATGTGAGTGAACTCATTTTAGTAATGAATATTGTCTATTATATGATCTTGGGAGTGATCATTATCTATTAATATTGTCATTGGACTGATCCATACATGCCAATAATGTATGTGGAGTTAACTCATACTACTTACATTGGCTTGGTAGCAATACCTTTACTACTATGGAATTAATTTTATATCCCTATGCATAACCAAAATTCAATGTTTCATTCCAATGTTATGATTTCATGTCTTACTCTCTTGAAAACCAATTGATTCATGTAATCTAAACATACAATCTAAATATCATTATTTTTTTTATTTTTGATATATAGGCTATTGTATTCTATTTTCATGATCTTATTATCAAAATATTATGATCAATATTATGCTTACATATCTCCCTTTATTACCCTTATTGACCAATTTATATCATTAATTTTTATGTTACTTTTCCAAATGACATGAAGATATGTTTAATATAAGATGTGTCTAAGAGAGGTTCTAGTAATAAGTAACTT
Source organism: Viscum album (assembly GCA_963277665.1). Lineage (NCBI taxonomy): Eukaryota > Viridiplantae > Streptophyta > Magnoliopsida > Santalales > Viscaceae > Viscum > Viscum album. The sequence goes on along the minus strand of OY728156.1, from coordinate 1,702,105,120 downwards.
ATTGAGAGACAATGCTTCTGTCTATGTTTCTCATGTTTTTTTTTCATGTTTCGAAATGAAATAAACAAAGTTTTATATAGGTTTCTATTTAAATAATGTACTAAGTATTATATAAAATGATATAATGATAATTTATGAAAGTCAAAATTCTCTGTATATAATGCTCCTCACTAGGATGTTTGAGATGATTAGAGAATGTATGCCGAAATATCCACACTAGCTAGACTATAAGGACGATAAATTTTATTTTTGGAGAGCTTCTATTATGAGTCATAGTGTTAAGGATAACAATAATCCTATAAATAAAGGATGACCCATAAATTCTTGATAACATTATAATACATCATTTTCTATATTCCAATTTTGAATTTTATCTAGGTTAGTGATGGAACCCTTCCACCATTGTGATTTGTCTTTTCGAATGACCTTTGGGAGGCCACACTATCTAGGGGACTGGGAAATGCTTAGATTGTGGGAGAGACATAGAGGGGTAACCATATGGTTGGGTCCTTAGTGGCACCACCCTAGAGGGGAGTCCATATTAATTCACCCTATTGATGGGGTAATAGTTGGGTATCCCTAGTTAAGGGGATTTAGTGAGGCAACATGTGTAATTGTTTTAAAAATATTAATATTTTTTATAGATTCTATTACATGTATCCCATACTAATCGAGGTGGTGTCTCTATTTATCTATCAATTAAAAATGATGAAATTCATAGTTGTTCCATTATTAATATTACAATGGATAGTTAGATGGGTTATTTATTTTATGTCGAAGATGATATCATTATCAACATCGTGGTCGTTGATGATAGGTAGGGGTTATCCTATAGTCAAGAACCCTTACTAATGGTCATACCAAATATCATTGAGAATTGTGTTTAGGAATACCCATAACTTTTAATTATTCTTCCATATGGGTGCATACTACAAAATAAAATGGGAATTCCACATATATATTTATATCTCAAAAAATACATGGATCAGTATGTGAAAAAGATTATTAAGAGTTGAATCATCATGTAAGTTTTCATTCATACTTAAAGGAACCTACCCTTAATCATATTTACTAAAAACAAAATAAATAGCCTTTTATCGCGGTTTACAACACCTCTGGTAATTGTTTTAAAAATAATTTATCTAATATTTATTAAAAATCATTGATAATTTTTTTTGTACCAACACCTCGCCCCCCAACCCCTGCAAGACACCTATTCTCCCCCAGACCCCCTCGAGCCCCCACCCCCCCATAGATCCCCAAAACCGTTGCTCACATCCCCTCAGCCTGCCTCACCATCCCTTAGTGAGGCTCACTTCCCATTGTCGCTGACACGTTGAAGCCCTAACTCACCTCCCAATTACAAGCCTGGACCCGTGACACTGCTCGACGCTTCTCATCTCCCCTCGGTATCATCCTTATTCTTCTAATTCAATCCACTAGTAATATGTAATTTTTGTACTTGAATATATATGTAATTATCATACTTGAATTTATATGTTTTTGAATGTTACTTAACAATTGAAATAAAAGGTTTGTTGAGGATTTTTTTCCAAAACTATTTTCATTTTCCATGTGTTTATAAAATGGGTTAAAGGTCATTTTTAAATGAATTTTGTTTTTTAAGGGGATTTAAACCTACTTGGATCTTGAATTTGTTATAGTTTTTAAAGGTTGTTTTTCAAAGGAAATGATGATTTGGGTTCTTTAGTGGTTTTAAATGAAAGGGTTTAATGTTTCAAAATATTGTGTATGATATTTTAATTGGTTATATTTATTGAATTATTTGAAATGGGATTTCAAAGATGATTAAAGTGACTTAGAATTCTAATTATTTTATTAAGACTTAAATTTAAATTTCATAATGAACAACTTATAATGTATGTAATACCCTTAATTATTCCCCCTTCACTTTAAATGTATTATTATGTCATAGATCATATTTATTGTGTTGTTTATTAGAAGGGTAATTAAGGTGAGGTTAGATTTATATAATGTTTTTTCATTAATCATTTAACTTTTTTGAGTACTCATATCCAATTATTTAAATCATGGATACCCTAGGCACAAAGGGATCAGTATATATTTATGTCACACTTAATAGTCACAAAGTATTGTTGTCCCCATGTTGTGTTTTATACCATGGAAAGTGGGGAGTTCCCCATATGATTCTATGTGAAGTATACTCGAAAGAATTGTGTTATTTGGATGGAACATTTGTTATTGGTATGTATCATGTGTTGATAAAGTCTATGAAAATCCTAAATTATGACCATTTTTGTTTCCCATGATACCAAATGGATTCCATTTGTGAAATCTCAATCCTCAAGTAGTACCCCCAGTTTGAGGTTTGTATCCTTTGTTTTTTATTTTTTGTGTGTTTATGTGGTTTCTATGAGTTGGGAAGAAGTTGGGAGAGTTTGGAATGCTTTTGAATAAGTTTGGAGGAATTTTTAAGGGCGCACAGTTTGAGCACGGTTATAGGAAACCATGTAGGGAGAGACAGTAAGCTTCGCACGACCTACACAAAATTTTCAAAACTGTGCGAGGAAACTGTGCAGACACCTCATCTTGAGACTGTGGCGTGCGCATGGTTAGCGCATGGTTTTCCAAACAGTGTGGACTAACCGTGTCGCCACAAAAAGGACTGGTTTTTTAATTTGGGCTCCCTTGGGCTTTATTTATTACACTCCAATTCATCTCCCACTTGAGCCTCACTCAAGATTTTGGGTTCTCAATTATTTAAGGGGATCTCCCACACGTTTTGGAAGAAAATCAAAGGGGTTTTGTGGTTGATTGAAGGGTTTTCTTCAAAGGTAAGTCTTCTCATGTGGTTTTTTGTGTGTTATTCTATATCTACATCTCCCACTAAATCAGTTTTCTAGATATACAACTGTTTTGTGTAGATCTATGGATGTGGTTGCCTTGGGGGTTGATTTTAAGGCTTTGGGATTTTAGGGATGGAAATTTAGAGTGGTTTGGGTGGGGATTTCACTGGATTTGTGGTGCAGTTGTTTTGGGTAAATTTCACTGGAAATTTAAAGGTATGAGGTTTCACTCTCTACTTCTCTTGATAGAATTGATTGTATTAGTTTAAAATTTGTTTATTTTAGTTGAATTGATTATGAAAATCATATTATAAATCTTAAATAGTGATGATTTATTATTTTAGTGAAATTGTGAAATCATGGTGAATTGTTGTGCAATGTGATTTGGCTTTTTGAATATAAATTGATGGTTTTAAATTATTCATTTTCCTGGAATTTTAAATGGTTTGATAAATAATGCGTTTTCAATAAAAATGATGTTTTATAAAAATGTTTTGGTATTGAAATTTCATTGACGAAATTGTTTTTCAATAAATATGGAGTTTTATTGAAATGGTTTGGGATTAAAATGGTTTGGAATTTAAATGGTTTTGACAGAAATGGATTTCAATATAAAGTTTTTTTTTTGTGAAATAGTTGTTTTGGCATGATTTTTGGGAATATATGGTGTCTGTTCTTATTTCATATATGGGGGTTGGTTGAAAAATTACCTTTTGCTTGGTGCCAATGGTGTAATTTCACATAGGAATTTTATATATGATGCTTGGTTAAAATATAACCGTGTGATCGGTGCCAAATGTGTAACAGAAGATGATAATTCTATATACAAGGCTTGGTTGAAATATGACCTTGTTATCGGTGCTAATGGATAAATGGAACATGGGAAATAATTACCTTGTGACAACATGGTAGATCAATTTGAACCCGCTCATGAGTATGGAACTGTCATTACGTAGCATTCATGTTAGGTTTCATGGGTTGGGGAATGGTTGGGTTTTCCAAAAATGGATATTTTTAAATGGTTTTAAAGATTGTTTAGTTGTTTTTCTGGAAAAAAACTTATTTGCTGGAAAAATCGAATTCAATTGCACTTGTATGCTTTTGGTAATGTATGGTTTTGGGAACAAGTTTATATTTAGTAATAAACTGTTTTTGAGATTTTTTAATATAAACTATTTTATATAATTCTTGTTTACTCTCCTATCCTAGTGGCATGAGGGGGATGTCATTGTAGAAAACCTAATGGGTTTAGTACTCACCCCTCAATTGGTACTTTGTTGCTTTGGCATATTCTATTTTCTGGGACAGGGGAAAAGGTAATGTTTCCCATGTTTTTAGCACTGCCACGTGATGATTTGAGATGTTCATTTATTGAGGATCTTGAAAAATTTGGAGCTTGGAGTCTTTGTGTCATTTGAGAGTCTTGAGTTTTTCATCTTCTATGTACATTAATACATGGTTTGGTATTCCTCTGTTTGTTTAATTTTAGGTGGTTTATCGTAAATGAAGTTGATTAGATGTCTTTCATTGGTTCATGCATCATATAGTGAAATTTTTGTTATGGTTGGTTGGATATTTTGTTTATTTCATAATGGGTAAATCATCCCCCACTTTTATTTTAAACCCTCCGACAATTATTTCCAGCCGTTGGTGTCTTGGGTATGTTACATATGGCCAAGTAATCCTCACCTCCTCCTCAAGCCAATTAGGTAGGGGTGAGTTGTTACAAGTGGTATTAGTTTTTTCTGTCCTTTGGAGTTGATAATCATATTTTGAGTTGACATTCGTTGTGGTATATTCCTTGAGTCGGGATGGTAGCAAGGCGTAGAAATATCAGAACGTGGTATGTATAGCATAAAATGACGTAGCTAACCCTTTTTTGATGAACATCAAGATACCAAGGAGTTATGTAAACAAGTGTTTGGAAACACTTCTAAAATTTTGAAATCTCATTGTCATGGGTTTTTCCAATAATAAGAGCATGACATGCATTATAGAGGAATGACTTCCCACTAAGAGTGGAAACTTCATTTTGAGGAATGATCATTTTGGAAAAGTATGGAATTTAATTTCAAATGAATTATTTTTGAAAAAGGTAATGATTATCATATTTTAAAGAAGGGTTTAATTTTCAAAATCATGTGATGTGGTTTAAAAAATAGCTCAACATGTGAAAAAGGATGTTTCGGAAAACAATGTTGTGATATTTGAGGTGATAGAACTTGAAATTCTAAGAAAAATGTTTCTAGAGAGTGAGATTATTTTAGGTTGTTGTTTGTTTAGAAATGAAACCAAGCATGAATTGTTGAAACCAGTAGAAAGAGTCCTGTGAGAATGTGGTTGAACCAGAGACGCAGGTGAACTAATAGTATTCCCAAAGCATCGATCAGGATTTTCAAATAGTGCAGTATGAACTGCAGCTAGATACACCAGTTCAGATATCTATCACGATCAAAAATCCAATAAATGAATGTGTGATCATCATCATCAGAGTAGTTGTCGACCATAACACTGACATAAAGAGAATGAAAGAAGCCTTTTCCTATCGACAAAGAGCACATCCGAATCAGACCACAAGACTATTAAAATATCCTCTAATACCCATGTGTATGTTGGGATGATTCATGTGTTTCTCTACGAGCCACATAAAGCGGGATTGTATGGTATAACCTAGAGAATTTCATAATTTCAAGAATATGGGGCATCTTCAGCGGTATTGTCGTAATGCTCTGAGGTCTGGTGTTTGTAACACTCCTCAGAAAAGAATGTTTCAGAAGGATAATATGTATCATAGCACTGAAAACACACATCTACTTAGAGCTGAGAAAGTTGTGGTGGATAATCAGTGAAGACCATCCATAGTGCGAGGTACGGTTCTTTTAATTTCCATAGCGATGAAATCTTTATTTTATATGGGTTCTTCACATTCATTTATGTCTTCTGGAATCATTTATTTGTTGGGTTTACCTGTGGAATTAATGACACCAATTTGAAACGTTAAACATCCTTGGGATAATGATAGTGGTGAGACTTCTTATGTCAAGGATGTTGTTTAGTTGTTGAGGGAATCAAATTGATATGGTATTTCTCAGAGATTGAGATGGATTCTTATGATATAATCCTAGAAATTAATTGTTTGAAGATCTATAAGGCCAAAATAGATTTCTATGTACAAACAGTAAGTTTTGTGATAGGGGTTGGAATTAGACATCTCATTAGAGGGGAGAATAGAGTAAAGCTGGGTACAATAGATATATTGGCCCCAACTGTTGGCACGATCTCATATCAGTGAGAGTCCTTTTCATTGGCAGCGGTGGAAGGTATTGAACATACTGATATTCTAGTACTCATGGACCAGTTTAAGGATGCTTTTCCTAAAAAATTCTCAGGGTTACCACCAATGAGTGAAGTGGAGTATACAATATATCTCTTTCTAGGGAAAATTCTTTTCCCTCTTTGGTCTTATCAGATTGCCCCATCAGAATTAAAAGAACTAAAAGTGTAGTTGGAAGAGTTAGAGAACAAAGGGTTCATTCATCCAAGTACGTCTCCATGGGAAAAACCGTTTTTGTTCATAAAGAATGAAGATGGAACTCTACAGCTCGGTGTTTATTATTGTAAGCATAAACATGATACGATGAAGAATAGATACCAAATTCCACTCATTGAAGATCTATTCGATCAATTAAGGGGAATTTGGTGGTTCTCCATGATTGACTTGCGAGGAGGATATCACCAATTGAGAGCTCGAAAAGAGGATATTCTGAGAATAACATTCAAAAGGTGATATGGCCATTACGAGTATGTGGTTATTCCCTTTGGTCTAACTAATTCACCAACAGTGTTCAGGGAATTGATGAATCATATATATTTAAGATATGTATATTCTTTAGTGGAGGTATTTGTTGATGATATACTTGTGTATTTTAGGACAAGGGTAGATGATGTGAAGTACTTGGGGATAGTATTGGGAATCTTGAGAGATCATTGGTTGTATGAAAAATTGTCAATGTGTGACTTTTAGATATAGGAGGTTTGTTTTCATGGCCATGTTTCTTCTATGAGGGGTGTTTCTGTTGATTCTAAAAAGATAAAGGTTGTTATCTGATGGCAATCACCAATGAATTTTTTTAAGATACAAAGCTTCCTTGCTCTAGCTGGGTATTATCGACGTTTTTGTTTCTGATTTTCTATGATTGGTATCGCCAATGTCAAATTTTTCAAGGAAGAATATCCCATTTCAATGGGATGAGTTTTTATAGAAATGCTTTAATAGATAAAGGGTCGCCTTAACTCAGCATCAACCTTAGTTCTTCCAAAAATAGGGAAATGGAACGTGGTGTATTGTGACGCATCAGGGTCAGGGTTTGGGTGTGTTCTAATATAGGGGGATCATGTGGTTTCATATGGCTCATGGCAGTTGAGGATTCATGAGAATTACTACCCAACACATGTTTTGGAGATGGCAGTATTGGTTCATGCTTAAAAATTGTGGTGTTATTATCTCTTCGTTGAGATATTCGAATTTTTTACCTATCACAAAATCATAAATCATATCTTTTCACAAAGATATTTGAACATAAGATATAGGAGATGGATGAAATATCTCCAGATTATTGATTTCAACTTAATGTACACACTGGGTAAGGGAAATTCAGTGGAAAATGAATTATGTAAGAAATCATATGATCATGTGGTCAAACAGTCATCGAATCAGTGGCAGTTGATGTCGTTCATAGCCGACATGCGCTTGGAATGTGAGGATTTGGGTGATAGAGTGGTCTTTCAATACAGTTACATTGGTACCTGACATGGCTGGTTTAGTTAGAGAGACACAGACTTCTGATTTTGAATGTGTGACAATGAGGTCGAAACTCAATGGTGGGGAGACCATTGAGAACTAGGAACTGAATGTGAATTCAGTCGTCTATTTTCGGAATCAGATGGTGGTACTAATGGCTTGTTGGGAGTAACTTCTCAGGGACTATTATCATTCTAGGTGGGTTGTCCATCCTGGAATTTAGAATATGTATAAGGCGTTGAAAGTGCAATTTTGGGGTTAGGTATGAAAAGGGATGTGGCCGAGTTTGTATCGAGATGCTTGACTTGTCAGCAAGTCTAGACTGAGAATTAGTGCCCAGCAATCATTTTGCAGTCCTTACCTATCCTAGTGTGGAAAATGGAGCAGATAACAATGGATTTTGTTACAGGTCTCCCATGACTGGTCCGGAAACACAATTCTATATAGGTGATTGTGGATAGGCTCAAAAAGTCGACCCATTTCATCCCGATTTGTGAAACTCATATGGTGGAGGATCTGTCCAAAATGTATATCCAAGTAGTGGTAAAGAGGCATGGTTTTTGAGTTTCGATCATATCCAATTGAGAACCAAGGATTACATCTCATTTTTGGAAATCTATATAGGAAAACATTGAAACTAAGTTGACCATGAGTACAACATATCATCCTCAGATGGATGGTCTATCTGATATGATGATACAATATTTGGAGGATATGTTGTGGGCTTGGGTAATAGATTTTGGTGGCTCATTGGATGATCACTTTTCGTTGGATGAGTTCTCACAGAATAACAATTATTTGGAATATCAACATATGGCTATGTTTGATGCGTTGTATGAGCAACAATGTCGTTTTCCACTATGCTGGGGTGGAAACAAGTGAGTCATCTATGGATCGACCGAGCCTTGTCCAGGAGATTTGAAAGAAGATCAAGTTTATCTGTAAGAGAATATAGATGGCTATGGGACATCAGAAATTTTATGACGATAATCGTCGATGGTCGTTGTCATTCGAGGAGGCTGATCATGTTTTCTTGAGTATCTCCCCTAGGTTGGTACATCGTCGGTTTGGAAAATAGGAAAATATAGCTCTGAGGTATATTGGACCTTTTGAGATTCTTGAGCGGGTAAGTGAGGTGGATTATAATTTGAATTTTCCACCTATCTCCAGTATGGTGCACAATGTGTTTCATGTGTTGCAGTTGAAAAAGTATCAGCCTGATCTGAGTTGTGTTATTCGATGGTATCATGTGGAGCTAGAGTCGGATGCTTTGTTAGTGCACATGTCAATGAGGGTTAGACATATGAAAGATAAAGTATTGCAGTGTAAAAGCATCCGGATGGTTTGGGTTTTTTTGCCTCATGGCCAGATCCAATATGAGACTTGGGAGCAGAAGAAAGAGATGGTCGAGCAATGGCCCGCACTGTTTTGTCAAATTTTGGTTTCACTACATTCCAAGGAATGAAAGTCTAATTGTGTAGATAATGCAGTACCCCAGGAATGACATATGTAGCCTTTGCTTATGCCTTTTTTTAGGTATAAATTATTGTGATGAGTTGGGAAGAGGATGAGAGAGTTTGGATTGTTTTTGAATAAGTTTGGAGACATTTCTAAAGGTTCAATGTTTGAGAACTGTTTGTGGAAACCATGTGGGTTCTCCATGAAACCATGCAGGGAGAGACAGTAGGCTTCACACAGCCTGAACATTGTTTTCAAAACCATTCGAGACAACTGTTCAAACTCTTCCTCTTGAGATAGTGGCGTGCGCATGGTTAGAACACTATTTTCCAACCCGTGCGGACAAACCATGAGCCCACATAAATGAAGGTTTTTTAAAATTTTGGATCCCTCGGGCATAGCCTATTTCACTCCCATTCTTCTCCCACTCAATCCTCACATGGGATTATGGGTACTCAATGGATGAAGGGGACCTCCCACACATTTTAGAAGAAAATCAATCTGGTTTAGTGGTTGATTGATGGCGGTTCATCATGGATAAGTCTTATTTTTATGGTTGATTGTGGTTTTCTCAATATCTACATCTATGTCTCTCTAATTATTCTAGATCTACACCAGTTGTGTGTAGATATAAGGTTGTGGCTTCCTTGGGTGTATATTTTAAGGATATTGGATTTTATAGAGGGATATCTAGAGTGGTTTCGGTGATGCATTCACCAGATTTGGGGTGTAGTTTTTCATGAGTCAATTTCTCCAAAACCCTAAATGTAGGAGGCTTCAGTCTCGACTCATCTTGTTAGAATTGATCGGAATAGCTTAAAGTTTTTTTATTAGAATTGAATTGATTGTGAAAAGCATGGAATAAATATTCATGACTGATGATTTATGGTTTTAGTGATATTGTGAAATCTTGGTGAATTATTGTGCATAGTGATTTTGCTTCCTGATTTTAAAATGATGATTTTAAATTATTGATTTACTAGAAATATAAATGGTTTGATGAGAAAAGGTATTTCAATAGAAAGTGTGCCTTATTGAAATGGTTTGTTATTGAAATGACTTTTATGTAATTGTTTTTCACTAAAAATGGAGTTTTATTGAAATAGATTGGTATTGAAAACGTTTGGAATTTAATTGGTTTCGACAGAAATGGTTTTCAAAAAAAATGATTTTTTATGGAAAGGGTTGTTTTTAATGATTGTTGGGAATATGTGGTGTGTTTTCATGTGTCATATATGGGGCATGGTTGAAATATTACCTTGTTCTCGGTGATAAAGGTGTAATGGAATAAGGGAATTGCATATACGAGGAGTGGACGAAATATGACCTTGTGCTCGGTACCAGAGGTGTAATGGAACATGAGAATTGGATATATGAGGCTTTATTGAAATATGACCTTGAGGTCACTGAAAAAGGAGATATGGAACATGGGATATAATTACCCTGTGATGACTTGGTAGATCGACGGGAAACCGCTCATGAGTGTGGAACTATCATAACATAACATGCATGGTTGGTTGCATGGGTTGGGGAATGGTTGGGTATGCCAAAAGGGATATTGTGAAATGGTTAAAATGCTTGTTTGTTTATTTTTCTGGAAAAAATAACTTGTCGGAATAATTGGTTTCAATTGTGCTTGTATGATTTTGGAAATGTATGGTTTTAGAAACATGTTTATATATAGTTATATAGTAATTTTGAGAAATTTTTTTATATAAACCATTTTATATAATTGTTTCTAACTCATAAATCCAACTAGTTTGAGTGTGGAAAACATTGGGGAAAACCAACTGAGTTTTATACTCACACCTACTTTATAACTTTGGGATTTTTCAGATGCTATTTTCTGAGACATGGGAAAAGGTAACTATTACCATGTTTTTAGAACTAACTCGTGATGATTTGAGATGATTGATGATTTTTGAGCTTGAATCATGTGATGCATGGAGTCTTTGTTTCTTTAGAGAGTCTTCATTTGTTCATCCACAATGTACTTTGATACTTGGTTTGGTCTTCTGATGTTTGTGTACTTTGAGGTGGTTTAACATAAATTAAGTTGTTTATCTATCTTTCATTTGTCCGTGCATCATATAGTGAATGTTTGGTTATGGTTGGTTGGTTATATGGTTTATTTATTAAAGGGTAAATCGTCCCCCACTTGTATTAAAAACCATTTGGCATTTATTTCCAGCCTTTGGCGTCTTGGGGATGTCACTTAAGGCCAAGTAACCCACCTTCTCATGCCAATGGGTTAGGGGTGTGGTGTAACACCTAGTGTCCCATTGTTTGATTAATATGATGGGAATGATCAATTTTGCTCCTTGTTTAATCATATCTTGTTTTTGATGTGGTAACATGGTGTTTTGTTTTTATATTTTATGATAATGCATCTGTTTAATTAAATTTCTTTTGAAGTGTTTTCAAAAGTATGTTCCAAATGAATTTTTAAAATTTAAACTTTAATGGGTGGTTTTAATGAATGTAAGGGTATTGAAGTAATATTATTAAAATGATTATTTTTGTTTGTTAAAGATGAAAATAAATGTTTATAAAATGAATGTTAAGTTGATATTTGGTTTTTCATGTGATTTCATTAATTATCTATTTTATAACTATATTTAGAACTATCATAAATGAGATGAGTTTGGAAGAAATATTAACAAAATCTTAGTTGATATCCTATTGGGATATGTTTTTCACACAACATATATACATATTTTCATATATAAAAATATTGTTGTTTTCTTTTTTAGGATCCCAATATTTTATTAGGTTTACTAGACTTTTAAAAAACACTATGAAGAATTAAAAAATTAACCCTCTTTTGTGATTTGGAATGTGATACATTTCAATTTTCTTTAAGAAAATTATGAAGTGAAATAATATAGTAGAAAAAAACATTAAACTGTAGTTAAAATTTATAATTCATTTTGGAATGTTATGTCAACCAAAAAAATTGTATTTTGAAAATTAAATAGGCACCGAAATGTGAAACTATTGTAAAATGTAAATTCATAATAAAGATATCAAAAAATACAATATAAATAAAATATTTATTTAATATTAATAATATCAGATAACAAATGTGTTTTAAAAAATAGTATAACATGTTATGTGGAAGTATGAGAAGAAGTATTAGGATCATCAGAAAAAGATTTTGTGGTTAGCGAATCATGAATTGTCTGATGCACTACCTTTTACTCTCTCATCAATAGTGAAAAATTCTAATTCATTATCACATTATTTTCATTAATCCAAATCGATGAATCCTAAAACTTCTCCAATGCCTCCACCAGATGTCAATTTTGAAAATTATGAAAATTATTAGAATAATGAACATATTTTCACATCATATCATTCATCAAGTAAAAATAACTAAACACCAAGCACTGCAGAGGTTAAATTCTCAACTGACACTTTTTTATTTTCATTCAAAGTTTCAAGGGTACATTATCATAATATAAGCTCTAATTTTTTTTTCTCATTGTATATTTATCTTTCATAAATAACAGAATTCATCATGAGATATCTAAAAACCCCTTAAAATGAAATTAGAAACTCAATATTGATATGTATAGTTTTTTATAGGCTCAAACTTATAAGAAAAAATCATTTTTAAATTGTGAAAATCTTATTTTGAAACAACTTCACTTTTGATATTTCCAACCCATACATATATCTCTATATTAAAATCATTAGAATCTATATCTTAAATTAAAATTTTGTTCCCATTTAATATTCCTACCTTATATTACAATATTATATGATTTATCAAGCCCTTACAATAGTGGTATCAATTTTATGACACCATCAGTTTTTCAGTCTATATTGTTGTAGCACGACATAAAAAACATAATGTCATTGGATCCTTATTATACCATTCTTTTATGGTTCCTTTTAATTTTCATGCTTTGGTTTTCTAGTTAGTGGGTTCATTATTTACTTTATGTATTTATATAGGAAAACATTATTTAGCGTATTTGTATTTTTTTTATATATTTTATATTAATATCCTTCCCTATTTATTAATAGTTGCACGTTTTAGATGTTTCTAATATTTTTTAGGAACATTGTGATATACATGGATAAAAGTTCGATCAAATTATAGGGGAACAAACATTAGTATGTTAAGGTTTCTGCTGATTTTTTTGACATTTATGTTTACAATCGATCTGTTTAAGGAAGAATAAGATGCTCATTTCCTAAATGTAATTTTTGAATATGGTTGAAGAGAGATGAAGTTTATGAACATTTAATATTGAATCAATTCACTGTTAAATATTTGTGTTGGATTTGGCACAGAGAATCAATTGTTACAAAAAGTTTGGGCACTGATGTAAATCCACATGATAACCTCCCAACTTCATCGACCATGGAAAACAAAATGAAAAACCATATAAATGATACATTTGGAACTGAAAAAACATTTTATAACAACCAAATGGCGGTGCTACAAATAGAAACATGAGAAGTGATATTTTTTAAACTATAGGACAACCAGATCAATATTTTAACAGGTCATTTGATAATCCTACTGATTATTGGCCATATAATGTTAGAGAAATCATTAGTGAAGAAAATATGTTTCATGATTTAATTGATGATGGAAATCAAGATCTATATAGTGGATATTTGAAATATTCAAAACATTCATTTCTGCTAAACTTGTACCATTTGAAATGTCGATGTGGAAATACTAATAAGAGAATTTCCAAGATTTTGGAATTTTTTTAATGCAGTTCCTGAAGCAATCATCCCCATTTCTTTTTTATAAGAAAATTTATGTTAACATGCTTGGATTGAATTAAAAAATACATATTTGCCCCAATGATTGTATGCTTTATTGGCTAGATAATTAAAGTAGACAAGATTGAAAAAAAAATTATTCTTCTAGATTGATGTCAATTGTTGATGCTGGAAGTCATAATCAACATACTACAATGTTAAAGATGAAAAGGAACACACCTAAAATGGTTTTTCATTACATTCCTTTAATACCTCGATTGAAAATATTATTCATGTCATCGAAAACCTCCGAACACAAGAAGTTTCATTCTGTAGATAATAACAATGATGGGTTAATCTAATATCCATGATATTCACAATATTGGAAAATACTAGATTCATTACATATTTATTTCACATCTGATCCTTGTAATGTTCGATTGGGATTGGGTGCTAATGGATTTAACCCATTTGGGATGTTGAGTAGATGTTATAGTATTTGGCCAGTTATTTCGAAACCATTAAAATTTCCTATATGGATGTGTATGCAACAAAAATCAATTATCATTTTGATGATTATTCCTTGAAAAAATTCCTAGAAATTATATTTATGAATATTGGCAACCATTAATTGATGAATTGCAGGATTAATGGAGTAATAGTGTTTAGACGTTTGATGATTCTTCTAAAAAAATGTTCAAAATGCATGATTCTATAATGTGGACCATTAATTACTTCCCTAGTAATGGGAATTTATCCAGTATTAACACTTACATGAATTGGGATTTTCCTGTTTTTGTCATTGATTTTCATCCCAAACTACTACCTCATAGTATAAAATAGTTCTTCTTCTTCCATCAATGATTTATCGATGCAGCTCATATATTTCAGCTAAATAGATAAAAATTTAATGGTTTTATTGATTGTAGACCACCTCCAAAACTTCTAACTTGTTCTAAAATATTGAAACAATTTGGTAATGTTGAAATAGAATTTGTGAAGGTTCATCATATGAATGATAATGGGAAACCGTTTCGAAGTGCATCGTTAAGTGAAGTTGGACTCAACAATGGAAGAGGAAAAGGTATATTCATTAAACTTTTGTATTGGGAATTGAATTCAATGTGGAATAATAATGATTTGATTCACATTGAGAAGAATTTCTATGTAAGCATGATCTTCACATTGCTTAATGTGCATGTAATGTAAAAGGATCATCGCATTTCTTGGAATAACTTATAAGTAATGAACATAAAACGTGATCTCTAGCATGATGAGATTGAAAAGTATGCTCTGAAATTTTTTGAATGAAAAATAGGGATAAAGATACATTCCTTAGAATTTTAAATCATGTTACAATATCTTATAGGTATTGAAGTAAAATATCAAGGAATATTTACTTATAAAATCATAAGATAGATGGATTGAAAAGTCACGATTAATATATTATGTTTCAGAAGTTACTACAATTGTCCTGGAATACATTATTACCTGAAATAGTTACTACTATTGTACTCCTATTTTGCACAATTTTTATACAAATATGTGGGAAATATCTACATCAATTTGATATTGAAAACAATTAAAAGAGGTTTTTGTTAACACATTCTGAAATGGTGATGATCTTTCCTCAATTGTTTTTTACTATCATGATGCCTCAAACTGTGCATTTGGTTGAGGAAGCTAAATTAGGAGGCCCCATTCATTATTCATGGATGAATCCAATTGAGTGGTAATTTATTAATATATTTTTCAGTTATGTAATTAAAATTGTCACGTAATTAAATGCATAATTATGTATGATTATTTTATTTTACATATATCTTGGGTAATTGAAAAACACTTGAAAAATAAAGCTCAACCAAAAGGATTTATTGATGAATGCTATTTGTTTGATTATTTTTCTACCATTTGGACAAGATACAAGGATGATATTGAGACAATACTAAATCGAGTTGAATGTGTTGAGGACACATCGACATAATCTCAAATTCATCGAAAACCAAAAATATTTCCTACTATTGGCTGATCAGTTGGGAGGACCCCAAATGTAACACCAACAAGAATTAGAATAATGACAGGTTGATTGATGTGTGCTTCTGATTAGTAAATTAACGATCCATCTTTTAAAAGTTAATGATATTATCAAAGATATGAAATAGAGTTCGAACACGAAATTAGAATGATAAAATGAATTCTATTAAAAAAGATTTCATAGAATGGTTATCAAAATGTTTATGTTCATATATATTGAAATAAATACAAATATTAGTTTGAAAATTATATTTTTTAATTTTTATAATGTATATTTAATTTTTGAGATCATGAATACTGATACATGAGTAGAGTTGTCAGATGATTCGATGTTTCTTACTCGAGGTCCTCTAAAAAAAGTTTGGATGTTCGATGCTTGCAACAATAATGGCATTAGATTTTATAAAGTCCATTGAAAAGAGGGTTTGAAAACATAGAATAGTGGTATATTTACTTTTTCTGGCATGGGATACTATAGAAATCTGACCGCTATTATTGAGTTAAACTGCTAATGGTATTTTTTTAGTTGTTTTATTCAAATGCAATTGGGATGATATTATTAGACGTGTTAAAAGAGATCCCTTACAATTTACTTCTGTGAACTTCTCTCGCTTGATGAATTTTGGTGATCATGAATTTCCTGATTCATATATCTTATCATTACAAGAAAAAATGGAATATTATTTGAATGTTGTTGTGGTTGAAGGGTATAGTGTAGTTTCTCATGTAAAACTAAGAGGATTGTATGAAATGGGTGGTGAATTGAATGATTTTACATCTGACAATGAATCTCATAAACATCAAAATCAGAATAATTTGTCGATCATGATATTGAAAATATTTTTCTACCAAGGATGAATGATTTGTATAATGTAATATAGTCAGAAACTAACATGATTGAATACGGAAACAATTGTATGTACAATTATGAATTCATTTAGAAAACACATATTTAATTTTTGAAATCATTCATTATCATTGTTATGTATATTTCAGTTATTATTATTTTTCCTTTTTTATCATATTTTAAATTTTTTTTAAATAATTTTTTGAATTATATGTTTTGAACAAAATTTTATTTGATTAAATCATAGGAATTCCAAGGAGGAATAGATATTATATTTCATCGACCACTATGATAGATGAGGATCCATCTGTACCCTCACTACAGCATCTGAGCGACCATCCACTTTCCCCCAACACCATCGCCGCATGCACCATCTCTCATTCCATTCGTGAGAGTCCCTTCAGTATCTCAATCGTCAACTTCAGCTTTAGGATCCTCAGTAGTGCGGTAGCAGCGCACCACTTCTAGTTCGTCATAGGGATATTGGAGGGTGACTATTATAGGTACAAATTTTAATATGGAAAAATTTATTCCACTTTTTTAAACTAATTTTTTTACTTAAATATGGAAATAAATCATGTGTGTAAAAAAATAAAAATAGTTTTGATGTATGGAATCTATCAATAGAGATGATATTTATTCCATTTGATTCATATTGGGTCCCAACAGATGATACCACAAGATTATGTGGACATATTTTAGGCAAGATGGTAGTAGATCCCATTTAACATTATATTTTATATGATGATTAGAGGAAAATTATTTCATGTATGAAAAATAATGTTTTCATTCCAAAATAAGGGTATTTTTAATACATTATTGTGCAATTGACTGTCATTTTATTAATATTTATAAAATTAATTTTCGTGTACATATGTTTTTCAACATTACAGTTTCTGATGTATTACCACGAAAGTGGACATTTAAAAATCATAGAAACAAATGGAAACTATTTAAATGGATATTGTGTGGAGATTTCAATGATACATTGTTGACCACCCAACAGACGTATGTCGAGCTACCCAATGTGGTACCCAAAGAACTATGGAATGTATTTGTTGAAAGATATTGTGATGAAAAGTAAATGGTATTTAAAAATATTTTATATTATTAATATCATTTTACATTTATACATGTACACGAAGAGGAGATGAAATTGAATAAGTTACTATTTAATTTCATTTTATTTATTTGAGGATCATTCAGGTAAAAATTCCTCAAGCCAGGCTAAGCTGGTCATCAATTAAACTGCGGGGTCAAATTGTTTTTCTAAAATCCAATATAAAATAGTAAAATTTTCATTTGATTATATTTTTAAGAATATATTGTTTGATTAATATATTAAATTTTTTATTTTCTTTTAATGCAGTCACAGAGTTTTTTTTACATTCCATCCCAAACAGATATTTGGTTGAATGTTCAGAACCAATATGACGAATGTTTTGTTAATTATCCGACCAAATAAGTTGGGGTTGTGCTGATTTTTCATTATAATAACTTATTATCATCTCTTCATATGTTAGTATATATTTCTTCTAATATGATTTATACATGATTTACAGGTAAAAATTGATGAATTGTGTGATTCAAATCATGCACAGTCCTACTCAGTCCCCCAGGATGACATGTTTCCTATTGTCCTTGGGAAGGAGTGTCCTACTAGAGTGCACAATATGGTCTTGAGACCTGTAACATATGAGATCATTGTCAGGTTACTAGGGATTATAGCTGCATCCACTCCTTGTTGTAGTTATTTCATGCCATGAAATACTCATAGAGATATTGTTTCTCTATTAATCATAGTTAAAGATCAAGGGGATCAGATATCTGCATTGAAAACATCATTGATTGATTTATATCTAAAGAGGACTGGATCTGCCCCAGGTGGTATTTCATTGACTAGTGTTGAGCAGGTAAAGCACTAAAATTGAAAATAATTTAGTTTCAAAAAATTTATTTGTTTTATGTTTACACCTGGTTTATGGTATGTAACCCTTTATTGATTATTTTAGTTGTTATAAAGTTAAGGGTGATGAATGAGAGATTTGGGAGAACTTGGAATCAGTTTTGGGGCAAAAAGGTAAGTGGCACAGCCGACACGTTATTTGTCTAAAATGTGCGGCCAAACCATGCGTAGTTGGTCTTTGAGGCAGTGGCTTCTGAATGGGTGGCGCACGGTTTGTCTAACCGTGTGACCAACCCATGCGAGAAGGGTGATTGAAGTCGTATAAAATGCACGGTTACCACACGGTTTGTCAAACCGTGCAAACTAACCATGCGACCACTTAAACGAGATCCTATAAATGTGTATCTCGCATGTTTTTGCCTCTAAGTGACTTTTTTTTCTTATTCAGCCCTAACTAGGGATATTGGTTCTCCTAAGGACATTGAGGGTTCTCCCATTGTTCTGGAGGCAATCAAAAGGATCCTCTTGATGAATCAAATCTAGTTTCTTGAGGTATGTGATATTTCTTGTTTGGATTTATAGATCAACATAGATCTACTTCTCCTATTTTCTCTATTTCTTAGATCTATGCATGTTATGGGTAAATCAATGTCTGCAGATGCCATATATGATGAGATTTTGTCTTGGTTGTGTTTGGAGAAGAGATCTAAGTAGGATCCTTGGTAAATCATCCCGGTTTTCTTGTGTGTTCTCCGGTTGTTAAGGTTTTCATCAAAACATTTGATATAGGAGGCTTCACTCTAGAATCAAATTGTTTGAATTGAATGGCATAGTTTCAAATTAGGTTATTTGATTGAAATTGATTGTGCAATGAATGGAGTAAATCTTCTTAATTAATGATTTATAGTTTTGATGTAATTGTGAAATCTTGGTGAATTGTTGTGCAATGTGATATGGCATCATGAATTTAAAATGTTGATTTTAAATTATGGATTTTCTAGAATGGTAATTGGTTTGATGAAATATTGGTTTTCAATAAAAATGGGTTTTTTATTGAAATGGTTTGGTATTGAAATGGCGTGATGAAATTGGTTCATTATTTGGTTTTCAATGAAAGTACAGTTTTATTGAAATGGTATGAATTTGTTGATCACACATGGTTTTCATGGAAATGGTTTTCAATAAAAGGTTTATTATTGAAAATATGGTTTTGGCATGATTTTTGTGAATGTGTGGTGTGTGTTTATGTTTAACATATGAGGATTGGTTGAAATATGACCTTGTGCTCAATGCAAAACGTTTAATGGAACATCAGAAATTTAAGTACAAGGCATGGTTGAAATATAAAATTGTGCTCAGTGCCAAAGGTGTAATGGAACATGAGAAAGAGTTTCATTTTGATGATTGTTATATCGATGAGAAACAACTCATGAGTGTGGAACTGTCAGTACGAAGCATTCATGGTTGATTTCTTGGGTTATGAAAAGGTTGGGTATGCCAAAAACGGATTTTGTGAAATGGTTCTAATGCTTGATTGGATATTTTTCGGGAAATATAACTTTTTGAAAAACTGGTTTCAATTGTTCATGGATGATTTTGTTTACTAATGGATTTGGAAATTAGTTTATATTTAGTTCTAAACTAATTATGATAAAAAAAATTATATAAACTATCATTATATAATTGTTGCTAACTCTTCCCCTAGGTACTCTGATATTGTGTTGGTTGTATTGGTTTTTGGAACAATTTAGTTCTATTTTGGTAATTCATGTGTTGGTTTTTTCATTAAAATTCATTATATTTTAGTTGTTAGTGATGTTTTGGTTGGCTTATTTCTCAAAGGGTAAATCGTCCCCCACTCGTATTGAACACTTCGTCATTTATTGCCAACCATTGGCGTGTTGGGGATGTTGCTTATGTCCTAGTAATGACTCATGGTACTCTCTAGACAATGAGAATTGGTGGGCCATTAAAAATGGTATCAGCTTGTATGGTCCTCACCTAACAAGTGGTCATCGATGTTCTTGGTCATGGTGTTGAAATTCATTCTTGTCTATTCATCGGGTCGAAATCTTAGATAAGTGTAGGATTGACAGAACTTGGAATGTATTGCCTAAAAGGACATAACTATCCTATTTATGCTGAACTTCAAGTTACCAGGGTGTTGGGTACACATGTTTTTTGGATACACTTATAGAATGTTGTAAATCTCATTGTCATGGGTTTAGCCAATGAGATGAGCATGAAATAAATTGTAGATGAATGACTTACCACTAGGATTTCATACCTCATTTTGAGGAATGAGTAAATAGTTTATGCAAGGTGCGTGTAACACCCGATATTTTTATGAGTAATATTTTGTTTTTTATATATCATCAAAGGAGTCTTTCACTACACACTTGCTTGGCTTACTTTACACGCAATCGCAACCTTCCTCGATAGCTTGCGTCGTACGCAATATCGAGTTTCACTAAACAACGATATGCTATTAAAATATTATTAAAACTAGCCGTTATGAATAGTAATAACCACATTTTGAAATTTTATAAATTTTATTTTTCAAAATGGAATTCATTTTTGGATTCGGAATACCGAAATTAGCCTAGGGTGAAATTTTGGTATTTTTCTGAAAACTTTCAATTTTTGATTAATAATGAAACCACTAAGTGGTAGGTTAAAAACTGAATTTTGCATAAAACTTAATTTTACCGCTTCTGTGAATGGAATTTTGAAAATCCGACAAACAAGGTTGATATCAGTATGTAAAATGTGGTTCAATGAGATAAAAATAATTTTTTGGTGAATAGTAACTTTTTACTTTTTTTTACCGCGGTTAATAATAAATAGGGAAACTAAGGGTAAAAATGATATTACTATTACCCTAACACATTTCCTAATTCTGTTGGATAAATTTAATTCGACCAAAAACAATCTTAGGAATAAAATATGACCATTTAGGCCCACTTGAGTTAGATTAGGACATTTATTATTAATTTATTTAAAGAAGGGTTATAATAGTTAAAATCAATGTTTAATTAGTAAATCATTTTTAATATGGGGTTATACATAAGATAAATTCAATTATATATATTAATTATAAATCTAAAAATAATTCCTACATAATGTTATTTTATTTGAAATTTTTATACATTAAATAATTTAATTTATTTATGACACAATGATGATGCAGTAATTATCTTATTAATGAAATATTGACATAATTGATGTTATAAACAACAAAATAAATGTAATTTGAGACTTTTTATGAATTCCACTAATTTTCTAGGTTACTATGATATATTAGTGTTGATTTAATCAACTTGGTTCTAACATATAATTCTGTTATGACTTTCAAAAAAATCATATATCAAATAGTGTCAAAATTGACACAAAATAGTTTTTAAATAAAATATTATATTACTAACTGTTATTTTATTCCTAAAAATCTAAGGATAGTCCAAATGACTTATATAAGGATATATATATTAATAATAAACAATATGGGGTTCTTTTGGCATGTTATAGTAAGTGTATTAACCATATAGTGAAAGAAATCAAAAAGACACGGTAAAAGTTAAATTATTTAACTTAGAGTTAAATCTAATTGATAAGGTTAAAATAATACCCTAAACTTGTCTGAATCCTATTTGTTGATATTATTTCGACCCATACCCACTTTAGCTTCGAAATAAGACCCTTTGGAACCATTATAAACCGATTTTGACTTTAATATAAAATAATATTTTGAGATATTCCTAAGGTGCCCCTCTCCTCCCTTATAAAAGGGAACCTCCTCCCCCTCCTCCTCACACCAATTTGAGCACTCAAGCTCATCCAACCCCTGCCTTTTTCTCCTCTCCACTTCCCTAGAATAATACTATAGGTCCTGGTCTTCTTCAAAGACCAATCTTAGTTCCCTAATTGGAGGATTCAAAGAGGCGTTCCAAAGAAGAGGTAATATCCATTACCGATCTTTTCAATTTCTTTCTTCTTCAACTTCTTCTTATTTATTTGTTTCATGATAAAGTAATAACATCAGTATTACATACATACTTATATGTTATTATAAATATGAAACAACCCTAATTCACCTTCTATCCATCCTACGGAAAAATGATATCACCGTGCGTGCGTACGTACGAAATACCGTCTCCACGCCGTGGTGTAATCTATTTTCCACCATCACCTTACAAGGATGTGTATAATGGTGTAATGAGTAACTATTTATGATTATTATAAAGTAATATTGATACTTAAATAATATATATATACTCCAATACAGTTCCACAATCATAGGAATGATATCATCACTCGTGCGTACGTACGGAATACCGTCTCCACGATGTGATGCGACTCGTTCTACATGATCATTATTACATAGTAATTATATAAATGAATTGAATGAATAAATATGATATATGTTACACTAATACCATTCTGGATATAAGGTATCTATAACTGTAAAAGAATAATAAGAATTTATTCGGCAAAACACGCATAAGAACAAAACGCAATAAGGACCCGAGTAACAAGTAACAATGAAATATTACTAACAAGAAGCTAAGAATATGACCATATATGATATCATATCAATATGTATGATTCAGGAATAAGTCAATAAAATTATTTAAACCATTATACAGGAGTTTCGAACATGTACAATGAAAATTGGACCTAAGGTAAGGGAAATATCACAATCTCATTTTTATCTGAGATTGTTTATACTTTGGTATTTACTGGGGTGTATTTTATCATCCACATCCATGTTTCCTCAATATGTAACATTATTTCCATCCAACTAAAATTCTTTAAATCCAATTTTACCCTTCTATGAGTTTTTATTAAAGGATATGAAATGAATCTTTTGTCATTTTTCGTACGAGGTACTTTTTGACTTTTTCCACAAAAGTACGAAGAATGTTTTTTTAAACATATACGGCATGAATGGATTTTTAAAACATTATTTCCAAGAAGCTTCCTTTACAAGTTTTCATTTTTATTTTTAATCAACTTATTTATGTTTAAAATTTTATGACATGTTAAGAAATGAAAAGTGTTTTTGAACTAGAAAGGATATTTTCCTCAAGAATGAAGTTCAAGTGTTTTATCAAAATTATTTTCCATCTAAGATGATAAAGGGTTCTGTTTTTATCCCTATTATTACATGGATTTGATTATGTTGTGATGGAAATATTTTTATGAATTCCTTTATCTTATATGAATTGTTTTATGATGTCATGTTGTTTAAGAATTCCATTTTTATTACATGGGTTACGCTATGATGTATGGTTTATGATTATGTGGCACACATAAGAAAGGATTCATTATAAGATGGGTGGGACCTATATCTCCCTCCAATGCATTGGGTAAAGATTTTATATCTCATGAGATAGACATGGTTGGAACGGTAGATTATACCGGTTCAGTGAAACAGTACTGGAACGAGGGTGACTCGGTTCAGAAAGGGACTCTGTCCACTAAGATAGTCTTGGCAATGAGTCATGACTAACAAGAAATGATGTTCCATGATTATGTGTTCATTCCACAAAGTTTCAAGTTTCATGTTATGATTATGGGGATCTCATTTTCACTTCTATGATTTATTCCATGTTAAGATATTATAATCTCTTTTGCAGGTTATGATTTTCAAAAGGATATGATATGATTTTTATTTCATTTATTTTCCCTTGCTGAGCATTTCAGCTCACCCTTTTATGTTTTCTTTTCCCCAGGTCAGGAAGATGGATATTAAGTAGAATATGCTAAAAGGGACCCTAGATATGATGAAATAAATGGGATACACTATAGAAGATTTATGAACCAGTTGTTTATGTTTCCCAGTTTCTAAAGACACTATACCTATACGGTCCTTTGTGGTTTTGTCATATGTTGTAATAAGTGTGCTTCAATTTTGATGTATGGGTCGTTATAGTTGGTATCAAAGGAAAGGTATAGTCAACCATTGGAAACTAGGATGTGAAAGCCTTAGTAAGAACCCTAAGGATAATTCTAAGCATAGAACACAATCTTAGTGTTTTAAAAATGGCCATGAATAACCTAGGATAGGACCTTAAGCATGAAAATTTTATCCTTGATTATGTGGTTTTCCTATTATAATTAGTGTTTCTCACACTATTCTTCTTGGTTTTAGTCAATGGATGGAACCCGAAGGAACCGTGTTAATGCGGAATGCGATGGGCAATGCAATGATTGTCCCCCTGAGCAACCAAACGATATGGGAGATGGAATGCAAAATCGTGTAGCCATGCTCAAACAACTTTCTCAAGCTATGAATCATGCCGGACTTCCAAACGAACAAAGGAAGGAGCAACATTATGTTGAATCCTTCATGAGGAAGCGTCCACCTTCTTTCAGCGGGTCTACTGATCCATTTGTTGCTGAACAATGGATTAGTACTGCTGAAAAGATATTTTCAGTTCTTCAATGTTCTGAACATGATAATGTCATCCTAGCAGTGTATCGTTTGGATGGAGATGCTGATCAATGGTGGAATCATATTAAGAATATGAGGCAAAGGGATGAAATTGATTCTATGGAATGGGACGAGTTCAATAACTTATTTTTCAATAAGTACTTCCCTTGTATTCTCCGAACAAAGATAGAGAAAGAGTTTCTTGAACTGAAGCAAAGGGATGATGAATCTGTTGGTACCTATGAAGAAAATTTTAAAAGACTTGCAAGGTACGCTTCTTGTATTATTATCCAACCTGATAGTAAGATCGATCGATTCTTTAGTTGCTTAAAACCAAGTCTTCGAAGGGTGTTAGCCATAAGGGACTTCAATAGCTACGAGGAAATCGTTCAATGTGCTCTAAAAGTCTAGATGGAGATTGGAGTAACACATCAGTCACATCGGTTTGATAAGAAAAGGAAGATGGAATTCAAAGGAAAATATAAACAGCACACTGAAAAGAAGATGAGCTTTCCCTTATGCTCAACGTGTGGAAAGAAATATGGAGAGAGTTGTTTTAAAGGGACAAGTAAATGTTTTAAATGTGGAAAGGAAGGTCATCGGGAATTTGAATGCCGCGATAATGGGAAGAAGATGTCTAATGATTCAAACAAAGGAAGGGATACATAGAATGAACCTACTACACTTTAATGTTTAAAGTGCAAGGAGATGGGGAATTATGCCAATCAATGCCCAAATCCAAGGGTTGATGATGATGGTCGACGTCAACAAAATCTTCAGGCTAAAGACAATGGAATGTCACATGCAATTTCTATCAGCGATGTGGAGTACGATAACGAAGTGGTGAAAGGTACACTTACCATCCACTCTAAAGTAGAAAATGTTTTATTTGATTCTGGATCCACCCACTCTTTTATTTCTGAAAAATTTTATAAGGGTATCACCATACTACCTCAACAATTAGATGTTGAGTTAGCTGGGACAACACCTAATGGAACAACAGTCGCATCAAAAGTTTATAATTCTTCTCCGATCGAAGTTTCTGGGAAAGTGCTTCCTGCAAATCTTGTGATCCTTCCTTTAGTGGAATTTGATGTGATTCCTGGCATGGATTGGCTTTCTCTACATGGAGCTCATATCAATTTCCAAAGAAGGGAATTCACATTTCATATTCCAAATCAATCTATGATCGTCTATCAATTCATGGATGAACATAACCTTCCAGTGGAAATTTCTTCCATCTTATGGGTATTGATTCCACTAAATGAAGGTTATTTATCTCAAATGGTTGGTGAGAAACTCACGATTAAGAATATGCCCATTGTACGGGAGTTTGATGATGTCTTTCTGGAGGAATTACCGGGTCTTCCACCAAATGGTGAAGTTGAGTTTTCAATAGAACTCATACCGGGCGCTTTGCCAATTTCAAAGACACCTTATAGAATGGCCCCAATTGAGTTGCAGGAATTGAAGAAGAAACTCCAAGAGAATCTTGATAAGGGATTCATACACCCTAGTGCGTCACCTTGGGGAGCACCTGTTCTATTTGTTAAGAAGAATGATGGATCAATGGGACTCTGCATTGATTATCGAGAACTTAACAAGATCACTATCAAGAACAAATATCCTCTCCCATGCATTGATGACTTATTTGACCAACTATGCGGAGCTCAATACTTTTCCAAGATTGATCTTCGTTCAGGGTATCATCAATTAAGGGTCAAAAGGGAGGATATACCAAAGACGGCTTTCCGTACAAGTTATGGACACTATGAATTTATAGTGATGCATATTTGGTCTTACTAATGCCCCTGCTATCTTCATTGATCTAATGAATAGAGTCTTTAGAGACTATCTTGATCAATTTGTGGTAGTCTTTATAGACGATATTCTTGTCTATTCAAAGTGCAAGGAAGATCATGAAGATCACTTGAGAATTATATTGAAGACCCTGAGAAAGGAGAAGCTTTATGCCAAATTTACCAAGTGTGAATTTTGGCTTCAAGAAGTTGCATTTTTGGTCACATAATCTCAAAAGAGGGGATATCTGTGGATCCAGCAAAAATAGAGGTTATCGAAAGATGGTCAAGACCAACAACAATAACTGAGATCCGAAGTTTTCTTGGTTTGGATGGATATTATCAACGTTTCGTAAAAGATTTTTCACGATGATCTAATCCACTCACCAAGTTGACTCGGAAAGGAGTTAAGTTTGTTTGGACAGAGGAATGTGAAGAGAATTTCAAGGAGTTGAAAAGAAGGTTATCCAGTGCACTTGTGCTCACACTGCCTTGTAGTGGAGAAAGGTTTGTGATCTATAGTGATGCATCCAAGAAGGGATTGGGGTGTGTTCTTATGCAAAATGATATGGTGATAGCTTATGCCTCACGACAGTTGAAAATCCATGAGCAAAATTACAGAACACATGATTTGGAGTTGGCTGCGGTAATCTTTGCATTAAAGATTTGGAGGCATTACCTTTATGGTGAAAGGTGTGATATTATACTGATCATAAAAGTTTAAAGTATATTTTCACACAAAAGGAGTTGAATATGCGTCAAAGAAGATGGTTGGAGCTGATTAAGGATTACGACTGCTCAATCCATTACCACCCTGGGAAAGCAAACAAGGTGGCAGATGCATTAAGTCGACAAGACCATGCTAGTTTATCCATGATGAGGATCACAAAAGATCCAATATTTATGGATTTACAAAGGATGGATCTTGGAATTATAATGGAAGGGAAAAAATCATATCTTTCTCAAATGAATGTTCAACCATCTATACATGTGAAGATTAAAGAGGCAGAGAAAGAAGATGTCGAGTTACAAAAGAAGGTGAGAAATGTTCCTGAATTCAACCTTGATTGTGATGGGATAATAAAGTTCAGGAATCGGGTTTGTGTTCCTCCCATCCCCAAATTAAAGAAGGAGCTACTGGATGAGGATCATAGTTCATCATTCTCTATTCATCCTGGAAGCATGAAGATGTATAGGGACCTGAAAGAGTACTTCTGGTGGGATGGCATGAAAAGAGATGTTGCTGAATATGTCTCTCGATGCTTGGTTTGTCAACAAGTTAAAGTTGAGAGACATAAGTCTAAGGGGATGTTACAACCATTACCCATACCCGAATGGAAATGGGAAAACATCACTATTGAAATTGTCACAGACTTCCTAAACCATCCAAAGGCAATAATGCTATTTGGGTCATAGTTGATCGTCTTACAAAGTCTGCACACTTCATTGCTATTAGAGAGGATTTCCCTCTAGATAAGCTTTCCAGGATATATGTAAAAGAAGTGGTAAGATTGCATGGAGTACCACTTTCTATTATATCTGATCGGGATCCGAGATTTACCTTGAAGTTCTGGCGAAGTCTTCAGCATACTCTGGATACAGAGTTGAGTTTCAGCACTGCTTATCATCCTCAGACAGACAGTCAGTCTGAGAGAACAATTCAAACCCTAGAAGATATGTTGAGAGCTTGCTCTATAGATTTCAAAGGAGGTTGGGATCAACACCTACCTTTGGTGGAATTTTCTTATAATAATAGCTTTCACTCCAGTATTCAGATGGCTCCTTATGAAGCTCTCTATGGAAAGAAATGCAGGACTCCAGCTTGCTGGGATGAAGTTGGGGAAAGAAAGCTATTAGGACCTGATCTCGTTGATGAAATGGCAGAAAAGGTCAGATCTATTCAACAACACATAAGAGCTGCTCAGAGTCGATAGAAAAGTTATGCCGACAACCGAAAAAAATACCTAGAGTTTGAAGTGGGTGATAAAGTGTTCTTACGAATATCTCCCTGGAAGAGGGTTATGAGATTTGGATAGAAGGGGAAGTTGAGCCCTAGATATATCGGTCCTTTCGAAATACTGGATCTTGTTGGGAAGGTAGCTTACTGATTGGCGCTTCCACCGAATCTCTCTCAAGTTCACGATGTGTTCCATGTATCTCTCCTGAGAAAGTACATACCAGATCCTTCACATGTACCCAGCTCAGATGTTGTACCGCTGGAGCAATATCTTTCTTATGAAGAATAGCTGATAGAGATTCTGGATCGTAGCGAAAAAGTCCTACGAAACAAGACCACTCGATTGGTGAAATTTGTATGGAGGAACCACCAACTTGAAGAAGCTACATGGGAGCTTTAGGATATGATGAGGGAGAACTATCCTCATCTGTTTTTTACAAAGTGACGAAATTCGAGGGAAAAATTATTTTTAAGGGGGGTAGAATTTGACACCCGAGATTTTTATGAGTAATATTTTGTTTTTTATATATCATCAAAGGAATCTTTCACTACACACATTCTTGGCTTACTTTACACGCAATCGCGACCTTCCTCGATAGCTTGCGTCGTACGCAAT
Organism: Viscum album; assembly: GCA_963277665.1. Taxonomy (NCBI): domain Eukaryota; kingdom Viridiplantae; phylum Streptophyta; class Magnoliopsida; order Santalales; family Viscaceae; genus Viscum; species Viscum album. Next base: position 1,702,075,716 of record OY728156.1, on the reverse strand, counting down.
ACTGAGTTTCACTAAACAACGATATGCTATTAAAATATTATTAAAACTAGCTATTATGAATAGTAATAACCACTTTTTCAAATTTTATAAATTTTATTTTTCAAAATGGACTTCATTTTTGGTTTCGGAATACCAAAATTATCCTAGGGTGAAATTTTGGTATTTTTCTAAAAACATTCAATTTTTGATGAATAGTGAAACCACTAAGTGGTAGGTTAAAAACTGAATTTTGCATAAAACTTAATTTTACCGCTTCTATGAATGGAATTTCGAAAATCCGACAGACACGGTTGATATCAGTAAGTAAAATGTGGTTCAATGTGATAAAAATAATTTTTTTTGTGAATAGTAACTTTTTACTTTTTTTTACCGCGGTGAATAGTAAATAGGGTAACTAAGGGTAAAAATGATATTACTATTACCCTAACACATGTCCTAATTCTATTGGATAAGTTTAATTCGACCAAAAACAAACTTAGGAATAAAATATGACCATTTAGGCCCACTTGGGTTAGATTAGGACATTTATTATTAATTTATTTAAAGAAGGGTTAAAATAGGTAAAATCAATGTTTAATAAGTAAATAATTTTTAATATGGGGTTATACAAAAGATAAATTCAACTATAAATATTCATTAGAAAGATAAAAAGATTTCCTACATAATGGTATTTTATTTGTAATTTTTATACATTAAATAGTTTAATTTATTTATGACACAATGATGATGCAGTATTTATCTTATTAATGAAATATTGACATAATTGATGTTATAAAAACCAAAATAAATGTAATTTGAGACTTTTTATGAATTCCACTAATTTTCTAGGTTACTATGATATATTATTGTTGATTTAATCAACTTGTATCGAACATAAAATTCTGTTATGACTTTCACAAAAATCATTTATCAAATAGTGTCAAAATTGACACAAAATAGTTTTTAAATGAAATATTATATTACTAATTGTTATTTTATTCCTAAAAATCTGAGGTTCGGCCAAATGACTTAGATAAGGATATATATATTAATAATAAACAATTTGGGGTTCTTTTGGCATGTTATTGTAAGTGTATTAACTATATAGTGAAAGAAAACAAAAAGACACTGTAAAATGTAAATTATTTAACTTAGAGTTATATATAATCGATAAGGTTAAAATAATACACTAAACTTGTCTAAATCCTATTGGTTGATAGGCTTTCGACCCATCCCCACTTTAGCTTCGAAATAAGACCCTTTGGAACCATTATAAACCGATTTTGACTTTAATATAAAATAATATTTTGAGATATTCCTAAGGTGCCCCTCTCCTCCCTTATAAAAGGGCACCTCCTCCCCCTCCTCCTCACATAAATTTGAGCACTAAAGCTCGGCCAACCCCTGAAATTTTCTTCTCTTCACTTCCCTAGAATAATCCTAGAGGTCCTGGTCTTCTTCAAAGACCAATCTTAGTTCCCTAAGTGGAGGATTCAAAGAGGCGTTCCAAAGAAGAGGTAATATCCATTACCGATCTTTTCAATTTCTTTCTTCTTCAACTTCTTCTTCTTTAGTTGTTTCATGATAAAGTAATAACACCAGTATTACATACATACTTATATGATATTATAAATATTAAACAACCTTAATTCACCTTCTATCCATCCTACGGAAAAATGAAATCACCGCGCGTGCGTACGTACGGAATACCGTCTCCACGCCGTGGTGTAATCTATTTTCCACCATCACCTTACAAGGATGGGTATAATGGTGTAATGAGTAATGATTTATGGTTATTATAAAGTAATATTGATACTGAAATAATATATATATACTCCAATACAGTTCCACGATCATAGGAACGATATCATCACTCGTGCGTACGTACGGAATACAGTCTCCACGATGTGATGCGACTCGTTCTACATGATCATCATTACATAATAATTATATAAATGAATTGAGTGAATAAATATGATATATGTTACACTAATACCATTCTAGATATAAGGTATCTATAACCTTAAAAGAAGAATAAGAATTTATTCGGAAAAACACGCATAAGAACAAAAGGCAATAAGGACCCAAGTAACAAGTAACAATGAAATATTTCTAACAAGAAGCTAAGAATATGACCATATATGATATCATATCAATATGTATGATTCAGGAATAAGTAAATAACATTATTTAAACCATTATATAGTAGATTCGGACACGTACAATGCAAATCGGACCTAAGGTAAGGGAAATATCACAATCTCATTTTTATCCGAGATTGTTTATACTTTGGTATTTACAAGGGTGTATTTTATCAACCACATCCATGTTTTATCAATATGTAATATTATTTCCATCCACCTAAAATTTTTTAAATCCAATTTTACCCTTCGATGAGGTTTTAGTAAAGGATATGAATGGAATCTTTTGTCGTTTTTCGTACGAGGTACTTTTTGACTTTTTCGACAAAAGTACGAAGAATGTTTTTTTAACTTATACGGCATGAATTGATTTTTAAAACATTATTTCCAAGAATCTTCATTTACAAGTTTTCATGTTTATTTTTAATCAACTTCTTTAAGTTTAAAATTGTATGACATGTTAAGAAAGGAAAAGTGTTTTTGAAGTAGAAAGGATATTTTCCTCAATAATGAAGTTCAAGTGTTTTATCAAAATTATTTTTCATCTAAGATGATAACGGGTTCTGTTTTTTATCCCTATTATTACATGGATTTGATTATGTTGTGATGGAAATATTTTTATGAATTCCTTTATCTTATATGAATTGTTTTATGATGTCATGTTTTTTATGAATTCTATTTTTATTACATGGGTTACACTATGATGTATGGTTTATGATTATGTGGCACACATAAGAAAGGATTCATTATAAGATGGGTGGAACCTATATCTACCTCCAATTCATTGGGTAAAGATTTTATATCTCATTAGATAGACATGGCTGGAACGGTAGGTTATACCGGTTCAGTGAAACAGGACTGGAACGAGGGTGACTCGGTTCAGAAAGGGACTCTGTCCACTAAGATAGTCTTGGAAATGAGTCATGACTAAAAAGAAATGATTTTCCATGATTATGTCTGCATTCCACAAAGATTCAAGTTTCATGTTATGATTATGGGGATCTCATTTTCACTTCTATGATTTATTCAATGTTAAGATATTATGTTCTCTTTTGCAGGTTATGATTTTCAAAAAGATATGATATGATTTGTATTTCCTTTATTTTCCCTTACTGAGCATTTGAGCTCAACCTTTTATGTTTTCTTTTCCCGAGTTCAGGAAGATGGATATTAAGTAGAATATTCTAAAAGGGACCCTAGATATGATGAAATAAATGGGAGACACTATAGAAGATATATGAACCAGTTGTTTATGTTTCCCAGTTTCTAAAGACACTATACCTATACGGTCCTCTGTGGTTTTTTCATATGTTGTAATAAGTGTGCTTCAATCTTGAAGTATGGGTCGTTATAGTGAAAATTTCTTTAAAATGTAGAAATTGTTTTCAAGTGAAATATTTTGAAAATAGGGTACTTGGTGTATTTTAAAAATGGGTTAATTTTTAAGAAGCATGCTGAATGTTTTAAAAAATGGTTCAACATGGAAAAAATTTGTTTTTTGAAAAACAATATTTTGATATATGACGTGATAGAATTTGAATTCTATGCCATCAGTTGTAGAGAGTGAGACTGACATAGTTTTTTGTTGGTTTAGAAAATGGCACTCAGCAGGCGTCATTGGAACCAGCCCGAAGTGGCTATAAAGAATTTGACATCACCTAAACCATGGGTGAACGATGAGCCGGTTCATAGTATTGTCCACCCTTTTCATGATATTTGTATGGGGAACTATAGGAATGAGCCACGACATGTGAATAATACCATCCAGTTCATAATGTATAATCCACCGAACATTCGGGGTGATGTTGAACACGAAAAGGCAGAGGTGTGGCTAAGTAGGATGAATCATATTTTCGATTTCATCGGCACACCAACAGATCTCAATTTCATTTTGGAAATGTATATGATCGAGGATCTATCACATCAGTTTGGGGATTTAGCGGTGCATGCTAAATTGGATGAAGCCATTACAAGGGAGGATTTTGAACAATTGTTCAATAAACAATTCTATCCTCACACATTCGAGATCCAAAAAACAATGGACTTCTTCATCCTTAAACAAGATATTCTCTCTATCACAGAGTATGTAGCTAAATTCATTAATATAGTTCATTTTTCAATATATCTTTCCGCAAGTACGTCGTTCAAGGCACACATCTTCGAATCGGGGCTAAGGCAGGAGATTTGATCGAAGATTGTGGTGCCCTGATTTACGGATTATACAGAGATGGTCAATAGAGTGTCTGTGGCAGAATGTGATATATTGGGATTGATAGAAGGTATAATGATGATACCTATGGGAAATGGTGGGAACTCAACTTATAGGAACATGAGGAAAAGGGATACCTATTTCCATGGTACGATAACATATCAGAACCAGACGGTGGGATCAGTTAACCTTCCCCCATGACCCCAGAGAAAAATAGGTTACATTCAATGTGGTTCGAATAACCACATAATGTGAGAGTGTACGGCAGATCCTATAGAATTTCATAATTGTAAAAAGATGAGACATCTTCAATGCAATTGTCGTAGTGCTCCAAGGTCGGGTGCTCAGAAAACATCTCAGACGACACAAGCATCGTATGGTTCGACAGAAAAAAGATAGCAGAGTTGGTCTCATCAGTATAATAGAACTATCCGTGGTGATTCTTGAAATACCATGACTCCTCAACCATGGGAAATTTCAACAAGGGAACAAAGAAAGTATTTCAGTGACGAAGTAATTGAATGGAGATGAGCAGATGATGGCTGATGATCAGGCTGGAAAATCTATAGTGAGAGGTACGATTCTTTTGAATTCTACCCTTGTGCAAGTGCTCTTTGATATTGGTGCATCACATTCCTTAATTGCATGTAGTGCTATTGACTTTCTATGTTTAAAGGTGGAAATAATGCCTTCTAATTTGAAACTAAAAACTCCTCTTGCTGAAAGAGAACGTTATGCCTTTGTGTGTAGAGCATGTTCCCTAACTGTTAATGGAGCTGAGTTAAAATGGGATTTCCCGATGTTGGACATGGACTTCAATAATGTAATTCTGGGTATGGATTGGTTGACAATGTTTAATGCTCACATTGACTGTTATAGGAGAATGGTTAGCTTCACATCTGAGGATGGCATTGACCATCTCATTAGAGAAGTGGGGATGGTAATGAAAGGTGAAAAGAGCATGTTGGCAGCAATGGTGGGAACAATCTGTTACCAACTGGCAATGTAGACTTTGGAATCAATGGAATAGATTGTGTAAAATAGTTTCCCACCCGTTGTGGATCAATTTCCAAATGTATTTCCCAATAAATTCTTATGGTTACTAGCACTAATGGAAGTGGAGTTTACGATTGATCTCTTTCTGTGGACTTTTCCTATTTCCTTTCCATATTATATGATGGCACCAATATAGTTATGGGAATTGAATGTGTAGTTAGAGGAGCTGGAAATAAAGGGTGTCATTCGACAAAGTACTTCTCTGTGGCCAACACCAGTGTAGTTTGTGAAGAAGAATAATGGAACTCTTCAGCTGTGTGCTGATTATCATAAGCTTAACCAAGTTACAATAAAGAATAGATATCCACTTCCACGCATTGATGATCTATTCAATCAATAAGGGGAGCTCATTGGTTCTCTATTATTGACTTTTGATCAAGATATCACCAATTCAGAGTTTATAAGGACAATATTCCAAAGACTGCTTTCAGAAGCAGATATGGCCACTATGTATGTGTCGTCATGCCTTTCGGTCTAATGAATGCACCAGTGGTCTTCATTGATTTGATGAATTAGATATTTCAGCGATATCTGGAATCTATTTTTGAGGTTTTTGTTGATGATATCTTGGTGTATTCAAAGACAGGGTCAATCATGAGGTGCACTGGGAAACAGTGTTACAAATCATTAGAGATCATCGTTTGTATGTCAAATTATCAAAGTGTTATTTTTGGATAACGAAAGTACATTTCCTTGTCCAAGTCATTTCTGAGAAAGGCGTTTTTGTTGATCCTTAATAGATAGAAACCATTATATCTTGGTATCCACTGAATAATGTATTCGAGATATGTAGTTTTCTTGGTCTATATGGTTTATTCTGACGCTTTTGTATGATTTCTCATGACTAGCATCACCAATGACTACTCTGACAAAGAAGAATGCTCCATTCCAATGGATAAAATACTTTCTGAAGTCATTCCTGGAACTAAAGGTTCATCTTACTTTGGAAGCCATCTTGATCTTACCTGAATCATGATTGGTGTATGTGGTGTATTGTGATGCTTCGATAATAGGCTGGGGTTGTATTCTCATGCATGTTGACCATGTGGATGCTTGTGGCTCAAGGCAGTTGAGGGTGCAAGGGAAAAATTACCCAATACATGATATGGAGTTGGTAGCAGTCGTCCATGCTTTGAAAACACAGAGACAATATCTCTTTGGTGAGAAATTTACTGTGTTTATAGATAAAAAAAGCTTGAAACACATTTTATCATAGTTAGATTTGGATCTGAGGCAAAGGAGGTGGATGTAGTATCTTCAGATGTTTGACTTTGACATGATGTACACACCATGGAATTAAAATTCAGTGGCGGATGCATTGAGTATATAGTCATATGCTAAGTTAGCAAAAGTAGCTTTAGAATAATGGCATTTGATGTCAGTCTTAGCTAACATGAATGTAGAATATGAAAACCGAGTTTATGTTGCAATTTTTTTCCGCTACGCTTGTTCGTAATTTGGTAAGGATGATCAAAGAAGAAAAAACATCTGAGGTAGAATGTCTAGTTGTATGTTCAAAACTCAATGGTGGGGAGACCATTAATGGATGGAAACATGATGTAGGATTAGTTTTATGTTTCAGAGATTGGATGTTTGTAACTGTTCCTTTTCAAGAACAACTCTTTCATGCATAACACCATTCATGATGGGCCATACTCCCAGGTACACAGAATATGTATATGGCGTTGAAGGTTTAATTTTGGTGGAGCGGCATGAAAAGGGATGTGGCTGAGTTCAACTCGCAGTGCTTAGCTTGTCAGCAGGTTAAATAAGAGCATCAAAGACCAGCTGTTATTTTATTAAATTTACCTATGCCATCGTGGAAATGGGATCAGATAGTAATGGATTTCATTACATGTCCTCCATGAATCGTCCGGAAACACGATACCATTTGGGTGACAGTGGATCGTCTAACCAAGTCGGCCCATTTCATCTATATTCGTGATACTCATATGGTGGATGATCTTTCAAAAATATATATCCAAGAAGTGATAAAGAGGCATGGTGTACTAGTGTCTATTGTCTCAAATAGAGATTTGAGGATCACATCTCATTTCTGGAAATCATTAGAGCAATCCCTTGGGACTCAGTTGACTTTGAGCACGTTGTATCATCCTTAGATGGATGGGAAATCCAAGAAGAAGCTAGAAACATTGGAAGACTTGGTTCGAACTTATGTAATGGATTTTGGTGGCTCATGGGAGGATAATATAACCTTAGTGGAGTTCTCATTCAATAATAGCTATCAAGTCTCGATACACCTAGCTCCGTTTGAATCATTGTATGGGCGTCCATTTTGTTCTCCACTATATTCGGTGGGAATGGGGGAAACATCACTAGTCGGGCCAAGCCTTGTCAAAGAGACAACAGAGAAGATCCAGTTGATTAGATCGGGGATGGAGAGGGCACATAGTCATCAAAAATATTTTGCAGATCACTGTCGAAGACCATTGTCGTTCGTTGTGGGTGATCATGTCTTCTTAAGGATCTCTCCATGACATGGACATCGTTGTTTTAAGAAGCAAGGAAAGATATCTCCTATATAAATTGGCCCTTTTGAGATACCAGAATGGGTTGGAGAGGTGGAATATCGGTTGGAATTACCACCATGATTCAGTTTGGTGCATAATGTGTTCCATGTATCTCAGTTGAAAAAGTATCAGCCGGATCCTGGACCTGTGATCAGATGGGATCATGTTGACCTAGAGACGAATGCTTCATTAATACATATCCCGTTAAGGATTGATGACAATAAATAGAATGTATTGATAGGAAAAAGAATTGTTCTAGTGCAGGTTTTATGGTAGCATGGTCATATTCTAGAAGTGACTCTGGAACGTGAAAAGGAAATGAAAGAGCAGTGGCTGGAACTCTTTCAGTTGGATGAAGGTTTTATACCTTTTGAAGTCTAAAAGACCAATGGTGGGGAGAATGTAGTACCCCTAGTTTCTGGTATATAACCCTTTCTTGTTGCTTTTATTGGTTTTACTATTAAGGGTGATGAATGGAAGAGTAGTGATAACGTGGAATGAGTTTTGGTGCAAAAACGGAAGCTGCACGAGCGGTGCACGGTTTGTCTAAACCATGAGGCCAAGCCGTGCGTAGTTGGTCTTGGATGCAACGGTATCTGCACGGGTAGTGCACGGTTTGTCTAACCATGTAGAAAAATTGTGAGAGAAGGGTGAATGAGGTAGTAGTTAATGTACGGTTAGTGCACGATTTGTCAAATCGTGCGAACTAACTGTGCTGCAACTTAAACGACATCCTCTAAAGCTGGATCTCACATGTTTTTGCCCTTAAGTGGCTCATTTTTACTATTTAGTGGCCCTAACATGGGATTTTTGTTCTCCTATGGTAAAATATGGTTCTCTCATCATTATGGAGGTGATCCAAAGGCTTCTCTTAACGAATCGTAGTTGGTTTCTAGAGGTATGTGATCGTTCTTGTTTGGTTTCTTATATCAACTTAGATTTACTTCTCCTATTCTCTCAGTTTCATAGATATATGCCCATTATGTGTAGATATAAATGTGTGTGTGTGTAAGAACCCAGTTTTTCGATGATAAAGACTTTGAAATATTATTGATAATATTCCAGAGCAGTACCTTCAGAGGTCGTGCGATTCCGAGCCTAGGAGTGGCTGGAATTAAATTTTCAGTGCGTTCACACTAGAAATGAAAAATAAATGATATAACTCCTAAACGAAGTTCCAGATCAGAGATCCGAGTGTACAGATAGTTCTGGAATGGGGTGTTTACCCTAGGATGGACATAAAACTTGTCGTCGTGGGATGTTTGGACCCCTCGCTCGCTTTCGTAATGTTGAACAGACAAATTAATTAATTATTTAATTCGTTTAATGGTTAAACTCAAGTACCTCTTAAACAGTGGCTCGGTTTGGAAAACTGAGGGCACCGTTGAGTTCGGAGCATGTCGTTTACCCTAGAAGGGGCATAAGTTTTGCGGGCGCGGGCTGTTTGTGAAAAATGGCTCCAGGGGCATTTTCGTAATTTGGTGGCGTTGGGCGTTCAGTCTTATAACATTCAAACGGAAGCACAGAATCAAATTCTAAGACCACCATTGTTCTCGGGAGGTGATTTTTACCCTAGGGGAGGCTTAACCTTGACCCCGTCGGATGTTTCAGATGTGGGTGAATTTGGGGTGTTTTAAAATTAATTATTTAAAATTAATTTTTCTATTTAAGTAACCCCTCACCCTCCTCCCCTTGTTCACTCTATGAGGAAAGACAGAAACCAAAGGAATATCTCATTCCCATCTCCCCTCCTCCTCCTCCCAAGGAGCGTGCGGATTCGGCCGACAGATCGTCACGAAGCGACGGGCTAAGCCCCACCAGGTAGGAGTTTTTCCGTTTCGTTCAAACCTTCCTTTTAACTCAATATGCATAGTCAAAATTCTGTTTAATCATCAAGAAAATCACATATCTACGTAGTATACATTCGGAGATTTCGAATGCTTCTTTCGTAATTAAATTCCCGTTCCGAGGGTGTTTGTAAACCTCAGGTGAAGTTTGCAGGGTTTTTGTTTTGGGTTTTCCGATGAATCTGGCCGAACCAGAGGGTGGTCCGGTGAGGGTTCGGCCGTAGCGACGTGGGTCTTCAGCAGGAGCAGCCGAGGGGCATCGGTCCAAGAAGAGCGGCAGCAGGCCGTGGACGCGGATGGTGGCAGGCGGCACTGCGGGGCTCCTCGGCAGTGGTGGCCTTCAGCCGGACCGAGCAGGAGGCGTCAGGGCTTCTAGGTGGCGGACTGCGGGCTCCCGAGGGCGAGCTGGTGTGCGTCGCAGCTGGTGCACGTGAGCAGCAGGGATCCTGTCAAGCAGAGGCCAGGCGGCGTGAAGATGGGTCAGATGGAGACGATGACGACTCCATGCTGGCGCGACGACGGAGGGAGGACCTGCGGGTCCTGTGTGGACCTGGGGAAGAGGATGATCGAAAAAAAAAACAGAATAGGGATGAAACGCGTGGGGGAGAAATCTCCCTTAATTGGATAGAGAATATACCTTAAAAATGTTTTTTTTCATTATAATAATGTTATAATTATTTAAAATGGTGAATTGGGCGTAACTCCCCCATGTGTCGTCCAAATCAGGCGCCGTTAGTGGTTGTGTGCCTCTGTTTTAATGAGGTCTTTTAAAGAAAAACATTGGGTATCATTCGGTGAATCGTGGAGTAGGTCAGCAAAACACCCTAGAAATAATAATATCATTATTGTTAATAATTGGTTTTTCTGAGATAAAACTCTCATATAGTGTCTGTTTGAAACGTCGTCTATGGATGCGTAGTCCCGACAATGAGACGGTCTTTTTGAGTCCAATATTGGATACTTAATTCGGAGTTGAGGCGTGGCCCTCACGGGCCGCCGTTCGAGCTGTATGCATCTTTTAAAACTTTTTCCTCAGATGTTCGTTCGGGGTGTGCGAGCAGTCGGTGTTGGGTGTTTTTCTGAGGGCATCGCATTGGCGCAGTCTGCTCGCTGTAATTCCACACGATGGTGCGGGGCCCACGAGGGTCGTTTGGGCGTCGACGGTGATTTTCCATCATTATCACCAGGTGACCATTTTGGACAATTGAATAGTCCATCTTTTGTGCTTTTTCGAGAGGATCACAGCGGTGTGATCTGTTCATTGAGTTCTGGGACCGGGTTGCGGGTCCCACGAAGCACCGCTCCTATGCGGTGCGACGGGATGCATCTTTTTCTCTGGATATCTGTTGCACTCAAGTGAGCAGTCTTTTTGACATGTTTTCCTGAGGAAATGGCATTAGTGCGATGCACCCGACTGTTCTCTGGGCCGAGGCTTGGGATCACGGGGCGCCGTTCGGGCATGAGGCGGTGTTGGAGACTTTTCCGTCAGATGTCCGTTGGAGGTGAGTAATTATTTGATCACACATGTATTTCCATGAGGATTACAATGGTGTGATCCGTTTGGTTGTGTGGAGCCTCTTGCATGATCTTGTTAAATGTGGAAATGTGGAGGTGCCTCGATAGTGCTCCTTCTACCGTGTTTGTAGAAGACCTTTGGCGAGTGATCACGTGCACTCCTATGTGAGTGATGTAGATGCTTGAGGTTACGTGGTTGGCCATGCCTGGGCCATTGAGGTGGAGTTGTTACATCACGCCTTCGCGTTGACGTTGGGTGTCGTGTGCACTATAGCCCTTGGGCTGGTGACGAGGTATACTCTTAGAGTATACGAGAGAACTTGGAGGTACTTGTGATTCGTACCTGAGACATTCGTGTGCTTGGTTGGGGTTGACATAGGGCCACCCGTCGTGTGGACCCTACGTGTGTGCCGTGTTTTGCTTTGCGCACTTGGACCTCTCGTGGCGTAGAGGGTCCCTTTGTGCTCGTTTGTTCGACCAGCAGGGTTGAGTGGTCTCCCCCTGGTTTGGTTCTCGATGGATTAGCCAGTAGCGGTGCCAGGGACACCCAGTGCTGGAGCAGACGCTGCAACTCTTTTGGGAGAGTTGTTCTGGAGTTGGGTGGTTGCGCGATACCCACTCCGTGTTCGATTGGCCAGTGTTGTACCGTCCAGTAGAGATGGCCAGAGTAGTTCTGAGTTTTACCCTCCAGCGGGGCTGGGCAGTGGGTTACTCATCGCCTTGTTCAGGTTTACCCACCAGCAGGGCTGGGCAGTGGGTTGCTCGATGACTTCTTAGGGTCTACCCTCCTGCAGAGACTGGGCAGTGGGTCACCCGACACAATTAGGGTCTACCCTCCAGCAGAGATTGGATTGTGGGTCACCCGACGACCTCTTAGGTTCTACCCTCCAGCAGGGCTGGGCAGTGGGTCGCCCGTCGTCTAGTTCCAGGTCTACCTTCCAGTACGGCTGGGCAGTGGGTCGCCTGTTGACTTATTCCAGGTCTACCATCCCGCAGGGCTGGGAAGTGGGTCGCCTAATAATGTATTAAGGTCTACCTTCCAGCGGGTCTGGGCAGTGGGTCTCCGGATGATGTGTTATGGTTTACCCTCCAGCAGGGTTGGGCAGTGGGTCACCCAGTATCTTAATATGGTTTTGCCTCCAGCGGGGCTGGGCAGTGGGTCACCAGATATCTGGTTATGAATTACCCTCCAGAAAGGCTAGGAATTGGCACACCAGTTGGCATTCCAGACTCAGTCCTTCCGACTAGGCTAGTCTTGGGCTTTCCTCCATGATTACCAGAGTGGGACCCTTGGTTGTACGGGTCGGTGATGGAACAACTTGTCTTTGAGGAGACCTCTCTACTGCGGGGCAGTGACGAGTTGTGGTTTGATGTTCCCCCAAAACTCTCAAGTACGAGGGGCACATTTCCCACCGAGACGCATTCTTGCGACGCAATCTAAAACCGTGCGGGCGAGTCAGTGCCGCCCAAAGTGGATAGTGTCGAGGTGTGGTGTTTGAGAACTTGTCTTGCAGTTCGGGGCAGACGTGCGGGATGCTGGGCATCGATGGTGTTACTTCTGGGACTGTTGGTGACTCATTTTCTTGGGATGAGCTACAAGACGGAGATCCCCTTACGACATTGTTCGGGTTTCTAGTTTAGCATAAAGATATGTATATACCTTGTTTCTAGTACCCACTTCTTGGGTTTGGTTACTCTCCTTCCAGGAGAGGCGAAGACGCACGAGGTATGCCAGGTGCTTTCCGTGTCTAGTTTCTCGTGGTCGGACGAGTCTACTCTCATGCTATAGCTAGCTAAGACTCGACGGGAAGTTCGTCTTCTCACCGTTTCTAGCTCCTTGTGTCTGGACGAGTCTACCTTATTTCCTCCTGTTGGGTTGAGCTGGACTCTTTACTGTACTCTCTGTTGTACCCCTCTACATTCCTGTTTGCTTTGCTGCTCACCCTTCAATACCTATTTTTGTTCCTCCCTCGATCCTTTGGGGTAACCTACTGTGTATTTTTATACTCACCCCTGATTTGGATTTGCCCGCACTTGGTGTGCCCTTTCAGACGACATACAGGTGGAGCGTGACTTTAGTGGAGCATAGGAGCTTGGGAGCTTGGACCGCGTGCAATGGTCGTGGCCGGGTTCCAGGTGGGAGACCCGTCAGTCGTTTTCTTTTTTTTACCTGTTGCTAGGTTGTGGCACTTGTTGGTTGGGCGTGTGTTTTTCCCATTTTCTTTTTAGTGTATTCTCAGCTTTCTTTGTACTTATGGAGGTCGATGCACATTTGTGGTATTTATATAGCAGTTTCCCTTTTCTTTACTTGTATTTTATTTTTACTCTACACTGTTGCATTGAGTGTGCTGTGTGTGTGTGTGTGTATAGGTACTTAGGCAAAGGCCTCCCCGAGTTGTTGTACCTTCAGCGCTAGTCGCCATTTTCCTGGCCTAGGGAGGAGGGCATGGGGTAGTTGTGGCTTGAGCCCGGGTAGGGTCAGGCCGTGACAATGTGGATGCCAAATATGATGACATTTAGTAATGGATGTGTAAGAATAAGATATGTAACGGGGATCCTTTGCGAATCGAACCAGTTTTCTTGTGCGTTCTCCGGTTGTATGGGTTTTCGACAAAACATTTAAGGTATGAGGTTTCAATCTCAACTTCTCTTGTTAGAATTAATTGTATTAGTTTCAAATAATGTTATTGTAATGATATTTATTGTGAAATTTATAGAATAAATCTAAATTAGTGATGATTAATGGTTTTGATGAAATTGTAAAATCTTAGTGAATTGTTGCGCAATGTTATATGGATTCTTGAATTTAAAATGTTGATTTCAAATTATGGATTTGCTGGAATGGTAAATGTTTTGATGAAATATGGGTTTTCAATAAAAATGGGTGTTTAATTTAAATGGTTTTGTATTGATATGGCGGGATAAAATTGGTTCATTCATTTATTTTCAGTTACAGTATGGTTTTATTGAAATAGTTTGAAATGGTTGAAGACACATGGTTTTCATGGAAATGGTTTTCAATAAAAAGGTGTTTTATTGAATGGATATTTGTGTCATGATTTTTGTGAATGTGTTGTGTGTGTTCATGTTGCACATATGAGGCTTGATTAAAATAGGACCTTGTTCTCAGTGCTAATGGTGTTATGGCACATGCGAAACAATTACCTTGCGACGACTCTGTAGTTCGACGAGAAACAGCTCATGTGTATGGAACTATCATAACGAAGCATGCATGGTTGATTTCATGGGTTGTTAAATTGTTTGGTATTCCAAAAAGAGATTTTGTGAAATGGTTCTAATACATGAATCGTTATTTTTCTATAAAAATGACTTGTTGGAAAACTAGTTTCAATTGATATTGGATGCTTTTGGTTAAAAATGGTTTTGGAAACATATATATATTTAGTTATAAACTACTTTAGAGAAAATGATTTATATAAAATGTTTTTATATAATAATTTATAACTCTTCTATCCTAGTGGTGTTAGTAAGGAAGCCATTGGGGAAAACCTACTGAGTTTTATACTCACCCATGCATTTTAACTTTGGTGCTTTTTTGGATGTTGTATTCTAAGACACAGGTAATGGTATGGCCTTTCATTACTATTGGTGTATGTTAATGCTTGGGAGATGTGTTAGTTGATGGAGCATAGAGATCGATGTGGATCCCTGGATCATGTCTTGGATTGTTTTGGAATTTTTGTAGTCTTCCCCTTGGTACTATGATATTGTTTTGGTTGTATTGGTTTGTGGAAGAGTGTAGTTCTCTTTTGGTTATGGATGAGTAGGTTTTTTCATTAACATGCATCATATAGTGGTTGTTAGTGATGTTATGGTTGGTTTATTTCTCAAAGGGTAAATCTTCCCCCATTCGCATTGGAATCCTTTGTGGTTTATTTCCACCCTTTAGTGTCTTGGGGATATTGCTTGAGGCCTGGTAATGACCCATTGTACTCTCAAGCCAATGAGAATTGGCAGGTCATTACAGAGGTGGAGTGGCTGATGAGATGTGTTCATCATTTGACCGTGATTAGTTGTATTGTTGATATGATGGAAAAATATGTTAATAGTGTGTTTGTATATGTATCATGTGTGTCACATAGTTGGCACCAATAATTTTCACGACCTAACATTTTCTTGATTTCTCATGTTTCATTTTTTATATTTTATTTATTTTTGATGTTTCCTTTTATGTATTGATTTATCAAGTGCAGTATGCACCATATATGTCGATTAATTAATGTCATGAATCATTTTTTATGATTCATTTTTCCTAACATTATTATTTTTGTTAACCAAGGATGAACGATCAACAATATTATTGATTTTATTTGGAATATACAGTTTTGCAACTCCATCCAACTTGTTTTTATTGGATAACCCATATTTCACCGAATTTTTTAGTATCTCTTCTCAAGTTTTATAGTTGGATGGTGATCACTTCCACTTATTATTTCATCTTATTATTAATAGTTTTGATATGAATATACATATATCTGTTGAACACTTCAGTTTCTTGAATTTTTTAAGGTAGAGGGACAGTCCACTTCATTAATAATATAATTTAGAAATTTCTATTGAACACTTGAGTGTCTTACATTACCATAATTTTAATCTTTCCAAAAACTGCATATAGTGGATAATATCAATAATACAATCCTAAATCATTCCCTTTATGGTTTTGGATCATCCTAGCCATCAACTCATCGATTTGAGGATAAAAGTTTATAAAAAAAGATCAATTATCAACTCAATGACTTCTATTATAATTAGCAACACTATGATGTAAAATAGGTTGTACACGGGTAAACATACCACATAAACTATTTACTCTAACACTAGGTGATAATTTTTGGACAAGTCAATCAATGGAAAACAAATCCTTCAATGTCTCTTACAATGGAGGGCCACCAGAACATCCACTATTCATTATTATAAATCATGGTCAACCCTGGTTGAACATACCACATCAATGCATTATAGGATCTCATAGACTCATTTATCATTGAATATGTGACCATTACCACGTTAATAACTATAAACACACCTTTTATATCAAAATTCAATTGAGAAATAGTTTCACTTTATTCCAACTTATCACACATCTTGATACATTCCATAAAAATATTCTAACTTGTCTTAACTTGTTTAACCAATGAAGACATTGTCATAATGGATAACAACATTATTTCCCATAAAACCTCATCTACAACCACCATATTGTATTACAGTATAGATAAGATCATTTATTCAAATAATGAAATCTATTCTCCCATCTCCTATATTTTCTATCCTAATGCATTAACCAATACATTTACATTTCTAGTTGAGTACTATTTATCGATGTAAAACATATACAGGTACTCTATAAAACACATATTATAAAGAATATGACCATGTAGTGATAAAATATTATATGCAATCTAGTTTCCAGAGAACCAAACAAATCTCTCTCCCAAGAGGTTTTGTCATGATCATTTTAATTCATGGACCACAACTACAAACTAAAATACATGATTATAGTATTTCATCTTGTGGGAAAATTTTTATGAAACCCAAAGTGAAAAATTTATCACTCTACATCATAACATATCGAAAGTCAAACCATATGCAACACATTTCATTGCATGCACAATGTTAGTCTACATAATTCATAGGATCAGAGCTACAAATAACCACATCGTCAACACTATAGAAACTTCCCCACACTGGTATGAATAGTTAGACGTGCATCCATTCATGGTAACTATGGTAATTAGAAATGCTAAATGAGATATCACTAAAATTATTCTCCTTTAATTACTATAAAATCTAATAAAACATCAACTATCGATTACATTCCACAATTATGAAAGATACACAAATACAACAACATATATGACATCAACTAATATCGCTGATTGTGAATCCACTATATCCAAAAATGATTCTTCATGTACATAGAATAAATTTTATGTACCCAAATCATACTAGTCCTATTATTCAAGAATCAATCATGTGGTTATTATAAAAATTCAGGACTTCTCTTATCTGTATAGATGTAGGATGTATGTTCTTTTAAAATTGGAATGGTTGTATTTTTTCAAGGAACTGGTACTGGGGCTGTAGAATCATCTTTTTTTAAAATATGGATTTAGTGGCAGTTTTAACCACCAAGAAATAAATGTATAATATTTATAGGTGATGTTAACCACTGCTACAATTTCGGTATTTTTCTCTCTGTGGTAGTTAGAACCTCTGCAACAGACAAATAATTTGTGGCTGTAACAACTGCCGCTAGACATTTTTCATATACCATTATTATTATGGGACAGTTATCATGGTATTATAAGATATTTCCTTGAAAAATTTAAAGGTTTTTTGTGGAGGATATTACCACCACTAAAAAATAAATAACTTTTTAGGGGAATCCTGCTGCTAAATTGAGGAAACCATCACCTATTGTACTCTAACACACAATTTAGTGGCAGATTTTTTAAAATGCTATAGAAGAATATTGATTTTTTTAAACCACCACAATATTCAAAAAAACCCCATTAAATGATTAGTATCCTATATTGACTTCACCTAAATAATACTCCCTCAAAAAATTTAATGCTCAAAAAAATAATCATTAATGTAATGTAAATCCATTGATTTTTTATCATAAAATTGACGAATCAACATGTTGGAATGATGAGTGAGACATTCATCATGGGGTAGGCCTCACAGTTGGGTGAATTTTTCCATACTACATCTAAAAACAGGGACCAAATTCATGAAAGTGCATAAAAATTATGTTTTTTATGAAAATGATAGGGATTACTAGACATATGAATAGATAAATAATAGTATTACACATGAATGTATGAACTATTAGAGTCATAAAAAAAATAATACATATCACACACTATAATGTGGGTATATGTTTTTGGGATATCCAACAGATCTTGTTTGTTCATATCCTCAGTTCCATGTGTGATGTGTTTGTCCCTCCTTAGTGGGCACCTAAATAACATCAATGCATTTTGCACCAGATTGAATCATTATTTCGAATTTTCATGGATTTAAAAAAAATTAATCCATTAAATGGTATTAAATAATGTTTTAGTGTTTATTTATTCCATTTATCATCACATGGGAACACAAGATCACATAAAAGAACCCAAATTTATTCCATTCCGTCAAAAAAACTGTAGTTTTTTTGATATTTTAGTCAGATTATGAGTTGTTGTTTTTGAAATGTTGGTATATGAATTCAAACAGAAAATATATTTAGAAACTCATAAAAAAAGAATCGAATACATTTCTATAAGAATGTATGTCCTCCTAGTGTATGATATCCACAATGGTGTTAGGTTGAGTACATTTAATTTAGCATAAAAATTAGTAATAGTATAGATTAATGGATTGGACATGATGATACTAGCTATGATCAATAGGATCATACAACACACCCACAATGGAAATCCTTCTATTTGAATCATGGAGATATTCTAGAATCTATGTGGCCAGATGAGGCCCAACATTAATCATAACGAACTTCTTTGTATAGTGGGGATCCCCTGATATTGGTTTTGACCGTGTATGATCTTAGGTTCTAGAATCAATCCAATTTCCACGACATTATTCTTCAATAAAATGTTATATAATCACATGAAATTCAATTTCTTCCATATTGAGAACCTTATATTCCCATTATGACTAATGATTGGAAGGTAAAATCATGTGGCATATATTAATGACGTCCCTTAGTGATAGTGAGTTTGTGGAATATATTCAAAGTGAAATCATAATTTAAGCCTATAAATCATATCCCCACACATGTCAATTATTATGGATTAAATACAAAATTATATAACCATTGTTTAGAGTACAATATTATGAAAATATTTTTCAATCATGGATTATCTTTTTTGGTGATTAACTAGAATATTATTGGCATCATGGTCAACCTCAAACCCCAGTTCAGGTTACATTATTGGTGTTATTCTCATAATTTTGCAACACATGTATTTCAACATACTGATTGTAAATATTACAGTTTTTGTTTCTGTATAGTCAATATATAATCACCCTTGGTCAGAGGATGATATGTATATTTAATTTCTTCAATTGTATATAAGAAAGAAGAGGTTATTGAGAATTCACCAAATCTAGAACCTGAAGGATCATCCACAACAATAGCTGGTCCCATTCAATAATATTTAATAACTAAGATGCTCTAGATGACATTTATTTTCATATTCATTTAATTTTTTAAAAGATCCATGAATTTTTTTTCCTGTTAAAAGATCTTATGTATTGTTTATGTTAACAAGATAATCCTACAAATAATCTAAATGAGGTATATATATATATATTCGAATTTTTAGCATGTTAGTTCCCCCGCAACCATTTATTATTACTTTTGGGACCATCCTCAATTTGGAGTTCACATTTATTTTACTTGAAATGTAATAGTTTCCCATGAATCTCATTCTAATACTAGTTTTATGAATGTATGGATTGATATATATGAGATGGATATATTAATTTATGTAAATTATCTAAGGGTTCATATCATTCAGTGGGTGCAAGTCATCATGGTATTGTGGAATCTTGATGAGGATTTCAACCATATTTTGGATGAGGAATGTGAATATTTTATTGGAACAACTTATATATGTACACCCCATTAGGATTATTATTTTTTAATATTGGGATACATATTGTCCTCCACTACTACATTATATTTATTAGATGATCTAAATGTTGAATAAATAGTTTATTCCGTAATGATTAGCTCCCATAAGTATTAGTTTTGGTAAACCCCTTATGATGAACTAGATGAGGACAATATGGTGGGAAAATTGACCCCTAGGCATGAAATGTTGAATAATGTATAACACAAAAGTATTTCATTTATTATATTTTTAATGTAGTTTTCCCTAATCATTGTATGGG
This sequence comes from Viscum album, assembly GCA_963277665.1. NCBI lineage: Eukaryota > Viridiplantae > Streptophyta > Magnoliopsida > Santalales > Viscaceae > Viscum > Viscum album. The sequence goes on along the minus strand of OY728156.1, from coordinate 1,702,055,513 downwards.
ATAAGCATACAATGTTTGACATCAATCACATTTGATAGATGAATTAATATATAATTATATCTTTTATAAAGGTATTGATAGGTATTCAACCACATTTTATTGTTTATTTTCTAAGAATTTATTCATTACCATATGAAGTGTCACACAATGATTACATGATCTCATTATTCATTGAGTAATGAATTGTATCTTGTGGATGTTAATAAGAGTGTCTTATGGGAGCCTAAAATACCAATTATCCCAATTGTATCTCATAATTTTTGGGGGATGTCATATATGGAGTGTGAATTGTTGGATAATTAATCAATTTTAGTATAAAACATAACATTAGTAGAGGGAAAGTCATCAGTTTCCCAAAGATTATATGAGTCCTCCCAAAAAATTATGTCTCTTGGAGGGCATTGATATCACTAACCGATTAATAAAACTCAAAGAGTTTATCTATATTTCATACAATCCATATACTCACCCGACATCTTCAACAATATGATTGTACCTATTACATGTTCCTCTACACCAATATCATGATACATCCTCTATAGGGGATGATCATGGTATTATGGGTTTTTGGGTAATGTTTAGAGACGAATTGGATTTGTAGTTTCAGATGATGTGGCTATAGTTACAGTGGATGTGTCTGTTAGTAATAAAAATATATATAATTATTTAGGATATGCCCATGTAGGTTCAATCAATTATGGTTCCACATGCCAATGAAGTCAATATGGTTCCAAAAAGGGTGATTTGATGTGTGTTTCATTCATTGATATAAACCCTCAAATTGACTTATATTTTTTATTTCATCCACACCACTACCACCATAAACTGATTCTCTAACTATGGAATCTGAGGATCCTATCCAAATAACCCTAGTAGATGATCCCCTAATATATCTATGTGACCTCATTATAGATTATGTATTAGTTTTAGGAATTTATTCATATATAGACCAAGAAAACCTTGACTATTACTAGACCAGTCAACAACATGATTGGAATGGAATATTTAGTTTAATCTATAATACACCCCGGAATGAGATGAAAACACATATAAATTAGATTCAAAGCTACTTCAAATGGAATAGTTTTGTGGGATTAAATTATCAGTCAATACATGCATTTCTAAAGGAATTAATATGATCCTAGGAGTAAAGACAAATAGTTGAGGGATTACTTTTCTATATATAATTAAATTCAAAGTCGAATAAAATTCAGGTTGTGGTTCTTGGAAAATATTCTCACTACGTACTTATTGAAATAGTGAATTGACAATTTTTTAATTATGTGACTTATCAAATTAGATAAATATAATTGGAGATAATAAGTGCATTGATAAATATAAAGGTTTGTGAAATAATATGTTGGTATCCTTAATGGGAAATGAAAAAATTTAAAGGATTCATGTGCTTATAAGAAGAAGGAATCTAATGAGGTGGAGAACAACACATTTATTATCTATTTTGATTGTACAATAAAATATTAATTTTTTTGTATCATTTTAGTGGCCTAATAACCCATTAATGAGAATACAACCCCTTTTGAATATCCTCAATAATGGGAGTCTTATAATGAATAGTGATACCACTATATTCATGACACCATTATTTTTTACATGTCTTTAAAAAATTTGAGTCTTTTAAATTTTTTCATTTTTCATGATTCTTTTTCATCCATAATTACAAATACTTAATTTTATGATATTTGTACCTAATCATGAATGATTTTTAGATATTATTAATAATAAAAGAATATATACATAATAGTGGTTATATTAATAATGATGTTGAATTCATCCTTGGCTAGGATCATAGAAGTATATTTTCTCCAACACTATCACCATCACATTATGGATAATCCATGTGTAATAATAATGATTTCATTATGGGTATTTCTCATAGAAGGAAATAAGTTTAAACACTATCATAGATGAAAAATAGTTGGTCCATTAAAAATAATGATTATTTCCACTATGTGTAGATTACAGATAGATATCAGTGTAAATACTATCTACAACACAATATGGCATTTCTATTCAGAAAAATGAGAATTTCTTTATGAATGTGGATAAAAGAAAAATATGGGTATAGAAACAATCACATACACATTAATTAATATTCCATTTAAAATGATCATAAATGGTCTATATCAAGTGGTGTTATTTTTAAAAACATAACTAGGAATCAAAACTCTATATATTTTTTCTAGAACTATTTCTTATAAGTAATTGTTTAACAATTTTTAAGAACATATAATGGTGCAATTAAATTTCTAGTCATTTTATTCTATACCCATTAATTATTCCTATGAATTAAAATTTTAAGGTTTATTTATTATTAAATGTAATTAAATTAATTCTTCCATTATAGGTTTTTTTCAAAACATTCATTTTTCTTATTGTATTTAAAATTGAAAAATAATAAATAGATTGTTCACGGTTTCTATCACATATAAAAGATTGATCTATTTTATAGACCACCCTTTTGAGTTTTTTTACGAATAGTACCATGTATCATTCCATAAGTTGTTTAATCTCATTAAATTTAGACCATTTTGTTAATTGGTTTTAGGTTGTGTGGTTATGACAACAACAATTTTGATGATTGATCTACCACATCATGTCCCCATCAATGAGTACAACAAATGGTTTCATAATTATAATGACATTGAATCAACAAAAATATTTTGATTATATATAAATTTTGGGATTTTGGTATGTGGAAAGAGTTACCTTTTGACATCATTCATGTTTTCACTATAGTTCTATGGTTTGAGTATATAGAAATTTTGGGATTTGGGTATGTGGAAAGAGTTACCATTTGAAAGCATTCATGTATTCACTATAGTTCAAAGGTAAATCATGATGCAAGTGAATACAGGATTAAGGTATTCACATATTTGGAATGTGATCAACAAGATATATATTATGATATATGGGGGATAAATGATGTTTTTCATGTTCTGGTTATGAGACCTTTCCAGTAATCATTTTCTTTATAATATGAAATTGGGCATCCATATTTTGGATAATTCTAAAGATTCGAAAGGATTATTTTGGATATCAGATATTATTTTTTAAGGCTAGAAACTTTTGATATTATTTCTGTAATGTTATAATAGTGTAGTACGGGTGACAACCCGTCGCGTAAGACAAGGTTGCAGGAATCAAACCCACAACCGAAGTGCGACAAACCTCTATCAACTACCACTAGCCAATATGATGTCTCTGGTTAGTAGAAAGTAGTTTTATTTTATTTTGTGGTATGATAGATGATGTATACGTCCATTTTTGGAACCATATATGATTAATCTCACTATAGATGGATTTATGTGTATTTAATAACTTTTTTATACCTTTTATTTGAGACATATAGAATGAAATATCATTCAATAGCATGATCTGCCAAAATTTCACTGAAGACAAATTCAACATCATTTATTTAAGAGATGAAGTGAAAATTGTTCAAGGCACAAACAACAATGATATTGTAACAAAATCAGGTAAGTACTTATTTTAATTCAAAAATTCATCATCATTAGGGAAATGATCCTGAAAACCAAAACATTTGTCCCAGTGCACTCATATCTGATAAATCAAATGGCACCTTATATCATAAAAAATTTATGGATTTGTGATTATTGTCTTTTTCATAACCATGTCCTCTACCACTCTTCATCAGATTTTGATGGTTATATTTGTCTTTCATATACATATTTTCACATGTGTTCTCCTAAGTGGAAACATAGTGATTATTTAATTTGTGTAACAGTTAAAATTCATAATTTAGTTATTAAATTTATGTTTTGGTATTCCATTTTACTATGTGGGTTTTTATTAAAGAAACCTTCTTGTAGTAAACCATTTATAACCCCGAAAAAATTTTGATGGCGAAATTCATTTTAAGGGGTCTAGAATGTAACAACCATAGATTTCATGAGAATTATTCATTTTAATTTCATTAATTTCTTGTGTTGTATAATACACCAAATGTCGATTTCACTACATGCATCCCTAACTTATCTTGCATTACATGCAATCATGACCTTCCTCGATAGTGTGTGTAGTACGCAATACCAGGTTTCACTAAACAACAATATATTGTTATAATATTATTATGGACAATAAGTATTGAATAGTATTAAATAAATTTTGTATTTTATAACATTATTATTTATCTTACACATTTTCCAGAACATGGTATGAGAACAAAATATATTTTTCGAGTTAAATAAGTATTTTTCAAAAAATATAGTTTTGCTGCTTTTTGATGGCGCACCAACATTAAATCTAGTTTTTGACATGTTTATATGTTTAATTTGAAAAAAAAAATCTTATTTGAAATCAGTATATTAAAATTTACTTTGGATAAATTTTTCATATTATTCTGATAATATTCATATTTTAATGGATAGTAAAAACACGCTATATTTTATTTAAAAACAACATTTTTCATCGCAATAATTTATATGGTTAAAATATAATATTTAATGGTTTTAAAGTATAAATATAATATAGTTTTACCATTTACTGTAGTTTATTTCATTACCATTAATTTTACATTGAATTCATAGGTAAAAACATTTCAATCTTTGGAAATATTTTAACTTTTAAAACCCATTTTCTTATCAACGAGATAAATATTAATTTAATTACTGCAACTTTTGGGTTTTGAATTTTGAAAAACGGATTCCATATTTTTATTTAGTATGTAAAAATTATGTTAACATGTTACTTTTATTTTTTTGATATTATTAATAGTAACTACATAAATTTTTATTTACTTTCATTAAAGATAAATCTGGTAATTAAGGATACTCCTAAGATTATAAAATTACCTTAACACATAAAAATAATCTATTGGATGACTAAAAGTCGACCCAAATAACCTAAGGGTCAGATTACATTCATTTTATGAAATTTTGACAGTGAAAATAATTTAATTTTTATTAAAACCAAAGAAAGTGACAACATGTCACCTTCTTAAATCCTATAAGTATAATAATTTTTATTTAGTGATAAACTTCATTAAACATCAAACATGAGTAGTCTCAAAAAAGATAATAAAATTATCTATATCATCTGAATTTATTTAGAATTTTCAGGGATTAAATAATTATCATTAAAGATGACACAATCATGATGTTGAAATTATTTTATTGATTGAAATATCAAATAAATGGTTTTAGAAATAATAAAATAAATTTTCTATGAAATATTTAATGTTCTCAACAAATTTTATAGATATATATGACATGTTATGAACCTATTAATTCTATTATTTCCAACATATCTTCTGTGTGGATTTTATTTAAATTGAAATAAATGAATAGTGTCCGAATTGACACTGTTGTTATTTTATAAAAATAACATAATATAAAATTGTTTAAAAATCACAAAAATATTTAAAAATAAAAAATAAAAATTTATATGGTCGAAAATGTAATAAATTATCCAACTCTGTATAATTCACAACACATACATAATTATTTATAACAATTTAAAAATTTAGAATCTTATTACCACAAATAAAATTAAATAGATTAAATAAGGGTAAATCAAGTTAATAAGGATTAAAATCAATTTCCAACATGTCTAAATTTTATTGGTTGATGCTATTAAAACCATATATTATCATATATTTGAATATGAATCATTTTGGAGGTTTTTATGTGGGTTTCAATTTATTATAAATTAATATTTTTTAAGTATCCAAAGGAGCCCCTCTCATACAAAATAAAAGGGCACCTCCTGCCTCTCCTCTTCACAACCCTTTTAGCCTCAAATCTCGCCCAACCCCTACCCATTTATATTCTACACTTCCATAGAAACATTCTGGAGGTTTGGGTATTCTCAAAAGACCAACTTTAATCCCTTAAAAGTAATTTTAAAAGAGGCGTGTCGAAGAAGAGGTAATCCCTTCTACCGATTCATTGAAGTTTCATTCTTCTTAAACTTATTCTTCTTTAGTTTTTTCATTATAATGTAATAACATAAGTATCAATAATATACTGATATTTATTTATAAATATTAAACAACCCCATTTCACCTTCTATCCATCCTACGGAAAATGAAATCTCCACGTGTGCGTATGTACGGAATACCGTCTCTTAGAACGGTGTATTTTTTTCATTCATATATCAATTATATATATATATACTGAATATATATGATATATAAATCATGATATACATTATGGAAGTAAATAAATCTTGATATAAGTAATAATAATATCAAGAACCACAAATCCAAACATGTATGATAAATAAAATGATTTTACCCAAAAAGAAGCTTTAACATGGAATTTACAAAAGAATGGGTAATATAAAGTCATAAGTGAACCATATGTGATATCATAACAATTAATATGATCATTTAATAAGTCAATGAAATTATTTAAATCATTATACAGGTGGTTAGAATACGTACGAAGCATATCAGACCTAATGTATGGGATAATTTTTCAATCTCATTTTTATTCAAGATTGCTCATACGTAAGTATTTACTGGGGTTATATTTTTTATCCATGTCCATAAAAATGTTTTTAATAAAGTGTTTAATATTCCTACATGTTTTTTTATATCATGTTTATCCCACATTGACATTTACTTTGTGTGATGGAAGGATTCTTTCTTTTGTTTACCATACATGGTACTTTTTGACATTTTAGATAAAAGTACGAGGAGAATGTTTTTTTAACTTATACGGCATGAATGGATTTTTACAGTTTTATAATGCCTAATTATCAGGAAGCTTATTCTACAATTTTTCCTGATTATGTTCAATAAAATCCTTTTCTTTTAAAATTTCATGGCATTTTAAGAAAAGAAAATGATTTTGAAGAAGAAAGGATATTTTCCTCAAGAATTCTTTTCAATTATTTTATCAAAACTATTTTCCATCTAAGATGACATTATTAAGTATGTTTATGTTTCAAGTATAATGTATCGATTATTTACATGGTATGATTTTTCTTATGATGAAATGATATCCATTTATTATATATGGATAATGTTATGATGGGATAATGTTTATGAAAACCATTTTATTCGTCGGGTTATTATGAATGATGTATGTTTATTTTGTTTCACACATAAGAATGATTTCATTATGAGATGAGTGGTACATATATCTCCCTCCAATGCATTGGGTAAAGATATAAATCTCATGAGATAGAAATGGCTTGAATGGTAAGTTAATCCAGTTCAGTGATACATGACTGGAACGAGGAGTCAACTCAATTCAGAAAGGGACTTTGTCCACTAAGATGGTCTTGGTAGCAATGCCTTGGCTACTATGGAAATAATATCATGTGCTTAATGGTTTCCACAATTAAATGTTTTATTCCCATGATATTTTATCTTGATTGTTGTTCCTTTATGATCTATGCCTTACGTTCTTCCAAGATTTATTTCCCATCTCAAGATTTTGTTGTTTAAACCTTATGTTAATGTTTTGAATATAAAATGTATATGGTTTGTTTTATTTTCTCCATGCATAACCTTACTGAGAATTTGAGCTCTCCCTTTATATGTTTTCTTTTCCACAGGATATAAATAAAGGTTTTAGGTAAGAAAACAAAAGGGGTAGATCTTTATTGGAGATGTTGAATATCTTTCACCATGATTAGAAGATTATGTTCCCAGATTCCAAAGACACTAAACTATTACGGTTCTTGAGTTTTGGTTCCTGTTATGTATTAATTATTACAAAAAAGTAATGTAAAGTCCATGTACGCCATTTTTAGAGTCTCTAAAGAAGATCTAGCTTCCCAGAGTAAACTCACAGTACTGGCACCAGTGCGTAATCATCGATTATTCTTCTGTAAGAGTATCTAGCCATAAGGATCGAGCCAACGGCTCCGTTAGAATCATTGAGCTCCGAACAAGGGAAGTGGAAATAAATGAATTAATCGCACCTATGTATATTAGTACTGCAGAAAGGGTGGAGTAGATATAGATAGTACTTAGAATCATCTCATTTGTACAGCGGTCGTAGGCCTCAACAACTGGGAGATGAGCCCATCTATGTCCTCCAGCTCCCTGTAATCTGGGTGGACCTCCTGGTGGTGGTGGATGTAGATCATTGAAACTTCATACACCACCCACTGCTCAGCTATATCCTCTTCCGTGTCCGCCTACTCCCGGCGGACCACCATTGTCGAACATCTATCTCTACTGGGGAGGTCCCTCAACTATCTACTGCTCATCCGTATGGCAGGCCGGGCAGTCACGGGCCTTGTGGCCCTACCCACCGCATGCATATCACTTCCATCTCCTCAAAAGATTGGCTCTGTTATGTGTACCCCGCACAACTGAACATATATCTGGAGGTCTCCCACCGAATGGCCTGGTCCTCTTGGACCTCTGCGTCAACTATCTTCCACCGGCTATAGAAGAGTCTTCTACGTGTTGCCTGGGAGTAGGTCTCGCTGCTGGTGACTGCTCTCTGAGAGTACTCTCCACTAGATGGGCTCTCTCGAGTAGCCCCGCCTGCATCAGGATGCTGAGGGGAATCGTCAAAGCCCTGATCACATGTATGAGTCCCTACTCAATGGTCTAGGCCTTGATGAACGGGTCTCGTACCATATACATGGAGTATCTTGTGAGGTCGGTGAACCTCACTGAGTACTAAGAAACTATCATAGTACCCGCAGTAGATGACGTAACTCCTGAATTTGCACCGCATGAAGGGTGGCTAGAAGAAACTCTGAGCGGAAGAGACTATTGAAATCCATCTAGAGTAAATATGTCGTGTCATGAACCTAGTGAATCAGGCTCCACCATCTACCTGCTATAGTATACATGAGGCTCGCGGTAGGGATCACCACAAGGTCGGATGGGTCCCTACCAATCTAAAAACTCTGACGACAGCCTATAGCCAATCCTCAGCTACCTATGGTTCCGTCTCTCTACGGATCCTGGGTGGCCTATGTAGCTGGAACTTGTGCAGTGCACTCCGGATGCATGAACACTCTACTGCTAGAGCAGGTGGAATCAGTGGTCCACCAGGTAGAGTTGTCGATGGTAACTCCGTTGTTATGGGTCCCGGCACCGAGGTCTCATCGCTCGTTGGGATATCATCTCATATGTAACTCGGAACCCTAGATGGATACCTTCGTGGGACCATCCTGAAAACAAGCAGGTGTCCCAAGGTCATAAAAGTATAACTGGTGAGCTGAATCAATGTAATCACAAGAAAAACTTTTGAAAAACACATGCAATTAGTGTTTTCAAGAACTGAGTCGGAAATCAGAGGTCAGGTTCCTGGTGTATGGATACGTCGGCTGCCACACTAACACCGAAATCCCTGGACTGAAAACCACAGTTAATACTCATAACACTATTGATTCACAAAATATAATGACCATAGTCCTGAGATCTTTGGTAGAACCAACTCCTCTGATACCAATTTGTCAGGAACCATCCTCAAGGCCCATGCCGTGAATATCCCAAGCCCACCTTCCATAGGAAAGGGGCTGGCAACTAGAACCAAAGTTGTAAATCCCTAGGCTGGTAAAGAATTTACGTTAAGAAAGTTATCAAACACAACATAGTACACAACTGAAGTAAACACTAAGTAATACTGTATACAAAAGTAAGTGCTGAAAGGACATGTGGCCAAAAATACAAGCCCAGCAGTAAGTACAGTACAACTAGAAAACTAGTACAACTGAAAAGCTATTACAACTATATTAATGTAAAACAACAACTACTGAGTCATCCTCCAGGAACACCACCTGAAGGGTGGGTACAGATTGCCTCCTCTTCACCTCTGGTCCATCCGTCTACTCTGTGTATGTCTCACTAATTCATCCACCACATGGTACCATCCATCTCTACAAGTCACTACCTCAATTAGTGTTGTCCATCGTCTACATCCAACACAACGTAGTGTGGTCATATCACATGCAGGGTTGAGTATATGATACTCATTAGGGACCTAGAGACCCTGAAAGTTTCCCAGAATCCAAAAAGGATAAACCACAAAATAAAATTCAACCACTAAGTATCAAGGAACCCTACATAGGAATATTACCATACATATACCTAAGTTATCAATCTCAGTTTGTCTGCAACTCTCGATCCCAAGCACAACCCAATCCACATAAGAAAGAAGTCAATCACATTGATGATAATGATTTAATGTCAAGACTCAACTCACATAGGTATAAATCATTCTTATAGAGATAGATATGATCATATGTAGTCACTGATTCAGCTAAACTTTTGGACTCACACATGATACAGGACCATCTAAGCTATCAGACTCGCACAGGATACAAGACCAGTTACTCTGTCAGACCCAAACAAGATACAAGTACAGAGGACAATACTACCACACCCACAAATGACACAAGAATAGTATTCAACACCGTTGAACCCACGTAGGATCCCAGTATAGTAGTCATCACAGTCAAACCCACGGAGGATTCTAGTACAGTAGTCGTCGATATCGAACCCATAGAGAATTCCAGTACAGTAGTCGACGCAGTCGCAGCCATCTCTAGGGTTCCCACACACAACACGCTCGATACCAGGAGGGTACGATCCTCGAGAAAATGGGTCGATAAATAAACTATAACAAAGTCAAGAGTTGATGTATCTCGAAGTCTTGTAACATCAAAATGAACCCAACGCAACAGACGGCGCATCAATCAGACGTTCGGTCAGAGAGTTTTTTGCTTTTCTGTTTTAGTGGCCCGGTTGGAATTACTATCATTACAAACCCGACCATTTTCAAAAATATCCCAAAACTCACAATGATTATCGCAAAATTACTGCCTCGTTGTAAGGTTCCCAATGCCGTAGACGGCACGTCGATCAGATGCACGATCAAGAATTTATTCGCCTTCAAGAGAAACAGACCCAGCCCGTCAAGCTCGGTGGGATGGCTGGGCATTCCATCCGGGCTCAGTGGGCCCGACCTATCTAAAGGGTCACCCCGGCCCAGTGGGGTGTGGACTAGCCCGCGGCTGGCCATGGTTCGGCCAGCTGGCCGAGCGGATCGGGGGCCGCGACCCCCGGTTTTTCGAAACGGCAGCACCGAGCGGTGCCACCCTCTTGCCCGACCCGTCGAAGTAGGACGGTCTTCTCTGGTGTGAGAAGCCCGCCCGTGCAGGCTATTGTCCCTCCGCATGAGGCACCTGCATGTGCCGCAGCTCCCTTCCGCCCGTCCGACTGCCTGCCGGCCGGTTCGTCACCATTGCGGCCCGCGGAGTACGGTCCGCTGTTCTCTGCAGTGTAGCGCCAATGGGGCGCCACGGTTCTCCAGCCCGGCCTTCTAAGCCGGTCGGTTTGTCTTCGGTCAAGCGGCCTAGTTAAGGGCCATAGTCTTCTACGCTCGCACGACACTCAGTGCAGCAGTCCTCAAATGGTTCGGCGGCCGACCTCTGTTGCCGCCACTGCCTTTGGTCACTATCGCCTCTTCCATCACCGTCTCTATCACGAATAAAAACAAGGATCATCGGAGAGTTGTTGGGCCGTGTTCGTTTTTTACATTCCCTCCATGTTAGGCAGTAACAAATGGCCATAGATCATCCCTTGTATACAACAATAATGAAGGTATAATTTATTCAATTTAAATTATAAAAACCCCCTACCTTGATTCCAATGTTCGCTAGTTCGTGTCGCGGGAGGAGGATTTGAAGATGACGTCAATTCGATGACGTCGGGACACACATCAGGAGGAAGCGTAGTCAACAATACATGCGGGAAGATTCTACTTCCTTGACGTGAAGGAATAATAATGAAGATGGTGATGGTCATGGGCCTTGAGTTTTTTTTGGAGAGGGTAATTTTCCATCGTGGGAATAAGGCCCTCTCCTAATTCTCCAAAAGTTCTACCACCAAAATATTTTCCAAGGCCAATATTATAATAAGACTTACCAATTTTAATAGAATTTGCATTCAATTATAATTGATTCGAATGAATTCAATGATTAATTAAATGTTTCATTTAATTAATCCAAGCTGTTGGCATTAATTAAGAGAAGGTGAAGAGTTTAAAATTCAAAAGGGAGGAGGTGGAGAGTTTTAAGTGTTAATTACGGGGTTTGAAGGGGATAAAGGGGTTGTTGATGGGTTAGGGGATCGTGTGGGACCCACCACACATTATCCTCTCATGGGAGGTAATGTGTGTCTAGGCCCAACCTCTAACTCCCCCTTGAAGGAAATAACTACAACTTAATAAATAAATTAAAATTTTGTACACTCACAAAAATTTTATTTTAATTTGTTACGAATCCTCAAAATATAACTTATACCCTCAACCAAATGCAGTTGCGGTAAAGGGCCCCTTAAGTGAACACCATTGCTACGAGTTAATCGGTGTCAAAATATTTCAATTCTTAGAACTAATTCAAATGATAGAAAAAACCGCACGTACGTTTACTGAATGTACCCGAACAAAACATAATTAATTGATTTTTGGGCCCATCGAGTCTCACAATCATGCACTGTCAGAAACTGTAGACTCATAAAATTCCAATGAATTTTATTAAAAAAATTTCCTTGAAATTTTCGGGACATTACATTTATATATAGATATGTATGACCTGCTTTGGATGAATTTTTTATTGTTAAGTTGTATATACATGTTATCAGCCTGTTGTGGTGTTTATTTCCACTATTGTTGTTATTTTTATTGCTTCCACTGTTTATTGAGATAGAATGTGCTTCCGATCTATGGGTCTGGTTTGAGTCTGCTGAGTCATTTATTCCACATAATCTCAACTGTAATACATGGACTAGTACCATTATTATTATCCTCTGAGAGGGTATAGCCTCCACACTATACCTATCAGACCCTCACTACTAGTTAGCAACCATTGTAGTTCAGGGAGGAGTCCCCAAGGTAGTAGCACCAGACCCGTTTAGCACTGTTTGTGTGGTTTTTCGTGTCCGGGTCATTACAATCCATCCATATTCTTAGTGTATTGGTTTTATAGGATATATAATCTGTAAAAACAAGGGCTGAATTCTAATAATGTGGTGTAATCCTAAACTAATTGATAGATCCATTAATGAATGAGAGTATATGGTCCCACACATTATGGTCCACACATCATTGTAATTGGCGAGATCTTCTAGAAGATTGTGTATGTGTTATTAGAGAAATTATACTAGGAAGAACCCTCATCAGATTGTTGAGGGTTCATTATATGATAATTTTGGTTATTATATAGGTATGTTTATATTATATGATACCCTATAACTGTGCTGATTGTGATGTTAACTCCTAGATCCCTCTTCCAAATAAAATGATGTTATTTGTTACCACATTCACATAATGGTTCCAAAATCATTACTTAGTGGAAACATTAATCATCGACTTCATTGATTACCTCATTTAATTTTATGTTCCAAATCTTTTAAAATCCGAAATATTCATTCATGAAACATATTTTGTATTGATGGTAGAATTATGATTGTATTCTTTTACCACTACATTATCAAGGTGGTTCTATAGATAGTGTACATGTGACATTTCCATTTTCTTTATAGGGGACATGGTTCTTAGGGAATAAATATCAATAAAAATCATTCACGATGATGGTGGAATATCATTATATCATAGAGGGAACAAGAAAATGGTAAATAAATGATTGATACCAAATAATATCTTGTGCACTAGTAATTATAGTTCCAAATGTATGAAAACATGATTTACTAATTGTATATGAGAAAATAAATTAAATCCTTCTAATGAATGATTCATGTTGGGTACACCCATTTTTATATATAGTATGGAATGAAATGAACATGTATCTGGGCATAGTGATTATATCGATTATTGAATGAACCATTCCATGTTCACTATTTTGTTGCTATACTAAATGTGTTGGGACGAATTTTTTTTTGATTTTTATTGAATGATAATGGATGTTTATTCCTCTTGTCCTATTATTACTCCATTATCAGATGGTTTCCAATGATCCCAATTCATGGAACTAGAAATACCCATCTACTCCCACATTCATGGAATTCTTTGATCATTATTCCTAAAGGGGGGTTCATTGATATTTCATAATAATGATTCTTAAAAACCAACATTGGTCTAGAGGATACAAAATTATGACCATTAGAAATAATTTTTGGTAATTGTTTCATAAACTAGGAATATATTTTATAATTAATACATGTTGAAGAATCTATTAAGAATTCATGATTTTTACGAGGTTACCTAACAACACAAATCTTCAATGGGAAATAAATTATGTCAATATATTTATATATTAGGGGTATCCGTCCCATGTGATAATATGTATTTAAGAGAGGTTCTCCATCATTGAAACTATATCTATATATAATAGGGTTCGAATCATGATACTTAATATAACATATATTTTCTTTCATGGGGATCACTATCCTTAAAATTTATTAATCCAGGTGCTCTAGATTCTCTCTCCATCTGAAAATATTGTAATTGTGGATAGTGTTAGCATAAGGACCATTTTTGGGCTTCACATGTAATTTCATTAAAGGATTGAGAACCCATTATGAGGTCTTTGATCCAAATTCCAATGAATGCTTCCCCACAACTAATAGGCCACATGGCCATAAGTGCATCTCCAAAATTCTGGAGGGTGATTAATAAAAGTGATGTGAAAGGGTTTTTCTATATGGATATTATTACCTCATCACTAGAATTTAGTAAAAAAGATAAAGGTAACAATGTATATAAGTATGGAATGATGTCTAAAAATTGGTTTAGTAGAAACAGAATGAATAGTATGAAAATGGATCTACTAGAAATAATAATCCAAAGTTGATGATGATATTTTTCATTTGACTATAGTCATAGAAAACATACAACACCCTAGGAATAAAATTCATTATAAATTAGGAAAACAGAATTCAAAACTATCCCCAATATCTCAAGCACCATCTTGGTCATCTTCTACACTCCTCCATCCAAATGAATGAAACCAATCAAGTACGTGAAGCAACACACATCCCATTATAAACACCTTTTTATTGGATGTTTTCAAGGGTATCAATTTAGAAACAAATAGGTGGTTAGATAAATCCCAGTAGGCCACCACCAACAGTGTCTATAACTTTATACACATGAAATATAAACTGAAACAATATTCATGCTTGCATCTTTAATTGTAAATAAATATAGTAATTTAAACACCCAAGTACCAGCTTTGGCCTCAATTGGTATCTGAACCTGTAACGAGCTAATTTAATAATAATTTTCTAGATTATATATGTATTTTAGAGGAGTCATAACCATCACTAATATCCTTACATGACCTAGATAATCATGGATCCAAGATGTAACAAGGCACCACATAATATTGTTAATAATGAATTTTATCCATGGTAAACTCAATGTCGTTGATTAATTTAGTGGTCAAGAAAACTTATGAATGAATATGAATCATGGATATAGGGTTAGGAATTTTTAGAAAGGGAATTTAAACATTTAATTTTGACAAAGATGATTCTCACTAAGTCCAATGATTTCATCAAAGGTTAAAAGGGAAAATAAGTTACTTATCCTAAGGGTGTAACCCAAGAGCCTTAGTTATGTATTTGTCAAACATGATCAAAAGAGATTATATGAGTAATCCTATAATAATGATGGTGGGATCCAATAGTGTCTTATGGAGAATCCACATGATGAAGTAGATCATATTAAAAGGTAGGTATCACCCTTGGAAACTAAGATACTTGAATCAGAATGGAACCTATGATTTCTCATGTAACTCCCTCAGGAATCCAAGGTCAAACTCAATTCATACCACTAAGATAGTAATGTAATGGTCTATCTAAAATTCACATTTATGTATCGTATTTCATAAATAAGTTTATATAATATTATTTCCATTTAATATTTTATTTTTTATTCCATTTATTTTCAATAGAGTGTCAAGGATAATTTGTATATTTAAAAATTTAATAATCAAAATATGTTATAATCATTCATATATGTTAGATCTACTACATAATATTAATCATTGAATGGGGTTCAACATACATGAATCTAAGGAATTTCATTTAATTGGGAAAAGTCATATATATCAAACATTAAATTTTATAAAACATCCCATCATGATTGATGAGTTATAGACTATATATCTCAAACTCATACAATTTTCATCATCCACTATCATCCATTAGTTTGGCATTGATAGGATGAAATATGAAAATATTATCAAAGCATAAAAAATATTGCATATACATCTACGTCAATATAGTATCATTGATAAAATTAAGTATAAAAAAGAGATCTATATTAATGAATTAAATACCATTTATAATGAAATGTGAAAACTATGATTAAATCAGACGACGAATCAGATCATTAGAGAAAAATCATTAAAAACAACATCAAAGGGATCCAAATGGTAGAGGTTTGGGATTGACATTTGTTGGAGAAGAAAAATAATAAGGGGAGGTGTTTAAAAATTTTATTTAAGTTTATTTTAAAAATATAACCCAGAACTGCCATTGCATTGTTTGACTACTTGGTTTCCCAAACCATTCACTAGTTGTTAACATCTTCTCTATAGAGGTGCATTTTTCACATTTATGCCACATATTCTCAGAAATCAATATCTAATAGTCAAAAATACCTATGCATGAATGTAAGATGTTTTCTCCTTAGAATGCAATACTTAACGCATGGTAAGGAAAAAACATGCTCATTATTTTTCCCCACTCCCAAGACCGACATGATTATGAGTAACTATGAAACGATCACTAAACAGTTTCTACAATTTGTGTGACTAGTCCATTTCTCATAAAAAATGGGTAATAGGATCCAATCAATCCCATTACCATCCAAAGAGTCTCATGGAATCATTATTCTTATGAATTAGATCCAAAATATGAAATTAGAAGATAATTTAAATTTTCCATATTTGAGTATAAAATCTAATTCATAGATTCTTTCCCCAACCAAATAAATATTCTCTTAGTTCACCTTAAATGGGAAGGTAGACACTATATTAGAACAACTATGGCCACTAGGAATGTATGTGGTCATATTGCTCCCAGTTCTCATACTTCACATAGATGAGTTTGATAACCCCCATAATAAATGGAAAATCCATCCTTTTAGATTAATATTCTATGATAAGAAATTTGTATAGGACAATAATCAAAATATTCAACAAAATCTATTTCAACCTTGCCATGATAAAGTATATGAAAATGGTCCAAATATTAGCAGAAGAACTATGAAATGTGGAATATGTTTTCCATGAAATGATACCTCTAAGGTAAATGAAAATGATAGTATACTAGATAGACTGTTTATAAATACTAAAACATCCCTACATAAGGAGGAGAAAACTACACATTCATGTTTACCCATATAATCCATTGACTAGGAGTTACCTATTTGGAAATACTATACCTGACCTCAAACAGAAAATGTCTTCAACAACAATCAATGTTAGATTTATTTATTGATAATGTAGTATACATACAATTCTTGATAAACTGGACCTCCTTTGATGTATCCCCTATTAGACAAAGACCATGTTCAAGGTTACCTACTTCCTCTAACCATCAATGGAGTGAAAAACATGACCAAACATACAACGTGTCAAAAGGGGCTATCTAAAATGTCTCTTGAAAATAATTTTTGTAGATGAACTCAATGATAGTGGTATAAGTCTCTTGATACACATATAAATCAATGATTACTGATCATAAAATATCCTCTATTGCCGATATTTTCTAATCAAATTCTCTATTGGTATGTGGGTGAAAGTCTATGCTACGAAGCACCATAATACCCACAGTTTTATATAACCAATGTTAGAAATATGTCTCCATATGAGCGTACTTTTATTAAATGATCGAATGAATGACCCTATATAGTTATATGATCTTATTGATATACAATCATCAAATAATTTCAACTGAGAATGAAAATCAGATAAAATGGGAGTGGGATAGTCCCCCCATTTACCTGTGAAACCCCTTTTAGAATCACTACCTCTAGGAAAACATGATAAATAGTATATAATTACCATGAAAATATCATCCCATAATAATTATGGGAATGGAATTGAAATAAATAATTTAGTAGGTCTCTAGTTTTATCCCTTAATCAAAAAACTGTTATAAAACCAAGTGATAAAGACTACTATATTCCATTTTATACATATCCACAAATACTAGTGTAAAATATCTTACTTCATTATCGGGATTCCCAAATAAAATGACAACTAATATAGGTACAACACTTGCATGAAATCATTTTTATATTCTGTCAAAAGAAAGTCATACTAGTGAATACATAGGATGTGATCTTTATCCATATACTAATATGGAGGGATGTAATATCCAAAAATAATCTCCTATATAACCATGAAATCAAGACCATAAAATTCCATACTCTTCTCCAAATCAATGAATGACGAGTTAACTCTCTTGGAAATGAGATAAGATTACTCATGACTTTCATAAAACTCATTATGAATATTTGAAAAGAATTCCATCAATTCACATTCATCAGTAGATTATTATACATCAGGTATCATTATTTTCTAACTCAGGACATAAAAAACAATTGTTCCCTTCACAGTCTAATAAGAAATCATTAAATTGAAGGAATGAATACATTTGTCCAATTGACACATTAGAAGATTAATTTCGCACAATGAACAGATTTTATTAAGTGCTTATTGTTCCACAAATACCATAATCTACTCACACAATAGACTGTGTCTCAATCAATTCATAGAATTGAAAAATGTTTCTAGATCAGGGTCACATGTCATGTAGTTTCTCACATGAATCCTCAACTGCTAGAATATTTATTAAAATAATCTATAATATTGAATAAAAAATTATCATGGCCTATTTTTTATTGAGTCCTATAACATAGTATTTCCACTTCTGGACTCTGTTGGAGACAAAATAAGTGTAGAGAAAGACCTCGCATTCAACTCTTGATGGTGCTTCTCACACTTTAGTAATCACATGATCATATCAGCCTTCATTGTAAGACTAGTAATAGCTCATGTTAGGTGTGAAATGCCTTGTATTTAAAAGATGTTATATCCAGAAATCCTTATGAATCTATTTATAAAAAACATCCTCTCAGGGCTACAAAACTATGGAAATCACCTTCACTAGGTCAACTAATACTTCATATTATATGATATCATGACCTAACAAGTGAATTTTTGTGATGCCAAAGAAGAAAATATAATTATTTTAATAATGTTTATTCTTTATTAGTATACTCCAAACAATATCATGGTTCATAGAATATTTTCTATAGGAGGGATAATACACCAATATTCTGTGCACAAAGACTATGTGAAAAGAATAAAGATTGGGATAAAACATCCTAATCATCAAATCCCTGAAAACTAATGATGTTCTTGTATGAATGATGGGTATAATAATTTAATCATAGAGACCATAAATGGCATGAAATGTTGTATAAGGTATTTTACATTTCTTACATCACACCCGATGATATCCAAAACAATGGTCGATATAAGAGACTACAATAGCTCTCTAGAATATGTTATAAATATTTTAATTCCATGGGAGGAGATTCTAGTTCATAAAAAGATGTTTGTTCATCCATCTGTAATCCCTTGATAGTTGAAGTGTATAATCTATATTACTTGTGGAAATCATGGATGATTCCTTTGTGGATGTTATTGACATATAAAACCATTGGCATATAGATCATTCAACTTCCTATTGAGCTATTATAGGTCAATATGTTTCATATTGTATAGAGGAATAGACACAATATCTACAGATGGATTGCATTCGATCGTAAAATATTACACTGTACTAGGAGGCATACATGAAATATCCTTAGGAATTTCATCCCCTAAAAAATATACTGTTTGCTGGAATTATAGATTATGTAAACCCAGATATCCACGATTTAACTAAAAATATGAGAAGTCACTTCACATAGCTAGTGATTCTATGTTATATATCTAAGGACATTTATATTCCATTAACCCTTCATTAGAAAATGTATACACTCTTGTAATGTAAGGTACACCTTATTTAGATATAAATCAACAAAATAGATATATTGTACCAACCAATCAATACATATAATTAAATCACGGACTATAAAATAGAGAAAATAAAACATCACATCAAAGGAAATCTTCCCACCACACAAAGAATGTCCAAAAATTAAAATATTCCCTCTAACCATAATCCAATAGGTTCATCTACAACCATTATGCCATGGAAATACCATATTTCTAGCATGATACAATCCAAATTATCTTTATAAAAAATTGAGTGTGAAGAACCTAAAACAATTAAATAATATACTATTGTTGAGGATACAAGAATAGTACCCCAAACTACATATGTTCTTATAATATTGTCACTCTGTATATGCTATAAAGCATTAAACACTCGTTGTCATTGAACCTGTTAAAATGATGGACGATTCCAATCTAGACTACTCGATTGGGGATGATAATATGAATTATAGAAAATGTTGACAAATCATCCCCCTTATATTGTTTTTCCAATGCTAATCAAACTCTTTTCCTAGTTTGGTGTAAATGATACTTCTTATGAAGGTGGAGATTGTGAAGATCCTATATTAATAAAATTTAATTGAATTGTACAACATAATATATATGTGTATTTCCCATACATTCTTAGGGTATCCAATCTTGATGGCCTCTATCACACATAAGATTTATATTACCATTTGATCTAAACTAATGTATTACCATAGGTCTACCATCATAGATACTATGGAATCCAATTATATAATAACAATCCTATAGAGAAAAAATATTACAAATATAATAACTAATGGATATACATGACATATATCCTCTATTCATCGTACCTTCAACTCACCTCAGGTGCTAATCACCGAGTAGATAATTATTGTAAATCTCAGAGAATGTGGGTAGGGGAAATATAGTCACCTAAGTACGAATGGAATACTAAATCCCATATCAAATCCCCTAAAATGAAAAATACCATCACCAAATAAAAATATTGTGAAGTATTGTAACTATTTAGAAAACATGAAATACTATAAAGCTTATAAATCACCCAATATGAGAAGCATGAAGTCCCTACCTCATTCAACCTTCAACGCCTTAGGAAATTAGTTGTTATAGAGGAGAGTATGGATGGTTGCCCAGTTCTTTCCCAAATGGTGACCATCCTGGTTTATCACATCTCTCTAGTGCATTGATGAATATCAGAAAGTTAAAAAAATATTTACCCTCTACTTTGTAGGTGTCTCCATATGATCAATGATATAAATGTTGTCCTACGTCACTGAATTAGTAGCTCGTGGACCACCATCTACTAAGAAGGTTAGAGGATATTGCTCCAAGAAATCACCTGACATATCATCAATTGTTTGTATAGGTCATGGATCAAATTTCATGGATTACATCTGATGTATGAAAATATCATGTAACTAAACATTGATTTCCATGTCATGTATAAAAAATAGAACATAAAGTGGAACTCCAATGGGAGACAACAATTTCTCTGGTCCCACCATGTATAGATCATGGTAAGACCCACCCTTTAATTACATGACATATGGAAATTGTGGCACCATTATTCAAAAAAACCCCAATAACATGCCTCAAATACAATATTATATAGATATATAGAAAAACTATTTTAAATAGATAATAAAAAGGTAACACAATCCATATTATAAAACAAAAAAACCTACTTAGGAGAAGGGATATGGGTATATTATCATGAATGTAATACAAGGGTTACATTTGTTTAAATCTCAACAGAATAATTCATATTACATTATTGGTAACATTTCATTTTAGAATTCAAGTTTCACATTCAAGTTGAATTATATTATTCTTCATATATCATGTCTCATTTATATAGGTCTCCATAGAATGTTTATTAGGGACCATAAACATTATCACTAAAATCAAAACCCATTTAATATCACTCTAAAGGCAAAAATCATGGAATTACACATTCCATCCCATGAGGGGCCATACACCTCTTGAATTAAAACAAAATATCTATCAATTGTAGAAAACATTATGTTGATTAATATATATAACATCAAAATAATCACTCAATAATGAATGAAAAATAAATATAATGTATACAATGAAATCCACATCTATGGAATACAAATTTTCATTGAACAATAATTCTACGAGCCTATAATGATGCCTTTAAGAATGTTTCATTCCCATATGTCATTGGGCCTTGTATAAAACACAAACCATAATAATAATAATAATAATAATAATAATAATAATAATAATAATAATAATAATATTGACATAAAATGTGTTTCATCTATTGGTTAAGGTTATCAATCATAATTGAAAAAAAAGAAACAATTATAATTTAGGAAACACAGAATTTACCTCGACCATGTATTATCTACACCGAATAATGACTTATAACTATGTTCCAATGTATTTATAATCTATTAAAAATTTAATAAAAATACTGTAGAATGGAATGAAAATCTTTATTACAACATATTGACCTCCATCAACTGGATGGAATTGAACATTTCCCCAATTGTAGTTTTACACAAGGCCAGAATCAGGTTTCCCAGAATGCAAGAGCCCCACAACTTGCAAAAACCGCCTAGTGTATGTCAGTGGGGAAACTATTCCCTCATTACTAGAGAGTATTAAATTAGATAAATTTAATTATATAGATTTATTTTGGTAGATTTATAACATAAAACACATCTGAAGTATACAAAATAGTAAGAAACATGAATAATCGGTAATATTACAAAAAATATTATGATGATATATCTCATGTATCTAAATATTTTTAGAACATTCATAAACTTTTTAAAACATAAAATATTATAATAAATTTTAAAAATTGGATTCCAAAACCATCATAATCTTATTAATCTCTACCATGGTCATTTTCTAAAGAAATCCATCACAATGCATGCATGAAATCATGTTTTAGATGTAGTATGCTTCCATTTATCAACTACTTATAAAATTAAATATTCCCTAGTATCAATGGTATCCTAGATAGGATGTGATTTAATTAAAATTAGGCCACCTCCAACAAAATCTATAACATCCATTCTGTGTAATATAAACTGATGAATTTTGAAAGAATTTATATACAAATGTAATGGATTATAGTAATGACAATAGCAAAGTACTTGCTTTTGCCTCAACTATTATCTAAACATGTATCCATTTAATTTTTTAATTATGTTCCAAATTATATATATAATTCATGTGACGCATAATTACCACTAGCATCCGAACATGATCGTGATAATGATGGATCAAATATTTGACAAGGAGTCCAATAATGTTATTGATAATGATTTGTATCCAATGCAACCAATAAGGAATAAATGACATCAGGGATTAAGAAAACCCAGGTATCAAATTGTAGACTTATTATACAAGAACTAGTGTATTATATGGATAATATCTCAAAGAAACCCATAGAATACAATTCAAATTGATTCTAAATAATTCATTCATGGTAAAATAGGAAATTAGTTCACTATTTCAAAGTGTGTAAAAAAGATGCCTCATAATTTTAGACATCACTAGAGATCCATGGATAGTAAATATGAAATAATATAATAATAATGGATCCATTATAAAGTGACATAATAGTCATCCACAAGTTTAAAATGATTGTTTTCCTTGTGGGTTCTCACCCTTGGAAAATAGTATCCTTAAATTAGAATGGCGTCCACAAGTACCCATGGAATTCTCTCACGAATCCTAGGGATAACTAGAATTTAAACACCCAAATATTAATGTCCAGACTTTAATGCAAGAAATAATTATATAATTCATTGGGAATTACATTTTATAATCAATTTGGATCAATCTGTAGCCTTTAATAAGTTTCACGAGGTGAATAGTTAAATAAAATAATTTATTAACTAATGTATGTAACATTCATCATAATTGGTTCACATCACTATGATCTATTAAACTAGGAATGAAGATATATACACATGTAACTAGTGAACCCATTTTCACTATATTAAGCCACGTAATATTCAACATATGCATTCTAATTTAACCATTTAATGAATTTTAAATTATGTAGAACATGTACCTTTTAATGGAACAGTGAAAATGACCCCCTAAATGGATAGACCAACATATTAACCAATTTTTTAATTATGTAAATCTTACCATTTGCTAGGTCAAGCAAATACACACCCAAAAGTCCGTTGAGATGTATATAACAAACCACAATGTCAATAAATAAGGAATAATAAAATAATTTGGTTGGTTGATATTAAAGTTGTAACCTCCATAAATGGATCTCATATTTTAAATTAGTGGGATATAATAGTTCTATCAACTAATATCAATAAACATTAGTTTAATAAATTATGGAAAATTAAATCGATGCAAACAAATGGTGATTTATAATATGAAAAATCACAATGGACTTGATTTAGAACTCCTAAATAATACATGAATGACTCTCTCCATCAGTGTAATACATTAGTTTTTATAGGAATTTATGAAATATGAAAACATATCAATTCACTAAAAATAGTGAATTTTTTTTACATCTATATATGACATTGATAGGAATGATAAACACAAATGGCTCATATGGAACCAAGTATATGCTGATGCACATCCAAAATTATTAAAGGTGATATATTTTGATTCACGTTCAAAATCAATAGAAAACCATATGAAATGAACATTAATGGGATAAAAAAGATAGAGGATATAGTTTCATATTCATTGTAGAGAAATAAGAAAGAGGTGATGTGTTTATTAATTTCGTTTATTGTAATTTTCATAAAATCTCTCATATATATGGAATGCATAGTTTGAAAGATTATTTATTAATATTTTGAACCAATCATGTGCTATCAACTCTATATAGGGGAATTTAAAATGGTACTGTTGTATGATCCGGGAAACCATGTACTAACCATGTGAAACACAACTATAACAATGTCGCCATTTTGTAAGGGTTTTGTGGCCCCTAGATCATGCTTAGGGATAAATATGCACCCAATTTCACCCAAATATCTATCCAAAAAGTTTTAGAAGTAATCATGTATCCTCCCCTATACATTTTCTATGAAACACTCCATTGGTACATTTATCCTTAAATGATTGGTTTCATGCTTATAAATTGCAGAGAACACTTCTATGACACCTGTGAATGAAATATGAATATGAATTCTGTTAAAAATAATAAATTATACCAAAATTTAAAGTATCCCCACCTATGTAAAAATTAAAATTCTAACACTCTATAGTTCAGTTCCACCTAACGAGACTTATAATCCCATTATGATCATGTGATAATGAATAATCCATGTGTCTTAACATCATGTTATTAGGATATAATCGTAAATTTTTCCATAAAATTGTTAGTATTACCGATATGAATGTTAATACAATTATGTTTGATATCTAATGTAATATGGAAATGAAATATTATATGGGTCACAATAATGAAAATTTTTTATGTTAATATTATCTAATGATATTAATTTTATTAGAACCCTAGGTAATATAGTACTCTTAGTAGGTTTTTTTATTTATATGGATAATAGACTGATTGATGATGATTAATGTGGAATATAGAACTAGGGGAGGTGAATAGATGATTTACAATTTTAGGTTTGATGTGTAGAGTGGATTACTATATATTCCATTGAAAAGAAAATAAACTCCACATAAATTAAATGAAATAATTTATGGTCGTATGAAAATTCAGTAAAATGTTATGTATCCAATGATTTTATGTACAATATCATGGGGCTCAAAATAGAATGTATACGATTTTGTTAATTTATTTTAACACTGTTCTTTGTGTTCATATTTGTGAAAATTCCAAAAAAATAGGTAATGATCCATGGAGAACCTCCTTATGTATCTTGTGATGAATGTAATTATTGTGAATATTGTTTGGATAATAAGGATGTTTGCATACTAAAATATACGATAGTAGAGTAATGTGTGTGGAAGAATCATATGTGGATTCAATATTTTTCATCATCAGTACTATAACCCTTTTATTGAAATAATCATTATTAATATGTCTATTTTGGATGAATGAATGGTTTTTAAGTCTTCTACCCAAAGATTAGGTTTAATGTGGTTGTATTTTCACATTCATATTGATTCATTTTTTACACATATCTATGCTTACATTGTCATTCTCATTCAATGATGTATGTGAATCTGGAAGATTAGATGTGTTACACAGTCAAATTATGATGGGCTAGATAGTTGAAAATGATTCACTTGAAAGGATTCATCTCCATATCCACTAACATACATTGGAATGAATACAAATTGTATGATTGATTTTTTCCCATTATAATTTTAATCGTATTAATCTTGATTGTATTGCCTAGTATTATTGGAAAATATAAGTCATTGACATATCCCATTTTGTTCAACAGTTATGTTTGAAAATTTTAGGTAATTACTACTATGTGATGAATGATGATTCCTGCAACCACATATAGTGTGGTGGAACTCATTAAAAATGTAATATATTATATGAAATACCTATAGGTCATCAACATTTTGGAGGGATATTCTAAAGGAATCCTTTACCATGTGAATACATTAATGTGGGAAGTACACCTGAGTTCCCTTTATACTAGTTCTGAAAATATAGATGTTGTGGGGGATGATTAAATTATAACATTCCATTGTTGAAAATATGGTTAATGAAAGGGATGCTTAAAAAAATAATGGATTCATGAGAACATGAAATGGAGGTCAAAAAAGTGGCTCAACCGAATATGTGTCCTTGGTGAAATAACACCTAATAAATGGCCAAGAATAATATCAGCACCCTTGTATAGTATATGATATGTAGTATACCTAGTGGTCATTTCGTATGGATGTGATTCACTTGTGAAGATTCTCATACCAAATGGATCACACGTGTTGAGCCATTGATGATATGTCACTAATGTTAGTACCTTCAATTGATGGATCACCTAAGTGACTCTCTTATAGGGATGTGTCTCCCAGGTTATGAGCCAAGAGTTATTTTTTTCCCTAGGTGAGTAACAATTAGAGATGTGTTTCCTGGGAGAAGGCTTTGAAAAATCCACCAACAATATTTACATGAATTTTATTCAGTATAAAAATTATTTAGGAAACCTATGAAACATTATGGAGGATTTGGAACATTATTTCAAACTGGATAAATACCTCTTCCAAAATTTTGGATATCATATGATATTCAATGGATAATTGTGTCTATTTAGAGAATAATTTTGATTCAGGGGATAATAAATCATGGGATACTATGGATGTCCATGTTATTGACACATGTGATGTATGAAAGGAGACCAATGAAGGCTTATGTGTAGTATATCATGAAACCACATGATCCTTGTGATGGTCGACATGGATAGCATAGGAGGCCTCAGTTGGGCTACTCGAGTGACCATTGGTGTCTTGGTTGAGTTAAATTTTTTTACTAGATGGAAAATAAAATGATTCAATTTGGAATATATTTTGTTTTACCATAATTATAATTTATTAATGGGTTTGTTAAAATGAGGTACCAAATATTTTTTTATTTCGAAAAAAATACAAATGCATTTTCAATAAAATAATATTGATCAGAAATGGTATGTATTTATCTTATTATTATGACCAATCAAACTAATATATATTGATGATATACTGGTGGTTGTTAGACATAAATAAATCTTATGTATACTCATTTATTTTGTATCAGTCAATAATTTTGTGATAATAATTATGACATAGTAGGAGTATTCAAGGGAATATTTTGTAGTTTAATTAACGATAAATTCAAAAAATTATCATAAATTATGTTTGCTGTGACTATTATCTTTAAATAAAAGAAATATAAATTTTTTAGAATTTCTGACTATTATTTAAATATATTGAATCTATAATAGATAATAAATAAAATAAATACATATTCAGATTTTTTACAATAACTGTTGTTCATACTGAATGAGTTTTTAGGTCTAGAATTAGATGTGAAGGACATCTGTGTTTTAGTGTATGTCAAATCTAGTTTAATAAATTTTGGGTAATTATATAGTTTATTAGTGGTTATAATTAAATACCATTATGTAATAAAATAATGGTATGCATAATTATTTAAAAAAACATGTTTTTTTTTAAAGTAATGATTTGTTTTCTTTCATTTAAGGTACGTTATTGTATGTACATTAGAGAATGAATAAATCCAAGAAATAATATCACCAATATGTATCCACCATGAGTATTATTTATTGAGATCAAACTCAATCATCACATTGTGAAAATTGAATGTTTAGATTAGTTTATTCATGGATTGGAAGTGATGAAGGATATACTTTTATTATTAACATTCCTTATATGAACTATTATATAGGATTTTATTTCAAAAATATTATAGTTGGAGAACATAGTACGGGGTTGGCCGTGGTTAAATTACACTGAATCTTATATACTAATTAGTTAGTTTAAATAATTCATTAATGAGTTATTTCATATATATTTAGTGTTTCCATTAAATTAATTTAATGGTTTCTAAGTCCCCATATTTATTTATTTATATAAATTTATGAAACTATGAGAATCTTATTAGTAAATTGATGTAATAGGTAGTGTCGATCTTATCCATGTAATAAGGCCAGTGGGATAGAAAATTTACTAAATGAATTATTTACAATTAATTCCCATGTGATGGAAAATTTTGAAAGCCATTTGGAGGTCAAAAAACTCACCAATAAATGAGAAACTCGCAATGGAGTCTTTCAAATGATAATTATTATCAATCATCAGAGGTACTCACAATCAAATAATTACTGATAAATACTTCAAAAAAGTTTATATCGAGTTGTTAATTATCTATAAGAAATTGTATAAGATGTTTAGTTTAGATATATATTATTGGAAGGAAACACAAATAAATGGTTCACCCTAATAATTAACAGGTGTCAAAATCATGAATTAAAATCACTTAAATAGGAACAGATGACAGATACATTATCTAGTCTACATTTTTCCAAAAGACATCACATAAAAATGGTGAGCTTATTCAATGAGTTGAATTAATGGAACATGAATATATAACAACATATGAATATATTGACTATTATATATAAATTAAAAATAATTTATATCAATAAAAAAATTACACATTTATATTTTAATTCAATAAACAGAATAAAGTATGACAACATTCATTACAATCCTCATCAATCATAACAAAATATTAATATAATAATAATATTATTACTTAATATAATAGTTATTATCAATCCATTTAGATTCCTATTATGAATATTATCAACTAAATTATAAAAATATATAGATTTCAATTTTTTATTTGATATATCTTAATTATTTGTAAAATAAGAATAATCTAAATGAAAATAAATTATTTTATATAAATAGTAATTTTTTATAAAATTAGGATTAATCGTGAATTGGAAAAATAATATAAAATTTATTTTTACCATTTTTATAAAAATTTAGTAAAATAATGAAATCAATTTTTGAAATCCATACTGAAAATATTTCTTATTTTGAAATTTTTTATTTTCTGAGAATTTTCATTTTTTCAATGAATAGAATAAACTAATTAAATGTAATCGGGAACTACAATTTCGTTTAAATAAAATACAATGATAAATTACTTTTTATATTATTATTAAAATGTAAATTGATCAATTATACATATATTATTCCTATTTAGGTTAATGAAAATTATTATATGTTGGATTTATATTTATAAACAAGTAAATCATTTGAAGATTTAATCATTAGAAACCTTATTTCTCATCTCATCTATGGGAATTATATTCACATAAAAATTTCTACATTTTTTAATTAATTTAATTTAATATGCATTATATAATTTTAGTAATTAGGAATTATAATTTACAATATGTTACAAAATTTATTGTAAAAACTGAATTATAATAATAATAAAAATAACATACTAGTGTTAATGTACAATTTCATTTACCAGGTTTTCAAACTAAGAGTATCAGTGTTAAAATTCACAATACAATCTTTTATAAAACCCATTGGATATCCATATTTCAATATTATTACTTATAGGTTCATTCCTTGAACATTATGAGATCCTGGTCGATGGAAGATATGTTCATATAACACACTCTTTTAAAAATATTTCATGTGTGTCACTCAACTCCCTTATAAAATAAAACCACTTATCCTACATACTTCGCATAATAAAACAACATTTTTTTATCCAATAACTTTACATATAACACCCTATCATACATCCTTTAATCCTATAATGTTTATTTTAAGTGAAATCAATCCTAATAATTCTTTAGTCCAAACCAACAAATAATACCTGAAGAAGATGTAATGTTATTAAAAAGTATTCATTATTTTAATTTTTTTCAACATAATTAACTTATTTTTAATGAATTATTATAAAATTATATCAGCATATTAAATTTACTATGATGTTTTTAAAATAATATAATGGCCTATATCCCTCCATTATCCCATCAATTGGATATTAAAATAAAAAATTGTAACATTTTGTGAACCAATGGCTTTTAATATTCCATAACCACCTATCAAGGATGCTTATGGTGATGAATATAAATTGTATATTTCTCATTTATAAAATAATAATACCAATTTAATGATTCTATCATATCTTTATACTGACATTCCATTCTATAGGAGACACGACAACACCACTCGTGTGTACATTGTACTACCACATCGAAAAGCGATGAGTGTCAACTTTTTCTAACGCTTTACATGGATGACGATAAGGACAAGGTTAATGATTATATGTAATATAATTGACATAAAAATGATATTTAGTAAATATTTATTATTCAATAATGATATTAAATGTCATTTTATTTCATACAATTTTAGTAACTGAACAATGATATTGTCCTTTGTGTAGATGTGGACTACCACCTTCCTGAAATGGTGTGGATGTCCATTCATCACCACACAACATGGAGGATTTATATGAGTATATAATATTGTAATTATTTTATTATTATAATTATTTAAATATAATTTATTATTAAATTTTTTCCTAATATGGTGACTAAAATCTAATGGACTACTCATGCATACATACAACATAATGACTCCATGATTGTAATGTTATAAATTTTTCATAAACATCAATCATGATTTCTTTTCAAAGTATAATTTATGTAAAAAAATGAAAACTCATTCGTTATTATTATGAATTATTTGATTAATGTATATAATATAAATAGTAAATAGTTCATTCATGATGAATCATGTTTTAAAAAACATTGTAATTAACACCCCGATACAAGGAACATAATGATTGATTATAAAGTACAAGTGACAAGATTCTATGAATGGTTCCTATATTATATCATAAATGTTTATAAATTTCATGTAAAAGTTAATAAGATGATTTAGAATAATATACATGATCACGAAAAAATTTTATTGAGTAGGAAGTGTTAGTTAATGGTTTTATTATCAATATCATTTCATTGAGTCACATTGTACATATATGAACATAAATTATTTTATATACTATATATTATCGACATTTTACATGTAATATCATGATTAACTAATTTTTTAATGACTTATACATTTCAATTTGAATTAATTAATTTAAAATAAATTAATTAAAAGTTACAATGTTGTAATTAATTTAATAACTTAGTATTGTTCTATTTTGTTATATTAATTATCTGATGTCTTTTTCATTTTACGAATATGTGTGTATGTAATACTTAAATATATTATTGTATGTGACCTTATTTTATATGTATTTACAAATGATACACACATTATACTCCTTAATACATAACGAAATCAACATCATGACCATTGTAATGTTTTATATATCAATCTAATTCTAATATAGGATGTGTATGATCGAATTTCCATCATAGAAGATTTTTTTTGTCATTTTTATGAAACACATTATAATTCACATCCTTTATTTATTCATTAAATTATTTATGTAATATTAAAATTTTACCATAACAAGGTATACAAAATTATTGACATTTTTTTATTAAAACCTGATTTCATTTATTTCATAGATTTGAAATATGTTCTCTACCAACACAACTTTTATCAAATTGTATTCAATTTTTTAAAAAACATGAAAATGATTAATAAATGAAAATTTATTTATTTTTATTCATTAATAAACATATTCAATTGAATAATCATTCATTTTAAAAAATTCTCATTTGTATTGTATTTGAAATGTTAAAGGAATCTTCTAATTGTTTTCCAAACAAGGCATTTTCAAGATTTTTGAAATGAAAATTTGCTGATTTATTTAGATTTTACAACATAGATGGAATAACCGTCTTTTATTTATTTGATATATCATCTGAAATATTACATTATTCTATTTATTAAAATTTTTTACTTAATATAATATTAATTCATGGTTTTTAATAGTTATTTGAATAAAATTTTCACCGAATATATTATTAAAAATTTGAATGATATTTTCATCAAGAAATTTCCTATTGATATTTTTTGTTATTTATATTCATAATTGAAAAAAAAATAATTTATTCTTACTCAAATGTGTATCTATTAAACACATTATTATTCATCATCTAGAAGGATTATTGTTATTTTGAATAATGACAATATTTAAATTAACTTCATAGATTCATTTTGTCGTCACTATCTTCCAAATGAAATAATCACATTCATGTGATCATTATACATTAAATGACTTTAGATATTCATATTATTTAGATTTTAAATCATTATTTATTAAACTATATATAATTTACTAAATAAATTGATTTAAATGGGATTTCATTTTATTTAATTGGTAAATGATGATAAATTTTAAGCCGTTACTCAATACATATATAATATGATAGGGTATATTGATTCATGAATTAATTAAAA
The DNA here is from genome assembly GCA_963277665.1 of Viscum album. NCBI lineage: Eukaryota > Viridiplantae > Streptophyta > Magnoliopsida > Santalales > Viscaceae > Viscum > Viscum album. The sequence continues at coordinate 1,702,022,666 of OY728156.1, read as the reverse complement.
TTATTGATTTATGATGAATAATTTTGACTTATAGTGATTAGAAGAGAAAAAATTATATACCCTCTATAGGAATGGGTATGACCCATGAGACAAATAGGTATGAAAATAGTAATGTGGTTTCTATATACGATTTAATCTTTCTTATGAATGTACATGATGGTTGAGTTATCCAGATCCCTTAGATCAATGAATCCAACAATTAATCATTTCATTCATTAAGAAATTATATATTGTTATCCATTAAATTTTCACAATGTTGTTATCTCTAGATATATTTTATTATTAATATACTTATTAAATGGCATATGTATTAAATTATTTACCTTTATATATTGATTATTCCATATCTAGTTATTTAAATGGAACACACATTCTATTATTTCCCATTCTATAGTGTTTATTGTTTCATTATTACTGATATTTTCCACTTTACATAATCTATATTGTGTATTTTATATAATCTTCATTTTATTCCATTCCCCTCGAATCCATGGATATTAATACGACTTTCAAGAATGTATACACTAAATGAATCAATTTTAAAATAAAAAATTAGTATTGTTATTTTTTATTAAATGGTTATTTAAGAATCATATATGAATATTGGTTAAAATCACTAATAAACAATTTAGTAAATTTGTATATGATTGCGTATATATTATCCAAATGTAATTGTAAGGGGTATGAGCATCTAAATAATATCCTTGGGGTCACTACAATTTGTATAAGATGATGTTTTGAAGAATCCTAAGGATCCATATTTTTTAAAACAAATATTAGAAAAAAAACCCTCTAACAAACATTTTAGATAATTATAGAAAAAAATTTACATTTTTATTGAGGTGTTGATTATTAATATTGAGTAATAATTATGAAATAGGCTTATCATATTGGACTCATGCATTGCATGGAACATAAATTTTTTCAATACTATGCAAATGGTTTGAAACTAATGGTATACATTCTTACGGTAATTTACATTTTCATGATAAACCATTATTAATAATTTTAATAGATAATTAAAATGAATGAGATAGTATAAACCTACATAGTCTTAGATTTAAGATAAGGTGCTATAATTTTTGCATCCAATGATACATTATTTCATTAACTTAAACATCAAGGAAATAACTACATAACAAAAAAATTGTTAAGGTATTTATTTCAATTTTTTAATAATATTATAGAAATATTTTTACTAATTATTGTCTGGAAATAATTATAATAAAAAAGGATTTTGTGAAATTATATAATCATATATGTCATCATTATCGTAGGATTTTCTAAAATCATCATTTGTTAACGATATTCTAGTTTATCATAATTTCAATTCATAAACACCCCATCTAAAAACATTTGTGGAATGAATATCAGAAAATTATTGAAATATTTCAATGAATTCAATGAAATGATTATGTTTTAGTGGAAAATATTTGTTAATAATAATTCATTTACACAATAAAGTCATATGCTTAGAGGAATTTATAATTTTTAGGTTAAAAATTATAAGTAAATAAATTTTAGTAATTGTTGAATAATATTACTATACAATGTAAAATAATGGCTTGTACCAAAAAAATTAGTTAAAATGTTATGTAATGACTATTTTTATTTCAAGGATGTCCATTATATATTTTCTATAATTATATAAATAAGGTTATATTAAATGGGAGACACATATTATGGGTGAATACCAATAATGTTAGGGATTAACATAGTGCATGAACACATGACCGATGTATGATAATAGGGTATACCCTACCTTTATCCTACATATTGTACTCATTAATATGTATTAAATTATATCTGACATATTTGAGAATTTTTTCATAATGATGACATCTGGGTGTTACATTTTATGTTTAGGTATTTATTTTTTATATTTGTTAAATTTTCTAAAATTATAAAATTTGCAAAATAGATAGAGATATAAGAAATATCATGTCAGACTTTATAGATCTTATGATCCCTTGTAAGTGAATGTTAGATTATTGGGAATAAAAAAATAAATTTTGTCTATTCATTTCATTGAGTATGGGATAAAATTGAAATTGATAGATGAACAATAAATCAATGAAATTGTTTTCATGAAATAGAAAGGTATACTATTTTATTATTTCTTTATATTATTAAATTAAAAATAATTAACCAACATTATGAAAAATGTCCTAAAACAAAAATGGTATACTATTACAATCATATATATTGAATCTGATGGTCTTTACAATTATCACAGAATTATAGATGTATGCAATTAAAATTACATTGATCATAAATTTTTTTAATCAATGACCTCAATCGTATCTTATAATTATTTTTACTTTCCATCCATGTTTATATCAACACATTCCACTAATTTTAACCTTTGTAAAAACTGTATTATAAGTTATTCCCAATGACTATTGCACTTAAATTTATTTCTTATGAAAATAATATATGATTAACCCTTTTATTATGTGGGTTATTCAAATAATTTAATTTCCACATATTAAAAAAATGTAACAAGATCATTGTATAATAAGGATGATTATATTTATCTATTGTTGGGATAATTTAAGAACATGAAATTTTAATATATCAATATCATATTTGATAGGATATATGACACAAAAAACCAAAAATTAATGGAGGTTAGAAATCCTGATAGATTATGATATATTTAATATTTGAAGTAACTTCAATATTTGGAATATCCTTAAATTGCTACAACAATGAGTGTGTCTTGTGTTACATGCAATAACAACATTTTTTGATAGCTTCCATTACATATGAAAACACATATGATAAAACTACAATATATATTCAATATTATAATTTAATATAATAGTCATTACCTATATATTTTAATTGTAGGTGTGAAAAACAATAAAGACATATTTTAATATTTGTATTTAACATTAATTTTTGTAATATATTTATTATCAATAAAACAATAACCATTTAATGGAAAAATATTTTTTTTAAAGAAACAATATTTTTTATTGATAGAGAAAAATATAATCTTTACCCAAATAACATAAAAACTAATTTTTTCAACAACTAGATAATTTATTTTTCAAAATGATATTTAATTATGAATTATTAATACTAAATTTAGAATAGGGTTAATTGTTTTGACGTTTCTTTTTAAATGGGTAATGAAAAAAATGAATTTCAACTAAAAAATATCTTTTTGATTAAATAATTTATAATGATAAAAATTATTTTAATTTTGTTTTAATAAATATTAAGATTACTGTAAATATATTAATCCATTATAGTTCATTTAAAAATAATTATATATTGAATTTTATAAAAAAACATGGTTAACTTTTAAATATTATCACATTAATGAATCACATTCTCTCTATATTTGCAAGATTGATTTTAAATTTCAATATTACACATTTATCTATAGGAAATCTGATAAAATTATATATTTATAAGATTCGTAATTTATAATTCATAATATAGTGAACATATTTTATTCTTAAAATGAAATATAAAAATTGTAAAACTTATTTACTGTGGATAAATTAAAACTGTAAAAGATAAAAATAACCTACTGAACTATAAAAATACCCAGGGAGGAAAAAAATATCATAAACAATCTATGTTAATGTTTGGTCCAATTTAGGATCCTGGAGGTATGGATAAACGTTTGTACTGTTTTGAATAATTAACTTGTGTGTCACTCACCTCACTTATAAAAGGCTGCCCCTCCTCCTCCATTATTAAAATATTCAAAAAATAATCCAAAAATACCTTCCAAAATAAATTTCCAAATTATCCACCATCGATCTAGGAGGATTATTTTGGGATAACATTTATCATTGGAAGGATTTAGGGAAACCCTATGGGAGATTACCCAGGAAGATATAGTCTTCTTAGATGAGAATAATTATTTTACTTCTTCTAACACCAATTTAATCTTATATTAAACAATTAATTCTAATTAAACTCATTATATTTTATATAAATAATTTTTTTAAATATGTTAATTAGCTTTACCCATCCCATATTCAACCAAATTGGACATAAAATCAACAATTGTGTGTATGGTGGTCTACCACCTCATAGATCGATGTCGTAAATATTAATATTACGATCACTAATTGTGGGTTATAATGATATATATAATGTATATATTTTATATTTATAACATAATTATTACTTATTTATTCATTTAATCATATATTCATTCCTAATTTATGTTTCATTGGAGACTGGATAATATCACTTGTGTGTACAACGCACTACTGCATCAGGAGGTGATGTGATTCATCTTTCAATAACACATCAAATGGAATGTCATAAGAGAATGTCTAACAATTATATATGATAATAATAATGAAATTATAATTTTTTGAAATATGTATCATTCTTTTAAAAAATATGTTTTATTTTATTTATCAACATTTCACTAAATTAAATATTATAATGTCCTTCGTGTATATATAGACTACAACATTCATGAAATGATGTGACTCTTGTATCATCAAAACAAAACATGGATGACATATATGTTTAAATAGTATGGAATTTATTATATCATTATAATCTTGAATGATAATATATTTCCGATCGTGTTTCTATAAAGATAACTTAAAATTAAACCATTACTCATGTGTATATACGTCCTACAACCTCCATGATCGTAACATACTTCATTTTTCACAAAACTCAATCAGGATTAGATTCAATAGTAAAATTTATATAAAAATGTAATATTTATTCCATGATTATTATTCAATTTTTTTTTGAAAATCTACATTACAATCAAGAATATGATTTTCATGGAGAGATAAGAAATAAAAAAAATGTAATTTATACCTAAAACCCATGAAAATAATGAATGATTATTAAAAAACAAGGGATAAGATTTTTGAAAAGTATAATATATGATTTTATTGATATTAATAATGATATTTTATAAACTAATAAAATGTTTTAAAATACTATAGAGTTTTATGATGTATTTTTAAGAAAATTTAATTTTATGTTTTAGGGAATCTTCTAAATTTTATTCTATTGATGAATATTATAATGTTATGCACCATTTTTATTTTATACAATTTATTATAAGATCATAAAATATTATAGATTTGTATTATTCTCTATTATAGGTAAAAAAAATTCATAGTTTTAAATATATCATGATTTATTTTACTTTTGGAGATTTATGTTGAAATGTGAATTTTTTTTGGGATTATACGCAGTGCAGCATTGGTGTGCTATTTGAAAAAACCATGCATCCTACCCGAATAACACCTAAAACAATATCCAAATGAGAATTTCATTTTTTTTTGGAATGAATTATCATACTTATAACATATTAGGAAAAAAATATACACCCCTAATGGGAGGTGAATACTAAAGGGACACAATTTTGGTAAACCACATTCCATGTATTTGAAAATATGCATTTATAATCGTAATACACTCTATAAAATTTTAAATAATCAACCCCAAGTTATAATCCCCAAAAATAATATATTGTAAAAAACCCATTTCTATTGTTTTGTAGTGCTTCTATGATGATTTTGATTTTAGTAATACATTGTATATAATGAATCAATGTTCTGTATGATGGATATGCAACAATCTCATTATGAAATATCATCTTGTGTGGGTTTATCTCTCTTATGTACCTATTTACAGGTGATGTTGGATTATTATTCATATTTGTAATTTTTTATCTTAGTTTGGATAGATATTAATCAATTTATTCATGATCTACATATTTTTTCAATATCTCCATCAACTTTTTCTAATTGATCAATATTCTTAATTTTGGATTTTTTTGGATTACACTCATCAAATATATTGATGTATGTAGACTAAATTAGAATACCCATAATGTTGTTTTGAATTATGTAAATTAAAATTTTAAATATGAATATCTATTTTATAGAAATAATAAATTGAATTAGATTAATTAATTGTATAGTTTATTAAATTAATGATGTGGTTCTAAAATTAATTGGATATTTGTGTTATGTAATTGTAATAATAAATGTTGTTGTGTTATTGGATAATTAATAATACATTAATGATATTGATAATGGGAATAATGGGTGGATAATCATAATTTCCTATGGTCAATGGGTTATGTGAGTAAATGTGAATATATTTTTTAATGAATAATTTTTCATATTCATAAAATTGATTAATATATATATATAATTGACTGAATTTTTAATTGAAATGGTATTCCAGGATGTAAAATGTTGATAATGGGGTTAAATAATATAAACCTCCAAAATGTGGTTTATGTGATATATGTGAAATATTGATAAATTAGTTGTGTGATATGGAAATAAGGTCAAAATAATCATAGAGTTCTAGATGATGGCTTGTGAGATTAGGCACAGTGGCTGATACACCAAATACCAATGCGGTGTGGGACATGGATTGTTTCTCTAGGTTCCAATCAGTTTTTTGAAATGGACTTTTTTCCCAAGATATTGTAATTGGAGTATGGATTTTAGTAACCAGGATATGTAATTGAATTATATTGATATTGAAAGACAATATGGTAATGAATTTTGATATAAAATATTTGATTTAATTTAAAATCCAACACATCAGGAAGTAGATAATGATGGTATGCCTGTTATCATGAACGCTTGGAAAACAACATGATTAAACCATGAATAATTTAATTTGTAATAATTTTAAAAATTTTGATTTTTGTCTACTTTTTATAAAAAATTAGAAATATTTATTGACTATATGTAATGTCATAATCTCCTAGTAGTGGTCTACTAAGATGTACTAACAACCTACTCAAGCATTATGAATGGAACATGAATACTAATCAGGTTTGTATGAAATGATAATGGAAATATACATATGATAGAACACGACGTTGGGATGGATCATGGATGATAGAACCATACACCGTGTTAGTACCCACATGGAGTTATTAGTGTCATTATCATTTTGGGTGTTTTATTAGAATAATGAAACTTATTATGGAATTAAATATGCACTGTAAGAACTGTATATGTTGTATTATTTTGGTAAAACATGTGATACAAGTTTTAACGAGTTAGTGTATTTTTCTACTATATTATTATTATTATTATTATTATTATCACCTTATGACTTTTATTATTTCTAGTAATTTGAAAATTCATATCAATGGTATAGTATCCCTGTTATATAAATTATATTCTCCCTAATAGTTAGTATGCCCAAACATATGGAGTGGTTCACTTGAGGTCATGTGACCAACCGTCTCGAGGCCCAAGCTTGTGGTCCCTAGGTTGGGACATTACAATGTGTTATTATAGGATGTTTATTTTATTTTATATTATTTTTAATTAATATTTGGAAAAAGGATTATAGTGAATATAGTGATTTAGTGATTGGTTAAGCAGTCAGTTATGGGAATAGCTTACACATTTGTATTGGAAAACATCAAGTACACTTATTGGTATTGTTATTATTCATATTAGATGTTACATTGTAAATTTATTTCACATTGAGTTATTTACATGGGGGTGATGTTATTATTTTCTTTTATTTTCAATGAATTGTCTCATTGATCATTGTGGTATGAGTTTTTATTAATAGAGATTCATTATAAACACTGAAGATTAATTGTGACATGAATAATTTTTTTCATAAACAAGAATAAAAGGTTTTTATTGAGAAATTTAATGAAAATGTAATGTTTAGCATTTCTTTGGTAACTGAATATTTTTTCCTAATATGGAATGATAAATTTTAAAATTATGCAATGTTTTCAAACATGGAAAGGAATAATGGATTCATAATGTTAACATGATTAATGAAAATGTTTTTAGCTTATTTTAACGACAATGTAGATATGAGATTGTTATAAATAGTGATGGTGCCTCAATTTTTACTATCTTGAGGTGTGTGATAGGTAATTTGATATGCATTAATGTGAAAAACTCTTCTTAAATCATGTTAACACTGCATTATCCATCCTATGAGTTTTTTTGAATTGAGAAATAATACCCCATGAATATTCTGATATGGAAGAAGTTATGAGGATACGACTAGAAGTATCCCTCCCGATTTAGAACCTAAGAACAAAATATATTTGTTCGAGAAAGATAAAGATATGTTCTATGAAATCATTTATCACATTATTTCCCATATGAAAATAGGATTATGATGTGATTTGATTATTATTTCAACTTGAAATAAGAGTTCTTGTGGCATCATCATCCATTTTTCACTAGTGAGGGTAGTCCAAAGGTAGGTGAGTATTGGACTTAGTCAACCTAGATGATCCTGAAAGCATTGATAAATATTCAGTGAAAATTGTTTAATTGGATTCTTATATGTTTCATGGTCATGAAATGATTTGTATAATCAAATAGTCATGGGATGGGATGTTGGGTAATATGAAATGGATGTAATTTAAGGAAGGTTTTTGGAGAACTTTTACCTAGAGACACTCATCCTATAGTGGAAAGACAACATCATAAGATTGAATTCGGGGTGTATGTCCATGATGGAATATCAAATAATCTGTATATATTTATAGTTATTTATGAAAACATTAGAGGGAGATGAGTCCACTTTATCATTGTAGTATCATGATGGGATAAATGATGGCTCTTTGACCCATGTCAATATCATTATGCTGAATTTTTTTTTTCAAGTCCTGAATTAGGATCTTTGATTTGTGGGGAAGCTAAATGAGGATTCTAGTTGAACATAGACGAATTCAACTGGATGATCATGAGGTATATATTTATTTATTAAGAATCATCACTATGAAAATTTTAGTCGGGGTGATAACATGTAGAGTTCCAAGCGGGGATGCTTAGATAGGTAGGACCTTACTCGAGTACTCTATCACCAATGAGGTTGTTTAGGTGACATTCATACACAATACCCTGGACCTCCATTTTATAGTTGAGCGTATGGATGGATGGTCATATCAAATAGTTATATAGGAACCCAGAATATCTGGGTCATGATAGAGAATCTTGAGAGTGTTGGCATACTTGAATGGGGGCTTATACTCAATACCAATATTGTAGTTATAGATTCAATGGACCTTATGGTTGAGGTAGAAAATATATAACTTAAATGTTTGATATCCTATATCAGCAGAGTTTAGTAGCAAAGGGGACTCATAATCTAACACAAGAATGATGGATAGGATATATTCATGCAATCCAGTCTATAGTTTTAGAAATAATGGTTATAACATTTCAAATTGGGATGTACGATTCAGATAATTTCTACACATTCTAGTTCCTTATTTTATACTTGTGACTCTCATAACATAAAATCTAAAAAATATGTTAATGGGTGAATCTTGTAATTTATTTTTAGTGTTTTTTATGGGGATTCATACACTATTTGGAATACGATTGAGTGGCATTTGTTTTTTCAATGGTTGTTCCATTGAGGTTGGGGGTATCATTTAATTTATATATCTACATATTAGACATATCAGTCCTAGACTTTATTTTTTATATGGATTCGTTAGTATTATACCATTACCACATAGATTTTTTCAAAATTAGAGTGACCTTTATGCCTTAAGAGGTTGAAAATTTCATTCATTGTGAATAGTGGGATATCTATGAAAATTCTGTAGGGTCAGTTAAACAAAAACAATGGGATCTCTCTTCCTAGGTTATATGTCATTTTTTGGATGATGGGGTTCTAAAATATGATGTGTTTCCACCTATTGTGTATAGGATTTAGGATGTGTTTCACACAGACTTCTCATTTATTCCACATATGTGGGATGTTGAGTTTAGAAATTAACACATTATGGAGGCTAATGCTTTTTCAATTCAACAATTATAATGGTATTAAAAAGATTCATGATGATAAGAATAAACTAGATGGGTTGATGGATACATATTGTATCAATCTGATTAAGTCACCATAGGGTTCTCAAATTACGATTTCATCAAAATCAGAGGGGACAATGCACGTATGTGTTGATTACCATATGATGATGCTGAATATAGTAAAGATCCTATATCACCTTCTGTGTTTCCACAATATCATGGAATTGTTCATGGGAGATTATGTATTTTCCATTATCAATATGAGGTTGGGTTGTCATCATATAATATTTCATCCTTATAATATGTCCTTGAAATACATCAGAAGTGGTTGTGGGATATATGAGTTCATTTTTATATCGTTCACGTTGACAAATATACCAATAGTGTTTAATGACATGATGAACTGAATCATCCACAAATATTTGGATTTGTTTTTTAGAGTTTTAATGGATGACATATTGATTTACAAGAACACTCATAATGGCCATTCCCAACATCTTAACAAAATTCTGATTATATAGAAAGAGTATTAGATATATGCCAAAATATTTAAAGGAATACTATTGATTGATTAGGTAAATTTCATTGGATACATGATATTAGAATAATGAGAGTTAGTAGTTCCAAATATGGTGTAGAATGTTATTTCTTAGGAGCATCCTTAGAATTTCATTAGAACCCAATATTTTTTTAGTGGGTTATTATAAGTGGTTTATCACGGAAATTTTCTTCTTTTCATCACCACTTACCAATTTAAAAAATATGGTGGTAATTATTCAATATTATGGTTCATGTGAGAATGGAATCCAGGAGCTGATGAGGTTGTTCACAGCAACATTGTTTTAAAAAAATAGACGGGGAGAAGGAAGGATTTTTTTTGACACATATTGGTAAATATTTAAGTAGAGTTAATGCAGGGAGATCATTTTATGGTGTTTGGGTTATGGAATTTATGGACACAAGATAAAAATTACATATTAATGACCTAGAGTTATTTGAAATTGTTTATTCTTTTATGTGGTTAGAAACTATCATTTAGGAAATAATTTACTATGTATTTTGACCAAAAATCTTAAAGTATATATTTTTCCAATATGAGGTGAATCACTCATATTGTTTCTGGGATGAGTATTTGAAATAATTTGATTTCGATCAAGTATATATTCTCAGGAAGAGATATATTTTCATAGAGTCATTTTGAAAAAAAATATTAGGAACATTGTGTTTAGGGGTCTAGTTAATTGTAGAGCGTGATCAAATTGATCACTGAGACTAATGTTGTGGTTCATGTGGTATTGGAAGAGATGTAACTCATATCATTATCAATAGATCCATTATTTTTTACCCAACTAGGTTTTTGGACGATTCAATATCATGAGTATTTTTCATTTATGAAATTCTTTCATTTTTTGGAGTTATCATCTGGTTAGAATAAATATTTGGATGATATCATCTATATAAATGGATGTGTAGTTATTCCTATGTGTATGTCTGAGGAGATTATGTGTGTGTTTCATTCATCAATGAGTGAAGTGTATTGATATTTAATAAATATATATAGTAACCTACTTCAAAAATATTGGTGGACGGGTATGAAAATGGAAATTTTAGGGTTCATGACATTATGATACTACTTCCAATAGGTGAATTTTGAGCACCAATAACCTTATTTTTTAAAAAATCCATTTTCAATTTATGAATAAATGTGAATCTATGTTACAATGGACTTTTTGGTGGGTCACATGAGAAATCCTCAGAACAATGAAATTATTTGGGAGGTTGTATACCGAATGAAAATGGTAGTGGAGTGTATGAGGTTTGTGGAATTTTGACTGGCCCTTACACAATGTTATAGTTATATGAAAAATCTTTTTCATATGTCACATCAATGACAATATCATTCATACCCTTAATATATGGACAATGTTAGTGATTCTAATAATGATATTGATGTGACCTTTGTTGTGCATCTGATACTAGTGATGGATCATAGTGAGAATGAGTTTTGTGGAATGAATGTGCTTATAGTTCATGTACTATTGAATCATGGGTGTGTTAATATGGAATAATTGGAAAGATAAATATATAAGAGTGATTAATGGACCAATATTTTTACTTCTGAATCTTATATAATTTCGGTAGTATAGCTTGAGGATGATATTTTATAATGTGTTGGAATTATAATATCCTTGCATATTCCAGAGATGTATCATGATAAATTACAAGTAATATTATTCATTATTTTTAGTATATCTAGTTTTTTTGTTTTATATTCAGATGATTTCTGGTTAAGTTAATGATTTTTTAAGTTGTTTTGGGTATTTCTGGTTTGGTGCATGATTTTCTTAAATGGTTCATCCGGGCCCATCAAACCATGAAACCCCGGAAAGATGAAACTATATAATTGGTAGATGATTTGTCGAACCATGTGACATTTTAGGATAAACTAGGTTCCATTAAGGAGAGGCACAATTTTTAGGATATCTATGTGGGAAACCATCTTCCCAATATAAGAAATATTGCATGTGGGATTTTATTCCTCAGAAAAATTAATTTAAATTACTTAACCACCAGGTTAATATCAATAATAAAACTACATCATGATAAACCTATTTTCTATGTCCTCTAAAGCTCATGGGAGGAATTCAAATCCTTCCAATCGGTTTTCATAATTATTCATTAAATTTTATGAAGGATCAGTGACTCTATCGGTATCAAATCTATTCTATTTTTTTTTCTTTTTCTATCGTCCCTCATTCAGATGAAAAGAAATATTTTATTCCTCATTATAGTCGGTTTACATATGGATTTGATAGGTATTAATCCCTTTGATCAGGATCATTGTTTTTTAGGATTTCATTGATCATTGGGAAACAAGTCATTACTCTTCAATTTGGGTATTTAGGGTTTCTAAAATTGTCTTCATAAATCATGAGGTAGGGTTTATCAATTGAAAATCCAATAGTACCGATTAAAATTGTGTATATGGAATTGTAAAATATGAATTTTCATTTTAGGAATTTGAATCATAAATTGGATTAATTAAATTCTTAATAAATTAATTGATTTATTTTATTATGCAATTGATAGTATATTGGGTTTATAGAGTAGGTAAATTAAATGGGACAATGTAATTGGTTAATTATTGATATAAAAATTTTACTAATATTAGGAATAAATGGATGTTTATATTATCCCTGAAGGGTTAACATGTTTTGTTAATAACTATTAAAATATGTTTTAATGGTTAAATGTTGGTATTATTCAATGTTATCAAAATGATGAACCAATGAATTAGTTGATAATTTAAATGTTTTACCACATTGTGAAGTGTTTATAAGGGGGTTATTAAGGATTAACCTCACTAAATGTAATTTTTTGAAATATGATATTGGTTGATAAATTATATGTGGGGGAATAAATGATGTTCAAAATACTCATTGGGTGAAAAATTCATGCATTTTATTATTACATAATGGGTCATGGAATGATACTAGAAATTCCCATGTGGTGTGGGATATGGATTATTTTTCAAATTAACCATAGGGTGATATAAATAATTATCTAACCCAATTATAGTGTCAATGTACAATGGTTCTAATTATTCATGACATGATATTCATTTTAATGGATATTATAAGGGATTCGATAATGAATTGTGACATACCCTATGTGATATGGTTAAGACATCGACATGGGCCGAAGAAAAGAATGGTAGATTTGGTTTTATTATGAGCATAGGGAAATTAACATGGTTAAATAAATATTATTTTACATAAAAAATAATTACATTTCTCATTATTCAATATTTTTCATTAAAAATCATATAAAATTATTGAATGATTTTCTTTAGATAGCTTTGGTGGTCTCTTATATAGTTTCAAACACACCCTCCTTGAGCTACCTTCTCTATACACAAAAAGGCTTCTTGTTTGTAGGACATGGTTAGGTCAAGGGTACTATGTTGGATAACAGAGTTGGGATAGATCATATACGAGGGATCATAAAATGGTGTCGATACGCACCTAGAGTTTTCAATGTATTTATAATTGTGGCTTTTCATTATAAATATGACACTTATCATGGAATATCATATCTAAAGTTAGTTTTGGATATGGTTTCCTATTTTTGTCCATCATGTTATATTAGTTTTTCCATATTATAATAATTTCATGGTTTAATAATATTATATTATTGTTATTGTTTATTTATTTAAATTGTTTTCCAGTTTTATATATATGGTATTGTCTCCCTAAGAATTATATAAGTCCATCACTAGTAGTTTGTATCATCTTGTGTATGATTAGGGGTGCTTTAGGTTTCATGACCAACCGGCTTGGTAAAATAATATGTGGCACCCATATTGGGATGTTACATTAATTTAATAACACCTTGAATTGTAACCTAATGTTTAATTCATTATTCATGGTTACTTAAAATTTAATAAGAATTAATTTATCTATGAAAATATGATTTAATTTCAACTAAGTGTAAAAGAATTAATATTCCAATTTCATTTCGTTAGGTTATATAACTCCTTGGACGTTGTTGAATTTATATGATTTTGTGTATCATTACATTTAATATATATAATTTAATGTCCCCATTTTTTTGTATTTATAATTGATACTCATAATTGATTCATAGAGTAATCATCACTTCATAACTATATCCTATGTAAGTGTCTATCTTTGAATATCATTGTAGTAAAATTTTTGTATACATCAATTTCCATTAAAAAAAAATTTTTTGATAACTATATTATTATTGTATAGGTTCCATGATTTTTGAAACCATGGAATATAGTAATTAATAATTTAAATCATTAAAAATAATATTATCATTATCCATTATATATTAAAAATTTTATAATCTCTAGGTACATTTATATTTCTATTTTAGTGATTAAATGGAATGTGCATTCAATAATTTACCTTTCAATAGTTATCAGTCCAAATCGATTTGTTTAAATGAAATGTGTATTAAATTAATTATATTTCCATATTGATTATTGTTAACTAATTCATGATATATTCTAATTAGGTTAATCATTAATGATCATTTGAGGTCACCATAATTTTGTTTCATTTCCCCAGGATTTCATGATGTTGTAATGACTAAAATTCATGTACATTCTATAATGAAATTAAGTTATTCTTGATTTTTTGTTATTTTTTACTCTAAAATATTGTTAAAATAATTTATGTATCTATTCAAGAGATCCTACTAAACATTATGGTCCATTTTTCTTCAATTCATCATATATTATGTCAATGTAATGCTAGTAGGTATAGGATTTTCAGAAATATAGTCAGGTTTGATAAAATCAATTAATAATTTAAGAATATTATGTATAGAATAAAACTAATTTTTTTAGGGATTTTGGAATCTATGATTATATATTTACATAATGTTCCACCACCCCAAACCACTAACTAGTGTATATAATTATAGTATCCACATTTCAATTGGCAGAACTCAATATATATGAGTGGATACTAAGTGTTGATGAGGGAAAGTGATGTAAATATGAGAATATTATGTATTTGTTATCATTTTTAAGAATATATTATAAGTAATAATAATCAAATACACATCAATTTTTTCCTCACAATAGATAAAATTTAAAATACAATATTTCAAATTCACATGTTATTAAAAATGAATGTTTCAAATATACCATAAAATGTTCCCCAATGACTATCAAATATAATAATAATAAAATAAGAAAATAAACTATGACTTTGATCCCTTACACAAATTGTTTGGATTATTTCATAGTCCCCTATCTAACATGTTCTTTTTCTATCTTATCCCAATCATGCACCTACAAACTATAAATTCAATCAACATACATCAACATTATCCCTCCCATAAAACAAATTCCTTTGAGAAAAATTAGTTATGTCATGGGCTGAAAATTTTCCTTTAATGTTCATTAAGGGTTTTCTTACATAACAGTATGTAACTATTCTGATTATCATGTTAATTTATAATTTTTCAATGAAAACTATTTAATAATATTGATTCATTTTTTGGTTTTATTTTTATCTCTATTTGTGTAATCTGACATTATTTTCATGTCCCATGAAATTTATTATTTTCCATTGGATTTTTAGGAATGTTACCAAAAGTTAGTATCATCATCTACTCTAACCATGCAAATAATTTATGAGGTGATGTTAAAAATATTATTAGTCATAAACATTAAATCATCTTACCCTAGGATTATGGATATCATAATGTGAGAACATGAAATGTGGGGCATAAACCTTGGAGATAAAATATTTATGATAAAATTCAAGGTTCTAGGGTTTCCCACGTACAAGAATTGTACTAAGAAACATATAGGCCTATTTTCATGTAATCAACATTTTTATAGTAGATGAATGTTGATTATAATGAATAAATAAAAGTAATTTACACTAGGATTTCCTTATTCACTAAATACATATTTATCTATATAAAATGGTAACAATGGTTGTTGATTATGATGATTTTTAAATATCCATTGTAACTATTATTGCATTAATGGCATAGAATTTTCTATGTATTTGGTTGAATGTGAGTGGTGACTTAGTGGGTTTTTTCAATTTATAGTGAAATATCACTAAAAAATATAAACTGTATTTTTTATATCCATAGAAAAACAATTGATGACAGGGTGATGTTATCCTTCTATATGATAGAGGATCAAGCACTACAATTGTGGGATTTTGATGTAGAAGCTATTATAGAACAAGGAATTATATGTATGTACATTAAAAGTTATTATGAAAAAATATACCATCACCCTTTTAGAATTATATAATGATATTTTTATTTAACCTAAAACAAGAGATTCAATCAGTGAAAAAATAAATAGAAATAGTTATGATCATATATATTTTTTGTCAAGGTAAAATCTAGTGAATCATTGAAGTTTCATATCTTTGATCGTGGAATACAACATTGATTCAGGATAAAATTTATCTCCTCCATATTATTAATTATAGAGGGATAGAAAATTGATTGACTATGGTGTCAAGGGATTTCTATGGTAATCCAACCGAAGGTTATTTCTCTGTCTCTATGTGAACTGTAGGGAAATATAATTATTTGAAAACAAGGAATATGGGAACATATTCTCATATTATTGGACCACATCATAACCACACCAATAAATTTTTTAAACATCATTAAAAGACATAATTTCATGTTTTTATGTTTTAAATGTGTCTCTTCATAAAAAGTTATAGTATTCGGAACCACAAATAGCATGTCACAACAATAATAAAATTGATCATCACTTGAATTTTTTATTGTAACCCAATGTCATTTTCTCAAAATATATCCAATATGTAACGTCCCCGACCTAGAAGACACTAAACTGGTGCTCCGATCTGGGTGGTTACAAGACCTTATGTGCCCCTCCCCGTATGTCAATGGCTATCAACAAGAAGTGGGGGTCTACGGAGTCAAGTGGGGAGACTATACCCCCTTTTTATCATACTAAATCACAATGGTAATAAACCAAATAGTAGAAACAATAACCAATAATCACAAAACATGTATAACATCCATTTCCAATAATAAATATGTCATGTCATACTACAAGTGCAGAAGTGGAGAAAACCCCAAAATAAAGACAATGACCAAAATCTCTAAAATTGTCCTGACTCCAAGTCTGGATCCTCCACCGAGTGCTACCCATGTCCACTCACTATCTAGCAATGACATTTTCGCTTCTCCTGACTTGCAGACATGAAGTATTCTCAGGTACCCGACAACGGCATGAGCAGGGTATGAGTACAACTCTGTAGGCCACCACCAACAGTGTCAAGAAAATAACCAGTATAAACAGGTAGTGCATGCAAGAGAAATATGAATGATATTTTACAAGTAATTATTTTAAGAAACATTAACTAGTTTAAAGCCAATCCATTTCCACTTCCATTATCATTCATTAAACACCCATTATCACCATTTACCATTTCATCACATTTCTATGGATTAATCACATACATTGTGTTACATGGGTTTAAGGACAACAATCACATGAAATACGGTGAACTCATAGTTATCCTATCTCACTAGGACTAACCCCTCATAGCGACCATAACCTCACCTCAAATCCTCATACTGGGTGGATGCAACTGTTAAGAGAATAGACCCTCATTCCCCATTCCTAACCCGTTCATTAGGCTAGAGTTTAGAACCTCAGTCATCACTCGACCCGTGGGCGTAGATCCTCAAGTCATACCCCACTCTACAAATCCATGTGCAGATGCTAATATATAAGTAACCATCAACCATCCAAACCATTGCCCTTCGGCAAATGCTATTCACCACAACACACATGGGAAATGTAATAACATGATATTTTATGATAAGTATTATTTTTAATTTATTTGATGTCATGTGTTTTAGGCTACAACAAATTATCTTGTTCTATACGCAACACCATATTAGCTTGCAGTTTACACAACACAATTCATATATTGTCTTACACACAATTTCATGTTCGTTTGATAATAGTTATTCTACGCAACATTGAGTATATATATATATATATATATATTCAATGTATAAAAATGGTTGGATTCTGTTATAACAAAGGATTCATGCACAACACGCAACCCTGACATGGCTTGCATTACATGTAATTGCGACCTTCCTCGATGGCGTGTGTTGTACGCAATACCGAGTTTCACTAAACAACGATATGCTATTAAAATATTATTAAAAATAGTTGTTATGAATAGTAATACCCACTTTTTGAAAAATTTTAAATTTTATTTTTCCAAATGGACTTCCTTTTTGGATTCATAATATCGAAATTATATTAGGTTGAAATTTTGGTACTTTTTGGATAACTTTAATATTTTGATGAATAGTGAAAGCTACTAAATTTTAATTAAAAACAACTTTTTTAATCGAAATAATTAATAGTGATAAATTATTAATTTGGGTGATTTTAAAGTATATTTAGAATATATTTTTACCATTTAATACAATGTTGGTCATTGAATGAGACTTCACATTTAAACCAGACTTAAACAAGTGTCAATCTTTTGATAATTATTATCTCTTAAAAACACTCTATTTGTTTTGACGATGGAAATAAATTTTTAAATTAATTAATGCTACTGATATGTTTTGAATTTGGTAAAATAGACATCATTTTTGAATTCATAATATCAAATATACCTTAAGGCTAATTTTTTGTATTTTTCTAGAAACATTCATTTTTTGATGAATAGTGAAACCACTAAGTGGTAGTTAAAAAACTGAATTTGTCATAAAACATAATTTTACCGCATCTATGACTGGAATTTCAAAAATCCAAGAGACACGGTTGATTTTAGTAAGTAAAATTTGGTTCAATGAGTTGAGAATAATTTTTGGTGAATAATATCTTTTTACTTTTATTTACCGCGGTTAAAAGTAAATATGGTAATTAAGGGTAAAAATGATATTATTATTACCCTAACACATGTTCTAATTCTTTTTTATAAGTGTAATTCGACCAAAAACAACATTAGGAATAAAATATGACCATTTAGGCCCACATGGATTAGAATAGGACATTTAATATTAATTTATTTAAAGAAGTGATAAAATAGTTAAAATCAATGTTTAATAAGTAAATCATTTTTAATAAAGGGTTATCCATAAGATTAATTCTACTATAAATATTCATTAGAAATCTAAAATGATTTCCTACATAATTGTTTTTTTTAATTTTTAGACATTTAATAATTTAATTTATTTATGACACAATGATGATGTAGTAATTATCTTATTAATGAAATATTGACATAACTGATTTATAAATATCCAAATAAATGTAATTTTAGAATTTTTATGAATTAAACTAATTTTATAGTTTAATATGACATGTTAGTATTGATTTAATTAAATTTTTTCGAACTATACATTCTGTTATGATTTTTACAAAAATCAATTACTAAATAGGTTCAAAATTGACATAAAATAGTTTTTAAAACAAATATTATATTATTAATTGTTATTTTATTCTTAAAAATATAAGGTTCGGCCAAATGACTTAAATAAGGTTATATATATTAATAAGAAACAACTTGGGGTTCTTTTGGCTTGTTATAATAATTTTATTAACCTTATAGTGGAAGAACAAAAAAAGACATGGTAAAAGTAGAATTATCTAACTTAAAGTTAAATCTAAATGATAAGGTTAAAATAGTAAACTAAACATGTCCAAATTCCATTGGATGAGAGTATTTCGACCCATACCCAACTTAGATTTGAAATAAATCAATTTGGAGCTATTTAAAACCAAATATAACTTTATAATAAAATAATATTTTTAGTTTTTCCAAAGGTGCCCCTCTCCTCCCTTATAAAAGGGCACCTCCTCCCTCTCTTCCACACACCACTTTGAGCCTTCAAGCTCGGACAACCCCAGCCAAAATATCTTCTCCACTTCCCTAGAAACATCCTAGATGTCTTGGACTTCTTCAAAAACCAATTTTAGTGCCCTAAAAAGAGGTCTCAAAGAGGCGCTTCAAAGAAGTGGAGGTTCGGATACGTATGAAGCATATCAGACATAAGG
This sequence comes from Viscum album, assembly GCA_963277665.1. NCBI lineage: Eukaryota > Viridiplantae > Streptophyta > Magnoliopsida > Santalales > Viscaceae > Viscum > Viscum album. The sequence goes on along the minus strand of OY728156.1, from coordinate 1,702,002,317 downwards.
TAAGTAATATCTTTTCCAATCTCATTCTTATCCGAGATTGTTTATTTATAAGTATTTACTGGGGTTATTGTTCTCATCCATGTCCATGTTTCCTAAAAATGGTTTCATGTATGTTTAAAGTCCTTTTTACACATTTTTTTCTTTTATTACATGGTATGTATGGAATCTTTCTTTTACGAGGTACTTTTTGACTTTTCCGACAAAAGTACAAGAAAAATGTTATTTTTAACTTATACGGCATGAATGGATTTTTACGGTTTTATAATGCCTTATTTTCATGAAGCTTCCTCCAAAAGATTTCATGACTATTTTCAACAAAATCCTTTTCTTTTAAAATTTCATTTCATTTTGTGAAAAGAAAATGATTTTGAAGAAGAAAGGATATTTTCCACAAGAATTCACTTCAAGTGTTTTATCAAAATCATTTTTCCATCTAAGATGACATTATTTTATATGTGTATGTTTCATGTATCATGTCTCTATTATTTACATGGTTTCAATTTTCTTATTATGTAATGATATTTATTTCTTTTATATGGATTATGTGATGATGGGATGATGTTTATGAAACCCATTTTATTCGTTGGGTTATTATGAATGATGTATGTTTATTTTGTGGCACATGTAATAATTATTTCATTATGATATGGGTGTGACTTATATCTCCCTCCAATTCATTGGGTAAAGATTTATATCTCATGAGATAGACATGGATGGAACAACAAGTTAAACCGGTTTAGTAATACAGGACTGGAACGAGGAGTGAACTCAATTCAGAAAGGGACTCTGTCCACTAAGATGGTCTTGGAAGCAATGCCTTGGCTACTATGGAAATTGTAACATGTGCTGAATGGTTTCCACAATTTCATGTTTTATTCCCATGCAATTTTATCATGCTTAATGTTTCTTTATGATCTATGCCTTACATACTTCCATGTTTTATGTCATTGCTCAAACTTTTGATGTTTAAACATTATGTTCATGTTTTTAAGTTAAAATGTATATGATTTGTTTTATTTTATCCATGCTTACCCATAATAAGCATTTGAGCTCACAGTTTATATGTTTTCTTTTTCCTAGGATATAAAGACAAGTTTTATGTAATGAAAAAAGGGGAAGATCATTATGGGAGATGTTGAAGATATTTCACCACGATTAGAAGATTACGTTCCATGTTTCCAAAGACACTAAACTATTATGGTCCTTGAGTGTTGATTCTTATTATTTATTAAGTATTCCACAAAAGTAATGTAATGTATATGTACGTCAAGTTTCTGGTCTCTATAGGAAACCACATCATGCCTTAACCCATTAACACATTATCATTTCACATCATTTAACCATTCACCAAATTCCCATGTGTTATGCCTATCTCACTATGCATTCAACATTAAACCCATAATCTATCCCATTATGGTCTTTAATTAGTTTACACATTAACCCATTTAACCCATTCATCATTCCCATGAATCAACAATTTAACACATTCCACTTTAACCCTTAGGTTATTTCTAGGTCTAGGTGTATCACCTAAATTCTATTCCATGTTCAACCAATCATTACAACATATTTATCAGGGACTCTACAATTCATTACAACAAGGTCACTAGTTTAACATCAAACCCTAAATCGGGAAAAATCCATCACATCCCATGGATGGCCCCAATTAGGTCAAGCCTATCCCAAAACATCCCATGGGGACTGTGAGGGTTCCCATTTTCCATTTTAAACACCGTTATTACCAAACATGCCATGTTTATACAAAACATAACCAAAGGAAAGCATGAACACAACTAAACATGCACAAATACCCAAATAACTATGGGATATCACTTGTAAACCACCTACCTCGAAACCCCAGTTGAACGCACTCCCAATCGAGTCCTTAGACCTCGATCCAACCAACATTTGGGTCTTAAAACTAAAACTCAGCCAAAAGATAGGGTTTTAGAGCTTCGAAACAAGAGGGAGAGAAGATACAAACCCTAAACCAAAAGGAGATGCAAGGATGGGATTAGCATTACCTGGAGCTTCGATCCGCAACCAACGGCGCTCTAAACAGCCAAGAATCGAAGGATATCTGTCTCTTGGAGCTTTTGGGTGATTTGGATCATGCCTAGGGTGGAGAGGGAGGAAATTAGAGGAAGTCCTGAGTGGGGTTTTAAAACCCGTAGTGGGAAAATTATAATTTTACCCAACCTTAAGTGGTTCACGTTTTGTCTGCATGGTTTGGAAAACTGGGCACAACCCGTGCGCATGCCACTATCTAGAGGAGGAGGGGTCCCACAATTTTGCCGCGTGGTTTGGCAAACCATGCGCAAAACGAGTGCATGTTTTTGTTTGTAGGAGGAAGGGGTTGCACCGTTTATCCTCAGCAGGCCGCACGGTTTTCCTGGTCGTGCGCAGGCCGTGCACCCTGGCCTGTCTTGCCCAGATTTCCATTCTTCCATGCCCCGAGCCACTGGAACACACCAAGGCCTCTCAGTCATTTAGGAAACATTTTAAAGGCCCAAAAGAAAATGTTTCAACCCAAAAAACAACAAAACATACCTTTCCAAAAACTGGGATCTTACAATCTCCCCACCTTATAACGGCTCATCCTCGAGTTGAGTTCCCATTCTTCATTGCTCCACCGAAGAGAAGAGTTCGGGGAACTGAGTCTGCATGTCTGATTCCCACTCCCATGTTTCTTTCTGAACCTTCCCATGCTGCCATAGTACTCGCACTAATGGAACAACCTTGTCTCGCAATACCTTTTCACTATGATCCACCACACAAACAAGATGATCCTCAAAGGACGCATTAGCCTCAAGCTCCATGTCCTCATCATCAACCACGTGAGATGGTTCAGGGTGATACCATCGAAGATGTGACACATGAAACACATCATGCATCCCACCATACCACTGTGGAAGATCCAATCAGTAATCCACTGGTCTGATCCTCCCCAAAATCTAAAAAGGTCCCACATACCTGGGCGCCAACATACCCTGCTTTCATTTCCGATGGGGAGCCAACCATGGTGACACATAAAGGAACACTTTATAGTCCACCCCAAACTCAAGAGGTCTACGCATCAGATATGCATATGACTTTTGTCTACTTTGAACCGTAGCCATCTGCTTCCTAATTAAATCAACTCTCTCTGAACTATCCTATACGAGACATGGCCCCAAAAACATAGATTCACCGGCCTCTAGCGAACACAATAGAGATCTATATGGCCTACCATAAAGTGCCTCAAATGGTTCCATCTTAATATTTGCCTGAAAAAATTTGTTGTATGCAAACTCAACCAACGATAGTTGTCTTTACCAAGAACCACCAAAGTCCAATACATAAGCTCTTAACATGTCTTCCAACACATGGATCATACACTCCGACTACTCGTCCATCTGCGGGTGGAAACCCGTACTCAAAAACACATGTGTACCAAGCGCCTTATAAAACCCTTTCCAGAAACGCGATGTGAAACGTGGAACTCATTCCCAACTATGGTCTACGACACACCATGCAACCGCACTATTTCCTGAACATACAACACACCCAACTGTTCGACTGTATGGGTCTCCCGAATCGATATGAAATGATCCACTTTCATTAACTGATCCAAAACCACCCATATTGCATCATTATTCCACGACAGCCTCGGAAGACCCACAACAAAATCCATTGTCACATCATCCCACATCCATTCCGGAATGTGCAATGGATGCAACAAACCACCTGGGCTTTGATGCTTGAACTTTACCTACTGACAGGTAAGGAACCATGCCACAAAGCCCGCAACATCCTTCTTCATTCCAGGCCACCAAAACTTCCTTCAGAGATCAAGGTACATTTTGGTCAAACTGGGAAGCACTACCCACTTTTATGTATAGAACTCATGCATCAAATCTTCCCTCACACACTTTTGCACAACCACACGATCACAAACACAAACAACACCATCCACACCGACGGCCCAACCAAAAGGTATCTCCCCACCATTAATCTTTTCCTTCATGATCAAACACTCAGGACCATCAATTAGGCCTTCTTTAACTCAAATTAAAAGCATACACTTTATCACTAAGGAAGCAAGAGTGACCTGTCCACTCTCCTCCTATACCAACAAGTGCATTTCTATAAACAAAGCCATCTCCTTCCACTCGGTGCTGGACTCCTAAACCATCTGATTCTAAACCTTCCTTCTCAGAGCATCAGCAACACTATTTCCCTTTCCTGGCATGTTCACCAATTCAACATCAAATGACTAGAGATATTCAACCCATCCTCACTGCCGATGATTTAGATCCCACTATGAGAAGATTTAATTTAAACTCTTATGGTCGGTAAAGAAGGTAGACTATTCTCCCAATAGACAGTGCCTCTAGAACTTCAAGGCGTACACTACTGTATACAACTCAAGGTCATGAGTGGGATAATTCCCCTCATGGGGTCACAACTACCTTGACCTATTAGCCACCACCCGCTCATCTTGCGTCAACACAGCCCCGAGTCCGATTCGAGACACATCAAAAAACATGATGCACTTCTTACCCGGTTCAGGTAAGATCAAGATAGGTGTGGTCGTCATCCACTTATTCAAATCTTTGAAGGTATTCATACAATCCTCGGACTATTCGATCCTGATTCCCTTCTTGGTCATGCCCGAAATTGGTGCTGCCTAGCGAGAGGAATCCTGAATGAACCTTCGGTAATACCCGACAAAACCCAGAAAAATATAAACATCAGAAACACTCTTTGTCTACTCCCAAGATACAACTGCCTAAAATTTCTTTGGATCCACTAACACACCAGCCTCCGAGATTATGTGACCCAAAAAATGCACTTCACTTATCCAAAATTGACACTTTGATTACTTGGCGTATAGGCAGTTCTCTCTTAGCGTACCCAAGATGATGTCAAGATGTTGGGCATGATCATCGTGAGTTTTCGAGTACACTAAGATATCTTCATCATAGACAACAACAAACAGATATAGATAGGGATGAAAGATCCAGTTCATCAAAGCCATAAACACCGTCGGTGCATTGGTCAGGCCCAAAGGCATTACCACAAACTCAAATAACCCGTACCGACTCTGGAAAGCTATATGTGGTATGTAGGAAGACCTCACCCTCAACTGGTGATAACTCCACCAAAGATCAATATTAGAAAAAACTGATGCATCCCTCAACTGATCAAACGGGTTTTCAATTCTAGGAATTGGGTACCGATTTTTTATCATCATCTGATTCAACATTCGATAGTCAACACACTACCTTAACGACTAATCGGCCTTCTTTGAAAAAAGAACAGGAGATCACCAAGGATACGTACTAGGACAGATAAACCCATTACAATCCAAATCCTCAAGCTGATCCTTCAGTTCATCCAGTTCTGCCGGTGCCATTCGATATGATAGAGTAGAAAATGGATCCGCTCTCGGCATAACTCAATTGTGAACTCAACATCCCTCTCAGCGGGTAACCACAATAAATCCTTAGGAAACAAGTCCTGAAACTAATCCACCACAGGATGGAAAATAGACTACTCCCCTATTTAACTGTAATCATGCATGAGACATGCCAATCATGTTGTGAGTCCCCTAATTTGTTGACAAAACGGACTCGCATGCCCTGCTCGAACATCCCATTCGCCACGGTAGATGTAATTGTCAACCTCATGCAACCTGAATGATACTCTGTGATGGTAACAGTCTATGCACACTGAATACAACACCAAACAATCCATTCCCCAGATTAGGTCAAACCCAGACATCTCGAGAATGAACAAGTCCCACAGAAAATGATTCCTAGCAACTTCCAAGGCACATCCCTTGCACTGCATGATATCCTCAACCCACACCACCAACAGAGTGTCAAATAACATCGCCACACACACCCCCAACACAGGTAAACCCAGTGCTACCAAAAGTTGAGCAGAGATAAAAGAGTGTGTGGCACATTTTTCAAACAACGCACTAGAAAAATTAGAAGCTACAAGGGTTGTACCTCAAACAGTCGATGGTCCAGCCTCGCCATCACCAGGTACAAACTGATCTACCTAAAGCTGACTTGCCCCTCTACCCTGGGCTCCAGCCTGAATGCCCTACGCTGCACTACCCTATTGGCATGAGTTATCTTGTCCTGGAATTCCATGTCCACCACCCCTACCAGTAAGACCCATGGATATCCAAATTCCTACCAGATACAGGGCAAGTGATCCCCTTCCAGTATTCGGTACCTGCCTTCGACCAAAATAATTGGCCACCTGCTGAGGTTTCCTGCAGTACTTCTGCACATGATCCATTCAGCCACACGAATGGCACTCAATAGGAGATCGAGGACACTGGCCATGCATGTGCCCCGACCTACTACATTGATGTAAGAACAACTGATTTCTACTATGAGAGGTTGACGCTATCTTCCAACCAGTTTTCACACATACACCATGTTTTGAGCTCTCATGGCGTTGCTTTCGACCTTCGGTAGCTGCACGGCTCGTCTGTCCCACTAACACCACAAGCCCACTACCAGAAGATCCCTTCAGGTTTCCATCCGAGATCAGTGCCTGATCTAATACCTCTCCGAACCTCTTCAAGTGGAAGATGTTCACTTGAGACCTGATCTCATGTCCCATCCCATCCTTGCAACGCCTTGCTACTGCTGCCTCATCCCCTGCTAACACTGGGACAAAGCGTCTCAAGTTAGTGAAGCGACTATCAAAGTCCATCACCGATAGCGATCCCTGAGTCAGGATCATTAAATCTATAGCCTACTACTTTTTCAAGGTCTCTGGGTATAAATGCACCATAAACATTTCCTAAAAACCCCTTACTACATTCCCTCATCCTACTCAATTTGAGCCTGAATGTTCCACAAATGCCTCGCCTGGCCTCACAAAATATAAGCGGCCAGCTTCACCTACTTTTCGACAGGTGTCTCTAGATGAACCAGTATCGTCTAGACAGACTCTAACTAGAGCTCTGCTACCTCTGGCCCACCCTCTCCGGTGAAAGTCGATGGATGCTGCAGCTGGAACTCCCTGGTCAGCTCAAACATACTCTGTGCAACCTGCCCTGGGTCCCAATCCATCATTTTCATAAGGAGAGCCATGTTCTCTCGGAACTAGTACTCTCTACCTTCATTGATCGCCACATTTTCTTGCTCCTCTACAGGAGGACTGTTCTCAGCAACAACCTCCCATTTCCGAACTAGTAACCGACGTCTTGGTGGAATTTCTCTACAATTCCAAGCACGAGATTTATCACACATACTACATATCTTTCATGACTTTATCAAAAGATCTTTACTAGATACAACAACCCACTTTTCAAATGCTAAACCAACCACATTTTCCAAATTTTTTTTGAATTCTATTACTTCATTAGACCTCATTTACCCACTTGTTTTGTTTAATTCATCTCATTATTTATTGGTCTCATAAAATGCATGATGCACCTTAATTTCCTGGATCACACACCCACCCTGTGTGTGTGTCTAATATAATGCATGTCACCTATCTCCCTAGGTGCCTATAATAATGCATGAATGCCAATCCTCAAGCCATTAAGGCCATGAGCCAAATATCATAATACAGTCACATCAAACCACATGTGCATCTCACAACGGTGAAATTTCATCAACTATAACAAGACACAACCAAGAACAACATTTCCCATCCAGGGTGACTTTGGATTTCCCTCATACACAGGTCATCTACTCCAAAGCACGATCTCATTACCAAGGCCCCACATGTCTTAACCCTTGTCTACCAATCCCAAATAAAAAGTCCTCAAGGAAGGAGAAAAAAATACCTCCTCTGATACCACTTTGTAACATCCCCGACCCGAAAGCCACTAAACCTGTGCTCCGAGCCGGGTGGTTACATGACCTTAAGGAATTTCCCTGGTAATCTATCCCAAGATTTTTTCTTAGTCTCCAAGGAAATTGTAGATAAATATAATTATTTTAAATCAATCAACATGGGAACGTATTCTCATAGTATTGGACCTCATCATAACCACACAAATAAAATTTTTAAATATCATTAAATGACATAATTTCTTGTTTTTTTTGTTTTAAATGTGTCTCCTCATAAAAAGTGACAGTGTTCGGAACCACGAAGAGCATGTCACACAATTGTAAAATTGATCATCACTAGTATTTTTATTGTATTCCAATGTCAGTTTTTCAAAATATATCCAATATGCCTCATATATCTTATTCATCTAAATTGTTATCTCTCCAAATTAGTTCCCTTTCTATGAATTCAATGAACCATGGTTAATATAGAGATTGTATAAATATTGGAGAAATAAAAAATTAGAAATTAAACAAGGAAAATAGATGACATGAAATAAATCTAGTCATGTTGAATATCAATATAAAGGGTATTGAAATATAAATGTATGAAGAGTAGAACCATTTCAACTAGTGATATAAACAATTCCATTCTATTATGTAGTAGTTACATTGGATATTGTTGATGTAACTTAATATATATATACATAAAAATAATGTTATAATATCAATATTTATTCCCTTCAAATATCTATTTGCTTCTTCCTAAAAGATAATTTAAATAAATGATTTATTACATATATTGTAATATACCAATCTCACATCCATAAAATAATATCGAACAAATGGAATTGACTTCATTAATGGGTTTTTGGGGTGATCTAAAAATAAAATGATTCATTCGACAATGTATATGAATATAAGAAGAAAATATTCTTTTTGTAATGAATATCTATGTAAACAATCATAATTTGAAGGATTTTTTAAATAAAAAATTTTATAATATATATTAGATAATATCATCAATGAATTTATAGACTTTTTTACCAATTAGGGGATCACTAATGGTTCTATAATATTTATCTATGATAAGTGTTCCAAAAATATCTAGTTCAACGGGGTTTTTTGTAAATTTAGATTTTATAAATTTTTATATTAACTATGAGTATGCCATTATGTTGATTGATCATAAAACATCACCATAATTGTTTTTTGTAACTGGAGGGTTACATCACTCCATGGCATCATTATACTTATTGGGGGCATTCATCTATAAAAAAATGATTTATTATAGGATTGAGATAGATTATGAGAAAACATTGGGAATTTTGTTTTTCTCATACTATAATAAACAATTAATATTTGAATTCAATGTATACATTACATGTACATGTTATAGGAGTTATGGTCGTTGTTATATTTGAATGAGGATTCTCCAAAGGTCATATAATATTAAAAGATGTTATCTATTAGAAAGAACCATATAACATTTTTGTCACATGGTGTTTCATTACCATTGATGGGTAATAAGCATGAGTTGTTTGATGAAATTTTATGAAATTACAATTTAATGACATATACTAAATGGTTAAGTATTCCTTTCCAAAAGATTGATGATTTGAAATTATTCATTATATATCAAAACTCTAGACGATGCAATGTAGTCTGTTGTGAATCATTTATATCTAGATTAGTTTTTTCATATATTGTGATATAATGGTGTATTTTATATGTCATTACTATTATTAGTGAATGAGATGAATATCATGATTCATTATAATGAGTATGCAAAGAAACTCCATGCTTGGAAAACATGGAATTATAATTTCTTTTGTCAGGTAGTCATCATTTAAAAATTTTATACAATTGTTCAACACATATTATTTTTGAGAGAATCGATTCTATGAATCTTGATATAAGTGGAATAACTATGTATAATAGAAATTGTCATGTTGTATGAATTGTATCATGTGAATGTTGTTAATGGGAAATTAGGTGTGAATTCATATTTTCAGTTCACTGAATAGGCATCAAATCATTGCCCATGGGTGATGGTCATGAGTGAAATGAATCTGGATTATTATGATATATTTCACATTGTAATTTTTTATCGTGTTTCTCTTGAGAAGAATTTTATTTTTATGAATAAATATTCAAAAAAGCATAATCATGAATGTTTAAAAATAAGAAAGAAACCCAATTATATGAATACCATTTAGGGCTGGACCCCAGAAGGGAGATATGTGTTCTATTTTACAGATTGAAATTTGGTTACTCCTACATATCAGGAATAGATTATTTATACCTAACACCAATAGATATGGTATTTTCATACATTCATTAAGATGTTGTATGAAGAGATAATATCACATTTATTATTGAATGGAATGAAAAGGATTATGGAATACTGTATCTCAATATAACTAAACTATCAATAGTTCAAGGAGGAGAACCAACAAGAAAAATTATATTATAGTATTTACCTATAGACCTCATGAGTTTATAGAATATGTATATAGATTTTCTTGTAGTTAAACAACGAATATTTCATAAAAATAATTCCATTTGGGTGATTATATATTCGGAGACAATGTTGGCCCACCTCATCAATATTAATGAATCCAGAAATGTATCATACATATAATAACACCATATTAATGATATTGTAATGTTTTATGGAGTTATTGTTTCAATTATGCTAATCATTGAACCCAGGTTTCTATCATGATTTTTAAAATATTGTAATTAATCAATTTGAATCATGTTGATCATTGGTACAACTTATCCACCTCAAATGGATGGATTGTCTGACTATAAAACCAAACTACTAGTATAAAATATTAAAATATATATATTGGTTTTTTAAAATACATTGGTATAATGATATAAAATAAATTAGAATCTCATAAAATAATGATTGTAATTTAACTAATCACATGGCTCATATAAATGTTTTAAATGGAATTATTGTTGATTTCCTCTATGATGGGTATAAATTGGTTGGATGTCACTTTTAAAATGGAGAATTTCTCATAAAATAATATAAATTATTCAAATGATAATGAATATAACAGAGATAAATCAATGTTCATTGAATTAAAACATGGATCACTATTACCTTTTATTATCATATGATGTGGGTGATCCGGTTTTTATAACAGTATCTCTATTGCTAGGTAGCTTTCATTGTAAATAATAAAAAATATTATCTCATAAATAAATATTCTATTTCAAGATACTATATAAAATTGATGATGTGGATTATCTGTTTATTTTTATCCATAATTAATATCAATGATGAATATATTTCATCAATATAAATTGTAGATATAATAGCCTGATCCTGACAATGCTATCATATGGAACTATATTTACCATAATCCATATGTTATGATGATTCATGTAATGAATCATATTTATTGTAGATGATATAAGAAATTTCATAAAAAAAGTTTCAATTTTGTATGAGTGCTATGGTATAATGGAATCAGTAAAATTATATGTGTGAACCAAAATCCAAAAATGGTTCAAAAATGGCCCCAACATTCCCAAATCACAAAAAATGACCATGTTTAAGTGGATGGAATGTTTAAATTATATGTAGAATATAATACACATAGTTTAGATCATTTATTTTTTAATGATATATTTTTATGTTACTAAATACATGTAATTTGTTTTAGTTTTATATATTTTGGGAATTTTTTGTTGTGATTTTGTGGCTTCAAAATTTGAACATGTTTTGGAAAACCATTAAACTTATCTAGGAAACCATGAAAGGGATTTTCTTGAGTTACTATGATGATTCTAATTTCAGGCATGATTGTCTTTAAAATTTCAATTCCCAGATGAAATAATCCATGATGACACTATAGATAAAATAATGGTTGAAGCATGGTTTCTCAAATCATGTGATCCAATTGTGTCTTTTGATGATTTGAGACTGTAGTATCTTCATGTTTGGTGCACATTTTCCAAACCCCTATGTACTAACAATGTGATGTGTATGTACTGATTATAATATAACAATTTAACTTTTTTTATCACTATGAAATCCATATTTCATAAATCATCATTTATTCAATCTAAATACAATCTTATTCTATTCATCCTTGTTTATTCCAATTAATTTTGAAGGTGATTTAGAATATTAAAAATATATATCTCTATATTCAACATTAAATGTATTTTATACTCACATACCCTCTATATATTCTCATATTAACTCACCCATAACATTACATCTAATCCATTATATATGATTCTATGATATATTACGTGTGTTAATGAGAGAATGTTGCAAAATATTGATAATAAGTTGTTTCTAGGCTATATCATTAGGATTTTTGTGTTATTCATTTTTACCATTTAATTTTGAGAGGTAGGAGTATTATATATACTGTCAAAAAATTCATTAAAAATATTTGTTAGATTAATTTTAATATTTATATTTTATTTACAAAGAATATATGGATTATTTAATTGATGGAAACAATTCTTGTTAATGATTTTGTATTTTTTTTGTTTCAACGGAAATTCAAAAATACATTACTTTTAATATTTTCAAATTATTGTCTAAAAATATTTTTAAGATTTTACCCATATATGATAGTTGATGAAATCTAATTATTATGCAGCTTTATAAATGTGGAATGAGTTTATTTTTATTATTTTGATTAAGTTTATTTCATGTGTTCATTTTTATTGAATGTGATAATAAATAATGGGAGTGTGGCACTAGTGAAACATGAGATTGGAAACCGTTTGATGAAATGGAGGATCACTTACTAACCTCTCCCATCAATGTAAATTTCATAAGAAATTCAATTGATGGTGTGTGTGTGTGTGTGTAGGTTACATGTAATATGTATTCTATATGTATATCAAGGAATATAAATGACATTTAATTCAACTATTTTCATAGATAGTCCTTATATATATAAACTGTTCAACATTACACATTATATATTTTAAAATGATCAATTAGTATGATGAATTTTTTTAAAGAAATTTTTAAAATGTGATGTATCATGTTCTTGTACTGGGGGAATTAGATTGAAATCGTGTTTGTGAAATCCTACCAAATATGATTACACACTCCTTATATATTCATATTTTTTCATAAGAATATTTTATAATTTTCGAAATTAATAATTGACATGTCTCTTATTTTTATAATGGGGAATCATGATGATTTATCGTTTTTTATATTTCCTGGATTTGAGTTTTCTCATATAGTCATTTGAGTAAATCCACATCAGAATGTACGCTTTTTTATGTATTCAATCTCCAAAGGAAAATGTAGCCCCCTTTTTTTTACTATGTCCTTTTAATTTATTCCTTTCCAATGATATGATGGTTACATCCGGAATGGTATGTTTCAACTCCAAAATGGAAAAACCTAATGTATTGGGAGGCAATGTATACACCATGTTTGTTGCTGGCACCCACAGATGGATACGACATTATCAGTCCCTAGATTATGGTTATCAAAGATCATACATATACTATTAAATTTATATTGGTCTATGGTAATGTCATTTTAACTGTACCAATAGTATAAAAGACTCTAGATACACCATATATATGTGTAAAATGGACCAAACATGTTGTAGTATCATCATTTGATAGAATAATATATATAGACACACATATCATCCCTACAAATGTTATCTCATTATTGGGAATCAGATATATTGTAACCCTTTCAACACCTATGTGTGTTTTCATAGATTTTAGATGTTAATATGATATATCATAGACCTCCACCCCATATGATTATTCCCAACATACTTCATTATACATGAAGTAACATAGACAACCATTATGACACATTTCCATATATGTTGAATAATCCAAAATGTAACCCAACCTCCCCCATGGTTGTTTTATAAACAAATTGAGTAAGAAATACAATAACATGGTCTATCGTAATTAATGTTTTATCAACCTGTCACATAAGAAATATAGTAACATGTAACTCCAATACAAATGTTTTTTCACCCTCAAGAATATTTTGTAAATAAAAATAAAATTGTACTACACGGGTTTTCTCAAACATAACATAAAAAAATAATTTTCATTGAATTTTACAAATATCCATTTCTATATCCTATGTAGTTTGATATGGTAGTATGAGTTATCACATGAAAATACGACTTTAATAATATTTACATCCCTTGGAATGCACAAATTTATATAAAAATCCAATATTTGATCCATACTCATATGTGATCTATTATTAGCGATCTACTATGAATTATATAAGATACATGGAGTTTATTATTCACGGATTTGATGCATGAGACGTCCAATGTGAGGTTATTCATATCATATAAATTATTGATAACGTAAAATATCCTATGGATTGTCCTTCTGTTTTTTATATATCAAAGTTGTCTGAAAGAGATGATGTTGAGTGATTCCATTATACTTTTTAGATACTACATGAACTAATTCCCTCTTCCACTTTTCTCCATTTTATATTGAGGTACGAGCATAATAGTGAGATGAGTTCAATACCATCAATATGGAGGATGATTCATATCATCCTTTGGATAACTATGGGGAGAGGTTTCTATAGGGATAGATTTGTTTTTTCCTTTACCATGATTATACAATTTGGATATAATGTCGAAAATTCACATTAGATCATGGTTATCTATTTATAAAATAGACAATATATTTATTAATATACAATTTCATATTTCACAAATCATACATATTTGGATTGGTTTTCAGAATCCATTTTATGTGTCCTTTACGTGATATTAGATTTTTAATAAAATCAACATTTGTATTAGAGGGATTTGTGGTAATTTTTTTTGAATCATAAATAAAATGAACAGAGAAACCAAAAATCATAGTTTCATGTTCTTTTTCTATAGGTTTAGTTTTTAAATTAAAAAAACATATATATTTGTGTTATATAAAGGTAACTGAAATGGATCCTTTATGTATACTACTTTCATATTGATAAACAAGTCCTTGGACTTATTATGATCAAATATATATGGCTGAAATCACATTAAATTTTCATCAAGATGTTAATGTATGGGTCATCATAGCTTACCAATACATAGTTTTATCTATATAATGGTCAACATTGATTACCCTTACAAGAAATGAAATCTACAAACTACTATTAAAGTGATAGGATTTACATAATTGTCACACATATATAATATTAATCAATGATTGTTGCAAAAGTTTTAAACCCAATTTTCACTAGTGATACATAATTTATTTTTGAGAGTTACTATAAAATATAGTGGTTCTGTAAAGGTAATAATATTTTATGATTATTTATAGAATGGTATATGTGTATATACCTTTTTGGGAAGAATTATCAAAGATGTATGATGTTATGTACTCTTATTCACAATATTCTATGCAACAGTCATGGACATTTATCATTCTATAAGGGGTCCACAACTAGACTATCATACACAGAGTGTTTGTATATGTGTATAAATATTATATAATTATATTGAATTGTGATTTTAAATATGGTTAAACAGTTAATATTTTTATAATTTTTTAATTACATTAATGATATTAATATTTTATAATTTTTTAAATCATTATATAATATTTTTGGGATATTTTAATTTAAAAATATTTTTGAATTCAAATATAATAATTGTTTAAAATATTTTTTCTGTCAATATTGTATATTTCTAAATATTAATAGTTAGTTTGTTCAAAAAAACTTATTTTATATAAAAATTATTATGATATGGAAATTAAAATTTTGATTTAGATATCATGATAAAAAAATTATAATGTCTTAAATAATTTAAAATTAGAACATTGTATAAAATCATTTAATATAAATTATAAAGTTTATATATTTTAATATTTAGAATTAATAAAAATAAATGTGATCCATATTTATGTATTTTCTATGCCACATCACAAATAATTTTATGATTGATATGATCACCATTGTACTAAATATAATTTCTATGATGTTAAAACAATGAAAAAATTTTAGAGAAAGGCAATTGAGATTTAATGTGTTTATATTTCATAAAATATAAAATATTAACATTTGAAAAATCAATACAATAATAAAAATTTGTAATTTCATTATTTAATGATCATCAAGGATTTAAATTTATTTTTTTTGAATTTATATAATATATTGATTAATGTTGATGAGTAAAAATTTATATCATAAATTTATTCTAGGATAAATATTTTTATATTTATGCTAGCTATGAATCCATAGTTTATATAGTTTTTTCATATAAAGTTAGTTCGATATGAATAAGAGTCATAATACTGAATATATTTGTATAATACTCTTTTTAAATAACAAATAATTATATTTAGTAATATTTGACTTCCATACTGAGTAACGTATATTAACAGAGAGGGATATGTGGTTGGGATACCTATATACCTAGAGAAAAATGACTTTCATTGAAACTAAATGGGGTTAGATTCCATTCTCTACGGGAATACTCATGTTGATATCTTAAATTACATATAATTATAAACTATTACATGAATTTTTCTTGTACCTCATTAATATAATTCAATTAGATATGTAATAATAAAGTCAAAATGTAATTTTTTATAATTAAAATCATGTGGGTTATTTAAAGGGTCACAAAACAATAAGGTTTGAACATATTAATATTCTAAAATGGAATATGGTTTTAGACAACATTACAATATTTATAATTATATATTTGGAAAACATTATATAATATTGTGAGATTATTAATACACTTCAGATAATTTTAGTTTCATTCCTTGTAATATAGCATTTATCATGTCCTAAAAAATTTATTGGGGGTATTGATGTTCTGACCACATGTAATACATATCTATCTTCTTTAATTTTAAGATTCTTATAAGTTAAAATGGAATATTGTTTCTATATTACAAATAAAAATATGAGGGTCCTTTAATTTTCAATATTTCTCTTAGTTAGGGGTCATTAATTGGGATAATCTATATAGGAATCCATAATAGTTAGGAAATAAGAGGAATATAGTTCCCTAAATCCTTATGATTTATTGGAAAACATTTTTTCGAGTTAAAAATCCAAGGGAAAGAAGTATTATTATTGGGATGATTCCCTGTATATATATCAATTCATCATTTCATGAATAAACTAGTGAATATAATGGTGAAATTTGGCTCAAGGCGTTGTAATAGATATGCAAATACATACTAGTGGTCATAATTATTTTTGGATTACATTTAATAAATATACTCATTGAATGATTAAAAAACATGATAATCATATTATAGAAACATATATTATAGTTAATATCCTCTTAAACATCATGATAAATGATGTGACTAAGATTTATATCATTTTATATTATATATAAAATATTATTAAGTAAAATTGGTGATTTCAAAGATTTTGTAATGGAAAATTCTATGTGTTTTAATAATTCCTCACTAACAAAATATATAAATTACTTAATAAAAGAATATAGCATCTAAAATAATTATTGATTTATTCAATTAGGTTTCAATGGTATTAGGGTAAAAAATTAGAAGTGGAATCATAGACCCCACTCATGGAGTCATTATGATTGTTTATATATATTATTGATGGAATAATTCAATAATATACTCATTATGAATTTGTATATCTATGTATATTTTAATTGAATTATTATATTGATCTCAATGATAAAAAAACGGTTTAATAAAATATTAATTTTTATTAAAATCAATTATTTTATTTAAACAAGTATATATAGTATATAATAAATCATTAAAATGGTATTTTAAATTTAAAAATGTTTTTCAAGATAGTGTAATCAAGGTATGATTTTTTTACATATTTTAGAATATATTTAATTTAATAAATAAGGTTAATTTTTTATGTTTGGATAAAATTATCATAATATATGTATTCTATCTAATTTTTCATCTAATTTTTTTGTAGAATATATTGTTTTAAATAATATAAGATTGTAATATTTAATATAAATGGTTTACAATTTTACTAAATCTATATAATATTTTAAGGGAGGCCAAAATTTCAATTTTATGGTCTGGGATTTATTTTATATTTATATAGGGAAATATTTTGACAATATGATTAAATTCAAAGATAATCCAACAAATATTCCAATGTTTTTGTATTTATATGATCTATGAATATTATTTCTATATTAGAAAATAATATTTATTTAAATAATGTAATATTTTAAATTAATAATGATCTAAAAAATAGATTTCAATATATGACATAATTTCATTGTTTATTGGTCGTACCATGAGAAAATAGAATTAATTTCATGTCATAAAGAGAGTCTATTTCAATTATATATAATATGGAGATAATATAGATTGTATTAGTATCTCTAGATACATATAATTTTAAAGTTACCAAATTAGTATATACAACACTATATTTTCAAAATGAATCTTACAAATGTCATAACTGATTTAGGATCCATTATTACGCAATAATGAAATGATGTTAAATTATTTCATTGTACAATATATATTGAATATGGTAAACTTTTTTATTGTTATGCACTTATATCTACATGTATATAAACACTATTCATATAAATAATAAAAATTATATTTTATGATTTCATAAAATTGAATATATTCATGATGTTTATCTATAGGGAATCTAGTTTGAAACTCTCACTATTATTCAAACAGTATTACTTCATATATGTTTCTTACTAAAGATATTTGTTGGAGGGTTTTATCAGTTATAGAGATAAATATGGACAAGAATTATATATGATGAAAAAATATTTTCCATCACTTTAATTTGTAGTATAAATTATTTATATCTGAAAGTTCATCAATTAGGATACAAAAAATTGATTATTATATTGGTTTTTATAAATATTATAAAAGTGTTTAATAATATAAGTTTGCATCATATTAATGGTAACCTTTGTTTTATCTCTCAAACATATAGGTTTTATAATTTTACATATAGATATAATTTTGTAAATTTTAAATAATAATTGACAACTCAATTTATGTTTTTGAATTTATCCCTAAATTATTTTAATCATTGATAATTATAGGTTAGGAAAACAATTTACGGTTATATTAAGTATAATTCTATTATTGGGACAAAAAATATTCTCATTAGGTAAAAAATAGATAATATGATTCAATATGTATTGTAATGGTCCGAACCTCTCTGATCCATTCCTTTGTAAAAATGTGGTTCTGGAGGTGTTCCGGTAGGTCAAGGTGACATAGGGGTGTGTTTGGGTGGACTATTAAGGAAATCTAAAGGGTTATGTCCTTCTCAAGGGAGGTGCACGGTTGCCTAAACCATGCGGCCAAACCATGAAAGGCTAGTCTTGGAGGCAGTGGCTAACACACGGTTAGCACATAGTTTGTCAAACCGTGCGAGGAGGGGTTTCCAAGGCAAGAATATAACACACTATTAGTGCACAGTTTGTTAATCCATACAGACTAATAGTGAGGGCACTTAAAGCTAGATCCTAAAATTTAAGAACTTTACCGTTTAGCATTTATCATGCTCGTTTAAGCGCCTAATCGGCCATAACATGGGATTACCCTTCCTTGGAGGTGGAATAACCACTCCCAAGAGTTTTGGAGGTGATCTGAAGGCATTCCTTGGTGAATCGAAGCCGGTTTCTTGAGGTTTGTGGTCCTTCATCCTTGTTCTTGTTTTGTTTCTTAGATCTACTTCGATCTACTCCTCATCTTCTCTCGTCTTCTTAAATCTATGCCTGCTATTGGTATATCTAGGGATGTGGATGTCAAAAATGATGAGCTTTAGTATTGGATGTGATATGAGAGGAGACATAAGAAGGATTCGTGGAGAATCGACACGGTTCTTGGGCATTCATCGATCGCCATGGTTTTCCCCGAAAACCATTAAGGTAGGAGATTTGTGGATTCTCTAATTGTTATGTGCAATCATATAGTTAGCATGATTTAGCCCTCTGGATCACAATGGAATTGACCAAATTAAATATTTGAACCATATTAAGAAATTGATTTGAACGTATGTCGTTGCATCATGTTTTCTAGATAGTGTGATATATATGCCTTTATTATTAGCATGTTGTTCTTGATGAAATCGATAATGAACGTAAATCCAAATTTAATTGATAATTAATTTGCTAAAAATAAAGAGGCATGAAAAAGAATCTATTTCTAGTGGTAATTTTATGTTGATCAATTTTAGCATAGTAAGCATGTTTAATCTACGGTGATAGCTTACTAATTTGGATCATGATGTTGGAACCAACTAATTGAATTGTTAATTCAAGATGAATTTATGAACTTGTTTGATTGAATTCCATGATGGGTTCTGAGTTACCCTCTTGTTGTGCATTAGGGCTAAATGCCCATTTGATGTGATGTGTTGTCTTCCCTACTTCTTGTGATATGCTGTGACCCTGGAGGGGTGTTGAGATATCTTGTGTTGTGATGTGACCCAGGAGGGTTGTTGTGTTATGTGGAGGCAGGGAGGCCTTGTGGTTGTGGTAGCGGATGATTCCAAGAGTGGCGAGATGCATCAGTTTATGCATGTGGGTGTTGGGGAGGACACCTGGGATGATGGTATGAAATGGATTTGTTGGCTAGATGTTTAGTGGTTTGATTGGTTGTTATCAGCTTTACTTTTCCCCACTACTCAAGGAGGATGGTTTTGATTACCCTTCTTCTGAAAGGGGCAAAGACGTGCGGGGTATGCCATGCTCATTTCATGTTTAGCCTCTTGAGGGAGAATGGGCCTAAAATTTTTCTATAGGTGGAAAAGACTCGGCAAGTAGTATATCTACTAACCATGTTGAGCCCTATTGTGTTTTGTAGCATAGAATGCTCTTATAGAATGGCTGAGAATATGGGAAAGTAATTTTAAAATGAATGTTTGATTAAATGGTGATAATCCACAGGGATGGAGATGCTCGAATTTAATGGTGATGTTGTAACTATAAAGGAACATTAAATTTTGAATGTGATGCAAATAAAGTTTAAATGTGGTTTTTGTTTATGGTCAATTAATGTGAAAAGAGTTAATTAACGTAAAGTGGAATTTATGAAAAATGTAATGAGGTAACCAAATGAAGTTCTTTAACTGGTTGTGTTCTTATAGGATGCCTAGTTTTAGAAATAGCATCCCGGAGTCCGAGAGACGTTAGCTGTAGTTGAGGCTAATACTAGGTTATTCCCATATTCTGGTTGTGAGTTATTTATATATTCTGTAATTTTTGTGTTTCTATATACTACGTGACCCTATAAGTACGGTAAACTGACACCCTTTGGATTCTGAGCCCTGGGGGGTGTTTTCTCCAACATTCTGATGGGAGGGTGAATGGCTGACTACCCCATTTGACCCTGCTCTCTTCTCTTGCTAGATACCAGTATCGTTGGCACAATAGTTAGTTTTCCCCATATATGTGTATAGAGGGTTGTAATGGCTTGTGGTTATTTCCACACATATATTTTGGATGTAGTATCATATAGAATACTATAGGTGTAACGTGTATAGGATGTGATGGCTTGAGGATCCTTATGTGGTTTATGGGATGTAATGGCATGAGGTAAAATATTCGACGTATGATACAGGTTATGCGGGTTGTGGTGGCTCCCGAAACCTACCTGATTACTTTTGGTTGTGAGGATGGTGTGGAGCTTATCCCAAGTGTCTGCAAGCAAGCCTTTGTGGTGCACGAGGTGAAGATTTTGATGCTTAGCCCAAGTATATGCAGGTAAGCATTTGGAGAGAGGTGCGCAAGTTGTATGTCATTGGGGCAAAGTGGAAAATCAGTGGGGAAGTAGTAGCGGGGTACCCTTGATATTCTTTACTATATACTATATTATTGTATGTGTTACATGGTGAGAGTACCCATGGGAAGGTTGGGAACATAGTAAACATGTTTAGGTGATGAGTTAGATTCACTTATTGCTCACTGTGATTTAGCATACTTTCTTTACTTTTTCACGAGACGATTCAGGGAGGATCCTACAGAGTATACTGTTATACTCACCCTATGTATATATAAACTGTTTTTTTTTTCAGGTCACATGGAGCAGGTTGGATATCAAGTTGGTTACTACTAGCATCTGGTTGCAGGACATATTTGGGCTTGTGATCACTGTTGTTTTACTTTCTTTTGTGTACTTGTAGTTTCCCCTTTTAGTTGTTGTACTTTTTGCATGACATTAAATATATGAACTTGGGTTTTATTTTACCATTCAGTTTTGAGTTGGAGTTGTTTGGTGTCTGTCTTATCTCTCTCTTTCGCATGTGTTCTCATAGAGTGTAATGCCTCCCATTTTTGTGTTTACTATACCTTCGGTGCTATTCGCCAACCCAGGGCTTACTGGAGGCAGGACTCTGGGGTAATTATCTCTCTTCTCACATTTCCAGCCCAGGAGGGGTACACATTGTGGGGAGGGGGTCATGAAAAATTGGTATTAGCGGTCTGGTTGAGGGATAAGATGGACATGGGAGTTAGGAACAGGTGAGGTTTCATGGGGTTGGTAGGGAAACAATGTCATTAATGTTTAGCAAGTGGGGTAAACACTGGTGACCGAAAAGGACATAAGCATTTAGATCCCCCAATGATCTATTGCATGGACCTTTATGTTTACAATGGCTACTAAATAAGGTGATACTGGTTGCAGGGTAGAGACCTAGTAAAGGATCATGCATCATTCTTCTTTGTTCATGTGTTTGAATGGGAAGACCTTGGGATAGGTTAACCTAAAATGAACAAAAGAAAACAATTAATTAATTAATGTTGAGTCTTCCACAATCCAGGATTAGGAGCTCTAATGGTTTTTTCTTTTGCAGGTATGGCTCGAGGTCGACGCCCTTGTCAAGTTTACGTAGAAGATGTCCAGCAGGCGGTGCCTGCAGATTGCCGCCAGGTAGAGGTTGATGATGATGAAACTTGGAGGAAGACACTCTAAGAGATTCAGCGCCAGAGTCTGCAGAAGTATAAGGGCTCCAATTCAGATGCAGTCACAGAAGACTGGTTGGAGGAGGTCGATATCGGCTTTAGTTCGATTCGTGCTCGGAAGGAGAACTGAGTTTCCTTGGTTGGGACGATGCTGTGTAGAGCAGTGAGGCAGTGGTGGCTCTTGTTCCTTGGGGACCGTGAGGATTCATCAATCTCATGGGAGGATTTTTTAGACAATTGTAGAGTTGGGTTCCTCTATTCGACCGCGAAGGCATCCAGTCGTCAAGAGAATCTTACCCTTCGGTAGGGGAGCACTAGTTCTTGAGAGTTAGGAATCTGTTTCAGGAACCTTCTATGATATTCTTCAGACCTGTTACCAGATGAGGATGATATGATGAGGGATTTCGAGGAGGCTTTGCGTCCAAATATCCAGCTCCTAGTCACCCCATTTATGATGAAGACATAACATGAGGTGTTTTGAAGGGTAGAGGATTTTAAGAGGACTTTGGCCAGGATAGTATCATCATGAGAGGTGAATCTTCATGATTCCTCCCGAAGCTGATTTGTGGTCCGGGGATTCCGGTTTTCAGGGAAGAAGAGTTTCCGTTCAACATGGGGTAGGTCCTAGCCCTTCCAATCTCGTTTCTCTGGAGGCAGAAACTCTCATGCTTATTCCAAGGGATCACACACTTGTTTTTCTTGTGGTGGTTGTGGTCATCAATAGCGGGAGTGCCCGAATTTTCAGAGCAGTCATCGTGCACTGGGGGATCTGCTCCAGGTTTCTCCGTTGAGGCTGTTCCATCCGAGGAAGCAGCAGGAGGTTACACTAGCTTTAGATCTCCAGTGGGTAGATGGGGCATGTAGAGGACAACACCATGATGCCCCCATCCTCAGAGAGCAGAGTGTGGTCGTGGTGGTGGTCCTCGTCAAGGTTAGAGAGGTCGTGGAGGAAGTCGTGGTCAGCTTCATGATCTAGCGTTGCCAGCACCAGACGAGCAAGATGTCATTTGAGGTACTCTTTGCCATTTTTCTACCTTGGTGCATGCCTTGTTTGATTTTGGAGAGACACACTCCTTAATATCACCTACCCTTGTCCATGCTTTTGGACATGAGGTAGAGAGGCTTCCAGTTCCCATGGCATTGACTACTCCAGTTGGAGGTCGAGTAGACATGTTTGATGTATGTAGAGATTGTGAGATACCGTTGGGGAAACACTGCTCTTGGAGAGGTTTCCAATGTATACAAATACAACCATATAATGCCATCCTCGGAATGGATTTTTTGTATTCTATGTAGGCAATTGGGGAAGGATACAATAATAAGGTCATTTTCTTTGATGAAGATGGAGATCAAGTGGTGTTTGTGGGTGACATAGATCCTCAGAACGGTTACATGCATGTTCCATCCTTATCATCCATGATGGCTGAGTTGATGCTGAGTTCTTCAGAGGTTTAGTAGTTGGTGTTTCCTAGGGTCATAGAGGAGTACCCTGATGTCTTCCAGAAAAGGTTGTAGCATTACCCCCTCGACTAGATATCAAGTATGGGATCGACCTATAGCCAGAAGTGTCTCCTATCTCTATGTATCCATATAGGATGGCCCCTTCTGAGTTATGAGAGCTACATATACAGCTTGATGGTCTGTTGCAGTGTAGTTTTGTTCGGTCACGTGTGTCCCCGTGGGGTGTACCTATTTAATTTGTGAAGAATGATGATGGAAGTTTGGGGTTTTGCATTGATTATCATCTCTTAAACAAAGTGAAAATAAAGAACCGCTATCCTCTTCAGCAGATTGATGACTTATTTGATCCACTGAAGGGAGAAAGCTGGTTCTCAAAGATTGCCTTGTGGTAAGGATATCATCAGATGCGTGTAAATGATTAGGATATCCCGAAGACTGCATTCTGTTGTCGTCATGAGAATTATGAGTTGGTTGTAATGTCGTTCAGTATGACTAATTCTCGTGCTGTGTTTATGGAATTGATGAATGTTGTGTTCCATGAGTTCCTAGAAAATTTTGTGGTGGTTTTCATCGATGATGTCCTTGTGTACTCCACATCTGAAGAGGAGCGTGAAGAGCATCTACGAGCCATTTTGGGAGTACTTCGCCAACATCAGTTGTTTGGGACGTTTTTGAAGTGTGCGTTTTGGGCTCGAGAAGTCCGTTTCATGGGGAATGTTTTCTCCCGACAGAGATTAGTATTGGATCCATCGACGATAGAAGTTGTTGTGTCTTGGGAAGCCCCTAAGACAGTTTCAGAGGTGTGATGTTTCCTTGGTCTCATAGGCTACTACAAAAGGTTTTTATCCAATTTCGTACAGGTTGTGACCCCTCTAACAGCTCTGACTAGGAAGGATCATGCTTTCGTATGGACTGATCAGTGTCAGGAAGCTTTGTAGTATCTAAAGGAGATGTTAGTAAGTGCTCCCGTTCATTGTCTTCCAGCTGAGGGAGTCCATTTTGATATCTTCTGCGATGCTTCACATCTAGGGTTAGGTTATGTTCTCATGCAGCGGAGGTCAGTTGTTTCTTATGGGTCTCTGCAGTTACATCTCAATGAACACAACTATGGCACCCATTATCTTGATTTGGCACCAGTGGTGTTTTCTTTGATGTTGTGGAGACATTACCTCATTGGTGAGCGCTTTGTGGTCTTCATCAACTATAAGAGTTTGAGTTATGTTTTCTCCCAGCATGACTTGAACTTGCGACAGAGTCGGTGGATGGAGTTTTTACTAGAATATGACTTCGAAATATCGTATACATCTAGAATGTGAAATGTTTTAGATGATGAGTTGAGCCTAATGTCACGTAGTGATTATGTGCGTAAATCCGGTGATTCTTGGAGAGTAATAGAGGAACATTCAGCTTTGCATCCTCACATGGGAGAAGTTGGGGGTAGAGGTTGCCTTTTTGATATGATGGTACAGTCATCCCTAATACAGAGGGTTGAAGTGTCCCATTTGGGGGATCTTGTGGTGGAGGTCTGGAGAGACTGAGTTGTTTGTGTTGAGGCCCCTGATGGTTGGTCTGAGGATGAACAACACAGAGTGTTGTATCATGTGAGGCTTTTTGTTCCCTTGGTGATGTGCAATATGGTTATCAAAGAGTTCCATAATTCACCTCTAGAAGTACATCCTAGCGTGAAAAAGATTTACCAAACTTTGAGGAGTCAGTATTTGTGGCTTGGGCTAAAGTGTGCAGTTTTAGAGTTTTTATCTTGATGTTTAGTCTTCCTGAAGGTGAAGACTAAACACCGTGTTCCTAGTGGTCTTATCCATCCATTAGAGATTCCAAAGTGGACGTGGGAGGATATCTCAATGAAATTTGTTACTATTTTACCTCGAGCTCCGGGAGGAAACGATGCTCTTTGAGTGGTAGTGGACCATTTAGCAAAATTGGTCCACTTCATAGCGATCAAGGAGTCGAGCTAAGTGGAAGTTTTGTCAACGTAGTATCTTGAGGAGTTGGTGAGTCTTCATGGAATACCAAGGATGATAATTTCTGACCGAGATCCTCATTTTACCTCCAGGGCGTGGAAAGGTCTCCAACATGCTTTCAGTTCTCAACCATGTCTTAGCACTGCTTTTCATCCTCAAACGGATGGTCAGACAAAGCGAACCATCCAGACTCTTGAAGACATGTTACGCTCTTGTGTTCTTGATTTTGGAGGCTCGTGGATGAGGCACTTACCCTTGGTGAAGATCATTTATAATAATAGTTTTCACTCCACCATCGGTATAGAACCGTTTGAAGCCTTGTATGACCGACCTTTCCGTTCCCAATTATGCTGGACTGGGGTCAGAGAGTCCGCAATTCTCGGACAGGAACTAGTGCAGAATACAACAGAGATGGTTCAGGTGATTCGTGAGAAGATGAAGGCAGTGCAAGATCATCCGAAATCCTATGCTGATCAAAGAAGGAGACCCTTAGAGTTTAATGTAGGGGATAATGTTTTTTTAAGGTGACTCTCAATCATGGGAAGTGAAGTTTTGGTCATGAGAGTAAGCTTTCTCCCCACATTGTTGGGCCTTTCGAGGTGTTAGCACATGTTGGAGTTGTGGCATATCAAGTAGCACATCACCCACAGATGCGTCAGATACATGATTTTTCCCCTGTTTGACATCTCTGTCGTTATCTTCATGATGATTCTCACATCATCGATCGGGGAGAGATCAATGATGTTGATAATGCAACTTTTGAGGAGAAACCTGTGGAGATCCAAGACCGCAAGGTGAAGGTGTTGCGCGGATGTTCTACCCCCTTACTTCATGTATTGTGGTGACACGGTGGCATAAAGGAGAGTACATAGGAACGTGAGTCACAGATACATTCTCATTACCCATAGTTGTTTAATGATTAACTCATTCATGTAATAATGATTCCTTATGTGGTTATGAGACATTCATGTTTATTAGATGGATATTTTTGTTGCACTTGGTGGCTTTCACTCTTTTGAGAGGTATCTCCAGGGGTGGTTATTCAGACCTTGTTTCTTTTTTCTCTTTAGGTGGGTTTAGGATTCTCGAGGACGAGAATGTTTTGAGAGGTATCTGGTTTAATGGCAGAGACCTCTCCGGTTCATTCCTTTTTGAAAATGTGGTGCTGGAGGTGTTCCGGGAGGTCAAGGTGACTTAGGGGTGTGTTTGGGTGGACTTTTAAAGAAATCTAAAGGGTCATGGCCTTTGCACGGGAGGCACACGGTTTCCTATACTGTGTGGCCAAACCGTGGATGGCTGGTCTTGGAGGCAGTTGCTAATGCACGATTTGCGCACGGTTTGTCAAACTGTGCAGACTAACCATGTGAGGTGGGGTGGTTGAGGCAGAAGCTAACACACAGTTATTGCACGGTTTATTAAACCCTGCAGACTAACTGTGCATGCACTTAATATTAGATCCTAAAATTTAGGGTCATACCATTTAGCCTTTATCTTGCTCGTTTAATCCCCTAATCGACCATAACTCGGGATTACCCTTCCTTGGAGGTGGAAAAACCTCTCCCAAGCTTTTTTTAGGTGATCCGAAGGCATTCCTTGGAAAATCAAAGCCGGTTTCTGGAGGTATGTGGTCGTTCTTCCTTGTTCTTGTTTTGTTTCGTAGATCATCTTAGATGTACTCCTCCTATTCTCTCTTCTTATTATATCTATGCTCATTATGGGTAGATCTAGGTATGTGGATGTCAAAAATGTTGAGCTTTGGTCTTGGTTGTGATAGGATAAGATATATAAGGAGGATTCGTGGAGAATCTACCCGGTTCTTGGGCGTTCATCGATAGTCGGGGTTTTCCCCAAAAACCATTGAGGTAGGAGATTTGTGGCTTCTCTAATTGTTATGTGAAATCATAGAGTTAGCATGATTTATCCCTCTGGATCACAATGGAATTGACCTAATTAAATATTTGATGCAGATTAAGAAATTTATTTGAATGTATATTGTTGCCTTATGTATTCTAGATAGTGTGATATCTATGCCTTTCTTGTTAACATGTTGTTCTTGATGAAATCGATAAAGAACGTAAATCATGATTTAGTTTAAAGTTAATTTGATAAAAATAAAGAGGCATGAAAATGAATCTGGTTCTTGTGGTAATTTGATGTTGATCAATTTTATCAAAGTAAGCATGTTTAATCTTCGGTGATAACATACTAATTTGGATCATGATGTTGGAACCAATGAAATGAATTGTCAATTCAAGATGGATTTATGAACTTGTTTGATTGAATTCTCGGAAGGGTTCTGAGTTACCCTCTTGTTTTGCATTAGAGCTAAAATCTCATTTGATGTGATGTGTTGTTTTCCCTCCTGCATGTGATGTGTTGTGACCCTGGAGGGGTGTTGAGATATCTTGTTTTGTGATGTGACCCTAGAGGGGTGTTGTGTTATATGGAGGCAGGGAGGCATTGTGGTTGTGGTAGTGGACGATGCCTAGAGTGGTGAGATGCATTGGTTTATGAATGTGGGTGTTGAGGAGGACACCAGGGATGATGGTATAGAATGGATGTGTTGGCTGGAAGTTTGGTGGTTTCATTGGTTGTTATCTACTTTACATTTCCCTACTACTCAATGTGGTTGGTTTTTCATACCCTTCTTCCAAAAGGGGCGAAGACGTGCGGGGTATGCCACATGATTTCTGTGTTTAGAATCTCAAGGGGTAATGGGAATATGATCTTGTTATAGGCGGTAAAGAATCAACGTGTATGATATCTACTCACCATGTTGATCCCCCTTGTGTTTAGTAGCATAGAATGGTTTTCTAGAATGCCTGGGAATATGAGAATGTAATTCTGAAATTAATGTTTGATTAAATGGTGGTAATCCACAGGGATGGAGATGCTGGAATTTAATGGTGATGTTGTAACTTTAAAGTAACAGTAAATTTTGAATGTTATTCCATGAAAGATTAAATGTGGTTTTTGTTCAGGGTTAATTAACGTGAAAATAATTAATTAACGTAAAGTGGAATTGATGAAAAATGGAATGATGTATCCTAATGAAGTTATTTAACTGGTTGCGTGCTTATAGGATACATAGTCTTAGAAATAGAAGCCTGAAGTCCGAGAGACGTTAGTTGCAGGTGAGGCTAAGACTAGGTTATGCACATAGTGTGGTTGTGATTTATCTATATATTCTGTACTTTTTGTGTTTCTATACGCTAATTTACCCCGTCAGTAAGGGAAATTTTCACCCCGGGGATTCTGAGCCCTGGGGGGTGTTTTCCCTAACATTTTGATGGGAGGGTGAATGGCTGACTACCCCATTTGACCCCGCTCTCTTCTCTTGGTAGATACTAGTGCCATTGGAACATCAGTTAGTTTTCACCATAAATTTGTATAGAGGGTATAATTGCTTGTGGTTATTTCCACACATATATTCTGGATGTAGTATCCAATGGAATAGTATAGATGTAACATGTATAGGTTGTGATGGATTGATGATCCTTACACGTTGTATGGGCTGTAATGGCTTGAGGTATAATAACTGATGTATGATACATGTTATGCGGGATGTGGTGGCTCCTCGAACCTACCTAGTTACTTTTGGTTGTGAGGATGGTGTGGAGCTTAGCACAGGTTTCTGCGGGCAAGCCTTTGTAGTGCACAAGGTGCAGATTATGGAGCTTAGCCCAGGTATATGTGGGTATGCCTTTGGAGAGAGATGCATATGACATATGTCATTGGGGAAAATAAGAAAACTAGTGGGGAAGAGGTTGTGGGGTACCCTTGATATTCTTTAATATATACTATATTCTTGTATGCATTACATGGTGAGAGTATCCATGGTGAGGTTGGGAATATAGTAAACCTATTTAGGTGATGAGTTAGTTTCACTTGTTCTTGACTGTGCTTTAGCATGATTTATTTAATTTTTCACGAGAGGCCTTCGAGAGGATCTTACTAAGTATACTGTTATACTCACCCTATGTATATATAAATTGTTTTTTTCTGGTCACTTGGAGCGGGTTGGTGATCAGGCTGGTTACTACTAGCATGTGGTTGTAGGAGCTGTTCGGGCTTGTGATCGATGTTGTTTTACTTTCTTTTGGGTACATGTAGTTTCCTCTTTCAGTTGTTGTACTTTTTTCAAGACATTACATATATGCACTTGGATTTTATTTTACCTTTCATTTCTGAGTTTTAGTTGGTTGGTGTCTGACTTATCTCTCTCTTCCTCATGTGTTCTCTTAGAGGGTAATGCCTCCTATTTGTGTGTTTACTATACCCTCAGTGCTAATTGCCAACCCGGGGCCTACTAGAGGAAGGACTGAGGGGTCATTATCTCTCTTCTCACATTTCGGGCCAAGGAGGGGAACACTTTGTGGGGGAGGGGGTTGTGACATGTACAATTTATGACCTTT
Source organism: Viscum album (assembly GCA_963277665.1). NCBI lineage: Eukaryota > Viridiplantae > Streptophyta > Magnoliopsida > Santalales > Viscaceae > Viscum > Viscum album. The sequence continues at coordinate 1,701,971,772 of OY728156.1, read as the reverse complement.
TTTTAATACCACAAAGAGTTTCATACAAATTCCATTTTTATACCGAGGGTGGGTGAATATTATTTGATTCCCCAATTGCTATGGTTAGAGAGATAAATAACATTGGTAATACCATTCATTATACACAAGTAATGAAAATATGTATTTTAAAACTATGGTGGGTGGATTTGGTTTTCCATCAATTATGTCATAAGTTTTAGATTGACGATGAAGGGATTATTGCTCTATTATAACATGGCTATCTTCTTGACCCGCAATTGAGATAGAATATTGGAGTGCCCATCTGTACAAAGATAGTTTATATCTATTTGGATATGTATCATGTGATATTCTTATCTTTATGGATTCAGGTCATGTGATGTGTTCATCTATCAGATCAGATTCCAAACAGAGTGACATGAATAGATTAATTGGCTATATTTGTTTAACAGGCTCCATGTACTATAAGAACCCAGTTCTTATTCTTAAGGTTCAAGTTTCTTCATTTCTTTTTCTCTTCAGTGTTATTGATTAAATAAGGAAAATGGGGAAATATCCTATATTTTATGGGTACATGCCATGTACTTTTCCACATATCGTCCAAGTGTTCATATACATGGAGGTGATGTTGAGTAAGGTGGTATAGTTGCAGAATGTTTGGAAGGGCTGATATTTGGTAATATTATATATTGACCACATCAAATATGTGGTTCATGGGAAGTATTAAGTGGTGGTAGGAAATATGTAACCACTTGTTTTTAAGGGTTCAATATATTGATCCATGTGCATGCCAGAAGAACTTGTTTATAAAGAGTCGTATTCATTAGTTCTACAATCTAGTAGGTTAGAACAATTCCTAGTGTGCCACCAGTGGTGTGGGTTTGATAATTATCTATCATATTTTTTCAACCATCTTATTTTATATACTCTAGGTGGTTCTTCAGGTCACCATGATAAATATTTTAGGATGCAATTCATGAAGAGGGAGATGTGACCAAGGGATTATCCTGCAAAACTATGAAGAAGGTAAATCATTGGCCATTAAATCCCATACCTTAGATGTCATGGTTAATATCACACCCATTCAGGGATATCATGGGTATATGATACATTTTACTTGGTATTTACAATTAATCATAGTATAGTGACATTTATAATTTCCTTATTTTCCCCATAACATTTTATGTGTATCATATTATTATAAGTTTATGATGGCTTTGTTCTATTATCTTCCATGTTGTTCTAACTATTAGAATGTGGGCTTTGGATTCACTATTTTTTCTTTTGGGTTGTTTTTCCATCCATGGGTTGGTTTTTCCTCTGGTTATAGTTGTGATCATGTATATATGTATGTTTTTTGTATGGTCAAGGATTGAAGGTGTGTTCATGTTTCCTTTCTGGTTAAAATTTCTATTTTATTGTATTCCGTGATGATGGGAATCTATTTCTTGTGGTGGTGTGGTTCCGCTCAGGGAAGGGGAGTTTTATGAAGATCAATTTGGGAGTCCCCAGCCTTATGGGGGGTTCAGATAATGTAAATAAAGGGTTGTGTGTGTTCTCTCGTCATGATGATCCAGTTTTTGGGTTCCCTCATAGTGGGTATCTTTTATACATTTTTGTGTAATTTTTTTGGTTTTAATGCTCCAAATATTGTTGATTTATTATTGTGGGGAGAACCCCCTCATTATTTCCCATAAATATTGGTCTTCAATTTCATCTGGAGACATTCATGAGTGTTAGGACTTGACCGTAAACATTAATTATTATTGAATTAAATGAATAAATCACATTGAGGATCATTTCAGGTTTAGAGTAATAGACAATTAGGACATAATTATTACATCTCAAAGATTAAAAAGTAGACACATCTACTCAGCTTCCATTTTTTCTACAAAAATAATAACTCTTAAACAGAAGAGTAATGTCTAGATTCTTGTTTTAGACAGCCTGACATTTCCTTGATCCCTACCATGACCCTATTCATCTTTATGTCATGTGGAAACATTTCAAAAACATGGGATGAGCATAAAAAGTTCAGAAACGGTTATAACTATACAGAAAGAAAACAGTAGTCCATATATACATATGAATCAATGAAATTATACTGTACTCATAAAACATAAGCAATTTAACATACCTCAGGAAATCATAAGATTTATGCATAACTCGATAGAAATCATAAGGCATAAAGGTAACTTGAGGCATTCATAACATTCTCATGTAGGTAGTAACCCTCATGGTTACGTTTGGAATACCCACCACAGTATATTCCCTAAATCTATTTGGAGAAACCTTAGTGTTTAACTCCTTCGCATTACCCAATGCATTGGAGAGCTATATTGGGCTCACCCACCCTACGTTTATCACGAAACCACCCGATTTCATAAACAATTTCCCAAGAACCATAACATAATCATAACACTTAAAACATGCATAAAAGAAACATAAAATTTCAACATTTCAATCACAAGACATCACATCATTCTATTATCATTAATAAAAACATCTAATAAAATCATTAATACTCTTGGAGAGAAAAAAATCCCTTTATACTTTGAAAATTTTAAAATATGACATTTAAAAGAGATTTTAGAATCAACGTGTCCTATTCCACTTCAAAACATTTAAAAGGGATTTAAAACATTCATGTACATATAAATAATTCCATAAAACCATTTTTAAAACATGGACATGGATGATAAATATTTAAAATAATAATTCTTTAATACCATTTAAAACAATATTTTAATAAAATAGACCTTTTACATTTTGAACATTTAAATTATAAGCCAAAAGATAGTAGAAAATTTTCAAAACATTTAAATGACTTTATTGTAGACAAAATAAGGATATGGAATGTCAAAGGGGATGTATATACACTTTATAAAACAATAAATGTTAATATGGTTAAGAAGTGACTCAATGAAGAGAAATTGAGACGTAATCCCATTCAAAGATCATGCCATTAGTAAAAGGATAAATCATTAAAATAATATTGTGTGACAAGTATAAATACAGCCAATATAAGTGGATATCATGTGTATACAATCAGTGTTTATTCACACATACTCGTAGAAAAACAAAACCAATGACATATGTATTTAACTCAATGAATTGATATTGGGTTATAATTTCCCATACAAGTTCGTATAAATGACGTACGAATTTATCAATGAGATGATTATGTGTAGTAATAATATATCCACACAATGGTTTGTGGAAATTAAAACATAGATATTCCACACATAATCTTGGAATAATAAAAAAAAGAAGTATAGGTTTAACCCAAATAATTGAAATTGGGTTAAGAAGTTCCCTTATGGAAATTCGACATCCTAACGACGTCAATTTAGAATTCAGAAATTGAGATGATGAGAGATAAAAAGGGTATCTCCTCACTTGGACATAATATTTATATAAATACGGATATATAAGGACAATACAAACATAACAAGATTTAAATTAAAAGACACATCAAGAAGAAGTCTTTTTTTTAAAAAAGAAGTGTGAAAGAATCCCTTACTGATTTGGGTAACATTCGAAACGTACACCCCATGAAAGAAGGACTATACAACATTGATGTAAATACTCATAAACGAAATTATATTAAACAAAGAGTAGAATAATTGGCAGTACATAAACCACACAAAATAAATGTTTGAAAATGTAGCATAAATCTCACGAGAATAAAAGTGAGATGAAAAATCCCTTATGAGAACTCGGCAGCCTAACGACGCCACTTAAATCATCCAAAAATTGATTTATGAGATCAAATAGGGTATCTCATAATATGAAAATAAAAATTATATAATTAGGAATATAAAATAACATCCCCAAACATGATAAATATTAGCTTAAAAGAACTGACATAAAAGAGAGTACTTAAAAAGAAAGAGAGAGGTAGGATCCCTTACCTCAAGTTCGACTTGTCTTGTTTGTATCATTATATTCTTGAATAATAAACAATAGTAAATTTATAATTTCCTAAGGTCCTACATTGAATATTATTATTCAGTTCATATCACATATTATAACGTTATAATAATTGGTTAGTAATGTGAGTTCATATCAGACATTTTTGTTGATGTTTGGTAAATGAGTCAAAAAATTCACCTGTTTGAAAATGATTGTCCATGTAGTTATAAGTAAATAATCTCCAGAATAGTATTAATGATTTAAATATCATATATATCCAGTAAATATTCATTTTATACTATTCCATAACATTTATAGATAAAAAGAAATTAAATGCACCGTTCATGGAGACGGTAGGCCGTACGTACGCATGAACGCTACATTCATTTCTTTGAAATATTAATGGAATTAAAAATAATTGAGAGATATATATTTTATTATTCCATTATAATATATGTGTTTTATAGGGAAGATATATTCACTAATTTCATTCTTTATACATTCAATGTTTTGCATGAACGAGTCACATCACTTCAGGGGGCGGTAGTCCACACTTCCTCATATGAAATTATCGCATTTGCACAACATGCAAGGCATAAAGGAATGTTCGAAATATAAAATACAAAATCATATGAAAAACATAAATACCATATATATCATATATAAATTACAGTGACATCATAATGTTCACCATTAATGGTTTTAAGATAAGATTGAACAATCATCGTTTCGTGAGGCAGTAATTCGCCATCCACAGAAACAGTATGTTTTTTAACCATTAGACGGAGGAGTGTATAAGTGTAGCTCAAATCCATCACATAAAAAATACTAGTATATTTAAGATACTAGTGTTGATATAAAATATAGGAATAAAAATATTTTAGGGGTTTGGAGAAGCAAAATAAAACAAAAGAACACAAGTGAAGACATTACCTTTAAATCGGGTAACTCCTCTGGGTTTGAACAAAAAGGGTTTCTTGAAGGGAATTCTACCAAATGTGAGGATTCAATGATGAATATAGGGATTTGGAGAGATGAAATGGGAAGGGTTTGGCCGAGCCAATGGCTTGAGAGGTGTGGGTAAGGTTGTAGAGGTGGGGGCCTTTTATAAGGGAAGAGGAGGGGTACTCTTGGAAAGTTATAAAATATTACTTTTTTATAAAATGATTTTCGGATTTTAATGGTCCCAAAAGGATATATATCGAGGCTATGATGATACGGTTTTAAATCCACCCATACAATAGTATTGTGACAACTTTAAGAATTAGATTTCATCCTATCATCTCTTTTTATTTAAATCGTTCATTTATGAGGCAATCACTGCATCATGATTGTGTCATAAATAAAATAATTTATTTAATGTCTAAAAATATTAATAAAAAATATCATGATGTAGTAAATCTCATTATATTTCAAAATTATATTTATAATCTAAGAGATCATTTATGTAGATAGAATAAAATTTATTTTACTTAGGTGTTACACACTTTGGTTACATTTTCCTTTCTTTAAAAAAAATATGAAAAAAGGTCACTATCACACTAAAGTGATTCAATGGGGACCCAAGGATGTCACAAGGCATCCCATGGTCGTCCATGACACCAAAAATAGCATGAGGATACATTTTGGGATCATTTTATATTTTTATGATATTATTTTCTTACCCTTAATTAACCGATTACTAATTAAACACGATAATTAATGATAATTACCGTCGTTACTATTCATAATGTCCAATAACAAAAGAGTATTAATTACATAATTTGGACCTTTTTATTCCAAATATGGAATCCATTTCATCAAATTCAAAACAAATACATTATAGTAATTAATTTAAAAGTAAATCCCGTTGTGAAAATAAAAGACGGGTTTTTAAGAAGTAAAATTTATCAAAAGATTGACTTGTTTTTACATCCAATTGGAAAGTGAAATTACCTCCAATTAATAAAATTGTATTAAGTGATAAAAATATAATTCAATTATTCTTTTAAAAAAACTAAAATGACAGTCTAAATATATAAATAAATTGAAGGAAAAGGCAGTTTTGAATTAAAAACTATATTTTTTATTATTCATTAAAAAAGCATTATAAATAAGTACCAAAAATTAAACCTAAGCTATATTTGATATTAAAAACTCAGAAATTATGTCCATTTTATCAAATTCAAAAAATATAATTTTCATTAATAAATCATATAGTTAATTCCCACTGTCAAACCAAATAGCCGGATTTTTGGAAGCAATATCAATGAAATGTTTGGCACTTGTTTATGTCCATTTTTATGTGAAATTATTTCTAATGAACACCATTGAATTAAATTGTAAAAATATATTATAATAAAACATTAAAACCAATTATAAAGATAATATATCCATATATTTAAATTAGATGAGAAAGCATTTTTGATGTAAAATGCAATATTTTTCACTATTTTTTAAAAAGAATGTACATTGTCAGAAACATACAAAAAATTTAACAAAAGTAAATTTCGATATCACAATCATAAATAATAATTTCATTTTGAAAGATAGAGCTTATAAAATTGTCCACAATTAGATTTAAAAAAGATTCTTCATCAAAAGGCAATAAAATAATCTTTTCTAAATATTAGAGTATTTATTCTTAAAATTGGATTCATTTGGATTTTACGCCACTAAAATTTATTGGATAAATGTAAATTTTTTTGATAAACATATGTAATAATTTTTTAGTTACATATGTTCATTCCCTCTATTATAACTGCTAGGCTTTAACTATTACAATATTATTATATTATTAGTGTGCAACGTAAAATTTCAACGAAAATCGTTGTTGTGTATTGGGAAGGTCATCGAGTGCAGCATTCCCTTTAAAGGAGTATTAACATTTTATTCACAAATATTGATAAACATTAGAATGTAATATTATTTATTTACTTTGAATGTTACATCCCTCCCCACTTTTGGGAATTGCGTCTTCACAATTTCAAAATTGGGCTTTGAATCTTCATTGAAAGTCCCACATCGGAACAAGAGTCAGTAAAACTATCACATTAAAAGAATGGGATAAAAGTAAAAAGGTCACCCAAGTTAGACCATACTAGGATTCCATGTATGAAAATATGGATATGGAGGAAAAAACAATGGGTCATGTTTTGATAGAGATTGATTGTAAACATGTCTAGGAGAAAGTAAACCACAAGAAAATCACAAACTTGTGATGGGTTAAACGGTATTCGATTCTCCAGTAGGAAAAGTTAATTTTTTTTAAGTTAATATTAATTGAGGAATTTATTTTTGAACTTAAAAAAATCATAATGAAACATACTTACTTGTCACGTAGATTTTCAACTTTTACTAGATTCTTTAATCAAACTAATATTTTCTCCAAAAGACGAGTATTTAGTAAGACTTGTTCGCATTAAGAGTACTATAATAATCTTCTTGAGAATCACCTAATACATAAAAGAGAACTATATATTTCCCATGTGTTTATATATCAACAAAAAAAACCAAAAATTTTAGTATGAGATCAGATAATACCCAAAAAGGATATTTTGTTTACAAAAAGAAAAACTACTCCTAATCTCCAAAATTTGCCAAACATAACCCAAAGTTCAACAAAGGCCATTCAATAAACATCTATCCATATAATTATTCAATTTAAACCCAACTAATATTGAAACCCAAATATTTGAAGGATTTAATCACATAGTCTCTCAATGTACAAGTTAACATTTATCTCCAAATAAAATAAGTTGCTCTTAAAGTCTCATACTGAAAAGTAATTAACCTAATCACATATCATCCTTGATAGGTAAATAATTTCAATAGATAACCCAAAATCAACTTAATCTTGAATCATAAAATCATCTAACTAAAAAATAATAATTTGTCAAACTAACCAGAGACTTCATATAGTCCAGTGGTAGGCGATACACACCAGTAGCACCTTGGTTGTGTGTTCGATTCCCGAAGCATTGTCCGACGCGACGGGTTGTCACATGGTCTGTGTGTTGTCCTTTATCCAAAACTATATAATTCTTAAAACATTCCCCAAAATGAGATAAAATCTTCAAAAATAACCATAACATAATTTATCCTCAAGTTTATCTCATGTCGTTCATATTCCATCATAACTTATAGTAACCCATAATTGCCTCAAAAGTAAGGATCATATAAACCCTAATGGTTACCTTTATAATTATTACATGAACTTCCATGTCGAGTTGGTTCTCTCATACATGATACATTAGATAACTCACCAAGTTTCAAGTTGTTGATCATGACTCCTGATAGTTGGTTTAGAATAACCATGAGATTTCTCATTGAATTCCCCATTCCATCCAGTCTCTTAATCAGAGAACCACCACAGTTTCCTTCAAACCCTTTTTCACTTTGGAGCCTGCTAGATCCATACATTTACTAAAACCAGAAATTTCAGTGTGAGTATATCAACAAAATCATTATGTACAAAAGAGAATGATAAACAATAAGATACAATTATCCGAGTTATCTCAAAATCATTCCAACCTTCGAAAATAACAATGACTCTATCTAATATAATAACCATTGTGGTTATACACAACTTGTCACTTAACACTATAACCACTAATGTTATCTAAACCATCCTCTAATACAAACTGTAAGCACCCGACCTTAAACATTACTTATTATTGAATTAAATTAATAATTCGCATTGAGGATCTTTTCAGGTTTAGTGTTTTAGAGAATTAGGACATAACTATTACATCTCAAAGATTACAATGTAGACACATCTACTCAGCATCCATTTTTTCAAGAAAAATAAAAACTCTTGAACAAAATAGTCATGTCTAGTTATTTGTTTTAGACATCCTGACATTTCCTTGATCCCATCCTTGATCCTATTCAACTTTATGCCCTGTGGAAACATTTCAAAAACATGGGATGAGCATAAAAAGCTCAGTAAGGGTTATAATAGTACCGAAAGAAAACATCAGTCCATGTGTACATAAGAATCAATGAAATCATACATTACTCATAAAACATAAGCAATTTAACATACCTCATGAAATCATAAGATATATGCATAAATCAATAGAAATCATAAGGCATAAAGGTAACTTGAGGCATTCATATGATTCTTACGTAGGGAGTAACCCTCATGGTTACGTTTGGAATATACATCACAATATATTCCGTAAATCTATTTGGAGAAATCTTAGCATTTAACTCCTTCATGTTACCTAATGCATTGGAGAGCTATATTGGGCTCACCCGCCATTAGTTTATCACGAAACCACCCGATTTCATAAACATTTCCCAAAAACCATAACATAAGAATAACACTTAAAACATGCATAAAATAAACTTAAAATTTCAACATTTCAATCACAAGAGATCACATCATTATATTATAATAAATAATAACATCTAATAAAATAATTAAAACTCTATGACAGAAAAAAATCCCTTTATCCTTTGAAAATATTAAAAGATGACATTTAAATGAGATTTTAGAATCAAAGTGCCCCATGCAACTTCAAAACATTTGAAAGGGTTTTAAAACATTCATGTCAATATAAATAAATATTTAAACCCATTTTTAATGCATGGACATGGATGCTAAATTTTTAAAATAATAAATCATTAAAACGATTTAAAACAATATTTTAATAAAAGAGACCTTTACCATTTTGAACATTTAAATTATAAGAGACAAGAAAGTAGACAATTTTAAAAACATTTAAATGACTTTAGTGTAGACATAATATGGATATATAATGTCTTAGGGGCTATATATACACTTTATAAAAGAATTAAAGGGAATATCATTAAGAAGTGTCTCAAGGAAGAGAAATTGAGACGTAATCCCATTCAAAGATTATGTCCTTAGTGCAAGGATAAATCATTGACACAATTATGTGTGACAAGTATAAATACACCCAATATAAGTCGATATAAAGAGTAAATCAATCATAGTTCATTCACACATACTCTTGGAAAAACAAAACCAATGACATAGGTATTTAACTCAATGAAATGATATTGAGTTATAATTTCCCATACAAGTTCGTATAAATGACATAAGAATTTATCAATGAGATGATTATGTGTAGGAATAGTATATCCACACAAAGTTTTGTGGAAATTACAACATAGATATTCCACACATTATCTTATCATAATAAAAACAAGAAGTATATGTTTAACCCAATGAATTTAAATTGGGTTATGAAGTTCCCTTACGGAAATTCGACAGCCTAACGTCGTCACATTAGAATTCCGAAAATGAGATGATGAGAGATAAAAAAGTTATATCATCACTTGGATATAATATTTATATTAATAAGGATATATAATGACATATAAAAACATCAAACTATGATAAATAAAAGACACAACGAGAAGAAGTCATTTTTTTAAACGAGGGTGAAATAATCCCTTACCGATTTGGGTAACATTCAAAACGTACACCGCATGAAATAATGACTATAAAACATTGATGTAAGTAATCATAAATGAAATTATATTACACAAAGATTAGAATAATGGTCAGTACATACACAACTCAAAAGAAATGGTGGAAAATGTAGCATAAATCTCACGGGAATACAAGTGAGATGAAAAATCCCTTACAAGAACTCGACAGCCTAACGACGCCACTTAAAACTTCTAAAAATGGATTTATGAGATCAAATATGGTATATTATAAAATGAACATTAAAATTACAGAATGATGAATATAAAATAACTTCTTCAAACATGATAATTATGAGATTAAAAGAAATGACATAAATGAGAGTACTTAAAAAGAAAGAGTGAGGTAGGATCCCTTACCTCAAGTCTGACGTGTCTTGTTCGTATCTTTATATTCCTGAATAATAAATTTTGGTAAATTTAAAATTTCTTAATTTACTCATTTTAATATTATTATTCAGTTCATATCACATATTATAAATTTATAATAATTTGTTAATAATTTCAGTTCATATCAGACGTTTTTCTCAATGTTTAGTACATGAGTCAAAAAATGAACATGTTTGAAAATGATTGTCCATGTAGTTATAATTCAATCTTCTAAAGAATAGTATTAATGATTTAAATGTCATATATATACATTAAATATTAATTTTATACAATTCCATAACATTTGGAGATAAAAACAAATGAAATGCACTGTTCATGGAGACGGTAGGCCGTATGTAGGCATGAAGGCTACTTTCAATTCATTGACATATTAATGAAATTAAAAATAATTGAGAGATATATACATTATAATTACATTATAATATATATGTTTTATAGGGCACATATATTCACTAATTTCATTCTTTATACATTCCATGTTTTGCATGAACGAGTCACATCACTTCAGGGGGCGGTAGTCCACACTTCCTCATATGAAATTATCGCATTTGAAAAACATGCAAGGCATAAAGGAATGTTCGAAATATAAAATACAAAAGCATATGGAAAACATAAATACCATATATATCATATATAAATTACAGTGAAATCATAATGTACACCATTAATGGTGTTAAGAGACGATTGAACAATCATCGTTTCGTGAGGCAGAAATTCGCCATCCTTAGACACAGTATGTTTTTTAACCATTAGACGGAAGAGTGTGTACGTATATCTCGAATAATTCACATAACAAATAATATTATATTTAAGATACTAGTGTTGATATAAAATATAGGAATAAAAATATTTTAGGGGTCTGGAGAAGCAAAATAAAACAAAAGAACACAAGTGAAGACATTACCTTAAAATCGGGTAATTCTTCTAGGTTTGAACCAAAAGGGTTTCTTGAAGAGCATTCTACCAAAGCTGAGGCTTCAATGATGAAGAGATGGATGTGGAGAGAAGAAATGGGAAGGTTTTGGCCGATCCAAAGGATTGTGTGGTGTGGCTATGGTGGTAGAGGTGGTAGCCTTTTATAAGAAAAGAGGAGGGGCACTCTTGGAAAGTTATAAAATATTACATTATTATAATATGATTTTTGGATTTTAAAGGTCCCAAAAGGATATATTTCTAGGATAAGGTGATAAGGTTTCTAAATACATCCATCCAATAGGTTTGTGACAAGTGTATGACTTAGATTTCACCAAATCTTCTCATTTTATTTAAATCGTTCATTAATGAGGTAATCACTGCATCAAGATGGTGTCATAAGTAAAATAATTTATTTAATGTCTAAAAATTATAGAATAAATATCATGATGTAGGAAATCTAGTTATATTTCCAATGACTATTTATAGGCTAAGAAATCATTTATTTAGGAAAAATGATAATTATTTTACTTAGGTGTTACATACATTGTTACATGTCCTTTCTTTAAAAAAATATGATAAAAGGTCACTATCACACTAAAGTGATTCCATGGGGTCCCAAGGATGGCACAAGTCATCCCATGGTCGTCCATGACACCACCAATAGAATTTGGAAACATTTTGGGTCATTTTATATTTTTTTTTATATTATTTTCTCACCCTTAATTACTAGATTACTAATTAAACACGATAATTAAATATAATAACCGTCGTTACTATTCATAATTTCCAAAAACAAAAGAGTATTATTTAAATAATTTGGAACATATGATTCCAAATATGGAATCCATTTCATCAAATTCAAAACACATAAATTGTAGTAATTAATTTAAAAATAAATCCGGTGGTCAAAACAAAAGACGTGTTTTAAAGAAGTAAAATTTATCCAAAGATTGAATTGTTTTTACATCCAATTGAAAAGTGAAATTACTTCCAATGAACAAAATTGTATTATGTGATAAAAAAATAATTCAATTATAATTTAAAAACAATTAAAATTAAAATATAAATATATAAATAAATTGGATGAAAAGGCTATTTTGAATTAAAAACTGTATTTTTCACTGTTCATTAAAAAAAGCATTATCAGAAAAATACCAAAAATTAACCCTAAGCTATATTTATTATTTAAAATTCAGAAATGATGTCCATTTTCAAAAATTAAAAAAAATATATGTTTCATTAATAAATCATATAGTTAATTCCTGCTTTCAAAATAAATAGCGGGTTTTTTGGAAGCAATATCTATGAAATGGTTGACACTTGTTTATGTCCATTTTCAAAGTTAAATTAATTCTAATGACCACCATTGACTTAAATTATAAAAATATATTCTAATTAAACATTAAATACAATTAAAAATATAATATATCCATATATTTAAATTATATGAAAAAGTAGTTTTGATGTAAAATGCAATATTTTTCACTATTCATGAAAAGGAATGAAGATTGTGAGAAACATACAAACAAATTTAACCAATATAAATTTCAAAATCCCAATCAAAAAGTATAATTATATTTTGACAAATAGATCTTATAAAATTGTCAAAAGTTAGATTGAAAAAAGTTTGGACATCAAAAGGTGGTAAAACAATCTTTTAAAAACATTTGAGTACATATTCTTAAAATTGGATTCATTTGGATTTTAGGAGTATGACATTTATTGGATAAATGTTAAAATATTTGACAAACATATGTAATCATTTTTTAGTTATTTTTTTTCATTCCCTCCATTAAAACGGCTAGGCATTAACTATTATAATATTATTATATTATTAGTGTGCAACGTAAGATTTCAACGAAACTTGTTGTTGCGTATTAGGTACTCCATCGAGCATAGCATTCCCTTTAAAGTAGTATTAACATTTTATTCACAAATATTGATAAACATCAGAATGTAATATTATTTATTTACCTGGGATGTTACAGTGAATGACTTGTGTAGTGTAATGTCATCCCAGGATTCATTTTTTCCGTCACATTAGTCTAGGTATATAATTGAGTTTTGGTTAACTATAATCTTAGTAAAATTCTCTGGGAAAAAAGGGTCCGTGGTAGGAAAAAATGTCACACCATTAGATCAAGAATTTAATTATCCTAATTATTTTATTTATTTTAATTATTTATATTCTTATTTTATAATTTTTTTCTAGTATGTGTTGAAATTTAATAAAATTTAACACATAGGGATCCAGCGCAAGGATGCACATGGTTAATAGTAACCACATGAAAACCATGCGTGAGGGTATATCATCCGAACAATCTAATTTGGAATGGTTACGTCACATTTTATGAACTGTGTGTCTACTTACAGGTAACCGTGTGAGGAGTCCTAGCATAGTTAGTGGTAATTTTGTGGACTAAACAATGATATTAAAGAATATTTTAAATATATAGTATTTTATGAAAATAGAAATTAAAAAATGTTTCAATAATAATAATAATAATACTGATATTTTATTTATACCATTATTAATATATTTTTAATATATTTTTTAACTAATCATTAATTTCACACCTTCTCCCTTTATCTCCCATTGCATTACCACCCCACCACCCCTTCCTACCCCCTTAGCTGGGAAAAACATCCTCAATCACACCACCCTCCTCTGGTCGAACCTCCTACCATTCGAATTTCCCTTCTAACTACACACACAATCCTATCGAGGCCTATAACACAACTCCACCAATATCTACAACTCTGGATGGTGTGATAATCTATTATGTTTTAACACACTCCGGTTTCCCCTACCTCCGACTGACCCTATCATTTTCTTGACACCCTATGGACATGGACCTCTCTATGTCGTATACCTCCTCTTAGGCTTTTTTCATAATTTTTTTTGGTTTTCTACTCTAGGATAAATCTTAAATGTTAGGGTTGTCTTTAGACTCATTTATAGGGGTTTTTGGGCGTGCTAATAAATCATGGGATATTGTTCACTCACCTATTGATGTTTCCTTGAATCTTCACCCCATCAAGTTAGGTGTTTCCATACCATTCATTTCTGAAGCATTTACATTGATGATTGGTTCATTTAAAAAAATTATTAATTATATATGCACCTCAATGATACCTATATTTATCTTGTTGTGATATTATGATGTTGTTGAATTTTGTAAAATAGTATTTTTAGATAAATCTTTGTTTATGCCTTTGTGTAATTTTTGAATTTTTTTTGATGAAATTAATTATGTTTTTGGGAAATAAATTGTGTATTTTGTGAAATTTTTATCCCCAATGTGATATGATAAAATTTTTCATTCTTATTTTTTCTTTATTAGGTTGTGCTGTGGTAACTCCATAGAATTTAATGTTGTTTTTTATGATTTTAAAATTAATTTTTTATGTATTATCTTATTCTAATGACCAGGAAGTGTTTTTCGAAACGATTTCAAAATTTGGTTACTTATTAATGAGTTGGTTTCTATGGGATGATGGCATAACCATGGGTGCACAACATGAAGACATGGAATTGAGTTAAAATGATGATGGTACACAAAGTCATCATAACCTTCAATGTTTATCCCCTATACTCCTTCATTTGTCCTAGTAAAATAGCATTATGGTTTTTAAAATATAGTAATGTGGTTTCAAGAATGTTTTTGTAACTATGGAACATATGATGGTTTTTTTAAAGTAAGTTGGATTGAAGTGGTGTTTTCAGATGTGATTTCTAATGGATTCATGGATGATCGTCATTCCATTGAATTTCAAGACAGCAATGGGTGCACCAGGATCACACCTGAATTTTCCATTTGGTGAATATAATAATTTAAAATAGTGACTTCATAAAACCTTATTTTTCTTAATAGATCATTGTTCATTAAATGATGTTAGCTCCATTGCGTGACATCTAAAAATAGTTTCAAATGAATCTTATATGGTATTGTTGTTTTGATCCAAGTGTTCTTTTTGGTGAATGTATTACATAAGGTGTTTTTTGTCATGTTTTAAAATTTTCATTTTATTTCTAAAATTGGGATTTGGAAATTTTTTGAAAAATGTGGTTTGGGGTCAGTAAAAATGTCACTGTTGGAATTCTGTACATCGAAATGAGTTTTTATTTATTATTTGTAATGAAATAATTTGAAAATTTTAAAATACCAGTGGTAATCTTTAACCATTTTGAGGTACTATTTAGAATAAATGTGAATATATGGCCGGATTAGATCCTTTGAGGATTTGGTGTATATATATATATATAACTATGTGTGTGGTGGTGGGAACCCATATATAGGATTTCATTTATGGGTTATCGAATTGCCGATGTCCCCTCCAACTAACACAGTTTTTTATTGACATGGGTTCTTTGCAAACAATTTGGTGATCTAGTGATAGATGATGTCCAACCTCCAATATGAGAGTTGGTACCCCAAGAACATAGATATACTAGGGTGTATGTGACACTAGAATGTTTGGTTTACTGCATCTAGTGTTTATTGACATGGGGGATTCATAGTAAGCTGATATGTGGTTCTGAATTGAGTATGTACATGGGTAATCATGGGATATTTATGATCACCCAAGGTTACTTATATATCTAATTTTTTCCTTCCATTTTTTAATTATTCAACATTTAATTATTATTTATTTATATAAATATTTATTTATTTATTTTCATCATAGCCCTATAATATTCTTATTATGTAGTTGGTTTATTTTTTGGTATTAAAATAACAACTTTTCTGGAAAATAAAATGTTCCATGAGTTGGGTTTCATAATAAGAATTCTATGTTTCTAAAATAAAATGTGAAAATAAATATTTTTATAAATATATTGTAATCTATTATTAATGGATTATTTTTTAGAAATAAAAATTCATTGATTTTCTTGGTTTATCTCTTGAATTATTACTATCCATTTTGATGATCACACCTATATTATATTTTTAGTCAATGTTTCCATTTTTCTCAGGATCTCCTTGTTTAGATTCTCTTTGATGAAGAAGATTATTTAACGTGGTTAGAGGTTACCAAGTGGTCTTTTTAAAATAGTAGTAGCATGTGCTATTTTTTTTCTCTCATTATTTTTAGTATCAGTCTTCTTAGATTTATTTTGTAACTGAATCATTAATATTTTTTAAGATTCAGTTGCAGGTTATATCATCATGTTCAATTTTTATTATGTTTGTCAGGATTATTTATTTTTGGATTTCTTAGATCCCACTTTTAGTATTTGATACCCAATACTAGTTTCATGGTTGTGGGGATTAGGAATGCCCTTCAGGGCATTATGTGGGCCGACTCGAGTGTCTTATGCAGGTTCGACCCAGCGTGGTTCAAGATAATCCTCATTAATGAATGAGTGGTGATTCTATTTCTAATATGACGTAATATGAAATTAAAATAGGATGTGATGTATTACTTCTAAAATATACCTATATATAATAAATTTGTTTTAATATTTCATTATAGATAATATCATTTGGAGGGATGTATAATATCAAATAAACTTGAAATATATATGTGAGGACTTATGAATTCATCTCATGAATATTTCAATATGGATTACAAAAAAACCTCCAAGGACGGTCCCTTTAAGGTAAAAATGATCTCTTGGATGTTGGTAGATAAATTGGGTAGTGCATCGGGTATGTAATTTATGAACAATAGTTTAAAAATGAATTAGTAATGGAAAAGAGGGGTTTAAATTACATACCTTAGAGAAGTGGGCACATGTATTTAGTGTAATCATTTAAATACAAATTTTTATATATTATTTAATTTTTTAAATAAACAATTAAATTTAAAATATATGGTTATATATGAAAAAATAAAATCATTCGATAATATATAAGATAATATTCTCTAGCCATATCACTTAGTTTAGACATTAATTATCATGTTTTACCAATTACTGTGGTGACATATATTTTCCATGGTAAATATTCTTAATGAATGAAAATTAAATTAATTATAATGACTAATTAAAACACACTGATTAAATATATAGAATTCATGTTTCAATATTATCTTTTTATAAGTGACTTAAATTGCAATTAATATTAGTTCACAAAACGCAGTAAAATTTTTTTTTAGAAACCCGTGTGTTTATGATTCAAAACAAGATTATGCCAATATAAAATAGAATTAGTTTTTTATAGAATTTTTTACATTATAATTAATTAAATATATATTATTTCACATTAAAATAAAAAACAATAATTTTTTTTACATTGATTGCACATTATTTGAAAAATAATAATTTACAATTTTACATAAAATCAACATTTATAATATTCATTCCATAGTATATAATTTCATTAAAATAAATAATATAATTTTAACATATAATGGAATATTAATTTTAAAAAATAAGTCATATTTATTTAATTAAATTTAAAAATAATTAAAAATATCTATTTTAATATATGAAGTAAATTAATGATTTTTTTTGTTAAATAAGACAATTAATTTTTTTAATAAAAATATTTTTAATATTTTATATTAAACAAATGATGAATATAAATTCCATAATAAATATATGTAAATAATAAGATATAATTATTTTACGATTACATGTGAGGTAAAATCTATATAAATCAATATATTATAAATGGTTCATTGATTAATTGATTGTGGTGGGGTGATAATCAATTATTATGTTTAAATAGTTTAAATGTGTTATGTCTATGACCACAATGAATGAAATCCTAGACTATTATTAACATGATATTTAAAATTAATATATATTTTTTAAAAACATGGACTTTATTTATTTTTGATAATTATTTTTGATATTTTCTAATATCGCAGAATTCATGACTTTATTATATTTTTGAATAAACACAGAGATTTATCTTTCTCTAGCCTCATGTCCACGATGTCTCTTTAATTAATCTTCATTTTATTTTATATTAAATCACAATGAATATTAGTGATTCATGTAATTCATCTATAATTTTTATGATAAGATTACATTTTTATCATTGGTAATGGACATGGGGAAAGAGATTATTTTGTCCAAGAAATGAGTGAATTTCTCCATAGATTCTCCATTGTACATTACCATTCCATCGAAAATTCTATCATTGTAAATAAATAAATATTCTTAAAATTTAATAATTACTCAAATTATTTTTTTATAGTATTAATAATAATTTGTTCCCCATGTCCAATTGTAATAATAATAATATTAATAATTTTACTATATCTACTAACATGTACACATTTTTTTATAATAATCAGAACTTTTCACTTATCTGGGGCTCAAAACATGGTCAATCAACCATCCATGGAATTTATCTAACACTATATAATAAAATATTTCAATAAAATTATTAATAATTGAATGAGTAAATAAATATAATAAATTATCTCTGTTACTAAATTTATATTTTTTATAATAATTTAAATGAAAATATATTTATAATTATATATTGAATAAATATAACTAAATATGTAATTTATTTCATACATTTGAATAATAAATTGAGAGAAAATAGTAATCAAATTCTAATCATGAATATCACGTTATAGGATTTTTTGGAGTGACATAACAATAAATTAAATTTTATTAAAAATTCCATGGTAATATTTTTTATTGATATTAATTTTTTATAATCTATTTATGGTGACACCTAATTTCTCTCCAACTAGGATAATTTCCCAGTTCAATTAGGGGGAAATATATAATTTCATTGATCTATATCTCGAGACACATCATAGAACATGGAAAAAATACAAGTAATTATGAAATGATAATATCCATTATATGAATGATCTATTATAATATATATAATTCATATTTACATCTCATCAACATGTAAATTTACACTTTTAATCACCATACATGATTGGTTTTAATTTCAATTAATTATTAAAATGAACTCACCAATTATCAACCATGGTCGTGTATTTAAATAAAATAGTTGTTGTCAAGGAAATGGATAATTATATATTTATCTATTATATCATAAGATGGAAATATTATTATTGTATATTCAATTTTTTCTTTATCACTTATGAAAAATTAAATATATTTTTCCTCATTACAATTATATTCTATCATAGTATTCATAATTAAAAAAAATTATATCAATTTATACATATATGAAAAAATGTATCATGTATATGTAATAATTGCGTGTGACAAGTATAAATACACCCAATATAAGTGGATATAAAGAGTAAATAAATCATAGTTCATTCACACATACTCTTGGAAAAACAAAACCAATGACATAGGTATTTAACTCAATGAAATGATATTGAGTTATAATTTCCATTACAAGTTCGTATAAATGACGTAAGAATTTATCAATGAGATGATTATGTGTAGGAATAGTATATCCACACAACGTTTTGTGGAAATTACAACATTGATATTCCACAAATAATCATGTCATAATAAAAACAAGAAGTATATGTTTAATGCAAAGAATTTAAATTGGGTTATGAAGTTCCCTTACGGAAATTCGACAGCCTAACGTCGTCACATTAGAATTCAGAAAATGAGATGATGAGAGATAAAAAGGGTATATCATCACTTGGACATAATATTTATAGTAATAAGGATATATAATTACATATCGAAACATAAAAAGATGATAATTAAAAGACACAACAAGAAGAAGTCTTTTTTTTAAAACGAGGGTGAAAGAATCCCTTACCGATTTGGGTAACATTCAAAACGTACACCACATGAAATAAGGACTATACAACATTGATGTATGTAATCATAAACGAAATTATATTACAAAAAGAGTAGAATAATGGTCAGTACATAAACCACTCAAAAGAAATGGTGGAAAATGTAGCATAAATCTCACGGGAATAAAAGTGAGATGAAAATTCCCTTACAAGAACTCGGCAGCCTAACGACGCCACTTAAAACTTCTAAAAATGGATTTATGAGATCAAATATTGTCTCTTATAAAATGAACATTAAAATTACAGAATAAGTAATATAAAACAACATCCCCATACATGATAATGATTAGATTAAAATAAATGACATAAAAGAGAGTACTTAAAAAGAAAGAGAGAGGTAGGATCCCTTACACTAGTCCGACTTGTCTTGTTCGTATCTTTATATTACTGAATAACAAACTTTGGTAAATTTATAATTTCTTAAGTTCCTCCTTTTATTATTATTATTCATTAAATGTCACATCTTATAATGTTATAATAATTTGTTAATAATTTGAGTTCATATCAGACATTCTTGTCGATGTTTAGTACATGAGTCAAAAAATGAACATGTATGAAAATGAATGTCCTTGTAGTTATAAGTAAATCATCTCCAGAATAGTATTAATGATTTAAATGACATATATATACTGTAAATACTAATTTTATACTATTCCATAACATTTGGAGATAAAAATAAATTAAATTCACCGTTCATGGAGACGGTAGGCCGTACGTAGGCTTGAAGGCTACCTTCAATTCATTGACATATTAATGGAATTAAAAATAATTGAGAGATATATATATTATAATCAAATTATAATATATATGTTTTATAGGGTACATATATTCACTAATTTCATTCTTTATACATTCCATGTTTTTCATGAACGAGCCACATCACTTCAGGGGGCTGTAGTCCACACTTCCTCATATGAAATTATCGGATTTGAACAACATGCAAGGCATAAAGGAATGTTCGAAATATAAAATAAAAAAGCATATGGAAAACATAAATACCATATATATCATATATAAATTACATTTAAATCATAATTTCCACCATTAATGGTGTTAAGAGAAGATTTAACAATCATCGTTTCGTGAGGTAGTAATTCGCCATCCACAGAAACAGTATGTTTTTTAACCATTAGATGGAGGAGTGTGTAACTGTAGCTAGAATCCTTCACATAACAAATACTAGTATATTTAAGATACTGGTGTTGATTGAAAATATAGGAATAAAAATATTTTAGGGTTTTGGAGAAGAAAAATAAAACAAAAGAACCCAAGTGAAGACATTACCTTTAAATTGGGTAACTCCTCTTGGTTTGAACCAAAAGGGTTTCTTGAAGAGAATTCTTCCAAAGGTGAGGCTTCAATGATGAAGAGAGGGATGTGGAGAGATGAAATGGGCAGGTTTTGGATTAGCCAAAGGTTTGAGTGGTGTGGGTATGGTGGTAGAGGTGGGGGCCTTTTATAAGAAAAGAGGAGGGGAACTCTTGGAATGTTATAAAATATTACTTTATTATAAAATGATTTTCGTATTTTAAAGCTCCCAAAAGGATATATTTCAAGGATAAGGTGATACGGTTTCTAAATCAATCCATCCAATAGGTTTGTGACAAGTGTATGACTTAGATTTGACCAAATCTTCTCATTTTATTTAAATCGTTCATTAATGAGGTAATCACTGCATCATGATGGTGTCATAAATAAAATAATTTATTTAATGTCTAAAAATTATAAAATAAATATCATGATGTAGGAAATCTTTTTATCTTTACAATGACTATTTATAGTCTAATAAATCATTTATTTAGTAAAAAATATAATTATTTTACTTAGGTGTTATATACTTGGTTACATGTCCTTTCTTTAAAAAAATATGATAAAAGGTCACTATCACACTAAAGTGATTCCATGGGGTCCCAAGGATGGCACAAGGCATCCCATGGTCGGCCATGACACCACCAATAGCATTTGGAAACAAGTTGGGGTCATTTTATATTTTTATGATATTATTTTCTCACCCTTAATTACAAGATTACTAATTAAACACGATAATTAAAGATACTTACCGTCATTACTATTCATAATGTCCAAAAACAAAAGAGTATTATTTAAATAATTTGGACCTTCTGATTCCAAATATGGAATCCATTTCATCAAATTAAAAACACATAAATTGTATTAATTAATTTAAAAATAAATCCCGTTGTCAAAACAAAATACGTGTTTTGAAGAAGAACAATTTATCCAAAGATTGACTTGTTTTTACATCCAATTGAAAAGTGAAATTACATCCAATGAACAAAATTGTATTAAGTGATAAAAACATAATTCAATTATAATTTAAAAACAATTAAAATTACAATATAAATATATAAATAAATTTGATGAAAAGGTTGTTTTGAATTAAAAAATGTATTTTTCACTGTTCATTAAAAAAAGCATTATCAGAAAAATACCAAAAATTAACCCTAAGCTATATTTGATATTTAAAATTCAGAAATGATTTCCATTTTAACACATTCCAAAAAATATAAGTTTCATTAATAAATCATATAGTTAATTCTTGCTGTCAAAACAATTAGCAGGTTTTTTGGAAGCAATATATATGAAATGGTTGACACTTGTTTATGTCCATTTTCAAAGTGAAATTAATTCTAATGACGACCATTAACTTAAATTGTAAAAATATATTGTAATTAAACTTTAAATCCAATTAAAAATATAATCTATCCATATATTTAAATTATATGAAAAATTAGTTTTGATGTAAAATGCAATATTTTTAACTATTCATTAAAAAGAATGAAGATTGTGAGAAACATACCAAAAAATTTAACCAATATAAATTTCAATATCCCAATCAAAAAGAATAATTTTATTTTGACAAATATAGCTTTTAAAATTGTCAAAATTTAGATTTAAAAATGTTTGGCCATCAAAAGGCGGTAAAACAATCTTTTAAAAATATTTGAGTATTTATTATTAAAATTGGATTCATTTGGATTTTAGGCCTCTAACATATATTGGATAAATGTAAAAATATTTGACAAACATATGTAATCAATTTTTAGTTAATTTTGTTCATTCCCTCCATTAAAATGGCTAGGCATTAACTATTATAATATTATTATTTTATTTGTGTATAACGTAAGATTTCAATGAAACTCGTTGTCGCGTATTAGGTACGCCATCGAGCAGAGAATTCCCTTTAAAGGAGTATTTACATTTATTCACAAATTTAGATAAACATCAGAATGTAATATTATTTATTTACTTGGGATGTTATAGTGAGTGAATTGTGTGGTGTAATGTTGTCCCGGGATTCATTTTTTCCGTCAC
Source organism: Viscum album (assembly GCA_963277665.1). Lineage (NCBI taxonomy): Eukaryota > Viridiplantae > Streptophyta > Magnoliopsida > Santalales > Viscaceae > Viscum > Viscum album. The sequence goes on along the minus strand of OY728156.1, from coordinate 1,701,948,084 downwards.
ATTAGACTAGGTATGGAATTGAGTTTTGGTTAACTATCATCTTAGTAAAATTCTCGGGGAAAAAAGAGTTTGTGGTAGGAAAAAATGTCACACCATTAGATCAAGAATTTAATTATCCTAATTATTTTAGTTATTTTAATTATTTATATTCATATTTTTTCATTCTTTCTAGTATGTGTAGAAATTTAGAAAAATTTAACACATAGGGATCCAGCGCAGGGATGCACATGGTTAATAGTAACCACATAACAACCCTGCATGAGGGTCTATCATCCGAACAATCTGATTTGGAATGGGTACGTCACATTTTATGAACTGTGTGTCTACTTACAGGTAACCGTGTACGGATTCCTAGCATAGTTAGTGGTCATTTTATGGACTAAACAAAGATATTAATGTATATTTTAAATATATAGTATTTTATGAAAATAGAAATTAAAAAATGTTTCAATAATAATAATAATAATACTGATATTTTATTTTATACCATTATTAATTTAATTTTAATATAATTTTTTAACTAATATTTAATTTCACACCTTCTCCCATTATCTCCTATTGCATTACCACCCCACCACACCTTCCTACCCCCTTAGCTGGGAAACACTGCCTCAAGCACACCACCCTACTCTGGTCGAACCTCCTACCATGGGATTTTTCATTCTAACTACACACACAATACAATAGAGGCCTATAACACAACTCCACTAATATCTACAACTCTGGATGGTGTGATAATCTCTTATGTTTTGAAACACTCCGGTTTCCCCTACATCCGACTGACCCTGTCATTTTCTTGACACCCTATGGACATGGCTCTCTCTAAGTAGTATACCTCCTCTTAGGATTTTTTTATCAATTTTTTGGTTTTCTACTCTATGAGAAATCTTAAATGTTAGGGTTTTCATTAGACTCATTTAAAGGGGTTTTTGGGCTTGCTAATAATTCATGGGATATTGTTCACTCACCTATTGATGCTTCCTTGAATCTCACCCCATCAAGTTAGGTGTTTCCATACCATTATTTTCTGAAGCATTTACATTGACTATTGGTTCATTTAAAAAAAATTATTAATTTTATATACACCTCAATGATACCTATATTTATCTTGTTGTGATATTATGATGTTGTTAAATTTTGTAAAATATTATTTTTAGATAAATCTTTATTTATGCCTTTGTGTAATTTTTCAAAATGTTTTGATGAAATTAATTATGTTATTGGAAAATAAATTGTGTATTTTGTTAAATTTGTATCCCCAATGTGATATGACAAAATTTTTCATTCTTAATTTTTATTTATAAGGGTGTGATATGGTAACTCCATAGAATTTAATGTTGTTGTGTATGATTTTGATATTAATTTTTATGGATTATCTTGTTCTAACGACTAGGAAGTGTTTTTCAAAACGATTTAAAAATTTGGTAACTTATTAATGAGTTGGTTTCTATGGGATGATGGTACAACATTGGGTGCACAACAAGAAGACATGGGATTTAGTTTAAATGATGATGGTACACAAAGTCATCATTACCTTCAATGTTTATCCCCTATACTCCTTCCATTGTCTAAGTAAAATAGTTTCATGGTTTTTAAAATATAGTAATGTGTTTTCAAGAATGCTTTTGTAACTGTGGAACATATGAATTTTTTTTAAAGGTAGTTGGATTGAATTGGTGTTTTCAGATGTGATTTCTAATGGATTCATGGATGATCGTCATTCCATTGAATTTTAGGACATAAATGGGTGCACTTGGATCACGCTTGAATTTTCCATCTGGTGAATATAATAATTTAAAATAATGACTTCATAAATCATTATTTCTCTTAACAGATCATAGATTATTAAATGATGTTAACTCCCTTGCGTGACATCTAAAAATAGTTTCAAATTAATCTTAGATGGTATTCTTGTTTGGATCCAAGTGTTCTTTTTTGATGAATGTTTTACATAAGGTGTTTTTTGTCATGTTTTACAATTTTCATTTTTTTTCTAAAATTGGGATTTGGAAATGTTTTGAAAAATGTGGTTTGGGGTTAGTAAATATGTCACTGTTGGAATTATGTACATCGAAATGAGGTTTTATTTATTATTTTTAATGAAATATTTTGAAAATTGTAAAATACCAGTGGTAATCTTTAACCATTTTGAGGTATTATTTAGAATAAATGTTACTAGATGGCCTGATTAGAACCCTTGAGGATTTGGTATATATATATATAACTATGTTTGTGGTGGGGGGAACCCATATATAGGATACCATTTATGGGTTATCGAATTGCTGATGTCCCCTCCCACTAACACGGTTTTTTATTCACATGGGTTCTTTGAAAAAATTTTGGGGATCTAGTGATAGTTGTTGTCCAACCTCTAATATGAGAGTTGGTACCCCAAGAACATAGATATCCTAGGGTGTATGTGACACTAGAATGTTTGGTTTAGTGCATCTAGTGTGTATTGACATGGGGGATTCACAATAAGTTGATATGTGGTTCTGAATTGAGTATGTACATGGGTAATCTTGGGATGTTTATGATCACCCATGGTTACTTATAAATCTAATTGTTTTCCTTCCATTTTTTTATTATTCAACATTTAATTATTATTTATTTATATAAATATTTATTTATTTATTTTCATCGTAGCCTTATAATATTCTTATTATGTAGTTGGTTTAGTTTTTGGTATTAAAATAACAACTTTTGTGGAAAATAAAATGTTCCATGTGTTGGGTTTCATAATAATAATTCTATGTTTCTAAAATAAAATGTGAAAATAAATATTTTTATAAATATATTTGAATATATTATTAATGGATTATTTTTGAGAAATAAAAATTCATTGATTTCCTTGGTTTATCTCTTGAATTATTACTATCCATTTTGATGATCTCACCTATATTATATTTTTAGTTAATGTTTCCATTTTTCTCAGGATCTCCTTTTTTAGATTCTCTTTGATTAAGAAGATGATTTCACGTGGTTAGAGGTTACCAAGTGGTCTTTTGAATATGGTAGAAGCATGTGCTATTTTTAGTTTTTTCTCTCATTATTTTTAGTATCAACCTTCTTAGTTTTATTTTGTAACTAAATCATTAATTTTTTTAAGATTCAGTTGCAGGTTATATCTTCCTGTTCAATTTTTATTATGTTTGTCAGGATTATTTATTTTTGGATTACTTAGTTCCCACTTTTATTATATGATTCCCAATACTAGTTTCATGGTTATGGGGATCAGGAATGCCCTTCAGGGCATTATGTGGGCCGACTCGAGTGTCTTATGCAGGGTCGACCCAGGATGGATCAATATAATCCTCATTAAGGAATGAGTGGTGATTCCATTTCTAATATGATGTAATATGAAATTAAAATAGGTTGTGATGTATTACTTCTAAAATATACCTATATATAATCAATTTGTTTTAATATTTCAAAATAGATAATATCATTTGGAGGGATGTATAATATGAAATAAACTCGAAATATATATGTTAGGACTTATGAATTCATCTCATGAATATTTCAATGTGGATTACAAAAAAACCTCTAAGGACTGTCCCTTTGAGGTAAAAATGATCTCTTGGATGTTGGTAGAAAAATTGGGTAGTGCATCGGGCATGTAAATTATGAACAATAGTTTAAAAAATGAATTATTAATGGAAAATAGGGGTATAAATTACATACCATAGAGAAGTGGGCACATGTATTTAGTGTAATCATTTAAATACAAATTTTTATATATTATTTAATTATTTAAATAAACAATTGCATTTAAAATATATGAAGTAAATTAATGAAATTTTTTTGTTAAATAAGTCAATTAATTTTTTTAATAAAAATATTTTTAATATTATTTATTAAAAAAATGATGAATATAAATTCCATAATAAATATATGTAAATAATAAGATATAATTATTTTAGGATTACTTGTGAGGTCAAATCTATATAAACCAATATATTATAAATGGTTCATTGATTAATTTATTGTGGTGGGGTGATAATCAATTATTATGTTTAAATAGTTTTTATGTGTTATGTCTATGACCACAATGAATTAAATCCTAGACTATTATTAACATGATATTTAAAATTAATATATATTTTTTAATAACATGGCCTTTATTTATTTTTGATAATTATTTTTGATATTTACTAATATCACAAACATCATGACTTTATTATATTTTAGAATAAACACAGAGATTTATCTTTCTCTAACCTCATGTCCAAAATGTCTCTTTAATTAATCTTCATTTTATTTTGTAGTAAATCACAATGAATATTAGTGATTCATGTAATTCATCTATACTTTTTATTATAAGATTACATTGTTATCATTGGTAATGGACATGGGGAAAGAGTTTATTTTGTCCAAGAAATGAGTGAATTTCTCCATAGATTCTCCATTGTAAATTACCATTCCATTGAAAATTCAATAATTTTAAATAATGAAATATTCTTAAAATTTAATAATTACTCAAATTATTTTTTTATATTATTATTAATAATTTGTTCCCCATGTCTAATTGTAATAATAATAATATTATTATTATTATTATATCTACTAACATGTACACATTTTTTTATAATAATCAGAACGTTTCACTTATCTGGGGCTCAGAACATAGTCAATCAACCATCCATGGAATTTATCTAACACTATATAATAATAGATTTCAAAAAAAAATTATAATTCAATTAGTAAATAAATATAATAAATTATCTATGTTCCTAAATTTCTATTTTATATAATAATTTAAATGAAAATATATTTATAATTATATATTGAATAAATATATCTAAAAATGTAAATTTTTTCATACATTTGAATAATAAATTGAGAGAAAATAGTAATCAGATTTTAATCATGAATATCATGTTATAGGATTTTTTGGAGTGACACAACAATAAAATAAATTTTACTAAAAATTCCATGGTAATATTTTTGATTGATATTAATTTTTTATAATCTATTTCTTGTGACACCTAATTTCTCTCCAACTAGGATAATTTCCAAGTTTAATTAGAGGGAAATATATAATTTCAATGATCTATATCTCAAGACACATCATAGAACATGGAAAAAATACAAGTAATTATGAAATTATAATATCCATTATATGAATGCTCTATTATAATATAAATAATTCATCTTTACATCTCATAAACATGTAAATTTACACTTTTAATCACCATACATTATTGGTTTTAATTTCAATTAATTACTAAAATTAACTCACCCATTATCAACCATGGTAGTGTATTTAATTAAAATAGATGTTGTCAATGAAATGGATAATTATATCTTTATCTATTAAATCATAAGACGGAAATATTATTATTGTATATTCTATTTTTTCTTTATCACTTATGAAATATAAAATATATTTTCCCTCATTACAATCATATTCTATCATAGTATTCATAATTACAAAAAATTATATCAATTTATACATATATGAAAAAAATTATCATGTATATGTAATAATATAAACATTCATAGATTGTAATATTCAATGAATGAAAATAAAAATTGAAATAATATAGATATTTATATCCTCATGAAATAGATTATTGGAGATAAAATAGTGGGTTCATCTCAATAGAATCCCCAATTTCTTCTGAACATCCATCATTTGATTGTGATACATCATTTATGTCTCTTCAAGTTAATTTTATAAATTCTACATTACATATAATTTTGATTATTTCAATATAATTATTTTCATTTCATTATATTTTATAGTTACATTATCTTTTCAATAAAATATGTTCAAAAAATAAATTAACTGATTATTTTCTCATATAAGAAGAATCATTATGTGATAATATATTTATGAATAAATTATTAATGTAACATACAATATCAGTTAAAAGTATGTCACTAACATTAACAAAATGCTACATCCACATTACAAAAAATAAACAAGAATACATATTTATTAGAATTCAATTGATAAAGATGCGTGATCTTTTTTAGGAATATATGATTTTATGTTTCTATTTTTTCCAGGGGTATTATGCTTTATTGTCTTCACCGCATTGAGGAAATCAATTTCAATGTTATATCATTTAGTGTTAAAAATTATTTATGTTATTAAAAAATGTATTACTATGAAAAATATATTCAATAGTATATAATAATTTTTGTATATATTAATAATACATCAAACTCCAAGATAGACACTATATTTTGAATCAACTTATTTCAGATACTGCTTCAATGGATATTTCCAAAACTATAATGTATTACGCCTAGATTGATATGTAAAACAATATCTTTCATTGAAAATACATTACAAATTAGTATAGCCAAACTGCTATATATATATCATAATTATTTTATTTAATGTCTATATCTATAACACATTGATAATAATTATTCCCACTTCAATACGTACTAGGATGTTTACCTTTGCTGTTTCTGATGTATTTTTGGACTATCTTGAGTACTACCTAATCCAAACGTCATATTTTTTATTTTATTAACTCACTATAAATAATAAATACAAAATAACATATGTAAATTAATATCACAAAAGAATATTTATATTAAATTTACATCACAATATTTTCCTCATGTTCATTAATAATATAATAATGAGATTTTACACGACATTTGTCTTCGAAAAATAATTCTATTTATTTTTTTTATTTTTATTTTTCAAAATATTGTCAATATATATACCATGAAATGATATATGAAACAACATAATCTTATCAATGGTAATCATATTCTCCATAACCTGTGTTATACAATTATGACATTCAATGAGAATTAAATTAATCATAATCATAATTTATATTAAGCGTTGATATTTTTTTCTGTCAATTATTAGCATATTTGAAATGGATTACATTATATATCCCACTATATAGATGTTTATATAAGGTTATTTTTATTTTTTTTAAAATCATTTATAACCTTTTATTAATTCATCAACTTTTAATTTCCCTTGATCATGATGTTGTCATCCATCCAACAATTTATTTCTATAAATATAATTTTATTTCATAATTCATTTCATTAATTAAATTTTTTATGTTTTTTATAAAAACAATTTCAATATTTTTTCTATTATAGGATATTATTCTTTAATCTACATTCCAAATTTAATGACCTTAGATTCATTATATGACATTTAGAGTTGTTTTGGAATTTCTCATAAGGATTTGTGAGATGGTTTTTTCATATAAAATGCCTTAATATGATGGGAAACCATTACTAACCAACCATGCCATAGATGTACCATCTTTACCGTCCATGACATGATTCATCATGAATTCAATATAATTTATTTATATGAACATGGGAAACCAAAAAAATCACAAATGGATCTTTTTATATGATTATATCCATGATTTCATAAGAAAGTTATAAAGACTTCTTGTATCTATATAATAAATAGTTATAAAATTAATTATTAATATCGAATAATATATGTAATATGATTTTTACCATAAATTTACATCTCTATGTTGACTGTCTTACAAGATATGATATTCTTATTACATAACACCCACTAAATTATTTAGATTAAAAAATTCATATTCAACCAATATTACATCTAGATTATTGATATCATTAAGTATTAACATTATCATTATAATTAATAATAGATATTCTTCCATATTATATAATTATAGTAAATATCATAATGTATAATTTTATATATTATAGATAGACATATCATATGTAAATTTTAGGATAACTACTATGGTTCATATATTATTTATCTCTCATAAAATATATTAATCTATAAAAGACTGGTTTTTGTTATAACAGAACATTTATTATCAAAATTATTTATAATTTTATTCATATAGTTAAGATTAATTATAAAAATAAGGGACCCTTGAATGATTGGAATTATGAATGAATTACTATGAATATATGAATACATTCCAATCCATATTATAATTCTATTATCATTATGATATTTAAATTGTAATCATGGTATACTAATAGTTCCACTTCAAATTTCAACGATCACAAAATTCATGGAAATGACATCATATAACTATCCTACTTGAATTATATTATAACTTTTAACATCTATATTCAGTATAGATTATCGTACTCAATTTTTTTTAATGGAATCTCATGATGTTTTTGAACATACCATATGATTTATCGAATAATAGTTCACACATGCAAATATAATACAATGTTATGATATTTTTTATGACCATACAATATATATATTTCTTTTAAATAAAACATAATTAAAAATTATATCAAATTTTAGTGGATTTTTTTCTCTATATAACGTTATCATACTTATGGGTATATCCTTGACATAAAAATATGGTCTTTACTTAATTATGAATTACCTTTATAAAAGGTATTATTGTTTGACTCATATGTTTTATGTAGAATTTTAATCACATGTATTGGGGATTTTATATTCTTCTACTATTAATGAGTTAGTCGAATAAAATATACCCTAGTAATATTCATTTCAAAATTGACATAATTTTAAATTTTTAAATGAAATAGAAGAAATGGTAACTTTAATGATAATAATCCATATTAAAGTATTTGATTAATGAAGCCATACACTTAGAAATATGAATTTTAGTCCCTATACATACCCACATTGAAATCACAGACATCAAAAATATAGTAAGATAAATATAATTATTTTATTTTTTATATCCATAACGGGATACAATATTTAGATAGTACTGTGTGAGTTATATATTTCATTAAAAACATATTAATTGATAACTAATTATCACATCCAATGATGAATATTCCTTATTAATATTCTTCATCATTAAAATAATTTTATTACCCACAACTACACAATATTGAGCCATTCATAACATATATATCTGAGATAATATCATGAAAATTTCTCTATATATGAGTCATTTATTTCATTGATGGATATTTTAACTACTCGATTGTTATTAATAATATCAATGTATTTTTATCTTTTATCCATATATCATTTTACAAAAATCATGAGGTAAGATCATCCAGAAAATAAGTATCATTTTGGTGAAGCATAATTAGATGATCCTAGAGAGTCTTATTGACATTTTTCCTGTTATTATTGTTAATAGATATTGTATTATATATTTTTCATTTAGTATTCTATAATGATATTAATATGGAATATTAATACTATGCTAAAGATGATAATCACAATACAAATGATATAATTCAACATGTTGAATGTATGATCACTATTACTTTTTGAATCATCCATTTTTCAATTTAAATATGTAATAGAAAATTCCATTAACATTAACTACACATTCCTATTTCCATGATGTAAGATATTTGTTTTCCTAGGGTGTTTATAAATTGATTTATGTTCCATATTATTATATCTAAATAAAACGTAAAATATTAATGTAAAAACACATAAATCATCCTCAACACATATCATAATGGAATAATTTATACTCTCTTCCAATACCTTATTGGGGATTTTATATTCTTATACTATTAATGAGTTTGTCGAAAAAAATATACCCTAGTAATATTCATTTCAAAATTGACATAATTTAACATTTTTAAATGAATTAGAAGAAATGGTAATTTTAATCATAATAATCAATATTAAAATATTTTATTAATGAATCCATCCATATAGAAATATGAATTTTAGTCCCTATACATACCCACATAGAAATCACAAACATCAAAAATATAGTAAGATAAATATAATTATTTTATTTTTTATATCCCTCATGGGATACAATATTTGTGTAATAATGTGTGAGTTATATATTTCATTAAAAACATATTAATTGAAAACTAATTATTACATCCAAGGATAAATATTCCTTATTAATATTCTCCATCATTAAAATAATTTTATTACCTACAACTACACAATATTGATCCTTTCATAACATATATAACTGAGATGATATCACAAAAATTTCTCTATATTTGAGTCATTTCTTTCATGGATGGATATTTTAACTACTCGATTGTTATTGATATTATCAATGTAATATTATCATTTTTCCATATATCATTTTACAAAATTCTTGAGGGAAGATCATCCAAAAAATATGTAGCATTTTGGCGAAGCATAGTTATAAGATCCTAGAGAGTCTTATTGATATTTTTCATGTTATTATTGTTAATAGATAATGTAATATATATATATTTTTAGGATTCTATAATGATATTAATATGGAATTTAATAACTATGATAAAGATGATAATCACAATAAAATTGATATAATTCAACATGTTGAATGTATGATCACTATTAAATTACGAATCATCCATTTTTCACTTGTAATATATAATAGAAAATTCAATTAACATTAACTACACATTCCTTTTTCCATGATCTAAGATATGAGTTGTCTTAGGGTGTTTGTAAATTGATATATGTTCCATATTATTATATCTAAATAAAACATAAAATAATAGTATAAAAACACCTAAATCCTCCTCAACACATATCTTAATGGAATCATTAATACTTTCTTCCAATACCTTAGGAGTCCAATCAGTAAAAGCTAGTGTTTTCACAAATATAATATATTTAAAACTTATTAAATATATAATGGAAAAAACAAACATAGAAATTTATTTTTTTGTAATAATATTATATTATAGGAATGATAAATTGTTTTATAATGTGTATCATGTTGGTTTCCGTTAAAAAATTAGATAAACATTACTATAAAATATCTCAATTTCTTGTTTTTACATGTTGTTTTTCATTTTTATCCCCATTATATTATCATATTTGAATAAAACCCTCCATTTGATTCTAACTATCATCTATTTGGTATATGATTATATCAAGGATATATGTTCCATATAATATATGGTATTTGATCTATGTAGATCCATCCTTTGCGTATTTCCGAGGGTTGAGGTTCCCAGAGGTGGATTAGAGGATTTATAGACTCATTCGGTATCTAGATTCTAATAGCATTGAGCACTTTACACTGTAAAAGGTGAAAATATGTGAAAGATGATTTCACACAATTAGAAATATTAGGGATTAGAAAATAAATAAACATACTAAGTGAAATTTTTTCTTTGTTGAAAATAGAATTATATAGATCACATGGAATTAAAGGGGATTACGTATTGTGTAATTCCTTGTTGTTTCATGTTTTAAAACAGTACATACACTTGGGATTTTCAAACAGTGCAGCTACAGTAGATATCCCTCTAATCCATGTGACCTAGATACCCCCTCTTCAGTCTTTTTGGGATTTCTTCATCAAGGATTGATTTCAAGCCTACCTTCTAAAATCAAAAGTGATACATCTTCGATATATGGTTTGTTCTTACTCAGTTGTTTCATTTTCTTCAGTTTGATATTGTTTTCCTCCAATTCGTTTTTCAATGCAATGGAATATGATCTAACATGTTTTTAATGGTTTTTTTCTCCATTGTTTGTTGATGATTTTATTTCATGATTTCTTTATATGGATGTAGTTCTTGTTTGAGAGAACCTCAATGTTCCCATATAATGTTTTTTAAATAAAATTTGAATTTACACAATAATATTCAACAAGAGATTAAAACTAGTTCTATGTAAATGGACATTGACAATGAAGAAATATAAAGGTTGAGATATACTCAAACATCTGTTATTAGGGTTTCTGCACCTATATTCATTATAGAAAAATCCATGTCCACATATCGTTTCCATAAAATTATATATTGGTAATAAAATAAAATAATCATTTCTAAAATTATTTTTTTGAAATTATCTAGTATTTATACTTTTCCCAAAGTCCTTATCCACTTTTAAATACACCATTTTTCCATAGATTGCTTTACTATTTCATCTAATTACAACTATAGTATCTCATATATTTCATACACAATCATTAGATAATTTTAAATGGATATTCAATAAATATAATAAATATACACCTGCGGACAATCGAGGAGTATTGTACTATGAGATGAGTTACTCAGTTTTCTTATTTTGGAAAATATTATGCTCATCTAACATAAAGGACATCCCATGTAGAAATCATGATAAATATATCCTATCAAGACATTTAATTATCACCGAAGTAAATTAGCCATAAGAAATTGTATGCTTAAAATCTTATAAATGCTTACCATGGGATATACCCATTAATGAACTTATAAATGAATAAAATTAACATAAGGTATGAGATATTGAACAAAAGATACAATATTGATACATAGTTTATCATATATCATAAACAAGAGTCAAAGGAAAATGATTATTTATCATATAAAATGAAATTAATCCTAAGGGTGAGATATCATAAAAATTATATAATGAACTACATATTCAAATAATATTCATAAAAACATATCGCAAAAAATTGAGGCACCATCATTGTTATGGAATAAGTCTTCTATGTAATGGTAAAATATTATGGCAATCAAATCATAGTGGATCATACATAAAAACCTAGTAATCATATCATAACAGATCCTTAATCACCAATTATTCCCCATATAGGATCAATAAACTCAACTTTTCTGATATTGTTTCATTCATATAATCTTTTTTCTATTGTATATAATGAGCATCGAATTATTTCCCATTATTATTTAATGTGTTAATAAATTTTTACCAATAAATTGGTGGAATATATAAATCCAAAAATTCCTTACACATATTTGATGTAGTAAATATATGTTCCATAGGATATTGTAACATTCATGAGGATGACTTTTGATAACCATTATAAATTAAATTGATATCAAGATAATTTCATAAAGGCATCATAGCATTAAATAGGGAAGATAAACTGGTTTATAAGATACCCGTCATCTTGAAAATCCAACCAATAAAAGTATAGGTATGTTATTGTTGTATCTATTCAATACTAAAACATTATTAACATCATAAGATGTTATCATAGATAATAATTTCATTTCAAAGAGTTACTAGAATATTTCAGGATGAAAATACACAATTCCTCTTTAAATATCATATTTATGTTAAAAATATTTTAAAAAACTTATGAAATTTTTTTCATAATATATATATATGTATAACATAAATTTAAACATTAATTAATTATTTTTTAATGATATTGGTAATTTATATTCATATAGAGTATGTTAAAAAAAATATTCCATTCACAATAAGTGAAAAAAGTCAAAAGTATCGCATTCATAACATGAAATGATGCATAATTTGAAATAAAATTTTCACTTTAAAACATTGGTAAAATTACATTAAATAATTATGGTATATTGAAAATCATTATTGAATTTTTTTAAGAAAACATGGTCATATAAGGAAATTGTTTTTTAACTGGATTGTAATTCATTTTCGGGTTTCCTTTGAGGAAGATATTGTTCTCCGAGGTACATTATGTAAGGAAAAATAATGGGATAAATGTATTCCCAATAAATAAACATACATGAAGAAATAATAATGGGATCCATCATATATGGATCATGTTATTTTTATAATGGACCTGAATTCTAAAAAAATACTAATTAAAATAATACTTAAAGATAAATCAATTTCGATATTCATAAATTTTGTATAATAAACCTAATAAAACAAGTTATTTACATAAAACATTAAAGGTAATTTAGTAAATTTTAGCAATTTTATAAAATATATTTAGGGACGTACAAACACCTTATAATAATAATTGTTCTATAAAATAACCTATGTAATAATTAAGACCATTTTGAGTTTTTAAAACCTTACTATTTTTTAAACCACTTAATCATACCATCATGAGTGGAATTAACTATTTTTTATTAATATATCCAAAAAAAATAACTATAAATATACATAAATTTCAATTTTGGATAATATATATAAATTATTAAAGAATCAATTGGTAAATATGGACTTTTACTCTTATAAATAAATGTGAGATGAAAATATCATATCTCATGTTTGACTTTTATAAAGGAGTCTCTAACATTCTTTATAGTAAATTTAAATATATTAAACTAATTTAAATGAATAATTTACATAATTATAATATCATTTATTACAATATTATTATATGTAAACACCTATTTAGTAATTATAAGTTAATAAAATCATTGTTTCCATGTGTTAATTGTTTCTTTTATTCATTATAATTTTAGTTTAGTAGTTCTGCTCTGTATAATTTCATTAGTCTCCAATTATATGGAGAATATTAATATTTATATTAATATAATACATATTCATGATTTCTATATAAATATTCATTTGTAAAATAAATAGATAAAAGTAATAATTTCCCAATTTATAGTGATAGTAGGTTTTATGTACACATGACTGTTATATTCAATTTTATAACAGTGAAAAAAATAAATTGTAAAAAATTATTCACCATGAAAAAAACATATATATAAATATATATTAATAAACATAATACAAAATCATTAGATATACCATTATTAAAAAATATTAAAAATAAAATATAAAAAACAAATCATACTTCTTCGTTGATGTAGTCTTCCACATATATGTATGAGTGACATTATCATATTAAAATTGATATTAAGGTAATAAAAAATATATGATATTATTATTGAATGTTAAATATATGTAATAAATATCATATATATACATTATTCCCATTTTAACAACCATCTTAGAAGGATAGTGACGAAAAACATCATACAACACTATTTGGAGCTGATATGTCCTAAATATGCATGATTAATATTTTTAATTCCATATGACAGAAAAGTGGAATAATATTTTCATATACAATAATAATAAAAATCATATAAATATATGATATATTAATTATTATGTTTATATTAGTATAATAAATTATGAGCTTGTTAAGAATACATAATTGTAAAATAGTCAAAAACATGATTATCTATTTTTTAGTGGAGTAACATTATATGGATAATTTATGTCCCTAGGGTTGATATTTAGGTAATTGATAAACATCGTGATCATGGATAAGTTTGTTTATAATATAAATAGAATAGGATTTGTTGATCCAGTTTGACCAATTTTTTCTAATGGGCTGATATATGGGGTTCCCATTTATCAGGGGGGGGGGGAATGATTCTTATGGAATTAATAAAATGAGAAAAATAGGATTAAGGAATTATATATCAATTTGATTACAAATTTCTAATGATTTAATGAAAGAGTGATTATGTTTTAAATATCCCCCTCCAAAAAAATTTGAATTGATGTTGGTTTCATTTTAAATCTTATCTTTTGATTTATCACATTGTTTAATAAATTTTTAACCATAGAGTGTAAAAAACAAATTAATTATAAATGTCCATAACTAAAATTTTATGACAACATCGAGCTCAAAATGGTTCAATGAACACAAAGTTGACCATTTCTGTTCTTATTTCTCATATTTCATGAATTAGATAATTTTTAAATTATTTAATAAATTGGTATTCCTAAAAACCCCAACCCTAGAATCCTAGTGTCAGTTTTCATTCGATTAATATGGAATAGATACAAGAGATCACATCACAAAAATTCGTTCACTTTTGTAGTCTTGAAGAGCTATATACTTTCTTGGATCTTTTATTACATAGGTAATTAATTATAAAACATTACAAATGTAAATAATTTCATTCCACTACACATATTCAATGATGTAATCATGATAACATTGGGATGAAAAAGAAGTCAAATATAGATCTATAATTCTTAGTAAGGATTATATACAATAGAATCATGAATCAATAATAAGTTAAGAATATTAATTAATTTCAAGACCCATAACCTGGGGCCCATTTTGTGACAACCCCAAGCCCCCCTACCGAAGGCCAGGGGCTGGAGACTAGTGCCGAAGTCATCAAACTACAAGTGGGAATCATTTTGCTAGATACAAGTGCGCACACACATGCCCAACCAAGTCCCAAATGACAAAAAGGAATCATCATACCATTCAAAAACTTCATACAGGTACAGCAGAAAGTAAAGGGGCTGCAATAGAAGCCCAACTGAAATGGAAAAATAGATAAAAGGAAAACAAATCCTAAGGACATCTTCCCGGGATCCTGACTAAATGGTATATACAACTCGTCATTGTGTCTCTCCACGTCAACTGTCACTGCAGTCCACCATCCGGTCCTGGATCCTCAAGTCTCAGTAAAGCCACCCTTCGTCTGCACAAGACACAACAAGGTGCGAGTGAAGCCCATGCTGTAGTGAGTACAACAACAACTATTAGGGACCCAAATACCCCTGAAATACTCTTATAATTACACAAAAGAAAAACGAGATAGCATAATTGTAACACCTCGAGCTTCCAGGATACGCCTCTCTTTCAATATTGCAATAGCTTGCATTGTACGCAAGTTTGAATTCTAACACACCGTGACTAATCAAAGTAGCCGTTATGAATAGTAATAACCAGTTTTTAAAATTATAGAAATTTTATATTTCAAAATGGACTTCATTTTTGTATTTGTAATATCGAATTTATCCTAAGTTGAATTTTTTGTAACGTTCTGAGTACTTCCAATTTTTTTATGAATAGTGAAAAATACTTAAAACAACTTTTTTAATCAAAATAATTTATTGTGATAAATTTTAATATTTAGTGGTTTTAAAGTATTATTAGAATATATTTTTACCATTTTAACCAATGGTGGTCATTAGAATTAATTTAACATTGAAATTGGGCATGAACAATTGTCAATTTTTGATATAACTTGTTTCTTAAAAACACGCTATTTGATGTGACAGCAGGAATTAATTATAAAATTAATTAATGAAACTAATATGTTAGGAATTTTGTAAAATAGAAATCATTTTTGAATTCTAAATATCAATTATAACTTAGGGTTAAATTTTGGCCTTATTCTGAAAAACATCAATTTTTGATGAATAGTGAAACCACTAAGTGGTTGTTAAAAAACTGATTTTTCGTTAAAATGAAACATTACCACCTCTGTGTTTTGAATTTAAAAAATCCAACATACATGGTTGTCATTAAGAAGTAAAATTTGGTTCAATGAGATTAAAATAATTTTTTGGTGAATAGTAACTTTTAAGTTCTTAATCGCGATTAGAGGTAATTAGTGTAGTTTAAGGTAAAAATAATGTTTTAATAATATGAGATGAGCTTGACACATGTCCTACCCTCATTGGATGTGCCATGACCGACCAAGACAATCCATGGGTCAACTTGGGGACTCCATGGAGCCACTTTAGTTGGAAAATGACATAAATACCTTTTATTTAATGTTAAAGTAAAAAATGACACAAACATGAAATGTTTTAATAAACCAATTTTTACATGGGGTTTTACATGTCTTATTTTTGACTATAAATAATCATTGGAAAGATAAAAATATTTCCTACATCATAGTATTTGTTTTATAATTTTTAGACATTAAATAAATTAAATTATTTATGACATCATGATGATGCAGCGATGACATCATTATTTAACGATTTAAATAAAATAAAATGATAATGTAAAATCCAAGGCTTAAACTTGTCAAAAACCTATTGGATGAGTATATTTATAACCCTTATCACTGTATACTCGAATTATATAATTGTGGGACCTCTAAAATCCGAAACGCATTTTATAATAAAGTTATGTTTCTTTACTTTCCAAGAGTGCCCCTCCTCTCCACTTATAAAAGGCCCCCATCTCTACCACCTCATTCACACTTTCAAGCCATTTGGCTCGGCCAAAATCTTCCCAAATACTCTCCCAATTTCCCCATATTACTCCTAGAAGCCTCACCTTGGGCAGAACTCTTACCAATGACGCCTTTGGATCAAATCAAAAAGAGTTACCCGATTTTAAGGTAATGTCTTCTCTAATGTAGTTTGGTTTTATTTTGTTTTTCCAACCCCTTAAACACCTTTTATTCCTTTGTTTTGTAATAACATCAGTATCTACAATATACTAAGATGTTGTTATGATAAGAATTTTGTGTACACTTACACACACCTTCGTCTAATGGTTAAAGAACATATTGTTTCTGTGGGTGGCAAAATACTGCCTCACGAAACGATGATTGTTCAATATCCTTTTAACACCTCTAATGGTGGCCATTTTGATGACACTATTTTCATATATGACATATATATTATGTTTATGTTTTAATTATGCTTATTTATTTCTCATTTATGTCATACCTTTATGATTTCCATTATGTGTAAAGCCGATAATTTCATTTTAGGAAGTGCGGACTACCGCCCCCTGAAAGTGATTTGAATCGTTAATACCATATGTGGGATGTATAAAGGATGGAGAAAATGGTATTATATTCTATATTATACCGGAATTATATTATACATTTATATCATTATGATTTCCTTCCATTAAATACAAAATAGAAATGAAAGTAGCGTTCATGAGTACGTACGGCTTACCGTCTCCATGAATGGTGCATTTCATTTCTTACCTCTAAATGTCATGTAATATTATGAATGAATTTATATACTGGATATATATGAGAAATATTATATCTATATCATGAATATAATTCTGGATATAACAGATATTTCACCACATGAACAACTTGTGATTATAAGAAGTCTATTTTTGACTCAAGTACCAAAGATCGACAAAACGATCGTTATTAACTTAAATAATTACATAATGTTCTTAACATGTTAATAAGGGATATAAAATGAATAATGAACATGAAAAAGGTTCTTAATTAAATAGGAATTAACTCTAGTTTATTATTCAGGAGGTTAAAGAATGGTCGAGTCAGGACATGATGCAAGGTAAGGGAACTACTTAACCCAATTTCAATTCTTTGGGTTAATCTCCTACTTACAAATTATGTCATGATATTATTATGTCCTATCTTGTATTTGTACTTTCATTATGTGTACGAATAGTGAATACACATAATAGATCTATTTTATTTTAAAAATGATCTTTTTAAGGACTTTGTCTCAATCTCCTTTCATTTAGGCATATTTGGTTTTATACACAACTTTCTTTTATACAGTGTATAAACCCCTTTGACTTTTACGTTTATTCAAAAGGAATCTTTTTTATACAAAGCATTTACTAAACGACAAAAGGGGATGTTTTTGTCGTACGTATGCAGCGACAACGACCTTTTCCACCGCCGCGAGTATTATTTGGTAATTGGCTTCCTCAACAAGACGTAATGTTTTTAAAATGAAATAAATACCATGTTTTACTTTTCTTTTATTTTGGTATTGAAAATGGTTTTGAAAGTGTTTTTATTATATCAATGTGTTGTATTGATATCTTGTGATTGAAATGTGGAAATGTTATGTTTCCTTTATGCATGTTTTATGTGATACTATTATGTTATGGTTTATGATATTTTTAAACCTATTCATATGAGGAATGCATTGGAATTAATAATAATGGGTGGAGCCTGCTATAGCTCCATGATGCATCAGTAGGTCTCATGAGACAAACTAGTGTCTTAGCACGAGGCCTTGACAAAATCTTATTTGTGGCCTTCGCATGAGGCCTTGTCTACGTGGTTATGATAGTCTGGCATTATGCATTCCATCATTATGAAAGTCATTGTTGATATCGCATGTGATTATTCGACCAGTAGAATATCCATGTGAAGAAGTAAATGGAATTAGCTCATTTTACTTTTGCCATATTATGTTGATGTTCACGTTTAAAAGGATTTTGTTTTAGTTATACATTGGCTTAAATGTTTATGTTTATTTATGAAAGATTCCACAATATTGTTATCCTTACTGAGCATCTGAGCTCACCCCTTTCAATGTTTTAATATTTTCCAGGATGTGAAGAAGTATTTTATGAATGACCTGCACGGATAGTCAGAAGAGGATATGAGTGTGGACTATGGATACTTTGTTATTGTAGTTTTTCACCATATGATGTAATGTAACATTTATTAATGTATCTAGTGTTTCCAAGGCTACTAAACTAATCGGTCTTTAGAGACTTGGTATTTTGTGGTCATGCCAATGTTACGAAGTAATGCAACGACTCTTGGTAGCTGGGGTCGGGGCGTTACAGTTGGTATCAGAGGTAGTTTAGTACTAACCTTGGAAGCTAGATTTAGATAAACTCTGATTAGAGCACATAGACCAAAGATATACTTTGAGGATTAGTATAGAAGAGCTTCCTAGAATTTTGGTATTATAGAGATGTTGTGAATTTTCCGAGCAATACATCCCTGTCTGGATACAAGCAGGTAGAGGCGGCTCTGGCACAAATGTATCTAGGGGTAAAACCCAAAAACACCGCATTGATCTAGACTCAAACGGGAACTGGTGCAAGACAACGGGCTTTGCTGCACTCTTGGCTATGACACTCTCGAGGGATTTTCTTAGGATAATTATCATTTTCTTTACAAACCATTATGTAGGGTTTATGAGTATATACTTCCTCAAAGAAAACATTCTTATGATTATGGATTATATCCATAAACCGTTCATTTTACATTAAGTATTTTAAAATATTGGAATTATTCATTGTAATTCATAAACTAACCTATTTTATGCCATTGTATAGAAATGGCGCCCAGTAGAGGGAATGTGAACTCCAGCAATACATATGATCCAAAGAGTAAGAAGGATCGTATCTTTAAAGGTATTAAGCCAACATTTCGAAGGGAAATAGTCTCCAATGTGTTCTCAACATATGAAGAAATAGTATCTTGTGTTAATAATATAAGTAAAGAATTCTCTAAGTCCTATGTATTTGAAGCGAAGCAAGAGACGAATGGGATAGAAGAGAGAATGATGGATAAAGGGATGAGGGGAAAGAAGAATTTTCCAATATGTGGTAATTGTGGGAAGAAACATCATGGAACCTGCCTAAAGGGAATGGGAGTGTGTTATAAGTGTAGAGAAAAAGGACACAAAGTGCGTGACTGCAAGGGTAAGAAAATGGTTTCAAATGTACAATGATTCTTCTGCAAGGATTGGTGACACTACGCAAACCAATGTCCAAATCATCAGAGTATGCCCCAAATGATATTATGGTATAATAATAAAGTTATGATACTACCATATATGAGGAGTAATGATTAGAGTTCTTATCTTGTTATTAAAGAATTTTGTAATTTGAGTGTTGGATCAATGATGTACTGGTTATAATAATTATGGAGTATATAAGGATTGTACTGCAGTACTATTTCATCAAGGACTTGAGATTGTGTGGAACCAAGAAAAGTGACTCCATAGTAGGTTAAATTTTTGGAAAATATATGGTTGAGAGAAAGATAAACCATAATATGGTTCTGATAATGAGATTTTGATTTTGGAATAAGACGTGATTGATTTGGATAAATTATATTGGATATTCTTAACTTCCTTGAAACTGATTGATGTTTTGTATTCATTTTTGGATAGAAGGGGTATATCTAGTATTCTATATGGAATAAGGGATCATATTAATTCAGTATGTTTAAAAGGAATACATGATGAAGGTGTTCACATGTTGTTACGTGGAAAAAAGGATCTTCATTATGTTTACCTTCCTTATAAAATTTGGACTGTGTGTTGGACAGAAGTATTTTGGATAACTATAATGGTTGGAATGGATTAAGTTGATCTTTGGATAGTATTGTTTATTCTTAGAACCTATATGAAGATTATTTTTGAAATATTATAATACTATAGTCTTAGGAAAAGGGCAACCTGCAGGGTGGGGCATAACCCGTTGTGTCAGACAAAGTTGTAGGAATCGAACCCACAACTATAGTGTGACATGAATTTATTACCTACCACTGGCCTACAGGAAGTCCCTGTTTATTACAAAAATTGTTTTACTAATCTAAATGGTATGAGTTAATATTTGGAACATTGTACAAATAGGATAAATAGAATATTTTTGAGTTCTATTATCTTTTTGGGTGAATGACAAGTATGGGGTAGAAATTAGTTGAAGGTTGAAATTCTATTTGTCATGTATATATATATATATATATATATTATTCTTATGAAGAAATTAATTCTTAAACTTTAGGGAAGGGATATCAAAACAAAAATGTGTTATCCTAATACCTTATGTTTTGTTGAACTGATGATATTTTCAACATAGATTGATGGATTTGTGGCCCTCAATTTTACACTTGTTTGTGATTGATGACCTCAATCAATACCTACAAATATTTATGTTTTTCCTCCAATTATATGTCTCTAATTGCCACCAATGTTCTCCTAATTGAGATCATAATTTGGTGGTGACTTTTTCATTTCTCTTTCCCCCTTATTAAGGCTAAATTTTATTAACCTTATTTCCGATGTGGGTTTTCCACAAAGGTATTTTCAATTTTCAACCTGTTATTTTCAAAGAAAAATTTTAAATTGCGAGGACACAATTTATTGAAGGAGGGGAGAATGTAACACACCGAGCATCCACGATACGCCTCTATTTCAATATTGCAATAGCTTGCATTGTACGCAAGTTCGAATTCTAACACACTGTAACTAATCAAAGTAGCTGTTATGAATAGTCATAACCACTTTTTAAAATTATAGAAATTTTATATTTCAAAATGGACTTCATTTTTGTATTCGTAATATCAAAATTAGCCTAAGTTGAATTTTTTGTAACGTTATTAGAACTTCCAATTTTTTTATGAATAGTGAAAAATACTTAAAACAAATTGTGATAAATTTTACTATTTATTGTTTTTAAAGTATAATTAGAATATATTTTTACCATTTTATCCAATGGTGGTCATTAGAATTAATTTAACATTGAAATTGGGCATGAACAATTGTAAATCTTTTGATATAAACTGTTTCTTAAAAACACGCTATTTGTTGTGACAACAGGAATTAATTATAAAATTAATTAATGAGACTTATATGTTTAGAATTTTGTAAAATAGATATCATTTTTGAATTCGGAATATCAATTATAGCTTAGGGTGAAATTTAGGCCTTATTCTGAAAAACATCAATTTTTGATGAATAGTGAAACCACTAAGTGGTTGTTAAAAAACTGATTTTTCGTTAAAATGAAACATTACCACTTCTGTGTTTTGAATTTCAAAAATCCGACATTCATGGTTTTCATTAAGAAGTAAAATGTTGTTCAATTAGATTAAAATAATTTTATGGTGAATAGTAACTTTTATGTTCTTAATCGCGATTAGATGTAATTAGTGTAGTTTAAGGTAAAAATAATGTTTTAATAATATTAGATGAGCTTGACACATGTCCTACCCTCAATGGATGTGCCATGGCCGACCAATACAATCCATGGGTCATCTTGGGGACTCCATGGAGCCACTTTAGTTGGAAAATGACATAAATACCTTTTATTTAATGTTAAAGTAAAAAATGACACAAACATGAAATGTTTTACTAAAACAATTTTTACATGGGGTTATACAAGTAATATTTTTTACTATAAATAATAATTGGAAAGCTAAAAAGATTTCTTACATCATAGTATTTTTTTTATAATTTTTAGACATTAAATAAATTAAATTATTTATGACATCATGATGATGCAACAATGACCTCATTATTTGACGATTTAAATAAAATAAAAAGATAATGTAAAATCCAAGGATTAAACTTGTCAAAAACCTATTGGATGAGTAGATTTAGAACCCTTATCACCTTAGCCTCGAATTATATATGTGTGGGACCTCTAAAATCCGAATCTCATTTTATAATAAAGTGACTTTTCTTTACTTTCCAAGAGTGCCCCTCCTCTCCACTTATAAAAGGCCTCCACCTCTACCACATCATTCACACTTTCAAGCCATTTGGCTCGGCAAAACTCTTCAAAAATACTCTCCCAACTTCCCCCTATTACTCTTAGATCCCTCAATGTGCGCAGAACTCTTCCCAAGGAAGCCTTTTGCTCAAATCAAAAAGAGTTACTCGATTTTAAGGTAATGTCTTCTCTAATGTTGTTTGGTTTTATTTTTCTTTTACAACCCCATAAAAACTTTTTATTCCTTTATTTTGTAACAACACCAGTATATACAATATACTAGGATGTTTTTATGATAAGGATTTTGTGTAAACTTACACACACCTTCCTCTAATGGTTAAAGAACATACTGTTTCTGTGGGTGGCAAAATACAGCCTCACGAAACGATGATTGTTCAATATTCTTTTAACACCTCTAATGGTGGCCATTTTGATGACACTATTTTCATATATTACATATATATTATTTTTATGTTTTCATTATGCTTCTGTATTTCTCATTTAGGTCATACCTTTATGATTTCCATTTTGTGTAAACACGATAATTTCATTTTAGGAAGTGCGGACTACCGCCCCCTCAAAGTGATTTGAATCGTTAATACCATATGTGGGATGTATAAAGGATGGAGTAAATGGTATTATATGCTATATTATACTGGAATTATATTATACATTTATATCATTATGATTTCATTCCCTTAAATACAAAATAGAAATGAAAGTAGCGTTCATGCGTACGTACGGCTTACCGTCTCCTTGAACGGTGCATTTCATTTCTTACCTCTAAATGTCATGTAATTTTATGAATGAATGTATATACTGGATATTTATGAGATATATGATATCTATATCATGAATATAATTCAGGATATAACGGATATTTCACCACATGAACAACTTGTGATTATAAGAAGTCTATTTTTGACTCAAGTAGCAAAGATCGACAAAAAAACCGTTATTAACTTAAATAATTACATGATGTTAAAAACATGGTAATAAGGGATATAAAAGGAATAATGAACATGAAAAAGGTTCTTAAGTAAATAGTAATTAACTCTAGTTTATTATTCAGGAGGTTAAAGAACGGTTGAGTCAGGACAGGACGCAAGGTAAGGGAACTTCTTAACCCAATTTCCATTCATTTGGTTAATCTCCTACTTGCAAACTACATCATGATATTATTATGTCCTATATTGTATTTGTACTTTATTTATGTGTACTTATAGTGAATACACATAATAGATCTATTTTATTTGAAAAATGATCTTTTTATGGACTTTGTCTCAATCTCCTTTCATTGAGGCATATTTGGTTTCATACACAACTTTCTTTTATACGGTGTATAAACCCATTTGACTTTTACGTTTATTCAAAAGGAATCTTTTTTATACGAAGCATTTACTAAACGACAATAGGGGATGTTTTTGTCGTACATATGCGGCGACAACGACCTTTTCCACCGCCGCGAGTATTATTTGGTCATTGGCTTCCTCAACAAGCCGTAATGTTTTTAAAATGAAATAAATACCATGTTTTACTTTTCTTTTATTATGGTATTGA
The DNA here is from genome assembly GCA_963277665.1 of Viscum album. Classification (NCBI taxonomy): domain Eukaryota; kingdom Viridiplantae; phylum Streptophyta; class Magnoliopsida; order Santalales; family Viscaceae; genus Viscum; species Viscum album. Next base: position 1,701,922,963 of record OY728156.1, on the reverse strand, counting down.
AAATGGTTTTGAAAGTGTTTTTATTATAACAATGTGTTGTATTGATATCTTGTGATTTAAATGTGGAAATGTTGTGTTTCGTTTATGCATGTTTTATGTGATACGATTATGTTATGGTTTATGATATGTTTAAACCTATTCATATGAGGAATGCATTGGACTTAATAAGTGACGGGTGGAGCCCGCTATAGCTCCTCGATGCATCGGTAGGTCTCATGAGACAAACTAGTGTCTTGGCACGAGGCCTTGACAAAATCTTATTTGTGGTCTTGGCACGAGGCCTTGGCTACGTGGTTAAGATAGTATGGCATTATGCATTCCATCATTATGAAAGTGGTTATTGATATTGCATGTGATTATTCGAATAGTAGAATATCCATGTGCAGAAGTAAATATAATTATCTCATTTTACTTTTTCATTATTATGTTGATGTTCAAGTTTAAAAGGCTTTGGTTTTAGTTATACATTGCCTTAAATGTTTATGTTTATTTATGAAAGCTTCTGCAATATTGTTATCCTTACTGAGCATCTGAGCTCACCCCTTTCAATGTTTTAATATTTTCCAGGATGTGAAGAAGTATTTTATTAATGGCCTGTAGGGATAGTCAGAAGAGGATATGAGTGTGGACTATGGAGACTTTGTTATTATAGTTTTTCAATTTATGATGTAATGTAACATTTATGAATGTATCTAGTGTTTCCAAGGCTACTAAACTAATCGGTCTTTTGAGACTTGATCTTTTGTGATCATGCCAATGTTACGAAGTAATGCACCAACTCTGGGTAGCTGGGGTCGGGGCGTTATATAATTTCAATCACAAGCACAAAGCCAAGACTGCTCATGATAGGTATATTCTAGGGTAGTAATAGTGGAATCACCAGTCACATTGTTAAACACATCATATTTTGAATAAATCCTCCTCTATTGACTACATTGGGACTTCCAATTCAGACAGATCTTCTTTCCACAGACATTGAACAACTTATGTATTCCTCCCCATCGTGTACGGTGGGTCTGCCAAGTCACAGAAAGTCTCTCCCCACCATGGCCTGCTGAGGAACATCTCCAGTCAATTACCATGGGTTTGTCATGTCACACAAAGGTTCTCCCAACCATGGACCTAACATGTCACACATAGGGGCTTCCTAATAGGCCGTTGAGTCACACATAGTTGAAAATTAATAGTTTTCATTTCTCTACTTGTCACATGGATCTGTACGTAGTGCGCTAGGATAAACCTCTCCTCAATTCATTGGTCATATTTCAACCTACATGAAGTCTCTCATATAAATAAACTGATGATATTTCATTTCATAATGGTTAAAATACAATAGACGGTGCATCAACCCGAAAATAGGTCTGTAAATTATAGGTTGTTTATTTTTGGGGGCCTATTTAGATTCAAGTACTACTTAACCTAACCTAACTCCAACTTTCTTCGACGGCCGCGTGGAGATATAAAAGGACTATCTCATACGACGGTTTATGGTGTCATTTAATGTTCATCACTTGGACATCCAATTTAGGAGTTACACCAAATTAAATGTAATTGGGTTTTCTGTCGGGCCGATAGGGCCGCTTGTCCGGCATGTTCAGTCCGACCCGTCTGGCGGAGCGGCCCACCAGGATCACCCTCGACCATGGTTGCAGGCTGTCTCCATTATCTCCAAGCACAACATAACCATGTTTGGAAACTGTTTATGCTACCGGTGGACCTGACCTCACCTTATGCGTCGACCTAGTAGGCAGTTTAACTCCCCCACATCGTGCCATGAAGGCGTCACTGAACTCTATCACACATCAGCATGTCATGGTCAAAACATCTTCACTTCCCAACCTCACTTTCGGTGTGTGAATCCTCCATCACTACGGCCCATCATAGCCATGAATTCTGCCTCATAGGTGTACTTCTAGGGTGCACCTACTCTTTGCATCTTCCAACTGGGCCGGTGACCCTTCTTTTTTCCATTGGGCACACAGCTGGTACCATTGCGTGATGTCGTAACTTCCAATTGTCCCTGAAATACACATACAAAACCAAAAATAATTAAGGGTTCGAGACTGGTTCATTTTTCTCGTTCCCTCCATGTTAGCATTTTAAAATGGGAATGGATACATAAATCTAAATATTCCCGTAAAGAAATACCTACAATATCCTTCTTCATTTTAAAAACGAACATGGATCAACCCCTGGACAGTTGATCTATATTCCTCATAATAAATATAAATTGTGTAAAGGGGATAAATAAAGCATAATTTCCCTACCATGTATTCATTAGAAGGTGATACCGAAGAGATGTAGGGTGTACATGTCCAAAGGCATTCATCGGTACTTGATGGCGCCCATAGATTCCCCTAACGTTTGACGCTCGATCATGTTCTTTGTCAGAGTACAAATATGTCAGCACATCATTATTTATTCTTATCGTAGATCTCCAAAAACCAAACTAGAGCACATATTAAATAGAGGGGAGGAGAGGATCAATGCACCACACAAATAATGTTGTTTATTAAATATCATAATTAATAACTCTTTAATTATCTCAATGGTGTGGTAAAAAATTCTTTTAATTTCACTAAATGGTGCAGTTACACAATATAAGAGTCAATACATTAAATGGAACGATGTTGCATTGCGGTCCCACATCTATTTTTACAAGTGTTGAAAAAGAAAAATATATTAATCATCAGTTATTATATTATTTTCTGTAATGCCCCTTATATTATCTTTTATGTCCAACCATTGCCATTTGTAGTTAATCATCCCTTATGTGAATCTTGGTGTTATAGATTTAATGGTGCCCTCTGTGTTTTAATCGAAGCAATGGTTAAAAAGATAGAAACTTTAACCCTCATGTTTACTGAATATACAATAATAAATGGTCAAAATTCAATTATGGGATCTCCTGGCCTCAGAAAAACGTGCCTCAAATTTTCACAGACTCATAATAATAACAAATATTTTAAAAAAAAATATGGAATTTCTAGGTCATTACATTCTCTACACCATAGAGATTATCAACTTTGAGGACTAAAAAATACTAGGGGATCAAATGAGGTACTGAGCATGTATCTAGGCCTCCCACTCCCATGTGCTCCCCTAGAGATTCATGTGCTTCCAATGAACTCGCACCAGTGGAATATAACTACCCTGAATGACTCACCCATTTAAAACCTCTATCGCCACCAGGAACTCCGAAAGCATCGCCCAATCATCATTTTCTAGCTCTCCCCGGTCGATAACATTTGATGGATCATGCATGTACCTAATCAACTATAACACATGGAACAAAATATGCACCTAGTGCATCTGTGGGGGATGACCTAGACAGTAAACCTCCTCACCTAATCTGCTGAGGATCTAGAAAGGTCTGAGGTTCCTCAGAGATAGATTTCTACCCCAACCAAACCTCTGTAATTCTAATCGGGGTGAGACCTGTAGAAATACATGTTCTCACCACTCATACTCCAATAGTCTCTATCCCTTATCAGCATTAGTCTTTTCCAATCCTTGTGCAGTCCTCATCCTTTGGTGGATGATCTTCTCCTTCTCTAGGGTAGCAAGTACCAACTCTAGAGCCATTAGTGCTGACTCCCCTAGGTTTGTATATCATATTGGTGATTTTCAAGGTCACCCGTACATGGCCTCAAACAGATACATTTCGATGGATGTGTGATAACTATTTTTGTAATCATTTACCACTAGTGGTAGGTGGTTCTCCCAACTATAGTCAAAATCAATTACAAAAGCATGAAGATGTACTCGAGTGTCTTAAATGTATGCTTCGTCTGACCATCTGTTTGATGATGAAAGGTGCTGCTCAATCTTATTTGATTATTGAACACCTCCTACAATCCCATCCATAAGAGATATGTAAAACGTGAATCGCGATCTGAGACTATGGTCGAAGGTATCCCATGATGTCGTACAATCTCCAGTACGTAGAGGCATCACACTCTCTCTAATGATCCGTGCTCATCGATGGGTAGAAAGTGAGGCTACTTGGTGTGTTTGTCAATGATAACCTATCTGGAATTGATTCCAATGGATTTATGTTGTAGCCCAATCACAATGTCAATGTATATACCATCCCACTTCCATTTCATCACCTCAAATGGATGAGCTATTCTAGATGGTACATGCTGCTCAGCCTTCACTTGTTGACAAGTGAGCCATTGTGATACGAACTCCACCACCGCTTTCAACATCCCTGACCACCATTACATACACTAGAGGTCCTGGTACATATTCCCCACTCATGTATGTACCACCAAATGGGATATGTGGAACTCACACAACTCCTACTCTCATAGAGTCACTGGTACCATTGTGCATCCTCTGAAGAGGATTGAATGCTCCCCAACAACATGAAATATTTTAGGAGACTGTCCTATGTATATATTAGCATGTCGGTCCACACAGTCAATGTCCCCAAGATCAGCCTACCTAACTCACTAAATCTGTAGGAGAATTGTAGACAAAGACTGGAGGTATGACACTTCATATATATCCACAAAGGTTATCTATAACGTGGCCACCTGCTTTTTCACCTCACTCATCAACTGTCGACCAGACCTCGTACTGAGTGAAACTTAAACGACATTCCCATTACTAGTAGTGTAGACACTCTAGAGATCATAATCCAAGAGTAACTCCAACCATTACTGATTACTTTGGATTAGGTCATTCTTCAATAAGATATATCAGACACTCTAATGATCAGAGTAAACAGTAAACCATTCACCCATTAATTTGTGCCACTGAATCTTCATCACAATGTCCAATACTAATAACTCTAGGTCATGGGTAGCATAGTTATTCTCATTTTGTCTTAACTATCATGAGTTGAAGGAAATCACTACCCTCAACTGAATTAGGACACAACCTAATCCGGTCTACGATGCATCATATTATAATATATACCCAACACCCTATTCTAGTAGCATCAAGATAGGGGCAGCCATTATTTACTGCCTCACCTCCAAGAAAATCTTCAATAACATTTCCATCCACAAGAAAGGATTCCATTATTCTTTAAATCAGACTTGGGTCCACTACCCTACCGAAGTCAGGTACAAATCTCAGGTAGTACCCATCCAATCCCAGGAAACTCTACACCTCGGTCACACACTTGAGTGGATCCCAAAAAATCATTGTCTCTATATTCTCCAAATCTATCCCAAATCCATCCCTGGAAATTTTTTTCACTAGGAAGTATACTTTCTATATAACGAACTGGAACATAGAGATAATTCCATAAATATGATTCTCTCTTGATGTTTATCTTGAACTATCTGTAGGTGCATGGGGTACTCCTCCTCTGAAACTGAAAACAACAAGCTTTCGTTACTGAAGACTACCAAAATGCTATAGATTTATGGTTGGATGATCCTATCAATGAGCGCCATCAACACTGCTAGTGATTTGGTCATGTTGAATGGCATCACCAAGAACTCATAATGTCAATACTGATATTTTAAGGCTATTATCAGTACATCCTCATCAAATACCTATAGATGATGATCGCAGAATCAGAAGTTTATCATCAAATTCCACTGTTCTCCCTTCATCTGGACGAAGAGATCTTCGATCCTCAGTTGAGGACACTTGTTCTTCAAGGTCACCTAGTTCATGTGCCAATAGTCCACACAATGCCTCAGAATCCCATCTATGTTCTTGGTGAACAAAAGTCGGGTTTCCCAAGGAGAAACAATGAGCCTTACATAACCCTTCCTCTGTATGTCTTCCAACTATACCCTCGTCTCACAAAGCCCAATAGGAGCCATCTGATATGCTGGTGTAGATTGCAGGGCCGTCCTGGTGTATAGGTTGATATAAAAATCAAACACACTCTGAAATGTTAGTCTTAGAATATCATTTGGGATGATATAAGCATACCAGTCCACCAATAAAGGATATCTCGGACTCCCCTCATCTACTACACCATGTGTGAGGCAAACCAACTGATGACTGATTGGATTCACCCTCATTCGAGATAGTTAAACCAATGCTGAAGAATGTTTCCTCCACAATGCTTAAATAATTCATGATCTCATCCTCATAGACACAATGAACCTTGTTCAAGAAACAGTCGATTTGAGCATGTAATGCTGAAATCTAGTCCATACCCAAGATGACATCGTAAGGCCTCGACGTTGCTACTTGGAGGTCACAACCAAATCTCTCGCCTCTTATAGTGACCTCCAACTACCTTCATGAGTGCGTAATCATTGAAACATCTCTTGTGGTAGTCTCTAAACATAAGGATTTATCCAAAAACTCCATTGTAATCTCTGATCTCAAACAAGTGTCATGGAAGTGAAAGAGTGATTAGAACCTGTCTCAATAATAACTACAACTAGGGTGTAATAGACCTAGATTGTACATTTAATCATCTCTAGTGTGTAGTGGTCATAGGCATCGACCTGCTGGAGCATTGATTTACTCTCTCTTCCTACTCCATGTGGTCGGGGTGGACCACATGGAGGTGGTGGTGGTAGAACATCAAATCTTCGTCCACCACCTGCTACACGACATTATCCTCTGTCACGTATACCGACCTGCGGACCTCCACCTTTGAACCACTGCTTCTTATTCTGTGTTCCCTCGACAGTCTGCCAATCCTCTATATGGTGGGTTGTGTAGTCTCGTGCCATGTGTCCACGCACTCCACGTGTAAGGAAAAGATGGGCCCCCTTTTGACTCCCTCTGGCCTGTGAACCTCTGACCGCTGACCCGGAGTCTTGGGGTCATCCACTGATAGACCCGTCTTAGTTGCACCCTTGCTTCTATTTTTTGCTACATAACCAAGACATATTTGACTGGGGTCTACTATCATCTCTATCTGCAGGTTCCTTCTACTCCAAGAAGCTCTCTATCAGAAGGTCTCGCTCTAGAACCCCCACCTGGGTAGTGATACTGAGAGACACCACCACTGCCCTAATATTCTACCAGAGTCCCATATATAATGCTCGATCCCTATTTAAAGTGTATTGAAAAATGTTTTTGGATTTGAGAGAGGTCAATAAATCAAATCAAGTACTAGGACACTATCATGATTCCCTATTGTAGGTGAAGCACCTCTTGAATGCACACAGAGCGCAATGACGTTAGAATAGGAACATCCTGAAAAAGCCTCTCGATGTCAGCCCATTCAAGTGTCACATCATTATGAGTCTACATGGTAATGATCCACCATATCCCTACAATTCTCAGTAAAAATATTTCTTCCACGATCATCATATGCTCAGGCAGTGTCCTCACAAAGAGAAAGACCCACGTCAAAGACTCTTTCCAGTCCACAATGACCTGAGGATTGGTCTCTCACCTGAACCTGGGAGGAATATATCTCTGAAACACATGTAGGGTAGTGATCCAACGAACCTCGTCTAATAAAACTGATGGAATTAGATATTGACCATTGGGTGGTGTTAGCATTGGTGCACCACCCAGTGGGGCCATCTCAAACAATGATCCTTGAACGAAGACCTCATCGCTAGGATGGATGTCCTCATGACCTCGTTTCGGGTTACTGGTTGGTCTTCCACCTGGAGGCATCCATAGATAGATCATGATAAATCATGGATATAACATTATACCATGTGAGATAAATATCATTCAAAATTATAAGACGTGTATGAAACTAGTGATTTAATTTATTGATATAAAAAGTAGAATTTATGGTCATAGGGTATGGATACGTCTGTCAACGCACCAACACTGGATTCCCAAATCTGAATGTTGGACATGCAACATTTAAATATATTTCTCCTAGAAAAAACATATACTCTCGGTCTTTGAGGGGGAACTGAACGGCCCCTGATACCACATTTTCATGACACATCCCCAGGGGCATGTGTTGTGACTATTCCAATTCCGCCCCCCGATGGAAAGGGGATGGCAACTAGCACCGACGACATAAAATATCACATGGGTTAAATTTTCTAGTATACCTGTGCCCACACACATGCCAAATAAAGTCCCAAATCATGAAAGGGAAACCAAAAACCACTGAGAAAATGATTACAAGTACAGATGAATGTAAAGTGGCTAGAATACAAGACCAACTGAAATGGAAAAATAGAAAAAATGAAAAAAACTTTTGAAGTCATCTTCCATGGATATTACCTGAACGGTATGTAAAAATTGTCACTGATACTCTCCATGTTAATTGTCACCACTATCCATAGTCAGGTATGGCTCCCCGAGTATTCGTCAATATGTGTGTCATCTGCACAAGACATAATAATGTATGGGTAGTGTTCATGCATGGGTGAGTATAGAAATACCCTGTAGAGACCCGAAGTCCACCAAAGGTCTCCTAGATTTACACATATTAAAATCCACATAACCTAATCTAAATCACAAGTATAATGAAAAGATAGATCACACTATTTATAATATAGGGTAGTAACAGTAGCATCACTAGTCACATTGTCGAATACCTCGTCTACTAGAGATGCACTCCTCTATAGTGTATAACGGGCATATCGGGTCATATAAATATTCTTCCCACTATCCATGAACATCTTAGGTACTCATACCCATCACATACCGTGGGTATGTCAGGTCACATATAGTTGCTCCCCACAATGGCCTCCTAAGGTACTCCTTCCATCGAGTACCGTGGGTCTGCCAAGTGACACAGAGGATCTCCCCACTATGGGAATTCCATGTCACTCAGAGGTGCATCCCACTGGGTCATCGAGTAACATAGAGTCAAAAATCAGGAGTCTTCAAGTCACATCCAGTCACTGGGTTCCATATGTAGTGTTCTTTGGAAAACCTCTCCCCAAGAAATTGGTTATATTTCAAACAGAATGAAGTCTCACAAAGAAGTATCCCTATGATCTGTCATTTCATAAGGGATCCATGGTTACATACAACGTTTCAACCAGACACCCAGTCTGAATGTTATAGGCAGTTCAGTGGAGAGGGCCATGTTGGATTCTGGTATTGACCCAAACACAGCTACACTCCAAAATTCATTGAAAGTACGCATGGAGTATATAAAAAGGACCATATTGTCCTATGGTTTATGGAACCTCTGATAGTTCGTCAAACGGATGGTCAATTTAGAAGTTACACCCGATTAATCATAACTGGGCTGAAATGGGTCCAGGTCCTGGGCGACCAGGGTAGACCAACCTGAACCGACATGGTCTGGGTGGGTCCAACCTAGGTCTGACCCTACTGGGTTGACCCAGTCCATTGGGCCCTGCCTGGTCCAACCTGGTTGGTTCTGAATCGGCCCTCTGGGCCTTGGGCCTCACCTACTGGACCAGCATGCTATATTTCCCCCCTGGCGGTGCGGCCCACTAGGATCACCCGAGCCCTAATTTGCGTGCCAGATCCATTCTATCTGGTTGTGGAACAACCACATTAATCACCTACTCACGCAACTGGTGGAACTAGCCGCTCCTTCCACGTCTAACCACTTGGTGGGTTGACTCTTCAACAGGGCACCATGCTGGAGCCAGAGAACTCCAATGCATCTCAGCTTGTCACAGCCGCAAATTATTTACCACCCAGACATGCCGCCGTGCCTTGGCACCTATAGTGTCATGGTCGATCATGGCCGCTGCATCTACCGCCCAGGCGTAGCACTAGGTCATGCCTCTTCCAGAATCGTGGCCCTTCATGGCTGGGACTTCCGCCACCCAGTAGCACCGCCGGGGTGTACCTCCTCTTGCGATTGTCGGCTGGGACGATGACTCATCTCTTCTTCATTGGGAAAACGGCTGGTACAGCTGCGTGCTTCCATAACTTCTGTTCTTCAACAAAATATGCTACCAAATCGAAAAACTTTGGAGGTACTGGGTCATGTTTTTTTTGGATTTTGCACTCTACGTTAGCATTGTAACATGGGAAGGGAAACATAAATATACAAAGACCCGTAAAAAACCCCCCAAAATATCCTTCCATATTTTAATAATGAACTCGGATCAACCCATTTTAACGTTGAAATGTTCTCTTCCTAATAATCAATAACTAGGTAAAGGGGTGTATTGATGCATAAACCCCTACATTGTATTTGTTGGAAGGAATTATTGAAGTGGAGGGACTGTACATGTCTGAAGTTACTAAATGCTTCTTGCCATATCCTGTCAATCCCTCAAAATATGTCACCCGATCACATTCTTCGTTGGAGCCGAAAGCCTTCGGCTCTTCATCTGATCTTCCTCTCATTGCTCTCCCAATACCCAAAACTGAGCTCAGATTAAATATAGGTGGGAAGATGATCAACACACCAGACAATGAATGAGGTTCATTGATTATTATTATTAATGAACCCCATTAATTATCTCAATGGTGTTGTTACACATTCTTTTAATTTCCGCCAATTGTGCGGTTACACAAAATAAGAGTTAAGCCATTAAATGGCTTGACGTTGCACAATTGTCCCACCATCATCAATCCAATTGTTTCAAAAAATAAAATAAAATAGTCAACAATTATTTTATTATTTTTTGTAAAGTATAAGAAATTAACAATTTCGACTGATCCATGTTGGTCGATGTTAAGTATACCTTACGTGAATCTTGGTGTTTGAGATTCAATGATTCCCTATTATTTTTAACTCAAGAAATGGATAAAATGAGAGAAAATGTCACCCGCACGTTTACTGAACATAAATTAAAAATGATTAAAATTCAATTATGTAATATCCAGGCCTCAAAAAAATATTCCATAAATTTTCAATGACTCATAATAATACTAGAGAGTTTTAAAAAATAATATGAAATTTGCAAGTCATTAAAATTAAGGCATAATCAGTACAGAAAGATGATTAATTGAAATAAACATTCATTTTAATCAATAAAATTAGAATTTAAATAAAGACATAGTTATTATGATAGTGAAATCTACTATATTATAACATATGAATATTGAATATAGAAATTTTTTAATTATTTGATTTAATGTGTCTAGAACATTCACCATTAAACTATCAAGATTATATAATTATGTAGTAGTAACTCAACTGATTCTTTGTGGAAACAAACCAGATGGGTTTTTCATGAACTATTTTGTATGATGTGACCTATTGATGTATTGAGGTGAAATATAACATGAGGCCCCATCCATCAAATCATTTACTTAGATTTATTAATACAAATATTTAATTTATTATCATTATTACCTATGAAGATAACAATATTTTTGTGAATATATAGATTTTTTAGTATTTCCCCAGTAAAAATAACATTCAATTTAAACATCGTATGTAAATATTCTATACACTGTAGACAATAATTATATTCCAGATACATGAAATATTGATATATAGTTGGTATATAATTTCATATAAAAATTTTCTCAAAGGGGTAGTAGATACAACACATAATAATTATTAGGTGCAGAATTCCAAGTATGTCCAAATGAAATTGAAATTGAGATGAATTCTCTTACGTTAAGTCCAAAAGAGTCCATAAAGTACATTTAATTTATAGTTTAATAAAATTAAATTAATTTTATACATAATATAGAATGACTTATAGATATATTATATTTATTACAACTTTATTGAGTTTTTTATGGGACTTTTTGAGGTGTTATATAATTAAATTACATCGATCATGGATCATCTGATTCATAATTTTAAGACATGTTCCTCTGTGTTTTAATATAACAGTTATTATTAAATTTAATAGAAACTATAGAAGTGTAATTATATGATATTAATATATTTACACAATTTTAAACAGCCTAATGTATCATTTTTTCAGATATGAGATTGATTCATTATATTAAAGGTTAATGAAAAAAATACATTAATTTGGTGCTTCTACGATCACCCAAAGTAGTTTTATTTTATTACTTTTCTTCTAAATCAAAAAATTATATTACGGTATGTCATTGTTTATATTAATTTAAAAAATAATTCACATATAAAAATTCATACATAAAAATTTAAAACAATATGATATTTTCTATGACTGTCTAATTATCTTGTTTTCATTGACATGAATCATAATAAGAATTTATATCAAATTTTCTTACATTTTCTACTCATTATATTTTTATAATTCTTATTTGTATATCCTCAATGGATAATTTTTTATTTTACTTATTTCTTTTTAAAACAAATAGAGACCTTGCCCAGAAAAGAAATATCCCTTTATTAGTAAATTTTTTTACACAAGTCTGAAAGTAGAAGATGTACAAATATCATTCATAAAAAAGGAAGGAGATCATCTGAAACATCATCAAAACTGTGAATGTATTTACTATTAACACATTTGTTAGCAAGCCCACCCGCCAATGAATTTTCTTCTATATACGCATGAGTAACAAAGTGATCTATTGAGTAGATAGATTCCAAACTTCTCTTCTAGCGATTAGTGGGATTCCAAGAAAGATTCAAAGCCCTAGTTATAATAGCAGAAACTACCATAGTGGAGTCACATTCAATCCAAATCTTGTTCCAATACCATAATTATGATTGCTCCAATACAACAATAACCCCCAGATTCTCCTCTTCAAGAGCAGAAGCAATACCACATGAGCCAGAGATGCACCCAATAACACTTCCCTAATAGTCCCTAATGATAGCACCAAAGCCAGAGGGACCCAGATTTCCCTTTGAAGCACCATCAGAGTTTATTTTAATACACCCATGAAAAGGGCCCCTCCAAACGACTTCCTTTGTACCACGTGGAGGAAGAAATTTTCCTTTTACCCCAATTCGCTTATGCACTGATAAATCATGAACATAGTTTGTGAAAAACACACCTCTCAGTGTATCCACCTCTCAGACCACTGCAACAAACCCTGCAAGAAAAAAACCTAATCGAAGGTGTTGCATATCAAGTTTGAATTTGTTTCTTGATGTCCAGATAAGATGTATCGCATCCTCAGCAGCATCCTGAAATAAATTCTGAAGTAGCAGTGACATGATCAATGAGATCCATCTCTTTATGAACTCATCAATTGAAATGATGTGAGGCCGAGGAAATTAAAACATGTCAATAACAGCCCTCCATATTGCCGAAGCCGCAACACAGATGAGGATATGGTGGTCCACATCATCCTTATGCTGAATGAAAAAAAATAAAAAATGGAGCAAAGATAAATACCACATACCTACATAAATTCATCATTTGGTATTTTTTATGAGCCATCCTTTATGAAGGAATAGATCGGGATGGCCAAAAAAACATTCACTGTAGGTTTCCCATCTATTTAAATTTGGTTGAACTACAAATTGAGTGATTATAATAAACAGTTTAGGTGTGGATTCCATTGACAATTGCTTCCCATGCCCAAAAATCTTCCCTAGGAGAACAATAATATTCGTTCACAGTTGAAGTAGTATGATCTGGAAGATTATCAATACTACCAAGATGATATTTGATTGGTAGATAAAAGTCCATATTTGAATACCCCTCTAGGACCAAGTTAACCAGGTGATTCCTCGTACAATTAGTATTCCAAAAATGACGATAAGAGTCATTGGAGACAAGCCACATAGAGTCAACATTAATTCTTGAAAAAATATACTTTTTCGAGGGCCACACTGAAGACATGACATAATTGATGTTCCTTGCATTAAGCCTATGAACAAACCAGGTCCTGAGAAAACTAGTTTCCTCATATTCCATGTTTATAAGCTTCCATATAAACATTGCCTACAATGATTCATTCAACCCTACTAGATTATTTATGCCAAAAACACTCTCATCATGAAGTTTTAAAACATCAGTCCATGGCTCTATTTCAATCCTCCATTCCAAATTGCATCCACTCCAAATAATGTTCATAATAGAAGAATTAATAATTTTTATTAATGAAATAGGCCATTTATACACCATAAAAGTGTATAAAAATTTATAAATGATTATTTATTTTACCATGAATCCCTTACCAGCCATTGATAGATATTTCCCATAAAAGAGGAATGTTGTATTTTATCCATGCTCACAATTACAGAGAAGTGAAAAAATATTGGTCTCCCCCAAAACATTAGAACTCCTAAATAAGTAATGGGAAGATGACCCTGACAAATCCCCAATTCTCTAATGATATCATTTTTCTGGATTTCAAAGAAACCCCTTCTATTTTAGAAAAATGACTTGTTCCAAATAACCACCTATCCAGAAACCATTTCATAGTGAATAATGTCACTTTTATATTCCTGTTGTTTCTCTAATCCCCTTCTGTAAAGTGGATTATATCGTCAGCATATAAAAGATAAAAGGGAGAGACAATCCCCTTTCAAGCCTAAATAGACTTCAGCTTCCCATTAGCGGCCATGATGGAAATAATCATGGTAAGATAATCCTCAGTAATAGAAAAAAGGATGGATGATAATGGATCGCCCTCCCTAACAACCCTTGAAGATTCAAAATATCCTTCGGGGGATCCATTTATAAGAACTGAAATATGAGTAGAACATATAATGATTTTGACCCAATTGATGAAGACATTATCAAACCCATTCATGACAAGGATCTTATAGATTAAAGCACAATCTATTGTATCGAAAGGATTCTTGACATCGAGTTTGAGAGCAATATTTCTGCCCCTAATGGGTTTTATGAGAATATTAACACACTTTGTGGCGGTGATAAGACAATCCTGTATTGATATCCCTTTTATATTTTTTTATTAATAATTTTTATTTTCAATTTCATATTCATCTATTAATAACGTTTTAGTTGAGTAAAATATACCATAGTAATATTAATTTCAAAATCGATATAAATTTAAAATTTTGAATGAACATGAAAAAATTGTAAATTCAATGTTAATACTGAATATTAAATAATAGTTTTAATGCATCGATCTAGATAGAAATATGTATTTGTGTCTCTATGACTTCTCACATAGAAATCACAAACATCAATAACATTGAATGAAAAAAATAATTCTATTAGTATTTATATTCTTAATGGGTTACTATCTTTCGAAACTATAATGTATGTTATATATTTAATCAAATTCCTATTAAATAAAAATAATTATTACTTAGAATTATTAATATACCTTATTAATAATACCCCTTATTCATATACTAAAAAATACTGCAGTTCCTCTACATTCGACCTTTCATAGAATATGTAACAAATATAATATAATTCTACTTTCTCTATATTTGAAACATTTATTTCGGTTTATTATATTATCACTACTCCATTATTGTTGATATTATCATTGTAATTTTATACTTTTCCAACACATTAATTATTATATGGGGTAAGGGACTATCTTCGAAAAAATATATAACATTTTGGTGATGCATAGTCAGATGATCCCAATGGGTCTTATACATATTTTTATTGATTCTATTTTATTTAATATCATTATTATATGTTTCTATACATTTTTTAATGATATTGATAATTAATATAGTAACTATACTAAATATGAACAATACATAATAAGTTATATATTTGAACATGTTGACCGTATCGTCACTATAATATAAATATCAACTATTTTACAATTGTAATATGTACTTGAAAATTTAATTAACATTATACACACATTATTATTTTTATGAACATGGATATGGGGTGCATGGTGTGACCATAATTTAATCTACAAATATAACATAAAACAATATGGTTTAGAAACCATAAATACCTTCAACATATATCTTAATGGAATAATTTACCCATTTATTCACAATCAAATTAATATAAATTTTAATATATAAATTTTTCCCCAATATAAATTTTCTAACATTATTAAATAAAAATTAGAAAACCAAACAAAGAAATTTCTATTTTTTAGAAAAAATTATTTTCGTGGAAAGATATATTCGTTTATATAGTTTGTCATGTTTTTTCTCTTAAAAACGATAAGAAAATGTATAATAAATTATCTGTATTTATCATTTATACATATTGTTTTATTTTTATCCTATTATGTTATAATATATGAATAAATCTATATATTTGAATAATATTACAATCTATTTTGGATATTATTATGGAAAGGATCCATGTTCAATGTCTTATTGTAATGGATGAGATACATTTTGATCCACCCTTTTCATGATTCTAAGGGTTGAGGTTCCAAGAGGATGCTCGAAGGATGTCTGGAATATTTTGGATTCAATAATCCAAAAGCATGGAGGATTTAACATTTTTAAAGTTAACAAGACATCCAAAAGGTGTTCATAATGTGTAAAATATTGTTGTTTGAAAAATAAATATGGTGAATGGGTCGCATGTTTTCAGAGAAAAATGAATTATATGGATCAGAAAATATGAAAGTGGATTATAGGATGTATAATTCTCCAATGTTTTATGGTTTAAAACATTCCATCCACTAAGATTTATTAATTTCTATAGTAGTAGCAGATCCCTTTCAAATTTATGTGATCCAAAACCCCCCTATTCAAGGATTTTTTGGATTCTTTCACCATGGAACGATTCCTAGATTCCATCCTAAGAATTGTTGTGATCCATCATCAATCTATATTATGTTATAACTCCATAGTTTCATTTTCTACCAATTTTATTTTGTTTCCTCTAGTTATTTTTTCTATATGATGAACGATGATCTCTCATATTGCTTTTAGGTTTTTCCTTGGGCATTGGTTGGTGTCGATAGGCCACAGAGTGCAGATATGGATCTAGTTATAGTGGTAGGGGTGACCAGAGGGGCCATATAATGTTATTTAATTATAATTCTAAATAACACATGAATAATCCATAGGTGTTAAAACTATTGTATGTAATAACACACTCACTATGAAAAAATTGATGCTTCACATATACCTAACTAACTCTTCTTGGTGTTTCTAACCCTAGGTTATTAATAGTGAAAAATTATTCATATATTATATCGTGAAAATTATGTATTTATAATAAATTCACATAATCACTTTTGTACTAGAACATTTTAAATTATTTAATACTTAAAATTTATCCCAAAGTCTTTCACCAATTTTCAATACCCCATATCCACATCGATTGAATAACTATTTCTTGCAATACAAAAAGTAGTGTCATATATATATTATACATTAATATTACATATTTTTAGATTAATATTTAATATATAAAATAAATACACACTTGAAGATTATCGAGGATTTGTGTTCAAGGAATCCAGATAATCAGTTTTATTATTTCATGAAATATTATCCTAATCTATAATAATGGTCGTACTATATAGATCTCGTGATAAATACACCCAATTTAGGCCTTTCTATAAATCCGTGGTAATGTGGACATAAGAAAATGGGTTATTATAATATCAAAATCATTATGAATGGGATATATCATTTGATTATCAAAGGAATGAGTACATTTAACATAAGGGTATGGGTTCAGGTACTCAAGATACAATGTTCATATATAATATATCATAGATCATAATCATGATACAAGGAAAAAATAATTATCCTATGAAATAAAATTAATTCCAATTGTGAGAGATCATAAAATATTCTATGAACTACATCATCAAATCATAACAATAAAAAAAATATCAAAAAATGTTGCACCATTCGGATTATGGAAGAAATATCCTAGGTCAGGATAAACTATCATGACCATCAAATCATAGTGTATCATGAATAAAAACCTATAACCCATATCATAACAGATCATGAATCATCCATTATTTTGCATTAATATATCAGGAGTTAAAAATTATTACCCAAGGAATTAGTGGAATATATAAATCAAGGAATGACCTACACATATTGAAAAAAACCAATCTATTTTAAATAGTATTATGTAACCATCATGTGGTAATATTTTCATAATCCACGTAAATATATTTTATTACAAGTAAATTTTAAAAATGCATCATAGTATAATAAAAGGAAGATAAAGTGGTTTCATACGAACAACGTCATTATAAAAAAATCTTATGAATGTCTAAGTATGCTATCATTTTATCATGTTAATATTAAACCATGATTAACATCAAATTATTTTATCCTAGAAAAAAATACATTTATGGAGTTACATGAATATTTTTTAAAGAAAATACACATTATATTTTTAAATCATATATTTAAATTCAAAATAATTATTAAAATTTAAGAATATAAATTTTAATTAAAATTTTAAATGATACATGTAAATTAATACTTATTGAATTTATATTACATTATAGTGACTAATTATATGCATGTCCATATGATAAGACAAATATTCCATTCACATTTCTAGATAGAAGATAAAAATTGCGTCATTTATAACATGACATGATGATAAATTTGAAATAATTTTTCCTATGTATAAAATTGGTAAAACATCCATTAAATTATCATGGTATATTAATTAATATTTTTTAAAATTTCATAGTGAAAAAATTTAAATGGAATACAAATGATTTTTATCCAGATTGTAGATCATTTACTAGTATCAATAAATGAATATATTGTTCTCCCCCATACATTTAGTTAGTAAAATGAATGAAAGAAGTGTATAATAAAGAAATAAACAAAGGATATGAAATATTAATTAGATCCATAAGATATGAATAATATTATTTCCCCAATGGAAATGAAATCATAAATAATACCAAGTAAAGTTAGACTGAAATATTAATCCTTCTAGGTAGCTATATCTTTTGATTATATACCTCATGAATGAATATATTTAAAATAAAAATTAATGGTCAGGACCAAACATTTACTCATTGTATAAAATATCAATAGGGAATTATAAAAACCCCACAATGAAGATAGGTGTATGTCATAAACTATATAATAATGAAGACCATTTGAGATTATAAACCCTTATCATTTTTTATCTCTGAATCAAACCCTCATGAGAAGAATTAACATTTACGTATTATTATCTAACCAAAATTTTAATAAAAATATTAATAAAATCCAGTAGTGTGTATTATATACAATATAATAAAGGAAATAATTCG
Source organism: Viscum album (assembly GCA_963277665.1). Taxonomy (NCBI): domain Eukaryota; kingdom Viridiplantae; phylum Streptophyta; class Magnoliopsida; order Santalales; family Viscaceae; genus Viscum; species Viscum album. Next base: position 1,701,904,111 of record OY728156.1, on the reverse strand, counting down.
AAAATATGGAATTTGTATACTAAAAATAATAGTTATATAGAAATCCTATACCTCAAGTTTGAGGTTTTTAAAGGAGGCTCTTCCATCCTTTATAATAAAATTAAATTAATTAAACTAATAAAAAATATTCATTTACATAAATATTATATCATATATTATCCTGTTATTATATTAAAACTCCAATATTTTAATCCATTATTAATAACATCATTTATTCCATGTGTTACTATTTATTGATTTCATTATAATTTGTACTTTTGGTCCAAATAATATCATTATAATTCCACGATAATGATAATATATGTATTTATATAAATAATATACATATTCATGATCTTTATATTTATATTAAACTGTAAAATAAATTGATAAATGTAATAATTTTCCCATAATAGAGACAGTAGGTTTTACGTACAAATGAACGCTATATTTACATTTCTAATGGTTATAAAAATAAAATGTAAAAATGATTTCACAATTTAAGAAACACATAAATTTAAATAAATATATAATATAATACAAAACCATTATTTATACCATTATTACAATATATTAAATAGTTACGATGAAAAATTATTATCAACGCTTTGTGGAGGTAGTCTTCGACGCGTATATCAGAGTGATATTCTAATATTCCGAAGGATATAAAGGGAATAAGAAATATATGATATTATTATTCAAGGATAAATATATTTATTAAATATCATATAAAAAATTATTCACATCATGACATCCATCCATGAATGATGGAGATGTACAAACATCATACACCACATTGTGGTGCTAAAATGACATAAATATGCATGATCAATATTTTTATTTTTATTTTATTGATAATATGAATAAAATAGAAATTTTAAATACTAATAACATTTGTGTAAATTTAAAATTTTTAAAAAATTATTTTAATATGGGTTGAATAATTTATGAGGTTGTAGAAAATATACAAATCTTAAATAGTCATTATAGTTAACTTCCAATATTATGGAAGTATGACATTAGATATCCTATTATGGTTCCTAGGGTTGATATTTTAAGAAAACCAGAACACCGTGAACTTCGATAAGGTTGTATTTAAGAGAAATAAAATAGTTTTGGCTGATCTAGAATGATCAATTTTACCTAATGGGATGATATATGGTGTTTCTATATATAATGGAAGGAAATCATTATAAGTAAATAAAAAATAATAATTTAATACAATTGACTCTGTATATATCTAATTGTATCCAAATTTGAAGTGATTTAATGAAAAAGAAATTCGATTAAATATCATCATAAAAATATATTTAATTAGGTTTTTGTGTCATTTTAAATTTTATCATTCGGTTAATCACATGGGATAATCAACATTAATCTTAAACATGGTAATAAAAAATTTATAAATGGTTATAATTTTATTTTTAAGTTAACATTTAGTTCAAAAATGGATAAATAAATATTATTTATACCATTATTGTTTCTCATTGTCCTATTTCATGTTATGGAAAATTTTTAAAAAAATTAATAAAATATTATTCGTAACTACACCAACCCTAGTAACCAACTATCCGTGGTTATTTTATTACAATTAAATATAGATAAGAGATCACATGAAAAACATTCAATAAATTTAGTAGTATTGAAGAATTAGATACGTACAAGGATACCTTGTTATATTTTAAATTATTCACATCACATTATAATGATAAAAAATTTCATCTACAACTCCTACTCAATGATTCCATCTTCATAGCATGGGGAAGAAAATAGGTCAAATATTAAGAAATATTAATCCATAAGGGATATATATAGTCAAAAAATTATTTATTAATGATATATGAATAGACATTGAGGAATAATAAGTATAGGTTTTATAATTTTTGAAATAAACAATCATTTTAATCAATAAACTAAGAATGTATATGCATCCTTAGTTATAGTCATAGTGAAAATCTAATGGATAGTTATATCTGAATGTTGAATAAATAAAATTCATAATTAATGGATTTAGTGTTCCAAAAAAATGAACCATTGTTATTTCATGATAGCTTATGTATGTGGTATAAGAACATATGATTATTTTTTAAAATAAACAGTAAGAGTTTTTCACCAACAGTTTTGTCTCAAGTGACTTATCAATGCATCAAAGGAAATATATTGTCGGGGCCCATCCATCACATCAACTCATATGAAATTTTCCTAGAGATATTTAATTGATTAATGATATTACTTATTAAGATATATTTATTAATGAAAGGATATAGATTTTTAATTATTTCCCAATTTTTAATGACATTCAATGTAAATACTAGATGTAAAGTGTTATACAACATATGTAATAACCAAATAATTTATTAATGAATATTCATATTGATCTAATTAAATTTATTATTATGTAAAATGGATATATAAAACATATGTACATCCTTGTCTTTATGTTTTTGTATTTTAATGTATTGTTAAGAATTGTTACTATTTCTAACACATTCATTGAACATTAATCACATGATTAGTACAAATATACAACTTTAAAAAAAATAATATACACTGAAAAAGGAAGCGATGAACTCATTAATTATAATTTCTCCATATGAATCATTTTTTGGTGCTTGTAAATGAGGTAGACTCACTAGTCTTCACTCTTCACCTAACCTATGACGAGTTTGAACACATTATGTTTCAATGAAACTGCCTACGACAAAAGTGGATGTTAATAGTTTTTACCACCCGAGTGATGTTATCTCAGCAACCCCAAGAGTCTATCCTCATCAGACACCCTACCCTTAGGTCATATGAGAGTGTTATACAGGGTTATGTGACAATATCCTAGAACTATAATTATTTGAATTAATTTTTTTATTGAATAATCAATAAACATTCATTTTATTATTATTGCATTGTAAATGGTTTTTGAAGCATAAAATAAATTTTTTAGAAATATATTTGGATGAATTAATTTATTTTTTAACAAAATATTATTTAAATAAAACATTTTTACCAAATTATTTCTTATAATTTAAATGATTATATAATTTTTATGAATGCAGTTGTAATTTTTATTACAGTTTGAAAGCTATTTTTGTCAAAACCCATGAATTTTCTATAAATGTCGGTTCTTATTTTAAAATTTAAATTCAACATACTTATAAAATTAGTTTTATAAAATGAATATTATTTTTGGATTTAGGATGTATAAATTATCTAATGGTTAATTTTTCATAATTTTTTGAAACAGTCGAATTTTTGGGTAAAAATTAAATACCGTTAACATATATAATGTTTTTATGAAATTTTAATGACCAAATACTAATGTATAAAATACTATAAAAGTTATATTAATCAAATATAATATTTAAATTCAATATAATGTGATATTATATTTTTTTGATTAATTTTATGGTGCCTTAGTGGACCCTCCATCACATATAAAATATTTTAAATTTCTAAAATGATTTACTTGAGAGTGTGACTCACCTCCACATATGAAAACCAAATATTTTAAAATTTTAGTCCATTTACCGTATAATATATTTTTTTACACTCCTTATATGAAAAAATCACTAGAATGAACTACGGTATGGTTAGTTGTTTTGATTATTTTAATGCGTAGTGTCCAAAACCTAAATAATAAATAATTCGCTATAATTTCTAATATATTCCCTCTCAATCTCCCATTCATCTTCCACAAAACCTATTTGAACTCTAAAAAACTCTTAAATAATTTCCCTAGAATCCACTCAAGGCTACCTAATCTCCCAATAATCATCTCTCAAGCCTCTCCCAAGCCTTTTGGATCACACCTCCAAGTAAGTGATCCTAACATTCCTTCATTCCTTCTTCATGTTTATGTTTCCAAATATTGTTATTACTTATTTATTTTAAATAAAGAAGTTGGGGTATGATTTATCACCTCACATATACGTCCCTCCTTTTATTTTAATGATTATATACCCCTTTCTCTTTCATTAATTCCTTTCGTGTACACCCATTACTGTGCATAAATTTATTAAGGGATTTCTATCTCCTAGTTTACATTTAAGAAATTATTTTAGGTTATGCATCCAAATTTCACTATAGTGTTGTTATATTATATTTCATGGCCTTTTAATTTCCATTTCTTGTGTAAATGATGAGATACCCATTTCTATCTCATCATCCCATTTTTTGATTTCAAATTGACATCGTTATGCTGTGATGTTACACCAAAATTTCCATGACTAAATCATCTTGTAGGTGAATACCAAAAAAATTTGTCCCTCATAGTTTTTCACCATTATGAACAAGTACATGTAGATTGAGGAAATACATTTCTGTATTCCACCACTCTTATTATTGGAATAAATAATGATTCTTAAGGAATCAATGTGGTATTATTTATGTGGCACACTTTTGAATGAAATGCATTGATTAAGAAGCGTGTGACCTGATAGTTATCCATTGCATTGAGAAAAGAATAGTATCATGATACTCCATATGAAATTTTGGATTAGACATTATAATTTCTATTCAATAAGGTTTCACTCAATCTATTTTAAGTGAAAAGATGGTTTACTTATGTTAATTCATGTGCAATGAGCCTTGGGTCATGCTAATATCATGTTGTATGTTGTTTCCATGTTTCCATGTTTTGATAATCATGCAACATAAATCCATTACATTCATTTTTCTCTAATGCTACATTGATATTACTATTTCCTATCATGTATTTAATTCTTCATGTTAGTACTTTTCAATCCCTTACGAGACTTTATACCTCACCCTTTTCCTGTGTGTGCCCTCATTTTATCCTTTTTAATGATAATTACAAGGGAATGTTTTCTCCATGTAAAATAAAATTCCAATTATGATGTTGCATTTTTTAAAGTTGTATTGCATTTATCTTAATTTCCCAAGACAGTAGATTTCTCGATCCTCAGTGATGAAATAAGTTCATGTTTATGTAAAAAATTATTTTTAAGTGTGTAATATAGAGAAGGGTTGTTAAAGTTGGTATTAGATGATAGGATTTGTTATTTTGGGAATTATGATTATAAAAACCTTGTTAATGCATTTGGGATTTGAATAAGTATATAATAAAAGATCCCTAAATTTGGTTTACTATTGGGTATATGGTGTTTCATGAAAATATATCTCTATCTCTATACGAAATAGTAGAGGTGGCTCTGGCACAGATGTAACAATAGGTAAATACTAAAAAACACAAAATTGATTGAGACTTGAATGGGAAGTGATGAACTACAATGGGCCTTGCTGTACTCTTTGTTATGCCACTCTTAGGCGATTTGATTTGGTAAATTCATGAGCAGAGTATGAACTATTAATAATGGAATAAAATTACTCTAAGAATATATGTAGGTATGTTGATCATGGATAACATATATTGAAGACTATAAATTCAGATGTTATGGAATTTAATGTAATTTATAAGTTATGAATTTTTTAATTTGTATTCCCTCTTATCTTATCCCATAAAATATTATTTTATTCCAGACAATGGATGGTAAGAGGAGGACTCGGGATAACTATCGATGTGAAGATCAATGTGATGACTATTCAAATGAGTTTCCCAATCTGATGGGAGAGGGAATTAAAAAAATTGTCCTGATACTCTATTAGTTAACTCACATTGTGAATATGAACATGGTTATGGAGGAATTTTCAAACCCCTCCCCCCATGAAAGAACACAGTACAATCGAGAGCATCAAGAGACTAATACGTCATACATTTAATTGATCATCTCATCCCTCAATCATCCTAGAATTGATCAAATCCATTGAGAATATAATCTCAATACATCAATTTTCTGATCAAGATAAGGTACATCATGATAATTATTTTATAAACTATGACACTCATCAATGGTGTACATTTATAAAAAATATGATGCCTTTGAAAGGGATAGAGGTGTTGGAATGGAAAAATTTTTGAAAAATGTTTTTTGGGAAATATTTTTCTCACACCCTCTATCCTTATATGGAAGGGTACTTCTTTGAACTCAAGAAAAAATATGATAAATCCATCAGATAATATTATGAAAACATCACAAGTCTTGCATGATATGTCATCAGATTTTTCATTATCCCCAAGTTCAATGATGACCTCTTATTTGGTGGGATAAAACATATCCTATCGAATGCCCGAGCATTCCATGAAATTTATAGCTATGATGAAATTGTCTGATGTTCCCTCAATGTCTAAAAAGGGTTCATAAAATTTCAAATGTATCTTGGAAAAACAAAGTGTAAGGAGGAATTTAATACAATCAGTATGATGGAGAAACCCAATGGAGCCAATAAATTCTAGCACCCCACTTGCCAAAGCTACAGAATGAATCACACGAAAAATTTTATAAAGGGGACAAAGAAAATATTTATGTGTGGAAGAAAATTTCACCTATACAACAATAAAAACACAATACTGTGACATAGGATATTAATGCCTTATTCATCCATAAATTCAATCTTCATTACATCAATTGCATAGAACCAGGGTACTATGGAAACTAGTGCCCTAAGATAATGTGTTTTTGGGGAACCAAAGAACTCCAAGGTAGCAAGGGTAGTCGTGTTCCTTCACTACATCTAAACTGATCCCAAACGATGTGGTGAATTGTAATCTAGTTATTCATTAAATTATATAGAATGTACCATTTTATTATGGCTCGTCACATTCTATTATATCCTAAAATTTTATTATACCAAACTTAAAACCACAACAAATCTTGGAAGAAGAGATGTATGTTAGAATAACAAATGGTGGAATCATTGAATCTCATGAATATAACTCATCCTCAATTAAAATTTAGCGGTTGAACTTCTCAAATATACTAGAAATAATCCCTCTATTTTAATTTGATTCAATTTTTTAAGTATTTACATTCCCTATATTGATCCATCATACATTTCCATGATAGATAAATCGCTCTCCATATGGGGAATAGGCCCAAGATTTTGTAAAAGTTCAAGGATGATGATGAATCTTCTTTACAACCATCATCTCATGTGTTTATAATAATTCCCTATTAGTATGTGTATCATTCTCAGATGATAATGTCTATGGATGATAATATCCTTGAAGACATGCCTATTCTAAGAGGATTTTCTGAATTGTTTCCTTAGAAATTTTTATGTATTCCTCCTAGAAGAGATTTTTAATTCTCATTTGATCTAATACAAGGGTCATTGAAAATATCCATGACTTGATATAATGTGATTTTTTTAGATCACGAGGAGCTAAGGAAAAACTACAGGTGAATCTAGATAAAGTTTTTATATGACTAAGTACTTCACCATGGGCTATAAAAATTCTATTCCTTAAGAAGAAGGATGTGTATGTGTGACATTGAATTGATTATGGTGATATAATAAAAATCAATATAAATAAAAACTATAATCTATGAAAAATTGATAAATTCTCCGATCATTTAGGTGGGGCACAATACATCACCAAGGTGGATCGACGATTGAGATATTACCATGTAAGGGTGAAGAAAGAGTATATCCCCAACTATACTTTTTGAACAAGGCACGTGCACTATGATTTCATAGTAATACATTTCAGCCCATAATGCTCTAGAAATATTCATTTAATTAACTAATATAGTCATTAGATATTACCTCAACAAATGTTTGGTAGTCTTTATAGATGATATTATAATATAATCCAAATCATTGGAAGAGAATCAGGGGAATATACGAACAATAATAGAGACCATGAAAAAATAGAAGCTCATTGAAAAGTTCAGAATGTCTGAGTTCTAGTTGAAGGAAGTCACATTCATGGGTCATATCATCACAAGGAACAATATTTCTGTGGATCCCTCCAAGTCAAATTCAATTGATGGATGGATGAGGCTAATATAGATGATGGATATCTATATTATCCTTTTATTGTTTTATATTATTACAGATTTGTGAGAAATTTCTCATTATTGTAAAACAATATTACCAAGATAACTCGGATGGGAGTCATGTTTTCTCGGGGAGATGAATACATATTGTGATTCAAGGAGTTGAACAGGAGGATTACCACTGTGCCCATGATCACACTACCCATAGGTAGAGAAATTTTCTTGGTATTGAGTTATGCTTCGATGAAGGGATTGAGATTTGTGTTGATGAAAAATTACAGTCATTTTCTATTCTTCAAGTCAATAGAATGTTCATGAAAAAAATAGTCCAACACATGATCTGGTGTTAGATGGAATAATATTTTCATTGAAATTTTTGTAACATTACCTATTTAGGGGGAAATTTGAAATATACATTGATCTCAAAGGACCCAAGTATATAAATATCCAGAAATAGTTGAATATGTGCCAATGAAGATGGTTAGATCTTATCAAGGACTATGATCGCTCAATCTATTACCACCCTGGGAATGAGAACAAGGTGGAAGATGCTCTATGCAGAATGGAACCAGTGATTCTATCATGGTTGAGAAATGAAAAGGGTAAAATCTTCATAGAATTGATACATATGTACATGGGAACCATAAATAATGTAACATATTTAATACATAGACAAATGATTCCAAAACTGTCTCTTTCAAAAAGGGAGAAAGATGCTCAAATACATGATGTGATAATTTAGAAGAAATTGTAAACTATTATAATTGTAAAATCCTCAGAGATCAATGCTAATGTTGAAGGAATTGGGATATATGGGTCAATAATTTGTGTTTTATTAAATTTTGAGTTAATGAATGAACTTTTTTTTTGATTTCACATAGTTCTAATTTCTCCATTCACACCAGAAAAACAATGATGTCTCATGTTCTCCGTGAGAATTTTTTTGGGATAATATGAAAAACAAATTGTTGAATATACATAAAAGTTTTTGGTCTATTAGGAAGTGAATTATATGAGGAGGAAGGCAAAGTTTATGATGAAACTACTACCCATAGAAATATGGAAATTGGAATACGTCACCATGGAAATTATCACCAGACTTCCAAAGACATCTGAAGGAAACAATGCTAACATGGTTGTTGTGGACCGTCTCGAATAATTCAGACTTCATTGAAATTCAAGAGGATTTATCATTGGATCAGCTAGCACAAATATAAATCATAGAAGTGGTAGGGATGTATAGATTACAACAATAGATTGTATCTGATCGAGATCTGTGACTCAACATTATGTTCATTAAGAGTCTCCGACATGCTTTGAATACTGAGTTGAACATCTCAATGGATTATTATCCTCCAACTGATGGCCAATCTGAGTAGATTATCAAAACACTAGAGGACATTTTGAGATCATTCTAAATGTACTTCCAAGGAGGATGGGATCAAAATCTTCCTCAAGTTGAGTTCACTTAAAATAATAGATTCCACTCAGTTATCCTAATGAATCATTATGAAGCGCTTTATAGGGAGTGGTTCCAAACATCAACATGTTGAGATTATGTTGGGGAGAAAAAAACACTTAGGTCCAGAAATTGTCGATGAATTGGTGTAAAAGGTTAATACCATCCAACAGTACATTAAAGCTTCTCAGATTCAACCAATGATATATGCTAATACACATCTATGAGACCTAGAGTTCAATAAAGAAGACAAAATATTACTCTGCATATCACTGTGGAATAGAATTATGATAACCTGGAGGAAGGGAAAGCTTAGTACAAGGAACATCTACCATTTTCAGATCATTGATCACATTAGAGTAGTTGCCTATTGACTAGCACTCCCCCAGAACATATCTCAAGTACAAGGTGTATTACGTGTATCACTCTTGAGGAAGTAAATTCTTGACTTATTACATGTACACAATCCAATGGTGGTAACCTCAGAGAATTACCTACACTATGAAAAAAACATGTGAAGATATTAAATCGTAGGGAAAAATTTAAATGAAATAAGACCACGCCCCTCGTCAATGTGTTGTGGAGAATCCACATGTTTGGAGGAGCAATGAGGGAATCAGAGGAAGTGATGAAGTAGAGTTACCCTCATCTGTTTTAGTGTTGGAGAAGGAAATTTCTAGTGGAAAACATCTTAATGGGGGGGGGGGTGTGGAAGATTTTAACCACCAATTATATTATTAATGAAAAATACTCTTAATAAAATTTAATTTCATATTTTTTAAAATGTTTATATAAATCATATACACTTCCTTGTGTTTTTATTGGATTTTAATATACAGTTATGAATTTTAACCATTTCAAATATAGTCGTGAACATTGATCACATGATTAATATAAATGTAGGTCTTTATCAAATCCAATTTATTTTATTAATGGGATTGATGACCACATAAAGTAGAATTTCTATATATAATGCCCATTTGATGGAGCTCAAAAAGGATGTAGTGTCACTGAGCTATGCTCTTGACCAAGACCAAGCCAAGCTTCAAAATGCTAAGCTTGAACTGAACTAGCTATGATGGAAGTGGAAGTTGATAAAGGTTGCCACCTAGGCGATGTTATCTGAGACGCCCCAAGAGTATATCAGCATTTCACACATTACCCATAGGTGTAGTTAGGTTTTATTTAATAAGTCCCAAGAACTAAAATTACGGTCATTATTTTTTCTAAAGAATAAAGAATATACAATCATTTTATTTTTGTTACTTTGTAAATGGTTTTTATGGAATAAATAGTATATTTAGAAATATATTTTGTTGAATTAATGTATATTTTAATTAAATAGTATTTTATCAAAATATTATTACTAAATTATTATTTATTAAATATGAATGATCGTAAAATTATTCTGAATAAAATTGTAATTTTTTTACTGTTTTAAAGCTATTTTCAGAACTAATTTATTTTCATTAAATATCAGGTTTTATTTTAAAATTCAAAATTCACATATTTTGAAACTAATTTCGTTAAAATGAATATTATTTTTTATTCATGATGTTTAAATTATCTACAGGTTATTTTTTCATGATTTTCTGAGACAGTCGAATTTTTAGTTAAAAATGAAATACCCCTCAAATATATAATGTGTTTAATGACGTTATAATTACACAAAAGTGATATAATAATATAATATAAAACTTTTATATGGAAAATATATGTTTTATCTTTAATATAATGTGATTTTATATTTTTTTTATTTACTTTATGTTCCATTGTGGACCCACTAAGAATTATAAAATATTTTCACTTAATAAAATGTTTTCCATGAGAGTGTGACTCGCCTCCACATAAGAAAGAGTAATATTTTAATATGTTCTTCAATTTTACATATCAAATATGTTTTCCTCTCCCATATGGAAAAAATGGGCATAATCCATGGAGTGGTACATAGTTTTTATTATTTTAATGTGTAGTGTCCAAAACGTAAATAATAAACAATTCCTAGTCATTACCTATATAAACCCACTCAATATCCCGTTATTATCCACTAAAACCATTAGGATCTCGACCATACTCTTCTATGAACTCTGTATAATCCTCCCATTAGTCCCCAATGTCTGAATAATCCATTATCAATCTTCTCCCAATCCATTGGCATCACACATCCATGTAAGGGATACTCACTTTCCTCCATTCTTTATTTATGTCTGAGTTTCCTTATCATGTTATTCCATTTTATTTTCAATTACAAAATATTGGGTATGACTTATAACCTCCCCTATTCTTTCCCCTTATTATTTAAGGATTATAGAACCCTTTCCTTATCAATAATTCCTCTTGTGTATACCTTTTACCATACCGAAATTCAGTAAAGGATTACTCTCTCCATATATAAATTCAAGAAAATCTTTTATATTATGCATCTAAACTATATTAAATATGTCTGAATGTTATTATCCATGACCAAATAACTTTCTATTGCATTTATAAATGATTATAGAACCCTTTCTCTATCACCAAATCATTTTAAAATTTCTATTTGACATCATTACCCTACACAAGTGACACCAAAATTTCCATTACAAAATCATAGTGTAAATGAATACCATATCCATTTCTCTATCAAGGTTATTAATGTTTATCCCCGTGTACTTTTTTATTGAGGACATACATTTATTTTTCCAAATATTATATTCGTGGAATAAATTATGATGTATAATCAATACTTGTTGTACAATCATTGTGGCACACTTATCCATGAAATGAAATTATTAAGAAGGGTTTTCCGAGATAGTGCTCGATTTAATTGGGTAAATAATATTATCATGATACTCCACGTGGAAAGAGGGTTTAATAATGCTAATTCAGGTGAAAATATGCATTACACATGATAATTCATGTGGAATGAGGGTTTAATACTGCTAATCCATGTGCAGTGATCCTTGGATCATGGTAATAACATGTTGTATGTTGTTTTCACATTTCCAAGTTATGATAATCATGTTATATCATGCATTTATTATCATGTTTCTCTTATGCGTCATTCATATGCCTCTTTCCTAAAATGTATTTCATTCTTTATATTTTTCCATGTTCACTCCCCTACTAGTATTTATAGCTCACCCTTTTCTTATGTGTCACCAGGTTATCCCATTCCATGATATGTATGATGGAATGTTCTGTTCATGTCAGATATGTTTTAAATAATGATGTTATATTTTATGTCTTGTATAATGTTTCTAATTTCCCAAGTCATAATACCTTTTGATTCATAGATTTTCCTTAAGTGCATGGTTATGTAATAAAATCATGTTCAAGTGTGTAATAATGAGTAGGGTTGTTATATCATATACAATAATAATATCCATGACACAATGTCCCTTAGCTTATTTCTAAAATAGTTAATAAATTATATTTAATGTATAGGGTAATCAAAACAAATAAATAAATTAATTATTTTTTAAACAGGTATAAAAATATTTTATTTATTAAAACATCATTGAGTTCATTTATGGATTTTTGATATGTTATAATATTTAATTTCATCGTTCATGGAGCATTCATTTCATGATTTTATGATCGGTTCCCTTGAATTTTATTATAGATTTCTTATAAAATATAATCAAAACTCTATAAGTGGAATGATGTGGTATTGATATTGTCACAATATATTAAAAGGCCTCTTGTATCATTTTTTCAGATATGATATTGATGCATAATATAAAATGTTAATAATAAATTATTACATTATATTGGAGCTTTTTTTAATCACAACATTATTTTATTTTATTATTTAATATGATGAATAAATTTTAATTCAAGAAACTGAAAAAATATATAATATACATGTTTCAATATGATTTAACCATAAAAATGTTTTCATGACCATCCTTGAAGGTGTTAATGGAAAGTTAATACTCATTGACCATGAGGATGGTGAATCGACACCTCACAGATGATGTTTTTATTTTTAGAATAAATGTAAATGGAAACAGATTGATGATGGATATTATATTAATTGAAAAAAATTGTAGTATATAATGAACAATACACTTCTCACTCCAGTTTCAATAATATGATTATAAAAAAGGATTTGAAAAGAAATTATTTTAATTGATATTGAAGAATAATAATTGGAATTTTTACCTCTTGAATTTAAAATTTTTGAGAACCACATAATGGGACATAATTTTTGGTCTTTAAGTGATAAGAATATTACCATTATATTAATATAAAATATTATCATTTCTGAGATACCTAAAGTTCATTTCTAATATAATTGTTGAGGTTATAATTATATTGTTCATGTTACTATTAAAACTCAACAGATTTCTATATATTTAATAATCTTGATATTTATTTGTATAGAACTTTTCTTTTAATTTCAATGTTTGTGTTCACTATAACGTATCAAATGAATATAAATTATTTATGAAGATACATACAATATTTTGATGGTTTAACATTCAACACTAATTTAGATATTTTTTCCTCAAAAGTTTTATTAAAATTATACTCTAAAATGATTATGGTGATTCTTATTTATAACATCCTCATTTTCCCAATTTATATATTCCATTTATTGGTATTTCCAAAAACAATTACCTGTAGAGTGATCTGATTTCTCAACACTTCCTCTCTAGTGTGGAGAATCTCGATAAGAACATTGTATTAAGACAAACCATGTTCTATTTCAATATAATAATATTTTATTATATACGTTATTTCTGGAATTCACTCCCTTAATAGTGATATATGTACCAGATCATGAACATTTGAGAGACAAGGTAGAGTTGAAAATTTGTATTATCCATATCCTATTCATTCATTAATTTCAAATATTTTTATGTACATTGGAGAAAATATTATGTTCTTATTAATTCTAATGAAACCCCTCCATGGAGATACCTTCAGAAATGCATGACCTCCTTCATGAAATTAAAATCCTTTATCTAGTATTCTGGATAAATATTTTTCTTACTTTTTACATCATTAATATAAGCATGAGTATTTATTTCTATTATCATTGTATCATTAGTATGTTCTTGGCCAATATGTTTCCTCTCACCAACAACACCCTAACATGTTGGAGTATGAAATTACTTGAAATATAATGATTCATATGGTCCATATGAATATTATCATTTAATATTTTATTATAGAAATATTAAATGAATTTTAAATACAGATCCCACGACCATTGAATGTCTTGTGAGAATGATATCCACATGTACTCTATTGTTTAAAAATACCTTTCATAATATTCGACAATTTGAGGTTATAATAAGTACTGAAATGATGCTTTGTATCCATATTTTTCTGAATATAAATCATGAATTTTGATGTAGAACAAGAATCTCAATTAATAATACTCGATATATGTAAACCAAGAAGTCTCACAACATCATTAATATAGAGTCTCAGTAGGATCTCAAGAGAAAAATCATCTCTTACATTAAATTTGAATGATGAACAGCAATAATCTATATTGTATAATTATTTCTGGGAGTATGTGGTAATCAAAGGATAATGTCCATAGAAATTTTATCCCACATCAATAATGATATATGTAGAGCTTTGATGACACCTCTATTATGAAATCTCTCAACTACCACTTATTCAAAAACTAGAAATCATGACAAATATTTAGAAAATTTCTACATCATATTAACCCAAAAAATGTTCCTTCATATATTGGTACATCTTGTTAATAAAATTATGTATATAGAAATCTGGGCTATGAGGATCACATTTCACCTTCTCGTCGTGCCAAGCCTCTATTCCTGGACAAGGTTACTCCATTTCATTCACGATGTTGATATATGTTCGATATAATTTACATTGATTTGAATCTTATTATTTTTTCCAATAAAAACTAGTAATATGTGAAGTAATATTTTTAATAATTTAATAAATTCATAACCAGTGCGGATGGAACATTATAAAATGAAATGATGAATTTATAATACTGAGAGGACATAGACTCAGATTGATTATACCTCGAGGGAATTGATCATTTTTGGACTAGAAATGAAATATAACTTATAATATATAATTGGTTAATTAATTTTTAAATAATTAATTTTCATAAAGGGTAACTGATGATAATATTAAAGAAATTTAATGTAGTTAATTAAATTGTGTTGTTCTTCTTCGATATCTTGTCATTTTAGTGGTAGTTGGGAGTCCATAAGATGTAAGCATAAGTTGAGTCTGGGACTAGGATATTCCCATACTTTGGTTGAGAACTATATTATATCATCCCTTTTTTTGTTCATATATGCTAATCCAACTTGTCTGTTAGTTCAATGAAAACCACTAGGATTATGAGCCCTATGGGGTGTTTTCCCAAACAATATGGTTGGAGGATGGATGGATTACTAACCCCTTGGGATCCACTATCTTCTCTTGGTAGTTACAAGTACAATTCTTCATAAAGGGTAGTTTTCATGATATATGATTGTAGATTGTTGTAATGGATTTATTATATTTCACACACCTATATTCTAGATATATATTCCTATAAAATACTATAGGAATAATTTGTATAAGCTAAGAAGGATTGAGGGTACTAACTCGATGTAATGGATATGATGTCTTGAGGTATAACACTCGATGTACGATACACGTTATATAATGACCCATACTTTACATACATTGTTAATACATCAAAATTTAAGCACACTTATTACAACATATGACAAAACCACAAAGGACCATATAGGTATAGTGTCTTTAGAAACTGGGAAACATAAACAACTAGTTCATAAATCTTCTACAGTGTATCCCATTTATTTCATCATATCTAGGGTCCCTTTTAGCATATTCTACTTAATATCCATCTTCCTGACCTGGGGAAAAGAAAACATAAAAGGGTGAGCTCAAATGCTCAGCAAGGGCAAATAAAGGAAATAAAAAACATATCATATCTTTTTGAAAATCATAACCTACAAAAGAGATCATAATATGCTAACATGTAATAAATCATAGAAGTGAAAATGAGATCCCCATAATCATAACATGAAACATGAAACTTTTTGGCATGCACACATAATCATGGAACATCATTTCTTATTAGTCATGACTCATTTCCAAGACTATCTTAGTGGACAGAGTCCCTTTCTGAACCGAGTCACCCTCGTTCCAGTCCTGTTTCACTGAACCGTTATAACCTACCGTTCCATCCATTTCTATCTCATGATATATAAAATCTTTACCCAATGAATTGGAGGGAGATATAGGTCCCACCCATCTTATAATGAATCCTTTCTTATGTGTGCCACATAATCATAAACCATACATCATAGCGTAAACCATGTAATAAAAATGGAATTCTTAAACATCATGACATCAAAAAACAATTCATATAAGATAAAGGAATTAATAAAAATATTTCCATCACAACATAATCAAATCCATGTAATAATAGGGATAAAAACAGAACCCTTTATCATCTTAGATGGAAAATAATTTTGATAAAACACTTGAACTTCATTCTTGAGAAAAATATCCTTTCTACTTTGAAAACACTTTTCCTTTCTTAACATGTCATAAAATTTTAAACATAAAGAAGTTGATTAAAAATAAACATGAAAACTTGTAAAGGATGCTTCTTGGAAATAATGTTTTAAAAATCCATTCATGCCGTATAAGTTAAAAAAAACATTCTTCCTACTTTTATCGAAAAAGTCAAAAAGTACCTCGTACGAAAAACGACAAAAGATTACTTTCATATCCTTTACTAAAAACTCATCGAAGGGTAAAATTGGATTTAAACAATTGTAGGTGGATGTAAATAATATTACATATTGAGAAAACATGGATGTGGATGATAAAATACACCCTAGTAAATTCCAAAGTATAAACAATCTCGGATAAAAATGAGATTGTGATATTTCCCTTACCTTAGGTCTGATTTGCTTTGTACATGTCTGAATCTCCTGTATAATGGTTTAAATAATGTTATTGACTTATTCCAGAATAATACATATTGATATGATATCATATATGGTCATATTATTAGCTTCTTGTCAGTAATATTTCATTGTTACTTGTTACTCGGGTCCTTATTGCCTTTTGTTCTTATGCGTGTTTTGCTGAATAAATTCTTATTCTTTTTTTAAGGTTATAGATACCATATATACAGAATGGTATTAGTGTAACATATATCATATTTATTCATTCAATTCATTCATATAATTACTATGTAATGATGATCATGTAGAACGAGTCGCATCACATCAGGGAGACGATATTCCGTACGTACACACGAGTGATGATATCGTTCCAATGATCGTGGAACTGTATTGGAGTATATATATATTATTTAAGAATCAATATTACTTTATAATAATCATAAATAGTTACTCATTACACCATTATACCCATCCTTGTAAGGTGATGGTGGAAAATAGATTACACCACGGCGTGGAGACGGTATTCCGTACGTACCCACGCGCGGTGATTTCATTTTTCCGTAGGATGGATAGAAGGTGAATTAGGGTTGTTTCATATTTATAATAACATATAAGTATGTAAGTAATACTGATGTTATTACTTTATCATGAAACAACTAAAGAAGAAGAAGTTAAAGAAGAAAGAAATTGAAAAGATCGGTAATGGATATTACCTCTTCTTTGGAACGCCTCTTTGAATCCTCCACTTAGGGAGCTAAGATTGGACTTTGAAGAAGACCAGGACCTCTAGGATTATTCTAGGGAAGTGGAGAGGTGAAAATGGCAGGGGTTGGCCGAGCTTGAGTGCTCAAATTGGTGTGAGGAGGAGGGGGAGGAGGTGCCTTTTTATAAGGGAGGAGAGGGGCACCTTAGGAATATCTCAAAATACTATTTTATATTAAAGTCAAAATCGGTTTATAATGGTTCCAAAGGGTCTTATTTCGAAGCTAAAGTGGGGATGGGTCGAAATCCAATCAACCAATAGGATTTTGACAAGTTTAGGGTATTATTTTAACCTTATCAATTAGATTTAACTCTAAGTTAAATAATTTAACTTTTAAGGTGTCTTTTTGTTTTCTTTCACTATATGGTTAATACACTTACTATAACATGCCAAAAGAATGCCAAATTGTTTATTATTAATATATATATCCTTATCTAAGTCATTTGGCCGATCTTTAGATTTTTAGGAATAAAATAACAATTAGTGATATAATATTTGATTTAAAAACTATTTTGTGTCAATTTTGACACTATTTGATATATGATTTTTGTGAAAGTCATAAAAAATTATATGTTCGAACCAAGTTGATTAAATCAACACTAATATATCATAGTAACCTATAAAATTAGTGGAATTCATTAAAAGTCTCAATTTACATTTATTTTGGTTTTTATAACATCAATTATGTCAATCTTTCATTAATAAGATAATTATTGCATCATCATTGTGTCATAAATAAATTAAATTATTTAATGTCTAAAAATTACAAATAAAATACCATTATGTAGGAAATATTTTTAGATTTCTACGGAATATTTATAGTCGAATTTAGCTTATGTATAACCCCATATTAAAATTTATTTACTTATTAAACTTTGATTTTAAGTATTTTAACCCTTCTTTAAATAAATTAATAATAAATGTCCTAATCTAACCCAAGTGGGCCTAAATGGTCATATTGTATTCCTAAGTTTGTTTTTGGTCGAATTAAACTTATCCAATAGAATTATCACATGTGTTAGGGTAATATTAATATCATTTTTACCCTTAGTTACCCTATTTACTATTAATCGCGGTAAAAAAAGTAAAAAGTTACTATTCACCAAAAAATTATTTTTTTATCTCATTGAACCACATTTTACTTACTGATATCAACCGTGTCTGTCGGATTTTCGAAATTCCATTCACAGAAGCGGTAAAATTATGTTTTATGCAAAATTCAGTTATTAACCTACCACTAAGTGGTTTCACTATTCATCAAAAATTGAAAGTTTTCAGAAAAATACCAAAATTTCACCCTAGGCTAATTTCGGTATTCCGAATCCAAAAATGAAGTCCATTTTGAAAAATAAAATTTATAAAATATCAAAAAGTGGTTATTACTATTCATAACGGCTAGTTTTAATAATATTTTAATAGCATATCGTTGTTTAGTGAAACTCAGTATTGCGTACGACGCAAGCTATCGAGGAAGGTCGCGATTGCGTGTAAAGTATGACAAGCAAGTTTGTAGTGAAATATTCTTTTGATGATATATAAATAACAAAATACTACTCATAAAAATCTCGGTTGTTACATTCTACCCCCCTTAAAAAGAATTTCGCCCTCGAAATTCGTCACTTTGTAACAAACAGATGAGGATACTTCTCCCTCATCATATCCTCAAGCTCCCATGTAGCTTCTTCAAGATGGTGGTTCCACCATAAAACTTTCACCACGCAAGTGGTCTTGTTTCGTAGGACTTTTTCGCTACGATCCAGAATCTTTATCGGCTGTTCTTCATAAGAAAGATCTTGCTCCAGCGGTACAACTTCTGAGCTGAGTACATGTGAAGGATCTGGTATGCACTTTCTCAGGAGAGATACATGTAACACATCGTGAACTTGAGAGATATTCGGTGGAAGCACCAATCGGTAAGATACCTTCCCAACATGATCCAGTATTTCGAAAGGACCGATATATCTAGGGCTCAACATCCCCTTCTTTCCAAATCTCATAACCCTCTTTCAGGGAGATATTCGTAAGAACACTTTATCAACCACTTCAAACTCTTGGTCTTTTCTTCGGTTGTCGGCATAACTTTTCTGTCGACTCTGAGCTGCTCTTATGTGTTGTTGAATAGATCTGACCTTTTCTGCCATTTAATCAACGAGATCATGGCCTAATAGCTTTCTTTCCCCAACTTCATCCTAGCAAGTTGGAGTCCTGCATTTCTTTCCATAGAGAGCTTCATAAGGAGCCATCTGAATACTGGAGTGAAAGCTATTATTAGAAGAAAATTCCACCAAAGGTAGGTGTTGATCCCAACCTTTTTTTAAATCCATAGAGCAAGCTCTCAACATATCTTCTAGGGTTTGAATTGTTCTCTCAGACTGACCGTCTGTCTGGGGATGATAAGCAGTGCTGAAACTCAACTCTGTATCCAGAGTATGTTGAAGACTTCTCCAGAACTTCGAGGTAAATCTCGGATCCCGATCAGATATAATAGAAAGTGGTACTCCATGCAATCTTACAACTTCCTTTACATATATCCTGGAAAGCTGATCTAGAGAGAAATCCTCTCTAATAGCAATGAAGTGTGCAGAATATGTAAGATCATCAACTATAAACCAAATAGCATTATTGCCTTTGGATGTTTTAGGAAGTCCTGTGACAAAGTCCATAGTGATGTTCTCCCATTTCCATTCGGGTATGGGTAATGGTTGTAACATCCCCTTAGACTTTTGTCTCTCAGCTTTAACTTGTTGACAAACCAAGCATCGAGAGACATATTCAACAACATCTATTTTCATGCCATCCCACCAGAAGTAATCTTTCAGGTACCTATACATCTTAGTGCTTCCAGGATGAATAGAGAATGATGAACTATGAGCCTCATCCAGCAGCTCCTTCATTAATTCAGGGATGGGAGGAACACAAACCCGATTCCTGAACTATATTATCCCATCATAATCAAGGTTGAATTCAGGAACATTTCTCACCTTCTTTTGTAACTTGACATCTTCTTTCTGTGCCTCTTTAATCTTCACATGTATAGATGGTTGAACATTCATTTGAGAAAGATAAGATTTTTCCCCTTCCATTTTAATTCCAAGATCCATCCTTTGTAAATCCATAAATATTGGATCTTTTGTGATCCTCATCCTGGATAAACTAGCATGGTCTTGTCGACATAATGCATCTTCCACCTTGTGTTCTTTCCCAGGGTGGTAATGGACTGAGCAGTCGTAATCCTTAATCAGCTCCAACCATCTTCTTTGACGCATAATAAACTCCTTTTGTGTGAAAATATACGTTAAACTTTTATGATCAGTATAAATATCACACCTTTCACCATAAAGGTAATGCCTCCAAATCGTTAATGCAAAGATTACCGCAGCCAACTCCAAATCATGCGTTGGGTAATTTTTCTCATGTATTTTCAACTATCGTGAGGCATAAGCTATCACCATATCATTTTGCATAAAAACACACCCCAATCCCTTCTTGGATGCATCACTGTAGATCACAAACCTTTCTCCACTACAAGGCAGTGTGAGCATAGGTGCACTGGATAACCTTCTTTTCAACTCCTTGAAATTCTCTTCACATTCCTCTGTCCAAACAAACTTAACTCCTTTCCGAGTCAACTCGGTGAGTGGATTAGATAATCATGAAAAATATTTTACAAAACGTCGATAATATCCAGCCAAACCATGAAAACTTCGGATCTCAGTAACTGTTGTTGGTCTTGACCATCTTTCGATAACCTCTGTTTTTGCTAGATCCACAGATATCCCCTCTTTTGAGATTATGTTATCCAAAAATGGAACTTTTTGAAGCCAAAATTCACACTTGGTAAATTTGGCATAAATCTTCTCCTTTCTCAGGGTCTTCAATATAATTCTCAAGTGATCTTCATGCACTTCCTTGATCTTTGAATAGAAATGAATATCGTCTATAAAGACTACCACAAATTGATCAAGATAGTCTCTAAAGACTCTATTCATTAGATCCATGAAGATAGCAGGGGCATTAGTAAGACAAAATGGCCTCACTATAAATTCATAGTGTCCATACCTTGTACGGAAAGCCGTCTTTGGAATATCCTCCCTTTTGACCCTTAATTGATGATACCCTGAACGAAGATCAATCTTGGAAAAGTATTGAGCTCCGCGTAGTTGGTCAAATAAGTCATCAATGCGTGGGAGAGGATATTTGTTCTTGATAGTGATCTTGTTAAGTTCTCGATAATCAATGCAGAGTCTCATTGATCCATCTTTCTTCTTAACAAATAGAACAGGTGCTCCCCAAGGTGACGCACTAGGGCGTATGAATCCCTTATCAAGATTCTCTTGGAGTTGCTTCTTCAATTCCTGCAACTCAATTGGGGCCATTCTATAAGGTGTATTTGAAATTGTCAAAGCGCCCGGTACGAGTTCTATTGAAAACTCAACTTCACGATTTGGTGGAAGACCCGGAAATTCCTCCGGAAAGACATCATCAAACTCCCGTACAATGGGAATATTCTTAATCATGAGTTTATCACCAACCATTTAAGATAAATAACCTTCATTTAGTGGAATAAATACCAATAAGATGGAAGAAATTTCCACTGGAAGGTTATGTTCATCCTTGAATTGATAGACGATCGTAGATTGATCTGGAATATGAAATGTGACTTCCCTTATTTGCCAATTGATATAAGCTCCATGTAGAGAAAGCCAATCCATGCCAAGAATCACATCAAATTCCACTAAAGGAAGGATCACAAGATTTGCAGGAAGCACTTTCCCACAAACATCGATCAGAGAAGAATTATAAACTTTTGATGCGATTGTTGTGCCTTTAGGTGTTGTCACAGCTAACTCAACATCTAATTGTTGAGGTAGTACGATGATAACCTTAGAAAATTTTTCAGAAATAAAAGAGTGGGTGGATCTAGAATAAAATAAAACATTTGCTACTTTAGAGTGGATGGTAAGTGTACCTTTCACCACTTTGTTATCGTACTCCACATCGCTGATAGAAATTGCATGTGACTTTCCTTTGTCTTTAGCCTTAAGATTTTGTTGACGTCGACCATCATCATCAACCCTTGGATTTTCGCATTGATTGGCATAATGCCCCATCTCCTTGCACTTGAATCATTGAAGTGTAGTAGGTTCATTCTGTGTATCCCTTCCTTTGTTTGCATCATTAGACATCTTCTTCCCATTATCGCGGCATTCAAATGCCCGATGACCTTCCTTTCCACATTTAAAACATTTACTTGTCCCTTTAAGACAACTCCCTCTATGTTTCTTTCCACACATTGAGCATAAGGGAAAGATCATCTTCTTTTCAGTGTGCTCTTTAGATTTTCCTTTGAATTCCATCTTCCTCTTCTTATCAAACCCATGTGACTGATGGGTTACTCCAATCTCCATCTCGACTTTTAGAGCACATCGAACGATTTCCTCGTAGCTATTGAAGTCCCTTATGGCTAACGCCCTTCGAAGACATGGTTTTAAGACACTAAAGAATCGATCGATCTTACTCTCAGGTTGGATAATAATACCAGAAGCGTACCTTGCAAGTCTTGTAAAATTTTCTTCATAGGTACCAACATATTCATCATCCCTTTTCTTCAGTTCAAGAAACTCTTTCTCCATCTTTGTTTGGAGAATACGAGGGAAGTACTTATTGAAAAATAAGTTCTTGAACTCATCCCATTCCATAGACTCAATTTCAACCCTTTGCCTTGTATTCTTAATAATATTCCACCATTGATCAGCATCTCCTTCCAAACGATACACTACTAGGATGACTTTATCATGTTCATAACATTGATGAACTGAAAATATCTTTTCAGTAGTACTAATCCATTGTTCAGCAACTAATGGATCAGTAGACCCGCTGAAAGAAGGTGGACGCTGCCTCCTGAAGGATTCAACAGAATGTTGCTCCTTGTTTTGTTCGTTTGGAACTCTTGCATGATTCACAGATTGAGAAAGTTGTGTGAGCATGGCTACAAGATTTTTCATTCCAGCTCCCATATCGTTTGGTTGCTCAGGGGGACAATCATTGCATTGCCCATCGCATTCCGCATTAACATGGTTCCTTCGTGTTCCAGCCATTGACTAAAACCAAGATGAATAGTGTGAGAAACACTAATTATAATATTAAAACCACATAATCAAGGATAAAATTTTCATGCTTTAGGTCTTATCCTAGGTTATTCATGGCCATTTCTAAAACACTAAGATTGTGTTCTATGCTTAGACTTATCCTTAGGGTTCTTACTAAGGCTTTCACATCCTAGTTTCCAAAGGTTGACTATACCTTTCCTATGATACCAACTATAACGACCCATACTTTACATACATTGTTAATACTACAAAATTGAAGCACACTTATTACAACATATGACAAAACCACAAAGGACCGTATAGGTATAGTGTCTTTAGAAACTAGGAAACATAAACAACTGGTTCATAAATCTTCTACAGTGTCTCCCATTTATTTCATCATATCTAGGGTCCCTTTTAGCATATTCTACTTAATATCCATCTTCTTGACCTGGGGAAAACAAAACATAAAAGGGTGAGCTCAAATGCTCAGCAAGGGCAAATAAAGGAAATAAAAATCATATCATATCTTTTTGAAAATCATAACCTGCAAAAGAGATCATAATATCTTAACATGGAATAAATCATATAAGTGAAAATGAGATCCCCATAATCATAACATGAAACTTGAAACATTGTGGCGTGCACACATAATCATGGAACATCATTTCTTGTTAGTCATGACTCATTGCCAAGACTATCATAGTGGACAGAGTCTCTTTCTGAACCGAGTCACCCTCATTCCAGTCCTATTTCAATGAACCGGTATAACCTACCGTTCCAGCCATGTCTATCTCATGAGATATAAAATCTTTACCCAATGCATTGGAGGTAGATATAGGTCCCACCCATCTTATAATGAATCCTTTCTTATGTGTGACACATAATCAAAAACCATACATCATAGCGTAACCCATGTAATAAAAATGGAATTCTTAAACAACATGACATCATAAAACAATTCATATAAGATAAAGGAATTCATAAAAATATTTCCATCACAACATAATCAAATCCATGTAATAATAGGGATAAAAACAGAACCCTTTATCATCTTATATGGAAAATAATTTTGATAAAACACTTGAACTTCATTCTTGAGGAAAATATCCTTTCTACTTCAAAAACACTTTTCCTTTCTTAACATGTCATACAATTTTAAACTTAAAGAAGTTGATTAAAAATAAACATGAAAACTTTTAAAGGAATATTCTTGGAAATAATGTTTTAAAAATCCATTCATGCCGTATAAGTTAAAAAAACATTCTTCGTACTTTTGTCGAAAAAGTCAAAAAGTACCTCGTACGAAAAACGACAAAAGATTCCTTTCATATCCTTTACAAAAAACTCATCTAAGGGTAAAATTGGATTTAAACAATTTTAGGTGGATGGAAATAATATTACATATTGAGAAAACATGGATGTGGATGATAAAATACACCCCAGTAAATACCAAAGTATAAACAATCTCGGATAAAAATGAGATTGTGAAATTTCCCATACCTTAGGTCCGATTTGCTTTGTATGTTTCCGAAGCTCCTTTATAATGGTTTAAATAATGTTATTGACGTATTCCAGAATCATACATATTGATATGATATCATATATGGTCATATTCTTAGCTTCTAGTTAGTAATATTTCATTGTTACTAGTTACTCGGGTCCTTATTGCCTTTTGTTCTTATGCGTGTTTTGCCGAATAAATTCTTATTATTCTTTTATGGTTATAGATTCCTTATATCCATAATGGTATTAGTGTAACATATATCATATTTATTCATTCAATTCATTTATATAAATACTATGTAATGATGATCATGTAGAACGAGTCACATCACATCGTGGAGACGATATTCCGTACGTACGCACGAGTGATGATATCGTTCCTATGATCGTGGAACTGTATTGGAGTATATATATATTATTTCATTATCAATATTACTTTATAATAATCATAAATAGTTACTCATTACACCATTATACCCATCCTTGTACGGTGATGGTGGAAAATAGATTACACCACGGCGTGGAGACGGTATTCCGTACGTACGCACGCGCGGTGATTTCATTTTTTCGTAGGATGGATATAAGATGAATTAGGGTTGTTTCATATTTATAATAACATATAAGTATGCAATTAATACTGATGTTATTACTTTATCATGAAACAACTAAAGAAGAAGAAGTTGAAGAAGAAAGAAATTGAAAAGATCGGTAATGGATATTACCTCTTCTTTGGAACGCCTCTTTGAATCCTCCACTTAGGGTACTAAGATTGGTCTTTGAAGAAGACCAGGACCTCTAGGATTATTCCACGGAAGTGGAGAGGAGAACATGGCAGGGGTTGGCCGAGCTTGAGTTCTCAAATTGGTGTGAGGAGGAGGGGGATGAGGTGCCCTTTTATAAGGGAGGAGAGGGGCACCTTAGGAATATCTCAAAATATTATTTTATATTAAAGTCAAAATCGGTTTATAATGGTTCCAAAGGGTCTTATTTAAAAGCTAAATTGTGGATGGGTCGAAGTCCTATCAACAAATATGATTTAGACAAGTTTAGGGTATTAGTTTAACCTTATCAATTAGATTTAACTCTAAGTTAAATAATTTAACTTTTACCGTGTCTTTTTGTTTTCTTTCACTATATGGTTAATAAACATACTATAACATGCCAAACGAACCCCAAATTGATTATTATTAATATATATTTCATTATATAAGTCATTTGGCCGAACCTTAGTTTTTTATGAATAAAATAACAATAAGTAATATAATATTTGATTTAAATACTATTTTGTTTCAATTTTGACACTATTTGATATATGATTTTTGTGAAAGTCATAACAGAATTATATGTTCGAACCAAGATGATTAAATCAACACTAATATATCATAGTAACCTAGTAAATTAGTGGAATTCATAAAAGGTCTCAAATTACATTTATTGTTGTGTTTATAACATCATTTATGTCAATATTTCATTAATAAGATAATTACTGCATCATCATTGTGTCCTAAATAAATTAAATTATTTAATGTCTAAAACTTACAAATAAAATACCATTATGTATGAAATCTTTTTATATTTCTAATGAATATTTATAGTCGAATTTATCTTATGTATAACCCCGTATTAAAAAAGATTTACTTATTAAACATTGATTTTAACTATTTTAACCCTTCTTTAAATAAATTAATAATAAATGTCCTAATCTAACCCAAGTGGGCCTAAATGGTCATATTTTATTCCTAAGTTTGTTTTTGGTCAAATAAAACTTATCCAATAGAATTAGGACATGTGTTAGGGTAATATTAATATCATTTTTATCCTTAGTTAACCTATTTACTATTAACCGCGGTAAAAAAAAGTAAAAAGTAACTATTCACCAAAAAATTATTTTTATATCATTGAACCACATTTTACATACTGATATCAACCGTGTCTATTGGATTTTCGAAATTCCATTCAAAGAAGCGGTAAAATTATGATTTATGCAAAATTCAGTTTTTAACCTACCACTTAGTGGTTTCACTATTCATCAAAAATTGAAAGTTTTCAGAAAAATACCAAAATCTCACCGTAGGCAAATTTCGGTATTCCGAATCCAAAAATGAAGTCCATTTTGAAAAATAAAATTTATAAAATTTCAAAAAGTGGTTATTATTATTCATAATGGCTAGTTTTAATAATATTTTAATAGCATATCGTTGTTTAGTGAAACTCGGTATTGCGTACGACGCAATCTATCGAGGAAGGTCGCGATTGCGTGTAAAGTAAGCCAAGCAAGTGTGTAGTGAAAGATTCCTTTGATGATATATAAAAAACAAAATATTAATCATAAAAATCTCAGGTGTTACACGTTATGTGGGATATGGTGTATCAAAAAATCAACTTTGTTACTTTTTGTTACATGGACCTTATTTTGGGATGCACATGGTGCATGCTGATCCATGCGGTGTGTGTTATGGGGAATCTCCCATGTGTCTATAGGATATCCATTTTGGAGGTAGATACATAGGACGTACAATGTTGGGTAAAAGTGGAAATCCAATGGGGAGGAAGAAGTGGGGTAACCCTGATAAAATTTATTATATTATATTATCATGTTTTTTATACTTAGTGAGAGTAGCCATAGTGAGGCTGAGAAAATTGTATACATATTTAGGTGAAGATTCACATTTAATTTTTTTTTGCTGTGATTTTTTATTATTTCATTACCTTTATCAAAACATGATATGGGGTTCAATCTAACTAGTATACTTTTATAATAAACCGATATATATATATAATACTTTTATGGTTAGATAAATAATGTAGGTGATTAGGTTGGTTGAAAATATATTGGTGTTTTTTGGAGCAATATGGGATTCATGGTCGCTATCGTCTTTACATTTATTTTAGTAATTCCAGTTACAAATTTAGTTTTAGTAGTTCATTCATGAAATTACATATGTGTACATTTATATTATTTTCTTTTGTAGTATGTGAAGGATTTTTTTGATGTCTATCTTATGTCTCTCTTTCTCAAATGTTTTGTAAGAGGTTATTTCTTCCCATATGTGCCTTTACTAAACACTTGGTGCTAGTCTCCAACCCAAATCATACTTGTGGTGGGACTCATGTTTCACTATCCATCTTCTCTTATCATAGTCTAGAGTGGGGAACATATTTTGGGTCGGGGTCTTGAAAGAGTGGAATTAGAGTAACAGTTTTGGGATATTTTGGAGTTTGGAGTTATCCTCATATGTGGATTGTTGGGTTTGAAGGGAAATGGTGCAAGGTATGTCAAGAAAGCACTGTAAACATCGGTGATAGGTTGATTCTTGGTTATGTAGGGATCCTGATGGTCTGATGTAGAGACTATTAAGAATACATAAGCTAATAAATGAGGTGATACACATTGAGAGGTAGATACCAACGAAAGGATCACTACTAATTCTTCTTTGGACCTAGGTTTGAATTGGAAGAAATCGGGATATGTTATACATAAAAATAAAAAAAAATAATTATTATTACGGTATTCTCATATGAGGAATTCTGATTTTAGTTCAGAAAATATATTCTTTCCCCACGAATGAATTCATCAAGAAACCATGATCTACTTACCCTTCGTGAGAGGATATCATGTGTGAGAGTCTTCACGATCGATTTCATAAAACATTTTCAATATTCATTAGACCATTTTCTAGATGATGAGGATATGTAGAAGAATTTAAAGGAGGATTATTATCCTGATATCATATTCCAGTTCAACACATTTATTCTTATGAAATATCATGAAACTATTTAAAAGGCATATGTCATTGATAGGATGTGATAAAGAATATGATCATCATGTGAAGGGAGTCATCATGATTTTTCATGAAGAAGATTTGTGGTCCGGGATACATGTTCAAAATTATTAAGATATTTTGATCATACAGGGTTAGTTCCATGACATAAATGTCTCATTCATGCATGGGTAGTATTAGTCAGTCCTATGCAATGGGATTAAATTCTTATTGAACTATTGAAGGATAAACACATCAGTAGGTGAGTTCCTGACCATTCTATGTAGTCAACATGTGAAATTGTTTCGGCATCAGGATCCCCAATTGAGGAAGATCCATTTGAGGTAGCTTTAGCATGTATCCCCATTTTGGGATCTGCTTAAAAAATACGGGGAAGGAATGGATAGCCTTGATATTCCATCATCCTTATAAGTAGAGTGTGGAATTGTATATAGAAATCAGTATGGTAAGATAGTTTGTGTATAAGGTTTCGATCAGGTTCATGAATTTGTATTTCCATGTCTAGGTGAGACAGATTTCTTTCATGGTACCCATATCTCGTATTCAACATGAGTGCATGCCATAATTGATATAACAGTGACACACATGCTCATATCACCTTCCATTTTCCAAGCATTGGAAATTGTGTAATAGAGGTTTCTAGTTCCCTTGGCATTGAATACACCAATTTGAGTTCGAGATGACGTGTTTGATATATATAAAGACTGTGATATAATGATAGGGAGACCCCAATATTCGATAGATTTTATATTTTTCCGGATACCACATTATAACATCATTCATCATATAGATTGGATGTATTTTGTGTTGGATATCATGGATTGATTCTAGAGCCCGGTTGTGTTTCTCAATGATGATGGAGATCCAACAGTGTTTGATTGTGAGAAACACCTTCAGATGGTTCATAGGAATTTTTTGTCCCTTACATCATTGATAACTATGTTGATGATTATTATATTGTGTGTTTAGATGATGGAATTTTTCTATAGTCATATAAGAGTACCCTAATTTCGTTCTTGAAGAGGTTGTAGCATTACATCATCCCTAAGAGATCAAATTTGGGATAAAAATATAAGAAAATTTGTCTACAACCATGATTTCTCAATATATGATGGAGCCTTATGAGTTGAGAAATATGTGTATATAGTTCGATTTCCTATTGTTGTGTGGGGTTTTTTATGAGATTCTTAACTAAAGATACAGCAGTGTTGTATGCATAATATGCTGATGGTAGTTCAGAGTTTTGTATCATTTATCATCAGTTGAACCAAGTGACAGTTATGAAAGGCTATCATATTCAAAAAATTTAATATTTATTAGATCATGTAAAGGGTGCATGTAGGTTCTCAATGATATATTTTATTTTGCGATATAATATGTTTCTTTTCAAGGATGTGAATATCTTAAAGATTTATTTCTATTTTTGTCTTGGGAAAACATGTTTGTGGTGTTTTCATTTGGTGGTCCATATTCTCTAGCAATTTTAATGGTGTTAATGAAAATTATATTCCTTGATTTCCTATATAAATTCATTTTTTTTCATCAATGACTAACTTGTATAATAAAAATATTTGTAGTAGAATTCAGAGCATATACATTTCATTGTGGGATATATTCATTGTGATAATTTTTTTGGGGACATTCTTAAATATGAGATATTGACGTTTGATTTCCATTTATGGGGGATGTTATTTCCTAGAAAGGTTTAGCTGTAGATTTTTGGAATATATAAGCAGTTACTTATTAGGAAGTCCCCATGAATGTGTAATATTTGTGATGTTTCCATGGTATAATATTCAATTACATAAGGTTTAGAGCCAATTTATCTCTGGTTGTGAATCATATAACTACATTGACTAGAATGGATCAACTGATCATGGGGACTGATTGGTGTCAGGAGACATCTGAGTATCAAATAGAGAAGTTGGTTGGTGCTCCAGTCCTTTATTTCCAACAAAATGACTTAATTTTGTGTTTTTATGCTTCATGTCTTGTGATATGTTGTGTTCTTATGTAGTATTAACCAGTCATTTATTATGGGAGTTTTTATTTATGTAAAATTTAATAGACTATTCCATCCTCATTCTAGTGTTGGCATTGATGGTTTTTTTCTCAGATGAAGTGGAAAAATTACCTCATTGCAATGTGTTTGTTGGTGTTACCAAACCTTAAGATCTCGAAGAATGTTTTCCCCTATGTAAAATGAACCTACATCAATTTAGGTGATTGTATTTCTTCCCGGATTAGGGCTTTGATATTTATTATACACCTAGAAAGGTGAATGTTATATATGATGTACTAAGAAGAATGTATGTAGTGATTTAGTGCGTGAATCAGATGATTCCGTATGGATGATATAATAACTTTTATAACTATATTTTAAAATGGGAGATACTAGTGGAATTTTTCTAATTCTAGAAATAAAATTTAAATCATAACTAGTGTTGCTGGTAGAACTGTCCTAGTTGGGGGATCTTTATGTGTAGGTATAGAGAGAGCAGGTTGTTTGTATTGATGACCCTAACGGTTTGTCTGAGTATAGAAAATAGATTGTGTTGTTCCAAGGAAGTATTTTCATTCCATAGGAAATGTGTGATCCGATTCTCAAAGAGTTCCATAGTTCACATTAAGTGGGACCTCCCAACATCACAAATATGTACCATGCATTAACAGAAGATTTTTTTGTAGCTTGGATTTGAGCATGCGGTTGCAGAGTTGGTGTCTTGATATTTGGTCTACAGAAAGTGAAACTACACAGCATGTTCCAGAAGGTTTTATCTATCAATTAGTTGTTCTTTAATTTATATTGGAGGACATATAGATGGTCTTATTTAATGATTTACCACAACCATAGGGAGGATATTACATTATATGGGTGATTTTGGATCATTTTATGAAAACATTCCACATTATAGTGATCAAGGAGTCGAGATCAGCGGAGGATGTGTCTTGGTAGTATCGAGATAATTTGGTGAGAGTCCATGGAGTCTCTAGTATGATAATTGTTTATTAAGAACCACATTTTTCCTCCAAGGTTTGTAGATAACCGAAACAGTATTTCGGTCATCATCTAGAGAATAATAGTTATTTTCATCTGTAGATGGAAGGTCAGCTGGTGAGGACCATCTAGACTATTGTAGAAATATTTCACTCTTATGTCCTAGATTATATATACATGTAGATGTGGAAATTTCCCATGGTATAGTTCTATTACAAAATTATTTTTTCACTCCAACATTGGTATGGTTCTGTTTGATACCTTAAACGACATGCATTGTCGTTCTCCATTGTGCAAGACAATGGTCGGAGTGTTAGAAATTCACAAACTAGAACTGATATAGAATACAACAAATAGTGTTCATGTTATTCATGAGAGGTTGGAGGCATCATAGGTTTTCATGAAATTATATATTGTTCATAGGGGGAGACCTCAAGAGTTTGAAGTTTTAGATCATGTGTTCTTGAAGGTTACTCACTCTTCTGGGTGTAGAGGGACTGGTCATGGTGGTAATATTTTTCCATAGATCGATTGGAATTTCTAAGGGTTGTCTTATGTTTGAGAAATAGCTTATCATATAAAAAATCATCCATATATGAGATGGATATAGGATTTTTATTATGCATCTCAACTCTGTCATTATATTCATGACGAACCCCATTTCATAGATGAGGGATATATCGATGTCAATGATGATAAAACCATTGAGGAGAGGCCTATAGTGATCCATGATATCTATAATATTGTATTATGTGGTTGTGTTATCCCAATGGTTTGTGCGTTGTGGCGAAACATTGGAATTGAGTAGATTACCTAAGAACATGGTACAATGAAACATGATTAGTACCCCTGAGCTATTCTTTATTTAGATCTCCTATTAAAACACTATTACATTTGTTGTTGTGGACCTTTTTTTGCTGTTTGAGAGGAATATCTCTTGTTATAGGAGGTCGTTTCTAATCATTAGAGATATATCTCCACCGAGAGAGTGTTTTGGTTCTAGTTTATTTGTTGTGTAGTTTATATAATGTTCATATAGTGTGTTGTTTTAGATCATATGGTGTCAAGAGCCTAGAGAGGTATCTTGGGGTCTAATAGTTAGACTAACCCATTTTTGGTTATCTACTAGGAGTTGGTTTTTGATTCTCATGGATGAGATAGAAATTATTGGAATCTAATGTAAGGGTCGATATCTGCACGTATAAACCCTTTTTGTGTTTTTGAAGAATCAGGCTACCAAAGGAGGATTATAGCAAGTATTCTGTAGTTCATTTCAAAGAAAATGTAAGTAATAAAAATTTCATGTCTTGAAATGTTTCACGATATGAAAGATAGTTTCATGTCATGTAATATATCATGTTTGAAAAAAATTTCAAGTGTCAGCATGTGTCTTAGTGAAAAGTAATTTTTGGGGATTACATGATATGAAAGGGGATTACATGTAAGATAACTCCCTGATGATATATTTTCTAATACATTCCAACTGCTCATGTTTTTCAAACCATGTGGATTCCTCATCTCTCTCTCAGTTCATGGAGACCCTGTAACCCCCTCTTTATATTTTTTGTTAAACCATCATCAATGAAGTATTTATAACTTCCCTTATTCTATCAAAAGAAATTTATCTTCAATCTAATGTATGATCTTCCTCTATCCCTGGTGTTTTTCTATTAATGATATTTTTCTCAACAATTTCATCTAACTATGGAATGATTGATGATATACCATGTATCTAATAGTTTTTTTGTTGTTGGTTGGTGCGGTTGTGCCACAACATCCTCGGGTGGATGTAGTTCTAGTATGAGGGATGATAATAGATCCATTATGTGTTCTGTTATCATTAGAATAATTTTGGTTAAATTTTTATGTATTGTATTCATATCTTATATATTTGATAATATTCAAACATTGAGATAGGATTTTTTAGGCAAAAGGATCACAATGGAATTTACCAAATAATTATTTGAACCAGATTACATTTTTTTATCACATAGTGATATTATTTCCTTAAACTATGATAAATGTTTTACTCTTATTTTTATGATAGTGTGATTTCATCTCCAATCATGGAATAAAGTTATTTTATTGATAGAAATTGTTAATGAACATAAATAAGAAAAAAATTAATTATTAATTTTCTAAATGTTTATATAGGCATGTTTACTGTACCTGGTTGTTGTTGTAATTTCATGATAATCAATTTTATGTAAGATTGTATTTTTAAATAATTTGGTTAATGAACCTAAATGTTGCTGATTCATGTAGATAAATGAGTTAAATGCATGTTATATAAAATATTTAATTAATTTTGTGATGATTTCAATAGATAATTTATTTGGATGCCCATTGTTGGATCATCTGAATAAGTAATTAGATAATCCATGAAGGAATAAAGAACTAGTTGTGTGAAAAAATATAATTCCATTATAGATCATTATATTGCTGATTTCCTTGAAAGGAAATGTGAGTTGTGATTTGGAGCTATGACAACTTATTCGATGTGAAGGTTTAATTCCATACTTTACAGAAAAGATCCAGGTTTTTATTTTTTTCCCTTCTACATGTCATGTTTATTTGATACGTTCATTATAGTATGTTGTTTTTGGAGGCCCGTATGTGAATTAAACTAGGGTTAGAAGAGCATGCAATTTTATTGTGATGTTGTGTGGGGAGGACGGATGTGCCATGTTTCCAGTGTTGCTAATCTTGGGGATTCATATAGTATATTGGTCAATGAGACCCGATTGTTATGGAATAAGTTGATACATGTTATAGTGGGATGCATCATGCTATGTGTGTGGGTTTTAGGGAGGACATGTGGGATTGCAGAATGGGTTGATGCTTAGATTACCTATTAATATGATAGATGGGTGATTTTTTGAATCTATTTCATATTTATTTACCACGTTTCTAATTAAACTATTTCTATGTGGAACAAAGACAAATAGGTTATTCCACATTCCTTCCAGGTTTAGCTTCTCAGGGGTGGAAGATTTCATTTTCAGGGTATGGGTGGCAATGAGTCGACGTGTAATTCACATACTCACTATTTTGAGACCGTAGTCCCTAGGCATGGTTAAATAATTTCATTATCTATGATGATGGATGTGCTTAAAAATTTATCTTGTTTTCTATTTTAGGGGAATTTCCTATATAACCTAGTAATTTGGAAATTAATATTATCAATAAATTAATAAATTCTTAATTGATGGGGTTGGATAATGCTATAATGCAATAATGATGTTATAATTATACGAATCTAGGCACTCAATTTGCTTCTGCCTAGTTGGCATTTATCTTTGTTGAATTTTTAATTAAATTTAATGTGGATGATGATAATGAATTATTAATGTTTTAATAATTAATTAACATAATTTGATACTTATGGAAATGAATAATGAAATGTAATAATTCTATTTAAATTGTTATGTTATTATATAATATATAGACTTAATATTTGTTGTCATTAGTATGTGAGATGTTACCTGTAGTTTAGTATAAGACTTGGAGAATCCCATATTATTGTTTTGAGATATATTATACCATGTAATTTGTGTGTTTCTTTATGCTAACCAACCCTGTCTGTTATAGAAACATACACCCTGGGGATTCTAAAACCGAGTGGTATGTTCCCCAACATATTTGTGGGGCGATGGATGGATGACTATCCGCTTTGGCCCCGCTCTCTTCTCATGGTAGATATGTGTATGGGAATGAGTGATGGCTAGTTTTCCCCATATATGAGTATAGAAGGATTTAATGCCTTGTTGTTATTTCACACACATGTATTCAAGATATAGTATCCAAATGAACTACTATTGGAATAACATGTATAATTTGTTTTTTAATTAGGATCCTTACTCGGTAAATGGGATGTGGTATCCTAAGGTATAATACCAAATGTATGATACATTTTATGAGTGATTTGGTGTCTCCCAAAAAAAAACTGGTTAATTTTTTATACAATGATGTGGTGGTGTGACACATGAGGTGCACATTGATGAATGAGGTACACATTGTGGTTCTTCTCCTATGTGTCTTTAGGATATCCTTCATTGATAGATATTTCAGGGATATAAATCATTTTGGAATTTTTGAATACTAGAGGGGACGAGGTAACAATGTACCCTTTATATTTATTATTATATTATATGAACTTGTATATGACGCATAGTGAGAGTATCCATATTGAGGTTGTGAATTTAGTATGCCTATTTATGGTTAAATTTTAGTTTCACTTATATTTTATTATAAATTATTATGTTTTCAATAAATTTTTCATTAGATGATTAAGGTAGGATCCAACTATGTCTATTGTTATACTCACCCTATAAATATTTAAATATTTTGTAATTTCATTTCTAACACGTTGGATATCAGACAAGTTACTACTAACTTATGGTCTGTACGAGATATTTGGGATTCATGGTAACTAAAGTACTGACTTATCTTTTAGATATTGAAAATTTATAATGATTTAGGATTAAAACAGTCAACATGTAGGATGATTTTTTAAAAAAAATTATCTATATATGTTTTCCATCAATTAATACGGGTACTCTTTGACAACGATGAATCAAAAACCATGGAATGTAATGTTAATGTACATTACAATGAGAAATACTAATTTGAAAAAAAAATTAAAAAAATAAACATCTTTATAAATAAGAGTTATTTGATTATATCCATAATGTTTAATTATTTTCTATTTATAGTTTTTATCCTTAAATTATTGAAACACAATTATGTCACTTAAAATTTCAGAAAACACTAATATTATTGGGAAAATAATTTTCACTTGAAACATGAAAAAAGGATAAAATTGGATTTACATGTTACTAATTATCCTTCCAAATAACCTAGATGTTTTCTTAATTATGAGGCCATACCTGTATGGACTAATCATCTCTCTAAAAACAATGACATGCTTGTGTGGATTAATTTGATGTATTCTAGCATGGAAAGTGATGTTTTCTTATGAATGTAGAAATTTTCATCTATTTAATATAGATTATTTTCAAAAAACATGAAATTTAATTTATGATACATGAAATGGATCAGGTATTATGTTAGACAGAGTTGAAACATGCTGCTAAAACTACTTTTTTGAAATTTTTAGTGTTCTAATTAATTATAAAATATTGAAATAAATCATTCAAAAAAGGGATATGAAAACATGATAATTATTATTGATATGATATATTTATATTTTTTGCATTTCTATTGATTGTTAAATAGGAAAGGTATATTTTTTGGTTGATTTGTTCAATTAAGAAATCATATAGGGATATGTTAAGAGATGCTCATGACAATTGTCAGGAAAGGAGAGTAATTAGTGACATGAATATGAAATAAATGGAAAATAATAATGATAAAATATCATTTTTCTATACTCATATACCATTTTAATTAATTCTCATCAAGAAGGCACAACAATCAAGATCAGAATGACATTATATAAGGATAAAATTCAATGATGGTGATAAAATTGTGATCATGAATGTTCAAGGAATATCTATTTTTCATTTTAAAACTAAATATGGACTTTATTATTGTATTAAAGAACATATTTATTTTTAATTTTCCACAATTAATGAGGAATATTTCTTCATTATATAGAAAAAAGTCCAATGAAGGACCATTTTCGGTTGTCTTGTCTGAAATTGAAATGGTATGGTTATCTATAAAGATATATCACCTATAAAATAGTAATAAGTGAAAAAAATATCCAAAATTGATATTTTATTCAATAATATATATATATAATGAAACTTGAATATATTTATGTTTACTATGTCAGAACTCTACCACAAGAAATCAATATTCATGATGCAATTTCAATGATTGTAGGCTAAACCAATTCATGTGACCAATACTACAGACCACATAACCTGATGCCTACATGGATTCATTGTCTTAATTAACATACATTGAAGAAGCTTCATTAGGGTTGGTACCACATCCATTGATGATTATTCGAGATTTATCCTACTAGTAGGATAAAAATCCCTTCAGTAGTACTTCCTAGATAGAGTTGTTGGAATTCATATGAGAGAACCGAAGAAGTATCATTTATCCATCTTTGTACCCATGGTAGAGTTTTTTTGTATAATAATGACAACCACTACATAGGAATAAATCCTCTAATTATAAGGTTATTCTAGATTGATTAGTTGGTATCACACTGGGGAACTGCATGTGATCCTCCTAAGTGTGTCAAAATCATACGGACTTTTGGAATGTCGTCTACCAGAACAGATCCTCTCCATTTTTTATTATCTTCGATCTATCAACATTTATTTCTCCCTTGTAAGTACCTAACTAGAAGTATGTATCCCATAGAATTAATCGGTACTATCAGACTCATGGGTATTTTCTCCCAGATGAGTTCTTCATTGATCTTCGAGGTAGAATCATTGGTTGTACATTTTCCTATTATGGAATACTTATAGACTCTATTTTTTCTGTTTCTTAGGTATTCATGAAATATGTATTTGTATACATATACCTATGTAAAGATGACTGAATTATTCCTTCATGGTATAACATTGAGGTATTCCTTTATGGTTTCAGGGATTTGTACTGAGCATTTTTATACTCACTCAAACACATACAATTTCTTGAACTTGTAATTTCTTTAGAAGATGATCAACCTTTTGATTTAGTTCCAAGAATTCCATGAATATGAAGTGATTTGTGATACAAGACATATCATGGTGTCTCCCCACAGCTTTCATATGATAGTCTTGGTTCCTATTTTCTTATTAGTTGGATATGTGGTTATAGACTCATTTCGTGGGAATTTTTTCCCATTTTATGTTTGAATAAATTCATTATTGTACAATATTTGTGGATTATAGTGGTATAAATTTAATTTTAACATAGCTTATTTAAATTTAAACATGTGTGTCTTGGAGATGTTTTGATTGTCTAGGTACTTCATTAAAAATTCCTCACATTTTTTTGATATGTCAACATAGTTCTAGTTACTAGCCACATTCTTATTAGATGATTACATGGGCTATTCATATAATATTCCCCTATATGATGGGCCATAAATTTATATTGGTATATATTATTTATTTTTTTAAAATTATTACTTTTAGTATTTTTTCGTATGGGAATATGTGTTGGATTGGTAAAAAACATTTCAATAATTCCATATAAAATTTGAATCGATATCTAAGGGGTGTTCAATCCTATTAAAGAAATTAATATGAAAATGTTGATTAGAAATTTGGAATTTGGATCCCACGTTTGAAAATATTTTAGTAATATTACCTCAAACTAATCATCTGGAAAACATGTGTCCTGTTTTTTTGTTATCACAAAAACATGTTTAAAAAAATTAAATGCCAGATGTGAATTAAGATTATGTTAAGAAGATTGATATTTTATTTATAAAATGATCTTAAATAAACAAATAGTGAAGTGAAAATGATTTTTGATATATGGTTCTCCCTTAATATTTCAAAATATTTCACACTGAGAAATATGTGATGGATTTTGAATCTGGATTTGTGAAATTTACCATTGATGAATCTCTTGGAATAAATAGAGATATACCGGCTATTATTAGTGATGAATATATGAAATTTAATTATGTTTTTTTGTTGGTGTAGTGAAGAACAAATTTTTAGGTATTTCAATACATTGTGATGAGGGAAATTAATGTATTTTTAGTAAAATATGTTTTGTTATAAAAATTGTAGAAGTAGAAAATGTTTCTCCAAGAGTCCAATGTACAAAAGGAAACATGTTACAAGTTTGTGTTGTATTTAATTCCTTTTATAAATTTTTATGGAATAAAATCAATTGTGGCATAAAATGTTTGGATGTATATGTAAGATTAATGTGATATTTTTATGATAGAGAGAAAATTTCAGTCATATTTCTGATATATAATGATGAATATACTGGATTTTATTTTTTAGAATGAAAGAATTATACATTTTTTACATAATAAAGATGATATTAGTTCAACTCGTCCTTTTTATATATTCCATTCAAGAATTTTATGTCTTATGATAAAATGATCAATAATCACAAATAAGTACTTTTTTTGATTCATTTATGTTCTTTCTCAAATAACATTTATTATCTATCTAAAACATAAAGTAGATTATATAAATATGTTTATGTGTTTGATGAGAATAGATACAAAGGAATATGGGTATTGTATTAATATGTTTTGAACTAATAATGTTGGTCATTATAGGAATATCGTGTTTTGAGGCTATCATCAAAAACATGTTTTTCATTATTAGTTCAGTACACCATTTACACCTCAAGAAAATGGTCTTTCGTGAATGATGAATATATGATTATTTGAGATGGGGGATGCAATGATTCACTAACATGGTGGTTACAACTAATTATAGATACATGATATATAGACATCAGATTATATTTATATTTTATGTTTCTAATGATCATGATCTAATATAACTACTTATAAAAGGTTTTTTTAAAATCACCATGTTTGAAACACTCATGTGTTTTTGGGGATCCATGCATCATGTTGAATAATGGTCGAAATTTGGAAGGTTTTATCAAAGTGGTGAATATGGTATCATTCTAGTATATTCTCATTATGGTTGAGGAATAATATGTTTCACCAAATAAAAAGTAATATATGTTGATTCTATTGATGCTAATGTACATGAAAAAGTAATTAATGATAATTCAGAGAAATATGAAGGTGAGGAATCCGAAGAGGATGATTTTTCTATGAAGTATGAAATAGTGTCTTATGATCTTGATGTCATATAGATTCAATGATTGTACCCCACAATTCTCAATGGCGATGAATAAATTTGATCATATGATCCTTGGCTAAGAGAAAAGATTGATGTTATAAATATTATTGGTTATCAACATCTAATGTTTCTAAAATTCCAATGAAGTTATTATTAAACATAATAATATGTATTTATTATATAAATTATGTTTTCGATAAGATTATGGATTATAGTTCTAGGGAAATCATAAAAAAATAATTGTTAAAAATTTTATTTGTACAATTTTTGTCCATAACATGACTAATGAAGATAGTGATGTTATAATAAATAATTAAATATTGGTTGGTAATGTAAAATACCAAATAAAATTAATTAACATTGATGATTTTTTATCATGTTGAATGATTTAATGAAATTACCATCGTTGATGAAATTTCTACATTGTAAATATTAAAATAAATCACATCGATGTGAAATAAAAACTTCTCAAAGGAGAACATGATGAATAATTTATTTGACCAATGTTGTTGAATTATTATTAGTATTGAAGAAATTTATTTGACTAGGATGAATAAATTCTTGTATGGACAAAATTAAGCTCTATGGGATTGGTTAAATAATTAGATTCATTCTAAGGTATGTTGAACTTTATTAATGGTAGAGTAAATAGTATTATATATATCAAATAATGATAGTGGATTATATATTGTTATTTTTTATGACGTTATATTTCCTTGGAATGATGAAAGAGTTTTTTAAGGCATTTCATAAAATATTAATATTAATTTAAAAATTTACATGCTTATTTAAATGAATTAAATTCATGAGCTATAAATATTCTGAATGAATAAATATATATTTCAGTTGAAATAATTTTTTTCTCACAAATTCAACAGAATATTGAAATGTAAAATTAGATATCAAATTCAACACCAACATTTAATGTGAATATGTTGAATGGTGATGGAGAAGGTGTGTATGTTAACTATAATGTGTTTCAATTGGAAATTGGACGGTTGTTATATTTGACTTATTCAATACATCTTGTTCTGTCATATTTTTTTCTTTGTTGATGATACTAATTTTCTCTAAAATAATAACATCTTATTGTTGGAAAAAGATTTATATTATATAAGAGAGGTGCAATAGATTTTTCAATGATGTGTGAAATATCATGGAAAATTGGTTTTCTTGGATATAACAATGTTGATTGAGCAACATCTATTGACAACCTAAATAACAGTGAGTTTGGTTCTAACAAATATGAATTAAAAACTATATGTGGTTGATGACTTAGTTGGATGACGTGCATATTGAAGGGATGTGGTCACTGATATTTTTTTGTGATAATAATAATGCCATAAACCAAACATGAA
Organism: Viscum album; assembly: GCA_963277665.1. NCBI lineage: Eukaryota > Viridiplantae > Streptophyta > Magnoliopsida > Santalales > Viscaceae > Viscum > Viscum album. The sequence continues at coordinate 1,701,861,649 of OY728156.1, read as the reverse complement.
ATTCATTACTATAGCTTCATTCAAAACATAATGATATCAAATATCAAATTGTTAAGGAGTATGTGGAAAATAATGAAGTTGTAATGATTTATGTTCCGACAATGGAAAATGTTTCTCAAATATTCACAAAACCATTACATATGGATTCATGTTCGAAACTGAGGATGAACATTGAAATCTGGCCACTGTCATGGAAAAATTGTGGTATTTATTTCTATTCCCTATATCATCTGGTATTGGTATATTTTTTTTAAGGGGGAGAAAATTGTTGTTTCATAAATATATCCATTTATATTTGACAAATCATTTTATGAAAGAATAAAATTATGGGTATTTTTGGACATTTACTAATCTTATCAATTATGTGTGTGTACTATTCTCATTGTTTTGTGAGGTCTTTACCTGAAACAATTCTTCACTACAATGACAGATACATACTGAAAAGTAGAAAGGATGATGTCATGATGTTATTGAATCACTAATTTTACAAAACATGGGTTTTATATCATTGATTTTTATTTCATAAAATAAATTTTCACATGTTGGAATAAAAATTTTGATAGTTGATCCATAAATTGTGGTAAAAATGTTAACTGATTTATGATCCATGGATAACAAAAAAAATTATATTTTCATTACAATGATTGGTAAATGTGGTTTTTTAGTCTTTGAAGATGTGATTGATATTTGTTTTGAAATTCTAAATATCTAAAAAAATCAAAAAACTCAGAATGAATTGGTTATCTAATGAAGTATTAATAGAATCAAGAAATTGTAGGTATAATTATTAAGAAAAAATCATAATTACTGGGTATCTATTCTAGACATGTTTTTTAGAAGAAATAGTTTTTCAGAATAATTTTTTTGAATGATGTTTTATATTGTAATGAAAAATTGGTTTGGATTATGAATGACTTTAAATATATTTTATAAACAACATACAATACCATAGAATAATTATCATCATAAAATATCATAAGTCAATCAAAACAAGTGATCAATGATTTTTGATGGAAAGGGGAGAAAGGTTATTTTATGACATATAATTTAATTTAAATCATTATTTTATTAATGAAATGATAATGTCATGATAAAAATAATTGATTTACAAAGAAACTAATGAAAAATATTCCAAGACATTCGGTCATTGGTCATTGGTAAGGAATCCACGTTTGAATAAATTACAAGAGGAAAATTTTATTAACCGATTACCACAAAGTGTACCACTCCTGGGATATAATTTAGAGAAGGGATATATTGACACCTGAGTTCCGCCCATAGTAGGCCTCGAGTTGGCGACTAGCAACGTGGGTATAGTAAACACACCTATGGATGGAATTACCCTATAACAAAACACTTATGAAAGAGATAGATAAGATAGAAACCACCCAACTCATGATTATAATAAAATAATTAAAAAAAATGTAGACATGTGTAATATCATACAATAATTACTGCAACTAAAAATAAGATTTCATGTGATAAAATAAATTAACTATGATAGTGACTATGAATCCCAAATAGATCTTATTAACTCTAGGTTATTAGCAACATCCTAAATTGCCAACCAGCTGCAACTAACCAAAGAAATGGTTTATACATACGTAGCATAACTATAATAGTATGGTAAGTATGATTCTCCCCAGAGCCTCTCATGAAAAATGTAAATAAATAATGTTGAAGAACAATGAACAACAAGTGAAACAAACAAATCAACTAAAAAAGTATACTATGATCCATGCCTCACTATGTTTACTCTCACCATGTATCCTATTCTTAGAGCATAAAATATAATAATGAATGTCAAGGGTACCCTACGATAAATTCTCCACTGGTAATCTTCTTAAACTAATGTCGCGTGTCCTGATCATCTCTTTCTAAAAATAAACCTTTTTGAAAACACCTAGGAATGTAAAAGTTAAGACATTCAAAAAAATCATGGACTAGGCATCATTACTTGTGCCTCATGAAACACAACACGATGTCTACATAACCAATTGTTACTTTATAGACTTTGGAACCCACTATGGTTTACATAATCAATATCATACATCGTGTATTATATCTAAAGCCATTATATCCAATACATAGGAAAAAAATCCTCAATCCATCATGGAATATACCCATTTTACCTATAGTCGTTATTAGGGAATCTTTATGAAGAATATATATTTGTGAAATAACCAGTATTCACCACATAAAACGTCACAAGTATTAGGGGAAATATAATCATCATACATAAAAACAAAAATAACTACGAAGAGAATAAAGAATGTCCAAATGTTATAGTCATCCATTATTCTCTAATTTGGATGTTGGGGAAAACAACCACATGGAATTGAATTTGTGGGGTGTCAGTTTCCCTAAACAAAATTTTTGAGTAATATATAGAAACGAAATATTAAATGATATAATATTGATCACAAAAACACTATGGGAATAAACATGTTTAAAAGTCAACTACAACTAACGTTTCTTCTACTCCTAGATTCTACTACTAAGACTAGATATCCAATAATTTATCAAAAAACCTTTAGAGAAACATTAAATTATATTATACATTTTTCATGAGTTTAACTATATATTAACTAATTATTTATGAATTAATTAAAAATTAACATTGTCTAGATTATGTTTTAGATCCATTTCAATAGATGTACATGACCTTCAGGAATAATATACCGAGTCCATGTACTCTTAAAATTATACCCTCATTATTTCATCCTAGTAAGCTCCAACCCCATAGGTTAAACATTAAATAATTTATTTAAAACATTACTTTCCATATTTCTAGGATCTCTAAGAAAAAAAATACTAAGTTACAAAACAAGGTATGCCACCAATAAAATCCATCTATATCATTAATGAAATGAGTAACTTCATCTAATAATAGGAGGATCCATATTGAGAGTATGATAACTACACGACAAATCATCACCACCCATAATTGTAAAGTGAAATCATACAAAAATGATAAGCTAAACCTGGAAAGCTCATGAAATTCCTCAAATGTTTTAACCACTAATAGGAATAGATTAATTAGATCCATGTTTAAGAACAAAATAACATATCTAAATATGAATCCAACTATCATATAAATAGTTATTCCCACATTCAACTTGTTCCATAATCCCTGATGTCATCCCCGAAACCCACAAGAAAATCCCCATCCACTTCGCCAAACTACACGATAATTACTGCCAAAACAACTGGGCCTCCTAGTGACACATACCACAATAGCTATCCATGACCATCCATCCTAGGGTCATTCCACACCAAGGCCTCTCTACTCCACATATCAAAAACATCCATCGCTCCTCACAAAGTTAATGAAAATTTTATAGTAACTCATCTTCCTCAAATGGGGTTTAATGATATATTGAATCATTGATATCATTTTACACACATATGTATGGATGGTGATTGTGGGGTTCTATTTCATCCAATAATGCATTTGATAATGATTTATATCTCATGAGAAATTTATCACGAGCCTTCATGGATACAATTAGAAACTAAATCATAAACCAAATTTGATATGCTCAAAAACGAAATAGTGATACATCCTTAGTGTGATAAAAAACTATCTGGTGATCATTCATGGATATTATATAATATAAAAGGGTTATCCTTATTAGACATTGTATGACAGTAATGATACCCAGTATTTATTCAGATGAAACATATAACTGTTACATAATGTCTCAATTTCATGTTTCATTTCTATTATATATTACTATGATAATTCTCCATATCACATGATCATTGTCTAATGATTACAAATTTTATTTCTAGTTATATATGTTTTCTATATCATATTTTTACTTCCTAAATGGTGGACAACACTCACTGTTTATTATTCTTTTAATATGATATTTCTACCTTGATAAGGATTTATCATTTTCATGTTCTCTAACACTTTATAGAATGATCATAATTTATATATAACTGAGTGTTTGAGATAACCCCTTTCTTACGTATCAGTTCTATCGGTTTTGATAATAATTTTACTTATGTGATGTCCAAAACAGAGCATATGGTATCCCAATTACATAATAATATTCAATTTTTTTTAAGAAAGATGTTTATTTGGAAACATATACAAAACAATACTAAATCATTTATTCTTAAGATTGTGAGATGAATTTTAGGGTTTATTTTATTTCTATTAAAATAATGTATATAAAAGAACGATTTATTTCTAATTATTGTTTAATGTAATGATTTATTTACATTTTAGGATTACTTTATTTATATATGGGATTATGTTGAGATCATAGTAGTAACTTTTGTAAGGATAATTATATGAGATATTCCCATGTATATGATATTATCCTACTTTTTTGATGAACTATATATTGTATCGTTTCAATGAAATAAAATATTTGTTTGTTTACTAGCATGTGGACGTATTTTGAAACATTTCAACCAACCAATAATCAACTAGAAAATATATGGTTGAGTTTGAAATAAGTGTACACTTTGGTGTGGTATTAGTTATCATATGCCTACAGTCATGGAAAGAGACTCTCAAAATATGATATTTTTTCAATAAAATACTCTATATTACAATAATAAAGATTTATTTTCTTAGAAAAATTTTCATAGAGTATAGAAGAACCTCACATAATGAATCATTAATTTTAAAAAGAGAGATATATGATGAATCAATATAAATGTGACAGTTTTAATGATTAATAACTTTCATGGTAGAGTTTACCATAAGATTTTATATGATAAATATTTAATTATGTTACTTATTCATTAGTCATGTTCACCCATTTTGGTTTTAGTAATTGCTGAATCCGGATGAAACCATGTAAATAGTGTCAATAATGGATAGTATAGAGATTGTACCAACATAAAACCTAATATGAATACGTATTGGGTGAAAACATATATTATTATGGTAATGTATCTATAAAGAATTATTATAAATTGTTTGAATTTTTTTGAGTGAACGAACACACCATATAAGCAATTTTTGGATTCTCATAGAAGTCTTGGCGTTGTATTTGATGAAGAAAATGTGATACAATTTTTGTTATATAAAAATTATGGTATGATACTCTCGATAGAATTCTAAATAAGTAAAATATGAAATTTTATTTGTTTCATATGTTAGAATCAATCAACAATCATCCATAGAAGAAAGAAGATTTCGTTAAACAACATAGTAAAACTTAATTTTCTCTCTAATGACCCTGTAACAATATGATGTTTACAATGAGGGGAATTTGAGCACTGTATAAACCAGTGCACAAATCCAATGGATTGTGGCTATAATCTACACCCACAACCTCATATACAACTGTAATATATAATATCCTATGAAAAAACTTATATTTATTTCAATTGATTCAATTATATGGTGCAAGCTACATAAACTCCTTCATAATAAATAATTATATTTAATATGTTATGTTTATTTAACAAAATATTATCTATTGAAAAAATAATTACATTATAGTATTCTTAGTATGAAAAGATGTAATAATATTTATGGAATTAGGATTTATTCATGTATAATAACACTGTATATAAATTTAATTTGATTTTTGGAATTTATTTATTTTTGTTGTATAGAAAAAATTAGGAATAATGACAAACATTTAATACTAACCTATGATAGTATAATAATGCAAATATTATAATCAACACCTATTATAAGAAAAATCTATAATTTTATTAATTATTTCTAATATACATATACAATTGGCTCAAATGATTTTATTAAAACACAATATTATGAATAAACCTATTTTATGGAAAAAAATGTATTTCCATTGATTGTATGGTTTATATCTCATTGAAAATATTTATTTCCCCTGTAAATATTTATGACATCCTTAAATATTTCATAAATCTATATTAATTAATATTTTTAGGGATTTAATTATTTAATGTGTGATAGTGTTATTCCACAATATTTTACAATATAATTTTCCATCAAATAATAAATGTGTTCATATAATTGTTAACAAGTCAGAAAGAACTGATATAAAATTGTGATACATCAATTTTTTTTAATTTTACTATTATGATATATTAATAATATTAACTCACAGAAATGGAAGTAATCAATTTAAATATTATATGAAAGAACAAGTTGGCATTGAGTGGGAGAAACACTTCCTTATGATGAAGATTTTTCTGATCACAGAAAGGAAGTATATACAATATTATTTCACATAAAATATTTTAAATATTAACTCCATCAATTATGGAATTAGAAAAAAATATAGCATAATTTATTCTCAATTATATGTTCACATGATCTAGTATAGTGGATTAATAATCAATTACAGGAACTAGATGATACATTACTTATAGATCATATGTGGAAACAATGAGTTGATTTATATGATGAAATCATTACTATATAAACATTAATGTTAAAATTTAACAAATTATTTATAACATGTATTATTCCAAATCAACATTTTTTACTTTAGAATGAAAAATATTACTTAATAACTATTTAATTTAAATAATTTCCATGTGCATATTATTTATATGACTATATTATTATAAAATTATAAAGAAATTAACATTATTTTATGATAATAAATTTATTTTGGACATATAATAATGTTTATATAAATAATAAATCATAAAAATTCAAATATAAACTAATTATAAATAACAAATATTATAATTAATATTTTCAAATGATATATTCTTATGAAAAAAATTTCAACATTTTTTTATTTTTATCTAAATCAAAAATTTTAGAATTTTAATATTAAAAAATTAATGAATGTTTTTTCACAATTATGAATTTATTTTAAGTTTACTTGCTGATATATGTCTATAATAAAAAAATGGGTGGAAATAGAAAAACGATTATTTTTTAATTTTATTAGTTTTATGTCACTATTGTAACACATTAATGAAATAGGGATCCTATTTTAAAATTTATATTATTAATAAACATATAATTTACAATAAATAATTCTTTGAAATTTCATTACATACTGTAAAAAATAAAAAAAAAATTTTGGTGATATAATTAAAATTTTACGTTGAAACAATTTATTTCACTTATTAAGAGTACATATTTTGAATAATTAATGAAATTAAATATAAAAACGGGATTTCATATTATATATCACTGTTATAATAATTTTAAAAAAATTGAAATTTAATATTGATTTATAAAATAATGACTATTAAAATAAAATTTAATTAAAATGATAATACCAAAAGGCATATTTTCAACTGTTTCATTTATTAATGTTGATTAGAGTTTTTATTATAATATAATGGTTAAGTGTTCATTTACCATAAAATAGTAATTTTAAATTTTATATTTCTTATTTAACTGTTAATTATTTCATTCTAAAATTTTAATTGGACTCTATAGATTATATTTTTCTATCCATCACAACATAATTTGTTTTTTGTTAGCATATCGTATTTATAGTAAAATATAAATCACATTAAAAAATAGTTACCTTTCTAAATATAAATAGGATAATATTTAAAAAAGAATTAATAATTTAATATAAAAATTTATAAAAATGTTTAAAAATTTCTAGAAGAAACATTAATGTCCACCTCTCACCCTAAAAATAATTATCCAGCATATTTTGATCACTAAAACATTGAATAGTTTCATAAAATAATTGATAAATACTTGGAATTTAGAAAAAATGAAATTTTCCTAAACTTATAGAAGAATATCAGTTCCACAAAAATTATCAACCCATTTAAATTCGAAAAAAGTATGAAAAATGAACTATGGTATTTCATACATCCTACTAACATGTCTTAGAAACCATCAGCATACCAAAACTCCATAACAATGTTAATTAGATTTAAATATGATAACCTCCAGTGGGATAAGGAAATGCACCAAATATATATCTTATTATTTCATTCAACATCATCAATAATATATTTTATATAATTGAATTTATGAAAAAATTATTATTATTTTCAGGATCAATGTTATTATATAAATTAAAAATGACATTTCAACCTTCCTCTAAAACCATTAAAAAAATTCATCATCGTGCATTTGTGTGGAATACTACATTCATGGAAATCGAGTTATATCTCACTGAATAGAAATGTATTGATATTTTAAAAGTCATATTAGAAAAATACTTCCAAAATTAATATTTTCCATAAATTTTAATTTTTTTATTTTACACACCACCAATTCGATGAAAAATTATAGCATCTCCTGTATATATGAGGAATATCTGTTCCCCAAAAAAACACATAATTTTTTTACATTTTTGCATAACATGAATGATTTTAAAATTGTATCAATAATATAAAAATGATATTTAAGAAACTATTAATTTAATATAATGATTATATTTACAATTTTTTATGTGATATTAATAATAAATTTTTTTAGTTAATTTATGAATAACAAATGACCATATAAATGATTTTTCCTTAACATGGGTCTATTTTGGAGTCCTTTATATCATTATATGTTATGTTTAAATGGAATAATAAATTACAGACATGTGTATAAATATATATATATATATATTATGATTACATTGGAAACATATATTATAATGTTTTATGAATTAGTAACGGTATAATGAAAATCACCAAACAACCTCATGAAACCAATTAGAAAATTTAAATATACAATCAATTTATGATAAAAAAATATGCATTATAAATTGAAATATATATTTAAATGAATATTTTAAATGTTATTAATAACACCAATATTATTATATTGGGTGTTTTGTGGATAAACAGAAGGAATTATTACCAAAATAATGTGTTTTATTTTCTCAACTTATTTTATTGATTCATATTTATAACATTTCGCAACAGTTTTAAAATATTCATATATTCATTTCAATTGTTATTGTTAAAATATACACTATACCTGTTGAATGTGAAATTGGTAATTGAAATATTAATCATGATGAATTTCATTCTCAAATATATATCATTGTTGATAATATTTATAATCGACTATAATGGCATTTCCCCCTCATTTTCCATATGTTCTTATCTATGTAATAAATCTAATATTTTGTATAATCCTACTTATGTGTTATCTTTGCTGAAAATATTATCTATTTTTTTTTTATTTTTTAAATTCAATTTGTTTCCCCTATTACAATTCTATTTTTTAAACAATGGGTTTTTCAAAATATTTTGAATTTTTTCTACAGTATCATAATCATATTTATTATCTTCTATGATATTTTTATTTTGTGTCAATATTAAGTAAATTATAGAACTATTTTTGATGCGTTATTTAAAATTAATATATATTTTAATATTATTCCATATTATTTTTAAAAATTATTTAACTTAATGTGATCTTTATGTACATCTTGAATGGAAATGATTAAAATACATTCTAAAAATACATTGAAAACATCACAACCAATTTAACTATTATATTAAAAAGAAATTATTTAACATAATTACTTCCCTTAATATTACTAATTTCTTTATCAAAAACACATTTAGGTTCCAATTTTAATGTATCAATAGTTTATATTATTGAGCTATATTTTTTTATGAAACCATTTGGATTTTTTTTTGAATTTTTTTTTCATTTGATCAGTTAAATAATATATGATGACTAAAACAAATATTATTCCAATGTAATTTAGTGATTTTTTCAACAAATGGAATATTTTGGACTACACTAAGAGAGATAACAAACAAACAATGAAAAATACTCATATATATGGATGATGATGGGTGGGTTCATTTATTATAACACCCCAAAAATTAATTTTAAATAATATAAGCATAGAAAATCCCTTAATACACAACCTAAATCTTTAATCAAATTTTTATATATTATTATAATATTATTATAATCATTATGTGTAAATTGAGTGTATGAAATTGAATAAAATTATTACTAAAAAATATATAATTTTCCTACTCTATATTGAAATATTGATTAAGTCTTAGGATATAATAACATATTATTTAAATTAATTATTTTTTTCTTTAAATATGCATTGCCTTAGAATGGTATTTTTCCTCTCAATTATTATATTATAATAATACTTAACGTATTCAAAATTATTATGTAATATTTTAAAAATTGAAAATAATTTTTTTATCTATATATCAAAATTAATATAGGGTTAAATTTTAATATTTTTTTAATTAATTAATTTTTCTTTTATTAGTTAATGTACATATTTTGTAAATAATTCTTTATCATTTAATCAAAAATATAAATTAATTGTTTATTTATATTATATATATTTTATGGATGTTAAATATAATATATTTTATTTAGATATTATAGTTAATTATATAATAGTTAAAATTATTCATCATTCTTTTATACATTATTTTTTCCCATAAAATGTAGATTTTAGAAAATGTATTTTTACATTTTCTGATTTTATGTTAATATTTATTTCATATAGACATTGGGATTGATTCCTAAATAATTTATAACATTATATGAATTAAAAGGATAAAATTTTGTTAATAGTTTATATAAGGCCCCAGCCTTAAACCTTACTTAATCTTGAGTTATTACAAGATTACACATTGAGGATCTTTTCGGGTTTAGAGTTTTAGAGAATTAGATCATAAAACTTGCATTACATTCCACATATAAACCAAGTGGTTACATAAATATAGTATTCTTTATTCCCATCAAAGGAAACATATTTATTATAAAACATGGATTCATTCTTGACACTTCCTTGACACTATCATCTTATCATGTACCTTTCCCTTGACCTGTGAAAAACATTTCAAAAACTTGGGATGAGCATAAAAACTCAGTATGGGTTATAAAAACATGGAAAAGAAACATGAGTTCATATATAAATAATAATGAAATCATACTTTACCCATAAAACATAGGCACTTTAACATACCTCATAAAATCATGAATAAATCATAGAAATCATAAGACATAAAGGTAACTTGAGGCATTCATAACATTCTTACGTAGGGAGTAACCCTCTTGGTTACGTTTGGAATACCCATCACAGTATATTCCCTAAAATCTCTTCGGAGAAACCTTAACGTTTCACTCCTTCGCGTTACCCAATGCATTGGAGAGCTATAACGGGCTCACCCGCCCTTAGTTTATCACGGAACCACCCGTCTTCATAATAATGCCCAAGAACCATAACATAACCATATCACATAAAACATGCATAAAGGAAACATAAAATTTCCACATTTCAATCACGAGATATCAATAAAACACATTGATATAAAAACATTATGAAAACCATTCTCAATACTAAAATAAAATAAAAGTAAAACATGGTATTTATTTTTCTTTTAAAAAGAAGGTATGGCTTGTAGAGGAAGCCGAAACTCAAATAACGGTCACGACGGCGGAGAAGTCGTAGTCGCCGCATACGTACGGCAAAAACATTCCCTTTTGTCATTTAGTAAACGCTTCGTATATAAAAAAAGATTCCTTTTGAATAAACGTAAAAGTCAAAGGGGTTTATACACCGTATAAAAGAAAGTTGTGTATAAAATAAAATATGCCTCAACTAAAGGAGATTGAGACGAAGTCCCATACCTCGTATCCGACTTGACCCGACCGTTCTTTAATCTCCTGAATAATAAACTTGAGTTAATCTCTAATTTATTATGAATCTTTTTCATGTTCATTATTCCTTTTATACCATGTTATGAACATCATGTAATCAGTTAAGTTAATAAAGTTCATTTTGTCGGTATTTGGTTCTTAAGTCAAAAATAGACTTCTTACACTTACATGTTGTTAATTTGGTCAAAGGTTCATTATATCCAGAATGTTATTCATGATGTAGATATCATATATGTCATATATATCTAGTACATACATGCATTTATAATATTACATCACATTTAGAGGTAAGAAATGAAATGCACCGTTCATGGAGATGGTAAGCCGTACGTACGCATGAACGCTACTTTCATTTCTATTTCGTATTTTATAGAATGGAATCATAATGATATAAAGGTATATTATAATTCCAGTATAATATCATATATAATATCATAGTTCCATCCTTTATATGTCCCACATATGGTATTTAACGAATCAAATCACTTTGAGGGGGCGGTAGTCCGCACTTCCTAAAATGAAGATATCGTGTTTACCCATAATTGAAACCATAAAGGTATACCAAAAATGAAAAAAACAGAAGCTTAAGGAAAACATAAACACATTATATATCATATATAAAAATAGTGACATCATAATGGCCACCTTTTAAGGTGTTAAATGAGTGTTGAACAATCATCGTTTCGGGAGGCAGAATTTCGCCATCCACGGAAACTGTATGTTCTTTAACCATTTGATGTAGTTGTGTGAGAGTGTAGCTCAAATAAATCTTATAAAAACATCCTAGTATATTGAAGATACTGGTTTTGTTACAAAAGAAGTAAATAAAAATAGTTTAGGGGGTTGGAGAAGCAAAATAAAACAAATGAACATGGGAGAATGAATTACCTTAAAAAGTGTAACTCCTTTTGATTTGAGCCTAAAGGCTTCCTTTGAAAGGATTCTTCCCAAAGGGAATCCTCTAGGATGAGGAGAGGGATGTGGAGAGAGTAAATGGGCAGGGTTTGGCCGAGTCAAAGGCTTTAAAGTGTGTGAAATGAGGTAGAGCTTGGGGGCCTTTTATAAGAGGAGAGGAGGGGCACTTTTGGAATGTAAAGAAATATTACTTTATTTGAAAATGTTTTTCGGTTTTAAAAGGTCCCACATTGATATAATTCGTGGATAAGGTGATAAGGGTTCGAAATCCACTCATCCAATTGGTTTTGGCCATGTGTAGTTTATAGATTTTACATTGTCTTTCCATTTTATTTAAATCGTCAAATAATGATGTCATCGCTGCATCATGATTATGTCATAAATAATTTAATTTATTTAATGTCTAAAAATCAAAAAAAAATACTATGATGTAGGAAATCTTTTTATCTTTCCAATGAATATTTATAATCAAATATCTTATCTTTATAACCCCATGTAAAAATTGTTTTCGTAAAACATCTCTTGTTTGTGTCATTTTTACTTTAACATTTAATAAAAAGTTATTTATGTCATTTCCAAACCAAAGTGTCTCCATGGGGTCCACAAATTGACCCATGGCTTGTCTTGGTCGGACATGACACAACCAATAAGGTTGGGACATGTGTCTAGGTCATTTCATATTATTAATGCATTATTTATACCTTAAACTACACTAATTACCACTAATCGCGATTATGAACTTAATAAGTTACTATTCACCAAAAAATTATTTTATTCTCATTGAACCACATTTTACTTCTTAATGACAACCATGTATGTCGTATTTTCAAAATTCAGTACACATTAGTGGTAAAATTTCATTTAACTGAAAAATCAGTTTGCTTGATTACCACTTAGTGGTTTCACTATTCATCAAAAATTGATGTTTTTCAGAAAATTACCAAAAATTCACCCTAAGCTATATTTGATATTCTGAATTCAAAAATGAAGTCTATTTTACAAAATTCAATACATATAAGTCAAATTAATTAATTTAATAATTAATTCCCGCTGTCAGAGCAAATAGCGTGTTTTTACAAAACAATAAGTATCAAAAGATTGACACCAGTTTAAGTCTAATTTCAAATTGAAATTGATTCCAATGACCACCATTGGATAAAATGGTAAAAATATATTCTAATTTCACTTCAAAACCAATTCAAAACATAATCTAATCATATAAATAAATTAGATTAAAAAGCAGTTTTGATGTAAAATGCAGTATTTTTCACTATTCATTAAAAAATGAACATTGTTAGAAAAATACCAAAAATTCACACAAGGTAAATTTTGATGTCCCAATCATAAAGGATAAGTTTATTTTGACAAACATTGTTTATAAAATTGTCAAAATATAGATTCAAAAATGGTTTGCCATCAAAAGGCAGTAAAACAATATTTTAAGAATATTATTGTATTCCATGCATAAGATTGTATTTATTTTCATTTTAAGCCTCTATAACACTATCTTAATCATTAATAGACATAGATAAAAATATCTATTATTCATTACTTACTTGGGATGTTACATCCTTCCCCACTTTAGAAAATTGCATCCCCGCAATTTATTTACTTATCGAATAAATGGGGGTACTTATCCCTCATTGCATTTTCAGATTCCCATGTTGCCTCTTCAATCATGTGGTTTTTCCACAAAACCTTTACCTGCTTAATCACCTTATTCCTTAACACTTGCTCCATGTGGTCAAGAATCTGGACCGGTTGTTCCTCATAAGATAGGTTCTCTTCCATCTGAACTACCTCTGGACTCAAAACATGAGATGGATCTGGCATATACTTTCTCAACATCGAAATGTGAAAAACATTGTGTACCTGAGATAAACTCGGAGGTAAAGACACTCGGTATGCAACTGATCCAACTCTTTCCAGAATTTCGTATGGTCCAATAAACCTTGGACTCAGCATTCCTTTCTTACCAAATCTCATCACACTTTTCCATGGAGAAACCTTGAGAAAAACATGATCACCTACCTCGAAATATAGTTCCTTCCTCCGGTTATCCGCATAACTCTTCTGCCTGCTCTGAGCTGTTCTCATGTGTTTCTGAATCAGCTGAACTTTTTCTGCCATCTCTTCTACCAATTCTGGTCCCATCAACTTTCTTTCACCCACTTCATCCCAGAAAGCTGGAGTTCGACACCGCTTCCCATATAATGCCTGAAATGGTGCCATCTGTATACTGGAATGGAAACTGTTATTATATGAAAATTTAACCAAAGAAAGATGTTGGTCCCAACTTCCCTGATAATCCATAGAACAAGCTCGTAGCATATCCTCCAAGGTCTGAATTGTTCGATCTGACTGCCCATCTGATTGAGGATGAAAAGCTGTACTAAAATTTAATTCAGTACCCAACGACTTCTGAAGGCCTTTCCAAAAGTTAGAAGTAAACCTGGGATCACGATCCGATACAATGGAGAGAGGAACTCCATGTAACCTGACTATCTCTTTAAGATACAAATGGGAAAGTTGATCAAGAGAGAAAGTATCTCGTATAGCAAGGAAATGAGCATATTTGGTCAAGCGATCAACAATAACCCAGATTGCATTATTACCTCGAGATGTCTTCGGTAATCCAACAACAAAGTCCATGGATATATTCTCTCATTTCCACTCTGGCACTGGTAAAGGCTGAAGCATCCCTTTCGGTAACTACCGCTCTGCTTTAACCTGCTGACAAGTCAAACACTTCACAGTATAATCAGCAATATCTCTTTTCATTCCATCCCACCAGTAGTACTCCCGCAGATCTCTATACATCTTAGTACTACCCGGATGAACTGAAAACGGAGAACTATGAGCTTCACATAACAACTCTCTCTTCAACTGTGAATCACAAGGCACACACAATCTCTTCCCAAATCTCAAAACACAATCATTATCAATGATGAAATCAGGAAACATACCTTTCTGAACCAGCTCTACCTTTTTCTGCAACTCACTGTCTTGCTTCTGTGCTTGCTTGATTCTATCTGATAGAGATGATCTCACTGATACCTGAAACAAAATAGAAGGAATTCCTACACCAACAACATCTATGCCATAGTTCATCAAATCCTTAACCAAATGATGACGTTCCAAACACAACATTGTTAATGAAGCATTACTTTTTCGACTCAAAGAATCAGCCACTTTATTTTCTTTCCCCGGATGGTAATGAATTGTACAATCATAATCGTTTATTAATTCCATCCATCTCCTTTGTCTCATGTTTAACTCTTTCTGAGTGAATATATACTTTAAACTTTTGTGATCAGTATATATTTCACACTTTACTCCATACAGATGATGCCTCCAAATTTTTAAAGCAAAAACAACAGCAGCTAGTTCCAAATCATGTGTAGGGTAATTTACCTCATGAGTTTTCAACTGTCGTGAAGCATAAGCAATTACCTGATCATTCTGCATTAGGACACAACCAAGTCCTTTCAATGAAGCATCACTGAATATAACAAACTCACCATTCCTGGAAGGTAGTGCCAAAACTGGAGCATTCACCAATCTTCTTTTCAATTCTTGAAAACAATCATCACATTCTTTTGTCCAGATAATCTTAACACCCTTCTGAGTTAGCTTAGTCATTGGACTAGATAACCGTGAAAAATTTCTAACAAACCTTCGGTAATAGCCCGCCAAACCCAGGAAGCTACGAATCTCGGTTACATTTGTGGGTCTTGGCCATTCTTCCACAACTTTTGTTTTTCCAGGATCAACAGTTATTCCATCTTTAGGAACAATGTGACCAAGGAAAGAAATTTGTTGCAACCAAAACTCACAATTGGTGAATTTCCCATACAGTTTCTTTTCTTTTAAGGTTTGCAAGATAACCCTTAAATGTTTTTCATGCTCCTATTTACTTTTAGAAAACACCAAAATATCATAAATGAAAACCACCACAAACTTATCCAAGAACTCATGGAAAATTCTATTCATTAAGTCCATGAATACAACAGGTGCATTGGTTAGCCCAAAAGGCATTACTACAAATTCATAATGTCCATATCTCGTACGGAACGCGGTCTTCGGAATATCTGACTCCTTTAACTTCAGATGATGGTACCCCGATCTCAAGTCAATCTTTGAAAAAAACTGAGCTCCCTGGAGCTGATCAAACAAATCATCGATATGAGGCAAAGGATATTTGTTCTTAATAGTGATATTATTCAAGGCTCTATAATCAATGCAAAGTATCATAGAACCATCTTTCTTTTTAACAAATAAAACAGGAGCACCCCATGGTGATGTTCTAGGTCTAATGAAACCTTTCTCTAATAAATCTTGCAATTGCTCCTTCAACTCTAAAAGTTCAATTTGTGCCATTCGATAAGGGGGTTTTGAAATTGGCTTAGCATCAGGAACTAAGTCAACAGTAAACTCAACTTCCCGATCTGGTATTATTCCATGCAACTCATCAGGAAAAACATCAGGATACTCATTTACCACTGGCACATCATTAATATGAATAGTTTCTTTATTTTCAACGACGTGTGCAAGGTAACATTCATTTCCATCTTTTATGAGTTTCTCGGCCTCTTGATATGTTATCAAAAGTAAGGGTTCATTCTTGTAAACAAATTGAAAGTCTTTCTGAAAAGAAACTTCTTTAGCTCTACAGTCAATCTTAGCATGGTAAATAGAGAGCCAATCCATACCCAGGATAACATCAAACTCTACTAGAGGAAGAACAATAAGGTTTGCAAGTAGGTTCTTTCCACATATAAGGATAGGAAGATTCTTATAAATTCTTTTTGCCTCAACATTTCCCCCAGGTGTTTTTACCAAAAGTTCAGGAGTCATTTCTTGAGATGGTATTCCCATTTTACTAGAAAAGGTTTCAGAGATGAAAGAATGTGTAGACCCCGAATCAAACAACACACTGGCATAATATGAAAAAGAAAACAAAGTACCTGATACAACTTCATTTGATGGCCCGACATCTGCTGAAGTAGTTGCAAAGGATTTCACCACCCCTTTCTGCTTGTAGTATAACTGCATCCCATCACTCACGCTCCTTGTCGGACACTCGTTTGCATAGTGACCCATCTCATTGCACTTATAACTTTTCACTAACTGTAAATCAAATTTGTTCTTACCTTCACCTTGATCCTTTTCAGTGCAATCACGAGCCTTCTGTCCCATCTTACCACATCGGTAGCACTTCCCAGAATTCAGAAGACATTCCCCAGCATGCCTTTTGCCACATTTATCACAAACTGGAATCTTAGTTCTCTTACCATCAGAATTATTTGAAGAATTCTTACCTTTCTCCTGCCACCTCGGTCTCTTCTTTTGCTGGTTGTTATAGAAAACTTGGTCATCAGCAAACTCCATTTCCACCTTCTCAGCACATCGAAAAAGCTTTTCATAACTTTTAAACTCACGAGAAGCTAATGCCCTTCGATATTTTGGCTTTAATTTTGAGTAAAAACGATTGATTATACTATCAAGGTCTCGGATAAAATTTGGAGCATACCTTACAAATCGAGTGAACCTTTCTTCATAGGCAGCCACTTAGTCTTCCTCTTGCCTCAATTCCAAGAATTGCTTTTCCATCCTAAGTCGAACAGCCTTAGGAAAATACTTCTCAAGAAACATACCTTTGAATTCATCCCAGTCAAGAGCATCAATATCATCGGCATCCCTGATATTTTTAACCATAGACCACCACTGATCTGCTTCACCCTCCAAACGGTAAATAGCAAGACTAACCTTTTGATTTTCTGAATACCCCATGACATCAAAAATCTTCTCCAGTGCTTTAATCCACCCTTCAGCTAGAACAGGGTCAGATGATCCTCTGAATTATGGTGGATGTTGCCTCATGAAATGTTCCACCACTGACATGTTCCTCTGCGGTTGTTCTGGCTGATCTCGTGCATGGATACCACCACCATTTATCACTTGAGTCAACTGCGCCATTACTGCAACAAACTGTTCAGTTCCAATTCCGACCATTTCTGGATGCTGATTCGGAAGGTTATTTCCTTCTGTATGCCTTCCTAGCACTGCTTCCCTGTTTCCTCTGCGGAAAACCATTCTGAACAAACATGTCTTAGATGAAGCAACATGGTAATCTTTAAATGCTATATCATTTCGAAAAAAAAACTATTTTTGGATAATAATTTAATAGAATTCTAACTCCTAAAGTTATCTAAACTGACCTCTGATACAAACTATAAGGCCCCAGCCTTAAACCTTACTTAATCTTGAGTTATTACAAGATTACACATTGAGGATCTTTTCGGGTTTAGAGTTTTAGAGAATTAGATCATAAAACTTTCATTACATTCCACATATAAACCAAGTGGTTACACAAAGATAGTATTCTTCATTCCCATCAAAGGAAACATATTTATAATAAAACGTGGATTCATTCTTGACACTTCCTTGACACTATCATCTTATCATGTACCTTTCCCTTGACCTGTGAAAAACATTTCGAAAACTTGGGATGAGCATAAAAACTCAGTATGGGTTATAAAAACATGGAAAGGAAACATGAGTTCATATATACATAATAATGGAATCATACTTTACCCATAAAACATAGGCACTTTAACATACCTCATAAAATCATGAATAAATCATAGAAATCATAAGACATAAAGGTAACTTGAGGCATTCATAACATTCTTACGTAGGGAGTAACCCTCTTGGTTACGTTTGGAATACCCATCACAGTATATTCCCTAAAATTACTTCGGAGAAACCTTAACGTTTCACTCCTTCGCGTTACCCAATGCATTGGAGAGCTATAACGGGCTCACCCGCACTTAGTTTATCACGGAACCACCCGTCTTCATAATAATGCCCAAGAACCATAACATAATCATATCACATAAAACATGCATAAAGGAAACATAAAATTTCCACATTTCAATCACGAGATATCAATAAAACACATTGATATAAAAACATTATGAAAACCATTTTCAATACTAAAATAAAAGAAAAGTAAAACATGGTATTTATTTTTCTTTTAAAAAGAAGGTATGTCTTGTAGAGGAAGCCGAAACTCAAATAACGGTCACGGCGGCGGAGAAGTCGTTGTCGCCGCATACGTACGAAAAAAACATTCCCTTTTGTCGTTTAGTAAACGCTTCGTATATAAATAAAGATTCCTTTTGAATAAACGTAAAAGTTAATGGGGTTTATACACCGTATAAAAGAAAGTTGTGTATAAAATAAAATATGCCTCAACGAAAGGAGATTGAGACGATGTCCCATACCTCGTATCCGACTTGACCCGACCGTTCTTTAATCTCCTGAATAATAAACTTGAGTTAATCTCTACTTGCTTATGAATCTTTTTCAAGTTCATTTTTCCTTTTATACCATGTTATGAACATCATGTAATCAGTTAAGTTAATAATGTTCATTTTGTCGGTATTTGGTTCTTAAGTCAAAAATAGACTTCTTACACTTACATGTTGTTAATTTGGTCAAAGGTTCATTATATCCAGAATGGTATTCATGATGTAGATATCATATATGTCATATATATCCAGTACATACATTCATTTATAATATTACATCACATTTAGAGTTAAGAAATGAAATGCACTGTTCATGGAGACGGTAAGCCGTACGTACGCATGAACGCTACTTTCATTTCTATTTCGTATTTTATAGAATGGAATCATAATGATATAAAGGTATATTATAATTCCAGTATAATATCATATATAATATCATAGTTCCATCCTTTATATGTCCCACATATGGTATTTAACGAATCAAATCACTTTGAGGGGGCGGTAGACCGCACTTCCTAAAATGAAGATATCGTGTTTACCCATAATGGAAACCATAAAGGTATACCAAAAATGAAAAAAACAGAAGCCTAAGGAATACATAAACATATTATATATCATATATAAAAATAGTGTCATCATAATGGCCACCTTTGAAGGTGTTAAATGAGTGTTGAACAATCATCGTTTCGGGAGGCAAAATTTCGCCATCCACGGAAACCGTATGTTCTTTAACCATTTCATGTAGTTGTGTGAGAGTGTAGCTCAAATAAATCTTATAAAAACAGCCTAGTATATTGAAGATACTGGTTTTGTTACAAAAGAAGTAAATAAAAAGAGTTTATGGGGTTGGGGAAGCAAAATAAAACAAATGAACATGAGAGAATGAATTACCTTAAAAAGTGTAACTCCTTTTGATTTGAGCCTAAAGGCTTCCTATGAAAGGATTATGCCCAAAGGGAATCCTCTAGGATGAGTAGAGGGATGTGGAGAGAGTAAATGGGCAGGGGTTGGCCGAGCCAAAGGCTTGAGAAGTGTGTGAAATGAGGTAGAGGTGGGGGCCTTTTATAAGAGGAGAGGAGGGGCACTTTTGGAAAGTAAAGAAATATTACTTTATTTGAAAATGTGTTTCGGTTTTAAAAGGTCCCACATTGATATAATTCGTGGATAAGGTGATAAGGGTTCGAAATACACTCATCCAATTGGTTTTGGCCATGTGTAGTTCATAGATTTTACATTGTCTTTCCATTTTATTTAAATCGTCAAATAATGATGTCATCGTTGCATCATGATTATGTCATAAATAATTTAATTTATTTATGTCTAAAAATAAAAAAAAATACAATGATGTAGGAAATATTTTTAGATTTCCAATGAATATTTATAATCAAATATCTTATCTTTATAACCCCATGTAAAAAATGTTTTCGTAAAACATCTCTTGTTTTTGTCATTTTTACTTTAACATTTAATAAAAAGTTATTTATGTCATTTCCAAACCAAAGTGTCTCCATGGGGTCCCCAAATTGACCCATGGCTTGTCTTGGTCGGCCATGACACAACCAATAAGGTTGGGACATGTGTCTAGGTCATTTCATATTATTAAATCATTATTTATACCTTAAACTACACTAATTACCACTAATCGCGATTATGAACTTAATAAGTTACAATTCACCAAAAATTATTTTAATCTCATTGAACAACATTTTACTTCTTAATGAAAACCATGTATGTCGGATTTTCAAAATTCAGTTCACATTAGTGGTAAACTTTCATTTAACTGAAAAATCAGTTTGCTTGATTACCACTTAGTGGTGTCACCATTCATCAAAAATTGAAGTTTTTCAGAAAATTACCAAAAATTAACCCTAAGCTATATTTGATATTCCGAATTCAAAAATGAAGTCTATTTTAAAAAATTAAATACATATAATTCAAATTAATTAATTTAATAATTAATTCCCGCTGTCAGAGCAAATAGCGTGTTTTTACAAAACAATAAGTATCAAAAGATTGACACCAGTTTAAGTCTAATTTCAAAGTGAAATTGATTCCAATGACCACCATTGGATAAAATGGTAAAAATATATTCTAATTTCACTTCAAAACTAATTCAAAACATAATATAATCATATAAATAAATTAGATTAAAAAGCAGTTTTGATGTAAAATGCAGTATTTTTCACTATTCATTAAAAAATGAACATTGTCAGAAAAATACCAAAATTTCACACAAGGTAAATTTTGATGTCCCAATCATAAAGGATAAGTTTATTTTGACAAAAATAGTTTATAAAATTGTCAAAATATAGATTCAAAAATGGTTTGCCATCAAAAGGCAGTAAAACAATCTTTTAAGAATATTAGTGTATTCCATGCATAAGATTGTATTTATTTTCATTTTAAGCCTCCATAACACTATCTTAATCATTAATAGACATAGATAAAAATATCTATTATTCATTACTTACTTGGGATGTTACAGTTTATATTTTTTAGAAATAATGAATAATAAATGGGTAAAATAGTTCTTAATATGGCATTGGTAAAATATTAAAAAATTGGATGATGTAAGGGATTATTCAATCAAATTTCTCAGAATATTTCAAGAATCCTATTTGATTTGTGTAGATACAACTTTTAAAAAAATGTATCAAATATATGCCCACTTGGTTCCATTTTCCATGGAATATTTAATTTATATTAATTTAATAAAAGTGAAAATACATAATCTACCACTCATGACATTAATATATCAAACAATTTTATATTAAGGGAAAAAGATTATTTGTAACATCCCAGGTAAATAAAGAATTATACATTTTCATATTTATTAATATTTGTGAATTAAATATTAATTTTACTTTAAAGGGGTTGCTTTGTTCGATAGCGTACCGGATACGCAACAAAGAGTTTCATTGAAATCGTACGTTGCACAATAATAAAATAATATTATTTTAAATGTTAGTTAACACGTAGCAATTGTACTGGAGGGAATGGATAGAAATAACTAAAATATGATTGTATATGTTTGTTAAAAGTTTTTACATTTATCTAATAAAGGATAAAGGCTTAAAATACGAAAAGAATTCAATTTTAGGCTTATATACTATAATTTTCACGAAAGGTCCACTTATCAAAATTTGATGGCGAACCATCATTAAATATAGTTTTGGTCACTCATATACATTATATTGGACAAAATAAAACTCTTCTTTAGAATCGGTACATCAAATATTACTTTGTGTAATTTTTTGGTATTTTTCCGATAAAGTTCATTTTTTAATGAATAGTGTAAAATGTTGTATTTTAATTCAAAACCAATTTTTAATCTAATTTATTAAGATGATTAGATAATCTTTTGAATTGATTTTTAAGTGTAATTAGAATATATATTTACCATTAAATCCAATAGTGGTCATTGGAAATAATTTTACTTTGAAATTGGACCTCAACTGGTGTCATTCTTTTGATACTTATTGTTTCATAAAAACATGCAATTTGTTTTGACAGCGGGAATTAATTATTAACTTCATTAATGCAATTTATATGTTTTGAATTTTGTAAAATGTACTTATTTTTTGAATTCGTAATATAAAATATATCTTAGGGTGATGTTTTGATATTTTTCTGAAAAACTGCAATTTTTGATGAATAGTGAAACCACTAAGTGGTAGTTAAAGAAACTGATTTTTCGTTTAAATGAAACATTGTGACTTCTGTGATTTTATTTTCAAAAATCGGACATCCATGGTTGTCATTAAGAAGTAATATGTGGATTCATGAGATTAAAATAATTTTTTTGGTGAATAGT
Source organism: Viscum album (assembly GCA_963277665.1). Classification (NCBI taxonomy): domain Eukaryota; kingdom Viridiplantae; phylum Streptophyta; class Magnoliopsida; order Santalales; family Viscaceae; genus Viscum; species Viscum album. Next base: position 1,701,838,059 of record OY728156.1, on the reverse strand, counting down.
AACTTTTAAGTTCTTAATTGCGATTAGGGGTAATTTGTGTAGTTTAAGGTAAAACTAAGGTTTTAATAAAAAGAGATGACCTTGAAACATGTCCCACCCTCATTGGATGTGTCATGTCCGACCAAGACAATCGATGGGTCAACATGGGGACCCCATGGAGCCACTTTGGTTGGGAAATGACATAAATAACTTTTTATTAAATGTTAAAGTAAAAATGACACAAACATGAGATGTTTTACGAAAACAATTTCTTACATGGGGTTATACAAGTCATAATTTTGACTATAAATATTCATTAGAAATATAAAACGATTTCCTACATCATGATATTTTTTCTATAATTTTTAGACATTAAATATAATAATTATTTATGACATCATGATGATGCAGCGATTACCTCATTAATAATGGATTTAAATAAAATTAAATGATAATGTAAAATATATGACCTACAAATATCCAAAACCTATTGTATGGGTGGATTTAGAACTCTTATTACCTTAACTTAAAATTATATCAATGTGGGACCTTTTTAATCCGAATCTCATTTTAAAATAAAGTAACTTTTTTTTCTTTCCAAGAGTGCCCCTCCTATCCTCTTATAAAAGGCCCCCACCTCTACCTCCTTACCCACACATCCAAAGCCTTTGGCTCTACCAAAACCTGTTCATTTTGTATCTCCACATCCCTATCTAAATCCTTGAAGCCTCAATTTGGGTATAAGTCTTCCCAAGGAAGCCTTTGAGCTCAAACCAAAGGGAGTTACCCGATTATATGGTAATGTCTTCACATGAGTCGTTTTGTTTTATTTTGCTTCTCCAATCCCATAAACTCTTTTTATTCAGTTGTTTTGTAACAAATCCAGTATATTCCATATAATATGATGTTTTTATAATAAGGATTCGAGCTAAAATTACACACACCTACGTCTAATGGTTAAAGAACATACTGTTTCCGTGGATGGCGAATTTCTGCCTCACGAAATGATGGTTGTTCGATATTCTTCTAACACCTTCAAAGGTGGCCATTAAGATTTCAATATATTTATATATGATATATAATATGTTTATGTTTTCCTTAATCTTCTTTATTTTTCATTTTGGGAATACCTTTATTGTTTCCATTATGGGTAAATGCGATATCTTCATTTAAGGAAGTGCGGACTACCACCCCCTCAAAGTGATTTGATTTGTTATTGCCATATGTGGGATGTATAAAGGATGGATTTAATGTTATTATATGTGATTTTATACTGGAATTATAATATACCTCTATATCATTATTATTTCTTTCCATTAATTTATGAGATATAAATGAAAGTAGCGTGCATGCGTACGTACGACTTACCGTCCCCATGAACGATGCATTTCATTTCTTATCCCAAAATGTAATGTACTATTATATGTACATATATATAATGGATATTTTTGATGTATGATACGTCTAAATGATTAATATAATTCTGGAATTAAAATATACATACCTCTCATTTAGTTTTAAATCCATTAATATGACATAGAAATGAAAGTAGCGTTCATGCGTACGTACGACTTACCTTCTCCATGAACGGTGCATTTCATTTCTTACCTCTAAATGATTATGTTATATTATAAATACATGTATATGATATATATATATATGATATATATGATATCCAAATCAATAATGTCATTCTGGATATAAATAACCTTTGACCACACGAACAACATGTAATTGTAAGAAGTCCACTTTCGACTTAAGAACCAAAGACCAACAAAACAAACATTATTAACATAATGATTACATAATGTTTAAAACATGGAAATAAGTGATATAAAAGGAATAATAAGCTTGAAAAAGGTTCTTAAGCAAGTAGAAATTAACTCAAGTTTATTATTCAGAACGTTAAAGAATGATCGAGTCAAGTAAGACCCGAGGTAAGGGACTTCGTCTCAATCTCCTTTCATTTAGGCATATTTTGTTTTATACACAACTATATTTTATATGGTGAATAATCCCCTTTCACTTTTACTTTTATACAAAATGAATCTTTTTCTACGAAGCGTTTTACTAAACGAATAAAAGGAATGTTTCTTTTAACGTACGCGGTGACAATGACCTTTTCCGCCGCTGCGAGTATTATTTGGTCTTTGGCTTCCTCAACAAGCCGTAATGTTTTTAAAATATAATAAATACCATATACTATTTTATGAATTTTTTTATTGAAAATGGATTTGATAATTTATTCCATTATGTCAATATATTTAAATGATATATTGTGATTGAAATGTGGAAATGTTATCATTCCTTTATATTGGTTTTATATTTTATGATTTTATATTTGTACTTGGACATTTGACGGGTGGTTACGTGATAAACCATATGATGGGTGGTGCCGTGAATACCAGGACGGGTGGTTATGTTATAACCTCCAATGCATTGGGTATGGAAGTCGGCCGTATGGCTTTCTTATTAAGTATGTAAGGAAGTTGGCCGTATGGCTATTCTATTAAGAGATATGTGTGGAAGTCGACCATATGGTTATTCCAATTAAGTATGTTTATGTCCCAAGTTACCTTTATATGTTATGTGTTCTTTATATGGGTTTTATGGTAATCATTTGGTTACAAAAGGGTAAGTAACGATCTTTTATTCAGTGAAGAGTTTTTACTAATTCATAAAGGTGAAAAGTATTACTTTGTTAAAGTATACATGATTTACTTGTTGTTTTGATAATCTAACTGTTTTCATTCTTGGTGTATCCCTTACTGAGCTTTTTATGCTCACACCAAGTTTTTTGAAATGTTTTTCATAGGACTTATTGTGGAATAGGGTCAATGATGGGATCAAGGGAAAGTCATGCTATATAAAACATGGAACTATAAATGTTTCTTTTTAAGAGTTTTTTAATTCTATGGAAACATAGTATAAGTGTCTAATTTGTAAATCTTTTGAGATTTAATAGTTATGTTCTAATTCTCTAGAACTCTAAACCTGAAATGATCCTCAATGTGAATTATTCATTTAATTCAATATTAAGTAAGGTTTAAGGCCAGGGCCTTATAGTTTGTGTCAGAGGTCAGTTTAGATAACATTAAGAGTTATAATTCTATGAAATGATTATCCAAAAATATTTTTTCATGGTCAAGTTGAAATGATATAGAATTTAAAGATTACCATGTTTCTTCACCTAAGGTATTTCTGTGATAATAATGGTTTCCATAGAGGAAACATATAAGCTTTTCTAGGAAGGCATACAGAGGGAAACGACCTTTCAAATCAGTATCCTGAGATTGTCAAAATCAAAACTAAACTGTTTGTTGCAGTGATGGCTCAGTTGACTCAGGTGAAAAATGTTGGTTGTTTTTATTTATAATATTTTGGTGTTTTCTAAACTTAAAGAGGATCATGAAAGTCATTTAAGTGTTATTTTTCAATCCTTAAAAGAAAAGAGACTATATGGAAAATTCAGCAAGTGTGAGTTTTGGTTACAACAAATTTCTTTCCTGTGTCACATTTTTTCAAAAGATGGAATAACTATTGATCCTGCTAAAATATACATTGTTGAAGAATGGCCATGACCCAGAAATGTAACCGAGATCCGTACTTTTCTTGCTTTGGTAGGTTACTAAAGACGTTTTGTTGAAAATTTTTCACGGTTATCTAGTCCAATGACTAAGCTAACTCGTAAGGGTGTTAAGTTCATCTGCACAAAATAATGTGATGATTGTTTTTAGGAGTTGAAAATAAGATTGGTGAATGCTCCAGTTTTGGCACTTACTTCCAGAAAATGGTGAATTTGTTATATACAGTGATGCTTTGTTGAAGGGACTTTGTTGTGTCCTTATGCAGAATGATCAGGTAATTGCTTATGCTTCACTTCAGTTGAAATGTCATGAGGTAAATTACCCTACAAATGATTTGGAATTAGCTGCTGTTTTTTTTGATTTAAAAATTTGGAGACATCATTTGTATGGAGTAAAGTGTGAAATATATTCTGATCACAAATGTCTAAAGTATATATTCAATCAGAATGAATTGAACATGAGATAGAGGAGATTGCTGTAATTAATTAAGGATTAAGATTGTAAAATTCATTACCATCCGGGAAAAGCCAATAAAGTTTCTAATGCATTGAGTCGAAAAATTAATGCTTCAATAACGATGTTGCTTTTGGAACTTGATCCTTTGGTTAAGGATTTGATGAACTTTGGCCTAGAAGTTGTTGGTGTAGGATTTCCTTATGTTTTGTTTCAGGTATGAGTGAGATCTTCTCTATCAGACAGAATCATGCAAGCACAAGAGCAAGACAGTGAGTTGTAGAAAAAGGTAGAGCTGGTACAGAAAGGTAAGTTGCATGAATTCAACATTGATAGTGATTGTGTTTTGAGATTTGGGTACAGATTGTGTGTGCATTATGATTAACAGTTGAAGAGAGAGTTGTTATGTTAAGCTCATAGTTCTCCGATTTCAGTTCATCCTGGCAGTACTAAGATGTACAGAGATCTGCGGTAGTATTACTAGTGGGATGGAATGAAAATAGATATTGATAATTTTACTGTGAAGTGTTTGACTTGTCAGCAGGTTATAGCAGAGCAGCAGTTACCGAAAGGGATGCTTCAGCCTCTACCAGTGCCAAAGTGTAAATGGGAGAATATATCCATGGACTTTGTTGTGGGATTACCGAAGACCTCTCGAGGTAATAATGCAATCTGGGTTATTGTTGATCGCTTGACTAAATCTACTCATTTCCTTTCCATACGAGATAATTTTTTCCTAGATCAACTTTCCCGTTTGTATCTTAAAGAGATAGTCAGGTTACATGGATTTCCTCTCTCCATTGTATCTGACCGTGATCCCAGGTTTAATTCTATCTTTTGGAAAGGCCTTCATAAGTCATTGGGTACTGAATTAAATTTTAGTACAGCTATTCATCCGCAATCAGATGGGCATTCAGAACGAACAATTCAGACCTTGGATGATATGCTACGAGCTTGTTCGATGGATTATCAGGGAAGTTGAGACCAACATTTTTCTTTGGTTGAGTTTTCTTATAATAACAGTTTTCATTCCAGAATACAGATGGCACCATTTGAGGCATTATATGGGAAGCAGTGTCGAACTCCAGCATTTTGGGATGAAGTGGGTGAAAGGAAGCTGATGGGACCAGAATTGGTAGAAGAGATGGCAGAAAAAGTTCAGTTTATTCAGAAACACAAGAGAACATCTCAGAGCAGATAGAAGAGTTATGCAGATAACCGGAGGAATGATCTATCTTTCGATGTAGGTGATCATGTTTTTCTCAAGGTTTCTCCATGGAAAAGTGTGATGCGATTTGGTAAGAAAGGAAAGCTGACTCCAAGGTTCATTGGACCATATGAAATTCTAGAGAGAGTTGGATTAGTTACTTACCGAGGGGCTTTACCTCCGAGTCTATCTCAGGTACACAATGTTTTTCATGTTTCGATGTTGAGGAAGTATATGCCAGATCCATCTCATGTTTTGAGTCCAGAGGTAGTTCAGTTGGAAGAGAACCTATCATATGAGGAACAACCGGTCCAGATTTTTGACCACATGGAGCAGGTGTTGCGAAATAAGCTAATTCACCAGGTAATGGTTTTGTGGACAAACCACATGGTTTAATAGGCAACGTGGGAATCTGAAAATGCTATGAGGGATAAATACCCCCACTTATTTTGATAAGTTAATAAAATTGTGAGGACGCAAATCCCAAAAGGGGGAAGGATGTAACATCCCAGGTAAATAATGAATAATACATTTTCATATTTATTAATATTTGAGAATTAAATATTAATTTTACTTTAAAAGGGTTGCTATGTTCGATAGCGTACCTGATACGCAATAAAGAATTTCTTTGAAATCGTACGTTGCACACTAATAAAATAATATTATTTTAAATGTTAGATAACACGTAGCCGTTGTACTGGAGGGAATGGATAGAAATAACTAAAATATGATTATATATTTTTTTAAAATGTTTTTACATTTATCTAATAAAGGATAAATGCTTAAAATACGAAAAGAATTCAATTTTAGGCTTATATACTCTAATTTTCACGAAAGGTCCACTTATCAACATTTGATGGCGAACCATCATTAAATATAGTTTTGGTCACTATTATACATTCTATTGGTCAAAATAAAACTCTTTTTTAGAATCGGGACATCAAATATTACTTTGTGTAATTTTTTGGTATTTTTCCGATAAAGTTCATTTTTTAATGGATAGTGTAAAATGTTGTATTTTAATTCAAATCCTCTTTTTAATCTAGTTTATTAAGATGATAAGATAATATTTTGAATTGTTTTTTAAGTTCAATTAGAATATATTTTTATCATTTAATCCAATAGTGGTCGTTGGAATTAATTTTAATTTGAAATTGGACGTAAACTGGTGTCAATCTTTTGATACTAATTGTTTCATAAAAACACGCTATTTGTTCTGACAGCGGGAATTAATTATTAAATTAATTAATGCAACTTATATGTTTTGAATTTTGTAAAATGGGATTCATTTTTGAATTCAGAATATCAAATATAGCTTAGGGTGATGTTTTGGTATTTTTCTAAAAAACTTCAATTTTTTATAAATAGTGAAACAACTAAGTGGTAGTTAAAGAAACTGATTATTCGTTTAAATGAAACTTTGTCACTTCTGTGATTTGATTTTCAAAAAATCTGACATACATGGTTGTAATTAAGAAGTAAAATGAGGTTCAATGTGAATAAATTTTTTTGGGTGAATAGTAACTTTTAAGTTCTTAATCGCGATTAGGGGTAATTAGTGTAGTTTAAGGTAAAAATAATGTTTTAATAAAATGAGATGAGCATGAAACATTTCCTACCCTCATTGGTTGTGTCATGTCAGAACAAGAAAATACATGGGTCAACTTGGGGACCCCATGGAGCCACTTTGGTTGGGAAATGACATAAATAACTTTTTATTAAATGTACAAGTAAAAATGACACAAACATTAGATGTTTTACTAATACAATTTATACATTGGGATATAAAAGTCATATTTTTTACTATAAATATTCATTAGAAAGATAAAAGGATTACCTACATCATGATATTTTTTTTATAATTTTAAACATTATATATATTAAATTATTTATGACATTATAATGATGCAGCAGTTACCTCATTAATAAAGGATTTAAATAAAATGAAATGATATTGTAAAATCTATGACCTAGACATGTCCAAAACCTATTGGATGGGTGGATTTAGAACCCTTATCACCTTACCCTCAAATTATATCAATGTGGGACCTTTTGAATCCGAAACACATTTTAAAATAAAGTAACCTTCCTTTAATTTCCAAGAGTGCCCCTCCTCCCATCTTATAAAAAGGCCCCACTTCTACCTCCTTACCCACATTTCCAAAGCCTTTGGCTCGACCAACCCCTGATCATTTTCTCTCTCAACATTCCTATCTAACTCTTTGAAGCTTCAATTTGGGTATAAGTCTTCCCAAGGAAGCCTTTGAGATCAAACCAGAGGGAGTTACCCGATTATAAGGTAATGTGTTCACTTGAGTCGTTTTGTTTTATTTTGCTTCTCCAACCCCCTAAACTATTTTTATTCAGTTCTTTTGTAACAAATCCAGTATCTTCCATATAATAAGCTGTTTTTATAAGAAAGATTATAGCTACACTTACACACACCTACGTCTAATGATTAAAGAACATAAAGTTTTCGTGGATGGCGAATTTCTGCCTCACAAAACGATGATTGTTCGATATTCTTCTAACACCTAAAAAGGTGGACATTAAGATGTCACTATATTTATATATGATATATAATATGTTTATGTTTTTCTTAAGCTTCTGTATTTTTAATTTTGGTCATACCTTTATGGTTTCCATTATGGGTAAATGCGATATCTTCATTTAAGGAAGTGCGGACTACAGCCCCCTCAAAGTGATTTGATTCGTTAATGCCATATGTGGGATGTATACAGGATGGATTTAAAGTTATTATATGTGATGTTATACTGGAATTATAATATACCTCTATATCATTATTATCTCTTTCCATTAATGAATGAGATAGATATGAAAGCAGCGTTCATGCGTACGTACGACATACCGTCTCCATGAACGGTGCATTTCATTTCTTATCCCCAAATGTGATGTACTTTTATAAGTACATATATATAATGGATATATATGATGTATGTTACAACTAAATGATTAATATAATTCTGGAATTAAAATATACATACCTCTCATTTAGTTTTAATTCAATTAATATGACATAGAAATGAAAGTAGCGTTCATGCGTACGTACGGCTTACCGTCTCCATGAATGGTGCATTTCATTTCTTACCTCTAAATGATTATATGATATTATAAATACATGTATATTATAGATATATATGATATATATGATATCCAAATCAAGAATGTCATTCTGGATATAAATAACATTTGACCACACGAACAACATGTAATTGTAAGAAGTCCACTATCGACTTAAGAACCAAATACTGACAAAACAAACATTATTAACTTAATGATTACATAATGTTTATAACATAGAAATAAGTGATATAAAAGGAATATTAATCTTGAAAAAGGTTCTTAAGAAAGTATAAATTAACTCATGTTTATTATTCAGGACATTAAAGAACGATCAAGTCAAGTCGGACCCGAGGTAAGGGACTTCGTCTCAATCTCCTTTCATTGAGGCATATTTCATTTTATACACAACAATCTTTTATATGGTGTATAAACCCCTTTGACTTTTACTTTTATACAAAAGGAATCTTTTTCTACAAAGCGTTTTACTAAATGACAAAAAGTAATGTTTCTTTAAACGTACGCGGTGACAACGACCTTTTCCACCGCCGCAAGTATTTTTTGGCATTTGGCTTCCGCAACAAGCCATAATGTTTTTTAAATAAAATAAATACTATACAATCTTTTATGTATATTGGTATTGAAAATTGTTTTGATAAAGGATTCTATTATGTTAATATATTTAAATGATATATTGTGATTGAAATTTGGAAATGTTATCATTCCTTTATATTGGTTTTATGTTTTATGATTTTCTATTGGTACTTGGACATTTGACAGGTGGTTACGTGATAAACCATATGATGTGTGGTGCCATGAATACCAGGACTGGTGGTTACATTATAACATCCAATGCATTGGGTAGGGAATTCGGCCGTATGGCTATTCCATTAAGTATGTGTTGAAGTTGGCTATATGGCTATTCCATTAAGTGATATCTGTGGAAGTCGACCATATGGTTATTCCACGTAAGTATGTTTATGTCCCAAGTTACCTTTATAAGTTACGTGTTCTTTATATGGGTTTTATGGTAATATTTTGGTTACAAAAGGGTAAGTAACGATCTTTTATTCAGTGAAGAGTTTTTACTACTTCATAAAGGTGAAAAGTATTACTTTGTTAAAGTATACATGGTTTACTTGTTGTTTTGATAATCTAACTGTTTTCATTCTTTTTGTATCGCTTACTGAGCTTTTTATGCTCACCCCATGTTTTTTGAAATGTTTTTCACAGGACTTATTGTGGAATAGGGTCAAGGATGGGATCAAGGTAAAGTCATGCTATATAAAACATGGAACTAGACATGTTTCGTTTTAAGAGTTTTTTTATTCTATGGAAACTTAGTAGAAGTTTCTACTTTGTAAATCTTTTGAGATGTAATAGTTATGTTCTAATTCTCTAAAAATCTAAACCTGAAAAGATCCTCAATGTGAATTATTCATTTAATTCAATATTAGGTAATGTTTAAGGCTGGGGCCTTATATTATTTGTTTGGTTAGAACTCATTATTTGAATCATAAATTAAATTTTATCATATTATGTTATTTATAATTTTAAATAATTTAATTCATTCATTCAATTCAAATAGAATGTAGTAAGTATACTCATTAAACAAATATAAAATCCTAAAATTTAATTTTAACAATAATAAAAATAATAGAATTTTGGATAAAAATTATATTCTAATACATTTTTAAATTATTATAACATATTTTATATTTATGAAATTTAAATATTTTAATTCCATAATTATCCTGTTTTCTTTTATGTGATATTCATTTAATAATATCAAAAATGACAGTAATGATATTTTATGTTAAATAATATAACTCCGTAGCATCTTATGGTATTTATTTTATTAAATAAATGGAATTCATTAAATAATATTCATTTCACACAACACTATGATTAAAATGAATCATATACTATAAAATACTGACAAGACCATTGTAATAGTAATGTAAAAGTTAGGAATAGTAATGTGACTATTCTGAATAGTAACGTGGCCATTACAATACAAAGATAGAATATTAAATTTAAAAAATTATATATTTCAAATATTTCAAATATGATATATTTATGTAATGTATTATGTAACTAAATGTCTTAAAATTGAAAAATTCTGTGTTGGAAATTTTATTAAATGTAAATAATTATTTACAACATTATAATTAATATTATAATATAAATGAATTTTTTTACATAGAATATATTCATGGATTTATATTTTTCAGATTATTATAATATAATTTGTGGTGGTTTTAATTGATTTTTTAATATTCCATAAAATCAGTGATAATTTTAAAATTTTTAATTTTGTAATAAATGAATATGTAAATAAAAAAAATTTATATAATTTATAATATCATTTTCTAAAATTGAGTTTATTTTTGAAATGAACACTCAAAGAATATTTAGGAATTTTTTTTATCATTTTCCAAAATAAAGTAATTTGTTCTTTATATTGATAAATTATAATATATTGGATTTGTTATATATAATAATTATTGAGTGTACATGGTCAGAAAAATCAACATTATTGATTGTCTTGAGACAAAATAACAATCTAATGAATAATATAATAAAAACATAACCATTTCCACCAATGTAATTATCACAAATCACTACCTAATCTCCTCAAACTTTCTATTTATTGGATCTTACTTATATTCTACCTAGTTACTCTCCCAATCCACTTCCCCACTTTATAAACTTTTTTGTCCCAAAAAACACCAAAAACCAATTGCCTTAAGGAGGTTCCCATGAAGATTAAATTCAAGATGTAAAAACCTCACTCCTCTGCATTCAATTTCATTTAATTTTTTTTATTTTCTTATAAAATCATAGAATCCCCATTTCCATTATACAAGATAACTCCAATATCTTCTATAAATAAGTCTGTTTTTATGTAAATGGAATATCCATTAGCGAACCCCTTCCATTCTCCAATATATCCTTATTTCCTATATAATGGATGTTATTATTGTTTATATCGTATTTCATTTTTACATTTACTGATTCCTATAACTGTTATTTTAACTAGGGAAATATTGAAAAAATTTCTCCCCTACTAAAAATGATTTTTTAAATGGAATATTTGTTCATTAATGGAATCTATTTAAGTAGAATGATTTTGACATTCATATATGGGAGGGCCTAACTTTATATATCCCCTAGATGAATCGATATGTCTATTGAGAAAAATGAGTATGAGAAAACCCAATTCTATATATATCCAAAAAAATTGACTAATTTCTTCCCAAATAATAAGATGCTCTAGGTGGTATAATCGTTTATGTTCCATATACATGACCTAATAAAATTAGGCATCTTTCGTCATTCAGAATCATTTATTTCTATCTATGATATTCTCATTATGAAAAAATATATGGAATCATTTTGATTCCCATTTTAATGATTAAATGTCATGTTTTATTCATTTATTTGAAATATTTATTTTATTATGTCTTATTTATAATTCTTCAAATATTATTTATTCATTTTTTGTTAAATAAAACACTTACTATGAATTGGAACTATCCCTTTTACTATTTTTTCCTTCCCAATTTTATGAATATTGAATCTTAAATAAGTGTCAAGGAAGAAGTTTATTTTCCATTATTAGTACTATGTGTAATTACCAATGAAATTATTGAACCTTGTTTGTTTATAGATCTTAGAACCATAAAAATTATATGAACCATTGTGATGTGTTGTTTTTCATTAATTCCATTATCAAAAATTAACCACAGAATCTAGGATACATTGTTTTATGATAATATTAATAATATCATAGGATTTTTAATATAATTTTTTTGAACTATATTCTAAATTAAAATGATAATTATAATAATTCCATACTGTGAATTTTTTTTCAATACTCGGGAGGAATATGGGGAAAATCAGTGTGTTCCATTACTTATTATGGATCCAATTGGTGGATCTTGAATTAGTACCCATATAAAATTTAAGGATTCCCACTAACAATGTCGCAACTATTAGTGTTGGAGATGATCAGCTCATAACAATATTAGGACATCTTAATTGGGATATGATGAATTATTAAATAAAATCTATGTTAGATAATATCATTTAGACGAATAAACCATATTTTCGTGGGACTAATTATTCAGTGGTAGGTGAGAAGTTGATCAAATACCATGATAATATATTTTTAGTATAGGGATGTGATGAAAATGAGAAGGCAGTACTAATGGTACATTTCATTATTGGAGATGCTCATTAATAGAGATCATTGATCCAGAATATTAAATAATAATTTGAAATATAATACTTTAACTGAAAATCCTTTGAAGAATCATTCTTTAAAAAATATTTATCTCGAGATACGGAAACTACAATAATGAGAATGTTCCTCAACATAATGAAAAATAAAAAATATAGGGTAGGATAGTATGTTAATAAATTCACAAAACCATTCATGTATGATATTTTTTACATATGTGATTCAAAAATACATTGTTGATTATTTGTTTTATGATATTAAGACAAGTCTCCAATGGGAACTAGATTCTCACCCATTTTCATTATATGATAAAATTATATTCTGTTTCATTAAAAACATTGATGTTATTTTATAGATATAATATTATCAAAAGAAATAAATTGATTAATAGGTGTTTTAATAACCATGGAAAAGAAAAATAATCCAATAATAAAAGAATAATGAATCAATAGTTATTATGAGATAATTATGGAAATAATCAACTAGGGAAACAATTGAAAATAATGGGTGACTATTTTAATTATGGAGAAAAATGTCATTTTGGTAATTAATTAAATGGAAGTAATAAAATAAATCATCTAAAAATCTTCAACTACAATTAAAATGGTAATTATTGAAATATTATAATAGTTTTTCAAGGGAATATACAACCGAACAGGCCAATGAAAAATGGATAAGTTTATGTGATCAGTACATCTTATTTAGAACCTAATGTTGTTGATTATGGGTAAATTAATACTATATTTAACATTCTTATACTCCTTTTTTATTCCAGATCATCTCATTCTTTTATTTCTACCATGTTTTCCAAGAAAAGAAGGCATTCTCATTGTGATTTAATAATGTATTTTTCTATCCCTGCACCTATGTGGAGTCTCAATACAACATAATTGTGTCTTTCAGTAAGCTTTATGAAACATAAATGTGCTTTTATTTTTTAACTTATCACCATACCTATTGATGAATTTTAAAAAATCAATGATATATATTATAATTAAAAATATTATTTTTAAATTAATTGCTAATATAAGAAAATTAAAATTGTGGGATTATTATGTAGAATAACATACATTTTGAGTAGAAAATTCACCAACAGATTATTATCTAGATCCACTGAGTAGCTCAAATGACTGTAATTATTGGGTAATATAAAAGAGACCTTCTAGAATATCTTTTGTTTATTTAGGTGATATGAATAAATAACAAGAGGAGTTGTGTAATAATTTTTTTATTCTCCTTACTATTTCTCTATGGGGATACCATGTTCACATTTCTATGAAGAAATATTTATTCTTGAGTCTACGTATTAACTATAGGTAAATAATTGTAATTAATATAAAGAAAATAATCGCTAACTCACATAGATTATTTATATAATCATTAGTATAGAGATAAAAACATTTCAAATGATGATCTTCATCCGGGGTATCATCAATTACGAGTATAGAAGGAATCAATTACAAAGATAAATTTTCAGACAAGGAATGTACATTAATGTTTTACTATAATTCCATTTGGATTTGATAATTCACCCTTTATTTTTATGGATATGATGAAGTAAATATTCTCAGAATATCATTATAAATTTTTTGGAAATCAATAATGATATTTTGTTATTTTTAAAATAATATGAATACCATGAGAGTAAACTATAGATATTTATTGATACTTGGATAAGGGAAATATTATATTGTATTTTTAATAGTTGTGAATTTTGGTTATTTAATTTTTTTCCTTGTAAATATTTTATATATGGACATAAAATTAGTTGATACACTGAACAAAAAGGAAATCTAATAATGGAATACCCCATTAAACATAACCATGATACACTGTTTAATTGATATTTATTGCTTATATCCGTGTTTTATTCAAGATTTTTCCAATTTTGATAAACCATTATTGATGATTACACGTGTGTGGATATGTTTAAGGGAAAAATATAATGCAGATTGTGTTAATGAATTTATGAATAGATTGTGATATTATATGATTTTGACTCTTCCATCTTGAAATGAAGTGATTTTTTTATATATTAATGAATTGAATAATGGTTTTAGTAATTTACATATTGAAAATGATAAAGATATTGTTTACGACCCAATGAAGATGATGAATTATGGATTAAAATATCCAACTATGGATCATTAGTCTGTATGAATAGTATTTTCCTAGATGATATGGAGAAACAATATCTATGGTGAATGATGTGATATATGTATTGATCATGTGTGTTTAAAATATATAATTAAACAAAATTAAATCAACATGATGCGAAGCCTATTTCCTGAGTTACTCACAGATTATAATTGATCAAAACATTCCCACCTAGTAAAAAAATATAAGGTACTAGATGAATTATAAAAGAAATTTCATGGTTGTTTTACACAAATGAGGAATTATAATGATATAAATATCATATATATATAATCGATGTTCATTAAAAATTTTATGGAAGGGGAAACATCACTCCTTTTTCGAATGATTTGAAAACCTTAATTTTTAGGGAAGGTAAAAACACTCAATATGACGATGAGAAGTTTCAAAATAAAATTAAAACAATTATGGAAGGATAATTCCTATTATTCAGGTACAACGACATAATTCTATACTTTGGATAGAGATTATGGGATATATTTACATCAAGGTTAAGAATGGATCTATTGGATAATGGTCATAGATCGAAATCCACTATAATGAATTTTATTATTAATATGTATAGACATATTAGGGATCATTTTTTCTATGATAATATAAAGATGTAAATTGATAATTATGTGTCATGATTTCTATTAAATCAACAAGTTATTGCTACGAGATAATATAATAATGGTTTCATGCAACCTCTAGTTATTTCTATACAGATTTTGAATTAAATTAATATAGACATCATCACGAGATTACCATATTCCCTCTAAAATAATAAAATGATCTTCTTTGTTCTTGATATTCATAAAATCTCAAGACTTTTATCTTATTTTAAATAAATATTTCCTTCTTGATCTCCAAGAGAGACACTATATTAATGTTGTTGTGGGACATCATGGTTCTACCATATTAATTATGTATGATTTAGATCCTTATTGTAAATAAAATTACATAAGTTTCTACAGATGGATTTGAATTCTAAGATTCTTTTGAGTACTACATATCACTCTCAAATTGACGAGTAATCTAAAATGTTTATTGAAACATTATAAAACACATTGAGATCATTTTCACATGACTTTCAATGTATGTGGGTTCAATTCATCCCATTGGTAGAACATACCTTGGATAGTAGTTTCTATTATAGTATTCAAATGATTCCTAATGATGCATTATTTAACCATAGATTTCATCCACCAACTTGTTGTGGTGCTGATGGTCAGAAGAAACATATAGGTAAATTACACACATAAGATACAATTACAATTATAATAACTATTCAAGATTATATTATAGTATCTCAATGAATGAAAAAGAGCTATACAGATAATAAGAGAGATGTTTGGAATTTAAACTTGGTGATTATGTCTTTTTAAATGTATCTCCTTGTTAGTTTGTGATATGCTTCACTATGAAGGACAATTGTTCCCGAGGTATATTAGACCATTTGAAATTCTTGAATGAATTTGACTAGGAGTTTATGAATTATAATTGCCACTAAGACTCTCAAATGATCATGATGTGTTACACATATCATTGTTAATGAAGTGCATTATATAGAAATTGTGTGTACTAACCTATGATGAAATAGAAATAGATCTTAATTCTTTTAAATATGGATTTCTTGTTGATATTCATGAAAATAGAGAGATGATATGGATAAATTGGACAACTCTTCTGGTAATGGTTATTTGGAGATACCATATAATTGAATAATCAACATGGGAATATGATGATTCTATGAATGAGAAACACCCTCATCTATTTTCAATACAATATTCTTGAAAATTTTGATGAAGAATTATACAAATTAGTTATGAATATGTTACCACAAGACGATGGAATTTATCTTCAAAAATAAATTAAATTCATTTGATAAGTTATGGTGGGAACAAAATTGAAATTAAATAAACAATTATATGCTATTAAATATTATCATGATCATTAAAATAGTAATGTCACCACTAGGAATAGTAATGTGACTGTTAAGAGTGGTAATGAGCCTATTAGTATAATAACATCACAAATTAATTTATAAATTAATTTTACATATCTCAAAAATCACAATATGATATATATTTTTAATGGTATAAATATTTAATAAATTTAAATTAATTAAATAATTGATGGTATTTTGATAAAATATAAATGTTTTTTTACATATTAAAACTAATATATTTATTTAAAATAAATATAATTTTGATAAAATAATTCATAAATTTTTAAATTTTTTATTTTTTATATGGAAATTTTAGGAGACATTAATTAGTTTGTTGTTGTGTCATATACTAGGTTATAATTTAAAAATAATTATTTTTTAGATAAATGAATATTTTAACAGAAAATAATGTTTTTAATATCTAAAAATTTATATTTTTGAAAGGAAATCAATTTTCAGAATCTATATGTTAATGAATTGCATCAGTGATTTTTTTCGACTTTTTAAAAAATAGTTGATTTTTTGGGGAATATTAAAATATTATAATTGATTACAGTAGATGAATACATGAATTCGGGATTCATTGATTATATATGGCAGATGTAATCACCATTATATCGAATTCAAATTATTTTTTCTAGTACTTATTTCAATAAATTAAAAATATTTATTTTCATGACCAAAAATAAATAACTAATGAGTAAAATAATAAAAAACCTATCTACATCACTATAAATACCACCTCTCACCAGAAAATTTCCTCAATCTATATAATATTTGGAAGTTAATTATATTTTTCTAGAACCTTTAAACATATTTTGGTCATTATGGTATCACCAATCGACCAAAACTCGATTTCTGCAAGGAGGTTCTCATGGAGACTAAATTTAAGAGGTAAAAATGCAAATATGTCTCTATAAATCACATTTAATTGCTTATATTTTCTTATCCTACACTATTCCCACCATATCCGAGTGTCATCACAATTCTAGTGACATTAATATTATATAATTTCATTTTATAAATGGAATATTCACTATCTAACCCTTTTTATTTTCAATTCATTCAAAATACAAAAACATCATCTCTGAGGGGACGATTCACCACCCTCATGGTTGATGAGTTCTAATTTTCCACTACCACAAAAAAGGATGTTCATATAAACATTATTATCGGTAAAAAATATTTAAACATGTATATTATATTTTCTAATTCATGTTAAATAATTTTAATATATACATAATTACAAATAATAAAACAATTCTTGTCTTTGATGATAAAAAAATCCAAAATAATGTAATAAAATTTCATCTACATTATATCTCATTATTCTATATAATATCAGGAAAACTAATTTCTATTACCCTTTTAAAAAATTTAAATTATATTAATACAATATCATTCCACATCTAGAGTTTCACTTCTATTTTACATGAACTCCAATAATAAAACTCAAGGGATCCGATCTGAAAATCAGGAAATGAAGGTGCCATGAATGACAAAATTTAATCATATAACAAATTAAAAATTCCATAAATGAACTCAAAAATGTTTTATAAATAAAATATATTTATAATTGATTCATATTTAGTCAGATGAATAATTTATTTTTCTTATTCTATTCATTGTATACAATTTATGAACTCTTTCAGAAAAAATATAAGGGACTTCATCTTAGTTACCAACTCATTTTGACTCACATGTTATTTTCCACATAATTGTATTTATATATTGTATCAACTACCCATATGTGATAATTTTTTATTTGATATTATATTCCTTTTATATATCCATATTTCTTTATTTATGGAAATAATTATTGTGTTCACTATTTACCTTTTTTACATAAACTGTTTTCTTTGAATGCTATTTTAACATGGGAAACACTAATAAATACCTATCTTATCATCAATATATTAATATTAATAACAAATATTGGTGATAAATTAAATATATATATAAATAATTATTTTTAATTTAATTTATTTGTGGGTTCCAACAATATATTGCCCCTCAGTGAAATGTCAGGTCTCTTGAGACCAAATAGTTGTCAAAAAACAATTCATGTCTATTATCAAGATGAATCTGGTTTGTTTCTACCCCCAGAGTTAAACCCTATTGTCAGTATATAGATGATGTTCTAGATACATGGTATCCAATGAAAATTTAGTTTCATCATAAAATATACAGAAATTACAGTCCAATAGATTTTCCCTATGAAAAAATATAAGGATGCATTTTCATTACTATTATTTTGATTAAATAGCATATGTTTTTCATTTATTCAGATTATATTGTTTATTATTACATAATGGTTACTCTTAACCTATTAATGATTAATGTTTCTGTTGTATACAACAATTATAAATAATTAGATCTCATCCTTTTATTATTTTTCGTCACTTTTTATGAAGAATAAATCATTAAATATGTGTTGGGGAAGCAATTTATATTCATTTGTAAAATTACATGATTAATTACCAATATAAAAAGTGAACCATGTATTCATATAGTTATTCATGAAAACTAAATTGATTTATCCTTGGGGATGTGACCACTTTTATCTATTCTATTTAAATATATTAGGAACTGACATTGGGCTACTCGGGTTGAGGTTGTTAAAAATAGAATTTTATTATAATTATTTAATATAATAAAATTATTCTAATAGTATAATTAGGAAGTCTAACGGTAGAAATTATCTTCCTTAACCATTATTTTAGATAAATTTTAACATAAATGTAAAATTAAAACAATTTATAACTAAAAATTCATTACCATTGTTAGGATTAAAATTGGTTTACCAATGGGTTATACCTAAAGATGCGATAAAAACTGACTCCAAAACTTGTATAAATTTATTTGGATAAGGTTATTTAAATAAGAATATATTTTTATTTAAATAACTAGAAATTTGGATAAAATATTACATATAATTGTTCAATTTTGTTTTAATATTTTTAATAATTAAATTTGTATCATTTCCCTCCATTATAAAATGACACCCTCGATATCATCCCACTATGATATATTGATTGAACTAGATGAACAAGACCTATGAAATTTCTCTTATAAACTTACTTATCCATGTTTATGTAGTTATTTTCTTCCAAAAAGTATAGACCATAGTCCCCTTAAAAGGATATGTAATGTTATTCCACTGAATAAGAGGTAAATATATTATCATAAGATTTTAGATTTAATTATTCTTCTACATCCCCATAATTTAATCTAACCATATTAAAATAATAATTCAATTATAAAAAATTTACTTGTAATTTATTATTATATATAGATGTCCATTTTATTACTCTTTTCTATCATTTTGATGAAAAAATGTCATATGTGTATATTTATGACATGTCATCTCTTTATAGTAGTATATGATGTTTTTCATCACAAATAATCATGGATGGTTGTTATGATTGGTTTAATTATTTTATAAAACATTTATTATATATTTATTTCATGGAATTATAAATTCATATATTTATTCTTACCTTCATATCCTTTGGTTGATGATAATATAACTAATTACCACATGTGGAATACCACCTCCACGAAGCATTGTGATTCATTTTAAATCTTCTCATTACACATTTTGTAATAATGATATTTCTAATGATTGTATATTAAATTGATTATATATAAATTTATTTGAAATCATGAATTATTTTTTACTCTTATGTTTTTAGAACTTTCTGTATTTTGAATATAATGTTCATTTGTACATAATCCCATTTTTCACTAAAAATGGGGTAATTTTAACTTATATTTGTTGATATTGTGGTTTAATAAACATATATAGATAATTAATATGTATGAAATATATATAAATATTATTATTCCTTATATTATGGATCAATAATGAAATTATATAGATCAGAACGGTAAAACAGATGTTCTAATGAAAATAGAAACAAATATCACATAAAAGAGAAAATTTTATTCATGACTGAGTAACATATTGGAATTTAAATGTAGTAAGTGTATAATATATGAAATTAGAGGAATCAAAATAATTCAATTATATATGTTTAATAAATTTACATTTTTTATAAGGGAGATTAGATCCTCCTCTAAAAAATTCAAACTAGAGGTATGCGCTTTTAATCGAAAATTTATTTTTATAAAACACATCCAATATTTAACAATTATATCATTTTTAAGTTTTATATACTACTAATAAATTTATTTTATTATTATTTTTTTTAATATTTGGGGGCCTTCTAATTTATATAAGTTAATATCTCTCTTGGAAATTTGATTCAGAGATTAATAAAAATAGTAAGGGATTATTATCTATAATAAGTTTCATTATTACATAGGTTTTGTTATACACCAGTCGTCCTTATGATATGGTTATAAATCCATTCTAAATTTATATATAATGCATAATGATTTCATATTGCACATTAATTAATTCTATAAATTTAGTATTTCATGAGGTATATTATTTTTATGTCATGAATACTATAAAGTATTTATGATTGAATCTGATTTTATTACTTATAGTTTAGGCTTCCATTAACATTAATAAAATTATATGAATACTATCATATGGATACCATTAATATTTCTTTTCCTAGATTTATTTATTGAGAATACATGTATTCATTTTATTTCCATAGCAGAATGTATCTAGTAGAACAATATATTATTTTTTGGAAACCTGAATATGATTTATAATCTGATAAAATATTATTTTTCATCCATATCCATGTATTATATAAAATTTTTCAATTTCTTTTACTAATATCCATAGCTTATTAAATTTCATATTTTCTATGTTTTATCAATGAAATTTTTTTTTGAGGGAATCAAATTGTCACGTTATGAATGATTTACTTTTTTCGTTATCTATAAATATGAAAGGAATATTATTGTTAACATACTCAACATCTATATAATTTTCCACTATCATGAACTCTCAATACATTAATAATTTAATTAAAAGTATCCGTGAATAATTGAATTAAATTTTATTGCAAAATGATTTATTAATGTTTTTAATATAAATATTCAATTTAAAAATGAAATATGTAATTTCCTCAATAACTATTATAGTAGCTAGTTTAAATGAATTTTCATATATAATTACATCAGTTTAAGTTAATTTTTTTCTTATATTGATATGATATAATTATATTGTACTTATTATTTCCAAAGATTGTTTTTTATGATGATGATTTACTTATGAAACCAATTTATCTTCCATGTTTTATTATATGATTCATTTATGAAATTTTTATGAAATTTGTTTTATTTACATAGCTTATGATATGATTACATAATTTCTATTACATAATCATATGCAGACACATATAGTATTTCCAATATGTGAATGTTATGTATGGATTTATATAGTCCCCCAAATTATTGCGTAAATTTTTATATCTAATGTTATAATAATGGGACATAAGTCGATGTTGTTGATCCGTTATAGAAAAAAAGTTTATCTGAATGACTCTGTATGGGAAAAAAATTTATTTTCATGATCCAATCTAGGAAATAGTTAATAATTATTGGCCTATTTTGATATAGGTAATATGTTGTTATGTCTGATAAAAAATAATTTTATTAGACTAATATTTTACCTTGAAATATGAAATTCTTTTATAACCACGATAGTGAAACATTTTTTTAATTTTTTTATGCTTATGATTTGAAAATATTTTCCATTGTACAAGTTTTATGATCTCTCTACCTTATTAATAATAACATATTATATGATTAAATTTTTTTACATCTCTCATTATTATGATCCATGGAAGATTGTGTATGATCATTTAATGTTTTATTCATGATGTTATAAAATTATTCTAATTTTATTCATTCATATGATCATCAATTGGCATATCCCATGTTTAATTTAACGCCCAACCCCATATACCCAGAGTCGGTGCATTATTACAAAACATTGTCATGATCACAAAAGATCATGTCTCGAAAGACCGACTAGATTAGTAGCCTTGAAAATACTAGATACATTCGTAAGGTTTACATTACTTCATGAAATAGAAAACTATAAGAAATATGATTCCATAGAAAACACTGAGACCCCATAGTATATCCATATAGGAAAGTCATAAAATACTTCTTCATAACCTGGGAAGAATAAAAAATAGAAATGGATGAGCTCAGATGCTCATTATGGATAACAATATAGTGGAAACTTTAATAAATATGCATAAGCAACTAAAGAAATGTATAAGACAAAAACAAAAGCCTTTTAAACATAAAATTCATCATAACATGGAAAATATTGATCAAAATAATGCCATTTATTTTCTCCCATGGATATTATACTAGTCAAATAATCACATGCAATATCAATAACATCATTAATAACAATGTAATGCGTAATTTCATACTATCATAACCACATATTCAAGGCCTTATGCCAAGACAACAAATAATAATTTTTAATTGCATTTTTCCATGACAGTAGATTGTCTCATTAGACCTACTGATGCATCGAGGAGCTATAGCAGGCTTCACCCGTTACTTACTATATCCAATGCATTCCTCGTATGAACATGTTTAAACATAACATAAACATTCTTAATAAAACTAGCATATTAAATGTACGTATTTTATCCATAAACCATGAATTGTATAAAAATAAAACATTTATAGTCAAATATAGCAGAAAACCTTTAATATGATATGGATTTTTTGTCTCATAACAAATCAACATCAAATAAGATTAAAATCCATCAAAAGATGTTGACATAGATGAAATCAAAACTATTTGAGAAAAATATCTGTTTTTTTTAAATCATTTAAATGTAGAATAATTATAAAAGAAAAAATTTAATTTGATAATATTTTTATAAGATTGTAAGGGAATCTTAAATGATTTTATAATGGTGTAAAATATCCTCACACAATATATAAGTTAAAAAAGACATTCATAATTTTGTCGAAAAGGTTAAAAAGTGCCTTGTTTGGAAATCGAGAGAAAGATTTCTTTCAAACCATTTTATTAAAAGTAAACAAAAAGTTATAAATGACTTTAACCCATAGTGTAGTAAATATTAATAATTTTTTCAAATAAATTTTTAAAAAATATGGATGTGGATGATAAATAGATCACAGTAGATAATAACGTATAAACAACCTCGGATAATGAAGAGATTATGAAATAAACCCTTACCATGTACTTTTTTTAGGTCGAGGGTAGGTTAAACTCTTTTATAATAGTTAAATAATTGTTATTTAATTATACATGAATCATATACATAAATATGATATCAAATATGGTCTTCTAATATTGTTTTGTTAATAATATTTTTGTATTATCGTCATTTCTTGTGTCCGCTTACTCGTTTTCTATTATATATTTTGTTACATAAGCCATGTTTTTATGGATGTTGTATCTTATTAATATACATAATGATATAAAGTCCTTAGAAATTATTTTTATTCATCAAATGAGAGTTTGACTTGAATGGATATGATGTGGAATGAATCTCTTCGTGTTCGTGGAGAAGGTAGTCTGTACGTACACACGAGTGACAATATCATTTATTTTGATATTAAAATAATATATAATTCGATGTTATATAATATATACAGAATAATTTTAATTTCATATTAATTATATACTTCATTTACACATCATTATCATACCCATTCAAATAATAATGATTTCTATAACAATTACACCACGATGTGGAGACGGTAAGCCTTACGTACGCACGAATGGTGACTTGTCATTAAAATGATGGATATAATATTGAATATGGTTGTACCATATTTATAATATCATAAAAGTATATATAAGATACTGGATTTATTATTTTATAAAGGAAATAACAATTAATGAAGATGTGGAAGAATAAATGAATTTGAAAAGAGGGTGGTGAAAACATTACCTCTTCTTTGGGTTCTTCCTATTGATTTGATCAAATGGGCTCCATAGGCTAGCTTTATGATCATACTAATTCCTCTAGGGTGAATTTATGGAAGTTGATAGAATATTTGGGAAGGTTTTGGCTGAGCCAAATGGCTTTTAAGTTGTGAATTAGAGTGAATGTGGAGTTCCCATTTATAAGAGGGGTGAGCGGCACCGTTGGAAAAGGTAGAAATATTATTTTATAATAAATTAATATTCAGTTTCTAATGTCTCAAAAGTGTATTAATTAAAGTTTAAGGTGGGTATATGTCGAAATCCATTCAAATAATAGGTTTTAGATAGGTTTTAGTCACTAATTTATC
Source organism: Viscum album (assembly GCA_963277665.1). NCBI lineage: Eukaryota > Viridiplantae > Streptophyta > Magnoliopsida > Santalales > Viscaceae > Viscum > Viscum album. The sequence goes on along the minus strand of OY728156.1, from coordinate 1,701,813,196 downwards.
TTTATCCTTTTGATTTAACACTTAGTTAAATAGTTTCAAATTTACCATGTCTCTTTGCATTATTATATTTTATAGTTAATAAACATACTATATACTTCTAAGAGATCCTCAAGTAGCTCATTAATGACATATATACTATTATTTAATCCAATTATCTAAACCTTACATTTTTAGGAATATTATATCAACTAATAATATAGTATTTGTTTTTAATATTAATTTATGTCAATTTTGACAGTATTTGGTATTTTGTTTTTGTGAAATTCATCAAAATGTAATTATTTCGAAAAAGATACATCGGATTATCCCTAACATGTAATTTTCACCTATAAAATTCTTGTATGTCATATGAACATTGAAATTATATTTATTTTAATACTTATAATACTATTTATTTGATACTTTCATTAATAAGGAATATATTTCATCATTATTGTGTCATAAATAAATTTAATTATTCAATGTCTAAAAATTATAAATAAACACTATTATGTATGAAATCATTTTATATTTCTAATTAATATTATTATTTCAAAATATATTATATATAACCCTATGTAAAAATTGTTTTTCAAAAAATATATGTTTATTTCATTTTTGTATTTACTTTAACTTAATTAAAATAAAATGTAATTATCACTGACAAGTGGCTCCATGGGGACCCAAAATCGACCCAAAGATTAATATGGTCGAAAATGTATCATCAAAAAGGGTTACGACATGTTTTAATGTTATTAAATATTATTATATTATTATTTTTTACCCTTATTTACCAGATTTAACCTTTTACCATGGTAAATTAAATATTTACTGAAGTAATTATTCAAAATAAATAAAAATAAATGTTACATATTTAAACAATTTGGAAAAACTAATTCTAAATATTGAATCCATTTCTCTAAATTAAAAGACATAATTGGCAGAAATTAATTTAAAATTAATTCCCATTGTTAAAACAAAAAGCATGTTTTTAAGAAATAATATCTATCAAAAGATTGACACTTACTTATTCCATTATATAGGTGAATTTAAATCCAATGACCAACATTTGATTAAATAGTAAAAATATAATCTAATTATAATTTCAAATCACTGAAATAATTTATCACTATTAATTATTTTGATTTAAAAGGTTGTTTTTAATTAAAATTTACTAATTTTCACTATTCATCAAAATATGAAATTTATCAGAAAAGTACCAAAAAATCACCCTAAGCTACTTTAGATACTTCAAATAAAAAAATGAAGTGAATTTTACAAAATTTGAAACATAAAAATAACATATATTAATTTAAATTTATTTCTTGTTGTCGAAACTAAAAAGCATATTTTTAAGAAATATTAACAATCAAAAGATTGATACTTGTTTATGTCCAATTTCAATTTGAAATTACATACAATTACTATAATTGGAGTAAATTGTAAAAATATAATCTATATATAATTACAAACCATTAAATTTTATAATTTAACATTATAATTTATTTTGATTACAAATTTTGTTTTATGTTAAAATATAGTAATTTTGACTATTCACCCACATATGAAAGTTATCAGAAAAACACCAAAAAATTATTGAAACAAAACTCTTATGTCACTATTCTAAAGAAGAATTTTATTTTGACAAATTGAATATATAAATGTTTCAAATATTGGATTTGAAAAAGGTTCTCCATTAAAAGGGTGTAAAATTGCATTTTTTATAAATATTTCTTTTCTATGAAAAAATAAATTTCCTATTAAATTATGTCTAAGAAACTCATAATATGGATTCTAATATTATATGTATTATATAATGTTAAAAATTCAGTATTCATTACCGCTTTTGAATGACTATTTAGTTAAGTCGTGGTGCGTTAGAACATGGTGTTGTGTGTAGTGCATGTTAATGGATTACATTGAAAAATAACGTACTCTGAAATCGTGGGTTGTTCCATTCTTCCTTCCTTCAATAATTTGTGTCCTCACAATTTCATATTTTTTTTCTAAAATAAATGTTTGAAAATAGAAAATACATTTTTGGGAAAAACCACATCAGAAATTGGGTTAACAAAATTTAGTATTAATATGAGGAAACGTGGACTGAAAAACTCACCACCAATTTATTATCTAGATTTGGAGAATGTTGGTGGAAATTAGAAACACATAATTAGAGGGAAAACATAAATATTTAAAGGAGTTACTGAGGTCATCAATCCCATGAAATTTTAGAATTGAGGGCCTCAAAAGCATCAATCGATGCTGATTTAAAATATCATTGGTTCAACAAAACATACTATATTTGGATAACACATTTTTAGTTTTAATATCAGCTACATAAGGTTTAAGAAATAATTTATTCATATAATAATATAAGAAATATATATATATATATATATATATACCTGAAAAGTATGGTTCCATCTATTAACTAGTTTCTACCACAAACTCATCTTTCACTCAAATATAATTAAACAAAAAAATATATACAATTTATCCTATTCTTATAGGTTTCCAAAAAAATGAATTTATAATCCATTTACAGGTCCCAAAAGAATGACATTATTCGGTCTAGGACATCATGTGGGTTAGTGGTAGGTGATACACCCATGTCTCCCTTTGGTTGAGGGTTCAAGTATTGTGGCCTTCCTGGATGTGACGGGTTTCCGCCCAACCTCTGGGTTTTCCTTTTTATAGAAATCCAAAAATAATCTCAAACTATACTAATCTAAAATTCTTCTGTCCAATCTCACAGTCAATAATTTATAAGGAAGTTAAACTCAATGAAAGTTCTTTTTTCCGTGTAATAACATGTGAACACCTTCATCATGTATTTTTTTTAAACACTAGACCATATAGAATTGCCATAAAACCTTATTGATTACACTCATACTCCCTTATTCATTATATAATTCAAGATATATTCCATTTATCCAAAAAAAAATTTAAACACAATCAGTATTTTTCCAAAATCACTACCTCAGTATTAGAACCATATTATAGTATATCATTCTCTAAACCATATATTTTCCAAAAATTTAACATTCTATTAAGTCACTTTTCTTGGTTCCATACAATCTCTTATCCTTAATGAAACAGTACTGCAGTACAATCCTTATATAAGCAATAATTATTATAACCAGTACATTGTTGATACAACACTCAAACGACATAATTATTTACTAACAACATTAGAATTTTAATCATTCCACCTCATCTGTGGCTGTATCGTAACTTGATAATTATCCGATATCATCATTTGAGAAATACTCTGAGGATTTTAACATTGGTTTGTGTATTGTCCCAACTCTTTGCTGATGAAGCACTATATATTTGAAACCTTTTTCTTACCCTTAAAGTCACATACAAGGTTTCTTATTTCTCCACACTTATAACAAACTCTCATTCCCTTCAGGCATGTTCCAGGGTGCTTCTTCACGTAGTTATAATATATGGGAAAATTCTTGTTTCCTCTCTTCACTTTATGAATCTTTCTCTCTATTATCCTTTTCTTCTCTTGCATCCCTTCTAATATATAAGACATAGAGAATTCTTTAGTTATCTTTTTACCACATGATATTATTTCTTCATATATTGAGAATACATGGGAGAAATTTTCCTTCTAAAATATGGCTTAATACCATGAAATATATGATCCTTCTTACTCCTTGGATCATACGTATTGCTGGAGTTCACATTCCTTATACTGGGTGCCATTTCTATACAATGGCATACACTTGGTCAGTTTATGAATTGAAATGAATAATTACAAACATGTAAAATACCTAACCTTGACTGAACTATTAATGGATATATTCGATAATCATAATTTTTTTCTTTAATATCGTATATACTCATAAACCCTTCATAATGGTTTATAATGAAAATGAAAATTATCCTAATCATATCCCCTAGGAGTGTTGAAACTAAGAGTGTAGCAAGGCCTATTGTCATGTACTAGTTCTCGTTCAAGTATAGCTCATAGTGGTGTCATCAGGTTTTACCCCTAGGTACATCTGTGTTAGAGACACCTCTACCTCCTCGTATCTAGACAGGGATGTATTGCTCAGAAAACTCACAAAATCTCTACATGAACAAAATTCTAGAAATACTTCTATACTAATTCTCAAATTCTATCTTTGGGTAATGTGCTATAATCATAGTTTATCTAAATATAGCTTCCAAAGATTGTACTAAACTTCTTCTGATACCATCTATAATGCCCCGACCCCAGTTACCAAGAGTCGGTGCAATATTACATAACATTGGCATGACCAGAAAAGATCAAGTCTCGAATTACCGATTAGTTTAGTAGCCTTGGAAATAGTAGATACATTCATAAGGTTTACATTAGATCATGAAATGGAAAACTACTAAAACATTGATTCCATTGACAACACAGATATTTGATAGTCTATCCCTGCAGTTCAGTCATAAAATACATCTTCACAACCTGGGAAAAAAAAATAAAGAAATGGGTGAGCTCATATGCTCATTAAGGATACAAATATAGCAGAAACTTCCATAAATAAGAATAAACATCTAAGGCAATGTTTGAGAATAAAAAAAGACATTTAAAGTTAATATCCATCATAATATGGAAAATATATTTCAAAATGATTCCATTTACATTCTCACATGGATATTCTAATAGTCGAATAATCAAATGCAATATCAATAACCACTTTTATAATGTTGGAATGCATAATTCCAGAATATCATAACCACATAGTCAAGGCTTTGTTCAAATACTACAAATAATATTTTTTCAAGGCCATGTTCCAGGAAACTACTTTGTCTCATGATACCTAACTATGCATCAGGGAGCTATAGTGGGCTCCACCCAACACTTACTATGTCCAATGCATTCCTCATATGAACATGTGTAAACATAACATAAACATTCATATTAAAACTGGCATACCAAATATCAATACCTTCTCCCTAAACCATGAATGGTATAAAAATAACACATCCACAATAAAACATATCACAACACCTTCAACACAATATGGAAGTTTTGTATCATAATAAATAAAATTCAAATAAGCTTAAAATCCATCAAACCATGTTGACATAGATGATATCAAAACTATTTGAGAGAAATATCTCTTTTTTGAAATCATTTAAAATTCACATAATTATAAAAGAAAACATTTACATTGAAAATATTCTTATAATAATGTGAAGGAAGCTTAAATGTTTTTAATGGTGTAAAATAGCCGCACCCATTGTATAAGTTAAAAAAGACATTCTTAATTTTGTCGAAAAGGATAAAAATGACCTTGTTTGGAAAACAACAGAAATATTCCTTTACAAACATATTATACAAAGTCAAAAAAAGTTATAAATGGATATAACCCATAGTCTAGTAAATAGTAAAAATATTTTGAAATACATTTTTAAGAAACATGGATTTGAATGACAAAGAGATCCCAGTAGATAATTATGTATGAACAACCTCAGATAATGAAGATATTGTGAAATAATCCCTTACCATGTAATTTTCATTGGTCAAGGGTAGTTCAAACTCTAGTATAATAGATAAATCATTGTTATCAAATTATACAACAATCATATACATAAATATAATATCATATATGTTTTTCTAATATTGCTTTGTTAATAATATTTTAGTATTGTCATCGTTTCGGGTGTTCACTGACTCGTTTTATTTTATATATATTGCTACATAAGCTGTGTTTTTTATGGATAGGATGAATCTTATTCATATCCATAATGATATCGAGTCCTTAAACATTATTTTTAATCATAAAATGAGAATTATACTTGAATGGATACGATGTGGAATGAATCTTATCGTGTTCATGGAGACGGTAGTCCGTACGTACGCAAGAGAGAAAATATCATTTTTTAATATTAAAATAATATATAAAAGGATGGTATATAATATATACAGAATTATTATAATGTTATATTTATTATTTACTTAAATTAAACATCATTATCATACCCATCAAAATAATAATGGTTTGAATAACAATTACACCACGACGTGGACACGGTAAGTCGTACATACAAACATATGGTGACATATCATTCAAAGGATATATATAATATTGAATATGGTTGTAAAATATTTATAATAACATCACATTATATATTTATAATGGAGTTATTATTATAGAATGGAAATAAGAAAGAATGAAGAAGTGGAAGAATAAATGAACTAGAAAGCAGGTGGTGAAAACATTACCTCTTCTTCAGGTTCTTCGTTTTGATCTGATCAAAAGGGCTCCTTAGGTTGACTTTGTGATAAAAATAAGGCATATAGGTTAATGTTAGGGATGTTTAGTAAATATTTGTGCAAAGGTTGTCCATTCCAAAATAATTTGAAGGTGCGAACTAGAGAGAAGGGGGAGTGCCCTTTTATAAGAGGGGTGAGGGGACATTTGGAAAAGATAAAAATATTATTTTATAATAAATTCATATTCGGTTTGTATTGTCTCAAAAGTGGATTATTTAAAGGTTTAGGTGGGGATAGGTCAAAAACCATTCAACCAATAGGTTTTATACAGGTTTGTGCCACTATATTAACTTTATATTTTTTATTTTACTTTTAGTTAAATTGTATGACATTTACCATGTCCCTTTGTATTTTTATATTATATATCTAATAAACATACTACATACTTCCAATAGAATCTACAGTGGATCATTAATGGAATATATAATATTATTTAAGACCTTTGTCGGGACCTTAAATTTTTTCTAATATTATATCAAACAAAAATATAGTATTTGTTTTAAATATTAATTTATGTCAATTTTGACAGTATTTGATATTTTGTTTTTGTAAAAGTCATCAAAACTTGATTACATCAAATAGGATACACTAAATCTCGCATAAAATTTTGTATTCACCAATAAATCTATGGATTACATAAAAACCTTGAAATTATATTTATTTTAAAATTTATAAAACTATTTATTTGATTCTTTCATTAATAAGGAAAATACTGCATCATTATTTTGTCATAAATAAATTTAATAATTCAATGTCTAAAAATTATAAATAAAATACCATTATGAAGGAATTTTTTTATATTTTTAAGGAATATTTATAGTTGAAAATATAACATATATAACCCAATGTAAAAATTGTTTTTCTAAAAGATATATTCGTAAGTTATTTGGGTATTTACGTTAACATAATTAATATAAAGTATCATTATCACTTACAAGTGGCTCCATGGGGACCCAAAATCGACCCAATGATGAACATGGTCGGACATGTATCAAAAAATTGTGCTAGAACATGTCTTAGTGTAATTTAATATTATTATAATATTATTTTTTACCCTTATTTACCGGATTTACCCTTTAAAATGGTAAATAAATTATTTATCGAAGTAATTATTCAAAACATCTAAAAATAAAAGTGACCTATTTAAAAAATTTGGACCTCCTAATTCTTAATATGAAATCCATTTCTCCATATTCAAAACACAGATGTGGCAGAAATTAATTTCAAATTATCTTCTGTTGTTAAAAAAAGCGTGTTTTTAAGAAATAATAACTATCAAAAGATTGACACTTGCTTATGTCTAGTTTAAATGTGAAATTATGTCTAATGAAAAAAATTGGATTTAATGATAAATATATAATCTAATTATGCTTCAAAACCACTCAAATAATTTATCACAATTTATTATATCGATTAAATAATTTTTTAATTAAAATATAGAAATTTTCACTATTAATCAAAATATGAAAGTTATCAGAAAAGTACCAAATATTCACTCACAGATAAAATCGATACTCAGAATCCAAAAATGAGTTTATTTTACTAAATTAAAAACATATACATTTAATTTATTAATTTAAATTTTATTCCTATTTTCGAAACCTAAAGGCGTATTTTTAAAAAATATTAACAATCAAAATATTGAATCTTTTTTATGTCCAATTTCAAAGTGAAATTACATAAATTTAGCAGAATTTTATTAAATGGTAAAAATATTATCTATTTATAATTAAAAACCATTAAAATATATTATATAATAGTATAAAATATTTTGACTAAAAAAGTTGTTTTCAGTTAAAATATAGTATTTTTCACTATTCACCAAAATATGAAAGTTATCTGAAAAACATCCAAAATTTATCAAGACTAAATTCTTATGTATTGATTCTATAGAAGAATTTTATTTTGTAAAATTTAATATAGAAAATTTTCAAATATTGTATATAAAAAGGTTCTCTATTAAAAGAAGGTAAAATTGATTTTTTTTAAAAATATATTTCTTATCTGAAAAAATGAAATTATTCATACAATATGTCTACGAAACTCATAATATGGATTATAAAATTTTAAGGATTATATAATGTTTAAAATTCAGTTAAAATTATTCATAACCACTTTTGAATGGCTATTTAGGTAAGTCGTTGTGAGCTAGAACTCAGGGATGCATGTAGTGCAAGCTATTGGATTACTTTGAGGAAATAACGTACTATGAAATCTTAGTGTGTAACATTTATCCTTTCTGAGATTCTGATATCACATTTTCATATGCCTAATTTTACTAGGTTATGAAGAAATTTATAGTTATGTTATATTTATTAATACTTCTACAGGGTATGGCCATTATGTTAGATGAGGATAATAATTAATAAAATTTATAAAATTTAGTATCTAGTGTCCTAATAAACTAATCGATGGTTTTCCATGAGTGTTTTTTTATTATATGTATTGAATATTCCTCTTAAAATATGTAATTTTTTATGAAATTTATTAGCCACTATTTTTAGTATTTTAATAAATAATTATTAAATTAATGATGATTTGGGGTTTAAAAAATTGATAAATGAGTTAGGGATAAGTCTAAATATTGGTCAACATAAAAATGTTTTTGCAAGAAATGATTATTTTATTTTATTATAAATTTATAATTTCATGAATATAAAATATTGGTACATATTTTAATAATATGAACATGTGGTATAAATACAAAGAATATATTGTTGAGTGTATATCATCAATAATCTTTGTACATGGTGAGTTTATATCACATTACACCTGGTTTGAATCTCTTGATGAATAATCCTTGATTTATTTAGAATATAATTATGTAACATTATAAGGGATATGAATATTTGATGGTCATGTATGATCAAGCTTATTAATATGTTTTCAAATATTTGGTAAATTATATCATAATTTAGAAATACTATAAAATATTTTTCATTATTTGTATTATAAACACTTTGATTTTGGTTGAAGTCGATTGTGTGATCCTATAGGATTCATTTTTACAATGAATGTGATGTAAAATGAAATAATAATCCTCATGAAAATTAATATAACACATGAAATGTAATGTAAACCCTTGTGTGAATGCCTAATAAATTAAACTATATAATATTTTAAAAACTCATCTTTGGTGAGATTCATGAAACACCTAATAGTAGAAATATGGAGATCCAATATGAACATTTAGGAAATATGACCTGACTTCATACACATCTTATATAATGGAATATCTGTCAATGGAATGTCATAAGGGAATTGGGTTATATTTTTTTTAAATATGGGCACAATATAAAATTTTTTTTTTGTAATGAAATATTTAGATAATAAAATATATGAAAATAATTTATTACCAATGCTATCACAAATGATTGAATCGTTAAAATGAAAAATGTATAGGATTTATAAAAATAAATTTCCTAAGGTAAATTCCTAAGAAGTGGATTAGTTGGGTTGTAAGATTAATATATTTCCTTTTGAGGATGATGATAATTAAAAATACATCGGAAAAGAAGTATATAAAATAAGATAATTTATTATATTTAATGGTATAATGTTTATGTGGAATGATAAATCTGTATATATATTGTGAATCAATATTATGTCATATAATTATTTTATCATTAATATTTACATTTTAAAAATAATAAAAAACTATTTGATTTTTTGTTGAATATTTTATTATGTATTTACATTGTATGATGAATGGTATTGTCATCCTAGAAATGCGATGTAGGATTAATGAGTTGTTTTTAAAACTGAAATTATTATTTAAAAAATTACCTATAATATTTTTCCAATGTAGAGATAATTTTATTATTTGATATAATTAGATGATTGGAATTAATCATGGAAATGTGATGGTCTGGGTGACAATGAAATTTTTTCGTGATTACATGAATAAATTTTCAGGTAATCGGTAATGGTGATTATTAAAAAAAATTATTTATGGAAGATATTTAATATTTAGTAATCTTATTTAATTATTGAGGAGGGATATAATTTTTTTTATTCATGTGTATTTTAATTTTTTATGGAAATTATGTTTTTTAACATGTTTTAATGGAATATATAATTATAGTATTCACATGATCTATATATCAAAATAAGATAAACAATGTATTATAGGAATAAGAATGTTTAGATTATTTTATATGTTGTGTGTTCTTATTTTTAAAATTGGGAATTTTGTTTTTCTTGATTTTACTCTTTTGTATGGGACTAATTGTTAAATAATTATTTTATTTATTACATTGATCTCATGATGTTATTGTTATAAATTTAGAGATTAATACATGATTAATATATATTTATTTACTTAAGATATTCATTATAGTTGTTGTATATATATAAAGTTAGGTGGAATGATTGTTTATGAATTTATGGATCATATGGTCAACAAATAGTAAATTAAATTTCATCATGCTTGAGAAATTCATATAGAGAATCCAGTTGATGGATTACTAGCTATAACATTAATTGAAAGAATAAAAACCAAAAGATGAAATCATTCATCTTAATTGATAGGAAATCATGAATTTTTATTTTCATGTGTTCTCAATTTTGATATAAAAATAATATATTAATAGTAGTAAAAGTCTGTTGACATAAAATATTTCCCATCACGTACATTTATGATGAATTTATGGTATTTTTTTCAATCAATGATTTATGATTTGATTATCATTAAATTTATCATAAAAAATTTATCTATCACTCTTTATTAGCCTCTAGGTTATATTTTATCTCCCAAAAGAATATTTAAAAATTCATATAATAATTCCATTTTCATGAAACATGATTATGTGTTATATTTGGTTACTATTTTTTCAAACATCCTCATTTTTAACGGAGTTTTATTATCATAATATGTGAAGAGGGAGTTAATGAAAAGATGAATATTTGATTATTTTGGTAAAATATTCATAATAAATATATATATGTTGGGAGGGTTTAAAAACAATTAATGTTTATATAAAATAATAATTTGATAAATTTCAATTATCCCATGAAAAACTGAGACTTACATTAAATTGGATATATTATCAAAAATTATTAAAACTAATCTGTTGAATTTTATGTTATGAATATGCAAAATCACTTTTTGAAATAATTGAATAATGTTCGTAATCAACAAAAAAGTAATCATTAAATTTAAGGAAATAATAATATAATTTTTTAATGAATAAATTTAATGCTCAAAAACTTCATGTTATTTGAAATTCATATTTATTGAATTTTCATTATGGAAATTGTAATTATTTTATTAAAATAATGGAAAATATATTACAAAAATGATGAAGATTTTTTATATAAATATATTGTAATTATATTTCATTTAAAAATTCTGATTTTTCGGAAAAGATTATTTTTTCTACAAATAATTAAAATATCGATTTTTAAAATTTTATTATTTCTTTTAATTGAATAAATTAATTAAAATTATATTTATAATTTGGAATTATTATTATTTTTAAATGCGATCCATTTTATTTATAATTATATAATTAATTAATATTTATTCAATAATATAATTATTTTCATATAAATTAGTTTTGATGATTAAGAGATTGTATTTTTAAAAATAAGTTATCGCTATATATTATGCATTTATATTAAAATTGATTTACTACACTAATAGTGATTTAATAATAAAGAATTGATACTATATTCAAAATCATGAGGATCACTTTTTCTAAATAATTTCCATATATTGTTTTCTCGATTTGAATGACAATTTGTGTAAATATTTTTCACCTCAGTATGGGTAAAACACTTCAGATATAGATAATGGTTTTGGACATAACATTAAAATTTATCTAAAAAATTAATTTATCCTATTGGATGATTGGATTTCGTCAATATCTAAATATTTCTTGAATATATGGTCATTTTGTTCCATTTCTCTTTGAACATTTACTTTATATTTGTTTTATTGAAAAATAAATACAAAATACCAGACTCTTGTCCTTAATATCTCTAAAATTTGTTCATACAGATAAAAATAAAAAATGGTTGGTTTAAATATTTCTTTAGAATATAAATTATTTTTTTATCAGATTTATTTATCTATATTTTCTTGATTTAGAATATTTACGTTAATCTATTAAAAAACTACACATAAAAATTTGTTCAATTAATATATAAATAAAATAAATTATTTCAATAACAGAAATAGAAAAAATTAGTGAATAAATACTTTCTAATATTTTTACCAACTGATATTTTATATAAAATTTGTTAAATTTCTTTAAATTTAAATTTTGTTATTACCATGTTTTCATTAATGTAAAATAAAATTTATAGTTTAAATATTGACATTAATTTTATTTTATGTTAATTAATATTTAATTAAACTATTTAAAAGTAGTTAAACTATTTATTGGGGCAACATATTTTGACAAATAGTCAATTTTTATGAATATTTATGATCAAATTATTTCATTATATATAAAATTATAACACTTTATATAGAAAACCATTACTATAGTTATGATTATAATTTGTTAACCATATGGTTAAACTAACATTTAATGTTTTAGTGGATAAAAAAATAATAACTTATTATTTCTGTGGTATTATGACTTTATAATATGTTCATTGAAAAATGAGTTATTTGAATGAATTTTTTAGAGAATAAGTAAATTTATATTCATACCATTTCATAGATTTTAATTGTCTCCTTTAGAACCCTTATTAATAAAATCCATTATCTCTATAATTTTCACCACAATAACCTATATAGACCAATATAACCTTGAAAATAAATTTTTTAATCAATGATATAAACACTTTAGAGGTTTTATACTTCCCAAAATACAATCTGTAGACAAAATATTGGTAAATATGCAGATACACTATCGATGAATACGTAATTGGTGTTATTTAGTCATTAAAATTCCATATTTCTTATATATAATATAGATATATTTTGTAGAACATAAGATTTCAAATACAAAATAATCAATATAATTATTTCTTATTATTATGTTAATATCATTTTCCTCATATTTTTCAATCTAGAAAAATGAAAACTAAGCTTCTTTATGTGTACAGATTACCTTCTTTATGTGTCGGTGTAATTCATTTTTATTTTTCATCATTCATGGATTCTTATTACTGTGAAATTATTGTTTAAAATTGATTTTTATTAAATAATTATGTTTTCTAATTGTAATATCTTATCTAACATCATATCTTACTAGCTACTAGATAATGATAATGTCGATCATGCTTATATGTAGACTACCACATCCATGATGTGATGTGAATCACTTTTCTAGGGTGAAATGGATGGTAATAAAGATATTTTTAATGAATATATATGATATTTATTATATAATAATTTTCATGTGAAGGTTATTTATTATTTTTACCTATTTCATTTCATCCAATTACAATTGAAAAACAACATTCTTGCATAAGTATAGCCTCTAGTATCAGTAGATGGTGTTAATGATTTTTCATTATCTACCATTTATGGAAGAATATAGAAATATATTGAATAAATATGATATTTTTTACAATAAATATATTATTTATATTAGGGATACATGATAAAATTATCATGAGCATAAATACCTAACACAAATTCTAATTAAAAAAATAATATCCAAAAAATAATGATTTTAATAATGAATTATTCGTAATTTGTTATTTAAATTTTATTAGAGGCTCGTATATGATATTAGAATTACCTAAATGATTATCATATAGAATAATAATATATATTTTTTATCTTATCACAAGTTTGAACAATTTTTATTCAAAGAAAACATGACACAATAGATCTTGGACTCACTTTAACTACCATGGGATATATTCCTTGTTAACCACATAACATAATTCATGTGTGTAAATGTCCCACAATTTTATTTTATGATTATTTTCTTGAAAATTATTTTTATTTACATGTCATTATAATTTTGTTCTGTTGATGTTGTTTTTAATTAGCGATTGCAAATATAGAAAGGGTTTAATGTCTGATGTTGTCTTCTTGTAGTCATATGTTATGTTATGAGACAATCATCTTTATAAGGTGTTATACCACCCCCTTGACATGTAATATATAACATCCAATAATATATTATAATGGATTAAGGGAAAAAACATATATATATATATATATATATATAATTCATGACATTGATAGGGGTAAATGTGATCATATTTACTTTAAAAAAATCCACTGTCAAATGGATATATTAGTTCACATACATACCCAAGTAATTTTTTATATTATAGTTTTAATGAATTAACATAAACACATTAAAAATCTGGTTCAAAGACAACTATCGCATAATGATCTACATTATCTCCCAATACACCCTATATTTAAAAAAATTCATTATCATAATCCCAGTGAAATATTTCTCAACAGAGTTCATTTATCATATTTCCTCATTAAATTGGTAAATGAAAACATAATATTAATATGTCCATGATGATTTGAAAGCAGAATATGACCTCATTGGCATGTTATCATTAACATACCATCTAAAAGTAATTCCTTGTAAATCAAAGTTAAAAATTATGATTCCAAAAATAAAATATGGATTTTCATAATATAAGAGTTATGAAATGATCAAATAAAATGGTCCATCAGAGAATTACATAAAACATGTAATTGAGACAATTACATATAATATAACATGAACTTGAGTCATGGGTAACATCAAAGACTATATCACATAGTGAATAAAGTTACATTGAGTAATTATCCAACATGAAGTATCATTATTATAAATCATTAATCAATTCATTGTAAAATCATATTGGTTCACTCACTATAATATTCTACTGCATATGTGTGATATAATAATGAATCAGGCCTAATGAGTAATCATAAGGGTTACACATGGAATGATATTGAAATGTAAGTAGATTCATAAACATAATTTTTTAATGTAAAAAATCCTCTATTAAAATAATATGTTTAATATAATTGAAAAATCCCCAATAAAACATACTAAAAATTGAATATTTTTATCATTTACGGAAATTGGTTGTGAAAGATAACATGAAATATTTTATAAGAAAAACATCTTTTATTTTTTAAAAAGATTAAAATCTATTAAATTGTAAAAGAAAATATTTTCTTTTAAAATAACATTATATTCCTATAATATAATCTTTAAGACATTAATTCACCATGATGGATATAAAATACCTTAATTAAGTATAATTTTGAAAAAAATTCAATAACATTTCTTTTTAAAGAAGTAAAAAATATATATATTGGAGAATAAAAATATTGATTAATTTCATGTATTTTTATGTCATAAATGAGCTAAAATGAATAAAAAAATAAATTAATGTTAAATCATTTTTTGAATAAATTTAATAATTAACTAATGTGGATGAAAATTTGAGTTTTAGGGAATAATTTAAAAATTAGATTTTTAAAAAGAAAGTATCTTAAAAATATAGTCTCATTGAAATGGGAATTAATTATACGAATTTGATATGTATTTTCTCTATAAATATACATATAATAAGTGTTAATAATAAACTTTATACGCAATAGTATTTTCACACATTCTCTTGACATTAAATAATAGTAAAATAGATGGTTAACTTGAAGAATGGAAATTGGGTTATGAAATCCCTTACAGCATTTAATATGTAGAGTCATATGACACATAATGTTTACAATTATTGGATGAAACAATTAATTAATTGAAGATAAATATATTATTGATATATAAAATCATATTTATGTATATATACACAACAGGAAATAAATTATTGGTGAATAAGGAATATATCCCACAAAAGTGAAAAGTGTGATGAGAAACCCTCACCACATGCATCCTTTTAATATAGAACTCTTAATCTCATTAATAATTGATTATATTAAATTATTACCCCATGATAAAACGTTATTAATATTTATAATACATTATGTGATGATTATATAACATCTTATGTTCTATTCAATAATAATATTTCAATATTTTTGTGGATTTGGTTGTGTTTATTTCATTGTTTAATGATCAGTTACATTTTTTACATATAAGGACGCTCATGTGAAAATTTAATATAACTAAAGATGTGGAAAATTAGTAGTTTAAATGATCATAAATAATTTCAAATGGTCACAGATATCATTTTTATTATTTACATGATGATTATTCATTAAGGATGACTTTTTCAATTATATTGGAAAATATTTCAATCCCCATGAACTAGTTTCATATTATTGAATATTATGTTTTTGTATTAGAAAATTAATGTGAAATAGAATACAATAATGTTATAAAATATTATTTAACATTAATAATACTTCCACGAAAATCCATGAAGTCTGTAATGGAAAAAACTAAATCACTTTTCACAGTGGCGATTAACCATCTTGATTTGAAAAGTAGTTTCATTTCATCAAAAAATAGGTGGTAATATTTGGTGCGGATATAAGATAATACATAAAAAATATGAAATTATATTATTAAAATGATATAGTATTTATTAATTTTTTTATGATATTTATTAGGTGAAATTAGAAGAATAAATGGAAATACGAGGACTGCTTTGAGGAAAATACCTCTTGAATATCACCTCCTTGGAGAACCCATTAAAGAATTTGGTATTAAAATTTTTGAAAGACCAACATTTCATGGCCATAGGTAGAATTATTGTGAAATTATTGGTGATTTATATGATGATATTTATATACTGTGAGCCAAAATGGTGTTCTGAGTGCTAGTACTTATACTTGAGGAGATATGAGTTTATGTTTTTTAAATAATTATTATTATATATTTAAATCCAAGCACATTGATGTGAATTTAATTTAAAAAAACAATATCTCAAAAAATATTATAAATTAGGTTTATGTTTGAAAAATAAATCTACCAACCAATAAATAATGTATTTTTTTGGTATTTTAGGCCATTACCTTTTAACATTAACCCTTTTTATTATAATACCAATATAGTTGTAAAGGATTATTTTACCATGGAAATTTATATGAATAAAAATATAAATGACCACTAACAATAATTTGGAAGATTTATTTTAAAATATCTAATCCATTTTATCATGTTATATTAAATTAATAGAAAAATATTATTTTTATAATTAGACCTGGTTATGCAACAAGAAAGCATGGTTTTCAGGTTAAAATGATCAAATGATTGAAATGTTTTCATATCCAATTTCAATATGAAGCATATTAATATGATAGTAATTTGATTTAATGATTTATAATTGTTCTAATTATACCTTAAAACAAATTTAATATAGAACTAAATAGTATGAATACATTAAAAAAAATTATTTTTTAAATAAAATGTAGTACATACTATATTGAACAAGAAAAACATATCATAAAAATACAAAAAATAAGTATAAGATAATTTTTACATTAATAATTCAAATATGATTTATTTTTTCATATTAATTTTATAATTGTTTCAAAACATAATATTTAAATATTTGATCCAAATAAAGGAGGAGAAAAATTCTAGAGGAAAATAGTGTTCATTATACATAAAATTGAGTTTATTCTTATATAAATCATATAAAACAAATTGGATGAATTGAAAAAAAATTAACGAATATATAACATATATATTGGATTAATATATTTAATTAATTATCATTAAATTACGTCATTATTATAAATGGTCATTTTATTCTTAAAATATGTTTTCTAAACTACATTTATATTCAATTTCTTTTTTATTTTAATAAATAATAGTGTATTATCTAATGAATTCTTCTTGTAAACATGTGTAAAATATATTATCATAATCTATTATTCATTATTCATTCCTTATATTAAATTGATTATGTGATAACTAGCATAATTAAAGAATAATATTTCAAATTTCTTTTAATCATAGTGTTATTGGCAATGTAATCTATCAAATAGATTAATTGAATATAAAAAATTTATGTAAAAACATGATGTGTTAAATTATACCTCCCACAAAAAATAATTTATCCCCCAAATTAATTTCATAGATATAAACATATTATTATTTCTATGTCTCACCACAACCTCATTTTCTAATGTAATATCCTCAATTTAATTGTTTAACCTTGATACATTAAGAGGGAAATTGACCTTGTTATATAAAGAATTATATTTACTATCTAGAATTAATATGATTTTTTTCCTTATCATAATGATGTTGTTCAAGAAATACAACCTATGAGTTATTAAATGTAAATAATTAGGTATGTTGTTTCTCATCGAAGATACATGGAAGACATCATGATCATTATGGATATTCTTTAAAAGTTCCATTTAATTAGGTACCATCCTGAAATGATCAAGAATTTAAAATTCAATATATAACCAAAAATTTTAAATTTATATTTAATATCAAAACTATTTGTATAATAATTTCAATTGTGGGATACCCACAATTAAAAAGGGTTCAATAAAACTTCAATATTAAGAATAGAAAAAGTGTCCTGTGAAGATCTCCACAAAACTACGAATCTGATTAGTTGATAGTGAAAATATAGAAAATGGATGAATAATCCAACTACCATGTTATGAATTGCAAGGATATATAACATGGAAAATGAAAAATTAACCATCACAAGAGCATAAATAGTTTTAAATACTATATTGATTACAATGTAATAATATAAAGGGATTATTTTCTATTTCAAGATCTTTTTAATAGATTTATAGAATTACATTACAAATCATTATAGGTACATGAGTACATATACTCACATGACATTTAGAGTATAATATTTTAATAAAATGAAAACAAATACTCATATTTTGTTATAGTTGATGAGAATGTATTTTTATATCATGATTCACTGGAATCAACTTCTACAGATCACTAAATCTATAAAACACAAATATCTATTCCACCAATATTTTGGAAATAAAACCAATTTTTTAAAACGTTGTAATATTCCAAAATAGTTAACTATCTTATGGTGGAAAACTACATTAAATGAAAATAATCATTAGTAATAAACAAAGTTAAAATTGGATTACTCTATAAATAATTATCCTTAAAATTCCTCAAATATATTCTATAATATGTTTGAGATTAAATAAGTGGAATCATTTTATTATATTTTCTTCAAAGATAAATATTAATGAATACCTATAAATTACATCATTCACTCTTAATGTCTGATACTAAAAAAGTAATTTTGAAAAATCACATAATCAATAATAATTTCCAATAATTTTTGTCAATAACATAACTCACGATAATGAAAAAATATAATCATTTATTATTATAAAATATTAATCTCCCTTTATTACTCAAATAAAATATCATGATATTTCATTTACATTAATCATATAAGGTGCTGAAAATTTTAACCACAATCTGAAATAATATTATTCATATGATCACTAAATAATTTTCAATTTCATATTTATCTACAAAACATATATTACAAAAATTATATAAATAATAAATCATCATATATTTAAATCAAAATTTTTTATACTATCGTGGATATCACATAAGTGAGTTATAGGAAATTAACCCTTATTTCCTTAAATATTTGTGATCAATTCATGAATCATTTTTTAATTTGATTAGTTATCAGCCATCCTGTGGGTTATCCTTTCCCAAAAATTATATTATTATAATAATTATAAAATTTGATAAATGTTAGAAATTTCCACATAAATAACAATAAAATTTTTTAAATATAATTTTATTCTCATAACATTGAATTTTCATCACAAAATTTTATTACCCATATTTTCCAAAAACATTAATGTATACAAAAATACCATTATTATACATTAAATTTCATTATATAAATCCTCAAAAGGAGATTCTAAGACACTGAACATATGATCAAAATTAAAATTATAAACATGTTATGATATCAAATACTCCCCAGAATCCAAAAAAATAAGACTTCTCAATCTCCAATTTTTTCAAAAACTATCCAAGATACCAATAATAACAGTCTAGAATCCTCACATCTGAATATGGAGCTGATAATATAACCCATTTAATCCTAATATGGATCCTATTAAATTTTATCGAATTATTTTATCCAAAATATTCTAGTTTGAAAGGAAATAATGGATCAATTATATTCCCAAGGAACATTTTGTTTTAGTGAATTATAGAATTAGGACTCAGTCATAATGAGATGTGTTCATAATCCAATGATCATAGTGTAAAAAATTATTTACCACTACACCAATCTTTCACAATTTTTCATCTATATCATTTATGTTAAATCTATCTAGACCCAATTTACTTTTGACCATTCATCATAAAATGGATAAAAGTAAACATAATAAGGGTGATCATAGATAGTTAGTAAGGGTAAACATAATGATAATTGAACCTTGGTCATTTTAAATCATATTAAGTGAATAAATGTATCTTATCACAGATATAACATCCAAAAATTATTCCTATAATTTCGAAGTTAAAAATCTTGTATAATGAAATAAAATTGGCATGTTTGTATGGAATTATTTATAAAATGATCATATAATGTGATACATGGTTAAATAATTCATTAAATGGAACTTTGGGTTTAATATATAACTTGATATAAATATTATTGAATGCAAATTAACATTACTATATCACATGTGTGTCAATTTTCCATAACAGAATTAATGAAAAATCACAATCAAAAAATTATATAACATGATTCTAAAACATTTCCTAATATAATGGGGTGATATTATGGTTCACACATTATAACATTATCATTCATATGTGTTACACATAAATAATTAAACATATGGAATATTCATAAAGGGTATCGTTGCAATGAGATAGAATAGTTACGTGATTCATAAAAATCAAAGCATTTTAATCAAAAATAAAAAATCAAAATAGTATGGAGAGTATCGTTGAAAAATATCCCCAATAAATCATTGGAAACATCAAATATAGTTATCATATAAGAAATTATATTTTCAAATATTGCATTCATTAATTATCGAGGGAAATATCCTATTTTTAATTTTTTTTATAAGTACCAGGAAATTTTAAAATAAAATAATTTACATTGAAAATACATTTATAATATTGAAAAGTAATACCCAGGGAATTAATGCATCATGATGGCATGAATTTCGTTTCATGCTATATTACATAAAAAATCATTCATACTGATTGTTTTGACAATGTCATAAAAATCATCTTTTTTAAAATTTACAAATTAATACATGGAAACCATTTTTATGTCTAATATGATTGAAAATGACATAAAATAACCAAAAAAAATACTGAAGCATTTTTTAAATCATTTAATGAATACATGTACATGATATAAAAATTTATTTTTATGAAAACATTAAAAAATATAATTTTTTTGAAAAGAATGTCATCTATTAATATATGCCTGATGAAATTGGAATTACTCAAAAAAATATGTTTTGTGTATCCTATATAAATACACATAAATATTATTATATAAATAATAATATATTAAAATTTCATTTCACACATGTTCATAGCATGACATAATCATGAAGTGTAAATATAACACCAAGAGTGGAAATTGGGTTATGAAATCCATTACCACGTGTAATCTGTCAAATTGTTTGACCCATAAATTTAATAATTATCTAATTGATGATTTATTACCATAGAGAATGAAAAATTCATGCTATATTTTCTCTATTTATAGAATTTATAATCGACACAAAAGTATTTATTGTTGAATAATGAAAATATATCCCTGAAACCAAATGTTAGATAACAAAGTCATACATCATGCTTCCCTTTAGTGTAGTGCACATTAATATCATTAATAATGGTATATATAATTTTATTAACTCGTTACGAAATTATATTAATATTTTTTATAACTTACATTATGGTTCAATAAAATCTCATGACCCATTAATTGAAATATTTCATTAATTTTTTAGTTTCAAGTTCATTTGTTTCATTGTTTCATAGTCGGTTAATTTGTGTAAAATTGTTGATTCTATTATAAAATGTTGTTGAATATATAGAAGTAGTATTTAATAGTTCTAATGAACCTTTACCTGTATTAATTATACCATTTTTTGTTTCTTACATGAGGATGTTTTGTAAATGATAATTTCTTTATTTTATTTTTGTGGATTTTTCTAACATTATGATTTTGTTTTATTTTCATTAATAATATGTGTTCCAACAAGTTACAGAACATTAATAATGATAAAATATATTTATTAAAATTTTATTTAACTAGAATCATAATTTTTTGATCAACCATGAATGTAGTAATGGAAAATGAACAAAATCATTATTCAAAGAGGCAAATAGCCGACATAATTAGGACAATAGTTTGATATCATCTAATAAGTGGATGTAATAAATTTTTTGGATGTATGATATTCTAATTGATACATATAATTCATGTATATTAATTATTTTATAACTATTTTTCATTTAGGGATGAAATAGACGAGTAGAATGTTGAAAAAAATAAGAGAGCTATTATGAGAAAACTACCTCTTGAATATCTCCGCTATGGAGGACCCCTTGATATCCATATATTTGGTATTATTGTGATACAATCTAAACATCTATGTAGAGAATACGAGGAATAGTTTTATTTTATTATTTTATTATTTTATTGACTTTTGAGCCTATATGGGGAGGTGAGGGGTGTAATTAATACATGTGGATCAGTGGGATTATGTGATTAAATTTGTGATTATTATATATTTAAATCGAATGAAATTGAAAAGGTTTTAAAATAATATTCATTTGTAGATAATTATTATTGTAGGGTTTGTCTAGTGTTGAGAAATAACTCAAAAAACCATTAAAATTTTTAGTTTTTAGTTATTGAAATCCATTACATTTTATATTTAACCATTATCAATATAAAACATATAATAAGGTAAATATTTGTTTCCATTGTAATTTTTATGTCTACAAATTAATATTAAAATAAAACCAATTTTGTAAATCCTGACTCAAAATAGTGTTTACATTTTACCAAAAAAATTCAAAAATTTTGAATAATTTGGAATTAAAAATTTCCCATCAGACATAATGAGAAAGAATGTTTCTAATATAAAAATTTTCAAAATTTTGAAGTGTTTTAATAACCAAAAATAGCGATAAATTCATTCCAACGAAACTCTTGAATATAATGATATATAATTTTTCAAATTATACTTTTAAAATAATTTAAAAATTATTTTTCAAATGTAAATAAATATGATGTAAATGAAATTTTATGTTAAAATACATTTTGTTTTCTGTAATCATTAAAAAACATTACTTATTAGAAAAAATAAAATGCTTCACCATAATATTTTTTCCCTTAATATATCAGAAATAAAATTTATACTTTGCAAATAAACATATAAATTTGTAAAAAATTATATTTATAATATGTTCTCTATCAAAAGGTGTTAAAATTTCATTTAGAAAAGTATAGAATTTATGTTTGAAGTTGATATTATAATTATATTAAGACAATATTTTTTGGATGAATTAATAAAATATTGGATATATTACATAAAAATTTAACTATTATATTTCACTAATTGGTATTAATATTATTTACAATGATTATATTTCAATATGATTATAAATAATAGACATTCCTAATAAAAATCATCCTTTATATAAAATTAGATTTTATTTAAATTTATTTTTAATTAGTATCCCATGGATTCATTTTCAAATGTTTAATAAACGAAATTTGAGTATTTTATTTTATTCATGTCCATTAAATATATTCAAATGGCTTGATAATAAATTTAATAATTATATAATAATATTATATAGTACTTTTTTCCTCATAGTTTTCTGTTATGTAAGATATAAAATATATAAAATATTGTATTTATGAGACATAACTTAAAATGATGGAGTGTCACATTATATCATGGTTCACATTATTATTAATAATTGTAATTATTTTTTTGAGGTTATTCATTAAGGTGGTTTATGGTTCAATAGTAATAAAATGTTTTTAGAGACACTAGTTTCAATCCCAATTAAATTGAGATTATTAATTATTTAATTTTGGTTATATAAATTTTATTATCAATAATCTATGAATACATTTAATTTCTATTATTTTTTATAAAATTTTAATAGAATAATTTTTCCCTTTAACTTTCATCACAATATATACTAGTGTGATTGATGTAATGATTTTAACAAAAAAATACTACATTTTAATATTTCTTCATAAATCCTTTTTCTTCCATTTCTATATATTGAATGAAATGTTTTCTAAAATATATTTATATTTCTCTATTAAAATTTATAGTCATTTATAGCCATTATTTCGGAGGAAAAATATAGAACATTTCTAGTATGACACTAAATTTTGGGGTATTGAATATAGTTTTAAAATAATTCACCTAAGGATCATAGTTTTATATTTTTGTTCTCATTTTTAGGTGGGTTTTAAAATGATGTTAATTAATGGAACCTAAATCACACAATGGTTTCCATATCCATGTATGGACCTACATTATAAAGGAGGTTTTTATGAATTTTATTTTCCGATGACACATAGAGATTCACATTGGTCGGGGGGATTGTACGATATACTCGTTACACCATTTAGGGGGGGGGGATAGTTTCCTACTCTGGTAATAACATATAAATATATATCATCTACATGAACCCCATATTAAAAAATTGAATAATGATACTAACCCTTCACTTATTTTAATTAATCATGTTTATGTAAGATATTATCCACATATATATATATCATATGTTTTCCATCGATTGAACATATGTATGTAGTCACGGATATATATATATATATTAACATTTATCCGTAAATTCTTTACTACTAAATATTCTGTTTTAGAACTATTAACTAGAATCTCATTATTTTATTTCGACGAAATTAATAGGATAGTGTTTTGGTGTAGGTATTAGGAACATGAAATGATCATTCTATGTATCCTCATGAATGTCTTCAAAACCTATGTAGTTTGGATTCACATAATGGTACATACAATTATTTTTAAGGTAAATTGAATAGAGGTAGACTCTTAGGAGAAACATCTTTCAGATATGATTACTAGTAGGAGGGTTCCTATGAAAGGAAGTTTCATGAATTTTTCATCTATGGACCATCTTGGAAAATATAGAGTTGAATATGGCCTTATAATGAGATAACATGTGCCATGGAATTAGGCAAATGATGATGAATTGAAGTGAACCATGAAAAAATATGGCCCTCATGATTTTGTATGACCTAATTGGATATGTGTACTATATATAATTATGAAAAATTTAGGGGGTTTTTCTCAACCACGTGGAGGATTCCAACATAAAATACGGTTATGAGAATGAACTCTGACATAGTTAATAATGGTTGGGTCATAAACATATGAGGGAAGCCTAAATTACCCCCTTAGGATTATTCCATCAAATTTTCTGTTGTATATATAGTATGGACCATTGAGAGTGTGGTGCAATTATTGTGGGATTGCACTTTTTGAGAGGTCCATGGTTTATTTTATTGCTCTATTGATATGATATCCAATAACTACAATGACCATATCAAACATTATTGTTATGGGGATGATGCTAAAATTGATTATCTGACACACTGCACAACCTCCTTCAACCATAATTGGATTAGGGATCTAGTCTATAAGAATGAATAATCCCCTCATGATGTACTAGTGCATTACTCTAGTAGGATACAAATTCATATTTTCAAGACTTTATGAGACCACACAACAATAGAAACCTTCCATAAATTGAAAGGGATAATATTCCCATCAATTTGAGAAATTGCGAGGTCATTTGAATTTCCAACAAGTATTGGGTACTCTCAACAGTGGGAATGAACAATTGTAGACATCTGGATGACTTTACTTATTCCTAACTTTATTAAAGACATATTTTATCATGGAAATCCAGAATAATCTAGGAAACATTGTATTATGTCATGTTCTTTGACTATGAAAATATTGTGGCCTATATTGCGGTCATCATTAAATATACCTTTATTGGGAGTCCCAATAAAAGGGGTTCCCTATCAATTTCATTATGAATAAGGTATGATAGGGTGATACTCCAAAGTGATTGTTGGGAATTTTGGGGAGTAACTACAACATTTGATATATGGGTTATATAGATTTGAATTCAAATATGTGACACATGAAAAGAATGTATTTGCTAATCCCATTGGATTACAGGGTGAGAAACATTTTATGTTTCCCACTTCATAGCTTGGAGAACAATGAGGTACTATGAAAATGTTCTATAATGAATACCATGGTTGGAATATTGGTAATATAAAATCATTTGAATCTACACTTGGGAGCGGCCCTGATCTGATCTCCAAGGGTCACCACGTTTTTTCATAGACAATTCTATATCATTTTTTGAATTACGGAATAACCCTTCACTATATTTTATTTAGACTAGGTGTTGACAAAATACCCATATAATCCTTCTCACATTAACAATTAACATTCTTTAGTTCATTCTCTGAAGTGATTTCCATAATATATTTCTATTATATATCATGGTCATGACACACACCAAAATTCACATGGGTGGGTGACCTGTGTGAGGTCGCATAACATGAGTAACCTATGTGATGTAATT
The DNA here is from genome assembly GCA_963277665.1 of Viscum album. Taxonomy (NCBI): domain Eukaryota; kingdom Viridiplantae; phylum Streptophyta; class Magnoliopsida; order Santalales; family Viscaceae; genus Viscum; species Viscum album. Next base: position 1,701,786,430 of record OY728156.1, on the reverse strand, counting down.
AATTTGAAAAGAATTAATCAATATGGCTCAAAATATTTTTTTTATCTAATTAAAAGATTCATTATCTCTTTTTATATTATAAATATCTTCTTCAATGGTATGATTTCCTTGTTAAATAGTTTTTTCCTTCATTAATGTGATGATATAAATTTTCGGCCTAGATTATTACTGACTACATGAATCTTAACTTTTTTATCTTATGATGTATATATTAAAGTACAAGAATCAGTGTCTTAAAATAGAATAATTTCTACTCTATGACCATAGGATCATGAAGTATGTACCAACTCAACAATATAATTAATTACATATCACTTTCTTTGTTTATAGAGTAAATGAACATTGCTAAAAATAAATTCTCATCTAATTGTTTTTTATCAATAAAGTAATGAATCCCAATGTGTTTTTCATGATCCATATATAATGGGACCCAAATTATATGTTCCATAATCCAGATTCAAAATGACACCATAATACATCAATCATCCATAATTATATGATTGGAAAATAAAAGGTATATAAAGAATCCTATGAATTCTATTTAAGAGGGGATAAGCTAAATTGGATTAGGGAATACATTGGACAAAAACAATTAAGAAAAAATGATTTCAAGGTGAAGGTATTAAACATCTATGATGTTGTATAGTTGGTCTAGATATATTAATTAAAACATCTGTATATAATCAATGAGTTTCTTAGCAGTAGAATCATGGAGAAATTGCATTGAATCAAACATGAGGCGATGTTTTCTCTATTATGTGGGATATATAAAGGATCTTATAAGATCACATTCTTAGTTAAATATATGATTCTTTCATTCCATAAAAATAAAATTGGGTGTATATTGTATAAATTAATACATTAGATCATGATAATAAAATATATAACCCAAGAGGAATGGAATGTATACCCTCACCCACATTGAGATGTTCGTAATATGTATTCCATGAGTATATTCATTTATCAAATAGGGTTGGGTCCTTATACTCAACAACCATTAGGATTCCCTTAATTAGAATTATGATACCTTATGGGAATAATTTTGATTACATTAGAGAAAATCCATTATAATATGTGGTGGTATAATATGATGTTTAACAACATCAATATACCCAAATTTATTTATTTTTAACATTTGGGTTGTGATTCTACTAATTGTCAGCCCATGAATCCAAAGGTTTTGTGAGGACGGATAGATTTATCAGGGATTCCATCTTCTTCAATGTGAAGCACGTTGTATTAGAATACTTTATTTTTTGAAATAACCATTACTTCATGTTTATTTCTATAAATGGATGTATCATTTCTAGATTTTAGTTCAATTCCATGTATTTTTGTAGTAGATCATTTCATATTTTAACTCATATGACTTTCTGGGTGACGTCTAGATTCGTAGATACCAATTTTAACAATTAATCAATGAAATTTGTTTCATCATTCTAATATCTTAGTTTTATGGAGAATCATTGACGACAGTGAACCAATTATAAAAATTCAACTTATTCCCATATAGAGCTCTTCCCACAACTATGTTCAATGAAAATGAACTCTATGATAATTAATTGACATCATATATTATATCCTTCATCAATTTTAAACTTTTAACATGACTAGTTGATCTTGCTAGATATTAACCTTAGTAAGACATTATTTATATCACATTGGTATGGTAGTCATTAGAAATCTAGTTTAGAAAAATTTCGGAATTCCACTTTGAATGAGTAAAAAATATCATCAATGGGAATATGGATCTCAAAAGTATTCTATCGAAATTAAGGTCACCATTTGAAGGGATGGTGAAATAATTAAGGGTGTACACCTAGTAGGAGGAAAGTGGGATATTTTGTTATTCTAGTGATATGATCACAAGTACCCCAAATATAACGTGAGTTGAGCTAATTTGGTGAAAAAATATGATGTGTAGGAACTGGTACATAGAACAATATGCTTCCATAACTCATGTATAAAGGATGAAGAATCGAATTCATGAGGTGTCCCAAAAGGAAGATAATTATCTTAGTCCATTAGTGATTCCCTATCATAGGCCTTAGATATGATAATAGAAGGATACACCACTTTGCATCATTAATGTGAAATGCAAGTGGTTCTTCCTCAATATTTGACCAAGCGAGGTCCTTAGAACTACATCTAAGAATGGGTTCATCATTAATAAGTGTATTGTGTATCACCAAAATCCAGCAATCACAAATATTAAGGTAGGATAAATGTGGGAAACCTTTTAATTATTGAATGAATTATAAAATAATAATCATGTTTGCATATTATTTTTTATGATTAAAAAAACTTTTAGGCCTCCATATAGTTCATGAATTAATATACCTCTTGTTGCAGTCCCCAAAAAATGGGTTCAAAGAAAATGCTGGCATTGTAACCTCTAATTATTGTTCTTCACATAGGTTATTAATGTTTTTGGTGCTGAGTACATAAACTTGGAGGAACATGGGTGAGTTTTAAATGACTTCACATATGTGATACCTGGGTTATATAGAATTTAAATCACCTACGTGGTATCATGGAAATTTGGATTTAACACATGTTGTTGATAACTGGGAGAACCAGTAAAATTATTACCATGTTCAATGAGGGAGACATGAAGATATTTCATGGGAAAATAACTACCAAGGAAACAATATATGGGAGAGCCCTTGTTATTATATCCAAGTCTATATTTAGGTTGTTTTAGTGAGATCAGAGATCATGTGTCAATCCAATGAAATACCATCCCACATAGTTTGATTTGAATAGAGAATTTGGGAATCTCCATGCATAATACATTGGTGGTCATTGAAATTAAGGAATATAAATACCCTAAATGTTTCCAATTCCATAAATTTAGTTAGGAATTGGAATGTAACTAAGGCATTGGTGATTAGTTAAAAGTACATGGTCAGGAAGGACATCAGGCTTACTCATCATATACCTATCAAAATAAATGAAAATCCCAATGTCCTATTTTTAGAAAATCTTTGGACCTCATGTGACTTCTCTTTTCCATACAAGTCCAACATCTCGGTGGATCACATAAGTAGTCTATCCAGGCTTTCATTATTTGGTTCCCTATACAAGTCTATCATAGAGGATGGACAAATGCAATGTTTTGTTATGAAAGTGGTGTATTCATGAGGTATTGGTCATTCATGTGGTTTCTAGTCTCCCTATTGGAGTATAATTATATTTCAATTTACAATACGATAATTTATAGTTTGTTTCATATATCAATAATAAGAGTGTGATGGCACCCATTTTAACTGTTCAATGCGTTAATTATTCCCCTAAATTTTTCGATAATTTTTCAACTAAATTAATTATAATTTTTTTATAAATATTTGGAATTTAAATATGTGATTCAGAAATTAAAATAGTTCATTTATCAATTAATATTCTAATAATTCATTTATTTAAATTTTCTTCAATGAAAAAAATATTTTAATATTATTTATGATTTAATGGTGATATGATCAAATGATAATCTCTATACTCATTTAATGGATGGTAAATCATTATATTGATGACTATTTAATGAAAATAATGCATTTTATAAGCGTTATTAATTGATAAATTTATAAATTTTTTATAAATATATTTTTCAATTAATGGATTATAATATGATTAGATGAAATATGTATCTTGATTTGTGAGATACACAATTATGGTATTAATTTTTCGATTAGTGAGCTCAAAATTAAATATCCATCTAATACATTGAGTAAATATTTAAATATCATTATTTAATTATGGGAATCAATATAATGCTATTGATCAACTATGGGAGACAAGTAAATGTTCCTTGAATACTATATGAAAAAAGTCAATGAGATTGATTCACTATGGGTAACATGTAATGATTAATAATCTATAATGAAATTGTAAATAGTTTATGATGTATAATCAATTCTGATTTGATAGCCTTGATCACTAACCCCTATATAAGAAATCCATTTAATTGCTATAATGGTTTCACAATTTTATTATGTTATTAATTCCATTTAGTTTATCATTTAGTTTAAGAATAATTGTTACTGATCTCTCAACATTATTACAAATATATATTAAAAGGATAATTTTTTATCACCTGACATTTTTTTATGATCCATTATTGCATGGGATGAAAATTATTGGTTTTTTACCTGAATTAAGTTCTTTATTATTATTTTATTCTCATATTTAATGATCGATTAATATATTACTTGCTTACCTTTTCAAACTACCAGTGATCATAGATTAATTATTTATTACGTAGGTTATAAATAATATTTTAGGTGTGGTTTTTCAATTATGAATAATAGTTGAGAATAATTTTATGAGATATGGCGGTTCTCTTTCACCAAATATATTTATTCAGTGTCTATTATCTAATTAAAACAAACAATTACAGACATTAGGAATGTAATTTTGAAATTTATTCAATATTATGGTAAATAGATATCAAATTTATGTATACAAATGTATTGGCCCCAACCATCCTGGTCCATTACATTAAAAAATTTTAGGTGACTAGGTAATCCTGGGTGACCATCAGTTACTCAATAAGTAGTTTTCAAAAATTCAAGTCAAATAAACATTGGAATGGATGTGCTTTAGTGGCACTGATGGGTGTTAGTGGCACCAATAGGTGTCGGTGGCACCGCCAGGTGTTGGTGGCACATTTGGGTTGTTGTTATCACCAATAGATATCAGTTCCATTGGGATGGTTCTAAGACAATGGTGTTAGGGCGATGATGTTAGGGAGATAGTGGCTCACCTAATGGTGAGTCATCCCCAATTTTTTTTAAAAACTTATAGTTTTCCCCATTAATGTATATTTTAACGTAATAGTTTTTAAATATTCCTTCAAAATCCATTTAATGTTAGAAAAATATGTTTTAATAACCCAGGAGATGGGAAACTCTCCAGTAACCAAAATGACTAACCTTTTTTCAAGGTTTCACACCCTTCCTTAGTCATTCCATCATATCCCCTTTTAGATTTGTTTTCTCTATTTAGAAGATATCTATTAGCACAAAATTGCTATCTCCATCATCAACAATTATAATTATTAAATTTACATTAATCCCAACATGTGAAACCACCCAACCACACGGTCAATCCATGATCTGACGTCATGTACATCAAAAGTTTATCCATGATTTTACGATCTAGCCTCTTCATAAGCTAAGATTCTCTCTTCTTAATTCTTTTCCATTATCTAATAATTCCTAGAGACATCCTCTGGTGATGAATCATTTACCCATACTTGAGATCATTCCACTCATCATTGAAGGCCTCAGGTTTTACTTCCCTACAAGTCGTGCATCCTCTCTTCCTAACATGATGATAAATCATCGATCCATGACCATTAAGGAAGGGTTTTCCTTCATATTTATATAATGTGTATCATATGGGTAAGGTATTATGATGATCCGTTAGGACGTAGGTGGAACTGACATAAATGAAGTTAATAAATAGAAAAAATTAATGAAGGGGTGGGGTAGTTTATGATGTTGAAGTGTTATACACTGTTTCATTTTGTAAATTTTATAGACTTTTATATAATAAAAATCATAGTTGTTGGTGCTACTTTCATTCTCAATAATGAACCTATATTGTATAGGTAATCTATTGGATTATTGATTGTAACATGGAAACTTGTTAATCACATAAACATGGATGATAAATTTGATGCAAAATAAATAAGAATCAATTTCTAATGAAGACAAATATTCAAACAAAAATATGGAACTAAATAAATGGTGATGGCTAAATCTGAATACTTTTTTTCTCTATTATGCTAGTATTCATGGTTTCTCTCATTGATTCTTTTGAGGTGACTTGTATGGGGATGAGATATCTTATTGTTTAGTATATGGATTGTGGATCTTAGGACAAGGGGAGCATGTATGTGGTGGCTTGGTTTGGTTCATGTACGTTGATGGATCTCATTGATCCCTTTGTATGTTGTGACATTATAAGAGAACCGAGATTGAATGCTTAATGTTATGATTGGCCATTCTTCCATCATTTGATTACATTTTGTCTTATCATTATGCCTTTTAGTAGCCCAGTAGTTGAAGAGTTTTCTAAAAGGAATTAGTTGATCTCAATTATGAGAAATTGTAAATTTTAGTTTGTTTTCTCGAAAAGGTTTGTTCTCCATTTGTGGTTGTTGTATATTTGTGCATGGAGGGATAACATCGAGAGTGGTTGTGTATGTGCTGGTTGTGTATTTCTGGACCCTTAGTTTGGGTTGAGTGTTTTATTACATATATGTAAAATGTTTTGTTCTTGTGTTTCTTATAATCACCTCACGCCATTATGTGTACATCATACCGAACACCCCCATTTCATGGGGGAGGGTGATTTTCTAAACATTCATAAGATTGGTCGGTTATTAGGTCTTTTTTTTCTTCCACATTTTGGTATCCCATGAACCTTTGGGTAGGATGTGTTGGTCTATGGACCATTATGGTCCAATACTATTTAGGAAGGGTGCCTTGGGGTGGTTGTACCATGTGTGATTTGGCGTATTTGTTTCCTATGTGTCTTTGAGTTGAGGCCCAGGTATCTTTGGTCATGGGAATGGTTGTTATGGCTCTGGTGTCTTTGGGAGTGGTAGTTGTTGTAGTGTACTAGGTGTTTATGGGTGGGGATGTGTGTGGTTGTGGTGGACCATGTGTGTGTGGGTGGGATGCATGGTTGTGATATCCTATAATATTGTTGCTAAAGAAGCAATGGGATAATACTATAACTTTTGGGAGAGGTCAGATGCATAGGATGTCCTAAATAATCAGTGGGAAAGTAGTACAGGGTACCCAAATATCATTGTGTTATTACTATTAATTTACCTAACAAGCATTATATGGGGAGTATGCCTTGGAGTGGTTGGGTGGATAGTTTATTTGCATGGTGTTTTGGATACCTCTTATATCATAGGGCATTAGAATTCATACCCACCTATACACAAGATCTTTTAGTTATCCCCAACTGAGTATAGATGTGTACTCACACTACCTATATAAATATGCCTTCAGGTTTTGAGGATGACTTTAAGGACCCTACAGGACTTTACTACCATGACCTTTTAGATTTGTTGTTGTTTCGTTTCCATCCATTGGAACTTTTTGTAGGATATTTCTTGTACCTTTTGTCAGTTTTTTTTGAACATGAATATGTGATTGGATTTTTGGATTTACATTTTCTTAATTTTTTTGGAGTTGATTTGGAATTACCATCATATCTCCAGATCTTATTAAAAAATAAAAGGTTATTTCCTTCCATTTCTACATGAGATTCTATTCCCTTGGGGCTAGTCACCACTCTGGGGCATAATGAAGGCGGGACTCGAGGGCCATTATCACACCGTTAACTAGATGAATGAAGGTTATGGATTTTTTTTCTATTTCATCATCATGGTGAATGCGGATTGTGACAGATTGGTAACTGAGGTGATAGTTGAGAGATAGGATGGAGTTTTGGGTTATTCATAGTGAGGATTTTATGTGATGTTAGGGAAACAGTGATATGAAATCAAGGTTCATTATATATTCTAGGGAAGACCGACTATGACAGGATATTTTATGGCCCCCATGATCCATTGCAAGGACCCTAGTCCTAACGAATGAAAATGTGAGGCAACACTGATTAAATGTTGGAGACCCTATGATATATTTATTTTTCATAATGACTTGGGTTATTTTGGGTATTGATTGTATTGAGAAATTAAAATAAATATATGTTTTTAGAAAGAAAATTAAAAGAATTTTCCCCACTACTCAGTCATAGGCATTGCTTGTTTAACTTGCAGATATAGAAGTTGTACGATTTCCACGAGTAGTGTGGGAGATCACAAACCAACATGTTGATTTGGTTGATTAGTCGAGGGATGATCGATAGTATTAGGATTACCAGTGGAAGAATGTGTTTTATGTCTTTTAGCGGAGGACCCTCAAGATGTACGAGAGAATCATATTAGACCTAGAGACATAGAGATGGATCAAGGAGCTGGTGATTTCAGTCACCGTGATCTAGGATCCATCTAAGTATTGGGTTCCTCTAGTAGTAAGAGAGGTGTGGGGAGTGGTGCGTAAGTGGTGGACTCTATATCATTTGTAGAAGATGAAGGATGAGGTTTCAAGGGATGAATTAAATAAGGATTTTTTTTGTGGAATTCATTCCTTCTATGATAGTGTCCATGAAGAGGAAGGAGTTACTCTCCCACTAGCATGGCAGTCTGTCAGTGTGGGATGTGGGGATCAAGTTCTAGGATCTTGTTTTTATACTATAAACCAGTTTTTGGAAGAGGAGTCATAGGAAACACAATTATAGTAGTCTGTAAAACATTCCCATCAGTAATTTGTTACTCCAATAACTCTACCGATGTACGTGGAGCATTAGATGAACGATGGTGGTGGTGGAGAGGATGCACACATATGGATGTGTTATGTGAGAGGGGATCTAGTTGAGATCGTCGATGGGGAATTCCATTAACAGCATGCCTCTAGCATCAAGGCCATCCAGGTTGTAGACGATTGGGAGTAGACCCTAGTAGTTCCAGATTCAATCTCCCTATCCATTCCCTTTATCTATGAGCCTATTACTAAGGTTCTTTATCCGTGGATGCAAGGGGAATATCTAGAATCAGTGACCTGACTAGGTGAAGTATAATGGAGTTGGGCATGATAAGTACCCACCTGAACATAAGCTATTTTCAACAAGACCTATTCAGCACTAGCTTTAGTATCATAAATAGAGACAGTAAGCGCATGCTCTACTGAGGGAAGATGGTCCTAGATGAGGCTGAACATAGATATAACCTCAGGTTCCACAACTAGGGCATGGTTGAGGAGGTGTTCAACAACCGAGTGGCAGGGGAGATGGGTGTGGGCAGTTGCAAGCCGTAAAGTACGTAGTTATGGCAGGACCATAGGTTGTTCGAGGTATGATCATATTGTTTAGTAATATTTTATGTAACTTGTTGGATTAAGGATATTCAGAGTCCATTGTTTCACCTAATTCCGCCAATTCATTGGGCCTAAAAGTTGAAAGACTATCCATAACACTAGTGTTGAGTACGCCAGTTAGAGGACATACTAGTTTGATTTATGTTTTTCGGGGATGCAGACAAATGTTGGGGCCACATCAGTCTAGTGGGGAATGACTTTTTCTATAGATTCAACAATATGATGTAATTTTAGGAATTTACTAGATGTTCTTTGTATGTGCCTCTATTGACTACTTCTGGAGAAGAGTAATGTCCTCAAAGGGGATCTCCAACAAGTTGCTTTTTTGGATAGAATGGTTTCAAGGAGGGAGGTTGGTGAGTGGATCACATCATTTATTTATTGGTTGAGCTATCAGTGGAGTCAACAGAATCAGAGAGTGTAAGTTTTATGTATTGTTAGTGAGTTCCTATACATATTCCTCGAATAGGATGTGACCCTACCACCATGCCTGGTTTTGAGTTTGGGATAGACATGAAACCCGTTGCTCGTACTATTTCTATTGATCCCTATAAGATTGACCATTCTATGTTGCTGGAGTTGCAGATCATGGATGATGACAAGATCAATGAGTGATTTATCCAAAAGAGAACATCACCATTGGGTAATCAATTCTTATTCACGAAGAAGGTGGATGATGGTCTAAGGTTCTGTATAGAATACCGAAGACTTAATCTGGTGATGATAAATAAATGTTACTCTCTCCCAATGATCAACTACATCATTGACCTATTTAAGGGAGCATGTTGGTTCTCTAAGATTGACATGTGGATGGTATATCTCTAGTTGTGGGTGATGTAGGGTGACATCTCGAATATTGTATTTAGGTGCAGACATGGTGACTTAGAGTTCATGGACATGTCGTTCGGCGTTACAAATACACATGAAAAGTTGATGGGGGTACATGAACTCTATATTCGAGAAATATTTAGATGATTTCGTAATATTGTTCATTGATGGCATCTTGATCAACTCAAGATCACAGTACGATCACATAGAACATATGAGAATAGTGTTAGAGGTCATGTGACACCGACATCTCTAACCCAAGCTGTCCAAGTGCAAGTTATGGATAGAGGATGGGCACTTCCTTGGACACATGTTATCTTGTTATTTAATAGTAATTGACCTCGAGATGGATGAAGACATTGATTATTGAAAAAAACCTAAGACTGTGGTAGAGGATCATAGATGTGCATCGATGAAGTTTTACTTCTACCCGAAGTCCCCAAAACCATCATTTTGGATTGGGATACACGCTTCACATCAGTAGTTTAGAAGGTATTACAACATTATTTTGGCACCCAACTAGGCTGTAGCACTTCTTTTTTACCCTCAAACAGATGGGCAGACCGAGAGGACCATCTAGGAATTGGTTGATATGTTGGGATAATGTGTTATGGACATCAGGGGAATGTGGGTATGACCCTTTACACTAGTAGAATTTTCTGACAATTTTAGCTATCACTCTACCATTGGCATGGATCTGTTAAATGCCTTGTATGTAAGGCCATGTCATTTTCTCATGTGCTGGAATGAGGATGAGCAGGTAGGTGTTCTTGGACCAGAGTTAGTGTAGGGCATGACAAAGATGGTTCATCTAGTTAGTGAGAGAATGAATGTACCTTAGGACCGATAAAAGTCATATGTCGATCATAAAATGAGACCCTTGGAGTTTGATGTTGGGGACCACATGTTTTTAATGGTCTCCCATCACAATGGGTAGTGGATTTTTATCATGGGAATTAATCTTTCTCCCACATACGTCAGACCCTTAGAGGGGTTGTGATGGGTCGATGAAGTGGCATTTCAGTGGGCATTACAACCACAGCTACAGAGGGTCCACGATGTCTTCCATGTGTCTCTACTCCATCGGTGTCTACATGATGACTCACATGCCATCCACTGGGGAGATCTGGATATTGAGGAAGATTTGAATTTCATAGAAAGACCATTGAGGATCGAGTATCGTGATGAGAAGGTTCTTTGTGGGAAGACCATTCCATTAATTCGTGTGTTATGGAGGCATAATGGGCTCGAGGATTGTACCTAGGAACAGGTGGCAAAAATGAGTGCCCAGTACCAAGAGATGATTTGAGTTCTGATCTTTTGTATTCCTTGAGCTTTAATGTGATTAATTAATAACCTTATTTTATATGAGATTTGTGTTTTACTTATTATATGTATGTGTGTTAATTCATCATTGATGGGAGAGGTGGAACAGATCACAAATCAAGATGTGTTAAGGTAGATGTGAAAAACTCTTACGGGCAAGTCACTGTCACTCAATGAGGATTGTATCTTGACATGGTAGGAATGGTCTCCCTAACCCATATTTCTAGACCATGTTACTATTAAATGTTTGTTTTGTTACATTGGGGATAAGGATGGGTGTGTATACATAGTTTTTCATGAAATAGACAAGGGAGAGGTGTTCCTAGATATCACGGTTTGATCCATATTTTGATCAACAATAGGGTTATTTCCTCTAAGAGGTATCTTACGGGGTGGTTGTTCGATCCCCTATATTTTATTTGCGTTAACTCATGAATGAATAAGGATAACAAATTATTTTTACGTTATCTTATGTAATGTCCTAGACCCTCAAGGTCCATTACATTAACAAATTTTTGGTGACTGGGGAATCCAAAAAACTATCAGTGAATCAATAAGGAGTATTACGAAATTTGGGATGAAAGAACAATTGAACCATTGAGAATCAGTGGTACAGATGAATGTTAGTGGACCTGATGGACTTTGGTGGCACCAATCAGCCTCCGTGGTTCTGATAAGAATCTATGGCACTTATGGGCATCAGTGGAACCGCTGGCAGTCGGTGACAAAAAGGGTTATCAATGACACAAAAGGTTCATCTGTAGCACCAATTGACATCAATGATAGGGTGACAGTGCTAGGGTGATGGTGCTACAGAGAAAATTCAACGAAAATAGTTCCAGGGCAATGGGGCCTCACCTAACATTGATTCATTTCCAGTTTTTCAAAATCCTTATAGTTTATCTATAGTAATTTATGGTTTAATTTAAAGGTGTTTTAATACCATTCTCAAATCCATTTAATTCAATATAATTTGTTTTAAACTCCCCAATAGTCGGTTGACCCTTTATTTACCATAATGTGTGGCCTTTTTCATTGATGTCATAGCTTTCTCTGAACTTTTCTAGTTTACAAATGTTATGATATTTATCTCTTTTTAGATGATATCTATTAACTCTATGTCTTTATCTACACCTTCTCCGTGGAGAAATATTATATAAAAATTAACCATGATGTGTGAAACTGCCCAAACACACGGTCATGCCAAGATCTGACTTCATGTAATTCAAAATCGTCTCCTTGATTTTAAGATCTATCCTATTTTTAAGCTGAGATCCTCTATCTATAATTCCTTTCCATTATTTAAGTACTCAGAAGAACCCACTTGGTAGTCAATTCGTGTGCATGTTCGGGATCTCTTCCCACTCACCCTTTGAAACCTAGTCTTATCCTTCCATGTATGACATCTATCCTCAGTTCATGACGAGTGGATAAAAAATCATTCTTTAATAATCTAGGTAGGGTTTTCCTTCATCTCTCATTACTGTGTATCTTGTTGAAAGGGTAGGAAGATGATCGTTCAAAATTTATATTGAACCGAAATTGAAGAAAATAATAAAATAACATAAAAATGAATGGGAGGGTATCTTAATTATGGTGTTGTGTTATACCATATTTTATGTTATAAATTGCATGGGCTTATGTCCCCAGAAAATCATGGCTATTGGGGGTCCTTTATTTCACACTAATGAAAACCTATATTCTGGGTAATCCTATGATCGAGTGACCGTAACATGGAAAATACTTAATCTAGTAACCTTGGATGATAAAATTGATGCAAGTTAAATAAAAACCCATGGTTGATCACCCCAGTTAATCAAACAAGAATGAGGAATGATTATAAATGGTGATGTCTAAATCTGTAAACTTTATTGATCTATTTTGTTTGTAGGAAATTTTCCTTTCATTGATTCATTATTTTTGGAATTAATGGGGAAATGAACTCCTGTTGTTTAGTTATTGGTTTTTGGATATGAGGCCTTTCATATCTGGCTTATTGGGGATTGGTTTGGGTCTAGTTCCTTGAGAGATCTCATAGATCCCTTTTGTGTTTGTGACTTTACAAAAGAACCGAGTGTGTGTGCTTAAAATTATGAGTGGACGTTTTTATAATAGTTGATGTTGTTTTCTCTTGTTGTTATGTTGGTTAGTGAACTGATAGTGGATGAATGTTTTGAAAATTAATTATATGAACTTGATAACAATAATAGGACAATGGGGGTTATTTTACAAAAATGTGTTGTGATCTTGTTGTGGTTGTGTGGTATTTGTGCAAGTAGGGATAACTGTGAGAGTGGTTGTGTATGTGCTGGTTATCTATTTCAGAACCCTTAGGTTGGGATGAGTGTTTTATTACCTATATGATTAATGTTTGGTTCTTTTGTTTCTTATACACACACCAACCTATGATGATAACTTCATGTCGAACACCCCAATTTAATGGGGGATGGTGTTTTTACATACATTTTTATGAGTGGATCATTATTAGATCCTTTATTCTCCATCTTCCAGGTATCCCAAGATCCTTTGGGTAGGCTGTGATGGCCTATGGACCATTATAAACCAGGGATCTTTAGGTAGGGTGGATTACGGTGGTTAGCCTAGATGTGTGACATATGGTTTAGTTCCCAAGACTCATCGGGAAGAGGCCTAGGTGTCTTCGGGGATTTAAAGTGGTTGTTTTATCCTAGTTGTATATGGGGGTTGAAGTGGTTATTGTGGCTAGTTGTCTACAGGGGGGATATGTGTGGTTGTGGTGGATGAGGTTTCCGCGGGTTGGATTCATGGTTGTGATATGCCATAATGTTATTTTTGTAGATGTAGTTGGACTATAATGGAAGTTGTGGGGGGGGGGACTAATGCGTAGCATGTGCTAAATAACTAGTAGTAAAGTGGTGTAGGGTAACCAAATATCAATGTGTGAATACCATTACATTACCTGAAATGAATAATTTGGGGAGTATTCCTTGGTGAGGCCTGGTTGATAGCTTCCTTACTAGACGATTTTGTTATCTCTTATCTCATGGGGAATTAGAATGCCTTCTAACTTTTGCACGAGAGAATTTTTTTCTCTACTAAGAATACCTATAAACTCACCCTACATATAAAAATTTTCTATAATGTTTCCTAGTGGACTTTTATTGAACATTCCATAAGTTAAATTCTTAGGTTTTGGTAGTTTTCATTGCATATTTTACTTCCATTGGTACTTTTCATCAGAGTTTTCTTATACACTTTATCAGCTTATTTTGAACATTAATATGGGAGTGGATTTGTTATCATTACTTTTAATTTTAGATTTTGGTGTTGTTTGGAAATTGTCATCTTATATCCCAATCATATTAAAAAAATACATGGATATTCCTTCCATTTTTACTTGAGATTATATACCCTTGGAGATAATCACCACTTTGGGGCTTATTGAAGCTAGGACTCGGGGGGTCATTATCTCCCCTTTTACTTTATGAAGGAAGGGTATTGTAGTTTTTCTCCCATTCCTTTTCATGGTGATGGTAGAACATGACATAAATGTTGGGGTTTATATATATATATATCTATTATGTTAGGAAATTTTTCATATAACATTAGATAATGTATCATGATCGATGATGGTAATGATCACAAACTACTTGTGAGATATATTAGATATGATAAAAAATTAAATTTTAAATCCAAATGGATATGTTCAATGATTAAATGGTTTGACATCCTGGATTTTATTAGAAGAAAATGGTGTTCCTTCATGAATATAATCAGAATATATTGTTAATATACACTTATATTTTTGAAAAATATCATTTTTATGATGCATCTATGGTAATGATACATTTACAGTGAATATTATGAAGGTTATTATCCATTGACATATTTTTTATTTAATGGTTCCAAACAATATTCAAATTGAGTATGAATGTTTAAAAATATTAATATAAAATGAATCATTATAAAAAATCAGGATTCAATTGTTTTTTGATAGGAAATTTATCGTCATGATTTATTATTTTTATGCTCAATCCCATGAGTATATTATTCTATTTTTGAATTATTTTTAATATGATCACAATACATTGTTATTATATCATTCCCTATGTTATCAAGTTGATTATATCTAAAAATAAGTATTGAATGGAGTCTACAGTGTCTAAATTGTATAGCGCTGTTACAATTATTTTAGAAACAGGTACATAGGAAAATAGACCTTAATGAAAGTAAACCTTCCATTTATGTTACAATGAGATTATTTTTGTGTTTTATATTTTATCTTGTTTAGGTGATGCATAATAGGGATATTTTTGTATTGATCTATTATAGAATTTATATAATGGGATAAATATTGAAAAAAATTCATTACTATTTGATGTGATTTTTCATGAGAACCTCAAAATACTCTATTATGAGGATAAAATATATCATGTATTTTATTCAATTCAACAATTATATATTGTTTTGTATAGGCTATTAAAATGAAGAAAAATTATCATAGTATACATATGGATATATTTAAGAAAAAGGCTATGATTGATCTATATAATTATATTAACTCTTTCGTATGGATTTTTCATATTGATTCCCATTATTCTATTATTATATATTTTCATTAGTTTTTTTATGTTTAATCCTCATTGAAATTTTAAAATTAAATATTGCATTGAATTTATTTTTTATTTATTTCAAAAATAAGTGCATGTTTTGATATTAATTTCTACACAAGTTATATGTTAAATTTTCCATGGGAGGATATATTATTTATTTTTTAATTAATGATTACAATTTTTTCTCTAATGGGGATATACCTATTTTGGAGTTGGTGAGGAATTGATTCATTAACCATAATATATTATTATCTCTTATAAAATATAACCCATGTTGTTGGGAAGATATTTATTTTATTAATAATTTACACTCTCCCTCTATATTTATAGATTTGGTTGATGGATTATTATGGGAATATAATTACAAAATTTATTCAAAATCAATATTAAATTTAAATATTTATATTTTCATAAATTTTAAATTGAAGAATGATTCCATGTTATCATTAATTTTCCTCCATAATATTTAGTGATTATTTATGTACTAATTATACTATCAAGGAATAAATTATTTGAATTAAGTTATTATCATGTTTTTCAATTATTATCTATATTTTGATTCAATTGGATATGTTTTTAAATAATCATGAAATAGTACAATAATGGTTACTAATTTCTAAGTTTACAATTAAATTAATTGCAATTGATTAATGTGTTTCTTTATGAAAAATATCATATATAGTTATTATCACAATTTATTTATAAAGTTAAATGAAATGAATAATTTAATATAGTTTGTGCATGTCCAATGTTAGTCATAAAAGGTAAATTTTTTAATTTATGTATCTAACATAGAATATAATAATTCAAAATACATCTCATAGATTTTCAACTTGTTCATACATGTAAATTTTTATGTACTATATAGTTTATTTCATAATAATATCTAAACTGAAGTTATTAATTTTAAGAAAATTAGTTAATCTAATGATATATCAATGAGTTATTTATATACATACACTATTTTTTTATATGATGTTTTTATTAAATAAATATTTCTTCACAAAAATCGTTAGAGAAAATTGTAAATGACATCCTTTATAAAGGATTAAATTTTCAATGTTATATTCATGGAGTTTAAAGTTACATAATTATTTTGAAACATTCACATAGATGTGAAATTTTTCATTATTAAAAATAATGATTTTTATTATATTTTTTAAGAATATATCTCAATACCTTATTATAAGAGAAGAAATTGTTTTTCTATGGTTATTGTGTAACCATATTATTTATAAAATAGAAATGTATATTTCACACGGTTAAATATAAATTTTTTTTAAAAATTATTTACTATGAACGACAATATAAATTCATGGAACTGTATCCAAATATAAATACACAAATATTAAACATGAACATATTTTCCAATGATGATGTTATTTTCCATATGCTTGTTGAATTTTAATGAAAATTATTTCAATGAACATTTTAATATAATATAATAATTAATATTTGGAAAACAATTATATACATTGTGATAGTTAAAAACCATTATATAGCTAACTATTATTTTGAAATTATTTTCTATAAATAAACAGAATTTCATTGAATGATTATAATTTTTCAATTGTTGTTCTTTATGATCATGGGAATCACCTATGCATAAAAATATATTTCTTCTATATAAAATGAAATTATTAATAATATACAATGTGCTAGTGTTGGAACATTGAAATTTTCATATTTTAAGGAGCTACGAAAAAGCACATATTATTGTAAAAATTAAGTCTTAGAAACATTGATATGGTAAAAAATTTCCACAATAATTTAATCATAATAAAATTAGTATGCTAATTTTTGGATGTTTTAATATTGGTAGTACATTATAACTATAACACCAATCCACTATAAACACCTTTGTGTACATTTTCTTTTAAAAAAAATTAAACTTTTTTTAAAAAAATACGTCTTTAAAATGGTAAAAAATCTTGAAATTTTTAAAATTTGAATCAATAGTTTTAATTTTTAAATTTTAATTAAATTCTACTCAACATCCAACAAGAAGATTCTTAATAAACTCAGTTAGGATAGCATTGTGAATTCTTGAAAAAATTTGTAGTAATCTACTTCTATAAAATAAAATTCAATTATCTCTTATTTATAGATATATGGGTTGAACTAATGGTTGGGATTCCAATACTCAAATGAAACAAAATTATATATAATATTATTGTATATGGAAAACAAGGGTGGTTATTTATCATTAATAATTTTTTTTGTTACTCAATATAAAATTCTTAATGCCAAACATCGTACCTACTGTTGAAATAAATCATTAGATAGATGAATTATAGTATTTATAATATTTATGTTCAAAATGATGTAATTTTGTTATCTACAAATTAAATCATGGGTATTTTTATTTTATGATTTAACAATGTTTGATGTTATATTTAAAAAATTTTAGTTTATTATAAATTGAAGGAAAATTCATTTAATTTGAGGAGTGATATATCAAAATTAATATAGAAATATACTATAATGATTAGTGGTGAAATCATTACATAAACGAATGGAATAATTATAGAAATATTTTTTCATGTTATTACAATAGTACTTTATCTTTTTTTAAATGAATAATTTAATAGTGTTATGAGTTTTTCATATTTTAGTGATTATTCTACAAAAAATTCATAAAAAAATTCATTTTCATGATCTAAAAACGAGAAATATCTATAATAAATTAATTTCTTTTGGTTATGAAATATTCGATAAAAAATATAAAAATATATATAGTAATGAAAAATAGTGTTAATCATAATTTTACTACGTAATTCTCAAACAAATAGAAAAATAATATTTAGATTGATCAAATAAAGATGTTTTCTGTTCTACATATTTTGGGGCTAATTGGGATAAAATAAAAACAAGAATGAAAAAATCATAATTGAATAAATTATTATTGTAAATGTTCTATGAATCCTAAAAATATTGATTAAAATTAGGTAGATGTAAATGCTATGAATATGAAAATATATGAAATTACAATCTTGGGTCCCACCAACACTGATAAGAATTTGAAATAGAAAATAAGTCACATAGAATGTCATAAATTATATATAATAAATCAATGAAACAACATATTTATGATGTACTTATATGGACTCTAGTGATAGTTTTCATTTTAAAAATATTGATCAGAAACCATGTCAACAATCTCATTTTTATTGGGTATCCTATTATTATGATTTAAATATTTTGGTTCATGATTAAATATATCTGATGATTTGTATTTTTATTAAATTTATTACTATTGTTCCATTCCAATTAAAAAATGGGTTTTGTGTGATTGAAAAAAATCATAAAAATTGTAGGGGAATTTTAAAATATAAATGGCCTCTTAGTATAACTTAATTTTATTTATAGGAACATATTTTATTAAATTAAAAAAAATTAATATTTGATTTTATTGATGATTTATTTATTTATTATCTAATATTTATACATTATTTCTATTTATTAGTTGTTAAAAACTTGGATATAAATAATTAAAAATGTTCTTATATAGTAACAAATTTTATTGGAATAGTAATGTTATAAGATATAATTTAAAAATATTATTTCAATAAATGTTTTTTTATTCATCTAATAATCAAAGAATATAAAATATTCCTCTATTTAAATTTTAATTTTTAAATTTAGAATTTTTTTAAAAAATTATTCTATTAGATTTATTATGTTATGAATTCCATCATTTCAAATAAAAATAAAAATTATTGGATAAAATTCTACACACTGATTGCTGATATGGATTTGAAAATAAATAAAATACAATATAGTGGATCCCAGTATCTACGATGCATAACAATTCGAATATGGCTCAAATTTTTATAAAGATTTATTAAAAAAACTTCAATGACAAAATTTACATTTATTGTGAATTTTCATGATATACTAGGGGATAATTTTTCTATTTTTACTATATAAAATGGTAATTAATTACATGCCATATTTATTTAAAAATTAAATTTAAAATTCATTTGAGTAACAACACATGATATTATAAAAGATAGAATCAACCTAAATGTTATACGCATTGGATGGTTATATTAGAAGATGGTATATACTAATCAAAAGTATGATAATGTTCATTCTATTGATTTTACTGATAATACATGTACTATATATTAAAATAATTCATTTAGAGTTATATCCTCTCGATTGAAAATTTCTCTAACTTCAATCATGGTAATTTATATATGTAGAAAATAATATTGATCAGTAATTAAATTAATGAATGTTATTTTTTATACATATTTCAAATGAAAATATAATGTCAAAACGTTTTTATAGTTTTTAAAAAAGTATATGATTTTTTGGATTTTACTCAACTAATATTATATGGCAGGAGGAATTGTGATTTATAAAGAATATAAATATGACTAAAATATTCATTTCAATCATATGTATTTCCTCTGATGCATTTACTCATTACTAACCAAATCATAGAGCAACTGAGACCTCCAGTGCACCAGACATTATTATGTAGGCATCCGAATACCAGTGCGGGTTCCAAGGGAAATTGAAGATATAATATAACCCCATTTTATAGTTTAAAATTATAGGGAAATTAACTATACAAAATCTATAATAGATATTATAACTATTTTAAAAATATGATCATTTAAAATAAATGAAATTTAAAACCATACAATCATATTGGTAATGACCACACACAATATTGATAACATATATTAATAAAATATTGACTAAAATACTATATTATATAATATAATCACTAATAATTACATAAATTATAAAATATGATTCTAACATAATCTTCACAATCTCAATCATGAACTATTCCTCCTCAGCTCTACCTAATCCACTGATATTTGAATTTCATTCAAATACCCATGTTACATGGTTTCATGAGTACTGTGTGACCAAAAATAAATTGCTAATGACCAATTTTTAGATTTAAATAAAAACTAAATATAATGTGTACATATGAGATTATAATATTTTTATATAACTAATAATCAAAAATATAAAAAAACTTATGAACCTTAGATTCTATTCTGATATTTGTGGTCATTTATCCCTTATTTCTATCAGTGTTGGTGTGTCTCTAAAAATGTCCAATAATCAAAGAGCCATATAAAAATAAACAAGATGCGAATTTAACATTTACACATAATTTAAATATATGGGGTCTAATGATCCATTGTATACAAATGATATAAACATTGGGAAAATCTCACATTGCCTTACAGAATAAAATTTCATCTCTTTTACTAAACCACTCTATATAGAAGATAAAAACCTAGGGACCACATAATTCACTATATATAATGTATTCCTCCATTTTCATACATACCATTATATATAGTACCTAAAGACCTGATTTATATATCACCCTATATATAAATGATAATCAATTAGTTTCCTGCTCCCCATGATATGATGTCTCAATAGGGAAATCCCTTTTAAGGTAGTCCATTTAGTAAAAGTATGTATATGGGTTTATATCCCCTTCCATAAAATACAAGTACAATATACATGCATTCCAATGTGTAAAATACATTTTATAGGGTAGTGGGTCCCAATCACATCCACTCATATAACTATGGTCAACCTTAAAACAACACATGCTACACTTGTACAACCATATTAATCAACCACCATTAATTTTTTTCCATATTAAGGGTCAAAATTCATCACATAGAGTAAATGACATCCCTTAATTTCAATTTTAGGTTACAACAGCCTCATTGGCCTCATAAGGGAATCCTTATATACATAACTCTTAATTG
This sequence comes from Viscum album, assembly GCA_963277665.1. NCBI lineage: Eukaryota > Viridiplantae > Streptophyta > Magnoliopsida > Santalales > Viscaceae > Viscum > Viscum album. The sequence goes on along the minus strand of OY728156.1, from coordinate 1,701,764,968 downwards.
ATAGCATATAAACCATCTCATCAGCCATGTCATCATAGGTTAGACATGACACCCAACATAACCATATTTCTATCAGGGTCTACCATCCATGTTACTCAATTCCCTCATTAGAGGAACACTCACCCAATACAAAACATATTAATCCAACATGTGATATCACATCCCTCATTGAAAACATGGGATAACCATTTATGTTCAACAAAACTGGCTATTATGGTGTCACTAAGACCCATATTTTAAGGGTCTCCACCATCATTAATGTGAAATTAAATTCATATTTCATGATATCCAGCTACAAAAAAATTAATTTTTATTCATGGAATCATAAATCTATGTTCTGGACAACCAAGCCATGGACATAGTGTCAAATGAAGCAATCCACAAATATTTCGTCGAAAAATTTCAAATTTGATTTAAATAAATTATTAAATTAAACAAGTTCTATAGAATATTGTTCTGATAAGATATTCCACATGCATCCATAAAAATTTATAACACTAAAGTGCAATGTTTTACAGACCACGTAACTAAAAAAATATATTTAACATTTAAAATTTCATAACATCTATAATCATGTCTAAGATAATACATTAATGTACAACCATCTCTCATCCATGTGAGTCCCAAAATAATTAATGAAAATAAATATTTATCAAAAATTTTAAATTATGTATCATTTTGGTAAATTTTATAATTTCATAAAAATATTAACTTATTTTCCCATAACAAGATATATCTAAACCAATTTCTTCATCGCACTGAAAGACAACTCAAAAGAATAATTTAGGCCCACAATGTACTTCTAGAAAACCCCAGAGAAAAATACCATAACACATCATAATAATTGAATATAAAATATAATTGAGAATAAATTTTATTAGATATAAAAATATCTACAATACTCAAGAAATGGTCAAGAAACATCAAGATGATTGAACCTCGAGACATCCTATATATAAGAGGCATGATTTCATTATCATAATCACCTAACTCCTCTGTGATATAGAGTAATCTAAAACAAAATAGAAAAATTGAATGATGAAAAAATATTAAAATAAAAAATAATGAATAACATATGCCAATGGAGAATTATTATGATCTTAACAATAGAGGAATATCTCCCAAAATAAATTAAAAAATTTAAATTGATCTTGAAGAGGAATAGTGATGGGTGTTGTTTTTATCAAAAAATGGTGTAGTATAAAAATTGGCGCATCAAACTAATAAAAATGATAGGGAATATTTTTTTAATAAACTATTAATAAAAAGGTAACCTTATATACATGTCTTTCAATCCATGAACCATGTATTAAATAAAATTCAATAGAGAAACACAGTAACAGACAACCATTACAGGTTGTTTCAATGAAAATGAAACCCATAAAATTGATACTATTTTGGTCTATAATAATTATCACTTTTTTTCTACAACCATTAAATAACCCTCTGTCGTGCCCTCAGTCTAACAATGCTCACCAAATTTAACTCTGAGATCCCCTATGGATAATACTTGACTCTTCACTAATTGTGAAACTGATCCATAAACAAAAAAATAATTTAATATACCCTAATACACATTGTGTTTTATAGTTTCATATATTATTTATACACTAAAATATTAAATAGTGTTTTAAAAATAATAAACATTACATTTTAGAAAAAAAAATATGAATCTCACTTGAGCTCGATGTGAACATTCATAGCGCTACTCACTATCTTCAAAAGATAATAAAAAATGTCTCAACTCTTACAATTTTAATATGATTCCTAATTTATTGAACCATACATCAATGAAGAAAAAAATAAAATTCCCTCTTGAATTATCACAAACATATGATTAATGGGTATTATAAACTCCCTTTCATAACACTTATCGTAATCTAGTGGTCTTTTGAGCGATTTAATTATCATTCCCAAACTACCAGGGAGTCCAATATATCTAAAAATCATTGAATTAAATAATTAAATAACCATATGATCACCATTTATTCCATTAAAAACGATGTGTTATGAACTCACTAATAATTAAACCACCACTCATAACCATAACTAAATCAATTAGATTGTTCTTATGTACACATATGTAACTCTTTACACCATGTATTAATTTGTCGATTCATTGTGAATCCCATAGTGTTCCACAAAATTGTAATTTCTAAAAGAAAATAAGTTTTTTGTGCTCCACTAATCCACTCAGTTGTGTTTTGATCACACTCCACCTTAACACTCACGAAGATGCGGGTCAAAACTATTTTTAATCATCATTTCTGATTTTCAACATAATAAAATGATAATCCATAATCTATAGAATATTAATAAACAATTTATTGTTCCTTGAAATTCCCTTACTAATCACATAGACAAAAATAAGTTTATCTAAAATTACATTTTTGTGTTTTTAATCCCTTTAATCAAGTTTCACATAAAAACCCTAAAATATCCCCAAACACATAACCTTTCTTATGCACCCCCATATTAACTGACTAAAATGTTATCAAATCACTTGATGATGTTTCATTAATTCTAGGTGGTATATAATGATAATCAAAACACTCATGATGATGTATAAACCTAGTGATCTATGTAATTCCATAGTTGTATATTAAAAAGCAATATATATCAATTATACCACATTGAAATCAGTAATGCATCTCTGACACAAATCACACTTAGACAATATTAATGACATCTTACATGGATGAAATTAATAGAACTATTTCCAATAATACATCTATATCATAATCTCTATTATAAAATAGAAAACTGATAATTTATAATATATTAGATTAATAGATAAAAAACCCACAATGAACATCCACTGACTAGTATGATGCATCATTGACACTTCTAATAATAGTTTCTTAAAAACATAACATATATGTTACTCCTCGCTATGGGCGAAAAACCAAATTTTCTACACTATATAAAAACTCAAAAACAACCCATCGCATGTCTCATCCATAAGAAAAAATAGTTTTATAAATAAATAATCATATCATACTTGAGAACTAACATTAAATAACAATATGTATTTTCACCAAAATAATGATATTTTTATCCATTTTATTCTCTAAAAAATATTAATTATGATTGGAATTACAATAACTAGTTGATCATGACCTCCCACTTTAATGATAAGCATACTCAAAACCGTGATAAAAAACCTCATCTGGTCCAATTTTCAAACAATTTTTTGCTCGACCTGATTCAATTACATCTACTCCAAACATCTGACACTATTCCTACATGACAACAGACATCAAGTCCAACACTATGATCAAGTATCATTTAAAATATGATTTAATATTACGGAATTGTATAACATATATGTAAAATTATAATTTTCATATGAAAACCATGATACTATAACCATATATATATTCATGATTTCATTTATACTTTGTCTCATAGATAGATGTTATCCAATTAAAAACATTAGAGTGTTGCATATATCATGTTCATACTCACTCAATCTGATATAAATGAAATATGAGAACACAATCACAGCACTTGATCTCTAAACATCAATTACACTATAATTCATCTCACATATTCGAAATTGGTGGCATGATTCGAACACACTTACAAATACCCCACTGCATGGCAGTCTCATCAGGCCTAGATCACCAATATTTCTCAGACCAATAATTATTTATATTCCACCAGATCATGGTATATCTCATGGTATCATACTAACTTTTTACACTTTCAAAAATAAATAATTATCTGTTGACACTCTCACTATAAATTCTAAATGTAAATACATGGTCACCTAGTTCAAGGATCTAAACAATCACACCCTTGAAAATAGTCATTAATAAAAAAGAAATGAACTTATGTTTATCAATCTGATAAAGATAATGACATAAAAATCCATTAACAGTAACTCTATATCACTTTATATGAAATGATCACAAATACTGGCAACCAAAAATACTTTCTGCCATCAATTTACTCACTGCATGGGCTATCCAAAGTCTTTTGTTTCCCATTATCTAATCTGAGCTCGTTAATCCAATTATACACATTGGACTATTATCCATATCTGCAAAACAACCCTAGGTTCCCTAGGGTATTATGTAATAAATATCTCATATGTTCAAAAACATATTCATCATCTCCATGGGTAACATCCCTCTCCCCTCTCAAAAATCAACCGAGTATCTATTGTTTGTACATACACATCCTATGACTCCAAGGTAAAATTATGGAAAAAAATGAAATAAACAATAAGTAACATAAACAAAGCCCACCATTTCCATGAATCCTCACATCCTACATTTCTTTATATTCTTATTACATGTATGGAATATTATATTATTATTAAATTATTATAAGAAATATTTATATCATGAGATCCATAATGACATTTATTAGTTTTAAAAATTTCAATCCAAGCAATTTTGTAAAAAACCCATATATATTGCAACAGACACATTAAAGACCTGAACTGTGTTTCATTGTAAAACCAAAATCTAGGAATCAAATAACAATAATGAATAACAAATCATCATTATTCATAATATTAATAGAGGGACTTCAAACATTTCTTAATATCTCATATCATAAGAGAATATATAGATCCTCTTACAAAAAGGATCATGGACCAACTAAAAAGAATATAAAAAACATGAAATTAGGAATGAATCTATGTGGGAAATAAATGACATATTATATAGATAAAAAATACCATTTAAAAAAATATTAACTTATATTTCATGTGATTTCTTTATGTTCTGTTAATAATGCAAGATGATTCTTCTTTCTACTACATTATATGAACTGTAATTTGTAATAATTCCCAATTAGCAAAATACATATTAATTATATGAATTTCCATCTCCTAAAAATTTAATAGAACAATCAGCAATCTATAATCTTGTATCCATGGAAACATGTTTTGCACACACAAAAATTCCTTGAGACAGTATTATTTCGTCCATCACTAGAACTGAAACATATGTATGTCTCTAGTATAAATCTTCCAAAAGTGTAATAAAAAACAATATTACCTATAATATATATATGAAATAAACTCTGTGAAATATATGATATACCATTGAAATAACCCATCTCTTTTCACTCTACATTAAATACATTAATGATCCATTAGGACCCCAGGTTCCCCTCTCTAGTCATAAGAGACTATTGAATACTAGTGGGGGTGTTAAGTGTAACCATGGGGGGGGGTTCAATTTCCATATGCCAGACAACATGAAAATATATACATGAAGTAAATTTAATTAAAGGCCAAAATAATCATACAATAATAATGATATATTCTTGAATCAATAATAAAATATAAAATTCTAAAACATTCATTCATACTAGCAATGATCAACCACAATTTGATAACATAAAAAAATTAAAATATGAAACAAAATAATGAATTCCATAATATAATCTCATTGTCTCATCTCAATATTTGTGTCAACAGAAAAATCATTATAAAATACCCTGATTGCGAATCCTTTGGCCTCAAACACACCATAACCTACAACAACCGAATCTTGCAAGGGAAACCAACTATCACGGCCGCCTAAGAAATGTATTCAATTTGTTAAATATGGACCAACAGATGAACTACCATACAAAACCTATAAATATTTAATTACATAATTCATGCTCAAGATAGTATATAACAATTATAAAAAAATGAAAAGCCATTCTAGTCTTCCTGATCCATGACACATGAGGCCTATCATAGCATCTACATCTATTCCCATAGAGTTTGCGAATATTTAATTAAATAATTTCCACCATAATAACCTTAATAGTTTTTATTTTTATAGATATACACAAGGAAAATAGGTAGTGTAAATATCACCCTGTTATAATTGTGAAAATACCACACAGTGTAACTCACCTCGATATAAATGAGAATAAAACATGTGGTCTAATTCTCTATAAAATAAAAATAATAAAAATAGTGTTCTAAATCAGCATGGTATAGATAAAATATTTACTTTAGATATATATCCCCTAGTATATATAATAGGAATTATAATTGATTAACATAACCTCATATATATTTGAAAAACACCGTGTGTCAATGTAACCCATGAAGAAATACTCATTGGATGACTCATATTTAGGATGGTTAATAGATTCCAAATATGTGTGGGGTAATAGAACATACTCATGGTACCAAGGATGATTTTCATGGAATCCGATGTATGAAATATTGCTATATATGATGGTCTTCACACTCATTTCAACTCATATAAACAATGATAGGATATCAATTGTATGAATCACCTATGCATATCAATATTAGTCTTTCATTAGTGATTTTGGATTTATAGTCACACTAAAATTTAACACAGTTAAATTCCATTATTTGGGGGAAAATCATATATATGAAAATCCATCCATAGAAGTCATGATAATGTTATTATTTCTTCTTTGGAAACTATTTTATAGCCTCATAATTATAAATCTATTTCAATGAAACATGTTCATTCTAAAAATTCAAATCATTGTAGTACAGAATAAACTATGAAATTTACCTTAAGTAACAAAGGGTCTACATAAAAATAAATCATATCTTAGTGGAGGATGATCACTCAACGAATACACATTTTCTATCCTATAGTAAATGGATTATCATACATTTACTACATGAGAAAACCATTTTTAACAAAAAGATATATCTACTCAAAGTTTAAAAGGGAACCTATTCAAAGAGATAGAAACATGAATTTATTTGATTTTTTTATACATCACATCTTCTATGTAATATATGTACAATGTTTATAGTGAAGCACATATCCATTGGTGGTCACGAAAAAACATCCAATTGAAAATGTTTCATCTTGGATAATGGGACTATTTAGGCACATGTGTATAATTTATCCTAAAAATGATAAGCATTATTAAAAAATTATTATCTCTATATGTGTAAGGAATTAATAAAACAAACAACCATAAACAATAATAATATTAAACTGGAGTGGTTTATGGTTCATGTACGTCAATTAAAATCCAATATATTTTATAACATCAAAGCATGTCATCACATGACATACAATTTCCAAGCCTAATAGCCCATCACACAACATTGTTGGGATGAAAATAAAAGTAAAACTAAAAATTATAAACATTGTCAAATTCATAATTAAAAATATAAATAAATTTAACAATTTATATATAATATAATATTTATCTTGAGGTAGAAATAATTCCTAAAATCTCACCATATGACCTATTTGACAAAAAAATAGAATCATACAGTTATCTAAAATCATTCTCCAACCCCAACCCAGGACAACCCACAAATCATGATCCAATTTCAATATATAATTTAATTAAAATTAAATACAATTACAAAGAAACAATCAATTTTACTATACCACAAGGTTACATCAAGACCCTACATGATGATATCACATCATGACATAATAATTTTTGTTTTCACAAAATCCACATCAAAATAAAAAAATTAACAAATGTGGTGGACAAATCAAAAGAAAATACCAAAATTAAAAAAGATAAATCAAGAATAATGAAATGGGAAATACAGATGGGGTATGTAGAAGAATGAATCCCACCATGAACCATATTGAATCGTACATAAATTAATGAATAATAAGTTGGGGTCAATGAATTGATTATAGGGTAATATGATTGGTTATGTTAAAAATAGAATGCAGGGAAAAATTATTTTAAATCATTATGTAATCAAAGAGGATAATTATAAAAACACAATTTAATGATATACTCGGTTTTCCAAAACAAGTGCTAAACCATGCTCCAAATTTGTCATAATCATTTCCTATGTGATGCTTCTTATCAATGTTTTGTCACACTATTTAACATTTAATTAAAAAACCATGAAAACCATAATTACCTCAATGTAAAATATTTCACATGGATTTCCTGAAACAATTTTCAATCCATGTAATATCCCTTAGTACTATCCTTTTTTAAAGGGTATAACTCGATGATATCATGCAATAAACCCATCACCATGAACTAACTAGTCAAGCAAGAAGATCCCATAAAAGTTAACTCAAAACTCTTAGATCCTCATGGGGCCACATGGAATTACCATAACCATGTGTAAAAAATAATTTCATAGTTTCAAATATTGTTAAAATGATACTTTACCTAGTGAAATCTCTTAATATTATACTAAGAATCTATGTCACCTCACATAATTCATTCAATTGTTACAACTATCACATTAATGAATCTAATTTCTCAAAAATAATATTAGATTCTTAATTTTACATAGATAGAATAGTAAAATATTAAAATTAATTTTTAACTTTTTACTCTAATATGAACATGGGGTATTATCTCAAACAAGGATGTTACTTCTTATATACCACTGAATGTTGTCCATATGGATATTTTTTTACTAACTGAAAATATAAAACTATGTATAATGCAATTTATTATTAAATACGTTTAAATATTCACATTGGTTTTCATTTTATGATAAAATTGAGGACTATTAATTTTTATGAATCTATCCAATTTAATTCATATTGAAAAATATTCAAAATTAATTTTAATAATAAGTGAATATGGAATAGATAATAAACATAATTAGTTTTTATGAATATTTTCAATAGATAATATTATATATAAATATTCATAAACAAAGACAACATAGGATATTATTACTGTTGAATGGAGAAATTGAATATTCGAGGATATTTTTAAAATAAATACTAAAATAAAAATACTATCGATTTTTGGTTGTAGATATTATCATTATTTTATATATCACAACATATAGTTCATATAAAAATAGATTACTAAAAATACAATATGATTTATCATACTTATAGTATATTAAATTTAAATGAATTACATTAAATTGATTAAAATATTTATTCTTATATACTACAGGTTAGTATGGTAAATTTGAAGAAATTATTGAAGAATGAATCATTATTTGTTGATCTTATCCTTTTACTTGTAAATAGTAGTAAAAATTTTAATTATAAAATATCATTTATTTCATGTGATTTATCAAGAGATAATATTGTTCATTCATTTTGAAAACATCCATTGATGGAATTTTTTTTTGTCATTTAGTAGTTTGAGATATAAATTTTATTAATTGAGTAGTGATAAAGATGAGAAACTACATCATATAAAAAATTATCCTAAATAGATATAAACTAATGATATTTATAGAATAATTCATATATATTTTATAATCATAAAATTTTCCACAATTGATTAATTTATAATTATTAAATTGCCATGATTTAATATGGTTTAATTCATAAAAAATATAGATTATAATTCATACATTATCACATATCATCAAACTAAAATCATAGAGCATTCCATGAGTATGGATATTTGTGTGTGAAAAAACGATAAAATTAAAATATCTTTTTAAGAGAAATACAACATCGTAAATAGTTGAGAGAACCAATTATTAGAAAATTATTGCAACGAAATGGGATTCAAAAAACAAAAGTGACTTGTAGGAATTAATATTAGGAATCCAAAAATATTGGAAAATAAGTTTCATAATCTGTATGATTGAATACGTTATGAGGAATAAATTTCACTAATTTCTTGGAACGTACCAACAAGGATACTCATTGATTATATATGTTATATGAATTTAAACATTTTTTAAATTAATGTTAGGTATACATGTTTATTGAAGAATAATATGTTTAATATATTCATGGGTTTCATAATTCTATTATTGATGTTGATTTTTCTAAACAAAAATATTATTTTAATGTTTTTAAATAGACATATAGAGACTAGTATGACAGGATCAATAATATTTTATTTTCTAATAACTAGTATAATTATTCACTTGGATAGTAATAACTTTTCTTTTAAATATGATTCTTTTAAAATTTATATATTAAAATATATTTCAAGGATTATATTTTAAAAAAAAAATACATTTACTTATGTGATTAATTCACAAATATTATGAAATAAATGTTATTAGTTTGAATGGTATGATAATTTAAATTATTCCACTTTTTTCAAAAAGAATTCATATGTATATAATAATGTGAAAATTAAAATAATAAGTGTATATAATTCAATGTAATAGTTCATAATTTAATACAGTATTTATAATTAGTCATTTCTGAGTTATAATAGTAATTATAATTTTGTTTGAGATAATAAATTAGTATAAAACAATATATTTGGATTTATTATTTCCGTTTTAGTATATATTAACGAGTTGACCAAACAACTTTTTTCAACTGTATATTTTTTAAAAAATTCATGATAATACTTTTTAATAAAATATAAATGCATATATATGCATCTTATATTATCATGAAATTTTACATATTATATATCGTCATATCATAATACCTCTTGATTAGATTTAAATTAAATTTTTTATAGAATCTTGATGTTATTTATTATATATGAATATAATCATAAGAAAACATCATTTACTAGTAAAAAATGTAATCATTTTTTATTAGATGAAATACCCTCTGGTATTATATATAATATAAGTTGTATATGGTGATATTGATTTTTTAAGTGCTCAAATTGTATTGATGGAAGATAAATTTAATATATATTTCAATTATTTTATAATTTGGTCCTATAATATTTGTAAAAATTTATTTTATAAAAACTTATAATAGTCTTACATTCAATTATTTAAAAAAATTCATTTATTTTAGTATTATTAATTTACAATCATACTAAAAATGAGATATATCACTTGTTTTTGTTAAAAATAATGAGTAGTTAAAAAGATACATTTCCGGAATCTATTTATACTAAATCAATTTATTTTTATTTTTGAATTAATTTGGGGTTATAAATATAATTTTAAATTATTATCATTCCGATTTTTTCATTACATGTATTAATAATAACTTGATATTTTTTTGGTTACCTATCTTATGTTTTGTAATTTTATAACCATATATTATAATGTAAAAATCATAGTTGAATTTTTTGAAAGTATTAAAAAAATTATTATTATACATCTTTTCATATTATATATTGAGTTATACATGTGACGTCATGTATCATAAGTTTGTGATAAAACATAATAATGATTATTTCTATGTCCTTTTTAATTAATTTAAAATTTTATTTCCTATAAATAATTAATATAATTCTCACAATATTTTTTTAATAATTTCATTTCTTTTGTATATTCTTCATTAATATTTCATATGTTTTCTCCAAAAATCATTCAATAAATGATAAATTAATCAATTGATCATTTTATTGAGGTCTAAATCATTAAAACCCTAAATAAAATCAGAATTTTTGTAAAATAAACTCTACTTTTTTTAATATTATTTTATTAAAATTGGAATAGTCTTTTAGTTAAGTGAGGTATATTAAATTATAAAGGACAAGTGTGTCCTCTATTTCTTCAATGAAATGAAATAAATATTCAAAAACATGTTTTCTTCATGTTCTAAATTTTTTTAACCATTGGATGAATATAAATATCATCTATGGAATTTTAAAATACCTTTTACAGTCCTTTAGAAAGAAAATTACTATGTTGAAAATATTTTTTAATTATGGAGAGAACATGGGTGGTGATATATCATTCTAACTATTTGTAAAATTTCATTTTTGGATTGAATATATCATTGTTTTATATCTTGATGAAATGGATGATAGTGAATTTGATCAAATTTTAATTTCCTAATATAATTTGTAATATATGATAATTATTTTTCAAAAAATGTAACTTATGTTCATTCATCTGATTTAGATGAATGTTTGCCTTCAATGATATATAAATGGAGTCATAAAACTTGTTTTATATTTTCATTGAAGGATTATTTCTTATCCATATGAATGGATATTTACTTAACTTTATAATGATATAAAACATTATATAATAGGAGGAATTGAATGAATGGAACATCATCAGAACACTCTTTTTTCAACTGCCTCAATGATAATTATATTACCTTGTAATGAATCACATAACTTTTTGGTACCTCACAACAGAGAGGACTTACACTATAGGTCAATGGTTTCTTTAATAGATTGGGATATCACAATTCATTCTTTATGGGAGGATATCATTATGGAGATGAATATTAATGATATTGGAATTATTGTCAAATATAAATTAATATTCCACCATTTAATAACAAAATATTATTAAATTTTTTATCATGTAATGATTATACATTTTCATAACAGTTGGTTTTTTATTTTTTTTTCAAAATTCATTTTCTTGTTGAGTGGTTATAACTATAATTTTCTTTAATGGAAAAATTAATATGTTACAATAATATGATTAAATTTTATTCATAACATCTATAAGTCCACTATTTTATATGAAAAATATTTTGTTTTATTATTATGTGTTGGTGGCTCATATTACGTTGACAAATTTTCTTTAAAATACTACACATCGTGATCTAGATGAAAGACTTGACATGTGTACTGAACCACATATAGGATATCAACATGATATTTTTATTGAGAACCATTGGATTTCATAATGAGACTGAAATTGTTTTCATCCAATAATGTTGACTATAAATGTTCTAATTAAAAATAAACTCATAATTTCTAATACATATGACATTTTTTTGGAATAGACACATTTTATTCCATAATGAATTATTTTTTCAATGAATATGTAGATTCAATTAAAATCATTTTTTTTGGAATAAATATATATTATAGGGGAAAATATTTAAAGTCGATGAAATATATATTCGTCATGATGAATTGATGATGAATTTGAAAATAACATTGGTTTATTTTATATGATTTTATATAGAATTTTTTAAATGCAATTTGGTTTCCACAATCCAATCAAAAACCCATCTCAACAAAAAATGGTACTGCAAGGTCAATCATGTTGGTGAAAAGCCATCAATGCCTGCCCATAGTGGTTGGAAGTAACATAAATGATGAAATGATAATATAGTATATGAGTATTTAATATATTGAGTGATTATTACTAGGTATTTCTCACAATAACACATAAAAAGGCACGATACAACATAAGTTGTTAAGACGATTTCAATGTGTCACTCCATTGGGCTGGATGTGCAGAGAGATAATTTTTGTAGGAGTAGAACCTATGATCAATACTAGTTAAAAAATAATAATATTTACATATAAATAAGTTTCATGAAACATAAATGATCAAAGTGCTCTAGGATATTGTTTGGGACACAATTTTCAACTCAAAACCTTCTTATGTAATCTCGATCAACTTATAGAATAAATTATATTCATATGGTTGAGTAATAGATCAACATTTTTATCTTGAGTATTTATACATTTACAGAAAAGGGTTTCTATACCTTTGATACCACATATAAATTATGTTCCATATAATATGATCACAATCTTATAGAGTGATTGGAAAATAATTATGAATAGATTTCCGTAAATAAAAATTAAATTAAGTAAATGATAGTTTTCAGATGCATTGACTTTTTTATAATGATTCTATGTGAGGAAGTATGTTTTATTTAAGAAATGTTTATGAATTAGAATAATTTATTTAATGTTACTTCAGATCCATGAAGTATGTAGAAGTGATTTTATGTTAGGTGTTGTTATTTGTTTTTTATTTTGTAATATTACTAATGTAAAAAGCTATGAGTTGACAACATGATATGTTAATGAAAGATGAAAATTCATAAATTTTTTAATAACATGTAAATGGAAGTGATAAATTCCCATGTTATATTATGATGAGACAATATGAAATGAAAAAAAATTCAGGTGGTGTGAACATATTGAAGAGGCAAAAATCCAAGCAGAGAGAGGTGATGTATTTTTCATTATTTCATACAGTTTATTAGGTGTTTAATTTTAATGGTATTTTATTCTTTTAACCATATGTTCTATTGCCTATAATTTGTTTTTTATCTCTCAGATTTTTATGTGTTTTTGTGTGCAGCAGATACAATCATGAGCAAAATTGTTTTCACTCCAATTGATTATCACAATGAAGGTGAAACAAATTTTTGAGTGTATATTATGGGATCCATTATTCCACCTCAAATCAATTACCCTTATTGTGAAATTTAATTATTAGAATATTCACATGTCATGTCATGTTTCTCTAATAAAAATTAAGTCCATTTATTTTATTTGTGAATAAATGATTACCAAAGATCTAAATAATCAAATAAATAATATAAAATATGAATGAATTTTTTTGTGGGTAATATGATACACATAATTAATTAACAAATTATATTAGAATCGTGTACATTATAAATAAACAACTGATAGTCATTATAGATGAATTTGATACATGTTTTCATCATAAAATGAGATATAAATACATTTTCCCAAATCATAGAAATTCAAGGATTTAACACCTGTTAATTTTTCAGTATAAAAATATAAAATAAAATATCTACATTATCAATCTTAGGAGGAGACATCATTTTGAAATTAAAATTATTCATTTTTTATAATTCATTTTACATCAAGATGTCTAATTATGTTTTTACAATGGGACTCTATAGACATAACGTTGAACTGTGATATATGTAATTGTATGGTGTAAAATCTTTTGATTATAATTGAGAATCTATGATTTTTTTCCAAAAAATCATAAATAAAATTGGGCACACATTATGACAAAACCTTTTAACAATTAACATTTAATATTCTATTTTATTATTGTACTGAGTTAATAATTAATGATGATGAGATTCCAAAAGTTCAACATGGGTAAATTTAAATAGAAGTAAATTTAAAAAAACTGAATATTCATCCCCTCCCCAATCTCAATAGTGTAGTATTTCCCATGTCTCATCATTTTCATTGATATTTAAATCCCTAAATATGATTATTTTTCTGATGAATAATATTTCATTGTATATTTTTCTTTGTGAACCTATATAATTTCCCATTCAATTGATTCCATTATTAATGAATTGCAAAAATAAAATGCAGAAATGCATAGATAAAAACTATCCTCAAATACAATAAAAATATGATACATTTGTGAGCTCTATCTTAATGGAAATTATATTTAATGCATAACTAAAAAAATTATATTTATTTTTAGAGTTATTGAGAAATTAGATATTTCAATCATTTATTGTTGTGGGATAATGTAATGAATTCCATGAGTATAATTATCTATACATGGTGTTTTTTCAAAAATTCATAAAAAATATATATAAAAAATATATGTTGATTAAATGAGCATGAATAATTTTTCTGTGATATATGTGGATATCAAGAATAAATATAAAATTAATATACATATGATAGTTCTTATTATTTTGATATTAAATTTGTATCCTACGATCTCTTTGATGAGTTAGAAGATGTTAAATTTTGACATAAGGTATGTTACCTTAAATTTATTGGCATATTTTAACAATATTTCCACATATTAATTGTTTTTTGAATATAATTATACATTAGTGAATTTAATATTAGAAATAAATATTTTTCTTATCAAGTGGAAAATATTTATTAATTTATAGTTGTCAAATCTGTGGTTTTATTTTCTGATATTTTCCACTTTATTTTTTTACTTTTCATAATTTCGTAAATGTCATTGGAGTTTTTTAGAGATGTTTTTTTAAATATTTTAAATACTAGGAGGTACAGGGTTTAAGGTTAGTTAGGTGAAACTATGTGAATGTTCAATAGATACTTTTCACCCTTGATAGAGGCACTACCTAGAATGCATTTTCTAGAACACGAGCATTCAAGATAAAAGTGAACACATCAGTGTCAATCTGTATGAGGCACACAGTTAGGCATATGGTCATGTGCCAACTATTGAAAAATAAGAGGTAATATTTTACATTTGGAAATATGATCTCCAAGGTTTGTTTAAGACCTGGTAGACCATGCAAGAAAATTTTGTGGGAAGCAATATAATTAATAATGTATGAAAATACCTTTTTTCTTAACAATATATTAACCCCAAGTCACACCAAACTCATTGCACATGACCCAAAAACCCCAAAAATGACATCCTACATTCTTGTTCTTCTATAAGCCCCAATTTTTTGGGTTACATGTCTAGGAATCATTGAGAATCGTTCATGTATGATTATTTTGTTATCTTCCATTAAATATTATATATCTCTTTCCCCGTTTTAATTCAGTTATCCCTTTTCCAGTTTTTTAGATTTCTAAATTCGGGTTCAACATTTCTTGATTGTGAAACATCATGATGTATATGATGTTTTCTTGACTTTAATGTTTCACTCATGGTTATAGTTGTTGTTTTCAACTAGTTTTTTCATGATTCAACGTGAAAGGTAGGTGGTTCCAGTCTATGAATTTGTTTGATTATTTAGTATTCTATTTGTGATTTGTAAATGTATTCCATTGTTTTTTAGGTGGTGAGAATTATATTCTTGGATTTTTTTGGTGTGATTAATGATTAAATATTTGTTTCCCACTAAAAATGGTTTATATTCATGTGTTTTCAAGATATAGTAATGTTTTTTATAGTTTTTTGTTCATATTTTCTATAATTAAATCATAATAATATATATTGAACAATAAAACTCATTACATTGTAGAAGGGAATCCACCAAGAAAAACAAATATTCTATATCAAACAAGTTAATTTATTGTTGTGTTAATATATTTCAAAAAGAATAAATATATATTATATAAGGAAGATATTTTAATGTATTCATATTATATAGTACTCAACATATCAAAATATTCTCAAATGAAGTAGGTTAGTACAAAAAGTATGAGATAAACACTTACCAGATCGATTTTGGGACTCTATCATGAAACACTAATCCATAGACACTAAAATGAAATGGATTTCGGGAAATAAAGAATTTCACATTAACCTATATGTTCATTAAAATTATGATAATGTAGTTAAAACATTATTATTTTGGGGTATATAGTATAATTTGTGGATTAAAATCTAAAATGAGTTGAAACTAATGATGTACTTCAAATATCCAATGTGTCTAATAATGGGAAAAAATAATTTCATTAAAATATATGTTCATGGTGTTGGGATGAAATTATTAATAAATTTCAAGAAACAATCATGAAACTCACGGATGGTGTTCAATTATAGTGTATACGAAAGAAACCATATGATATAACATATTTAATCCCTCATATGAATCAGTTATTTTTTACTAATAATTAGTGATATGGAAAATGTAATACATCATCATCACAGATAGTGGTATTAAGATAAAATTAATTTATTTGATTACATTGAATATAGAAGAGTAAGAATATTATTAAATATCAGAAGACCCAATGGAAGATGATGATCATGTTACCCAAGTAATATGTTAGTTAAAAAGTTTGGTTTGATAACTACAAAGATATGTAATTTGTTTCTAATGAATGTGATACACTATTATTTCAAAATAATATGCATATGTCCTATAAAGAATATTTACAAGTCACAAATGTTTCACTATGGAAAAAATAATATGATTTTTGAAATATAATATAAGAATTGTAAATATGATTAAATATTTGTGGATCCCCCTGTTCATGTAATTAATATTTGGTAAAAATTGTAATTATAGAAATAGATAATCATTGGAGGTATTATTATTTATTATAAGTCATTATTTGTTTTTAATGCATAAAAGCTATATCAAATCACAAAATCTGAAACAAATATACACCCATTACAATTCTAAAATCATTAAGAATAAAATATTACATGGAATATAACACAGACTATGAAATTTGAAAAATGGATGTATTTTAATTCTTCTTTATTTGAATCCATATTGATGATAACAGTATTTAAAATCCATATGGATTACGGAAACAAAAGGATCTAATCAATCTTTAAATGTTGTATAAATTTATTTATGTTTATAAAATAGTTTCATAGTGTTTAATTTTTTTTATGTACCTATAATATAATTCGTTTTTATATAGATTGAATGTGATATTTGTCTCTAAAATTGGTTTTTCCAATGTGTAGTAGTTTTCCTTGTTCAATTTTTTGATGAAATTTTATTCATTGTAAAATAGATACAAGTATTATAAATAATAATTGAAATCTAATTAAAAACATGTTCCTCAAATACATGGGTATAGAGGTCTCCATTTCAAGGATCAGGATCCCTCAAGATAGATTATATAGGCATCATACACAATTCCAATGTTCATACATCGAGACAATATTAGAATTATAAAATGTAGACCAATCCAACATTTTACTAATACCTCTATCAGTTGGTATAAATTTACCGAAGAATTTGTTTTTTCAAAATATTAAGAGAGAAAACAATTAATATTATCGTATAAATTTTTTAAATTAAATCAATTGTATAAGTAATTTTCTAAACTAGTCTCTATGTCTCCTATGTATTATGAATTATTAGCCCGTATAACACAAGAAAAAGTGAGTCTGATTTGTAATTAATAATGAATAACCAATTATAGGTATCAAATACAAATATATGATTCATGAATGTATAGTTGATAAGAAACATGTTGTGAGGGAATATACATGTTAATGTTATTTAATAAATCACAATGAAAGAATTGATTTCGTCAAATGTGGGTTTTCATTACTAGAAAATATATGTGGTTGAAAAGATATAATTTTTTATTGGTTACTAATATTATAGAATATATTGAATATATTTTTCGTTATGATGTAGTTATAGTTGTAGAGTGGATATAGAATCAGATGAGGAGAATTTCTTGACAAATGAAATAAATATTTTATCATTATAGATTGTGATAATAATAAAATATTGGGTTTAGGTAAACAACTAAGTGTCATAAATGGATGGAGAATATACGGGGGGAAAAGTCTCATGAGGGATTGTTCTAAAATATGTGAATTCATAATAGGGACAGTTTCTATAGTAGAAAATTTGGTATTCATATTGACTATATCCTTCCCAAAAATGAAGCATAAATATTAGGTGAGACATTGTTGATGATGTGTGTTTAGTATATTTTACAATTTCATGTTGGATTCCATTGGATATTTTTCCCAAAAAAACATCATTAATTAAATTATATTACAAAATAATCAATATGAATAACATAAAAAATTTATTTTCGCCTATACAACATTTTTTACATGAGACATGCATTGAAGAGATGGTCGAATCATAGTGTAATGTATTCTTAATCGCATTTCCTCATCATTTTAACTAGTGGCTATGAACATGATCAACATGTTATGATTTGAATTATATCTAGCGTAAACATAAAATTCATCATGATGAAAGATTAATGAAAATTTCACTAGTTTCAAAACTATGTATTTATATATTGATTATACAAATTACATTCTTCTAGTGGTCCAATATAAAATATGTATCACCAATTTATTGGATAAAAAATGGATCTTTTCAATATGTGTTAAGATCACTAATAATATATAATATTAATGATTAGACCATTTCCTCCATTTGATAAACTCCATTGACATTAACTTTATTAGGCCCACATCACCTAAATATATACATTCGTATCCATTACATTCTCATATGAATATTTTATATATGTCATGTTCATAGAGGTCCCTTTAATTAGGTCTATAAAATTTAACACCTATACTCTTGTACTCCATTGAGAAACCCCATCGATAATATTACATTAATAAATGATGTATCATTCAATTAATTATATCTATAATATTTTTGGAACCGTGTTCTCAAAACACTCATTATTGATGCGAGTTCAGATATGTGGGATTTATTATGATAAGTGCTATGAACAATGGAAATTGACATTATTTTCAATACCACCATCACATTATATGATTCATGATGATAACTTAATATGCATACCATTCATGGAACATTTTCTTCTAATTAATTTTAATAAATTCATGTCCAGGAATGTAACACATAAAAATAATGAAAATCACTGGTCTTTATAGACAATCTCATTCAATATTTAGTTGTTAGATGGTATTTATAAAAAACATGATGTTCGACTCTGCAAAAACTATGTGTAGAATTCCACCTAAATGATATAGAACCCCACCACAAGCAGGTTAAGGATTTCAATCAATGTTAGAAATAAATTCATTATTTATTGTAAATGATCTAATCCATCAAATATTTGATGCCAAGACATATCATTTTAAGAAACTGATACTCACAAGTGTGTTCGGTATCTGATAATGAAAAAATAGAAGTGAAATTATGGAGATCCTTCTCTCTAGTTGTTTCGAGATGTGAAGTTATATCCATCCTATTAGAGAATTTCTCATGATCAATATTTTTTATATTAAAAATATAGGTTCAAATAATTGAATGAGATGAACCTGTATCAAATAAAAAATTCACTAATAATGAATCTATAGTATCGGTACCCCTAACAGTCCATAAGCCTATATTTGATTCATCTGAAGAATCATGTACAACATTAGGAAGCTTTATTTGAGAGATCTTTGTAAGAAACCCTCATTCCCAGAAACATATAATTTTAGTAATGTTATTATTGGATTCAATGGACCTATGAAACTACACAGAGTGGAATAAATATATAAGAACATC
The DNA here is from genome assembly GCA_963277665.1 of Viscum album. Taxonomy (NCBI): domain Eukaryota; kingdom Viridiplantae; phylum Streptophyta; class Magnoliopsida; order Santalales; family Viscaceae; genus Viscum; species Viscum album. Next base: position 1,701,744,545 of record OY728156.1, on the reverse strand, counting down.
TGCTCTGTGTACTAACCATTTGCATGAACCATATACATTGGTTAACATTATGAAAACACATTTTGAATTTCTAGCCTACCAAACTTGTATAAAATCAAAGGGAATACTCCATGAAGTGTAGGAAGTATAAAATAAATCTTCTACCAATATCCACTATGAAAATCAGCACGCTACCTCATTACATTAAATGAACTTTCACTATCGTAATGGGAAAAAAGAACACCCTTCAACCAATATATTCCAAATAGGTTAAGCTCGGTCATTAAGGATCTATCGAACAAATCATTATATGAGGACATATTTAAACAGAAGACAATACAGAATATATCATATTGGAGTCCCATATCGAGCCATCAACACTTCATTATATCCTTTGATACTATCTCATGGGAAAACTTTATAATAATATAAAATTGTTCTTTGTATTAATTCATGGCTATATCAGCCTGATTGAGTTAGAAATCAACTATGGACCTAACCAACACCCTCGACCCTAGATGAAACATATTTGTGAATGGAGCATAGAATTTATTCCACTCTTAACCGTAATACTTATTTGATGTCACCAATTTGTATTACAATATCTTTATAGGTCCCTCTACCCTGAAGGTGTCACATTTGACCTTGATCTCAATGGAATATCCCAAGAATTCAAATTGAATATCCATTTCCCGAATACATTTCTAATATGTACTATGATTATTACAACATTTTACCATTGGTTGATTTTCGTGAACTAAATCATAAGAATTATTTTTTAAACATATCTTTGACTTTCTTTAGATGGATCCAAAATGGGTGTGGGTGTATATTCCTATCTAATAGCTTGGAAAACATATATGATAACCTCAACCAGATTATGGACAATGATATGATTTATTTTCTCCTTGGATTATTGGTAGATTCTTTCTATATCTATCTTACACGACTTATCTGAGGAAATATGTAACACAAAATTAGTAGTAAACATTGAAGAAATAAATATAATACTCAAATGGATGATGAGGTTGGAAATAATAACATCATATAGTTAAAAATATTTTGGGTTTCCCACTATCCCAATAAAATGTAACATTAAAAAATAACGAAGGGTTAAATGAATAAATTATATAAATCATTTCAACATTGTGAATCATTCATTTCAAGATCCTTCCTGATAAGATTTCAACAATTAAGCATGCTGGTCTTGAAGTAGATATCAGAATGGGTGACCTTATGGGCGGTTTTTTAGGATGTGTTTTATTTGGGAAAACATAGTAGAAAAAACATGTGTTGTCCTATGGGATAGTCATTTGTCTGATGACCCATTAGGGTGTGAAGAATGGCCACATGGGGTTCACATTAATATTAGGAAACTAGTGGTTCTTGGTGGCATGGGAACTGATGAAAATTTTATGAAATGGTGGTTGTGTTGTCATCATTTCCTAGTTCTAACAATGGAATTAGAGAAGTAACCAAGCATTATTTTATGGTACACTGGCTAGTTTGAGATGTTGGGTACATAGACAAGATTTTATGATCTAATGGGGGGTGAATGTAACACAAAAATAAAATAAAGGGTTATATGAATAAATGACCCTACTCATGTAAATAAGGTGGACCAGTATTTTCTAGAGACTAACTAGATTGAACATCACATCAGATCATGCTTAGCTATGATTAGTTATTAGGATGGGAAGCCTCTTAGATTGTTTTATAAGATGTGTGTCAGGGAGTAAAAAAATAATCAGAATATAATTTTTACCTATAGGATATTAATTAGATTTATTTTCTATGTGGGCATGTATTTGGGCACTAGGAAGGGGAACAAGTGTCTATGGGGAAACTGATGGTGCATGGAGTTTCATTACCCGATGTCCATGAAAATTTGACGTGTCTTTGTTTTCAGTAGGGTTCAGTTGTAACATAAAAAATATGAAAAGTCTATAACTAATCCTCATGGTTCCTTTGCCAAACATCCCTTTGTAACAAAAGGCTATTTTTGGTGAGTGGGGGAATAAAATCAATAACATCTACAACCTAAGTCTTGAAATGTTTATCGAACTTCATAGTGGCATCAATGAATTATTCATACTATCTATTGTTATCTCTTTTTCCAGAACCATCCCATATACCCATTTACACAGATACTCATTCATCAAGTAACATAGAATGTAGGGAATTCCTGATCCACAAGGCTTGGTGACTAGAACCAACCAAAATAAAATATTATAGTGTGAATGAATTTGACACAAACCCAATAGAAGAAAGAGATACTAGTCAGTATGCACAAAGAAAAACTCTATAGGGTGAACTATACCAAATGTTAAATAGGAAAATAAAACCTAATGTGCATCAAACAGTTTTCATAAAATAGAATGTTGAAAAACCCACATCTCAATAGAAACAACATTACATGCCAAAATATCAACAACAACATCCAAGTCCATGTGTTTCATTCCCCATAACCGTACCTATGAAGAGGAAATCTATAAACATTGAATGGTGCATGTAGGGTGCATCCAAAATCCTTGTAGGGTCTCACCATGGATTCCATAATTAGATTCCACAATTATCTAACTGAATTATGATTTAAATTATTAATAAATATTAATGGAATTTCAATATAATATTTAAAATAAAAGATTCATTATATTTCAAATGAGGGAAATAATTCAATCAATGACATACAAAAATAAATATTTATAATAGTTTATATAAATTCAGAATTAATATATAATATAGTATAAAAAGAATTAAATATATATCATATCACTATAGATAATGATAATCGTCATCATCCAAAAAGAATAATAGTTCCATGTTATTGTATCCTCACACAATTCTTAAATGAAAATGGAAATGTGCACAAATTTCATTTTAGAACATGTTAAATAGGACTAAACATAATACTACTAATGAAATGATCTTTCAATATAATTATATTTTTGTTGTAAAACAAAAATCCATTACTATTTAATTCTCATCAATGTGTGTTTGTCCCAAATACCTCACTAAAACCCATATCATGCATGTTCTCAAGGAATTTCAATAATTGGAAATTTATTTCAAAACAATTAAAAATAAAATTCATCAAATTATTCCATTTAAATATTTTAATATACATTTATATTTCAAATTGGAATTTCAATCAAATAAAATCATTTTAAATGATAAAAATAATGGATTTATATTAAAACAATTAATGATATTTTCTTCCAAAAATTTAAAAATCAATTTAAAAAATCAAATTCAAAAATCAATATAACAATACAAATTCCCCATTTTAATTCTACTATTTATATCACATAATCATGCTTCAAATTTCCATAAACACTCCAAAATTCAATTATAATGGGGGTTTTCCCAAATTTTCAACCAAAATAAAATTAAAATCCCTAATCCAACTGAATTAGGTTTTTCTTCAAATAATAGAAATAATGTAAATAAAAATCAATCAATTTAATTTCAAAATTAAAATATAGGTTTAAGAGAATTGAAAATAAAAAAATGAACCACATTCCATAAACCATATCACTTATCTTTAACAACCTGATGTTTCAATGAATAATGTCAGCAATGGAGATCAAGGAATTATCCCAAGATTCATGATACAAAAAAGGTGACAGTATACTTAAAAAATAATGATATCTAACAAATACCTTTAAGGAAGGATATATAAAAAGATGGAGATAATAAAATATATATGAAACCTTATATGATAAATATTTAATGGATATTTACAAATATTGATCTACCTCAGAATACGTTTAGATGAGCCAAAGTTACATCTAGGGAGCCTCTATGTAAGTGGAATTTATATTAGGATCCAATGGTATAATGAATAACATCAAAATAGTATTCCATAATTTTAAAACAATTAATCATCATTATCAAATACCACACGAACTATTAGCTAGGTTGGAATATACATCTAGATAAATTATGTTCCGTAAAAATGGATCCTTTTTTCCATGGTGTGTGTATTCTAATAGGTTGGTATAAGATATTTCAGACTATGTAAGACCACTAAAATACCTCACATACTTGGATTGCACAATTTTTAGTAAAAGGGAACACTCTTGTTTAAAACCATGGTTCAAACATCTATAGAACAAGAACCTTCCAAAATGGTCAAATATCATCATGGAACACCCTCAAATGTGAAAATATCAAGTAATGACCAATAAAGTGGTTTGGGAGTACCTAAAAATTTTAATAGGATGTTACACACTCTATTTATTTTAAATGAAAAATTGAAAATTGAAATAATTAATAAAAACATTTAAAAATCCCCCCATATTCCACATTAAACACCCTACATGCCATCACACATTCTAATATTGGGTGTGTGATGATTGGGGTTGAAAAAAATAAAATCCCCTATATCCTCCATTATTCCCATATACTATTTTTCTAACAATTATATAATATTCAAACCCACATCTTTTGCTTTTTCCCGAACCCAAAGCATCCAAATTATTAAAAAATTTGTAATTAAATTTTCATTTATAGTTGAATATTCCATATCAATGTCCAATATCATGAACTAATCTATGCACCAACTATGATGAATATTTATTTAAAATTTTGTTAACATAATGAAAAATCTTTTGAACAGTCTATATGATAAAATAATATTCTAAGAGGTTATTCCTTCATCCTTTCATTTCGTGAACCATAAAAAAATAATATCTGTTGTTGGTATATAAGCTGGTATTTTGGTGTCATTGTTATAGTTACCTACAAGTGACTATATTATCAACCTAAATAGAAATTTTTATTAAAAAAATTAATGGAATATATAAATACAGTACATAAACTAATGTATGATATAAAATATAAAAGGGAGGGACCTTTCAATGTGCATGGTTAGTTCCTAATAACCACTATATTTTCTGTTTCTTTATTTGATGATAGAGAATAAAATTGTGTTTTATTTGCTATGGATGTTAATGTTATTAAATTAGTAGTTGTATTATCCTCTAATATTATATATTTCTAAAAAACCATTGGATATAATGTGGGGAATCTATTTATTTTTCTAAATATTCCATCTCTAGTTTACATAATTTAGAAAGGATAGATCCATAAAATTTTAGAGGTTCCATGTATTTAAATGATATATGTAATAGAATTGTTGAACATTACTAGTGAACCAATTAACTGTTATTTGAGATGACTCACATTTTTTTATATGGGGTAATTGTTCATGTTGACTATTGAGTGATAAATTGTCTAAATATTTGAATGAACATAATGTTAAGGTATGATAAATACCTCATAATATTCAAAAATTAGGAGGATATATTACATATAAGTTCCCACCTTGAAACCACTTTTAAATCAATTATGCAGATGAGAATAAAAAAAGGAATTAGTGTTTTCATTCCTAGAAATAAATAATAATGTGGTTTGGTCAAGGGAGTCTTCATAGATATTGGTTAAAAGTATTTTGTGGCTATCTGATATCAAGTGGAGGCAGAAAATTGTAGTGTTTCAAGGGTTTAATTTTATAAAACAAATAATTCCCTATTTTTTTAAAAATACTGCCCAAAATTAATTTCATATAATTATTTTTACATCACATAAGTTTTAGTTCAATAATGATATATGTTACCTATAATATTATTGTATAACATTAAATGAATCCGAAGTATTTGTTTTCATCATTTTAGTAGATTAATATCCGCATGTCCCATATTACGATTGTTTTGTTAATGTTGAACAGAAATTATTATATTGAAAAAAAAATTTCCCAAAAAGAGTTCTTCTTAATTTTATCATGTTTTTTACCTAACTAGTCTCATAGATATAATTTAAGGGAATTATGATATCGTTATATATCCATTGAAGGGAAAAAATTTATTACTATGTAACTTTATCTTACCCTTAAGAAACTCATATAAATCATTTATAACATGTACACACCACACGAGTTACTATTAAACAATTATGGGTTACCATTAAGAATCCTTTAAGAATTTGTTGTCACCCATATAGAAAATTGGCATATATTTTAAAAAAGATGTTTTATGTTCCAAATTAAATTACATTTTTATCTAAATGATAGTAATTAATTAATGAATAACAATATATTCACTCCAAAAAAATTTGAATAAAAATGATATACCTAATTCAAAGAATGTTGTCATTTTTTAGAATGATTTTGATGATTTTCAAATATCATGTTCTGGACCATCATAAATAAATAATTATAAAGTGAAATTTGAAAAAGAGTCACAAATAAACTATGAAATAATTTATACTCATTGATATTATGTGTGGAGAATTGTAGGATAATCACTTGGAAATTTTAAATAAATTCTAAATGTATGGGATAATATTTTGGACCACTCTCCTCCTTAGGCTTTAATTGGGAATCAACTGTAATTTATGAAAATGATAAACTATTATAATATTATAAATTTATATTAATATTCTGAAAATATCATCCAAGATTTTATAATAAAATGATATTTTTTGTGTGTCACAACAATATATTGATTTTTTTGATGTTGGAAAATTTTCCTCCCATAATAGGTAATCATGTATATTATAGGGACCTTTTAATGAAATATTATTTTCCCGGTGTATCATTAAATAAATAATCAATGATTTATCATACATACTAGTATATAACTAATTTGGTTAAATAAAACCCTCCATAAAATCACTTTTTTGATCATCTAGTAAAAATTATATTTTGTTGTAATCATGGTATGACATATAAGATGAAATTTTCGTTTGGTGGAAATACTCTAGAACCTAATCATAGTAATTCTATATTTTTATCTCTAACATCTCTGTAATAAATGTAAAAAGATATTCACTATTATGTAATATATTTTTTAGTATAATATCTTAATTTTTTTCAGTTTATTTTTATTTCATTTTATTATTTTAAAAAAGGTAATAAAACATTGTAATGAATTTTTTTAAACTAATACCATTTAAATTTATAGTCTAAATTTATTTTCTTAATCCATTAGATAAAATATTATTTTGTATTATAATAAAATGGATATTGAAAATTATAATAATGATTTTATTTACATTTTTTATTCATATTTTTTGTAATAATTTGTTATATTAAATGAGTAATATATAATGTTCATTTTCTATATTTTAGGGGATTTTTTTAAATCATAATGGGAGACATTTTTCCAAATTATTTATAATCCATCATTTCCACAAATATTATACTCAAAAATCCATTGAGTAGTTATTAATGTATTTACAATCATTGAATATATTTTTATTAATAAAGTTATTAATGAGTTTCATGTAGATTTTATATATTGAAACTCTCATTGATGTTGTTTGTAAATAATTATTAACCCATACATAATATTTAATTATTTATTCCAAAAAAAAGAATTATTCATCCTTTACACTATTTTAATTTGGTTCTAAAGGGAAAAATTATTTTATTGGTCCTATTTATTATATAATGGGAAAATAAATTTTGGTGTTAATATTATACATTCGTTGGGATCTATTTTTTATTGTTATGAGGATAATTTTTTTGACTCATAAACTACATATAAAATTTTATTATTTATACATCCTCTATTTTATTAATTTATTATTATAGCATGGATGATTTCTTTCTATAAACACATTATTATATAGATATTTTATTATTGATCTCATATTTATAAGGAATAATTTTTTATGATTATAAAAAAAATATAATAACATATTTACTCATAGAAATGAAATAAATGATATTATTATAAATAAGATATATTTTAATAATTATCCTACATGATTGGTTAAATCATATTTATTCAAAGATAATTCAATTCTTAATGTACTGTGTTTATACATTTTTATTTCAAAAATAAATGACTTGGATCTTGTCCACCTTGAAATTTCATGTTATCCAATTAAATATTTATAACATCTCCTAATTTAGATTTATGTTTTTTCTATTTATATAAAATTATTTTGAGACCGCAAAAATTGATGGCGCGTGGTTCTGAGGCTCGGAGAGCCATGAACGGGTTTTTGATATTTTTTAAGATGCATCCAGAAAAAGTTCAAGTTGGTTTTCTATCATTTGAATAGGTTCTTGGAATAAATACCATTGGGAAAAGTTGAATTCAGAATTCTGGGATTCTCCTTGAAAATACATAACTTCATGCGGTCGGTGCTGGATGAAAACTTTATTTTTGGGACATTTTAGAGAAAAAATAATAAATTATTTTAAAAGAAATATTTTATTAACTTTCCCACTTCTGAGTGGTAGAAGGAAACTCGTAGGCCAAATGATGAGGCGATGATGATGGGTAGTGATGAGCATCATTAATGGCTCGTTATATTACAGTGAGATGACTCTTTAATGATGCATAACAGTGAAGATGTTTCTATTATAATTCAACGTAATGACGCGATGTCACATCCAAATGGAAATGATGAGATGTGCTCTTATTTATAGTTTGACTCGCTAGGGAAATATGTACAAATAATTTAGAGAATTCCTTTGGGAATAATTAACAAAATTCCACCCAAAATTAAAATGGCGAACGTCGGAAGGACATCATAATCTCTGATGCCTTTCAATGATCGGAACTGGGAAGCGACATCGATGACTTAATCCCTCAAGGACGAATGGTTCTTCATACGACATTATAAAAGGAAGGGGTTTTTTATTTTATGTTCTTCCCTAACCTTTTATAAAAACAATGAACTCATATCTAACCATGGACTTTTTGTTCCACAATTCATGCATTATTTGGGGTTGATTTATTATTTGTGGTTATTTTATTCTATGTTGAAATCTTGGAATGTAATGATTTAATGGTAACTTCTCAAACATCCCCTGTCTTTAATCCTCTAGCGTGGATGCCCCATTCCTACACGAATAAAGCCTGAGCACCAACACATGTTAATTTCATGGTAGTCTTACCCTCAAAATGATGGAAATGATGGTTTGGGATTCTCGTAGTGAAAATGGTGCTCCCTAGAGGCCACAGTTTGTGAAGCCTCAAAGAACGGACCACTAGAGAGCGTCTGGTGCTCCACTAAACTTTGTGCCACTAGTGGCGGCCAACCTCACAGGCCACGTAGAAGAGGTAGCATGCACCAGTGAGATGCGTTGATCGGGAAGCCGCGACTCTTCAGCTAGGGCAGTGTTCCAGGGGACGTAGAGCCAGGAAGGGAAATGCCTGGAGGGATGGACTACATCTGGGCCATATGTATAGCTAGAAAAGTAAAGCTCCATCAATAGAAACTAGTGGATGGGCCCCACACCAGCGGGGTGTCACGACCTGTCCTCGGGCCCCGTGCCCTGACTACCCCTAGACCTCTTTCCATAGTCCAAGGGATGGAGACTAGCACCAAAGTTGTAAATCCCGATAAAAAGGGAAAGTAATTTCCTCTTATAATGTAAACAAAAACACAACAGAGTACGCAAGTTAAGTAAACACTAAGTAAAACTGGGTACAAGGTAAGTGCTGAATAATTAAATTGGCAAGTATACAAACCCAACTAAATGTACAGTACAACTGAAAGGAAATTACAACTATAGTAAGTAAAACAGCAACATCAAGTTGTCCTCCAGATATCGCACCTGAAGGTTGGGTACCGATAGTCTCCTCGGATCCTCGGGTCCAGCCATCCGCTTAGTGTACACCTCGCCAAGTTGTCCACCTCTGGGTACCGTCTAGCTCCACATGCTCTACCTCGATCAGTGTTGTCTGTCGTCTGCATCCAACACAATGTAGCGCGGGTATAGCCCATGCAGGGTTGAGTATATGATACTCAGTAGGGAAACCAAGACCCCCAAAGATCTATCAGAATCCACGATGTATAAAACAAAAATAAAATATACAATCACAAAGTATCAACAACACTACTTAGTTATATTCCCATACATATACCTAAGTCATCAGTTACAGTTCGTCTCCAACTCTCATTCCCAAGCACCATCCAGTCCACAATGGAAAGCTCAACTCAGTCCACAAAGGTTAGCACAAATCTGTCTACACAAGAACAACACAACCCAGTCCAAATAGGAAAGCAATTCAATCACATTGATGATAATGATTGAATTCAAGACTCATCTCACATAGGTATACAACATTGATATAGTGATAGGGATGATTAGATGAATCCACTGATTCATATAAGCTGTTGGACCCACATAGGATACAAGACTAGCTAAGCTGTCGGACCCACAAAGGATACAATACCAGCTACTCTACCAGGCCCACTAAGGATACATATACAGAGGGCATACTGTCAGACCCACGTAGGATACAAGAACAGTAGTCATCATTGTCGAACCCACGAAGGATCCAAGTACAATCGTTCTTGCTGTCGAACCCACGGAGGATCCATGTATAGTCTTTCTCACTGCCGAACCCACGGAGGATCCATGTACAGTTGTCCTCCCTACCGAATCCACAAAGGATCCAAGTATTGTCCTCCTCACTGTTGAACCCACGAAGGATCCATGTAAAGCCGTCCCCGCTATCGAACCCATGGAGGATCCAAGTACAGTCTTCCTCCCTACCGAACCCACGAATGATCCAAATACAGTCGTCCCCGCTATTGAACCCATGGAGGATCCAAGTACACTCGTCCTCGCTGCTGAACCTGAGCAGGATCCATTTACAGTCATCACTGTCGCAGTCGCAGCCAGCTCTAGGGTTCCTGCACACAGCATGCTCGATTCCGGGAGGGTCCGCTCCATGATCAAAAGAGGGTTGATATATAAACTGTCACGAAGTCCATAGTTGATGTATCCCAATGTTATGTCTCACCAAAAGAAACCCAACGCGATAGACAGTGCGTCAATCAGATGCTCGGTCTGAGAGTTATTGGTTTTTCCATCCCAGGGGCGCGGTTGGTTTTTAAGCTAAAACCAACCCGACCATACTCCAACTGCATCCAATTCTCAAGAGGAACATTCCAAAAGGACAGTATTATCTAGAGGAATTCAATGCAGTTGACGGCATGTCAAACGGACATCCGGTCCTTATGTTATAAGTGTTTCCGCTCTAAGGGCCCGGTTGGTTTTGGGGTCGAACCAACCCAGCCTTACCCCATCTTTGCCGTAACCTCGAGTGTAATATACCGAAACGTCCTCCTCGATCCAAGGATACCTAGGCAACTGATGGTGCAACAATCGGAGGTCCGTAACTCACATTATGGTAAATAGTCCGAAAATGGTACGATGTGGGGGGTCAGGGCCTGGTCCGACCCATCCCAACCCCCCCTAGGTCAGCCCGAACCAGGTTGAATAGACCCGGGTCTGGGTCAGGCCCGACAGGCCGCGTCCCAGTTCGGCATTGTCAGGGGGTGCGCTTGCCCTGCCAGCGGGCCGAGCAGGGGGCGTGGCCCACGCTTTCCATGGACGCGGTGCTAGGGTGGCGCCGCTGCTCCCCCGGATACCGCGCGACCGCAAGATCTGGCCCCCGCCACCGCGGCTTCAGCTGTGGAGGGCTCCTACTGGAGGCGTGCAAGGGCACCACCAGTATTATTATCTGCAGACCACCTAATGTGCTCCGGTTGTCTGATTTTCTCATTGTCTACATCTATGGCTCTCCATGGACCCGGTCATCACTACAATGGCTTCCATACCCCGTTGCGGTCCCGTTTCTTTGTCGCCCATCCATAAGCGCACAAAAAAACAAAATAGTGGTGGGTTTGGACTTGTTCGTTAGTCCGAACCCACTGCGTTAGTGGGTCAAAAAATCTCCCAACAATTATATGCCATGTCGAGGGTATAATTTATATAAAGATATTTATACAAAAACCCCAACCTCAACCAAGAAGACGATCGTCGGGGTTGCGGTAGATAGCGTCGTGGGGAACAGGATTGTCGGCATCATGGGAGCACACCGAGGAGGAAGCGGCATGTCCACTCTTTTCATGGAGAAGAGAAGGGTGGCTTGTCGTAGATCTTAAAGGAAGCGGCATTCTTCATTATTCTTCGTCGGGGGTCGGAGTTCCTCTTCGTTCTACGTCGGAGGCCGATGTTCTTCGAAAGCTCAAGAGCTCTCCCCCGATCACTCCCGCACAACGAAGCTCTTTTCCAAATTAAATAATAGTTTCCTCCTATTATTTAATTTCACATGCAAAGAATCTCACTGAATTAATTCACCACATTTAATAAAGTGATTACAATTAATTTAAAAAGGGAGAGAGAAGGTTCCCCATTAATAAATGTGTTGGCAGATAACTGAAAAAGAAGAAAGACGAAGGTTCCTCATTAATAAACGTGTTGGAAGATAACTTACAATGAAGAAAGAGGAAGGTTCCACATTAATAAATGTGTTGGAAGATAAATGAAAAGGATGAAAGAGGATGGTTCCTCATTAATATTAGGGGTTGACACAATTTGATGGAGATATTGGCATTTAATAGCGGCTTGCCAAATTAAGGACGAGATGTTTATCTGTTTAGAGGAAATTAAATGGTGGGGGTCATGTTGGCCCCGCCTCTCTAACACCCACACTTGGGTAGTCAAGTGGTTGTGGGCCCTACCCTTAACTACCCATGGGAGAGAAAAACCACCTTTCAAAATAAAAATTTTTCCGTCAATTTTTATTTATTTATTGAATAAACCCCAAAAATTAACTTCTCCTCCTTTGCAAAAGAAACTACGGTAAGTCTCCATTTATGAAATTACCAGCACTATGAGTTCATCGGTGCCCTCAGATATTAACTCCATGCACTAGTTAAAAGTTAGGAAAAAAACCCGCTCGTTTATTCACTGAACGTTCCCAAGATAAACTTCGAAAATTGATTCCGGGAACACCAGGCCTCGGAATCAATTTCCATCAGAAGCCACAGGCTCGTAAAATTCTAAAGTATTTTAAAATAATAATTTCCTTGAAATTTCCGGGTTTTTACATCACTCCCACGTCAGGGATTTACATCCCTGTAAAGCTACAACTTAAACTAGGGAATAAAATGAGGGTATTGAGCATGCATCTAAGCCTCCCGCTCCCATGTGCTCTCCTGTAGGTTTCTTGTGCAGCCAACAAATGTGCAGAAGAGGAATCGACTACCCACGTAGTACCTGCTACTATTGATCCTCGATCTCCATGGGGACCTTTGCAAATGTCGCCCCGTCATCTATGTCCAGCTCCCCCTGGATGATGATATCCATCGGGTCATGCACGTATCTCCTCAACTGAGATACGTGGAAGACTTCGTGCACCCGGTGCAACTGATGTGGAAGGCCCAGGCGGTAAGCCACCTCGCCTACTCTGCTATGCAACTGAAAAGGTCGGATGAAGCACAGAGATAACTTGCCGCCCCAGCCGAATCTCTACAATCCACATCAAGGTGAGACCCTTAGAAAAACATGGTCTCCATCCTCGAACACCAGTTGTCTCCGCCTCCTATCAGCATAGGACATATGTCTGCTCTGTGTAGTCCTCAACTACTCCTAGATGACCTGCACCTTCTCCGTTGTAGCCCGAACCATCTCTGGTCCTACAATTGCATACTCCCCAAGGTCAGTCTAGAACATAAGTGATTTCCATGGTCGGTCATACAGTGCCTCGTAAGGTGCCATCCCGATGGTGGAGTGGTAGCTGATGTTGTGTGAAAACTCTACCAAGGGTAGGTGATCCTCCCTGCTACGACCAAAGTAAAGGAAACATGCACGAATCTTGTCCTCTAGTTTCTAAATAGTCCTCTCTACCTTGCCATCAGTATGTGGGTGAAAGTCAGTGCTCAAGATTAGCTGCATCCCAAAGGCCTCATGCAACCCCTTCCAATGCCGGGAAGTAAAGCGAGCATCTTGGTCAGATATGATAGATGAGGGCACACCATGAAGTCGTACGATCTACTGAACGTAGAGGCCTCCCAAGATCCCTACAAAGCACTACTCTTTGATCGGTAAGAAGTGGGTCGACTTGGTGGTCGGTCTATGATCACCATGATAGAGTCATGTCCTATGGATGTAAGTGGAAGCCCCGTCACCAAATCCATAGATATCATGTCTGCTCTAAGAACCATGGGTGTGACTTACCATTGTAAAGAACTCTAATACACCCATGTTCCCTTCCGTCCCAAAAGAGCTTCTAGGATTTCTCTATTTCAAAAAAGAGAAATATGATCTCATCCCTAGGATGAAAGACGTTCTTTGCATAATACAGTTAATCCTAACATGAATGGTACTATATCATGTCATGGATGACGTCGTAAGGTCTCGATGCTACAACCAAGAGATCCATTCGTTAATCTCACCTACAAGGGTCGAGTCACAATATCAGCAGCAGTGTGTGGTCTCTAGGTATCCTCCAGTAGGAGTCTCGAAAGTGAGGGACAAGTCAAAGGTTTTACCCAGAACCTCTCAGTATCAACCACATAAAAAGGACAAGGATGGAATGTCACAAGAACAAGTGTCTTTTATTACAGAAGTTCAAAGTACAAAGACACAAAACATCCACATAAAAACGACATTAATGATGCTTGAAGCAACATGGACAAATGTATCCATGCCTAGATCTTGCCCTGTTCCTTCCCATCTGCTCCCCGAGCTCTATGGTTGTAGGCCTGAGATTCCTAAAGCTGATCTCTCCCATTTCTAGTCGTTCCATTCTATTGAGGTGGTCCTCCTAGAGATGGTGGTGGTAGGCCCACAAAACGTCGCCCACAACCTACTGCTAGGTCAGCCCCTCTTCCACATCCGCCTTACCATGGGGGGCCACCACAGTCGAACCTCTACTTTGGAGGTCCTTCTACCACCTGATACTCATCTGCAGGGTGGGTCGAGAAGTCTCGAGCCATGTGTCCCTGATAGCCGAATACATAGCACTGCCTGCTCCTCGTATGGTTGGATTTGTGCCATGTGCCCCACACAACTGAACCTGTATCCTTAGGTCGCCCACATAATGGCATGGTCTGCTTGGACCCCTATGTCTGACGTCTACTGCCAGCTGCAGAAGACTCTGCTACGTGACGTCCTACAGAGGGTCTTGCCGCTGGTGACTACTTAGTGAGGAAACTCTCCACTAGGAATGCCCTCTCTAGCACCCGCACTTGTGTCTGGATGTTGAGGGAGATCATCGGATCCCCGGTCTCATGACTCATCCCCTGTTCAAAGGTCCGTGCCCTGAAAAATGGGTCCCATACCATGTCCGTGGAGTAGCGTGAGAGGTCGGTAAGTCTCTCCGAGTACGGGGCTACTGACATGATACCCTTCCGTAGATGTAGTAACTCCTGGATGTGCACCGCATGGAGGGTGGCTGGAATAAACTCCTGGCGGAAGAGGATCTCGAATTACTTCCATATAAGAGATGCCTCATCGTTTACCTGGAACATCAGGCTCCCCCATCTAATTGTTGATACGTACATGAGACTTGAGGAAATGACAACCATGAGGTCTTCTGGTGTCCCTGCCTATCTGATGACACTAACGACAGCCTCCAGCCAATCCTCGGCTGCCTAAGGATCCATCTCTCTATGGAACCTGGGTGAACTCTGCCTCTGAAAATCATGCAACGCACTCAGGCGGCGTGCACTCTCCACTGCTGGGGCTGGTAGGATCGGTGGATCAGTGGGTAGTGGTACCACTGGTTCCCCCGCTGTAATGTGGACCTATACCGAGTCCTCGTCGCTCAGTGGGATTCCATCACACACGTAACATGAAACCCTTGCTGGCTACCTTCTTAGGGCCATCCTTAAAAGAGAATGAAGCTACACAGTAAGATAGTATTCCTTGGGAGCTGACACAATGTAATCACAAAGAAAACTTTTGAAAGGAAACACACACACAACTAGTGATTTCATGCACTGAGTCAGAAATCATATGTTAGGGTCCTGGTGTATGGATATGTTGGCTGCCACACCAAGACTGGACTCCCTAGACTAAAAACCACACTCAATACTCTTAACACTATTTTTTCACAGAGAAGAAATTATCAGATTCCTATCTTTTATGGTAGAACTGACTTTTCGGATACCAATTTGTCATGACCTATCCTCGAGGCCCAAGCCGTGACTACCTCAAGCCCGCCTTCCATAGGCCAGGGGCTGGTGACTATCACCAAAGGTGTAAATCCTGATAAAAAGGGAATGGAATTTCCTTTTATAAAGTAATCAAAAACACAACAGAGTACGCAAGTGAAGTAAGCACTATGTAAAACTGGGTACAAGGTATGTGATAAAAATGTAAATGGGCTAGTATATAAACCCAACGGAAAGAATAGTACAACTGAAAGGAATGTACAATAGTAGTAGTTAAAATATAATCACCGAGTCATCCTCCGGAAATCCCACCTGAATGGTTGGTACAGATAGTCTCCTCAGCTCCTCGGGTCCGGTCGTTCGCTCTGTGTACGCCTCTCC
Organism: Viscum album; assembly: GCA_963277665.1. NCBI lineage: Eukaryota > Viridiplantae > Streptophyta > Magnoliopsida > Santalales > Viscaceae > Viscum > Viscum album. Next base: position 1,701,728,249 of record OY728156.1, on the reverse strand, counting down.
ACGTGGTCCACCTCTGGGTACTGTCCAGCTCCACAAGACTCCACCTCGATCAGTGATTTCCGTCGTCTACATGCAACACAATCTAGTGCGGGCATAGCTCGTGCAGGGGTGAGTATATGATACTCAGTTGGGACCCCGAGACCCCCAAAGGTCTCTCAGAATCCACAATGGATAAAACATAATGGAAAGATACAATCATGAAGAATCAACAACACTACATAGGCCTATACTCATACATATACCTAAGTCATCAATTACAGTTCGTTTCCAACTCTCGTGCCCAAGCACCATCCAATCCACAATAGAAAGCACAACTCAGTCCACAAATGATAGCACAACAAAGTAAACACAGGAAAAACACAACCCAGTCCACACAGAAAAGAATGTAAATCACATCAATGATAATGATTGAAGTCAAGACTCAACTCACACAGGTATATAACATTCGTATAGCGATAGAGATGATCAGATGAAGTCACTGATTAATCTAAGCCGTTGGACCCACATAGGATACAAGACCAGCTATGATGTCGGACCAAAATATGATACAATACCAGCTACACTATCAGACCCACTCAGGATAAATGTAAAGAGGTCATACTGTCGGACCCATATAAGATTCAAAAACAGTATGCATCGCTTTCGAACCCACGGAGGATCTATGTAATGTCATCCTGGATGTTGAACCCATGAAGGATCCAATTATAGTCATCCTTGTTACAGAACCGACAGAGGATCCAAGTACAGTTGTCCTCACTACCGAACCCACAGAGGATCCATGTACAGTCGTCCTCGCTGCCGAACCCACGGAGGATCCATGTACAGTCATCACTGCCGCAGTTGCAGCAACCTCTAGGGTTCCCGCACCTGGTATGCTGGATTCGGGGAGGGTCCGCTCCTCGAGAAAAAGAGGGTCGATACATAAACTGTCATGAAGCCTATAGTTGATGTATCCCAACGTTCTGTCTCACCAAAAGAAAACCAATGCGATAGACGGTGCGTTAATCAAACGCCCGGTCTGAGAGTTATTGGCTTTTCCGCCTCTGGGGCCTGGTTGGTTTTTAAGCTAAAACCAACCTGACCATACTCCAGCTCTGTCCAATCCTTAAGCAGAGTAAGCCAAAAAAAACTTTACTATTATGAATAATTCAACATAGATGAAGACATGTCAAATAGATGTCCCGTCCTTATGTTATAAGTGTTTCTGCTCCATGGGCCTGGTTGGTTTTGGGTTCGAACCATCCCTCTCGTACAAAAATATTGCTTAAACATCATGTTTAATATACCTAAATGCCCGTCTTGATCCAAAGATTCATACGCAACTGACGATGCATCGATCGGAGATCCGTATCTCATGTTATGGGCAATAGACCGAAAGAAGATTGAAGTGGGGGGTCTGTGCCAGGTCCGACCTGGCCCTACCACCCAAGGGTCTGGATCCGACCTGGCTGGGCGCGGCCTAGCACGGGGGTGCGCTGGCTCGCCTAGTAGGCTGAGAAGGGGGTGTGACCCCTGCTTTCCACGAGAGCGGCGCAAGGGTGGTGTCTTTGCTCCCTTGGATCCCACGCGGTCGTGGGATCTAGCCCCCGCCGACGTGGCTTCAGCCACGGCGGGCTCCTACTGACGACGCGCCAAGACGCCGCCACCTCTGAGTGGCCAGCCGGTGCCACCGCTGCCACTTTCTATAGGCGCCACCAGAAGTATCATCCACGGACCACTAGACGCGCTACGGTGGTCCTATTTTCCATCCGTCTACACCTATGGTTCTCCAGGGACCCGCTCTTCACTGCAATGGCTTCCAGATGCCATTGTAGTCCCGTTTCATTATCTCCCATCCATACGAGCACAAAAAAACAAAACAACAGTGGGTTCGAACTTGTTCTTTAATCAGCACCCACCTCGTTAGTGGTTCAAAACATCTCCCAACTATTATACGTCAGGCCGAGGGTATAATTTACATAAATAAATTTATGGAAAAACTCCTACCTCAACCAAGAAGATGAATGTCAGTGTCATAGTAGATAGAGTTTCGAGGAAGAGTATCATAGGCATCGTCAGAGCACGCCAAAGAGGAAGCGGCATCTCCTCTCTTGTCACGGAGAAGAGAAGGGTGGACGTCGGCGATCTTCAAGGAACCAGCGTTCTTCGTCGTTCTTCGTCGAGGGCCGGTGTTCTTCGTCGTTCTTCGTTAGAGTCCGACGTTATTCCAAAGCTCAAGAGATCACCCCCAATCACTTCTGAACAATGAAGCTCTTTTCCAAATTAAATAATAGGCTACTCCTATTATTTATTTTCACTCGCAAAGAAACTCCCTGAATTAATTCACCACATTTAATAACATGATGAAAAATAATTTAAGAAGGGAGATATAAGGTTCCCCATTAGTAAATGTTTTGGAAGATAAATGAAAAGGAAGAAAGATGAAGGTTCCCCATTAATAAAAATGTTGGTAGATAAATGAAAAGAATGAAAGGGGAAGGTTCTTCATTAATAGTAGGGGTTGACACAATTTGATGGAGAGACAGGCATTTAATGGAGGTTTTCCAAATTAAGGAGTGGATGTTTATGAGTTTAGATGAAATTAAATTGAGGGGGTTGTGTGGGACCCACCTCTCTGACACCCATAATTGGGTAGTTAAGTGACTGTGGGCCCCACCCTTAACTACCCATGGGAGGGAAAAACCTCCTTTAATAATAAAAATTGTTCCATCATTTTTTATTTATTTCTTGAATAAACCCCAAAAATTAACTTCTCTTCCTTTGCGAACTCAATTGTGATAAGTGTCCCCTTAAGCAATTACCGACACTGTGAGTTTATCTGTGCCCTCATATTTTAATTCTGACCACCAATTAAAATGTTATAAAAAAACCCGCTTGTTCGTTCACTAAATGTACCCGAGCTAATCTTTGAAAATTGATTCTGGGCACACCAGGCCTCGGAATCAAGTGCTGTCAGAAGCCAAAAACTTGTAAATTTCCAAAGTATTTAAAAAATATTAATTTCCTTGAAATTTACAGGTCTTTACACTGGGATTGGAGGAGTCAGATGCGGGAGCCAGGGCATGTCCTGGCTGGTTGGCCTAGCGTCCACACTGCGCAGCATGTCCCCAGATGCCAGGTCATTCCCTCTTCAGGATAGGACAGACCGTGCTTGGGGGAATCACTGCATTGGTGGTACAAACCGGTACTGATGGACCGAACATGCAACAACATTTTCAGGACCACACTATAAAGTCATACCTGCACCACCTTATGGTCAAGGTGGACCAGACCAGGTCATTGGGTGACTCAGCGAGCTGACAGTCGGCCAACATGTCCTAGTCCAGTGAGTCCTATTGGGAATATCCCACTGGCCATGCCATAGCAGACTGACCTCAACCTCCACCCGGTTGAGTCGATTCTGTATTAAATAATTTGGTTATGTGGGACCCCAGGTCTTGGTTGGTCAGGTTGGTCTGACCAGGTCGGACTGGGCACCTTCACAACCAGCCACCTGATTACTAAAATTCTTATATCTTGCAAACCGTATGTATGATTGACGATCCCTTTATGGAATTGGGACCCTTTTGAAAAGGTAGATAATTTTTAATGTTCCATGGTGACTTTTTTGGAAGATGAGATGTGACAAAGGGCCTAAGTAATGGTTCTCCCAATCACACTACGTACAGAACCCTAGGAATAACATATACATGAAGACTGTTGGATTATAGCTTAGTGGGAAACACCTCTTTGTGACCTTGTAGGCCCACAATGGGAAGAATCACTCTGTGACTTTGCTGGCCCGTGGTACGTGGTGAGGAGGAGTACCACAGTATGTCATGACTAGTGAGAAGAATGTATCTGTGACTTTTTAGGCCCACAATACATGATGAGGAGGAGGTCCTAAGAAATTCAAGGTCTGTGGGAAACATCTTTTTGTGACATAGAATTCCCACTGTACTCTATAGAGTTTGAGTTCTCCTGAATCTGAGTAATTCGATGATGTGACTGATGAAGGTACTATCATTACCCTAGTATATACTTAGCCTGAACTACTATATTTTTTAGCCCATTACCATGAGGTATTATGTTGTGGTATTTGTTTTTTTTGGATACCTACTGAGTATTGTGTTAATTACCTCGGCATGGGATTTTCACTCACATGTTGTGTCTGGTGTAGACAACTGACGTATTGACTTGGGTGCACAGGTAAATGAGACAGACGGATGCTACGACGGTGGACATGGTGTCTTAGGACCAGGTTTTTCCAAGTCAGACATTCTGGAATGACCTACTACTTCGAATTCTAGTAGCTTCACTTCTCTAACGATCTAGTGGGTTTGTCTATATATGGCCATCAGAGTATCATTTTTTAGTTGATGTTTTGAGATCATTGTTGGGATTGTATTTTGTAAAACATACATTTAGTTTTACCTTCACATATCCTTGTTTTACTGATTCTTGTTCCTCCTTTCACTGTGCTGGAATGAATTTGGGTGTTTGTGTGCATACATGTACATAGGAAAGTCCATATCACTTGAAGGGTGACACCTTCAGTGCTATTCACCATCCCCTAGTTGAGGGGTCATGAAGAAGTGATATTAGAGGCCAATCGGTTCCCCGTAAATGCCTGAGAGTATTTTGTTTTGTTTTGTATCAATAGTGTTATTTGTTGCAAGTTTTACATTCATATTTAGGTAGTCCAGTTTTGGTATGGTGGATGACATATCCATACACCCAGATCATGAATAATTTTTTCGACTCAATACATAAAAAACTGGTTACATAATTCTCTCCTAATGTTATTTTTAATAAATTTTAGGTCACCAGTTATAACCATTTTCCCGTGATAAATCTTGATATATATCAGGATGCATCCATGTCGACATAATTCCATGATCCTGATATGAGGTTGTGAGGATATCCCATATAGCAACGAGCCATCTGTACAAAGACCAATTCTATAGATAGCTCCAACTGGTGGTGTACAAGTTGTACCACCACATGATTGTCCCCATCAATTGTCGGATGTTTCGGAAGAGGAAATTTTTTGGATTAGTTTCCTACATGATTTTTAGAGATAGATACCTCCCAGGTTCAAGGGAGAGATGTATCCTTAGGTTTATGAGTACTGGTTGTAGGTTGTGATGTGGGTCTTCTACTTAGTGAGGAAACCACCTAATAATGTGGTGATCATGGCAGTGAGGCTTTATCACAGATGACTAGGGAGATGTTGGAGATTTACCATCAAGACTAATGATGAGGGGACCCTCACATGGGGTGACTTCATGAGGCTTTTTCAGGAAGAGTTTTTTCCCTTAACATTAGGCACATCGCACATCCAGGAGATTCTTGACCAACAACAAGATTCCATGATAGTGGATGGGTACTCAAAATGGTTCACCGAGTAGTCTCATTACTCCACATAAATAGTGTGAGACCCATTAATTAGGGATAGATCTTTTGAGTAGGGACTAAGGCTTGAGATCAAGGTTTTGAGGGTGTCTCTAATCATCCCTGGCCATGCCAGGGTGCTGGAGTGATCCCTTCTGGTGGATAGATTCTTGCTGTATTAGGATCATGCAGTTAGAGATACTAGTAGACCCAAGGCAATTGAGACTTTGGAATGTAGCTGAGATTAAAAATGTTCGCCCATGTGGGCCTGGTAATTCAAAAGCCGGCCCCCGGACTCAGGGTTGGCAGTGTGAGGCTCCCCAGCCATAGGTTGTCATATGGGGACAATATTTTCTACTCATGTGGCGCTTGGGGACACATGACACATGAATGCATGATTCACTATATATATTACAATTATATGGTCTAGAGGCCTCTGAGGCAACACCAATAGTTCAACCAAGGAGGATTGCAGGGCGGCCGACATGGTAGGTGAGATGGCCAAGAGACATGATGCTGGCGAAAGTTTGATGTGTTATCGCCACCACAAAAAATTGGTCCACCAAGACCTCCAGAATCAGTTAGACATGGGTGAGATCAACTTCAATCAGCGTAGGCTTTTGGCCACATCGCTCTAGAGATGATATGAGGTAATATTTTAATCTTCTCTATAATAGTTACATTACTTAAAGATACAGGTGATATTCATTATTGCTTGCGACGTCTCTCGTTCAGAGATTTTAGATTTTGTTGGAGTAGTTGGCTCAATCCTCATGGCTAGAGACTCCTATGGGAGGAGATTAGATGATTAAAGATGAGTTCTTGTAGTGTTCGTTTACTCTAGGAGGAGAGAGATTTGGATTGGATCTCATAGTAACAACATTGAGGCCTTATGATTTTTATCGTGGGTATATACTGGTTATCTATAGTGCAAGCTACGATTGACTATTTTAGGAATACAATGTGGGGTGTTTGCCTAGATAGGACCTGGTTTTCCTTCACTGGTAAAATAGAAACTCTAGCAGTGTATGAAGTACTCTCTTGGAGGAGGGTGCATCTGATCACTCACTAGTTGGCTGGCCTCCCTCTAGGTGAACTGGAGGATAAGAGTCCAAGAATCCAGGTTGTGGTGACGAGTATGATAAATTTTTTCCTAATGAGGTTCCAGGGTGACATCCTTATAGGGAGGTTGACTTCTATATCGACCTGTACCCTGGGACGACATCTATATCCACACTGGCATATCAAATGTCTCTGACAGATCTTTGCGCACTGTGAGTACAACTGGAGGACATAGAGGTTAATAGGGCCATAAGGCCTAGTGTTTCACCATGGGCAGCCAAAATTATTTTGGTCAATAAAGAATTTGAGAGTTTGAGGATTTGTGTGGACTTATGGAACCTAAACCAAGCTATCGTGAAGAGCAAGAACCCTCTTTCTTGAATTTATGAACACTTAGACTAGCGAAAGGGAGCGTTATAATTCTAACAGATATAAATCAAATAATTGCATGACCAGCTCTTGGTGTGATGCAAGGATGTACCTAAAATAAATGTTAGGTGTCGGTGTGGACACTATGAGTTCCTCGTGATGCCTTTCGGCATGATCAACACCCCAACAGTGTATCTTTACATCATGAATAAGATCTTCCAGGCCTTCCTTCACCATTTCTTCGTAGTCTTCATCGATGACATATTGGTGTTCTCAACATCGGATGAGGATTGTGTTGTGCACCAGCGAATAGTCTTACATACTTTCTAATAGCACCAATATTATGGTAAGCTCCCGAAGTGTCATTTTTTGATTTCAGAGGCCCATTTCCTTGGACACGTTGTCCTGGAGGATGGAGTTGTATCAGTTCCATTGATGATAGAGATGATACTTTCGTGGGATCCCAAAAGGAGTGAAATTGAGGTGCATAGCTTATTAGGGATGGTAAGTTATTATAAAAGGATTGTTCCCCAATTTTCCAAGGTAGAATAACCATTATCCGCATTGAAACAGAAGGGACAACACATCCTGTGGAAAACGAAATGACATAAGAGTTTTCAGGACCTGAGGCCGAGACTGACGAGTTCCCTGATCTTAATATTACTAGAGGAAGGTGTTGGTTATGTATTTTATAGCGACACATCTAGGATAAGGATTAGATTCACAAAAATTCAGAAGAAAGGGATAATTGGATACACATCTTGTTAATTGAGGAAGTGTTAGAAGAACTATGTGAAACATGACAAGTGGATAACAACATTTGTATTTTCCTTGAAGAAGTGGTGACACTACATGATGGGTGAGGGGTTCATAGTTTACTCTAACCACAGGAGTCTCATGTATATCTTCTCACTAAATATCTTAAATTTGAGACAATGATAAAGGCTAAATATCCTCTAAGACTATGATTTTGAGATAGTCTATACTCTTGTAAAGTGGAACGTGGTTGAATTCATGATCAATAGATAGACCATGTTATAGCTAATGACTGAGGAAACAATGCATCTATCTGTTATGTGGATTTCCTTCATATATCATGGTTAAGATTCTTACCTCCAATCAATGAATATTACTCACCCACTCATCAAGAGAGTTAGGGAGGCATAGGTGGGGGATGTTATTTGTGAGGTCTGACATGCTTAGACATCATCAGGGTGGGTTCCGGATGAATATTTGATAGGTGGGGAGCATATCATCATTTTCATAGGGGGCACTATAGTGCCATTGAAATTATGAGAGGAGGTCATAAGAGAGTTCCCTACATCCCCTATAGAAGAACATACTGATGTGAAAAAAATGTACTAGGACCTTCGACATCAATACTTGTAGCCAGGGAAAAATAATATGGTGGTCGAGTTCATTTCATGATTCCTAACTTGTCCAGAAGTAATGTCAGAGCACCAGGTTCTTACATGCTTGACTCATCCACTCAATGTACCCAAGTGTAAATGGAATGATATCTCGATGGAATTATTCAGTAGGGTTACAATGTACATCTAGAGGTAATGACTCTATCTGGTTGATCATTGACTAACTGACCATGTCATCTCACTTCCTACCCATCCGGGAGAAGTGATCAGTAGAGGGATTGGGATGCCTCTACGTCTAGAAGAATGTGCGGCTCCACGGGGTTTCGTCAACGATCATCTAAAATTGTGGCGCTTCCTTACATCCTGTTTGTGGAAGGGATTTCATGAAGAATTTTGGATGCAGTAATGCTTGAGAAAAATATTTCACCCATAGGAAGATAGTCATATAGAGCATCTCATACAGACCATGGAGCACATGATCTATGCTTGCGTCCTTGACTTTGGTCGTAGTTAGGTGGACCAGCTGTCATTGGTGGAGTTTTCATAATGCCATAGTTATCCCTCCACCATTATAATTGAACTATTTGAGGCCTCCTACTAGTTTCCTTGTAGATCATCCAAATGCTAGAAATACCCATGGGAGTCAGCACTCATGGGTGATTCATTGTTACAAGCTACGACCAGGAAGGTGCATATAATCATAGAGTAGATGGGGACTGCAGAGAGCCGGAGTAAGTCTTATAAAGACATGAGAGGTAGATCCTTGAAGTTCTGGGATGGAAATCATGTTTTCCTTGATGTCTCACTTTAATGAGGATTTTAGAGATTTGGCCGGCATGGAAAGCTTTCTCAAAGGATTGTCATGCCTTTTTAGTTCCAGAGAAGAGTTGGCATGGTGGCGTACCACCATGATCTACCCCCAAAGATGCATAAGATGCATGATTTTTTCATGTGTCACATATGTGGAAGTAAGTACATGATCTATCCCACACCTCTTACATGTAAAGCTGGACATTGAAGATAGCATGACGTTCGTGGAGTTCCTAGTGGAGATAGCAGATCTACAAGAGTGGGTCCTATGTGGGCAGTCTATTTCTCTATTGCGTTTGTGACGGCATAATTGGAACTCCTGGAGAACACATGGTAGCGGTAGGAACAGATATGTGCTCAGTGCCTGCATCATTTTGTTTATTTATTGATTTGTCATTCGAGGACACAAATATCTATGGTGGAGAAAATTTGACGTCTCATTATTTCTATGTAAATGATTATTTTTATATATATGGAATTATGTTGAGACCGAAAAAGATGAAGTCACGTAGTTCCAAGGCCTGGAGATCCTTGAAGATTTTTTTGAACTTTTTTATGGTACATTTAGAAGTCAAGTGAGAGGGATTCTCTATCTTTTGAATAATTTCTCAAATTGAAAATCTAACGGCACCGTTGTATTCAGAATTCCATGATTTGCCTATAAAAGACTTAACTTCATCTGGTAAGGGCCGGATGGAGAAGTTATTTTTGTAGACATTTTGAGAAAAAATAATAAAATAATTTTGAAGGTTTATTTAATTTTATTTCTCTCTGTTGAATGGAGGACGGTGACACTGAGGGGCAGCGATGATACAGAGATGCTGTGTATTGATGAGGATCATTAATGGCTGGTTAATTCACATCGCAATGACTCATTAATGATGTGTAACATTGACAGTTCTTCTTAGATAAAATAGTTTAATGATGATACATTGCATCACAATGGAAACTCTATGACATGCCCTTATTTATAGTTTGTCACGCTGAAGAAATAAGGATTAAAATTTTTGGAGGATTCTTTGGTGATCCTCAGATGAACTTCCACCCCATCGAAAAAATGAATGTTGGAAGGACTACACCATCTCTGACGTATTTCTATGATCAAAAACAAGAAGAGATGTCGACATCCTAATCCCTGGAGGAAGCATGCAGTGGCATCAGACATCATAAGAGGTAGGGGTTTGTTATTTTATGTTCTTCACTTTCCATTTCTAAAAACGATTATCATAGATCCGCCCAAGAACATAATGATCTGATATGTCATCTTTTATGTGGTAGGGTGATTTATTAATGGGGTTAAATTATTGGGGGAAATAATCATGGAATGGAATGATTGAATGAAAACTCTCTGAATCCCACCCTTATTTAAACCTCTAACGTAGAGGCCCCCGGTTGACATGAAAATATCATAAGTGCCTCAAGATGTCCGTTTCATGGTTTTTCTACCACCAAAATGTAGGAATGTAAGGTTTGAGATTATCATAGTGAAGATGGAACTCCCTGAAAACCACATATAGTGTTGGACCGTAGAAAATAACACATGAGCGCATCTGGGGGTCCACTAAACTATATGATGGAAGTAGCCGACCTCGTCTGAAACATTGAGGACGCGGCCCGCACCACCAGCCTACATTGATTGGGAAGATGCTGCTCGTCAGCCGCAGCAGAGCACTAGAGGATTGGTGCAAGGAGTGGAAACTCATGGTGGTACATCCCATGTCTAGGCCATTTAGATGGATCAGGAATCTGCGAACTATGGAATGTGTGTGGAGGAAGGGCCTCGAACATGCAGGGCCTGGGGGAGCTGAACGCGACAACAAGGCTACTTCACAGATTTCCGGCATCACCGGACACAACGCAATACGAGTCCTCGTTTTGTGACTCAAGCATCCTTCGGGCCAAGCCGGAGTAGATTAGTTCACTTGGAGACTTCGTAGGCTAGACCATTGGCCAACATGACCGGGTCTAAGGAGTCATATTGGGCCAGGCCCACTGGCCAGGTCAGACCAGATTGTCCTCGACCCAGACCATGTCGGGATGAGTCCATCTTAATGAACCGGGGTATGTGGGAACCTCAGACTAGGATGGTCAGTTCAGTTAGACCGGGTTGGAATGGTCCCCATTGAAACTGTCCTCGTGTTAATAAAATGCATGTATCGTTCTATCTGCTTCTCTACTTGATGAGACATTTGCGTCTTTGGGACCCATTCAATGAGTAGAATATTTAAGGATGCTATATTGTGACATTTTCCGAAGTTATGAAGTGATGAACGAGTTAAATAGTGGTTCTTGAAAGCACACAACGTAAAGAACCCTTTGACTTGTTGAGACCTGATGACGACTGACTTTTGTCCTAGTGGAAAGCACCTCTCTATTATTTTGTAAGCCCACGGAGGGAAGAAGCTCTCTATGAATTTGTAGGCCCATGTTACCAAATGAGGAGTACCTCAATAGGTCATGTGTAGTGGTAAAAACCTCTCTCTAACATTGAATTCCCATGCTAAGTGATGAGGGAGATTACCTATGTAGTCCATGGTTAGTTGGAAGCACCTCTTCGTGACATGGCAGTCCCACTCTACCCACTAGAGGCATTGTTGTCCTGTAGGTGAGTTTCTCAATGATGTGACCAGTGATGCTACTATTAATACCCTAAAATATACATACTGTGAGATTTATTATTTTTGATTCATTACCTTGAGGATTTTATATGTGGTCATTCTATTTGTTTTTGGGTCCCTACTGAGTGTTGTGTTACCAACACATGATCGGGCTTCACCCGCATGTGTTTAGTCTCATGCAAACAACCGATGTTTAAACATCAGTGATTAGGGATATGGGACTGATAGATTCTACAAAAGTGGACTCGGTGGCCAATGATCATGTAAGACCAAGTAGGACATGGTAGATATGATATACTAAATCGACTTCTAGTAGCTTTAGTACAATCACAATCTGGTGGGGTTTTCTATAGATGTAAATCAGAGTTTGATTTTTGTACTCCCTATTTTCATTTCATTGTTGGTTTTGTATTCTGGTACACTTAATTTTAGTTTAGCATCAACTCAGCCTTATTTTAGTGATATATTTTCCCCTTTCAGTGTATTGGGATGAGGTTTGGCATGTGTTTTTGTACATGTACTCAGAAAAATGCCTCCCACTTGCAAGATGACTCCTTAGGCACTAGTCCCCATCCCCTGAGCATCAAGAGGCTGGATTGAGGTAGTCACAACACAAGCCTCGTGATAGGTCATGAGAAGATATTGTGAGAATGAGGATATACACGAATTGGAATCATAATATCTGATAAATATTCACACACTAACAAATTTATTCATTTATTTGATGACAATAAATTAAATAGAAATATTTCCCATACATTCATCAATATCTCCACCAAAAAATTTGATATATGGTAACCATATAAAAATATCATATATTCTATTCTAATTTAAAACTAGATAAATAGAGAAATAAAATTGGTGAGATTAGATAATAATTAATGGTATACATGAGTATCATTAATTGACTAATAAAATGTTCACATTATAGGTATGTAGTTTTCAAAATATAGTAAATGTACATGAATATATACTAATGAAATTAGACACATTGAATCTGACATCATGGATCGAGAAAAATGGCTTTGGGAACAAAATAAAACATGATTCATGAGTAAATAATATGTGATCATGACCTATAAAAAATTTAAAAAATAATCCTATAAAATGAATTCTAGGAAGGAAACAATATATTATTAACATGTACAATAATGTAGATATTAATCAAATAAAGGACTAGTTTTTCTATCCAAAAATAATAAAACTGGCTTTCTATAACAATCGTTGTAACATATTTGTCTAAGGTGTACCACTCCAGAATAACTGGGCTTGGGCTAACCACCCACATGTCCTTATACGTTGGATTAAAACCATGTACCTTTTTCATATCCTGAGTATTAATGCATTATATTATAAATACTTTAGTTAAAATTTCCTCCTGAATCGTAAATTTTTAAAATCTACATTTATACGATACATGAACTAGAAAATGTAATAAAACACAATGTCTATGCTATCATTGATCGAAAAGTAAATTAGGAAATATATAAAAATTCATAATAATCCATCTAGATATATATAATTTAAATACTTGTTATAATATGTCATTATTAAAGCATAGGAATTAATAAATTATATTGATGTTTATTATAAATAGTATAAATTTATATATAGTGAATATTGTTTAGAGGTGAAAAAAATATATAAATATTAAATTATAAATTTATCTATAAAAGTTTTGGAATATATCTAATACTAGAAAATGATGAAAAAATAGAAATGATTTTTCTGAAAGAAAAATGATTAATATTATGTTGAAAATTATTTGTATAGAAAATTTTATCCCATTTACAATTTTATTAAAATTTACAAGTCATTATAAAATGACTCATGTAGAAAATGATAACAATAATAAATTCAATCATTTTAAGAATGTTAATTACAATAGAGAAATGCGATAAGCAGTCATAAAATTAGATATTTAGAAAAAATAAATAATATAGACATTGAGTAGAATAAATCATGGCCAATGAAATGGTTAAAGTCTATATATACAATTAACAGAAAACAATAAAATATGTGGGTTTTAATAAAACAATTTACATTCATCAATCCGAATATGTTATAATAATCATAATCCATATTAAAAATATTTGATACTTGAATTTAAACACCTATGGATTTCATATACCATTAATCGATGGTTTTTGAAAATATAACTAAAATTTTATTTTAAAATAAATTTAATATCAATAAAGATATGATAAAATTAATAAAATGGTAAATAAACCCAGAATACTAAATAATAGAAGATTTGAATATGACTTATGTATGAATGATATTATAATAGGATGATAAACCCATAAATTTATTTATTACGTCCATTAAAGAACATATCGTCTTCTAAAATATATATAAACATATTAATAACATACTATTTGAATTTTTTCCTTCTAATAAATTAATTTAGTTGATATATTATTATCAAAATATGTCATAAAATACTATATTTGACATTTTTTGTGATTTTTAATTAGAGATGGACTCATATTGGGAACACTAAATTGTGGAGGGAGTCCATCCCTAATATACCATCCCAAATTACATCATCTAAATTGTGGTTATGTTTGAAAAACTAAAAAAAATATACAAAAATTATGATGAATGAACTGACAAACTAAAATAATAACTATAATTGTAATTAAAATGTAAAATAATAATGATCAAAATGTTTGATATTAATTGTGGTAGGATTATCTTCAATCACAAATACTAAAATAATTAAACTTAAATATCAAAATTTGAAATAATAATAAGTTAAAACTAAACTAAAAGTAATACATCTTTGAAAAACAGTTTTCCCCCCAAATAATAAAATGGTCAAATATCATAACAAATCATCACCTAGTATCTCATGGGGGGAGATAAAATAATAAATCAAGTGGTGGAAAGTTCATACTAAATCTACAATCATTTCGTCACATATAAATCCACATATTCTCATCGCTCTGATGTGGTTATTCACCCTCCTCATTCCTATCTGTATACATTCGTTGATTTATCTCATCTAATGTTTTCATTCACCTCTAAAATAAAGATATAGTAATGGAATTGTTGATCCATCTTCATGATCTACAATTTATATATCCTATGTCAATGCATATGTAGAATAATAACTCATAGGAGCCAGTAATATACATATACTAACCATCCATCCTTTCTCGACACCATGTAATGTCGTTCATATCATGGAACCCTCATGAAAACATGAAAAAATAAAGGATTATTCTCTCATAGAATTACCCTTTGGTGAATGATAAATCCCATCTTCATGGGGTACCTTAAAATTAAATTATAAAATATAATTACAATAAAATTAATATTAGTGAAATTATTAAATTAACTACAAATCATAATACTGAATTTATAGACACATACATGTTATCCTGTATAAGGATCAATGTAAATCTTTCTATAAACATGAAAAACCAAAGTATATCTGTTAGTAGAGGAATATATTATATAATATAAATCTTACATTATGTTTATATAAACATTAATAATTTAGATCCCATACATTATGTCGTAATTATAAGAAAAATGTATGAATTTCAACCCTTTGTGTGACCTCATTCCACTTATGAATTTGATATCTAGATGATAGATTCCTCATAAATATTTATCAAAGCTAGTAGAAACAAGATAAATCCCATTACTTATTTAAGATATATCATGTCTATGTGATATGTGACATATATTGAAAATAGTTACAAAATCACTACCTATATAGTACTTTTTTAGAATGTGAAATAAATTTTGAAAAAACCCAATTATAAAAAATTCCCATGTCCCCTAAATATAATATCTCATGATATCAATAATAAAAAAAGACATATTTTCTAAGATTATTATAAAAAATAACTTTGTAATTAAATAAATTTTTATTATTATATATTATATTATAATTCAAAATCTAATGGTCGAACATCATCTAGCGAACGAAAATGAGAACTTGGTCCCATGCCACCCATAGATCCAAATATGATTTTCATATAATTTAACTGGATTCTCCAAAAGCTATATGGGAATAAATATGAAAATAAAAAAAATTACAATGATTATTAATAACAAAAATAATAGAAAAAAATATTATAAAACAAATATCTTAATCAATTAAACATAGCATTTTAAATTAGGATCATAGTAAATTTATGATTTTCTCTCTGAAAATTGCTTCTAAATTTTTTGTTGAAAATTACGGTGATCATTTTTTAATTGGTGTAATATCTAGTGGAATAGATTAGTTATACACATTTGTTAGAATTCTCATATTAGTGATATAAAGAAATAGATCATCGATATTGTATCCATCCATCTAAAAAATATAAAATTCACTCTGATAAATCATTTAAAAACTATAATAAAATTAAAAACCGTAGAAATACCCAAATAAAATAAACATACATATAAAAATTCATTAAAAATACATCAAATATATAAAATCATATAAATTTGAAAGTATAATAATAACTTATAAATACATACTAGATTATAATAATATAACATGTAACTATTTTTTTATAGATATAAATTATAAAAAATTAATAAATAACAAGGATATTATAATACTATTACCATTAGGTAAATAATAATATTGATATCATATATAAAAATAAATAATTAATGGCCTAAATAAACATAATATATCCTTATGACCATCTATTTGAATCAAACAATCACACAAGTAAATAATTTTTATTATAAATTTAAAATATGAAAAACAAATAAATACATTAATATAATAAATAAATATTCATCATAATTATATTTTTCATCGAGGAAACTTTCATTATCCTAATATTTAGTAACATCAAATTCAACACAGATTTTAGTTTTTTCTTCCATTATTACATCACAAACATTATCAATATCATCAGTCATTAACCGATGGAATTCATCATCAATATTTATGTCTCATCAAGTAAGAGAATAATTATTTTCATTTTGTTGAAATATTTCAATATTTTTCACTTCCACCAAAAGATTTTTATTTTCAATTAATTGATTTTCATGTGATATCAATATTATAACCCCTAATGATTCGTTCAAATATCAGGAATCAATATAGTAACATTAATAATATATCATTTTATCTTATTGTTCACAAATTTTTTTGTCATTTAATGAAATAATACTATAATATTTAATGTCAAGGGATACATGTTGTGGATGAAAAAAAACCGGTTGATAAGTATTAATCCAATGTTATTTCAATATAATTTCATAATTTGGCCCAAGAAAACATACTCAATGATTTCATCTATCAGTTCATAAAATTCAACTTCATATTATTTATATTTATTTCCATTCAAACAAAAACAACTATTAATTGATTTATTTGAGTCGAAATATATGCGTGTATGGAATAAAAAACTATTAAACCCATACTAATTATAATATTATTTCTATTTCAATGAAGTGGTATGGAGAAAACATTAATAATAGTAAATTCTGTTTTTATATTATTCATTTTTGAAAAATATATAATTATTAATATTAGATATCATTAAAAAAAATTATTTCTCGTTCCATCAAAATCAATATAACATTCCAGTATTTGAAACCAATATGAAAAAATCGTTTGATGAATTTTTTTAGAGAATTACATGTACAATGTTAATGTTTTTTCTACAGTCATCATTAAATATAAAAAATAATTAATTTGATTATTGGTATCATTTATAAATATTTAATTGTATACAAAAAATAATTACTTACTACATAATTCATGACATTTGATAAAAATTCTGTAGAAAATATGTATGATCTATGTATAGTTTTTTATATAAAATCTAATAATAAAGATAAAAACCATACACATGCTAAGGATAACTAATAACATAAAATTGGGGGTCTGTGACGTATTCAAAATATCTATCACTGCAACCCATCCTATTATAACATCCCCTACCTAGTAGCCACTATATATGGTCCCTCAATCTGTTATCTACACAAAATCAGATGAAACTCCCCATATTCTAGTGGATTATAAATTGTATCAAAATCCTAAAAGAATACCTTGATAGAATATAACCTCTTTCTCAGAGTATTTGACAATATAAAAAATATATAATAATAGAAACAAGTAGAGGAAAAAGGTGCATATGAATTGTATTCTACCAAAATTAGGTACATTCAAAAATAAAAATGATATATATGAAATGTTGTGACATAAAGATCCAAATACACTAAAAAACGAAAATAAATTCAATATAATGAATACCCT
This sequence comes from Viscum album, assembly GCA_963277665.1. Lineage (NCBI taxonomy): Eukaryota > Viridiplantae > Streptophyta > Magnoliopsida > Santalales > Viscaceae > Viscum > Viscum album. The sequence goes on along the minus strand of OY728156.1, from coordinate 1,701,710,421 downwards.
AAATGGTTGGTACCCCTAAGTATGGATCACGCATCCATGCACATATCATTCACAAATCAACCATCTAGCATAAGGACCTTTCCTTTTTCTTGACATGAAACCATGATGTCTAATTGGGTACCCAATGGTGGCCCAAAATAAGGAATTAGTAAAACTTATTAGGTCACAAAAAATTTTGTCTAGAAAATATATAATCTAAATAAATAGTGTATCCATGTATAGAATTTATAAAAATATAAAAATAGATATTCTTCTGAATCTAGATAACATGCCCCAATTTATCAACTTTCTTGTTTTGTTCCATGGTTTATCCATTTTCCTCAATTGAAATGATGCCTATTATGAACATGAAAATGATGATTAAGGGGTGACAAACATGTACTATTCAACCCATGGGAAAACATTACACTACATTATATATCACTTACTATAATGGCTTAGTCAAGGTTTCAAATAACTAACCATGGATCGTTACTACAACTAATCTACTCTCATACCTTGGTTCAATGGTCTAGTGAATCATATCACTTATCATAGAGTATAATTCTATATAATAATCTCACATACCATAGAGATTTAGTCTTCTTAATCATCTCCAAATAATTCATTTGTGTGGTGGACTATCATTTTGGATCCTAAACATGGAATTATATTGTGGGTTTAGAGTATTAGTATTATCCAACTCATGGGAGTAGAGACACAATCATACCCCACTCATACCATTAAGCCATGTGCACATATGTATTTTACCAGAACACATTTTCAATACACAAACCATATCATTAAAAAATAATTAACAATTTAAAAAAATATCTCATTTACCACATATTTCGTCTTATTTTCGTAACCAATTAACAAATTCTTCATTTAGATTCAATAATACAATATAAAATTTCCATTAAAACCAATAAATAATATCACACATTTAATTTGATTCATCTATCCTAGTCACTATATACGAAACATGCTATTATTCCATGCCAACAGGTAGACACAATTTCAATTAGTTCATAACATTACTCAAGATTGAATGTTAATAAATTTCTCATTGTCTCTTTATGAAAAATATATTAATTTTAAACATAAGATAAAAATTTTCAATGTTTAAGAAAAATCCCACAAGATAGGTTGAAATTAGCTTCATCTAGTCAACCTTAATGCATCCTATGGGGATCACGAGGCATTCACATCATCATGTATCTGACAGAATCACCAATTATTCCATGGAAAACCATTCGGGAAGAATCAATTCAGAAAATTAGAACTAGATACAAAAAACATAGTGAAAAAGTTATTGTTATAGAACATTTATAAAATCTACCTATATTCCATAACCAACTCCATTAATAATATAAACCCTTGATCCAATCTAAGTCAACATTTAAGCAACAACATTGAAACCACATAAAAGAGATGGTTTTATATCTTTAACAGATGAAGATTGGATCATTAATTCATAATCCAAAAAATATAACAAAAAAGATTGTTGATCTCACCTAGAAATTCAATCTACACTGAATGAAATAGTAAAATTAATATAATCGAGGTAGATTGATACTTGGAAAATTATGGATGTAGGGATCATCATAATTTGAATCTATATGAAGAATGAAGATGAAATTTATGTATGAGTTATTATGGTTCAAGGGGGTAATTGTTAAATCCCATCACTTTTAATGGGGATAATGGAATGGAAACATGGTTGGATAGACCATGGTCAAACCATGCCACCACTATATATTGTATAGGACTTGGAATCATTGTTTCATAGGATGACCACACGACGTGACAAGCCATGCGGTCACTGTGAATGTTTGATATGACCATTAAAGAATAGAATGGAATCAACAATTTAATGCTTTCATAAAATGTGGGCCCCACCACCATTAAAAACATAAATGAAGCACAATTACTATTACCCATGCGCTAATAGTTAATCATTCACTAGATGGCCACATTCCCCAGAATTTGTGTCTCGCAAAACTAAAACATCACAAAAACTCTTCATACACTAAGTAACAATATCTTTAACCAACCAAAATTAACATAAACCAATTTTTTTGCAGGGATGTACCATGAATGACTTATATCATCTTACAATCTCCTAACATTATAATGTCTTATACATGATCTGAATTCCCAATTATCACCACGCTTATAAAGAAAAGATATTGTCCAAACATGTCAATTTCTCAATCACTATATCCCTTGTGTCTTCCTATATGTTAAAATTCATCCAATGCACATAAAACAGGGGAATAAACATTCATTATGAGTAATTCTCAATTTTCTCTACATTTTGAACCATATTGTGCTCAAATGAAAGATCAACCTCAATCTTTACATCATCAACATAAATCACATGACATGGGTTTGGGTGATACCACCAATTTTGTGACATGTAAAAAAATCATTATTTATTCTATAATTTATTATATGGTTAAATATGTAATCATTCAATATGATACTCTCTAATATATCAGATGACCCCATATAGCCGGGTGCCAAATTTTCATGTTTCTAAATCCAATGGGGACCCACCCCTGGAGATATTTCACAAACCATATCTGACCTCCATCCAAACCGGAACCTGAGACATTCCATGGAATAACCAAATGGGAGTTCCTTGTCCCCATGAGTTGGAAGAAGTTATTTGATATCATAAAAACAGTTTAGGAATATTTTACCCATGTTTAGAAACATGAAACAGCCAAAAATATTAAATAAACTGAAGTTGAAAATTCACACTAAACAATCCTTAAATAAAATTCATCACTTAGTTATATAGTCTTAATGAAATACCCAAGAGGGACACAAACCAAAATAATAATAATTTTGTACACCAAAACCATCGCACGACAAGGGTACATCACCCTCAAGCCTTCTATAAAATACTACAGATGGAAGAAAAGCTAATAACACGAACATCCACATCCAAGGAACATGAAAATACCTTTTTAAAACATTATCACATCTACTTAAACACAATTTTGTATGTAGGGTGTGATCTAAATCCCAATAGGATATATCCCAAAATGAATCATTGTGATAAAAATTTTATGGAGAAAAAAAACTTGTGCTTTTTTATAAAAAAAATAATTCTTGAACAATTTATAAAATCCATAATGTAAAATGAAAAGATAATTTACTAGGGAAACAACTATGAAGGTACCATTTTAAATAAAACATAGATTCAATTGAATTTTTCTACAAAACACAGACATGGAATATGGTAAATATGATATATTCAATTAGTAATATTCAAGTTAACAAGCCTAGGAACTAGCATACATGTCCATGTCCACCCACCAAGATACCCAATTTTATCTATTTATTATCTATCAATTTCCACGTGTTATAAAATAATATTAACACATAAAAATACTATTATTTTATCATAAATACACCAAACAGTAAACAAGATTCCTTAGCACCATTTTTTTCACTCAATAATCCACATACATTTTTCATAAGATTAATTAGTGAAGTAAAAATAATTCCACACAAAATCCATTCAAAAAATATATTTCAAAGAAAAATTCACCCCACTAACCTAGAAGAACATAATTGAAATCCATAAATCATTTAATAAACGATTTTCATATACTATAATTTTCCTTGAAATGATACAACATGAGTTACACATAAAAAACTCAAAATTTCAATAAAAAAAGAAACATTAAATTCAATTTCATTTCCAATTCAATGGAAAATAATTTTTATCACCACACTCAAGAGGTAATAAACATTCTAGTATCGACCACCCAGAAATTATAACTCATCAATGAGTTTTTACCCATAGAATCTCCTACCTTATATGCCAAAAACAAAACTCAATGTGTGAAACATCAGCAACACTACTACCACACAACAATGGAATGAAGAAAAAATATAACCAATAATATTTAACAAAGAATCTAAAAAACAAACCATAGATATGAAGACCTAGTATCTAAAAATTTTGAACCTCAAATAGAATGGACAAAACCCTATGGAAATGGAATAATGAAGAGAGTGATTCACTTACTTGGTAATCCATGATGTTCAATCACCAAAACCCCATCAAAATTTGGTTCCAATGGAGATTGAGGGAGCATGGGATCATTCCATAGTTGTTAGAGTATAATGTGTGAAGAAATGGGTAATATATGTGTCATTAATGAAATGTAAAATTTTATAAACAAAAAAATTATTATCTGGATACTATGTATGGTTTGTCTCTGTGGTTTAGTAAATCATGTGGCATGTTCCTAAAGCAAAAATCTTATCATATTTCATAAAAAATTTTGTGGGTTCAAAGGGGAGACAAAGAGGAAAAATAGGGAAAGAATATTGGGAGAAAAATACAAGAAAATAATGATGGATATGAAAATGTATCTCACCATGAAAACATTCTGCCCTGAAAATTCAACTGGATTCCTGATAGGAAATGATGAATGGGTACTCATGATCAACTCGTGACTTCAAATCTGATGTCTTTTTCATATACTTCCTATGATTCTGAAGGACATATATCAGTTGAATATAATTTACCTAAAGAACCATCTCTTAGGAATCCACAATTCACACCATTCGTTCAAACAATGGTAAATCAGGATCTATGTCCAACTCTTCTCAATTCAACACATAGGATAGATCTAGATTGTAGTTATTCAATTGGGATACATGGAATAAATCAAGAATATTTTCTTCTAAGAAGTAAAAGCTAACATGTATTACTTATTTCCAAAAGTCACGGTGAAATCAAATAGACTAAATGTACTCGGAATTAGCATTCCCTAAATCCACAAAAGACACTGGCCCAGATGAGGAGCCACCTTCAGAAATACCGAATCACCCATAGATAAATCAGGATCTCGACGAATCTAGAGAACATAATATTTGTGGCATCTATCAATAACTGATACCTAATTAACATGATATTGTCAAATGTCTCTTTCACATGGTTTCACCCCAATAGTGAGGTCACACTATATAGCACCACAAAATTACCCATTCAAACCAATGATTGGTAAATATTAATATATGATAACTCAACCAATCAAAAATTTATATCCCAAAAATCATTGAAGCCCAAAACACATGATGAATGAATGTATTCCATAATTTTGTTTTCCCACACCTTCTGGCCATATGATTGAGGATGGTATGCTATGATAATCTTAATCTGTGACCCAAATCCTTCGGAATGCCTTCCAAAAATCAAGTGGTAAAACTGGGGTCTCTATCTGAGACAACTACTGAAGGAACACCATGAATCCTTACCCCTTCGTGAATATATAATTGGGACAACTCATCCACATTTGTATTACCCCTTCGTGAATATGTACACTTATAAATACTAATGTGTAATGGATGATCAAAACCATAAGTCCTTTGATGCTCTGCTTTTACCTACTCACATGTGTAACACCTCGACACAATGTCAGCTTGGTTATGTCTCATTCTTGGCCAGAAGAACTACCGAAGAATGTCATAATACCTTTTGGAGTCCCCGGTATTAAAAAACAAAGATATTGGTTCATATCATGTTTCACCACCGTCCTCAAGGACAACGAGACCATCAAACTGCCTATGAAGAACCATATGTCCTTTAGAGATGAATACCAATCAAAACACATATCCACATTCTAAATAAACTACATTGACCAGAAAAATATATCATCTTTATACTACCGCAACTCAACAATCTCTAAAAGAGATGGAGCCAACTAAATTCTCCCCAATAATTCACCTACAATCTACCCCTTGGTCTCCAAGAGCATCTGGTAAAAGAGCCTTATCATTGTCCACTCATCGCAGGACTTCCTCAAAGCCTGTACTGGTTCTTTTCTGCTCAAGGATTCAACCACCACATCTCCCATTCCTGGGGTATATACAATGTCAATGTCAAAACCCAAAAAATACTCTATTCAATGGTGCTGCCTCAAATAATGATCATTATTTGAGAAACTGAATTCTATTCTCTTATGATTAGAGTATACAAATATATTCTCTAGAAATATTTATTTATATCAATAAATTAAAGGATGCATCTACTATTATAACTCCAAATCATGGTTCATGTAATTATTTTCATGTTTTCAGAGGTGGAAATATCTATACATGATCACATGATCACCTTGCTTATGCAAACACCTGAGATCCATTCTTAAAGCATCCCAATACACCATATACTACTTTCCAGATTTTGGAAAGCTAAATACGAGGGCATTATTCTGCCACTAATTCAACTCATCAATAGATTCCTAACATTATAGGCCCCATGATAACATTACCCCTTTCCAGCTGGGTGCGATCATTTTTGAAGTAGGATGAGTGAAATCTCAAACAACTAGCCTATAATAACATACCCAGCTAAGGAAAAACAAGATCTCGAACAGATTCATCAGCTACTCCCATGATATGATAACATTGATCATCTTGGGGTCCACAAAATCCCATTGTTCTGAGATAACATGTCCCAGAACAGTCACCTCTATGGTCCAGAATGTGCACTTGCACAACATTGAAAAGCGGTGATGATCCTGTAAAGTTCCCAACATGATCCGCAAATGATTCACATCACTTTCTCACATCCAAATTAAAGTTGGATGTTGTCCATGAGCACCACAATAAAAGACTCGAGATATTAGTTTTACAGAATATTCATTAGTTCCAAAAAACACTGATGAATTAGTCTATCCGAAAGGCATTGCCATGTACTCAATGTGTTCATACCTACTTTAGATGGTTTTCTTCATGATATCTGCCTCTCTCCCCATGACTTGGTGGTATCCAGAACATAATTATATCTTTTAAAAAAACTATTCTACATTAAGATGGTCTAATAAGACATATATTAGTAAAAAATGATATTTTCTATTTTTTTATACCTTCTTATTCTTTAGATAATTGACAAAAAAATACATAGATCCTTCAACCAACATTACAAAATGAAAAGGAGCAGTACATAGGTAGATGCTCTGGTGAATGATTCATTTTTATTCCTAACATTCCAGTTGTATATTCAATCCCCTCAAATCGGTGGGGGAAATATGATATGAGGTAAGAGATATGTGATGTGTTTTTAGTGCCAAATCAACTGGTTACTCCAAATCTCTCTCCAGGAGAGATGTTGAAAATTCATCTCGAAATACCTTTGGGAACACATACACTACATGAGTTAATCAACTCTCAGGAGCATGAACATCACCCTCTATCATGAAATATGTTAACTGGATGATATGGTTACCTAATTCTTGGAGTATTGGTCCAGCATGGCCCAACTGAGGATCTCATTCCCCAAGAAAGACCAATGTACTTCCATCAGGTTCCACGAATGTCCCCCTACAGCAATAGAAATCGATATTCACATGAAAGTGAATTTTTAAATTAATGATGAGGATTACATTGAAAATGTCCATATGAAAGACGAATTTGTACCACTTCATATCAACCCATAACAAGGAATGTGCTCAAGATAGGCACCTGAGGCCTTGCATAATCCTCTTACCCAAAAGTTTCACCAACTCTACCACAAAAGAGAATAACTACATTGGAAAATTCAGAAGGATTACAATACCGAAAGAGATAAAAGAAATAGAATCCTTAGTATAAAATATTGTATAAGATAACTAATATGTAATAATAATGATTCCATGAACTCTAAAAGGCATAAAATCATACCCCACTAGTTCTAGATCCCTAACATGGAGATACCTCATCACTCCCTGAGAATAGCCTCTCACATGTTACTCTTCCATGAACTGGCACCACTGAAAAGATGATCAATTACTTCAATCATGAAAATAAAACCGAGAACCCATAATCCTTGATGTATCCTACTAAATGATAACTCCCCTAGAAACTATAGACTCGTCCCCACACTAGATTTTATGTGCCACCTTGAAAAAGTGATGAAAGTTATTCATATATCCAAACTAACAACAAGTCCTCAGAGAAGATGTAAATACAGGTCAGGTGTACATTGGCATCGCACACTGGTGTAAGATGTCAAAACATGCATCAGATGTAATAGATGAATACTCTTTGGGAAGATGTTTTGAAATTCAACATACCTTCTTTCCCTACTCCACTTGCTTCATTATTTTTCTCAGATATGATACCATTTTCCAAAGAAGGCACCACTCATGAAATCACAAACATTCCTTTCTAATCAATATCTACCATGAAATCAAGATCAACAACTTCACCATAAGATCCCAACATGAACAACAAGACCTATGAGAAAATTTCTGGTCGTATCCCCTTCTCAATAATCATGTCCTTCATAGATTCATTAGAAATAATATTATTCTCTTTCTACCCGAGCTCAAAAAAATAATTTAACACATTATATTACTGAAAGGTAACCCTGTTAAGGATCCATGAACTCCCTAGATCTAGTATGAACCATGACCTTGACGAAATATTTCTCATTGAAGATGGTTTTGAAATCCTTCCAGTTCAACTACTCGTGCTACCCATCCAGATGCACTTATTCCCTCCACACACGATTGGGACCCTCTAGAAGAAATGAAGAATATTTCAACCTAACAACAATAGGTGTGTAATGAAATTTGAAAACATGTTTTATCTTATCGAGGAATTCCGCCTCTTCTTGAGGTTTGGACCAACCATAGAAGGTAGGGGGATTTTCAAGGGAAATTCTTGGGATTGGTCCTTTCTAGGACCAGGCACATCTTCTCTAGCTAGAGTAGAAGCTAGAACCCCTCCCTAAAAAAGAGCCTGGAAATCCAATATAATAGCCTCTACAAGCCTCAGATCAATAAGTGAGGGATAACACTCTCCTGAATCTTTCATTGGGTAAATGAGAGGAAATTGGTGAGGAATATTGCTACAAAAAGCTACATCCAAAAAATAAAACAATATTTTCATAATTATAAGAAAATTTGATGAAAACAACAAATATAAATAAATCAAACACATTACAAAAATGAAATAAAAAACTACTTCACCCACAACCAATGTCCATGTGTAGTTTGTATCACACACTTTTTACCTAGAAGAGATGAAAAAAAAGTCCCAATATCCCATGGATACTTGAGGAATGTTGTGAGGGGTGCCGGAGATGTACCCTAATTGTATCTAGAATAGCGAGTTCCAAAAATCCAAGCTACTATCTATCCAGACTCACAAAAAATAATATGACCCAAAGATCTAATCCTTCTATGATACAACTTTTAAATGAACTACATCCAGTCTGCATCCAATCCACTACATGAACCAATCCATGGCACGGCTCAAAAAGATTTCCTTATCTACATGGGATGGAAAATGTTCTTAGGTATCCTAAGAAATGATTTGGTAATTTTTACACATGTTTAGAAACATTAAACTACAGAAAGTAATAAATAATGTGGATATTAAAACTAATAACAAAGAACCCTGAAATAAAATTCATAATTGAGATACGTAGTCTTAAAAATTCAAAGAGGCACATAACTCAAACAGAGTAGAATGTACTACTCAATACCAACAAACAGAATGGGGACATCACCCTCAAGCCATCTACACAACACCACACCTGAATGAGAATCTAACAACCTGAACTATCATCTCTAAGGACCTTACCCTTAACATATTCAATCACTATCAATTCTACATATATCAAATGATGTATGTAGTCTATTAGAAAACTACAAATTGGATTTCACCCAAAAGTTTTCCATGTGACATACTTTTTATAAGATAAAAATAGTATTTTTTTATACACAAGAAATTATAGGAATATTTATAAAAGGTGGAAAATTATATGAAAATAAATTTCATGGGGGAAACATGGAAGAATTTACAATTTAAAAAACTAGAGAATGAAATTTATATAAAAACACACCATATGATGATTGTAAATAGGATATATCCAATGATCACTAGTCATAGGAACACCCTTGGATCTAACTAGCTATGGGGTCCTAGTTACATCATATCTTAGTGTATAAGTAACTATAACTAATATCAATATCATGAACATGCCACTATGACTGGAAACCCCAGTGTCTTGGAGTATCCCAAACATACTTAATTTTTTGTTAGTGTATTCATTGTTAAACCTATTAAGTGAAACAGGGATGAGACAACTACTGTATCACTAGCATATTAATCATAGTCCTCCCACCTAATTTCCCAGGATTCCCACTTTGTTATCAAATAGGTTCCACATGTTTTAAAAAACAATTTTCACAAAACTACCATTTATGGATCATACACATACAAAACATTACCCAACATGTCCTTCCACCCCATGTACAACTAAATAAACAATTTAAAATTTTCATAAAACTATTTCATGACGTAAAGAAAATATATGCTCAAAAAATATATTAAAAGTCCCTCTTTCAAGTACAAATTAACCCCACTACCAAACCAAAATATTATAGGAAGCCCTAGAAAATTTTAATAAACCATTTCCATATATTATAAAATTCACTCAAATGATTTGACATGATTTACACTGGAAAAAACCACAATTTCATGAAAAATGCAACCTTAAAATCAAACTCTTAACCAACAATATCAAAAATAATTTTCCTACCAAAAAATATATATATTAAACGTTCTAGGAATGTATATAATGAATATATAACTCTTAATTGAATGATTACACATGGAATTGCGTATGTTATATGTCAAAACCACAAATATTTGTGTGAAACTTCAACCGCACCACTTCCACATCATAAGGGATTGAAATCAAACCCTACCAAATAACATTAAAACAAGAAAATCAAAAATAAACACTAGGTATGATTCTCTAGTAGATACATATTTTTATCAATATGGAGGATGGAAAACCCGTAAGGAAAAAGATGAAATAACAGATGAATTCACTTACTTCATGATCAATGATGTTCCACAACCATTAACTCCATAAAAATGTGTTCCATGGGATCCTGAGAGATATTGGGAGCCTTCTATAGATGCTAGGCTAAAATGAAAGATTAAATGGGTGAGATAGGATTAATTTTGGAATAGTTAAATTGAATAAACATTATGTAATGGTCACTCTGCACGGTTTATAAAACTGGGTGGCATGTTTCGTCCACCAAAAACATGTCCCTTTTCCTAAAAATTGAAGAGGGATCAAGGTGGAGACTAGTGTGAAACAAAAATACTCACATATAAGAGGAAAGATAAAAAAATATAAGTATAATATGGTGAAAAGACACCTAATGAACAAAAAAGGACCTAACATTATCTCATTAGGTCAATGAGGTTAATCTGAATATAATTCATACTTACATTGAGATATATCAATATGTTATTGAATCAGTTCAACCTTCTTAGACATCTTCTACTATAGACTTGATCCCGATAATTCTAATTCACTATCTTCCATAAAATATAATAGAGATTAACATGTCATACTATAGAGTACCATATATGGTTCCATCTGAATAATTTCTTAGTAACTATTATTATTTGATAAAAAATTATCAGTTAATTATTCTCCAATAATCCATGAAGTGTAATGACATTCACCCCAAATATTTCTTCCAGAACCTGAGTAGTATGATTAAACTACTAGTCTATCATGTGTGCCATGATGTACTAATAACACCTGCATAATAATGTTCTTCTGTAACCCCTAATAAAAGGGGAATGAAAAAAATGACTCAATCAATAGTGTTCAACACCCCTTGCAACAACAATCTCTTTTGAACATATAAATCATCCAAGAAGTCCATATTAAAAGTCTCACAACTCCTGAAAAATTCACCATCATGGTCAACTGTTCCACGACAACCCATATCACATCATTAATCAACGGAAGACCCAGAAATCCATCGTGATTTATTCCCACTTCTATTTCATAATGTGAATCAATTGTAACAAACCAGCCATTAATTGATACTTGTCAATCACCAACTGATAGGTTTAGCATCATATCACAAAACCCACATCCACGTTCTTCATCCATGTACACCCATTCCATATATGGGGATCATGGGTTATTTTTGATAAACCAATATCATTTTCCCATTATAGATAATTAAGATCATCAATCTACTCCATCAATATACATGTAATCACGACAAAGTGACCACATACATAAAGGATCTCATCATCCTCAACAATCAATTGTGAAAGTGACTCTCATCATTAAAGACAATCCCTCAAGGCCAAACACTCATAATCCTCAAATTTCCTTCACTTGATTTGGGTAAAATATCTATAATAAACATCCAATGATTCATGATTCATCTTCTCCTGTCCATAAAAAATGATGGGTTCCTCTCAGAATGAAATGTCAACTTTCTTTAATTTGTGATATATTATTTAACTTTTTCACTTTTAGTCATTTAACTAAAAGAATAACAATCATTATTATCATCTTAATGCATGTAAAAAAACTCCAAATTAATGTACAACATTTATTAACTATATATTTTATGTATTTGTAATAAATAACACATAGAGAATATTCACTAAAGGAGTTTATGATCACTATACAGAGTAATATTTTCTCTAAATAAGTTCTACTTCCAACACATTAAAGATGAAAAAACCATAAAAACTCAAGATCAAGTATAATGTAATTCCATTAATGAGGCCTCAACTAATGTAACCCTTCTACAATAACTAGATCATCCATCAACAATGCTATGCCAAGAAAAAAACTGATCACATCAAAAAATAATCTATACCACTTATCATACTCATATAGGATCAAAATAATTACCATAGTGAAAGACTTATTTATCTCTTGGAATAAATCCCAACATTCCCCATTCCATTGAATCATGACACCATAATTGTTCAATCCTGAACATGGAACAACAATAATGGAATAGTTTATGATGAACCTCTATTAATAGACCTACAATCCAAAATTGTTTCAGATGTAAAAAATAATATTTGGATGATTCCAAGCCACAACTTATTTCACTTTATCCTAGACCACAAAAAAACATTTTCTCTAAGGTATTGTGGCCCATTAAACTCGAAAAGACAATCCAAAAATTGGATTATATATTTTGAGGTATTAAATGTTATCTTTTACTCTATTTATAATGTAGTTAAGATATTCGGCATGAACGTCAGGAGTATTGGAGTACACCAAGATGTCATCCAAAAAAACTAAAACTAACTGATCCATGTACTTATGAACTATTTATTACATTGGACCATAATCAGTATGAGATTATTTGTTATCCTAAATAACAACTGAAAAAGTCATGTATACCATACCTTCTTTGGAAGTGATTATGTTATATATTAAATGTTATCACCCTTAGGTTATGACAACCAAACGTGAAGTCAATCTTGGAGAATAATGATGTAGCTCTTAGATGGTCATAATTTTCCCTAAGGGAATATAGTATGTGTTCAGAACAATATTATGAAAAAAAGAATACAGTAACAAATGAAAAAAAATGATCGATAAACAGTAATGAAAATTTATATTGGATATCCCTAGTGAAATATACTCAGATGAATAAAACGATTATTCATTAACTCCTCCAACTGAGTTTTTTGTTGAAGAATCTCTATCAATGGAATACAATATGGATGGATAAAAATAGTTTCTACTTCATGTAGATACTCATTCATGAAATGTACATTACTCTTTGTTGAAAGAAACAAGAAGTCCTAAATTGATAGATACCATATAAGTACCATGATAAAAGGATTGAATAGATTTTATAATCCACCATCATAAAGTATAAGATATACCAAATTAGTTTTAATCACACAAAACTACTACAAAATATTCCCTGTATATCCTGCCTTGATATCCCATTATCCATGGTGATCATAAATATCCCCTCATGGGATATGAACATTACAATACAGCCATATGGATCTATACATGAGCATATTATTAGTATTCCCCCTAACACGTTCTCATAATCCATGATCCCAACCTCAATGAAAACATGGATACGTAACATTGTTGCTAATAACCATGCAAAAAGAGTGCAAAAATACACCAGATGTCCACTCCACCTACATGACCCAAAAATCAATAACAACCAGAACCATACCCATACCCCAAAAGAAAATTTCATTTAAAAAAATTAATGATATTAAGTCAATAATTCTAATAGGGATGTACAATAATAAATGTCTTGGATCATACATTGATTACATTTTAAATGATATTCTGATTGAATATAATAAGAGCACACATTTAAACATCCTCCTGCAATTACAATTTTCCAATATATATTTAAACTAATTTTTTCTTATGATCATTCTTCTTTTTTATTTTTCATATGAATATTAAATGTGTATCCCTCTATGAATTGTACCAACCCTCAACATTTAGCATCATACAAAAAATAAATAATAAAATGATTCTTTGTATCAAAGAATCATTTTGGTAATATTTTCGCTATTTTATATAATATTAAAAACATATCATTTTATAGAATACTCAATTAATTATGATCCAATGGTTCATCATAAATATCTAATATGTAATATTATAATTCAGTCCAAAATTCTCGGACTGGGGAATTCAACTACTAATTTTATAGATAATAAGAAAAAATAATTTCAATATGACATGGTTGTAATGAATTTTTAACTATAATTTGTACACTTCTAATGACAGAAGTCAAATTAGATGCACAATCTTCGGGAAAACACAAATATTGAATCCATTTAAATAATAATAAACAGTATTCCTAAGAATGATCAGTAGATTATTTCGGATTTAGTTAATAGTATTTTCATTCATCATAATATATTTCTTGTTTAGAACTCCTGTAAATTTTGGTATGATTTGACATTGAATTTACATATTCATTGGACATATAGGTTGTGTCCAATATGGTATAAAAACTGTTTTCAATTTTTTCGCAATATGTGTTAAATATAACATGTTACAATCCAACAAATTATGAGAATAAGGAAGGTACCAATACAATACATTTCATTATTAAATTGTGATATCTCCTAAAACCATTTATTTTTGGATAATTTATGGTCAGTCAATAGGTAAAAAAGGTAAATTATATCTGATAGATATTACATGAATATCATGTAACACTACTGGAGGCACATATCATTCAATTCTTGAATTTGTAATAATATTTATATTGTTTCAAAATTGAACATCTGTGGAAATAAATCTCAGATGGTATTCATTATTACTAGTCCTTCTCCCATTACCATGCTAAAATAATTATTTCTAATCCTAGTTAAACATTATTGATTTTAGACCACGCGTACATAATATAGATAACAAAAAACAAACCACAAAGTAATAGGTCATCCACATTATCACAACATTCAAATAATTTTTTTATGATCATTAATGATTTGAAAAGGAATTATTTATTTGTTTCGTAATGAATATATTTAATGAAATATTATCTTGATAAAAACAGTAATATTCTTCTTTGGATGTCAGAAAATTGACTGAAAAAGCAATATATATGGTTCCTTTATCAACCACCAAAGATTTATGTTTTACAGTGTAATAAAAAGTGGCCAAGAAAAATATTAACACCATAAGCACCAAATGGATAGAAACCATCAATAAAAATAGCCAACCATATGTTATGACATTGTGATTAAAAAAATGATTCATCTAATAAAAAAATTTAAGAATCACCATCACATTTATTTTTTAATCATTTATTCAAATTAAAAATTTGATTTATACTATTTTATCAAGTCATGTTTGTTTTGATTCATATACAAGCATTGTAAATTTGGTGTAATTGGATAATACTTCAACTATTTCATCAGAAAAAAATATATTACAGGTTGTGTCTCTTTATACCAAGGTTTTATATATTTTTACAATTAACTATTGATTAGTAATGCCCATAATATTAGACACTTAAATTATATCATATGAGAGTCTTCGGATAAATAAGACCCATATTTTAGACCAATATCAATCATTCATAGAAACATGATGGTGTCGTACATTTATTAGGAAACAACGATTTAACGAAATATCATATCATATCACATGATCTATTTATCATTCAAAAAACATGTTTAATTTCATAATAAAATTGTAATAGATTAAATTATCTTCATCTGCAATCGCTATATAAGGCCTCCTAGAATGGTTTAAAACATTTTTAATATTGATAATCATGCGATCCAGGAATAAGATTAACACTTTGAGCTGTTTTTTACTTAATAGATGGGCCATCAACATCTTTTATAAATTTTTAAATGATGGATCCAATACTTGGAATTTTTTTGAACACTAAATTTTATTTAGAAAGATGATACTGAAATGTTTAATAAATCATAAACCTAAAACATATTAGATGAAGTCAAACATTTTAAAATGTTTTTAATCTTTTATGAGAACATTTCTTACATGGATCCTAAATTGTTCCTTAAAAATGAATCTAAATTTAATGAATTAAAAACTATAACTCTTTCGACACTCTCATGGTTGACATGATTTATATGAGTTTTGTGTGGATTTATTAAATGATTTATCCAATCCTGAATGTTTAATTAAAATGATTTTTCACATCATAAATGCATAGTTATGTAATCAGAAAAAGTTATTTGTTAATTGATTTGAATTGTTGAAAATTATTATTATTTTTTAGCACCAAGGTATATTTTATAGAATATGATCATAGTGAGGTGCAAAGTTTTCACTTGATTCCAATCCCCATAGAGGTTTAGAGAATATAGAATTGAAATATTCCATATATTGTATTAAAAACATGTTTTTAATAAAAATGGAATATATCTTAAACAGTGTCTCATGTGTGAAATATAAGACAACCATTATATCTAAGTCAAAGGGTTTACCTATAGAAGGACATTATATTTGTGTACACAGAGTGTTTTTTAATTTCTAGTGTGGGTAAATAATTGAATATTTATAATATTATTCTATATAAAAAATGTATGCATCTCCAAAATTGGGTATCAAAGTTAAAAATAGATAATTCCATTGAGATTTATATATGTTGATTAAAATAGGCACAAAATAAAATTTTATCTCATTAGGATTTTTGAAAAAACAATAGAGGGAAATTAATTTAATAATATCATTATAATTTTTTATAATAAATTAATGCATCTCCATAATGGTGTAATGTATTAAAAATATGATACCAACTATTGGACAGAGATGGGGGATTTACCCATGGGGTGATATAATATTTGTGAGCATCAAATGATTTGTAATGCAATGCATGATATTAAAACTTTTAGTATGTTATTAATAATATATATATATATATATATATATATTCAATATTTTTAATAATTTATTATTTTATTTATTTTAATGAAAACTATATTTATATGAATTATTAATAATTCTTAATTGATGTTAAATATTTTTATAATTTTTCTCAAATTTTTAAAAATATTTTTTATTCAACAATAATTTTTGAATTTTTTTAATAATAATGTATAATTATTTATTATGAATAATAAAATATTAAATTTATTACCACATTTATAATGTTTAATTTTTTATTATAATCATTGAAAATTTTTGTAGAAGTTGATGTTTTTAGAATTTAATACAATTTTTTTATAATTTTCTATTAACTATCTTGTAAATAAATGTTATGTATTTTTAATATATATTATTTTTTTCCTTAAATAAATGTTTATAATTTTTTATAATAATACTCTTATAAATATTTTGTTTTAAACATTGTATTTATTTATTAATTTTACCATTAGTTTTATAGCACACACATTCCTATATATATCATACAATGCATATGCATATATATGTATATATATATATAAATCATTATTTATCATATATATTTAAATTGAAAAAATTTCAAACATTTTTTAAACAAATAAACACATAAAATATATATAAATACATACATATATAGAAACATGCATACAAACATATATATATACATAAAGAAACACAATATATATATATATATATATCCGAAAACAATACATGTAATCCTTAAAAAGTTAGTATATGTATATTTACATCATTATATATATACATCCAAACATTTATAATAGTATATTTACATTTATTAAATAATTAAAAAACATTAAAAATATATAAAAATTCATTTAAGGTCAATGTCACAATCCATGACTTATTATATTGTATTAAAAAAATTATTCATAACCATTATATACAATTTACCAATTAATAAAATTTATATATACCTTGTCATTATAAAACATCACTATAAATAATTTCCATAATCATAAATTTTCAAATACTAATATAATTTTACAAACAATAAGTATCCCTAAACATAAAAAAAATCTATTGAATATAAAGATCCAACAATGAAGAAAATGTGACAAATATATTTAAGTCCACTATAAAAAAGCCAAATTACACCCAAATATAGAAGAAAAAACATATAATTAACCAAAATATTAATTATATTATAAAATACATGTAAATATATTGAAATAGGATATAAAAAATGATTCAAAGGAAAATAATAAAAAAAGAAAAAAGAAACTTAGAAGTAGAGTCCTTACGTGGCAGATCTGAGCCTAAATAAGTAAGAAATCATGTGAAATAAACATTTTCATGTTATTTTAGAGTGTTTTTATTATAGCTATTGTGTCACGACCCACCCTCAGGGCCCGTTCCGTGACTACCCCAACCAACATTCTATTGGCTAGGGGCTGGAGACTAGCACCAAAGGCATTAATCTAGATAAAAAGTGATAGCATTTCCTTTATAATTGAAAAAAACACAACATAGTATGAAAGAAGAAGTAAGGACAACGTAATAATATATACAAAAGTATGTGCTTAAAGGTAAATGGGCGAGAATACAAAGCCAAATGAAGAGTAAAATACAACTAAAGTCTAGTACAACAGCAGAAAATTACAACAGTAACCACTAAGTCGTCCTCCAGGAATCCCACCTGAAGGGTTGGTACAGATGGTCTCCTCAGTACCTCAGGTCCGTCCGTCCGCTTTGTGTACGTCCCAACATGTTGTCCATCTCTGGGTACTGTCGAGCTCCACAAGACTCTACCACGATCAGTGTTGTCCATCATCTACATCCAACACAACGTAGCGCGGGAATAGCCCATGCATGGGTGAGTATAACAATTCTAAATAAGGACCCCAACACCCCAAATGGTCTCCCAGAATCCTAGTAGGATAAAAGAAAAAGAAAAGATACAATCACGTAGTATCATACAACTCTACATAGGTATATGACCATACAAATACATAAGTGATCATTTCCAGTTTGACTTCAACTCATGAGCCAAAGCACATCCCAGTCCACACAGGAAAGAATTCAATCACACTGATGGTAATGATTGAAAGTCAATAATAAGCTTACACAGTTATACATCTTTTTTAACGTGATAAAGACAATCAGATGTAGTCACTAATTCATCTATGCTGGCAGACCCATGTAGGTTACTAGTCCTGCTAAGCTATCAGACCCACGTAGGATACTAGAAAAGATACTATTTTGGACCCACATAGGATACAAGAACAGTAATTATCATCATTGATCCCATGGAGGATTCCATTATGGTAGTCGTCATCGCCGAACCCACAGAGGATTCCAGTATGGTAGTCATTGCAGCCACAGACATCTCTAGGGTTACCACACACAACACGCTCAATTCCGAGAGGGTCCGATCCTTGATCCAGGTGGTCATTACATAAATTTTCATGATGTCCAGAGTTTATGTATCATGATGTTCTGCCTTGTCAAATGGAACCCAACGCGACAAACAACGCGTCAATCGGACGACCAGTCTGAATGATATTTTCTTTTCCGTTCTCAGGGCCCTGATGGAAATATGCTCGTTCCAAACATGGTCATTTTCCAAATTCATCAAAAACACACTTAGATCATCCCAAACGGGACTCCTTGTTGCAAGGATCCTAGTGCCGCAGATGGCGTGTCGATTAGATACACAGTTTTTAAGATATTTTCCTTTAAGTGGAAACGGGCCTGAACCGTTAAGACCAGTGAGCCGACGGGCCGGGTCTACCCGATTTTGGTGGGTATGACCCGGAAAAGCGTCGGCCGGCCTGGTCAATCGTGGGTTCCGGATCGAGGGGCGCATCCCCGCCCGGCACGGTGTGGCCCGGCGCGGCAAGGTGCGACCCGGCTGGTCGCGGCTCTGCCGCGAGGGCCGAGCGGTCCGAGGGGGGGAGGGGGGCAGCCCATTCTTTCCTGAACCAGTAGAGCCAATGTGGCTCCGCCCATCCCACCAACCGGCTGATTCCAACCGGCAATCCTAGTGCATGTGGCCCGCTCGGGCGGGACAAGGTCCGGCTCCACGGCACCTTCGGGTTCTGCGACTTCTTCACCTAATCGGCCAACGAGTTGGCTGGTTTGCCGCCAAAGCGGCCAGCAGAATACGGGCTGCGGTCCTCCACAGCACGGCACCCATTGTGGTGTCATGATATTCTTTCGGCCCAGTCAACATCGGTCGGCTGGTTCTCCATCGGTCGAGCAGCCCATAGCTGCACACCGCAGTTCATCCGCACACGGCTGGCGCACGACCACCACTTCTTCCATCGCTACCTCTTCCAACGCGTCGCAATCTGAAACAAAGGGACTACGAAGGGTTGTCGGGCCGTGTGCGTTCGGCCCACTCCCTCCACGTTAGGTAGTAGCAAATGGTCATATTCAAACGATTTTTTTCAACATAATACAAGAACAATTTTAATCAATTAAAATTGAACAGAATTCCCCTACCTCGAAAAGACGGCGCACATTGTCGAGTTGCAGAAGACAAGCATCATGGAAGAACAATGTCGATTCCATAGACGTCAGAGTGAACTCAAAGTAGATATGTCATTAGTGACTTCAGGTTCTTCGAATCATAAATCATTCTTCATTGTGGAAGATATTCATTCTTTGTCGGAGGTGTTCTACGTTGAAAAGATGAACCCTTTTCACAAGTGCTCTCCCAAAAACCTCTCAACACAACAAGTTCCTAAAAAATAATAACAGCTAAGGTTATTATTTTATTGACACATGTAATTTCAAATTCAAACCACTTTAAATAATTAAGTGAATCACCTAATTAATTTACCATGGGTTGGAAAAATTAAATAGATAGAGAAAAATGTGAAGTGTTATTTTAAAATTCAAAAGTGAGAGGTTGTTCAATTAAGTGAAGAGTAGTTAATTGAGATGATTAAGGGGAGGTGAAGGTATTAGGCTCGTGAGGGCCCCAGCTCACAAATATCCTCTCATGGGAGGTTATGTGGGTGGGGCCACACCTCTAACTCTCCTTGGGAGTAAATAACCAACCATCCTAAATAAAAATTGTACAAAACATATTTTATATATTTTATTTTAAATCCCCAAATATTAACTCTCTACCCACATAAAACGAATCTGCGATATAGGTCCCCTAAGGAGAATACCAGCACTGTGAGTTCATCAGTGCACTCATATTTCAATTCCAAGCACCGGTTAAAAGGATTTAAAAACCTAAACAAACGTTTACTGAATGTACTCGAACAAAACATCAGAAATTGATTTCAGGCACACCGGGTCTCGGAATCGATTGCCGTCAAAAACCACAGACTCGTAAAATTCTAAAGTAGTTAAGAAAAAAATTTCCTTGATATTTCAGGGTCATTACATTACTTCCACCTCAAGGATTTACATCCTCGAAAAGAAAAAAACACACTAGGAAAACACACCGGGGTATTGAGATCATATCTAAGCCTCCCGCTCCCAAGTGGTCTCCTGGAGGTTCCCATGCTGCAAGCGAATGCACACTAGAGGAATCTACCGTCCACATAGGACCCACTCATGTCGATCCTTGATCTTCACCGGGACCTCTACAAAAGTCACCCCGTCATCGATGTCCCACTTCCTATGATCGATGATGTGGGTTGGGTCATGCACGTATCTCTTCAACTGTGATACATTTAAGACATCATGCACCCGGTGCAACTAAGGTGGAAGAGCCAGGTAGTAAGCCACCTTGCCTACTGTGCTGAGGACCTGGAAAGGTCCGATGAAATGTGAAATTAACTTTTCACCCCAACCAAATCTCCATAGACTCCATGGAGGTGAGAGCTGTAAGAAGACATTGTCACCATCGTCAAACACCAGTGGTCTCTTCCCTCTATCAGCATTGGACTTCTGTTTGCTTGGTGCAGTCTTCATCTTCTCTTAGATGATCTGCACCTTCTCCGACATAGCCTGAATTATCTCTGGTTCAATGGAAGGATATGGAATAAATTATGAAATGTGAATGATAATATCATTATAAAATTAGAGATCAACCATCTCTTCTTTTGGATATTATACAAGAGCCTCATGAATTTATAGATCTATTGATGATGGTCAAACATGTTCCTAGATTCAACATTGATTTTTATTGAATTATAAGATTCATTAAATATATATTTGTCCTAGAAATACAATACATTATAATGATTTTTTTGATGATTCTCATAGTTTAATTTCTCTATTCACCACATTATTATGATGGTCAATATCAATATGAAGGATTATATCTTTTGGGAAAACGTGATATGATATATTGTAGATTATGAATTTTAGTTCATCATTTGTAAAAAAAATTAATTGGTTGATTGATGTATAAGTGTTTTTTATAAACATTAACTATATATATGTTTAAATGGTAAAACATCATGATGTATGATTTCATCTGAATCCTAAAATCATATAAACATATAAGTTTTATATGTGTTGTAGTTGATGACCTTACAATTTCATTATGATTTACATCTATCATGGAAGATTTGTATTAATATCATTGTTCAAAGATTTAAAATTAATAAGTGATGGGATTTCATGGAGTCCCACATTCAATTGTATCTAGTCATCATATGATTTTTATATCTACAGTTTGGATAAGTATTTAGAAATTCTATTTTGAGATTTGACTTCTGATATTGTTTATTGACCTTAAAAACATGTTCACTCTTAGAGGAACCTTCAAACACTATAAGATAGGTTGCGTTGTTAAACTACACAATTCAATGATTATTGGGATTGAATACATTATTTTATATTATTTTGTCGCAACAATATATTACACCTGATAGATAATATGGATTGTTATTAATCCCATGATGGTAGGATATGAAAAAAGGTTACGAGTTGGGATAAAATTAGAGAAAAATAACTATGGGGACCTGATATGATGGATGCAATTAATGATAGGGGTAGATCCATTACAAAACACATTAATGTTGAAATACCTCTATAAAAATTTATAATGACAATATTTAAATTGATATGGAGTATAATATTATTGGAAATTAATTATTTTGAATATATAATAGAATAACGATATAAAATTTTGTAAAAGGGACACTTAAGTCCTATGTATATTGTATCTTTTCACATTAATGCACATTTTATGAATGTATCTTATATTTTGGAGGTTCCAATGAACCACTCTCATGTTCACGACATCTTCCGTTTAAATTTCTATTAGAAGTGTATAATGATAACTTAAATTTTAGTAAAATAATTACGATTACTAGTGATGTGTGAAATATGTTTTGAATAAAAACTAGTATATACTACATATCATTTAGATAATGAGATAAAAAAACTACTCAACTAGAAAATAATATATTTGAAAATAATATAATTGAGAAAGCTAAGTGGGAACCTGAGGTCGTTATAAGTCAGATGAAATCTCATTTTATTGTATCAAAAGGAAAATCATTAAACGATATATTCTTTTTATGAAGGGTAAAATTTATCACAAAGTGATATTATAATAAATTTCAATTTATGTAGTTTTATTTCATCATTTTCCTGCGATTATTGAAACACTAATTTCAAAAGAACAGTGATAATTTTTAACATACTTTTTATTAAAGTTATCACATAATCATTGGATCGGAATGTATGAATAGAACTAAAAAAATTCTAAAATAATATATAGTAATCATATATGTAAATATAATAAATCATATATTAATTAAATATAAATAATTATGATTATTCTTTTATTGAATAATAATTGTTTGTTATAGAAGTAGCTTTTTTGGACACATATATTTTTTATGAAAAAAACAAATAATTCACTTTTAGTGAGAGATTTGAATTAAAATAATATGATATTTATAATCAAATGTTTTAGATCTCAGATAATATATTTTCTTATTATGTAATAATAATTAAATACAATTTACTGGTAATAAAAGTACATTTATTACATATGTATATTTATTGATTTGGATAACATTGATTATTTTTTTATAATAATGTAGTATATATTGATAAAATAGGAATCTCAAATTTTAATATTTTATAATGATAAATCATAGGGATATTTATAACCTCAATAATGGGAAAATATTTCCAATCTATGTTTAAAATAAGTGATAAGTCCACAATTTCTCATCTTAATTATTATTGGATAATGAGAATTCTACCATTAACACCATAAGATGAAAATTGATTATTAAATGAATTTTTTCCATTAGAAGGATAAATATTATATTTTAATCAATATAATATTTAAAATATAACACTTCATGTTGTGAATAAATATTATATGTCCACATAAGGGAAAAAATGTTTTGAATGAATATAAATGACTATTTTGATCCCACTATCATTATTTTCATAACCTAATTTTTTTTATCATTTTTAGTAATTATATAATGAACAAAAATACTTATGAAATACCTATGTTTTATTTCTATAATTTATAATAAATAGATATTTTATACATTTAAAAATGTTGATTGTGAGATAATTTAATAAATAAATTTGTTAAACAAAATTTTTTGTAGATGATAATGAAATTTCGTGCTATATTGAATGTCTATATTAAAAATCTAAAATATTCAATAGGCATATTAATTAAATTTAAATCAATAGTTCCTATATTGTAAATAATAATATTTTAGGAAAAAAAAATTTAGATTACATAAAATTCATAAAAATAATGTATGGAAACATGGGGGGATAAGATTAGTTCGATAATTCCCACAATTGAAAATGTATTGCCTATTTAAATATTTTTTACTAAGAAATAAATTAATATATTTTATTCATTTATGATATATAAAGAGTTCATATCCACCGAATTAATAAAAGTGCCCCCATCTTTTGATTCTTCGCATAATATTGTGACATCATGCTCGACCAACCTCTACCAGATTCTCTTATCATCTATAATATAAAAATAATTTTTTTTAATATTAAGAAAGTATTGCCTGATATAAATTAGTATTATTTTAATGGATTTGTTTCAATTTAATCTATGTTTGGATGCATATTATGTAAATTGGAATTTCGGTAAGTGTTCCATTTTAAAATCTCATTGTTTATTCATTACATTTACACTTATGATTATAAAATGTAGCATTATTATATATCATTGAAGAAATTAATTAAATTTACTCTCTACTATTGAAATTCTGTGAATAGATTTTTTCCTTTTACATTTCTAAATGACAATACTCTAGATCTCAATGATATTTTTTAAAAGAAGTTTATATTTTTTTTCACATCAATCAAAAAAACATACTTGTACATTTTTATTTTACATAAAAATGGTAATAAAAATGGTATAATTTCTTCATATTAATTATTGATGTCATAATTATCACTAACTAAAATTTTATTTAATTTTTTAAAATTTATCTTCATATTTTCTTAGGAAGAAGGTAATTTTTGGGTTTTTAAAAAAATTATTATGAAATGTTTTCTATTATGTTATATTGTATGAATGGAATATCCCACCATCATGGAAAATAAATATTTTGAATATGTAATTAAAATATGGAATGGTTTTTGTCATCATAAATAGTTTCATTAATACATGAAATGTATTTGAATTATAAAATATTATATTCAAAGTGGAAATGAATTGTGTCTCATTAAATTATCCAATCTTTTTAATGGAATCATTCATCCTTATTTATATATTTTATGTTATTTATATTATATTGCGTATATCATCCAGTTATAAAACACTTAAAATTTTCTAATTAGTTAATTTTTTTTGTATTCCATTATGTTTGAAATGGTCACTCGATAATGAATATATAAAATTATTATTAACAATGTTTGATAGTAATATTTTATGATTGAATTACATGATGAATTTTCTCTAATCTTGTTTCATTCTTATGTGTTGTTCTAATTGTATGATTGGAATTTTCATTTTACAGAATGGATGGTTTTTATGTTATGACCAAGGATTCATACATGTTATAACCAAGGACAATTTAAATTTAATAACCAGGGATGGTGGATAAATAATAACTAAGTATTGTTGAAAAATAATAACCATGGAATGTGGTTATGTTATAACAAATGATGGTGGATATGTCGCATAATAGAATAGTGGGAACTATTTCTCATTCCAATGAAATTTATATTGGTTGATATTCAGAGGATATATAGGACTAGAATGGGAAGTTAACCCTATTTAGTATTAGACTTTGTCCATTATGATAGTATTGGGAGTGAACTATAAATAATATGTTGGTCTTACTAGTGAACCTAATCTAATATGATATTCTAGGAGGCAATTCCCAAAATCTAAAGAAATTATTTTATATTATTATGTTTATAAACCAAATATATGTTGCACCCTAGTGTTTTTCTCCCATGGATTATATTGTCTGATTCCATTAATATTATTAACTAATTAAAAATAGTGATTTATAATATGAATCATTATTATGAACATTGATATATATATATATATATATAGGTTTTATTTATTGAATTTTCTTATTATTTTTTATACACTTATTCTCATATTACATTTACATGATCATTAAATTCTCAATTATTAACCATTTTTGTGCATCTAAATTCAACCTTTTTTAGGAATCATTTCCCGATGAAATGGAGAAATTTATTAATAATAATATATCTATGATGGATTTTATTTATTATGAAATTTATTGGAGATAGCTATTTAGAATTTATTTATGTGTCAATGTTTCCAAATGAACTATGCCTGTTCAATTTTGTAATGGATCAGGTTATTTCTTAATAAATACATATATAATAAAATTTATTATATACATTAGAAAAATATATGGTTTAATATAACATTATGACTTATCAAAATAATCATTCAATAAATTCCAAACCATAATATCACATCACATAAGTTGAAGCACACCAAAACAATACATTATTTTCACTTGCATCTATGGAAACATAGAGGACTTCCCTCACCGATGACCAATTCCATCAAACAAATAAATATAAATTTATTCATAAAATTTCAATTCACATCCACATAATAGGTAATTATATTATTAAAACGAAATTTTTCGCCATTAAAACAAATGAAATATGAAACATTATCATAAATAACATTTATTCATCTTCACAACATACCCTATCAAATTTAAAAAATCATTATGAGGAACCACAATGATCACACCCTATAAAGAATGAAAAATAACCATTCCAACTAAAAAATTGGAATCAAAACCCCCAAGAGTATTAGAAATATAATTTCATCCATGAAACCAATATAAGTATTTCAACACCCATAAAACACCCCACTTACAATCAAAAACACATCACTAGAAAAAAAAAATCAATTATTATATTTATTCTAAAGGCATATCCATTCGTAAACAATTTTACAACATGAAAATTTAATTCATTTGTCCCAACATATTTTGTTTCAATATATACAAAAAATTTTAGAACCATCCATATGAAATTAAAACTAAACATGTCATTAAAATCCAGAAATGATAACAATATAGTGATTAGAATTACCATACCCTCCAGAATTTTCCAAAATTTAATATTTCATAATGTACTAGTTTCCCATACACATTAAAAATATATAGTATAATCATAAAAAACTATAAACCAAATAACACATCTCATGCACTAAAATCATTATTTGATTCCTTCCTTCTATACTTACACATCAAACCCTACAATATTATGGGTTAACACTAGTCTCAGTTACAATCATATATAACTAATTTTCATGAAACTATAATCATTTGTCAAATGTAATTTTGAATATTTAATTTAAAAATAATATATATAATAATAAACAAAAATATTTCTCAAATGTAATAACCTAAAAATGAATGAATATCACAAGACACCTAATATCCCATAACTGAAGACCATATTTTAAGGCCTCATACATAAACAATGTAGGACAAATACCATAATGATATCGAAATAAATGATCTCTCTTTAGGCTAACATTCACATTATAGTGTCAATTTATTAATGAAGAATACAGATTATGGTTTTTACCGTAATATCCATCTTCCAACCAAGGTAACCTCTAGTATTCTAGAAAAATTAACACTATAAAATATCATTAACGAGTTTTATTGACCAATTATATGGTGTATTAGATGAAATTCACATGTTAGTTTGAAAAATGTATGATACAATTCTTATCATAATCTTATAAAACCAATTCCAATAAATAATTTTATTTGGATTGCAATATCCTATACATGTATGCCTTTATCATTTCATTCATTCCCTAAACATTTAGAAAACACCACTATAATATCATTTTATAATGTTTTAAAAACATTTTTGAGAGGAAAACATATTTTATGATATATATGGAATCTCATTTAACATACAAAGAATTTCTTTCATTATTAACAATTTACTATTTAAATTCATTATAAATTAAGAGTTTGGTTAGATATGATATTATTCAAAATATAGAAAGGAAACCACATAATATGTTTTTTACTAAAAACATATTTATTAAAAAAATCACATTAATAAAATTTTCCTATATTAATATTATACTGAAGTCACCCAAGGAGTTGGTCATGTAAAATTATACTAAATAATTATATTTAAAATAATACATATTAATTGAAACGAAAAACATTTTATAACCAATCCCAATTAATTATTTTAAAATATGGGAATATATAAATAAGTAAAAGATATATTGTAGGGATAGAAAATAAAATTCTCGCATAATTGATTAATTGGAATCAATAAATCCTAGTAAACATACAAATTATGTATAATTAACATGTCATACACTGTATAAATGGATTATAAAACACCCCATTTCCATATTGACCTAAGAGTTGAAGTTTCATAAATCAATAATTTATCAACCATGAGAGACATTGGAGGTTGAAATCAATAAATTGTTATAGAATATAGAACGTAAAAAAATAAAACCATAGGAGTCATAACCTATCTAGCATACATAGTGCTATAACACATTGGAATGATATAATTAACAATACACAACAATATAATATTCTACTTTTAACCATTAAAAAATAATAATACAAGAATAATCTATGATACTAATTCATCTTTTCTTGATCCCAAGTCCACTTTACTCGTCCCACAAGCTGGTTCCCCAATGGCCTCAAGACAACTTCCTCTCATTCGAAATGACTTTAACTAGTTTTTTATTCTATATCTAGTACGCTATTGATAATATAATCTATAATCAGAATGAAAGACAAATTAATTAATTGAAATATAAAATAACATCTAATCATGAAGAATAGAAGACTACTGTATAATAATGAGCTACAACGCATACAAAATCATAATTTTAGTACATAATTTTATGCTTTATATTATTGTCAATCATGTCATGTACAACCAACCAAAATGTAAAAACATAAAAAAAATTGTATATCGACAATGACCCAATAGTTTGGACATCTAGCTTGAATTTCAGCTCAATAAAATAGACATATCCATACAATCAAGCATCAATAGTAGGGATCCTTTCCAACTCCAAGACAATAGGATTCAAATCCTATCGAGTACAAAATAGTTTCCTAAGGAGGGTGTGTGTATATCACTATTTTAAACTACCAATGACATATATAAACCAATATAGTTTTTAAGGATGTTTACACAAATTTTATATAATAAGCAATTTATTTTTTTTAAACAAAAAATATAATAAAACGATAAATAAAATCAATTGTTTATCCTTCAGTAAACCATCAATTAATGTTATGTGAATAAATAATTTTATTTATTCCTTTAATCATATATTGTAGAGTATCCTTACTTGAATATTGAACATATGTATCCCTATTACACAAATATATACCACTAACAATCAATATATGAGTTTTTTCATCCAATAAACAGTCACACATACCAAACCTCGGTATTTATTTCACACCCATAATATAGTTTCATATATCAACCCTAGGAGTTTTTCCTCATCCAATACATAAACCATATCATCCCTTATTAATGTTTCAAATTTAAATTTCAAATCATTTAAAAATTTAAAATTTAAAATTTAATAAATAATTATAAAAACATTTGAAATAAACAATTCCATAATAATATAAATTTATATTATCTCTATAAATTCTATTAAAATTTACTAAAATTTACATTTTAATTTATAAAATAATTAAAGACTTTTATGATGAGAAACATGTAATTTGAATTGAAAAAAAATTACAATGTTAACACATGGAATATTGGTGTGACACCTTACACAAACACAAATTGAGATGAAGAGACAAAGTAAAAAAATTTATGGAAAAACTAAATTCTCCACTTATATGTTTAAATTTATATTATTAGCCTTTTATTAAATATCAAACATGATAAGTGGTAAAGAAAAAATTAAAACATTTATCTTGGGGAATTTTCCATAATCAAGGAAAGAGTTATTTAGCCGGAATGATAAAATTGTGTTTTTATGTATTGTAATTTTAGACATTACTGGACACATATAATGTTTTAAATGAAAAAAATACATTATATAATTAATAAATTTCAACCCATTAATCATATATGGTAGAGTAGTTGTACCATAATGATATATATGGACACCATGTGGGAAATCATGTTTTATTGAAGAATGAGGGATGTTTTTTTTCATTTGAAATTTTTATTATATAAAAAATAACCCAGAACCTAGAGGCTAGTTGGTGGACTCCTATTAGTTATAATACCATTTTACACTATAACAACCATAATATGGATCTATATTGGATCAAAAATTGGATTAAAACAGCTTAATATTATCCCAACTCAATCTACCATACCTCCCAAACACAATTGAGAAACAAAAACACCCCAAAAAATTATTTATAGAAAATAATAAGTGTCTCCTTGAAAAAAAATGTGTTGTTTACCTTGTTTATGAGGAGACGTTTTACAACAATAGTAACCAATTATTTTGGAAAATATTCCTCCATGAATAAATATTATTCAGGTAATATAGAGATAAAGAGTCAATGTAAAAAAATATAGTGAACAACTACATTCTCTTTTTACATGTTTAAATTTATAGTATTACCATTTTATTCAATATCTAAAAAGCTAAGTGTAAAAGCTAAATAAAATCTTTTATCATGGGGAATTTTCTATAATCATGGAAAGAGTTATTTAGCAGAAATGATAAAATTGTACTTTTATCTATTGTAAATTTAGAAATGACTGTACACATATAATGTATTAAAGGAAAAAAATATAGAATATAAATAATATATTTTAACCCATTAATCAAATATAAAAGAGTAGAAATACCATAATGATATTTATATACACCATGTGGAAGATAATGTAATATTGATAAAAGGGGGATGCTTTTTTCATTTTATTTTTTATTTATATAAAACTAAGGAAGAACCTAGAGGTTGGTTGGTGGAAACCTATCAGTTATAAATACCATTTTAAACTATAAAAACCATATTGTGGATCTATATCGGATCAACAGTGGGATTAAAATAGCTTAATGTAGTCCCAACTCAAACTACCAGACCTCCCAATCACAATTGAGAAACATAAACTCCTCAAACAATTATATTTAGAATAAAATAATTGTCTCCATGAAAATATAATGTGTTGTTTTCCATGTTTTGGGGGAGATGTTTTACAACTATTTAAACCAATGGTTTTGGAAAATATTCCTCCATGAATAAATATTATTCAGGTTATATAGAAGTATAAAAAATTAATTATAAATAATTAATTCAAACTTTATACATAAAATTCTTATTTTTAATGTTTATTAAATTTAATTATAGTTATTAATTTTTAACTATAATTAATATAAAGACAATAATATTGCCTATATATAGAATTCGTAAAAGTATATTATGATTATATTTCAAAAAGATATATTTATATACTTTTCAATGTGAATGGTAAAATATTGAATAAATTATTAACTTATTATAAAATACTTTCTTATTTTTAATTGTTGGTAATTTTATAAAAAAATTTATTTTTATGTGAATGGTACAACAAATATTTTTTTTAAAAAAAATTATTAACATTATTAGTGTATTAGTATAGAAGTGAAATTCATGAAACATTTTCGGAAGAGAAAAAATTAATTTTATAAGATACATAAAATGTTAAAACATGTTTTATTTAATTTAAAAAAAAATTATCTATGATTGAATCTGTGAAATATTTATCAAAATATTATATTCAATAAAATAATAATTTAAATTTTAAAATTGAAATTGAATTATTTTATATATTTAATTTAAAAAAATTATTTTAAATATTTATTCACTTGTTTCAAAATATTTATGAAGTAACAATTTATTTTCGATAAAAAAAAACAAATCACATTGGCAAAAACTAATAACCTCGTTAAAAATTAAAAGGAATAAAAAATATTTATCCATGTGGGAAATGCTCGAAATAAATTAAATAGTTGTGGGAATGGGTGGTGAATGTAATGATATACCTTTTCTATTACACTATACATCATTTTTCACTATCAAAATTACATTCATAGAGAGTTTCATTTTGATATTAAAAAAATCTAGAATTTGTATAAATGTGATCCCATTTATGTTATAAAAGGTGTTCTCCACTACTCACATCACCTAAAAACCAAAACATTATAGATCAAACCAAAATCTATTTGGAACCTTTCTCAACATTTCAATAGACATAAATAGTTTTTTTATGTAGGAAAATTCCCATCACCCAAATCTAATTCCCCCTTCTCAAATGAGATAATCCATGATGTGAGTATTATGTTTGTATCAACTAATTTCTCATTTCAATATAGTAATGTAAAATTAGTCATTCATCATAATATTCCATCAAATAATCATAATATGTTCGCATATGTATCATTTGTATAATAGAATGTTATTATTAGGATGTTACCACCACTAACCCGCATTACTATCTCCATTAAGGAATTCAATGTGAATCAAGAAAACACGTGCACTACTAACTCCATTATAAATATATAAGGTAATCCATCTATATCTAAGAATAACCCGAATCATGATCATCACTATTTTCATGTTCTTGAAACCTGAATAAAAATACCACGCAATGAATAAAAAATATTATAGATATTTATAATAATTTAATAAATGTAAAAAATAATTTTTTTTAAAGGATAGAATTTAGAGGTGAAGAAATGTCAACACCAATTTTGTAGAACATGTTCAAAATTGTCAATTTTTTGGACACATTAGGTTAAATATAAAAATTAATTAAACATTACATAGAGATAATTCGTATTAATAATTAAAATAAAATGAAATTTACATGAAAATTTTTAAAACCCTAACTCTATTGACGTAGATAATGTTTTTAATTTTTTAGTGTTATAAAATTTATAAAGGATCTCATCCTAAAGGGCTCTGCAATTTAGTATTATGGAATAACCAGATACATATATGGTTATTATATTACATTGTAAATATATATTATATATACAAAAATTCATTCATCCATGATATTATTCATAATATTGTTCTTCAATTCTTGGGGAACAACAGAAAATTATGTGTGAGATCAAAAAATTGTATGAGTTCTACAAGATATAAGAAATGAAAAATCATTCTGGCATAATCAATATAGTATTTCTAATAATAATAAAAAAATACCATTAACGAAACTTTTCAGTATAAAATGCATCCGAGGTAAAATAAAATTAAATAAGCTTATGGTTAAACATCAAATAATTATGAATGAGTGGAATTTATACTATTGGACCTTATGGTTACATACGTCATGATATTTCTATCATCAAATCCTTGGTCTAATACTGTTTAAACGATGTGATACTATACCCTAAAACACATTAAACATAAGGTAACAAAAAAAAATTTCTCATGAGAGCTATTGGTGTATTTGGCTGGTATATAGTTACAATCCCTAAAAATATCTGGATGTCTAATTAATTTTCATATATTTATTGATTAGATTCATATACGGTAAATAACAATATTCAAGAAATAAAAATATTGACTCGTGACTATGGAATATTATGATTTCATATGTCAATCCAATAGATTACATATCATCATTTGTCAAAATATATATTTTTAAAGATATAATAATATCCATGATATAATGAAAATTATGTTTTCTGATAGACATGATAAAATATGAAAATTTATAAGAAGAATGTAAATATTTCTTTATAATTTCAATAACAACTGTATTAATATTGAGATTAATGATGATAATTAATTCACTAAGAATGTATATTTTTTAATAATATAATTATTATTTGAAAGTGGAATTAAAAATTGAAATATTTCTAATTTTCTAGTATTTATTAAAAAAAAATAAAATCTTATATATGGACATAAAGAAAGTAACATGCATATTGTGGGGTGGTGATTTCTTTTAAAGACATAAACGTTAAATAATCATTCATTTTGACATTTATAAATGTGGTTGAAAATGGAATTTTTTTGGAATAAGTATAATAATTTCATTAAAAACATTTAAAACCTCATGGGATAATTTAATTTTCACAAGTAAATGATTTTGTTAAATAAAATATACTATTTTAAATTAATTTAAAAAAAATTGAGATAGGAAAATTGAAACCAACAAAATAGAAATCAAATCAAATTTTCATATAATCATTACTACTGAATTAATAACATGAGAAAACTAATTAATCGTAATTAATATATATATATATATATATTCGTGTTAATTACTGAAAAGTTGAGGTATATACATCATATAAAAATATATATGTCTATAATACCAAATATGACTAAATTATTTTGTAATATAGATGAAATCTCTTACCCCATGAATGAATCATCACTTAAATTATTTATATTCCCTAGAAAAAATATTAAATTAATTATTTACTAAAATAATATATTTTTATGCTATATAATTACATTTTTTCTATTTATTTACATTTTATAGTTAGTTACATAGTCATTTATTTTCACATTGGATGTTATGATGACTTTTTTTATATGTCTAAAATTACATTAGTTGGATAACTTTAGTAAAAGTGATGTTTGTTCATTCATATCATTAAAAATAACCATGTCATAATACTATTTTTTATACAAAATATTTTATTTAAATACAATCAATAAATATAATTATGAAAATTAATCTATTTTTCCGTCATGGTTTGGGTATATCATATGTATAGATGAGTGAGGGTTCATTTTTCAATGAAAGTGAGGTGAAAAAAATATTTATTTGACTATAATTATATAGTTAATACCAAATTATAAATTTATATAACAATTTATAAACCATCCATGTGATGGAGTGGTAATGGGACAATCTAATCACTTCATAGTGGTGGTTGTCTACACATACCAATATATGATATTATTATTTTCAATAAATGTAATGTTATAGAAATATATAAAATTTATTTTTCTAAATAAATTTTATCATTTGAGAATATAATTAGATACATGATATCCTCCATTGAGACCAATAGTAAGAAGTAGTAATTGAATATATATTAAAACTTTTTGTAATGGGGAATTCCTCTGTAAAAAAGAATGCTAATTTCATTTCCCATTTGATAGAGTATGAGATTAATGTAGAATATAATATTAATATTAGAATATAAAAATATATGAAATATACCAATATTATTATTTCATCATATTTTTGTGAAATTTTATGTAGGTGGAAGAAGAAATAATATAAAAACAAATAAATAAGAACTCCAACTATTTGTTAGAAAAACTCTCCAGGTTTATAACTAAAACCATTATAGAATGGTTTTATAAATAATGTTGGCACCCCAGGTCATGTGGATATATTTCAGGATGGGATATGGGAATTGATTGGATGAAATGTAATGTTAATATTTTTTAGATATGTGATGATTTTAGTGTCATTTTATAGGAGGGGAAGATGACACACAATGAATGAAAAAAATAATTAAAATATATTAATATATTCCTCCATAATAATGTAAAAAAATGAAACCTCTCTAATAATAATATTATATAGATTAGAAATATTTCTAGAAAATAGAAATCATAAATCCTTTTTAGGTTATTAAAAAACATAACTCTTTAGTTTAACCCCCCGATTACCACTTTTACCATCTTCCAAGGTAACCAATTTTCACAATTTCTGATCTTCATTTTGATAAAAATTAATTTAATCTTATAATCTAAAAAAAATTATTATTAAAAAATTAAATTTATTTTATCAAATATAATTCAAATAATATTTGGAGTATATTTTAAAGTTACACCCTCAAAATGTGTTGTACAAAATATATTATGATAAATGAATTTTTTTTATAAAAATTTATTTACAAAAAATTGATTTATATAAATCATTAAAACTAAATTTAATTTATTTTTAGTAATATTTTTTATTTTTTTCTTTGAATCAATATTACATATAAGTAATATTTTATATTATTGAATCAAAAAGTTAGTTTTCAATAAAAAGATGTTCTTAACTAATAATTTAAAATTCATGATTAATTTAAAAGATTCTAAAACTGAAAAAGAAAATCATTTAGACATGATTAGTTAAATAATGAGGTTTATTTTGTGATATTATAATTTTATACATTATAATCCACATTTTATAACAAATATATTTTAATGAATGAAAATACTATTTGGATTGATATGGAGAATTTTTTTATTCTTGATTACAAAACTATCTAATGTTCTTCTAACAATGTAAAGTATAATTAATGAATAAATATAATTAACGAAAATGATTTTTTATACAATTATCATGATCGATACATTCTCCCCACATATAAAAATTTTATCTAGGGTATTTCGATGTATGTTACCTACTAATACAACAGGGTCAATTCTTATTCATGATATCCAATGTCTCTAATATTGAATCATCAATTTTATTCTCCCACCAATGTATTATTACATATCGAGTCATTCTATTTCTCAAAATTTTGGCCTTATTGTCAAAAATCATAATAGGCTCATCATAGCATTATAGATCATGTTACTTTTCAAACTCAACCTTGGTGGGAACATGACATGAGTCTTCAATATACATCCTTAATGAATAGATATATAATACAAACTATATATTAAAGAGGCCTGGTTGTGCTTCCAATTGTAATATGTTACATCAAATCATTATATAAATTTAATTGTTCTGAATCATGTGGGGCCCTATTTTCCTTTCTTACTGATTCTTATTACACCATTCCATTATGATAATTTTAAGAAAACATGGTCTCCACCTAGAAATTTAAAATCCCTCTTTCGGTTATCAGCATATCTATTTTTTCGAATCATTGATTCATCAATAAGTTTATAAATAGTAATTATAATTTTTTTCTACAAAACATAATCTAGACATACATGTTCCCCATTAGCAAAAATACTAAAATATATCATTGTGTAATTCACTTCCATATAATGTTACATAGGGATACATATGAACACATGAATTGTGGTTATTGTTATAATAAAACACAAAAATAGGTAATCAGTAATACCACAAACCATTTAATTCAATTTATCATTAAAAAAACATTTCATACAAATTTTGAATAGTTAATTTGGACTACCCAACAATTTTATGTTGATCATAACTGCTCAAATAAATCTCAATATTAATATGATTTTGATTATTTTCCTAATTATCATGTAAATCTTGCATCATCATACAAAAAAAATTGGAAGGGCTATCCCATGAAGTCATACAACATCATTAGTTTATAGTCATATATTTCATTAATGATGATAATATATTATTATAGAAAATAAATTTTTATAGATTTTATGCTGATCTATAATAAAAAAATTATCATTCAATTAAGGATTCATTTGTATAATAGCTAATATTTAATTTGTAATTCTATCTCACTAGCAATTATAAATGGAATGATTTTACATAAATCCTCTATAGTGTTCTCTCTCACCATTTTCCTAATGTTAAACCACAAAAAAATATAATTAATGTTTTCCCACTACATGATACCTAAAAAATAATGTTTCATCATATTCGTATACATCTCAGTGATACTATGGTGAATTCAAAAATTTGGTCTATGAGAATCATCTTATAATTCCATTTTTATGTTAATTATAGATGATGCACATATAATTTTTTTAAATATCATAACTCTATCTTCAAATATGAACTCTAAAATTTTCCCTATATTCAAATATTTTATTTTATTTTTTAAAATATTATAATTAGGATTAGAACCATTTATATTTCAAAATAATTTTTCTTTATAATTCATTTTCATAACAGGTATCAATTACCAAACCTAATTAATTTTGAGATCCAAATATAATAAATCCATAAAACTTATAACCATGTGATGCTTTATTTTTTGATAAAAGTATTATCTTACCCACTCAATGAAACCACTAAAATATTTTCCTTCCTAGGGTGGTATTGTGTTGACAAATAAAAATCCCATATTAGATAATGACATTTTCCATTCCACATGGATATATCATTCTATGAAAATTTGTATATTATACTATTATTATATATTTAAATCACACATATTTCAACATATTGGTATTTTATTTATTGTTCCAAAGAAGTTATTAATGATACAAAATAAATATCACGAGTTAGATAGTTTAGTTAATGATTCTTAAATTTCATTGATAAATTTTCAACAACAATATCATTCTGCACAAGATGAAAACTATTTCAGTTTTTCTAGGAAACACTATATATAATAAATTATTCATTCAAAAAAATTAATATTGAAAATTGATGACTTGAAAAATACCATCAATAATTCTTGAAAACATTATAAAATTTACTTTTCCAACAAAAAACTATCCCCTATACGAGTAACCATGTTTAATGGGGGTTTCAAATTAAGAATATTTTGGAAACAATTAAAGAGTGTCCTACCAAAACAACAACACTACGTACCCTGGTTATGTTTTATGGTGTGTTCCATTATTTGAAAATAATTTTCATTATATAATGAAATGAGAATCTATCCATATATGTAATATATCCATGGAATGAAACCTTATCGATCTAGAATTCACCCATTCTAAATTTTTTTCACTAATTTCTTTAATGAGGCTGAAGAATTATATTTAAGTCATGACCAGGTTCATCATTTATTCTATAATATAGCATGATAAAATTTGGGAATACCCCATAAAATAACTATATATTACATGAATAATATTTTTGTTAGTTCTATAAATATAGAGAATTTATTAATCCATCCAAATGATATTAGTGTAAACTGTTAGTGTTCATCACACATTAAAAATGTGGTCTTTTGATTATCATATTATTTTACTCACATTTGATGACATATATAACAAAGGACATTAATTGAAAAATATTGATTTGTAGAAAGGTTATATAATAATCCATAAATTAAAATTAAATGATACTTTTTATTTATCATAATAGAATTTATTTCCCTATAATAAATAAAAATCCTCAAAATTCAATATTTTATTTAAACCTGAATAAAAATATCATACAATGGTTAAACAATGGAGGTTTAAAAATCAATTAACACATAATTGAAACAATTGTTTTTTTCTCTATTAATCCCATATAGTATAATCAATAATATGTCTTCGATATATGTCTTGAATTAGGTAATAAATCAATATTGAAGTCAAAATCATTATCTGGTTGATGACTAGGAAATTACTCAGGAAATATATCACATTATTCATAAATAATATTTAAATTATCAATTTAATGACTAGAATTTCCTTATGAATGATCAAACTTCTCTTTATCCAATATAATTTCATTTTGAATACAGACTATGTATTGATCTAGGGATTACATGGATAATTATGTCTCCACTCTAATGGTATGGAATTATATATCATTAAAAAAATACTAATTTCATCAGTTTTAAAAAAACCTTGAATAATTTTTTGAAAGCTAGTCCATAGTATCTGTTATATCAAACTCAACCATTGGTATAATAATAATAATTCTTTATAACAAGGTGTGATTATTTTCATAATGGGAATTAGTTGACACTCATTTTTGTGCTGATATTTACTATGATAATTTTTATTAATAGTTCCCTTATTATGGAGTTAAAGAGATATATATTTTTCATTTAAAACATAATAGATTAAAAATAGTGGAATATCCAAAATCAAATAAATAATTAACCAAATTTGTTTCTATGATTATTATACATACCCCTGCGTATTTAGGGACTTTAAAGATATATGTAGTTAATACATCATTTTTTCCTTATCTACTAGAGATATCCTATTATAGATTCTTATGATGCATACGTCAT
Organism: Viscum album; assembly: GCA_963277665.1. Classification (NCBI taxonomy): domain Eukaryota; kingdom Viridiplantae; phylum Streptophyta; class Magnoliopsida; order Santalales; family Viscaceae; genus Viscum; species Viscum album. Next base: position 1,701,670,069 of record OY728156.1, on the reverse strand, counting down.
TGGTTTGAATAATAAAACAAACAATTTTCGGAGTAGTAGATGATAATAATTGAATTTTTCTCTAAATTATATATATTAGCAAGATTAAACATTTCTGTTAAATAATGAAAATAATCAACTCCCATCAATCATTTTCTTATATGACTCCTTTAGATATCTCCACATTATAAAAAATTATTCATTTCCTTATTCTCCTTTGAACTATTACCTTATTATTGGTCTTTAATTGACATATTATTTTCTTTATCTTCCATCAATATATAGTATCTAGTAAATTCCATTTCATTCATAATAGAACTTGATCCAACACTAGAGATTCAACTATTGGATTTTTTTCCATAGAATTAATATATTCCTCATCTAAATTTTGATTTTTTTAACTAAAATATAGATATGTATTTATATTAAGTGATCCAACAGTAGAGATTCACCTTGTGGAACAGTTGGTTTCCTAAATTGGGAATATGGAATCATCACAAACATTGTAGAATATCTTAATATACACATGATATTCTAAGATAAAATAACAGTTATATTTGTTTTAATTGTTGGTAAATCTCTATATTATATATGGGTGTTAATTTCATTTCTAATGTTAGGTTTTGTAATTGAATTAAAGAACACAATGAATAATCTCAATATCATCATGAATACAGAACAACAAAATAAAATATATATAATTATAAATGTATTTAAATATTATAATGGGTTATTATATTTCTCATGTTTGCAGTGATCATTTAAAATATATTTTAGTTTGTTTCAAAAAAAATTATTAAATTCCAATAATTATATCACCCTATCACGTAACCCAAATCCTATTTCCACGTTCACATGACATCATAAGATACAAAAGATATCATCTTGAAGAACATATATATATTTTAGTCTTTAAAAATCAGATACATATATTATTCTTATATTACAATAGAACTATGAAATTAATATATTAATAACATTTTTTCATCCATAATATCATTAATAATATATTTATCAATGTCATAAGAAAAATAATTGAAATAATATTGAGTTAATATTATAAGAATATTCACATATAAAAATTTAAATCAGGATTCAATATGGAATAATAAATATGAAATGATAAATAACTAAAAAATGAAATAAAATCAAAATTTATACCACAAAACACATATGTGGATAATATAAAAATAAATAATAACCTTTATATTAAAAATTTAATTCCCAATTATGGAAATTTTTACAATTAGGAATCCTTATATTAGACATTGTGATATCTCTATAATTGAAGCCTAGTACCAGCACTGCTTAAACTATGGGTATGAATACACAAATAACTAATTTAACTAGTACTTGCCAACTAGTATTGTTATGATATATTTCAATGAATTGAGAGACTATATAATTTTAGGCCCCGACAATAACTGATTTTGAAATGAAAATTTCATATATTTATTGTGAAATTTATTTCTTAAAGAATATTTCATATCAACTAATATATGTAATAAATAAAGAATATGGAATATTATTATTACCAGAATCAATCATACCGATTTCATAACACTGAATGTACGATTGGTATATTGATTATGAAATATCCATAACCATGATATTTTTAATATGTATATTTATGATAAATTCAATGTCCAATGAGAACATTATCATATAAGATTTTATGATTTTATATAATATTTAGAAAACAATTTGTTTTTTCAATAGATTAGTAATGTCCATTAATTCACTAGGAAAGTTTATTTATTAAAAAATTATTTTTCAGAAATGGGAGATAATTATTAAAATATTATTTCAAGAAGGAGTTTAATTTTTAAAAATAAAAAATTATTAAGATGATTCTAAACGGAATAAAATGTAATGTTAGATTGAATGTTCATTAACACCAAATTTGTAAAAAATGATTCAAAATATATTAATATTGAAATAAACAATTGATATTTTTAAAATAAATTATAAATATTACTTTTTACAAAATTCTAAAAATAAACTATAAAATAAACTCTCTTTATTAAATAATTTTTTTTATAAGGATCCTTTTTTAATAAAATTAAAAAATTATGGTATATGAGAAATATATACATGATAAAAAGTGAAATTAGAATTTTTTTTAATGATAAAATTTTGAATGAATATAAATAATTAAATCAGTAATAAGAATGAATGAAAATATATTCATGTAAAATACCTAAATGTGTTATAATATAATCCACATTAAATTAAACAGGTTTATCATTTGAAATACGTCTCAATTTGGTGGATTTTTAAACAAAATATCATACCTTCTGTATCACACCGGAAGAAAGATTATTATATTCATAAATAATTATCTTATGCTAATTATACAATTCCATAATAAAAATATTAAAAACTATTATTTATTTAATTTTTTATTTAAATGTTTTATTTAATTACTTAATCAATTTAATTTGAATTGAATATTTTCATAGAAATCATGTTTGAATGCATATAAGGAATTTAATAGTTTTCATTGGTAAAAGATCGATATTTGGAATCATATCTATAAAAACTATAATGTAATAATTATCATATTTTTACATCAATTATTCTTATATAACAAATCAATATATGTTGTTATGAACAATTGACAACATTAAGATCCTGGAGATAATATGTCATAGGTACCCATGGGAAATATTTTCATTATGCAATGATCATGAAAGAAAGAAATTAAATTATATTTGAAAAATATATAATTATTAATAATATATAAATACCATAATTTTTTTAAATATTCATATATAAATAAACCATGTCATAATGTTTTCAAATATGAATCACATAGCTTTATAGAGGTGGAAGTATACACGTATTCCAAAACAAGGTAATCATATTATATGCAAATAAAGGAATGAAAATATTTCATATAGTAAAATTATAGAATTGTAATTATTTCATGAATATAACATATATACATTATATAAGTCATTATAACAACTGATCAGTGGTGGTGATGGAAAACCCATTACATCGGTTTGTAAGATGGTAGACTTTAGTACACATAAATGAGAATTTCATTTTCTATAGTACAAAAGAAATTATATAGATAAGATAATGAATTAATTCAGTTTCGTAAAATTATTTAGAATTTAGTGTTATTTTATATCATGGTTTAAATTATTTTTATAGTGGGAAGTAATAAATTAAATTAAAAGGCATAATTGGAAACTACCACTCTTCATTGCATTACCTCTTTTGGTTTATACGAAAATCCTTCCAATGATGGTTTAATGATAAAAACCTGACTCTAGGTAGTGGTTATGGATGTATGGAATGGATTTTCTAATGGATTTCATGAATCAAAAATCTATTTTTTATTTTACAGGAGAGGATATATGATTTCATTTAATAAGTGGGTAAGATAACACACTTTAGATTTTAAAAAGAGACTAGAATTCATTATTACATTACAAGAGGGAAATAGAGACAAAATTTAAAATTTTACAATAATATATGAGATGGTGTGGAAATATGTCTATAAAATCAATTATAAAATTCATTAGGTGACATTATCCCTTTTCTCATTAGTTTAACTCCCCTAAGTTAACTAGTTTTAACAATAATAATGGTAAGAGGTTATTACTATTTTTTAGATTCATTTTGACCAAATATTATCTTAATATTATAAAGAAATATTAATTTTTATGATTCCAATTATAGAGTCCATTTTCTTATATAATCATTACTTTAGTATAATAATTTTATTCTAAATACAATATTAAAATGTGATCAAAAATGCATTTTTTGAAAAACATTTGTTAGGTGTAAAAATGTGTTTATACAATATTTATGTAGAATATTCATTTAAAATAACATATGTAAATTTATTCATTATCAAATTTAATGAATTTTATTCTAATAATGCTTAATAAAATATCTGATCCTTGTATATTCATAAAATGGAATGGAAAATATCCCTAAAAATCATTATTTTTCTATATTTATTGAAAATTTAGAATTTAAAAAATATTCAAAATAAATAAACCAAAAAATAATTTTGACATGATGAATTATAAAATTATGATCATTCTGTAATTTTAAATTTATATTATTTTTGGAAATAAATGTTAAAACAATCTTATAATGCATGAAAATACAATTTCGATATAAAGAAAATTTTTTCTATTTTATTGAAAATTTTCCTAATTTTATTTTATATCAAGAATTATTTAATCAATGAATGATATTGAGGAAAATTACAATTTAATTATTCTGACATTTCCTTGGTTGTTAAAACCACAGATTTTAAATAGTTAATTAATTTTTTATCATTATAAATTAGGATCTTAAACCACTTATATGGAAATATAGCATAATAGTAATAAGCTTCAAACCACAAATCATTTATGTTTTTTTTAAAATTTATTATTTTAGTTCATTAATTCAATAAACACATATTTAGTTTATGATATAAATTATTTTTTAAGTATATTTTCATCTACATCCATTTCATTGAATTTTTTCTTTTCACATAATTTTTAATATAATAAACAAAGGATTTTTTTAAAAGACACTCATAATTATGAATGTTTCAATGATAAATATTTTTTTTAAAAAAAATATTATAATGATATTATAATCCATAACTTCAATTAATCAATCTCAAATGGTGCTCTGTTTTATGTTTCAAAATATATTTTAAAATTATTAAATGATTATTTTGGTTTAATATGACTCTGGTATCAAATGAACCAATTAATGTTGCTAAATTATACCCTTTTCATGTTTTCAGGGTAATATATTATTTCCATATGTTATTAATTAAAATTGAATAATTCTCATTTTTTTTTGAAAAACATTCTGTTTAATATAAATATTTATTTGAGGAGAATGATTTTTCTATTTGTGTTCTTTAAAACCCAATTTATTTACAAATGTTATTTATATTGCAAATATTCTATGATTTTAATTTTATGCAAATAAATGTGGATTATTGACACCTAGGATCTTATATCTCTATAAATTAATTGATGGAGATCTTATATATCATGGGATAATTATTTTTGATAACCTATTAGTCTTCAACTACTGGGGTTATTGGATTTGGTTCTCATTAATGTAATATTTTCATTATCTAGTGTATATTCCTCAGTTGAAGGATATAATTCTATATGATTTTCTTCTTAAAGGATTACAATATTATGATAAAATTTTCTAATCCGTTTTATAAATATTTTTCATATTCTTGAAACTTTTTTGGATTTGATTCTCGAAAAATATCATTTCAATATATTTACATATTATTATTATTACCAAGGATGCTATAATATTTTTATTATTCTTTGTTATAATGAATCTTTTAATAAATCATGTTTGATGACAGTTTTTTCAATGCTTACATATTGTTTGAGTGGATCCATCTATATTTTATTCATTTTAATGATATCGGAAATGATTCTTACGAATGTGATTTCGAGAATATGGTCATCTATGGTTTCGTTGAAGATAATTCAAACCATATTTCATAAAATAATATTAATATATTACTAGATAACAATTACACAAATCCTAGTGGTATGTGGTGTATTATTTTTTATGAAATTTATTATCATGAATCTTGTAATCGACGTAAGATAATGGAATTTATTTCTTTTATTAGTATAACTATTTTTATAGTGCATGCATGATTGGAATATATTTTTAAATAGTTCTTTGGCCATCTTGGTCAAACATGTAGGAATAATCATCTCAATGAAATTGATGTGGCATTATATTTCATTAATTATTGATAAAGAAGTACATTTCCATAAATGAAATTGTCAATTTTTTTATTCAGGTTTTAAATAAGTGGACATTCAAACAACCCATATATTAGATCAAGTATATTTTTTTATATTTCTACCAATTAAGAAGATATTATTGTAAAGTGATGGATAATATATCACATTTAGTGGTGAATTAACTCAAATAATATGTACAATGATAATTATCTTAAAATCCATATAATTTTAAAGGTTTACCATTTTAATAAGTTATGTTGAGTAGGAATGAAGTTATTTCAATAAAATATACCATTCAAATAATGTTTATGAATATTTATTTGAAAAAATTGTTACAGATTTAAATTATAATGTATTTTAGAATGAATATATTACTCTATATACCATATAATAAAATTAAATATCTCAAAAGAGGAATTCAAAATTTAATTATATAGAACAAACTATTCATATATAATTAAGAATATATATTTTCATTTATACGAATTAAATAGTTAAATTAGTTCAAAGTATAAATTAATGATTATATCAATTAAAAATTAAAATATATTAATATGTGATATGATGAAAAAATAACATATCTATGATGTAGTATAGTGTTTTTAGATTATTTTGTTTTGTTACATTAATGGGATCATATACGGGGAATAGTGTGTAAAGTGATATTTATATAATTATCCATGATTATGTATCAACTATATAGAGATAAAAATATTATAAATAATGAATATTGAATGATGGATGATTATATAGATTACAAGGGTATGAAATATTAATTTTATTAAAGTCTATATTCATGAAATCTATCAAAAGATGGTAAATTATTTGATGATTTCTTTCTGTAATTTTTTTTTTAATTTCAATAAATATGGATGTTTGGGGTAATTAAGATAGGGAATAATATCAATCAATGATATCAAGTGATAAAAAATATTTGAATTTATTTCATACATAATTGAGGAATAAATTTGAATTAAATAACATTATTTTTTATTATCGAATATTAATTCAAAAAATGATATCACTGAGAAAAGAAACAAATAAATATTTCCTTTGAAATTCTAAATTGAGTTTCATGAATGAATCATTACTGATTTTAATGTATAATAATTAAATTCATTATAAAATTTATCAAAATGATTATAAAATGATATGTGGATTTCATACTATAAAAAGATAAGATTATTTGATCAAATGGTTTTACAAAAAATAATAATATGATAAAGAAGAATTGAAGAGGAAAAAAAATAATGCATATATAATTAGGGTATTATTAGTATAAAATATTTCCAATAAAATTAAATTTATAATGACTTCTAGGATACAAATAAAAAAATTTACTATCACTTCATAACGGAGAAAATACATTTTATAATATTCTAATTAAAAAGGACATGTAAATTAAAATACATGGTGATTTTGTGTTAATGATTATAAATTTCATGTTTTGGGATGGTGATTGTGATAATGTTATTTTTTTATCTTAGATTTTAAATAGTAAATTATTATAATTTTTTTTGAATTTCATGAAATGGAGAGGCAGAGATAACTTCAATAAAAAACGTAACAAAAAATAACTCATTTTTAAAGAAATGATTTTAAATTTTTGACTAGAAATAATGAAATATATTGTAAAAAATTTTAACACAAGTGGTGGGTTTTTGAATGCTCATGTTTGGAGAGATAAAATACATCATTGGACTTAATAATTTTAATGGAGATGTAAGTTTCATATTTTCCAAGTTAAATATTTGATGGAACATGAAATGAAATACAAATAAATAATTAAATAACTATTTTTTATTCTAATTTTAGTGGCTTCCATATGTTATAGTGATAGAGATGATAAGGATGTGAATTAAATAATATAAATTAAATTTAATATGAATTTTATATATATCATGACATTTATCAGAAAAAAGTTTGTGTTTTTAAATAATATTTGAGATATGCATGTACATGAATAGAATATAATTATCATTGACCATTGATCAATATAAAATATATAAATAGATCACAACAAATGGATTGTTTTTTAATTGAAAAAATATTACCCTTTTTAAAATTGTTATTGTGAATTAGTCATTATAACATGGATATCAAATGGTTTTTAATAGTGGACAGTTATTAATTGTAATATATATATAATATAACACATAGATAATTAAAATTTATTATAGGAATAAAATATGTAACTACCACTAATGTAGTCAAACAATATAAGAAATCCATAATATTCAATAATTATATTTATTACATTTCTTCATTAATTTATTTATTTTTAAATGAAAATAGATTTTATTTTATTAAATTATATGGATATATTTCATTATTCAATTAATATATTTATAAGAGAATAATAATTATAAGTTAGTCTAATAAATATTATTACATGTAAACAAAATTATTCCTAGAAATGAATATCTAGATCCTAATGATGATATGTTAACTATATCATATATTACATATATAAAATTGTATTTGAATGATAAATAAAAGAATAATTATAACAATCGTATATTGGGAAAATAATATTTCATAAATAGAATAACTATAATAGGAAATATACATTTGAAATAGAATCCTAGAATGATCAAACATGTAAAAACACAAAAAATCAATCGAAATATAACTGTAAATTTTTTATTTTTTATAAAAATTAATTTGACAAAACAATGTGAATAACATATAAATGAATTGTGGTGTATTTATATTTATTATTAGTATTGTATGATTATATTATTAATTATAAAAATATGAATTTTAATTTTTCATTGGATTGTATCCAATTGGAAGTAGTTGTAAATTACATAATATATTTCATTATACATGATAAAATATATATAATCATTATAATATCAAAATATAATTTCTCAAATGATATAAATATAAATTTATAAGAATTTTTTTTAATTATTATATTTTATCATATTAGGTGAAAGAATATTTCTTTCATGAAAAATAATTTATTTTACTAGATAATACGAATTTCTATTTTTACAAATGGAATTCATATTTGGAATCATCATATAGTAATTATCTAATAGTGATAATTTTATGTTTTTATGAAAAATATGAATATTATGGGAATAATAAAGGTACCAATCATCTATATACAATCGAATTTTGGACATCATAATGATGTCAAAATTATTTAAAAAATAAAACAAAAATTTACAAAATTAAATAAATTTAATAATTATTATAATAATTTCATTATAATATAATTAAAAAAAGTTCAAATAAATTAATATCAAAAATCTAAATAATATATTAAATTTATAATAATTTTTTATTATTTACACTAAAATATTTAATAAAATAACACCATTTTGATTTCAATATTAATATTTTTAAATAAAAAAATTTAAAAAAACATTCATCAATCACAAGATTCTTAACTATTTGTTGTATTGATCATAATAATAAATTATTCTATTTTCTATTCAAAAATAGTCAACCAATTTTCATATTAATACATCCCCTATTTTACTAATTAATTGTTACTAAAAAATTCACTATCCTAATTTTTTTCAAAATACAATCCTTGTAAGTCGTCATTATTTTAAATTTATAATTTTTTTAAAATGGTCAATATACTCGGTGACTTTCTATATAAAAATACCAAAGGGAAATGAAATCTCTATATGTTTAAATAAAATTAAATAATCATGCATTGACTTTAAAAACCACTCTATTTAATAGGATGGAATGAATAGGATTATACTAATTAAGAGATATTTATATATTGAATATAATTAATACATCTAAAAATTATGAAATTAAAATAATATAGATATGAAATTTGATATAATAATTTCACATGAAGAATTGTATATTTATTAAATATATTATTTTAATGGAAATGATAATTGTTCAATAAAAACTAAATTTTAACTTCCTTATGAATATATTTATTTGAAAAAATTCAATTGTAACTAATACATGTGAAAATATGATAATGATTAGATTTTTTTCAAATTGGTTTTTCTCTAGATAAAAACATTTTTCATTATATTTTATAATTTTATTTCAAATTGGAATTTCATATTTTTTTTATTTTAATTAGAAATATTGAATACATTTTATTGTCATTATTTTACTATTTTATTGAATTGAATTTTTTTAATTTTCACAAAATTATTCTATAGAATTGCGATGAATTCCATTTTCAAAAACAATGATTTACTGAAATTATTAGTTTGTATATATCCCATATAAATTTGTGAAACATTTTTCTAAAAATAATATAATGTTTACAAGATATATTATAAATATATAAACTATCATAATAGTTTAAAAAAATATCTTATATTTTAAGACCAAGGTAATATTTTAATCTTGAATTTTTTTTTAAAATCATTCATGAATTTTTTTAAAAAAAAATAGTTTTCATCCCTTTTATATTTTTAATAAATTAGAATTGAATTATATTATAGAATAATTTGGTTAAAATCAAATTATATGGTATAATTTAATAATATTCATAATTTATAAATTACTTACGTAAAAACAGGTTACCTCAAAAATAGTAAATTAGGGTTAAAAGGGATTAACCAATCTAGAAAGGCTAAAAAATAGTAACCACTTAAGTGTAAATATATTGTAAAAACCTTAAACAACCATATATTTTTCTAAATGACATATTTTTTAATTTTGAATCCACATTCCTTAATATTTATTCCAGTTATTTTAAAATATATGTGTACTTACAAACATTACATGACAGGTCAATTATTATTGCGACCTCTCACCCCACCTTAAATACCACTCGTGGATTTGAATTTCCAAAAAAAAAAATGAATTCATTCTTCATTCCCTATAATTTATTTCCTTCTTTTCGCTTTATTCCCCATTATATTATCAAAGACCCATTATTTTTATGGTATCCTTTTATATAAAAGTCAATGTTCTCAATGTGATTAATTTTTTTCCATGATTTATTTCTATTTTATCATAACATTATAGTTAAATTTTTCATTAAACTGTATAAATAAATAAATATTTTTTATTTAAATATTTTATTATTCAAATTCTGAATCCATTAACACCATTTACCCACATCCCATAAAAATATAAAAACATGATTTTTCCATATGTGTGGACTACTATCTATAACAAGCAATGTGTTTATTTTCTTTCACTAGCTATCTGGGATTGTATAAAAAAATAATTTAATGAATAAAAATAATATATATAACATATTTTATATTTTTAAATAATAAATCATAATAATCATTTCACAATATATAATAAAAACATCATCATCTAAAAGGCCATAAAATTTCAACTAATCCTACCACTGCAGTTTGTGTGTGAAAAATGAAAAGAAGACACTTGAAGAAGAGGAACTTTTTTTAACAATTCAATTCAATTTCAATTCCTCTTCAACATTCTATTAAAATTTTATCCACAAAAAAACTAAAAACATCATAATATAATATATTAAGAGATTTTATTATTATTATTGGAAAACAATTTTCCTCATTTTACCCATCCTGTTAAAAACAATATGACCATGCATGCGTATGTACTGCTTACCATCTCCGTGCCATGGTGAAAACTAATTTTCATGTAAAAATTATTTATATTAGTATAGAAATGAATATAAAAGATCTAATAAAAAAATATTACTTCTATTATATTCATAATTCATCCAATTCCAAACCATTTAACCATCAAGGGATTGATACCATCACTTGTGTGTACGTATGACTTTCCGTCTCTATAACTCAGTGAGATTCATTCTCAACATTAAACATTAAAGAATGAATAAATAAATATATAATTAATAAGTATGTAATATGTGACATAATAATTATAATATAATAATATTGTTATATATATTAATATATGTTGTTTAAATACTTCAATTCAATATGAAAAGAAAATAAAAACAACATTCATTCAAGTGTACGGACTACCGCCTACAAGATTGGTGTGTTCCATTTCACTTATATAACTATTATAAATATATATATATATATATTATATATATGATATATATGTTATTTTTTATATTCTGGATGTATGTAAATTAATATCTATGAAATAAGATCACTAATTACAAGTCAAACACATAAGATAAGACAAGCAATTATAACATGAAATGCTTCTTTAACATGGAAACTATTAATAAATATTTAATATAATGACCTAAAGGAATCATATATGTTATATTAAATATTAATGTGATTCTAGTAGAAGTTAAAAATATTATTAAAACCATTATACAGTAGTTTCAGACATGTACCGAGAGTATCAAACATAATATATGGGAATTCCATCTCACCTTTAATTTTCATGCTATATATGTTATGTTCACCAAATACTTATGATGTGTTGTATATGTACATACCATATTATATTTTATATCTTGACTGAATTTATCTTAATGGAGTTTAAATATTCATTTAAATATATTGGGCTTATTATTTAAAATTTTAATGTGGTATGTGACACTTTGAATGTTTAAAGAGTTATTCATTTCTCCATTTCAATATACATGATGTTATCATAAAAAAATATTTATATGGATATTAAAGGATTATATTGGAAATTTTATGACTTTTTTTGTTCATTCAAATGTTTTAAAAAATTAATATTTTTTATTTTTTATTTAATGGTCTCTTTAACTAAAACATTTTTATATGTTTCAATGATTTATTAATAAATATATTTCCCATTAATATCAATATTTTTAATATGTATGTAATGATTTTGTTATAAGGGAAAAAAATTTTAAAATGGTTCTTATTTAAAAATATTCAATGTTATATCTGACCCTTGGATAAAAAATATCTTTTAATATTTTTTTTCTTTAATAAATTGCATGACTATTTATTATTTTCAAGGTAAAAAATTAGATATTTCTCTAAATGAGTTTTAATTATTTTATTTTATTAATATCATCTATATCAATATCCTTTGTCATATTTTATGCCTAATTTAGGTTTTATTGTTATTATGAAATCTATAATATTATATATATGGGTTTATGGTATGTTTTTCAGTAGATGTACTAATTTGATACCTTTCGTGGTTTATGGTTAATTTATTAACATTTAAAATTCTATTTTTAATATAAATTATTATATTGGATATTTTCTACCACATTCATAAGAGGAATTATTTGGAAGTATTATGTGATGTGTTATGGAATTCCAAATAAAAATACTTTGATTTTTGGATTTGTAACGTAATGCCCTTCATGTTGGGGACCGGTTAATGATATCCCCACAAAGAAAAAATAGATATCATGAAATAAATTGTTTTGGGTTTTTACTAATGTCTTGTGCTCATAACTATGGTCATAGAATGATGTCTTGAGATTGTGGTTATGATGTCTTGAATTATTCAATCCCCCATTATGAGATTAATTATTTATATTAGATGTGTTTATTGATACTAGTAGAATATACATTTGAATGTTTTAATGGAATTATTTGATTTATTATTACAATATTATTATGAATATTATGTTGATATGCCTAGTGTTTCAATTTTATACATTCCTTGCATATTGATAATAATTTATGATTTCATATACTATATATTTGACCATATTGATAATCTAAGCTCAGCCCTTTCATATGTTTTTTTCACAGGATGCAATGAAATTTTTTATTTTTGATATATAGGGTTATGAATACATAAAAATATTTTTCTCAATGAGTTATCCATATTACATTTTATTCATTTAATTGGAATGTAATGTTCATGATTTTAATCTATCTTCTATGACTACTAAACTGATTTGACCATTGGGATTTCATTCAATGTAATTATTCCAATTTAGTAAAACTATGCACTGAATCTAGGAATCTAGGGTGAGGGCATTACATTTTCATTATAGAATAAATATATAAATTTTATTTAAATGGTAAATTAAGTGTTTGTATTTTTTATAAATCTATGTATTTATTTAAAATTTTATAATTCACATACTAACTTAAAGTAATATTTATATTCCAAATATATATACCCAAATCAATATTTTTAAACATTTAATTTTAGTATAACTTTACTATACTATAAATAATTTTTTAATGTTTCATAAAAGTTGTTATAACATTACAATTAGTATTTTTCAAATAATTTTTAAGTATAATTTAAAATTTAATTCCCAATATTCAGAAATATTTTCATAATGCAGAGTCAATTTTTTTATATATATTTTGATAAGTGGTTATGCTTAATTTTCATGATTTTCATAAAATAGTTTAATTTTTTTCTGAATAATAATGTAGTGTAATTTATGGTATTTAACAAGTACATTAATATTTGAGTCATGGATTATGTATAAAAAAATTCATAATATAATGGATAAAAATATCCTTAGAAATACATTATTTAGACAAATTAATCATTACTATTTATATTATTTAGAAACAATAATAAGGAAAATATTAAAATAATCAAAACACACACCTCTTATCGCCTATAAATACTGCCCCTTATATTCACACTTTCTATTCCTTGTGGATTGTCAAAATTATACCTCAACCCCTTCCCAGTCAAAATCTCCATGTCAAGTATCTGATTATATCATCAAATGAACAAAACTATGTTCAATAAAGTGTATCTCAAGGAGATGATATTAAAATGACAAAATATTGCTTTCTATTTTAAATTCAATATTTATTATACAATATCATCACACCCCTATCCATAATAGAATTTTATTTCCAGAATCATATATATTTTTTATTTTATTTTATTAATGGAATATAAATTAAAAAATCTATACAATACACCATTTATATTAAAAATGAATAATTCAATAGTCATATGTCAATTCACTGCCTTTGTTGATAGAGATGTATCATTTTCTATTACTCCCTATTATGACATTAAAAACCCATTATAATAGTAAAAACATGATGTATGATTTATATTATATATTTTTCATATTATCTAGATAATATATATATGTAATATTAAATAATAATAAAATTCACATGATGATTAAAAAATCAGAAAAATAAATTCATTGATTTTCATTATCATTATATCAAATGAATCATTCACATATAAGAAAATATATGCTTTATATTACTATTGAAAATTTTATATGTATTTTAACAAAATTTTAATACACTTCAATAGTTTTTACTCCCTATGATAAGAAATACAATCATTATACTCAAAGAAAAAAAGCTCTAAAACTGTTTATCAAATGGTCCAAGAAAATGCATTTAATCATTAAGACTATTTGAAATGGAAATATATAAAGTTAATAAATAATAATAAATTAAATATATTTTTAATAGGTTTTGAGCTAATTTTTATTGAATATAATTTTATTATCTTGTACATTATTTGAATGTGATGAACTTATTCGAATGTAATGTTAATGATCTCTGTAATCCTCTATTTGTTCCATCAGGATGCACATTTTCTATAAATACCAACCCTTAAACATTACATAAGAATTAGTAAAATCATGAATTCACATTTAGTATATTTTGAAGTTTAGATATTTATCTAATAAGGTCATAACTATTACACATCAAAAACATATATTTTCAATGAGGTTAACTCCATTGTTTTCTATTTCATTCATAACATAATCTTTTTTAAAAAGTAACATGGTTTATTTTATTGTTTCTTCATGATGAATTTTCCATGATTCAGTCCATGAATCTATTCTCTATTAAATCCTATGAAACATATAAAAATTTGGGATAAGTACATAATTCTCAATAAGTGACATACAATAAAATAAAAACCATCATTCTTATTAAAACCAGTTTATCTATTCAATGTTTTTTCAGTGGATGAATCACGAAATTTTCTTATTAATAACACTCATTCATTTTGCTAAATGAAAAACACTAAAATATATATCATGAAATGAAAACCCATATAGGTGGGTTATATAATAATATACATAAAACCATTTCAAAAATCATACATCTTATATAACCATAAGGTTGAATTCTGAATTGGAGATTTAAATTGGGGACCACAATTAATATAAGCTATATTAGGCTCAACCTTCACCTATAACGTGGATTAACCCTTCATAGAAGCAATTTTAGGAACAAATGTGAGCTATAAGGGGGATCAACACTTAATGTATTCTGTGTAGAGATCACCTGTGAGTTAAAATGGGGATCAACCTTTTGTACAAGAAATATTAGGCTCACCCATTTCAAATAATTCACATATATCATTTCATGAATAAAAAAATCATCATAGAACCAAATTTTTGTAATATTTTTATATTCCAATATGAAAAACAATTCTGTTTAAAAAACCAATTTTCATTTAAGAATTCATATTAAATAAAAATATCCCTAAATATATGAATAAGGGATTTATTTTAAATTTTAGATAAATTAAGTCTTATAGAAGAATCCAAATATCAAATAACGGTTACAGCCATGGAGATGTCATTGTCAACGTATGAAATAAAAAACATTTCTTTTTTCACTTTGTAAATAAAGTAAAATTCTTTGTATGAAAATATTTTTGTTGATAAAAATAATTTAAATTAAACATTTACATAAAATCGTTTTTATATTCCTTTTATACCCTTCTAAAAAATAGGTATTTTAATTTGCGGATGAAAATTATCTGATAATTAATGCATTAAATGTTCAAGGTGTCCCATACCACATTGAAAATTTAAATATTAATCCCACTAATTTACGACATATCACTAATATATAAAAAATAAGAATATTAAATGTCATAGTGGCTGAATATACACTATATAAAATAATAATGGTTTATATTGTCAAGAAATGCCTTAATAAAAGGACATGAGACGAAGTCCCTTACCATAAGTCTTACTAAATTAGTTATTCATTAATATCCTAATTAATAATCATAAGTTCAGTTATACATTCTTTATAATATTTTTAATGATTATTATTCAGTTTATATATCCTATTACAATTTTTCAACAATTAGTTAATAATATTAGTTCTTATCGGACATCTTGTCAGTGTTTAGTATTAGACTCCAAAATGAACTTTTTTTGATGTAAATTATCCATAGTGTCAGTTTTCCGTTACCTATAGAATTATATCCATGATTTCAATTTAATTTATATTCAGTATATATGTATTTAGAATAGAATATAATAATTGGAGATAAGAAAATAAAAGAATTTTTCATGGGGATAGTAGACTGTATGTATGTATGAATGTGATATTCATTTCATTGTTAGATTTAAAAAATAAAAAATTAAATATACATAGGTGAATTATAATTACATTATAATATCAATGTTATATATGTTACATAATTTCATTAAATATATATTTTATAAATTCCATTTATGGCATGAAAGAGTCACATCACATTGAGTGGGTGGTAGTCCACACTTCCTCAAATGAAATTATCATATTTACAAATTATAGAAATCATATATGTATTTTTTAAAATTAAATTTACCTAATAATATATACAATAAAAATATTATATATATCATATATAAATAATGTTCCATCATAATTTCCACCATGAGTGGTGGTAAGAGCTAATTGAATTATAATCATTTCATGAGGCAGTAGATCACAATACAGAGAAATAGTATATTCCATATCCATTAGATAGAGGTGTGTGTATGATAATGCCAAACCCTTTGCATAAAAACTTGCTAGTATATTAAGTATTATGTGTTTTTTATCAAATAATGTAATAATGATCGGTTTTGGGGTTGGATGAGGAACATAAATGAATGGGGATTGAGAGAAGATGTTACTTATAAATCAAGAAATTACTTTTTATTTTAGCCAACAGTTTTTCTAAAATTACATTCTATCAATGGTAAGGATTATAGGAGTAAGGGAGGGATGTTGGGATGTTATTTTAGAATAATTTCGATTATCCTTTGGTCTGGATATCTATTAGTAAATGGGTTGTGGTTGTGGTCTTTTGTAAGAAAGTGGAGTCGCATGTTAGGGAAGTATTGAAAATTGGTTTTATTATTTAATGTTTTTCATATTATTATTTTTAATGTGTGATATATTTTGAGGATAATATGAGTATGGGTCTAAAACCGCTCAACCAACATGTTTTAGAAAAATATAGGTTAAAAATTAACTTTAAATATTAGCTTGAACCCTTGGTAAAAAACATTAACTCATACCATGTTATTTTGTACTTTTATAATATATAGTTTCTGTAGTTACTATAAAATACCAATCATACCACCTGTGGATAATAAATGTAACTTTAAACATTTTATTAGTTAGTTGGATGAATAGTTGATATTTATGACTATTATATCATTTAATAAAATAATATTTTTTTAAATACTAATTTATGTCAAATTTTACACTATTTAGCAATCGGTTTTTGTTAAAGTCATAATAACATTATTCCTTATAAACAATGGCTTTAAGTCATCTATAACCTATAGAAATCATCCCAAAATTTCGTTTATGGAATCAAATTGATCAAATTACATTTTTTAATATTCATAATATCATTTATTTGAATATTTAATGAATAAGGTAATCGTTTCATCTTCATTGTGTCATTAATATATTTATTTAACTAATATGAAAAAAATTTAAATAAAATACCATGATGTAAGAAATATCTCTATAATTTTTATTACAATTTCTAGACTAATAAATCATTTATATAAACCAATTTAAAAATTGTTTTGGTTAGTAGATACATGTTTATGTTATATTTCCATTATCATTTAATTAAATGTTATAAAAGGTCATTTTCACACCCAAGGGGCTCCATGGGGTCCTAAATTTTATTGTATGAAAATCCTGGTTAGAAATGTCTCATAAAATAGTATTATGACTTGTTTTAGGGTAGTTTTATATTGTTATAATATTATTTTTTACCCTTATTTAATTTATTCTCCCTTTAACCATGGTAAATTAGAATAATTACTGAAGTTACTATCCAGAAAGTCCCAAAATAAAAGAATCCTATTTAGATAATTAAGAGATTCTGATTAAAAATATGAATTTCACATTTAAAAATTCAAAACATGTAATTAGAATAAATAATTAAAAATGAATTCCTTTTTTTAAAACCAAAAATTAGGTTTTTAATAAGTAAAAACTGTCAAAATACTAACATGTTATTTTTTACAATTCAATTATGATATTGTTTTCAAATCACAGTAATTGGATTAAATGATAAAATATTAATCAATTAAAAATTAAAAAAAATTAAATGAAAATCTAAATATTCAAATGAATTAGATAAAAAGGCAGTTTTTAAATAAATTTATTATTATTCACTATTCATAAAAATATGGATTTTATTAGATAAATACCAAAATTTCAACCGAATTAATTTTTAATGTTATTCATAAAAATAAGTATTTTATTTTATTAAATAGATCATAATATTGAAAAATACTATTTTTAATAATGGGTTTCAATCAAAAGGTGGTAAAAACACCTTATAAAAATATTAATGTATTTTATGCATAAAATTGGATTCATTCTCATTTTATGCAGCTAAAATACAATGAATTTTTTTAAAAATAACCAATATTTAAAATCATTATGTTTTTGATTTTTTCATTCATGCAAATAAAATGGCTATGCGTTAAATACCATTTAAAATAATAATATTATTTGTTTTATTATTATTTGTTATAATTCATTATTATAAAAAAATAAGAGTTTGAAGAAATTGATTTTTGAATGTCGGGTATGAAATCATATATAATATCTCCATTAAGATAAAATTAATATTAAATTCAAAAGGTTAATAGATATGAAATATTATTATTCGATAAATAAATTGGACGTAACATCATTCCCTCCCTTTTGGATATTGTGCTCTCATAATTTTAAAATTGGGCTCATAATTTTTATTGAAAGTCCAACATCAAAAAAAGAGTCAATAAAACTATCACTTTAAATGAAGGAAAAAGAATTATGAATTTCACTTGGGATATCATATTCTAGGGTTCCCTATAAGAGAACATGGACATTGTTGATAAAAATAAATCTAAAAAACTAATAGATATTCATAGAGAACATAGTAATTTGAATGTTATACATCACATAAACACAATTATGTGATGAGTCAAAATACCATTGATAAATGTAAAAGAATAATGTTTTTGTTTAAAGATCATTTTATAGAGGCGGGAAATTAATTTACTCCCTAGAATAAGAACATAAGGAAACATAATTACATGATGTATTTCAATTTTATAAGAACTATTTCATCCTCATAATAATCCCAAAATATGATATACATCCATATGAAGAAACATATTTATAAAATATAAAACAAACCATAAAGAATATCAAAATATTAAAATATTTTCTTAATTTAAGGGGATACATCTTGGCTAGAAAACCAATACATAAAAAATAACCCCACAACACATCTCCCAGAAAGGTCCTTAATAACTTATTTTCACATCACATAAAACCTATAAAGTTTTGTCTTGAACCTTTAACAGATGGTTATCCAAGATAAAATAACGTGCACATAGGAGCTTAAATCAATTAAAAATATTTAACAATAATAGTTGTAGTAGCAGGAGTATATTTTAAGATTTTTTTTGTTTCTGATAATGATAATTTCCTCCAAATCTATTTAACATCGATCATTTATTTTTACATTGTCCCAACTCATTGTATCTAAGGAATCTTACTGTAGAATATATATCTATTATCTTATTATTTGACTATTAAAATCCCTTTTCATTGCAGTCACGAACCTTTTTATGAAACATATTCCAGATCCTAACCAAAATTCCTCAAAATTTATTTTACCACACATGGAACCAGTTTTGGTATTTCCTCTACAATTAATAGTTGGTTGCATCTCCATTTCCATTCACATTGACATTTTCAATATCTTATCATCTCATGAAACATATGTGTTGGAAAACCCCATTTCAACATTCTGAGCACAACAATTCACATTTTCTTAATTTTTCAGTTCTTTGGACACCAAATGTATTCATATACTTGGTAATAATCCTGAATAAAATCAATTAATTTTATTTTCAATATCTTGAATAATATCGGGAACATACCTAAGGAATCTTGTGATGTTTTATTCATATGCTATAAACAATTCATCATCCTTTTTCATTAATTCCTTGAATTATTTTTCATTCATAAACCTAACCACCATATGGTAATATTCCTCAAGGAACGTATCCTTATATTCTTCATATTCTATTGCATTAGTATCATTTTCTCCTATAGTACTCTTAACAAATGACCATCATCATTCAAAATCAGAAAAAAATGATAGATGTAAACAGTTACCTTTTAATGTTCCAAACATCCAATAATGTGAAATAGATTCTAAAAGGTATTGATCCATCCATTAGATATCGCATAGTTAGATGATACTTTGAATAATGGGGTATGTTGCCTCCTAAAATATTCCACTTCTGAAAAATTATTTTATGGTTTATCGAGATGATCTTTCACATCGATTCTGCAATCATTAATATCTCGATGAAAATCCTCCATCACAGAAAATAAAAGTTGAGTTCCAATTCTCACCGCTTTATATTTTTTATTTTAAAGGTTTCTTTCATCTCGATTCATTCCAATTATATATTTCTTATTTCTTATTTGGATACCCAATATGAAAAAAAATATTTTAGACAAAGTATCATGGTAATCATAAAATGCTAAATAATTTCAAATTAAAAATCATGTAAATTATAATAATGGAAATAAATTTACACTATTTTAGCCTCTAACATTATGTAAACTTTCCAATGATACCACTAATAAGGCCCCATCCTTAAAAAATACACAATGTTTTTTTATGTCAAGAATCACATTGTGGATATTTTCAGGTTTAGAGGATTATAGAATTATGCCATAATATTTACATAACAAAAACTTAAAAATAATAACCAGACTCTTCCAATAGTATCTATTTCATTCAAAAGGTAAATACATTAAATAATAAAAAATATTTCATTTATTGTTTAATCATAATAATTTTTTATTTGATTCTATCAATAAATAAATTATCCCCTAATTCATATTAAAAAATTTAGAAACATGGGATGATAACCAGAATCTCAGTGTGCGACATAAATATAATGAAATTCCATTAAAATAAAAAAATCGGATAAACCATTCAATATTCATTCATCATATGAAACAAAACAGTTTAATATGAATAACACTCATATTTGTTTCTCAATGACAAACACTAAAACCAATATAAATCAATTAAATCTAATTTAGGTTCCATAGAGAATAATATACATAAAAAACATTCAAATACACAACAATTGGAATATACTTATGGTTGACTACCAAATTGGAGATCTGCAATGGGGATCACACTTCGTATATGCTATTTCGGGATCACACGTGAGATATAATGGGGTTAAATCCTCCTTATAAGTTTTTTTTAGACTCACCTTGAGCGGTTATGTTGCACAACCAATCATATAAGATGTTTTTGGCACACCTATAAGCTATAATGGGTATCCATCCTTTGTAAAATCTATATCGGGCTCACTTTTTTCATATAATTCTCATGTACTATTTCAGGAATAAAACGAGTACATCACAAAACACCTTTTTTGAATTCATCTTCTAATATCCTAGGAAAAAAATTTCCATATAAAATTATCATTTTCATTTAAGAACTCCTTTTTAAATAACAATACTCCCAAATAATGGAATATGGGATTTAATTTTCATTTTTAAAGACATTATTGATTATATTGGAAACCAAATATCAAATAACAATTAAGTCAGCAGATAATTTGTTGTCCTTATATATGCTAAGAAAAATTCATTTTGTCATTTTGATAAAAATGTAAAACACATAATATAATAAGATTAATTTTTAAAACATTGAATGGAATTCAATAGTGACATGAACTATCTTGTATATTCCTTTTATACACATCTAAATAAATATGTAATTTAATATCACGATGAAAATGATTTGATAATTAAATCAATAAATTCTCAAGGTGTAACATACCACCTAGAAAATTTAAATAATAATACCCATTATTTAATAAATAATATTTTTATAGATAAAATAAGGTTTAGAATTGTCATTGTGGCTGTATATACACCATGTAAAATAATAAAGGAACATATCATCAAGAAATACTTTAATGAGTGGAGAATGATATGTGGTCACTTACCATTAGTATGACTTGATTCATTCATCCTCCAATTTATTGAATAATAAACATAGGTTAAATAATAATTTTTTTATAACCACATTAAATATAATTATTCATTTTATATCACTAATTTCAATGTTATAGCTATTAGTTAATTATTTGAGTTTATATCAAACATTTTGTCGATGTTTGGTATTTCAGTCAACGATGATCTTGTTTTGATAAAAATTATCCATGTGGTAAAAGACCATTATATATATAATATTATTCAAGATACAAATATCATAAATAACTAGTATATAAGAATTTGTATTATTCCATATAAGTTTTAGATAATAAAATAAATGCACAGTTCGTGGACATGATATGAAATACAAATGTATGAATGCTACTGTCACTTCGTTTTTATATTAAAATAAATAAAAAACAAAATATATATATGTGTATTATAATTATAGTATAATATATATATTTTTATTTTATATATTTTAATTTATTTTATCCATTATACATTCAATTTATTCAATGAACTAGTCATATCACTTTGGGAGGCTGGTAGTGAAAACTTTCTCAAATGAAATTATCATATTTAAACAATGTGAAAAGCCTAATGTTTTGCTGTAAATAAATATTAAATAATTATAAGTGAAATATAATTATGAAACTTATCATATTTAAATAAAATTCAACCATAATGTCCAACATTGAGTTGTGGAATGAAAAAATTGAACAATCAAACTTTCATGAGGCAGTAGTTCACCGTACACAAAAAAAAATGTTTTATATCCATTAGATGAATGTCTATGTACTTTTTCGTGGATACCATAGAATAAAAAATCTTGGAATATTTTGGATAATTGTTTTATTATAAAATAATGTAATAAATATTGTTTTCTGGGTTGGATGATGAAAATAAATTAAATGAGCTTTAGAGAAGATATTATCTCTAAATCATGAAACCCCTTTTAATTTTTTCCAGAATTAATTATTAAAATGACTTATACAAAATAAAAATAATCTAGGAATAAGGGAAGGATGTTGGTAGATTAATTTATCAATATTTGGATGAACCAATGGGATTGATAGGTTTGAATCAGTGGTTACAGGTTATGGCCTTTACAAGTTGGAAAAGGGGCTATTTATGAATGTCTTGAAATATTATGGTATAATAAATTAACATTTGAATTATAATAGGTAATAAGTTATTAATTTATTGAACTATATTACTATGGTTTGAAATCTTCTCATCCAATAGGATTTAGATATGTTTAGGTAACAAAATTAACCATTTCTTTAAGCATTAACGCTTATTTAAACACATGAACTCTTACCACGTCTTCTTATATTTCAATAATACATTCCTTGTATAGTTACTATAAAATTACAATGGAACCATAATTGAATAATTAATGAAATTTATAACATTATATTAATTTTTTTCTCTCAATATTATAATTTTCGAACTATTTTATCAATTAATGAAATATTTAAAAAAACTCTTTTATGTCAATTTTGAATCTATTATAGAAATGTTTTTTCTTAAAGTATTCATTACTACAATCGAAATTCATCAACTCATCACTAAATTTTCAGTTTCATCCAATAGAATACTGTATGTCATCAATATGTTCAAATTAAATTTATTTTAATATTTAAAATATCATTTATTTGAATATTTCATTAATAAGTGAATCAATGAATCATCATTGTGTCATAAATAGTATAAATATACATATATATCATTTGTAAATTATAAATATAATAATATGATGTTGGAAAATTTTTTATATTTTTAATTAATATAAATATTCGAATAGATCATTTATATAAAAATATTAAAATTGTTTTAGTTAAGAGATAAATTGCTATGTTATGTTTCCCTTTTTCATTAAATAAATATTATAAAAGATCATTATCACAACCATGTTGATCAATGGGATCCTAAATTCGTCTCACGTATGATCATGTATGGAAATATCTCTTCAAAAAGGATTTGGACACATTGTAGGGATGTTTTATATTATTATAATATTATTTTATTAACCTTATTTATTTGATTTTACCTTTAACCATGGAAAATAAAAATTATTACTGAAGTTAGTATTCCTAATGTCCAAAAATAAAAGGTACATACTTTGATAATTTAGACAATATGATTCCAAATATGGAATCTAATTTTTCAAATTCAGAACACAGAATTGGAATAAATTAAATTAAAATCAATTTCGGTTATCAAAAGCAGAAAATGATATTTATAGAAGTAAAAAATATCAAATGATTGTATTGTGTTCATATCCAGTTTAAATGTGAAATTACTGCCAATTACCATAATTTGATTATATGATAAAAACATATCCAATTACATTTTAATCCATTAAAAGGACAATCTATATATATAAATAATTTATATTAAAAGGTGGAATTAAATTAAAATGTAGTATTTTTCACTACTCATAAAAATATGTATTTTAATAGACTACCCTATTATTTAATTGTTGACAAGAATTTTAAAATTCAAAAGCTTGAATTAAATTAATCTAATAAGTCCCATTCATTAATTAGTGGGTTGGTATATTAAATGTTAGGGGGAAGGTGAAGTGTTAAAGGTAGTTCATGGGTGTTAAAGAGGAGAGTTGAAGAGGTTAGGGCTCGTATGGGCACCACCACCATTATCATCCTATGGGAGGTTATGTGGGGTGTGGGACCCACATAAAACTCCTCTTTAGAGGAAATAAAAACCGTCAAATTAAAATTATATAGATATAATGTTTATTATTTTTTTACGAATCTCTAAAAATTAACTTCTCCTCCTGAGAAAACGCAACTCCGGTAATGGTCTCCTTCAGAGAGTATCGACACTGCGAGTTCGTCAGTGTCCTTGGATTTCAATTCCAAGCAATGTTGAAAAAGATAGAAAATATCACACGTATGATTACCGAACGTACCAAAACAATACATCAGAAATTGATTTCGGGCACACCAGGCCTCAGAATCAGGCGCCGTTAGAAACTGCGGACTCATAAAATCCAAAAAAATTAAGAAAAAAATTCCATTAAATTTATGGGTCATTAAATTACCCCCACCTCAGGGCTTTACATCCACTTCATGCTACAACACACACTAGGAAAATAATGGTGGGTTCTGTGTATGCATTTTGAGCTTCCTACTCCCATGTCCTCTCCAAAAGATTTTTGTGCTGCCAGCAAATGCACAACAGAGGAATCGACTATCCACGTAGGACGCACACCTATTGATACTCAATCTCCACTGGAACCTCCGTGAAAGTCACCCCATCATTTATGTCCAGATCTATGTGGTCGATGATGTGGGACAAGTCATGCACGCATCTCTTCAGCTGAGATATGTGGAAGACGTCATGCACTCAGTGCAACAGAGGTGGAAGGGTCAAGCGGTAAGCCACCTCGCCTACTCTGCTGAAAAAGTAAAGGAGTGACTGTAAGAGACTGTAGATAAGCTGCACCATCACTATACACAATGGATTTATGTATGGAAGCCAACTGTTCTATCGCCTCTCCTAGCAGCTGAATACCAGTCCTCCTGCTAAGTGCATCTGCAACAACGTTCCTCTTCCCATGAGTATAGACTATCTCAAAGTCATAGTCCCAGAGGAACTCAAGACATCTCCGTTGTCTCAGGTTCATATTATTCTGAATGAAAACACACCTGGAGTGAACCGAAAACCATTTTATCAATGAAAAATGGGTGAGACTAGCCAATTATAAGGACTCGACTACACACTTCACTGCATATGTTCTACAAGAGCTGCTAGGATTTTCCTTTTCCAAAAAGGGAAATCTAGTCTCATCCCTTGATGAACCATGTCTTTTTTCTAATATAGTCAATCCTGACATGAATGATAATAATTCATGACATGGACGACGTCGTAAGGCCTTGACACTACGACCAAGAGATCCAACCGTTACTATTTCCTCTAAGGGATGAGTCACACTGTCGGCATCAGTGTGTGGTTACTTAGTCTCCTCCAGTATAAATCTCAAAAGTCATGGTCAATTTAATACTTTCAACCCGAAACTCTTAGTATTAACCACAATAAAGTGAATGAAATCAAAAATCACAAGGACAAGTGTCTTTTATTAATACAGTTCATGAAACAACGACACAAAGCATCCACAAACAATGACATTAAAAAAGCTGGAAGCATCATGAACAAAGGCCTCTATGCCTGGAACTTGTCTCGCTCCTGTCCACCAGCATCCAAAACTCCATAGTCATATGCTTTAGCTACCTGAAGTTGTGCTCTCCCCTGTCCACCCATTCCCTATGGTCGGGGTGGACCTCCTGGTGGTGGTGGTGGAAACAACTCGAAGCGTCGTCCACCACCAGCTGCACAACTAGCTCCTCTGCCTCAGTCTCCTACTCCTTGCACTCTGCCTCGATCGAACCTATGCCTCTTCCTAGAAGGTCCTTCATCTAACGTCTGACCATCTGAGCGGTGTTTCGGACAGTCACGATACATGTGAACTTGTACGCTTCATGAGTAACACTGCATGGATGCTCTGGTTTTGTCATCACCTTGGGTTATTCACACACACGATCCTAAGTCATGCGGTTTATCACCAGTGGGTCTGGTCTTCATGGACCTCTGCGTCATATGTCTACTTCCAGCAGTAGAAGACTCTGCTGCATGTCGACTAGTAGGGGGTCCCACTGTTGGAGATTGATAATAAAAGAAACTCTCCACTAAGAGGGCTCAATCCAACACCGCTGTCTGCAACGGGATGTTGTGAGATACAACTGAATCTCTAATCTCTCGCCTGAGCCCCTGATCGATGTTTTGGTCCCTAACGAAAGGGACACATAACATATATTTATAGTAGCACAAGAGGTCAATGAACCTCACTGAGTACTGTGCTACTATCATGCTGCCCTGATACAGATGCAGTAGCTCTTGTATACACACCGCTTGAAGGGTGGCTGGTAAAAACTCTTATCAAAACACGCTGTTGAAGTATTCCCATAGAAGTGTTGCTTCGTTGTGCATCTAGACCATCAGGATCCACCATCTGCTTACTACTTCCTAAAGGAGGCTAGTAGAAAGGATCACCATGAAGTCTTCTGGTGTCTCTAATATCTTGAAAACTATCACCATATCCTCCATCCAATCCTCAACCACCTGTGGGTTCGCCCCTCCCCAAAACATGGGTGGACTGTAGATCTATAACTTGTGAAGCTCCATCATGCGACGTGTATCTCCTATGGCTGGGGCTGGTGGCATCAGTGGTATAATGGTTTGTAGTACTACTAGTGCCTCTGCAAGCGCCTCAATTGTTAGAGGGCCCTATACTGAGTCCATTTCGCTCAGAGTTCTGTCAGTACGTACAAATCTCGGGGCTCTAGTTGGTCTTCCGTGGGGAGGAATCCTAAATAAACACATGAGAAACGGTTACATATTATACCTGGTGAGGTTACCTGGTTTGAGATGACATAAAGAGAACATTTGAAATCACACACGCAATCAGTGTTTTCATCCAAAGAGTCAGAAATCAGAAGTCAGGGCCCTAGTGTATGGATACGTTGGCCACCCACGCCAACACTGGAAACCATGAACTAAAAACCACACTTAGCACCCATAACACTATTGCATCACTAAAAAGAAATATGAGAGTCCTAAGTGATGCAGTAGAACCGACTCCTCTGATACCAATTTTTGACGACCTGTCCGCCGAGGCCCACATCGTGACTACCCTAAGCCCATCTTCCATAGGCTAGGGGCTGTCGACTAGCACCAAAGGCGTAATTCTCTTGAACTGGGAAGGCATTGCATTTATAAAAGGTAAACACACACAACCAGAGTACAAGAGGATGAAATCACTATGAAAAGGTGTATGACAAGTGTGTTGAAAGTACAAAGTGGCCATAATACAAGAACAACCTTAAAGTACAAATATAACTGAAAAAAAGTACAACTAAAAAGGGACAAATAGTTGGATGGGGAATGCATCCCCTGGATCGCTCTTCGGGGTTCCTACCTGAAGGGTAGGTAAAGATAGCCTCCTCAGTGCTCCATGTCCGTCTGTCTCCTCTGGGTACCGTCTCATTGTGATGTCCACCTCTAGGAACCATCCAATCCTCATGCTCTCCGCCTCGATCTGCGTTGTCCATCATCTGCATCCAACACAATGAGGTGTGGGCATAGCCTATATCGGGGTGAGTATATGATACTCAGTAGGGACCCTAAGACCTGCAAGGTCTCACAAAATACAACCAGAATAAACCACAAAGTATGTTTTCAATGGAAAACCATTACTTAGGTATATGACCCGATATATACCAAAGTTATCAAGTAACACATCTCAATTATGTGGAATACACAAAGTCTATTGACTCAGCTCAAACCATGATTTTATTAATGATGTCGAAACCAAAGGTGCTAGAGAAGTCCTCCACTATCAAGCACAGTAGTCATGTCATGACTCTGAGGTGCTACACGCTATCCCTAGACTACTAAGGAACTCCTCCTGTTGAGTACTACGTGTCTCCCACCTCACACAGTAGTTCTCCCTACCATGGGTCTGCCGCCTCACACAGTAGTGATCCCCATGATAGCCTATATTTGTACCCCTTCTGTTGAGTACAACGGGTCTGGCTCCTTTCAATGTAGCACTCATCCTCCATGGTTCTTCCACCTCACACAGTAGTGCTCCCCAATGGGCTAGTCAAGTCACTCTGAAACGAATCAGACAAGCAGTCTTCAGGTCTCAGCAAGTTTCTAGTTCTCCTTAGTCTGCTCGCTCGTCTCCAGAAGGGTCCTCTCCACAAAATAAAAGATGTTACTACATGTTTCACGATGTCCCATGAAGATGAATCTCAAAGGGATTCCACGTCATAGGGGTTTCAA
Source organism: Viscum album (assembly GCA_963277665.1). Taxonomy (NCBI): domain Eukaryota; kingdom Viridiplantae; phylum Streptophyta; class Magnoliopsida; order Santalales; family Viscaceae; genus Viscum; species Viscum album. The sequence goes on along the minus strand of OY728156.1, from coordinate 1,701,640,377 downwards.
CGCAACATACGGTGCGTCAATTGGATGCCCGGTTTGTGAGTTATTAGCCTTCTTGTCCCAGGGGCCAGGTTGGTTTCGTGTACGAACCCACCCAAATTTATCTCAACTGTACCCCGAAAAACCATGGGATATACATATAGGTAATTTTTATCAACAAAATTACCAACGCTACCGACGGTACGTCAAACAGACGTACGATATGAGAGTTATTGGATTTTCTATTCTCAGGGCCAGGTTGGTTTTAAGATAAAACAAAACCGAATGTACTCCAAATACATCTAAAAATCAAGTAGAGTATTCCAAAACAACTATCTCATCAAAGGTAATACAACTTTATTGACAGAACGTCAATCGGACGTCTGATCCTTATGTTATATGTGTTTCCGCTCTGAAAGGCCCTATTGATTTCAGGTTCACACCAACCCATCCAAACAAAAACATTTCCAAAACCATGAGTGTAATATACCTAAACGGCCTTCTCGATCCAAGGAGTCCTAAAAAACTGATGGTTCATAGATCGAGGGTCCTTAGCTCTGGTTCTGGGCGATTAACTGAAAATGGTTCGAAGAGGGGGGTCTGGGCCCGGTCCGACCCGACACAACCCACCTTGGGTCTGCCCAAACCGGGTCCACCCGCCCAGGTCTGGGTCTAGCATAGGAGGGAGCAGCACGGCCTGGTGGCTATGGCTTGGCTTGGTGGGGTGCGGCCTGGCCCGGCTGGCGCGGCTCGACCTAATTGGCACGGCCCGGCCCGGCTGGGTGTGGCTCGGCCAGTTGGCTGAGCGAAACGGGGTGCATGGTCCCCAGTTTCTCTGAAACGGCAGTGCCAGGCTAGCGCTCGGCCTCCTCAGAGCATGTGTGTTACGGGATCTGCTCCAACGCCACCGCAGCCGCTTCAGCGGCAGACTTTCGTCGGTGGCGCTCTAGGGCATCGCTGCCTCCAGGCGACCGACCGATGCCGGCCGCCACCATGGTCTTCCGCGGGCAACTAGAGTCATTCTGGTGGTTCTTTTTAGCTCTCGTCTTCACCTACGGCCTCCTCGGGTCCCTATCTTCACCGTGACAACCTCAAATCAACATTACCCTTCTGATCATTCGTCTCCCAACAAATCACCCATCACGAACAAGTTGGCGGTGGGTCCGGACTTGTTTGTTAGTCTGTTCCCACCACGTTAGAGGATCAAAAAATCCCCCAACAAATAAATGCCCATGTTAGATGGTATAAATCACACTTATAAAATTAAAAAATATTCCCCAACCTCGATTCAAGGTGCGTTCGTCGTTGACGACATCGATTCGTTGACGTCGTGGTGCGTTTGAGGAGGAGGTGTCGTTGTTGGCAAGATGCGTCTTCACCTTTGAAAAAGAGGATGAGGAAAGAATATGATGTTCCTCGTGGTCATCACCACACGTTCTTGTCCCGATTTAAGAAGTGGAATAAGAAGAAGATACTTCTCATTCTTCAAGACGTGGAGTGTTCTTCATCGTGGAAAAATATTCCACCTAGTGTTCTTCCCCAATCCTCTAAAAGTTCCCCCAACAAAATAAAATAATATTCTCCCCAATTATTTAATTGTTGACAAGGTATTTAAAATTCAAAATCTTGAATTAAATTATATGAATAAGTTCCATTCATTAATTAGTGGGTTGGCATATTAAATGTGAGTATGGAGGTGATGAGTTAAAGGTGGTTAATGGGTGTTAAAGAGGAGAGTTGAAGAGGTTAGGGAGCATGTGAGCCCCACCACCATTATCCTCTCATGGGAGGTTATTTGGGGTGTGCAACCCACATCCAACTCGTCTTTGGCTGAAATAACCACCATGAATGAAAAATTATGTACACATAATTTTTATTATTTTTTTAACAAATCTCCAAAAATTAACTTCTCCTCCCGAACAAAGGCAATTGTGGTAAAGGTCTCCTTAAGAGAATATCAGCACTGTGAGTACATCGTTGTCCACAGATTTCAATTCCGAGCATCAGTTCAAAAGATATAAAAACTTTCATGTACATTTACTAAACGTACCTGAACAAAACATTAGAAATTTATTCCAGACACATTGGTCCTCAAAATCAGGCGCTGTCAAAAACTCGGACTTGTAAAATTCCAATGAAATTAAGTAAAAACAATTACTTGAAATATAAATTTCTTTTCATGCAATTACATACATGACCCCTCAAATATAATAAATTTGGATGTTGTACGACTCGAGAATGATCTATCATATGTAGTGAAACAACTGAAGATCTAATATCGAAGAGACAATGTCCTTTAGAATAAGACAACCCACCATGTTAATTTTTATGGAGGAAAAATGTGTATTAATAAGTTACTAGGGAAATTGATGTATTGATGATGGAGATGTACCCTTCCATGATCTCACTTGAGTATGTAAATCGATAATTAAAGGGTGAAATATCACAATGTGTGAAGAAGGCAATGACAAAATTTTTTATCAATGCGATTTAACTATTAAAATAATTATTTAATATATTATAAGAGACAAAAATATAAAATATTGGTAAATAGAAACATTATTCATAATAGTAATGAAATCGATAAGTCATATTTATAGAATTTAAGGAACTTATAAAAATGTAATTCTATCTTGACCATTGGAATTGAAAAATGGCCATTAGGAATAGTTTTCAACATAACATAATAGTAACCTCACATAATAAATAATAATTAAAATTTAGTTATCATATAAATAAAAATATGATATTATTATATAATAGAATATGTGAATAAATTTTTTCATATTGATAAATAATTTTTTATTATTATTGTAATACATTAATGTTTATTTACAATTTTTTAATTTAAATAATGATTTTAATGACACTTTATTTTCATAAATATAGAATAATATTTTAATATATTAAATTTAATATTATTATATGATTGAAATATGATACAATATTTAATTTTTCTAAGTGAAATAAATTTTTCTTCAATAACAAAATCAATATATTTAGAATAAATGATGATTTTATTTAAAATTTAAATGTCTCATATTTTTAATTATTCTCATAAAATGGATTCCATTTATTAATAATAAATATAAAAAAATACATTTAGGGTGATTCTTGTGATTCTTCCATAATATTTGAATATTTGGTGAATAGTGATATATGTTAATCTACAATATTTAATATTGTATGAAAAATTCAAGAATTATTGAGACGCTGAGGATGTATGAACCATAATATATAGCTCTAATAGATTATTTACTATATTTATTTGATAATTACCAAAACTATTGAGAGCAGTTATGAAATTTAATGAAATGATATATAAAATAAAAAAACCCACTCTCATCCCCTATAATTCTAACCCCTCACCACATCTTCTCCACAAAACTTATATGCCTTTACATTTTGTCAAATCCTCCCTAATATTATTCCAAAAAATAATCTCCATGTACAAAACTTTCTTGGATCATCAAAATATAAAAAACCCATGTTCCATAATGATGTTCTTAAAGAGAATAAATGTAAGAGGTAAAAAAATTTGTTTTATTTTAATAACATTTAGATGTTATTTTTTTTTTATCCCTTCATCACCTACAGTTTTCTATGTGGAATGATAAATCCAACATCTTTCATAAATGAGAATAGTATTATTTTAATGTATGATACATAATAACTCCATATTTTCTGTACACTATATTCTAAAAGTGTAAATATGGTTTGTGATGGGTCAATTTACTTCCACGGCATATGATGCCTTTTTATTTTCTGTTACCTCCTTCAAGGATGGACATAAAATGATTATAATGATAAAATAATTTTTTATCATACATATTATATATCATATATATTTAGGGTAAAATAATATAAGCAAGATGATAAATATAATTAAAAATGTTCACGATGGTCGTAAAAAAAACCTAAATAAATTAAATAATTTTTATAAATGATTCTTCAAATAAATCATCCTAATGAAATACAATAGAATGGTATAAAATAACATTTAATATTTAATTGGATAATTTTTAACACATAATTTTCATAATGGTGACCTATTATCATATTAATTTTTGTCCATACTTGTATGAATAAATAATTAAAATCAATAAAATAAACACTCATAGGATGATGAAATTGAAGTATATGACCCATCCAAATTTCCATAAATAATATTAATAAAATTCTAATATATCAGTGAAATTTTTTATGTGGATATAAATATAATAATTAAATAAACTACATTTACTATCATGGATATTAATGTGATGATGGAATTAAAACATAACTTATAGGGATCCTGAAACATTCCAATCATTCTTTGGGCTAAAACTGTTTCATGAAACATTTTACAATAGATATTCAGTTAATATTCCATAATAATAATTTATTTATACTTGAATTTTCTTTTGTGTGTTATACAAGTATCCTCCATTTTCTTCCACCAATATAATTATTTTCTAAAATAATACCACATTATAAATAATCATTTAGACTCCTCTAGAGTTGTTTCTTATCTCTCAAGAATTATGAATCTTAAACCAAATGTGTTCTCCCATTTCATTAATGAATAAAATTATTATTCTTGATGAATTAAATCGATTGGAAATAAATTACATCACATGGGTTAATTCATTATTTTTCTTGATATAAGATCTTTGTGTCATGCATGACCATATAAATGATAGGATGTGATGGGTTCCCCCAAAATTATAGAGATCTCCAATGTATTATGTGATGTGACATATCTAATGAGAGAATGTGAAATATAAATGAACATTATCAAATATATTTTTTCACAATTATTATGTTATGATTATGAACATATGATATGTATGATCATGATTCCAACATTGTCCCTAACTAAGTATTGATTTCAACCACTATTAACTAATGATTCATTTTTTTGCATTTACATAATAAGTTATTATATATAATTACTCCAATGATTATTATAGTGATTGAATTATACATTGTTAGGATTCTTAAAATTATGATTTCTCTTGTTACAATGTTTCATGTCTTTATTTATCCTCTTACTGTGATTTTAGATTTCCCGTTTCATTATGTTTATCATTAGGTGATTACTAGTAATAAAGAGAATATATGGGCCACTAGGAATCTAGAAAATATTGATGTTAATTAATTTTTATCATTTATTATCCAAATGTGATTTATTTCCCCAATTATTCAAGAATACTAAACCATTTGACCTTATTTTTGTAACACAATTATTATTTTTTCACTAAAATAATGACAACATTATGTATGAAAAATTCATGTTTTTATGCAAATATATAATCCATCGATTGAGTCTAGAATGATTTATTTAATATAAAATCATCTAGATTATAATAATAAAAAAAATTCAATGTATAAAACCATCTTTCATAACAAAAAACACTTGGAGTAAACATTTTGATGTATGCAGTCTTATATATATTCCTTACATTCAAAATATTTTAATAACACCATTACCAAAAATAGTTCATTTGGAGTCTTCATATATGAAGGGTGAGAAATAATAATCATTCATGGTTATAGGATTATAGTGAGATATATTACCCTTTTTGGTGGTAATATAGAGAAATTACATTGGATAACCTCATTGAATCATTCTAAAATGAAAAAAGAGTTCACAATTCATAGTCAAATTTATAGCACCAATGTTAATTATTAGAAATAGAGAAGACAACATTATAACTAACATATATAAGAATCAATTTTTTAACATTATTTACCCCAACCTGTGTAATGTTTCTATTGGAATATTAAAAATCTTTACTCAAACACCATCGATAACATAATCACTGGTTTTATAATATTTCATTTTAAAATAGAAAATCACTATATAAAATTTTCAAATTGTGGGAAATAAAATATAATAATATTGATGACATTATAGTATTATATATAATAATGAAATCATAATATTACATTCACATTTTCGCAACCAACATTGATGAGGTGATAACAAGCATAAAAGTTCATAATTCAATATTAATTCATAGCCAACATTATTTCCAGATATTAAGTATAAATATGTAAAAAATATATATTTATTATCTATATTAATGTAAAAAATATTCTGTTATTAACACTTTAGATTTTAGAGTATACTTATCTATTTATATTTTTTTGCCTAAATTATTTCTATTACATGAAATGCTTAGTTAAATGAACAATAATATATATTAATATATTAATATTTAATGTGATGGTTAATGAAAAATGGATGGATTGTTTGGTATGAATAATAATAAATAAAATATTAACATATTATGTTATATATAATTATAAAAATTAATCATTGTAAAAAATGTATTCATAAATAAAACTAATAATTGCTTCAATGTAAAAGAAAAATTTATTTGAAAATATATTCTTATGCACCCAAAAAAATCTATTCAAATAAATTAAACTAACCAATTTTTTATGTAATTTTAATATATATATATATATTATTTATTAAATTTAAAATTTTATCATTAATCTAATATTTATTCAACACATCGAATATGAATAATATGCATTTTAATGTCTAAAAGTATTGATTTATTCAAAGTGGTTTTTCTTGCATGATGTGTTTATTTAATTTTGTTTCACCAACATATATGATTTAGATATGATAAAATGGACACCATATTTGGAATTTGGAGGATAAAATATGGAAAATAGAAGTGTGTTATTTTTTGGAAATATCAATAGTAACCAATTTATCATTTATCACCACAAAAATGTTTAATCAGTTTAATCAAGGATATATCTAATTGATAAGGAAAAAAAGTTTCATCTAAAACATTATTAGATTAATGATATTAGAAAATTATAGTCATAAAGATATATTAAATTTATTTAATTGAAACCATTCAATTGTAATTAATTTTTTTTGTTAAATTGTCGAAAGGAGAAAAATGTCATTGTATTAGTTTGAAAATACTATAAAGTGTCAACACATGGAAAACAAGTTATGAATGATACTAAATGTAGATATTAAAATTATTAAAATAAAATTCATGTTATAAATTTATATGTAATATTTAATAATTCTACAGTGACCTAATATTATTATGCAATAATGATAGTGTATTTCTCCAATTAATAGATAATATTATAATTAATTGTAAAAACTATACAAGTAATATTTTTTTGATTTAATATGTACAAAGAATAGAATATATTAATATTAGTTATTTATATTATGTTAAATAATTAACTATTAATTATAACATTTTATTTATGTATTTTAAGTAAAATTAATTAAACAGGGTCTAACATGGAAATAAATATATTTTCTAAAAATAATATTATATTAAATAACCTGAAAATAACAAAAATATTAAAATGGAACAAAGGGGATATGATATGGTTTAAATTTTAACCCCTTTCCCAGTTATAAGCCACATGGACCCATTTTATTGATAATGAATTTATTATTTTTAACCATTTTGAAATTATAATCTTTCCCTACACTCATATAAAAATGAATACGCACGCTTTCCCGTATTCACATAATTTTTAACCTTCTATCATGACCATCATCCTCCATATTCAATTATCCACACCGTTATTCCTATTATAGAAGACATTTTATTCCAAAAAACTAACAAAGTAGCCCATTAGAGGAGATCTAAACATTTTATTTAAATATGATTATTCCCATCATTGTAAAAAAAATATGTTATTCATGTGGAAAATGATTTATTTTACAATTTCATTTTATCAGTAATGTATTTGACTATGTCAATAATTATAATTACTTATGATCTAGTTATGAAGAACCTCATGACATTCCATATAATCTACTTTTTCTTTTATAATATATATTTTCCTTTAATTTTTTTATTAAAATTTTCAGGTCATTACATTACCCACTATAATTGAATTCCCACATCACCACATAATCACAATCTTGGTGATATGTTGTTTGTTATTTCCAAAATTTAAAATACCACACCCTGATAAGGGTTAATAATTAATCCGCTAGAAAATAGAAAAAGTTAATTACAATGTTCACAAAGACTAGTATCTAACTAGGCCTCAATGTAATAGAACATTAGTGGCATGTAGATATACATATATACAGGAAAATTATAAATATTTATTGGGATTGATTGTGTTCATCAATAAAAAAATATTGATCGATTAGGAGTAAAGAACCTCAAATCCACAAATCATAGATGATTTGTAAGACCATCATCAGAAAAAAAAAATAAAGGTATAAAGACAAAAAAACATGGAGATACATTTAATCATGTTAAAAAATTGTATTACTTATTAACAATATAATGAAATTAACTTAACTGGTATGTATTAATATCATATTAACAATTCCATCATTTGGTTTTCCTTTGATCAAATTATATGTCATCCACAGCTTCATTAAATACTTATTCAAAAATATTTATATTGACCCCAGAATAACAAAAATGAACATTTAATGTATCATAAAGTGGAATATAGTGAGAACAGTGATTTCATCTGCCATAAAAAATTATATAAATCCAAAAATTTTAATACATTATTCTCCATTATTAATTAGTAACACTTTTATATTATACATATAAATTATTTTCCATAGGATTTAACAAATAAATATGACCTTTTATTGAATAAATATCTTATGTTAGTGGTTGAAATCACACCCCATTAATCCTTTGGTAATGGGATCAAGTCTGATTACCTAACCTGACTCTATAGTTTGTCTCCAGACATATATGTTATATTTTTTAAAAAAGATTATAATATAATTTTTTAAAATAAATATGATTGATATCCAACAAATTATTTTAGTCACAATAGAAAATTTTTTATATGGTTTTCCATACAACCTCAATATATAAATATTTCAACCATTTTATTTCAATACAAGTCCTTCTTTGGTGAATGATTTATCATATTTTATTCATTTTCAGGATCAGTCACATATGCCTATAAAAAATTGAATTACCCCTTGTTAATCCCCCATGACTGTCAAACCAGGTGTGCAGTAAGGCCAATTATTTTATACTATGTTTTGGAAACTCTAGCAAGATGCACCATGTCGGACATGACACCTATAGGTATATCTATTCTAGAACCACGTGAACCTATAGAATCCATATTGGAATTTATTTCAAGGAATAACCATATAATATCAACTTTACCAAAATTATAAAGGGTAATTCTTTACATTATCCAAAAATTACACATTATGTTTATTTTCCCTAAGCTATGACTCCCTAAATCATGTTCCCAATTTTATAATATCATTTTTATAATTCCAACTATAGCTCACCAACCACAATAAAATGAAATTTGTTGTTTACGATCAATTATAGTAGAATTATATATATTTAAATCACATACCATAGTTCTGATGAGTTTAGTAGTCCTGATAAACAAGATAAGTACATGAATCATATATTGAAATTAAATACTCTATCTAAAACATATTTTTTGATTTTAGGATAACTACATTATTCCATATAGTATATTCTGGAATATCTACCATAGTTCCAATCATGAGTTCATCTAGAAAGGAAATATAATTTGGTTGACATAAAATGATCAAAAATGTAAATTTATAGTAGAAGAGACAATGAATTATTTAGAATAATTGTTTTTCACTACTATATAACTATATAAACATATCATATATTTATTAAACATAGAAGGAAGTGTATATACAATATGGATAGATAATAAATGAAAAGAATAACATCCAAAAAACTAGATAAGTAAAAATTAATACAGAAATGTAAGAAACTGAAACACATTCCATTAAATATATGGAATGAAAATGTACTATATCCCGATATTTTTTTTACCAAAACTCAAGGAAAAAATAATAAAATAATAAAAATGAATGAAATGTTTATTTATTAGATTCCATGTCTTATAAAATTGAAAACCAATACTATCATGTTCCATCTTGTAGATAATGTAAACCTTAAGGAAGAAACCCTTTTAATTGTCAAAACATATTTGTCTGATGAGAACCTACATATGAATTGAAGTGATATATATATTCCGATCTCCAAAAATCATTGCATTTCCAAATCATCGATCATATTGAGTAATTAATTTAATAAAATAAAAATATCACATATCAAATTTCCTTATTGTAAGCATGATAGAAATTTATAAATATTTCAAAAAATAAATAAATAACATTTAATGTCAATATAATAAGACAAATATTATATGGTTTTGAAAATAATCATATTCATTAAATCATATATGCATACACAAGGAAAATTCATCTTCAAATGTTATTAGTACAATGAATATTTCAATGGAACATAAAATAATCATGGAAGTGAAGATAAATAAAATCATTGTCCTTATATATCATAAACCATCCAAGTGAATTCTATATATAGAATAAATACATCATATCATTAGTGGAGTAAAATAAAGGGTTGTTTTCATTGATCAATATAAACATTATTAAAAGATCATTTAAAAACATCATTAAAAAATATCTTTTTTTAGAAAAAGATTTTTTATAGAAAAATTATTAGAAAATAAAAGATGAATTTTTTTGTTTGTAATGTTATAATTTAATCATGATTATAATGATTTATTGATTTGGTGGTGGGTAAATTTCTACTAGTAATATGATGTAATTACAACATTCATTTTGAATGGTAAAATTATTTGAAGAAATTATTTTTTTGATAGAGGCAATAATTTTTTTTTAAAAATTAGTATATGATATAAGATGGTAAATGTTTGTTTTCAAAATAAAATTTTAAATCATCATAAAATAGGAAATGTTATATTAAACAAATGTTTCTAGAAGAAAACAGTTTCTCTAAAAAAAGAAAAAGTATGTCGAGTTTTCTTAAAATTATATTCAAAGACATTTTTACTAAAAATATTATAAAAGTGGTACTTTTACATGAGAAATGAAATGATTAAAAAAATAATTTTAAATTTAATGGAATTATTGAGTAATTATATTATAATTTTTTACAGCATTAATTCAATTCAAGGATCAAGAAAATTATTATTGAAGAATACAATTATTAAAGAATCCAAAGTGTACCATACCACATTGAAATATATTAAATATTAAGAAAAATGGTGGAATAATATTAAATTAATGTTTAAATATCATTAATGTAAAATAAATAAGTATATAATTTATCAAATTGGGAAGTAGATACCACATAAAATAAGTATTTATTGAACATGATATTTATCTCAATAACATAAAAAATGTGATGAAAAATCCATTACCTTCTTTTTCTGTTTTGGAAATGTCCATTAACCAGCATTATAATGGATTTGAACTTGTTAACTAGTTATACTATAACTGTACATATATTTATAATTTAATATATTATCCAATTGTAATATTATTTTTACCTTTCTGTTAAAAACCATTCATTATTTTATGTATTTTTTTGTGTTAAATGCGTAGTTTCATGGATATGTTTTGATTTATCACTTGTTGTTCCTATTAATAAGTTCATTATTTCATAATATATAGATTATAAACTGTGAAAAAATTATCATATATTTTCATTAAATATATTTTTATAAAAATTGATAATAATAGGTGTTATGAAATGAAATGTACAATTCATGGAGAAGGTTGGTCGTACCAATGCATGAACACTGCAATGATTAATTTTCCATATTAAATGAATGAAAAGTAAATCATAAAATTCTATATTACAATTATAGTATCATATATATGTCATATATTTTAAATAGGGTTTTTAATCTAATCCACAATATAATTGATGTATAGATTGAACGAATCATATAACTTTAAGAAGGTGGTAGACCTCAATTTAACAACTGATGTTATCATATTTAAAAAAATGGAAAGTATAATGGTATATGTTATAAAAGTATTATATAAGAATAATTACATAATAAATATCATTGATATCATCTATAAATATCATTGACCTCATAATGACCGTCATGATAGGTTTTAAATGAGAATAAACAATCACCTTTTCAAGAGGTGATAGTTTACTTGAAACATAAATGATAGGTTTGTTACCCATTACATATAAATGGTTGTAATTATAGAATGTTTCCATGATATAAAAAAATCTCAATATATTTTTCATTACGGTATTTAATAATATCATGAAATAATGAATATTGAAGGGGTAGAGAATAGAAAAAAACAAAGCATTTTGATGATGTTTTTTGCCTCTTATCCCCGTAACTCATTTGGGTTTCCACCAAAGGGATTCTTTCAATGGATATATAACCATGTTGAATCTTCTTGTATGAAGAGATGGACTTGGGGGATTTAATTATGATTATATTTTTAAAGAAAAACTAGATTCATAGGTGATCCAAAGTGGGAGGGGAGGAAAACATTTTATATTGTAGGATAAGTTGTACTATTATAATTCCTAGAAAATGGGATCACAACAATGCTATTAAGAATAAAATTACCAGCAATAATGATCAAAATTCTATAGAAGATATGATCGGGATGAAATATATCCTGCCAATTTTTTTTTAATAAGTTCATTAGTTATTTTAGCCTTTAGATTAAGGATTGGTCCCTTTTTATATTTAATTTTACGTTAATCGCATAATTAATTTTAATTACATTCATTAATCATTTTGTGAAAAACTATGTTGACCATATTAGAAATATTATGTTATGGAGATTATAATTATAGAATAAATATTTCAAAATTCCATAACATATGTGGAGGAAATTAATTTTAAATTAATTTCATAGAGGAGATTAATATGCGTCTTTTTAGAGTAAAATCATCAAAAATATTGCTATGTTTTTATTCTCAATTTCATATTGAAATTGATTACAATGACATAAATTGGATTATTTTATAAAAATATAATATAATTAATATTTATATCTAATTTATATTATAATTTAACCTTATAAATAAATTAGATAAAAAAGTTGTTTAGAAGATATATTTGGTATTATTGACACTATATTAAAAATTGAAACATCAAAGAAAGTACCAAATATTTTCCCTATCCAACTTTTTTTCTGATGTAACCCCCCGACCCTAGATCCCCAGAGTCGGTGCATTATGACATTACATTTAAATAATTACAAGGTAAAAAATACCCATGTACTATTCAATTTAATTGTCTTGGAAATCCATTTTATATACATGATAAACATAATATATTGGGAAATATGATATGAAAATCCGATACTTTATAAATTGATATAAACATCATAATTTAAATAATATTCAAATGATTTTTCATCAAATCTCGGGGAAAGGAATCATAACAATTCTGTTATTTAATGATCAATAAGGGTATATACAATTGAATAAATAATGAAATAGTCTACATGGAAATGTAAATAACCAAAAAATCATTCCATTTATTCTACAATACATGGAATAAACTATATGGGAATGCATGGAATGTAGGAAACATTAAATTATTAAATAAACCGATAATAAAATAAATCTGTTGATGTATCGATGAAAATTATCATATATGAATAATAACTGAATATTATATAAAATAAATTCATAATTATTGGATTTAATTCTTCTTAGGTATATGTTTCTATTACCATATAAAACATTCAAAAGACTTTTTAGTTTTTGGTTAAAAACCCATCTATTTTGTCCATCTATTTTATCCCATTTTACTACCTATGAATTGTGGGGAATGCAATAACCAGACCCCAAAATATTTCATTCCAGTATATTCTAAATGGAATCCAATTAAAAAAATCTAACTATTTCATCCCATGAGGATACTGATGCATCGAGGGTATTTCATTCAACCATCCCCAACCCATAGGGATTTCCTTAGATAGTCCACATGCCCTATATGACATATACCATGAATTTATTGTATATAAAATAAATAATGTGCCTTATAAAATATCTATATTCAATAAAGAATATTTATTTATCAATAATACGTCATAGGTGGTTATGTAATATTAAGGGTTGTTGACAATTATATGATCTTCCAGATATATGATGGTTAAACATTCCAAAGTTTCACATACCCTTATTAACCATTTAAATAATAATTAAGAATAAATTAAATGAAACATCAAGTATAATGAGAATAATTAGATTCACGATATAACATGTAAAATTTATTTTATACACTATATAAAAATGACTATATTCATAACTATAAATAGGACTCAATTGAATTTAAATTGAGATTAAATCCCAAACTCCTTGAGTAAATTTTGAGTCGGGGGTTCCGTGAAAGAGTAACATCAATTGAAAAATATATTATCATGAAATATTGGAAAATAATTATATAATAAATCAAAATGGTTAGTAGTTACACCAATCAAAAGATGTATGTTGTGAATATGACATTAATCTCATCAATTTAAAATTTGAGATGAAAATATATTTCCTTATCATTCAATTTTGTTGTATGGTCATTATCCTCTTATATAGTTGTAGAAAAAAACATTAATCACTAATACCAAAGACATAATAATATTTATAATATCATATATTTACTCCATTAAATATTTTTTAACCATTTTATAATACACATTCATTATTTTAACAATTTACAATGTTAAGTTCCATGTTTTCTCATATATGTTTTCACAATTTATTTCTTATTATTATTAAATATATCCGGGTTTCATCATTGAAATTATTATATCCATGAATAGATTATCTTATTTATTCATCATAAATTTATATTGAATAGTCCATAATATATTTAGAATATAAATAATGTTCACCATTTAGGGAGACTGTAGGCATATGTACACATGAACACTACATAAATTTCATTATTATATTAGATGAATTATAACTAAATGATAGATATTTAAATAATAAACTAGAATAACATATCAATGTAATATATATAGGTCAGTTTATTATGACAACTCTTTATATGTTTGATTCATATCATTAAGAAGTCATATCGTTTTGAGGGGTTGATGATCCACACATCATCAAACAAAATTATTTTATTTACACATGATGGAAATTATAATGGTATATTAAAAAAAGAAAAATTCACATATTATTAATTTAATTATAAATATTATATGTATCATATATAAATATAGTGTCAGTATATTAGGGATACTTTTTCTTTTATTTATTTATAAAAGTTTAAAGTAATAGGGAGTGGATACGATAAATAAAACTATAAAACATCAGAGAAGGTGTTACCACTTAATCAGGTAACATATTTTGGTTGTTACGAATTTATTCCTTAAATTATTCTTTTCCCTAGGGGTGGATTCTAGGTAGATGGGATGGATGTTGATAGAATATTTTTATTGTTTTTGGAAAATATATATTTTCTTTAGTGGTATGAGGAATGAGTATTGTGGTTTCTTTTTTATAGAGGATAGGCTAGTGGGACTTTAGAAAATAAAAATGGTATTCATTAATGGGTAGAATAACTTAACCAAAGAATCTCAAAATTGTACAAAAAATGGATTAATGTAGAAATATGGTCGATACAAACCTCACACATGAGAAAACAGGTTCATTTTATTAATTTGGATCTATATCTTCTGAGATTTTTCATCAAAATCGTCTTGTTTTTTTAATGATTCTAGTTTTCTAGTGTAAATAGTTAACCATTAAGTCAAAATAAAAGTCATATTTATTAGTAACTATGGTTCTAAAAAATTAATAATATTTTATCAACTTAGTAAAAATTTCCTAGGTTTTTTTGAAATTAATTTTAAAACAAGGACATGTGACACACTAAAATGTTATTTGATCCTGGACTTTGTTAACAACATTTTTATAGTATATGGGTCAATATTTTACATATATAAGACTAAATGGTTCATCAATAACAAAAAATTAAAAAAATTAATTAAAAAAATTACTCTTTATAATATAGGTTTTTTATTAATTTTAATTCATTTAATAAGATTAATTTATTCTAATATAACAATAATTCCATTTATTACATTATTTATTTAGTGTTAGTTTTAAAATATAAATATTTTACTATAATTAGAATATTTTATATTCATATGCGTTTATAATGATAAATTAATTTATATAAGTAAATAAATTCAATAATTCATTCAATTTACACAACTTTTAATACTTATAATATCAATTATGTTTCTTAATTATTATCTAAATAATAACTACATTAATTTTTCTTAAGAATTTTCAATATCTATCCCAAAACTAATAATTATTTAAAATTATTATGTTAAATATAACAATTATATCTTAGAAAAGGATATATATTATCATAAATAAAATTTTCTTTTACATAACTCAAAATTTCATAAATGGTAATGTTATGGAATATTCTCCTTTTGTCTTTTTCCTTATTTAACATTTTATATAGTTAATTTCTATTTAATAATATGCAAATAACCCATATATTTTTTTAACAAGAGGGGTCATTTTAAAATCATATAAATACAATATCTTTTCAAAAAATTGTTCAATTCATTATTGTACTTAACGTTATGGTTTCTTCCCTAATTAGCCTTTATAATACCTTAATCACATAATTTCATTTTAATCTCATTCACTTATCATTTTTTCAAAAAATTTATGTTAATATAAGTAGAAAAATTTTCATACAAAATAATTCCCTTTATGTTTGATTTTGAAAATTAGAATCCGAGATGTGGGAAAATAATTATTAACTATAATCCCACAGACAAGTTTAAATAACATGTTTCTAATGATGAAATCATTGAAATGTAAATTTTGTTTTTATATTCAATTTGGTAGTAAAACATATTAAAATGAAAATAATTTTATAAATAGATTTATAATTGATCAAATGTGACTATAATAAATAGACAAAATATATTTTTTCATTAATAATTACTTAAATTAAAAGCTTGTTTTAACTAAATTACAATAATTGTCACTATCCATAGAAAAATGATTTTTCTCAAGAAAATAAAAAAATTACCCTATGATAATTTTGACATATTGATTTTAAAAATGATTTATATTTTTTAAATAAAAATTCAAACAAGGGTCAAAATTTAGTTTTAAAAAATGTTCGCTAATAAAACTCGGTAAAATTCAGACTTTGGTGTAATAAGACTTAATTTAGTGTCATATGTAGAGTTAGTTTGACATTATGTATAAATAATTCCAATAAGAAAATTATAGTTATCATAAAAAGAAAATATTTTAATTTCATGGGGTACCGCACACTACCAACCAAAATTAATGTTTGTGGTCATAATTTTACATCAACCTAGAAATTCAGCTGATTGAAAATAAACAATTTTAGATGGTCCCACAATATATAAATGTTTAATATCACATTTTCATAATAATTGTGAAATGATATTATAGTGGTCGCATATTTAGGATCCATACAAAGATAACATAGATGGTAAATGGAATCATGGATATAGATGAAAAATCTAACCATTGTGTTTTAACGAAGAGTTCCAAAGAACCTGTTTAGAAGAAAGGTAATGACCTCAAAACCATAAAACATTGATGTGAGTAAAGGTAATTAATATCCCAAAAAATGATGATAAATCAAAAAATATATAAAATACCCTTTTCTTATAGTTTATATATTATTTCACTCTTCTAAAATATATGTAGATATACTTCTATAGATATAAACTTTTCTTTTGATTATTAAATGAACAATTTCTACTTCACCACATTGTGCATGGTACGACCTCTTGTGATGTATTAAATTAACCTCTAAAATATATTCCAACGATCACCTTAAACAATTTTACGAATGGTTAACTTTTCCAATTGATTATGAATCAATCACATTTTAATTAAAGCCATTGAAATTACAAAATGAACGTATTTTTAGTCATTTATCAACATGAATTAGCTCTAAATTTTCACGTTAAAAAAATATGAATAAAATCTTCATGCATAATTTTTAATGGTGGTAATTACATAAATTATCCTAAAACATGCATTACTCATTATTAGTTATGTAAGAAACATGATATTGGGTATATCCCATAAATACAGAAGTGTTGTATCCTCCATCAATGATAGCATAGTCAACTTGTTAATAATTCATTAATGATTTTAATGAAACATTATTTTCAAAAATATAGAATAATAAATTAATATCCTAATTTTGTTATGATTATATGATATTATTAGGATACCATAATGAATTTTAAAAAGTGTAATAAGAAATTTTATTAATAAAATCTATATATTTTGAATAAATGATTATTTTATTTACAAATTAATTTTCACTAATTTTTTATTTATTTTTATAAAATTAACTCCATTTATTATTTCTATACATAAAAAAATTGTGCTATATTTTTTATTCTTCTAAAATATTAGATTATTTCGTGAATAGTTATATGTGTTATATTATATTATTTATCATTGTAAGAAAAATACAAGAAATATTGAGATGTTGATGATGTATGAACCATGATTTATAATAATAATACATTATATATTATATTTAGTGATAAATACCAAAACTATTGAGAGCCTTTATCCAATATAGTGAAGTAACAAATACAATTATAAAGAACCACTCTCCACACAAATATTTACAACCCCTCACCACCTCTTCTCCTTATAGCTTATAAGTCCTTACTTTTTTCCAAATACAACAAAATATATTTCCAAAAAAGTCATGCCCATGTACAACAACATCAATTATCTTCAGAATCCAAACCCCTGTTCCATAGTGAGATTTTTATTGAGAATAAGGTTATATCATTTTTCATTTTTTTATAAATTCATTTTGATATTATTTTAATTTATTATATCCTCATCACCTACCCTCTACCATGAGGAATGATAAATCCAATATCTTACATAAACTGGGATTTTATTATGTTAATGTTTGATCCATCACCATACCTCATTTTCTCTCCCTTATATTCCAAAAATGTCAATATGGTTCATGATGTGTCAATTTACTACCACGGTGAATGATGTGTTTTTATTTTCTGTTACCACCATCTTGAGGACATAAAATAATTATGATGATAAAATAATTTTATATTATACATTTTATAAAAATATATATTTATGGATGAAATATATATGCAAGATATTAAATAAAATTATACATGTTTGTGAATGTTGAAAACCCACCTAAATATATTAAATAATTATAATCAATGTCTTATCAAATGAATCATCCAATATAAGTATAATAAAAAGATATATAAGGCCATTTAAACTTCAATAAGTTCATTAATAACACATAATTTTAATAATGGGGAATTAGTCTCATATTAGATGTACTTTCATACCTATATACAAGTGAATATATCATTAATCCAAATAAAATGAACACTCTATGAATGATGAAATTGTATTATATAACTCATCAAAATTTAAATAAATAATCTTAAAAAATCATAATATATCAAATTAATTTTGAAGAGGCTAAAAATATAGTAATTAAATTAACAATATTTATTATCATGTAAATAAATGTTTAGAAGTAATTCAAACATAATGTATGGGGATCTGGAAACCCAACTTCCTTTCTTTGGGTTATCTCTCTTTTATGAAACATTTCAGGGTATATATTCATTAAATATTCATAAAAATAATTTAACTACTCTTGAATTTTATTTTCAATAGTGTAAAAGTTTATTTTCTTTCCTTCCACCAATATAATTAATTTCTAAAAGAACAATTATTTCTAAAAAAACGTGTAAACTCGTCAGGATATGTTTCTTTTTCTCTCCAAATTATAAATCTTATACCAGATGGGTTTTCCAATTTCATTGATGAATAAATGGATTATTCGTGATTTAATAAATCCTTATGAAATTAATTCCTTCAAATTGGATAATTCATTATTTTAATTCATATATGTTCAATGTGTTATGAATGACAATCTAAATGTTATGATGTGATGGGTGCACCCAAAATTATAAAGCTCTAAAATGTATTGGGTGATGAGATGTATCTAAAGAGAAAATGTGAAATATAAATGAACATTATGATATATTTTTCTTGTGATGATATTATTATTATAAACATATGATATGTGTTAACATGATGTGAGCATTGTACCTAACTAATTGTAATTTTCGACCATAATTACATGATGTTTCATTTTTATGCATTTCCATATTAAATGGTTATATCAATTGAATCCTATGATTATAATGGTGAATTCATTATAAACATTTTTTGATTTTTTTAGTATTATTATCACTCATGTTATATTGATTCATGTCCTTATCTATCCTTTTACTGGGTTTTTAACATTCCCTTTAATTATGTTTCTCTTATGGTGATTACTAAAAGTAAATAGATCATGAGCTCCACTAGGAATCTAAAAAATATGGATGTTAATTAATTATTAACTTTAATTATTTATAAGTAATTTATTTCCGTAATTATTCAATAATAATAATCTTTTTATCATGTATTTGTCACACTATTATAATTTTTTCACAAAAATAATGAATTAGTTATATAAGGAAAAGTCATGTTGCTATAAAAATATATAATCCATCAATTTAATCTGTTATAATTTATTTATTCTATCTTCATCTACTTTTAAATAATTAAAAAAATATATAAAAATTTTATAATCCTCATTCATAAAAAATAACACTAAGGAAAACCATTATGATGTATGTGGGTTTATAAATTAGCCGCATCCCAAAATATTTCAATGACACCATTTCAAAAAATAGTTCATTTGGTGTCTTCATATATGATGGATAAAAAATAAGAATAATTCATAGTTTGAGGATAAAAATGTGATAAAATTTCCCTTTCATGAGGTAATACATTAATATTACCTCAGTTAACATCAAAATATCATTGTAAAAATAAAAACGTGTTCTCAATTATTGGTCATATTTATAGCACCAGTATAGATTAATGGTAACTGATAAGACGTCATTCTAACTAACGTTTATTGACATATCATTCCGAATACTATTTCCCCCTACTTGTGTTTTTTTACATTTTCAATATTAAAAATACCCACTCAAACACCACCGACACTACAGTAACTGGTTTCATAATATTCCATTTAAAATTTTAATTTTTATATAAAATTTTCAAATTATGAGACATAAAATATAATTATATAAATTATATTATAGTATGATATCTATTAATGAATTCATAATAGTACAGTCACATTTTCGCAACCCACGTTGAGGAGGTGATAACTTTCATAGAAGTGTTTAATTCAATTTTCATTACAAGCCACCATTTTTTTATAAATATTCATTATAAATATGTCAAAAATAGATATTTATAATATTTATTAATGTCAAAAAATATTCCACCCATAACAAATGAGATTTTAGAATATACATATATATTTATAGTTTTATTTCTTCAATGGTTTCTATTACATTCAACACTGATTTAAACAATCCACACTATATAAAAAAAATTATTATTTAATTTTTTTGTTAAGGTCAAGTGGATGGATTGGTGAGTATGAAAAAAGAATAAATAAATTATGAAAAAATTATGTTTTATAGAGATATAAAAAAGATCCATTTATTATAAGATAATTATAAATCAAACTAATAATTCATGAAAAGTAAATGATTAGTTAATCTAAAAAAATATTATTATGAACCAAAAAAATTCTATCATTAAAATTAATATAACAACTTTCTATAAGATTATAATTAAATATATATATTATATATATAATTTATTTTTTCATAATTCATTTAATATTTATTCAATACATGGAATAGGAATAATATCCATTAACTGCATAGAAATAATTATTTATACGAAGTGGTTTTTATCACATGATGTGTGTTTATTTTAAAATTAATTTCACCCAAATATATGATTTATATATGATAACAAGGGGAACTATATTGTAAATCATGAGGAAAATTTTTGGCAAACAGAAGTGTATTATTTTTTGGAAATATCAATAGTAATAGCAGTTTCATTTATCACCTACAAAATTGTAAATCAGGATAATCAAGGATAAATATAATTAATAAGGCAATTAATGTTCATTTTTACCATTATTGGATTAATTATATTAGAAAATTATAGCCATATGATTATATTTAATTTATTAAATTGTAACCATTCAATAGTAATTAAAAATATGATAATTAAATAGAAGAAATAAAAAATGTCATTCTATTAGTTTGAAAGCCCTATTAAGTGTAAACATGGGGAAAACATGTTGGGAATGAACCTATAAGTATGTATTAATATTAATAATATTAAATTCATGTTATAAATTTATATATAATTTTATGTAATTAAACAATGACCTAAATTTATTATGCAATAGTTATAGTGTATTTCTCTAATTAATAAATAATATTGTAATTGATTCGAAAAAAGTATACAATTAATATAATTTTAGTGAGTAAATGTGTACGAAGAATGGATTAGATTAATATTAGTTATTATTATTATGTTAATTTATTATATATGAATTAAAACTTTTTTTTTATCTTTTAGGTCACATTGATTGAAAGGGGTCCAACTTGGAAATAATTATATTTTATGTAAATAGTATTATATTAAATATCATGAAAAACACCAAAATATGAAAATTGGACAAAGAGGATATGGTATAGTTTACATTGTCATGTATTTTTAATTTATTGGCCATTTGGACACATTTTTATTGATAATGATTTTATTATTTTTTAACATTTTAGAAATTATAAGTGTTCCCCATTCACATTTACAAATGGAAACTCACCCATTCCATTATTCACGCCATTTTGATCATTTTATCTTGACCATACTATACCCTATTATTTTATCCACTCCATTATTCACATTATAGAGATGATGTCACTCCCAAAAACTAACCCAATATCCCATAAGAGGATATCTAAAGGATTTTTTTCAAAGATGACAATTCTCAAAGATGTAATAAAGTATTTTATTCATATGTTAATTTTTTTATTTTACAATAGTATTTTATCATGACTATTTATAACTATTCCACTAATTATACTTACTTTTCATGTAGTTTTGATGAAAATCCTGACATTTCATCTCATTAATTTTTTTAATTAAAATATAAATTTTCCATTCATTTTCCAACATATGATTTTATATGTGTTACATTACCCCACATTAATTAATTTCACTCCTCACAACATAATATGGATCTTGGATATATGTTGTTTTGTATGTCCTATCATTAAAATCCCATATCCTATGAAGGGATTATAATAAATCGTCTATAAATATTTATTGGGTGTGATTAAGGTCATCAATCAAATACATGATAAGGATCGATATGGAGTAATGCTCATCAAATCCATAAATCATAATTTTTTATAAGACCATCAGTAGAAAAATATAATGGTATGAATATTTAAAACAAAATTCCTCATGTTGAGACATTTCATTAATCTTTAAGAATATAATGAATTTTACATACAAGGTATTTGTTAATTTCATATTAACAATCCCATAATTAGGTTTTTCTTGGATGAAATTGTATGTCATCCATAAAATCATAAAATTAATATACAATACCATTAAAATTGAACCTAAAAGAACTAAAATAATCATTTAATGTATCATAAGGTGTAATATAGTGAGAAAATTCATTACATATGCCTCTATATATTTTCTAAATTTTAAATGTTTAAAAACTTGTCCTCTATTCTACATTAGTAACACATTTAGTTTATTTATAAAATTTATTTTCCATACCATTTTACTAAGAATAATTACATGTTAATGAAGATATTACATATGTTAGTTGTGGGAATCAAACCTCATTCATTATTTTGTCATGGGTACAATTCTCGCAACCTTTCGAGACTCGAAATATTTTCACCCAATTTATTTGATTTTCTTTTCATGAACCATGTTTATATAATTTTGGAAAATAAATATGATTTATATCAATCAAATAATGTTAGTCCCCAAATAAACTTTTAAATAAGTTTCTCAATACAACCTCAATATATCAATACATCACCCGTGTTATTTAAATATAAGTCCATCTTTGTTGAATGGATTATTCTATGTTATTCATTATCAAGATAAATCATAATGGTTTATAAAAAACGTGAATTACCCTATTTTTGACACCCAACTGTGTCAAAGAAGGAGTGCAGAATGTCCCATTGTTATATACCATGTTGCAGCAAGTTAGGCCCAATACACCATGTAGGAGATGTCAGCTATAGGTATATCTATGCCAGAACCACATCCACCTATAGTATCAGGACAGGTATTTATAGCTAGAAATTACCACTTAATCTCATATTTATAATAATTATAGTTTTTAATTCAATTATTTTTCCTAATATTATACATTATGTTTATTTTCTCTAAGCTGTGTATGACAACCCTACAATTTTTTACAAACAAAAACATTATTTATTACATAAAAAAACATGATACAACATATTAGATCATAATGTCAAGTTTATTTTGGGCTTAGGATGATTACATAACAACTTAAAAAATAAAGCATGCAGCATCTTTATTGAAACCATATTTTTCATGACCACTACAATCCCTTGTTCTTAGCATTTCATGTGATAACTTGGGGACATGGATAAGAAAGGGGTGAGATATAATGCCCAGTAACGGAATAAAAATGGAATAACATGACGAATAGAATAAATTCTAGATAATATAAATTTCAATAGAGAACAAGAGAATCATAAACATAAAGTCATGATAAAGCATGATAATCATAACACGGAAATGTGGCAATAATAATGAACATGGAATTACAACGAGCCAAGGAACATTGCACATGGAGCATGAGTAAACCCTCATTGCAAATGAAGCATGATTAAAATGTCATTTCACTAGAATTATCATTATTAAAATCTCATTTCACATGACATATCATGATACTCTACATTACACAATGAATTAGAGTGCTATCAGGGCACAACTTTTTCAACATTTCATTTCATGCATCAGTTTGTGACATTGATCATAAAACATTGAATCATTTAACATAATCATTTACTCATAAATAAAGTAATATAGAATACATACATGAAATTTTTTAAAAAATAAGTAATTGTGCTTAATGGTGAATACCCTTGATACAGAAATGGGAATGGTATTCACTGCACAATGTCTTTCGCTTTGAAAAATTACGGTGCAATTTCGGCAGCATAATAGCATGACATAAGAACCCATAAAAATTGTTGATCAGAGAGAGAGGGGTGTTTTATAATATTATTATGACAATGAATGTAAGGGGGTCATATAGGTACATGTCCCAACAAATGTAATGGAATTTAGATTAATGATACAAAATAATAGCTTGAATGTAAATTAGGAGAAGGAAATTTCTTTTAGAATTTCGGCATAGTAACGAGTGTACATTGGAGGCATTTAATGAGAGATAAAGGGGAATCCAATCATTAAAACATAAATATGGATGTATAAGGGAGGTGTTTAACCATACCCCAACATTTATAATTGAAATTAAATGGGCATAACAACTTTAAAAAATTGGTAAAAAATGTGAAAGGAAGAAAACCCTAACAAGGAAGTGTATTTCCAAAGGCTTGAGAAAGGTTTGAGAGAGGCTTTTTGAGAGATTTGGGAACCTTAAGAGGATTCTAGAGAGTGCAGGGAAATGGTTGGACTAACTCCTATGGATTTTAATTAGGAGGAAGTGGGAGCTTGGGTGGGATTATATAGGTAAGGAGGAAGAATTGTTTATTTTTTAGGTTTGAGACACCTCAAATTAAACTAATCAAAACCACAAACCAGCCCATGGTTT
This sequence comes from Viscum album, assembly GCA_963277665.1. Lineage (NCBI taxonomy): Eukaryota > Viridiplantae > Streptophyta > Magnoliopsida > Santalales > Viscaceae > Viscum > Viscum album. The sequence goes on along the minus strand of OY728156.1, from coordinate 1,701,614,787 downwards.
TTACCCATAGATTTTTCCATAGGGGATTGGAAAAACATATTTAATATATTAAATATCTTATCCTCTTAAAATAATATCCTTGCTTATGGGGAGATGAGGCCCACTCTCATGGAAAATAATTTAAAAGGATAAAATGATTTACATGTCATGGAGGGTCCACTAAGCCATCCAAAAATTAATCAAACAAATCTAAAATCAAATTATTTTTAGGATAAAACATATATTGGCCGAAAATTATATTTATAGTATTTTATTACATCACTATTGGGTCATTATTATGTCATAAAACAATTTATATATTCAAAGGATACTTATTTTACACCAAAAAATTAAACTGTCTTAGAAAATTATTTAAATTTCACCGTTGGATAATTTCGACATCCTAAATCCTATAATAATATTCATTTTACATAAATAATTGTCTCAATATGTGAATTCTATCTTTAAAAATAATAACAGATATTTATCGTCAAATCATGGTATTTGACAAAAATAGCATTCAAACCTTAATAAAAATTAAAATTGCATTCATAAAATTATACGATCATTTTTTTAATAAAAAATAATTTAATAATAATAATAATTTAATAAAATATTATTTAATTTCAAAATCCATTAATTCATAAAAATAGATTTCTTAGATGAATGTTAACTAATAATACATTTCACCCTTTAAAAACAATTTCCAAAGTAAAAATAATAAAATGAAAGTACATTTTTAATTTTATAAAATATAAAGTTAATAAAATAGTCCTATGGATTTGTTACATAACAAATTAAAATACACACATAATACCTAAGGTTATGGTGTACGATGGTGATAGAATTTTGGGGTGGCTCAGATAACAGTGTCTGCATGGTGATCTCTATCAACTTCCACTTCTCCTGTAGACGGTTATGTTCGAGCATAACATGAGGAAGCTTGGTTTGGTCTTGTTAAAGAGCGATGCCCAATGATGCCACCTCTTTTCTGTGATCCGACAAATGGGCTTCATATTATGCAATTCTTTTGGTTGAGGCCATCGCTTCCTTTGTCTGAGTAAATTTGATTGTTAAATCCTTATATTTATACTAATCATGTGATAACTATTCAACATCCATATTTTCAACTGTCACAATTCAAAAACATAAAACCACGTAATTTCATATGTTTTACATAACCATTTTACATAATATGTCATTTAAAAAGACTGATAGGAATTTTTATTAAATAATTCTTGAGTCGTTACAATCTTCCCACATTAAGAAATTTCTCCCCAGAAATTTTCTTCTCGCACACTAAAAAGTTAAGGGTAACTCTACTTCATCACTTCCTTCGATTCCCACATCACTTATCCAAACTTGCGGTTTCTCCACAACACCTTGATGAGGGAAATTATCCTATTTCGTAGAACTTTTCATCTACGGTCTTGTATCTTCACTGGTTTCCCCACATAAGAATGATCATCCTCTAACTGTATCACCTCTTTAAGAGAGTACATGTGAAGGAGCTGGTATGTACTTCCATAAGAAGGATACATGAAAGACATCATGTAACAAAGCCATGGTAGGTTGAGTTCCTAGTCAATTGGCCACAACCCCAACATGATCAAAAATCTTGTTAGGGCTGATGTACCTAGAACATAACTTCCCTTTATTTCCAAACCTCATGATCTTATTCCACAGAGATATTCCTAGAAATAACCTATATCCAACATTAAGATCAAGGTCTCATCGACGATTATCTACATAACTCTTTTGTCAACTCTATGTTGCCATGATATTATTTTGAATGGTTTTCACCTTCTCCACCACTTTATCATCGATTTTTTCCTAGCATCTTAGGCTCACAAACTTCATCCCAATATGATGGTGTTCTGCACCTCTTCCAATACAGGGCTTCATAAGGTTGCATTTGGATGCTCTAGTGGAAACTTCTATTATAAGATAACTCAACCAAAAGAAAATTTTGATCCCACCCTCCATTAATGTCCCTTGACCATTCTCTCAACAAGTCCTCAAGTGTTTGAATTGTCCACTCGGATTGGAAATTTTTTTGGGGATGATATGTCATACTAAAGCTCAGCTCAGTATCCAGAGAATGTTTTGAATCTTCCAAAACATAGAGGATAATATTGCATCTCGATTGGATACAATAGATAGTGGAACTCCATGCTGCCTTACCACTTCCCTGAAATATATTTGTTCCCGTTGATCTAATGAGAAATTCGTTCGAACCATGATAAAGTGAGCTGTCTTTGTAAGATGATCCAATATGACCCATATATCATTATTTCCATTTTATTTCCATGAATGTCCAGTGAAAAATCCCAGGTTATTGTTCTACAACGTCCATGATTTTATGGGTAGTGGTTGCATAATCCCCTTAGACTTCTATCTCTCGGCCTTCACATGCTTACATACCAGAAACATTGATGTATATTCAGAAATATGCCTTTTCATATTATCAAACTAATAGTTTTTGCAGAGATTTCAATACATCATTCTGCTCCCTAGGTGGATAAAGAAGGTCGAGCTGTGTGCATCATTCAATATTTCTTTATTTATATCTGTATCGGATGGTACACATAATCGTATCGCAAATTGTAAAACTCCTTCCTCATCAACTTTGAAATCATATGATTCCCCATTTCTAACAGCTTCCACCCTTTTCTGAATTTCGACATCTTTTCATTAAGCATCCTTTATAATTATCAAGGGGGATGGTTGAGAAATCATTTGAGAAAGGATTTGTGATGTTCCTCCCTTAAAGATTCACATGTTCATCCTTTTCTAATCTAAGAAGATTGGTTCAATTTCAATTTTCATCATTGATAAAGATGCATGGTCCTTTCTACTTAGAGAATCCACCACCTTTTATGCCTTACCGGGATGGAAGTGGATTGAGCATCATAATCCTGGATGAGCTATATCCATCTTAGCTAGCGTATATTAAGCTCTTTCTGTGTGAATATATATTTGAGACTTTTGTGGTCAATATATATCACACATTTCTCTCCATAGAGATAATGTCACTAGATTTTCAAGGCAAATATCAAAGCTTCCAACTCTAGATCATGTGTTGGATAGTTTTTCTCATGTATTTTCAGCTACCATGAGGCATAGGCTATCACTTTATCATTTTTCATTATCAAAAATCCTAATCACTTCTTAGAAGCATCACTATACACCACAAATAGATATCCACTTGTAGGTAAAGTGATCATGAGTGTAGTGATAAGCCTCTTTTTTGACTACTTGAAACATTCATCGCATTCATCACTACCAGAAAACTTTACTCCGTTACAAGGTAGCATGGAATGAGGGTTGTAAAATCATGAGAAATTTCTCACAAATTGTCTGTAATATATAACTAACCCTAAGAAGCTACAAATATCTCTTACTGATGTTGGCATTTTCCATCCCTTTATTGCATCTATCCTGGAGGGATCCATAGATATCCCTTTTCTTGTGATCATATGGCTCGTGAATGAGACCTCATTCAACAAGAATTGACACATGCTGTACTTTTCATAGAGATTATCCTTTCACAAGGTCTCTAATATAGTTCCTAGATGCTCCTCATGATCTTCCATGGTTTTTGAGTATATTATAATATCATCTATAAACACTACAACAAATATTTCTAGGTAATCTCTAAAGATTGTATTCATCAAGTCCATGAAGATTTTGGGAGCATTAGTGAGTCTTAAAGGAATTATTATGAATTCAAAGTGCATGTATCCAATAAAAACATCAATCTTGGAAACATCTTCCATCATCACACTTACTTGATAATATCCTGAGCGCAAATCATCCTTGGAGTTGTATTGTGCTCCATGCATCTGATCGAACAAGCCATAAATCTATGGAAAAGGATAGTTGTTCTTTATCGTGACTTTATTAAGCTCACAATAAATGATGAAAAGGCACATTGGACCATGGGAGGCATTTAATGGGATAGAAAGGGGTATTTTATCATTATAACATAAATATTTCAGTATGAGGGAGGAGATAAACCATACTCCAACATTTATAATTGAAATTAATAGGTCATAACAACTTAAAGAAAATTGACAACAATGAGAAAGGAATAAAACCATTACTTGGAACTGTATTTCCAAAGGCTTGAGAGAGGCTTGAGAGAGGCTTCATGGGAGCTTGGGGCGTCTTTGGAGGATTCTATAGAGTGGAGGGTAGAGGTTTGAAGAACTCCTATGTCTTTGAGTTAGGATGATGTGGGAGCATCTGTAGGTTTATATAGGAAAGAAGATGGAATTGTTTATTATTTAGGTTTGGGACACTTCATATTAAACTAATTAATACCACAAACAAGCCCATGGTTTTTGTGTATGTTATTTTTGAAAGGGGAGTGGAAATTTTTTTTTTATTATTCCAATGTCAGAAAGTTTTATAATAATAGGGTTGCTTACGTGGAGGGGTGTCGTACTCTCATGGAATACACTTTAAAAAGAGAAAATGATCTATAATTCATGGAGGGCCCCAAAGGCATCATAAATTTAATCAAAAAAATCCAAAATAAAAATTTTTTATTGATAAAACATATATTTTCAGATAATATCATTTGTAGTATTTTATTACATCACTATTTGGTCACTATAATATGATAAAACACTTTATATATTCAAATTGTATGTAATTTTTTCCCAAAAATTTGACTGCCTCCGAAAATTATGAAAAATTCACTATTGGATAATTTTGACCACCAGATTCCAAAATTAATATTCATTTTATCAACATAATTTTTTAAATATGTGAATTTTTACAAATTAAAATAAAAACCGACATATATCGAAAATTCATGGGTTTTGACAAAAATAGCTTTTAAACCTTCTTAAAAATTACAATTGCATTCATAAAATTATACGATCATTTCTATGTAATAAAAATTAATTTGGTGATAATAAAAGATAATTAAAATAAAAGTTAATTAAAAATCCATTAATTCATAAAAATATATTTCTTAGTTGAATATTAACTAAAAATACAATTTGTACATTAAAAAAATTAAACAAACTAATAATAATATAATTAAGGTACCTTATTTATTATATAAAAAATAATGTACATATTCACAGTGCTTGGTATCGTTTACATAACCCCTTAAAATAGCTGCATAAGTCCTAAGGAAAATTTGCTTCATTGTGACAGACTCTTGGGGTGGCTTGGATAAAATTTCACCTGTGATGATCTAAATCAACTACCACTTCTCCGATAGATGATTCTGTTTGAGCTTAACATGTTGAAGCTCTACATGGGCCTGGTCTAGAGAGAATCCCAATGATTCCACCACATTAACATGCTCCAAAAAATGGGCTTCTTATGGGGAAATTCTACTGGATATGTGCATCACTTCATGTATCTGAGTAAATTGAATTGTTAAAGCCCCATATTTATACTAATCATGTGATAACTATTGAACTTCCATATTTGCAACAATCGCAATTCAAAAACATAAAACCAAAGAAGTCGATATGTTTTACATAACCATTTTACATAATAAGACATTTAAAATGACCTACATGAATTACCATTAAGTAATTTTTGTTTCATTACACTATGATTCCATAAATCATGTTCCCAATGTTCTAATAACATTTTTCTGATGCCTACTATACCATCCTGACCACAACAAGCCAAAAGTCAGTATCTACTATAAATTACATTGTAATAATATATAATTAAATCAAATCCCATTGTTTTTAAGTGTTTAGTAGACTTGGTAAACAAGACACGTAGATTAATCATAAATTAAAATTAAATACACTAATAAAAAAATAATTTTTTTCATTCAAGGATAATAACATTATTCCATCAAATAAATCCTTTCATATCTATCATAGTTCCGATCATATGTTCCTTGGGAAATAAAATATAATAATGTTGATCTCATAAGTTATAAATGGTAAATTTATAACAGAGAATACAATGAATTAATTGGAATAATAAATTTTCACTTTTATATAACTAAATACACATAACATATAATCATTAAACGGATAAGGAATTTCATATTCAATATGGATAGTTAATAAATTGATACACATAACATTTAAAATAACTGATAATGAATAATAAATATGGGATGTTAAGAAACTAAATCACATTTCATTTAATCAATGGAATGAAAATGTAATGTATCCATATATATGTTTATACTAAATCTCATATATTAATAATAAAATAATCAAAATGAATTAAATTCTAATTTATTGGATTCCATGTCAATGGAATACGTAACCCAATACAGTCATGATCCAACCACTAGATAGTGTAATCATATAGGTTGAAACCATTCTAATTTAAAAAAATTATTTATCTCATGAGAGCCTAAAGATTTATTGAGAAGCAAAATAAAATAAGGGCTCTACCTGTAATTGAATTTCCAAAGAAATCATTGTATTTAGTAAATAATTTTTTAAATTAAAATTTTCACTTATCAAATTTACATATTGAATTAATGATAAAAAATTATCAATATTTCCTAAAAAAAAGTAAATATGATTTAATGTAAAAAAAGATAAATGGTATATGGTTTTGAAAATAATTTTATCAATGATTTCATATAATCATACACGGGGAAAATTCAATTTTAAATGTTCCTAAGACAAAGAATATTTCAAGGGGTCATAAAATAATCCTAGAAGTGAATATAAATACCATTCATGACCTTATAATCATAAACCATCCAAATTAATTATAAGGATAAAATAAACACAAATATCCAAATTAGATTAAAATAAAGGGTTTCTGTCAATGATGAAAAATAATTATAAAAAGATCATTTGAAAACATCATTAATAAAAATAATTTTTTTAAAAAAAAATCCTCTTAATATTTTTTTGAAAATAAAATTTGGGAATTTTTTTAATGATTCCTTTTAAACATGAAAATGGAACCAAATTGAAACGATGGCGGGTAAATCTATACTAGTCATATGATGTTATAATTCCATTCCTTTTGAAGGGAAAAATAGTTTGATGGCATCCTTTTTTCGAAATTTACAAGATAATTTATTTTAAAATATTATTAAAAGTCACAAGAGGGTAAATCATTCTTTACTAAATAATTTTTAAAAACTAATTTTTTTTTGAAATATTATATTAAAACATAGTGTTTATAATAGAACAGTTTCTCTGTCAAAAGATAGAAATGATGTCTGCTTTTCTTAAAATTATTTTCAAAGACATATTAAATACTAAATAGAGAAAAAATGATAATTTTACATGAGAAACATCATGAATAAAAAATGCGGTTGAAAGATAATTGGATTATCTAATAATGGCCTATTAATTTCTTTAAGGGTAAATACCATTCAAGGATCATTAAAATTATTTTTGAGGAAGATAACTATTAATCAATCCAATCTATACTATACCATATTGAAACATTTAAAATATTTAGGCATTTGAAGGAATAATATAAAATTATTTATTACATTATCATGAAGATAAAATATATCAGGGAATAATATATCAATATGGGATGTAGATACGCCCCCAAAAAATAAGTAACAGTTGAACATGATATTTATCTCACAAATTTAAAAATTCAGATGAAAATTCCATTACCTTGTGTTTCAATTTGAGAAACATCCGTTAATCATCATTATAATGGATTTTAACATGTTAATAAATTATACCATAATTTTTCATATATGTATAATATCATGTATTAGCTTATTTAATTGTTTTATTACATTTTCATTAAAACCCATTAATTATTCTTACTATTTTTAGGTGGTAAATGCATAACTTCATGTGTAATTTTTTATTTGTCACATGTTGTACCTATTAATAAGTGCATGATGTCATAATCTATAGAATATAAACCATTCCATAATTATCATATATTTTCAATAAATATGTATTTATGAAAATCGATAATGTTGGATGGTATGAAATGAAATATACCATTATTGGAGAAGGTAGATCTTGAATACACATGAACATTGCGTTAATTTATTTTCCATATTAAAATAAATAAAATAAATGATAAATATATATATTAAATTTGTAGTATCATTTTTTTAAAAGATCAAGCCTTGGTAAAAAATGACCAAAACCTAAATATTATTAAAATGGAAGAAAGATTACAAGAGTCCAAAAGATGGGATCATATTACAATCTTTTTCATGAAAAAAATGGGGAGCAATGGGGAGCTCTTCAAACCATATAATGTCTTGATTAAATCCCATGTTGTCCAGACCATTTTCATCCACATTTGCTTCTCAATAAACATGTGTGATTTTATCATGAAGTTCACTAAGCGAGTAGGATAAATCCATTCAAAGAGTGGTTATTTTTGAAACATGGTGGGTTATGCCATTCCAAATTGCATGGACAATAGTCGTCGAGTCACTTTGGATCCAAAAGTTATTCCAACCAAAGTATTTGGAAATGGTAATGGAATGAATCAAGAGCAGATTCTAAGATTCGAGGGAGGTGGAAATGTCACTATTACCCATGAAGCATCTAAGGATTTAGCCATGATGATTTATGAAGACAAAACCATATCCTCCAGGTCCCAGATTGCCTTTGGATTCGCAGTCGATATTGATCTTGATCAATCTAGGTAGTGGGGCTGGCCAGAACACCTCCAGAGTATGATACAGCTGACAGAAATTGCCTTTAATATTGAGAAACCTCAGGATCACAAAGTCATGCACAGTGTTTTGGCATCGTCCCTTTTGAATTGAGGCAGCATCTTTTATTACAATGAGGATCCTCAATCATCCTGCATTTTGATTGAATGAGTATTTGTGATGAATAATAGCATTCTTATCAAACCAAATCACATGATGGATCTCAGAAACCGCAACATGAAAGAGGTTCTAGATTTTTTGTGAGCCTTCCATTTAAGAACATTTTTTATGTTGATCATTGATATAATTAAACGTCAACCATCTCTATTTAAAAATGTTCATAATATTGTTCTAGAGAGTAGAAGCAGTAGCACAGGAGAGAAAAAGGTGGTTAGAATCATACATGTGCTGATTACCGACTTTTAATTTGGAACCGATCTAGATGCCAAATGATTGGAGGTAATGTCCATTGGGCACTCTGTTGTGAGCATGGCGCCATATAACGATTAATCGTGATGGATTTATCCAAGGTTTTTGGAAGTGTTTAACAAATTATTGTCATTTTCCATGTTACTAAAATAGTGTTTGTTGATTTTTTTTGAGTTGTGCATACCATTATGAGAAGGTTCTCATATTAAGTAGTCATTGGTTGGAGAGAAATATTTGTTGTCAATAACGTTTAAAATAGAGTTAGGAAGGTGGACATGTTGTGAGTTTATAATTTAACTGATAGATTTGTTGGAAGTATCAGGGGTTTGATCAGGAAGCAGCATGGATATTACAGGAATTACAGTCTAGTTATCCAACCAAAATTTCTTGGAGGAGTCTCTCGAGACCATCCATCTAGTGTTATGCATTATATTAGAGAAGTATTTTTTGATGGAGGGCCAGATAGATGAGTTAATGTAGTTTTGATTTTCTCATTTTAAGTTTGACTAGATACCTATTTTTATGAATGGAAACCACAACAGAGGTATTGTGAGAAAGATTCAAATTGAGTCTTTCCTGAAGGGATTAATTGAAGGGTTTGATATTTTTTATACCAATACCACCATTTTTTATGGGTTTGCAACATGTTGGCCAGGGAACAGTCACAAGATTTCATTCTAGAGTGCTACCGGTCCATATAAAGTTATGTATGGTTGTGTTCATATTTTTAATTAGTACAATTGGCCATTTATAAAAAATCATTGAATAAAACATATTAAAGACAATAGTGGATTTAACAAGGCATGTTCTACTATCCATAGAGAGAGACTTGCTTTTCCAAGAAGAATTTTGAATAAGAACTTGATAAACTATAGACATAATGTTACAAGATTTGGGTCTACCCCAGAAAATGGGAACACCAAGATTACTGAATGGACGTTTTCCTTATTTTAGACCCAAGTCACTAAGAATATTTCAATTTCTAATAGAAGGGAAATTCATCCCAAAGAAGATTCAGGATTTCTTCTAGAAAATGGTTTTATCAGAAACCACTTCATAGTGTGAGAGCGCTTTTTTTAGGTTAATAATGTTTATTTTATCCCCCTAAAAGAAAATGATGATGTCATTAGCATAAATAATGTGATTGGGAGCATTTACATTCTTAGAGACATGAAATGGATTTATTTTGTTCTGTCTTACCATCCTGTTGATCAGACGACTGAGGTAGTGTTATGCTCTCGAGAAGAGAAAGGAAGAAAGTGGTCCACCTTTCCTAAAACCATTAGTGCATTTAAAATAACTTTAGGTGAGACATTGACCAGGATGGAGATAGAAGCCAAGTTAAAGAGAGTACTGATTGAATATATAAATGAGGTGTTAAAACAATAACAATGGATTACTTTGAAAATAAATATTCAGTCCATGGTGTCGAAAGAATTTTTGATATCAAGCTTAATCGCAATGTTACCTCCCCAATTGGTTTTATTCAAATTATTGACACACTCCAAGGAAAGGAAAATGTATTCTTGAATGGATCTTCCCTTTATAAAACAAAATCGGTTCCATGAGACAATTTTGTTTGTGAGAGTGAAAAGTCTGTTAGAAATGATTTTTGTGATGACTTTAAAAGGAGTGTTGATAAGAGCAATGGGTCAAACAAATGAATCATTGAGGCGTTATCTACCTTCAAGATTATGGTGATAAACTGTAAATTTAGAGCGTGATAGAGAACCCCATTTGTCAAAAAGATTTTTACAATTTTACAAATATCAATCTAAATCATATCCCAGTAATGCTGGTAAAACCTATTGTTGAAACCATTAGGACCCGGGGAACTATCAGGATTAATACTAATGACAGTTCCTTTGATATCATGATCCATAGGGGTGTTAAGAAGTAAGGAGTTGTCCTCATAATTTATCACGAGGGGAATGACACCAGGTAGGTGGTCCATGTTTATATCAAGACCATTGAAAATGGTTTCATAGTGGGAGACGATATGATGAGCGATGACGTATTCATTGTCAAGGAGCATGTCCCCATCCATTAAAAGAGATAATGGAAAGTAGGCCCTCTATATTCATTGAAGAGAATTGTAAAATTTAGTATTTCTATCACTGTCTGTTAACCATTTATCTTTAAACATTTGTTTTTTCATAATTTCATTGAAATTGATCAGGGAGTTAAGTTTGATCGCAATGTTTTGTTCATGGGTAGGATCAATGTAGAGATCATAGGTGGGGTTAATGTTTTGAATATCTTTGAGAAAATTCTCTAGATTCATGATGTCATTATTGATTTGTTCGGCTTTAGAGATGCAAAAAAAAATTAGAGTCTGTATGAGATGTTTTAATCTGAGGATTCAGTCAAGAACATCATTGTTACGAGTTGTTGAGGACTAATAGTTTGGAATGATATTAGAGAACATGACAATAGAGAACAAAGAATTTATTAAATATAAAAGGTATACTAGGTTTCATGTATTTTTTTGGGACACTGATCAGGATGTGGTGATGATCAGAGTTCAGTCTATAAAGAGTAATACTAGGGATTGTGTCCTAATTATCTAGATCTAAGATAATCGTGTAGGCACTATCCAGCTTAGAGGCAACTAATATATTGTAGTTCCTTCTATTCCTGGTGTATTTTTCACCAGTGATATTAATTTCTTTTAGATTATTGTCATCTATTAAGGTTTTAAATTTTAATGTCGAAATAGAATCATTAGAGGGTCCAATTTTCTCTCTTGAGTTGAGAATGGCATTAAAATCACACATAATAAACCAGAGTACATTAATATTTGTGACAAGATAAGAAAGGTCATTCCATAGAGTTCTTATTTCATGATATCTAATCATAGAATAAGAAATAGAGAAGTAGATATGTGTGTCATCAATATTAAAATTTCATGTAATAATCTGATCAGAGATATTGTAGACACTAGTATTCTGTAAAGAGGAATGTTAGAAAATCCAGAAGGATTCTACATTAAGGTTATTAGTAATTGCATGAGTAAAAACAAAATTTTATTGACATAAGTATGAGTATTTTGAGGCGAAGATAATTTTTGGTAATGAAATAACAAATAAAAGCGGGTGATGAGTGTCTATAATTCTTTTTGAAACTATTAATATGTCTGGGTTTTCAATACCCTAACAATTTCAAAAAATGATCATCATTAAAATTTAGTTTTGGAGTTTGAACCCCCTTTTTCTTTATTCCAGAACCTTTATTTCTTGATGATCTTGTGACTTTTCGATTAACAGAGGCATGTTCTTTATTATTTCTAGATTTTGTGGTGTTCGTCCTTTCAGGTTCAGTTATTAAAATGCTCATAGTGTCTACAGGCAGAGGAAAAAATTTACCTAGCACCTGTGCAGTGGATGCATTCTGTTTCTTGTTGTTGTACAGATCTGGGAAGCTCTACAATTGCTCAATAGAAACATTTATCCCCTGCATGGGATGAGTTTCATGTACTGATAATATGTTACTATGATCAACCTGTTCAGGTACCATGTCATCGGTATTAGTTGTTTTATTTCCAGTCTCAACACATTCAGATATGACAGGCTGCTTATAATGTTAGAGGAACATGGAAAAATAGAAGTTGGTTCATCATTTTCCAATGTTATTTCATTCTTTTAGTTAAGATAGGTGCCTTTGTTAGTAGCTTTTGTTGCTAAGTTCAAATGATTTGGATTTTTGTGTCATGTTACAGGACAACATGGAAATAGTTTTAATACCATACCTATCAGAAGAGTATTATGTGATAGTAGAGTTTTCTGTAACAATTTCATTCACCCAAGGTTGTTCGAGTGCTATATGTTTTCTGTAGTTGTTTCTTTGGGTTTCTGCATGAGCTTGTACCGAGGGATGAGTTCTCTTAATCAGGATGAAAGGTTCCAGTTATTTTGTGACTTTAGTCAATTTGTTATTAGTAAAATGTGTTACGATCTGAGTGTCATTCTTGGTGGCAAAAGGAATACCAGATTCTGAACTTTGTCCAGTGGATGTCTGATTTTTAGAGAAAGTAACTGATGTTCCTTGATTGTGAGGAGATCCTGCATTATCTATTTTATTATATTATTCAATCTTTGTCTCTGATATTTTTGTGGCATTTACAACATGTGGATTCTGAATTGCTGCAGAACCCAAATCTAGGGTGTGTTTCAACATATTTTGAATTTTGGAAATCTCAAGACCATTACCCTTATGCAGAGGTGCTGTGTGATCTTCATAATGGATGAGGATAGTCCTTGAGTATTTTTCCTTCTCATTATAAATCCTGACAGGGTTTAAGATCGGAATTTGTAGTTCTTCAAAATGCTTTGATAATTTATTGAGGTGTCCTCCTCTTCTGCAACATATGCCAAATTTATACTCGAGTTTCCCCCTAGTTGTGTTATATTGTTTTTTCTAACCCAGATTTCAGCTTTCTTTTTGTGGGGTTCAAATATATCCATCATGGGAGATTTGTCTTTTGTATTCCTCCTAGTTTCCTTCAAATCATTATCAATTGGATGGTTTACTTGCATTCTAATCATTCTACTGTCAGAGATTGTGTGACATAAAATTTTACAAAGGTCAAAAAAGGGTGGTTTACTCTAATATTCAATTTGGATTTCAATTTTCTTTTCATTCGTTCTGAAGTTGATTTTCTTAGGATGCTTTGACTCTAAATTAATTTCCTCCATAATTCTAGAAAAGTCCCCAAGCCATCATTTTATGTTCTGTGATGGATTTTTAGAGGTGTTCCTGTGTATGAAACAATGTCATTGAGAATTTTTTTGTGCCGAGAGAACCAATTAAAGAAATGAAGTTTAACCCAAACTTGTGCTATTGTGTTTCAAAATGTGGGTGGGTTAAAATTAGAGTCCCAATCAGAAATTCTAATCAGCACCAGATTTAGAGTAAGGATTCCAATTCTCCAAGCCTTCTCGAAGTCTTCTTGAGATTTTAAAAAATATGCTTAAGTAGCCTTTCACTATTTGAATCAACTTCTAGTTTGAATCATTCCAACAATGAGCAATTCACATATGAAAATCTGAATGAGGCCATGTACGATCACCTTTATGGTTGTATTCTTGGCCCATGATATAGGATTTGAACATTTTTGTGTGTTGATGAAGTGCATCAAGATCCGCTTCCACAAAAAACCTCCATCATCAAGTCGCTTTACAAGAGTAGGCTTCTTCATAATGTATGTGCTTCGATCATATCTCTTCAGTGCATCCTGGAAAGATATCACTTGGGATCTTCCAGCAAAATGGCGGGTGTGTGTATGCTAATCAAGGGTATAATCCGTATAGACTTTTGCGACATAATCATTGTATTCAAGAGTATTCAACTTTTGAGGGATTACAAAATCATGGGATTTGATCCTCCCGACCTTGAGGAAGTCCACCATGACTGTACGGTCAAGGGTATTAGGCCAAGAAGCCCAATAAACTATAGTATTGTAGTGATAGAAGGTCTTCCATCTCTCCTCCCCATACCCTAATAATGATATAACTATAATTGAAGTATCATATATATTTCATATAGTTGACATAGTATTATTAAAATAATCCTAAATATGATTGATTTATATTTTGATTGAATCACCTAACCATTATAAGGTGGTAGTCCACACGTTCACAAGCGATGTTATCATATTTACAAAAACTGAAAATTATAGTGGTATATTATATATATGTATTATATAAGAATAAATAAATAATATATATCCTCAATATAGTATTTAAATATAGTTCATATCATAATTACCACCATGATATGTAGTAAATAGGAATGAACAATCATCGTTTCATGCGTCAATAGTTCGCCAAAATCAAAAACATTAAGTTCATTACGCATTATATAGAAGTGTGTGTAATTATATGAAGATCCCATGATATAAAAAAAAATAAAATATATTTAGCATACTAGTTTTTTATTATAAAATCATTGTATAATGAAAATTTAATGGGTAGAGATGGGAAATAATACAAAAATATTGAAGACTTTTGTTACCTCATATTCGGGTAACTCATTTTGGTTTCCACCATATAGCTTCCTTTGATGGATCTATGTCCACGTTAAAGCTTCTAGGATGAGGAGATGGATTTTTGAGGATTTATTAAGGTGAATATTTTTCATGGAAAACTATCTTGGGAGTTGTACCAATGTGGGAATGGAGGAAGCATTTTTATATTTGAGGATGAAGGTAACTCATACAATTTTAGGATAAGGGGATTACATCCATGTTTTCCCTCGTAAAATTGGCACCAATAATGGTCAAAATTCTAGATGAGGGATGAAAATGTTGAAATATTTCCTTTCAATAGTTTTTTTACAAGTTTATTGGATATTTTGGGACCATAAGTATATGGTTTGGTCACTTTTTATATTTAATTTCACCTAAATCAAAGTAAATAATTTAAATTAAATTCACTAATAATTTTTTTGAAAAACTAACATGACCATATTAGAAATTATATGTTATAATGACTCTAAATATGGAATAAATATTTCCAAATTCCATTCAATTAATTTGTGGAAGTTAATTAAAAATTTATTTCACAGATGATATGATTATGATTATTTTTAAACTAAATAAATCCAAATGATTGTTATGTTTTTATATTCAATTTCATAGTGAAATTGATTCTAATGACATTAATATGATAAATTGACAAAATTATAATCTAATTAATCATTATATCCAATTAATATAATAATTTGTCATTATAAATAAATTGGACAATAAAGTAGTTTTGAATAAAAATTCAGTATTATTCTCAATTTTCTAAAAAATTAATCCCTAATGAAAAATAACAAAAATACTCCCTTTCTAATTTTTTCGATGTTTCACCTCAATCCCAGAAGCCCAGAGCCAATGCATTATTACATTACATCTGAATAATTATACGGAATCAAATCCCCAAGGACCATACAGTTTAATTTTCTTGGGAATCTCGATTATATACATGATAACAACAATAAATTAAGAAATATGAAATACAAACCTGATACATTATAAAATCAAATAAACGAAATCCTTTAAAGCATATTCAATGAATTTTTTATCATAAACTGGGGAAAAGAAAATAGAACAAGGGTATGCTATAATGACTATTAATGGTATGTACATTGGAAGAAATAATGAATTCTTCTACATGGAAAAGTCAATAACTAAATAAAATTTTTTATACCATTAGGCACGACATTCTATATATAAGAATGTATGAAACTTAAAACACGTTTTATTAATTAATAAACTGAAAATATAATAAATCCATTGAAATAAAAAAGAAAAATATCATGTATGAATAATAAGTAAATATAATATAATGTAAATTTATAATTATTAGATTCCATGATTCCTGTGTATATATAACCAGTACCATCAAAACCATTCACAAGACAATTTTTTTATTGGGTAAAAAGCCCTCTATTTTTTCATCTATTTAATATCATAAGACTACTGATGCATTAAGGGAATTTCATTAACTAGTCCAAACCCCATATATTACCAGTATATTAAAATTGGAATCAAATTAAATATTATTTACCCAACTATTCCATCCCATTAGACTACAGATGCATCGAGGGGATTTCATTCACCCATCCCCACCATGTATGGATTTCCTTAAATAGTCCACATCCAATGTATTTAACGTACATTGAATTTATTATATATCAAATAAATAATGTGCCTTTTCAAAAATCTATCTTCAATAAATAATATATATGTATCAAAAATACCTCATAAGAGGCTAGGTAAAATTAAGGGTAGTTGAAAATTAAATAATCTTGAAGGAAAATGATCATTAAACATTCCAAAGTGTCTCAAACCACTCATAACCATTTAAATAATAATTAAAAATCAATTAAATTAAAAATATAATTTGATGAGATTTATTATATTCCTGATATAATATGTACAAGGTAGTGTAAACAGCATTTAAAAATTACTGTATACATAATGAAAAATATGCCTTAATATAATTTAAATTGAGACGAAATCCCATACATGTTGGGTGGATTTTGAGTCAAGGGTTCCATGAAAGAGTAACATAAAATTAAAAATTATATATCATGAAATATTGGGAAATAATTATGCAATATATCAAATTGGGATTAGGTATAAAACACAAATTTTGAATGTAATAAATATGACATTTATCTCACAAATTTAAAATCTGGGACGAAACACCCTTTCCTTATCCTTTTTATTTCGTGGCCATTAGCTTGTTATATAATTGTATAAAAAAAATTAAATCACTACTACCGGAGCCATAAAATTTTTTAAAATATAATATATTTAATTTATGTATTATTTTGTACCCAGGTGTTAATACACTGTCATTATTTTAAATACATCGGGTGTTAATTTACATGTTTTGTCAAGTATGTTTTAACAAGTTATTTCTTGTTATTTATAAATATATCATGGTTTAATCATAAAAATAATTTAATCAAAGAATAAATTATCTTATATATTCATCGCAAATGTATTTATAATAGTCCATAATATTTTGAGACTATAAATGACGTTCAAAATTCATGGAGACGATAGGCATATGCACACATGAACACTAAATTTATATACTTGTTGTATTAAAAGTATTACAAATAAATAATACTTATTTAGATTATAATTTACAATATAATATCACTGTAATATATGATGCATCAGTTTATTATTACAACTCTTTATATATTCCATTTATGGCATTTACTAGTCATATCATATTAGGGGCGATGGTCCACACATCGTAAAATGAAATTATTGTATTTACACATGATAGAAATCATAATGGTATGTTATAAATAAAAAAATACATAAAATTAATTTAATTATAAATATAATAACAATCATATATACATATAGTTTCTATCATAATGTCCAACATGGGATGTGGGATGGTATAATTGAACAACATGGTCTCTTCAAGTATAAGTTCCCTGTATAAATAAACATTATGTTCGTTACCGAATAGATGAATGTGTGTTCAAGTATTGGTCACAAACATAGAATAGAAAATGAATCCTAGCATATTTTTTATACTTTTTAATTTTTGTATTAATTGAATAAAATTGGTATAGGGAGTGGATATGGGAAATTAAACTAGAAATCATGAGAGAATGTGTTACCACTTAATCGGGTAACAACTTTTAGATTTTTCCAAAATTTTCCTTGGATTATTTTTTCCCAAGGGAATGATTCAACGTTGACTAAAGGGATGTTGGTAGAATATTTTGATAGTATTAGGGAAATATAGTTTTTCTAGAGATGTGGGATGAATTGGTATTGTTCTTTCCTTTTTATATCAGAGGGGGTAGTGGGATATTGGGAAATACAAAATAGTATTCATTAATGGGTAGTCTAACATAACTAATGTGACTAAAAATGTAAAAATAATGGATTAATGTATAAATATGGTCGATACCAACCTCACCCATAAAAAATATGAACTTTTAATTAATTTGGTCTCATATCATCTAAGTTTATTAATTTTATCATCATTGTTTTTTTAATAATCTAGTTTTATAGAGTAGTTAATTTAATGATTAAGTCAAAATAATAGTCATATTTATTATTAAATATTGTGACAATATATTATTAATATTTCAAATAATTTAAAAAAAATTCTCTTATTATTTTTTGAAATTATTTTTAAAACAAGCACATGTGACGCGCTAAAATGTTGTTTGATCCTAGACTGTGTGGACATCATTTTTATAGTATATTGGTCAATATTATAATTATAAAAAATTAATTTGTTCATTAATATATCATAATTAATATTTATTAACAATTAAAATACACTTTATATAATATATGATTTTTATTAATTTTAATTCATTTAATAAGATTCATTTGATCTAATATAATAAAAATTACACTTTTGACATTATTTACTTATTGTTAATTTTAAAATATTAATATTTTAGTGTAATTAAAATATATTAGGTTTATATGCATGTATAATTATAAATTAATTTATATAAATATATAATGGAAATAATAAAATCAATTAACATGATTTTTAATATTAATAGTATCAAATTCTTCTGTAAATAAAAAACTTAATAATCACTACATTGAAGTTTATAATGTATTTTAAATAACTTCCCAAAAAATAATTTTTATTAAAAATTATTGTGATAAATATAACCATTCTATCTAACAAAATTATATATCTAACCGAAATTACTATTTATACTTATTGAAAAATTTCATAAATGATAATGGTATTGAATGTTCATTTTTTTTCTTTTTCCTAACATAACATTTTATATATAGTACTTCAGTTTAATAATATTAAAATAACCAAAATATTTTGACATAAGTGGGGACATTTTTAAATTATAGGCATCCAATAGCTTTTTAAAAACCGTTCAATTCAATTTGGATCTTCATGTTATGGTTTCCTCTTTTATTAGTATTTATCGTGCCTTAATAAGAGAATGTAATTTTAATCACATTAAATAAAAATTGTGTTCATAATATAATGTTGATCTTATAAGAAAAAAATTTCATACAAATTATATCCCTATATATTGGTCTTCCAAAACTAAAATCACATAAGTTGTATAATAACGATTAACTCCAGTCCCACAGACATGGCGAAATAACAGGTTTTGAAAATATAAAATGTTAAAAAGTGTTTTAGGTTTTTATATTCAAATCAAATTGAAAATTAATTATAAAGGAGAAAATTTTATAATTATAAGTATAATTGATAAAAATTTACTGTAAAAATTCTAAAATAAATTTTTTTTAGTAATACCTATTTATATTAAAATCATTTTTTTAATTAAATTACTATAATTTTCACTATTCATTGAAAAAATAATGTTTCTCAGGAAAATTATAAAAAATTACCCTAAGTTAATTTTTACATTATGAATTAAAAAATAATGTTTATTTTTAAATTTAAAATTCATATAAGGGTCAAAATTTAGATATAAAATAGGTTCACCAATAAATGATGGTAAAACTCAAACTTCTTTTTAACACAATCTAAATCATTGTCGTATGTAGAGTTCGATTAACGTTTTGTGTAAATAATTCCAACCAGAAATTTATATTTATTATAAAAAGAAAATATTGTAATTTCTTGGGGGTTGGCACTCCACCCACAATAATTAAAGATTTTCATCATAATTCAACATAACCATAGAAATCAACTGATTTGAAAATATAAAATTTTAGAAAGTCTTACTTCATAAGAATCGTTATTATCACATTTTATTAATAACTGGCATAAGAAATTATATTCATCACATTTTTAGGTTCCTATTAAGAAAACATATGGGTTAAATGGAAACATGGATACAAAAGAAAAATCTAACCATATTGTTTTAACGAAGAGTGCCAGAGATTGTATTCAGAAGAAAGATGTTAACTACAAAATTATAAACCATGGGCGTGAGTAATGGTCATTAATATAATAAAAAATGAATATAATATGAATTATTTTATTAAATACCCTTTTTATATATTTAAAAAATTATTTCACTCTCTTAAAATATATGTAAATATACTTATAAATATATTATCTTTTCTTTTGATTTTTCCTTGAACTATTTCTACTTCACCTCATTTGCACATTATGCGAATTGTAGTGAGCTAATAAATTACCCTCTAAAATATATTCCAATGATCACCTTAATCAGTTATACAAATTCATAACTTTTCCAATATATTATGATCCAATAATTTTTTAATGAATGGAAATAAATTTATAAAATGATCTTAATATTAGTCAATTATAAATATTAATCATCTCTAAATTATCACAATCAAACAATGTCAATAACATCATAATGTATCCTTTTAGAATGTCGTAATAACATAAATTTCCATAAAACATGCAATACTCATTATCCCTCAAGCAAGACACATGTAATTGGATATATCACTTAATTCCAAATGTGTTGTATACTCCCTCAATAATATAAAAGTCTACTTGTTATCAAGTCATTAATTAGTCCCCTGATAGTTAGAAATCATCCAATAACATGTTTTTTCATTATTATCATTACATCAAGAACATGTTAAGGGTTTTCATTCCCTCAATCATGTGTTTTTTTATAATTATAACGCTATAATGAATAAATTTTCTTTGTACCATACAATATATGACTCTAAAATTTTCAATGAATAATTTACTCAACTACAATCCTTATATATTTCGTAATACTTATGACCCATACATCGATGATAAAATATTATAAAAATATCATTCATGAACAAGATTATGAATCATTATGCTTCATCTGATGTAGTATTATAACATCATCACAATTTAATAGAATCTTCTTGGGGTATATTACCATGATTTATGGGGCATTGATTGACATAGTCTCCCATCTACATTCTTTTGAATAATTTTATATTGAAAATTATTTCATACCCTTGAAATCAGGAACTTGGTGTCATTTGTCTCTACACATATAACAAACTCTCATTCCATAAGAGAAAATATCTACGTGTTTCTTGACACAATTATCATATGTCTGAAAATCCTTCATTCCCTTTGGCTTATTTAAATCATCCTGTTATTCATGGATCTTAATAGGCCATTTCATTTTTTTAATTCCAATAATGAAATTGGATATGTATAACTATATACACAAATAATTATCTCATGATACTATGTCCTCATAAAAGGAGAATGTTCAGGAGACTCTTTCCATAATGAATATTTGATTAATACCATGAAATATTTTTTCCTCCTTACTCTTTATATCATACACAATGGTGAGGTTGACATTCCATTAAATAGGTTCCATTTATTAAAATTCTCTCATAATTTATTATATTATAATCCTACTAACATTTTTATAAACCTAAATATGGTATAACACATAAAACAAATTTATGCATCGTAAATCCTAGAACCACATTTATTTTATAGTTTTTTGAAAAAAATCCTGCATAATTGTGTGTTAATAAAATGTTCATTATTATAAATGAATCTCTTAGTAGTGTCATACCAGGTTCACAATAAGGCCCATTATCATGTACTAGGTTACCCCGAGTATGTCCCAGAACACCTCTTCTGTATTATTACTCATATGTACATTTTTTTTAGAACCACGTCCCCATAACATATCTTGGCCTAGATGTATTTCAAAGAATACCAACATATTATCTGGATGAAAAAAACTCTATGATGTTTTTATAATCTTATACTCAATGTCTATTATAGGGGTTTTCCCCCTAATCTATGTTTTCTAAAATATGATTCCAATGTTCCTTATAAAATTCCATTAAAACCAGCTGTAACACCTCAACCCTGGAATCCTCAATCCAGTTCGTTATTACATTACATTATCATAATTACAATGATTCAAATCATGAAGGACCATTTTATTTAGTAGTCATGTAAATACCAAATATACACAGGATAACCATTATACATTATGAAATATGAAATAAAATCATGATAAAATATAAAATTAAATGAACAGAATCCATGAAATCATATTCAAAGGATACACATTCATGACCTGGGAAAAGAAAACATAATGTGGTTGAACTTAAATGCTTAATAATGGTAATTATAATGGATGCTGTAAAAAATAAATCTACATGTAAAAGATTAGAATAGAATAAACATTCAATTTATACAACTAGACAAGGAATAATCTATATAGAATGTAAGAAACTAGAAACACATTCAATTAATCAATAAATGGAGAATAAAATAAATCCGTAGATATTTCAGAGAAAAATTTCATGAATGAATTATAACTAAATACAATATAAATTAATTTCATAATTAATGGATTCCATGTTTCCTAGGTACTTGGAACCAGTACCGTTAGAAACTTTCAAAATATAATTTATCTATTGCGTAAAGACCAATATATATTGGCAATCTATTTCATCTCATTAGACTATTGTTGTATTGATGGTCTCTCATTAATTGGTCAAAAACTCATATCGTAAAAGTTTATTTTGTTTATAATTAACTCAATGTGTATTTCACCAACAGATTCATCCCAAGAGAATACTTTTGCATTGATAAGCTATCATTCATTAGTCCCAAACATGTAGGGATTTCCATAAACAGTCCCCAACTCATGTATTTCATGTCCTAATTAATCCTCATAAATCAATTAAATGATGTTACTTATAAAATATCTATATCTAATAATGAATATGGATTTATAACTAATACATTATAGAAGGTTATGTGACAACAATGGTTGTTGACAATAAAATTATCTTATGGAAAAATGTTAAATAAACATTCCATTGTGTCCAATACATATTTGAAAAAACTTATATAAAAATTCCGCATGAATTAAATGAAACATATAATATCATGATACTAAAGAGATTAATGATATTACATGAAAAGGGAATATATCAATCATATTAAAATGTATAGGTGTATAATGATAAATATGTCTCAATTTAATTTAAATTGAGATAAAATCCCTTACTACTTGAGTAAATTTTTAGTCAAGGGTTCTATGAAAGAGTAAAAATAGTTTAAACAATAAATATACTTAATTAAAGGGAAATCATGATATAATATATCAATATGGGTAGTTGGTATACCACAAAAATATGTCAGTAGTGAATATGACATTAATCTCACTAATTCAAAAAGTTTGGGGACAATCACTTATCTTGTCCATCTTATTTGGTGTATTGTCATTATCCTCCATTATAGTGGATTAAAATATGTTACTAACGATGATAAAGTATGTACTAATTTGTATAATATCTTGTATTACCACCTTAAAATATCTTATTTCTCGTTTGATAACACTCATTCCATAATTTAACTAATCTGAGTGTCAATTTCCTAGTTCTCTCAAGTAAATTTTGGAATGTTATTTGATTTTAATTATCACGACACATCCCCTAGGGGCCCGTATTATGACTACCCCAAGACCACCTTCCATAGGGTAGGGGTTGGTGACAAGCACCAAAGGATTAATTCACAAGAAAGGGGAATGCATTTCCATTACAAAACGTAAACACACACACAACCAGAGAAAAAGTAGAAGCAAACACTATGTAAGTAGAAAAACATGTGTGATAAAAGTACAGAGGGTCTAGAAATTAAAGGTGAATAGAATGGTGTAGCTACAACTGAAAGAAAGTACCACTGAAAAGACAAACAGCTGAATGGTGAAGAAGCTTCTGGATCATCCTCTGGATTCCTCCCTGAAGGGTAGGTATAGATGTCCTCCTCAGCACTTCCCATCTGTCAGTATGCTCCGTGTGTCGTCACGCTAGGTTTCCACCTCCGGGTACCGTCCAGTCTTCATACACTTTGCCTCATTCAGTTCTGTCCGTCATCTGCATCCAACACAACGAGGTGCGGGCATAGCCCGTGTAGTGGTGAGTATAACGATACACAGTAGGGACCCCGAGACCCTCAAGGTCTCACTAAATACAAAAAATATAAACCAAAATGAAATATCTCAATAGATAAACTTTATTTAGTAATATGGCCATACATATACCTAAGTTATCAAGTAACCCATCACAATCATGAGGAAAACCCAAAGGTCATTGACATAGCTCAAACCAGAATTTTTATTCAAGAAACCACGGCTGTTGGAGAACTCCTCCTCTGTCGATCATGGTAGCCCTATCACGACTCTGAGGCGCTACTCACTAACCAAAGACTGATGAGGTAATCCTTTGGTTGAGTACCGCAGGTCTACCGCCCCAACACTGTAGCACTCCCCCCCATGGGTCTGCCGCCCCAACAGAGTAGCACTCCCCCTAATAGCCTATAGTGGAACTCCTCTTGTCGAGTATTGCGGGTCTGCCGCCCCAACACAGTAGTGCTCCTCCGCCATGGGTCTCGCGCCCCAACACAATAGTGATCCCCACTAGGGTAGTCAAGTCACTCCGAAACGAAATAGACAAGAACTCGTCAAGTATACAACTACTAGGTCTCCACACTCAGTACGCTCATCTTCGGGAGGGTCTTCTCCACGAGCTATTGGTCGATACTTCCATTTGTCATGTAGTATCACGTGGATGTATCTCAAGGGCCCCCTCGTCGTAGTGGTCTCAACGCAATAGATGGTACATCAATCGGATGCTCGGTCTGTGAGTTATTATCATTTATGTTCCAAGGGCCTGGTTGGATTTCTTACGTAAACCAACCCAACCATACTCCAACTATGTCCAAACCTCAAGTGGAGAAATTTCAAAGAACCATAGAATCAAATGGAATCCAACTTAGGTGATGGCATGTCAATCGTACTTCTGGTCCTTAAGTTATAAGTGTTTCCACTTAGAGGGCCCGATTGAATTTATATTCCTTCAAAACCCAGCCATTTTCCAAAGACATCCAAAACTCACGTAGAGTAACATAAAAGGACCTTCTAATTGTGAGGGTCCTAGTTCCACAGATGGTGTGTCGAGCGGACACACGGTCTTCATGTTATTCACCCTTAAGTGAAAACGGGCACAGCCTGTTAATATCATTGTGGTGGCGGGTCGGGTCAATCCAGTTTTGGCGGGTCTGACCAGGTAGGGGGTCATACCAGCCTGATGAAATGTCCGGCTCGGCCTGAGGGGTGAGGCACAACACGGCCAGGCACGGTGCGGCTCATCCCGGGGAAGCCCGGCCAGTCCCTGGCTCTGCCCGAGGGGGGTGAGTGTTCTGAGGAAGGGGGTGCGGCCTGGCAGCGGCTCGACTGACTGGCCGAGCGGTCTGAGGCGAGGGGCACGACCCCTTGGCTTCCAGTACTGGTGGCGCCATGTGGCGCCGTCCACCTAAAATGGCCGGCCTTCATGGCACAAGCGGCTGCTCGGGCGGGCCGCGGGTTCCCCAGCACAGCGCCCTCCTGGCGCTGCAGCTTCCCTCCGCCTTCCCGGCAGACAAGATGGTCGGTTATCATGCTGAAGAGGCCCGAGAAGCGGTCCACTGTTCCTTCCAAATTACCGACGAGTTGGGTGAATCTAGTGTTGGCGGGTCCGACCCGGTAGGGGGTCAGAACGACCTGATGAAATGTCCGGCTCGACATGAGGGACATGACGCGGCTCGGCCCATGGGGTATGGCGCAGCGTGGCCCGGTGGGGCGCGACCTGTACCGGGGCATCCCGGCTCGGCTTGAGGGGGGCGTGCAATGTGAGGCAGGGGGCGCGACCTAGAATTGGATCAGCTGTCTGGCCGAGCGGTTTTAGGCGAGGGGCGCGGGCCCCCGGTTGCCCGAAGTGGTGGCGCCCGGCGGCAACACCCTTCCTAACCGGCCGGCCGAATCTGGCCCACCTTCTGGGCACAGGCTGCCTGCTCGGGCGGGCCGCAGGTTCTCCAGCGCGGCACCCTCCTGGCACTGCGACTTTCCTTCTCCTGTCCGACCAACATTTCGGTCAGTTCTTTTACCGAAGAGGCCCATGAAGATATCTATTGTTCCTTCCGCATATCCGGTGCATCGGAACTGGCTTCCTCCGCCGCGACCTACCCTAGCTGTGGCTCCACGTCACCTGCATGTCATGACGACATCATGCTTCCTCCTCCATGGCCTTCTTGGCTGCGGCTTTTCTTTTCATGTGTGACGATGGTCCTTGCGCCGCCGACCTCATCTGCCTTCCGCCTCCGGTCTCCGATTCCAAAAAAATCAAGATCCAGCGGGGGGTCGTTGAGCCGTGTTCGTTCATCCCGCGCCCTCCACGTTAGTTGATAGAAATAGGCCAAGAAAAATAAATATATTCAATGACAAATGAGGAACAATTTTAATTCATTATAACTTAACATAATCCCCGTACCTTGGAAAATATTCACTGTAGTCGAGCATCATGGATGACAGTGTCAATACCGTCATCATCAGAGTGCACCTGAAGAAGAAGTTGCATCTCCTCTCTTGTCTTAGAGAAAATAATAGAAGGCGTGTCTCCATTCATTGTCAGAGCTATTCTTTGTCGAATGAATAATGGTGTATTCTCCCAGGCCTTTACAAATAATAGCCAAGCCTCAAAGAATCAAAAGTCTCTCAATAATTATATTGGATCCATGCAATTGAAAATATTTCAAATCGATTCATGACACCACACATAATTATTTATTTTAGTAGATCAACACATTAATTAGAAGAGTTGGCATATTAATTAGGGATAGAGGGAGGTGAGGGGATTAACCTTAAAAAATAGAAGGTGTTGTCAAAATTAATTGAAGGGGAAACGATAGGGAGTTGGCACATTAAAGGAAGAGGAGTTAATTAGGAGTTTTGAAGAGAGTTAGGGGAGATGAAAGGTTGTGGATCATGTGGGACCCACCTCTCAAATATCCAAACTTAGGAAGTTATGTGGGTGTGGGCCCCACTAATAACTTCCCATGGAATGAATTAGCTTCCATAGACAAATAAAATTTGCTCCACAATTTTATTTAACTATTTTCAATTCCCCCAAAAATTAACTCTCAAACCGCATAAAACACAACTGTGGTAAAGTTCCCCTTAAGAAATTACCAGCATTGAGAGCTCATTGGTGTCCTCAGATTTCAATTCTGAGCACCGGTTCAAAAGATAGAAAAACATGCTTATACATTTACTAAACGTATCCGAACAAAACTTTAGAAATTGATTCTGGGCACACCGATCCTTGAAATCAAGTTCCGTCAGAAACTGTAGACTTGTAAAATTACAATGTATTTTAGAAAAATAAAATCCTTGAAATTTCCACATCTTTACATTACTCCCACCTTAGGGCATTACGTCCTCATAAAGCTACAACACACACTAGGTAAACAAACGGGGTACTGAGAACGCATCTGAGCCTCCTGCTCCCATGTGCTCCCCTGATGCTTTCCATGGTA
This sequence comes from Viscum album, assembly GCA_963277665.1. NCBI lineage: Eukaryota > Viridiplantae > Streptophyta > Magnoliopsida > Santalales > Viscaceae > Viscum > Viscum album. The sequence goes on along the minus strand of OY728156.1, from coordinate 1,701,586,983 downwards.
CCAACGAAAGTGCACCAGAGGAATTGAATGTACTTTTAGGACATTCTCCTATCGATCCTCAATCTCTACCAGAACCTTCATGAATGTCACCCCGTCATCGATATCTAGCTCTCCATGTTCGATGATGTGGGACGGTTCGTGCACATATCTTCTCACCTGAGATACATGGAAGACGTTGTGGACCTGGTGCAACTGTGGTGGAAAGGACAAACGGTAAGCTACTTCGCATATCTTGTTGAGGACCTGGAATGTTCTGATGATACTTGGAGATAACATTCCACCTCAGCCACATCCCAATAGACCTCATCGAGGTGATCCTGTAGGATGATGTGGTCACCATGCTTGAACACTAGAGGTCTTTAACTCATATCACAATAATAATTTTTACTTACTATGTGTAGTATTCATCAGCTCTTGGATGATCTGCACCTTCTCTGTCATAGCTCGTACCATCTCTGGTCTGTAGTAAGTTGGCCGACTTGGTATGTCGATCAACATTCACCATTCTTCACTTACGATATGTAGGAGCTTCTATGATTTCTCTTTTTCGGAATAGAGATATCCTATCTCATCCCCTTGATGATCCATGCCCATTGCCTAATATAGTCCATCCTGACATGAACAATACTAATTCATGCCATGGACGACATCGTAAGTCCTCAACGCTATTACAAAGAGAACGAACAATTACTCTCACCACCAAGGGTCGAGTCACCCTGTCGGCATCAGTGTGTGTTCATTAGGTCTCCTCTAGTAGGAATTACAAAAGTGAGGGTCAAGTCAATGTTTTTAACCAGAACCTCTTAGTAATAACCACACAGAAAGAAGGAATGAAAATGTCACAAGGACAAGTGTCTTTCATTACTATAGCTTGAAGTACAAAGACACATATCGACCACAAAAATGACAATATCGAAGATAGATACATCATGAATAAATGCCTATATGCTTGGAACTAGTCCCTATCCTTTCCACCTGCCTCCATTGTTCGAGGTGAACCACCTCAGGGAGGGAGTAGTAGTGCTTGATGGCTCTGCCCACCATCCACTGAAGGACCTGCTTCACTGTCTTGTCCACCGATGGGCTGATGCTCAAGATCCTGCCGCTACTTCTGTCTCGGTGACTCCTCGAATTCCTGATGATCAACTCTGTGGGAAGTCAGACAGCAACGTACTTTGTGACCCCATTCCTTGCAGGAATAATAGACCCTTCTATGTTAAGGTCTTCCTATATGTCGGGTGCCCCAGACCCCTGTTCCCACATCTTGGAGTCATTTGTCAGTAGGTTTAACCTGCTCGTATCCCTGTGTCATCTGTTTACTACCTACAGATGACTCATCTACTGATGGAAAGCCTTGAGGCAAGGGCAACAGCTCCTGAGCACGCACAGAGTGTAGAGTCGCTGGTATAAACTCCACCCTAAAAAAGCCATTGATGTATCCATAGGTGAAGGTCGTCTCATTGCAAAACTGGAGAATCTTGTCCACCACCTCTCAACTGCTCTATGAAAGAGACTAACAACTAGGTACACCATCAAGTCATAATGTGTCCCAACTATGTGGAAAGCTTGTGCTACAAAATCCAACCACTACCCAGCCGTATGAAATTATGTCTCACCTCGAAACCTCGAAGGACTCTGTCATAGGAACCCGTCCAATTCTCTCAAATGGCGTGCTACCTCTGCTGCTAGGGCTAATGATAACGGTTTCCCCGTGGGTAATGGTACCGCAGGTGCCTCTGTTGTGATGAGTCCCTGCACCATGGCCTCAATTCTCGGTGAGCTACCATCGCGCTCTCCACTCAGAACTCGCGCTGATTGACTAGCTGAAGACATCCTGAAAATAAAAAAGTGCAACACGGTCAAAAGACTATACCTAGTGAGCTGACCTGGTTTGAGTTTACTTATGGAATAACTATTTAAAACACACACACAATCAGTTTTTTCGTGCACTGAGTCGGAAATCAGTAGTCTAGGTCGGGGTGTATGGATATGTCGTCATCCGCAGCAACACTGGACTCCGTGAACTGAAAACCACACTTGCTACCCTTAACATTATTACTTCACAGAAAGGGAATATCAGAGATCAATGTTTTGTGGTAGAACCAACTCCTCTGATACCAATTATTCATGAACCATCCCCTAGGGCCCGTATCGTGACTACCCCAAGCCCGCATTTCATATGCCAGTGGCTGGATACTAGCACCAAAGGCATAATTCCCTAGAAATGGGAAGGCATTGCCTTTATAAAACGTAAAAAAACACAAACAACCAGAGAACAAGAAGAACCAAACACTATGTAAGCAGTAATACAACTATGTTGAATGTAAAAAGGGGATAGAAATACATGCCCAACAGAAAGGTAAAAATACAACTGAAAAGAAAAATAGCTGAATGGTGAAGAAGCTTATGGATCGTCCTCCGGATTCCTACCAGAACGGTAGGTTCAGATTTCCTACTCCTCACTCCACGTCTAACGGCCAACTCCATGTGCTGTCAAACCATGTGTCCACCTCCGGGTACTGTCCAGTTCTCATATAGTCTGCCTCTATCAATGCTGGATGTCGTCTACATCTAACACAATGAGGTGCGGGCATAGCCTGTGCATGGGTGAGTATAACGATACTAAGTAGGGACTATGAGACCCGCAAGGTCTTACTAAATCCAAAAAGGATAAACCACAAAGAAATATCTCAACAGATAACCTTTACTTAGAAATATTTCCATACATATACTTATGTTAACAAGTATCCCATATCAATCGTGAGGAAAACAAAAAGGTCATTGACTCTACTCAAACAAGGATTTTTATTCACGAAACCATGGCTGCTGGAGAAATCCTCCTTTTTCTAGTACAATATACTTGTCATGACTCTGAGGCACTATTCACTAACCTTAGACTACTGAGGTACTCCTCTGGTCGAGTACCATGGGTCTACCGCCCCAACACAGTAGTGCTCCCCACTATGGGTATGCCGCCCCAACACTACAGTGCTCCCTCTAATAGCCTATAAGGGTACTCCTCCTGTTGAGTACTGCGGGTCTGCCGCCACCACACATTAGTGCTCCTCCGCCATGGGTATGCCTTCCCAACCCAGTAGCTCTCCCCACTGGGCTAGTCAAGTCACTCCAAAACGAATTGGACAAGCACTCATCAGGTCTACATCTACTAGGTCTCCACACTTTGTATGCTCATCTCCTGGAGGGTCCTCTCCATGAGCTACTAGTCGATACTTTCAAGTGTCTCTTAATCTCACATGGATGAATATAAATGGACTGACTTGTCCTAGGGGTCTCAATGAAATAGATGGTGCGTCAATTGGATGCCTGGTCTGTAGGTTATTAGCATTCCTGTTCCAGGGGCCTGGTTGGATTTCTAAGCTAATCCAACCTAAGCATGCTCCATCTTCATACAAACCAAAAGTGGAGTATGTGAAACGAACCTTCTAACCAAAAGGAATCCAACATAGTTAACGGCATGTCAATCGAACATCCAATCCTTATGTTATAAGTGTTTCTGCTCCGAGGGCCCGATTGGAAGTACGTTCGTTCCAAACCCGACCATTTTCCATAGTCATCCAAAACTCCCATACTATACTGAAAAAGGACTGCCTCGTTGTAAGGCTCCCAGTTCCATAGACATCACATCTATTGGACACGTGGTCTTCATGTTATTCACCCTTAAGTGAAAACAGACTCGTCCCGTTAAGCCCAGTGGGAGGGCGGGTCGGGTCAACCCAGTTTTGGCGGGTCCGACCCGGCAGGGGGTCAGACCAGCCCGATGAAATGTGCGGATCGGCCTGGCCCGAAGGGGCACTGTATAGACCCAAAGCTTGAAGTACATAAATATTACATTACTTTTGTGGAATATCTACTACATAACGACAACAGACACCAGAGGACTGTAATAGTTTAGTGTGTTTGGAAACTCGGAAAATAATCTTCTAATCTTGGTGAAATATCATTGACATCTCCCAAAACGATCTTCCTTTTTTTCTTACCTAAAACCATTTTTTATACCCTGGGGAAAATAAAATATGTAACGGGTGATCACAAATGATCAGTAAGGGTATTCATGGAGAAAATAAAACAAACCATATATATTTTAACTTCAAAACATGAACATAATATTTAAACATCAAAATCTTGAGAAAATGACATAAAACATGGTGGTAAATAAGGAATAGATCATAATGGATCATCAATCATGATAAAATAGAATAGGAATAAAGCATGTAATTGTGGAAACCATTAAGCAAATGTTATTATTTCCATAGTTGCCAAGGCATTGTTACCAAGACCATCTTAGTGGACAAAGTCCCTTTCTGAATCGAGTTCACTCCTCATTCTAGTCATGTATCACTGAAGTGGATTAACTTTCCATTCCAGCCATGTCTACCTCATGAGATATAAATCTTTACCCAATGCATTGGATGGAGATATATGTCCCACCCATCTCATAATGAAATCATTCTTTCGTGTTTCAGAAAATAACCATACATCATTCATAATAACCCAACTAATAAAATGGGTTTTATAAACATCATCCCATCATAACATAATCCATATAAAATAAATGGATTTCATTTCATCATAAGAAAACTCAAACTATGTAAATAATAGATACATTATACCTGAATCATAAACATACTTTATAATGTCATCTTATATGGAAAATATTTTTGATAAAACACTAGAAATGTATTCTTGAGGATAATATCATTTCTTCTTCAAAATCATTTTCTTTTCACAAAATTCCATGAAATTTTAAAAGAAAAGGATTTTTTTTTAAAATAATCATGCAATTTTGTAGAGAAAGCTTCATTAAAATAAGTCATTATGATACCATAAAAATCTGTTCATGGCATATAAGTTAAAAATAACATTCTTCTCGTACTTTTGTCATAAAAGTCAAAAAGTTCCCCCTGTGGTAATAAAATGTAAGATTACAATCATAACATGTGGTATATTTCAAAAATGGGTAAATAGGACTTTAAAAAAACATTTATGTTTTTTAGAAAACATGGGCATGGATGATAACAATAACCCCACTAAATACTTACGAATAATAATCTCAGATAAGAACGAGATTGGAATAGTAATCCCTTACCATAGGTCTGATATGATTCATACGTATCCGAACCTACTGTATAATGATTTAAATAATGTCATTGACTTATTACAGAATCATATTAATTGTTATGATATCATATATTTTTCACTTATGACTTTATATTACCCGTTGTTTTTTAAATTCCATGTTAAAGTAGTGTTTTCGGTAAAATCGTTTCATTTATCGTACGTGTTTCGAGATGTTGTTTTGGATATTATTACTTATATCCTGATTTACATAATTCCATAATGTCAAACATGATTTATATATGATATATAATCAGTATATGAATATATATGATATATCGATAAATGGAAAGAAATACACCGTTCATGGAGACGATAGGACATGCGTACGTATAAATGCTGTTTTCGTTTCATTATTGAATTAAATGGAATTATGTAAATGAAAAATATATGTACATAAATCCAGTATCATTATTATGTAATATATTTCATTATTATTTATTATATATACTTTATAATCATACTTGAATTGTTAACATGGAAAATGAATCTCATCACGTCGTGGAGACGGTAATCTGTATGTACGCATGGGCGATGATATCATTACCATATTTAATGAATGGAATTGGTGTGGATAATATAATATCATAGAATCAGTAAGATGTTATAATAATTATATATATTTATTATTTACACCATTATACTCATCCAAGTAAGGTGGTGGTGGAAAAACTAATTACACCACGGCGTAGAGACGGTATTCCGTACGAACGCATGCGCGGTGATTTCGTTTTTCGTAGGACTGATAGAAGGTGAAATGGGGTTGTTTAATATTTATAATAACAGATAAGTATATAAGTAATGTTGATTTTATTACTTTATAATGAAAAAACTAATGAAGAGAAAGTAGAAGATGAAAGAAACTTGAAAGAGTCGGTAGAAGAGATTACCACTTACTCGACGAACCTCCTTTAAACTTATTCATAGGGCACTAGAGTTGGTCTTTTGAGAACACCAAAACTACTATGATGTAACTAAAGGGTTTTAAAAGAGGAATTGGCAGGGGTTGGATGAGATTCATTTCTCAAAATTGTGTGAATAGAAGAGGGAAGGGGTTCCCTTTTTATAAAGAAGTAGAGGGGCACCTTTGGAAAAACATAAAATATTATTTTATAATAAAGTCACATTCGGTTAATAATAGCTCAAAATTGATTTATTTAAAATTTGAAGTGGGGATGGGTCTAAATACTCTCATACAATATAATTTTAACAATTTTAGGTTACTATTTAAACAATATTATTTAGATTTAACTTTAAGTTAAACAATTTTACTTTTACGGTGTCTTCTTGTTTTCATACACTATGTGGTTAATAAACATACTATAACAAGACAAAAGAACCCCTAGTTGATAATTATTAATAAATATAATCTTATATATGTCATTTTTCCAAATCTTAGATATTTTGGAATAATATAACAATTAATAATATAATATTTGTTTTAAAAAACTATTTTATGTCAATTTTGACACTATTTAATACATGATTTTCGAGAAACTCATAACATCATGATTAGTTCAAAAAAAGTTAATGAAATCAATTATAACATGTCATATTAATCTAGAAAATTATGTTAATTTATAAAAAGTCACAAATTAAATTTATTGGAGTATTTATAATATCAATTATTTTAATATTTTATTATTTAGGTAATTATTGCATCACCATTGTGTCATAAATAAATTAAATTATTTAACGTCTAAAAATTATAAATAAAATACCATTAGGTAGGAAATATTTTTATATTTCTAATGAATATTTATAGTCTAATTTATCTTATGTATAACCCTATGTTAAAAATGTTTTAGTTATTAAACATTGATTTTAATTGTTTTAACTCTTCTTAAAATAAAATAAAAATGAGTGTCCTAATATAATCCATGTAGACCTAAATGGTTATATTTTATTTCTACGATTGATTTTGGTCGAATTAAACTAATCCAAAAAAATTATGACATGTGTTAGGGTAATAGTAATATCATTTTTACCCTTAATTACCCTATTTCCTTTTAACCGTGGTAAATAAACGTATGAAGTTACTATTCACCAAAAATTATTTTTATCTTATTGAACCAAATTTTACTATTTGATATTAATCATGTCTCTCAGATTTTCGGAATTCCACTAACAGAAGTGGTAAAATTATGTTTTATGTAAATTTTCAAATTCTCCTAGGAGGTGGGTAAAAGACGGTGAACAAAACAATAATATTTTTATATATCTTAAATTATTATAAAATGACTCCAATGAATTACATTGAACATATATAGGTATTATATATCAATTTTGACCTAAATTAAATTTAAATAAAATAAATAATTATTTAAAGAAAATTTTGGTTTTTAATTAGTAACCTAGGGTTTTCACTATTCATCAAAAAATGAATGTTTTCAGAAAAATACCAAAACTTCACCCTAGGCTAATTTCAATATATAGAATCCAAAAATGAATTCCATTTTGAATGATAAAATTTATAGAATTAAAAAAATTGGGTACTAATATTCATAACGGTTAGTTTATATAACATATCGTTGTTTAGTGATACTCGGTATTGCGTACAACACATGCTATCGTGGGAGGTCGTGATTGTGTGTAATGCAAGCCAAGTCAGGGATTCATGTAGTGCATGCTCTTTTTGGTGTAGCATACAAAACAAGACTTCATTTAAATTAAAAATAATAATTTTCATAAAATCTCAGGGTGTTACAGACGCGACCAATCCCGAGGTGGCGTGGCCGAGCCCGGGGCGGCGAGACCCGGCGTGGCCCGACACGACACAGTGTGGCCCGACTACGGCACGACCCGAGGGGGGCGAGCGATCTGAGGTGGGGGGGGGGCAGGCCGAACTGGTGCCGCCAAATGGCACCGCCCTCTCTAACCAGCCAGCCAAAGCCAACCGGCCATCTTGGTGAAAGAGGCCCGCTCAGGCGAGCCTCAGGTTCTCCAGCGCGGCGCCCTCCTGGGGTTATGGCTTTCCTCAGCATAGCTGGCCAACAAGCAGGTCGGTTCTCCTACCGATACAGTCCACAAAGCGGGTCACGGTTCCTTCCGCACAGCCGGTGCGTCGGCTCTAGCTTCCTCCACCATGGCATACCCTAGCCGCAATCCATGTCCCTGGAACGGCATGACGGCGTCTTGATTCCTCCACCGCGGCCAGCTTGGCTGCACTTTTCTTTGCATGTGTGATGGAAACCCTTACGCCACCAGCCTCTTCCACCTTCCGCCTTCGGTCTCTGATTCCAAAAAAAAAATAATCAAGATCCAGTGGAGGGTCGTTGGGTCATGTTTGTTCAGCCCGTGCCCTCTGCCTTAGGAGATAACAATAGGTCGGGACAATGAATGATATTCAATGACGAACGAGGTACAATTTTAATTCATTATAATTGAAAATAATCCCCCTACCATGGAAAATATTCGCAGTAGTCGAGCATCGTGGATGACTGTGTCGATTCTGTCGTCGTCGGAGTGCACCCGAAGAAGAAGTGGCATCTCCTCTCGTGTCACAGAGAAAAGAAAAAAGGCACGTCTCCCTTCTTTGTTGGATTTGTACTTCGTCGAAAGATGAATGGTGTATTCTCTCAAGCCTTTAAAATTAAAATCCAATCCTAAAAGAAACAAAAGGCGATCTATAATTATTTTGGTGCCATGCAATTGAAAATATTTCAAAAGGATTCATGACACCACACAAAATTATTTAATTGAGGAGATCAAAACATTAATTAGAAGTGTTGGCATTTAATTAGGGAGAGAGGGAGGTGAGGGGATTAACCCTTAAAAATAGAAGGTGTTGTCAAAATTAATTAAAGGGGAAATGACAGGGAGTTGGCACATTAATGGAAGAGGAGTTAATTTGGGGTTTTGAAGAGAGTTATGGGAGATGAGAGGAAGGGGCTCGTGTGGGCCCCACCTCTCAAATATCTACAACTGGGATTTTATGTGGGTGTGGGCCCCATCAATAACATCCCATGCTAGGAATTAACATCCATAGATAAATAAAATTTTCCCCACAATTTTTTTTAACTATTTCTAATTCTCCCAATAATTAACTCTCAACCCGCATAAAACGCAACTGCGGTAAAGTTCCCCTTAAGAAATTTCTGGCGTTTCAAGCTCATCGGAGTCCTTGGATTTCAATTCTGAGCACCAGTTCACAAGAAAAAAAAATCCGGCTTTTACGTTTAGTGAACGTACCAGAAAAAACATTTGAAATTTATTACAGGCACACCGTGCCTCAGAATTAAGTATCGTCATAAACCGCAGACTCGCAAAATTCCAATGTATTTCGGAGAAAAAATCCTTGAAATTTACAGGTCATTACATTACACCCCACTCAAGGCTTTACGCCCTCATAAATCTACAAGACACACTAGGGAATGAAAAGGGGTATAGAGCATGAATCTGATCCTCCTGTTCCTATATGCACCCCTGATGGTTTCCATGATGCAAGCGAAAGTTCACTAGAGGAATTGAATTTCCTCTTAGGACCCGCTCTTGTCGATCCTCAATCTCTACAAGATCCTTTGTGAATGTTACCTCACCATCGATATCTGGATCTCCATCGTCAATGATGTGGGATGGTTCGTGCACGTATCTTCTCAACTGAGATATGTGGAAGACGTCGTGCATCCAGTGCAACTATAGTGGAAAGTCCAAACAGTAAGCCACATTTCCTATCATGTTGAGGACCTAGAATGGTCTGATGATCCTCAAAGATAACTTGCCGCCTCATCCACATCCCTGTAGACCTCATCGAGGTGAGACCCGTAGGAAGACATGGCCGCCATCCTCGAACTCCAGATGTCTCCATCTCTTATCATCATATGACTTTTACCTGCTCTATGAAGTATTCATCAGCTCCTCGATGAGCTTCACCTTCTCCATCGTAGCTCATATAATCTCTATTTGGTAGGATGTTGGCCGACTCGGTAAGTTGGTCGACGTTCACCCATCTTAGCTTACGATGTATAGGAGCTTCTAAGACTTCTCCTTTTCAAAATAGATAAATCTTGTCTCATCCCCTAGATGAACCACGACCATTGCCTAATATAGTCCATCCTGACATGAAAAGTACTAATTTATGCCATGGACGACGTCGTAAGGCCTCGATGCTACTACCAAGATATCAAACCATTACTCTCGCCTACAAGGGTCAAGTCACACTGTCAGCATCAGTGTGAGTTCACTGGTTCTCCTCCAGTAAGATTCACAAAAGTGAGGGTCAAGTTAATGGTTTTAACTGGAATCTCTTATTAATAATCACACAAAAATAATAAAATCAAATGTCTCAAGGACAAGTGTCTTTTATTTATATAGCTCGAAGTACAAAGACACAATGAAACCACAAAAAATAACAATTTAGAAGCTAGATACATCATGAATAAAAGCCTCTCTGCATGGAACTAGTCCCACTCATGTCCACCTGCTTCCGTAGCTCGAGGTGAACCCCCTCATGGTGGGTGTGGTAGTGCTTGATTGCTCTGACCACCATCCGTTCAAGGACCTGCTCCACTGTCTTGTCCACTGCTCGGTTGATGCTCATGATCCTGCCGCTGCTTCTGTCTTGGTGGCTCCTCCAATGCATGTTGATCAACTGTGTGGGGAGTTGGTCAGTCACGCACTTTCTGACCCCATTCCCTACAGGAATAACAGACCCTTCTCTGTTCAGGTCTTCCTCTATGTCGGGTGCCCTGCACCCCCATTGCCACATCTTGGGGTCATCTGTCAGTAGGTTTAACCCACTCATTCCTTATATCCTCTATCTACTTCCTACATATGACTTAGATACTAACAGAAAGCCCTGTGAAAATGGTAGAAGCTCCTTAGAACGCATAGAGTGTAGAGTCGCTGGTAGAAACTCCACCCTGAAAAAGACATCCACGTTTCCCCAGGTGAAGGTCATTTCATCACAAAACTAGAGCATCTGGCAACACCACCTCTCAGCAGCTCCCTCAAAGAGACTAACAGCTAGGTACAACATCAAGTCAGCAGGTGTCCTAGCTGTGTGGAAAGACCGTGCTACAAACTCCAACCACTACCCAGTAGTCTAAAAGTCTATCTCGCCTCAAAAACTCGAAGGACACTGTTGGAGGAACCCGTGCAATGCGCTCAAACATCACTCACCCTCTACTACTGGGGTTGGTGATAACTTTAGCCCAACGGGTAATGGTACCACTGGTGCCACTGTTGTGATGGGGCCCTGCACCGTGGCCTCGCTACTCGGTGGGCTACCATCGAGCTCTCCACTCAGAACCCACGCTGACTTACTAGGTAAAGACATCCTAAAAAGAAACAAATATGTAAAAGTCAAAAGTCTATACTTGGTGAGCAGAACTTATTTGAGATGAATTAAAGGTTAACTATTGAAAACACACATGAAATCAGTGTTTTCGTGCACTGAGATGGAAATCAATAGTCTGGATTTTGGTGTATGGATACATTGGCCGACAAACCAACAATGGAATCCCGGAACTGAAAACCACACTCGGTACCCTGAACAATATTACTTCAAAGAAAGGGAATATCAGAGTTTTATGTTCTATGGTAGAACCAAGACCTCTGTTACCAATTAGTCACGACCGATCCCCCAGGGCCCGTATCATGACTACCCCAAACCCGCCTCCCATAGGCCAGGGGCTAGCGACTAACACCAAAGGCGTAATTCTATATAAATGAGAAGGCATTGAATTTATAAAAAGTAAACAAACACAAACAACCAGAGAATAAGTGGAAGTAAACAATATGTAAGTAGTAAAACATGTGTGCTTAAAGTACAATGGGGCTAGAAATACAAGCCCAACAGAAAGGTACACCTACAACAAAATGAAAGTACAACTGAAAAGACAAACATCTGAATGGTGAAGCAACTTCTGGATTGTCCTCTGGATTCCTACCTGAAGGGTTGGTACATGTGTCCACCTCTGAGTACCGTCCAGTCGACATACACTATGCCTCGGTCAGCATTGTATGTCGTCTGCATCCAACAAAACGAGGTGCGGGCATAACCCGTGAAGGGGTGAGTATAATGATACTCAGTAGGGATCCAGAGACCCTCAAGGTCTCACTAAATCTAACAAGGATAAACCACAAAGAAAGATCACAATAGACAACCTTTACTTAGAAATATTCCCATACATATACCTAATTTATCAAGTAACCCATATCAATCATGAGGAAAACACAAAGGTCATTGACTCCGCTCACAACATAATTTTTATTCAAGAAACCATGGCTGCTGGAGAAATCCTCCTCTATTGAGCACAATATCCCTATCGCGACTCTGAGGCTCTACTCATTCATGTTAGACTGATAAGATACTCCTCCTATCGAGTACTGCGGGTCTACCTCCCCAATACAGCAGTGCTTCCCTCCAGGGGTATGTCACCCCAACACAGTAGCACTCCCCCTAATATCTTACAGAGGTACTCCTCATGTCTTGTAACATGGGTATACCAACCCAACATAGTAGTTATCCTACGACATGGGTCTGAATCCCCAACACAGTAGCGCTCCCCACTGGGCTAGTCAAGTCACTCCAAAACGAATCAGACAAGCAGTCATCTGGTCTACAGCTACTAGGTCATCACACTTTGTACACTCATCTCCCGGAGGGTCCACTCCACGAGCTACTAGTCGATACTCCCAAGTGTCACATAATCTCAGGTGGAAGTTTCTCAAAGAACCTCTTCGTCATAGGGGTTTCAACGGAACAAACGGCGCGTCAATCGGACGCACGGTCTGTGAGTTATTAGCATTTCTGTTCTAGGTGCCCGGTTGGATTTTTAAGGTAAACCAACCCGACCGTATTCCATCTGCATCCAAACCGCATGTGGATTAAGTAAAAATAACCATCTCATCAAAAGGAATCCAATGTAGTTCATAGCACACCAATCGGACATATGGGCCTTAAGATATAAGCATTTCCGCTCTAAGGGCCCGAATGGAATTACATTCGTTCCAAACCCGACCGTTTTCCAAAGTCATTCAAAACTCACATAGAGTACTGAAAAAGGACTGCATTGTTGCGAGGGTGTCAATGCCATAGACGACGCGTAGATCTGACTTTTGGTCTTTATGTTATTCACCCTTAAGTGAAAACGGGTCCGGCCTGTTAAGCCTAGTGGGCTAGGGGGTCGGGTCAACCCAGTTTTGGCAGGTCCAACCCAGCCGGGGGTTTGACCGGCCTGATGAAATGCATGGACCAGCCCAAAGGGTCGTGGCCATTCCCGAGGGTGTGTGCTCCTGGCCAGGCATGGCGCGGCGCGGCTGGGCTCGTCACAGCACGGCCTGGTCACGGCTCGGCCCGAGGGGGCCGAGCGGTCCGAGCAGTCTGAGGTGGGTGGTGCCCCCCCTCCCCCCCACGTCTGCCTAAACCGGTGGTGACTAGCGGCACCGCCCTCACTAACTGTCCAGCCTTCATGGTGCAAGTGTCCCACTCGGGCGGCCCATGGGTTCTCCAGTTTGACTCCCTCCTAGCGCCGCAACTTTCCTCCGCCCGACCGGCCAACTACTCGGCCAGTTCTCCGACTGAAGTGGCCCACGAAGTAGGTCGTCGTTCCTTCCGCATAGCCAGCACTTCGGCGTAGGCTTCTTCCACTGTGGCCTGCCCAGGCCATGGCTCCTCATCCCCGAAACTGCGCGATGGCGCCGTGCTTCATCTTCTGCGGCCCTCCGGGCCATGGGTTTTCGTTTCGTGTGCGACAGTGGCCCTTGCGACGCAGCCCTCTTCCGCGTTAAGCCTCCGGTCGCTGATTCCAAAAAAAATTAATCAATATCTAGCGGAGGGTCGTCGGGCCATGTTCGTCCAGCCCACACCCTCCGTGCTAGGTGATAGCAACAGTCCAGGACAAATAAAGATATTCAACGATGAAGGAGGCACAATTTTAATTCATTAAAATTGAAGATAACCCCTACCTTGGAAAAGAATGGTGGTAGTCAAGCATCATGGATGACGTTTTGGATTCAGTCGACGTCGGAGATCACCTGATGAAGAAGTGGTGTCTCTTCTCTTGTCACGGAGAAAAGAAAAGATGGTGTGTCACCATTCTTCATCGGAGTCGTTCTTCGCCGAAAGGGGAATGGTTTATTCTACCAAGGCTTTAAAAATAATAGCCAAGCCTCAAAGAAACAAAAGGCTTTGTATAAATATATTGGTTCCATACAATTCAAAATATTTCAAAAGGATTCACGACACCACACATAATTATGTAATTGAGTATCTCAACACATTAATTAGAAGATATGGCATATTAATTAGGGAGAGAGGGAAGTGAGGGGTTTAAACATAATAAATAGTAGGTGTTGTCAAAATTAATTAAAGGGGAAACGATGGGGAGTTGGAACATTAAAGGAAGAGGAGTTAATTAGGGGTTTTGAAGAGAGTTATGGGAGATGAATGGTTGGGGCTCGTGTGGGCCCCACCATTCAAATATCTACACTTGGGATGTTATGTGGGTGTGGGCCCCACAAATAACTTCCCATGGGAGGAATTAACTTCCATAGATAAATAAAAATTTCCCCACTATTTTATTTAACTATTTTTAATTCCCCAAAAAATTAACTCTCAACCCGCATAAACGCAACTCTGGTAAAGGTCCCCATAAGCTATTATCAGCGTTGCGAGCTCAGCGGTGTCCTAAAAATTCAATTCTGATCACCTGTTCAAAATTTAGAAAATCCCTCTCGTACATTCACTGAACGTATCCAAAAAAATGTTAGAAATTGATTCTGGGCCACCGGTCCTAGGATTCAAGTGCAGTCAAAAACTACAGACTCTTAAAATTCCAATGTATTTAAGAAATCAAGTTTCCATGAAATTTCCAGGTCTTTACATTCATAATAAATATACAACGTATTCATAATATAAATAATTGAAACCAGGAATACATTATCTTATATATTCAGTACATACATTTTCTGAATAATCCATTATACTTGGAGATTATAAATAAAGTGCACAGTTTATGGAGATGGTAGGTCGTAATATGCAAGAACGCTACATTCAATTTTTATTGTATTAATTTAATTAAAACTAAATTATATAAATTTATATTATAACTTCAATTTTTATATCATTGTTATATATGTTAGATGGGTTTATTATAACAATCCTATACATGTTCAATGTATGGAATGAACGAGTCATATTGCTTTGAGAGGGCATTAGTGCACACAACACAAACGAAATTTTCATATTTCTGAAAGATGGAAATCATAAATGTATTTTTTTAAATAAAACTATTAAAATAATACAATAATAATAAATATAATTTATATAATTTATAAATATAGTGACCATCATATTTCCCACCATTATTGGTGGTAGGGATAAATTTAAAAATCATTGTTCGGTGAGGAATTACTTTTCCATAAAGAGAAACAATATGTTTGTTAACCATTATATATAGGTGTGTGTAAGTTTAGGTCAAATAAATATAATAAAAATTCTTGATGATATGGATTATACTGGTGTTATTATGTAATCATATAATTAGAAGATTTTATGTAGTAGATAATTGGAAAGAATCTAGAAAGCATGTTAGTATGTGTTACCTCTTAATTGGGAAACATATTTTTTTGTAAAAATATCTTACATGGATTGATTTCTACCCAAGGGTAGTTATCAATTTATATAGGGGGTGGGATGGGTGACTATATATAAATATTATGGCTGAGCCTATGTGTCTAGTGATTTCTGAAGAAGGGGAAGAGTTATTGCCTTTTTATGGTGGAGTGGAAGATTTGTAATACCAAAAGGTATTCATTAATGGGTGGTCTACATTATCTAAAGTGTGTAAAAAAATAATGCACTAAATGAGATTCATGATCTTTATAATCCTCATCCACAAAAAATAAATATGTTAATTTTAATAATTCCATTTCTTAACTTCTATGATTCCCCAATTTTATCGTTTTGTTTTTTATTAATCCTTATAGTTTACTAATCTATTAGATTTTACCATTAAGATAAAATAAAAGTGCAATTTATTATAAAATATTGATCCATAGAATTATAAATATCATAACCAATTTATAAAATAATATTCCAATGTGTTTAGTAAATAAATTTTAACACAACCTCTTATGATGGACTCAAATGATACTTGAACCATGACCTTGTTAACTAAAATTTTACAGTATATTGGTAAATATAATAATTATAAAATATTAATTGGTACAGTAATATACAATATTTAATATTTAATATAACATAAAAATCACTTCTCATAATGTAGGTTTTTTATTTATTTTAATTTATTTATTAAGAATCATTCATTTTAAAATAAAAATAATGTCAATTTTGATATAATTTATTGAATGTTAATTTTAGAATATAAATATTATATTTGAATTAAAATATATTAGGTTTATAGGTGTTTAAAATCATATAGTAATCCAAAAAATAAATACAGACAACACTTTAAATCAATTGATTTAACATTTAATGATTATAATATCCTTAATATAAGTAAATTAATAACTAAATAATCCCTACATTGATGTTTCCTAAGGATTTTATGTAACTAAACCATCTCTAAAAATTACTGATAAATTATTATTATAAAAATAACCCATATATATTATAAGAATATATATAAAATAAATTTTCCTTTTTGATGTTTACATGTCTAAAAATATTATAAATGATTAAGGTAATGATTGTTCCATTTTTGTATTATTCCATACGTAAAATTTTATTTTGAGAACATCCATTTAATAATGTCCAAATAAGTCATGTATTTCAAACCCAGTGGGTTCATAGGAAAATTATTTTTATAAAATTGATTTTTTAGACGTTTCCAATTCATTTTGACCTAATATTAATGGTTAGTCCATTATTAAGAATTATCATACCCTAATTTGTGAGAATAATTTTAATCAAATTCCCTAATAAATTTGGTCAAAAAATTATGATTATTTTAATATAACCGAAATATCATACTAATTACACACATGTATGACATATTTTAAAATTTAAAATAAAAAATGTGGGAAAATGAAGATTAATCCTAATCTCGGAGATGGGGAAAAATAAAAGGAGATTAATATAGAAAACCCGTCAAAACATTGTTGAGTTTTTATATTTACTTTCAATGAAAAATTAAGTATAATAATTGTAATTGTAATAATATATGATTTATTTTTCTAATTTTACTCTATAAAATATAATTAAATTTTTATCATTAATAATTATTTTAATTAAAGGACTATTTTAACTAAATTAATGTAATTTTAACTCTTTATAAAAACTAACATTTCTTTAAAAACTCCAAAAAAATACACCCAAATCTATTTTTGACATTAGAAATTATCAAGGGATTTTTTTAAAATAAAAATCATTAATTTCTATAATTTAGATTCAATATTTTTTCACCATTAAAAAAATGCAAATCATAGTCTTCTGTGTAACAGAAGATAATTTATTTTCATAATTTGCATAAGTTTAACATTGTGTATAAACCATGGCAAAAATAAAATTATAATTTTTCTAAATTTTAAATATTGTGATGTCTTGGGGTGTCACATTCTATTTTATAGATTATGATTATTTTTACATATATGATAAATAAAAGTCTTATAATAGGATTTAAATAGTTTTGTAATTAAAAAGAGGTAAAAGTGACTTAATTTAATTATAGTATTTTATATGTAAAAGTGGTTTTGTTTTATATATTTTTTTATTCAATGATGTTGATGAATAACAAAAATATTTTACGGAATATATAATATATATATTTATTTAATACAACTCACTAATTGTAATTAATATAATTATTTTGGATAAAACACCATTGTGAGAATAAATATAGTTTTATAAAAACATTTCCATTATATTAAATTGGTTCTTATATATACTTCTAATTTATTTATTACCAATTAATTCAGTTTATATTTTTTTATAAATAATTTATTTTTATTATTTATTTAAAAATATTGAAAACAATTAATTTAATTCCAATGATAATAATTATTATATTAAATCATAATAATTTATTAATATATTATTTTTTAGTAATGATCTATCATGTGTGTGAAAAAATTTATTAAAAAACACATTTTTTCAGGTGACACACTCTAACTCAGTATCACGTACATTTCATGTTATAACTTATATTTAGTTTCAATAAAATAGTAAATATGTAAATAATTTTTTTGATATTATACTTTCTAACAGTCATGGGGTTTCTTTTCATACATGATATCGAATAAAATGTTCCCTCATAACTATGTAGGGCATTACAAGACTAGTTCAAACCCTAGAGTATATGTTCTGTTCTTGTTCTGTGGATTGTCAATAGAGTTATGAAATCATATTAATCTAGTATAGTTTTCTATAATTATATCTCTCACTCAAGAATTGTGATAGATCCTTATGATGACCAGTATTAAAGAATGTATAGAAATACATCATTATATACTGATGTTGGATAATTAAATCTATTTTCAATTTGTGTATATTTAGAAAATGAATAGAAATTTAGGGATATTCTATATCTATTGAAGGAATTTTAGATTCGACAATACATTTATTCTGAATGTCATTAGTTTGATTAAAAATTGATGTTGGTGAAAATGTTTTTTTAATTCATTAAGGAATAATCTTATCAGATTTAGAATGACATGGAAATCTAATCCATATGTTCAGTTTCGATTAAAAACAATTATCACATTATGATATAAGCATATGTTTTAGTTATTATAACAATTTTCTTTCCATTTCACATTTTTTCCATGATTTTATCATAGAGAAGTAAATACCTTAATATTCACATATACAGAACCCAAATGTCACGTAGCATTATGATTTTTCCATAAACTATTTAATGATATTACATGAATAATATTTGTGTCTAGGTTAAAAGATGGTGCTTGAATTTGAGGCATAGTGTGGCCAGAATAAATATCTAAAATTTAATAAATCTATTAAATATGACATTCTTGTGGTTTTCTTCATAGAGTGATGTAACTCTTTAATGGATTCCCAGATCAGATATCTGATGGTACAGTTGAGTTTAGAATGGGGTTATTACAATAAGCATGAATTAACATTAATTTGTGTGAGTTGTTTGTGGAAATTCAATCATAGGTCCAAAAATGAATAAATTAATTTAATGAAATTAAATTATTTCATTTTTGATGATGATACAACTAAAAATAATTAAATACACTATTATGGTGAATTTTCATTTTTCATTCACCTAATGATGGAACCTATGGAGAGTCATTGTAAAATTTTCCTTTGCAGAATCCTCATAGGTGAAAGGAAATGGTTCATGGTATGACAACAAATGCATCATAAGATTCAAATGATCTTTCCAACAATGAATTTTAGGAATCATTCGTCATCAGTGATCAAACCAAATCGAGGTAGACTTTTTTTATTTTTATATTTCATCATTCTTGATTCCTAGTTCTAACAAAGTTTATTTGACAAACGAATTGATCTATATATTGTGCATATTTTTGAGATGGGTTAATAATGGGGTTTTTTTGGAATAATTGCTTGTGATTATGAATAACTTCATGGTTTATCTTATTGAAAAAAATCAATATAGACACAAACATCGATTGAGGATCTTTCCAATCATGTGTTCCTTTTTTATCTCCCCCATTTCTGAGATTATCAATTAGAATTCATCTTTTGGAATGGGGAATGATTATTCAATATCAATATATTTTTACAAACCACATTATTATAATAAAAAACTTATATCATATATCGAGAATCATAATGACATGACGTAGGAGGGGTGGGGGTTATAGCAACAAATCAGATGATAGTTAATTCTTGATTTCCCATTCATTGGATTTCATCATTGTTTATGGATAAATGTTTATCTGATCTAATCATTGAGATGTAACAAGGCCAACGATTGATGGTTTTTTATGGAATTGATCATATGAAGGGATCCCATGAGATTTCTAGTATGGGGAAACAAAATCATATACTTGATTGATGGAAGAGTCATGTGGGTGGATGAACAAGTGATTCTAGAAAATATCAATCCACACAGCATGTAATATTGTATTACATGGCCTCTGTGCCTCATGGATATGATGTAATGGTTTGTATTAAATAATGGATCAAATGGATTGTGACCCATATCACATGGATTCTAAACCTCCCTTGTTTACTCGGCATGTACATCAAAAGTATATTGATATGGGTTGGAGTAAATAGGTGCAAACACACGGTGTACTCCCACACATACATTCCTTGAGTACAGTGACTCGTACATAGACAGGTCTTCAGTACAAAAACATGGCATTGAAACATGGGAAACATAATCTGTGTCATTACACATAGTGTACTCGTTGTTCAATCCATTTATTTGGATACTATATGTCATGTGATTCTTTTTCACAAGGAAATGACATGGAATAATTGGACATGTCATTTACCCCTTGGGATACATTGCACAGTGCCTTTATGAATGCATTAGTCACTTTGATTTCTTATTTTGGATCATTTTAGGTTGAGAATGTTCCATTAGAACTTTTCCTAGAGGATACAATGTTTAATTACATCCACATCACTAGATCGCGACCCCCTCTAGAGGTCAAGTCTCAAATAGACATCGGTTGTCCCTCAAAAATATTGGAGTTCGATCCTATATAATCACTAGATTGTGTTTTTTAAATAATCATGAACTCCATATGTCATTCATTGATCCTCCGTGAAGTAGGAATTGTCGGTAGGGATTTTGGAATACATGGAATATGATCCCCTACATTGTAGATTGATACATATTGGGTTTGTTGTGTCCCCCATCCGAATCATTTGTGACCTCTATCTACGAATCAATGTTTTCATAGAGAGAATAATTCTCATTGGATGATTCCCAATGATATATACCTCTTTATAAACTGTGTTTGATGATATCATGGATCATGGAGGGAGTTTTCCCTTAATAATAATTTTATTGATTAGAATCACGAGGTTGGTAGTTGGATACAACATCCTGATGGTGTGGTGTCTCTCTTGAGTATATGTATGTTGATTCTATTATACAATGTTTTTTATATCTTTTATTGATATTAATATATATGTCATTTTGATTTTATATTTTTTGGTTTCCCTACTATGTATTATTATACACTCTACTACATGATCATTTCTCACACGTGTCCTATCTTGTGCAGACGACTGCCTTCTTGATGGTGTTTTGAGAGCACAAGGTGTCTATAATGAGTGTCTGGATCTAGACTGCACTATGTGTTTAACAAATGTGTATTTTTTCTATATCCTTTCCCTTGGAGTTTCTTGGAATCTTTACAGTTTTTTGTCCTTGTTTTTTGACCATTTTATTCTTTTAGTTCTTTACATTCATACTTTTATGTGGGATCATAGATGTATGCTTGCATTTAATATGATGATTTACATTTCAGCATTGGGTGGGATTGGTGATATGTGTGTGTACATGTAATTTAGGGTAGTTCCTACCATTTATGGGATATTCCAACTCTTTTCCAGTCGCCAGTTCTTGGACTATTTTATGGGGGATTGGGGTAGTTGATACACACACCCCTTTAGGAAAGGTCATGAAAGAGTAATATCAGAGCTGTTTAGTTCTCCATTAGGACAGAGAGTCTATGATATTTATTTTGAAAAATGGTTTTCAGTGCTTAGAGATTGTAATTTTATCAAGGGAATTTTATTTTTGTGGGGAGGCTGATGTTTCGTACTCTACAAGTCTAATATCTATGTTTTCGACATGGAACATAAGACACTACATTCAAAGAAAATAATGCTACATGGATCCCATAAGAATGGGTTTTTGTTTCAACATCCTTCATGACTCATCTTTCTATATACACTCTATTGACCATGGTAGATATTTTTTTATATTAGGATTCCACTGTGTAAAAATCCAAAAACGATTCACCAATGTTATCATGATGATGATAACCTTAGTGAAAAAGAATTTGTATAGTGGTATTTATAGAAGATGTCACCTCCATGTGAATTAATAGCTATACCACCACCCATTGAGAAAAAACTAAATGAAGAACTAATAGTTGGGAATGCATATTGGATGTGTGAATTGAATGAGTTTCATAAGTATCATTCTATCATGTTTCAGTGTGATCTAGACCCCCATGTTTTCTTGGATTGTCTTGAGTTCGTCACTTGTGTTTTTTACCTTGTGAATACTCATTCAGATAAGATGTCAGTCATTTCCATGTTTCATCATAAGGTCTATATGGGGAGATTTTGAATCATGCTTACTTGGTCACATTATGATATAAATAGATCCAAGATTGAATTAAAGTGTCTATACAGAGATTAGTTTAATTAGGCCAACTAGCAATTAGTACAGATACATGAGCTTCTATATCTACAACAAGGCAGTATGACCATAGTTGAGTATTTAGTGAGATTTACTAATCCCTCACACCACTAATTTGATATAGTAAAATAATAGATATTTGGGTCTAAGACCCTAAAGAAAGGCATGCACCAGAAAATCATGGAATCAATGGAATATCTTAGAAAATATCACATATTATGGACTGCCTAGGAGATCCGTATTGGTAGAACGGTTCATGGTGGTGAAACCGCTTCTAGAGTTTTCTATAAATGGAAACACATGATCTAATACCATGGTAATTGGTAGACGATGGTATTCATAGGAATCCAAGTGGTCATTATTCTTCAAGTGGTGACCCTAATACACAGGGTTCATGGTGCATCGCTCTCTGGGTGGCTCGAATCAGTCAACGTTTAGATTGAGATTGTCTTTTTTGGTCATGGAATAAATTCATGATCTAAAATAATTTTTTATAAGGCTGGCCAGGAGATGGTAATGGGAATAATGTGAAAAATATAGATATAGTATCAAGGTGTTCTATATGTCATAATACGTGCAAGTGGGATCAACATGGTAGAAGATGGTGGGTGGAGGATTTTATTATTACAACCACCACCCCATGTGGTCCATGCAAGGATTAGTGATCATGTGGGATAGGACAAGACCAAATGGATGTTATGGAGGTCTAAGAATCAAAGGCTATATGAATGATACAATGTAAAATATATGACTTTTGTAATTTAGCTATATTATTGTTAGACATAGTTTCTAGACATATCAACATTTATTTTTATTCTGTTCAGTATATAGAGATTCTGGTTGATCTCTTAACTCAATAATTGTTGTTGTAGACATTGATGGGTAGTGACTTAGTGTTTTTTCACTGGTGCATACAGTGTGGCATGACACATGGAGGCAAGGGTTTTGTATGTAATATATTAATTTTAGCAATCAGTCCTTATGACATCATCTTAAAGATGGACATGATATCTATAGGTTTTTTCCAAAATTACTATTTTAGGTAAAGGATGTGCTGGGTCCGTAGTGATGGATTCTAGTATTCATTTATTGGTGAATAGAAAATTTATGTAGTGTATAATGAAGTTATTCATACAAGGATCTTGATTATTACTCATCATTTGTCTAACATATTCCTCGGTGCAGTGGTTGTTGCGAGATCCAAATTTACAACTATGGTTGTAGAGTATGGGGACATACTTCCTGAGGACGTAAATGGTTTATCTCCCAATAAAGAGGTAGATTTGTGCATCAAAATTAATCCTAGGAGGCCTCTGATATTTGCACCATCATATCGTATAGCTCATATAGTGATTTGAGGGTTGAAGATAGAGTTGGAGGATTTAAAGATGAAGGGATTTTTTAGAATGTGTGTTTCCTTCTTGGAATCACCTATTTTTTTACGTGAACGAATATAAGATCATGATATTAAGTGTTTATTAGAGTTACATGACCCATATTCCCATGAAGAACAAGTATCCTACATCTAGGATCGAGGATGACTTTTATCTATGGAATGGGGTGTTATAGTTCTCAATGTTTGAACTTAGATAAAGTTATCACCATCTGAGGGTACATGATGGGGATATACCGAATAAACACTTCATATGTTGTTACAGTCATAATGAGTACATAGTGATGTCATTACCAATGATGAATTCTCCATCATTTGTCATGGGACTCAAGAACCAGACCACTCAACCATTCATATAATAGTTAATGGTAGTTATCATCGATGAAATACTAGTGTATTCACCATCAGAGGAGGATCCCGAGAGTCAGTTGAGGATGGTTATGTACACAATCGAGAGTAAAAACAATAGAGGTGGCTCTCTAAGGGTCATTTCTGGATTTGATATGTCCATTTTTTGGGACACATCATCATAGAAGATCCTATTATAGTAGATCCCATGAATGTTGAGGGAGTTATTTATTGGGAGAAACCCAAACATATTACTGAGGATTATAGATTCCATGAATTTTTATGTACTATCATTGTTTTGTATCCAAATTATCTAGTGTGTATGAACCCTTGACAACAGTCACCTGGATTGGACATCCAATCCTGTGGATTCAAAAGAGCCAGTAATGATTTTGGGAGATATGGAAGAGGTTGACAATTGTCCCCATCTTGAAGTTACTGAAGGAGGGTGTCTAGAACATAGAATTCAATGATTCATCAGGCTAAAAAAATGTATTTGTCCAAATGTAGAGGCAAGAAGTTATTGAATATGTTACATGTATGTTGAGAACATATGTTAAGAGCTATGTCACCCATGACCTTTAGTTAGAAGTAGTGGTTTTCACATTGAAGATGTAATCACACTACCTGATGGGAGAACGATTAATAATGTACATTGACTACAAGTGTATCATGTATATCATATCTCAAATGTACCTTAAATTGAGATAGATGTGATGGATTGAGTTGGCCATGACTAGGACAATGATATTTTTTGTTCTCCAAATATTCTAAATGTTCTAGATGATGAACTTAGAATGAGATCTTTTCAATGTTTTTGAATGATGTGTTAGAGTATTTGGGCTACTTGTAGATATCCATTATAGATGGAGATTGATAATGTTACCTCTAGTCAATGGATGTAACCCCTTTTATCATAAATTGAATCAAAGAGGCACAACATGGTCATACCAACTATGTGACCCTACATGGTAAGATATCCACATGGAATCCTTTCGATGGATTTTCTAAATGTGGGGAGAACATCTTTTTTTTAAAAGGTCACAAGATGGTACTAGTTATATTTTTAGAGGAGATTTAATATTATTTCAAAAATATAATTTTTTGGTACATCATGGAGTGGAAAAGATATATCAAGAAAAATAACAATAGTTTTGGTGGCTAGACATGATGAAATGTGTTGGAGAGTTTCCATCTCAATGCCTTACTTTTCATCAAGTGAAGCCTGAGCAATATGTTCTTACTTGTTTAGTTCATCCCCTAGAGGTTCCATAATTGATGTGGTAGGGGATATATATTCGGAAATTGTGACATGATTAACATGTACATATAGGATACTTGATACCATATGGATGATCATTGACCAACTCACCATGTCATATCAAATCATGGCTATAAAACAACATATTTCAGCAGAGATTTGGAATTCCTCTACCTTTAGGATATAGTTCTACTTCATGGAAACTTATTGATTATTGTTTCTGATCATGTTTTTCTCTTTACATCTCTTCTATTTAATAGATTACCTGAGGTGTTTGGGACCCATTTAAACATTACCACATCGTTTCACCCACAAAATGATGGTCACACTGAGTGAACCATTCTGGTACTGGAGGAAATACTGTGATCATACATGTTAGAATTTGGTAGTGGTTGCAAGAATCACCAACCACAGGTGATGTCTTTGTACTAAAAACATTTATCATTCCTCTCTTGGCATGGAACAAATCAAGTATTTTTACATGCAACACATGTATATGACCACATTATAGGGAAGACCTATGAGAGACAACACAAAAGGGTACTGGAGTTGGTGCGAGCTACAATAGAGAATGTGAAAATCAACTAAGAGGGGATAAAGACTGCATAAACCTGTTAGATGTCTTATGTTGATAAGAGATTGATGCTTTTGGATTTTGATAAAAGTGCACATCATTCCTTATGGGTTTCACCTCGATGGATATTATATATTTTTTCTCTAGGTTATAAATCTATCTCTATGGTTCATCAGCCCTATATAGATACAATGTAGAGTTTCGTATATTAAATATCTCATAACTCTACCTCCATAGTTAGATAGGGTATATGATGTCTTCCATGTGTCAAAGGTGAGGAGGTACGTGAGATGATAATGGATTGAGAAACATTTGATGAGTCACAAAATGAGATTGAATATTGTTGTAGAGGATACTTCATGGGATATAGATTAATTTTGTGTGTGTTAGGTGGTAGCAAATGATTAATCAAATGTGAACATGGATTTGGGATGATTAGATTCATGAATAGTATCCACATATTTTTTAGTAAACCATATTTTAGATTTTCATCAAAAAAAAATCCCCTAGGTGGGGAGAATGTAATGTCTTGGGTTTTATGTTTAGTTTTTTTATTTTAAATGGATTATTTGAAGACCAAGTGTTATGAAGGTGCATGATTATGAAGAATGGTTTGCCTATAATAAAAGTTTATAACAAATTATTTAAATTAAATATCACACAAAAACAAATCGAGATTGACACGAATATCAATAAAGGATCATTCCTCTCATTTTCTATGATTTTATCCCTACGATCCAAGATTCACCACATGCATTCATTAATTGTCTAGGGGATCAACTATTCCTGATATATGTATCATTACAAAAATGTTTCATAGATCAAAAATGTTATATCATATATCAGGGATCATAAATAATAAATAGAGGACTAATACTGGTTAAGGTAGTGGATATGATGATGGTGGATGCACTATTTCTCATTCTTCGGTGTTATATGGAATGTAACAAATAATTTTGATTTGATCCACTCATCCAGCAAACATGATGTTTATGCATGAGATTGTAAATAGAAAGGGTTGGACAAAGGGATTCCATGGGTTTTAAGGAAATATGTTGTCATATCATAGTCTAGTGCAATAATGGGTGTATGTGGGAGTATGAATGAGTGATTATAGAAAATCCTGATCCATATGGAATGTATTTCAAGATTACATAGTGTGAGTGGCCCCATGAAGAAGTCATACGGTTTAGCCAATGTTAAGGATTATAAGGTGTCTAACCCATGTCACATTGCATGTGAATATCATTGGTTTCCCAACATGTACATCATATGTACACGAACACAGGTTGGAGTACATGAGAAAGGCCATGTCATGTGCTCTCCCACAAACATGACTTTCCGTATACATAACGATACACAGAAATGGATTTTCAAAATGGAACCGGAATATAGACAAGGGTAGGGTATCATTTGTCTCTACATGTTCTGTAGTCATTTTACATGCCATATATATTAAGAATAAATATCGTTTGAGGCTCTTCCACATACGAAGGACTTCGGATAGTTGAACACACTATGCACCCCTTGGGGTACACATTATTGTCCCTTAAAGACTTCCTTAGGATATTCATTTTCTAATTTTAGACAAAAATGTGTTGAGAAAGTTCCCTTGTTTCTTTTTCTCAATTTTAAATTTCAATATTGCATTCACATCACTAGATTTTGATCCTCTCTAGAGGTCACATCTCTCATAGATTTGTGAAGTCCCTTCAAGAGAATGGAGTTTGATCATATTTCATCCGTAGTTTTAGTTTGTGGAATCTTTATTTCAGCCATGTGTAGGGAATTGATCCTACATCTAGTAAGAAACACCAGTGGGGTTTCATGAATCATTCAAATATGGTCCCATATGTACTGTGTGATTACATATTGGGTTTTTAGTGTCCCCCCTGGGATCAAGGCATGAACCACTATCTGTTTATCAAAGTCATCTCAGACCAATGAGTTCTCCTTCTTTGGGATGCAATGAGCTGGACCTCTTTGTTATTTTTCTCCAATGATAGCATGTCTTATGAAGTGACTTCACTTAGAATGAGTGTTAATTTGAGCATAATCCTATGGATTATAGTTTCTATTGGCCACATGATGGTGTAGTGTCAATCTAGATTATATCTATGATTTTTACATTATACTTTTAATGTCGTATCATTTATAGACATTACTATTCATAGTGATTCAAATTTAGTGTTTTGGGGCTTTCATACTAAGTATTGTTATACTAACTGCTTCATAGTATTTTCCCTCATCTGTCATATCTTATGAATAGGAAAACCATCTCTATGGTGTTCTGATAGGATAAGGAGCAGGTAGAGTGTACAAGGAGCATGATACACTATTTTTTTCTGGGAGAATGATTTTGACATAGTATTCTCCCTTTTTGTACATCAAAATCATTATAGTTTTGGTTAGGCTTGTTATTTTCCCCATTTTTTATTTATGTAATTTACACTCATGCACTATTTTAGGATCTTATATGTATACATTAATTTGTTTAGTATTTTACATTTCATCCTTATTTGGGCTTAGATATGTGTTCCAGTGTACATGTATATTAGGATAGTGCCATCATTTGTTGGATAGGCCAACTTGTTGTTGGTCGCTAGCCCATGGACAATAAGATGCGGTCTAGGGGTAGTCATGGCTCGGGGCCCTCAGGAATGGGTTGTGAGAGGTATAACTACTAGTGTTAATTTATTTTTAGCTTGGTCAAATAGAATAAATTCATGATAATTGAGTAAATTTACTATGAGTGAGACCACTGAACCTATCAATTTTTTAATTCTAATATGTTAAATTTGGAATCTACGTGGGATCTTAAGGATGTGACAAATAAAAATTATCATTTTCTGTATAAAAATGATGAATTTAATTTGTAAAATACATTTATCATGGGTGTAGTATCACAACCTAATATTTTATAAAATATGTGTCCTTAGAAAAATATATTTCGATGATAAAATCTATTATATGTAACACAATGGTTATATTAATCATGATATATATAAAAATACTATTCTTTAATATGATTTTTATATTCATTAATTTATACTAGTGGATATGAATATCTATATAAAATGTATGAAAAACTGATGGATTACAAACCTATAGAATGAATTTAGTGGTTATAAATTATTCAGAAATAAGTTGTAAAATTATTTGATAGTAAAATATATTTTTATCTAAAAATTTATTTTAATGCACAAAAATATTTTTCATCATAATACATTAAATAAATCTCTTATTATAAATTAATTTAGTGATTATTATAAATTATACATTTAATAATGTGTTTTATCACTCATCTAAATGTTTTTTTTCTAATCCAAGAATATCAATAATATCTTGTCAAATGATTAATAAATATTTGAAAAACTTTTATTTGTTGGGATCTTTATGCTTTTTACAAAATTAATTTTCAAAAATTATCAGAATTTAATTTGATAAAATTGATTATATATATGGAATTAGTTTTTCTATGTTTTGTAAATTTGTAGCATTTATTTTTGGGTATTATGAATAAGAATCCTAGAATAATTTATGAAATAGATTAAAGGTATATCATCTTAATCATGATTAAAACTAACGGATTTATCCATAAATTTTCATCTTTCAATTTATTATATGATGGTAATTAGACCATTATAAAAATATAGTAAAAATTTATTTAATTTAATAATTTTTTCCACAAAAATTACAAATATATTAAATTAATCAAAGAATGAAAGAAAATGTAACTCTCTGAATTTTAAGTATAAATTATTTTCAAAATAGTTAAAAAGAAATTATTTATAACTATAAATGTGTATTTTCATATTTATAAAAATATTTTATTTACAAATTTTTATTTTTATTTTTTAGTAATAATATAATTAATGTAAATTCAATTATCATGAACCTCCTATCCAGGAACTAGTTCTAAAAACATAGGCATTTGTTTTGGAATTTTTAGCAATAATTGTGACCCATATTGTTCCATTCATACCATAAAAAATCAAATTTACAAACTATATCACCATCATATACAATCTAATTATAGGTTAAGTGTTTTTTTGAAATAGGAAAAACTCATTCATAAAAATAATCATGTCAAAAAACTAGAATTTGACCTATAATTCCTAGTTTTTAATATTGCATATGATTTCTTAACCATATACCACATATTTCTTCACATATTAATCCATATTATAAATAAATAATTTTCCATCATTCTACATAACTATGGAAAATATAATGTTGTGATGGTGTGGAAAAATTAATTGTATGGGTAAATGTAAGGATTAAAAATTTAATTTCTTAAATCAATGTAAGATTAGAATAATGGTATGATGATATAATCACATTCCATGATAATTACACTATAGAATTAATACCCACGAATACCAATATTATTCATTCATTAAAATTATAATAATATTTTAATAATGGTAAGATTCAACAGAATCTGCAATCAAGATCCATGTCATGTCAAACTTGATTAAAAGAATTATAAAAACTCAATATTTTAATGCATATTATGACACCCCAAGCTTCCACGGTATGCTTCTGTTTGAATAATACATCAGCGTGTGTTGTACACACCATTGAGTTCTAACACACACCACAATCAATCAAACTAGCAGTTATGAATAGTAATAACAACATTTTTAAATTTTATAAAATATAACTTTCAAAATTAACTTCATTTTTGGATTCGTAGTATCGAAATTATCTTAGGGTGAATTTTTGGAATTTTTCTGAAAACATTTAATTTTTGATGAATAGTGAAAAAACACTTAGTTATAGTTTAAAATCGAATTTTTATTTAAATAATTATTTAGTTAATTTACATTTAATTAAGGTAAAAATAGATACATAATACCTATATTAGTTCAATTTAATTAATTGGAGATAATTTAGAATAATTTTAGATATATAAAAATTTTATGGAACATCTCAACGTCTTTTACCCACCTCCTAAGAGAATTTTGAAATCCACATAAAACATATTTTTACTGCTTATGTGAGTGGAGTTTTATAAATCTGAGAGACCCAGTTAATATCAAGGAGTAAAATTTGGTTCAATAAGATAAAAATAATTTGTGGTGAATAGTAACTTTTTTACTTTAATTTTAAACGGTTAAAAGTAAATAGGGTAATTAAGGGGAAAATGATATTAATATTACCCAAACACATGTCATAATTCTATTGGACACATGTATCTTGAACAAAAACAACCTTAGGAATAAAATATTATCATTTAGGTCAACTTTTATTTGATTGGGATATTTATTTTTTTTTAATTCAAAGAAGAGTTAAAAGAGATAAAATCAATGTTTAATACCAAAAACATTTTAAATATAGGGTTATACATAAGATAAATTCGATTATAAATATTAATTAGAAAGATAAAACAACTTAATAAATAATGGTATTTTATTTATAATTTTTATACATTAAATAATTTAATTTATTTATGACACAATGGTGATGCAGTAATTACCAAATAAATGAAATATTAAAATAATTGATATTATAAATTTTTAAATAAATGTCATTTGAGACTTATTATGAATTAAACTAATTTAATAGGTTAACATGACATATTAGGATTGTTTATATTAATTTTTTTCTATGTAATAATGATGTTATGAAATTATCAAAAACAAAATACCCAATAGTGTCAAAATTGACATAAAAGAGTTTTTAAAACAAATATTATATTATTTTTTGATATTGTATTCCTAAAAATCTATGGTTTGGCCAAATGGACTTATATAATGATAGGTGTATCATTAATTAACCACTTGGGGGTCTCTTGGAGGTATATAGTATGTTTATTATCTATATAATATACAAATACAAAGAGACATGTTAAATGTCAAACTATTTAACTAAGAGTTAAACATAAATGATAACGTCTATATAGTAACCCAAACTAGTCTAAAATAAATTGGATGAAACTAATTAGAATCAGACCCACCTTAAATGTTTAATAATCCACTTTGGATCCATTATAAACTAAATATGAATTTATTAGAAAATATTATTTCTAGCTTTTCCAAAGGTTCCCCTCACCCCTCTTATAAAAGGGCACTCCCCCTTCTCCCTCATTCACACATTCAAAGCCTTTTGGATCAGCCATCTCCTACCAAAATATACTATAATATTTCCTCAATTCAACCTATAGGCCTTATTTTGTTCAGAAATCCCTCTTAAAGAGCCCATTTGTTCAAATAAAATGGAAGAACCCGAAGAAGAGGTAATGTTTTCACCACCCTTTTTCAAATTCCTTTCTTCTTCATCTTTTTCTTTCATTGTTATTCCCATTATAAAATAATAACTCCAATATCTTCTTAATACTGTGATGTTATTATAAATATGGTACAACCATATTCAGTATTCTATCCATCCTTTGAATGACATGTCACCATACGTGCGTACGTACGACTTACCATCTCCACATCGTGGTGTAATTGTTATTCAAAACATTATTATTTTTATGGGTATTATAATGATGTGTAATTCATGTAAATAATAAATATAACATGATAATGATTCTATATATATGATATAATATCAAATTATATATTATTTTAATATCAATATAGTGATATTGTCGCTCGGGCATACGTACGGACTACCATCTCCACGAACGCGATGAGATTCAATCCTCATTGTATCCATTGAAGTCTAATTCTAATTTGATGAATAAAAATAATTTTTAATGACTTGATATCATTCTGTATTTGAATAATATACAACCTATCCATAAAAAACATGACTTCTATAACAAAACATATAAAATAAAATGAGTAAGTTAACACCTGAAACGACGATAATACTAAGATATTATAAAAATTCAATGTTAAAATATCATATATGAAATCATAATTGTGTATATGGTTCATGTATAATTTAATAACATTTATTTAACTAATATACGGGAGGTTAACATACCATCAACTAAGTAAAAGTACAAGGTAAGGGTTTATTTCACAATCTCTTCATTATCCGAGGTTGTTTATACATAATTATCTACTGGGACCTTTTTATCATCCACATCCATGTTTTTCAAAAATGTATTTCAAATAATTGTTACTATATTATAGACTGGGGGTTAAAGTAATTTATACTCTTTTTGACTTTTTATAAGAATTTTATAATGTAATCTTTTAGTTGTTTTCAAAACAAGGTCTTTTTTATCCTTTTCGAAAAAATTAAGGTAAGAATGTCTTTTTAAACCTATACAGTGGGTGCAGATATTTTCCACCATTGTAAAATCATCAATGATTTCCTTACAATATAATAATAATATTTTCAAAGTAAATATTTTATTTTATAATTATGTGTCTTTTAAATGATTTCAAAAAAGAGATATTTCTCTCAAATAGTTTTGATTTCATCTATGTAAACATCCTTTGATGTATTTTAAGAATATTTGATGTTTATTTATTATGCTACAAAAAAATCCATATTGTAATGAAGGTTTTGTGATTTTTTTCACTGTGGATGTGTTATTTTTATACCATTCATGGTTTATCAAAAAAGTATTGACATTTCGTATGCTAGTTTAAATACGAATGTTTATGTTATGTTTAAACCTGTTCATATGAGGAATGCATTTGACTAAATAACTAACGGGGGGAGCCCACAATAGCTCATCAACGCATCGGTAGGTCTAATTAGGCAAACTAGTGTCTTGGCACGAATCCTTGACAAAATATTATTTTTATTCTTGGCACGAGGCCTTGGCTAAATGGATATGATATTCTAAATTATACAATCCATCATTGTGAAAGTGGTTGTTGATATTGCAAGTGATTATTCGACAATATAATATCCATGTGAATAATAAAATGGCATTATTTCATTTTACTTCTTCCATATTATGCCGGAGTTCAAGTTTAAAAGGCTTTTTTTAGTTGTTCATTGCCTTAAATGTTTATGCTTATTTATGAAAGTTTACGATATATTGTTATCCTTACTGGAAATTTGAGCTCACCCCTTTCTATGTTTTATTTTTCCCAGGATGTGAAGAAGTAATTTATGAATGACCTTAATTGATAGTATAAGGGGATATGAGTGTAGAGACAATATATTGTTTTAGTTTTTCATTTTAGCATGTAATGTAAGACATATGAATGTATCTAGTGATTCCATGGTTACTAAACTAATCGGTCTTTTGAGACATGAATTTTGTGATCATGCCAATGTTATTAATAACACACCGACTTTGAGTAACTGGGTTTGGGGCATTATAGTTGGTAACAGAGGAAATTTAGTACAAACCATGGAAACTAAATTAAGATAAACTCTAATTAGAGCACATAGACCTAAGATGGACTTTGAGGATTTGTATAGAAGAACTTCCTAGAATTTTTTTATTGTATACATTTTGTGAGTATACCCTGCAATACATCCCTTTCTGGATATGAGCAGGTAGAGGCGGCTCTGGGATAGATGTACCTAGGGGTGAAACCCAAAAACACCGCTTTGATCTAGACTCGAATGAGAACTGGTGCACGACAACAGGCATTTTTGCACTCTTGGTTTCGACACTATCGGGGGATATGCTTAGGATAATTATCATTTTCTTTAAAAATCATTATGTAGGGTTTATGATTATATAATTCCTCAAAGAAAACATTTTTATGATTATGGATTATATCCATAAATAGCTCAATTTATGTTAAGTGTTTTTTAAGTATGGAATTATGTATTTTGATTCATAAACTGATATAGTTTATGCCATTGTATTGAAATGGACCATAGTGGAAGAAATTGAAATAGAATCAATGAATGCACTATATATAAGGATTGCCCTCCTACTCAAGATAATAATTGTGGAGCTAGAGATATAACTGGTGCTGATCAGTTAATCACCATACTGGGAAAACTCACTCGGGTTATGAATAATAACCTTACCCGTATGGAGCACCCTGATAAGCAGCATGGAGGATCAATTTTAGATATATTAATTAAGAAACAACCACCAACATTAAATTATATTAGAAATCCATAGGTAGCTAAGCAATGGATAAGTTTCTTATAGAAAATATTTCAGGCTTTGGAATGTAGTGAAAGGGAAAAAGTTATCATGGTAGTTTATCGCCTCACCGGAGATGCTGATCAATAGTGGTCATTGATACAAAACAAAAAGGAAGATGATAAAGTATCAAATATGCAATGGAGAGAGGTAAAAGATATTTTCTTAGAGAAATACTTTCCTCTTGACAATCGATCAGATATTGAATGTCAATTTCTGAGTCTGAGACAAAAGGAGGATGAGAATGTCACAAAGTATAAAGCTAACTTTTCAAAGATAGCGAGGCATGCAGCATATTATATATGTAACCCAATGAGTAAGATTAATCATTTATTTGATTTTTTAAAACAATTTCTTCATCAACAATTAGTCTCACAATCCTTCACTTCATACAAAGACATTGTATCATGTGCTATGAAGACTAAAAATGAATTCTCTAAGTCATATGACTTAAAAGCAAAGAAATATAAGAAGAGATCAACTGATCACTCTAGAAATGGAAATAAGGGAAAAAAGGAAAAGTTGAATATCCATCATGTAGTAAATGTGGGAAGAAACACCCCGGTAATTGCTTGATGGGAATGGGTGTCTATTACAAATGTGGTGAAAAAGGACACCAAGCTCGTGATTGCAAGGGGAAGGAAAAAGGTACCGATGTTCAACGCTACAATTGCAAGTAGATGGGAAATTATGCAAATTAATGTCCTAAGTGTCATCTAAATGTAACTCATAAAAGTCCAAGGGATCTAGGACAAGCTTATTCTATCACTAGTACTGAGGTAGATGCTCCGAAAGACGTGGTGGCAAGTAATTGAATTTTTTCCTCATGTTTAGAAAATACATTATTTGATTCTATTTCATCACATTGTTTCATATCTTCCCATTTTCCTAAGAAAATTAGATATTTCTAATTTGATTTAGCAAAGGAGTTGTCGGTCAAAACTTTTAAGGGAATTATCATTGCAACAATGTTTTGTGAATCCATTCCCATTATATCACATAAATGTTCTTTATATGCGGATCTCATCGCCATACCCAAGATTGGGTTTGATAAAATCTATAGTATGGATTGGCCTTCAGACCATGATGTGAAGATTTATTGTAAGAAGAAGGAGGTTATGTTTTTGGATATTTAGAGTTGAATCGTCACCATATAATTCTTATCTAGATCCACACATAGTAGCTCAACTAAATTTAATTATTGGGGAGGAAGAGAATGAAATGACTGTGGGTGAGGAAATGAATGTTCAAATAGAGGATGTACCTATTGTTAAATAATATGTAGATGTGTTTCCAGAAGATTTACATGGACATCCATAGGAATGAGAAATTGAGATTTTCATTGATTTAAATCCTGGATCATGGCCTATATCGAAGACCCCTTATAGAATGGCCACTGTTGAATTAGATGAACTGAAGAAACAACTAGAGGAATTCAGTCATATGGGATTTATTCTCCCCAGTTTTTCTCCATGTGGATCCCATGTCCTTTTTTTTAAGAAAAAAGATGGATCTATGAGGTTATGTATCGACTACAGGGAAATCAATGCTATAACAATAAAGAATAAGTATACCCCACCTCACATTGATGATTTATTCAACCAAGTACATGGAGCTAAATACTTTTCAAATATTGAACTTTGATCTCGAGACCATCAGTTGTGTGTAAAGAAGGAATTTATTCCGAAGATAGAATTTTGATCTAGGAACGGGCATTACAAGTTTACAGTAACGTCTTTTGGGCTGACTAAAGCACCCTATGTGTTCATGGATCTAATGAACAGAGTTTTCAATGAACATCTTGATGAATTTTTAGTGGTATTTATTGATGATATCTTGGTATACTTCAAATGCTACGAAGATCATTAAATCACTTGCGCATTGTATTGAAGACTCTTATAAGACATGAATTATATGAGAAGTTTAGCAACTGTGAATTATGGATTCAGGAGATTTCTTTTCTTGGCCTTATTGTCTCTAAGGATGGGATTTTTGTAGATACTTCTAATACTATGGAAATCCAGGAATGGCCAACACTGAAGAGTATTACTTTGGTATGCGGTTTTATGGGTTTAGCAGGTTATTATCAGCGTTTCGTCCTGAATTTTTCCTGATTGGCTAACCCATTAACAAATCTCACACAAAAAGGGGTTAAATTTGTTTGGAAAAATAATTGTGAATAATGTTTTGAATATCTGAAGAGAAGATTATTCAAAGCTCGTATATTGATTCTACCATCGGTTAATGATGTGTTCATCATTTATAGTGATGCTTCCAAGAAAGGACATGGTTGTGACCTTATGCATAATGATATTTTTATTGCCTATGCATCACGATAGCTAAAAATTCACGAGAAAAACTATCCTACTCATGATCTTGAGTAAGTAGATGTAATCTTTGCTTTGAATATATGGAGACACTATCTCTATGGTGAAAAATGTGAGATTTAAATTGATCACAAGAGTTTAAAGTATATTTTCTCTCAAAAAGAACACAACATGAGGCAAAGGAGATGGCTTGAACTACACAAGGATTATGACTACACAATACACTACCACCCGGGGGAAGGAAAATAAGATGGAAGATGCTTTGAGAAGAAAGGATCATGAAGTTTTAAAAAATATGAGAGTTTAAAGGGATCCTATTTTCAGGGATTTAGTAAAGATGGATATGGGAATCCCCATGGAATGTGAAACATTAATAATTTTTCAAATGGTTTCCAAAACTTCTTTACTAGAAAGGATAAAGAGTTCTCAGACCAGTGATGAAGAGTTTCAAAAGAAAATTAAAGATGTGAATTATGATAGATTGAGTGGTTTTGTGTATGAAGATGGAATTTTGATATTTGGAAAGAGGTTTTGTGTTCCTGATAAACCTGATCGAAAATGGGAATTGGTGTATGATTCTCTTAGTTCCAATTTTTCGATACACACTGGTAGCACTAAAATGTATATATATTTAAAGGAACATTTTTGGCGGGACATCATGAATAGATATATTTCTGATATTGTGTGAAGATGTATTGTTTTTAAACAAGTGAAAGATGGAAGGAAACAACCTAGAGGAGTCATTAAACCTCTTCCCATACCTGAGTGGAAATGGGATAATATCACGATGGACATTTTCATGGGGCTACCAAAGACTCCTAGAAGGAACGATGCAATATTGGTTATTATTGATCATCTTTCCAAGTCATCCCATTTTTGTTCTATAAGATAAGATCTACCATTGGAATGACTAGCAAGACGATATATTAATGATGTTTTGAGACATCATGGAGCACCCCAATCGATTGTTTTCGATCGTGGTCGCCATTTTACTTCATGATTCTGGAAAAGTTTTTAGAAAGTCTAGGATACTGAACTTCGTATGAGTACTGCCTACCACCCTCAAATAGATGGGCAATCATAACAGACTATTCAAACCATAGAAGACATGTTGAGATCATTCTCACATGACTTTCAGGGTAAGTGGGATCAATATTTACCTCTGGTCGAATTTTCTTATAACAATAGCTTCCATTCAACTATTAGGATGGCACCATATGAAGTGTTATATGAAAAGAGATGTTTCACACCAACCTGTTGGTATGATGTTGGTGAATGAAAACTTGTAGGCCTAGAACTGGTGAAGGAAACGATGGAAAAGTTAAAGGTAATCCAAAAACACATCAAAGTAGCTCAAAGTAGAAAAAGGATCTATGCTGACAACCGAAGGAAGGATTTGTAATTTCAGGTCAGAAATCATGTTTTCATGAAGGTATATCCATGGAAGAGAGCTATACGTTTCAGTAAGAATGTAAAATTGAGTCCTAGGTATATAGGAACTTTATAAATTCTAGAACGAATTGGGACTGTAGCTTACCGTTGGCAATGCCGCCAAATCTCACCAAAGTTCACGATGTGTTCCATGTATCACTGTTGAGAAAATATATGCCTGACCCAACACATGTCCCCACTTATGAGGAATTATAACTGGAACCTGATCTTCCTTATTGTGAAGATCTAATCAGGATTCTTTATACAAGAGGACAAGTGCTGAGAAACCAGACGACTCGTCTGGTAAAAGTTCTTTGGAGAAACCATAAGATGGAAGAGGCAAAGTGGGAACCTGAGGAACTTATGATGATGAACTACCTAAATCTTTTTATGCAGTAATATTATAGAAATTTTGAGGATGAAATTATTTGAAGGAGGTTATAATTTAACACCCCAAGCTTCCATGGTATGCTTCTCTTCGAATAATACAGTAGCGTTAGTTGTATCCAACTTCAAGTTCTAGCACACACCACAACCAACCAAACTAGCCGTTATGAATAGTAATACCAAATTTTTGAAATTATATAAATTTTATATTTCAGAATGAACTTCATTTTTGGATTCATAATATTAAAATTAGCTTAGGGTTAATTTTTAGTATTTTTCTGAAAACATTCATTTTTTGATGAATAGTGAAAAAACACAGAGTTATAGTTTAAAACTGAATTATTATTTAAATAATTATTTATTTTATTTAAATTTAATCAATTTCAAAATGGATACATAATACCTATATAAATTCAATTTAATTCATTGAAGTTAGTTTAGAATAATTTTAGATACATAAAAATTTTATGGATCTTTTCACCATCTTTTACCCACCTCGAAGGAGAATTTGGAAATTCACATAAATCATAATTTTACCACTTCTATGAGAAGAATTTTCAAATTTCTAAAGACATGTTCAATATAAAGGAGTAAAATTTGGTTCAATAAGATAATTTTTTTATGAATAGAAACTTTGTAACTTTTATTTACCACGGATAAAAGTAAATAGCGTAATTAAGGGTAAAAATGATGTTAATATTACACTAACACATGTCCTAATTCTATTGGACAAGTTTATCTCGACCAAAAACAACCTTATGAATAAAATATTATCATTTTGGTAGACTTGGATTAGATTTGGACATTTATAATTATTTAATTCAAATAAGACTTAAAAGGGATAAAATCAAAGTTTAATAAATAAAACATTTTTAATATATGGTTATACATATGATATATTCGATTATAAATATTCATCAGAAAGATAAAAATATTTCTCTACATAATTTTAATATATTTATATTTTTTTGACATTAAATAATTTAATTTATTTATGACAGAATGATGATGCAGTAATTACCTAATTAATGAAATATTAAAATAATTGATATTATAAATGTCAAAATAAAAGTGATTTGAGAATTTTTATGATTTACACTAATTTTCAAGGTTAATATGAAATATTTGTAATTGTTATATAAATTTTTTTCGAAGTAATAATTCTGTTATAAAATTTTCAAAAACAATGTACCCAATAGTGTCAAATTTGAAAAAAAGGGTTTTTAAAACAAATATTATATTATTAATTGAAATTCCCTTACTAAAAATATATGTTTCAGAAAAATGACTGATATAATGATAAGTGTATCATTAATTAACCCCTTGGGGGTTTCTTGGAGGTATATAGTTAGTTTATTAACTATATAATATAAAAATACAAAGAGACATGGTAAATGTCTATCTTTTTAACTAAGAGTTAAATATAAATGATAAGTTTAATATAGTGAAAAAAACCTCTGTAAAATCTATTGGTTGAAAGGATTTAGACCCATCCCAACAATAACCTTTAAATAATCCATTATAGAGACATTAGAAACCGAATATGAGTTTATTATAAAATAATATTTCTAGCTTTTCGAAAGGAGCCCCTCACCTCACTTATAAAAGGGCACTCACACTTATAAAAGGGAACTCCTCTTCTTACTAATTCACACATTTAAAGCATTTTGGGTCAGCCAAAACCCTCCCAAATATTCTCTAAACTTTCCTCACTTCAACCTAGAGGCCTTAGTTTGATAAGAAAGCCATCCTATGGAGCCCTTTTGATCAAATCAAAAGGAAGAACCTGAAGAAGAGGTAATGTTTTCACCACCCTTTTTGAAATTCCATTCTTCTTCAACTTCTTCATTCTTTGCTATTCCCATTCTAAAATAATATCTCCAGTATATTCTATATACTTTGATCTTATTATAAATATGGTACAATGATATTCATTATTCATTCCTACCTTTGAATGACATGTCACCATACGTGCGTACGTACGGCTTACCGTCTCCACTTCGCGGTGTAAGTGTTATTAAAAACATTATAATTCGGATGGGTATGATAATGATGTGTAATTCATGTAAATAATAAATATATCATGATAATGATTTTGTATATATGATATACTATACAATTCTATATTATTACAATATCAAAATAGTGATATTGTCGCTCGTGCGTATGTACGGACTACCGTCTCCACGAACGCGATGAGATTCATTCCACATCGTATAAATTCAAGTATAATTCACATTTTATGATGAAAAATAATGTTTATGGACATTATATCTTTATGTATATAATTACGATACAACCTATCCATAACAAGCACAACTTATATAACAAAACATATAAAAGAAAATTAGTAAGTTAACACACAAAATGAATATAATACTAAGATATTATTAAAAAATAAATGATAAAAGATCATATATGATATCACAATTATTAATATGGTTCTTTTATAATTTAATAAAAATGTTTTAACTATTATACAGGATGTTAAAATACCATCGACTAAGGAAAAGTACATGTTAATGGTTTATTTCAGAATATCTTCATTATCTATGGTTGTTTATACGTAATTATCTTCTGGGACCATTTTATCATCCACAACCATGTTTCTTAAAAATTCATTTCAAATCATTCATACAATTTTACATATTATGGGATAAAGTCATTTATACCATTGTTGGCTTTTTATATGATGTTTATAAAGTAATATTTATGTCATTTTCCAAACAAGGTAATTTTTATCCTTTTCTAAATAATTAAGGTAAGAATGCCTTTTTTAACCTATATGGAGGGTGAAAATATTTTCAACCATTGTAAAATCTTCAAATAATACCTTACAAGATTATAACAATATTTTCGAAGTAAATATTTTATTTTACAATTATGTGACTTTTAAATGATTTCAAAAAAGAGACATTTCTCACAAATAGTTTTGATTTCATCTGTGTCACCATCCTTTGATGGATTTTGTGATTATTTGAAGGTTATTTATTATGATACAAAAATTCCATATTGTATTTAAGGATTTGTGATATGTTTGACTGTGGATGTGTTATTTTTATACCATTCACAGTTCATGAAGAAAGTATTGGCATTTCGTATTCTAGTTTTAATATGAATGATTATTTTATGTTTAAACCTGTTCATATGTGGATTGAATTGAACTTAATAAGAGACGAGTGAAGCCCGCTATAGCTCCTCGATGCATTGATAGGTCTCATGAGACAAACTAGTGTCTTGGCATGAGGTCTTGACAAAATCTAATTTTTAGTCTTGGCACAAGTCCTTGGATTCGTGTTTATGATAGTCTGGCATTATGAATTCCATCATTAAAAAAGTTGTTGTTGATATAGCATGTGATTATTCGACTAGTAGAATATCCATGTGAATAAGAAAATGGAATTATTTTATTTTACTTCTGCCATATTAAGTTGGAGTTCATGTTTAAAAGGGTTTTTTTTTAGTTATACATTTCCGTAAATGTTTATGCTTATTTATGAATGTTTCCATTATATTGTTATCCATATTGGAAATTTGAGCTCACCCCTTTCTATGATTTATTTTTCCCAAGATGTGAAGTAGTATTATACGAATGACCTGTAGGGATAGTATAAGGGGATATGAGTGTGGAGATAATATGTTATTGTAGTTTTTCAGTTTATCATGTAATTTAAGACATATGAATGTATCTAGTGATTCCAAGGCTACTAAAATAATCGGTCTTTCGAGTCTTGATCATTT
The DNA here is from genome assembly GCA_963277665.1 of Viscum album. NCBI lineage: Eukaryota > Viridiplantae > Streptophyta > Magnoliopsida > Santalales > Viscaceae > Viscum > Viscum album. The sequence continues at coordinate 1,701,544,069 of OY728156.1, read as the reverse complement.
GTGATCATACTAATGTTGTGTAATAATGCACCGACTATGAATAACTGGGGTCGTGGAATTACACATAAGAAGTAGAAAAAAATTCTTAAAACATAAACTCATTAACATACATTTTCAAATAATAATGTTTATATAAAAACAAATAGTAGGTATATATTTAAAATTGCGGTATCATAAGACATCTTGATCCTATTCGCCATTATAATATTTCATAAAAATCAAATAATAATATGACGATCATCCATACTTAATGCATTAAAGGGATATCAGGGACCTACCCACCCTTGGTTATAAAGATACTAGACATCCATTAATTATAACAGAACTATATGTACATAGATTATAATTAAAAAACATCATCATAATCAATGAATATGATCTGTAAAATAAATAAAGTAAATAGAGAATGAATATCGTCATAAAACTCATAGATAATATATTAGTCATTTCATTACAAGATTATCATGTGGATACAAATTGGTATTCATGTTAATATCATTGAAACAATGAAAATCCATTTAGATTAATAATAAAGATTGAATCATCACAATATATTCTTAGTGTATCACAAGTAACCTCAAGGGTAGTTATCATTGATGAATGAGATACCATAAAAATATATTTATAAAGATCCTTTCCTAAAATATAAAATTCAAATATAGAATATCATATAAAAACCATAAAAACCATAAATTTTAAATATACACACATATTTGAATATAAAATTGAAAAATAGTTATGGATTCCTTATGGAATTGAATCATCATAATGGTGGAAAATATTTTCATGTTTTCAATGTTAGAAAATAATTTTTATGTCATTTTGTAAAATAAAGTAAAAATTGAAAATTTAAGAAGTAATTGAAATTTCAATTAAAACCAATTCTTAATATATGGTATAACAACACTTAAAATGGAATTAAAAAATTGGTACTATTTAAATAATTTATTTTTTAAAAACATTCTTGAAAAAAAGGATATCGTAGATAATGATTCAGGATCTCAAATAATATATAAGATTGCTACCTTTTATGGTCAATCATTATGATGATTATTCAGTCAATAAGGTTATATATATAATAAAATTCTTAACCCCATTTAAAACTAGAGGATAATAAATGGATTAGTTTCAGAAAAATAAACTCATATGATTTCCCCTTTACGATCCATGAACATAAACAATTTCGAAATGAATAGATATTGTAAAATAAATTTTTACCATTGTTTACCACTTCAATAATAATCTATAAGAAAGACTAAAATAAATTGAAACATTAAATGAAACAAAATTAATTATACACATTATATAACATGTCAATGGGGAAATATATATTCCTCATAAACAATGTTCATTCTATAAAATCAAAATATATATGAAATAAATATAATTTGATATTATTATCAAGTAAGAAGATCATATCATTGAATTGAGAATTAAAAAATAGTGATCTTATATTTAAAAAATATAAATCCACAATAAATTATAGAAATTAAGAATAATGAAATTTTTAGTTCAACTCACAGACAATCAAGGAATAAAATATCATTAAAGAAGTGTTAAAACCCTATTAATGGAAATTTTGTTGAAACCCATTAATGACATGTTAACTTCATGTCCAATCTCATTGTATTAAAATTATATAAAATTTAGATAAAAATTACATTATGTATGAAGGATTCATGATATAATATGTTAAAACAATGAATACAGATATTATATATTAATTATTGTCTTTGACATAACAATATAAAGCAACGAAATGAAAATGCGGGGATGTTTCTTAACTAGAGCATTGACATTCCTTGTATATCCTTTGATACTGTGATGGTAAAAATAAATCAATTATTTCATTTTTGAAGAAAATATAATTGTATTATAACATAATAATCAAGACATTAGAATCATTTAATACAATGTCATATTTAATTACATAATCAATTAATTCCTCATATAGTGTTTTGCGGACGTCTAGTTAATAATATCAAGCATACAATATTCAATGTCGTATTCTTGACATAACCCATGGGGTGATAATCCATTACTACCCATATATTTTATACAATAGTGTTGGGGTTAGTCAGTAGAACTGAGAAGTAATATCAAACACAGGAGATGCATTTGATTATTGTACATGTACCAACAAATAAAATTGTTAAACATATATGTTATTGAAATTAAATTACAAGTGATAAAATTGAATGAACATATCTATATCACAAAATTATAATATGAGATGAGTACTGTAATGATATGGAACCAAATGGAAGATAAACAAACTTCAAAATGATGTATGACATCCTTTAAAGAAGGGGACTTCATCAATATGAAAAACTAGAATGAAATTATATATTACTGGCTAGCATTTGACAACCTGGTCTTGGTATCTCAACGATTCATATAAATGAATATCTACTATATATAACAAGACATGTTTGTATAGATCAGATGGAGGGGTGAGTATAACAATACCATGATAAAAACCCCAAAATCATGAAACACAAAGTTTCAATATTCAATGTCACATCATAACGATATGGATATTCATATTTGACATAAAATAGATTAGAACATGAAAATTGTATATATACTCAAGAAGGAGATTATTCCTTGATGTTTTCATGAATAGACTTCCATCTATAAGATTATGCTCGAGGGTATAATTTTAATGCTCGTAAAGAGAAACTACCTCTACAAAAGACATGATATCACTGAAGGAACTCATGAAAGATGCCTCTACAAAATAGGTATGACTAATGAAGTGATATTGATATTTCTATTACACTATCTCGCATATAGGGGATTAGTCATTGGTTTTCCAGGGAACATTTCAAACCTCACTAGTGTAACCTACTGTATAGTGGATCACTTCTCGTGTTGTGTAGGTCATAATTGTTCCAAAATTACCACCCAGGGAATAGAGGGAATGATGGAGGATCACACTCAAGTCTGATGGGGGAAGATGTGTTCTTCTTCTGCATATCAACTTTTTAAGGGTCCATAACAAAATGATCCTTATAGAATAGTATATTAATCATCATTTTCATAGACAATATGTTGTCACTCGACTAATAGTAGTATGAATTGATGAATTGAAAGTCCTCACATAACCGTGGGAAGAGTACACGACATATACTGGGGGTAAAAAATGTGTAATATCAATGTTTTTAACTGGTCATGACCTTCCTTAGGCCACCAACATATGACCATATACTCATATAAATACTCATGTATAATTTTTTTTACATTGTCATTCATGATGGCCTATATATATAACTGCTCATGAACCACAATGTATATGTAGATCTATGGTCATGAGGTCAACAGACATCTGAGATTTATTACATTGAATTTGATTATTAAGAACATTGGTAAATTATATCACCAAATAAAATTAACTAAAATTCATAGCTTATTCATACCGATCATCACATAGTTGAAATTTTCATAAAATTTTGGAAACTCTTATTGCATTCGATAACACTAATAAAACAACTAAATAAACCATTAATCATAAAGAAACTCATGTATCTAGGCCATACGTACCTCAACACCTCCAACTACCCAGATACCTCAAAAATATATGATCATAAATCATCACTATAGTGTTTTGTCATCACGTCTTATCAAACCACAAATTATGATAACACATTCTTTGTCCTAATCATTCTATAATAATTTGTTACCACTATCACACATTCAATGATCTGTTGATCATAGACATGAACCAAAAATATTTAATTTTTATTCTAGATAATGGACTTGCAATGATCATACTCTAGTTATTAGTCTATTAGTTGTTAGATGTAATTTCCAATGATTAAATTGTAGACTATGTACATATATTATCAAAAATCACAAAAGATGAAAAATACTTTCTAATTTTTTGGGGTTGGACTCATCAAATTTCAACTAAATGATGAATGAAAAAACTAAATAATATAAAATTCAAACCATCTGAAGAAAAACCAAGTCCCAAAATCATGGATGATATTTGAATTAATCTATTCATGCATCTGATTCGTGTTCATAATTTAATAAAAATATGAGAATTATAAAAATTGAAAAAAATAATATATTATGAAAATACAAATGACTGGTGAAAAATGATCTCACGCCATAATCATTTTTGAGTTCCATGAACTCTATTGGCATAGAAAATTCTCATATTATAGATCCAATTGATCGATATGATGTCATATTTAAATGATCCACCACCATCTACTATCTATCAATCCAATTTTTTTAATGAAAATAATATATAATATGAGTTATCATGTATAAAAAGGTGATATTTTTTATTGCATCAAAAATAATAAATTATTTAAATTATTTATTTATATTATTATTTTCAGCTACACTTACACATTATCATAACACACATCATTTACTAATGTTATGTCACATATATTGTATGACCTATATTCTGAATAAAATTACAACATCAGATTTCAGATTCAATCCATTACTTGAGTTATTCCACATTTCTCAAAATTAGTTTGTAATATATAATAATATAATTAATATATATTTTAATAACAATTCCACACTCATTGGGCCTTAGAATATATCATTGTCTTAGACCCTGGTTTAAAAAGTATTACTTTATATATTCTAAACCTTCTCATTGGAAAAAATTAGGAGTTACATTATCCCTAAAATATGTAATTACTTCCCAAAAAATTAAAAACATACACTGAATTATATGGGAATTCATATTTCATGTTGGAATAATACTTCATGGAATACTCTGAAATATTATTTTGTTTATAGATGAAAACAAATAAAAAATCACTCTCCCACAAAGTATAATCTTATTATAATCCTAAATATCCATCAATATAATATAATTATAGTTCCAAACACTGTTTTCATATCTCCATAGATTTTGACGTGTGATAGTTGATGCAAATAACTCATCAGCTATGAATCATAAATGATTTCATGTCACTAGTTCAATTGAAGCGGTAGAGCTATAAGGTACACAAATTCTGAAACGCTATGTAGTTCTTGGAAACGTTCGATGAAACTCCAGGAAAACATTCCACTATGTCCATATCTTCAAGAACCTCAAGGATTACAGACGTCCATGAAAAAATGGTCCCCATCATTAATTTTGATAAACATATAATTTTCTTCATAGGTCATCTTACAGTTATGTCCACTCTCCATCCACTCTTAGATTATCTACAATTTCTGTATTGGCACTCCTACAACCACTTCTCTATCAGTGCTAACTCTACTATGTCCATAAAACATCATGGGGATCATAATTGTTCACCATACATATAATCTAATGGTTTTATATTAATGGTATTATAATGGACATTTTTTTTAGAAAAAAAATCATGGTGTGATGATACTTGCAACTATGGAAAATTTACAAAATGAATTTCCATAAAACGTCATCCAGAACATTCAACGTAAACTTATATTATCAGTTCGTAAAGGGATAAATGTTGTTCTTAGATAGAATTTATTACCAATAATATCTGATAAAAAATTTAATAATCATGATTTTATGATATCATTTAGGTATGAAAATGTCATGTAGGGAACTGTATATTTCTGTTCATTTTCATTGACATAACAAAAGCCCTAGAATTTAATTAAACTCTACCCTTAGATATCATGGGTGTGTGATGACATGGTGAGCCAGTATATAATCACCTATATGGTATCATGTAATAGAAAAATTTAGCTAATATCCCTCTTAATTTCTATAGATATAACATCCCACTCAGACTCTAGAAGCTCGATGGGTTCAGCTAATCCCACTTGATCCTAGTGTTTTGTATTTCACAACTAACATATATTTCATAAAGAAACTAACAATGAAACACATATCTTCATACCTGGACACAAGTAATACCAATAATGGAACACATACAACTTTTCCAAAAATTGTTGTACCACTAGGGGTGCATTATTGAAATCCCTCTTTAACACTTATATTAGTGAAACTAGAACTAGTATGTATCCTCAAAAATAAATGAAACAATACCATCCTTCCTGAAATTATTCATGATCAAATAATATTCATAAATGAGTTTATAGGCCCTCATTATCATAATTATGATTATGTTCCTCCCAAACTCTGTATAATAATGGACTTGTGTAAACAATATACTGGTGGTATGATTTTACATCCAAATTTCCATGAGATAATTGTATATATAGAAGCTATTTTGATTTCCCCCACACACAAAAATGATTTCCTAATGAGTGGATCACACATATTTTTCACGTTACCATGTGTATATCCTATCACAATGACATATTTCTCGAAATATATAATCCATAACCCCTTCCTCTAGTTATTACAATTCTATGAAAATATTTACTTGAGTCTCTTTTGATTTATTTATAAAATTATCTACTAACCAATAAATTTGTGTCTCCACATATTTCAGAAGAATATATCCCCTTTAAACTCTTGTTAATGGGTACTATACATATAATTATTGGTTATAAAAATTATTTAATCATAAGAATTCATTGCATAATTCTGAGTTAAGAAAAATGAAATCCTATTAATTGATGAATCACATGAAACAATGTACTCGACAAAATCATATAAAAATCTCAAGATGGGGCCCCTCATAATACCGTACATCAATATCAAAAAAACTGGCAATAAATTTTATGTAAACATGAACAAATTTACTCTTTATTTCAAGGATATTAAGGGTGGTGAATATTTATAGAAATCCTATAACAACCTATAATGTTACACATTCAAACAATGAAAACACCAAACCTTAGTAATTATAATAATTGGATTGATATCTAGAACTACCTTGACCATTGCCATGTATTCCACTACTCCCTATTCTGGGATGAATATCCTTGGTTGACTACCTATCAATCCCATATCCATCACATTAATATATTTCTATAAACCTGAAACCATTATATTGTTTCCAAAACAATCCTTAAGTGTCTATTATTCTCCTCCTTAGACACCAAGTACTGTAATATATCATTGACGTAGACTACCATTAAAAGGAAAATGAAATGATGATAGATCTAGTTTATTGGTCCCATGAACAATTCTATAGAATTAATCAAGGAAATGAGAATCTTCATGTATTCATCGATAATGTAGAATCATCATAATATCGTCTTCATTATTTCCTCACCTCTTATTCAAATATGGTGATAATATAATAATAGTTTAATCATTGAAAACCACTTATCACCTATCAAATAATCATATAGGTATTTCATATTTTATAGTAAAAAATATACTATTCGTGATCACCTGGATTAGAATATGAAAAACACAGACAACTTTAAAATACCATCTTCGGTCTTGGGGGAAAACATAGGGGCTACCTACGGGAAGCACTAGGTCTAATGAATCAATTCATTTGGAAATAATATAACCTCAAAATATTATCTTTATGTTTTATGGGATTCATCTGATAGGATAGAAAATTTATTTGTTTCACCCTTATGAATAATTCAATTAACAATTATATCTCTCGATGGTAAGGTATGAAAAGAACTTCCATAGGAAATATGTCTTCATTGTCTACCACCACTTCTAGGAACTGAATGAATAAAAAAACATTATTCTAAGTGTAATACCAGATAATCATGATTAATTTATTGTATCCTCATACACATTAGAGAATCATTATTTCCCCTAGAATTCATTCTCTTCGATATTGGATGAAATCATCCAATCATAATGAATGATCCTCATCCGCAAGAGTAAATAATTTACTTGAGCCTGAACTATGTATTAAAATTCATTACATAAGAACAAATAATATTGATTTATTTCTATTAAAAAGATATCACTTATTAAGTTAACTCAATCAATAATCATGTCACTATATTTATAGAGTTTTTAATCACAGACTACCCTCTATTTGGAGTCTCCAAACTCAAGGGTTGAGCCTATGGATCCACTAGAATAAAAAATTATCAAACTAGATAAGTGGAATTAATGTATTTGATCAAAGGTATGTATTTTATTAATAAATATGAATTTGAGATGATGTTGATCATTCTTATAATAATACAAATTTCATCAGGATCATAGGCATCTTGTGCCTACAAAAACATGTTTCCCTGACCACCACCTCCATGATCATGGTGTAGACCACATGTGGGGGGGGGGGGGGGGTGGCAATAAATCATACCAACATCCACCACCCCTCGTTCTCTTTACTCCTTTCTCGAAACCTCCACACTTCACAACTCATTGATCCTTCCATATTTTGTATCTCAGTGGTCCATTGACCATCTCTCTATCAGAAATATAGGGTGTCTGCCAGTCACATGTGAGATGTCTCTATCCATTATAAAATAGATATCTACTTTCTCTCAAAAGAACCATCATTATAGACCAGATTTGTAGACCATCATTCATGTAATCATATCCTAAATAGTTTCATTTTTCATGGAACCTTATGTCTATTATGATAATTCAAATACTGAGGTCTCGACACATGCATTCCCACTACAACCACCATTATTTGATGTATTCCCTTTCAAAATACTCTCCAATACCAATGTATGACATTTCACCCTATGATAATTGGGAATTCATGGATATATTACTATGGTACTAATATAAAATAATATTCCCTACACACGGGTCTATGGTCGGATGTATGGTTTTCAATGTGGATCCATAATGTATTAAGATAGTTCATTAAACCATGTTGAATACTAATCCATCGTTGTGATTCCCTGCTCTTGATAAAGTATATCTTGGGTAAACTTTCATATAAAAGTTGTTGGATAAAAAATCACCATGAAGATAAAGTAAATATAAGAAAAAGATATAGTTTTCTCGTCACATTTATGTGTGACCAAAATCCACCATCACAGATTGGATCCCTGAATATAACTCTCCACTAGAATTATCATCTAATCAAGAGGTGACCTAATAATGAACAAAATATTGGTGGCTACCTCAATATACTCCATAGTTTTATAGGGGACTTCCTCAAAATGAATCCCTGGACTTTTCTTCCCCTAAAATCCATGTAGTATTCTCAGATTTTACATATACTTTTTTGATAATATATGGGAAACGTGTTTCTCATTTTGTGGTCAAGAACATATAAAATGACTCAAGGGTGCCACACCATCTTTATGATATTGAACAAAAGCCTCATCATATGGAGGATCATCTATATGATCTCTTTGTGTAATCATTGATGTTTTTATCCTCAAATGAATCCCAAAATACTATAAAAATGTACCTTTCTTTGAATATTATATCTATAGAGATAAACTTACCTGGATATGTAATAAAAACCCCATTCCTGTAGGATGCATGTACCAATTTTTTTCATTCTTCTAGTTCCTCTATGTATATCATCAATAATATGATTATCATAATCCAAGTGAATTAATACATCAGTCACCACACCAACACTAGACAATGTGGAATGAGATCCAAACACGAGACACAATAACATTGTTTTACTATATCCTCGAATCAGTCTCAAGAACTCTCAAACTATTGTAGAATATACTCCTTAGATATCACCCAATCATGACCTGACTCTATGGGGCTTGATCCATGACATTTCCAAGAATTCATCCAATATTCTAATGGTTTTCTACAAATGCTGATTTGGAACATGACATTATATAGGATGCAATACACAAATGTAAAAATACACATTAAAATATCCCCAAACCTATAAATTGATGAAAATAATTTACATGTTATAACAATTCATCCATGTATAAAAATACAACAATTATTTTACTATGAAATATATAAATAAAAATTTCAAAATAAAATCTCACAAAAATGGATAATGTAGTGAAACCTAATATGTTTTATGGGACGACTGTAGAATGAACAAATTTGCGGGCTTTGTATTACAATACGCAGTGGAATAGCCAGAAATAACTAAATGTAAAGAATTAAGATACAATTTCATCACATAACTAGAAGGATATATTGTCACATGATTTTATAAAGAAAAAAAAAGAAATCTAGATATACTCCTCAAGGAGACCACACCACCCGGTGGACTAATGCACACTTCCCACCATTGGATTCTACTGGATGATTCATAACTAACCCTCATTTAGAAGAAAAATACAACCATGAGTCATTCTATCATTGTTGGTGATCATTAGAGAAGTATATGATCATACTCTCTTTCAAAATAAATAATCTCAAGATCATTAATGCCAAATCCTAAATATGGGATAATTCCCAAGTTAACTCGAGGAAATAAGAAACCCAATTGGTTTGACCTGAAAGATAGAATATCACCACCCATGTACTGTTCAATATTATGATTCCATGAAACCACCAATGTAAATGATAGAGTGATGAAGGATACCACCAAAGAAGATTGGGGGAAACTATGACCTCCCTAAACATATCATCCTTTATTGGGGATCACTATCCTATGCTCCATAAATGATGTCGCATAGTACCCTCATAGGGATAGACCAAGGAGGATCAATCAATTAACACTTATATGATCTTAAGAAACAAAGGGCCTCACATTTATTATAAGGATTATATATAATGTTATTGTGGTACATTGTGTAACCTATGAATGACATATTAGAATGTGTCCTTCCCCGCATCTACAACCCATGGCCATCTACTAAAGGTTTTTTCTTGCTTAAAAAACTGTGTACATTGTCTTGCCTATCAACTGACCTTTGTAAGTTCACATTAACCCCATGTTATATGTCAAAAAATAGCTTTAGATCATATTATGTTTGAAATTTTCCACATGACATTCGATCATTGACTCCAAGAGAAAACCAATAATCACAAAACATGAACAAGACAACATGTGTCCATAGAACATCATTTAATATTGTGATGGTTTTCCAATCAATATAGAAATCGTTTATACATTCCACAATACTATTTTTTATATTAATCCTCCATTAATTTCACGTAATACTGAAGGATATGGGACATTAATTCCTTTCCACCATCGTCAAATATGTTCAATCTATAAAAGTTTATTAGGAAACATCATACTCAAGAATCTTATTCATCGCGTTACAAAGAAAAAATACTAAAAACACAGTCCATTACAAGATCAATATCCAATAATGCACTATAATCAACATACCAAGTTTTATACAAAAACAATGAACATGAAACCATGTTATTGATCCATTGAATTTAATAATGGTCATAAAACAAAAAAAATCTATGTATTGTTTAATTATTCTGTCAACAAAATTTCCAACAATGAAATTGAGAGTAAGTGGTGGGGAAAAACAAAAATTGAGGAACAAACCACATATTTTCATTAGGATGGACATGATTCATTTCTTTTGGGAAAAATTAAGTTTAATAAAATAAATAAAATTATCATCTTTTGATGGAAGATCTAATCCTATATGTGTGGGAGATTCATTAATAAATCTATTCATGGATCTGATTCAACTACGTCATAGAAAAAAAATTGAAATAAGTAATGGATTACTAAAATTGAAAATAATTTTTTTATCAATATCAAATATTGAATTAACATTAATCATAAAAATTGGTGTGACCCAGGAATACCATTGGCCTTGGAGATTCACGTTGCACTGATTTGATCCTCTAATCGGATGTTAGTAACCAAATATAAACAAACACACCCACTTTCCCAGTAGTGTGGTTTTGCCACTAAACCTAGAGATTATGAATATATGTTTATATAAATTAAATTTTACATTTCCATGTAAAAAATAATATTCCATTTTCTAATTAATATTTTGAATATTTACACATATGCTTCAATAATATCAAAATTTATAAAGTCGACAAAGATTATTTTAGGCATTTGGTAAGACTTGTATTCTAAACCTTACAGCAACCTCAGATTTTGATTTTGAGAATCCTTATTGGTATGATTCGTCATTTTGGGGAAAATTTAATTTCAAATATATTAATACACTTATTTTTTTAAAATAAATTTGAAGCTAACCGGGTTATGCAATTTTATGTCAACTAATCACTAGACTTCAAAATTATTCCTTTATTTCTCTGGAAACATTATATAGAAAAAGAAACGACATTATAGGCGTATTTATTCAATCATCCATATACTATTTATAATTTTTATACATCTATTATATCTTTAATACTGATATTGAAGGATTTATATGAAATATGGACTAATTTACAATAATGAAGATGGTCGTACATACATACACATGAGTAACAATTTCACTTTTAATTTATCAATATAAATCAATGTAAATACTATTTAATGATTATAGAATGATAATTAAATCATAAAATAATATTATTTCATTACATATACTTATATATATCATTCAAATTATGTTGTGTTGAAAAATGAATCACTACATTTTCTTGAGGTTGGATTCCACATGTAAGGTCAAATGAAATTTTCATTTCACAGTGAATACAATGGTATAAAATTTTAATGTTATAATTTCTTCTCATAATGATATATATGTCACTATTTCCATTTATATGTACTATTTCTATCATTATAACAAGTCATAAGGGATGATTTTGTAAATGTAATAAAATTGGACTTCATGGCTGTAGTCATCACTAACCATGAATTGACAATTTATTTACTTTTTTTAGAAATCGAAATGGATATGGGTAAATAAACTCAAATACTAATATCTCTCAAATAATAAATATTCATTGAAAAAAAAAATTCAAAAAAATATATTTTTTACAAGACAATAATTATGATATACTGATTTCAGAAATTATATTTATTTTTATCATTTACAGATAATAATGTTTTTAGAAATTAATTACATCAATCACTAATAAAAAATTTTTTTTTGTTAAATATATAATTGAAGAAAAAAATACATTTCTAGGATGTGAGTTCTTGTTTTCTTATAAATATTCAATACATTTCACATTAATAAATCCTTTTTAGTTATTCATATATGAAGTTAATAGTTTTCATACCATCCAATTTAATGCCAATGTTCTATCATTTATATTTAAATTATACCATTTAATCATTTATTTATGTTCATTGTTGTATATTTTGAACACTATCAAGAATTTTCATTCTTATAAAATCATGTGGTATTAGATTCTCCTCCCATTATTAAATTGTGTCCACCAAATTTGATCATTTTTAACTAAAGAATGATTTGACATTCCATAATATCATTGTTAAGATTCCAAATCATAATATTTTTAATAAAACATCATCTAAAAATCTGGAATGTGTAAAATGGTAGCTGTTTGAAATAATATAAATAATGGTTTCCCCAAAAAGTGAAAATTATATGGATTTGATGATATAGATATGGATGAGAAAAACAATTCTCAAGGACTCTTATAGTGTGATAAAGGGTATGATATAGAGAAAATTAAAATCAAACTTTTTTTAATATTTTATGTGAGAACAAACCAGTGATTCGTTGGAATTAAATATTATATGGTATTTTTATTACAAGATTGTATCAATATAATTAATTAATTCGATAACCATGTATTCTAAAATAATAAGTACTTATTCTACTAGGGAAAGTATAATATCACCTTTTAATCAATTTTAAATTAAATATCAACTTTTTCTCCAAATGATTGGTATTATATATGGTTTATTCATGATAGAAGAACTAAATTAATCTTCTAATAGCTCATGAAATCCACGAAATGATAAATATATTTTCTTCTTATCTATATGCTTTCTGAAAAATAACAAATTATATCATAAGATAATATTATTCCAAAGAATACATTATCATTCAAAATTAAGTAAGAATATAAAAATTTCAATATATGACATTATAATTCCTAAATATATTCTAAATTAGTTTTGAAATCCAGGGATTTGGATGTTTTTTTAACACATTTAATTACTTTCTAAATTTTACATTTTTGTCATTATAACATTAACCATTATTAATGAATCAAAAGGGAAATATTTTTTCACTAATAAGATAATCTCTAAGATATAATAATATTTTTCATAAATAAAATACCATATTTCCCAAATAATGTTATTAATAAAAACATTAACTATTATTTTTCCAATAATGTCTTATAATACATTTTATAATACATCACTAAGACTGTGACTATGTTCTTACTCAATAAAACATTACGTCAATTCTAAGAGTTACACACACCTCAACATAATAAAATTTATTCTAAAACACCATTAATCGACATAATATTCAATAACATAATATCTAAAAATGCATGCATATTATTCTTGACTTATGATCAACCAAAATAAATAGTTGTATCCATAAATATAAAATTCAAATTTAGATGAAAATATCCTCATTTGCAATGATATCTAATCTTGGATCAGATACCATTAATAAATACCTTGAAACCTCACTCCTAAAAGTGGATATACAAATATAAACATTATATATGATGATTCTATACTACTAAATGTGTGAAATTAATTTCAATCCAGACCATAAGACAAAATAATAATGTATTTGATAACTGTTAAATGTAAGGACCATTGATGTTTATATATTTAGGAAATTTTGAAAAAATCATTCATTAACAAAAATAATAAATTAATCATGCTTATTTATTTGACTATAAATGGATATAAATATTATATATAAATAAGTCAAAAAATCAAAAAATTAATAACTATAAAACCTCAGTTGATTTAAATCATTTAAAATATTACTTCAAAACCAAGGGAAAAGTAAACATATGATGTGTGGTATCAAATTCTGTGTAAGATTAATTACATGTATTAAAAATTGAGTTTCATTAGTGACTGAGTTTTCTTTAAATAATAAATTTTGGAAGTTTCCATCATGGAATTTGATAAAATAATACCTTTGATAGAAGATGATGATTTTTTTGAAATGATATATATCCATTCCAAAATTACAAATAGATCAAATTCACATGAATTGATAAACAATTAATAATTATTAGGACGAATATTAATTATAAATGTTACCAGATCTATAGAATAGTGAATAAATACTACAAGGGTGAATTCAACATAGAAATAAGATGTCAATTTATTTTATATCATTGATTTGACTCTTCATGAGGCCAAACCAGACATGTGGAAAAAATTAATTGCCATTTGATTGAAGGTTTTAGTTTAGCCAGAATAATAATTTTCACATAGATACTCATACAAATCACATTTCTCTAGACACGCATAGCTTAATTCAAATGAAATTACTCTAGTCATTGTTAAATGAATCACTGCTGATTTAATTTTTGTTTTGATGTTCTTAATTTATCTCTCCCACGGAGCCCCTTTTCATAGACTATTAGTAGAGACCATACGTGAATCCCATTTTTGGAACTCTTTATTGGAGAACAATTGTGAACGATCCGTTGTAGAAGACCCATTGAGGATTCACATATAATAGACCCTTTATACATCTTGGAAGTCCATTTACAGAGTCCCCATTAGGAATCCCCTTCTTAGAGAATCTTTTTCGAGCACCATTACAGAGCCCCTATATTTATTCACATTTGTAGATCCACTTTGTAATGTCCCTTTTTAGAGCCCCTATGAGACCACTGCAATTTTTATTTCACCGATAGTTCCAAAGTTTTTGTTTATTCGGCACTAAAAATAAATATATACACTATACTCATGAAGGGGGTGAAAAAATGGTCAAAATGAAGAAAATTTCAGCAATGTTGTAATAAATGTTGAGGATACTCAACCTGTTGAAACTATCCATGAACCAGTCAGGTTGAATTCTTGAATTCCAAACATGAGTGAAGAAATAATTTAATTGAAATAAACAATCTAATATCCTCACGAGGCATAAAATCACAATGTTTTTTCTGATCCCTGGGTCATTTTTTGTTGGAGGTGTCATTGTATTCCCTCCATTATTGCGAGGAAATCACTTTTTCAATGTCATATGAAATTCAACCCATGAAAAAATTGGTATCAGTAAATTCCAATGATGAATATGATATTCATCCATCCATTCCTTATGCTCAATATCACTATGAAAAATGTAGATTCCCAACGTGAACCATTTGGGTTAGGTTGAGGATATTCCGAGACACACCCTAATACAACCATAATATCTACCAGAAACATTCCATGAGGCTACATAATCCACTTGAACCCTTTCACATTCAATGATTTGAGAATAACCCCTTGGATATCCTGAATAACATGAGTCAAAACACTCTTATAAACCCTAAAACAGCATAACCAAACTCTTATGCCAGTTCAAACCATAAATCACATATCTTTCATAAGTCACAAAATACCAATTTCTAGGATTATTCCACCTATTAGTCCTCAAAACATTGTTGAATAACCTATTAAATTGGTATATCATGAATAATATAGAAATATTGAGAGGTATTACATATCCAATGCTGATACCTCATGTCATTTTAATAATAAAACATTCAACTTCCATGAGTCAAGATACTCCTCATGGTTCTAGTAACATAGAAATCCTCCTCAGTGTAGGCCCCAACAAACTAATGAAACCCTAATGAGTATAGATTCTCCCCATGGTTCAAAAAATATGGATCACCTCCATGGTTTAATATCCAACAAAATACATTATTAACCATGAGTCGAGATAATCTACATGGTTATGAAAAAATGGGAGTCTACTATTTTCCTATCAACAGTAAAATCCTTGTCATTGATGAGTTAGGATTAAATTCATGGATCCATAATCAGGAGAAAAATCATAGTTTTAAACACCAACTGAACCATAACAACCATGTTACTAGATAATCTAAATTAATCCAGAAACATTGGAATAATCATAGGTGTATTCCCTAAACAAAACACTAATTATCTATGAGTCTGTATTATCATCATGATTTGCTAATATTGGGAATCATCAAAGGTGAAATCCCCAAAAAACATAAATTATCAATGTGTATGGATTCTACTAATGTTTCGATAATCATAACAGTCATATAAGATATAAGCCCCACCCAAATCATAATCACTATGAGTAGAGATACCGGTCATGGTACTGCAATCACAATCATTTACCTAGGTGTAATCCCTAATGGATCATTCAAACCACCATGAGTTGATAATTTCTTAATTGATCAAAAAACCAGCGCATCCTATAATTCATAATCCCCAAATTCACCTCTAAATATAATGGTGTGATATCGTGAAATGCGACGGATCATATACTATCTCCTATTTAATATACCTAACATGACTGACATGGGCATAATGTTCTGTGATGATCATCCCATATAAAATATGAATTATACTTCTTTATTTGTATCATCCTAGGAGTAATCCCCACCTAAAATTTTTCATCATTCAATGAGAGATCTGATTCCTATTCATTGTAGGATACATTGGCTTCTTAGTGGTTTTTTCAGCCCAATTTCATTACCCATATAATAATTCCATAAATCCATGTGGGTATTGGGTCTTATTATTAAAAGGATGTGTTGGAAGCCTCTGTGACATTCAATCACAACTCCAATAAAACAAGCACCACAATGTTTGAAAATAAATTTCATAGACCTGAACTATTCAAATTTAAACCAATGTATCATTAATTAATATTTGAATAATATGGAATCTCTAATTCATAAGGATTTTTTTGTATACCATACAGTCTTGATAAAATCATTATAATATGTGTAACATGTCCATATCTAGGGATTTGGAAGGATTCAAAAATGTATCTTAATTTTATAATAGAAATCTAAGTAGGAAGATATTTCTCTGAATTGGTTGTTATACGAAAAACCACCCACCAACTTTTCAAATGAATTTTATATTCTATAATTGGGAAACTCCAACTGTCCTCCTAACATGTGAATGAATGTCTGAATTAACTCAGAAAGCAAGCAGGAATGAAATAGTAGTGGAAAACTTGTAGAAAATGGGAAATACGAATGGTGAAAAATTTATAGTGAATTATCAAAACAAGAGAGAATTCATAAAAATCAAAATATTGATCCCCAAAAATGATAAATGGTATAAATATGTATCAATTGAATCATCTTAGTAATCATTAATCACAAACAATGTGATGTAAATCATTATCAAAGTATTAATTAAAAACATATAGATTTTACCCCTCTATGAGGTAAACATTACTTTTCTATAAACAAGAACTCATCAACAAACATGGAAAAATGATCTGATTTATGAAAAACCCTTATAAATTAAAGATGAAATATGTACATAGATTTGGACATTATTTTGCCTCTCAATCTTGAAATCACCCTAACAAATTCAATAACCATATGGTCAAATTCCATAACAAATGTGTGGGAGGTCTATCGTTGATCCACTTGTATATGTTTAGAACATAACTACATGTACTAATATGATAATAGACCCAAACATGCATAGTTCATAACAAAACCACATGTCATAATAATTAATGTCCATGAACCATACTATATATAATAAAAATAGTGCTTTTATCTCATTTTAAAACACATAGAAGCACATATTATTAATTTCCTAACATGATTATCCTATGGAAAGGAAAAAAGATTCAACAAAATCTCATTGAAACATTCATATCCAATCCAAGGAAAAAATAAAGATGGTAAAATCAATATATATCATTAGTAGGAAATGAGTCACATCATGGGATGTTATCATTGATAAATGGATATAATATTTACATAGAATATTAATCCATTTCCATGAAAATAAACTGTTCAAAATGATAATAAATTTTGGGAACCAAAAAAATCAACTACATTGATGAAAATAATCATAAAAATAATGTTGTAGAATTCTATCTAAAAATTCAATTTAGTGAGGCATAATGATTGTGTAAAATTTCCTTAAATGTTAAAAATACATATTCTTTTCATATAATTTTCAATAGGGATTCGAAAAAGACCCATTTAAAAAACCAATATGTTTCCATTAAATGTCTAATTTAGAATATTGTAAATGATCATTTAAAATATATTTCGAAAATAATTTATGTTTAGATAATACCATTATTTCATATTATTTATAAAAAATAGATAAATAATTAAAATATTTTCTATGTAAAATAATTTATAAGATAACTATAACATATAGAAAAAATTTCTAATAATTTTTTAATAAATATATGAAGAAATTGAAATTAATAAATTATGAAACATTTAAAAATATAGTAGAATAATGATATTTTTCATGAAGATTAGAATATATGACATCCCAAAAAGTAACCATTATGATAAACAATCTCAAGAATAAATGATAATGTAACATAATGAACATTATACAATGGTAACAATTCAATCTTAAGAACCATGATGGTATGACATCAGATAAAACATTAATTATAGTGAAAATATCAATATTCGTGATATAAATGTAAAATGGGTAGTTTATATACTATAATGATGATGTTGCATATAAAGCACCATACATAAACATTACATAATTTTGAATGAAGTTAATAATTCAAATTGAGGATATTTTCAGGTTTAGAGATTCAGTTAATTATGTCATAACATATACATTTCCATCTGAATATTACAAGTAGACACTTCTACGCAGTATCTATTTTTTCATGTAATAATAACTCTTGATAATTAAGAGTCATGCCAAGTTCCAAATATTTTGATAGAATGACTTTTTATTGATCTCATCCTTGACACCATTCATATTTATGTCCAATGAAAAAAATTTCAAAAAACATGGGATGAGCATAAAAAGATCAAAAAGTGAAATATAATGAAAGAATGACTGTTATTTTTTCAAAAAAATATATAAAACATGAATACTTTATCATAATAATACTTCTCACTTTTAGGTAGCTTTAAATACACTTCACTGAATAAAATCTCATTTCAACCCTTTTTGTAACCAAGATATTACCAGAAACCCCATAGAAAGAACACATAACATATAATGGTATCTTCAGACATAAACATAATTAAATAGAATAACCATACGAACGACATCCACATAGATCACTAACTAGGATAGCCATGTAACAAACATCCATACCCAATGAATTGGATGTTATAATGCAACAACATGTCATATCTTATCACGACACCACCCATCACCTGATTTATCACATAACCACGCGTCAAATTTCTGTGTACAGTTATAAAATCTTAACACATAATATAATCATTTCACTAATAACATTTCATTTCAGTTCCAATAACAAGAAACTGTTTCAAGATATTGAAATAGTAAATCCATTTCAAAAACCATTTCAATATGAAAACACCCAAAAAGTAAATAATGGTTATTTTCATTTTAAAAATATTAAGGATTATAGGGGAAACAAAATAACAATTATGTAGGTGGAGAGGTCATTGTCGCTGCAAATGTTAAAAACATTCATTTTTTCATATTGTTAAATGCATCATAGAAAAAATATACCCTTTGAATGAAAAATAAATTTGAAGGGGTTTATTATTCACTGTATAAAAGATGGATGTGTATCTTATCAAAAAATTCCTTAATGAATGAAGATTGATATGAAGTCCCTTACCTCGTGTCCGATATGACTCATTCATTATTTAATTTCAAAAATAATTAACATATGTGATATATAATTTTTATGAACCTTATTCAATTATATTTTTCATTTAATGTCACTTACTAACTTTCTATTACAATTTATTAATTATTTGAGTTCATATTATACATTTTTTCGATGATTGGTGCATGAGTCAAAAATGAAGTTGTTATAATTATAAATTGTTCATGTGGTCATAAGAATATTATCTATAGAATGATATTCATGATTTTTATGTCATATATATCATATATATCAAGAATATATGTATTTTTAATAGTCCATGTCATTTGGATATATGAATATGAAATGCACCGTTCATAGAGATAGTTAGTTGTATATATGCATGAATGATACTTCCATTTCATTTTTTTTCATTTTTATGCGAGTGAAAACCAAATTATACATAGAGATATTATGATTCTAGAATAATATCATATTTTATATATGTTACATATGTTCATCAACACCATCTTTTATATATTCATTGTATGGTATAAATGAGTCATATCACATTGAGGGGTGGTTGTCCGCACATCCACAAATTAAATTATCGTATATATTCAACAAAAAGAGCATAAATGTATGCTCTAAAAGAGAATTAAAAGTATAATAGAGATTAAATAAATATCATAAATATCATATATAATTATATTTTCATCATAATGAACATTATAATATGTGGTAAGACAATATTGAACAATCATCATTTCGTGAGGCAGTAGTTCACAGACCACAAGAAATATTATATTCTATAACCATTAGATGTAAGTGTGTGTAATTGTAGTTCAAATACATCAAATAAAAACAACATATAATCTATATGTTTCAGTTGTTTAATTTCAAAAATTAATATAAAGAGCATTTGGAGTGAATAATTAAAACAATAGAAGAGAACATGAGGGAATAAGATGCCTTTAAATTGGGTAACTCTCTTTAGTTTGAAGAAAAAGGATTTATTGAACTCCCTTATGCCTAATGTAAGACTTATAGGTGATATAGAGGGATATTTGTATCTTATTTGGGATTTTTATGGATGATCCAAGGGGTTTTTGTGGTGTTACTGATGGGTTAGAAGTGGTGTCCTTTTATAAGGGGGAGGAGGGGCTCTTTAGGAATGTTTAAAAGTGTTATTTTATTATAAACATATTTTCGGTTTCAAAAGGACCAATACTAATTAAATTCCAAGATAAGATTACTATTGTTCAAAATAAAAACATTTAATAAAAATTGGAATGTTTTTTGGTATTTTTTACTCCTTATCTTCTATATTTAACCATTTGTTAACTTATTTAACTTTTAATCTGTCTTCTTGTATATTCATACTATGTGGTTAATATAGTTATTATAAAATAATAGTAGAACCACAGGTTGTTCATTAATTACATTATCAACCTTATATAAATATTTTTTCTGAATCATATATTTTTAGGATTATTATATCATTTAACAAAATATTTATTTATTTAGAAACTCATTTATTTGAATTTAAATACAATTCATATCGAGACATTTAAAGTATCGATTATAAGTTGATTATTTCGAAAAAAATACAATAATTCAATTATTACAAATCATAAAAATCCCTAAAAAACGTTTATGAAAAAAAAATTACCAAATAAATATATTTTAACATTTGTAATCTTATTTATTTAAGACATTAACTAATGAGGTAATCATGACACAATTATTTTGTCAGAAATAAATTTATTTATATAATTTCGTAAAATTATAAATAAAATACCATGATGTATGAAATATATTTATATTTATAAGGAATATTTCTAGTCAAATATATCAATTATATAACCACACATTAAAATTGTTTTATTAATACAACACATGTTTATGAAATTTTATTTTATCATTAAATAAAATGTTATTAATATAATTAACCTTCCCAATTTGATTTTAGTGGCCAAAATTTTTACCCAAAGACTTTATTGGTTTTCCATGACTCGTTTAATAAAGTTATGGCAATTTTAAGGTAATTATATATAATTATAATATTATTTTTACCTTGAATTACCCTATTTAACTTTAACTATGGTGAATAAAAAATCAAAAGTATCTATTCACAAATTTTTATATGAATTCCATTAAAAAAAATTTCTTACTCATGATGACCATGTATGTAAAATTTTTGATATTCAATTCATAGAAGCAGTAAAATTTCATTTATATGTAAACGTCAGTTTTTAACTATTTAGTCGTATTTTTAACTATTCATAAAAAATTGATTGTTTTTAGAAAAATACCCAATCGTCACCCTATGCATTATATGATATTCCGAATAGAAAAATTATTCCTATATTACCAAATTTAAAACATATAAGGTTCATTAATTAATTTACAATTAATTCTCATTGTCAAAACCAGAAAGCGTGTTTTTATGAAATAATAACTATCAAAATATTGACATTTTTTTGTCCAATTTCAAATAGAAACTACATAAAATTACCAAAATTGGATGAAATGGTAAAAAATATTCTAAATGAACTTTAAAACCAATTAAAATGATAATGTAACCCTATAAATAAATTACATTGAATGTTTGTTTTGAATTAGGATGTAGTATTTTTCACTATTCAATAAATATGATCTTTATTAGAAAATTACAAATATTTTACCCAAAGTAAATTATTATTTCACACTTCTAAAGAAGAAGATTATTATTTTATAATTGAACTTATAAATGTGAAAAAATAGATCTAAAAAGGTTTCTCCATCAAAAGTTCATTAATCAAAATTTTAAAGAATATTATATTATTTATACTGAAAATTGGATTCATTTACATTTTAAGACTCTAATGTTTATTAGATAAAGGTAATGAATTTTAAAAAGAAATTTATAATAATATGGTAGTTAGTTCTCTTCATTCTAACCAATAAAAATTTTTGGTACTAACTACCATTTAAAATAATATGATACTATTATTTTTCAGTATGACTCAACATTGTGTGCAACGTAAGAATTCAATGAAACTCGTTGTTGTGTATCAGGTATTACGTCAAACATTTCATCCCCTTTAATGTAAAATTAATATTTAATTTACAAATATTAATAAATATGAATATATCATATCCTTTATTTACATGGGATGTTACATCCTTCCCCCCTTTTGAAATTGCGTCCTTGCAATTTTATCCACCTATGAAATAAATAGGGTTAGTTATCCCTCCTATAATTTTTGGATTTTGGTATTTTCTCTTCAACCATATGGGTTTTCCAGAAAAACATTACCTGGTTCATATTTTTATTCTGCAACACTTGCTATGTTCAATCAAAAATATGTACTGGTTTTTCCTCTTAGGAAATATATTCTTCCAACTGAACTGCATATGGCCTCAAAACCTGAGATAGATCCTGCATATACATTATCAATACTGAAAAATTATTATAAATTGTGTACCTAGGATAAACATAGAGGTAATGCCACAATGTAGGAAATTTATCCAACATTCCCCATGATTTCTTAGGGTCCAATGAACCTCAGAATCAACATTCCCATTTACAAAAACACATCACACTTTTCCATGAAGAAACTTTTGGAAAGACATGTTCACCTACCTCGAAGGAAATATCCTTCCTCCAGTTTTCCGCATAACCTTTCTTCCTACTCTAAGCTGTTCTCATGTGGTTATGAATCAACTGATATTTTTTTGCCATCATATCTACAAATTCTGGTCATGTTTCTTACCATTAACCTACTTCATCCCAAAATGGTGGAGTTTGACATTGGTTTCCTTATAATTCCTAAAACAGAGCCATCTGTACACTTGAATGAAAAATGTTATTATAATAAAATTGAACCAAATAAAGTTGATGGTCCAAACATCACTAGTAATAATTTGAAGAAAAAAAATCAAATCAACCAATGTATGAATTTTTCGTTCTGACTGCCCATATGATTGTGGATGAAAATATGTACTAATATTTAATTCTGAACCCATACTCTTATAAAGGACCTTCCAAAAGTTCGAAATAAACTGGGGATAACGATTAGATTCAATGGAGAGGGGGAATCCATTTATCCAGACTATATCTTTAACATACAACTGAGAATTTTGATCTAGAGAAAATTTATCTTGAATAAAATGAAAATGATTAGTTTTAGTAAATTGAACAGTAATAACCATGATTGCATTGTTACCTCAAGATGTCTTTGGTAATCCCACAACGAATTCCATGGATATATTTTCTGATTTCCACACTGTAATCGGTAAAGGATGAAGCATTACATTCCGTAAGATTCTCTAATCTTTAACTTGTTGAAAATTCAAACACTTCACAGTAAAGTCATCGATATCTTTTTTCATTCCATCCCACCAGAAATACTCCCGATGATCTCTTTACATCTTATTACATCCTGGATGAACTGAAAATGTTGAATGATAACCTTCACATAACATCTCTTTCTTCAATTGTGAATCACAACAAACACATAATTTCTTTAAAACCCTCAAAAAATTATCACTATAAATATTAAACTTAGGTAACATAACCTTGTGATCCAATTATATAATTTTTTGTAACTCAATATATTCCTTCTGTACATTCATTATTATATCTTTTATAGACCGTTGTACTGAGATAAGAAACAATAATGAGTAATTTCATGCATCAAAAACTTCAATGAAAAATTTCATCAAATAATTAATCAATGGTTATTCTTCCAAATGCAACATGGTTAATGTATCATTAGTTTTCCGACTCAAATCATCATCTGCATTTTTTTTATTTTTTTATGGTAATGTATCAAGAAATCATAATCATTGATTAACTCTAGCCATCTCCTATAACTCATTTTCAATTCATTTGAAGTGAATATTTAATTTATAAATTTTTGGTCAATATATATTTCACATTTTTCTCTATATCGATGATACCATCGAGTTTTAAAAAAACAACAGATTGTTCAAAAAAATTTATATGTTAATTTAAATAATGAGGATATAAATAACGTGAATCATAAGCAATTACCTGATCATTATGAATTATGAAACAACCAAGTCCTTTCATAGAATCATTAATGTAGAAAAAAATTTCTCCATCTCTAAAATTCATTTCTAAAACTGGAGCATTCACCAATATTATTTACAATTCTAGAAAACTATAATCACATAATATTGACTAGTTAAACATAAAACCTTTTCAAGTTAACCTAGTGAGTGGTCTAGATAACCATGAAGAAATTATCAACAAACCTTCTCTAATAGCCAGAAAATACAAGACAACTACAAATATTTGTTATATTTGTAGATATTTTCCATTCATGAACAACTTTTGTTTTAGTAGGTTCAACAAATATGGCATTTTTTTAAATCATCTGACCAGGGAGTAAAATATTTTGTAACCAAAACTCACACATGCTGAATTTCACATACAGTTACTTTTAGTGAAATGATTAAATAAAAACACTTAAATGACTTTCATGTTCCTCTTAACTTTTTGAAAAAACCTAAATATCACCAATATAAACTACCACAAACATATCCATGAACACCTGGAAAATTCTATTCATAAGACCCATTATTAAAGCAGGTTAATTGGTTAAACCAGAAGTGATAAATAAAAATTTCTAATTTCCATATCTAGTACGAAACATGGTCTTCAGAATGTCTTCTTTATTTAAATTCAAATGATGGTACCCCGAACTCAAGTAATTCTTTGAAAATTACTGAGCACCCTGGATCTGATCAAACAAATCATCGATATGTGGAAAATGATATTTTTCCATAACATTGATGTTATAAATTATTTATAATCATTGAAAAGTATCAAGGAACCATCTTTCTTTTTAACAAACAAGATAAGAGCACCCCAAGTTGACGTTCTAGGTAGAATGAAACCTTTATCTAATAACTCCCTCAATTTATTAATTATCTCTGAATGTTCAATTTTATCCATTTGATAATGGGGTTTTGATATAGGCTTAGCATTAGGAACTGAGTCACTGTAAATTCGTTTTACCTCTTAGGTATTATACCATGAAACTCATTAGGAAAAACATTAAGGAACCCCTTTACTACTGGAACATCATTACTCTTAATAGTTACTTTGTTCTCAAAAATATATGAAAGGTAACATTTATTTCCATCTATCAATAGCTTCTCATATTCCTGATATGTTATCAATATTAAAGGTGCATTCTTGTACACAAACTAAAATTCATTCTGAAAAGAAACCACATTAACTCTTATGTCAATCATTGCATGATAAACAAAAATCCAATCAATGCCCAAAATAACATCAAACTCTAATAGAGGAAAAAAAATTAAGGTTTTTAGGTAGATTCATTCCACACACAAGTAAAGGATGGTAAATATAATATATTTTTGTCTCAACATTTCTACTATGTGTTGTTACCATAAGTTCTGTATTCATATCGTGAGATGGAAATTCCAATTTACTAGAAACTTTCTCAGAAATGAATGAATGTAAAGACCCTAAATCAAAAAATAAACATTGTCATAATCTAAAAAAAATACTTTACCTAAAACTACTTCATTTTATGTCCCATAATCTATTGATGTAGTTCAAAAGGATTTCCCCCCACTTTCGTGCTTGTCGATGGGAATCATTCCCTCAGTTGACTTCTTCATTGGATAATCATTTTCATAATGACCAATTTCATTTCACTTAAATCATTTTACCTATGTATTTTCATTGCATTCACGATCACATTTTTTATAGTTACAAGCAAAATGACAAGACATACCACACCATAAGAACGTTCCAGAAATTGATAAACAATTTCCATGATGCTTTTTATCACACTCCTCACAAGATAGATTATTAATTTTCTTTCATACATGCTTTCTAATGAATTATTTCCATTTTCCTAATAATTTTCCCTCCTCTTTTGTTTTCACTCTTGGAACACATGATAATTAAAAAAACTCTATTATTTCCTTATCAGTACATCTCAAAATTATCTCATACCTATAGAATTCATGAGAGGCTAATTATATTTGATATCGTGGCTTTAGTATTTAGTAATATAAATTTATTTTACAATCAATATCTCAGAAGAAATTTGCAGAATACCATTCCAGTCGAGAGAAATTTTCTTCGTAAGCAGCCAAAGATTTATCCTCCTACCTCAATTACCTGAATTTTTTTACCATCTTGTGTCAAACATCATTAGGATAATATTTCTCAAAAACATAGCTTTGAATTCATCCCCACCAAGAGCATCATCCTCTTCAATATCCCTGATATTTTTAACCATATACCACAAATTATTTTCTTATCCTTCATAACAATAAATAGAAGGAATAATCATTTGATTGTCTGTACAACCCATGTAATCAAAAATTGGTTCCAATGCTATGATCCACCCTCCATTTGGAATAGGGTCAGATGATCCTCTGAATGATGGGGGAAGTTTCCTCATAAAACATTCTACTATAGAAATGTTTCTCTGGGGTGGGACTAGTTGGTCACTTGCATATATACCACCACCATTTATTTCTTGAGTCAAATGAGTGATCACTTCAACAATCTATTTAGTTCTGATTCCAACAATCATAGGATGCAGATTTAGAACGTTATTCTCCTATGTATTCCTTTACAACATAGCTACCATGTTTCCTATATGGAAAACCATTCTGAACTCTGAAATATCTTAGGGAAGCAAAATGGTAATATATAAATTTTCTATCATTTCAATATTAAAATAAATTAATTTACGGATATTAATTTAAAAATTCCATAACACATATTATTATCTAATCCAACCTCTAATACCATCTATAAGGCCCTAGACTTAAACTTTTCCTAATCATGAATATGGTTAATAATTCACATTGAGTATATTTTTAGGTTTAGTTATTTTTAGAATTATGCCATAAAATATACATTAAATTTTAAAAATTACATGTAGACACTTATACTTATTATCCATTTTTCATAAAATAAAATCTATAGAAAAAAAAAGTGTCATGTATTATTACATATTTTATACTGAATGACTTTTTCTTGATCTCATCCTTGACTCTAATAATTTTTATGTCATGTAAAATAAAATTCAAGAAACATGGGATGAGAATAAAAAGCCCAGTAAGGGAAAAAGGATGAAGAAAAACTATTAGTCATTCAAAACAACAAATAATCCACTAATATATTATCATAAGTAATACTTTTCACCTTTATGAAGTAGTAAATAGTCTCCAAAGAAATAAATCTCATTTCTTACCCTTTTTGTAACCAAAATATTACCATAAAACCCATATAAAGAATATATAACTTATAAAGGTAACTTGTGACATAAAATTACATAAATGGAATAAAAATATTGTTGACTTCGACATATATCACTAAAGAGAATAACCATATGGATAAATTCCATACCCAATTCATTTGAGAATATAATTTTACCACACATCCTCGTTTATCATAACTCCACCAGTCATTTGGTTTATAACATAACCACCCATCAAATGTTCAAGTACCATTATAATATCACAACACCTAATGTAAACATTTCAATAATAACATTTCATTTGAAATCAAAAGAAAGTATTTTACGATATTGAAAAAATCAATCCATATAAAAAACCATTTCAATAAGAAAACACCCAAAAAAGGAAATAAGGGGATTCATTTTCATTTAAAAAACATAAAGGCTTATAGAGGAAGCCAAATAACGATTACAACATCAGAGAGGTCATTGCTGCCACTAACATTAAAAACAATTATTTTATTGTTTAGTATAACACTTCGTTGAAAAAAGCTTCCCTTTTAATGAAAATAAAACTCAAAGGGGTTTATTATACACCATATAAAATAAAGAGTTGTATATTATCCAAAAATACCTCCATTGAAGGAGATTGAAACGAAGTCCTTTACCTTATGCACAACTTTTCTCATCCGTTCATTGATTTCTAGAATAATAAACATAAGCTAATTTATATTTTCATTAGAAATTTTTTGAATTTTATTATTTTTTATGCACTTATTGCCTTTATATAACAATTAATTATTTATTTGAGTTCATATTGGACATTGTGTCGATGTTCGGAACATGAGTCAAAAATGAACTTTTTATAATTACAAATGGTCCATGTGCACAGAAGTCTATTTTCTCTAGAATGATATTAATGATTTATATATCATATATATCCCATATATCCAGTATAAAGTTTTTTAGAATGGTCCATATCATTTGTATATATGGAAATGAAGTGCACCGTTCATGGAGATGGTAAGCCTTACGTATACATTATGCTCTTCCATTACATTTTTTTCATTTTACGGGAATGACAATCAAATGATACATAGGTATATAATTATTCAATTATAATCTCATATTTTATATATGATACATATGTTCATTAACACCATACTTTATACCTTCTATGTATGCTATGAACGAGTCATATCACATTGAGCCGGCGTTAATTCGCACATTCTCAAATGAATATATCATATATATTCAACATGAAAAGCATAAAGGTATGTTCTAAAAGAGAATTGATGTAAAATAAAGAAAATAAAAATATCATAAATATTATATATAATTATACTTTCATCATAATGACCTCCAGAAGAGGTGGTATGAGAAGATTGAATAATCAAAGTTTAATGAGGTAGTAGTTGACCGTCCACAAAAACATTATATTCTATACCCATTAGATGGAGGTGTGTTTAACTGTAGTTAGAATACATCTAATATAAAAAATATTTTATATTTAGGATATGGGTGTTTTTATGTAAAAATGAATAAAAAAAGCATAGGGAGTGAATCAATTATATAATAGAAGAAAACATGAGGGATGATGTTACCTTTAAATCTGGTCACTTCGTTTTGTTTGAATCAAACGAATTTATTGTGGTTATTTATGATGAAAGTATGTCTTCTAGTTGGAATATAGGGATATTGAGATCTTATTTTGGAAAATGTTGGATGAGCCAATGGGCTTGAGATGTGTGAGTAATGGGTGAGAAGTGGTGTCCTTTTATAACAGACATGAGAGGCTCTTTAGTAAAGTCTGAAAGTATTATTTTATTATAAACATATTTTATGTTTAAAAAGGGCCACAACTAATTAAATAGAAATATAAGATGACTATTATTCTAAATAAAATCTTCCAATAATAATTATATTGGTTATGGATATTTTATAATCCTTCTCTTCTTTATTTAACCGTTTGTCGACATATTTAACTTTTTTCCATGTCATCTTGTATATTCATAATATATGTTTTATATATATACTATAAAAATACAATATAAAAACAAGTGGTTAATTAATTACACAATCAGCCTTATATAAGTAATTTTTCCAAGTCTTAGATTTTTAGGAATACTATATCATTTAATAAAATATTGTTTGATTTAAAAATTCGTTTATGTCAATTCAAATTCTACTCATATCAAGACATTTAATTTTTTTTAAACATGTTTCATTCTAAAAACATATAATAATTAAAATATAACAAGTCATAATCATCCAAAAAATTTGTGTATGGCGTTAAAAGATTCAAAATATATTTATTCCAAAATTTTTAATCTAATTTATTTAATACATTCATTAATGAGGTAATCATTACCTCATCATTGTGTAATAAATAAATTTATTTATTTTATGTCTAAAAATTATTAATAAAATTCCATGATGTAAGAAATATTTTCAGATTTCTAATTATTATTTATATTAAAATATATCAATTACATAACCCCATGTTATAATTGTTTTAGTAAAATAATACATGTTGATGATATTTTTATTTTTACATTAAATATATAGTTATTAATGTATTTATCTTTAGCAAGATTAATTAAAAGTCCCAAACATTCACCCAATGATTCTATATTTCCGAACATGACTCATTAAATAATGTTAGAACAAGTTGTTAGGTAATTTTATATTTTTATTATATTATTTTTTACTTTAATTATCTTATTTACCTTTAACCGTGGTAAATAAAAAATCAAACTTTACTATTTCACCAAAAGTTATTTTTATCACATTCAACCACATTTTACTTACTACTAAAAACCAAGTAAGTCATATTTTTAAAATTCAATTCATAGAAGTTGTTGAATTTCATTTAAATAAAAAATTCAGTTTTAACTAGTAAGCAATATATTTCACAATTCATAAAAAATTTGACAGTTTTCAAAAATATACAAAACAATAAAAATTATATAAATTTGATATTCGGAATCCAAAAATGAAGTCTATTTTATCAAATTAAAATAATAAAATTAAAATAAATTAATTTATAATTAATTCTCGTTGTCAAAACCAAAATGTGTGTTTTTAAAAAATAATAACTATCAAAATATTGACATTTTTATGTCTTATTTCAAAGTAAAGTTATATCCAATGACCAAAATTTGATTAAATGGTAAAAATATAATCTAATTATACTTTAAAACCAATTATAAATATAATATAACGATATAAATAATTATATTAATAGAAAAATTTGAATTAAAATGAAATAAATTTCAATATTAAATAATAAACAAACTATATCATAAAAACACCAAAATTTTACGCAAAGTAAAATTTTATGTCCCAATTCGAAATAAAAATTTTATTATGTCAAATGAGACATATAAAAGTTAAAAAAAAGATTTAAAAATGGGTCACCACCAAAAGGTGGTAAATCGAGCTTTTAATGAATATTAGAGTATTTATTCTTAAAATTAAATTTATTCACATTTTAGGAAACTAAAATTTATTGGAAAAAGTTAATGATAGTTAAAAATCATGTAAAATAATATTTTAGTTAGTTTTGTTCACTCTCCCCAATACAACAACAAGGTATTATGAACCATTTAAAATAATATATTACTATTATTTTTCAGTTTTACTCAACATTCAGTGCATCATAAAATTTCAAAGAAACCTGTTGTTGTGTATCATGTACGCCATCAAATATAGAATCCACATTAAAGAAAAGTTAATATTTAATTCATAAATATTAACAAATATAAAAATATCTAATCCTTTATTTACTTGGAATGTTACATTGCGTGTGTAACATCAACATATGTCCCGTAGAAAGAAAATTTGAGACGACTATCAAATAAAAAGATCAAATCACTTAAATATGATTTAATAAATGGATATAATATGTGTAAAAAAAATTAATAAATTAAAACATTTGTAATATAATTGATTTGTCTATTCACAGATATTCATGTCAAAACAAAGTCCATAAAGAGTAGTTATTATTCAATGAAAGGAAATTGAGTTAATAAACATTTTCTACATAGAAACATCAAGTATAATTCCCATGAATAAAAATAATTTTAATTAAAAAAATAAAATACCAGTAATGATGATGGATTGATGGAAAAATATTACTAATGGTTTTATAAAAATCATAAAAAAATATGATTGTGGCTTATAAATAGTCCTTAGTGAATGGAAATTGAGACGAATAACCAAACCATGAATCCAAACATGCATCATATATCCTTCAATAAATTTTAATTAACATAAAACTATTATTTATATCATATAATGATATTACCATGTTTATTAATTTGTCATTAATGAAATTTTTTAATTTATTATAGTGAATTATTAAATTATATAATCAGTTATTTCTATGCTATGTGTTTTCATTATAGAGGTGGTTTTCCACACATACACACAAATGATGTTATAAATTTTAATTGAGTGTAAATGTATAAATAAAAAATGAAATATTAACATTTTAAAATGAATCATATTTCATTAATAACATATATACCTTAAATTTATTCAATACATCTTGATGATAGTGATTATGATGAAAAAATGAGTTATGTCACTCTGCGAGGTGGAAATACCATGTCCTAATGAATTGAAAATTTCAAATTCTATTTGATGGACATGAAGAAATATGTTGGTTATAAAATTAACATAATAATATCTTATAATATGGGATATACTAATGTTTTTATTTCATCATGGTTGAATATTATTTGACTGATGTTAAATTTGAATAAAACACAATTTTTTTAGCAACTACAACTCCTATTGTATAATTACAACTTTCATCACATGTTATTCCCTGCAATTTAGTTATTTCTCCAAAAATATGACCCATACAATTTTGGGATGATATAGAAAATCCATCTTAGTATATTGTGTCCAAACCATATTGTTCATTACATGTGAATCTATGTGGAGACATTTTTCCATTCTATTAATGAGGGGAGTGATATAATCGAAACTACACTAATGAAAAAATTATTTTCATATACAAATGTATATAAAATATTTATTTATAATATTGTATTAATAAGGTTATAAATAAATATATCAACTATAATATTTACAAGTTTTCTTGATTTTTTTACCATTATCATTAAAAATTATCTCTCGGGTTATCCTCTTTCACACATACTATTATAAGATGGATATTTACACTTTGAAGGCAAAGACACTTATCTTATATATAAAATAACCACATATATTTACAATTTATGATATTATCAACCATATCATAATCACTTTCTAGATTAGAGGAGTTTTTGGAATTTTATATTACTGAATAAAATTTAATATTATAAAATTTGAATAATGTAAATTTTAGAGAAATTCAATCACATTTATCATATAACCTCAACAAGGAAAATAAAATTGGAATAAAATATTTTTTTTATATCCCAAAATTGATATATTTATCTATAAAATTATTTATTTTAAACAATTATTTTATATTATTTTAATTTTATTGTTTTTAATATTACTTAATTTTTTCATTGTTTGAAAATTTATTACCTCGTTGTTGTGTAAGAATTTAAGGTAATTATTAATTTAAGATAATTAAACTACTATATCATCATGAAAATAAATAATTTATATTTTAAATAAATATTTTCAAAAAAATTATCCTATATTTATCTATATAATAGAAATATTATAGTTATTAAAAACATGACTTTTTCATTTCGTATATTTCATTAAATTTAAAATTATAAAATTTATAATCAAATTGAGAATGATGAAAATATTCATATAACAGAATATAGAATTATTTAGGATGGAATCCACTCAAAAATAAATTTAATTCAAATTTCATGGTTATTTTTCAATCCCTTATAAATTTTTTTATCTTTAATTTCTCAATATAGCTATTATCATGGAAAAAATTTAATGGTACCAATAATTTTGACCAAAATAAAATGTTACCTATTTATAAAGTTCGATTCATAAATATATAAATATGGAATCAATAATTTAATATTCAAATTAATGAATTGGAATAACTTTTCACAAAAAGAATCATATAAGACATAATGAAAATTTATTCTTATAAATATACCATTATTAGTTTAAAAATAATTTTATAACAACATGATAATGAAAATTCATCAAAAACTATATGATCATATTAATTAAAAAAAATATAATTTTATGATATTTAAAAATTAAAATAATATAAAACATGAAATTATAAAAAATATTATAGAAAATTATTTTTGAAATAGAAATACCTTTTTTAAATATTCTATGAAAAATAAAACATAAAAATCTATTAATTCAACCATGAAATGAATGACTTTATTGAATAAATATTTATCTTTTAAATTTTGATGAATATGTTTAAAAAATTAAATTTTATATTTAAATATTAATTGTTATACTGAAAGGAAATGTAATTAAAAACATAAACCATGGTACTAATTTAAATAAAAAATATGATTCCACAATTTGAAAAAATTATTCCTCTGATTTGTATCATATAATGATTCTTTTGAAACACATATAATGATTTTTTATAGTATTATAAATAAACATGTGATATAATGTTATAAATAAAATTATTTTTATAAAGTCCCGAAAATACTGTGGAAAAGTTTTTCTGAAATACATGGGAATTTTACAAGTCAGCAGTTTCTGACGGCACATGATTTGGAGGCCCGGTGTGCCCGGAATCAATTTCTGAGGTTTTATTCTGTTATGTTCAGTGAACGTAGGTGTGTGATTTTATATCTTTTGAACTGATGCCCAGAATTGAAATCTGAGGGCACCGGTGAACTCACAGCACCGATAATCTCTTATGGAGACCTTTACAGCAGTTGTGTTTTATCATGGATGGACGTTAATTTTTGGGGTATTTCTAAATTTAAAAAAAAAATATGTGTAGCATATTTTTTAAAAATATGTGTTGTGGTTAATTTCTCCAAAGGGGTGTGGGAGGTGGGTCCCACCCACACATAACCTCCAATGGGGGGATATTATGTGGGTGGGCCCACACGAGCACCTAACCCCTCAACTCCCATTGAGGCCCGTAAACTCCCCTTGAATTTATTAAACACACAACTCATCATTTATTTTAGGTTAACTCTCCACCATCCTCCTCTCATTATTTGTGCCAACCATACAATAAATGAATTGAACATAGTCAATTAAATTAATTCTTGCTTTTTAATTTTGAAAAGCTTGTCAATAATTATATAATAGGAGATCTGATTATTTTTAGTTTGGGGTGTGGAACTTTGACAAGAACTGGGAAGAACTCTTGGAGAAATAATATTCTCTCGACGAAAAATGATATTGTTCAACAAAGAATGCTCCACGTCTCAAAGAATGTGAAGAAACACCATTTACCTTCTTCAATCAGAGCACAGAAGGGAAGCACTGCCACCGACGAAGTACACCAATGGTGTTGACTCGACTCGACTACACCGGGCTCTACTCCTTCCGACGTAGACGGAATGACGTTCGTGTTCCACGAAGTCCATTTTTGGAGACTCGTCAATGGTCAATGACAATCAAGGTTGGGGATTGAATTT
Organism: Viscum album; assembly: GCA_963277665.1. NCBI lineage: Eukaryota > Viridiplantae > Streptophyta > Magnoliopsida > Santalales > Viscaceae > Viscum > Viscum album. The sequence goes on along the minus strand of OY728156.1, from coordinate 1,701,507,909 downwards.
GAGTTTTAATTCCTTTCTTTTAAGTTCTTCTTTTCCCTTGGATAGAAACAACAACCGCGGATCAACCCCAGAACATGTCGATCCACATAATGGATGTTGATTGTGGAATGGGTTAGAGATTAAGTTGGGGTTTGTTTCGGGTTCAATTATATGATGGAGTGCTGTCAGAACCTCTAACGCGAAGGGCATGGGATAATGAACAAGTCCAGACCCTCCGCCAATTTGTTCATGATGCGCAGTTTGATGGGTGATGGGTGAACAGAATGGAAACGATGATTTGAGGCCATCGTAGTGAATAACAAGAGCCGAGGAGCCCATAAGTGCAAAAGAGTGGGAAAATGGTCCACCAGAATGACTCTGGTGGCCCCTAGAGGAGGGAGGCGATGCGAGTCGCCGGCGCGGTGGGGCTGGCAACCGTAGGTGGCGTCCGACATTGTCCGGCCACCTGTGGGCAGTGGCACCCCTCACACGCCGCTAACGGATGGCCGCCACGACACCGTCACTGTTGGTGGAGCAGAACCCGCATCCACAGGTTCCTGGAAGAAAGGGTGACCCCAGATGGTGCCGCCATTACAGAACACCTATGCCCCCCCCCCCTCTGTGCGTTTTTCGTAACATTCTCAGTGAGCCAAGCTGAGCTGTGGCCGGCCGTGCGTGTCGGTCCGACTGCCACACGGGCCGGGCCGCCTGCCACGTGGGCTTGACCCCCCTCGTGTGGGTGGGGCGGTCGCAGCCGGTCTCTGCCATAGCTGCTGGGTAGGGTTGCAACCACCAGGCCGGGCCGGACCTAGATCTGGGTTGGGTCGACTCTGTTCTGGCCGACTCGTGGCGGGTTGGGCCTGGTCAGACCAGACCCAGACCCCCCTCTTCGGACCACTTTTGGTTTATCAGCCATAACATGAGCTACATACCTCCGATTGACGCAACATCAGTTGCGTAGGATTTCTTTGATATGTATGATCACTTTGGTATATCAAACTTAATGTTTTGGAGAATTTAGGTTATGGCGGGGTTGGTTCGAAGCCGAAACCAACTGGGCCCTAAGAGCAGAAACACTTATAACTTAAGGACCGGACGCCCGATTGATGAGTCGTCAACTAAGTTGTATTACTTTTGATGATATGGTCCGTTTGTACTACATCACATAGGTTTCGATAGAGGCACAGTCTGTAACATTGGGTTCCTTATATTGAGACGGAACTAAGGGATACATCAAACCAGGAATTCATGATAGTTTATATATTGACACTTGGATCGAGGAGTGGACCCTCCTGGAATCGAGCAGGATGTGTGTGGAAACCCTAGGGCAAGCTACGACTAAGATGAATTCTATACCAGGATCTTACGTGGGATTGACAGCATTGTCTACTATACCTGAATCCTATGTGGGTTCGATAGTGATGACTTTCGTACTAGGATCCTATGTGGGTTCAACACCGATTACTACTGTATCGGAATCCTATTTGAGTTCAATAGTGACGACTTCGGTACCAGGATCCTATGTGGGATCGACAGTGATGACTACAGTACTAGAATCCAACATGGGTTCGACAGTGACAACTTCTAAACCAGGATCCTACGTGGGTTCGACATCGATGACTACTGTACGAGAATCCTACATGGGTTTGACAGTGACAACATCTGTATCAAAATACTAAGTGGGTTCGACATCGATGACTACTATACTGGAATCATACGTGGGTCAACAGTGATTACTTCTATGCCAGGATCTTACATGGGACGACAACGCTGATACTTCCCCAGGATCCTACATGGGCTCGATAGAGGAGATGATTCAGAGGCTATATATAATCATCTCTACCCCTCTTCGTGAGTTTTATACCATTGGGATCTGAGTCATGTATTTCAACCATTATCAAAATGGTGATTGAAATTACATCCTTTGGGGAATGGTTTGTGCTTTGGCTCGAGAGTTGGAGATGGATTGGGATTGATAACTTGGGTATATGTATGGGAATATACCAATATAGTGTTGGTTGATACTTTGAGATTGTACCTTTCTACTATGGTTGATCCTTTGTGGATTTTGTGAGACCTTGAGGGTCTCGGGGTCCCTACTGAGTATCATAATACTCACCCCTACATGGGATATTCACACACCTCATTATGTTGGATGCAGACGATAGACAGCTCTTACCGAGGTAGATTGTACAAGGAATGGATGATACCTGGAGGTTGACCTCACGATGAGTCGGTACCCGGATGAGACAGATGGAAGTGGAGCACTGAGGAGTCTATCAGTACCTACTCATCAGGTAGGATCTGTGGTGGGTGATCCAGGAGATGCTAGGCACCTTCCAGCTATTTGTCTTTTTCAATGTACCTGTCTGTCCTTTCCTTGTACTTTACTGTTGGGATTGCATTTCTGGCCCTTGTACTTTTCATCACTTCTTTTGTATTTAGTTTTTACTTAGAGTTAACTTCCACTAGTTCTCTGGTTGTGTTTGTTTGAAGTTATAAAATAAATTCCTTCCTTGTTTATGGATTTATGCCTTTGGTTATAGTCACCATCCCCTAGCCTTTGGAAGACATGATTGGGGTAGTTACGACATGGGCCCCATGGGACGGGTTATGAAAAATTTGTTTTAGAGGAGTCGGTCCTACCGCAAAACTTAGTACTATGATTTTTCCTTCAGTGATGCAATAGTTTTAACTGTGTTGAGTGTGGTTTCCATTCCAGGGAGTCCAATGACAGTGCGGTGAATAATGTATCCATAAACAGGTACCCTGACTTCTGATTTCTAATACTGTGAACAAAAACATTGATTGCGAGTGTGTTTTCAAGAGTCTTCTCTATGAAATCTTTGAGTCATCTCACTAGGTATAACTTTTGACTATGGAACATATGTTCCTTGTTAGGATGCCACTATGTAGACAACCAGCTTGGGTTTCTAATAGAGTACACGATGACGGCCCACTGAGTGATGAGGCACTGGTTTATGGCCCTATTACTGTGTTGGCACCATTGGGTGGTGTACTAGCATCACCACTACCTGTTGGTCAGCAGAAACTAACAACAGTACCGGTAGAGGACACTTGTAGGATTAGTTCCATAAACATGTTTCAACATTAGATACCACTCTGGTTCTAAGGTGATCCCGACTCACTGGCAGCTGAGGAATTTCTTGAGGAGGTGGATAAGAGATTATTAGAGCTTTTACAGCTTCGTCAGGACGATGTGTCGGTAGGCGAGTATTCATAGAGGCATATCGATCATTCCTGGTACTCAATGAATATGATACAATCTGTGTTTTAGAGCATGGACCTCTGAGAAAGGTATGTTTAAGGATATTTGAGCCAGCACTTTTTACTCTATGCATTCCTACTTATGTTAGTGTGCTAGAGAGAACCTTTGTGGTTGGATGTTTATTGGATGAGCGGATACAGTCAGTAAATGTTAGTAGTTGGGAAACATGAAACTGGCACCAGTCATAGAGACTTGGGCATGTGAGATGTTTCAGGAAGAGGAAGTGTTAAGAACAGATGAATCTGCAGGGTAGAAGACGTGGAAGCAGAGCTAGGAGAGCAGCATGAGGTGGTGAAAATTTCGATACATTACAACCAACCACCATTGTTGTCCCCGCTAGGCCCAGGGAGCTATAGGGAAGGGGAATAGAATAACTACATGCGGTCAAGGAGTGTGACCCAAGGGCTCTATGAATGGTTTGAGGTACGATCTGTGTCTACTACTATCTACCATATCAATAGACATAGGTACCAATCATTTATTCCTTCCATGAATCGTTTCCTAGACCTAGAGTTTCCAGTTAAACTGTTGACATGACCCTCACATCTGGAGATACCTTTTGGGGGAGACTCGATAATCAAACATACACTGACTGTGTGATCTGACCCTTAAGGTTAGAGTTTCAGTTGAATTCTCTTGGTGGCAGTGTCGAGGCCTTACGACTTTAGTTTGTGTGTAGACTGGGAAACCACAGTTCATACATAGATTGATTGTATTAGGAAAAAAGGTAATTATTTATCTACAACTTTGGGATGAGGCATTCTTTAGTCGGTGAAAAAGGAAACACATGTAGCATATGTTAAACTCATCCATAGGGGGTGCAGCTGATCACTCTTGAATCGGCCAGCCTTACCCTTATTGCTGCTGGAGTATTGAGTTTTCAGTTCCAAACATGATTATCAGAACATTGGGACATCTTTTCAAGAGATGTTTCATGGATAACCCCCCCCCCCCCAAGGGGGAGAGACGTCTTCTTTAGCTGGAGTTGTAGTAGATCCTGTGAAGATTGAATCTGTACTTTCCTGGGATCCACCCAGGAGTGTGACAGAGGTATGGAGTTTCATGGGGTTGGCTCGATACTATCAGAGATTCAATCCCGACTTATCCATAAATGGAGTAGCCTTTCTACAGTCTGTCATAGTCAATTCTCCACTTCTTCAGAGAGTCATGGAGGTGCAGCACAGGGATGCTTACTAAGAGACACGACATTCTCAGATATCCTTAGGGTAGGAACCTAAAGGATTTTCTAAAGGTGGGGAGCACGTCAATAATTTCAGATGATGTACCATGGTACCAGTTTCACTTAAGGAGGATGTGTTGTAGGAGTTGCATACATCCCCTTTTTTGGTACATCCAAGAGTGGTAAAGGTGTACTAGGACCTTCGATGATAGCACTAGTGGACAAGTATGAAGAAGGAAATAGTGGTGTTTGTCTCTCGATGCCGCAATTGTCAGCAAATGAAGGCAGAGCATCAGGTACCCGCAAACATGGTTCATCCTTTAGAGGTCCCAGAGTAGAAGAGGGATGAGATATCCATGGACATTGTGATAGGGCTTTCACGAATGTCAAGCTGACACGACTCGAATTTGGTGATCATCGAACGACGTACCAAGTCTTCCAATGTCCTACTGACCGGAGATGGTACGAGCTACCACAGAGGAGGTGCAGGTCATCCAGCAGTGGATAACGACTGTGCAGAGCTGAAAAAGTCATATGCTGAAAGGATATGGATACCTCAAGAATTTGAGGATGGTGACCACGTGTTTCTATGTTTCCCACCTCGATGAGGTCTATAGATATTTTGCTGAGGAAAAAAGTTATTTCTGCGATTCTTCGAACCTTTTTAGGTCCTGAGCAGGGTTAATGAGGTGGATTACTGCTTAGAACTTCCACCTCAGTTGCACCAGGTGCGCGGCATCTTCCACATATCTCAGCTGAGGGGATACATGCATGATCCGTCCCACATCATTGACCACGCAGAGCTGGACATCGATGATAGGGAGTCATTCATGGAGGTTCCAGGGGAGATTGAGGATCGACAGGAGCGGGTCATGTGTGGATGGTCGATTTCTCTGGTGCACATTCACTAGTACCACGGGAACCTCCAGTAGAGCACATGTGAGTGGGATGATCAGATGCATTCTCAGTACCCCCATTTGTTCCCTTAGTGTGTGTTTTAGCTTACAAGGACGTAAAGGCCTGAGGTGGGGAGAATGTAAAGACCCGAAAATACTATGTAATATTTTTAAATACGTGGTTATATTACGAGTCCGCAATTTTTGATAGCACCTGATTCTAATGACCTGTGTTCCCAGAATCAATTTCTAATGTTTTGTTCAGGTATGTTCAACGAACTTACATGCTAGATTTTATATCTTTTGAACGAGTTCTCGGAATAGAAATCAGAGGGCACCGATGAATTTTTAGTTCTAGTAATCACATAAGGAGATCTTTAACACAGTTTCATTTATTAAGAATGGAAGTTAATTCTTGGGGGATTTATAAATTTAATAAAAAATATGTGTAGCATATTTTTTTAAATGAGTGGTGGTTAATTTCTCCAAAGGGAATTTGGAGGTGGGTCCCACCCCCAAATAACCTCCCATGGGAGGATATTATGTGGTGGGGCCCACACTAGAACCAAACCTCTCAACTCTCCATGAATGCATTAAACACCCATTGAATTTATTAAATCCCCCACTCATAATTTATTTTGGGTTAAATCTCCACCTTCCACTTCTTATTAAGAGTGCCAACCATCTAATTAATGAAATGAACTTATTCAATTAAATTAATTCTTCCTTTTGAATTTTGAAGAGCTTATCAACAATAAAATAATAAGAGATCCTATTATTTTAGTTTGGGGTTTGGAAAATTGAGAAGAACTGGGTGGAACACTTGGAGAAATAATATTATTTTGATGAAGAATGCAGTTCTTAAACGAAGAATGCTGCATGACTCAATGTACATGAAGCAACACCTTCTACCTTCTTCAACCGGAGAAAATATGGGAAGCACCGCCACCCAGAAAGTACACTGACGGTGTTGACTCGACTTGAATACATTGGGCCCTACTCCTTTCAACGTAGATGGAACGATGTACGTCTTCTACGACATCTGTTTTCTGCAACTAGTTAATTGTCAATGAAAATCGAGGTAGGGTTTTGAATTCAAGTTTGAATTCGTATCTTTTATGTTATAATATTCACTTGGATAAATACAACAACCACGTATCGAACCTTGAACATGTCGATCTGCAGAAAGGATATTGATTGAGATAAGGGTTAGAGATTACGTTGGGGTTTTTTCTAGTTCAATTATATGCTGGATTACTATTTGAACCATTAACGTGGAGGGCGCGAGCTAACGAAAAAATCCAGACCTTCCACCAATTCATTCTTGATGTGTAGTTTGATGGGTGACTGGAGAATGAAATGGAAATCCTAATTTTAGGTCGGTGGTGTGAAGAACAGTACCCGAGGAGGGTGTAGGTGTAGACGAGAGCCAAAACAGACCACCAGAACGACCCCGGTGGCCCGTGGAGGAGCGCGGTGGCGCGGGTCGTTGGTGCGACAATGCCGGCAGAAGGCCACCGCAGCACCAGCCATGGCGTTGGAGTGGAACCTGCATCCGTGAGATCCGGGAAGGATGGGAGGAGACATATGGAGCTTCCATTATATAACACCGACCCCCCCCCCCCCCACTCCCCACCTTGCGCGTACCGCGCTTGGCCAGTTGGGAAGAGCTGCGACCGGCCGTGCGGGCTAGGCCGCCTGCCGAGCAGACCGGGCCCCCCTCGCACGGGACAGGCCATAGCCACCAGGCTGGGCTGTGCCCTACCAGGCCGAACCTGGATCCGGGTCGGGGTGCCGCAGTTCGGGCCAACCCAGGGTGGGTTGGGCCGTGTTGGACCGGACCGATACCCCCCTCTTCGGACCACTTTTGGTCTTTCGCCCATAACATGAGTTGGGGACCTCCGATCGACGCACAGATAGTTGTGTAGGATTCCATGGATTGTGATGGTAATTTCGGTATATAACACTCAAGGTATTGGCAAATTATGTGTACGGCCGATTTGGTTGGAACCTGAAACCAACAGGGCCCTCGGAGATGAAACACTGATAACTTAAGGGTCGGACGTCTGATTGACGTGCCGTCAACTACGTTGTATTACTTTTTATGATATGGTCCTTTTGGAATACTTCACACAAGTTTCTTTTGATATTAGGGTATTGCCGTGATGGATTGTACCTGAAATCAAACTGGCCCCTTGGAACGGAAATACCAATAACACTCAGACCGCGCGTCCGATTGACGCACCGTCTGTCACATTGGGTTTATTATTTTGAGATAGAACTATGGGATAAATAATATCAGGACATCATGGTAGTTGATGTATCAACACATGGATCGAGGAGTGGACCCTCCCAGAATCGAGCGTGCTCTGTGCGGGAACCCTAGGGCTGGTTGCAATTGAGATGACTTCTGTACCAGGATCCTACATGGGTTTTACTACGATGACTATTATATCTAAGTCCTACGTGTCTACAATAGTGAAGACTTCTGTACCAGGATCTGATGTGGGTTCGACAGTGATGACTATTATACCAGAATTGTACGTGGGTTCGATAGTGATGACATCTGTACCAGGATCCTACATGGGTTCGATAGTGATGACTGTTGTATTGAAATCTTATGTGGGTTCGATAGGGACGACTTCTGTACCAAGATCCTACATGGGTTCGATAGCGATTAATATTCTACTATAATCCTACCTTGGTCCAGCAGTGATGACTATTATACCAAGATCCTACGTGGGTTCGATATTGATGACTACTGTACCGTAAAACTACGTGGGTTCAACTGTGACTACTTTTGTGCCAGGATCCTACGTGGGTTCGACAGCGCTGATATTGTTCCAGGATCCTAGGTGGGTTCGACAGATGATAGGATTCAGAGGCTACATATAATCATCTATACCCCTCTTCATGATTGGTATACCTATGTGAGCTGTGTCATGACTTTCAACCATTATCAACATGGTGATTGACTTTACATCGTTTGTGGAATGGTGTGTGCTAGGGCTCGAGAGTTGGAGACAGACTGTGATTGATAACATGGGTATATGTATGGACATATACTTATATAGGTTTGTTGCTATTTTGATGTTGTAGCTTTCTACTGTGGTTGATCCTTAGTTGATTTTTTAGATCCTGAGGTTCTTGGGGTCCCTACTGAGTATCATTATACTCCCCCCTGAACGGGTTATGCTCCCACCTCGTTGTGTTGGATGCAGATGACAGACATCACAGACCGAGGTGGAGTGTACAAAGACTTGATGGTACCCGAAGTTGGGCCTCACAACGAGTCGGTACCCAGGTGAGACATAAGGACTTGGAGAACTGAGGATGCTATAGGTACCTAACCTATTGGTAGGATCTGTGGTGGATGACCCATGAGCTGCTAGGCACCTTCCAGCTATTTGTCATTTTAGTTTTACTTGTTTTTCCATTCCTTGTACATTACTGTCGGGAATTTATTTCGGGCCCTTGTACTTTCCAACACTTCTTCTGTATTCAGTTTTTACTTAGAGTTTTCTTCCACTTGTTCTCTGGTTGTGTTTGTTTGCAGTTATAAAGAAAATGCCTTCCCAGTTTCAGGATTTATGACTTTGGTGCTAGTCTCCAGCACCTATCCTATGGAATGTGGGCTTGGGGTAGTTATGACACGGGCCCCGGGGGACAGGTCGTGATAAGTAGATCCCCAGTGCAGTGCTTTAGTCTCTTCTTGTGAAATCATTGGCTTCCCTCTCAACTATTGAGTGTTATTATCTAAGTTATTATTTGCTACCATGGCATCCATATTATCATGAAGTCTCACAATGTTCTCCTATACAAGATTATTCTATATTTTATTAGTCACTTCTTATAGATTTGATTCCATTATCTAAATATATTTTTTAGATCCTTCCCATGTTCCCTTTCCATTTTGTCCATAAATCATATACTTTTATTCTCTATTTAGAGGTTGATAAAATATCTATCAAATTCTCCGTACATCCTTTTTATGATTTTCATTATTTGAATATAAATTAATGTGGTAGACAGAAAACCAATAACAATGTAATGTTTTAGTGAACCTTCGTCATCAAAATAATGAAATGTAATTTTTGAAAAGACATAAGTGGTTAACTATAAGAGTACATTTTAATGAAGTCTAAAATCTCAAAATTTAAAAAAAATCACACATAAAAGTAAAAATTCAAATGAAAAAAATAGGTTATTGTTCATATATACCTTTTCTTCAGATTGTGATAAAATATAAATAATTAAAAATTTCATGAATTACCCCATATGATAGATCCTTTTTTAATTAATATGAAAAATATATTATCAATATATATATAATTACTATGATAATTCGTATCTTTAATTTTATTTGGTTCGTAAAAAAATTAATTGTATATAAATTTTTTTTATGAGGATCTCAAAATGATAATTTTAAGACATGCATTTAAACATTTATATATTTTAAAAAATAGTTATTAATGGATTAATACTACACATAAATTTTCATATAGAATCATTAATATGAATTACAATATAATTCACTACAAAAAATCAACTGATAATGGATAATTAATTAAACTTCATTCTCATCCATCATTATTTATAAAACACTACAATCCCAGTCAACATTAACTATGTAACTCCAATTATCATAATTTTTATGACCTATATCTAGAAAATTTATTCATCAAGAGAGATTCAAAATCCCCTAACACCATCTCCTCTCTAATTCATTCCCTATAGTGCTTACACTTTTTTCCTTTAGAAACATATTAATGCTATGAATACATCTTGGCATGAAACGTTTTTAATAATAACTATGGAAAACTGTTAATATCATGGTCAAATTTACACAATCGGGTTTAATGTTCAAAATATAATATATAGTTGACTTGGATAATGATGAAAGTAAACCTTATTAATGGAAAAGTGGAATTATTAATTGTATATTATGATTAAATTATGAAAATATAAAAATTACATTAAATATGATAGTAATAATTATACTTGATAAAAGATGATTTTATAATTATCAAACATCATATTCTTCATAACAATAGTACACTAGAAATATATTTGACTATTTATGATAAAAGTGATCACTATAACTGGTAACATAGTATTATAACTGAAAACATAAAATGAGGCCCACATATATATATATATATATTACAATATAATAGATGGATTCAAATGATAGAATTAAATCTTACTAATAGATTTTGAATGAACCAATTCCTATATTTCAGTTTTAATAATAATTAATTATTTCTTATTTTATAAAGATAATTGTGCTGTTAAAACTACCATAGTAGTATCTCATGATCTAGGTTGATTTTTTTACTCCAAGATCATTAATTGTAATATTTGATGTATTTGATAAAACAAAACCACATGATATGCCAATATTACTATGTCAAATATCAATATAATAAGTTTAATATCAAATAAATTTTTTTATGCACATGGTATAGTAATCATCATTTAGAAACAAATATCATTGAGTTCATTATATGGGGGTTGAAATGTTTTCAACATGTTTCTCATTAATTTTTTAAAAAAATTTGGGAATAAAATAATAACTATTTTCTTTTATAATGTTGAGAAGTCCTTACAACCTAAAGTATAATCATAAATATTATAAATAATATAAAAATGCTGAAATATTTTTTTAGGTCAACATTATTAGTAATAATTTAACTAACTATTTGAAAACTTCCTTGATAAAGGGAATAAGTTAAAATTTTATACATTTATGTTACTATTGATCATCGATGCATTATTTGTAGTGGATGAATGTCTATAATATTAAAATGAAATATTTAAGGATGTATATGAACACGTAATGTGGTTAAAGAAATTAAAACAGTATAGCATGCAGATAGAGATGTGAAATAAGGAAAAATAAATTAATAACATTGAATCATCTAGAGGGAACTAATCATCCATTCAAACTTATCTCAATGAATACTGATTTATTATTAGAATTCATGTGTGAAATCATAAAATAATTCATTTGAAACACAAAACATGATTTTGTTATAATATTAGAAATAAATATGTGATATAATTTTATAAATAAAATTATTTGTTTAAAGACCTGGAAATACTGTGTAAATTGTTTTCTTAAATACATGGTAATTTTCCAAGTCTGCAGTTTCTGACGACACCTGATTCCAAGGCTCGATGTTCCTGTAATCAATTTCTGAATTTTTGTTTGGGTACATTCAGTTAACGTACATGTGTGATTTTATATCTTTTGAACCGATGCTCGAAATTGAAATCTGAGGGCACCGATGAACACACAGCACCGATAATCACTTATGGAGACCATTACTGCAATTGTGTTTTATCATGGATGGAAGTAAATTTTTTAGGGATTTCTAAATTAAATAAAAAATATGAGTAGCATAGTTTTTTTATAATTTTTGGTGGTTAATTTCTCCAAAGGGATGTTGGTGGTGAGGCCCATTCCCACATAACCTCACATGGGAGGATATTATGTGGTGGGGACCACATGATCACCTAACCCCTCAATTCCCCTTGAGCCCCTTAAACTCCCCTTAAATTTATTAAACCCACCACTCTTCATTTATTTTGTGTTAACTCTCCACCTTCCCCCTCTCATTATGTGTGCCAACCATATAATTAATGAATTGAAGATATTCAATTAAATTAGTTCTAGTTTTTGAATTTTTAAATGCTTGTCAACAATAAAATAGTAGGAGAGAAGATTATGTTTAGTTTGGGGTGTAGAACTTTGAGATGAACTGGGAGGAACTCTTGGAGAAATAATATTTTCTCGACAAAGAATGATGTTCTTAAATAAAGAATGCTCCACGTCTCAAAGAACATGAAGTAACACCTTTAACCTTCTTCAACTAGAGCACATAAGGGAAGCACCACCGCCCATGAAGTACACCAACTGTGTTGAATCGACTCGACTACACCGGGCTCTACTCCTTCCAACATAGATGAAATGATGTCTGTCTTCCGTGATGTTCATTTTCTGCGACTCGTCAATGGTCAATGACAATAGAGGTAGGGTTTTGAATTTGAGTTTGAATTCCTTTCTTTTATGTTATTCCTTTCCATTGTAAAAAAACAACAACCACGAATCGACCCCCGAACATGTCGATCCGCAGAACAGATGTTGATTGCGGGATGGGTTAGAGAATATGTTGGGGTTTGTTTCTAGTTCATATATATGATGGATTACTATTTGAGTCTCTAACGTGGAGGGAACAGGAGATCAAACAAGTCCAGACCCTTCGCCAATTCGTTCAAGATTCATGGTTTTATGGGTGATGGGTGAACAGAATGGAAACCCTGATTTCTGGCAGTCGTATTGAAGAACAGGACCCGAGGAGTCCATAGGTGCAAATGAGATGCAAAACGGTCCACCAGAATGACATTGGTGGCCACTAGAGGAGCGCAACAGGGCGGGTCGCCTGCGTGGCGGGGCCGACGACCATAGGTGGCAGCCGACACCTTCAGGCCACCCAGAGTTGGTGTTACCCCTCGCGAGCCATTGGTGGAAGCCTGCCGCGGCACAGGCCACATTGGTGGAGCAGAACTCGCATCCACGGGTTCCGGGAAGGAAGGGCGGCGCCATATGGTGCCACCATTACAGAACACCTAGGGTTCGCCCCCAACCCCCCTCCCACTGCTCCGCCCCTTGCATGTAATGTTCTCGACCAGCTGAGCCGAGCCACTGCCGGCTGTGCATGATGGGCCACCAGCCGCGTGGGCCGGGCCGCCTGCCACACGGGCCTGGACCCCCTCGTGTGGGTAGGGTAGCGGCCGCCGGGCTGGTCTGCAACCGCTGGGAAGGGCTGTAGCCACCGGGCCAGACCGCGCCCTACCAGGCTGGACATGGATCAGGGTCGGGTCGACTCTGTTTGGGCTGACCCGTGGTGGGTTGGGCCTGATTAGATCAGACCCAGACCCCCACTCTTCGGACCACTTTTGTTTTATCACCCATAACATGAGCTACAGACCTCCAATTGACACAACATAGATTGTGTAGGATTTCTTGGATTGGGATGCTCATTTTGTTATATAACACTCGAGGTTTTGGATATGTTTGGGCACGCCGGGTTGGTTCGACCCCAAAACCAACCGGGCCCTCGGAGTGGAAACACTTATAACATAAGGATCGTGCGTCAGATTGTCATGTAGTCAACTATGTTGTAATACTTTTGATGAGACAGTCATTTTGAAATACTCCACATAGGTTTCGGTTGTGGTTGCAGTATGCCCGAGTTGGATTGTACCCCAAATCCAACCGGCCCATTGGAATAGAAATGCCAATAACTCTCAGACCAGGTGTAGAGACCCGTATCCTGACGTACATGGACATTACATTACATTTGCGGAATACTTAGTACATAAAAAAAACACACACACACAAGGATCGTAATAGTCTAGTGTCTTTGGAAACTCGGAACATAATCTTCTAATCCTGGTGAAAGATCTTCAATATCTCCCATAAAGATCTTCCAATTTTTTTTTACCTAAAACCTTTCTTTATATCCTGGGGAAAAGAAAACATAAAAGGGTGAGCTCAAATGCTCAGTAAGGGTATACAAAAGAAATAAAAATCATATCATATCTTTTTGAAAATCATAACCTGCAAAAGAGATCATAATATCTTAACATGGAACAAATCATAGAAGTGAAACTGAGATCCCCATAATCATAACATAAGACTTGAAACTTTGTGGCATGCACACATAATCATGGAAAATCATTTCTTGTTAGTCATGACTCATTTCCAATACTATCTTAGTGGACAAAGTCCCTTTCTGAACCGAGTTCACTCCTCGTTTCAGTCCTGTATCACTGAACCGAAATAACCTTCCGTTCCAGCCATGTCTATCTCATGAGATATAAAATCTTTACCCAATGCATTGGAGGGAGATATAGGTCACACCCATCTTATAATTAATCCTTTCTTATGTGTGCCACATAATCATAAAACATACATCATCGCATAACACATGAAACAAAAATGGGATTCTTGAAACATCATGACATCATAAATCAATTCATATAAGATAAAGGAATTCATAAAAATAATTCCATCACAACATGATCAAATCAATGTAATAATAGGGATAAAAACAGAACCCTTTATTATCTTAGATGGAAAATAATTTTGAAAATCACTTGAACTCCATTCTTGAGGAAAATATCCTTACTTCTTCAAAAATTTTTTTCCTTTCATAACATGTCATACAAATTTAAAATAAAAGAAGTTGATTAAAAATAAACTTGAAAACTTGTAAAGGAAGCTTCTTGGAAACAATGTTTTAAAAATCCATTCATGTCGTATAAGTTAAAAAAAACATTCTTCGTACTTTTGTCAGAAAAGTCAAAAAGTACCTCGTACGGAAAAACGACAAAAGATTCCTTTCATATTCTTTACTAAAAACTCACCTAAGGGTAAAATTGGATTTAAACTATTGCAAGTAAATAATATTACATATTGAGGAAACATGGATGTGGATGATAAAATACACCCCAGTAAATACTTACGAATAAACAATCTCGGATAAAAATGAGATTGTGATATTTCCCTTACCTTAGGTCCGACTTGCTTTGTAAGTGTCCGAACCTCCTGTATAATGATTTAAATCATGTTATTGACTTATTACAGAATCATATTCATTGTTATGATATCATATATGGTTCACTTATGACATTATATTACCCGTTCTTTTGTAAATTCCATGTTAAAGAAGCGTTTTGGGTAAAATCGTTTCATTTATCGTAGGTGTTTTGACTTGTTGTTCTTGACATCGTTATTACTTATATCATGATTTACTTACTTCCAGAATATAAAATATGATTTATATATCATATATATTCAGTATATATATATATATATAATAGGTAGATAAGTAAAATGAAAAACACCGTTCATGGAGACGGTAGTCCGTACGTACGCATGAACGCTATTTTCCTTTCCTTATTGTCTTGAAATGGAAGTAAGTAGATGACATACATATGTATATATATACATAAATCCAGTAGCTTTATAATGTCATATATTTCATTATTATTTCTTATATATACTTTATAATCATTCTTAAATGGTTAACATGGAGAATGAATCTCATCGCGTCGTGGAGACGGTAGTCCGTACGTACGCACGAGCGATGATATCATTTCCATAAATATTTTAACTGAATTGAAGTGGATTATACAATATATCAGAATCAATATGATGTTGTAATAACTATGTATAGTTATTCTTTACACCATTATACCCATCCATGTAAGGTGGTGGTGGAAAATAGATTACACCACGGCGTGGAGACAGTATTCCGTACGTACGCACGCGCGGTGATTTCTTTTTCCGTAGGATGGATAGATAGTGAAATAGGGTTGTTTAATACTTATAATAATATATCAGTATATGAGTGATACTGATGTTATTACTTCATAATGAAACAACCTAAGAAGAAGAAGTGGAAGATGAAATAAAGATGAAAGAATTGGTAACGGTAATTACCTCTTCTTTGAAGCGCCTCTTTGAGACCTCCTCTTAGGGAACTAAAATTGGTCTTTGAGGAAGACCAGAACCTCTAGGATGTTGCTAGGGAAGTGGAGAAGATATTTTGGCAGGGGTTTTCCGAGCTTGAGTGCTCAAATTGGTGTGAGGAGGAGGGGGAGGAGGTGTCCTTTTATAGGGGAGGAGAGGGGCACCTTAGGAATATCTCAAAATATTATTTTATATTAAAGTCAAAATCGGTTTATAATGGTTCCAAAGGGTCTTATTTCGAGTCTAAAGTGGGGATGGGTCGAAATCCTATCAACCAATAGAATTTAGACAAGTTTAGGATATTATTTTAACCTTATCAATTAGATTTAACTCTAAGTTAAATAATTTAACTTTTACCGTGTCTTTTTGTTTTCTTTCACTATATGGTTAATACACTTACTATAACATGCCAAACGAACCCCAAATTGTTTATTAGTAATACATATATCCTTATCTATGTCATTTGGCCGAACCTTAGATTTTTAGGAATTAATAATATAATATTTGATTTAAAAACTATTTTGTGTCAATTTTGACACTATTTGATATATGATTTTTGTGAAAGTCATAACAGAATTATATGTTCGAACCAAGTTGATTAGAGAATCACTATTATATCATAGTAACCTAGAAAATTAGTGTAATTCATAAAAAGTCTCAAATGACATTTATGTTGGTGTTTATAACATCAATTATGTCAATATTTCATTAATAATATAATTACTGCATCATCTTTGTGTCATAAATAAATTAAATTATTTGATGTCTAAAAATTACAAATAAAATACCATCATGTAGGAAATCTTTTTAGCTTTCTAATGCATATTTACAATCGAATTTATCTAATGTATAACCCCATATTAAAAATTATTTACTTATTAAACTTTGATTTTAACTATTTTAACCCTTCTTTAAATAAATTAATAATAAATGTCCTAATCTAATCCAAGTGGGCCTAAATGGTCATTTTTTTATTCCTAAGTTTGTTTTTGGTCGAATTACACTTATCCAATAGAATTAGGACATGTGTTAGGGTAATAGTAATATCATATTTACCCTTAGTTACCCTATTTACTATTAACCACGGTAAAAAAAGTAAAAAGTTACTATTCACCAAAAAATTATTTTCATCTCATTGAACCACATTTTAGTCCTTGATATTAACCGTGTCTCTCGGATTTTCGAAATTCCATTCACAGAAGCGGTAAAATTAAGTTTTATACAAAATTCAGTTTTTAACCTACCACTTAGTAGTTTCACTATTCATCAAAAATTGATGTTTTTCAGAATAATGCCAAAATTTCATCCTAAGCTATATTTCATATTCCGAACTCAAAAATGAAGTCTATTTTACCAAATTCATAACATAGAAATTGCATTAATTAAATTTATAATTAAATCCCGCTGTTAACACAAATAGCGTGTTTTTAAGAAACAATATCTATCAAAAGATTGACATTTGATTACGTCTGGTTTAAATGTGAAATTACATCCAATGACCAACATTGTATTAAATTGTAAAAATATATTTTAAATATACTTTAAAACCACTCAAATTAATAATTTATCACTATTAATTATTTCGATTAAAAAAGTTGTTTTTAATTATAAATTAGTAATTTTCACTATTCATCAGAATATGAAAGTTATCCGAAAAGTACCAAAATTTCACCATAGGCTAAATTCGATACTCCGAATCCAAAAATGAAGTCCATTTTGAAAAATAAATTCTACAAAATTTCAAAAAGTGGTTATTACTATTCACAACAGCTAGTTTTAATAATATCTTAATAGCATATCGTTGTTTAGCGAAACTTGGCGTTGCGTACAACACACGCTATCGAGGAAGGTCGCGATTGCGTGTAATGCAAGGCAAGTCAAGGATGTGTGTTGTGCAAGCTCCTTTTGGTGTAGCGCACAACACCAGACAGAAATAAAATTAAAAGGAACATTTTTCATAAAATCTCGGGCTGTTACATTCTACCCCCCTTAAAATGAATTTCGCCCTCGAAATTCGTCGGGGTTATAAATGGTTTACTATTAGAAAGTTTCTTTAATAGAAACCCACATCATAAAAAGGAATACCAAAGCTTGGCTTTAAAAACTAAAGTATGAAATGTAACGATTACCCAAATAAACTAATCACTGGGTTTCCACATAGGTGAAAATATGGATATGGAAGAGAAATCTAACCATCATGTTCTGATGGAGAGTGGTAGAGAACATGGCTATGGAAAAGCCAGTAATCACAAATCCATAAATTTGTGACGATCTAAGGTACCATCTGATTCATCAGGTATAAGATCACTAGGACAACATTTTTGGTTTTCAAGATCATTTCCCTAAAGTTGAAAATTAGAATTAGAATAAATACTTACTTTATTTTGGTACAATCTCACTTTTGTTCGTGCCTTGAACAATTTCCACTTCATCTCTTAAATAAATGAAGTTGAATTTGTTATTCGTGAAGTGTTAGCAGATCATGTGATAGAATGACTGTTCATTCCATCTGTTTCAAACAAAAGGTTAGCAAAAGTTATAAGTCATTCTATAGTGAGATTAATCATATATGGTTCCTAAAATGGACTTATACTTCATATATCATACTGCTTAATATAATAAAACTAGTTTCTACTAAACAGGGACTTCCTGTAGGCCAGTGGTAGGCGATAAAGGCCAGTCGCACTTCGGTTGTGGGTTCGATTCCCACAGCCTTGTCCGAAGCGATGGGCTGTCGCCCGTCCTGCAGGTTGTCCCTTTTTCTAAAACTACGTTACTATAACATCCCATCAATAATATCGAAAATCTTCTATCCTTAAACAATACTAACTTATGTCCAACATAATCCAGTATAATCTTTAGGCTTATACATAATACTGCAGTCCACTCTCATAATATAGTGACATCGATTACCAGAGATTTAATACTGTCGTTGATCCCCACATATCATAAGATATGTCTTGTTGGTCACATTCCAAACATTCAAAGTCCTTAATCGTGTATTCTCTTGAATACCTTAGTGAAAACATGAGTACAGTTAAAAGTTAAAACTTTCCACATACCAAAATCCTCAAAATTCTATATACTCAAACCATGATATCACTTATTCCTTATATCAATCATGAGCTCATGAATACTATCAAACATTTAATTTTCTCCTTATCCCTTCATTATGCGCATATCATCTACATTCCAAAAATATCTCAATAACCTTTCATGGATACTGGTAACATTAATCATACACTTTCAAAACACAAGGAAAGACAACAGTGTAACAATCCATAGATGTCTCTTTATTCCAAAATTACACATGATAAACATGTAATCATTCCACTACATTCTCAAACCATTGACCGAGCTTCAAAAATTCTTTCATCTCACATATCATTTGTAGTCTCTTCATCATCATCCACATAAATACTACCCATATGAGCATACTGATACTCTTCATGAGTCTTTCCCTTAGGGAATTTGTTTGCATAATGCCCATACATTTTACATTTAAAACACTTAACCATTTTTGATGTCGTAGCAATACCATTATCCTCATCCATGGTGTTAACCGACCCTTTTCCTTTGCACTTACTTGCTTTGTGTCCTTCTTTTCCACACCCAAAGCATCTTCCAGTTCCCTTGAAACATTCTCCTTGATGCCTCTTCCCACATGATTTACATAGGGGAAATTGACCTTTCTTTCCTCTATGATCATCATGGAACTCCATCTTTCTCTTATTAGTCGAGTCAGGAAACTTACCAAATTTTACTTTATTGATCATGTTGTGAGATTGCTGATTCGACATAATAATGATGTTTGGACATCCAAATCCCATTTCATTTGGTTTCTCATGAAGAATATCATTCCATTGTCCATCATATCCTCCATTATTGTGAATCATCTTGTTTCCAGCCATTTTCTAAAACCCAAACAGAATAGTGTTAGATGCAAAAATCGTAATAAAGGGGGAGTAACTTAAATATCTATCATCTTTGGTTTAATCTAATATCGTTACCATAGTTCTTGGACTATATCCTATACGTATACTTATCCTTAGGGGTATCCCTAGACATACCTTAGAAATATCTCTAGGGATCTCACTAACGTTTTCGCATCCTAGTTTCCAAAGGTTGACTAAACCTTTCCTCTGATACCAACTGTAGAGACCCGTATCCTGACGTACATGGACATTACATTACATTTGCGGAATACTTAGTACATAAAAAAAACACACACACACAAGGATCGTAATAGTTTAGTGTCTTTGGAAACTCGGAACATAATCTTCTAATCCTGGTGAAAGATCTTCAATATCTCCCATAAAGATCTTCCAATTTTTTTTTACCTAAAACCTTTCTTTATATCCTGGGGAAAAGAAAACATAAAAGGGTGAGCTCAAATGCTCAGTAAGGGTATACAAAAGAAATAAAAATCATATCATATCTTTTTGAAAATCATAACCTGCAAAAGAGATCATAATATCTTAACATGGAACAAATCATAGAAGTGAAAATGAGATCCACATAATCATAACATAAGACTTGAAACTTTGTGGCATGCACACATAATCATGGAAAATCATTTCTTGTTAGTCATGACTCATTGCCAAGACTATCTTAGTGGACAAAGTCCCTTTCTGAACCGAGTTCACTCCTCATTTCAGTCCTGTATCACTGAACCGAAATAACCTTCCGTTCCAGCCATGTCTATCTCATGAGATATAAAATCTTTACCCAATGCATTGGAGGGAGATATAGGTCCCACCCATCTTATAATGAATCCTTTCTTATGTGTGCCACATAATCATAAAACATACATCATCGCATAACACATGAAACAAAAATGGGATTCTTGAAACATCATGACATCATAAATCAATTCATATAAGATAAAGGAATTCATAAAAATAATTCCATCACAACATGATCAAATCAATGTAATAATAGGGATAAAAACAGAACCCTTTATTATCTTAGATGGAAAATAATTTTGAAAATCACTTGAACTCCATTCTTGAGGAAAATATCCTTTCTTCTTCAAATTTTTTTTTCCTTTCATAACATGTCATACAAATTTAAAATAAAAGAAGTTGATTAAAAATAAACTTGAAAACTTGTAAAGGAAGCTTCTTGGAAACAATGTTTTAAAAATCCATTCATGCCGTATAAGTTAAAAAAACATTCTTCGTACTTTTGTCAGAAAAGTCAAAAAGTACCTCGTACGGAAAAACGACAAAAGATTCCTTTCATATTCTTTACTAAAAACTCACCTAAGGGTAAAATTGGATTTAAACTATTGAAAGTAAATAATATTACATATTGAGGAATCATGGATGTGGATGATAAAATACACCCCAGTAAATACTTACGAATAAACAATCTCGGATAAAAATGAGATTGTGATATTTCCCTTACCTTAGGTCCGACTTGCTTTGTAAGTGTCCGAACCTCCTGTATAATGATTTAAATCATGTTATTGACTTATTACAGAATCATATTCATTGTTATGATATCATATATGGTTCACTTATGACATTATATTACCCGTTATTTTGTAAATTCCATGTTAAAGAAGCGTTTTGGGTAAAATCGTTTCATTTATCGTAGGTGTTTTGACTTGTTGTTCTTGACATCGTTATTACTTATATCATGATTTACTTACTTCCAGAATATAAAATATGATTTATATATCATATATATTCAGTATATATATATATATAATAGGTAGATAAGTAAAATGAAAAACACCGTTCATGGAGACGGTAGTCCGTACGTACGCATGAACGCTGTTTTCCTTTCCTTATTGTCTTGAAATGGAAGTAAGTAGATGACATACATATGTATATATATACATAAATACAGTAGCTTTATAATGTCATATATTTCATTATTATTTCTTATATATACTTTATAATCATTCTTAAATGGTTAACATGGAGAATGAATCTTATCGCGTCGTGGAGACGGTAGTCCGTACGTACGCACGAGCGATGATATCATTTCCATAAATATTGAACTGAATTGAAGTGGATTATACAATATATCAGAATCAATATGATGTTGTAATAACTATGTATAGTTATTCTTTACACCATTATACCCATCCATGTAAGGTGGTGGTGGAAAATAGATTACACCACGGCGTGGAGACAGTATTCCGTACGTACGCACGCGCGGTGATTTCTTTTTCCGTAGGATGGATAGATAGTGAAATAGGGTTGTTTCATACTTATAATAATATATCAGTACATGAGTGATACTGATGTTATTACTTCATAATGAAACAACCTAAGAAGAAGAAGTGGAAGATGAAATAAAGATGAAAGAATTGGTAACGGTAATTACCTCTTCTTTGAAGCGCCTCTTTGAGACCTCCTCTTAGGGCACTAAAATTGGTCTTTGAGGAAGACCAGAACCTCTAGGATGTTGCTAGGGAAGTGGAGAAGATATTTTGGCAGGGGTTTGCCGAGCTTGAGTGCTCAAATTGGTGTGAGGAGGAGGGGGAGGAGGTGTCCTTTTATAGGGGAGGAGAGGGGCACCTTAGGAATATCTCAAAATATTATTTTATATTAAAGTCAAAATCGGTTTATAATGGTTCCAAAGGGACTTATTTCGAGTCTAAAGTGGGGATGGGTCGAAATCCTATCAACCAATAGAATTTAGACAAGTTTAGGATATTATTTTAACCTTATCAATTAGATTTAACTCTAAGTTAAATAATTTAACTTTTACCGTGTCTTTTTGTTTTCTTTCACTATATGGTTAATACACTTACTATAACATGCCAAACGAACCCCAAATTGTTTATTAGTAATACATATATCCTTATCTATGTCATTTGGCCGAACCTTAGATTTTTAGAATTAATAATATAATATTTGATTTAAAAACTATTTTGTGTCAATTTTGACACTATTTGATATATGATTTTTGTGAAAGTCATAACAGAATTATTTGTTCTAACCAAGTTTATTAGAGAATCACTATTATATCATAGTAACCTAGAAAATTAGTGGAATTCATAAAAAGTCTCAAATGACATTTATGTTGGTGTTTATAACATCAATTATGTCAATATTTCATTAATAAGATAATTACTGCATCATCTTTGTGTCATAAATAAATTAAATTATTTGATTTCTAAAAATTACAAATAAAATACCATAATGTAGGAAATCTTTTTAGCTTTCTAATTCATATTTACAATCGAATTTATCTAATGTATAACCCCATATTAAAAATGATTTACTTATTAAACTTTGATTTTAACTATTTTAACCCTTCTTTAAATAAATTAATAATAAATGTCCTAATCTAATCCAAGTGGGCCTAAATGGTCATTTTTTTATTCATAAGTTTGTTTTTGGTCGAATTACACTTATCCAATAGAATTAGGACATGTGTTAGGGTAATAGTAATATCATATTTACCCTTAGTTACCCTATTTACTATTAACCACGGTAAAAAAAGTAAAAAGTTACTATTCGCCAAAAAATTATTTTCATCTCATTGAACCACATTTTAGTCCTTGATATTAACCGTGTCTCTCGGATTTTCGAAATTCCATTCACAGAAGCGGTAAAATTAAGTTTTATACAAAATTCAGTTTTTAACCTACCACTTAGTAGTTTCACTATTCATCAAAAATTGATGTTTTTCAGAATAATGCCAAAATTTCATCCTAAGCTATATTTCATATTCCGAATTCAAAAATGAAGTCTATTTTACCAAATTCATAACATAGAAATTGCATTAATTAAATTTATAATTATATCCCGCTGTTAACACAAATAGCGTGTTTTTAAGAAACAATATCTATCAAAAGATTGACATTTGATTACGTCTGGTTTAAATGTGAAATTACATCCAATGACCAACATTGTATTAAATTGTAAAAATATATTCTAAATATACTTTAAAACCACTCAAATTAATAATTTATCACTATTAATTATTTCGATTAAAAAAGTTGTTTTTAATTATAAATTAGTAATTTTCACTATTCATCAGAATATGAAAGTTATCCGAAAAGTACCAAAATTTCACCTTAGGCTAAATTCGATACTCCGAATCCAAAAATGAAGTCCATTTTGAAAAATAAAATTTACAAAATTTCAAAAAGTGGTTATTACTATTCACAACAGCTAGTTTTAATAATATCTTAATAGCATATCGTTGTTTAGCGAAACTTGGCGTTGCGTACAACACACGCTATCGAGGAAGGTCGCGATTGCGTGTAATGCAAGGCAAGTCAAGGATGTGTGTTGTGCAAGCTCCTTTTGGTGTAGCGCACAACACCAGACAGAAATAAAATTAAAAGGAACATTTTTCATAAAATCTCGGGCTGTTACACCAGGCACCCAATAGATGCACAGTCTTTAGCATTGTGTTCCTTATTGTGAGATGGAACTAAGGGATACATCATCTCTGGACTTCATGATAGTTTATATAACGACACTTGGCTCAAGGAGCGAACCCTCCCGGAATCGAGTGTGTTGTGTGCGGGAACCATAGGGATGGATACGACTGAGATGACTTCTGTACCAGGATCCTACGTGGGTTCGACAGCGATGTCTACTGTACGAGAATCTACGTGGGTTCGATAGTGACGACTTCTGTACCAGGATCCTATGTGGGTTCGACAGTGATGACTACTGTACCGGAATCCTATATGGGTTCGACAGTGATGACTTATGTACCAGGATCCTACGTGGGTTTGACAGTGATGACTACTATACGAGAATCCTATGAGGGTTCAACAGTGGTGACTTCTATAACAGGATCCTACATGGGTTCGACATCGATGACTACTGTACCAGAATCCTACATGGGTTTGACAGTGACAACATTTATATTAGGATCCTACGTGGGTTCAACTACGATGGCTAATATACCAGAATCATACGTGGTTTCAAAAGTGACGACATCTATGACAGGATCCAACATAGGTTCGACAACACTGATACTTCTCCTAGATCCTACATGTGCTCAACAGAGGAGATGATTAAAGGCTATATCTAATCATATCTACCCCTCTTCATGTGTTGTATAACTATGTGAGCTGAGTTATTTTTTTCAACCATTATTAACATGGTGATTGACATTACATACTATGTGGAATGGTTTATGATTGGGATCGAGAGTTGGAGACGGATTGGGATTGTTAACTTGGGTATATGTATGGGATTATACCTATATAGGGTTAGTTAATACTTTGAGATTGTATATTTCTACTGTGGTTGATACTTTGTGGATTTTGTGAGACCTTGAGGGTCTCGGGGTCCCTACTGAGTATCGTTATACTCACCCCTGCATGGGCTGTTCCTGCACCTCAATGTGTTTGATGCAGATGATAGACATCACAGACCAAGGCGGAGTGTACAAGGACTGGACGGTACCTAGAGGTAGACCTCACGATGAGTTGGTACCTGGATGATACGGATGGACGTGAAGCATTGAGGAGACTATCAGTGCATACCATTCAGGTAGGATCTGTGGTGGATGATCCCGGAGATTTTATGCACCTTACACATATTATTCTTTTTCATTGTACTTGTGTGTCCTTTCCTTGTACTTTACTATTGGGATTTCCTTTATAGCCCTTGAACTTTCCAGCACTTCTTCTGTTTTCAGTTTTTACTTAGAGTTTGCTTCCTATTGTTATTTGGTTGTGTTTTTTTGAGGTTATAATGGATATGCATTCCCCTTTTAGGGATTTACACCTTTGGTTATAGTCACAAGCCCCTAGACTATGGATGGCAGGCTTGGGGTAGTTACGACATGGGCCCCGGGGGACGGGTCATGAAAAATTGGTATTAGAGGATTCGGTTCAATCGCAAAATGTAGGAATCTGATTTGTCCTTATGTGAAGAAATATTGTTAAATATATTAGTGTGGGTTTCATTCCAGGGAGTCTAGTAATGGTTCTCTGTATAATGTATCCATAAACAAAGAACCTGACTTCTGATTTCTGACTTTATGCACAAAAAAATTGAGCTCTATTGTGTTTTCATGTGTCTTCTCTATGAACTCTTTGAGTTAGTTCACTAGGTATAACTTATTGACTATTGCACATATGATCCTTGTCAGGATGTCTCTTTGTAGACAACCATCTAGGGTTTTCGATAGAGTACAAGATGATGGCCCACTGAGCGATGTGGCTATGGGTTATGGCCCTATTACTAAGTTGGCACATTCAGGTGGTGTACCAGCATCACCACTTCCTGTTGGTCAGCAGACACTACCTACAGTACATGTATATGACACATGTAGTATTAGTACCTTAAAAGTGTTTCAGCATTTGATACCACTCAGGTTTCGAGGCGAGCCCGACTCACTGGCGGCTAGGGACTGGCTTGAGGAGGTGGCTGAGAGTTTAGTATAGCTTTTACAACTTCATCAGGACGACATTTTGGTAGCCGAGTATTCATCAAGGAATATCGATATTTCCTGGTACTAGATGAATATAATACAATTTGTGCTTTAGAGCTCGGACCTCTGAGAACGGTTTTTTTAAGGATACTCGAGCCATTGCCTTTTCCTCTTTGCATTCCAACTTATGTTAGTGTTCTATAGAGATCCGTTGTGGTTGAATGTTTATTGGCTGATCGGATACCTCCAATGAATGTTAGTAGTTGGGAAACATGAAACTGGAACCAGTCTCAGAGACTTGGCCTTGTGAGATATTTCAGGAATAGGAAGTGTTAAGAACATATGAATCTATAGGGTAGAAGATGTG
This sequence comes from Viscum album, assembly GCA_963277665.1. Lineage (NCBI taxonomy): Eukaryota > Viridiplantae > Streptophyta > Magnoliopsida > Santalales > Viscaceae > Viscum > Viscum album. Next base: position 1,701,481,290 of record OY728156.1, on the reverse strand, counting down.
GAAGAAGAGCTAGGAGAGCAGCATGAGGCGGTGAACATTTCTATATGTTACAACCAACCACCATTGTAGTCCCCACTATGCATTGGGAGCTAGGGGACATGGGAATAGAATAACAGCATGCGGTCAAGGAGTGTGACCCAAGGGATCTACGAATTGTTCGAGGTACAATCTGTGTCTACTACTAGCTACCATATCAATAGACATTGGTACCAATCATTTCTTCCTTCCACGAATCTTGTCCCAGATCTAGATTTTCCTGTTATACCGTTGACATGACCCTCACATCTGGAGATACAATTGGGAGGAGACTCCATAATCACACATAAAATGACGGTGTGATATGACCCTTGAGGTTAGAGTTTCAGTTGAATGCTCTTGGTGGAACCATCAAGGCCTTAAGACGTTAGTTTGTGTTTGGACTGGGAAACCACAATTCATACACCGATTGATTGAATTATACAAAAATGTTATGATTTATCTATAACTTTGGGATTATGATTTCCATAGTCAGTGAAAAAGGAAACCCAATAAGCATATGTTAAACTCAAGCATAGGATGGTGGAGCTGATCACTCTTGAATCGGCAATCCTTACCATCATGGTATCAGGAGTATTGAGTTTTCAGTTCCAAACAGGATAGTCAGAACACTGGGAAATATTTTCAAGAGACATTTTAAGGATAACCCCTCCCCCCCCAAATGGGGAGGGACGTCTACTTTAGCTGGAGTTGTAGTAGATTTTGTGAACATTGAATCAATACATGCTTGGGAGCCACCCATGAGTGTGACCGAGGTATGGAGTTTCGTGGTTTTGGCTCGATACTATCAGAGATTAATTCTAGACATCACCCTAGATGCAGAAGCCTTTCTACAATCTTTCACAGTCAATTCTCCACATCTTCAGTGACTCATGGAGGTGCAATATGGGGACGCATAATGCGAGACATGACGTTCTCAGATATCCTCTGGGCAAGCACCTAAAGGATTTTCGAAAGGTGGGGAGCACGTCAATCATTTCAGAGGACGTACCATGGTGCCAGTTGCACTTAAGGAGGATGTGTTGTAGGAGTTCCACACATCCCATTTAGTGTTACATCCAAGAGTGGTAATGATGTACTAGAACCATCGATGATATCACTGGTGGCCAAGTATAAAGAAGGAAATTGTAGAGTTTGTCTCTCTATGCCTCAGTTGACAGCAATTGAAGTCAGAGCATCAGGTACTAGTAGACACGGTTCAGCCTTTAGAGGTCCCAGAGTGGAAGTGGGATGAGATATCCATGGACTTCGTGACAGGTCTTCCATGTAGGTCTAGCTGAAACGACTCGATTTGGGTGATCATTGACCGACTTACCATGTATGCCAACTTCCTACTGACCAGAGATGGTATGAGCTACCACAGAGGAGGTGCAGGTCATCTAGGAGCGGATAACAACTGTGCAGAGTAGACAAAAGTCATATGATGAAAGGAGATGGATACCTCTATAATTCTAGGATGGTGACCACGTCTTTCTGTATGTCTCACCTCGATGAGGTCTATAGATATTTAGCCGAGGCAGCAAGTTATCATCAAGATTCTTCAAACCATTTTATGTCCTCAGTATGGTAGATGAGGTGGCTTACCGCTTGGACCTTCCACCTCAGTTGCACCAGGTGCGTGACATCTTCCATGTATCACAACTGAGTTGATATGTGCATGATCCATCCGACATCATCGACCACGGGGAGCTGGACATCAATGATGGGGAGACATTCATGGAGGTTCTAGTGGATATTGAGGATAGATAGGAGCGGGTCATGCGTGGATGGTCGATTTTTCTTGTGCGCATTCACTAGTAGAATGGGAACCTCTTGTAGAGAAAAAGTGAGTGGGAGGCTCAGATGCATGCTCAGTACCCCCATTTGTTACCTTAGTGTGTGTTTTAGTTTACAGGGATGTAAATCCCTAAGGTGGGGAGAATGTAAAGTCCCATAGATCCTGTGTAATGTTTTTTCTTAAATACATAGGAATTTTATGAGTCCGCAGTTTCTAACTACACCAGATTTCGATCCCGATGTGCCCAAAATTAATTTCTGATATTTTTTTCATGTGCGTTCAATGAACTTAAAGTGACAATAATTCCTTAAGGATAACTTTACCGTAGTTGCATTTTATCAAGGATGGTAGTTAATTTTTGGGGGATTTATAAATTTATTAAAAAATATATGTAGTATATTTTTTCAAATGTGTGGTGGTTAATTTCTCCAATGGGAATTTGGAGGTGGGGCCCACCCCCACATAACCTCCCATTGGTGGATATTATGTGGTGGGGCCCACACGAGCACCTAACCCCTCAACTCTCCATGATTTCCTTAAAGTCCCCTTGAATTTATTAATGCTAGAACTCTTAATTTATTTTGGGTTAACTCTCCACCTTCCTCCTCTCATTAAGTGTGCCAACCATCTAATTAATGAAATGAAATTATTCAATTAAATTAATTCTATCTATTGAATTTTGAAGAGCTTGTCAATAATAAAATAATAGGAGAGCCTATTGTTTTAGTTTGGGGTGTGGAACTTTGAGAAGAACTGGGAGGAACTCTTGGATAAATAATATTCTCTTGAGGATTAACACTGTTATTAAACGAAGAACGCTCCACGAATCGATGTATGTGAAGTAACACCTTCTACCTTCTTCAACCGGGCAAGGACGAGAAGCACCGCTACCCACGAAGTACACTGACAGTGTCGATTCGACTCAACTACACCGAGCACTACTCATTCTGACGTAGATGGAATGACGTCCATCTTCTGCGATGTCCTTTTTCCACAACTAGTTAATGGTAAAAGACAATCGAAGTGGGGTTTTTAATTCTTGTTTGAATTCTTTTTTTATATTCTAATATTCACATTTATAAAAACAACAATAGCGGATCGACCCCCCAACATGTGATTTTGCAGAATGGATGTTGATTGTGAGAGGGTTTATAGATTATGTTGGGGTTTTTTCTTATTCAATTAAATGCTAGAATACTATTTGAGAACTTAACGCGGAGGGCACATGCTAACGAAAAAATCCGGACCCTCCACCAATTCATTCTTGATGCGTGGTTTTATGGGCGACGATTGAACGGATTTGTAACCCTGATTCGAGGTTGTTGTAGTGAAGAATAAGATCCGAAGAGGATGTAGGTGCAGATGAAAGGAAAAACAGACCACCAAAATGACCCCAATTTCCCACGAAGGAGAATGGTGGCATGGGTCATCGGCGAAACAGTGTCTGCAGAAGGCCACCGTGGCACTGGCTGCGATGGTGGAGTGGAACCTGCATCCGTGTAATCAAGAAAGGATGGGCGGCGACACTTGGTGCCTCCATTACATAACACCTAGGGGTGCCCCCCTGCACCTTGTGTGTATAGCGCCCAGCCATCCGGGCCGAGCCGCGGCTGGCCGTGTGGGCAGGGCCGCATGCAGAGTGAACTGGGCCGCCCTTGCGCTGGGTGGGCCGCAGCTTCCAGGTTGTGCCATTCCTGATAGGTCCAGAATTTGATCCGGATCGGGTCTCCCCAGTTCGGGCCAACCCAGGGCGGGTTGGTTTGGGTTGGACCAGACCCATACGCCATCTTCGGACCACTTTTGGTTTTTCGGCCATAACATGAGTTAGGGACCTCTGATCGATGCACTGATAGTTGAATAGGATTCCATGGATTGAGATGGTCGTTTCAGTATATAACACTCAAGGTATTGGCGATGTATGGGTATGGCCGGTTTGGTTGGAAACTGAAACCAATAGGGGCATCAGAGCAGAAATATAGATAACATAAGGGTCGTACATTCGATTGACGTGTATTCTACTATGTTGGATTAATTTTGATGAGACTGTTCATTTGTAATACTCTACACAGGTGTTAGTTGAGATTGGAGTATGGCCGGGTTGGATTGTACATGAAATCAAACTGGCCCCTTGGAAAGGAAATTCTAATAACTCTCAGATCAGGCATCCGATTAATGCACCGTCTGTCGCGTTGGGTCATTATGTTGAGATGGAACTATGGGATATTTCATCTCAAGAAATCATGGTAGTTTATGTATCGACTCTTGGAGCATGCTCTATTCGGGAAACCTAGGTCTGGCTGCAACTGAGATGACTTCTGTACCAGGATCCTACATGTGTTCGACAGCGATTACTATTATATCGGAATCCTACGTGGCAGCGAAAGTGAAGACTTCTGTACCAGGATCCTACGTGGGATCTACAGCGATGACTACTGTACCAGAATCGTACGTGGGTTCGATAGTTACGACTTCTATACCAGGATCCTATGTGGGTACGATAGAAATGACAATTGTACCGGAATCCAAAGTGGGTTCGACAGGGACAACTTCGGTACTAGGATCCTACATGGGTTCGATAATGATGTCTACTATACTAGAATCCTATATCGGTTTGACAGTGACATCTTCTGTACCAGGATCCTATGTGGGTTCGACAGCAAGGACTACTGTACCAGAATCCTACGTGGGATTAATAGTGACGACATCTGTGCTAGGATCCTACGTGGGTTCGACAGCACTGATATTGTTCTAGGATCCAAGGTGGGTTCCACAGATGAGATGATTCAGAGGCTACATCTAATCATATCTACCCCACTTCATTAGTTGTATACCTATGTGATATGAGTCATGTCTTTCAACCATTATCAACGTGGTGATTGACTTTACATCCTATGTGGAATGGTTTGTGCTTGGCCTCGAGAATTGAAGACAAACTATGATTGATAACTTGGGTATATGTATGGGCATATACTTATATAGGTTTGGATGATACTTTGAGATTGTATATTTTTACTGTGGTTGATCCTTAGTGGATTTTGTGAGACCTTGAGGGTCTCGGGGTCCCTATTGAGTATAGTTATACTCACCCTGACAAAGGGTTATTCCCACACCTAGTTGTGTTGGATGCAGATCACAGACAGCGCTAACTGAGGCGGAGTGTACAATGACTGGACGATACCTGGAGGTGGACCTCACGAAGAGTCGGTACCCGGAGGAGACGGAAGGACGTTGAGCACTAAAGAGGCTATCAGTACCTACCTTTCAGGGAGGATCTATGGTGGGTGATCCAGGAGCTTCTAGGCACCTTCCAGCTATTTGTCTTTTTTAGTTGTACCAGTTTTTCCATTCTTGTACTTTACTGTTGGGATTGTATTTCTGGCCCTGGTACATTCTAGCACTTCTTCTGTTTTCAATTTGTACTTTGAGTTTTCTTCGGCTTGTTCTCTGGTTCTATTTGTTTGTAATTTTAATTAAAATGCCTTCCAATTTTATGGATTTATGACTTTGGTGCTAGTCTCCAGAACCTAGCCAATGGAAGGTGGGCTTGGGGTAGTTACGACACGGGCCCTGGGGGATGGGTCATGATATGTAGATCCCTAGTGCAGCCCTTTAGCCTTTTCTTGTGAAATCATTAGCTTCCATCTCAACTTTTGAGTGTCATTATCTAAGCTCTTATTTTCTACCATAGAATCCATATTATCATGAAGTCTTAGAATGTTCTCCTATACAATCTTTTCTATATTCTATTAGTCACTTCTTATAGATTTGATTCCATTATATAAATAATTTATTTGAGATTCTCCCCATGCTCCCTTCCCATTTTGTCTGTAAAACATATACATTTATTCTCATGTGAGAGGTTGGTAAAATATATATCGAATTCTCCATACATCCTTTTTATGATTATCATTATTTGAATATAACATAATGTGGCAGACAATAAACCAATAAAAATGTAATGTTGTAGTGAACCTTCATCATCAAAATAATGAAATGTAATTTTTGAAAAGTCATAAATGGTTAACTATAATAGTAAATGTTAATGGAGACAAAAATTATAATATTTAAAAAAAAATCATACGTAAAAGTAAAAATTCAAATTAAAAACATTATGTTATTTTTAAGAAATACCTTTTCATTATATTTTGATAAAATATAAATAACTAAAAAATTTCATGAATCACCCCATATAATAGATCCTTTTTTATTTAATATTAAAAAAAATTATCAATATATATATAAATAATTACTATGATAACTAGTATCTGTAATTTTTTTTGGTTTGTATAAAAAATTAATTATATATAAAAAATTTTATGAGGATCTCAAAATGATAAATTTAAGTCATGAATTTATACATTTTTATATTGTAATAAATAGTTATAAATGGAATCATATTAAACATAAATTTTCATATAGAATCATTGATATGAATTCCGATATAATGCACTAAAACAAATCAAATGATAATTGATAGTTAATTAAACATCATTCTCATACATCATTATTTATAAAACACCACAATCCCAGTCAACATTATCTATGTAACTCCAATTATAATCATTTTTATGTCCTATATTTAGAAAATCCATTCATCAAGAGAGATTCAAAATCCCCTAACACCATCACCTCTCTAATTCATTCCCTATAGTGCTTACATTTTTTCCTTTAGAAACATATAAATGCAATGAATACATATTGGCATGTAAAAATTTTAAGAATAACTACATAAAGATGTTAATATCAGGACTGGACGGTACCTAGAGGTGGACCTCACGACGAGTTGGTACCTGGATGATACGGATGGACGTGGAGCATTGAGGAGGCTATCAGTACAAACCATTCAAGCAGGATCTGTGGTGGATGATCCAGGAGATTTTATGCACAATCCACCTATTTTTCTTTTTCAATGTACTTGTATGTCCTTTCCTTGTACTTTACTATTGGGATTTCCTTTCTAGCCCTTGAAATTTCCAGCAGTTCCTCTTTATTCTATTTTTACATAGAGTTTGATATCTCTTGTTCTCTGGTTGTGTTTTTTTGAGGTTATAATGGAAATGCATTCCCCTTTTAGGTATTTACACCTTTGGTTATAGTCACAAGCCCCTAGACTATGGAAGGAAGGCTTGGGGTAGTTACGACATGGGCCCCGGGGGATGGGTCATGACAAATTGGTATTAGAGGATTCGGTTCTACTGCAAAACGTAGGACTCTGATTTTTCCTTATGTGAAGCAGTAGTGTTAAAAGTATTAGTGTGGGTTTCATTATAGGGAGTCCATTAATGGTTTGGTGTATAATGAATCCATAAACAAGGACCCTGACTTTTGATTTCTGACTTTATTCACAAAAACATTGAGCTCGAGTGTGTTTTCATGTTTCTTCTTTATGAACTCTTTGAGATAGTTCACTAGGTACAACTTATTGACAGTGGCACATATGTTCCTTGTCAGGATTCCTCTTTGTATACAACTAGCTAGGGTTTCCGATTGAGTACAAGATGATGGCCCACTGAGAGATGAGGCTCCGGTTTATGGCCCTATTACTATGTTGGCACCTTCGGGTGGTGTACCAGCATCACCACTACCTGTTGGTCAGCAGAAACTACCTACAGTACATGTATATGACACTTGTAGTATTAGTACCATACAAGTGTTTCAGCATTTGATACCACTCAGGTTCCAAGGTGAGCCCGACTCACTGGCGGCTAGGGACTGGCTTGAGGAGGTGGCTGAGAGTTTAGTATAGCTTTTACAGCTTCGTCAGGATGACATGTTGGTAGCCGAGTATTCATCAAGGCACATCGATCTTTCCTGGTACTAGATGAATATGATACAATATGTGCTTTACAGCTCGGACCTCTGTGAACGGTTTGATTAAGGTTACTTGAGCCAGTGCCTTTTCATCTTTGCATTCCGACTTATGTTAGTGTGCTATAGATATCCTTTGTGGTTGAATGTTTATTGGCTGATTGGATACCTCCATTGAATGTTAGTAGTTAGGAAACATGAAACTGGAACCAGTCTCAGAGACTTGGCCTTGTGAGATATTTCAGGAATATGAAGTTTTAAGAATAGATGAATCTATAGGGTAGAAGATGTGGAAGCAGAGCTAGGAGAGTATCATGAGGCGATGAACATTTCAATATGTTACAACCAACCACCATTGTAGTCCCCGCTATGCTTTGGGGGCTAGAGGAAATGGGAATAGAATAACAACATGCGGTCAAGGAGTGTGACCCAAGGGATCTACGAATTGTTTGAGGTACGATCTGTTACTACTACTAGCTACCATATCAATAGACATTGGTACCAATCATTTCTTCCTTACATTAATCTTTTCCCAGACCTAGAGTTTCCTGTTAAACCGTTGACATGACCCTCACGTCTGGATATACCATTGGGTGAGACTACATAATCACACATACAGTGACAGTGTGATCTGACCCTTGAGGTTAGAGTTTCAGTTGAATGCTCTTGGTGGCAGCTTCAAGGCCTTACGACGATAGTTTGTGTTTGGAATGGGCAACCACAATTCATACACCGATTGATTGAATTATACAAAAATGTTATGATTTATCTATAACATTGGGATTAGGATTTCCACAGTCGATGAAAAAGGAAACCCATTAAGCATATGTTAAACTCATTCGTAGGAGGGTGGAGCTGATCACTCTTGAATCAGAAATCCTTACCCTCATGGTATCAAGAGTATTGAGTTTTCAATTCCAAACAGGATAGTCAGAACACTGGGAAATCTTTTCAAGAGATGTTTTAAGGATAACCCCCACCCCAAAGGTGGAGGGACGTCTACTTTAGCTGGAGTTGTAGTAGATTTTGTGAAGATTGAATCAATACATGCTTGGAAGCCACCCATGAGTGTGACCGAGGTATGGAGTTTCTTGGGGTTGGCTCGATACTATCAGAGATTAATTCTAGACTTCCCCCTAGATGCAGAAGCCTTTCTACAGTCTTTCACAGTGAATTCTCCACTTTTTCATTGACTCATGGAGGTGCAACATGGGGACGCATAATGCGAGACAAGACATTCTCAGATATCCTCTGGGCAAGCAACTAAAGGATATTCTAAAGGTGGGGAGCACATCAGTCATTTCAGAGGACGTACCATGGTTCCAGTTTCACTTAAGGAGGATGTGTTGTAGGAGTTCCACACATCCCATTTAGTGTTACATCCAAGAGTGGTAATGATGTACTAGAACCATCGATGATAGCACTGGTGGCCAAGTATAAAGATGGAAATTGTAGAGTTTTCTCTTTATGCTTCAGTTGACATCAATTGAAGGTAGAACATCAGGTTCTAGTAGACATGGTTCAGCCTTTAGAGGTCCCAGAGTGGATGAGGGATGAGATATCCATGGACTTCGTGACAGGTATTCCATGTATGCCCAGCTGAAACGACTTGATTTGGGTGATCGTCGACTGACTTACCAAGTCATCCAACTTCCTACTGACCAGAGATGGTATGAGCTACCACAGAGGAGGTGTAGGTCATCAAGGAGCGGATAACAACTGTGCAAAGATGAAAAAAGTCATATGATGAAAGGAGATGGATACCTCTATAATTTGAGGATGGTGACCACATCGTTCTGTATGTCTCATCACGACGAGGTGTATAGATATTTAGCCGAGGAAGAAAGTTATCTTCATGATTCTTCAAACCATTTTAGGTCCTCACTAGGGTATATGAGGTGGCATACCGCTTGGACCTTCCACCTCAGTTGCACCAGGTGCACGACGTCTTCCATGTATCACAAATGAGTTAATATGTGCATGATCCATCCCACATCATCGACCATGGGGAGCTGGACATTAATGATGGGGAGACATTCAGGGAGGTTCCAGTGGATATTGAGGATAGATAGGAGCGGGTCATGCGTGGATGGTTGATTTCTCTTGTGCGCATTCACTAGTAGCATGTGAACCTCTAGTAGAGCACAAGTGAGTGGGAGGCTCAGATGCATGCTCAGTACCCCCATTTTTTACCTTAGTGTGTGTTTTAGTTTACATGGATGTATTGCCCCGAGGTGGGGAGAATGTAAAGTCCCATAAATCCTGTGTAAATTTTTTTCTTAAATACATGGGAATTTTATGAGTTTGTAGTTTCTGACTGCACCAGATTTCGATCCCGATGTGCCCGAAATTAATTTCTGATGTTTTGTTCATGTACCTTCAATGAACGTAAAGTGCCGATAATTACTTAAGGACAACTTTACCACAGTTGTGTTTTATCAAGGATGGATGTTAATTTTTGGGGGATTTATAAATTTAATAAAAAATATATGTAGTATATTTTTTCAAATTTGTGGTGGTTAATTTCTCCAATGGGAATTTGGAGGTGGGTCCCACCCCCATATAACCTCCCATGGGTGGATATTACGTGGTGGGTCCCACACGAGCACCTAACCCCTCAACTCTCCATGAATGCCTTAAAGTCCCCTTGAATTTATTAATGCCGGCACTCTTAATTTATTTTGGGTTAACTCTCCACCTTCCTCCTCTCATTAAGTGTGCCAACCATCTAATTAATGAAATGAACTTATTCAATTAAAATAATTCTATCTTTTGAAATTTGAAGATCTTTCCAACAATAAAATAAAATAAGAGCCTATTATTTTAGTTTGGGGTGTGGAACGTTGATAAGAACTGGGAAGAACTCTTGGAGATATAATATTCTCTTGAAGAATAACACTGTTCTTAAACGAAGAACGCTCCACGACTCGATGTATGGGAAGTAACAGCTTCTACCTTCTTCAACCGGGGCAAGGACAAGAAGCACCCCTTCCCACAAAGTACACCGACGGTGTCGATTCGACTCAACTACACTGAGCACGACTCATTCTGACGTAGATGGAATGACGTCCATCTCTTGCGATGTCCTTTTTCAATAACTAGTAAATGGTCGACGACAATCGAAGTAGGGTTTTGAATTCTTGTTTGAATTCTTTTTTTATGTTCTAATATTCCCTTGGATAAAAACAACTATAGTGGATCGAACCACCAACATGTCGATTTGCATAGTGGATGTTGATTGTGAGAGGGGTTAGAGATTATGTTGGGGTTTTTTCTTGTTCAATTAAATGCTAGAATACTGTTTGAGAACTTTACGCAGAGGGCACATGCTAACGAAAAAATCCGGACCCTCCACCAATTCATTCTTGATGCGTGGTTTTATGGGCGACGATTCAACGGATTGGTAACCCGGATTCGAGGTTGTCTTAGTGAATAATAAGACCCGAAGAGGCTATAGGTGCGGACGAAAGGAAAAACAGACCAGAAAAATGACCCCAGTTGCCCACGAAGGAGTGTGGTGGCATGGGTCGTCTGCGCAACAGTGTCTGCGGAAGGCCATCGTGGCACCGGCTGCGACGGTGGAGTAGAACCTGCATCCGTGTGATCCAGAAAGGATGGGCGGCGACATCTGGGGCGGCCATTACAGAACACCTAGGGGCGCACCCCCCCCCCCCACTCTGCACCTTATGTGTATAGCGCCCAGCCATCCGGGCCGAGCCGCGGCCGGCCGTGTGGGCCGGGCCGCATGCTGAGTGGATTGGGCCGCCCTTGCGCTGGGTGGGCCGCAGCTGCCAGGTAGTTCCATGCCCGATAGGGCCAGACCTTGATCCGGGTCGGGTCTTCCTAGTTCGAGCCAACCCAGGGCGGGTTGGTCTGGGTTGGACCGGACCCATGCCCCCCTCTTCGGACCACTTTTGGTTTTTTGGCCATAACATGAGTTAGGGACCTCCGATCGATGCACCGATAGTTGCATAGGATTACATGGATTGAGATGGTAGTTTCAGTATATAACACTCAAGGTATTGGCGATGTATGGATATGGCCGGTTTGGTTGGAAACCGAAACCAATAGGGCAATCAGAGCAGAAATATAGATAACATAAGGGTCGGACATCCGATTGACGTGTCTTCAACTAAGTTGGATTAATTTTGATGAGACTGGTCTTTTGTAATACTCTACACAGGTGTGAGTTGAGATTGGAGTACGGCTGGGTTGGATTGTACACGAAATCAAACTGACCCCTTGGAAAGGAAATGCTAATAACTCTCAAATCGGGCGTCCGATTGACGCACCGTCTGTCGTGTTGGGTCATTATGTTGAGATGGAACTATGGGATATTTCATCTCAAGACATCATGGTAGTTGATGTATCGACACTTGGAGCATGCTCTGTTCGGGAAACCTAGGGCTAGCTGCAACTGAGATGACTTCTGTACCAGGATCCTACATGGGTTTGACAGCGATTACTATTATATCAGTATCCTATGTGGCAGCGACATTGAAGACTTTTGTACCAGTATCCTATGTGGGATCGACAGCCATGACTACTGTACCAGAATCGTACGTGGGTTCGATAGTTACGACTTCTATACCAGGATCCTATGTGGGTTCGATAGCAATGACAATTGTACCAGAATCCAAAGTGTGATCGATAGGGACAACTTCGGTACTAGGCTCCTACATGGGTTCGATAACGATGTCTACTATACTAGAATCCTATGTCGGTTTGACAGTGACGTCTTCTGTACCAGGATCATACGTGGGTTTGACAGCGAGGACTACTGTACCAGAATCCTACGTGGGATTAATAGTGACGACATCTGTGCTAGGATCCCACATGGGTTCGACAACGCTGATATTGTTCCAGGATCCTATGTGGGTTCCACAGATGAGATGATTCAGAGGCTATATCTAATCATCTCTACCCCACTTCGTGAGATGTATACCTATGTGATCTGAGTCATGTCTTTCAACTATTATCAACGTGGTGATTGACTTTACATCCTATGTGGAATGGTTTGTTCTTGGGCTCAAGAATTGGAGACAAACTGTGACTGATAACATGGGTATATGTGTGGGCATATACTTATATAGGTTTGGTTGATACTTTGAGATTGTATCTTTTTACTGTGGTTGATCTTTAGTGGATTTTGTGAAACCTTGAGGGTCTCGGGGTCCCTACTGAGTATAGTTATACTCACCCCGACAATGGGTTATGCCCACACCTCGTTCTGTTGGATGCAGATCACAAATAGCACTAACCGAGGCGAAGTGTACAATGACTGGACGATACCCGGAGGTGGACCTCACGACGAGTCGGTACCCGGAGGAGACAGAAGGATGTGGATCACTAAGGAGGCTATCAGTACCTACCTTTCAGGTAGGATCTATGGTGTGTGATCTAGGAGCTTCTAGGAACCTTCCAGCTATTTGTCTTTTTAGTTGTACCAGTTTGTCCATTCCTTGTACTTTACTGTTGGGATTGTATTTCTGGCCCTTGTACATTCTAGAACCTCTTCTGTTTTCAATTTGTACTTTGAGTTTTCTTCGACTTGTTCTTTGGTTCTATTTGTTTGTAGTTATAATGAAAATGCCTTCCCATTTTATGGATTTATGACTTTGGAGCTAGTCTCCAGAACCTAGCCTATGGAAGGTGGGCTTGGGGTAGTTACGACATGGGCCCCGGGGGATGGGTCGTGATAAGTAGATCCCTAGTGCAACCCTTTAGTCTTTTCTTGTGAAATCACTAACTTCCATCTCAACTATTGAGTGTCATTATCTATGCTCTTATTTTCTACCATGGTATCCATATTATCATGAAGTCTTAGAATGTTCTCCTATACAAGCTTTTCTATATTCTATTAGTCACTTCTTATAGATTTGATTCCATTATACAAATAATTTATTTGAGATATTTCTCATGCTCCCTCCCCATTTTGTCTGTAAAACATATACATTTATTCTCATGTGAGAGGTTGGTAAAATATATATCGAATTCTCCATACATCCTTTTTATGATTATCATTATTTGAATATAACATAATGTGGCAGACATTAAACCAGTAAAAATGTAATGTTGTAGTTAACCTTCATCATCAAAATAATGAAATGTAATTTTTGAAAAGTCATAAATGGTTAACTATAGTAGTAAATGTTAATGAAGGCAACAATCATATAATTTAAACCAAAAATTATACATAAAAGTAAAAATTAAAATTAAAAACATTATGTTATTGTTACTAAATACCTTTTCATTATATTTTGATAAAATATAAATAATTAAAAAATTTCATGAATCACCCCATATAATAGATCCTTTTTTAATTAATATGAAAAAAATATTATCAATATATATATAAATAATTACTATGATAACTAGTATCTGTAATTTTGTTTGGTTTGTATAAAAAATTAATTATATATAGAAATTTTTATGAGGATCTCAAAATGATAAATTTAAGACATGCATTTATACATTTCTATATTGTGATAAATAGTTATTAATTTAATCATATTACACATAACTTTTCATATAGAATCATTGATATGAATTCCAATATAATGCACTAAAACAAATCAACTGATAATGGATAGTTAATTAAACTTCATTCTCATCCATAATTATTTATAAAACACCACAATCCCAGTCAACATTATCTATGTAACTCCAATTATAATAATTATTATTTCCTATATTTAGAAAATCCATTCATCAAGAGAGATTCAAAATCCCCTAACACCATCTCCTCTCTAATTCATTCCCTGTAGTGCTTACATTTTTTCCTTTAGAAACATATTAATGCTATGAATACATCTTGGCATGTAAATTTTTTAAGAATAACTACATAAAAATGTTAATATCAGTGTCAAATTTACACAATCGGGTGTAATGTTCAAAATATAATACAGAATTGATTGGGATAATGATGAAAGTAAACATTATTAATGTAAAAGAAGAATTATGAATTGATTATTATGATTAAATAATCAAAATAAAAAAATTAAATTAAATATGATAGAAAAAATTATCCTTGATAAAAGATAATTTGATAATTATCAAACATCATATACTTCATAACAATAGCACACTAGAAATAAATTCGACTATTTATGATAAAAGTGATCACTATAACTGGTAACATAGTATTATAAATGAAAACATAAAATGAGGCCGACACATAGACATATATATATATATTGAAATATGAGTAGATGGATTAGAATGATAGAATTAAATCTTACTAATTGATTTGGTGTGAACCAATTCCTATATTTCAGTTTTAAAAATAATTAATTATTTCTTATTTTATAAAGATAATTGTGCTGTCAAGACAACCCTAGTTGTATGTGATGATCTGGGTTGATTTTTCTTACTCCAACGTCATTAATAGTAATATTTGATGTATTTGATAAAATAAAACCATAGGATATGCCAATATTACTATGTAAAATATCAATATAATATGTTTAATATCAAATAAATTTTTTATGCACATGGTATAGTAATCATCATTTCGAAAAAAACTATCATTGAGTTCATTATATGGGGGTTGAAATGATTTCAACATGGTTCTCATTAATTTTTCCAAACATTTTGGGAATACAATTATTAGTATTTTATTTTATAATTTTGAGAAGTACTTATAACCTAAATCATCATCATAAATAGTATAAATAGTATAAAAATGCAGAAATATTATTTTAGGTCTACATTAGTAGTAAAAATATAACTAACTATTTGAAAACAACCTTAATAAAGGGAATATGTTAAAATTTTATACATTTAAGTTACTTTTGATCATTGATGCCATATTTTTAGTGGATGATTGTTTATAATCCAAAAGTGAAATATTTAAGGATGTATATGAACATGTAATGTGGTTTAAAAAATTAAAATAGTATAGCATGTAGATAATTATGTGAAATAAGGAAAAATAAATTAATAACATTGAAACATATAAAGGGAACTAATCATCCATTCAAACATATCAAAATGAATACTGATTTATTATTAGAATTCATGTGTGGAATCATTGTAATCATATTATATTGTATTTAATAGTAATAATATTCATATTGAAGAATCAATTATTAATCAATACTAATTATAAAATATTATATCTAATAATTGAACATAATATAAGAGTGAATTTATAAATATAATAGAAAATATTTCTAATATAGTATAACATAATCTAAAAATTAATGTTAAATTTTATTGAGGTAAAAAATTATAAAAAATTAACAATCCTGAAATACTTCATATGAAAACACATCATTACTTAAGAGAAATGAGTTTTTTAATTCTATCCACAATGAGGTAATATTATAATAATTGAATCACCTAGAAATCATACTCATTCCCAAATGAAAAATAAAAATGAATAAAAAAATGAATCAACAGAATTAAATCAATATCAAAAAATATAATTAAAATCATGAACAATTGAATATTAACAATTCATTAAGAATATGTTTCAATTTTTGACATTTATAATAAATTGATTATTGTAGGTTTTGACATTTAATTGAAATTATTTTGTTTAAATGGGTGTATAATTGAACAAATAAATATAAATGTAGGATTGAATATATTTATGACATAGATTAAAACTGAAATATTCAAATTAAAATATGACGGGTAAGAGAATATGAAAAATTTATTTTTAAAAATGACATTAATGGGGAACGTAATCAGTTGACAAGAACTAAAATCAGTTTAACTATGCTGGTACATTTCATTATAGGAAATAATTCATTATCAATGAATAACTAAAATAAGAAAAGTGTAAAAATAAAATAGATCTATATTATAATATGAATAATTACCTAAATATAATACTTTTTTATTTAAAGTTGACGAGAAAAGAAATAGTATTGTATACTCAATCATAATATGAAAAAAAATATTTCTAAATAAATTTCTAAAAAAAATATCAATGGAAACATGAATTACTAAATTTATAAATTTAAATGGTTAATGGAATCATTATCATGAACATGAAAACGCAAATAAAACCAAACTAACCTTGATGTGGTGATATACATAACCCAATTTCATTGTAAATTTGAATAATTAAGCTCTATATAAATAGATGTAAGGTTGGAATATATATATGTATACAAATCCAAAAAAATAGGTTGGTTCCATTTATAAATGTATGCATAATATGAGAAAACTATTAGGTAATATTGATCTTTGAATATAGATGATATCTATGATAATTTTCATAGTTTTCTGTGGCAAAAAAAATATGATACTTTGTCTTACATAACAATGAAGAAACATGTTACCACCACTGACACACTCTACATAATAATAAAATTGATGTTACATCTAAATAAATAGAGTCAAATTAAGATCATGGTTACAAAAGAGTTACAACATTAGAGGATATAAAATGAACATGTGAACAATGTTGGAATTATAGTAGAAGGAATAAAAAAAATAAAATTTCATATAAAGGGACCTGAAAAAAACCAATTTCAATGTTGTATTGGAAGGGTTATATGGATTATTTTTCATATTCAAAGTAGAAAAATATGATGAAATGAAACTTTATTTTTATTATGAAGGAATGATAGCTAACATGTGAAATTGTTAATGTAATGTGATGAAAGGAATCCATGAGATAGGATGATATAGATAATGTGGAGATTAACACACCTTGATAGGAATAAATCTATCTAGGAGATCCTTTGAATGGGAATTGAAATCATTAAAAGCCTAAATGATTATGAAACACATGATTTGGGAGTTGAGGTGGATGTCAGATGATAGAGGTGGATACAGAGGCAAAAGTGGGGGCAGGGATCAGGGGCGAGGCCTAGGTGGGGATGAACTAGGACTTCTGGGAGGGAGTCAGGGAGGGAGGATACAGTGAAGAGGGGAGACAAGGAAGAAGTAATGATGTGATACATGACTGGATATGGGAGTAGGGGAGGTAGGGGATTCAGGATGGACGTGGAGTATGACTGGGGTGTTTGCGGGGGTGATGTTATCGATGCGGGGGCGGGGAAACAACATTATGTATGAGTATAAATTAATTAGATATGGAGAAGAAACATGTCATATATATTACCAAACAAACAAAAAACATGCACACACACATATATATTATATTATTATTTCAATATAGGAAATTTCATATATCTTGTTTTATTAAATGAAATTTAATTTTCTAATAAAATATTTAATATTTATTTATATTATTTATACTATTTGTAAACAAAATTTTTATTTTTTTGATGAAAATAAAATGAAGAAAATAATTTCATTGAATAATAATAAGGAATTATTTCGTTATAATAATTTGAAATATTTCTTTAAACTAAAAACATTATATATATTTCAAAATGTAGTGAATACAATTCATACCAATAAATTTAATGCATATGTTTATAATATTATTTTTAAATATAAATATTATGTGGTATGATTTCACTCGGCATTACGATTTTTATTGTTATCACACATATTCCTTATTTTATAATCCTGGTATATTAGATTCCCCCAATTTAATAAATTGTGTCCATCAAAATTGATCTATAAAATGATTAAAAAAGGTTTGATATTTGAAAATACCATTTTTCAAATCCCATGTATTATAAAGGATTAATAAATATTATTATATAGAATATTGAAAGGGAAATATAAATTCCATTAATGAAATATAAAACAATAATATTGGGGTAGTTTTAGAATATATACAAGGAAGTGAAACCCCATTCCTATAAAATAATAGTTATTTAATGAGAATATGATCTGGAGAATTTCGAGCAACACAAAGTCATAAATCAGTTACAGTTGAATAACACATCAATTTATTAGAAATAAATTTTATTTCATAAATTGTTTTGTAGATTTTATTTTTATATATGAAAAATTAACTCTCCAAATAAACTATATAATAAATTTAATATACTAAATGTTAATAGAGAATCTCAATATTTAATAAACATCCTATAGAATCTCTTATTTTTATCCATACAATTTGTATGAAAGATGAATTTCCATCCCTAAAATAATAGATTCAATTTATAAATGATAACATTATCCATTAAATGATAAAATTGAATTCATATTATCTGCAGAAATTGAAATAATTGTTACAAGATGTTATGATAATTCAGAAAAATAAGTAATTTTTTAGAATTCAAATAAAACACCACTGATTAAACATATATAATTATTACTCATCAAATAATTCTAAAAGTAGACACAAACCCAATGACCTGGATGATTTGATCAAATATTTATCAAAGAAAAATTTTACATTATTACTAATTCAAATATATCATTCTAATTGTCTCATCACAAAAATATACAGTATATATTCACATAATTTTCATGCTATATTATTCATTTCCAATAATAAATTACCCAATGTCCCAGATAAACTAAATATTGATAAAAATTTAACCTCAAATTTTATATAAAACCATTCATAATACCACACCAAATGTTTAATAGAAATATTTTTCAACAACATGTATCATTAAACCTCGGTGTTATATATCCTTAACCCATTAAATTTCATCATGCATATTGTTAATCCACAAAAAATTAATTCACATTGAAACTCAAAAAAGGGTTTCCAAAGATATTGAACATACAATCAACCATAAATATATAAAATTGTCACAATATCAATAATTCATAAGATAAACTCACAAAAAATCATCTTATTCTCAAACATTATATAAACTGATCATTGATACCAGTTGTAACAAACCAAAACATGTTCTCTAGAATATGTTGATAAAAACCATAATTTTTCATTTTTGAATTTGTGAGTGATAAATGTGATCAAATTTGTATCATACAAACAATAGGACATCAAAATTAGTTACTAGTTCACATTCCTAAAGGTAAAAAGAATCAACATAAAAATTGAATGTCGTCACTATGAGTATGATTTCTATAAAGGTATGTGGAAAACAATTGTGCAAAATAATTGATCATGAAAAATTAATACACATAATTACTTGGATCATCATTCATGAAACACGGAAAAATTATTTTACAAATTCTAGAGTCTTTTTAGTCAATATCCATGGATAATTCGATGTACATCACAAGAAAAATAATCCTTAAGAACACATGCATTTTAACAGGTAAATATGAGAAAATAATTTTCTTTAACATAAAATCATTAACCGAACTTGATAAATCATAATAATTCAATAAAACCCCATTGAAATCATATATAAAATAAGTACACAACATGGTAATTCATTTTATATACCACATTAAAAATCAATCATAGAAATTTAATAACCATACATTTTCATTATATACATAATATATTATTAGGTTATTATGAAGACACCCATACTTTTTTATAACATAACATACTATCCTTGGAATATAACAAAACAACTTATCATTAGATTATAATAGATTCAAACATCGTCATAAATAAATAATGAGAACCATAATATAAATAATGTAGATAGATAATTAATATCATCATAAAACTCATGGAATCATCCATTATTTATTCTATAACATGAATAACATGGATGAAAGAAATGGGTTCGATGAAATTTCTTTTTAAATATTTCAATCTATATAAGAAATAATAAGGGCTAAATCATCTCATCCTATCCTTAGTGAAGTATAATCAACATCAATGGTTGTTATCGTTATTTAATGTAAATATAAATAAGAGATAATTATACATTTTCTATGTAAAAAAACATTTCACATTGAAAATATATCTTAGAAACATAAAAAACAAAAAAAAATTAAGGAAACCATTGGTTTTTTAAGTAATCATATTTATTTTAATGGGAACACAATTTCTTTTAGGAATCATAACAGCAATAAAATCTGTTGATGTTGCAAATGTTAAAAAATAAAAATTGTTTTCCAAAATTTTGTAAAGGGGAGTGAAAATGACATAATTAAACCATTATTAATTTTTTATTTAAATCCAATTTTGAAATGAAGAAAATGTTCGTCTATGTGTTTTTTTTGATGAAATTTATTTTCATAAAATTAATTTTTATCTATTTATAAAACATTGATATGGAATAAAACACCATTCCAACTAGAAATAGTTAAATGTTCTGTAAAACTTATAGAAAATCATATCGAGTATTTTTAATCAGTTACGGTGGAAATAGAAATTTAAAATGTAAACCACATTGATAACCATAATAGAACAATCAGATTTAATTCTAGAGAACTACCTCATATGATTTTCCAATAATTATACATGAATATAAACAAACTCAAAAAAAATAGATTGAATGATATATGTATTTACGCATTGATAAATTTTCAATCAAAACACCAATGAAAGCATTTAATAAAATTAAACCATGATGATATTTAAATTTATGATATTCATGATATGTCATGTAAAAGAATCAGTTTATACACCTCATAAATTATATTTGGTAAAAATATCAATATATGTCCCAATGTAAACAAAATTTGAGATGGATTGGAAATATAAAAATCATATAATTCAAATGTGTTTATTCAAATGGAAATTGTAACGTCCCGGCCTGACTCACCATCGACCCGGTGGCCGGACCGGTAGGTCACATGGCCTCAAGTGCGTCTCCCCATACGCCATAGGCTGCCAACTAGCAGTGAGGGTCTCGGGAGGTGATATCGGGGAGACTATACCCTCTTATCAGAGTTGCATAGCGGTATATCAGAGTAAATAACATTAAAAAATGGATGCAGTAATAGATAACCAATGAACAAAAGTAGTAGGATACAAATAGTGATCATTTTTATAAATGGTGGTCAAAGATAGTTTACACAATACATGGATAATGAATGATATGGAAAGTAGTAAACAACACAACATTCTTTCAATACAATAAAAATTAAATAATAAAAGACAACAGAGCCCAACGGGTATTCTCTGGAGTTTCCCAAGCTCCCGCTTGGTCCTCTGCTCCTAACTCCTCAGATGCAAACAACACAACATGCAACCTAAGTACTACAAGAAAATAGGGTCTACTCAGGTACCCTAGTGCAATAGAGTCCCATGTAGCATGTGGGATAACAATATTAGTAGGCCGGCACCACCGGTGTCTAACCCAATCTAGAAAGTTTTTATTTAATTGAACAGAAACAGTTAAAGTAGTAAACACGTAAGGGTGTAAACAAGGAAACTAGCAAGACCAACCCAAGCATTGTTATTTGGCTTGGCATATATTTAAGTAAAAATTCCATTCATTTATCACTTTTATTCGGGTGTTTAAACCATTCCCTGAACCGATTCCTTGAATACACATTCGGAAACTAGGCATCATTCAGGGAGAAAATCCATCAACACCCTACAAGCCTATTCTGATGAACCTCTAGGAACCCGACATCGCTCTACAAGCCTGTTCCGACAAACCACCTATGTACAAGGCCTCGCTATAGGTGTGGTATAGTCTATCAACTGAGCCCATCCCGGGAATCCTATAAATACGATCCAGGTATCGCCCATCACATACCATTCCCTCTTGAGTCCGTCCATCGAATCTCGCATGTGATCCATGATTCACTTGACATTTCAGTAACAAGTCTCGTTCAAGTCCATCCATGGAATCTCACATGGGATCCATAATTCACCCATGACATTGTTCACATTTCAACAGTTCAATAACAATTTACTCATGTGGGAAAACAAGACAAGAATTATCATACAAGGGTCAAGGGGAAAATCTCCATCCCATACCCAAAACCATTTCAATTGTAATTTCATCATATTGCAATTCATTCATAATCATTATCATGATTTCAATTGAATGCATAAGGAAGTACCTCTTATGAATTTCAAGTAGTCATTCCCCATTCACAAACCTGTTTATGATACACTACTTATGGCATTACCTCATAACCATTTAAATAATCATACCACATACATATAAGCGAACACATTCTCATTCCTACTTAAGGCAACCCATCTTATGTATTCATCTCGAGACATTAACATATTCATCGCATTTATATAATGTGCATGAGGCAACCCGCTCAGTTATGGTATTGGATAACCCCATATTCATTCCTCATTCGTTCTATGTCATTTCAAAGGCATATAGTGATTAACAAAGCATTACAAGGTGCTATGGACTACCCCTCCTAGGTAAGTCCCATTCACTAGATTCATGCCACTATCCTGGGGTATGCTTATTTCATTATTCTAAGGCATGGTCTTACAACCATAATCCACTTCCTTATTTGTTTAAAAAGTTCATTTGATTGGGATTAATTATCATACTTTAATTATTTGGTAAAAAAATCAGAGGAAAACATGTCCTCAACAATCATCACCCAATCATCATAGAGATCAATGAGGCAATCATACGAATCTACTTCTTATATTTTTCTTGAAGATAGAACACCTCTGATCGAGGGGTTTTATTATTAAATCTTGAATTTAGTGACCAAGCAACCATTTTAATCTTTCCCCTAAAATTCACACTCTTTGCACGGAAGAATTTAATTGAAACTAAACTTTCATAATTAAGGCAATGTAGTATTAAAATCTTTAAAGTGTTTAATTTTATTTAAAAGGGAAAGGAGAGGGACCCTACCTCAAGGTGGGTCCATCCATCCACTCTGGATCTTGGCGCTTTCTGTCTAAAGACGCCTAAGATCCGGCAATCCAAAACCAATCCAAAATCCTAACACTGAAGGAAAATCATACCAGTAACTCTTTGACAACCTAAGACATTAATTTAGAGGATGCACAAACACTAACCAGGCAAAAAAATTACATTGGAATCAACCCAGTGGATCGAAATCAACACAAACTGCCTCGCCTTTGGTGTTGGACACCGAATCTCACCCAAAAGAGTCCCAACAGACCATTCGTATTTACCTAGTACAAGACGCACAAGGAAGAACGTGAAACCAAAAACCCATCCTAACCCTAGGGTTCGGTTGAACGAAAAATAGGGAAAGGGGAAGCCCTAGAATCATCCATGTAGGGAGGAGGAATGAGGGAGGGTCTTACAATAAAGATTCAAAGGATGAATCACCATGAAAAATAAAGGAGAGGAGGTCCGGCTAAGGGAGGGATCGTGCGAGGCCAAGGAGCCATGGGAGGGGGTTTGTGCAGGTCTGGTCGAGAGGTGAGGGGAGAGATTTTAGTAGAATAGATTATTATTTAAATTTTATTTTAAATATTTTAGAAACCCAAATATGGGCACGACGCACAGTTTGGGCCACACGGTTTGGAAAACCGTGCACTAACCTTGTGTCCCCCACTGGACACCCACACACCCCGCATGGGCTGGCCGCATGGTCTGTGTAAACCATACGCATGCCATGCAGAATCCTCTGGCTCCCTGATTCAAGCCGCACGGTTTGTTCTGCAAGGTTTAGGAAACCCTGCTCCAACTGTGTGCCTTCTTCTATTCTTTAAAAACCAACAGTCTTAGGGTTCGACACTCCCAAAATCCCTAAAGACACTCGGGAAAACATAACGGGCTTTCGCCAATGTCCAAAAACATTAAAAGGAAGGGTTCCATCTATTGGAAACTCATTACGAAGCCTGATCTTAAATATGACCGGTTCAGTAATTTGAAAACTTCAAAATCATTCTCTTTTTATCCCGGTTCAAAAAGCGGATCCTTACAACCATCCCACCTTAGAACTTCTCCTCCCCGAGAAGCCTTTGGGAACAATTCACACCTCACTCGACCTACAAGGGTCGAGAAGATTCATTCAACCGATCGCGTTACGTTTCCAATGTTCAATGCTCCACGATCATCCACATAAGCACACGAAACATAAATCGTCAACACTCGAGAAAACACTCATTTTTTCACTGAACCAACATGAATGCACTTACCCAAGACCATTCCACAAGAGACATGATCACATCGTCATCTCTTCAATCAACCAAACATGGGTACGTTCCACATCATATTTTTTTTCGCATTAAACGGCAAGACTCTAACCACAACTCCAACACCATTTGATCTATCTTTCAAAAACACGCTCTAAGTGTTCCAACGACGCACCTAGAATGATTTTGAAACAATCAAACGATTGATTTGCACTTCGTCCTCTAAAACCTAGTCGAAAATAGTCATGCCGATCCAGCTGACTATTTAAGAAGACACCCGGCTTAGGCGGCCGGTGCTTTACAAGCTAAACAACGATGCCTTATCCCAAGGAATCCCACAGTTATCATTAGAACAATCACCGAAAAGCTCATACCCAACTTGCGGTGATGTCTCAAAGGTCAAACCACGAAGGAAACCATGCATCCCACTTGTAAAGGCGAAAGAAAACAACCCAAAGAGATCAACGGCTTTAAAGATTTAGCGTGGCATAAGACTGACACTATCGTAGTTCATCCAGGACGAAATCAAGATAGGGGATAAGATCGTAGCGTAGTAGAGTACACTATGAGGATTAAAAAGGATTCTAGTTATTGATACCCAAAAACTGGTAAGGAGATCAGTTGAACCACCCTTAGTCAACTCTAGAGATGAAACTCGGCTCCACCTGCTGACACATCATGATTTAAACCGACCATGATGCCTATTCCCACACGAGGCATTCGTTGATCAACCTTACCACCAAATTCCAAAAGCCTTTGAGCTGAACCTGACCATTTTCCACGATGGTCCTTCTTGGCATGCTCCTTCTACCTGGAAGAACACCTTTTACTCAACTGGAACGACACATCCCACCATAGAAGGGCCGGTGTCATCGAAAGGAGAAAGTCAAGATACTCATAAGCAGACATGTTCATAATTAATGGAACGAACGTGCGTTGCTCCTATGAGCCATGATAACCACGTCAAACGTACAAGGAATCCAAAACAACAAGACCAGAGTGTCAACCACCAGAGTCTTTCAAAAATTATCCTGAGCATTGGGATATCTTGATTATGAAACGCTCAGGTCACTCTACCATAGAGATGACCCAAGACCGTACACAACAACATAAGAGATTTAGCCGAATGTAGTATTTCCCCATACGACCATTCGCATGGACGATGACATGTCAAGTCATCCATTATCATGCAAAAAGAAAGGGTCAAACGACCAACAAGGTGACCGACCATGCCCGAAGCATGTCTAATCAACTGAAACAGAGCATTACCCGATGCTCAATTCCTTAACAAGATCAATAGAATAATGACCACCCTTCTTAAAAAGGATTTCATTAGAAATGGAAATCCTATATGGGAAAACGGAACCTGAATAGCGCCAAACTTCAGAAAGTTCACCGAACAATCCAAGCATATAAGATCTAAGGGCGCTACCTATTACATGCTAGCCCCTCAAGAATAACAAACGTTGACTCGGGAAATTGGTCACGCCCAACAAAAGTCATCTGACTCAAAAGCCTGACATTTAAGCCATTAAAAAAGATAGAGGCCTATGGGAAACACTCGATCTACCATTCCCAGGCTTCACAAGAGATACTCATCCTGCCCTCACATGGGGTTCAACAGAGAACACCACTACAGGTTCCTTTTTCCACGCCCTTTATATCTAACCACATTTATTCATTTAAAAACTTTAAAAGATTTCTTTAATAACATAACGTGACCCTTTTTAAAACCATAGTCACTAGGCACTTGATCATTAACAATCAACTCAAAGCATAACAGGAAAGTTTCAACAAACTTCCTTTTAACCACTAAACATTTAGCAGGCATCCCGTCTCTTTTCAGAAAATTTATCATAATAAATTCCTTTTAAACAAAAAAGGTGGCCTACGAGGGCCCTAGAAAGTAAAATCATTCTATATCGGAAACAAAAAGCTTTTATATGTATAATCATTTCACAGAACGTCGTGCCATTACATCCATTATGGGTTTCCATTTCCCAACTCATGATGCTCCCATACACTCTATGGGTTGAAAATTGGATCCCATTAAAAATAGAATCACATATCAGATTTTAACATGCTTAAATCAATCATCCAGTCATAAGGGTGTCCACCGACCAATTTGTAAAGCGTCCATACACTTTACAATTTGACATTGGCTCCCTTCATTCAAAACCAATTTCAATTCATTTTACAATGTAAACTTTAGCAGTCCTTTTTATGGTGATTCAATTCCATAGGCTACCCTTTTACAGCCATATGGTGCCCATACACCTTACAACTGAAAATTGGATCCTATCATAATCTAAATCACATAATTTAGAAAAAGAAACCAATCTCATTTTAATCAAAACAACATGCTATCGTAAGCAGTAACACATAACATGCCTATATCACAAAATCATGGCACACAATAGAGCAGGCATGGTAAAGCAACATGCAGCATAAAATAGTCATCACCACACATATCCCAATAGAAGTCATCAACTAATGCATCCTATACGGCATGGCATAATTCATTACATGTGATATCTAACAAGGTGACTATATGATGCATGAGATGGCATACCCTCGTCTCATCGGGTTGCAACAAGAAATGGCACCCACAATTGAATAAACACTACCAGGAAAATTCATGTTCGTCACCAAATGGTGAAATCAAACCAATAGTAATAATCATAATCATTAAAAAAAATATTTCATTCAAGGAAATTTTGATTTTCCCGGTACACGGGTTAGCTACTCTGGAGCACAGCTTATACCAAATTCAATTTCCTTCTTATCCCTATCTAATGTCACCAAACAATAAAACAAATCAGAAGAGAAAAATCCTCTGATACCACTTTGTATTGTCCCGGCCCGGCTCACCATCGACCCGGTGGCCGGACCAGTATGTCACATGGCCTCAAGCGCGTCTCCCCGTACGCCAGAGGGTGCCGACTAGCAGTGAGGGTCTCGAGAGGTGATAGTGGGGAGACTATAACTTCTTATCAGAGTTGCACATCGGTATCATAGTGTAAATAACATTAAAAAATTGAATCATTAATAGATAAACAGTGAACAAAAGCAGTGGAAGACAAATAGTGATTATTTTTATAAAAGGTGGCCAAATCCAGTTTACTTGATACTTGGATGATGAATGATATGAAATTAGTAAACAACACAAAATGCTTTCAATACAATAAAAATGAAATAAGAAAAGATAGAAGAGCCCAACGGGCATTCTCTTGAGCATCCCAATATCCCGCTTGGTCCTCTGCTCCTAACTTCTCAGGTGCAATCATGACAACATGCAACCTAAGTCCTGCAAGCAAATAGGGTCTACTCGGGTACCCCTGTGCAATGGCGGCCTAAGTAGGGTGTGAGATAATAATCTTAGTTGGAAAGCACCACCATTGTCTAACCCAATCTAGATATTTTGAATTTAATTGAACAGAAATAGGTAAAGCAGTAAACAAGTAAGGCAGTAAACATAGAAACTAGCAAGACCGACCCAAGCATTGATCTTTGTCTTGGCATCTCTATAAGTACCTGTTCCATTAATTTATCACTTTTATTCAGGTGTTCAAACCATTCAATGAACACGTTCCTAGAATACTTAATTGGAAAATAGGAATCGTTCATGGAGAAAATACACCAACACCCTACAAGCTCGTTCCT
Source organism: Viscum album (assembly GCA_963277665.1). Classification (NCBI taxonomy): domain Eukaryota; kingdom Viridiplantae; phylum Streptophyta; class Magnoliopsida; order Santalales; family Viscaceae; genus Viscum; species Viscum album. The sequence continues at coordinate 1,701,453,196 of OY728156.1, read as the reverse complement.
GTGAACCTCTTGGAACCCAACATTGCTCTACAAGCCCGTTCCGGCGAACCTCCTAGGTACCCGACCTCACTCTAGGTCTGGTATAGTCCGTCAACTGAGCCCATCCCTGGGATCCTATAAATAAGATCAAGGTATTGAGCATTACATATCATGCCCTGTTGATTCTGTCCATGGAATCTCACATGGGATCCATGATTCACTCGGCATTTTAGCAACAAGTCTCATTCGAGTCCATCCATGGCATCTCACATGGGATCCATGATTCACTAGGCATTTTGGTAACAAGTCTCCTATCACTCCGTCCCTTGAATCTCACATGGGATCCATGATTCACCCATGACATTGTTCACATTTCAACAGTTCAATATCATTTAACTCACGTGGCCAAACAAGCCATGAATTATCATACAAGGGTCAAGGGGAAAATCTCCATCCCATACCCAAAACCATTTAAATTGCAATTTTATCATATTGTAATTCATTCATAATTATTATATTGATTTCAATTGAATTCATAAGGTAGGACCTCTTATGCATTTCATGTTGTCATTCCACATTCACAAACATCTTTATAATACACTACTAATGGAATTACCTCATAAGCACATAAATAATCATACCACATAGATATAAGCGAACACATTCACGTTCATACTTAAGGCAACCCATCTTACGTATTTATCTCAAGACATTAACACATCCATCACACTTATATAAGGTTCATGAGGCAACCCGCTCAGGTACGATATTGGATAACCCCTTATTCACTCCACATTCCTTATATGTAATTTCAAAGGCATATGGGGATTTACAAAGCATTAAGAGGTGCTGCGGACTACCCCTCCTAGGTATGTCCCATTCACTAGATTCATGCCACTATCCAGGGCTAGTATTATTTCATTATTCTAAGGTGTGGTCTTACCACCCTAATCTAATTCCTTATTAGTTTAACCATTTCATCTGATCGGGTGAAATTATCATACTTTAATCCTTTGGTAAAAAAATCAATAGAAAACATGTCATCAACATTCATCACCCAAGAATCACAGAGATCAAGCAGGAAAGCATAAGAATATACTTCCTACCTTTATCTTGAAGACAACACACCTTTGATTGAGGGGTTTTATTATTAAATCATGAGTTCAGTGACCAAGAAACCATTTTAATATTACCCCTGCAATTCAAACTCTATGAAAGAAAGAATTTAATTGAAACTAAACATTCATAATTAAAGCAATGCAGTATTAAAATCATTAAAGGCTTCACATCATTTTAAATGTGCATGGAGAGGGACCCTACCTCAAGGTGGATCCATCCGTCCACTCTGGCTCTTGGGGCTTTCTAACTAAAGCCATATATGATCTGGCAATACAAAACCATTTAAAAATCCTCACGCACAAGGTAAAACATACCATAAACTCTTTAACAACCTAAGAAATTAATTTAAAGGATTCACAAAAACTAAATTTTAAAAACCCTTACATTGGAATCAACTTGGTGGATCGAAATCACCACAAACTGCCTCACCATTGGAGGTGGACACCGAATCTCACCCAAAGGAGTCCCAACAGTCCCTTCGCATTGTCCTAGAACAAGAGAAACAAGGAAGAACGTGAAATCACAAAACCATGCTAAACCTAGGGTTTGACTGGACAAAAAATAAGGTATGGGGATGCCCTAGAATCAGCCAAGTAGGGAGGAGGAAGGAGGGAGGTGCTTACCATGTCGATTCGAAGGAGGAATCGCCATGAAAAATGACGGAGAGGAGGTCCGGCCGAGGGAGGGATCATGCAAGGCCAAGGCGCCATTGGAGGTGGTTAGTGCAGGTATGGCCGGGAGGAGAGGGGAGAGATCTTATTAGATTAGTTTTTTATTATTATTTTAATTTAACTATTTTAAAATCAAATACTGGGCACGACGAACGGTTTGGGCTGCACTGTTTGGAAAACCATTCGTCAGTCGTGTGTCCCCCACTGGACACCCACGACACCCCGCACGAGCTGGCTGCACGGTTTGGGTAAACCGTGTGCAAGCCGTGCGGACTCCTCTGCCTCTCGGATTCAAACTACACAGTTTGGTCTGCACGGTTTGGGAAATCGTGCACCAACCGTGAAACTTCTTCTTTTCATTAATAACCAAGCGTCTTCTGGTCTGACACTCCTGGAACCCCTTAAGACACTAGAAAAAAACATAGCGGGCATTTGACGATGTCCAAAAACATTAAAAACAAGGGTTGAAACTATCATAAACTCATTCTGAATCCAGATATAAAATTCGACCGGTTGAATAATTTGAAAAGATCTAAATCCTTCACTTTTTAACCCGGTTCAAAATGCAGGTCCTTATAGAAATATTCTTACTATAAAATATAAAATGATAAAGAAATATAGATATAATTAGAAATGAAAATGATTTTTTTATTCACACATTCACCTGTAAAAATAATTTCAATAAAGATGAGTTATATCTCAATGAAAATAAATTGGTTAAAAACCCATTTTCAACTATGTAACATCATGTCCAATTCCATTGGAGGAGAATAATAATAATCAAAACTGAAAATACCATTAATGATGAATTATATTTGGTATAAAATTTAAAATTTATTTTTTTTATCATATAAAATAAATATGATTCATGGAATAAAAATATTCCTTAATGAAAGGAAATTGAGATGATGTCCCTTACCACTAGTCTGGAAATCCAATGTATTTGGTTTAAATATTTCATAACAAAAATAATTAATTTTTTTTATTATTTAAGAAACATAAATTGGTTTGTTATTATAATATTAAATAATTATACTCCTTTACTAAAAAATATTTAATTACTTCGTCTATTATGTCTTTGTTTTGTGTTTTGAGGATGTCATGTTTATATTTTGAAAACAACATTTTCATGATTACCATAGTAAAATAGGACATATTAAAATAAAACTAATTATATTAATCATGTAATAAAAATCATTTTTATAAAAAAACTATTTTTTTAAAACAAATTTAAATTATGTATATGATTAAAGAAAAAAATTACAATCCTGGAGTTGATAGTTCTTACGTAGGCATGATTAATGTTTCTATTTATCGATGATCATTATAGAAAATAATGTAATTATAATTATATATTTATAAAATTACAATAATAATAATAAATTAATAATTTTACTATACATATATATATATATTCCACGTGAGGTGGTGATAAAAACGAATCATATATCCTCATCGAGGTCGTATTCCATAGGTACGGAAGAACGACATTGTAATTTCATGGGAAAGGGTGTTATAATCGTAAATTACATAATAATGTTTCACAATGATAAATATTTGTTGAATATAATATATATCCATTAATTTAATATTTATAACAATATGTGATAGATTTTGACAGAAAATCAAGTATATTTGTCTGTATGGTTGGAATTTGTCGTACATACGAATTGTCGAGTTAATTTCCCATTTGATGAGGTGGATGTGAATGTGGGTGATGAAATTAATATAATAGAATCATATTATACATAATATAAAACTGTTATATATTTGTTCATGGATTATTATTATTTGAATAGTCTGAAATAATAAATAAATAAAAAATGTTCTGTTTAGAACTACATCTCTTCACTGAAAAATCTCATTGCCTATACACATTCAGCCTAATATGGTTGGTATTATTCCCATATTTAGAATAATATAATGTGTAAAGGATGTGTATAAAATCTTTGGAATTTTTTATAAACCAAATTAAAATTTACTTTTTAATAAAAGTGGAGTAGTTGTTCTTTTCTAATATGTGATTTGAAAGACATTTTTTGAATGTAAGAACTTATAAAATTAATATAAATTAAATTTCATCACTAAATATTCCCAAAATAACTTATTACAAATCTAAGATGAGGATGGTTTTAAGTAATCTCATCCCATAAAACATTTATGTGCTTTGGTGTTGTTTTATTATTATCAGATTGGTTTTCCCATTATTATCATTTTTCACAATTACTAACCAAATAAGGATTTTTAGTCTTTGAAGGTCATGATTTTTACAATAAATAAACAAATATACCAAAAATATACCATTTATGATAATATAAACTAGATACAAATACCTATTATAAATATATTATTTTTATGAAAATTTTATATTTTAAAAAAATCTTATTTTCATAAAATATAATTAATGTCAATATTTGAACTATCCATTTACATTGAATTATATAAAGTGATAGATAAATGATATTCTAATCAATTTTTTTAATACATCCATACTATCTTATATTATATAATAAAAATAATTTATATAATTAATTATTTGAAATTATATTACATTAATTTCTTTATTTTTAATATTTTATCTTCTCATTAATTTGAAAATTACAATGACAACATTGTGTAAGAATTTAATGTAATTATTTATTTTATAATTATTAAAAAAAATAATTCCATAATTAAAATAAATAATTTTAAGATATAATTATTACATTTAAATGAACATATCTTCTTCCTAACCCCAAATTATAAATATTCAAGTTATTAAAAAAATAGTGTCACATTTTTTTTCATTTCAATACATGAATGATTATAAATGTTATAATGACAATAAAATTGAAACAATGCTTTTATAACCGAATATTTAAAGATTATGAATGAAATAGAATAATTAAGTAATATTTAGTCAAATTTATGTGTCATTTTTTAGTCCTTATCATTTTATTATTCACATTAATTTCCCCAAATTAACTTTATAATTGTAACAAAAATCACTTATGAAACTATTCATATTGAGATTAATTAAATTGGAATTATTTATAATTATTAAATATCACGATTACAAATATGGATTATATTTATCCAGATTAAAATCAGAAAAGGTTATTAATAATATTTTAATGTAAAACTCCAAAACATGAAACAAAAATAATTTTTAGAAAAATTCCATTTTTAATATATAATTATTTTTCTACAATTTCATGTAAAAATTCATTAAATCGAATTTAATTTTAGTATTCCAAAAATGAACTAATAGAAATTATAAAATAACACCAAATTTTTTTAGGTTTTAAATAAAAACATGTATTTTTTAATATTCACTTAAAAACCATCGTTTCCTAAAATATTTACTAATAACACAATATGATAGTTTTTATAATGTTAATTAAAAAATGAGAATCATTTTATAGAATATAATTTATAAAATTTAGTTAATGTAATAATGTTATTCAATATAACTATTTTGATGATAATATATCTTTCAAAAATTAAATGGATTTTATAATAATTTAGTACAACATTCATGATAATTAATCAACGAATTTATCGAATAAAACCATTAATTTTATTTCTGAAATTAATCAATCTTATTCATAATCACTCATTTAATATGATTTTTATATTTATTATATATAAATAATATTATTTCACAATTTTTTATGATAGATAACCCATATCTTGTATGCTATCAAACATATTCATTCAATTATATTTTGAAACATAATATTAAATGATTAAAAAGCTTTGATATAATGTTTCTCAAAATAATAGTAAAATTAATAACTAATTTTAATTATATAATAATTCATATAAATTTATTATGTTAATTTATGCAACAAATTATATAGTGAATATGACATACCAACGTTATGTTAGAAGGATTATATTTGAAATAATTTTTTTTCATTATGTCAATTAATTCTAAATACATAAGTGTGCATAAATTTCGAATAATTAATCATTATGAAAATAAGTTTTTATTAAATAACATAAAAATAATAAAAATGGATAAATATGACAATGGTATATGAAATGACTAACAAGTTGATACATTTCACATTTATAAGCCATTTTGAACCATTTAACATGATAATTACATTAATATATTATATAATAAAAAAAGAGTTTCCCTCCACTCAATTTTAATACTGAACCCATCCATTCAGTTCATCAGACCACTTTGATCTATATAACTATGCTAACCACTTCTATGTACTCATATCCACTTTTGTGGATGCATTCAAGTGGTGTGTGTATTCCCAAAAAACAACATTATAACCCTTCAGAAAATATCTAAGGGATATTTTTTATAATAATATCAGGTTTGGACACATAAATATGAATAAAAACATTAGATAATAATTTAATATTATAATCTCATTGCTTATTATGATTTATTATTATGAAGTTTCATAAGATGAAATCTTGCTATATTTTTTTTTGAGAAACACATAAAAGTTATTATCCTATAGATATTAAGTGGAAATAATAGTTTTACAATTAATATGTAATGAATGAGAGCCTATGAGACCAAAACATTATTAAGGTAAATTGACTTCTTTCTCTCCTTATTAGAATAAAAGTTTTATTCCATATTAATATTTTAACAAAAATACAAAAATTCATTAATTTCTACCTATTAATATTGAAATAAAAAATTAACACTTTTTATTTATTAAAAAACATAGTTATTTTAATATTTTTATTTTTACACTTTGATAAATTTCAATTTTTTACAAAAACATTTGAATGAATATTTTTAATTAATTACTACTACCTAAAAAGAATTTACAACCATCATGAACAATCAATTATTTGATTGCTACATTACTAGTATCAAATTATCCATTCAAAGGAAATGAGGTTCATGATACCTGAGATATTTTTTAATTTTAATTACTAATATTCAATGTAGATAGTATATACTCTTTAAAAAATCCTCCAACAATATTTCAATGTTAATTTTCTTCTTTGAAGACATCTTTTATGTTTCAAATTATTTTCTAGGGAGATGGTCAATGATTACATTCTTACTCTTTATCTTAATGTTTAATTTATATTCTTTAAAGACCCATTTATATTAAATTTGGTATTTTATGATGAATGAGTAGAATGATTGTGAAACACTTTTTATTTTCACATGTAATGATGTGTTGATATGATGACTATTTTACAAAAATGAAGAACTCATTGTTATGGTTATCATTATGTTAAAAATGGCTTATTTATCAACCATGGAAATGAGTAATATTACAACTACTGATGGTGGTAACATTATGTAAAAGGATTGTGGTCATGTTATACACAATGATATTGTTTAAATTATAACCATAGAAAGAGGTTGCATTATATCCACGATGAGGGGGACCTATATCACCCTATAATAAAATGGGTAATTATTTAAGTCACATGTGGAAAACATGAATGTCATTTTTTGTAAAAATTATTTAGTAGGCATATTCTCCACTCTAGTAGATATTGGTGTGAACCTCGGCTAGTTCGATGGTTTGTGTAGTGAACCAAATCTAGTATGTTTTACATTAAAGAAATATTTGGCTACTAAAGAAATGATATTATATATTTTTTATGAAAAAATTATATGTAACATGCTAATGTTATACTCCCATGTATCCTGTTTATTGATTTATTTATGATTCATGTATTATGATCTTTGAATATTCTTGTCCTGAATCATTATAACAATAAATAATTTGTAGGTTATCATTTTGAAATGTTAATCTCATTTAATCATAGCCAAGATACTCATTTTATTTGTTTTATATTATATTCATCTCCCACATTTTCCTTTTTGATCATGAAATCTCACCCCTTATTATGATTCAATTCTCAAGGTTTTTAGGAATTATATTTAGTATAATATGCCTAAAATGGATCTTGATATAATGAAATTAATGGGTTTCACTTATGAAAACATTTATAATGTTTTAATGATTAAAGGAATGCTAAATTAATATTATTCTTATATGTATCATAAATTTATATATTGAATTATCATATAAAAAGATCTAATATATTTTTCAAAAATTTATTGGATACCACACTAATTCAACTCTTTCTATGATAAAAAACTATCTATACCAAACCCATATTATTTTTATCATCTATATTCTGACCGATTATCTTGAGAATAACCATAATGACACAACCAGTTGTGTCCAATAGAAACTGAATAATTTATATACTTATAAAGATAAACATAAATCATTGGGGTATATATTACCAAGTAATGTCATTTAACTTATAATAAAAAATTACACCTACAAAATAGAACCACAATGAATGAATAAAATCAGGCAAAATTATGTTCAAATAATATAAAACTAATCAAATTCACAACATGTCATAACATAAAAAAACAAACAATCAATTCTGTATGATTCCAAATGAAAAGTCTATTTCAAATCATTTCATTAATCCAGACACCCTCTATATACATTTCCTTACTATTCCCTCAAAAGACTAGATCCAAAATTTCATGGTGAGATACTCTAAAATTAAATTCGGTTTCCTTATCCATTATTATGTTGAAAAACATCTACATCCGCGACAAGGAATATATATAGTGTATTAATATAAAACCCCTTTGGTAATGGAATATAACCTCACAAAATTGAAATAATATTTGAAGAATTTTTATCAATATAAATATTTTCAAGATTAAGATAATCCAAAATGGCCATTGGGCAGGATACATATCATGAAAATAATTCATTGTAAATAATTAATGAAAATCACTAATCCTCCCCTAGGATTTCCATGTCTTGTAACCTTTGTGTCTAAAATTAAACTATAATCCCTTAAAAGATAAATGTTATGAATGAAAAGTATGACTTTCCCTTACAATTTCAGGACTTAGTAGTGTATATCGATCATTCCCATGTACACTGGACCATATTCAAATTAATAAATAAAAAATCAATCAGTATTTATGTTATGGACACAAAACTCTATATCAAAATCCATTTAATACCACAAAAAATAATTCCTAAAAAAATGTAACATAGGTTAATTTCTTATAGTACATATTTTAAGAACACTAGTTTAGTAGTTTTATACCTCTTATTATTTTAAGGACAAATTTTTTAAATGAAAATAATATTTAGACTTCTAAAAAAAATTATTATTCATGATTCAAAAATAGTAGTGTTGGATATATGAAACATACATAAAAAATATTTTTCCATTATAAATAAATATGAATTGATTTTTAAATAATATGGTCAACTAATATCACCTATAGAATCCTCTTATTCATGTTTCATATTATATGGATAAGGATGTTTGGTTTTTTATTGAAGAAATATTTAGGATAATCTCTTTCTATCCATTATGGTCTTTGAGACCTAAAACCTAAATTATTTATCGATTACCACAATCCCCTTAAAAATTCAATTCACAAAATCTATCATACCATAAATACTAGTAAATCATGGAATATCCTCACATGTAATTTTTTGAAACACATATTCATGGATGATCCCACCCAATTATAGCCACTAATCACACAAAAAAAAGAATTTTATTAATTACATTTCCGATATGGAATGAATTAATACACCATTATAACAAAATTATTATCCACATTGGGTGATTATATCCTCATAGATATATCTAACTATCAATTATCAAGTAACCAAATTTCGTAGGACCATTACCTAAACAATGAACATTATCTAGGTGTGGTGATAGAGTCAATGCATCATTATCATACTGAATCCCTCTCTAAAATATCCAAAATCCAAATATACACTCATAGTAGAATAAAGATAATATAAAAAATAATTCAATGAATATGACCTAGGGTATTACATTAAACAATTTTGTGATACCTTTGATTGTAACTAACAACCAAAGTAATTTTTTAAAAGATAACCGAACAATGAAAAATTATCAACATGAGTGACGTAAATATAATGATTGAATAGAATATTATAATTAAGGGATTTTAATATATGATATAATATTTCCCAGGATTTTATATTTGGTATTTGTAAATTTTTATTAATCAATTCATGGGGTTAGAGAGTTGTCTATTTGAGTTGTACTAGATTTTAGTATACTCTATGATATTTATTTTCTATTTATTTTATACAATATTTTTATGTATATATATATCTCAATTATTCCCATATTAATATTTAATATTTAATATATATATTTCAAATAACTTCTTCATGTTAATTATTAAATTTTCACACTACGGTATGAAAAACATTATAGATGAATTCTAATTTTTTTTTTAAAAATTAATCATCGTAATGTGATGATTTATATTTTTTTCTTCCAGTTCATTTGTCACAATAATAATTTCTATAACCTTAAAATGATTATAAATATTCTCTATATATTACCATTTTTAATATATTTAATTTATTAAATTATTTATAACCATATTAATTTATATCAGAAGATGATGTTTGACCCATCTCAATTGATTCTAGAAATGTGTATTCAAGTGGTATTTCATCAAATATTTCTATTCCCTTCCAATTTTACAATCAGAAATAATTTTTTATTATTTATTTTTCAAAATAACTGTTTTATAATATTAACCATTTATTTGGACTAATATAAATAAGTAAATAGCATTCATTTATTCTTTCCCTAAATAAGAATTGTTTTAGGCGTTCTCTAGAAATTATCAATTAATTTTATAATTTTTATATATTATTTATTTCATAAGAAATATGTAGTCTAATAATATTCATTAATATATTCCATACCAGTTTTCGAATATTTTATGAAATTAAAATTCATTGTACAGTTCATTGAAATTTGTATTTCATATAGAATGTCATTTTTAAAAAGACACTCTCACCTGCACTCTCTGTTTTCGTTATGAATTATATTTCACTTTTATATGAAATTATTCTATTGAATAAAATACAATCCATTATAATTATATAATAATATTATATGAACTTATTTATTTGTTTCACACTATTAATTTAAAACTATACTTCATATAAGTGGAAAGGTTCACAATTTCATTATTTTATTAATCACAAATCATGTGTATAATAATTATCATTAATATTTTTGTTTTAGGATATTTAAATAATTTTTTGAAAAAGAATCAAAACAATCCATCTAATTAACTGATGATAAGAAATGTTAATCAACAATACAAACAATCAAATCAAAAATGGAGAATATTTGCCAATGGACTCAAGTGACTACAAGAAAAACTGATATATTAAATGTTGTATCTTAGGTAACCATCATGATCCCATTTGATTTGAAAGGATGTGTCAACTATAATTAAATATGATCAGCTACATGCATGACATGTCTAATATAAATGATTTACTAAAAATTAATTGATCCTTGAAAAATCTATTTTGACATAGAATACAAGGAATATATTGACTATAAAGAAAAAAACCACTCTGTGTGAGATACAGACCTTCAATAGAGTAATGAAGTAATCAGGGTCATTAACAAGAATTCTATTAAGTACACAATCAAAATTATACATATGGTAGTAAACCATATATAAAATCTAATCGAAATTAGGTACAATTAACCGATAATTTTAACTATAATTCTTTATATACTGTAGGGTAAATATGAATATAAGTGTAGAACAATTTTCTACGATTGTATTTAATGGTAATAGTTTTATTATTAAATATATAAATTCAATCAATTTTAAATTTAGACTTAATTTATGTTCATAATAATTTATTAAATAAGAATTTTATACTATATTACAATGATATTACATGATTAATTTATAACATCTATTTTCTAGGGTAATATTATTTTTGATTACCACTGAATATAAAGAAATGTGAGAGATGGAGATACAGACTAAAAATGGGGACATAAACAATTATATGAACTATTTCAATGAACATGTTCTCTATTTTTAACAAAAAATCAATGATACATTATATAACATATGAACATCTTTCTGTTCTAGTTCTAGAACAAAACAATTTTAATAATAATTATAAGAATTTCCATCATATCAAAATTCCAACATACTCTATAGAATCAAATTCTCCCCTTATCATTATTTATATTTATTCATTTAAATATGTGTTTATTTTTATTTATTTTCCATTCAACATAGACTCATGCTCTATACTATAGTGTACATGGAAAACTATCCTTTATTATTTATTTTTACCAATACTCCCATGTAGAACAACAGAAGAGGCTTTGAATAGCGTGCATAACCATGTGCATTGTTGTTTGTAAAACCCCAATCATGTATATGGATTTATTTATTTGTATAATATACTTCTCAAGAATTTATTATTTCTATGTTTATATAAATATGTCCAATATTGATACAAAACATGTTGCCTTATATCACTGTATGTTTTTAGAAAAAAAAATTACTCAATTATTCAAAAAAATTATTTTCTAATTTTCCAAACTGAAATATCAAATAATTACATTGTTATGTAAATTTTCATTATCATTAATAAAATTATTAATATCAATATATTAATTTAGAATATGATAATGTTATAACACTTGTATTAACTGAAATTTTAACATGGATTTAAGAAACTTTTTTGAAATATAAAATTATATAATATTAATATTTTAGTTAATTTGGGTGTTTAAAAAAATAATGTGATTTATATTTTCATTCATTTATAATAGATATTTGATTGCAAACTAATTTTAACCCACTCTTTAGTTATCCAATCTAACCAACATAATTATTTAATCAATGAAAAACCAAATGTATTATAAAAGGGAAATATTTTCAAATGTATTTTATTTTCATGATTTTCTTATTTATTAAATATTTTATTCCACTATTTGTAAATTATTTCATTGTGATAATATAATTTTTATTGTTTCTCTTATTTTTGTTTGAAAATATATAAACTTTACCACTATTAAATGATGTATTAAACCTATGATAATCTTTTTCTTATGAGAGATCTACTAGAATTAATTTTTATGTAATGTTTATAATATTTTTTATTGAATTATATATTACTTTAATAAATTTACATATCATCACATTATAAATTAATTACAATTAATAATTTAACAATATTTGGCAAAAAAATCAATCTACACAACCATTTATTAATGCTTGTCTAATTCATTATTGATGAGGAGAATAATCACTTGACCTCCTTCATCAAATTTGATTAAATACTTCTCATCCTTACCATACCATAAGTAATTTTCATATATATTAATTCATGTATATAATAAACCTATTTTTCATTTCATTATATTGAATTAATTATCTATTTATAAACTGGTTAATTTTTCATGATTATTTTTTACCGTGTAATAATAAATAATTAATCCTATGATCCATATAATTATTATCTTTATTTAAAATGATATATGCATACTTATTAAATCTTTTCATACCCTTGAAATAAAAAAATCATCAAGACTTAATCTACAGAGTCCATTTCACTTTATACGGCCCATTCAGTATTATGTTCGTAATGCTATAATGCATTGATGTGTAACCAATTTATGTTCTATGGGTTTCTATTTTTATATTAAATGTATATATTTATTCAACTTCTTTAAAAAATGAATTTATATGTTGTTAAATATATTTTGATATTGTAATTACAAATCTTTTTAATTCAAGAGAAAATATTATATCCTGTGATAATATATGTTAGGTTCATAGGTAGTGAGAATGGATTAGTTCGTTATAGTTCATAGTCTTATGAACCTAATTCAATATGTGGTAATTTATATTAATTAATACTTAAAATATATTTATAGTGTAAATAATAATATTTCTACCACAATCATATTATCATTATCATTTTCCTGTAATGATTTAATGTCGTGATGATCACAATGTAATGAAATTTGGAAGAATATTTTATGTTATTTTTTCATATACCATATCATTTAGTAATCTTTTATTATGATATTATTGTATACTAATTGGTATCTTACATTTAATGTGGATTTTGATCTTTATAATTCCTCTCAATTATCCCCATCTTAGGGGTTTTATTTCATTCAGTTGGTGTTATTATCCCTTGTGTGGATGAGGGGAGAAAGTATAATTTTATCAGTTTATATATGCTATATTTAATATTTTTTGATACAATAAAATGTTTTATGTATATTTTTATTATTTACTATGTACACATATCAAAAAAGTAATAAATAATTTATATTAGGAAAATGATTTAATTCCAATAATGTAAAAATAAAATGAATGTCTTTAACCAAATATAGATATGTGGTTTAGTGGTGGTTCATAAATAAATTGGATAAATAAAACTTTATTACATAAATGTAGAGTTTACAAATATTTTATTGGGTTGATGATATAATAAATTTTTTATTATAAATTTAAGGAAACCATGTGAAAATTATTGATTAAATTTAAATAATTCCAAGAATTATTTTATCATAGAGAAGTGGGAAAGAATTTTATATGTGGGGTATAATAATAAAATGATGATTTTAGTGGTTGTGTTTATAAGACAACTCTCTATTATCTGATATCCTAAAAATGGATGATCATTGGTTTAAAAGCTAAATGGTCATATTTCTATGTTGTGATATTTTCAATACCCTCTTTAAATTATTCTTTAGATGGTTATTTTCAATTTCCAAGAAAAATGGTAACATAGTTTCATAGTAATATATTTTTCCCAAAGGGAGAGAAGTATATTATTTATGGGTATTATATATTAAAGGTATTTATTTTGAAACGGTAATTTTATTAGATTAGAAAACACTAGATAGATAGATTACATGAAGTTATTATTTCATTATGTGACTGTGTGTGTGAGTCATTGCATGGCTTGTCAAGAGATATATTGTGTTTTTAATGATTTTTCAAATAATATATCATAACTATAAGAAAATTATTTTCCATTAAAGCCGGAACACGACCAAAAATAATATTTTTCAGCTTAAAATGATCTATATCAGATAACAAAATGAGCAACACTATTATCATTCTCCTCAATAAATTAAAAACGGTCGTACACAAACTAACAACAATTATGTAAAATTGCAGTGTAGAAGTGGGAACACATATGATAAATGGAATAATTTATAATAAATTTAAAATTAATCAAATAATTCCTGTAATGTTATATAAAAATTTATCTTCATTCATGACACTTTACAAATATCATTTTAAAACAGACATCATGAGGTTTTTCAACTAACGGAGGCCACATTGCAATGAAATATTTATTGGATAACAAAACAAATATTAAAAAAATGTCAATTCCAATTTTAACCCTTGTATAATCATGTATCTTTAAATAAATAGTCGACATAATAAAGTCTCTTTTCTAAGAAATTATCTTCCCAATATTATGATTTTTTACCAGCTCCAACACTTCTCTATTGTTTTATTTCATGTTATTGCAAACTAAAAATGATCGCATTTCTTATTAAATCCATAACTAATAAAGAATGTGATTATGATTAATTTGTATTTTATTGCACAATATTTAATAAGACCTAGAATTATTAAATCCTTCTAAATGTTACCCCATTATTTAGAAATAAAAATATACAAAAACAAACTAATTTACAATATAAGAATTATCTATATATAAATGAATATTTTATTTTAGAATTTTCCATAACATCCTGAATTTTTTTAGGAGAGTAATTGTGTCAAATTACATTCACAAAAATGAAACAATTATTGGAAAACATGTTGAGTAATTATAGAAATATTATTCTAAAAAACTATTCCTAGCTTATTCTTATTAATTTTTCGTTAAATATGATGACTATTATGAGGGATATTAATTTTATAATAAAATTGATTACATGCTGGTAAATATTTTTTGGGATATACATAAGTGATTAACCTTGTCTAAGATAATATTTACATATAAGACGGTATTATTTTTGATCAATATTAAATGCCTGTTGAATTCATTAATTGTGTGATCATGACAACAAACATACAATAAATAAACCACGCAACATATAGAAATAAAATAAATGGTATGATCATGGGAATGTATAATTGGTTAGTTTAACTAGCTTTTGATAATCCAACCCATGACCTTGGGGAGAAACAACTTGACCCTTTCAGGTTCATTTTCACAACATTCCACCTATCCAACTTTATATCCACGTGGATTTGATTCACCTTGGCTATGGTTTTGAGTCGCCTCCACTAGATTGGTATCTCCATCCATTACATATGCATTTAACTCACACGAAGGTGAGGGGTAAAAAGGGATTTTACATAAAATAAATATTGGACGTGCATGCCCTATATATTAATGAGATGAAGGCCAGCATGCCATCAAATTAAATTTAAATAAATTAATGAAAAGAAATCATTCACATACAAAGTTATTGGTTTAAATCATGATCGTATATACATGAAAAGATTTTTATGAATATATAAAAAAGCATTCAATTTTTTAATCGTTATTTTTAGGATTAATCACCCTCAAATCAATTAATTATCTTTAATTAATAAATCCTTTTATCCTAAACCCTTCACTTAATTTCCTTGAGATTCTCATCCATCAAAATTTTAAACAAATAAATTCATTTTAAATTTTATTTGTACATATCTTGTACCTTGGAGGAAACTCAATGAATTTTATTTTATAACTACCCAATTAGTAAAATGAACATTACATAGATTGTTAAATTAAACCCATATATATAAAACAACTATCACATGATGTGGCTCAACTATACACCTACAACAGGGTACACGTCTAAAGGGTTTTTATAATGTAATAAAAATAATAATAAATCTTCATAATTTGGATGAGTACACAGTGTGTAGTTTCGACTATACAGTGTGTACATTTGTTCACCATCAGTATGAAATATTCACCCAGGGACAAGGCGTGTTGATGTACTTCGGAAATTTTTGGAGTATAGAACATGTTTAATGGGTCACACGTCGTGTAGTTTCTGTATTAAATAGTTTCCAGCCAGGCAAGCTATGTACGAGGTACACGGTCCAACCCAAACTCGAAAAAACTACACTCCATGTTTAGATGTACCATAAGAAGTGTAAGATGGAGACCGTGTGCCAACTATTCTTGGTCAACAAAAGGTGACAAAATTAACATAGATAAGTTCCAATACATGAACTGATATGGTGGATCAGTCAATGCATTGATCCTAAAATACACAGTGTTTACTTCATAATAATCACCGTGCATTCGGGTGTAGTATGACCATGAACATTTGGAACCTGCAGATGATATCCTTTATTTTATTTTAATCAAAAATTATAAGAAAAAATTGTTTATGTATGGTGAACGTGAAATGATAGATGAGGAACAGATCTCGAGATGCATATATAAAGCATGATTAACTTGAATTGAAACAACTAAATTTTCAAATGCATAAATCACCAATGAAAAACTAAATAATTATAATCATGAATATAACCGTCCTGTGATACCACATATAGGTTCCAGGCACATCGGAATCACATCGGTGGGTTTTCCCAACTTTCATTTTACTGTTTACAATGATCAATCCAAGATTTGTCATGATGTAAAATGTTGGATCATCGTAATAGACCTAAGAACGAATAACAAAAAAGGGTGTCCCAG
Source organism: Viscum album (assembly GCA_963277665.1). NCBI lineage: Eukaryota > Viridiplantae > Streptophyta > Magnoliopsida > Santalales > Viscaceae > Viscum > Viscum album. The sequence goes on along the minus strand of OY728156.1, from coordinate 1,701,435,882 downwards.
AACCATAGACATAGGATCATCATATTTTTGTTATAATTAATTTCATTAATTCACCATAATAACGTTGATGGAATTCCATCATCGTTGATATCTCCAGTCACGATCCGACGTGATCTGTCGTTTCATCGTAGAATCCATGTGTTGGATTGCTCTAGCGGTGATCCACATGTATACAACGTATATATGGATGTTGTTGAAGGGATCTGTAGGTGCTAGCGCAGATGAGCCTTCGCATACCATGAATCCCTTCGATCACCTTGATCCGGTGCAGGTGGATATCACTCTCGAAGTTTGAGAGAGTTATTGGTGGAAAATGAATTCTCTCTTTCCTTGAGTGTTTTCCCTGATCTTTTGTGCAGAATAAAAAAATGTATTTCTTAAATGAGAATAACGTAATCAGGTTATTATAATATTTAGAATAATAAAATGAATTAATTACTCTAAATCATTTAATCATTTCATTTGATTCTTTGTAATATCCCATGACTAATAATAACAGTTTACTTATTATTATTAAATGACACGCACACAGCAAATTACACCTAATATTATTTAATTAAATAAATAATATTATTTATCACAAATCCCTAAAATAAGACTACATGATATGTATTTATTAATATACATGTTGTGTACTTTTATATTTTTATTTTATTTATTTCTTCCAACATATTTATTAGACATTGAGTAATGGAAACTATTTTCTTAAATAAATGTAACTACATTTCTTCCTAATAAATAAATATTATTTCACCAACAATATATTCTCTCGAATAATTATTTTCGAAATAAATATGATTAGGAATCCATGAATAATTATTAAACAACAATTGGTAATATTCTATATTCAACATGTTAAATTATTATTTAACTGAGATACATGGACACACATAGTGTTTGTCCCTGTAGGATTCATTCTTAGTGGCTTTAGGCGGAGCCTGCCTAAAGTGCAAGGTCAGCATCTAGAAACACACCAAGGCACCTAAAGAGAAAGAAGTTAACACCGTCATGATGTGTCTCCTCCTACAAACGCTTATCATTTAATGTAATCCCTTTGTCTTGATATCTCTGATCAAGTGGGTTACATTCTAGTGACATCAACCCATGTGATCGATTATTCTTACTTTGACTTCCCGGAATTGAACTCGCCCATACCATACCATGGACACAGATTTATTTAGGCTATATAAATTCCATCAAAGAGCAAGATATAACTTCTTCTATTATGGAATAGAAGGGACAAATCCTTTCTCACATTATCAATTAATGCAGTATTTCTCATGACTCACCCAACGTTTCCTACCACACTACGAACAGTGTGTCATCATAGTTTTTGTCAATAAACCTCAGTGCACTAGTTGCGATACCCTTTAATAATAAAATTAAACTCTAAGGACCAAAACACACATCTGTAGATAGGAACATCCAATGACACTATGAAACATGGATTTCTTACTGGCAGGTCTCGTTCTCATAATATCCTCCTGGATATTACTAAGGGCGCACACCATGAGAAGGTTCCTCAATGTTTTATAAGTCCTCCCCCATAATGGTCTATATTATTTCAGTCCCTCAAATAACATCATCTAAACAAAGAACAAATATTCAAGAACAGTGTCATCGCACTTCTGGGTTCTCATCATAGTAGGAATCCTCTATGACCCTTTAATGAAACAACTATCCTTATGTCATTATTAATTGAATTTTCACACAGAAGAACAATAAAGATGTGATAAGGTATTTATTAATTAATAATGTACAAAGTGGTTGGTTCTAGAATACCATCTCCAACATATGTAAAACTCGTTCTATATATCATGGAGACATAAATATATTGATTTAAAAATGTCCCCCAAATATATATATAAATTATATATGTTATAAATATTTAAGCATTAAAAAAGATAAGAAAACTGTAAACATTAAAAATGTAATAATGTCCCAGGATGTGTAATAACTTGTTTGTAGGGATTTTTCATTTAACCCATGTAAAAGTTGCAAAAATTCATTAAAATAAACAAATCGTCACACCGGATGGACACATATTGAAATATTATACAAGGTTATGGATTATGAAAATTATTTTACTAAAGTAACCTCGTTACATATATATGTTATTTATCATCAAAAGATAATTTATTTAAAATCCAATATAAAAATAGGATGAATAGTATTTTAAAAGAATATAAATAATAATAGGTAGCCTGATATTTTTTTTGACACCAGAACATAGTCATCCATGAGCCAGTGTCATGCTACCATTACAATGGAGACAGATACAAGTAAATATCATCCCAATGGAAAATTTTTTTTGTATTCTTGTTATACTAGATACATACATGACTTTTTTTAAATGAATTCACTAAGTATAATATAATTTTTTTAGGATAATAACACTATTCCATCCATTTTATCCTTTCATAAAATTGTAAGTACACTTTTATGGAATCAATGGGAAAGAAAACATGGTAAGATTGAGATCATATTCTCGTTGTAAGTAAATTATTGTTGATTCAATGATGAATCATTGAGAAAATTCATTATGCCACTGTAAAAAACTATACAGTCATGCAATGGAATCAATAAATTGTAAATTAAGTGAATAATCATAATATAATGGTAAATAAACAAAAACCTATGAAACTAATATTATTGTATAGGGAATAATCTATATGGAAACGTCAAAAATTCCAAACACAATCATTTTATTCAAAAACTTGAGAAAGAAATGTATCCATATTATTTATATTATTTAAATTTTGTTGCATAATATAGAATAAAAATTTAAATCTTTATAAAGTCAAATCATAACTATAAGATGTTATACATGATTTATATTCAAATATATTCCATCTTGATCCTTCACCAAACTATTTAAAACTAAATTTATAAACACATATAATTTTCACAGCAAATTAGTTACATGGGAACCTATCGATTCATTATGGCATTATATTATTTCGGGGCCTTACCCATCACCACCTACCCAAATATTCTTCGTATTGAATAATTGGTTTAATTTAAAAAATATTCCTCATCAAATATCCATAATTAATAAATAATTTATTTTAATAAATATTTCTTAGGATAATAAAAAAATTTGAAATTAAATATCATATGTATATATTTTTTATGATTTTTTAAATAATTAAATCCATGAAAAATGATATGGGTATTTATAGAAAACACAACATTCAATGATCATTAGAAATTGAATCTTAAATGGAGACTACTAAAATGAATCCGGGTATTTAATTTCACTAGTATCCATCATCAATGATACGATAAAAAATCTTGACGATGAATAATGAGTGTAACAATAAAACATGTCCCAAGTGGTGTATAATAGAGAGTTATTGTCATTTCTGAATATAATTAAATTTAAATGATCTATGAAAAACATTATTTATGAAAATATTATTTTTATTTGGAATATATTAAGTGAATAATTTTCATTAACAATTACTTTTATAAAAAAATTCCATAAAAATTATTCATTTAATCATGATAATGTATCTTAAAAAAATTGTCATAAGTTAATTTTGTGCCTGCTGTAAAAGGTAAAAAATACCTTTTCAAGGTAAAATGTTTAGAAAATTGAATTGATCATAAAAATAAAATAATATTCATACAAAAGAATTTTAAATTCAATAAGGTTAAAAAAGTATTTATTAAATAATTTTTTGAAGGTTAGATACATTTTTTAAAACCTTTTATTGAAATAAGGTTTTTAGGAGAAATAGTTTCTCTGACTAAATATAAAAATAATGATACAATTTTGTAAATACATTTTCAAAAAAATATGAATACCAAAGTGTTAGAAAATGGAAATGTTACATAGAAGAGGCCATGAATAACCAGAGGATAATGTAATTAAAATTTTTAATCATATGATGATCACATAAATTCCAATAATGAAATTTTAAAAAAAATTCATTACTAGAATGATATTTTGAAGGAATCCCTTAAAATATACAAACTGTCAAAGTCATAATTAATTAGTGAAGAAATTATGAGTATCAAATAACAATCTGCATAAAATATATAGACATTAAAAAATAGAATGAAAAATTAAATATAAACAAACTCTTATAATATTAATGACAATATAGAATTATTATATCCCATTGAAAAGGGAATTGATTTATGAGATTTCATTATCACATGGTATTTTTTTGTTTAAATTACATTAAAAGAAATAATTGTAATTGAAAATAATAATACCCTGATCAATTATTTAATAATGATATCTTATGTCCATGTGGCATTATGTACACCATATACCAGATTTTGGGTACACAAAAATAATGTAAGACTATAAAAAGGAAATAGAGATGAATTCAATTAACACATGGTAAATTTTAAAACATAATACCCATAAAAGACATAACATCAAAAGTAAAATTAAAAAAAATTCAGATAAATTAATTGATGTGATGAATTTAAATATGGTTATTATATACACCACACATAAAATATGTGGTTTAAATGATGTATGCCTCACTAAAGGAAAAAATTCAGACATGATTCTCTTAGATTATGTTTCCTTTCAGGTGAAATTATTTTAATCAAATATATTATGGTTTAAAGAATGACCAAAATGTTATCTAGAACTATTATAATATTTATAATATCATATATTTTCTCATTATAATATCTTATTACCATTTTGTTAATAATCATTCATTTTTTTCACTATTTCATGTATTAATTTCCTATTAATTTGACCATGTTTTAGATTGATATTATTATTATTCTTATGTCAATTATGATTTGATCATAATAATATTTTAAAAGTTGTTTTTTATCATATGTATTAAATATAAATTTTTTTATAATAATGTATAATTTTTTGATATAAGAAATGAAATTAACTGAACATTGAGAAGAGTGATTTGACGTATGCCTGAATACTACTCTAATGTCCTAAAAATATTTTAAATAATGAATATATTATTATATATATTTATATAATATTAATGGTGCCAAATTTATTTGATACATGTCAAATATTTTTATTGACTTTATTCTTTATATATTCCATCTATCATGTGAAGTAATCACATTGCTTTGAGGAGGCGGTATTCCACACAATACCAAAAAATGTTATCATATTCCAAAAAATTAAATTTAAAAAGTATATGTATTATATATAAAATAAAAAATTACAATAAGTAAAAAATATCATATATATAATATATAATTATAAATACATCATTATATACAACCATTAATGTTTGTAAATTGAATAATAAGTCACATTAGTTTATGAGGCTGTAGTGCTCCAGACATCGGAATGATAAGTGCATAGCCCATTTGATGGTTGGGTGTGAAATATTTGGTTTAAATGTTTTAATAAAAAAAATATGTTGATTTTTATTATACTTAGATTATTGTATAATATTTGTATTATACTAATTTATGTGGGGGATAAGTAAATGAATCTAACTTCATCGTTGAAGAGTGATACATCTTATTTGGGTAACTCCATTGGGTTTATATTAAAGGATATACTTGGATTGCATTGTGCCAAAAGTGTGGATTCTAGGTTTAGGTGGATGATGTTGTGATATTATTTTACTATATTATGAGTGATCCAAATGGATTTTTATATGTGAATAAGTGGGACTGTTGAGTTCCATATACTGTAGAGGAGATGTGGCATTTTTGTAATTTTTTTAAATGATAATTCCACCCACATTTTTTCCCTATACAATGGATCCAATAAAGAACCAATTTATAGATATCATTTTTTGGGAAATGTTATGCCTGTAAAATGGGTTTAAGACTAATTTTTTGGTAATTTTGGCCCTTATGTCTAAGGATTACACTTTTGTTAAGATAAATTTTCTCTTAATCGATTAAATTAAATTTTATTTTTATCAGTCAAATTTTTGACCAAAAACAAAGTAGACCATAATATAAATTATAATATATTACTATTCATAATATTTAATCTATATTTTTATACATCAATTTCGTAATTAATCAAAAATAAATCAAATTTAATCTCATATACATAACAAAAAGTCATGTTTTAAAGTATATTGTTCAAATGAATGATATGTTTTTAGAAAAAATTTCAAAGTTAAATAGATTAAAATGTCCTAAATTTGTTTAATTATTTATATTTGAAAAAATTTTCCTTAAAAAAAATTAAAAAAAATTTCTCCTTATATATACATTAGCTGAAAACTCTGTTTTGAATTAAGAATCTGTATTTTTTAATATACATCCAGAAATGAAATATTTCTCAATAAATAACAATAGTTAACCCAAACCTAATATTTATATTCCGATTTAAAAAGATATGTTTATTTTTTCATATATAATCATTAAATTTTAAAAATTATTTAATAAATATTGGTTTTCTATAGAATTATGTAAAAAAATTAGTAAATTATATGATTTTCTGTGTAATATTTTTGTTCTATCTTATCTTATGATTATAATATTGAATGATGAATGTTTAGAAAAACTATTCGATATATAATATCTATATTTCCATAATTTATTAAATTCTATTAATAACCACCAACTCAATGATGAGGTTATAAAATACAATATTAAATAATCATATTTTAATAATATAGTGATAAATGGTAGAACTCGGTCTTGCATGTAACCCAAGTTGTTAAAGAAACATGTTATTTCTTGTGAGGATAGATGAATACGTTTTTTAAGCATTAAAATGTATATAATTTTTTTAAGATATAAAATATTCCATAATTTATGGAGAGTTTACATTCCATTCTATGTTTTTTGTTTTGTGTTATTGACATTATAGAATAAAAGTTTCTCATTTAGAATTTTCAGGGTCTTACATTCTCCCCACATTAAATAAATTATTTCCTTTTAATTTTAACATGATCCTATAAAATTCATTATTTATATTACCTATGTTGATTTCCCAGATAAGAAGAAGGGTTTAGCAATCATCTCTTAGAAAATAGAGAATGGGATGTCAAAATGTATGACAGACTAACATATAACTATGCCTCTATGTTGGAGAACATTAGTGGAAATTTCATATACAAACATGGAGGAATAATGTTAATATTTATTGTGGTTATTAATGTCATTTTTCACAAAAAATTGAACGATTTATGGAAATTATAGGGCCCAAAAGTCATAATTAAATGATGTTTTAAATGATTATAGGTTCATTAAAAATTAATGTATATGGGTAATATTTTATTTCTAAGAGATTTTTCTTAACACTATTTATTTTTTTACATCCTATTAAAAATTAGAAAATATAAAAACATGATATAATAGTATAGACATAACATTATCATTTGGATATGCTTTGATCAACACCTAATTCATTCATTACCTAATTAAAATGATATACATATATTAACATTGATGCCTAAACCACTAATATATATATTAAACATATTTTAGGGCCCTCAAAATAGTTAAATGTCTTTTTATTTTTCCATATTAATTATCTATAGCCAATATGGTTAAAACCTTAATAACTAATCCCTGATTATAAAAAAACTAAGTGATAATTTATGTTTATTTTCTAAAATTTTTTACATAAAAATTGTGATATATTAACCAGGTCATAGCTTTAGTTAGTAGTTTGCATTAAACCCTTGTAAACCTTTGGTCATGGGTTCAAATCCTGCATCAATTCCAAATGTAATAGATTGTTTCACTAAATTCATAGTTGCCTTTTTCTTAAACCATATTAATATAATTTCAAAAACCAATATAATATAAGTCTATGAAGATGGAATTGACTCACGTAGTGGAATGGTTCCCCACATTTAACATAGAAAACAATGATAGTATACTTAAGCTGTGTCTAATTTAGTTGCATCGTATCCTTCTCTTATCCTCAGCAGTTCATTGATTTATATCCTTATTTCCCACAAATAATGCATTTCCAAATTCCATTGAGAAACATTCATTATTTCCTCCTCCAACATTTCATACATTAAGTTAATCGAACCTTCATTTATCTATGGTCTCCACCATACGAGCTCTTAGCCACTGACACCCTTCTATTAACTGGTGATTTTAGGAGTTGGTAATGGTATATTTAGTCAATCATATTTTCAAAAAACATATTAGGGATAAAAACAATACATTTCACTCCTATTGACACCTAATTTAGTTTATCATTGTCACCACATTTTCCAAAATGTTCAATGTTACCTGGACTCCATCGGGTTATATCCATTGACTAAAACCAGAAAGCATTATGTGAGTAAAAATAGTCATAGGGTTATAAATGTATAATAATATATATGATATCATAATAATGATACTATATTTTCAATCCGAACCCATTATGTTAAACCCTGGTTACTCATTGTAATAATATATTCAGATCCATTATAATGATTTGTAATTAAAAAGAGAATAATCCTAAGCATATCTCCAATGATTGAAAACTCTGGACTATATAAAGATCCATCATCAAATACAAGGGAATGCTCGAGTCAGTACTGATGCACGTTTTTTTAACTGTTATCGCGAGGTATATCTGGGCTAGAATCATATCCAATTGTAGTATCTATATAAGAATGTAATTATAGAATCACCACATAATATCTATCTAATAATAATATTAAGATGTTATTATATATTTCTTCTACAATTTTAACTTATGATAATGTTATATAATCGTTGAGTCCTAAAATATTGCACTCATAGATTATACTAGACCTTCTATGATACCAACAACAGAAACCCGACCCCAACCAGCGTAAAGCTGATGTCAGGCTATAATAAATTTGGAATATGATAGAAGTAAATTGACTACTAATTGTAACAATATGACTGTAGTATCTCAGAGTTGTTGAATAATTTTATTAAATAGGAATGATCATAATAAAATCAATTTTATAAGGACCGAATGATTTAGTAGACTTGAAAATACTAAAAACAATCATACGTTTTACATTACATCTTGAAATGAAAAGAAACAAATTATTGCCTTTGAAAACACTCATATCCATTATAATATCACTACATGACAATAATAAAATACTTCTTCACATCCTAGATAGAAATGATTCATAAGAAAGGGGTTATTTTAGATGCTTAGTGTGGATAAGCAATATATTAGAAGCAGTAATAATTAAGAAATTTTTTTTAAGGAAATGAATAAAATTAAAACAAAAGTCTTTCAAACATAATATTCAGCACAATATTGCAAGAATAAATCAAATAAGTCCATTTAATCTTTCACATGGATTTTCTACTAGTTGAATAATCACATGTAAAATAAATAATGAATATCAAAATGAAGTAGTTCATAATGTTGGACAACATAAATATACCATTAAGGTCTCTCTCAAAGACAACAACCATACCGTCAAGGCCATGTCACAAGACACTAGTTTTTCTCATTGTACCTACTGATGAATATAAGGGATATCTAAGGCCCCACCCATCACTTACAAATTATAATGCATTTATGTTACGAAAATGGTGAAACATCACATAAATATTCTTATTAAAAATAAAATAAAAAATGTTAATACATAATCCATAAAACAAAAATGGTATAAAAATATCATATTCACAATCAAATATATCAAGATACCTTCAATAAAATTTGTACCATAATTTAATTATAAGTTAACCTCAAATAAGAATAAAATCCAAAAATGTATGTGGACAAAGATAAAAATAATTTTAAAAATTCATTAAATTTTATTTAGGTAAATATACCATTTTTACATTGAAATAATTTAGAATAAAAAAAATTATAAATTAAAAAATTTCTTATAGAAAAAAATTATAATATTATATGAAATTATCAAATCCATAAGGCTTCATAATGGAATAAAATAGCCAATTAGTATGTATTAGTTAAAAACAATTTTCCCTTAAATTTATTGACATGACTCTAAATACCCTCATTTGGAAAATGAAAAAAATGTTTCCTTTCGAAAAAAAAAATTAAAAAGTAAAACATCGGTAAAAATGACTTTAATATTTTTTTCAAGAATATTTGGAATTTTATTTTATGAATCATGGACATGGATGATAAGGATGTCTTAGTAGATACTTTCATATAAACATCACATATAATATAGATATTGTGAAAATAACCCTTACCATGTATTTTCTGTTAGTCGATGCTGTATTAACCACCTATATAATCATTAATGTATGTTAGAAGTTTATAAAATAACTAAATAGGTATTTATGATATCATATATGACCCTCTATCATTTGGTTGAAAATATTTTTATATTACCATTCTTTCTTATGTTGAATACATTATTTTCTCATTCTTGTTTTTGCGGTTGTAATTCATCATTTTTATTCATATGATGTCATTTATTAATATATAGTTTCATATAATGTTCAAAATTATTACTTTTACTCATCATATAAAATTGATAGTAACTATTGAATGGTTAACCTGGTGAATGAATGTCATCATGTCGTGGAGACATTAGGCCATACATACACATGAGTAATGACATCATTTACATGATAGTTAAATTGTACATAATTGGATTGAATATAAATTTTAAATATAATATATCTTGTTATATTAATTATTTACATCCACTATAAAAAAAATTATACCCATCTAAATAATGTATTTTTGAATAATAAATTACACCATGACGTGTAGACGGTAAGCTATACGTACGCACACATGGTGATATAGTCATTCATAGGAAGGATAAAAAGAGGTATAATAATTTCCCATAATTATAAAAAAATCTCATTATATTGATGATACTATTGTTATTATTTTGATATGGAAACAACATATAAGGAGTATGTATAAGAATAAAATAACTTTGAATGATGTGATAAAATAATTACTCTTTTTCGGGTGTCTCAATTTGATTTATACAGAAGGACCCCATAGGATTACTTTTATCAAATGTATGGACTGATATATGTATTGATGGATTATTTTAGAGGTTATGGGTAGTGTTTTTCCAAACCCGAAGGCATTATAAGAGAGATTAAAATGAGAAGGATATGTGTCCTTTTATAAGTTAGGGGAGGAGCACTTTTTGTTACACCAAAACTATTACTGAAATATAAATTTATTTTTAAATAAAAATGTCTCAAAAGTTGATTATTTTGAAAAAATGAGTATGGGTTGAGATTATCTAAACCAATAAAATTTTGAAATGTTTTGGTTTTATTTTAAACCATTTCATTATGATTTATCTATATTTAATCTATTTAATTTTAGGTGTGGTAATTACCTTGAAATATTAAATGATCATAAATATTTAATGATGTGGTGTAAATTGTCCATAATAAGGAAACAAATGACATTTTAGATGTTATAATTTTTAATTTTTAATTGTTAAATTGTTTTTTAATTTTCAAATAATTTATTAACATTTATTTTTATAAATGATCAATATTGACACTTTTTCCACTATTCTTTTATATAATTTTCAATAAAATAAAAAACAATTATAACTTCAAAAAAACGATTAATATTATCTTAACATGTCATAGTAAAATATAAAATATGTGGAGCACCATAGTTAATTCAAATTATATATATTTTAATTTTTTAAAATCATTTCATTGAATTTTCAAATAACAAAATAATTTCTATGTCACTATTGTGTCATCCTTAATGGTAATTATTTATTATCTAAAAATTATAATTAAATTTCTATAAAATATTTAATTATATTATATTTCTATATCCTACCCGTAGTCAACTTTATCTCAAGGTTATGTTTATATTAAAATAAATGTACCTATATAAAATAAGATTTTGACATTTTGTCACATTCATTGATTTTAGAAATATCAATGTCATATTCAAAGGAAAGTTAACATTAAGTGATTTCATTTATAAAAATAGATTATAATGGTCTAAATTAGTCATCCAATAGAATTTTTAAAGGTAATAAAGTAATTTCATAATATTCTATTTACTATTAGCTAATCGATTTACCCTTAACAGTTTTAGTAAAAATAAATTATATATGTTACAAATCAAAATCTCCAAAAATAAAATAAAATTATTAACAAAGATTTTACCTATTGAAAAAAAATTGGAGTATATTTTTTAAAATTATAACCATCAGTGTTACACAAATTATTTTAAAACTAATCACTATTGTCAACACACGAAAACCAATTTTTCAAAAGTAAAAACATTCAAATGATTGACATTATTTTATATCTAATTTTCATTTGAAAATAACTAAAATTATCTAATTTATATTAAATATTATAAATATATCCTAATTATACATTAAAAAAATTAAAACGTATTATTTAACACTTAATTATATCGAAATTTATATTTAGTATTTTTTATAATTACTCAAATGATTAATGTTATCAGAAAAACACCACAAATTGATTAAAATAAAATTTTTATGTTCATACTCTATATATCAACTTTATTTTTTAAAAATAAATATATAAAAGTTTCAAATATAGGATTTAAAAACTTTCCACCAATCAAAGGTGGTATGAATAAATTTTTTGTTGAAAAATACCTCTGTAATTCAAAAAAATGAACTTGTTGTTATATCATGTCTACAAAACATATTAGATGAATAATAAAATTATTTAATATATGATATTTAAATATGTGGGTAATAATATTCATAACAACTCTCTACACATCTTGTCGATAAGCCCTCGAACACAGAGTTTCGTGTAGTGTATGATATTTGAATTATTTAAAATGAAGCGTATCTTGGAAGCTTGTAGTGTTACATTATCCCCTCCATAAAAAAATTGTGTCCTTAAAATTTAAACTTATGATTGAAAAATATGGGTTTTACAATTCAAAATATCTTTTTTGGAATCCCTAATGAAAAATGGATTAATGTGACCAATATTATAAAATAAAAAAAATAGAAGTATGAATGTTACCAATAATAACACAGACTTGGGTACGTGTTGAAAATCATGGACATGAATGAAAATTTCACCCTGATGTTCTGATGGATATTGAATGAGATCATTATTAGTACAATGTTAACAACCATAATTTTATAAATCTATGATGATCTACAGGACCTTTTGATTCATCGTAGTAGAATGTAACAACAAACCTTTTTTGGATTATGATCCTTTACATAATGATGATAAATTAATTTATATTATAAACTGCGAAAAAAGGAAGAATATATAATTGACATATATAGTGTCAACCTTTAACTAATTTTTAAAACAAACTAATCATTCCCATGAAAATATATTTATATTAAACAATATTCTATTTATCTAATCGTATAAGGTTCTAAATTTAATAATATATCATTTAAAAAATTTAAATTATGTTATACTAAACATGGTCATCATGTAGGCTAATTGTATGCCATGAATCCTTGTTCCACATCAATTGTGGGTTCAATTATCAAATCCTTGTCTGATGGTATGGGTTACCACCCAACCTATGGGATGACCTTTTTCTAAAACTATATTATTATAACATCACATATATAACCTTATGAAAATTATCAACATCAAAAATATATTGTCCAATATACAACTTAATCCATTAAAACATTAATAATTTTACAAAAAAACATCAAACCAAATTAACAGTCTAGAAAATATCTATATTTCTCAAATCAATAAAAAACTATATTTACCAAAAAAACATAATGTATCTAATATTTAAATATTCTTTTATAACTGCAAAAGTATTAAGGAACAAATTCATGTTTCTGAATCCTTAATGAATTAGTACTACAATACTATCCAAAATAAATTAAAATAATTCTTGAATCAAAAAACAAATATAAATCATTAATTACACTTCAACTGTAGTAACAATATAAGAATGACCATAATCAATTTTCTTGTTGTGATCCATATTTCCATGTTAGTTTGGGTGATCAATTTCAAAATGTACTGTATAACTAAAATTATATCAGTGCACATTTACAACATCTTTCAATCCATTATACTCATGATCTTGGTGACCTCTTTCTCCACACTTGTAACAATCTCCCATTCTTTTAAGGTAACTACAATGGTGTTTTCTCCAATAATTATCTCATAAGTGAAAATACTTCTTTAAATTTTTACATTTATCCCTATCAGGACCCACTGTTATCTTCATTTCATTCTTTACCTAACTTTCAAAAGACTTATAAAATTCATTTTCCATCTTTATATCATAGGAGACTATATCTTCATATGCTGAGAAATATTTTGAGACTATTTCTCATCAGAGGAATGGTTTTAACCCATTATTGAAATGTTCAATTTTACTTCTTGGGTTATATATGTATTCGGATGAAGCCATGCTTACCTTTTGAGGTTATCTTCAAAATTTGATACATTTTCATCCTCTTTCTTCCTCTCACATAGAAATTTCTTCTCCATATCATCTTGTAGAAAACGAGAAATGTATTTTTCTTTTAATAGTTCTTTAAATTCCCAACATTCTATATTTGTGACCTCTTTATCCTACTTAATCTTTCGAATCAATGATAAACATTGATCTATACCTCATGAAAGTCTATTGACTACTATAACAACTTGTTCCCTTTCGTTACACACAAAAGCTTGAAATATTTTATCAAATGTACTTGTCCACTACTCATATACAAAAGGATATATAGTCTCATTGAATGTTGTATTTGTTTGTCTCGTGAAGTGTTATAACATCGTTTCTCGGTGTTGGGGTTTTGGATCCTCTATATAGGAAAGACTATGATTCATAAACTGATTCAGATATCCCATTATGGAAATAAGTTGTTCATCCTAAATTAAGTCACCATATATAATATAATTATCTTGAATATGAGGTAAATATCAACATGCATTACATGAATTTATACTATTTCCATTCCTTCCACTAGGTTCCATTTAAAAATAGTTGATCACTTGAGATTTGGTTATGAATAACAATTTATTATTCCAAACTCGTAAAATACATAACAGAAATTGAAAAAATTATCCATATCTAATCCATAATAACAAATATGGTTTCTTTGAGATCATATTTAATCATAAATCATTAATAATCGGTTTTAATGTATATAAGAATTATCCATAGAATATATCCTAGGGCTGTCATACCAGCTCAGTAGTGAGGCCTGTTTTTTTGTACAAGGTAACCCTATTTCTTGCATGGAACACCTTGTCAGTGTTCTCACCCCTAGGTACATATGTTCAGAACCCCATCCATTTTTGGTATCTAGACAGAGATGTATTTGTTACGAGTACCCACATAATCTCTATATCGAAAACATTTAGGATGTTATTCTATAATTATCCTCAAAGTCCATCTAAGGGTAATATTTCATAATTGAAGATGTTTTCTAAATCTAGATTCCATGGTTTCTACATAACATTGTATTATACCAACTATAACACCAAAAAACCACATTCCCCTAGTTGGTGAAATAGATTATTACATTGGAATGATCGCGACAAAATATAATCCCGAAGGACCAATCAGTATAGTAGACTTTGAAAAACTATATACAAACACAAGGACTACATTACATCATAAAATCAAAAGAAACATATTATCCCCATTATAAACACTATTATCGCATAGACTATAACTGCATGTCAATCACAACATACTTATTTAAATAATAGGGGAAAATGACACAAATGAGGGGGGTGATCTCAGTTGCTGAGTAAAGATAAACATTATAGTAGATGCAACCATAAATAAGAATAATCATTTCAGGCAATGTATAAAACTGAAAAAAGGATTTAAAACATAATATTTAATACAATATGGTCATAATAAATCAAATAATTACATTTAATCATTAACATGGATATTTTACTTATTCAATAATCACATTAAATATCAATAAATAATCTCATAATGAGGGAACACATAATGTCAGACATCGTTGCTATATCATCATGGCCTCATGTGAAACCCATTACCATTCCATCAAAGCCTTGTTCTAAGACAGTATTATGTCACATTAGGTCTACCAATGCATTGATGGCCTATAGCGAACCCTGTACATAACATACTAAGTCCAATTAGTTCCTCTTTTTGAAATAAATAATCATAACAAAAAATGTATCTTAAAACTAGCATATGAAATGTTAATGGTTTAACCATAAACAATGAATGGTAAAAAAATACCACATCCACCATCAAATATATAATAATCCCTTCAATACATTATGGATGATTTTATCATAATAACTCAACCTAAAATAATCATTAACTCTATCAGATTATTTCGATGTAGATGGAAATAATTTAATAAATTAATTTAATTTTTTAGGGAAATACCCCATTTTTTCATGGAAATCATTTAGACACTGAATAGTTATAATTTTTTTTTAAATATGAATTTATTATATTTTAAAAAAATATTATAATTTTTAAGGCTTCATAACAGTGGAAAATAGCTTCTTGTGAAAAATAAGTTAAAAACCCATTCATTGTTTTACATTGTCGAAAAGGTTATAAAGTACCACGTTCAGAAAATGATAGAAAGATTCCTTTCATAAAAATAAAAAAAATTGAAATGGTTAAAAATAATATTATAAAATTATAAACGATATTTTTAATTTCATTTTGAGAAACATGGACCAGGATAACAAGAAATTCCTAGTAGATACATAGATATAAAAAATGTAGGATAATAAATAGATTGTGCAATTGACCATTACCATGTACTTTATTTTAGTCTAGGCTGTGTTATCCACTTGTATAATGGTTAATCTATGTTAATAAAATATATAATTACCATATAAATATTTATCATATTATATTACATCCTCGTTTTTCATTTCATTAATAATATATCAGTATTACCATTATTCCATGTGTCAACTACTTCATTTTCATATTCTTATTTTTTCCTGTAACATATGTTTGTTATGAATAGTATGTCTGTTAGTTATATCTAGTTTGATATTAAGATAAAAAATATTATTTTTACTCATATAATAAATTTTTGTATCATTCATTAAAGGTTAATGTGGGGAAGGAATCTCCCAGCATCGTGGAGATACTGGGATATACGTACACATGAGTGATAGTATCACTCACTTGATGGTTAAATGGTATGGAATTAGAAGGTATGTTAATTATAAAGAATAATTATCATGTTATATTAATTATTTAAATCAATTATACTAATCATTATTCCCATCCAAATAATGTATTGTTGAATAAAAAATTCTACCACAGCGTGGAGACAATATGTCGAACAAATGATCACATGGTGATATTGTTATTTGTCATATGGAAAAAGTGATTTAAAATATTGTAAAATAATTATAAAAACACATAAATATATGTATAATACAGATTTATTATTTTTATATAAAAAAATAGTTATAGGAAGTACAAGATGAAAATAACTTTTAAATAAGCGATAAAACAATTACCACTTTTTCGGTGTCTCCTTTTGATTTGTACAACATGACTCCATAGGATTACATTCACAGCAATTTATGGACACTAATATGTATTTGGGGATGTTGGGAGCTGAAATTATAATAGTTTGTCAGATCAAATGCTCTTTATAGGCTTTAATTTAAAATAAAGGTGTAGTTCCCTTTTATAAGGGAGGGGAGGGGCACCTTTGGAAACCCCGAAACTATTAAATTAATATAAATTAAATTTTAAATCCAAATGGATATGAAGTGGATTATTTAAAATATAAGATTATTAGGGGTAGAAATAATTTCATATTATAATATTTAAACTTGTTTTCTTTTATTTCAAACCATATCATTTTGATTTGTCTATATTAAATCTATTTAATTTTAATTATGGTAAAAACAATTTGAATATTAAATAGTTCTAAATAGTTACTAATGTGGTGTTAATTTTCCTTAATTGCATAATATATCATTTTTTGACCTCATACTTTTTAATTTTTTATTTTGAATCATTTTTATGATTTTTAAATAATTTAATAAAAAGTTGTTTTATTAACATATCAATAGTGTCAATTTTGACACTATTTAGTTGATTGATTTTAAATAACATAAAAACAAGAGATAAATTATAAAAAAAATTAATATACTATTAACATCTCATTTTCACGTAGAATATTTTTTTGAAAAACATTAATAATAGAAATTATATATCATTCAATATTTTTAAATTCATCTATTTGATATTTCTCTTAAAAATCATTTATCTCTCGCTATTGTGTCATCTCTAATGGTATTTATTTAATAATAGGAAATTATAAATAAATTTAAATGATTTTAGATAGTATATTATATTTACAATTGTGACATATAGTCTATTTCATTTCCTATTTAATCGTATATTTAAATTAATAAAATTATATTGAATTAATGTCTGAAATTTTGTCACATTTAATGATTTCAATTAGATTAATGTTAAATTCTTAGGAACGTGAGAATTATCTTATTTCATTTCATGACATAGATAATAAGGGTCAAATTTTTTCATTAATTTTTTCTTACCAGTTTGATTATAATTTTTTAATATTATATTTACCATTATTTACCAGATTTTCCCATAAACACAGTACATTTTTTTACTAAAATTACTACAAATAATGTCCACAAATAAAAGTAACCTATTATGATAATTTCAACATAAAGATTTTAAATTTGGAATCCATTTTTCTAAATTTTAAAAATAAATGTTTCAGTAATATATTTTATTTCAATCCTCATTGTAATAATTAGAAAACATATTTTTCAAAAGAAAAAACTATCAAAAGATTAACATGTGTCTATATCTAATATTAATATGAAAATAATTTCATTGAGAAATATTATATTAATTGATAAAAATAAAATTTAATTATACTTTAATAATAGTCAGATTTTTAGTTTACCACTATAAAATTTATTGATTAAATTTTTAATTTCAATTAAAAGTTTTTATTTTTCACTATTCATTAAAATATGAATGTTTTTAGAATAAATCCAAAAAATATCTAAACAATATTTTTATATCACACTTCTAAATAGGATTTTTATTCTTTGCAATTGAATATATAAAAAGTTCAATTATTGGATTTAAAAATGTTCTACATTATATTGATGTAAAAAAATATTTTTTCAATAAAGACTTATTTAATTAGAAAAAAATTAATTTTATATTATATCAAGTCTTAAAAATATATGAGAATAATATTGAAATTTTATGGAATATATAAAATTTGAAATTTTGATAATATTATTCATAACATCTAGTTTAATGTCTATTCGATTTGCACTCAAGCTAAGTATTGTGTGTAGTGCAAGATATTTGATTTATTTAAAAAACAGTGTACCATGGAAGATTGGAATCCTACCCTAGTGGAATGATATTTTTTTTACTCTTGGTAAACCAAATACATAAATGATTCTTTTTTCACATATTAATACATAAATTATAGAATTATTTTTCTAAATGATAATTACATTATTCCATCTAGAATATCATTTCATAACATTCTCAGTACACTTTAGGGAATACTAGTGAAAGGAAAAATGCAAATGGTGTTCTAAAATTCATAGTAAGCTTAATGTATACTTGATAAAATAATGAATGGATAAGAATAATAATTTTTTCAAAGTATATAAACGAACACACATGCCATGTAACAAATATACAGGGAATTATTTTCATAAAAAATGAATGATAAATAATGGAAAACACATTCCATTTTGATAAATGTATAAGATGTAATCAATATATAAAGGTATTAAACTAAAAACATAAAAAATATAATCAATAAATAAATAATAAAAGTCAACTATTGAATTTTTCATAGTGGAAAACATTGGAATAATATGTAATTGTAATTAAAATCATAAAGAAGAAAATGTGTAATTATTTTATGTCATGTGTGACGCACATGAAGACCTATATTTTCATGACAATTCAAAAGAAGGATTAAATCCATAGGTAAAAAACCCATTTAAATTTGTAATCATATTCATCTCATGAGAATCTAATGATGCATCGGGGGTCTATAAAAAGTATCTGCCCCACCCATGACAACCTATTAAATTGTCCCTCGTATTGAATAATGGATTTAATTAATAAATAATATTCGTCATTAAAAATATATATTGAATAAAAATATTTATTTATAAATACTTCCCAAAATAATAAAATAACTGTAAAAGTAACCATCATTTGTATTAATGGTATACATTGTAGGAGACAATTATACACATGATAATTGAAATTGATATTTTAGGGGAAACATATTCACCACTGATCTCTGGAAATTGAATCTTTTAAGGGGACTATAGAAATGGAATCGAGGCATTGAATTCCAATTTTATCCTTGTTTTAATAAATCATAAACCATCCAGTGGAGAAATTTGGATTGTGTAAATTCAACATATCCTATATGGATTAAAATAAGGGGTTAATTACATTAATAAATTGGATTTTAAAAAAAATATCTCTAAGAATTTTTTTTGAAGAAAACATAATTTTTATTTTGAAATAAATAATTAACATTTTATTCTTCTAAAATCACTATTAAAAAAATTCTTTAAATATTAATCTTTTATAATTTTGGAAGAACTTCAATGGATCGATGGAGGGAAATTTTGTACATTCTGCACGAGGTAAAAGGAATATTCCTTTTACAATGTAAAAATGTTAGAAAAGATCTTTGTTCAGAAAAAAAATTATTCCATTGAAAAAATTACAAATGTTTAAAAAAACTCAAAGATGAATAATTTTTTATATGATAAAAAAATAGAAAACATTTTTAGATAATATGGTTTTTAGGAGAAAACAGGTTCTCTGACTAATATGGAAAAGGATGTATGGTTTTTATTAATAGCATTTTCTAAAATATATTCATTACCAATGAGTTGAAAATGGTACTATTACTTGGAAAAGTTAATTAACAACCAGGGAAGAAAAGGAAATAATTTATATAATATTTGTTATCTAAATTTATTTTGTTGAATTTCAAGAATAAATAATCTTGATTAGAATGATATTTCAAAATAATCTATTAAACTGATCATTACATAAAAATGATAATAAATCAATGAATATTATATTTGTATCATCTATAAATCCTCATTAATTATGATTAGATACATAAATTGATATGAAATGTAATTATACACATAATCATATATTATTAAACATATCAAGGATGTATTATATGAAAATAGAAAAGGAATTGAGTAATGATATTTCATTACCACATGGTAATTTTATGTTTAATTACACATAGATGAGTTAATTAAAATTGAATCCAATAATACCTGGAAAAATTATTTAACATCTTCACTTGGTCAATTTTGATATATTTCGACAACACAAATAATATTGTTTGAACGATAACAAATGTTTTCCTAAAATAATGAAGTGATGAGATTTTCCTAATGAGGATGTTTGTGGACAGTATCAGGAATTAAATCTCATTATAGGTGATTATATTCGTGTTTACGACCATATCTTCCATATTTAACCGTGTTCTAATCATTGAGAACATCCTAAGGGATTCTATAGCTATGGTCCAGGTCGGTTCAGCATCCAAATTTGGTGCTTCTTCGGATGTTAGTAGGAAGCGCCACAGTGAGTCTTCACATGGAGATCTGAGTAGGAAGGATACACACCCACTCTATGGAGTGATGAGATTTTCCTAGTGGGGATGATTGGTTATTTTATCAACAATTAAATCTGATCACAGGTGAACATCTTCAATTTTATGGCCATATCTTCCATAGTTAACCATGTTCTAATCCTTGAACACAACCTCAATAAATTCTTGAACAATGGGCCAGGTCGGTTCAGAATCCAGAGTTGGTGCTTCATCGGCTGATAGTAGTAAGCTCCATAGTGAGTCTTCACATGGAGATCCGAGTAGGCAAGATACACATTCAGGTAGCTAGATAGTATGATTTTTGTTTGGGAAAGATAAGCACACGAGGTCGCATTGACAGAGAGAACCAGTTAAGTGCTGATCATGTGGCATGAGTGGTTATCTAGAATATTTATGTCAGTTTGTTAACCAAAGGCTAGTGCCATAAGTTATTTTATGTCTTCTCATTCAAGATAAGGAACACTGATTCCTCATCAATATGGGAACTGGAGATTGTCCGGCCGTTCAAGCCGAGGTGGAGTATGTGGTTGTGGTAGCTAGTTTCCAAGTATTCAATGAAAATATGGTCGATCAACTCATGGTGGTTAGGTAGGGTCACAGGTCCATGGTACCTGTCAGACATTTTTAATGGAGCAGACCAATCCGAAGTAGGATCCAGGTTCCTCTATGGTTAGAGGTACGATTTTGATTGTCTCAGTTTTAGATTATACTCATTTTGACACAGGGGATTCCCATAGTTTCGTATCAGTTGATTTTGTGCAGAGTCCTGGGCTCTATATCATTACCTCTATTGATATATATATGATAGACACTCTGTTGGGGATAATATTGGCTAGTGTACGTCAATGTAAGGAGTTCCCTCTTGTCGTTGATGGGTGTCAATTATTATGGGACCTCTACGTATTAGAGATGAAGGACTATGACATCAATATCAGAAGGGATTGATTAGTTCTATTTCATGTTTTTGTCGATTCCTTTATCCTTTGGTTGAGAATCCCATCACCAGAGGATGTATCTTTTCTTCATAAGGGAGAATGAGATGTCCACGCGAGCAGAGCGGGACCCGATAATCATGGGTTGGGAGGATTTGTAACCAATATTTATAGTCTATATCTAGAAGACTATGGGACTTCATATTTGGACTTTCCTCCAGCGTTGTATCATTTTAGTGATGTCTTTTGAGTGGAAATTTCTGGTTTAACTATGGTGTTAGAGGTAGACTTTTATATTGATATTGTTCCAGGAGTGGCACCGGTGTTCATAACTCATTATAGAATTTCTACAAAAGAGTTGTAGGAGCTCAAGAAGAAATAAAATTAGTTCCATGAAATGGGTTTCAGATAACCCAATACTTTTCCATGGGGTTCGCCTGTCTGGTTTGTGTAGAAGTTGAAATGAACCCTCAAACATTGTGTGGATTATCAGAAGCTGAAATAGTTGACGATCATGAACGGATATCTCGTTCCTAGGTTTGCTGATATCTATGATAATATTTTAGGATCCCATATGTTCATGAAGATTGACCTGAGATCCAGTTATCATCTGTTGTTCTTTAGATCATCAAATATACCTCTTATAGCCTTTTAGAGAAGGTATGGTCAATATGAGAATGTGGTTATGCTGTTTGGTCTCACAAGCACACGTGATGATTTAATTGCACTGATGAAATGATTTCACCATCCGTACTTGGAGTCCTTTGTAGTTTTTTTGGGATGAAATCTTAGTGTACTCTCACACTCGACATGACCATGAAACCCATATTGTGATCTTGTTTAGTACACTGAGTGAGCATTATTTATATGCTACTCTATGAAAATGCCACTTTCGGCTTTACCGGATTAACTTCATGGGTTATGATATCTCAAAGACATGAGTATCAGTAGACCAATAGAATGATAGAGGACTAGTTTTCGGGAAAAAAACCGAAGAATTTTTTTGAGTTACCGAGTTTTCAATGGTAGGATGGGTACCGATAACCTTTTATACAGAACATTTCTCTTTTTTTAGTCCCAGTTATGGGATTGACTAAGAAAGGGTTGAAGTACATGTGGATAGATTCTCTTGATTCAGCATTTCATGAGATGAATAAGAGGGTTAATTCATCACTAATACAAAAATTTTAGGAGCAAATAAAGAGTTATACCATTTACTGTGATGCACCTGGTATCGGTCTTGGAGCATTTCTTATGTAGGTTGATGGAGTCATTGTGTAAGGGTCTCGACATTTGAGACCACATGAGTGGAATTACCCGATGCACGATCTAAATTAGAATGTAGTTGTCCATGATTTATGCAGTCAGATATATTATTTGTTGGGACAACATTTTTTGGTTTTTACTGACCACAAAAGTCTCAGGTTTATATTAACTCGGCGATAAATGAATTTGAGACAGCGAAGGTTGGATGAGTACGTTCAGTCCTTTTAAATTATGATTTCCCACATTCCTAGGAAGGTCAACGTATTGGATGATGTTTTGAGTAGGTGGACTCAGTTACATGCAGTTCTGGAGGCCATCAGTGAGTGGTAGCTTAGGGATTTGTTATCAAAGATGCATTTGGAGGTGCATGAAAAAAATGGTGAAAAGTTTCATTATTCTATTGTTTTTACCTCTAATCTACATGATCGAGTGAGAATGAGGAAGGTATTAGATTCTAAAGAACTATTTATATGGGAGTGACTGTAATGGGATGCCCCTATTCCTTGTCGGACCGTAGGAGATGAGGAGATCTTGGGATTCTCAGGGATGTGTTTGGGTTTCGGTAGACATACGTGAGGAAATGATGTGGGACTTTCATTCCTCATTTTTGGATGTTCTTCCTAATGTCCGCATGATATATCCAGATATACAACGTCAGTATCGGTGGACTGATATGAAGAAATATGTCACTAGATTGATCATGAGGTGTTCCACCATTCAACATGTGAATGTGGAGAATCAGTGACCAGCAAGGATTTTGAAGTAGTTAACCATTCCTGAGTGGATGTGAAATTATTTCATTATAGATATAATGGAATTTTTATAGAAGTCACCACATTGGATTGATACGGTTTGGGTAGTCATATACAGAGTTAAAAATTTTGCATAATTCTTAGTGATCAAGTAGACATTTCGTGTTGATGAACTTGGAACGTTCTACAATTGAGAAATTGAATTTTTACATAGGGTTCCTCACTCCATCGTTTCATATTGAGAATGTTATTTCACATCTCTGGTTTTAAAGGGATTACAGAAGGCTTTAGTTATATAGGTACTTATGATAATTTATTTCCATCCTGATATAGTTGGTCAGTCCAAGCATACGATTCAAATGTTGAATGTCATGCTTTGACCATACGTCCTAGATTTTGGAGGTTCGTGGGAGAGCAAAATAACTCTAGTGGAGTTTTCGTACAATATTAGTTTTCAAGAAACTATTTAGATGGAACCTTATATGGATTTGTACAGCAGGCCATGCCCATCAACCCTATGTTGGCTGGATGCAGAAGAGGTAGCTGTATTGGGACCTCACCTAGTCAAGGGGACCATAGAGAAGGTGGAGTAATTTGAAATAGGATGGCTACTGCACAATCATAATAGAAGTCTTATTCTGATAGACAGAGACTACCTGTGGAGTTCAAGGTCATATATTAGGTTTTCCTTTGTGTCACACTGAGGATGGGACATAAGAGGATCATAAGAAAAAGAATTCTTTCAACGAGATACGTCGGGCTGTTTATGGTTTTGGATATGGTCAAGCTGGCATACTATCATTTGTAGTCACCTAAGATATACCAATTAATGCACAAAATCTTCCATGTTTCTCACCTCCGACATAACTTCCCATATCCATCTCTTGTTCTTCAACATGAACTGATTGATTTGGAAGATAACACCTAGTTTGTGGAGAATCCTATATGGATTTTTTATTTCAGCGTAATGATTTTTCATGGCAGGTATGTTCCTCTAGTATGGGTTCTATGGAAACATGGGTGAGTATATGTTGTGGCTTGGGAGAGGGAGACTGTTGTGTGATTGTAGTGGCCAGAGCTGTTTGTCGATTCTTTTTTTCCACCATCATATGGAAAATTAGGGATAAATTCCCTTAAGGTGGGAGGTTTTTAAGAACCCAAATCATCTTTTTTAGGTATGATTATTTAGTCTGGTGTTTTTGAGAAAATGTGGTGATTTAATAAATTTTAGGAGTACATGCATGTACATATGAGTACATGCCAAGTAATAGTAGTACACGTTATGTACTATGTTTCCACAGATAGTCTTGTACTGGCAGTGTAACAGTCGAGTACATGTCTCTGTGGGGTGACATAGATATCACCTATAGATGGGCCCGATAAAGGCCTATACACATTCTGTATCTATAGGGTACACACCAATTATTTTTACTTTTAATTGTTATATCAAATTGGGGTTACGTCTAATAGATAAAACTATCTTCTCCTAGCATCATCTCTTCCTAGAGAGGTCATATATTGCTGATTATTCTTTGATCCCATGACATATCATATATACTATGAATCGAACACTGTTGATTTTTTTGGATACTCATTAGTGATTTATTCATTATTCAAGATCCTCTCATCTTGATTCTTCTTATTTATTTAGTTATTCTTGTTCGAATGTTTTGGACATTTCTATATATCTACAATGTTCATGGTCGATTCAAATGATGTGGTTCAACAATATCTGTCGCACAATGTTGGCGATAGGTGGTTTGTGCCTTTTTTTAGTCTGTATGTGAATTATATGTGAAAAGGGATCCAAATACACATGTTTAGGGTATTGTATGTTTAGGGAATTTTACCTTGTTAATGCATGCCATGCCTTTTTTTCTTGAGGTGGGGTCATAGATTGGATTTAGAGTATTTTAAGTTACTATTGATCAGTTTACCCATGTTTGACCTGATATTGTCCATTGGGTTTAGATTTTCATGTAAGTATACATTGTTTTCCATGACTAGTGTTGTTAGGATGGAGTGATATTATCTGACATGATTGTATTATGATTTGAAGCTATTTAGAAAAGTAGTATTTGTGATTTTCTTTCGAAATTCAATATCATTCATGAAAGATTACATTACACTCGGCTGTTTAAACCTGATGTAGTGTGACCATAGGGGGAATTGATGTTGAGGGATTCCTTATAGGTTCTATTGTACATTTCACACTGTGAGACCGTAAGAGGATTGATGTTGAGAGATCACTCAATGTGTCTATAGTTATCATTACAAAAACATAAGGGAAATTGACATTGAGTGCTTCCTCAATGATTCTGTAGTTTTTTTTTAAAAGATAATAAGGGGAATTGGCTTTGTGTACTTTCTCAAAAATAATTTCTTTATCATTAAATGTCTATAGGGGGAATTGACAGTGGGTGATTCTTCAGAAGGTATTTGTTTATCAATAAAAAACTATATGAGGAATTGAAAGCAAGTGCTTCCTCGGAGTGTATTTGTATTCAAGAGACCAAATGTGTTTGACTGAGTGAGATATTCTAGGGGGCCGTTATTACTTTATTGTTAAATGATAATATGAAACATATGGATTAGGCTATGGGAACATTCCTAGAGGGTTACTTTTGGTTGATTGTTTGAATAATCAAAAAATCTAAATTAATGTATTTGAAACGGTACGATTGTTTACATTTATGTACTTACTTGTTTATTAATTTATTTTTCATATTTTCCAATTATATATATTCAATGATAGTTAGGAACATATCTTTGGTTGGCTAACTACTTTTATTCATCTCACAGCCTAATTTTTCCATGCTTTTGGGGCCCAATATAATATATTATTACAGGTATAGATAAAGGACTACACCCTTCTACATTGGTACTTGGTTTCTATGGAGCTGGAGATAATGGGAACAAGCTGATGCTTTCAATACTTCTAGAGTATATTTTTTTCCTCTACCATGGATTAGTACAATATTCCATCATTTTGAATTCTGTGGATTCACACCTAGACATATGTGACATGAATCATTTATATATGTGAATCTGTTGAATACTCAAATGTATTCTTCAGGTGTTTACTTTTTGTATGGTATTACTATTTATGCTATTGTGTATCATTGTTATCCTGTTGTGTCACTCTGCCAATGAGGGAATAGTTTCCCCAATTTCTAACGCATAGCCCACATTGCCACTTAGAAACCTTTATAATTTTTTGAATTGCGCTTGAGGTCATATAACCAACTAGGTACAGGACAGCTCTGGGAGGCACCTGAAACCATGACGTTACAGAAGTCTTATTAATGTGTACATAAAATTATATTTACATATAATAACATCTTCAAATTCAATCTTAAAATTTTTTGACAATTAAATTTTATTATATTTTTAACTTTTATCGCAAATCCATATTTTAGACTAAAAACCCAACATTTAATTAGGTTTATTTTGATTATTTCAATTAATATGGGAAACATTTATAAACAACTCATATTTATTAATAAATTATTCAATCAATTAAACTGTTTAAAAAATATTTTCTTCATTGGAACTTGAAAATATAGTTTAAATAATTTTAAAATTACAACATTAAAATCAATAGAGTTCTCTGATTTTCCACTTAAATTTCCAATGAGTTATAAGAGTTCGATATTAACGATAGCACACATAAAAACAAAAAGAACCAATTTTGATTTAATATTTATATTTTTCTCTATAAAATTTTAAAATTTATGTTTATCCATCTCTCTTTATGATTTTATGATAAAAACTATTATATATTTTTATCAATTGTGTGTTGATGAAAAAAAGAGCATCACTACCCTCATAAATTATATTTTCAATTCCATTGTCTCTATTATAAAGTTGTAAAGTCAATCTTATTAATCAAAAATATCAAGTATTAATTTTTATTTTTATTTTATTTTTAGTCGCGAATCAATATCAAAAATCCATTTGGATTATCTTTATTAAATATATATAGTCATTAGCTAAATTATAAATTCCACAAAAATGTGATTAGAAAATTATCACTCAATTAGACCCTCAATAATGCAAAAAATATTTATGAGATCTAAGGTATATTAGATTAAATAATTAATGTCATTAATATATACATTTAATATTTTCATGGAGAAATCAGATTTAATAATTCATTTTCTAGGAGGAATATCATTATTCCAAAATAAATTTTTGTCAAACAACCATGTACATACTTCTAGATAAATATTTTAATCCTCTACTTATGAAATTGAAAAATATATTTATCATGTTCTCTAATCATTACACCAACCACATTTCATTATGAAAAATTAAAATTATTCCCAATATCATTAAACTTTTATTTCTATTTACATATTATATTTATGAATGATAAATGCACGATTTTGTTTCTTAATATCACCCTTATCATTTTTTCATGATTCAACGGATCAATTTTTATCACTCATTGTTGAATAAAATCACTTCCAATGATTCAACACAAATTGATGGGATTAAAAAATATAAATGAATTGACTATGATTGAAAAACTATTTTGTCACATTTTATGTGATTTTTTTATGGATAAAATTTATCCAAATATTTTGTGGAAGAATAATATATATGTTTCATTAATTTTATGGACATAAATTTGATAATTTAGCATGGCATAAAATTTTCACTAGATTTTTAACAAAATGGTTTAGTAATAATATCATATATAATTACAAAAATATTTCATTATGTTTTTTAGTATTATATATTCTTGGATATGTCTTAAAAATATAGGTGTTACATCATAATAGATAGGTCATGATATTCATATTTTTACAAATAAATGGTTATGTATAGGATTTGATATTATGGATGATTCCATAATATGAAATGATATCATTTTGTTATGAAATTTATTTTTTCAAATTTTTAAAAAAATTAATGATTGTATGATCTGTTGTATTTTATTAATCTATAAATCTATATTTGAATGGATGCAATTTTTTTTCTTAATTCTTTGTACAAGGATTTATAATTTTTTAACGTCTCAAATCTATAAAATATACCATTATACTAAAATTTTATACAATATTATATAATGAATCTAGTATAAGGATGTATATAACATTTCATAAAAAATACAACATACTAATTACAAAAAAACTAACAATACTTACAATTAGATAATGAGTAATTAATTTTAAAATATTTTAGTGATCATGGTGATTTCTATATAACATATGAATAATTAAAATTAAAAGGCATAACATAAATTAAAAAAATATTTAACATTAATTGATTTTTTTTGTTGATAAAATATAAAAAATCTTATTTTAGAGTTGACAAAAGTTTATGTAATAGTTTTTTTATTATTAACATATTAAATATTAAATGTACAAGATGAAGTGTTCAATTGTAGAAGAGTGAATAATTAATTTTTGTGTGTGACTATATAAAAATAATGTGAAATGTAAGAAAGTAACCATTAATATATCAATACATGTTATTTTAATTAAAATTCTGTTTTGAAAATTATGTGTATTTCATTTTTCTATAAAATTCTAGAGATTTTGAAATAATTAATGATATGAAAAAAATAGAATTTTAAAAATAGTCTTTAGATACCCATTAGTGTCAGAGGCCCATATTTTGTTATACCCTGTGATGAATTATAAATGTATATTGTGGTAAAAAAAATTCTAGGTTGTTTCACATTTCTGTTATAACATATTTTTGAATAAAAAATACTAATTATAATTAATTTAAATTTTTATTGGATAAAATATAAGGGTATTATACAATATAATATCGATGAAATATAAAATAATTTTGAATGGTACACCACAAACATCATTGTGATTAATGTGTTTTTTATTATTTTTAATTAAATTCACTATATTGAATTGAGTAATTTCATAAAAATCATTGATAATGTATAACCGATATATGATTATTTCATTTTTTGTTTTCATTATCAAGTAATGATAAATGATATTAAAGGGAATTATAAATTAATTTATTAATTAATACACCAATTCCCCAACTCAATTTATCCATATTTTTAAAATCTATACGAATTAAATGATAAAATATAATTTTATAATTAAAAAATTATTTCCAAATAATTAATTTTGAAAAAAATCATAAGTAAAAATATAATAAAAAAATATCAAAAGTTGTTACTAAAATCCTATGTGACTATAGACATTTTTATATTTATTGTCAGTATATAGATTCCATCTTTCATTTTCTGTGATAAAGGAACTCATATTAGATATTATACTAGATACTAAGGGGAATTATATTTCATTAAAATGAAAATTATTATTAAAATATTGTGAGATAATTTATTTAATGGTATAATAGAAATGAAATATATGATTTAATAAAACCATTAACTAATATATAATATAAGACTATAATTTTTAGAATCTAATGTGAGAAATTTTTAAAATAACATGACAATTAATTTTTCCACTAATCATATTTTACTATCTACATAAATTCATAGGATTATAAGACTAAAAATGCTACAATAATTTATTATCCATGAATATATAGATATGAGGGAGAAGAATCATGAATTTCATTTATATAATTGTTCATCCTTCGGTCTATTTGATATTTGTCTATTGTTTTACCCAATAATGTGAATTACTATAATTTAATTGTTCACTATAGAGATCAACTCACCATGTATATTAACCAAATTATCATGGTTAAAAATGATATAGGGAAACTAATTAATATACATGATTAATATCACATAAATATTTCCATCACATATGACACATTCTTGTTAATCCTTCTAATGTTATGACCAGAACTACCCAATAACTAAATCTAGAGAATGCTACATCTAATTTATTCTCTATGTGACAATGAATAATCAAAAAATTATATATTATCTCGATCAAAGTAAAATAATATTACTTTTTGAATAATAATATTTCATTTTTTTACAAAATAAAATGTTAAAGAAGATCGCACCTTTTAGATAAATGATTCGATAGTTATTTATATTAGAGGGTCTCAATGTAATTTCAAACATGGGGTCTCATTATCTATAGAGATGATGTGGGAAGACTTTGAAGAGTGAATCTTAAATAATATTTTTTTAATATAATCTTGGAATTAAATTCCAGTATTTTTAATTAGTTAATAATAATATATTGTTATAGAAAATGAATTAATGACTAATTGTTTAGTTAAAAAGATGAATTGACAGTAGATAAATATTTTTAGGGTTTCCCGATATGTGTATTGTATTGAATGTTGATATAAACGTATCATATTGGATGTTTATTTATGAAATAATATATATAATGTTTATATAAAAATATTATATAATTATTACACTTAATGTTCAACATTATCATTTATATATGTGTGGGGGATATATTGATGAAGAGTAAAAGTAATAAAAAAGAAATGTCCAAATATAGCATTATGTGTCACTGTGTACTAAAGATGCATGAAATTAAGTTGGTTACTAATTCCATCATTTTATCAATATAAATTTTAAATTTTAAATAAATATTAATCACCATTATATAAAAATTTGAAATAAGAAATGTGATATTAGTAGAAAATGGATTACAATTGGAGATGATCACAGCATATGACACTCATCAAGGAGTTAACTTTTCATAATATGACTATGGAAATCTATATTTTATTATATAATCTATAATAGCATTAATATATATATGTTCATATTCATTGAATTTCACAATGGTTTCATGAAAACTTCTGTATAAATGAATATAAGAAAAAATGTATCATTTTATTTATAATCACATTTTTAAAAAAAATCATAAGGCCTATAAAAATAACATATTTTTTCATTTAAAAAAATTACCTAATACTAAAGAGATTATTTAAGTAGAAAATAATATAAAAAAATAAAAAATAATTTTATAAATAAATTTATGAATGTAAATATAAATATCTAAACCTATTGTATGACCGTGTAAAATTTTAAAACATATAAAAATAAAAAATGATATTATTTTAAAATCAAATGAAGTGTAATAAAAAAATATTTATATGATTTGTATTTCATGAAGATAATATAAAGGTGAACCAACCCCATCATAAACAATTTAAAGGGGAGAAAATCTATCATGTCAATGTTGCTTGAGAGAAATTCATGATCTACATGAGCATATATAGAGACCCACATGTGAGTTTTTAGGAGCATATAACAATGATTATGAATTAAACAAATTTTTACCAGATATTTTTATGTTGGAATCTCAATGATCAAAATAAAGGGAATCTTAAATTATTTAATGGTTCATCAATTTTTTATAATCCATATATAAAAGAATCCTTGTTCATTATACTGAGATCAATAGAATTATAAATTTAGATAAAAATCTCAATTCCATGAAAATAGTATATCATAAGACTTATCATTTATTGTCATATCATAATAAATTCAAGATTTTCAATGAACTAATTATGTATTTTTTGGATTAATAATACCTAGTCAAAAATATTGGAACAAACTTATGTTGATGAGCATAGAATAAAAAAGGAATAATTTCATGTTCCATGGTGGGTCCTGTCATTTCTGATATATTTCTAAAATCATAGGAATATTGAAAAAGTGTTGAATAAAGTATTTTCATGGATTTCATCAGATATATTTCTCAGAACAAGCATCTCATGGGGATTATAGCACAAGAATCATTTATAGGATCTTAAAACGATAAATTTTATGTTTACTATATAGATATAAATGAGAAAAAGGCGAACCTTATGGTGTTATATTGATATTTCCATTGGATAAGTAATATTATACAAGGAAAAATTGGAAGATTTTTTTGAATATGTTGTAATTTATTTCAATGACATGCTTTACATTGATTTAGTTGAGTGGGAGATATCCACACTATAGTGTAGGTTTTTATTACTACTTCCCTTATTTCTCCCTCTATATCTACTAACCTTCTAGTCTTTTTTTTATCCTGGTCATTGAAATGAAGATGGTCAAGTCCATAATTGTTGCTTTCATAGATTGGTGTTCATATTGGCCAGCCCATAGATTAGTGGACATGGATATATATCAACAATGTTCTAAAATTGTTCACCATCCTCAGATGAAACCAATTTATTTATCTTTTCTCTTTTCCATATATCAGTTTACAGTTGTTTTCATCTTTCTCTGATGATAAATTATCTCTAATTCTAGTTCTGGGTTTGTTGTTTGGTCTGGGATTCTTTATTTTTTATTGGTCCTATCATTCAGTGTTATAGATCATTTTCAGTGGAGTATCATGAATTTCTCACTCTCCAATTTGGGTAATATTATTGGTCTTTCTCTCTCATATGGAATATTGATGCCTTTTTTCTTGATCCATTTATTTCTCTCATAACAAGATTCATCTATTCAATGGTATCCCATGTATCCACCCTGGTCTGGTATGATCGCATCTATTATGATTTGGTTGGTTTTTGTGCCTTATATAATGGTGTTTCATTTAGGGGATATTGTTTTGTGGATTTTATATTGTGGAGGCTTCCGAACTACATTGGTGGTTATCCACATTCTCGTTATTCTTTTTGTTTGGAAATTTCATGGAGGATCAGCTATTTTAATGAACGTAAGATGTTGTTTTCTTTCTTTATCTTCATTTTTTCACAAGTTCTGGTTCTCTAATAGGATGTGGTTCTGATGGAGATGTTGCATAGGGTTGTTTGTTGTCCATAGCAATGAGATGTGGTAGGATCTTGGGGATGTTGAGCTCAATGGAGTAACTGGGTGATGAGGATGTATCCCCCACCCTTCCCCACAATCATTATATTGAATTTAAATTTTTTTCGTTGCCTTTTTCCCTACTCAACAATAATGTTATTTTCAAAAAAGAATACATTTGGAGGATGTTTTCATAATGATGATAAATGTTTTGATTATGGGACGAGTCTTCTAGGCCGAAATAATCATGAATTATTGATGATGATTCATTCTAGTATTTCTATATTTTATATGATGGTTATTGGTGATGGGTTATGTGAAATTTTTTATGATGAATGTTTAATCCTATTAAATCATAGTATTTAAGGCTATCATCTAATGGAATTTTTATTTGTGTGTTCAATGTTCAATAAGTAACATTAACTATGACGTTCTGGTTACTCTTTTTTCAGAAAGAATAATTCAGATTCAATGGGGATATGGTGTACCCTAAAATATATGCTACTATAGTAGCTACAAATTTAATTATTGATGTAGAGATTTTTCTTACTGATGATCATGAGAGAAAATTTGTTGAAGCATAAAACACAATTGATGTATATGGATCTACAATTACTAGTTCACTAAAGCAATTTGTATCTGAGGACATGGTTAATAAGTGAGTTATAATGTAGGGAATTAATTTGTATCATAATTACATGGATTGAGACAGTGTTTATTAGGCCTAAGA
This sequence comes from Viscum album, assembly GCA_963277665.1. Lineage (NCBI taxonomy): Eukaryota > Viridiplantae > Streptophyta > Magnoliopsida > Santalales > Viscaceae > Viscum > Viscum album. The sequence goes on along the minus strand of OY728156.1, from coordinate 1,701,401,041 downwards.
TAGGTGGTCTAGGGTAGAAAATTTATAGAACTACATAGACATTTTTAGAAAAAAATATTTTATGGAATATATTTCTAAATACTACACTAGAAAGTGATTATAAGTAAGAATGAAATAAATGATGTCATGAGTGAATAATGATCAAGGATCATAGTAACAACACATCATATTCTATCGTGGAAGATAATTTTATTTTTTTTAAATCTAATTTTGTATTTAATATATATGAGTTCACTTTCAATATCTAATGTCTATTTTTATCTATAGTTTATTGATATTTACTTATTGTAGTATCCTAAAATTTATCTTTTTATTCAATATTTTTCGTTGGGTGTTACTTCAAAAACATGGTAAGGGAAAACTACTCTTATTTATTAGTGATCATTGTAAAAACATTTCTTCACAGTTGGGTACTTTTTTTTGATTTCTAGGGATGTCAATTATCACTACATGAATAAAATGGGTTTTCAGAAATCAAAAAGTAGTAAAACAAATTTATCAAAGATTCACCCTCCCTTAGGTGACCACATTGAACATGAATATTGTTATTAATTGGTGTTAAAGGAGGTTCCTTCATTAAATAATTATTGTTAGATGTTTGAATAAAATAAAATATGTTATTGAAGGATCATTAAATAATATGATATTCATGCCTAAAATATGAAGAGTTATTATATCTGGAGGGATTTGAATCAACATTATCTATTATAAAATAAAATATGTTGCACTTTTGGGTACTGTAAATGGTTTTTAATTTCATTCTATGTTTTATCATTTAAAAAGAATATAATATAAGAATTTATAGGGCGATGGTATTTCGATAAATTCTATACATTACACCCACGTGGAAGGTTTCTTTTTCTGGGTTAATGTAATAATAATAGCCATATTCATCCACAAAATGATGATGGAAATTTAATAGGGAAACATGGATTTGATGAAATCTATGTTTCAAATATGTAGAATAATGTATGATATTCTCAAAAAGGGACATAAAAAACCATTTTATGATTCCTTACTATATTAAAGGAATATATTATAAAAATATGATTTTTTGTTAATAAGTGTAATGGCCCTCCCCTACCTCATTGGCTTGAGGAGGTGGTGACGGTCACTTGGCCTTAAGAGATGTTCCCAAGAAGACAAAGGCTGGCAATAAAAACATAGGGCTTCGAGAATAAAGTGGGGAATGATTTTCTTTTAATGAAAAAACCATCCAAACCATCCCCAACCTATTTTATGCATGTCAACATAGTAACCAAACTCTAGGGTTACCAAAAGACAACCAACAAATTCATAACGACCCCACTTTCCAAACAACCAAACATAATATCAGAGTATTATGAAAAAGACTAAACAAGAGACCCAAACTAAATCAATACACAATAAACCACTCCACACCAAGCTCCATGCTCCATGCACCACCACATGTCCTAAGCATTACCATGTACCTCTAGCAATGAGACACATTAATTTTACATGTGACTCGGAAGATGACATTTGCAAAAGCACCAAGTTTCCAAAGTCGAGGGTGAGTACTAATTCTCAGTATGTTTTACCCAAGTGACATCCCTAAACACACCACTAGGATAAACCGTTAGAAAATTTATATAAAGTAGATTATATAAAATAATCGCAAGTGAAACCATTACCATAATCCAAACACACACTTACTAAGCCATCTCACCAAAACCTAGAATCCAAGAGTAACCCAAAAAATTAGGCCATAAGCCAATTCACCATTTCACATTATCACAACAAATTACATCTTTGAAAAGAAACACACAACAAATAAACCTTTACGGTGGGACGTCCTCCAATCCCGTACAACACATTCTCAAACAGTGGTACTTTCTAGACCACTACCCATAATGGAGGTTCTTCCGACCACTAGCCATCACATTGTATAGTGAGACATCCTTCACCCTTCCATAATGGTGGTTATTTGACCATGATCCATCACCTTTTTTAGTGATACATCCTACCCACTTCCACACAACCAACAATAGCCATAATACTCAATCAACCAATATGCACAATTCACCAATACCACCCAATAAACACACAACCATTTCCAACACATACCAATTTACATCAATAAATCACCCATTTATTGAAAACACTCTTTAATCATTTCCATGCCAAATAAAATTTCAATAAAACAACATATTTATTGAAAACCATTTTCATCAAAAAATTTCACAAATCAATCACAGCAACCAATTTTCAAATCTCCACTTAAAATCCACAACAAGTATATTTCACCACAGAACCCATTTTCCCCATAAATCCCCAAAAAATCACAAAAGGAATTTCCATCCAATTTCACACATCAGAAATACAATTAATTTTAAGTAACAGAAATTAATTGTAACCAAGATTCATGTTCTATCAAAGTGGAGTCGAGAGAGTTGTCACCTACCTTTAGGGTTTTGGCGAATTCGCCCCACGAACATCTGCACCACAAAACCGACGAACGCACCACCGAAACCCCTAAAGATCCACTTCCCGAACATTCAAAATCCATAAAATTAACAGCCATGCCAACCACAACCCTAGATCTACATGAAACAGATGTAGATCTAGAAAATCAATAAAATGTGAATAGTATATCTAGAGGAAAACACAAATTACCCAAGAGGTGAGACTTACATGGGAGACACCACCTTCAAAACACCATGAAACCTCTTCAAAATTATTCCAAAACTAGTAGGAGAGACCCTAAAACCATTGAAAACTGAAGAACCCATGTGAGATTCATGTTGTAGAAATTTTGGAGAGGAATGAGGCAATCCCGAGTGACCCTAGGTTTTAAAACCCTATTTTAAGTGGTCAAACGTTTGGCCCTCATGGTTTGGCAAACTGTTCGCTAACCATGCGCATGCTACTACCTTGAGAGAAAGGGTATGCATTGTTGCATCGCAGGTCTTGGAAAACCGTGTGCAGTCTGTGCGGATCCTATTGTCTCCCCCTATACGGTTTCCGAGATAACCCCCACGGTTACCTGTAACCATTCTCAAACCGCGATCCATTAGAAAAGAGTCCAAACGTATTCCAAACCATTCCACACTCTCCCAACCGTTTCCCAACTCATCCAATCCACTTTAAACACATAAAAATGCATGAAAGAAGGATACATACCTCAAACCGGGAGTACTAAATTTACCCCATCATTGGAATTTCTATCCTCAGAATGTAGAGGACCCTCGTTTTGTCGAAAGAGCTTGGGACATTGCTCATCCATATCTTTATACCACTCTAAAGTCTCCACATGAATCTGGTCATGCTGCCACAAAAAATGAAAAAATAATGCTTTTACCACTCAAGAATTTCGCTTGCCTATCCACAACCCACACTGGCGAGTTCACCAACGAAGCATTCGGTTCTAGCTCTACCTGATCCCAACGATTAACATGGCCAAAAACTGACTGATAGTTTTTCAACTGTGACACATGAACCACATTGTTCACCACACCAAACCATGGTGTCAAAGCCATATAGTAAGCCACCTCACAAAACTGCTCATGAATCTCCAGAAGTCCAATATACCTCGGTGATATCTATCACTGCTTCCAAAACCGATGATGTCCCAACCTAAGAGATGTCCTCAAGAACACGTTTTTAGCCACCTTGAACGAAAATGCCCCTCAAAGATGATCCACATACAATTTATGATGTCTCTGAGCCATCTCCATTCTATTCTTGATTAACATGATCTTCCCCGTAGTCATTTCGACAAGGCTTTGTCCAACAATCGATGACTCACACATTTCCACCTAGCATAGGGGAGAACGACACGACCATCCATAAAACAATTCAAATGGATCCTTAGGTATGTATTTTTAATAACTATTATTATACGAGAACTCAATAACGACACGTGCTCCTCCCACAAGCAACCAAAATCCATGACCCATGCCCGCCACATTTCTTCCAAATTTTTTATCGCCCTCTCGGATTGACCATCCTTTTGAGGGTGATACGCAGTACTCATAGTCAACTTAGTTCAAAGGGGTTGTTGTAAGGATTTCCAAAATAAACATGTAAACATCTAATCTCTATCAGATATGATAGGAACTGGAACACCGTGCCTTTTTACCACCTCACAGATATAGATTTTGGAATGATCCTCTATAGTATGAGATTCCTAAATTGGAATGATATGGGCCAACTTCATTAGCTGATCCACTATAAAAAAAATTCATTATGCTTTCTGACCATTCATGGGTGACCTATGACAAAATACATCTCTATTTGCTCCCACTTACAAATAGGGATTGGTAAAGACTGAATCATTCTTACTAGACTCTAATTCTCTGCCTTGACCTGCTTGTAAGTCAAGCATCTGAAAAAAAACTCATCCACTCTTCTTTTAATTCTTGCCCACCAGAACTGCACCTTCAACACTTTATACTTTTTCTGAATTCCTAGATGAACAGCCCTAATAGAATTATGATACAACCTAAGAAGATCCTCATGACGAGCAAGGGGTACAACCATCTGATTCTGAAAACACAAAACTGAATCTTCATTCAGTTTCAAAACCTCAATGTTCTCCCCTCCATTGAGGTTCAAACTCATGGTAACACAATCAGAATCAGAAATTTGTGTGGCTTTAGACAGGATAACCAAGTTAGGTATCAAAAAACAGGAAGGAAGACTGCTTTATTTCCATGATCCTCACATTCCAATTGCATGTCAGCTATAACCGACCTCAACAGCCACTGGTCCGATTCTTGTTTCACCCCCTGATATTATGATTTTCTTCTTAATGCATCCGACAAAAAATTTCCAATACATGGTGTGTACATCAAGTCAAAATCAAACATCTAGAGATATTTTATCCATCTCAATTGCCTCAAGTTAAAATCCCATTGAGAGACAATGTGCATCAAGCTCTAATGATCTGTATATACTGTGAATTTCTCACTGAAGAGATATTGACGCCACACTTTCAAAGCATGGACCACTGCTGCCAATTCAAAATCATGATTTCGGTAGTTCTTCTCATGCACCCTCAACTACCAAGTGAAAAATGGAACCACATGATTCCCTTTCTAGAGAACACACCTTATTCATGATCCTAATGCATCGAAATACACCACATAACCTTTTCCTTGTTCTAGAAAATCCAAGATTGGTGCTGATGAATGGCGTCACTTTTTCTCTTTGAAACACTAATTACACTATTCATTCCACTGGAATGGAATATTTTTTCTTTTCAAATTTTTCATTGGTGAATCCAAATGTGAGAAATCATGAAGAAAATGCTGATAATACCCAGGTATACCGAGGAAACGCCATACCTCAAACACATTATTTGGTGGTTGCCACGAGATAACAAACTCTAACTTTTATGGATCCACTAAAACACCCATTTCTGAAATCTGATGGCCCAAAAAACTATATTATTGTATCCAAATGTCACCCTCGGACAATTTGGCATAAAGCCGATGATCTCTCTAGATCCCTAGCACTTTTTCCATGTAGTGATCATTCTCCACCCCTGTATTTGAAAAAACAAGAGTATCATCTTCAAAAACCACCACATATGAATCCAGATATCTCTGTAATATCTGATTCATTAATTTCATGAATATCATTGCTGTATTCATTAGACCAAAGGGCATAACCACATATTCAAAATGGCCATATCAAAATCTAAACGTTGTTTTATGAATATCCTCTTTCCTCAACCGTAATTTTTGACATCCTAACCACATGTCGATATTGGAAAACCACTAGTCTCCCCTCAACTGGGCGAACAAATCAACAATTCATGGAAGTTGATATCTGTTCTTTATGGTAACTTGGTTAAGTCTATGATAATCAAAACATAGACTCAACATTCCTTCCTCCTTTTTCACAAACAACTCCGGCGCTGCCCACGAAGATGTTCTAGGATAGAGAAACCCTTTGTTTTCTTACTCTTCCAACTGGACATTAACTTCCCAAAATTAAACCGGTGCCATCCATCAAGATGGAAGTTAGATAGTACTGGTCCCTAGAAGGAGATAAATTGTAAAATCCACATCTCTTATGGGAGGTAACCCAAAGAATTATTTAGGAAAAACATCCATGAACAGATCCACTACTGCCGGAAGAACACTCAGCTCAACACCCTCTACTGATTCCAATGACAACACCGCCAACTAATATGATAAAATTCCTACCGTTGGTGCCAAAAAAACCCATTTCACCCTTCTTTTCATGCCTCTATCCTCTCAATAGATGCCTAATGACATCATGTGATGTAAAACACAATATTCTCACATTACAGTCAATGTGGGCCTTAAACGCAACCAGTCAATCCCTTCCCAATATTACACAATAACCATCCATCTCACAAACTGAGAAACTCCACATTAGCTCAACCTTACCCACAATGATACAACATACTCTACACAAGATGTCCTGACACTCTCTTCGAACCAGAGGAGTGTGACGTTTCAACACCGAAGGCATTATTTCTACCCTTAATCCCAACAACTCAACCACACATGCATCAATAAAACATTGTGATGCACCCGTATCAAACAACACTTACATCAACGTGGAAAGTAAAATAACTGTACCTCACACTCCGGATGGTCTTGAATGATCATACACCACAAATTTATCAGCTCTAAGAAGATGCGTGTTATCCATTCTATGTTGTTTGTTATCCTACTGATACTTCCCTTGATGAGGAGTGTCACAAAAACCCTACCTTAGAGAATTACGACAATACCACTAAAGATAACCCATCATCCTGCATATATGACATTCTTGAAGTTGTTTCTTGCAATCCCACTGGATGTGGCTTGTGGAGCCACACTGAAAACATCCCAGATTACTCTTGGGTCTTGGAGAATGTTATAACAATCTTGTGGTCTGATTTCGATATGCTTCATGTTTGTGAGAAAACGTTCTCGTCTATCTCATTATCTCAATGTTAGGTTTCACTCCCCTCATGAGGATAATAATACATCCCTTATTGGATTTCTGATCATGATAGATACTGTAATATGTGTATCTGGTTGAAGTCTTTAATGCACTGTTTGAAAAGCCAGAATTGTGCATTGGTCTAACTGCTGGTTCGCCTGGGGCTCAGGTGCAACCACATTTCTAGTAGATTCCTCAGATTAGTGTCTATGATGTCCACCTAGTTCCATATCTATCAACATAATAATCACTATAATTATCACTCCTTAGAAACTGAAGGCTTACAATTTCAATGTCAATTACATAGCACTATCACAACCATGCTTTCAACAAATTCACATTTTCTATGATGCACCATTTTTAAAAACAAAAATCCCCCATATTTTGAAAATCAACCCATTTTTAAAATAACACGAATTTACATTGTCAGGCCATTCCATTTTGAAACACAATTCAAAATTTTCCAAAATCCATGAATTCATAACACACCATAAATCATTATACCCCAATGGAATATGCATCCTAGTGGGAAGTCAATTCTACCATACATGTCATGTTCATCTCATTGGCTGCACCAATGCCAATAGATATCCAATGCCTATAACTGTTATGATCACTTATGTACACCACTCCTTGGTAACATGAAGTTCAGAATAAAAGGTTTTGCTACAACCTTTTAGGCTATACATTCCATGTTACGAGAGTCCTATGACTTGATACCATCCCAAATAAAGGAATAGAGCAATAAAAATGTCAACCTTAAGACTAACATTCAACGCCAAAGGACCGAACTACTGTTATCACATTAGAGTCAAGGACCGAAATAAATGATACCACTTGTAATGCCCCACCTCAAACTCATTGGAGAGAGGAGGTAGTGAGGGTTACTTGTCCTTAAGTGACGTTCCCATGATGACAAAGGCTGGTAGTAAACACCAAGGGCTTCCAGAATAATGTGGGGAACTATTTTCACTTAAAATCAAAAAAAACCATCCACAAACTATATGATGCATGTCAACAATGAAACCAAACTCCTACATCAGAAAAGACAACCAACTAATCCATAATGATCCCACATGCCAACCAACCAAACACAATATCATTTTACTATGCGAAATACTAAACAAGAGACCCAAACTAAATTAAGATAGACTCCACTAATCCACATCTAGCTCTATGCTCAAAGAACCACCACATGTCCCAAGCATCACTACGTACCACTAGCAACGAGACGGTTTACCCTTACCAATGTCCTGGAATACGACATCTGCAAAAGCATCAAAGTGCCAAAGCAGGGGGTGAGTACTAATACATAGTACTTTTTCCCAAAACGACTTCCCTACACACGCCACTAGGATAAACCGTTAGAAAATTTATATAAAATAACATATATAAAATAATCACAAGTGTAACCATTACCATAAGCCAAACACAACCACACAAATCTATCTCATAGAAGCCAAGCACCCAAGGGAATGACAAACAATCATGCCATAATCCAACTTACCATTTCATAGTAGCATAATAAATTCCATATTTTCGTAGAAACTCACAAAAAAAACAACCATTACTGTGGGACTTATACCCATCTCATACTCCCAATTCTTAACTAGTGGTACTTCATGACCACTACGCATAATGGTGGTTCTTCGGACCACAATCCATCACCTTTTATAGTGAGACTTCCCACCAACATCCATAATGGTGGTTATTCCAACCCCTATATATCTCCTTTTATAGTGCGACATCCCTACCTCTTGCACACAACCAACACAAGCCGTAACACTCAATCAAACAACAAGATCAATGCACCAAGGCCCCACAATAAACACCCAATCATTTCAAACCCAAAAAAAATTTACATCAATAAATCACCCATTTATTGAAAACACCGATTAATCTTTTTCCAGGCCAAAAAAATTTCTATAAAACAACATATTTTTGGAAAACCATTTTCATCAACTATTTTCTCAAATTAATCACAAAAACATATTTTAAAATAACCAATTTAAAATCCTCAACAAGAGCATTTCACCACCAAACCTATTTTCCCCAAAAATACCCAAAACATCACCAAAGGGATTTCCAACAAATTTAGGACATCAAAAACACAATTAAATTTAAGCAACAGAAATTAATTGAAACCAAGGATCAAGTTCTATCAATGTGTAGTTTAGAGATAATCCACCTACCGTTAGGTTTACAATGAATTCAAATCATAAACAATAGCACCACAAAACTGGAAAACGCAACACTGAAACCTCTCTAGACCCACTACCCTAACAATCACAAGACTTAAAATTAACATCGAAGACAAACACAACCCAATATTTACAAGAAACAGATGTAGATCTAGAAAACCTAGAAAGACGGAAGTGTATATCTTGAGGAAAACAGAAAGAACCCATAAATAGAGACTTACCTGGGTGAAACGAACATCAAAACACCTTGAAACCTCTTCAAAACACTTCCAAACATTGTAGGAGAGCACATACAACCCCTGGAAACTGAAGAAACCGAGTGAGCTTTGAGCAGGAGAGAATTTCGGGAGGAATGAGGAAAACCCGAGTGAACTGGTTTTTAAAAACAAATTTTAATGGCCGCACAGTTACCCAACATGGTTTGGCGAAACGTGTGCTAATTGTGCGCATGCCACTACCTCGAGAGAAAGGGTATGCATGGTTGCATCACATGGTATGGAAAATGGTGCGTAGGCCGTGCGAAGCCAACTATCTCTACCTACATGGTTTCCTAGAGAACTCGCACTGTTTCCTCTAACCGTGCTAAAATATTCCTCAATTAGAAGTGCTTAAAAAATATTCAAAATGATTCCAAACACTCCCAACATCTTCCAAACACATCCCATGAACTTTAAACACATAAAAATTCATGAACGAATGCTGCATACCTCAAACCGGGGGTACTACAATAAGTTTTATACTCAACAAATTTAAAAAATACCCTTATATTTCTTCCAAATAAATTCAATTTCATAGTGTAATGAATAGAATGTTGAGGCCCAAAAAATTTCAATCATTTTGATTTACAGAACATTCACATTATTTTTTAAATTATAACCGAAAATGTTTTTCTGAATAAATAAAAATGTTTATTTGTGAATTTTTTTTAAATATTCAATACAGTTAATGTCTAAGAGATCCCCCAATGATGAATTAAATTATTATAAAACATATTATAAATTATAATGATTAATAAATTAGAATAATTATTTTTTAATGGTGAAAGTAGGTACATTAAACACTAAATGAATAAAACAATTGATTTTATTAATTTGTGGATCTATTGGAAATTTGATATAAATATATAAAATTATATATGTTAATGATGAAAGGGTTGTTCAATATAGGAATCCTTGATAATCACTAGTTAATAATAGTGTTATATTGAACAAATTCTCAATTATAGAACATAATAAGTTCACTAAATGTAAAAAGAGATAAATTTTATTCTAATGATGTGGATGATGATTATAGAGAATTTTAAGATTGCAACAATACTTATGATGATGAGGAAAAATCTATTAATGAAAATTTGTATGATGGAAACATTATCAATGATGATTTTTGATACTATAATAATGTAGAATAGGATAAAAAATGATTTTATGGTTCAAAATAGAATTGATGGAATATACCACATTGAGTTTTAAGCATTAAAGGGTAATATATAATTTGAAAAAATAAAATCATTCAACAAGTAATAAAGAATATATTATTGTAGAAATATCCATGAATTTAAAATATATTTTAGATCTAAAAATGTTACATGATATATAGGGAAACAACAACAAGAAACTTGAAGAAACGAATCTTTTAAAGGATAATTATATTGATATTTTTCTATAAAAATACGATGCAATTGATAAAGGAATAAAAAATCCAAAAACAAGATTTCGTATGATGGTAGTAGTTATATAAATTGTAAACAGCAAATGAATATAAAAATATAATCCTTACAGGTTAATATTTTTTTCATATGTTTAGAGGAAATATAAATTTAGGAAGACAATGATTGTAGCACAATCATTGAATCTTAAAAATTATAAAAATTCTATGAAATGATTTTTTTAACAGAAAATCTCTACAACTGTATAGTTTGAAAATGATAAAATGATGTTTCATCTGAACAATTTAGATGGTAAAATATTATATTAAAAAATAGTGTATAGTTCTTAACAACATGAAATTTATAGTTGAAAATATTCATTATATATATATTTAAGGAATGGTGGAAGAAAAATATTTCGAGCCAATCAACTGATCTACAACGAATAATGATGTTATCGGAGGAGGGGTTTTAATGGATATCAAACTACTCAATGGAGAAAACCTATGAATAAATTATATTTTAACTTTTAAAAAACATGTGGATGTTAATATTATCCAATACATGTAATTACCCTCAACCAAATGGATTAAAATATGTGTCTTCATCATTACATGTTAATAAGATACATGGAATAAAATCATGAAGGATTTTATAGTTTTGTATTATTGGTAAAAACATACATATATGGTTCATAAATTAACATTAAATACCCAAAACGTAAAATAAATTTTATTAGAGAATAACGTTAATACCTCTATAATTTCTTTGAATATAAATCCAACTACACTTCATAAATATCTAGAAATGGGGAAAAAATTATTTCGGGATCTAACGATCAATAAGAGTTAAGTACATTGGATGTTATCATAAATCAATAATGAATAATAAATATATATAGTTAATTAACTCAACAAAAATTATATTTAAATACCTTGAAAATCATTAGTAGAGTAGTCGCAACCAATATGGAAAGGTAAATAATATTACACAAGTTATTTAATCAATATACTAAATATCTAATGCATTTAGGGAAAATTTCATTTTGAATATCTCATGAATATAATAATAATAGAAATATTAATGATTGAAATTATAAATTATCATAATTCATGTATTAGGAACATTATTCCACTACAATTTTGATATATTCTCAAGGTATTTTAAAAATGATAGGTAGAAACCAATTTTACTAATGCTATAAAATGGTTTCATTAAAAGAGACAAGTTTATGCATCGATGTTGTTTCTATAAACATTCACCAACAATGTATGAATTTTCAAATCATTCCATAGTTATTGAATGAATGTTTTAATATAAGATTGATTTTCCTTCCCAAAAACGTTTAATATTGTGTAAAGAATATTAATTTATCGATATTTCAATATAAATTCAATTAAAATCCAATGTACAACTCTATATACTGTAATTATATATTTTATCATGAATAATAATAAGCACGTTAAAAAATATAGATATTTTGGGTAAATTTCACTTCAATGGTAATAATAATGTTAAATTTTTTTGGTAATGTTAACAACTAAATGTGAATAAAAATATGTAATTTAGTTCATTAAATGGAATAATTAATGAATTAAAATATCACAAAAATATCTTCTAAAACATTATTGGCAAAAATTACGTTTTTATTTCACTATTCATGTTAAAATAAACTCACATCAAACCTTTTCAAACCTTTTTATTGAAAATATGTATTGAATAATGTGAGAGAATATTTACAACATTTTAGAGGTCATGATGTCTAGAAATTTTGTTTCTATTTTAAATGATTTATATAATATTCCATTCATATTTAATATTTTATCCAAATAAGAATAGGTTTTCAAACAAATATGAATTTCAAAATACAAATAAAATTATAAAATTCGGTAAAAATTAAAAAAAAATTATTTATAAAATGTTCAATAAAATTTTAAATATATTTATAAAACTTATTTTTAAAGTAAATAGATTATTGACCGAAGATATAAATGAAATCATATTTAAATAAAAAAACATTTTCTCAATTATATTAATTAACAATGAGTGAAAATTTACATAGTTATTTAAAACACCATAAAAACTAGATAATATGAAAAATAATGTGTTTTATCATCAAATTATTAAAAGGCTTCATTAAATTAAAATTTAATAATAAAATGTCCCTATTAAAATCATATTTCAGAACAACCCATAAAAATAAAATAACATTGACGTGATGAGTTATCATTGAAATGATTATGTCTATAAATGTAAAACCATATAAAAATTTTACATACAACATATGATTGTAAATTTATTTACACACACAATCTTATAATGTTAAAATAAATGAAAATGCTATATAACCGATTATAATGAAATTGAGTTATTATTTTGATTACCATTTCTCATATATTATGTCAAATCCCCTTAAATGAAAAAATTTGAATTGAAATTGAAATCTAATAAATTATTATTGTATAATGATATTTAATTTTAGTGGGGAATTATATATAACATATAAAAAAATTAGCTGAAGGAAATTAAAAAATTCATCATTGATATTAAATTGAGATGAAGTCCCTTACATTGAGTCAGAATCCCCAAATTATTTATTTATTTTCAGGAATAATATATGTAATTTAATTTTTTAATTTTGTGAGAATTTTAGTCATGTTTTTTCTCCACTTTTCTAACTTATTAATTGGATATTTATGACTACATTTTAAATTATGTTTACATTTACTGTTGTTACGGTAATTAGATTATGTGTCAAAAAGGTATTTAGTAGTTTTAGTATGGTAAAATGTGTACTTATTTTTGATTATTCATAACTATAACCATGAAATAGATATCATATTATTATAAAAATATTAATTTCAATAACAATCATAAGTATGGTCATGAATATGAACTATGTTACTATTATTGAAATAGTAGGTCATATGTTTGAATGAATAACATCTCCAATTTTTTATTGATCACTATGGAAAGAAGTTAAGTTCTATATTATCTATTTATAATGATAATAATAAAATATATGAAATAATATTATGATTAATATACACAGATATATATATATATATATATATATTTCATGCGGTATCATGATGAAAAGAATGTTTCATCACTTATAGAATGTGGTAGTCTACATATACACGAATGACAATACCATCATTTAGTGATTGAAATTGTAATAACAAATATTATATCTTATATCTTAATAATTATAAATACGTCATGAATATAATAACTATATAATTTATATAATAAATATTCATTAACCCTATCATTATTACCTTCATTAAGATGCGTTAGTGAAAAATGATCCTCATCTCTTCCTGATGTGATAGAGTGATGTAAAAATGAGTGACAATGTAATGTCCCCTTGACGCATGCATGTCGTAGGGCATGGAATATGCAATTTAATTTTCCTAGTGCAGCATAGAAGCTGACCACGGTTGTCTCACTTGAGGAGAATTCTCAATCGTTTACTTACATAATCTAATTTGACTAAACTACTTCTTTTTGGTGTTTATATATTATCTTGTAATGGAAAAAAATTAAATTAAAAAAAAGATAAAACTAACATGAATGGACAAAATGAAATTAATTGAGAATGAACTTGGCCTTTATGGGTTGGATTGTGGGTTTTATCATTCTCCTTGTTGGTATTTAAATTAAATTTGATAATTCAATTATGATATCTCATTCATGAATTACTATTCTTTTATTTATTGGTGTGAAATCTTGAATGCATTTTGCAATCTTAACTTCACATCCTCCTATAATCAAGGTTGATGGCACACCTCGATCGAGAGTGTGTCATCTTCCAAGACCTGGCTCCATCGTATGCCATTTCTACCACTGAATGGCTCAACTACATCATATTAAGATCTTGTATCCAGTATAAGGGAGGAAAAATATTTAATAAAAGAATAGAAAAGAGTTTGAGATCAGTGTTGTGGTGGACGATCGCCACACACGTGCACATCACTCTCGCTCATCAAAAACTTAATAAAAAAATGGAATTTTAGCAAAAAATAAATTAAATTTCCACATACCTCCCCTGGTCCAAGTCTTAGGTTATCCCATCATATTTGAGGGTAAGAGGTCAGGATGGATAATATGAGTAGAATAAAAGAAGAAAAGAAGGAGAAAAGGTGCAGAAGGAAACAGGGTGGATGGGTGGACACAAAAATAATGCATGAATTTTATTAGAGATCTAAATTACAATTGAACACTAAAAAAATAAATGAAACAAATGAAATGGAGATTATTTGTTGCCGGCCTCCCTCGGTGGAGATCTCTTCCTTGGTGCCTTGAAGGAATGGATGGAGAATGGGATGATTTGGGAAGGAGGTGAGGGCCTCCTTTTATAGGCACAATTCGACCCCCGAAATATTTCTCATTATAGACCCCAAAAATGACATATTAATATATTCAACCCTTCACAAATTTTGTGCATAAATCTCTTTTCTATTTCTCCTAAAAAATGCAGCTAATTTGGAATCCTTATGGAGGAGTTATGAATTTTTCATTCTCGTTTTCTGTTTCCTGACGAAGCTTCCAGGATGCTTCCTCCAAATATATGTCATTCAATGGCCTCCTTAATGACTTCCAACATCCCCCAAATTTATTTTACAGACGTCCCTAGCTTTCCATGTGGTATCCCAGGTAAAAACACATCATTTAGATATGTGTAGGCCGAGATGGGGTTCTGTTACGGTGGGTGGGTCCACGCTGTCTGCCCGAAAAAATGTCCAACTTCAATGAATCTTTAAACCCTTTAGATGGTTGAATCAGCTCCTGGTCCAGAAGACAAAAATGAAGGAAATAAAATAAGGATTCTAAAAAAATTTGAATCAGAATATTTGAATTATTTTTTCCCTAAATTGATCAAAATAGCACTGACGTAAAAATCTGTCAAAAATTCAAAATTAGTCCTTTTTCACATTTAGGTTCAAAATAACACTAAAACATAAAAACGTCGAAATTACCCATCCAATAACACTATAGTGGGATTATAAAAAATGATTTATAGTATATAATATATGAAAATTTGAGCTTCATCACTCCCCCACACTTAAACATTACACTCTTTGGCAATCATCTTACACCCAAATCAAAATCCACACAACAATCAAAAATAAGAAAATATCAATGATTTTATCCAAAATAGAATTCCAAAATGTCACATATATGAATACTAATTATATATTATTTTAATTTCAATAATTAAAATTTTTTCAACTTCATAAATCAATCCATGGCCCAATCACAACCTACCTCGCATTGAATTTTATGTCACTCTTCACTCAAGAGAAATTGATTCTAGAGTTATGCTCATACTTGGAAATCGCATGTATCACCATAGGCTTGTGAAAATTCTCATTTCTCCATAGTGTGAAACATGAAAATTAATTCAATCATGAGGGATTTAATTAAATGTTCAAATGATTTCGTGGCTTAGGGTTGGTGGGAAAATGATTGAAAAATGTTCTAGGCTAGAAATAGGAGGTTGGACTTTTAAGTACAATGCTTGATTAATTCAAGTGAAAACAAAGGAAATTCCTCACTCATTCCCACTTGAAAATACAACAACCACACCCTTTTATGACATGGTACATGGGCCAAGAAGTGCTTATAATGAATGATATCATCTAGGTGCTTCTTTATTTTCTAAGCTCCAGAAAGGCACAATTTTAGATATTTTTTTCTTTTTCATGGAGGATGAGCTGAAAATTGAATACAATGAATGAATGAAAATTTATGCCTTCTATTTTTAAGAGGGACATGATTCATAAATGAATGTAAAATGATGAATTCAATCTCGTCTCCATTTTTTATATTTTTTTGATTGAGAAATGGATGAAACAAATAAATCAAAATGAAATGATGACAGATGCCCAATTCTCTTGTTATCCACTGCCCAAAGTATTGACACACACCTCAAATCACCAATAAATTATACTCATCCCAATTAACTCACATGAAAAGCCCTTCCCCCACACTCAAACTTGAAATAACCATGAAAAAATACTAAAAGTGAGGGAATGTAAGGAAAAATTAGCTTGTAATGTGGCTTAAACCTATAAGGAAATTCATGGAATATAAGGGCTTATGAAAGATAAATTTAAAGGTGGGTCTCAAGACACAATGTGTCTAGCCAAAGAGATGCCTCAATCATTTTAAATACATTCGATGAAATCCAACACTTCGAAAGAGAATTATTTACAAATTCTGGTTCTGACAGAAAATTTATGTTTCCCTCAACAAAGTGTGGGAATTAGGAAGAATATGTAAAAGTGGGTTAGAATACATCACAGGATTGGAAAAATATTTTGAGTTAGTGTTTCATGGGAATGGATTTCAAAAAATAGTCAAACTCATTTAAATACTTGAAAATCCATTTCAAGGGAAAAGAATTCATATCAACAATCATTTAAAATCCATTATTTCAAAAAACATTTCAACTCTTTCAAAATAAATTTATGTGTGAAAAGTGATTAGAATATTCAATAAATCTCAAAAATCCTAAAAATATAATAAACAAAAATGAAAAGCACACATGAAGAACTAAGCAGTTTGACACCCCCCCACACTTAAATTTAACTACCCCATATTTTAACACAACAAATTATAAATATAAAGGTAGAAAATCAAAGGGAATGAAAGATACAACCTGACATTTTTTTAGAAGTAGATGCCTTGAGTTAAGCTCCTAGAAGCAGCCATTTTAAGGCTAACTGATTGGCAATGCAACATTTAGTTAGGATTCTAATTTTTTATCTTTGGAATCGTAAAAAAAGTAAAAATATAACATGAGAATTTTATTAAAAGATATGAAAATAGAATATGAATAAGAAAAGAAGGATAAATCTTGGTTTAATCCCCCATGTGGGCCCTGGAATCTTTTACTACCTCCAGAGGACATTACCTGCTTTTATCCATAATTGGTCGGTGGATGAAGCTTCTTTGGCTTGAACCATCACATGTGGCTCCTCCCATCTCGAATTTCATTGTTTTTGTTGATGAGGAATCCATGGATAGAGTACACCAGATACACCCCCTTCACAATTTTGTACAGCTTTCATGGTGGGGGTAGGATGAAGTATGGAACCTCTTCTTCTTTTATTTCTACTTGTGCAACCGTATTGTCTTCCAGTGCCAGCTTCATGGAGGCCTCAGCCTCTTGTCTGTTTTCCTCAGGCTCAGCAACTTGGATCTCTTCATGATGGGGTTCTGCTAGTAGATATTCATTGACATCAGGGATCTCCAAAAGTTCCTCAACAGGTGCTTTGTTTTTCACATCATCTTCCAAGGTGTAGTATGAGTTTGATGAATCTGAAAATTCATTATATATGGGAGAGACACCAAAATTAGTTTCAGAAAAAATTTAATGAATTTAAGTTTAAGAATGTATCTTCTAGGAAGGTTCCTTAAAAAATATGTCATTCAATGGCCTCCTTAATGACCTCCAACATCCCCCAAATTTAATGTAGTGACGGACCTATCTTTCCACGTGGTATCCCATGTGGAAACACATCATTTAGATATGTGTATGCCGAGATGGATTTCGGTTACGGTGGGTGGGTCCACGATGTCATCCCGAAAAAATGTCCAACTTCAATGATTTTTTAAGCCATTTAGATGGACAAATCAGCTCTTGGTCAAAAGACAAAAATGATGAAAATAAAATAAGGAATCTAAAAAAAATTAAATCAGAAAATTTGGAATTTTATTTTTCCGAAAATGACCAAAATACCTCTGACGAGAAAATCTATCAAAAATCCAGAATGAGTCAATTTCACATTTAGGCTCAAAATAACACTAAAACAAAAAAATGTTACAATTACCCATCCAATAACATTATAGTGGGATTATAAAAAATTATTTATAGTATAAAATATTTTAAAATTCGAGCTTCATCAATGGATGGAGTTAAGTAGTCAGGCTCATCCACCTCAAGTTTTTTTTGAACATCATGGATGTTTTCAGTGAAATCTGGGAAGACCAGTGGCACTTTCTTCTTGGCCTTGAATCTTTTTAAGTCAACATGGAGTTCATTGACCATGGCCATCAAATATTCTGGTGATTTACATGTTGTTATGCCTCTTTCCACCTACTTGAACATTATTATCAGGGTATCATCTCTTCGTTGGAGGTCCTCCTCAGTATAGTCTATTTCATCCTCCTACGCCTGTGAGTAATTGTTCCATGAAAAATAATTTGAATTTGAATGCATCATGGGAAAAAAAATTTCTTGTTTTCTAAATGGAATATATATTAATTTTTAAAATAGAAAATGTAATTTAAACAACCAATTATCTCCCTATCAATGGCGCATGTTTTGACGCATGCCTGTTGTAGGGCTTGGAAAAAGCAATTTAATTTTCTTAGTGCAGCATAGAAGCTGACCAGGGTCGTCTCACTTGAAGAGCATTATCAATAATTTACCTACTAAATATAATTTAACTAAACTACCTTATTTTGGTGTTTTTATATTATCTAGTAATGGAAAACAATTAAATTAAAATAAAACATAAAACTAACATGCAAGGACAAAATGAAATTAATTAAGAAAGAACTTGGCCTTTATGGGTTGGTTTCTGGGTTTCATCATTCTCCTTGTTGGTATTTAAATTAAGTTTGATAATTCAATTTTGAGATCTCATTCATTAATTACTATTCTTTTATTTATTGGTGTGAAATCATGAATGCATTTTGGAATCTTAACTTCACCTCCTCCTATAATCAACTTTGATGTCACACCTCAATCGAGAGTGTGTCATCTTCCAAGACCTGGCTCCAACGTATGTCATTTCACCAACTGAATGGATCAACTCCATAGTATGACGATCTTGTATCCAGTAGAAGGGAGGGAAAATATTTAATAAAATAATAGAAATGAGTTTGAAATTTGTGTCGGGGTGGACGATCGCCACACCGGTGTAAATAACTCTTGCTCATCATAAACTTAATAAAAATCTGAATTTAAGCACAGAAAAAATGAATTTTCCACATACCTCCCCCAGGACAAGTCTCGGGTTAATCCGTCAAATTTGAGGGTAAGAGGTCATGGTGGATAATATGAGAGGAATAAAAGAAGAAAAGATGAAGAAAAGATGAAGAAGAAAACAAGGTGGATGGGTGGACACAAAAATAATGCATGAATTTTATTAGAAATCTAAATTAAAACTAAAAACTAAAAAAAAAATTAAATGGGGAAGATTTTTTTCCTGACTCCCTCGGTGGAGATCTCCTCATTGGTGCCTTGAAGGAATGGATGCAGAATGGGATGATTTGGGAACGAGGTGAGGGCCTCCTTTTATAGGGAGAATTCGACCACTGAAAGTTTTTGTGTTATAGACCACATAAATAACCTCTTCACGTGTTCAACCGTTCATGAATGTTGTTCATAAATCTCATTTATGTTTCCCTTCAAAATTTCAGCAAACTTGGAAACCTTATGGAGGAGTTTTGAAATTTTCTTTCTTGATTTCCTTTTCTGAACGAAGCTTCCAGGAAGGTTCCTCCAAAAATATGTCATTCAATGGCCTCCAACATCCCCTAAATTTGTTTTAGAGAAGGCCCTATCTGTCCTCGTGGTATCCCAGGTGGAAACACATCATTTAGATATGTGTAGGCAGAGATGCAGTTCAGTTACAATGGGTGGGTCCCTGCTGTCCACCAGGAAAAATGTCCAAATTCAATGAATTTTTAGACCCTTTAGATGGCCGAATAAGCTCCTGGTCCAGAAGACAAAAATAAAGGAAATAAAATAATAATTATAAAAAAATTTGAATTAGAAAATATGGAAATTTTTTTCCAAAAATGAACAAAATACCCCTGACATAAAAATCTGTCAAAAATCTAGAATTAGTCATTTTTCACATTTAGGCTCAAAATAACACTAAAACATAAAAACATGACAATTACCCATCCAATAACAATATAGTGGGATTATAAACAATGATTTATAGTATAAAATATATGAAAATGTGAGCTTCATCACCCCTAAAGATTGGAGAATATAATTTATATATGTCATAATGACTCAAAATTTATAATTATGTTATTAATATCATATATAATATTTATATCCATATTCATACCAAACCTTGAATGATGTTGATGGAAGATTGATTGAAATCTATTCAGGAGTCAGTTGTCGTCCAATTAAAACAATTGTGATTTGGAAACCCAATTGATGGTATTAGTGATGTTTGAAGGCCATGATGCTAACATAAAAAAATATTTTTATATTCATTATAATGTTTTTATATCATCGTGGTTTAATAAAATTTTATCGTGGTGGAGGAAAAGTAAAATAATAATTTCCATTAATGAACATTACATCTTTTTCTGGTTAACACCTTCTGATTTCACCATAAGACTTCATACCCATGATTCTATCCCATATATAGTTATCAGAAATTATTTTATTAAATATTTGAAATTATTTTTAGGTATTTTATTATAATAAAATTTTGAATTTGTGAAGGTAATATGTGAGAGGGTGGCCTTTTATAAGTGTGGCGAGTGATATAATTTTAGTTTTTGAGAAGTAAATGGTATATCAATTTTTTTTCATATTAAAACTTTGAATAAATGAATTATTCATCAATTTTTTTTGTATTAATCTAAAATATTGTTTTAATGTATATATATTGTTATTATTAATATTGTTTAATACATTTTAGAAAATTATATTCAATGACCATCGAAATTTTAATTAAAAATTATTCCTAAAATCATGAGGATAAATCATGTTTCCAAAGACAAACTGTTCAAGAAATTTCAAGGATTTTATATGATAATTAAATAAGAAAATTAACCCAATGAAAATAGTTTTAATAAAAAATATATATTTGAACAAATAATAATTTAAACAATATTTAAATAATATTTATTTTCTGAATAAAAAATAATGGATTGAGTTTAATTTATTTCTTTTCACAATTAAAATAAAATTAAACATTTCATAAATATCCAAAAAATTCTGTATAAGGTAAATTAATTATAAATTTCTTAAAAATTTAATATTTATTCAAATAAATCTTATATATTTTTTAAAATTTTATATTAAATTATGTGTTAAAACCATGACTTAACTATCCATTAAAATAAATTTATTTAGAAAATATTTTTTTTTGATTTTAATTATACGTATTTCATTTGTAATATATAGTTAACTGTTATTTTAATAAATAAATAAGTAGTATTCATAACCACCAAAATAATGGCTATGATATAAAATATGGTATATTATGGTTAATATTGAATCCAGGATGTGAGTTTCACATGATATCGATGATATTAAATTATAAGAAACATATCCTAGGGTTGTTTAAGTTCAGTTTATTATTACACAAACACTATTAAATATAATATTAATTTAGAATAATTTCAGAATTTTATGTTATCTCAACTAAAAATAATTTTCATCCACAATTTTTAAACTTGTTATCACAAATTAAGGGTTTGACATCTTGAAATTCTATTGTTCAAAAACCAAAATTTTAAAAGAGTTGTGAAAACATCCCTTAAATAATAGATAAATAGAAATAAAAATTCAATTTTGAATAACACATATATATGATTTGATGTAGGAGAAAATAGGAGGGAAATGAAAATATTTAAATTGAATAAAATCATAAATAATTATAGAGAGAGATAGAGGTCGTTGATCAAAAAAGGTGAATGATCAATAAAAAGGTATGGACATCAAAAAAAAATCCTTGATGATTTAAAATACATTTTATTTTTTCAGATAAAATGTTAATATGATCATTTATTTTAAGGATAATTATTTTAATAGTTATAAAATATTTTATTATATAGTATTATAGGAAAGTATACTTACATGAAATGCTTTAGTTCTATAAGAACAATTCTGTCCACTGGTTGGGCTTCAAAAAATTTCTAGTTCATCATTTACACCATGATATGAATATTAAGAAGTATTTTTTTATTTCTACCTCACATAAATTCACTTCTAATAGATCAAAATATTCATAAATGAGTTTCAGGACTTTTAATATATTTCTACATATTTTCTAAAAGAAAAATGTTTATAATAAGATGTCTGATATGCATGTTTCCCAATATAGTGTTGTAATCCTCTAATAACTAAAACCACATCCAACATAAAACATAATAAAATTCATAAATATTTTATATTATGTCCCTCGATATTAATAATATCAATATCATTAGCAATACATTTCCAAAAAGAAATTATCATTATAACAAAAATGAATAATAAATATCTCTTAATCATCACAAGGAAAACATGTGAATATCTTCAACATGTAATTTTTGAAACATGGTTATAAGCTGATTTATATAAAACATTATTAGAAACAAACATTTTTATTTATTACATAACTAAATACTATATTATCAATTAATATTACTAATTCAAAAGTGTTTTAAATTCCATCAATGATAGTATGAACTTGTGTGAAATGAAATCATTAATCTTACTCAATTATGCTGGTACATTCTAATTTAATTATTCTATTATAATAATTTATTAATCCCAAAAATATTGTCCCAACATTGGAACCATATTAAGGGTTTCCTTTCAATCAATCAATCTTAGTCTAAGAAGTTCATGGTCACACTAAATCATGTTTCTTTTTCATTTGTATTGTTTAACATAATCTTTAATAACAATATGAATAATTAATGTAGTAAAATATTTATTAATATGATAATTTTTAAAACCACGATTTCATTGATAAAATAAAAAACATTTAGAACCCCTGAATCCAAACCCAGTAAGATTATTCATTACCTTTTTTTATAATATAATCCTAGAAATTATCTAATAGCTAAAATTGAGTTATACTCCACATCTATTTTAGACATTTATATTTCTATTTCCATATATAATTGAAGATAAGGAATTTTATATAGGAATACTTTTTTGACCATACAATAAAATATATGGGGGTCATTCCCTCATAACATTTATAAAACTCCCATTAAAATTATGTAAATGTCAAGGTGTTTCATTCCAATATTATCACATGTTGGAAAATCCAGCATTCCCTTCATCATTATATCCATCCTATTTCTTCCATCCTACTCTAAAAAATTCTCCCATAATAATATTATACATAGATAAAATTTTATCATCCTTTTTGTATTATTATAATATTTTTCATATGATTAGAATGTTTTAGATATCAGTTTAATTTGAAATGTTGGACTTATCCCATCCAAGAAATGATTACTCTTACTATTTGTATATCTTGTGATTATGTTGTTCCCATTCCTTATTATAGTTTCCATTTCTAAATGAAATTATACAAGATATCAGATAATATCATTATGAAAACAATAATTATTTTAAAACTAGGGAGATATCTAAAATAAATTTAATAAATCATTGCTTGATAATCTACTAATCATAAACATGGAAACATTTTTATGACATTATTTCAAATAATTCAAATTGGTTAGTAATTAAAATGTGAATAATCCAATGAATATAAACTATTAGTGTTAAACCATGTGCATTGTAAGGATTATTTTCTTGAACTATGTTATTATTTATTCAAGCCTAATGCACCAATCTCTATGTTATTACCCCTAGGTACATATGTGCAATAACCAAATTCACATTAACTGTCCAGATAAGGATGTATTTCACACAAAAACAACATAATATCTTCTTTGGAAAAACATTTTTTTTTCTTTTATACATATGATTAATCTCATTAATATGTTTAGGTTACCTATTATATGTTTTCCTTAATCTAAATTCCATGGTTTTTACTAAACCTAATGTGATACATAATCTTGCGTCCCAGAATCCAATGTCCTAGAGATGGTTTCAAAATTATCACATTTCAATATGATATAATGAATCACTTGATGATGGACCAAATAATATATTATCCATGGTAAAATTAAAAATACATAATTAATTGATTAAATTTGAAAAAATACAAGACAATATATTTTTTATTATTTAAAATATTTAAGGATAATAAAAATAAAATACATTCATAGTCATTATATACACCACAAAACATAAATAATTCTTCAATATGGAATGAATGTATCATAAATAAAAGTGAGATTTGAAAACCCCTTACATAGAGTCGGTCATATCCTGTGTACATTTATAATCTGAAATAATAAATTTATAATATCTATTAAACTTATTTCTTAAATTTATATTGTTTATTTTTTTCCACAACTATTAAAATGTTATATTCAATTACAATGTCAAATATATTCTAGTAAAATGTTTGAACCATATTTTGTTTATTTTTTAAAAATGAATTTTTTTACGACAATTATCAATGGGGTTATTATTTAAAAATATTCAGAATAATTATTTAAAATTAGTTATAATAATTATACATAAATTATAGTTTTAAATCCAGTCACAAAATATGGTTATAAAAAATGGAACTAATATTATGATTATTGAGACAATATGTCGTATGTAAACATGTGTAGAAATACAATTTGGAAATTATTATCATTGAATGAAGGAATTTAATATTTATATTTATAAAATATATATTATATCATATATAAAATAATATTAAATTATATGTAATTTAATATATTTTTTAGCTGATATAAATGAAATCACATCGCTTGGAGGAGGTGGTAGTTCCATGTGTCCAAGAACTGCGTTATCAGTTTTTACAATGTGTTGAAAGGTAATAAAGAATTATATATTATATTTACAGGATGGAAAATTTGTTATAAACATCCACATGATTATATTTATATAATAGATATTTTATATTCTATTCATTATTTCATACAGTGTAACATGATAATGAACAATACTACACACTACTTCTGGAGGTGGTATGCATTCGTATAGATGAGAAAAATTTTCATGTCCCTTATGGTATAAAAATTTAAAGGGTGTTGTATGTTATTCTATCAGCCATGGTACATATCATATTAATAACTCACATGGATATATGGATTGCATTGTACCCTGCATTCTCTCTTGGTAATGGAGGGAATCATTCAAACACTTCTAAATAATGATGCCCCCTTGATCGAAACAGGATGATGGGATGTCGATTCCTCTTCACATGGACTCCTATTTGGAATGGGTTTCCTATTAAGTTTTTTCATTTAATATTATCATATTGTTCATGATCATAATTCCTGGTGTAATACCCATGTAGATGCCGATTAATTATGTTGGCTTTTCAAAGAAATTCAAAAGGGACCCTCTAGGGTAGGATCCTTCTTTTAGAGAAGTATCCACCTTGGGAATTAGTGGAATGTCTACATTTTATAAAATTAGATCATCTATAATATTCATTATAAAAATGATTATCAATGTAATGGAACCCAAGGAAACATGTTATGATCATTGGATATCTTATGCTCGTGGCATGTCCCATGAGCTTTTCCTCAGGTTCCCATGTTTAACATGGGGTATACCGTGATTTTTTCATTTTGTGGAGATGAATCAGATTGATTCAAACATCCCATGGAGATGAATCAGATATGTGGATCCTTAGGAGGGAGAACTTATAAGGTTTAACATATATATATTGATCAAAATTCCCTAGAGGAGTTGAAACAAGGTGGTGCATTTCAAAAAGAGAATGTTTCACCTCATGATAGATGATCTGGGAACCAAAATGGGAGGGTCATAGATGTCCATCCTATAATGGGTAATCCTAAGGATTACCATTGGTATGGATTGGATAGAATAGTGGCTTCATACATACCTTGATTAGATGATTTGGATGCAAAACCACATTTTTCTAACATGTGATTTGGGGAATATGCATGGTAAGTGACCCTTAAGAGGAGGATCACTATTAATTTGTTGAGAATGATGTGTGGGGATTATTTGTGGTTACATTCCCATCTGCATCTATGAGAAATGAGGATGTGGAGGCCCTGGTATGAATCAGGATGGATATGGATAAAGTGATTATGAAATGAATGGAGTATAAATGTGATGGACTTGAACCTCATTTATGATTTTTATGTTCATTATTTGTAAAGAAGAGATAAAATCCCACATAGTTCCATAAAAGGGGATATCAATCACCTAAGGAGGCATCCCATGAGAATAGACAAATCTATAGGGACTTGATGGAAAAAAGAACCCCTAGGATGAGGCATGACACAACCAGGACATAATGTCCTAGGGTATGTATTAGGATGGGAAAGAATGACGGTATTAAAAACCAAATAGGATTCCTACCTCTCATTGTTTCTAGGAATCAATGTCCACATAGTTTAGGAAGTGGGTCATTGAATAAGTGAAAACACATGGCTGGAAACTCGAATACATTCTTGTGATTATTCGTGATTAACGGACCAAATAGATGGATCAAAACACCCTAGGGTGGGTCGGGGAGAAGTGTCCCAAGAATGTCATATGTGACATTACGAGGGTACATCACTTGGAGTGATAACCACATATTATAATTGTTTGGGATTGGCCTTTAAGGATCCTTCCTAATATCTACATGGGATCAAAACCCACTTATTTTGGTAGATTTCTCTTGTAGTTTAATTTCATACGTGATGGGTAAACTGATGTGGGATAGATGAATCCTATGGATTTTGTGGTGTGATGATCATGAACCTCAGGAAGGATTAATACATATCATAGTGTATTGAAGCCAATTACAACTTAGTTTAGTGAACGTTGCATGAGGTTTACAAATTTTATGTTTCCCAAAGTGGCGTATGGGATTATACATGGCTAGAGGCCCAAATGGATGTTATTTTCACTGTTACACATAACCAACATGAGTAATTCATTGAGTGAGAAATAAGAGGAATCGCTAGACCTAATGATCATTCCATGATTTTTGTGACATGAGGGATGGTGTGGGGCTTATTCCTGGTTAGCTACCTAGGAAGATTGATTTTTGGGATTACTCTAAGAGGTAAACCCATGGAATATCTAATACAATGAGAGTTGGATTTCATTCCAATTCAATATAGTGAAGAGGATATCACACCTAGAGAGACTAGTGAGTGTGGTGAATTCTCTAGGTACAACCCCCCCATGTGCATTGCATGGGTCAAGAGTATATTTTAACATCATGTTTTGGGGATGATGTTGGATTTTTTTAATGTCATGTAACATGTAAGGGAAGTATTTACTCCTCAAACCATGGATTTATATGGCTGAAAACCACCATCACATGGGTATGTGGTGGCCACAGAAATACCTGACATTAGCAGTCTAGAGTTATTGTCAATCGTGTTGTTCGTGCTAGAATGGATAAGAAATAAATCAATATCCATTATCATATTATGTAAAAAATGAAGAGTTTATATAATTCCACAAGGGACACGAGATGAGGAATCAAGAAATTATTGTGTACAATCTTGGAGGGTCATATGAGAAAGTTGTTCGCAAAACAAGTGGCCTCAATGAAAGGAGATTTCTGAAGCACTATTACATCTCATTGAAAATGATCTTCACTAATGAAGGTGAATATCAAAGCATGATGAAGAGGGTCTTCCTAAAGGTACGTGCTTAATGAAACATAGTGACCCAGCCTAGACATGGACTCTTCATTTTTTTGGGTGGTTATTCACAAAGGATGAATTCTTTATGATGTCCTAAGTTCCTAAGAGGGTCACCTACCTTCTTGATGGCCATGGATCTTGGAAAATTACTTCCTGGAATTATGTGAGGGTAAACATTAAAATAGGGAACAATTTTTTTTATGACCAAATTCCATTTGTGATTAATTTTCTTACTAGTTCAAAGAGAAAAATGTTCTTCATGAAATTGGATATTGGAAGGTGAATGTTCAGTGTATGGATCAGTTTGGCTGGTGGTGGGCTAAATATTTATGCGCCTGAGGAATAATGTTGATCACATGTTCATTATGAGGAAAATCAGGCCATGTGAATGGATGATTTTTCATTTGACTTGTGAAGTGTTCTATCAAGAGGTTTGGTGTTGTTTGAGATGGATTCCTACTTGAATATATAACTATCATCAACATCACTGTGTTTGGAGAAGGTGTTAGACTCCTAAATGCGTCTTTCAGTGCCTTCATGGTGTTGGGGGTTTTGAGGGGTTCAGTTAGTGTACTTCATGAGGAATACACATTTGTTGATTTATCAAATTTTGAGGTTGGAATTGTCTCCCAAATAATTTGAGACGTACTCAATCTTTTCCCATCATGAATTTTGGTGAAATTCCCCCCCCCCCCCCTCAGAATTGGAGTTGAGGTTAAGTTATTGTTGAAGTATGAGGGTAGAACAATTGAAACCTATTGATTCTGAAGAAGTATTGCAATAAGGAATCTAAAAGCAAGTGGGTGAGATCACGACAAAGAATGCATACAATAGGGGCCCTACATTTCTTGATGGGCGACTGCATATAAATTTGTTGCATGTCCCCCTATCCATTCCAAACCTCTACAAACATTGTTCTCAATCTCATAATTAGGAAGACCTAGAAACCCCAAAAAAACTCTTTGTGAAATGGTTTCCTTGGACCAGCGGTCTCTAAACAATTATTATCGGACTGGTGCATCGTAATGCTCTGTTGTTCCGTGATACACGTTGAATCTTTCTAGGCACTACGACGTGGTCCATCACAAATGATCCTCATGAATGAACTTCTCCAACATGAAAAAAAATTCGTGGATAAAATGGATGATCAAGATCAAGCTTTGGAAGACCATACAAATGCTTCCCAGAGGGTAGAAAAAATTAAAAGCATCCTTATATGAAATCATTTTTGGATACATTCTAATCATGAATACTAGATGAATATGCTATCAGATGTGGAAAATAATTATCCCCTTTTCTGGAGATTATCATTATAAAACATTTTATGAAGTACTATTTATTCATTCCATAACAGATTCAAGAAGAATTGGCTAACTAGTTTAAGAAAGCACTAGGTCAGTATCAGTTGTTCAAGGCTGCAAATGGCCATACATGGAGAGATATTATTCTTGTCAACACCGTTTTATTTAAAACCATTCAAATGACATTAATGGAAATAAAATAAATCTAGACCTATATATATACCAACATCCCACAATCCTCAAGGTTGGTTTAGGGTACCCAGATAAATAATTTACTGATAGTTGGGAATAATGATTAGATGGAAAATTCATATAATAATGGGCCCCATCCAATTGGTTATCATCATCCTATGGTGAATTCAGATAATAGATGAAGCGAATAAGCATGTATGAGGCTACATGGGATTCCACATTCCACATCATTCAACTGAGTAATATCATGAATATGATATTTAGTAGATGGTCATCATAGACTAATAACATTAATATTTATCTTAGGGAGGTCGAAATCATCCTTTAGGGCCTCCATATTATTTGAATGATTCCCCTTATGCGGGAGATGTAGGATTCATTTCTTATCGTGAAGAACATATGGGAGTATCTAGAGAATATGCCTCAACTGGTGAATAAATTACATAACATTGTTCTAGGGTTAGATAAAGATAAATTTAGAGTGAGGGATTTTTACTTCAAGCTGGGGTTTGGCAGTTTTTTGAATTTTCCCTAGAGAGTCCCACTATGGGAGAGAAGAGACCTATGAAACATCACCTATTTCAATGTATGTTTGCAAGAGAGTATCAAAAAAGTATTCATGGTTCATATTGGTGAATACTATAGTAAAAATAATGGAAGATAGGTGGATATTTCACCAACACTAAGCATCAATTAGTGTTTGGGATGGCTGGGTTTATATCACCACTCATTTGTGGATAAATGTTTCCATTCATAGATATTGACATGGGTGTGTGGCCAAGCACATTTTTTATTTAAGCCAAAAAGGACCATGGTAGCATAACATCATCAGGATTCAAACGTTTGAATAATTGAACAATGTTCATTGTCACATCAATGAGGGAATTAACTCACAACACATATGTGGACCACTCCACGTCCTATCTAGTTGGGTGTCAGTACACATGGGGGGAATATGAATTACCAAATCCCACCTCCCCACCTAATTCATAATTTAAACTAGAAATTTTTATTATTATAGGATGTTTCCCATTAAATATGAATTTGATGAAGGTACTGAAAAAAATCTGGATGGCCAACATATTCATCTTCCATTAATTTCTTTTTCCAATATGAATTTTCACTATTGACTGCAGGGGATGTGAAGAGCGACGATCGTATCTAGTAGCATTTTGAAGTAGAGTAATGTTAGAATGTTTTTATTTTTTTCTTATCTATGTACCATATACCCCACTTCAAATCACAACGTAGTTCTAGTGTCTATAGAGACAAACCCTAAATGATTACCAGGGGTACGACTTGAGGATTACCCATGCGCCATGAGGTTGTTTTCCAATGTACACGTGTGAGGATCAGATGATGTAGAACGAGCTACCTCTGTATAACACCAAATATTTACTAATAAAGGAGAATTCAAAAAATCTAGTAGGTAATATACCATAGTTAAATGTTAAATTAAAGGACAAAAAGGGCTGATGATAGAGTAGCCCCTATACCTTGAGTCATAGAGGGGAAATGACAAGAGTTTGACACAGTGGTAAGGTTGGTTCACATCGTTGTGGTGGATCTACTGCTGTATGTACAATGGTTATAAGGAATGACCTGTTTAGAAATGAAATAAGTTCAATTTTGGATGATCACATAGCTCCAAATAGGAAAATATGGGATTACAGAGAACCATTCAGAGGGTTCATTTGGAATCCATCCCACGCTACTTATAGGATACTTTGTTGTGTAGATATACATGAAGATGTTGTCTAACCTAACTCATAGGAGTTCTAGGACATCATTAATAAATTACTCAGTCCATATAAAATCATGGATCATTATAACTAGTTTAGAACTGAACATATGAAATTAGTCATGCTAGTGTTGAACATCTGATAATATAGGCAGAGGGGGAGAAATATGTGGTCGAGTTAGGGGGCTTAGTGAACTCTCTGGTCAGTCCACAAAAAATGAGAGATTGAGTGAAAGTGTTTGTAGACATGACATCTCCACCAAAATTGTCTTCTAATGAGATAGAAGAACACTTTCCCCTACTCGGGGAATCATTTTGGTCCTGGGGAGAATATATTTATTTGAGGGATCCCTCTGATGGAAGGTGTGATTGTGACCATGGGGGAAACCTCTTTCGATGGTTCACTGAATACCATGAGGTAACCATTAAACCATTACATTCTATGATATCCCTCCTTTTATCCCATTTTCATGATTGACATTTGTCCTATACTAGAGATACTTGTTCATAGGACCCCTTCCAATGAGATTGAACTTGTGATGATAGTCGTAGAGGAACAATATCTATGGCCTTTTCCAAGAATGACAATAGTTATAGGGCCCTAAATAAAAGTGGAATAAAGCATGGCTTCTAAGGAATCTAGAGAGTTCTAACCATAAAAGTGGGGCCACACTAGGGGATTCCTACAATAGTAACCTTATGACATGAGGAACAACTGCATGGCCTCTATAAGTCACCATCCTCAAAGTGTTATACATGTATTTTAAAAAACTATGTTAAATAAAATTATCACAATCATAAACCTCCTTGATGAAGTGGTTGTAGTAATGGTGATGATGTTTTGGGGTCTCAAAGCTCCATTCTCAACAGGATTGAAAATTTACATGGAACAAGGTGCTGAAGAAGATCAGGCCATGGTAATCGTTGCTGCATATAGAGACAATAGTGGGGAAGATCCCAAAGAAAATATTAATGATCATATCGATGAGGGATCAGGTGATGTATATCAAACACCTGACATTGAAACCAATCATTCTAATTTCGAGAGGAGAATCCCACTACTGAATTTGTTGCCTCATTTAAAAAATAAGAAAATTCTAGCCCAGTGGATATGTGAATGTCTAATTATGAAATTTTGGATTGTCGGGCCATCAATCGCTGGTCATGGAAGACGATCCAACTATTCTTCGACAACACCCTAGAATCGTAGTGGATAAGCTGGATGGTATTAAATCTCTCTGGCTACATGATCTTTTAACTTGATGGGTGGATGCACGCGATCTTCACATTTTTATCCAAGATTACCATTTTGAAATAATACAGGGGAGAGATCATTTCTTTGATGTTTCCTATCACGATAAGATGTTTATAAGCACAAAAAAAAACTATAAAACTAAACAAGAGATCTATTGCAAGAATGAACAGATGAACGAGAGCTCGTTTATCACAAATACACAATCAGAACTCATATCATGATTAATGGTCTTGTTGGAGAAGCTGAAGAGTAGGTGAGACAAGAATCTTGTGAAATAGACAACCTCTATGATGAGATTAATTATGTTCCAATCAAGGCCTATGATTTTCTCATAGCACCTAATGAGGAAGTAAGGGAATTCAAATGAATAAAATAGATCCTAGAGGTCACCCGAAAAAGGGTGATGGAGATGAAACACTCCATTAAAGGTTATAATCCATAGGTGTTGTATCTCACCGAACATGAAAAACATATTTCTTTGGTTTCTTGTTTATATTGTACAACATAGACATATAATTATTGTTTTAAATTATCTATAAAAACCTGACCTTAAACATTACACAATATTGAATTAAATGAATAATTCACATTGAGGAACTTTTGAGGTTTAGTGTTTTAGAGTGTTCGGCCATAACTATTACATTAAATATATTACAAAGTATAGATTTCTACTCAGTATCAATTTTATTCATAAAATAAAAACTCATTGAAAAAATGAATCATGTCTAGTTCCAAGTTTTAAATAGTATGACATTCCATTGATCCCATCTTTGAACCTATTCTGTTTAAGTCATGTGAGAAATATTTCAAAACATGGGATCAACAACAAAAGCTCGTTAAGTGATACACAATTAAGGAAAACTGTTAGTTTTTTAAATCAACAAGTAAACCACGAATAGAATATCATAAGTAAAACTTATCACTTTTATAAAGTATTAAATACTCTTCATTGAATAAAAGATAATTGATTACACTTTTTATAACCAAAATATTACCATAAAACCCATATAAAGAACCCATAACATATAAAGGTGACATGGACCATCAATATATTTAAATTGAACAACGATACAGTCGACTTCCACAAATATCACTAAATTTAATAGCCATACTTAAGAATTCCATACCCAATGAATTTGAGATTATAACATAACCATCCAACCATGTTTTTCTTTGCACCACCCGTCATTTGGATTATCATGTAACCACCAGTCAAATGACCAAGTACCATAATAAAAACATAACACATAAAGAATTGGAAATTAAAAAATTTCTCTAAAAAAATTTCATTGGAAATCATAAGAAATAATTTAATGATATTGAAATAATCAATCCATTTAAAAAACAAATTACAATACCAAGACACCCAAATACATATTAATGGATTTCTTTTCCTTTTTAAAAAAATATTATGGCTTATAGTGGAATCCAACTAACGATTACGGTGGTGGAGAGGTCTTTATCACCACAAACATTAAAAAGAATTCCTTTTGTCATTTAGTAGAATGATTTATAGAAAGATATACCCTTTGAATGAAATTAAAATTCTACGTGGTTTAGACATCATATGAAAAAAGTCGTGTATAAAGAAAAATAAACCTCAATGAAAGGGCATGGTGACGAAGTCCCTTACATTGTGTCCAACTTTACCCGTTTGTTCTTTAATATCCTCAATAATAAACAAAATTTAATTTATACTTTCTTAAGATAATTTTTCATGTTTATTATTCATTTTATATAATTTATTATCATGTATTAAACATTATGTAATAATTTCAGTTAATAACAGTATTTTGGTTGATATTTGGTACTTGAGTCAAAAATGAACTTCTTATGTTTACCAGTTGTGTATGTGGTCAAAAGTTAATTATATAAAAAAAGATATTCATGATTTAGATATCATATATATCATATATATCCAGTATGTGCATATATTTATAATATTACAAAACTTATGGAGATAAGAAATGAAATGAACTGTTCATGGATATGGTAAGTCATACGTACGCATTAACACTACTTCCATTTCTATTTCCTATTTTATTTGAATTAAAATATAATGATACATATTTGTATTACAATTAACGTATAATATCTTATATAATATCATCAACTCCATCCTTTATACATCCTACAAAAGGCATTAATGTGTCATATCACTTTGAGGAGGCGGTAGTCTACACTTCCTCATATGAAATTATCACATTAACCAATAATGGAAAACATAATGCCTTGATATAAATGGAAAATACAGAATAAAAATAAAACATAAACATAATATATGTCATATATAAATACAGTTCCATCACAATGTCCACCATGTGAGGCAGTAAGAGATAATTGAACAATCATCGTTTCGTGAGGCGTTAGTTTTCCTTACACAGAAACAATATGTTCATTACCCATTAGATGTAGGTGTCTATAAGTTTAGTTAGAATTATTATCATAAAAAAATCCTAGTATATTGAGGATAATGTTTTTGTTACAAAATAAATGAAAAAAGTGTTTAGTGGTTGGAGAAGTAATATAAAAGAAAAGAATTTATGATAAATTGTTACATTTAATTCAGGTAACTCCCTTTGGTTTGAACCAAAAGGGTTTTTTAAAGTGAAATCTACCTAATGTAAGGCTTCTAGGTGGAAGATAGGGATGTAGGTTGCTTAATTGGTTAGAGTTTGGACGTGCCAGAAGGCTTGAGAGGTGTGATAAATTGGTTAGAAGTGTTGGGTTTTATAACGGAGAGGAGGTGCTCTTTAGGAAAAAATGAAAATAATATTTTATAATAAACATATCATTGGTTTCAAAAGGTCCAAAACTCATTAATATCAAATATATGATGAATCATTGTCGAAATAAAATTTCCATTCAAAATTGGATAGTTTTTTTGGATATTCATTTAATATTTATAATATTATTTATTTAAATCATTTATTAATGAGGTAAATACTACATCATTATTATGTCATAAATAATTTTATTTTTTTGGTTCCAAAAATTAAAAAATACCATAATGTATGAAATAATTTTAACATTACAAATAATATTTATAGTCGAAAATATAACTTATATAACCCCATGTAAAAATTAATTTACTAAAAGATATTTGATTATGTCATTTTTGTTTTTACTTTGAATTAATTAATCAAAAGTGTCATTATTACCCCCATGTGGATCCATGGGGTCCCAAAATCGACCCAAGGATGACAATGGTCGGCCATGAATCATTCAATTTGGTTCGAAGAAGTGTTAAGGTATCTTTTTATTATTATAATACACTGTTTACCATGAATTGCCATATTTACCTTTAACCGCTGTAAATAAAAGTCAAAATATACTATTCACCATAAAATTATGTTCATGTTATTGAACAACATTTTACTTAATAATAATAATCATATATGTCGTATTTTCAAAATTAAATTTAGAGAAGCGGTAATATATCATTTATATGAAAAAGCCGGTTTTTAACTACTACTTAGTGGTTTCACTATTCATCAAAAATGATGTTTTTCCAAAAAAACCCAAAATTCAGCCTAATATATATTTGATATTTGGAATTAAAAATTGATGTCTATTTTACAAAATTCAAAACATAGAAGTTTCATTAATAAATTTAAAATTAATTCCCACTGTCAAAACAAATAGTGGGTTTTTAAGAAACAATATCTATTAAAAGATATACACTTACTTATGTCCAATTTCAAAATGAAATTAATTCCAATGTCCAAAATTGAATTAAATGGTAAAAATATAATATAATTACACTTTAAAAACAATTAATAAGATAATATATCCATCTAAATAAATTAGATTAAAAGGCAGTATTTAATTAAAATACAATATTTTTCACTATTCATCAAAACATGATTTTTATAAGAAAAATACCAAAATTTTACCCAAAGTAAATTTTGATGTCCTGATTATAATGTATATTTTAATTCTTTCAATTGTATCATATAAAATTTATCATATCTATATTTAAAGAGGGTTCTCCATCAAAAAGCAGTAAATTGACCTTTGAATGAATATTAGAGTATTAATTATTAAAATTGGATTAATTGTCATTTTATGCTTCTAATATTTATTGGATAAATGTAAAATGATTAACAAACATGTATAATCATTTTTTATTTAGTTCTTTTCATTCCCTCCATTACAATTTCTAGTCGTTAAATACCATTTAATATGATATTATTATATTATTATTGTGCAATATAATATTTCAATGAAACACGTTGTTGCGTATAATGTACGCCATCAAACATATCATTCCATTTAATGTAAAATTAATATTTACTTCAAAAATATTAATAAATATTAAAATTTCACATTTCAATATTTATCTAGGATGTTAAACCCTTCCCCCTTTTGGGAATTGCATCCTCGCAAATTTTATTCACTTATCAAATACGTGGGTGTATTTGTCCCTTAGAGTATTTTCATATTCCCACATTGCCTCCTCAACCGTATGGTTTTTTCAAAAAACCATTACCAGATGAATTAACTTATTACGAAACACTTTCTCTCTTCAGTAAAGAATCTAGACTGGTTTTTCCTTGTAAGATAGACTCTCTTACAACTAAGCTACCTCTGGGCGCAAGACATGAGATGAATCTGGCATATACTTCCTCAACATTGAAACATGAAAAACATTGTGTACCTGGGACAAACATGGAGGTAAATCCACTATGTATGAAATAGGTTCAACGTTCTCCATGATTTCATAAGGTCAAATAAAACATAGACTTAATTTTTCTTTCTTACAAAAATTCATCACACATTTCCATGGAGAAGCTTTGAGAAAGACATGATAACCTACCTCAAAAGAAATATCCTTCCTCCGATTATTCGCATAAATTTTATACCGAATCTGAGCTGTTCTCATGTGCTTCTAAATCAAATGATCTTTTTTTCCATCTCTTTTACCAATTATGGTCCCATCAGCTTCCTTTCACCAACTTCATCCCAAAAAACTAGAGTTTGACACCACTTCCCATTTAATTTCTCAAATTGTTTAAACCGTATACTTGAATGAAAACTATTATTATATGAAAATTCTACCAATGAAAGTTGTTGGTTCCAAATTCCATGATAATCCATGGAAAATGCACATAACATATCTTCCAATGTCTAAATTGTTCGTTCTAACTACCCATCTGATTGAGGCTAAAAAGATGTACTAAAATTTAATTCAATACCAAACGAATTCTAAAGGAAATTCCAGAAGATTGAAGTTCCAAAAGATTGAAGTAAACCTGAGATCATGATCAGATACAATGGAGTGGGGAACACCATGAAACCTGAATATCTCTTTAACATACAACCGAAAATGATTATCTAGAGATTAAGTATCTCGAATAGGAAAGAAATGAGTAGATTTAGTCAATCGATCAATAATAACCCAGATTTCATTATTACCTCAAGATGTCTTCAGTAATCCCATAACTAAGACCATGGATATATTTACCCATTTCCAATCTAACATCGGTAAAGGATGAAGCATCCCCTTCAATAACTACCACTCTACTTTAACCTACTGAAAAGTCAAACAATTCATAGTAAAATCAGCAATATCTCTTTTCATTCCATCCCACCAGTAATACTCTCGAAGATCCTTGTATATTGTAGTACCTCTAGGATAAACTAAAAACGGATAACTGTGAGCTTCAAATAATAACTCATTCATCAAATATGAATCATAAGGTACAAAAAATCTCGTACCCATCCTCAAAATATAGTCATTATCTATGTTAAATTCAGGCAACATACCCTTCCGAACCAACTCTACCTTTTTCAGCAACTCACTGTCTTCCATCTGTGCAAGCATCATTCTATCTGATAGAGATGATTTCACTAACACTTGAAACAAAATAGATGAACATCCTGCACGAAAAACTTTTATTCCCAAGATCATAATTTCAAAAAATAGCGGATCTCATTCGAAAAGTTTTGTGTTTAATGTATAATTATTTTTTCGACTCAATGTATCAGAATTTTTTTTTGCTTTTCCTGGATGGTAAAGGATCGTGAAATCATAATACTTGATTAATTCCATCCATCTCCTCTGTCTCATGTTCAATTTTTTTGTGCTAATATATACTTCGAAATTTTGCGATCAGTATATATTTCACACTTTACTCCATACAAATGAATCCTCTAAATTTTTAAGCAAAAACAATAGCGGCTACTTATAAATCATGTTTAGGGTAATTTATCTCATGAGATTTCAACTGATGTGAAGCATAATTAATTACATGATCATTTGGAATTAGGACACAACCGTGTCCTTTCAATGAAGCATCACTATAGACAACAAACTCACTATTTCTATAATGCGGTGCAAAAACTGGATCATTCAATAATATTTTTTCAATTCTTGAAAACAATATTCACATTATTATTTCCAGATGAACATAACACCTTTTCGAGTTAACTTAGTCATTGGGCGAGTTAACCATGCAATGTTTTCCACAAACCTCCAGGAATAACGTGCCAAACCAAGAAAAATACAGATCACTGTTATATTTCTGGGTCTTTTCCATTCTATAACATCTTTTGTTTTAGTAGGATCTACAGTTTTACAATTTTTTAAAAAAATTTGACCAATGAAAGAAATTTGTTGTATCCAAAACTCACACTTGCTAAATTATCCAAACATTTTCCATTATTCTAAAGTTTTCAAGACAACCCTTAAATGACTTTAATGTTCTTCTTTAATTTTATAATAAACCAATATATCATCAATGAACACAACCACAATCATATCTATGATCTCATGGAAAATTCTATTAATAAGATCCATGAAGAAAGAATGTGCAATGGTAAACCCAAAATGCATAAATACAAATTCATAATGGCCATAACTAGTATGAAATGTAGTCTTCGGAATGTCTTCTTCTATTACTTTCATCAGATGTTACCTCGACCTCAAGTCAATCTTCATAAAATACTGAGCTCCCTATAGCTGATCAAAAAAATCATTGATATGAGGCAAATGATACTTGATCTTAATAGTGATGTAATTCAATGATCTATAATCAATGAAAAGACTCATTGAACCATCCTTCTTTTTAACAAACAAGACAAGAGCACCCCGTGGTGATGTGCTAGGACGAATGAAACCTTTTTCTAATAACTCCCTCAATTACTTCTTTAACTCCAAAAGATCAATTTGAGCCATTCGATAAAGGGGTTTTGAAATTGGTATAACATCAATTACTAAGTCAACAGTAAATTCATATTCAGGATCTGGTATAATACTAGGAAACTCATTTGAAAAAAAATCAAGGTACTCATTTAGAATGTGCGGACCATTAATTTGGACAGTTCCATTGATTTTAAAAATATGTGCAAGGTAACATTCATTTCCATATTTTACTAGTTTTTCAGCTTCTGGATATGTTTTCTAAAGTAATTGTTCATTCCTGTACATAATCTGAAAATATTTATGAAAAGATACCTCTTTAGCTCTCCAGTCAATCTTAGCATGATAAACAGAAAGGCAATCCATTCCCAGAATAACATCAATATCTACTAGAGGCAAAACAAAAAGGTCTTCCAATTGATTTTTTCCACACAAAAGGAAAATATTTTTCTTATACTTACTTTTTGTCTCAATATTTCCAGAAGGTGTTTGTAGAATATGTTCAGTATTTGTTAGGTCCACAAGGATGAATACCCTGATAGGGGGGGTGTGAATCAGGGTATGAACAAATTAAAATTAAAGCTTGTTCTGATATAGTTTCACAATTGAGACAAACACTCTTTTCTCTATTTCCTGTTGCACAATATAAATAGAAAATAACGCAAGCACCAGACACATCAATTTTACTTGGTTCACTGCTAAGGGCTACGTCCAAGGAGCATATGCAGATAGGTTTCCGGTCGTACCCAATTCCACTAAACATCACTATCTGTAGATAAAAAGGAACGGGCTAGATCACATTTAAACCAAGGCTCACTCACTTTACAATGTTTTGGGTCATCTCACTGCTTTACCAAGGGTCACTCCCTATTTCTCTCTCTCTTTGGCTCACTTCCGGTAGAGAGGATGACCTTATTCCTCTTCCTTTCCTCACTACTCTAGAAGGGATCCACTCACAGTTTATAGACC
Organism: Viscum album; assembly: GCA_963277665.1. NCBI lineage: Eukaryota > Viridiplantae > Streptophyta > Magnoliopsida > Santalales > Viscaceae > Viscum > Viscum album. The sequence continues at coordinate 1,701,360,182 of OY728156.1, read as the reverse complement.
TGTAGGTATCTTCATTTTCATGAATGCATACATCTTTAAATATTGATAAATTCTCTATTAAAGTTCAAATTTCTTCCACCGGTGAATACCCCTTTTCCTCTTAACCACTGGGAAATTCATTTTGGAAACACCTTCTCAAAGCACCCTACTTTGCGAAGCTCCCAGTTTTGTGAAGCTCTAACAATCCTTCACGAAGCTCCTTCCTTTTTGTGAAGCTCACAATTTCGCGGAGCTCAGACCATTGAAATGCTCAACCCTTCACAATGCTTAGGCCATCACAGATCTCAACTCGTCGGAGAGTGACTCCCCTTGGGAAGCTCAATGAGCCAACGTAGAGCACACGACTTTCGCGGAGCTACAATAGCGGCCACGAAGCTCTTCTTTCGCGAAGCACACTGCCTTTGCGAACTACCTTCGCGAACCAAGAGGAATGTATTTTCTCTAAAAATTTTATCTTTTTCTCTCATGGGGGTTGGCCTCTATTTATATTCAATTCCACCGACCCGCGACCCTTCTGCGTGATGTCAGTGCCATGTCATCGCCGACCGCAAAGCTCTAAAGTTTCCGCTGTAATTTTTTCCAAATCGCGATGCACCACAGAAAATTTCTGATCGTGGAACTCGTCGTAATCACAGAGCATGAACATCAACATTCCTTTACACCTTCCTCATGAAGCTCCCTTGCAAAGCCCTTCACCACCGCGATGTACTTCAACACTGCCATTCGTGAATATTTGACGTAATCGCGATGAATCCCTGTCATCATTCATCTGGTCTTCGGGAATTCCAAATTATAAAGAATTTCTTCGCAAAAATCATGCATTTTCCATATTAAAATATGATCTTCATGGAAATCCTATTTTCGTGATGCTCACCAACCTACAAATTTTGGACCCCAAAAATTTGGAAAACACTGGGAAATAGCGCCACCGTGTACTGCTCTTTTGTACCACCTCCAGATCATCCTTTCCATTGTTATCTTTCATTTTTCAACATTTATTGTCAACAACTTCTTTGGACCTCTACAATTTCGTCATGGAACCATGCTTTGTAAACATACACAATCAACCCAAAAATGCTTTAATGTTACCTTGAGGGATTTTTTCCCAACAGTATTCATATCTAGGGATGGTATTCCCAATTTACTACACAACATCTCAGAAACGAAAGAATGTATTTACCTTGAATCAAACAACACATTGTCATAATCTAAAAAAACAAATAGTTTACCTGATACAACTTCATTTGATGCCCCAACATCTTGCTGAAGTAGGTACAAAGGATTTCACCACCCCGTTCTTATGGTAATCTTTCTGAATTCCCTCAGTTGATTTCTTATCCGAACACTCATTTGCATAATGACTAATTTAATTACTCTTAAAACATCTTACTAATTGCATTCTATTTCTTTCTTGACCGTCTTCCTTAAAGTTACGAGCAATATGACCAGACATACCACACCAAAAGCACTGCCCAGACATTGATAAACATTCTCCATGATTCTTTTTACCACACTTCTCACAAGATGATTATTTAGTTTTCCTACCTCTAGGCTTATTTGATGAATTATTTCCCTTTTCATGCCACCTAGACCTCTTATTTGGTTGTTTTTCAAAGAACACCTGATCATCAAAAAACTCCATTTCCACTATATCCCCACATCGAACATGTTTTTTCATAACTTTAGAACTCATGAGTGGATATTACTCATCGATATCGTGGCTTCAGACCTATGTAAAATCTATATATCTTAATATCAATATCTTGAAAAAAAATTGGTTCATAACTTTCCAGTCGAGAGAACTTTGATTCATAAGAAGCCACTGAGTCATCCTGCAGTAAATTGTTCAATTATGATTCTGACAATCTCAGGATACTGATATGGAGGGTTGTCTTCCTCTTGGTGTTGTTCCAACGTTGCGAACATGTTTCCTCAGCAAAAAAACATTCTGATCACAAAAATATCCTTTACAAAGCAACATGGTAATATTTAAATTCTATATCATTTCAATATTATCATAAATTATTATATGGACGTGAATTTAACAATAATCTGACTCCTAAAGTTATCTAAACTATCCTTTGATTCCAACTATAAGAACCCACACATAAAAAATACATAATCATGAATTAAATGAATCATTGATATTAAAGATATTTTTAGGTTTAGAGTTATATAGAGTATGGCCACTACTATTAAATTCAGAAATATTACATAGTAGACACTTATACCATGTTTCCATTTTTTTATAAAATAAAAAAATCTTTGAAAAAAAGAGTCATGTCTATTTCATGGTTTTAAACAGAATGGATTTTGCCTAATCCCATCCCTGACCCTATTCAGTTTAATTCATGTGAAAAAACATTTCAAAACATGGGATGAGCATAAAAATAATACTAAGGGATACACAAAGAATAAAAATTTTTAGTTTTTCAGGACAACAAGTAAACCTTGAATACATTATCCTAAGTAATACTTTTCACCTTTATGAAATATTAAATACACTTAAATGAATAAAAGATCATTTCATACCATTTTTATAACCAAAATATTACTATAAAACCAATATAAAGAACACATAACATATAAAGGAATCTTGGGACATAAACATACATAAATGGAATAACCATTTGGTCGACTTCCACACATATAAATAAATGGAATAGTGATACATCCAAATTACATACCTAATGCATTGAAGGTTATAACATAACCACCCATCATGGTTTTTCAAGAAACCGCCGGCCATTTTTTTATCACGTAACCACCCGTCAAATATCCATGTACCATAATAAAATCATAACACATAATGTATTACAAATACAAAAATTTCTCTAATAACATTTCATTGGGAATCAACAGAAATCATTTCAAGATATTGAAATAATCAATCCATTTCAAAAACCATTTTCTATACCAAAACACCCAAAAAGAGAATAATGGATTTCATTTCCTTTTAATAAAATATTATGGATTTTAGAGGATACTAACTAACGATTACAGCGTCGGAGAGGTCAGTGTCACCAAAAACATTAAAAAACATTCCTTTTTTGTTCAGTAAAACACTTTATAGAAAATGATTCCATTTGAATGAAATTAAATTTCAAATGGGTTTATACACAATTTAAAATAATGTATTGTATAAAGAAAAATATGCCTCAATGAAAGGGGATTTAGACAATGCCCCTTACCTCGTGTCCGACTTGACCCGTTCATTCTTTAATCTCTTGAATAATAAACTAGACTTAATTTCTACATTATATAGAACCCTTTTAAAGTTTATTATTCATTTTATATCAGTTATTACCATGTTATAAACATTATGTAATCATTTATGTTAATAACAGTCATTTTGTTGATATTTGGTACATGAGTCAAAAATTAACTTCTTATATTTATCGGTTGTCTATGTGGTCAAAATTTCATTATATCCAAAATGATATTCATGATTTTGATATAATATATTTCATATATATCATTTATATACATGTACTTATAATAGTACATTTCATTTGGGAATAAGAAATGAAATACACCATTCATTGAGACGGTAAGTCGTACGTACACTTGAATGCTACTTCAATTTCTATTTTTTAATTTAATGGAGTTAAAAATTAATTATATAAATATATGACAATTCCTATATAATATGATATATAAAATCATTAACTCAATCCATTATATATCCCACATAAGTCATTAATGAGTCATATCACTTTTAGGGGGCTATAGTCTGCACTTCCTCAAATAAAATTATCAAGTTTACCCATAATGGAAACCATAATATCATGATATAAATGAAAAATATAGAGAATAAAATACATAAACATAATATACATCATATATAAATATAGTTCAATCATAATTTCCTCCATGAGAGGTGGTAGGAGATAATTAAACAATTATCGTTTGGTGAGGCGTTAGTTTCGCATCTACAGAAACATTATGTTATTTACCCATTCGATGGAGGTGTGTGAATGTGTAGTTCAAATGATTCTCGAAAATATATCCTAGTATATTGAAGATACTGGTGTTGTTACAAATGAAATAAAACAAATTTTTAGTGGTTGGAGACTTGGAACGTAGTATTTTAGTGTCTTTGGAAACTTGGAACGTAGTCTTCTAATCATTTTGAAAGATCTTCAACATCTCCAATAAAGATCTTCCCCTTTTGTTTTTTTACCTAAAACCTTTCTTTATATCCTGGGGAAAAGAAAACATATAAAGGGTGATCTCAAATGCTTAGTAATGGTACAAATGGGTAAAATAAAACAAATCATATACATTTGAACTTAAAAACATGAACATAATGTTTAAACATAAAAATATTGAGCAATGACATAAAACATGGAAGTACGTAAGGTATAGATCATAATGAAGGATTAAGCATGATAAAATAGCGTGGGAATAAAACATGAAATTGTGGAAACCATTCAACACATGTTATGATTTCCATATTAGCCAAGGCATTTCTGCCAAGACCATCTTAGTGGACAAAGTCCCTTTCTGAATTGAGTTCACTCCTCGTTTCAGTCCTATAACACGGAACCGGATTAACCTGTTGTTCCAGCCATGTCAATCTCATGAGATATAAATACTTACCCAGTGGATTGGAGGGAGATATTGGTCCCACCCATCTCATAAGGGAATCATTCTTACTTGTTCCACAAAATAAACATACATCATTCATAATAACCCAACGAATAAAATGGGTTTCAAAAACAACATCCCATCATCGCATAATCCATATAAAATAATTGGATATCATTCCATAATAAGAAAAGTGAAACCATATAAATCATAGAGACATTATACATGAAACATACACATATGAAGTAATGTCATCTTTGAAGGAAAATGGTTTTGAGAAAAACAATTGAAATGAATTCTTGAGGAAATATCCTTTATTCTTTATAATCATTTTCGTTTCACAAAATTCCATGAAATTTTAAATGAAAATTATTTTTTTTGAAAATATTCATGAAATCTTTTGGAAGAAGCTTCGCGAAAATAATGCTTTATAAAACCGTAAAAATCTGTTTACGCCGTATAAGTTAAAAATAACATTTTTCTTGTAATTTTGTAGGAAAAGTAAAAAAAGTACCTTGTAAAAGAAAGATTCCATACATACCTTGTAGTAAAAGTAAAAAATGGGTAAAATGGACATTAAACATACATGAAAACAATTTTATAAAACATGGACATGGATGATAACAATAACCCCAGTAAATACTTATGAATAAGCAATCTTGGATAAAAATGAGCTTTACAAATTTATCCCTTACCTTATGTCCCATATGATTCGTACGTATCTGAACCTCCTGTATAATGATTTAAATAATTTCATTGACTTATTAAAGAATCATATTCATTGTTATGATATCATATATGGTTCACTTATGACTTTATATTACATGTTCTTTTATATGTTCCCTGTTAAAGTAGCGTTTTGGGTAAAATCGTTTTTTTTATCGTACATGTTTGGAATTGTTGTCCTTGATATTATTAATTATAACCTGATTTACTTAATTCCAGAATGTAAAACATGATTTATATTTAATATATATTCATCAAATACATATATATATATATATATATATGATAGATCGATGGAATGAAATACACCGTTCATGGAGATGGTAGGTCGTACGTACGTATGGACGCTATTTTCGTTTCCAAATTGAATTGAATGTAATTAAGTAGATGACATACATATATATATATATATAAATAAATCCAGTATCATTATTATGTCATATATTTCATGATTACTTATTATATATACTTTATAATCATTAATGAATGGTTAACATGGAGAGTGAATCTCATCACGTTGTGGAGATGGTAATCCGTACGTACGCACAAGCGATGATATCGGTCCCATAATTATTGAATAGAATTGGAGTGGATGGTATAATTTATCAGAATCAGTATTATGTTATAATAACCATATATTGTTATTCTTTACACCATTATACCCATCCATGTTAGGCGTTGATGGAAAAACAGATTTCACCACCGTGTGGAGACGGTATTCCATACGTATGCACGCGTGGTGATTTCATTTTCCGTAGGATGGATAGAAGGTGAAATGGGGTTGTTTCATATTTATGATAAAATCTCAGTATATTATTTATACTGATGTTATTACAATTTTATGAAGCAACTAATGAAGAAGATGTTTAAGAAGAAATAAGCTTGAAATAATCGGTAGAAGAGATTACCTCTTCTTCGACGCACCTCCTTTAAACTTCGTCTTAGGGCACTAGAGTCTGTCTTTTGAGAAGACCAATAACTCTATAAGGTTTCTAGGGAAGTGGAGAAGTGAAATGGGTAGAGGTTGGCTGATATTCAAGGCTAAAAATGGTGTGAGGAAGAGAGGTTCCCTTTTATAAGGGAGGAGAGGGGCACCTTTGGAAATCTTAAAAATATTAATTTATAATAAATCTAAACCAACATAAAAACCTCAAAAAATGATTCATATTCGAATATTAGATGAGATGTGGTTTTAATATCATAATCAAATAAAATATAGACATGTTAGGAAATTCTTTTAAACATTATCAACTTGACTTATCTTTATTTAATCAATTTAATTTTATTTGTGGTAATAAAATTCTAAATTTTAAGTTATAACAAATAATTACTTATTTGTAATGAATTGTCTATAATTGTATACATTATAAAATTTAAGACCATATAAATTTAAATTTATATTTTTTATATAATTTTGTGATTTTTAAACAATTTTATAATATGTTAGTTTTATAAAATAACAATAGTGTCAATTTGGACACTATTCATTTATTTGAATTTAAATAAAATATATACATAATATATAATAAAAATAAAAGCATTAATAGATTCATAAAAGGCCATATGTATCTAAGAAATTAGTGGATCACATTATATAGTCCATAAAATATTTATTTTATTATTTTAAAAACTATTTATTTGGCTTATCTCTTAATAAAATATTCACTACAACATTTTTTTATAATTATTTAATATACATATTTTTTGCAAAAAATTAAAAATAAAATCCTATAATGAACATAAATCTATCTCATTTAACAATAATACTTTTACTAGAATTTATCATCTTAATATAATAATAATTATATTGTTATATTTATTAAATTATGAGGGTGACAACTTTGGAATCATTTAAAATAAATTAATATAAGTGTCATAATCTATTTTATAAGGCTCCAAATGGTCAAGTATTCAACCAATGGATGATTCTGGTTTAAATATACATGAAAAATAATTTTTGGTAAGGGTTTTGTGCTTTTATGGTCACTATTAGTTTAATAAAAACTATATTCTTGATTTTTCACTAGGTAAACAATTTCTGCATCACTATTGTGTCACAATTAATGATAATTATTTAATCCTTAAAAATAATAAATAAATTTCTATGATGTAGATAATTGAATTTTATTTCTATAGACTATTCATGTTCGAAGTTTCATTATGTTTATCACTAAATTAAAATTATTATACTTATAAGATTTAAGAAAGTGACATGTTGTCATATTCTTTTTTTTATGATAATTAAATTATTTTCATGGAATAAAGTCTATTAAATGAATCTAATCCGACCCTTAGGTGATATGGGTCTACTTTTAGTCATCCAATAAGATTTTGGCAGGTGTTAGGGTAATTTTATAATCTTATACCTACCCTTAATTACCGGATTTACCTTTAACTATGGTAAATAAAATTTACCGTAGTTACTATTCATAATGCCCAAAAATAAAAAGTTTCCTATTAACATAATTTGGACCCACTGATTCCAAATATGGAATCCATTTTTCAAAATTCAAAACACATAAGTTGGAGTACGTAATTTAAAATAAATCTCGTTGTTAAGAAAACGGGTTTTAGAAGTTAAAACATTGCCAAAGATTGAAATGATTTTACCTTTGAATTCAATGTGAAATTAATGATAATGACATAAATTATATTAAATGGTAAAAATGTATTCTATTTATACTTTTAAATAAGTCAATATTATAATTTAACCATATAAATTATCTTAATGAAAAAAGTTTTTTTTAAATAAAAAATTATCGTATTTTTACAATACATCAAAATATGAGTGTTATCGGAAAAACATAAAAAATTTATCCGAACACAATTTTTTTATCCTGATTCCAAAGAAGAATCTTATTTTGTCAAATTTAACTTATCAACATATCAAAAACAATATTTAATGTGGGTGCGCCATCAAAAGGCGGCAAAACTGCATTTTTTTAGGAATAATTATTTTACCCGAAAAATTTATTTTGTTCTCATACCATGTTCTAGAAAATGTGTAATATGAATAAAAATGTTATAAAAATCAAAATTTTGTTAATAATAATCATAACGGATAGTTCATAACAATATAAAAATAATATATCATTGTTTAGTAAAACCCTGTGTTGCGTACAACACACGCTATCGAGAAAGGTCGTGATTGCGTGTAATGCAAGCCAAGTCAGGGTTGCGTGTAGTGCACGACTCTTTCTTTTGTTGCGTATAACAAAATACAACCATATTTCATTTATATATTGAATATATATATATATATACATATAAAAACATACGTACACACTCAATGTTGTGTATAATAACAACTATAAAAAAAAACATGAAATTGGGTGTAACACGATCCAAGTCTTGTGTATACTGGAAGCTAATACAGTGTTGTGTATAGCGCAAGATAATATTGGTGTAGCATACAACATGAGATATGAATGAAATTAAAATCGAATATATCTTATAAAATCTCAGGTTGTTAAACTTTATGTATTATTTCCTCATGAATTTATCAAGGGTCCCATTTAAAAGTATATTCATTAATTTCATCTTCCATTTTTAAATATTGTACATAATTGATGTATATCAACTATGAAATCATCTACCATATTAATTTGAATGGTTTATGATTGGTTTGAGTGTAGATGTGCTATCTTAGAACCATTCCCCAACTTAAATGGAATGGTTTCTGTTTTATGTTTAATGATTGGGGAAAATTAGTTACATTTCATATGATAGTTTCAATATCAATGTATATGATGTTCATGTTTATCACTACTCATATGATGAGTGCATTGGACTTATTATGTGACATGTTGGGCCCGCTATAGCCCGTTGATGCATCAGTAGGTCTTATTAGACAAATAGAGGTGGAATTGGCCAATGTAATTCCAAATTTAATACATGGTTTTGGTTGAGACCTTAATATATATACTGAAGCCTTTTATGTATAAAATTTCATGATTTGAAGCATAATTAATCATTAGATTAAAATTCCAGGATCATTATGTCTATTCTCTTGGACGAGTAGGAACATATAACATAAAACATGTGGCAGAAAAAAACTTATTTATTTGATATCTATAAAGAGATCACAACTTACATTGAGCACTTACATATGCATAGGGTACCTAGGGGAACACTTGAACAAAGGTATGAGCTAAAAATCCACATCATGGAATGAACATAAGGATACATCATAAGCACATGAGCTAGGAGGCATGTAATAATGATATCCAAATCATGAATCTTATAAAATCATTTCATATAATCATGAAATCATATAAACCTGGAATCATATAAATGAGGAAGAATCATAATACATTTCTTAATTATGGTTGAAGGCTTACCTTCAATCCTGTTTCCCATTTTCATACGGGTCAAGGCTAACCGCCAATCTTGTTTCAAATGGGATCTCATGAGACTCAACTTTACCCAATGCATTGGAGAGCTATCTGGGTGCACCCATCTAAACATTTTCATGAATATTATTTCCATATAAATATTATTTCCACATAAATAATAATACATAATCCACCATACATAAACATAAGGGTACAATTGAATGAATTGGGTACCACAATCATGACATAAATCATAAATAATGGGTGTATCATTAATGTGTCCACGAAAGAAAGGTATTAGAACATACATGGACATTAATAATGTAAAATTGGCATATAAAATGGTAATAGGTGTCAAAAATAAGTGAAAACATATAATAAATGTATTCTAATAACATTAGAATTAAAACATTTGATGTGCATTTTTAAGGAAAACTCTATAGATCTTTTAAAATAGAAAAGAGGAATTTTTTTTTACAAAACCAGACTTCAACCAAGAAGGTTTTAATAATAAAAATACTGATTTTATAAGGACAATGGTTTCATAAAACAGAGTATTGATTGCACTTGGAATTTGGTTAAAAACTCATGGTTTACCCTTAAAATAGGTTTTCTTATCGGAATGTTCTGTGGAGGGAATCTTTTAGAAACATGTATATCCTCGAATGAAAGTGATGAAGGGGTCTTGATATAAGATTTTTGTAAAAATACCTAGAAATTAGAAGATGTACATAAATACATAATATATCACTAATTTTTATGGAATGATAAAGCAACCTGAAAGAATGAGGAAGGTTCGGGTAGAATTCGTTACAGTTTTATCGGCATGGTATCAGGTGTAACTAAGTGGGAATGATGAGAGAGAAAAGATGTTTATCCTCACCTGTAAATCAAGAGGGATGTATGGGGGAGGTGTGTAAACATATCCCATAATTTGTTATTACACACAAAAGGGAATACCATATAGTAAATTCTTGATTAATACTGAAGAGGAGACGATCCCGTACCTTAAATCTGTTGGTGTTCTTCCCTTGTTATTAAAGACCACTTCAGACTTACTCCTTTGAAAACATATAAAGGGGAGAGGTTTTGGGAATTTGAAGAGGATATGAGCTTTTTTACGTGGGGGAGGATCTTTGCCAGTGTTTTGGGCATAATATTGTCATGTCACAAGGCTTGAGAGGGGTCGAGAGAAGATAGGGTGAAGGGGGGATTTTATAGTGGAGGAGAGAGGGGATTTCTAAATATAAAATTCATTAATTTTTTATTTCACCACAAAACAAGTAATAGTGAGTCTTCAATGAACAATAATTGTAATAAATTAATGTGAGTTCGAGACTTGGGTGATTTCATCGCTCATGATGTCATGAATAGTAGATTTGAATTATAAAGTATTTATACGGTAAATTAATGTATTTTACTATTCACTAATAATTCATGTATTACAGAAAAATCCCAAAATTTTACCATAACCTTTTATCAAAGTGTTGAATCCAAAAATGAAGTCTATTTTTTAAAAATATTTTTCTATATAAGAATATTTTAATATTTAATTAAATTCATAATTAATTATCGAAAACCAGTTTTAAAACTATCATTTGTATATTCTAAAATATAGGTACATCTTACTTTCCACTTGAATAATATATATATATATATATTATCATAGGTATGGTTACTCTTAATTAGGGTATATAAATATTCAGAAGGGTATGTTACAATTCATATGGGTAGGTTACTATTCACCAAAAAATATGTTTATCTTATCGGACTCCAAAGAACATACTGATTGCAACTCTGAATGTCTGATTTTCAAATTTCAAACATACAAGTGACAAAATTTTGTTTAAATGTCACTTATAACTTATTAGTTAATTATTTTTTTAATGTTATTTTATGAAATATTTATAAGAATGTAATTTACATTGAAAAACATTTGGTCATTACATTCATCCCCCCTTACGAAATTTCACCCTCAAACTTTCTTTTTACATTCTACGACAAAAATAAGTGTGGGTGATTTTCATTTATTTCTTTTTCTAGTTCCCCTGTTTTGTCTTCATACTTATGGTCTCCCCTAAGTAAATTATCCATATGATTAGTCTTGTTGCGTAGAACTTTGTCTCTATGATCCAAGATCTTCACTGGATGATTCTCGTAAGAGACATCATCCTCCAACTATACCACCTCTTAAGAGAGATCATGTGGAGGGTCTGGTTTGTACTTCCTTTAGAGGGATACATGAAAGATATCAAGTAATTTCGACATGGTAGGTGGAAGTGCCAGTCGATAGGTCACTGCTTGGACCCGATCATGGATCTCTATGGGGTCGATGTAACTGGGGATTAACATTTATTTCTTCCAAACCTCATGACCTTCTACCATAGATATAGGTGTAAATAAACCATGTCTCAAACATTGAAATCAAGGTCTCATGGACACTTATATTCATAACTCTTCTATCGTCATAGGGATACCTTGATATGCTACTGAATGGTTTTCACCTTCACCACCATTTCATCTAATATTTCATGTCCTAGTAGCTTACGCTCACTGACATCATCCCAACACACCGGTGTTCTACACCTTTACCCATAAAGGGATTTATATGGTTCCATTTAGATGCTTGAGTGGAAACTATTGTTGTAGGAAAATTCATCCAATAGAAAATGTTCATCCCATCCTCCTTTGAATTATATAGAATAAGCTCTCAACATGACTTCTAGTGTCTGAAGATTTTACTCAGACTGTCCATCTGTTTGAGGATGATAGGCCATAGTAAAGTATAGTTTTGTGCTAAGAGAACGCTGGATTCCTTTCCCATACATCGAGGAGAATCATGGATCATTATTAGATACAATAAATAGTGGTACTCCATGCAGCCTTACCACTTCATGGTTGAAAATTCATGAAACATGATTCATTGAGATGTCCTCCCGAATATTGATAAAGTGAGCTTCATTCTTAAGACGATCAACAACGACCCATATAGAATTTTTTCCTCTGGATGTCCTTGGAAGTCTAGTGATAATTTCCATGGTAATGTTCTTTAACATCCATGAAGGTATGGGTAGTGGTTGCATTATCCTCTTATAAATTTGTCTCTTAGCCTTCATTTTCCTATTATCTCACCAAATATTTTCTCAGAGATCATGATACATATTTGTGCTCCCTTGGTGGATAGAGAATGTCGAGCTATAAACATCATTCAATAGCTCCTTTTTTATCTATGGATCAGATGGTAAACATAATCATTTCACAAATATTACAACTCCTTCCTCATCAATTTTGAATTCATAGGATTTCCCTTTTTTAACAGCATCCACCCTTTTTGGATTTTCCACAACCTTTCTTTGAGCATCCTTTATTTTCCCCAAGAGGGATGGTTAAGAAATAATTTGTGGAAGGATTGATGATGTTCATACCATAATGATTCTGATGTCCACCATTTTCAAATATTAGAAGATTGGATCCTTTTCAATTCTCATTATTGATAAAGATTCATGATCCTTTCTACTTAGATCATCTGCCACCGTGTTTGCCTATAGGGATGGTAGTGTATAGAGCATCATAATCCTAGATGAGCTGTCTCCATATTCACCGGTGCATATTAGGATATTTATGTGGGAATATATATTTGAGACACTTTTGGTCAGTAAATATCTCACATTTCACCCCATAGAGATAATGCCAGCATATTTTCAGTGAAAATATCACCACCGCCAACTCCAAATCATGTGTAGGATAGTTTTTCTCACGGATATTTAGCTGCCATGAGGAATAGGCTATCATTTTATCATTTTTCATTAGAGAACATCCAATGTTCTTTATAGAAGAATCACTATACAAAAAAAGAGTTCTCCACTTCTAGGGAGTGTATGTTCTAGGACAAGGATAAGCCTCCTTTTAAACTCATTGAAACAGTATTCACATTCTTGTGTCTAGAAAATATATACTCCCTTCCATGTTATCATAGTCATTGGGTTTGAAAATCATGAATAGTTCTTCATGAATCATTTATAATACCCAACTAGACCCAAAAAGATGAAAATATCGGTTACATAAGTTGGTTTGGGACACTCTTCAATTTCCTTCATCTTTGAAGGGTCCACAGATATCCCTTTGCTGGTGATAACATGACCCAAAAATGATACTTCCTCCATCCAGAACACACATTTACTATACTTGGCATAGACCTTCTCCATTCACAACATCTCTAACAGAGTATTCAAATGCTCCTCATTTTCCTCCTTGCACTTAGAATATTTCAGAATATCATGAATAAAGACTACCACAAACTTGTCGAGGTAATCTCTAAAGACTATATTCATTAAATCCATAAAATTTTCTAGATCATTAGTGAGTACGAAGGGCATTAATATGAACTCATTGTCTCCATACATTGTTCAAAATGATGTCTTGTGAATATCTTCCTTCCTTAACTTTTGTTGATGATATTCCAGCCGAAGGTCCACCATAGAGAAATAACTTGACCCACAAAGCTGATTGAACAAGTCAACAATCTGTGGAAGGGGATACTAGATATTTATCATGATTTTATTGAGATCATGATAATCAATGAAGAGGTGCTTTGATCCATCATTATTCATGAAGAAGAGGACTGGGGAACCCAACAGTGAAGCACTCGGGTATATTAAACCCTTCTCCATATTCTCATCTAACTGCTTCGTTATCTATTCCATATATATGATGGACATTATATAAGTTTTTTTGAGATAGGAAGAGATCTAGGGATAATTTCAATTAAAAACACAACCTCTTGGTCAGGAGTAAGACTAGGAGACTCTTCCCGGGAATACATCTGTGTAATCCCTCACGATGGGCATGTCTTAAAGCATGATTATATCATTTGCATCTATCATTTGGGATAGATATTCCTACTCACAAGGAAATAATAACAACACTTGAGATGATGATTCTAAAGTAGATTCATCTTCCTCCTAACACATGAAATAAATAGGTGGATTCTTTGAGATGTGAACAGTGATCTCCCTTTCTCGATAGTTGATGTTGTCCCCATACAATGGTAGCCAATATATCCCTAAGATAACGTCGAACTCTAATAAATATCGTAAGACGATATTTTATTGGAGGTTCAGACCTCAAACATTAACCAGGGAGGAGTTATAAACCATGGAAACAATAATTTCCCCATTTGTTGTTCTCACAAATAACATTTCGTCCAAATATTGAGGTGGTGTTTGAATAGCTCTACTAAACATGTAAAATATTAAATAATCCATAAAACTAGAATAAAATAGTAAAATAACTATTATTGAATGAATAACTAGTGTACCAGTCACCACATCGTTTTCCGTATCCACCTTAGTTGTAGTGATAGCATAATCCCTTCCTTGTTGCTTTTGAGGTTGTTGTTGATTGCCTATGAGAACCCTATACTAGGGGAAATAGTTTTCATAATGACCATGATCCTAGTAGTTGTAACACTGCACTAGAGGCTGAGTGCTGATCTGATTTTTTATTTCTTCTTCCACTTTAGTGGGATTTTTCATATCCCTTCGGAAGTTCTTGACTAGATGACCAAACATTATGCATTTGAAGAAATTCGGTGTTCCCTTGAGACTGTTACCCGGATGCTTCTTCCCATGAATTTTTCCAGGGGAAAATTTAGGATAATTTCCATCATGGGATTTTTTAATGAACCGACCATGTTTTTTTTTATCAATTTTCGCTTTTTTTTCACTGGGACCACGAGACCACTAAGAGTCACCAATCTCCATTTCAACTATTAGGGAACAACGGAAAATCTCTTCATAATTTTCGATGTCTCGAATCACCAATGCTTTTTGTAGACTCGACTTTAGTCTACTAAAGAAGCGATCAACCTTGATTTAAGTGTTCATGACAATGCTAGAGGCATACCTTGCAAGCCTTGTAAAGGTCGCTTCATAATTCCCGATGGACTCAAATTCCTTCTTCTTGAGTCTATGGTACTCTCTTTCCATATTGACATGGAGGGTTTGGGGAAAATATTAGTTGATAAACATACTCATGATTCAGGAATAGGGTATTTTAATTATTATTTATAAATATGGTAAATTAATGTATTTTACTATTCACTGAAAATTCAAGTCATTTAGAAAAATTAAAAAAATATCACATAACCATTTTTTCAAATTGTACATTCAAAAAATGAAGTACAATTTAAAAAAATAAATTTCTAAATATTATTATTTTAATATTTAATTAAAATAATAATTAATTATTTAAAACCATTTTTAAAACATTCATTTACTTATTCCCAAATATAGGTACATCATACTTCCATATTGAATAATATTTTTATATTATAATATGTAAGGTTGCTATTCATTAGGGTATATCACTATTTATATGGGTATGTTACTATTCCTAAGGGTAGGATAATATTCAATAAAAATTAATTATTTATTATTAGACTCCATATAACTAATTCATTGTAACCATGAATGTTGGATTACTAAAATTCCATACATAGAAGTGACGAAAATATGTTTAAAGGACACCTAAAATTTAGTAGTTCATATTGTTATGTTTTCATGTGATTTTATGACATATTTTCAAGAATTTAATTTACATTGGAAAACATTGGGTCATTATACATAATAATTTTTAGACGTCTTGGATGAGTCCCTAAGACAATGTTTTAGATTCTTCGGAACATGCACTTCCCTCATTATGGAGTTAGTAATTGGAAGTTAATGAGGTTATTAGACTAGTAAAATTCCCATGATTATGTATTATAATGGCATTATTTACTCAGCTAAGAATCATTCCATAATGTATTTGAGTTTATAAAATTGTTGATGCATCTGTTTTAAATTTTTCACCCTACCTATTTTTTATGTTTATCATATCTTTTGTTGTATTTCTTACCCTTACTGACAGTTTGAGCTCACCCATTTCTTCTGTTTCATTTCATAGGACATAAAGATGTTTTTATGATTGACATATAAGTATAATCTAAGAGTGATCGATGCTGCTAATAAAACAGATATGTTATATTTATTTTCATGTTTTAATTTTGAAATTATTTATCTATATGCCTTTCTAAAACTACTAAATGACATGGCCCTTCATGACTTAATTCCATGTTAATATGCCAATTTATTAAAATAAGGATCTAGCTCTATGAAACTGGGGTCATGTCCTTACAGTTTTAATTTTTCTTCTTATATATTGATAATAAATTAATTTATTTTAGACAAGTGGGGACCCTATAAACATACTTGTTTATTTAATTATATTGATTCATTCCAAACCAGTTTCTAGACAATAACTGACATATAATATAATAATACATAAATAGTATATATTTTTTATTTTATACTTGATGTTGTGAGTAATGAATTATCTAGAATAAATTATATATATTTAGAATAAATATATTCTAATATTGGGGGATGTTACATTATACCACCATTATATAAATTCTGTCATCAAAATGTGAAATTTATTTATGTATTCATGGGTTTAAATTTTGAAAGTACCTTTATGGTAATCTGAAATCACATAAAGGGCTAATAAATCATCCCCCTGATTGAGGTACATGGAAATATAGAATTCCTATAGAACAATAAAAAATATATTTTCTATTAAAGATAACATTAGAGTTATGTGAAAACAAGAATTTGGAATGATGATTCATATAGTATATAAACATAAAAATTGTTATGATAAAAGATGACATTAATTTCACAAAAATGTATTACATTTCTATTTGTGATCCATTTCCAAATGTTGAGTGAATATTTTACTTTATAAACTAAGTACAATATGATATATATAAGACTTGAAAAGTATAATTTATTATTCTATTAATTTTTCAATATAATAACATATATTGATCCACATTATATGTATTCATGATATCTTTTTCATGCCTTAAGAACTCAAATATAATTCATAATTCACAAAATGATATAATGATATTCATCCAATGTTTAAATTCTAAGCAAAAAAATTATTTAAGAAACTATACAATAATATAAAAAATGTATAACAATTCATATTAACCTCTAGAGAAAATTTTAATCTGAAATCATTACAATTTACCCAAATTAAATTTCCATACATTCAGTGTAAAAACAACATTCAAAATTTCTACTGCATTCATACCATACTCATTCATGTTAATTCCAAAAAAATACCTAAGTGTTACATAAACCTCAATCCAATAAATCATCTCTGAAAATATCATTAATATCCTAATATTCAATAATTAATGATCATTTAATGTTTTTCTCAGTATCAACATAATATTTAACCTTTATATTATTTATATATAAAAAGATACATATTAATAATCAATTAACAAAGGCTAGTGGTAGTCATTGCACCCATATCTCCCTTTCATTGTGTATTAAAGCCCCGTATCCTTTTGGGATGTGATGGGATATTTCCTGTAATATGGGTTTCCCATTATCTAATTATATATATTCATAATTCTTTTAAAATTCCAAAAAATAATATTGAAAAACTCAAAATAAAATTAATCATAAAATTTATTTATAACCACAAAGGATTTCTTTATGATAAAAAAATATATTTTACAATAATAATAACCTAAATATTCTTACAATCAAAGATAACATAACCTTTATTTTTACCAATACAATTACTCATATGTCCAAAATTTACTAATATAATTCCTACTAAAATTACATTTCCACAAAGATATATAGTATACCAACGGGTTTCATTTCTTTATGTGTATCTCAAATTTATTATAATCATGATAAAATATGGTCACATAAATCTGTAAAAGTGGTGTAAGAAATTGATCTTATGATCAAACAGAAACTCACAAAACCATGATGGTGTTCAAAAATTTTATGATAATCATACATGAAGTAAAATATGTTTATAGAAAATAACATAATCATAATATTTTTCATGACACTTAAAACCAAAATACTAAAATAAAATAACTATAAAAAATAATTCTTGAACCCCACTACATTATAAAAAGAATTCCATAAATGAGTGGTATAACATAGGACTATCCATAGTATAGGAGTTACCCATTAGTATAGTCATTAAAATAGATAATGAATTATTTCACCACATCTTTTAAATCAAACTATAGGTGTATCCATCTAATATAATTTATTTTCATCCATAATAAATCTTATAGTCATTGAATTTTTTTTCCTATTACTTTTTTTTCAAGACATATAATATTTCCATTTTCCATTGATACATTCTCCTTGCTGTTTCATTCCACATTTATAAAATTACTATACTTGAGCCACCATTACTCCATGGTATCCACCTCTTGAACTTTTATTGAACTCCATCGTTCATATTTTTAGTGAGCTCAGATGTTGGTAATTGTGAAGGTTAGAAAAAATATATATCATCAAATTGATATCTAAAAATTCATATTGTTAGGCAATCTAATCAAAATCATGTTTGATTTCCCATAATCAAATTACAATCAATATTATTCAATATTAACATGAAATATTTGGGTTCCATCCTTTAATAATATAAAAAACAATAAGTTTAGAAATATTATTCATAAGCGAAACTACATTTTCATGGAAATAAATTATATGATTTCGAAAAGAAAAAATCATTTGTTTCCATCTATATATCCTAAGCATTAATATAGGTCAAACATTATCATGATAAATTGAATTCATTCATTATAATTGATATATAAAAATATGACTTTACCAATGCATATATCCCAGTACATTAAAACAAGGTGTATATCGTGGTACATATTCATGATCTATCTTAAAATGGATGGTAACCAAATTAACTATTTTTTTGATTTATTACACCTATGTACAATTCATCCAAAAGAAAATACTCATAGAGTTACCATGTAGGGAATTAAATTCTATCAAAAACATTATAATAACATCCTCGTAAATTTTTTTGGATGTTTTCCTATGATTACACTTACACTCAAATCATAAAACTGAGTTATGTTCAACAATATATGTTTTACTAAATCATGTTCCCAATGTTTCTACTAAATATATTCAAATACTATAAGTATTGACCCGGGTCCAACTATACTGTAATTGGTGGTTACTTTATTGAAATCTGACTAGATACTAGGAATTACATCTTGATGGTCGAAGTAGTTTGGTAATATTGGGAAATAATATAACAAAATTATTCTCATGTTATAATTTTATAATAAAATACAAAATTGTATTTTATTTTAGATCACTAATATTCCCATTAGCATACCCTGACAAATTAGTCATAATAATCTTCATTATATCCTAGGGAAAGGAAGCATAAGAAACATGTTTTCAAAAATGACCACTTAGAGAATGTGTACACTAAAATATATCATGAATAAATTACTAATAATCATTATTTAATGGTTAGAAACTAAAAAATTTAAATTAAATCAATAGCATGATGAAGAATAACAATCTTGAGTTTATAAATGGATGAAAATTAGTGATTTATAAATAATCACATAGTATTTAAACTAATCTATGGATATAATAATTATTTTTAGACACTAATTATATTTCAGTTTTCCTTATTTTGTGTGTTGGGTTCGTTAATGACCTTATAACATTCAAATATAGTGATTTCATGTGATGGATGTGCTATTTCCATTGACATGGTATTTTTAACGCAGGTTATATTTTCTATTCATAATTCCAAAAACTAAATAACACTATAATTTTTCCAAAAAAGGGAGTCAGATAGATTCCATTAATTTGTGTGCATTCCTATAATGGCAATGTTTATAATAAATATATTATGTTTTATAATATCAATGAATGATTATCACCCAGACAAGGTTGCATAATTAAATGATTTTTTGTAGAGTTCTAATAATATTTTTTACTAGGAATCTTGACCTGGTTTCATGTAATGTAAGAGATTATCTAGAAATTTTATAGAAATTTTCATATACATGGTGTCACAATTTTTAGATGATTTTCAAATTGTATGGGTTCATGTTTTTATGTGTGTAACATGTGTTGTTGAAAATTTTATTTTTAGGACAACCATATTATATTATAGTTAAGGAAAATAATTTGAAATTTTTTGGTGTTGTGATGTATTATTAGATTTTAAAAATAACATTCTATAAAAAAATTCCTATTCATGGTGGAAATATAGTACTAATAATCATGATTAATAGAGGTTTCAAAAATGTAATCATTCCCAATTGTTTTAAAAAGAATTATGACTATACAAATAAGAAAGAAGAGTTTCCTAAAATTGTGGCGGTGATTATGATTATTATGTGGAGGATAATCAAAGACTATGAATAGGTTGATGGAACTAAAATTTTATGATAGCCAAAAATATTTATGATCCATGGAACTAAATTTGTGAATATATTTATTAATGTTTTTTTCATGGTGGAATAATATGATAATATGTGTCTCAAAAAATGTGCATCATTAAATTTGAAAATTTGGTTTCATGAATTTTTATAAATATTATTTAGTGGTACTGGATGTAATGAAATACCATTATTTTCTAAAAATATTGATGTTTCCTAAACAATATTATATAATCGCTAAAGTCGTTTAATGTTCTCGAGAAATGATTTTTTTCATGGTACATGTATTGACTGAAAAATATTGTAATCCATTCCAAAATATATATATTTTGAATACTAATTAAACATGGAAGTTGAAGGTACTACCTTGGTGATGACCACATCCTATTAGTGAATTAGTAGTGTAGATATAAATGGGTAGTAAGTAGTGTTTTTATTATCAAATAGTGAAGTCTTATATTGGCTTTTGGGAAAAAAAATAATACCATACAACTATAGTAATCAAAGGGAAGGAGTAGAAGGAGGTACCCTTGAGTGGTAGTGATCGAAACACTAAATCATGAATTTTTGGTGATAAGGGAATATAGTTACCATATCTAAAACAATTTATCCACATGTATTGTGAGTATTATTAGATTTTGGTACGTCGACATAACGTCGATGTGTGGTTTATAGACATAGTCTAGAGTTGGAGAACAATGAAAAATTCATTTATCATGTCTTCATTCTTTATTTATATATTATAGGATAATAATATGTATGATTGGACTATTACATAACCGATAGTATCTAAACAAGTCTTAGATAATCTGACAAATAAATTAGATTGTGACGTCCCGTACCCAAATTCCACTAAATATGGGCCCCCAGCCCAGTGGTCCACATGGCCTCTAACATAAATCACGGAATGCCAGAGGCTTTCGACTACCACTGAGGACCTATGATATGTATGTGCATAAAATATGCACTAATTCCTAAATTTTAAAATAGAGGATACAAATAATAGGGGTAAATAGTGGAAGCAAGACATGTAATAAAATTTACAAGGGATAGTAATAATTTTATAACTGAAACATCATTCAACAATAAAACAACTGCTGGTGATAAGTCAAGTCACTTGAAAATAGGAAAACATGGATATAAGTTAGAAAGAATAATATGATCCACCATAGTATAAATGATGTCCATATAGTATCCCTAGAATTTCTAGTTCCGACTCAGTCCTCTACATTAAATTTCTATACTAAATATTATTCTATCATGTTTCCATAGTCGTATTCTACCCCATGTCAATATATGCAATCATGTAATCTATCACAGGTAACAAACGACTCCCAGAGAGTGTTTGAGTTTAATATCAGAGGGAAACTAGCAATAGATTCTATCACATCTAGCTAGTGTAACAGAAATTTTACAGTTTGCAGACATTCATATATAATGTAAAGCAATACAATGTACCTAAATACCCATGTACATGATTCATCAGCTGGTGTCTAAACATGTAACCAATTAATTACATGATTAATACCAATTTTTTAATATGTAACTTGTTAACAATAGTAAATGTTCCATGATTTAATAAAGAAACCTACCATGATATTTAATAATGATCCTCCAAGGTAGTAACCAAGGAAACACCAGACTTAAGGGCTGCTAACTTAGTAGTATCTGATTCTAGCTAATATATAAGAATGTAATCAAAGGATCATAGTCTAAGGCATACCACAATAAGATGACTATTGAGTCTAAGGAGTGCATCCAAGGTAAAACAGGGCTAATCATTGACTATTCCCAATGGGATTTAACCTTGGCTCATACTCTTCAATGCTGGATCCAAGGATTGTATCGAAGGAATACTGGATCCATAGAGTGTATCGAAGGAATCTTGTATTACTACATGAATGATTCTATATTATGAAAAAATGCATCCAATGGTTATATGATGATCAATTTATTAGTGGGTCTCACCCAAATAAGTCCATATCCAAGGATTAGAATGGGGTTCTCGAGTGCTCATGGTATCCTCTGATCATAATACATCGATAGATCGAGTCAAGAAATTTCAATTTGATAGTGAAGTTATATAATAATTCAATTTTTTCAAGATGATACGTTCTATAGTGTGATAAGGCAAAGTAGCATGAAATCATTTAATGATGTAATTTAATGAAATACTTTCCTTTCATTAGCATTTCAAGGCCAGGTTGAATGCGACCATTCATTTAATACAATTTTTTATATTCAACATTTGTGATTCATTTCATCTACCTTTAATTAATTTGGTAAGGGGTTCTATGAATATACAATTTTCTATTCATTTTCATTTAAAGGAAAGTCACATAAATAGTTTATTTTCCAAATCACCTTTCACATTTCAATTGTAAATGAAACACTTACCTTATTCAGGTTTAGTGGAAAGAAGACATGGTATATTCCTTTTTGAATTTACATCATAAATCATGATATTTAATATAGAAACATTTACCCTTAATAGGGTCAATCCTTGTCACACATGAATGGTGGCACAAATGTGTCAAAACAAAAAAACAATATAGAATAACATACGACATGTAATGTATGTATTTTTACATGTAACCACTAATAAATAATCAAACAAATGAAATCAACATATCCATAGGGTTCAAATGATTATAATTATTGAATATAAATTCAACAAATGGCCTCGATGAAATCAGTGGGCCCTACACGACAAATCCAAAATTGACGAAATTTAGGGATGAGTTCCATACCACCCATAGTAGGCTTGTACGACTCTCCTCCTAATGTATTGTCCCATGATTTTTCTCATATTAGAGTAGATAAAAGAAAAAAAGAATAACACTCATACCATGGTAACATAGTCAATAGAAAGAGAGAAGGAAAATAGCTCAACAGAATCGATTACGTACCATTGTGCAACCAACATGACGAATGAAAGATCAGTTGGATATCATACAAAATAAAACTTCTAATCCCTTTAATTGGACTTAAAATGATCAAATTTTTAGATAGAAAAGGTTGAATATCCATGATCATAGATTAAGGAAGATGGTGGTAAATTAAATAGATTATTAAGGGAAAAAGGACATTTTATCCTTCAGATATCCTTTGCACAGTTTGTCCACATGGTTTGAAAAAACATTAGAATGCCCTACATGGTTACTTGGGAAAAAGGGTAACACAAACAGTTAGGCCTCATGGCCATTGCAAACTGTTTTAGGTGGTTCTTTCTAGAAAAAACCATTCCACACGGTATTGAAAACCATGAGGGAATATAGCATGGTTTAATCTAAACCATACACCTATGCTATTATTCATAAATGATGTGTTCCTGGATCCCATCATTACACTAAAAAAATGGAGACCATTTCTAACCCCTTATGCATCCATATTAGGTCTATAGTAAATATTTAGAGTAAAAATTAATGGATCTATAACTGAGTGGGAAATTGGGTTCATATAGTTTTCCCCATTAAAAGAACTCATCCCCGAGCTCACTTTTCTAGGGTAGAGAAACAATCTATAAGTTAAACTCATTCTATTTGTCATGTACGTCAGCTTCCCTCTCCACTGTCTCATCCTGTAACCAACCATGCATCCATAGCACAAATACTAGTGGGGCAGACCAACCTCAGAATGCTTTTATTCACTAGTCAACCTTGAATACAAGATACTCTTAAAAGGTAGAATATACATCTAACTCAACCTCCTTAGGATAAAACTTATTAGATATATCAACAAGATATTGGTTATGCTATGAAACATGAAATACATCATTCATGAAATGACACCACTGAGTAAAATAAACAGATTGTCTACCAGCCTGAATTTCTCTAGAATTTCAAAAAACCCTACATAATGAGGTGACAATCATCCCTTATTTCGTAACTCTTTATGACATAGACTAGGAGATACATAGTGGAAAAAACTATTCCTGAACACAATATAAAGTGGTCATAAATTGTATTCTACATATCAATTTTTTCAGGACTAAGCAAAAGTCTTATGCTTTTGATCAGTTTATCCTACTCTATGGCCTCTTGAATGAGACAAGGAACATGCAGGGCTATCTCACATGCCTCCATCCAGCAAAAAGGTGAACAACACTTTCTATAATAGAAGGCCTAAAAAGGATAAATATTCATTTTATCCTGATCATTGTTATTATAAATGAACTTAATGAGAGGGATATGATTCTCATAGGAAATGCTGGAATCAAGGACACATGCTCAAAGCATATCTTGTATAATATGTATCGTCTGTTTCAATTGTCCATCGGTCTAAGGGTCAAAATCAATTCATAGAAGCACCTGAGATTCCATAGTTTTTTGAAAACCCATTTTTAAAGATGAATTGAAATGAGAATACCTATATGAAATGATAGTTTGAGTGAAATCGTGTAGTGTTATGATATCACATACATACTGTATTCTAAACTCATCAGCTGAGAAGGTCTATCTTATAAAAATTAAGTGGGATGATTTTTTTATTCAGTCATGGAATAAAAATTTACCATTGGTACACCTTGGGATTGTAGGTATTCTGACCATGAAATCCATGGAAACATCATAACATTTCCATTATCAGATTGGAAATGGTAGATACACGCCTACATGTCACTGATGATGCGTTTCACCTACTGAAAAGTGGTACACCAATAGATAAATCCTGAAATCTTATGTTCCATAACATGTAACCAATACTGGAATACATTTTCTTGATAAATCATCAATATTCCAAGATTAAAATCCCATTTAGAGTCATGAGACTCACTCAGCAAATCTTCTCTAATGTCTTTAGGTACCTAGATACATCCAAATAGACTCATGGTGTCATCTTAATCCATAGTAAAATCCATAGGTGGGTTACCTCTTTATATACTCTCATGGTGTAAGTATCCTTCACGGTTTGAAAACTATTTACTATTCATCTTCTCAAGGTGGGAAAGGATTAGGTATCAAGGATAAGAGGTAAGACTGATCATGACTATCAAGAAGCTGTAGATACAACTCCCAAAAATTTCCATTAACTTCCATTCAACCCTGGATTCCCATACATATTTGGTCTTAGTTTTCCAACTCAATGCATCACAAAATACATTTCCATTTCAAATTATATAGGAAAGCATAAAATCGATGTACTGAAGATATTAGATCCAAACTCACTATCTGAGGATCAAGTCACACTAAGAAAATATATATTTGAGGCTCATGTGATCATTGTAGACCACCAAGAACTCACCCATCAGGTAATGTATCCTGCAACGCAAGGCATGAAAAACTGCTACATGTTCAAGGCTGTGTTTCAGGTTGTTTATCTCAGGAGGTATCAAGTGATGATATTCACACATGGTGATTCTATCTTCCTAAATCAGTACTTCTCCAAAACTAATACCTGATGCATCGCAATATATATTATAACTGATACATGGATCCAAAATATTTAAAATCTGTATTGATACTAGACTCCATTGCATCTATTGAAATTCTTTATAACATGCTTCTGACCATAAAAAAATGAAACCCTTCTTTGTAGTACCAGAAAGGTCTGAATCAAGGAATGAGAGGTCCTATATGAGATGCGTATAATATCCAGCCATCCCCAATAAACCCCATATATGAAAGACATTCTTGGGATGCTTCCAAGAAACAAATTAACTAACCTTTTATGGGTAAACATATACCAAATTCCTTGACAATATGACCCATGAAGTGAACATTGTTGATCCGAATGTGAAACTTTGAATGTTATGCTATAATGCTGGTTCTCTCTCAATGTACATAATATAATATCACGATGTTTTTCCTGGTCACTAAAAGTGTCCGAATAGACCAGGATTTTCTCCACAATGACCATGAAAAATGAATCCAAATATGGGTGTAAACCCCTTTTCATCAAACCCTTGAAGATGGAAGGTGAATTAGTAAGAATTAATGAAATAAAAATATACTCACACAGACCATAACTGCAATGGAAATCTGTATAATGTATGTCTCATAGTCTAACTAATAGCTAATAATAACTCGTTATCAGGTTGTTCATAGAGAATACCATTTATCTTCAAAGATGTTGAAAGATATCATCTATTCGAGGAAGGGAATATTGGATCTCGACCATATGAATGGTCATCCTTCTTTAATTCACACATAGTCACATGGTTTCTTCTTCTTTATTGGGAAAGAGAATTGGAGAACCTCAAGAGGATGTATTAGTGCATTTAAATCCATTAACCACTAAATCCTCTAATAGCTACATGAGATCATGTAGCTCTATAAGTGCCTTCCTATATGTAGTAAATTACACAGGATCTACTCCTAGAACAATATCAATTATAAATTCTACCTATCTCTAAAGAGGTAATTTAGAATAGATCATCGAGAAAGGATTCCCTGAAATGATCCACTACTAGAGGGTTATATGTTTTACATAATCCCCAATCTTCCACTAAGTAATTTCCAATCTAGGAAGTCCCTCTCAATATCACATGATGATTTGGTCTTTCTCTATCAACCTGAACAACCCACTCAAATTTATGCAGATAAATACTACCATCATGTGATATAAAATATACCATGCATCTGTATAATAATAAAAACCCATTGAAGTGAACCAAATAGTCCCTTCCGAGAATGAAATCAATGATTTTTATCATTAAGAAAAATAGGTTCCATAAGAAAGGGTAACTGCCTACGTCAAGGGGACAGTCCCTTCACGGGCGTATTCCCTATGTTCATACCCCTAACATTGTATCATGGATCATTACACTATATTGATAATGTGTGTCCAGTATAAGACACTAGAAGATAAATATAGAGATAAATGAGTATCATGAAAATATATCACATAATGTAGATACAGCAACAGAATCTACTAGAATAGTACATCATATTATAAAAGGTCCCACAACATGATCCTTGTCAATTGGTTGTAGTTTATAAAAATGACATGATCTATGGACCCCTACAATAGATGGACTACAATGATCAAATCTTCTTGGCTAGTGCATCTGCTGATCAGGGGTATTTCTACCTCTTTCATGATCCCCTCCTCATCCAGAACTAACGAGGATATTTCAACTCAATAGCTAACATGGAAAGAAACATTCTATTGATGGTGGAGCTTGTGTTTATACTTTCCCACTCAATAATGGAAGAATGTTCCTACAAAAATGATGATGATTCCCCAAATGGATTCAAGCTTGTCACACCATTTTATCTCTATTACAGTGATGATTTATATTCCATTTTCTTCAACAATGATGGAACAACTCATAGTATTCAAAATGGGTACTATGGTAGTCACTACACAGATGAGAAATCCCGAGAGAATGTTTCCTATAATTGGAAGAATATTTTCCAGTAATGGCAATGATCTTTTAAACCCGTTACTATTATCGTCCCTTAGGTTTCACTTAATGATATGATCATGGTGGAATATCATAGAAAATTTCGTTAAGAATTTTTTTTCCTTTGTACTGATGGCGTAGTGGAGCCCATCCTCAACACAACTTGCACTTGAAAGCTCATTACCATCGAGAGGCCATGTGAAGCACTGAAACTCTATAATATGATCTCAATACTAAATAATTGATATAAAACCATCCTCAAGATGCATGAAATATCATTATATTTTTGATCTATGTGTTTTAGGTATAAACTCATCATAAAATACTATCCTGAAGTCAGCCCAAATCATACTATGATGGTGATTAGATTGGGTAACCACATCCGACAAACACATTTCTAAATCCAAATAAATGTATTTAAAAAGTGTAAATATACTCTCGTGATGTTTTTCCAGATACTCAATGAATGTTTGGATGTACACTTTCCAAGAATCAACATCTGTGGGCTGCAATCCCCTAATAATTTGAGAGGATGTTTCTACCGGAACTCACGGGTTAGATCAGTCATCGTAGGTGAAACATGTGGGGCACCATGCATGGAATACGTCAGATGTTGGAAACTATCAAGAACATGGGAATATGTTCCTTTATCAGGATAAACATGTGGGGACCCTTGTGGCACTCATGGAGGTATGACTAGTGGCTCAGGGACCACCATGTCTAGAGAATGGTCATCTCCACCCTTCGGGCATACAATATGAAGACGTCATGGTGGAATTATATTTCAATATTCATGCACACACCTCAGAAAATTCATATTCAAAGAATGATAAAATCACTAGTAGATGTTGAACATTTGAAAAATCACTACTGAAGGAATACTAGCCCGAATTCACACTTAGACTGCCAGTTATTGGAGTGTTCTGTGGTATATGATTAATTTCACGTTACATTTAATTTCCATGTTCACTAATCTAAATTTCACAAACAGGACAATGAAGGATAAGGATGTGAAGCCATTGCATTTTAGATTTGAAGATACACTTTTTGTGGATAGCCATTTCAACTGAATAATTTCACATGCATTTATCACCAGAAACAACTCCCATTCATTTATATTATAATGCCTCCATTTGGTAAATTACTCATACCAAACTGATGAGGTCCCACACACATCCTGAATTGGGACATAAAATCACTCATTCACAGACAAGTGTAACAAAAGAAAAAAAAATTGTCACAACGTCAACCATCAATCACATGCATATAAAGCAATGAAATGATGTGAAATGAACGTTTATGTCATAATAGTATGCATGACATGTGATTCTAGGTTCAAAAAAGGATTCATGTAACAATGATATGTACCCTCATATCATCATGCCAAGGATGAAAGAATATCCACAAATGGATTAATAATCAACAACAACATTAAACATGTGCATCACCCAATTGTGAAATAATATAAAATGCAATAAGAAAAGTCAGAATAATAATTACAATTTCTGAATCATGGTTCTTAAACCAAACATGGGTTCATGATGCCCATTATTGGCTTATGACCAAGACCCATGTAATCCTGATCATAAATAAATTTTTTCCATGTATTAAATATTGAATTGAAACTCCTCTAACTCCACATTGTGAAATCCTAGACTCGAATTCCATATAATGGGTACCCCAGTCACAGTGGGCCATAGGAAATCAAGCACATCTTCCATATTTCTAGAGGTTGCTGACAAGTAGTGAGGGCATAGGGTATGTCTAGGGGGATATTATGCCTTCATTACGAGTTTATAGAAGGATAGATAGAAATTACAAAGTAAAATAGCATATTCAACACAATTAAATAGATAAATAAGAGATAACAATAACTGTATACCTAAAACAACATTATACAATACAACAACATATGATGATAAGTCATGTAACTAGAAAATAGGAAATCATGGATACAATACAAAAGGAAAAATAACTTACTCAATAGTATCAAATAATTAAATTAATAATCCCAATCATCCCAAGTTCAATCTCGGTCCTCTGGTATCAATCTACATAATAAACTATAATACATCAAGGGGTTGAAGTCATATGCTTCCCTTTGTCAACAACTGCGACCATGTAATCTACCATAGGTACCAAACTACACCATAAGAAGTTGTGAAATAAATCTCAATGGGACACCACCAATGGTGTATGTCACATTAGTCCTATGTAATTTGAAATTAAATAGTGTGAAGGCGTGCATATATAAATTAATGCAGTACATGTAACTAAATACCCAAATACTTGCTATATCCCTCAGCTGGTGTCTGAACAGGTAACCACTTCATTACATGATTGTTACGAATTTATCAATAGGTCACTTTTCAATAATAATAATGGTTCCAATATGTATAAATAGTAACCATGGAATCAAATTACTCAGTGTGTTCTAACTCAGTAGTATCTAGAACTAAATAATGGTTAATTGTGTAATCCAATGAGAATAGTCCAAGGCATTCCACACTGAGTTTCCTACCATGTATAAGGAGTTCATCCAATGTTAAAGTGGGATAAGATTGTACTGGGATTGATGAGCTTTAAACATTGGACCTACTTGTCATTACTAGATCCAAGGAGTGTATCTAAGGAATCCTTTATCCATGAAGTGTATCCAAGGAATCATGTAATATGACATTAGTGATATTATGGTATCATTCTAGAATCCAATTGTTAGAAACAGATGGGTTTCTAGGTGGGTCTCATTATAATCAAGATGTGTCATTGAATCAGAATGGATTTCTCTGGTCCTCATGGTATCATTCAATTAGAATCCAAGGATATCTTGATTCAATATATTGTTATTTGATTGTGAAGAAATATAGTAATTCAATTGGTTCATGTATTTCAATTTATTGTTATGATAAGTTCAACTATCATGAAACCATTTAATCAAGTCATTTAAATAATTCCTTTCTGTTCATTAGTGTGATAAGGCCAGGTAGGATGAAACCATTCATTTAATCAATTTATGTATATTCTATATTGAAGAATCATTTCTGGTACCTTAAAATAATTTTTTAAGGGTTGCTACGAATATTAAACCAGTAGTTCATTTACATTTATGTCCAATTAACACACTTTGAATAATTTCCAATTAACATTTAACAGTTCATTTGAAAATTGATGCACATACCATAGGTGGGTCATGTGGTAAGCATAGATTGTAATTTTAATTTTTTAATTCACATCGTAAATAATACTATTTAATATAGAAACCCTTACTCGTTGTAATGTCAAGCCAAGGCACACCCCAAAAGTGTCATAAACATGTTAAAACATTAAGCAACAAATATGGAATAACCATGAACATGGAATTCATGGAGTTGTGGGTGTAACTAGTAACAACTAATCACATATATGGAAATATAATTTCACAATGTTCCTAATGATTATAGACATGGAATATAAATTCCAGAAACCAGCCTACTGAAATTGGTGGTCCCACAAAATAGATAAAAAATCAGTGAACTTTAGGGATGAGTTATAGACGACCCAATGTAGGCTAGTTCTTATTTCCTCCATCAGTATTGGCACTTGATTTTACTCAGAACATAGTAGATCTCTGAAAAACAAAAACATTTTCATATTTCAATAACTCATAAGAGAGAAAGGGTGAAGTAGAATGACTCAATATGAATCGAGTAATTGTCATTGCACATCCAATGTGATGAATAAATGCTTGATAAGTTATTAGATGAAGGAGATCATTGAATCACTAGGTGTGACATTAAAAAACACTAAATTGAGATAACATGGGTTTATTATTGTATGAGATCATATTAGTGAATATGGGGGTGTCTTAATGAGATTATTAAGTTCAAAAAATACAATTTACCTTTAAAATAACCTATACACGGTTTGTCTTCATGGGCTGACAGACTGTGCGCAAAACATGCAGGATTAAATGGGAAAAAGGGATGCATGAATTTTTAAGATGCCTATCCATAATCCAACCATAAGATGGGTCTTAATCTATATAAATACAAAACACAAGGATTTCCAAACCAAGAGGAATTCCTACACTGTTTACTCTAAACCATGTGCCATGTCATTTTTTTCCAAAAAGATGGGATATGGGCATCCAAGCTGGCCCAAAAACTCTTGAGACAATTTATAACCCCATATGAATACATATTAGGTCCAAAGTAATTATTTGTTAAAAAAAATTAATGTATCCATAGCTGAGTGAAAAACCAAGTTCTTTCACAGATGATTGCATAACATTTGAAAACAAGAGTAACACTAATAATATGTGAGGTCTGTGTGGGTAAGAATAATATGAGTATCATAGGTAAATGAGGAAATATTAATTACATTAAAAACCTAATACACCACTCCTCCCTATTAGGTTATATCTTGGCAATGTCCCATATTTTTCCGTCAACTGCTATCACTATGAATTTTTATATGTTGCTATTATTTTGGATCCAAACATGTCATATTTTCTTTTGGAGATGAAATATTTTACTCCCATAAACAATGAGAAATGTAATGAAATTATATATGAATAATAACTATATTGGAATTATATATAATTTTAATGTTTATGAAATTTTAGTGGTTGAGTGAAATGATCCATGTGTTACACAAATATAAGGTATGGGTGATTTTATTGTCTATCTACTTGTTCCAAAAATAATTCTTTAGGTAAATATGAGGCCCCTAATATTCCCATTGATGTCTGAACTAATGGGGATGATGATAATTCATGAAATTCAATTGTGTAATCCATTCTCATATCTTAGGATATTGATCATGTTCTGAATTAAGAGAACATTGATTTCAAAAAGACTAATGAATCTTAAGGGATCCATATTAACATATGGAAAATTGAGGATAAGAAACATAAAATCCACATCAATGAATAAATGACGTGACATCAAATCTGAGTGAGATAAATTACACTCAATATAATGAATATGAGGAAATTTATTCAAAATTTATATAGATTTATGGAAGTTCCAAAGATAATATCTCTGACTAAACTTACAATCAAAAATCAAAATCCTATATTAATAAATCTGATTCACATGTTGTAGAGTTGGTTGATTAGAACTAACAGATGAATCAAGTATATGTGGATCAGTATGATGAAATTTTAAAGATGGGTTAAAATATTGAGATTCTATCTAACATAATTGATGATCATGAACATGATATAAAAAAACATATGGCCAATGAGAAGGAAATGAAAAAATGCATTATGAATCTCAATGAAAATTCCTGGTTGTTAAAATATGGAATGGAAGAAATATATATTCTGAGGAAGATGACTGACCAACATTTGGATAACTATGGGAACATAAATGATCCATAAAAATTCTGAAATCATGCAATAATAAATCTATATTTCCTATAATAGGCGAATTAATAAGTCAATTCCAAAAATATGGATATTCAGAATTTGAATGTAAGTGGATTCATCTTATAAATCATTAAAGTGAAAGCTCTTTGCGGATTGTAGCCATAGAGTGACACTATTATGGATTCATGGGATATTTCATGTTTGTATAACTAGAATCCCTAGGGATTAATGGATTAATGAAATACTCTACTAAAAAATATTAATAAATTTTTTATAGATTGAGAATTGTTTTATAAAATATTCTATATCTATTCTAAATATGTTCAAATGGAAATAAATTTTAACACCCTAAAATTTATAAAATAAAAACTTTTAGTTCCATATTTTGTATGACACGAAACACCTTACATTGAAAGGAATATGGAATGTTGATAATTTTCGATATATTTACTATTTTATATAAATTCAATATATTATATCACATCAAATCAACACATTACAAATATATATTTTATTACATGCATTAATGAATTTTATTGATTTCTTGTTCTACACGCAATACATAGTTTTACTGAATAATATTCATATTATAATTAAAAATGAAATTTGAATGATATATTTTATATTTCATGTCATAACAAATATTAATTAACCTAATAAATTAAATTGTTGAATTAATTTGTTACTAATTAATTATAAATTAACATTAAAACCAATTTAATGTAATGGATTTTTTTTTATAAAAAACAATTTTTATTCAACAAAGAAGTTTTATCATAAAAAAATAAATTAAATACATTTATAGGATAATCATAATGAAATATCTATATTATATATTCTATAAAATAATGTATACTTTAATACAATAGATTTTATATATATTAGAGTAGAGAAAAATCTGTTTTCCAAATTAAAATATTTATAAAAATGATGAAAACTTGTGACCATTTTCACAATAAATCACATGAAATCTACTTCAGTATGTGGTAATAATTGTAAATTAATATTTTCTAGTTAATGTATTTGAATTTGTAAAAATGGATTCCATAATTTTAATCTTCATTATTGATAATTTGAAATAATTTCAACATAATATTTTTCAACAATGATTACTGAATTCTGTGAAAATTAATTATAGTGATTGAGGTAAAATCAAGATCACATAGGGGTTAGACATAAAGTATAAGGTGTAAAAATTACCGTAAATATTATAAATAAATATTATATTGAAATATTTATTCCCTAACGCATATATTCTAGAAAAAATTACATTATTGTAAGAACCTGAGTCAACAAGGACCTCCCAATAGTTCTTACATTATGATAATTAAATGATTGTCACTCCTCATCCTCATTAAAAGTGAAGTCACTCCTATAACATAATCAATCATCCAAATTAATTTGGATCATAAAACCACTTTAAAAGTCACTCCCCATATTCTTTATCCTTATATATGGAGCATTATCAGGGAAATAATGGAATCTTATGAAGCTAATAGTTCAATCATATGGAGGATACATAAATAAGAGTTAATATTTTTTTATTATTATTTTTGTTTTATTTCATTCTCCACCTCCATCAATAATTATTATTTCATTTTTATATAATATAATAGGTATATTTACTATTATTTTAAATTTATAATTTATGACTAAAATCTAAATTCACACAAAGTTTAACATATGGGACAGATTATCATCGTTTCGTTGAATGGAAGACTGCAAACTAACATACTGTAATTTTTCTTTCTTCCATTATCACTATTCGTCAATGGGAATAATGATGGAATTATAGTTTAAATATGGTATATATGATACTTATAAAGTCTTTATTATTTTTTAACGTATTACAATGATGACTTTGTGGTCTAAGGTGGACTACAACCTCCAAAAGTGATGTTATTCATAAATACATTATGTTGAAGTTATGAAGGATTGGTTTAATAAACATACATATCTTATAATACATCATACTAATATGAAGATGATAATATAAATTTATATCATTTAAATTTATTTCATTCAATATGACCAATATATTGAAACATCATTCATGGATACGTATGGAAAATAACACCAGAAAGAATGAAATCAATGAATGATTAATAACAATCATGTGATGATATATTTTAAAATTATCATATATTAAATGATAAACATTAATATTATTTCATCAAAAGATAATAATATTATTTAAAATTTTATATATTCTGTCAAAGGGAGATCAACCAAAAGGTAGAAGATGGTATGGGATTTCATGTAAATTTACATTCCTTTGAGACTTATTTGATTTTAGGCACCAATTAACTTTTATATTGGTTATATACATCCCCTTATATAGTTAATATAATTATTCATTTGGACATCACGGTATTTTATGGCCCACATAGAATTATCCCTTCAAATGGTATATAAATTTAAAATTACATGTTGGTAAAACTTATCATTAAATCTTCATTCCATTTGTGACTATTATCATTCACTTAAAGTGGTTTGTTTCATGTAATAAATTTTTAATGGAAATTAAATTTATTATTAATATCTATGTAATTTTATTATGGATAATAATTTTCAAAAAAATTATACCATTTATACATATAGTTTTTAAATTGAATTCTACATTATTTATTGTGGAAATATTGATATATATATATATCCTTTACAAAAAACTGATATCTTATAAGTAACATTTTTTATGATTTAAATTGATTATTTATGGAATATTTTGGAAATATAGGAAATTATTTGGGGTCAGTTAGTTTAATCCCCTTGATGCATCATTACTCCAATGAGGTGAATCAGTTTGCCTATTCAGATGGGATTCTACCCATGGACTAAACTATCTTGATGATGGATCATGAAAAAACCATAACGATAATAGATCAGGATAGTTTATAAATCCAATATTATAAATTACATCATTTTTTATTCAATGTTATTTTAATATTAGTTACAATATACATGGTAAATTTTTATTCTCTTGTGATTTTATATATAGAATTATTTAAACATATTCTATTCATTCTAATTTATCCTTTATTTATTGATTAATTTTCATGAGTTCAAGTGATTTACATAGAAAATATAATTATACATTATTAATTTATTATATCTTCTTATGAACTTAAAAATTACCGGTCCTTTTAGATCCCCATTATTTTTTTTACTTTCCCCTGGATATGAGGATGAAGTAATGGAATGAGTATTCATGGATACTTGGAATTTTACTTTGATATGTATTATGTTTCATTTTGTATTACAGATAAAAAAGGGTATCATGTATGTATCTAGTTATAGATTTTGGAAATACTATTATACCATTAATATTTTAATCTTGTATCTCTTTCTATATAATAATGCTTGGCACCAGGTCTGAGCTACTAGGGTTGGGGATGTAAAAATTTCTATAATATAATGTCCACATGAAACCATGGAATGTATATATTATAAATCATATATTGAGTCACATAACCACAATATAGTATTTGAAAATAAGTATACAAAAATATTCTCATGTTATATTGTGGTATAAATTGTATGGGTCTTCCTGGAGATAGATCAATCATTAGATACAATATGTGGACATGGTTCTAACACTGATGCACCTATTTGTAATTACTCTAAAAAGTGAAAGTATGTCCTCAATAGAGTATAAACTATTGCATTATAATGGGACTTACTATAAATATTATTGGACCCTACTAGGGGATATTCGTAGGATAATTCACATTTTCATTATAATACAATATGAAGAGTTGAATGTGAGGATATTACCAATGATACTAGGTTTATAATTCAATGTATTTTATAGATAAAATAATAAATTTTATAATATTAATGTCATGTTTTATAGTATTAATCAATATGGTACATTATTTA
Organism: Viscum album; assembly: GCA_963277665.1. Lineage (NCBI taxonomy): Eukaryota > Viridiplantae > Streptophyta > Magnoliopsida > Santalales > Viscaceae > Viscum > Viscum album. The sequence goes on along the minus strand of OY728156.1, from coordinate 1,701,322,662 downwards.
TTGATCTAATATATTATATTCAAATGTTATGATGTAGTTCCATGAAGGAATAGGGGTGTCAATAAATTTGTCCAATGTGGAGGTTTTCCTGCTATTGAAACTTATATTTCTGGTATTAGAACTGATAATGTGTTGGATATATATGGTAAGCATTGTCATGTTTATAAAAATAACAATTCTCTGATCGAGAAACATCTTACAAAATAAGAATATTTGATAAAAGATATCTTTATGTGACAGAGGCTCCCATCATTTAGGGGAACTACTACTTTAATGGAAGCTGAGTAATGGGTTATTTGTGTTGATAATAAATTTATCGAGTCGGTATGTGGTGAAATTTGTTTTACACTTGTAGAATATTATCTTAATAGAGATCTTAATCAATGGGGGTCGTTAATCTATAAAACTATGGAAAGATATCAAATAGAACTATTTGTAAGGAATGATTTAAAATATATAATATTTATATAATATATCTATCATGAGAAACATATTGAGATGAAGAGAAAGTTACATAGTCAAAATAAAATTCAGTATGTATGTGTTTCGAAGAATGAAGATACCTTGAATATTTTATCATGGAATGCTAAAAATTTCATATGCAACATAAAATGCAAGACATAATTTTATTTGATATTCATGGTAAATTTTTCAAAAGGGAACTAGTGCATGAATCTTTTTCATCATATGATTAAATAGTTTCATATGTTATCATTTGAGAAAAGTAATTCTCCAAGTATTATATATTTAATTTGAATATGAAAAATTAGATTAATAAAGAAAAAATCCAATATAATTTGAATAAGGGAAAGTAGGGGTTCCCCACATGTGTTAACAATGGAAATAATCACCCCAATAAATGATTTAAATTGTTGGGAGATTGTTATAATTTTTGGAAAATGGTCATTAGGAAATATAATTTAAATAGAATGAACATAATACATCTATTTAGTTTTTCATATTTAGTGAAATGAGGAACTACACAGATATATTTTTTTAGAATCAAGTTAATACAACATATTATAAGTTAAGTGATCAATGTGTGACTTATATTTTTGACATAATCGATGTGGCATGATTAATGTGATTTTTATTTATATGTATGAGGTATATTGTAAAATTATTTTACAGATGATTTTCTTATCGTACGGATTATAAAATATATAGGTATTATATTGTTTAACTTTTTGAATATTGGTTTGAGATAAAATTTTCAATGGTTGTGAGAAATGTGATTAAATAGAAATTTTAAATTTTCTGAAGGAGATCATTTAGGGATATATAACATCAAATACATTCTAGATGATGAGACAATGATTTAATGATAAAGAGATGATTGATATGAATAAATTAAATTAGATGCGACTAATTAGGTTGGAACTTATTCTATTGTTTTGGTTAATAATATTTTGATGTTTTCTAAAGTTATGAAATTGGATATTTTTTATAAACATTGAATGAGATTTTATATATTATTGTATTAATTCACCATATGATGAAACATGTGCTAAGAGATATAGTATAAATACAAATATTAAAACAATATGATAAGGTAATTCTTATGAAAGTGAATCACATCACATAACTATATTTCCTTAAAATCACTGAGTGGGAATAAAAAACTCAACTCTAAGAGAATAGTCTTGAAATAAAACAGTTTCCTATTATCTTATCTTTATATGATATCAACTCCATTTTTCACACCTACAGATTATCGATTTTGGTCACTAATTATCACCTGAACATGTTAACTCTCACTCTCCATTATTATTTGGGATTATTTTTCCTCTTCAATGTCCATGTTTTTATTTCACACATATTTATCCTATTCAAAATCCCAGATATGTTTTAGTCAAGACGACTTCGATAATTCCACATATATATTAATAAGATGATATTTAACTAAATCTATTTCAATGTCGGTTTCTCAAAAATAAAATTTCTGAATTTCTAACCCTTTAATAGTAAGATCATATTTAAATTTCAAGGACACAACATATTTATAGTGTAACGGATGTTACACCCCAAAAATTCAGAAGAATAAATTTTCATTCAATATCATATTTGACACACAATAGAAAATAAAGAATGTAATATAAAATCCAAATCTATTATGATAAATTCAATAGTTTATAAAAAATCAATATATTCTATATCACACTGTACACACAATACTGAGTTGGGTTGTATTATGTGAAATAATGAATTTCATCGGAATCTTGCATTATGTGCTCGATTGAGTTTCAATGAATACTATTAATAATATTATAAAAAAGTGAATGTTACATCATATATTTCAAATTGGTTTTTATAAATTATATTTAATAACTTATGAGAATATATGTATTAATTCATTTGTTAGATATAAATTCTAAATGACTATAAACACTAATTGAATATAATAGAAATTTTTTAATTGAAAAAATACTTGTATGAAGAAAATGCATTTTAACATAATAAATTAAAACAACTAAAATTAAATAATTATTTAGATGATAATTATATATTATATATTAAATCAAATAATTTTTATATTCATAAAATATATTATATATATATGATAAGAACAAATCCAAATATACACATAAATGCTTTTTTAATTGCATATAAGAACCCATATAAGTGTTTACTAATTAATAAATAAATGTTTTGCAATATAATAAATTTTATTTGAAAAAATAATATCAAATTCTGGTAGTGTAATATAAAAAAATATCTTAGGGTGAATATTTTTTTCTTAATTTTTGAGGAATATTGAAATCAACATAATTTATAAAAAAAGTAACCTTTATTTTAAATAATTTTAAAATATAAATAGTTTTTTTATTTGAAAATAAAGTATGAATATTTAAATTATATTTTTATTAATAAAATTTCTGTTATTTTAGTCAACATAATATTGAATTTATATTTATATTATTAGTAAAATTTTGATCAATTTCACATCAAAAATAAGACACTTTATCATTATTTCGGAAGGAATAATTTTACATCTGTTTCTTAATAATTTGACTTATTAATTTGGAAACATATATTCAATTTTTTGAATCAAAATAATTATTAATTTATAATATTTTAACAATAATTATTTTTTAATATTTATATAATGTAGTCAAAATTACATATAGTGATTAAGCTAAAAACTAGTTCATGTAGTTTATAAAATTAGAGTATAAGGTGTTATAGTGATACATGTTTTGTAAAATATCAATTTTATTGCTATATTTATACCATAATTCAGTTGTATGAATGAATTTTAATTATTTTATGAATATTAAGAAATAGATACCTCTCAATATTGTTTATTTTTGTTATGTACATGAATACCAATGCACCACAAATAATAGAACAAACACCTAAATTATTGACTCCTATCATATTAATGGGCTCATAAAAACATTTCTAAAATCACACCAAAACATCCCTGACCATATTCTAGAAGCCTTATATTATGAATAAATCTTACAAACTATGGAATTATTAAAACAATAATGAGGATACCCAAATAATTGTTAATGTTTATCTAAAAGTGTTTTCATTTCATTTCCTTCCCTACCTCCCCAAAACTTTTTTATATAATTAGGATATAATAACATCAATATATTCAACACACTATGAATGTTTTATTTTAATGGTAAAACATACAACCACACATACTACCATATACACAGATAGGAAATCATGATTCGTGTGTACAATGGACCACCGCCTTACCAAACAATGTCGTTCCTTTATCCATTACGACTATTAATTGATGGGAATAATGTTGGGTTTATTAATTATAAATGATATTTATTATATTAAAAATTTATTAATATTTATATAATTATATTATAACCCATATCTTCATGCTTTCGTTTTTGTGGTAATTAGATAATTTCATTCATGTGTACGTTAGACTACCACCATGAGAAGAGGTGTGATTGACTCACAAATTATATAGAATGTATTAATGATTGTTTTAGTTCAAATATTTATGACATATTAAATTAAATTGATTTATATTAATAACATTCCAATATAACACTTATTAATACTTCTTTCAATAGGATATGAAAATGGAAACTGTGTTTGTGTATACACTCTACCTACCGTCTCAAATAACGGTGAATTTTATATTACATCACAAATATTTATGGGCTAATAAAAATACATATATATGTTATTTGTAACACAACTAACCTGGTTACCCAGATTTGGTGCATTATTATATATTATTGGCTGGATCACAAGGGATCAAATCCCTAATTACCGATTTGTTTAGTATTATTGGAAACAAGAATCATACATATGTTCTACTAGACAACTGGATAGGAAATAAAACACTAATTTATTCCATTATAAACATCCAATAATCCTAGATTATGCCTGAAAATCACTCATAACTAAATTCTTCATATCCTGGGAAAATTAAACATAAAAAAAGGGTGATCTTAGACGCTCAGTAGGGGTAAGAATTATAGAAGAAGATAACATAAACATTATGCATGGTGAATAATTGAAAACACATGTATTTACAAATGATAAGCATGAACACATTATGGATTGATTATGAGATAATTATATAATTCCATAATAAAACATAATCATTGGTATTCTACTAGTTGAATAACCACATGAAGAATCAATATTATTTTCATAATGATGGAATATATAATGCCAAACATTCTGAAACATTTTTTCAAAACCTCGGCCAGGACGTCTAAAAATGATTTTGGCCTCAACCAAAACCATATATCAAATTAGGAAAGGCCTCATCCAATTCCATGTCTAATTTTATCATGAGACCTACCTATGAATCGAGGAGCAATAGCGGACTCCACCCATCACATATTAAGTCCAATACATTCCTCATATGAAAAGGTTGAAATATAACATAAACATTTGTATTAGAATGAGCATACGAAATGTCAATACATAAACCATACCTCGCGAATCCTATAGAAATAAAACATCCACATTAAAACATATCACCAGACCATAAATATAATATGGAAGATTTGTATCATAATGAATCGAATTCGAACAAGTATAAATCTATTAATTTATTTTGACATAGATGAAATTAAAACAATTTGAGAGTAATATCTCTTTATTTTTTTGAAATCATTTAATGTCTCATAATTATAAAATAAAAAATTTATATGGAAAATATTAATATAATATTTTATGGGAAGCTTCAATGATGTTATAATGGAGGAGAATAACCACACCCACCGTATAAGCTAATAAAATATTCACTCCTTAATTTTGTTAAAAATGTTATAAAGTACCTTGTTTGGAAAAGGACAGAAAGATTTCATTCAGAAAATATAAGTTCAAATAAGGGTATAAATAAAATTAACCCATAGTATAGTAAAAATAAAAAATATTTTGTAAAATATTTTTGAGAAAACATGCATGTGTATGATAATGAGTTCCAAGTAGATACTTACGTAAAAAACCATAGATAATAAACAGATTTTAAAATTAACTAATACCTTGTACATTTCCACAGTTCTGGGTAAGATAACCTATTGATAATGGTGAAGTCATTGTTATCAAATTATATGAGAACCATATACATTAATATGATATCATATATCATCTCTTATGATTTCATTGTTAATGATATTTCAGTAGTATCATCGTTTCTGATGTTAACTAATTCATTTTCTTTTATTTGATTTGTTACGTATGTAATGTTTGTTATTGATAAGTTGTATCATATTCATATTTATAATGATATTAAGTCTTTAAACATTATTATTAATCATCAAATGAAAATTAGTTGTGAATGAATATGATGGAGAATGAATCTCATCACATTCATGGAGACGGTAATCCGTAAGTACACACGAGCGACAATATTATTATTATGATTTAAATTCGTATATATATAGTTGGTGTATTATATATAAAGAATCATTAACAAGTTATATTTATTATTTACATAAATTATACATCATTATTATAACCATCCAAAAATAATGTACTGAATAACAACTACACCGAGACATGGAGACAGTAAGCCTTGCGTACACACAATTGGTGAGTTTGACATTATATGATCGATAGAATAATGAATATGGTTGCACCATTTTTATAATAACAGAAAAGTATATAGAAGATAATGGATTTATTATTTTTTAATGAAAAAAACAATGAAATAGGATGTGGATGATGAAAAGAAATATATAGAGGTGATGATATATATTTCTCTTCTTCGAGTTCTTCCTTTTTATTTGATCAAAAGTGCTCCATAGGTTTGATTTATGACCAATGGAAGGAATTTAGTATGAATTATTTGATGTTTGGAGGATAATTTGTTGGGTTTGTGTGAGCCAAATGGCTTTGTAGGTCTGAATTTGAGATAGGGGGAAGTGCCCTTTTATAAGAGGGGTGAGGGGCACCTTAGGAAAAACACAAAATATTATTTTATAATAAAATCATTTTCTGTTTATAATGGATCAAAAAGGATTTATTTCCAGTATAAGATGGGTATGGGTCTAAATCCCCAAATCCAATAGGTTTTAGACATATTTAGTTCACCATATTAACCTTATCATTTAGATTTAACTCTTAGTTACATGGTTTGACATTTACCATGTCTATTTGTATTTTTATATTATATGGTTATTAAACTTAAAATAAACATACAAGAGAACCCCAATTTGTTCAATAATGATACACCTATCATTATAAAAGTACATTGATAAATCTTAGATTTTTAGGATTATTATATCAATTTATACTATAATATTTTTTAAACCCATTTTTGACAATTTTAACACTATTTGGTATTTTGTTTTTTCTAAAGCCATAACAACATGATTACTTCGAAATAAATTCATTTAATCAATGATAACATGTCATATTATCATATAAAAGTCGTGGATGGAATCAAATCTTTTAAATTAAATTTATTTTAACTTTTATAATACCATTTATTTGATTCATTCTTTAATAAGAAAATTATGCATTATTCTTGTTTCATATATAAATATAGTAATATTATGTCTAAAAATTTGAAATAAAATATCATGATATAGGAAATAATTTTATATTTATAATTAATATTTATTTTCAAAGATAAAAGTTATATAACACTATATAAGTATTATTTTAATAAAATATATATTATTATTTCATTTTTGTATTTACATTAAATTAATTAATATAAAGTGTAATTATCACATACAAGTGGCTCCATGGGGTCCCAAAAATGACAATAGAATGTCCATGGTCGGACATGTATTATAAAATATGATTAAAACATCAGTTAGGGTACTTATAATATTATTTTTTGACCTTATTTATCGGATTTACCATTTAACGATGGTAAATAAAATATTTACTGAAGTAATTATTCCATATATCTAAAATTTAAAGTTACATATTTACACAATTTGGAACATAGAATTCCAAATATGGAAGAAATTTTTCTAAAATCAATACACATAGGTGTAAGAAATTAATTTCAAATTAACTCCCACGGTCAAAACAAAAATCATGTTTTTATGAAAAAATAACTATTAAAAGATTGATACTTATTTATGTCCAGTTTAAACGTGATATTAAATCCCTCGACCTAAATTATATTTAATGATTAAAATATAAAATACTGTTACTTAAAACCATTAAAATTTATAATTTAACACTATGAATTATTTCAATTAAAAAAGTTGTTTTTAATTACAATTTCATATTTTTCACTTTACATCAAAACATGAATGTTTTCAGAAAAGTACAAAAAATTAACCCTAAGCTAATTTCAATATTCCAAATTCGAAAATGAATACCATTTTGAAATATAAAATTTATAAAATTTTAAAAATTGCATATTTCTCTTCATAATGGCTAGTTTGATTGGTCGTGGTGTGTTAGAATCTCAAAGTTGCATTCAATGCATTGTATTGCATTATTAAAATGGAAACAAAACATGGTTGATTTGGGTGTTACATTATCCTATCCTTATAATAATTTTTAACCCAAAATTTCTTGAATATAACCACTTAAAAAGATACGGGTGGTTCTTCATCACAGGTTCCTCGGGTTCACATGTTTTCTCTTGCATCTTATGGATTCTTCATTGATCTTTAACCAAACGAGTTTTCTAGATTCTCAATAATTGTTCTCTGGTATCAAGAATCTTGATCGGCTCCTCAAAAATCAGGCTCCATTTCAATTTCCTTATAGGTGTGTACATGCGTTGGGTCATGCATGTATTTTCTTAAATGTGATACGTGGAACACCTCGTTAACTTTGGAATTCCATGGAAGCATTCCCAAATGGTAAGCTAAAACACCAATTAGTTCTAGAATTTCGAAAAAACAGATGTACCTGGGACTCAATTTACCCTTCTCACCAAATTGTTGTATTCCCTTCCATAGTGATACCTTTAACAAAACATGATCTCCTACCTGAAATTCAAAATCCTTCAATTAGTTATCGGCATGGATCTTCTTCAAACATTGAGATTCTTTGATGTGGGTTTGGATAACATTGAATGTTTCCATTGTTTCACCAACAAGTTCTAGCGTACAAGTTTTCTTACACAAATATCATCCCAATAGGTTGGTGTGCGACTTCTATTTCCAAATTACGCTTCATATGGTGGCATCTGAATATTTGAATAAAATATACTGTTATTTGAAATTTATTTTAGAGGTAAATATTGATCCCACATACCTTGAAAGTCATGTGAAAAAGTTCTCTAAAAATCATATATTGTTTGAATAGACTGTTCGGATTGACCATCAGTTTGAGTGTAGTAGGCAGTACTCAAAGGGAGTTCAGTATCCAGGGATTTCTGAAGACATTTCCAAAATCATGATGAAAAACATGGGCCACGATCAGAAACAATCAATAAGGGTACTCCATGAAGTCTTACAACTTCGTTAATATATAGTATTTCAAAATTTTCAAGTGTAAAATCTTCTAATATAGCATTAAAATGTGCTGAGTTGGTATGAGATCAATAATGACCCATATTTTGTCATTTCTTCTAGGAGACTTTTGTAGCCCATGAAAAATTCAATCGTAATATCATCCCATTTCCACTTAAGTATGGGCAGAGGTTAGATGACTCCTCTTGGATGTTGTATTCCAACATTCACTTTTTGAAAAACCATACATCTCGACACAAAATATACAATATCCCTCTTCATTTTGTCTCACCAAAAATGTTCTTTAAAATATATATACATCTCAGTGCTACCAGGATGTAGAGAGAAATTATATCTTTGAGCATCAACCAACAATTCTCTTCTTAGTTCAGGTATGTCCGGAACACAAAGTCTCCTCCCAAATTTGAAAATCACATCTTCATATATGAGGTCGATCAATCTCCCAATGTTCACAGCTTTAATTATATTTTGAAACTCCTCATCATCATCATGATAACCTATTATCCTTTCTATTATAGATAGTTTTGAAACCATTTGAAAATGTATCGATGTTTCACCTTCCTTAATTATTCCTATATCCAAATTTATTATATCCTTGTATATAGGATCTATTTGGCCTCTCATCCTATTTAAAACTCTATGATATTTTCTTCTCAATGCATTTTCAACCTTATTTTCCTTCCACGGTTGGTAGTGTATAGTTAAATCATAATTTTTGTGTAGATCAAGCCAACTCCTTTGAATCATGTTGAGTAGTTTTTGTGAAAAAAAATAAATCAAACTCTTGTGATCGGTATATATCTCCAAATTTTCACCATAGAGAGTGTGCCCCAATATCTTCAAAGCAATGATTATAGTTGCTAACTCAAGATCAGGATTAGGATAGTTTTTCTCATGAATTTTTAGCTATTGTAATGAATAGGTAATAACTCTATTATTTTGCAAAAGGACACAACCAAGTACTTTCTTTGGCGAATTACTATAAATAACAAACCCATCATTACCCAATGGTATAGTCAATATAAGAGCATTGACTAATATTCTCATCAATTTTTCAAAACAATATTCAGCCACTATTTACCAAACAAATTTAACCCCTTTAAGTGTAAGCTTGATAAGTGGGACCAATATGTAAAAAATCTGGAAGAAATGACGATAATAACCTATTAAACCAAAATAAAATGTGTACCTCAGTTATACATGTTGGTACTGGATATTATTGGATTGCCTTTATCATGTAAGGGTCAACAGGGATTCCATCCTTAGAGAAAATATGTCCAAGAAAATAAATCTCCTGAATTGAGAATTCACTCTTGCTAAACATCCCTTATAATTCATTTCTTATAAGGGTTTTCAGAATGGTGCGTATGTGATTTTCATTATCTTCATCACCTTTGGAGTATACCAAGATATCATCAATAAATACCATTACAAAGTCATCAAGATATTCATTGAACACTATGTTCATTAAAACCATGAAAACAGAGGGTGAATAAGTCATCACAAAAAGAATTACTGTATACTAATAATGCTTGTGCATGGTTTGAAATGTTGTTTTTGGAATGTATTCCTTTCCCACACACAATAGATGTTATCCATATCGATGTTCAATCTTTGAAAAATACTAAGCTCCATGATGTTGGTCAAATAAATCATCAATGTGATGTAGTGGATACTTGTTCTTTCTTGTTATAGCATTGATCTTCATGTAGTCAATGCACTATCTCATATATCCATATTTATTCTTAACAAAATGAATAGGGGATCCCCATAGAGAATGACGAGGATGAATAAATCAGTTATTGCTTAATTCCTCTAATTGTTTCTTTAGTTCAACTAATTCCACAGTGGCCATTCTATAAGGGGACTTTGATATGTGTGTTGAACTAGGAATTATGTCAATGGAAAACTCAATTTCATATTCTCGAGGATGTCCAAGTAAATCATCTTGAAACTTATCAAAATATAATTGCACAATAGGTTCTTCCTCTATTTGAACATTCTCTTATATGCCCATAGTTATATCATTCTCATCCTCCCCAATAATTGAATTTAGTTGAGCTACTGGGGGAGGATCTAGATAATAATTAGACGGTGATGTTTCTGCTCTAAAGATAAGGTATTCCTTATCATTTAAAAAAATTGTAACCTATATCTTCTTACTATATATTTTCACATCATGGTATGAATTCCAATCAATATCGAGGATTATTTAAAATTAAATCATGGGTATGATAATGAGATCAGTAGATAAATAATGTTTATATGCCTTAATGAGAATAGATTCCCAAATGTTTTTTGCAATGATACATCCACTTGGAGTTTTTACTGACTAATCACTTGTTAAATCAAATTGAAATATCTATTTTTCATTGAAAAATGGGAATATATGAAACAATGTGATGATCCAGAATAAAATAAAGAATTTGATAAACATGAGGAAACCATTAAATTACCATCCACCACATCTTTCGAAGCTTCAACCTCTGCAATAGTGATCGCATTATCTTTCCTTTGATCCCTTGGAATTTATTGAGGTATATTTCTTTGAAGCATAGAATATTCATTTTCATAATGTCCCATCTCCCTAAAATTGTAGCATTAAACATCATTAGCTTCTATATTTCCCTTAAAATCACTAGAAAGATGGCATTTCTGTCCATATTTGCAGAATACTGTTTTTCCTTTTAGACTGGCACCAGGGTTCTTCATTACAAAATTATTAAAGGGTTGAAATTAAACTCTTCCCTTATTCCTGATTTATTTATTTACTTTCCCAGAGTGTTCGTCATATCTCTTCTTATCTTTCTTTTTTTTAATGTTGTAAGACATAGAGAATTCATTTTCTGTATTGGTATCAATTGAGAAAATATCTTCGTATGATGAGAAGGATTGGGATACTAATGCTCGAATGAGAAATTGTGTTATCCCTAGAAAGAAATGGCCAATCTTACTTCTTGGGTTTCATAGATAATCTTCAGCAAGCCTTGATAACCTTGTAATGTTAGCCTCATACTTTGAGACATTATCATCCTTATTTTGCATCAGACTCAAAAATTGTCTTTCAATATACGTTCTATGGTCACAAGGAAAGTATTGTTCTATGAAAAGTTATTTAAACTCCCACTATTCTATACATGATACTTCATTATCTTCCTTTGTGTTTTGAATCAATGACCATCATTGATCTGCATCTCCAGTGAAGCGATAAACTACCATGAAATATTTTTCCCTTTTGCTACTCCCCAAAACATGAAATATTTTTTCTATGAAACATACCCATTTCTCAGCTACAAATGATTTTTTAGACCCATTGAATTCTTGTTGTTGTTTCCTCATGAATAATTCTATCATTGATCCTGCATGTTGTGTATCAGGGTGCTTCACCTGGGTAAGGATATTATTCATAACCTGAGTGAGTTGTCCCAGTATGGTGATAAGATAATGAACACTAGTTTCATCACTATCACAACTATAATTATCATGAGTAGTAGGGAAATCAATACATGGATTATGTGTGCTGATACAGTTTCCATTCCATCTACAATGCGCTATCACTAAGAAATTGAATATGCTATATTAGTTTATGAATCGAAATACAAACTTCCAAATTTGTAAAATTCAAAACATGAATTGAGCAGTTTATGGATATAATACATATTCATAAAAAATATTTCTTTGAAGAGGTGTATACTCATAAATCCTTGACAATGGTCAGTAATGAAAATGAGAATTATCATAAGCATATCCCATGGGAGTGTTGAAACCAAGAGTGATGTAAGGCATATTGTCGTGCAATAATTTCCGTTCGATTCTAGATCAAAGCAGTGTTTTTAGATTTTACCCCTAGGAATATCTATGCCAGAGCCACCTCTACCTTCTCATATCTAGGCAGAGATGTATTGCATATGAGACTCACAAAATATATACAATACCAAAATTCTTGAATGTTACTCTATACAAATCCTCATAGTCTATCTTAGGGTAATGTGATATAATTAGAGTTTATCTAAATCTAGTTTCCACGGATTGTACTAAACATCCTCTGATACCAACTGTAAAGCCTCTACCCCAGTTACCTAGAGTTGGTGCATTATTACATTTTATTGGCCTGATCACAAGGGAACAAATCCTAAAAGACAAAATAGTTTATTTTTATTTGAAACAAGATACATACATAAGTTCAACTTTACAACTTGAAAAGAAATACAACACTAATTTATTCTATTAACAACATCTAAGCCTCATATATTATTCCTTCTAGTAACTGATAACTATCTTCTTCATATCCTTGGAAAATTAATCATAAATAATCGGTCAGCTCAAATGCTCAGTAAGTGTAAGAAATACCATGGAAGATAATATAAACATTAGGAATTACGAATAATTGAAAACACAAGACTTTACAAATGATAAACATGAACAGTTTGTGGATGGAATATGAACTTAGTAAAAAATTCCATAATAAAAAATAATAATGGGTATTCTACTTGTTGAATAACCACATGAACCATCAATATTATTATAATAATGAGGGAAGGTATAATACCATACATTCTGAAAAAAATTTCAAGGCCTCTGCCAAGACATCTAAATATGATTTAGGCCTTGGCCAAAACCATATATAAAATTTTTAAAGGCCTCCGCTAATTCCACGTCTAATTATCTCATGATATCTACCAATGCATCGAGGAGCTCTAGCAAGCTCCACCTGTAACTTACTAATTCCAATACATTCCTTATATAAAAAGGTTGAAATATAACATTAACATTCGTATTAAAACAAGTATATAAAATATCAATATTTTTACCATAAACCATGAATGGTATAAATATAAAACATCCACAGACAATCATATCACAGAACCTTCAGTATAATATGGATGATTTGTATCATAATGAATCAACATAGAACATGTAAAAAATCTATCAAAGGATATTGAATTAGATGAAATCAAAACTATTTGAGAGAAATATCTCTTTATTTTTTTAAAATATTTAATGTCCCATAATTATAAACGAAAACATTTAGTTTGAAAAATATATTATAATATTGTCTGAGAAGCTTCAATGATGTTATATCGGAAGAAAATAATTGAACCCGCGGTATAATTTAAAAAAATATTCTTACCTTGATTTTTTCAAAAAGTTCATAATATACCTTGTTTGGAAAATGACAGAAAGATTCATTTCCAAACATATAAGGTCAAATAAGGGAATAAATGAATTTAACATATAGTCTAGTAAATATTAAAAATGTTTATGTAATAAATTTTTAAGAAAACACGAATGTGGATGATAAAGTGATCCTAGAAGATACCTACGTAAAAACACCCTCGGAAAATATAGAGATTGTGAAATTAACCCTTACCTTGTACTTTTCCTTGTTAGAGGGTTGGTTGAACACATGTATAATGGTGAAATAATTGGTATCAAATAATAAAATAACCATATATATTAAGATGATATCATATATGATCTTCTAATATTTCATTTTTAATGATATTTTAGTAGTATCATCGCTTCGGGTTTTAACTGATTCATTTTCCTTTAATTGATTTTTTATGTAAGTAATTTTTTTTAAGTATTGGATGTATATTATTCATATATATAATTATATAATGTATTTATACATTATTTTTAATCACAAAATGTAAATTATTATTGAATGGATATGATGGGGAATAAATCTCATCGCATTCGTGGAGATGGTAATCCATACGTACGCACAAGTGACAAAATCATTATTTTGATTTAAAATCATATGTAAATTGATGATATATCATATATATAGAATAATTAATATGCTATATTAATTATTTACATCAATTATACTTCATTATTATACCCATCCTAAAATAATGTATTGAATAACAACTACACCATGACGTGGTGACGGTAAGCAGTGCGTACACACGTATAGTGACTTGGTCATATATATTATGAATAGAATAATGTATATGGTTACAAATTTTTTATAATAACATCACAATATATATAAGATACTTCATTTATTATTTTATAGTGGAAAAAACAATGAAATAGGAAGTTGATGAAGAAAAGAACTATAAAGAGGTGATGAAATATTTACCTCTTCTTCGAGTTCTTCTTTTTTATTTCATCAATGGGCTCCATAGGTTGTCTTTCTGACAAAAGAAAGGACCCTAAGATGAATTGAGGGAAGTAAAAAGGATATTTGGATAGGTTTTGTATGATCCAAATGTATTTGGGGTTGTTAATGTGAGAGAAGGGGAAGTGCCCTTTTGTAAGAGGGGTTTAGAGAACCATTGGAAAAACATAAAATATTATTTTATAATAAAATCATTTTTGATTATAATGGATAAAAAATAATTTCCTTCAAGGATAAGGTGGGGATGTGTTTTTATCCACTAAAAGAAAAGATTTTAGATAGATTTGGTCACCATATTATCCTTATCATTTTGATTTAACTCTTAGTTAAACTGTTTGACATTTACCATGCCCCTTTATATATTTATATTATCTGGTTAATAAACACACTATATACTTAAAAAAGAAACCCATGTGGTTCATTAATGATGCACCTATTATAATATAAGTCCTCTATAATAACCTCATATTTTTAGTAATATCATATCAATTAATAATATAATATTTTTTTAAACCCTTTTATGTCAATTTTGACACTATTTGGAATTTTGATTTTGTTAATGTTATAACAGCATGATTAATTCAAAATAAATTCATTTAATCAACCATAACATGTCATATTACCTAATAAATTCGTGTATGGAATCAAAACATTCAAATTATATATATTTTAATATTTGTTATACCATTTTTTTGATTTTTTCTTTAATAAGAAGAATACTGTATCATTATTGTGTCATATATAAATATATTTATTTTATGTTTAAAAATTATAAATAAAATATATCATTTTTTATGAAAAAATTTATATATTACTAATGAATATTTATATTTGAGGAGATAACATATATATCCCTATGTAAAAATTGTAATACAAAAAAATATATTCTTATGTCATTTTTGTATTTACTTTAAATTAATTAATATAAAGTGTCATTATCACTTATATGTGGCTCCATGGGGTCCCACAATCGACCAAAGTATTCCCATGGTCTGACATGTATTATTAAATAGGGTTTGGAAACGTGTTACCGAAATTATAATATTCATATTTTACTATTATTTACAGGATTTACCTATAAACCATGATAAATAAAATATTTACAGAAGTAATTATTCAAAATGTCAAAAAATAAAAGTTACCTATTTACAAAACTTTATCCTCCTGATGAAAAATATGGAATCCATATTTTTATATTAAAAACACATAAGTGTAAAAAATTAATTTAAAATTAATTCTCGCTGTCAAAAAAATAAACATTTTTTTATGAAATAACAACTATCAAAATATTGACACATGTTTATATCCAGTCTAAATGTTAAATTACATCCTATGACATAGATTATATTAAATGATAAAAATATAATCTAATTATACTTAATAACAAATCAAATTAATAATTTATAACTATGAATTATTTCAATTAAAAAAGTAGTTTTTAATTATAATTTCATATTTTTACTATTCATCAAACATTTAACGTTTCAGAAAAGTACCAAATATTCACTCCAAGATAATTTTGATATTCCAAATTTAAAAATGAAGAAAATTTTGTAATTTATAATTTATAAAATATCAAAAATTGAATATTACTATTCATAATGCCTAGTTTGATTGGTCGTAGTGTGTTATAATCTCGTTGTTGCGCACAATGAAAGCTATTGCATTTTTCAAAGAGAAACGTACTATAGAAACATGGGGTGCTAAATTATTTGATACTTTTTTATGTATATTATTAAAAAAAGTTCTAATATAAATGAACAAAAACATATGTGTCAAAACATACTCAAAAAACTACACAATTTTTTAAAAATTGAATATAAAGAAAGAGTATTAAAAAATGTGTTATTAGAGATTAAAAATGGATCATATTAGACATTATAAATATTAATATGGTTATATTATAAGTTAATGTTATTCATAGAACTATTATAAATGTGTTTAAATTGTTTTCATCCTTAATTAAATGTAATGTAATTTATTTCATCTCAATTGATATTCCATTGGGAATTATTTGTCATTATGTAGCTATTATATATTAATCGGTGTTTATACTACCGCTTAGAAATGTAATAGCATAATTCATTCATGATTAATTTTATCATATGGATCAAATAAAACTACCACTTCTAAGGTCATTTGAATTCAAAATTACCATGTGCTAAAAGTTATTGTAAGATTTCAACTCTAACTATGATTGTTAATATTTGATTGAAACAATCATATTCTCATCATAATTTTTTATTGTAATTTTTATTTATTTTTTATATCCATATTATATTTATATGGATATTATTATTTCCTCACCAATACACCAATTTTACAAAAGATTTTTACATTGAATGTTATAAAAGATATTGGGGATATATTGAGAAATCCAAATTTTTATTAAATATAGAAATTAGATAAGGATATTTTATTATGATTTACATGAATTATTCACCAAATGAGGAATGATTTTTTCCTATATTAAGTGGGCTGGGGACCGGTTAATGTATTCCCCTTGAGGCATTGGTAGTCTAAAAAGGCAAATCAACATTCTATATAGGATTTCTTTCTACCCATAGACATAATGTGTCTTGATGATATATCTTGACTGTAAATATCTCGAGGATAGAACATGATAGTTCTTGTGTATAGTATTATGTATTCCATAAAAAATGGTATTACATGTTATTAATAAATTTTTATGAATATATTTTTTTATGTTCAAATTTCATGTAATTATTTATATTGACTTATTTTAACATTATTTATTCACACCATAATATGATCATATTAATGATTAATAGTCATATATTCCACAATTATACATTTTCATGATAATTATACATTATTTATTTTTTATTGCTTCCAGTATACCTAACCATTGTCATGTATTTTTGTAAAAAAAAATTCCTTTCCCTTTGTTATGAATATGAATTAATAGAATGTTTTTTCATGGATATTGATCATTTTACATGACAATGAAATATATTTCCTCTATTAATCCAAATGTAAAATTGGTATCAATTATGTATCTAGTTTCCAAAACTGCCAGACTTTTGGAACATTAGGATCAGAATATTTTATTTATGCTTTTGTAATAAATCATGGAACTAGTTCTGGGAAACTAGGGATAGTGTCATTAAATAAATTACATCAAAAATATAATAGAAATTGGTGTAAGGAATTCCTTCCATCAAATAGATAATTGGGAGAATTGTTTCACTAAAATAATTTATTTGAATATTGAGAAGAGATTTATAATTAGGGTGGAATATAATAGAGATAAAATAATTGTATATTAGTAATCAATAGTACATTACTTATATTATCATTCATGGAAATAAAAAAAATAAATACTGTGAAAAAATGAAGCAAGTTTCTCTAGCTGATTGAATAGAGAAAGGGAATTCAACGATTGATCGTCAAGAATAAAACAAATTTTGTGGATCTATTTATCATTAAATAGAACATATGTTATGTGTGTAAGATAAGAAAAAAACTTTTGGGGTTGCTATTAATGGGATGAAAATATACTAAATGTTAGTTCCATAATAAATATTATTCAGAGAGGTACCTTGAAATAGTGGAAAAGTATTTGGAAAACCGAATGGATTATAAATTCCACTCATATGAATGGGACATCTCGAAATGTGACATGGGTTATGAAATATGTTAAATAATAAGGGGACTAATTTATATTTAATAAGATCTAGATAGGAAGGATCCAATCCATAATGTATGTGGAGGTAGATGATGGTAAGAGTAACCAATTAATACTTGTGTGTGAGTTGGGATACAATGAAAAAGAAATTCTTAATATTGATAAGGATAAATTAAAATAAAATAGTCATGATCTTGTTTATATAAGTAGAATCACTCAAAATATATCCTCGTAGATGGAAATAATGAATATCAGAATACAAAATGGCTAGGAAAGAGAAATGATGATGAAGTGATGGAATTACTATCTATTAATTTGGAATGGGGAGAGTTAATGTCTGATATTGAAGTAGAGGTCCTACAAGATTAGAATCATTCCTAAAATTGAGGAATTTAAAAACACCTTCTCTCTTAGAGATTAAATAATATTAAATTTTTATGAGTATTTGTTTTTTGGGAAGATACAATTAGAGGGGAAGTATGACCAAAATATTGGTTGTCAATGATAATAAAATTGGTTTTGTAACATGATATGACATTCCAAATCAGTCAAATCAAAATAATTTTTTTTTTCTATATCTAAAAATTTAATTATCAATAAAATAAGTATAATCATAAGAATATTGATGATTTATAACAATTAGAATTAGTAATTCTAGTTGATATATCTATTGATTACAAATGGTATCCGGATCTAGGTAGTATTCTTTTCAAGAAATAACTATATATCAAACACAAGAGTTTGAAGATATAATAATTGGGAAATAGAAAAAAATTATATCTTATGTATTATATTTTATATTTTATATATAACATGTGATATCATATGATTGTTCTATCGATACGACATGATGATATAGATATTTTATACTCATGATAAATATAAATTCAATATTTAGTGACTAATATGGAAATTTTGGGTCGAGTATTTAGATAAAAATATGAAAAATCTTGTACATAATAATCATATAAAAACATTATATACATGAGAGAATAAATTAACTACAAATTATATTTTACTAAGTGGTCTAAAAACTCTACAAATAAAACATCATTTAATTATTTGGGATTTAAAATTATTTAATTACTAGTATAATCCCTCATATTGGTATCAATTAGAGATTGTATTAGATTTATCAACAAGTATTCATTTAGTGTCTATATCAGAAGAAAGATATATAATTATTCAATGAAAGAATAAATAATTATATTGATTCTACATATTATTGAATGTATGTGAGTTCGATGGATAATTATGGTGTAACTATCATGTTATATTTTTTAATACATTGATTTCCAACTCAGTATGACTATATGATTTTTTGATGTCTCATTCCTATATGGTATGTCAATACATTGAAAATATTTTTGAATACAGTTATATACTGATGACATTTTCGAGCTAGTGTGTTTTCTCATACATGGAGTAAAATTTGGAAAAATTATGCATGAGAAGATGTAAGATTAGTTTTCTATAAAGGGAACCTAAAATATTCGATTTTTATTTATTGGGGGAATACCGCATCCTTATCATATGAATGTACATTTTTGATAGTGAAAGAAATTTTTAAACACACATATAGAAAATATTTATAATGGAAACAATGTTTGATGACACAATGAATGTTCTCAATGGAATTGAAAGGAAAGATGTTTTTGTTTTATAACATCAAGATGGAAGATTGAAAATAACAAGGATAAGAGTGGAACCCTTTATCCCATAATGAATGATCATGAATTTATTTATGGTTTCTTCCTAGAGTTAAAAGGATCATAGATCCATGTGTATTACATTGCATCCATTCAAATGGTGTAGTAAAATGTTATGGTTGCAAATCTGATGAAGTTGAGGATGTTCATTAAATGATGATAAATCATAGAAGGATTTCATGGTGAAATAAATTTCTATGTGGCATTGAATAATTATTATTCCCATATTCCACACATTATGAAATAGATGATATTGTTCTCTAAAAAATCATTATGTGTTATTTCAATTCATTGGTATTTGTATTCAGTAAAGGGTCATCACGTTATTTTATGTTAGAGCTAACTTATAAAGGATCATTTTTGTAAAAACCCAAAAAGAGATATTATTTCACACCTATGAGAAATTATCCTTCTAGGTGTTTTATATGAGATTCATTATCAGCCTTATCACTATCAACACTAGTGAGTTAGTGTTTTAGATATAGTAATTACATTGAATCGGTGTGGCGAATCATGATATATTTTCTATTCACAATTTCAAAAACATAATAAGACATTTATTTTATAGATAAAGGGAATTTGGAAGAATGAATTTACAAATGTGAATTCCTAGATTATCTATTAGGGTAATGCTGGGATATGGAATGATGCTTTAAACGAATGGGGGACTCCTAGACAGGGTTTCTTCATAAAAGGAAATTTAGGGAGTTACAACACTATTTTTCACTACATTTTATGTTAAATATTAATGCCAATTTCTTGAAAACACTTATATCTTGTCCAGATATATCTTTTCGATGAGGGAAACTTTTCCAAGGGTTTATCATCTTTTTAGGGTATAGAATTTAGTATAATGCTATCATTTTTTTATATTTTTATTTTTAGAAGTACCTCATGAAATTATTTAAATGTCATTATATTAATGAAGCATTTGTTTCATGATGGTTTGGAGATTATATAATTATGTTTCACAAAATAAACTAGATTCTCAAATGAAAAAGGATGTATGTTACACGAATATGGTTTATTTACTGAATTGAAATTTTACCATATTTGTCTCAAAGAAAGTTTTTTATCTAAAACATAGATGTGGATTTTATTATAAAGGGAGTGGTGAAGATTAATGATGATATATGGGAAAAAAATCTATAATGTAGTTTTCCCCCATCACATTTGATTTTAGTCAATCTTGTTGATTATAGCAGCCTCTAAATTTTAAAAAGATATTCATAAAGTATTCTTAAAGTTTTTTTGCATGAAACATTCGTAGGAACATATTTAATATGTCAAAAGGTATTTTTTCAATATATACATGTGGTTTTATGAATATTTAGAATCAATGACAAAGGATGTGAATTTTTAGAATGTCAATGAGAATCAAGAATTACGGATGTTACAGGAAAAGTTTTATTTGATTCATGGATGTGGTGAAAATGTTTTTTGAAATCATTATGATTTTTTATACATATAGTGATTGCAACATACAACAGAAATTGTGGATGGATATATTCCATGAATTCCTATTAAATTATTTATTGAGACCCTACTACATTGGTGATGTTCACATCTATTTATTGATTTGGTTTTGTGAAGATCAATAGAAACTAATAAATGCATCAAATATCATACACTAAATTTAAGTTTTGTGATGTGAGATAAAAATAATTCCGTCCATATGTAGTGATAAAAGTGAGTGGTCAATGGGTATTAACACCTCTAGGTGGAAGTGAACTAAATAATAAATGTTATATTGATCAAAAACATGGAATTGAGTGACCATAGCTGAAAACATGTACCCAAAAGACTACTGAAAAGTAGTGGATATTAACACATCGGCCCAATGTTAGTGTGTCCTCCAAGGAAATATCTAGATGTAGGATATGAATGTAAATTTACCATGTCTTTCATAGATCCTTTATACAAATTATACATGAATATAATCAGAGATTGTGGATAGACTGGTCATTGAACATATTATGATGATGATTAGAATATTACTCTAGTTAATTGTATCATCACATAACTCATGAAGAAATGAGTTAACCTAAATCAAAACAAAACAAAAGACCATTTAGGATATTGATAGTTTCATTGGTACATGGGGAAACAATAAATAATTTCATAACCAAATTCACAACCAATCATATAGTATTTATGTAATTTCTCATATAGGTCCAACCACTATACAGATAATATCATGGAAACAAATAAATAAAAATAAAATGATTGAATACACAATTATTAACAATATAAAAATAATTTCAAGGTTCATTCCATGAACGAAAAATCAAATTGGATATGCCATGGAAAAAAAATATAATAGTTTATATCAGGAGACATATCGTTATGTCAAGGGGGAAATACAGGCCTTGCCTATAAAATATATGGTCCAATTCATTCCTAATATGGAAGGATTGAATAATTAATAATATATAATAATTATGAAAAAAATATTATATAAAATATTTATACCGTCTCAATTAAATAAGCATAATAAAAAACCATATTGATTAATAGAGTAAAATATTCCAAAATAGTTGATCCCCATTTAGATAGAACATTAATAACTAACTGATAAATAAAAAAGAATCCAATACTAAATTTCTCCATGAGTAACATAAGAGTTATTTTATTCGACAAATATAAATAATTTAAAAATCACATTTAAAACATTTTTCATGAATATACCAACATAAAATTGAAAATTAAATTAAAAAACATAAAAACAAATATATTTGTAAAAACACATTCATTGATAAGATTCATAAGAACATATATTGTATGATTAAACTATTGACCCACTGTGATGGTAAGATATTATCTTCATGATATATATGTTATATTAATCATTCCAATCACATTATATTTTAAATTAAAAAAATTGCAATTTTTCAAAAAAGAATAAGAGTTATATTCGAGAATGTAAAAATGGGTAAAAATAATTTTCAACAAAATTTAGTAATATTAAATAAATTTTCAACAATTTAGAAAATATGGATTTGAATGAAATATTATTATTGACCAAATAGTGATATACAATAGATTTTTAAAGAATATATTTTTTTGGTCTGCTGAGTATTTGAAGAGAGGTAAATGAAAAAATAATTTGTAATTGAGAACAATAATTATTGGTGAGTAATGTTCATTTTTTATGATTTATTTATCATCAAAACCCAAAATTGGATCCTTAAACATTAGTAATATCAAATTAAGGAGAGATTTTTAATAAACTATTACCGCTTTGGTAATTTCTAAGTCATAATCCCCTTTAACAAAAAAAATCAAATGTAAAATAAAATACTATGAGAAAATAATTACATTATATAATATATCAAATGGATAGTACATTCTCCACACAATATAAATAAGTGGTTAATTGGGAATATGTCTCATCGATGTAATAGTGTGATGAGAAACCCTTACCTTATCGAAGATTAAAATCATACGCATCTATCATCCATGAATAAAAAATAATAATTTATTATTAATAATTTTAATATGAATATTAATATATTTTACACTATCTAATATTTACATATATGTTTTCGTCACCCATTTATTAATAATTATTTATGTAAATCACTATTCTTGGTGAAAAGTACATCATTTTTCATATTTATTGTAAAATTGTATTTTTGGTCTCTATACATAGAGAGTGGTTCCATTATTTCCATTATTTTTTAATTAATGTAAATATCTTTCATATTTAGTAAATATGATTTTATATTGGGACATAAAATATAAATAATAGAAAAATGAGTTATATCATTCATTGATAAATAAGGATGCTCATATGCATGAAAATTATTTTTATTTTATCTGACAAACAGATTTGAACGAAAGGAATGTTATTATTAACGAATTCGTAAATAATAGAAAAAAAATTATCAAATATATTCTATTATTTTTTACTTGCTACCAACCATTCCAAAATATTATGAAAATGGAATCACATACCTTTATTGAGGCGGTAGCCTACATGTACGCCTGTGCGACGTTATCATTTTCAAATTGATTGGAGGCTACAATGGTAAATGTGATGTCATTATCCAAGTAAAATAATTATTTAATAAATATTATATATATATACACATTAATTCCATAAATATAAACATTTTTATGTAAAATTATGGAAAATAAATTACATCAGTTCTCTAGGCGGTAGTCATCTAGAAACATGATTGATGGATTTGTTCCCTATTTTATGGAATAGAATAAAGATATAGGTTTTCCATGTTAAATAATTACATATTATATTGGTGATAAATTCACTATTACTTTCTCATATTTCTGGAAATTTTAAGGGGATTGTTGAATAAATAAAACAAAGAGACAATGCTAAAAATGACACATCTCCATTGAAGGAACACTTTTGATTTATAACTACTGCCTTCTTAAAAGGATTTATGAAAAAAACAAGGACTATATGTAAGGTCAAAATATTTAAGTAATTTATTTCAGAATTTTTAGATTAAATAAATGTTTTTTTAATTTTGAATATGAGTGGATATGTGTATACCTTTTATAAGTGGGGGAGAGGACAATGATGGAGATTTAGATGGGATAAATTATAAAGATACTTTTTATAATAAAAATTATAAAACAATATATCATTTATAGAAATTTTTAGATGTAAGTTGAAAATAAATCCAAAAAATATAAACCTTAAAACTACTAGTTGATTATTATGTATTTTCATTTTAGATTTACCCCTATGTAAACCCATTTTACCAATCACCATATTAATTTTTTTTTACCATTTTAATTCTTCATTATGACCAAAAATTTATATTATCTAATATAATAATATTAGAAATTTTGATTGAAAATATTGATTCAATTTTCATAATATAGAATCCTATAATCTTGAGATTTTTTTTTTCATTAAACCTATTGATGTGAGGGAGAAAACAATTTTATATAAAAAGTGAAAAAAATTTATTTCAATAAACTAAACATGGAATAATAATATTATAATAGAAATTAAATTACTTGTAAATTAAAATGAAAATAATAAAAATTGATAATTGTTTAAACGAAATAAGTGTTTTTGAAAATCAATGTATTCATAATTCATTAATAAATAATTTTTTTATTCAACAATAATAACCCAAGAAATATTTTGAAATGTTAATTTCATTAATGATGTTAATTTTTTGAAGAATGTTTTATAAAAGTGATAATAATTAATTTTAAAATATGTACATAAAATTAGATGAAACCATTTTATAGTAAAATAAACATGTAAGAATGAAACTAGATTTAATAATATCTCAATCCAATACAAAATTATTTGATGAAGGATATATCATTTTATCAATTGGAAAATATATTAAACATAAATTAAATTGAAATAAATCTTCAATAATGACTGATTTTATTTATTAGGTTAATAAAATAATATTTTCATAGAGATTGTTTTTTAGATAAATAATTATGTTACATTCTAAAAGATGTTATTATAATTTCTAATCATTTGATAAAAAATGATTTAACTTTATGGATGTGCATACATTATACTTTTGATGTGTTATTTCTGAATATTCATTACAAGGAATGAAATAGCAAAAATATGACTATCAGATTATGTAATAATATTTTTTAGTATATTGTGGTTTGTTTAGTCTTTTTATTTCTGTAACTCAACCTATTAATGATACTAGATTTATTTAATTAGAAATGTATTCCCAAATTGTAGGGTGTTACATAAACCACCATATATTATATGAAAAAAAATGTAAGGTTCATAATTGTGATATATTTTTCAAGGTAGATTTTTTGTATCATAAAATTCATTTCAAAAAATAGGTGATTTGATGATTTTAAAGTGTATCAATTTTTAATATGATTTTAATATAGTAATTTCTTAGAGCGATGAACCCCATTCTCAAAAATGGAAATTATACACCTTTTACAAATAAAATGACATTCAATAGATCATTTGGAGGTATGATGTAGTTATTTTTTAGTTTTTTTAAGAGTGATTATTATTTATCAATTTTAATTACATCAAAAAGTAGACTCATGCATGTAATCTAATGTATATGGGAATTAGATTTAATTGATGCATGTTGTTATCATTGTTTTAAATGGGAATTTACCACCATTTTTTAATATAAAAAGTATCTTATATCCCTAATTTGGTTATTTTTTATACATTACATGAATTAGAGATAAAAAATCCCCTAAAATTATGAAATTCAGCAGTTTCTAGTTGATGATCATCATTTGATATAATATGTCATTAGGATATTTTATCATCATAATGAGTATAATTTTTTATGTGATTTAATAAATATACTCAGTTGATAATTATTTGATACTCATATTGACATCCCATGGAGATATTATCAAATCTAATGTCATATGTTTATTCATATACCTGGGGATTTATACATATTATATCTCCACATTACCTGGAGATGGAAAGATACATAGATTAGGATCCTCCATACTTTGTTACATTTAATATTCCATCATTTTAATTGATTTAATCAATTGGTTACATGGGATATCAAAGATCAGCATTTTGGTTGATTTAAATGAATATGGTATTTTTAACTATGTATAATTTTTTTTCTAATACTTAAATAAAGAGGAAAAAAATAGTAATTTTCATTATTATATACGTTAAATACAATGTTATTATCATCATGAATGATTGAATTATTATGTAATATTTAATTATAAATATAATCAGACAATAAAAAATATATATTTTTCCAATAAATGATTGAAATGAAACATATCTACTTGTATATATATATATATAATGCATTATATAAGTCGGAATATGATTTCTGTGATAATTAATTTGGTAGATATGTAAACATGGTTATATGATGATAATTAATAAACATGATACCTTACACATAGGTTAATTGAGGAGCGTCAACATTTTTCAATAAGCCACTATTTTCTTGAATTTATTAATTATAAAATTCGCATATATTTTCAAAAGTACAATGGACTATATTATAGAATAGTTGGATGATAATATAAAAAATAAAATATCTCAAAATAATTGTTCTAATAAGGATGGGTGATCTAAAAACTATTTCTATAACTATTCTGATTGATTTATAAGAGGTTTTATGTTTCCCATAAATTTATTATATGATTTTATTACAAGTTGGATATTAATTTGTATTCACTAATAAAAATGACCCATATTCAATGATTAATTCATAACATAATCAGTGGTAAAAATTTCATTTATATCATTGGATAACATATATTTATATTTTATTGGGGATATGACGGCATATGACTCATGTATGAATTTTTAAATTTTAGATATCAGGCATTATATTATTATGAAATAAAAAAATGGATTCGTTCAGTTAGTTATCATTGATGTAGATTTTTAACCACTTATTAAATTATTATTGATCGAACAAGTGTAAGAATTATCATAAATAAACATTTATTAATTTAATAATGATGGAACCTTCCAAACATTGAACATCAACACTCAACATTTTCATTGATGTGTTGACCACTAAAAAATGTTTACACCCACTATATTTGTAATGTAGTTTGAAAAATATAAAAATATAATGATAAAATTATAACTTCCTCTGGAAATCTATATTAATCATATAAGAATAAGGGTAATCACACCTTTGGATTTAGAGGCATCCATTCATAGAATATGTTTATTATATTGATCAGTGTATTACCTATAATAGATACAATATTTTGTTTATAACACAGTGATCTTTCTAAAAAAATCATCATCCTTACATAGTGCATTGAAAAATAGTTATACATATTTATATTTTCTACTTTAATTATATATCTATTAAATTTTCACATTCAAGAAGATTTTTATAGGATTCATTTACTATAATTAACATTTTATGATCATAAAAAATGCATTAGTAAGGATAAAAGAATTTAATTAATAGAAATATATCCATCTACTTAGAAACAGAAAAAATCTATCCATTCAATGAATCAATGTATAATATATTCATTAGGACCAACAAATATTCATTCATCATATTAACATGTGAATGGAGTAATAGATATATAATTTTATATATGAATTACTCGATATAATAATATTTATTTGAGATGTCACATTATAATATATACATCCACAATAAATTCTTTTTATTATTTCAGATTAATATATTTATGTATAAGACATTTTATATCCTAAATTAGAAAACTCATGAGCCTCCCAATTCTTTCCATTTTATTTTTAATTCCATCTAAAGTATGCTCATTGTAGAGACCCAAAGCCTGACGCACATGGACATTACACTACATTTGTGGAATACATAACAAAAACAGTCACACAAGGATCGTAATAGTTTAGTGTCTTTGGAAACATGGAACGAAATATTCTAATCGTGGTGAAATATCTTCAACATCTCCTATAATGATCTTCCCTTTTTTGTTTCTTTACCTAAAATATTTCTTTTAATCTTAGGGGAATGGAAAACATAAAAAGGGTGAGCTCAAATGCTTAGTAAGGGAAAACATAGTGAACATAAAACAACCCATTAACATTTTAATGCCAAACATTAACATGAAATTTAAACATCAAAATATACAACAAAGACATAAATCGTGGAAGTACGTAAGGCATATATCATAATGGAACATCAACCATGATAAAATATAATAGGAATAAAACATGTAATTGTGGAAACCATTCAGCATATGTTATGATTTCTATAGTATCCAATGCATTGCTTCCAAGACCATCATAGTGGACAAAGTCCCTTTCTGAATCAAGTTCACTACACGTTCCAGTCCTGTATTACTGAACCGGTTTAACTTGCTATTTCAGCCATGTCTATCTCAAGAGATATAAATCTTTACCCAATGCATTGGAGGGAGATATAGGTCTCACCCATCTCATAATGAAATCATTCTTACTTGTTCCACAAAATAAACATACATCGTTCATAATAACCCAAAAAATAAAATGGGTTTCATAAACATCATCCCATCATCACATAATCCATATAAAAGTAATGGATATCATTTCATAATAAGAAATGTGAAACCATTTAAATCATAGAGACATGATACTTGAAACATACACATATAAAATAATGTCATCTTAGATGGAAAAATGATTTTGATAAAAAACTTGAAATGAATTCATGAGGAAAATATCATTTCTTCTTCAAAATAATTTTCTTGTCACAAAATACCATGCCATTTTAAAATAAAGGGATTTTGTTGAAAATATTCATGAAATCTGTTGGAGGATGCTTCATGAAGATAAGGCTTTATAAGACCAAAAAAATCTGTTCATGCCGTATAAGTTAAAAATAACATTTTTCTCATACTTTTGTCGGAAAAGTCAAAAAGTACCTCATACAAGAAAGATTCCGTACATACCATGTAGTAAAAGTAAAAAATGTGTAAAAAGGACTTTAAACATACATGAAACCATATTTAGGAAACATGGACATTGACGAGAACAATAACCTCAGTAAATACTTAGGAATAAACAATATCGGATAAGAACGAGATTGGAAAAGTTATCCATTACCTTAGGTCCGATATGCTTCGTACATATCCGAACCTCCTGTATAATGATTAAATAATTTCATTGACTTATTACAGAATCATATTCATTGTTATGATATCATATATGGTTCACTTATGATATTATATTAACTGTTCTTTTGTAAATTCCATATTTAAGAGCAATTTATGTAAAATCGTTTCATTTGTCATCTGTGTTTTGAAATGTAAATATTCATATGATTACATAGATAATAATTACTTAATTAAATAATATAAAACATGATTTATATATATAATATATTCATAATATACACATATATAATAGATTGATAAATGGAAAGAAATACACCGTTCATGGTGACGGTAGGCCTTACGTACGCATGAACGATGTTTTCATTTCCTTATTTAATTGAATAGAATTAAGTAGATGACATACATATATATATAAATCCAGTATCATTATTACGTAATATATTTCATTATTATTTATTATATATACTTTATAATCATTCATGAATGGTTAACATGGAGAATGAATCTCATCACGTCGTGGAGACGGTAGTCCGTACGTACGCCCGCGCTATGATATCATTCCCATGATCCTGGGGTTGAAGTGTATATATAATATTTCAGAAACAATATAACGTTACAATAATCATATATGGTTATTTATTTACACCATTATACCCATCCAAGTAAGGTGGTGTTGGAAAAACATATTACACCACGACGTGGAGACGGTATTTTGTACGTATGCACGCACGGTGATTTCATTTTCCATTGGATGGATAGAAGGTGAAATAGGGTTCTTTCATACCCATAATAACATATCAGTATATGAGTGATACGGATGTTATTAATTCATAATAAAACAACTAAATAAGAAGAAGTGGAAGTAGAATTAATGTTGACTGAATCGGTAACGGACATTACCTCTTCTTTGAAGCACCTCTTTGAGACCTCCTTTAGGGCACTAAAATTGGTCATTGAAGAAGACCAGGACCTCTAGGATGTTTCTAGGTAAGTTAAGAAGAGAATTTTTCAGGGTTTGGCTGAGAATGAAGGCTCAATGTGGTGTGTGGAAGAGAGGAAGGACGATCCCTTTTATAAGGGTAGAGAGGGGCACCTTTGGAAAAACTAAAAATATCATTTTATTATAAAGTCATATTCTGTATTTAATAGCTCCAAATTGATTTATTTTGAAGATAAGGTGGGTATGGGTCGAAATCCAATCATCCAATATAATTGAGACAAGTTTAGGTTTCTATTTCAACCTTATCATTTTGATTTATCTTTAAGTTAGATAATTTAACTTTTACCGTGTCTTCTAGTTTTCTTACACTATAAGGTTAATAAACTTACTATAACAAGCCAAAATAACCCCAAGTTGTTTATTATTAATATATATAACCTTATCTAAGTCATTTTTCAGAACCTTAGATTTATAGGAATAAAAAAACAATTAATAATATAATATGTTTTTTAAAAACTATTTTATGTCAATTTTGACACTATTTTGTAATTGATTTTTGTGAATATCCTAACAGAATTAATAGTTCAAAAAAATTTAATTAAATCAATACTAACATGTCATATTAACCTATAAAATTAGTTGAATTCATAAAATGTCTCAAATTACATTTTTTTGGGTATTTATAACATCAATTATGTCAATATTTCATTAATAAGATAATTACTGCATCATCATTGTGTCATAAATAAATTAAATTATTTAATGTCTAAATATTATAAATAAAATACCATTATGTTGAAAATCTTTTTATCTTTCTAATAAATATTTATAGTCCAATTTATCTTATGTATAGCCCTATATTAAAAATGATTTACTTATTAAACATTGATTTTAACTATTTTAACCCTTCTTTAAATAAATTAATATTAAATGTCCTAATCTAATCCAAGTGGGACTAAATGGTCATATTTTATTCCTAAGGTTGTTTTTGGTCGATTTATACTTATCCAATAGATATAGGACATGTGTTAGGGTAATAATAATATCATTTTTACCCTTAATTACCCTATTTACATTTAACCGTGGTAAAAAAGTACAAGTTACTATTCACCATATATTATTTTCATCTCATTGAACAACATTTTACATACTAACATTAACCATGTCTCTCAGATTTTTGAAATTCCATTATCAGAATTGGTAAAATTAAGTTTTATGTAAATTTGTAAAATCTCCTAGGAGGTGGGTAAAAGACGGTGAAAAGTTCAATTAAATTTTTTATATAACTAAAATTATTATAAAATAACTCCAACGAATATCATTGAACATATATAGGTATTATGTATCAATTTTTTCCTAAAATAAATTTAAATAAAATAAATAATTATTTAAATAAAAAGTCTGCTTTTAAATAGTAACCTAGTGTTTTCAGTATTCATAAAAAATTTAATGTTTTCAAAAAAAATTCCAAAATTTCACCCTAGGCTAATTTCGATATTCCAAATCAAAAAATGATGTCAATTTTGAAAAATAAAATTTACATATTTTCAAAAAGTGGGTATTACTATTCATAATGGCTAGTTTAAATAATATTTTAATAGCATATCATTGTTTAGTGAAACTTGGTATTTGATACAACACACGCTACCGAGGAAGGTTGCGATTGCGTGTAACGCAAGCCAAGTCAGGGTAGCGTGTTGTTCAAGAATTATTTTTTATAATAGATTCCAACCATTTTTATACATTGAATATATATATATATACTTAATGTTGCGTAGAATGACTATTATCAAACAAACTTGAAATTGTGTGTTACACAATCTAAGAATAGTGTTGCGTATACTGGAAGCTAATACGGTGTTGCATATAGCAAAAGATAATTTTTTGTAGCATAAAATACATGAAATCAAATAAATTAAAAAGAATACTTATCATATAATATCAGGTTGTAACATTCTACCCCCCTTAAAATGAATATCACCCTCGAAATTTATCGAGGTTAGAAATGGTTTTCTACTTGAAAGTTTTGTTAATTGAAACCCACATCGTACAATGAAATACCAAAACATAACTTTAAAAACTAAAGTATGAAATGTAACGGTTACCCAAATTAACTAATCAATGGGTTTCCACATAGGAGAAAATAGGTGAAAATATGGATGTGGAAGAGAAATCTGACCATCAGGTTCTGATGGAGTGTGGTAGAGAACCTGGCTATGAAAAATCCAACAATCACATAGCCATAAATTTGTGATGTTCTAAGGTACCATCTGATTCATCGGATATAAGGGCACTAGGACACCATTTTTTAATTTCAAGATCATTTCCCTAATGTTTATGAATTAAAAGAAATACTTACATGATTTTGGTACAATCTCACTATTGTTTGTGAATTGAGCAGTTTCCACTTCATCTCTTAAATAAATGAAGTTGAATTTTGTATTTGTGAAGTGTTAGTAGATCATGTGATAGAATGATGGGTCATTCCATCTGTTTCAAAAAA
This sequence comes from Viscum album, assembly GCA_963277665.1. NCBI lineage: Eukaryota > Viridiplantae > Streptophyta > Magnoliopsida > Santalales > Viscaceae > Viscum > Viscum album. The sequence goes on along the minus strand of OY728156.1, from coordinate 1,701,289,315 downwards.
AAAGTTTAGAAAAAGGTATAAGTCCATCTTATGGTGAGATTAATCTTATATGGTTCAAAAAATGGACTTATACTTTGTTTAACATACCACTTAATAAAATAAAACTTCTTCCCACTAACCAGGGACTTCTTGTAGGCAAGTGGTAGGTGATAAAGGCCAGTCGTACTTCGGTTGTGGGTTAGATTTCAACAGCCTTGTCCGACATGATGGGCTGTCGCCCGTCTTTAGGTCATCCTTTTTCTAAAACTACATTATAATAACATTCCTGCAATAATATCGAAAAAAAGTCCTAGCCTTAAACAATACCATCTGATGTCTGACATAACCTTTCCAATCATTAGAATTATCCAAAATATATCTATCCAATTTCATAATGTATAGAAAATGATTACTGGAAATGTCACATAACAAGAACGTGAATAACATCATTTTATCATATGATATATCTTGTTGGTCACATTCCAAACGTGTGAATTCCTTAATCATTTGTTCTCTTAAAACAGAAATTACCTAGAAAACATGAATGTTGTCAAAAGGTAACTGTTTCCACAACCAAAAATTTATATATACTCAAACCATAATTATTCCCTTATATCAGTAATGAGCTCATGAATACTGTCAAACATTTCATTATTTCTTTATGTTTTCATTTTGCACATATCATCTTATTTCAAAAAATATCTCAATCACATTCCACGGTTACCGGTAGCATAAAATTATTGAAAACCACAATGGACCAATACATAAATATTAAAATATTCCACGATACTATATACAAAATTATTTTGGAATCCCATTACATAAACACTTAATCATTCCACCACAACGTTGTCATATTCAACATCGCCAATAGTGATTTCATGTGACTTCCCTTTTCCATTTTCCATAAGTGGTTTCGTATGTCGATCGTCCTTAACCCTTGGATTAGGGAATTGATTAGCATAATTCCCAATTTCATTGCACTTGAGGCATTGAAGTGTTGGTGGTGCTTTCTCTGCAGTCTTTTCTTTACCATTAGTAACACTTTTTCCATTACTTCGACACTCAGTTGTTCGATGACCTTCTTTTCCACACTTAAAACATTTTCTAGTCCCTTTAAGACAATATCCACCATGCTTCTTTCCACACTTTGAGCATAAAGAAACATTCATATTCTTTTCACCATTGTTTTGAGAATTCTCCTTGAACCCCATCTTTCGTTTCTTGTCAAATCCAAGAGATGGATATGTTACTCCAATTTCAAGATCTACTTTGATAGAACAACACACAATTTGTTCATAGCTATTGAAGTCTCTTATAGCTAATGACCTTCTAAGACTTGGTTTTAAGCCACTGAAAAATCGATCAACTTTTCTTTCAGATTGGATGATAAAGCCAGATGCATACCTTGAAAGTCTTGTAAAATTATCTTGGTATATACCAACAGATTCATCATCCTTCTTCTTAAGATCAAGAAACTCCTTTTCCATCTTTGTTCGAAGAATATGATTGATGTACTTAATGAAAAACAAGTTCTTGAACTCGTCCCATTCGATGGACTCAATTTCATCTCATGGCATCGTAATATTGATAAGATTACACCATTGTTTAGCTTCACCTTCCAAACGATATACTACAAAGATATCATTATCATGTTCAGAACATTGAAGAACTGAAAATATCTTTTCTGTGGTACTGATCCATTGTTCAGCAAAAAGTGGATCAAAAGACCCACTGAAAGAAGGTGGACGTTGCCTCATGAAGAACTCAATAGAATATTGTTCCCTTCTCTGCTCATTTTGAAGTCCAGAATGATTCATAGCTTGTGTTAGTTTAACAATTAGATTTTGAACACCATCTCCCATAACATTGGTTTGTTCAGGAAGACAATCATTGCATTGTCCGTTACATTGATCAACACAGTTCCTTCGGGTTCTATCCATCATCCAAAACCCCAAAAGAATAGTGTGAGAGGAAAAAATAATGCAAGGGAAAATAACATAGTAAAGGTGGAGTACCTTAAATATCTAAACTCTTAGGTTTAATTCTTAGATCGTTATCACAATTCAAGGACTATAACCACTAATTATACTTAACCTTAGGGACATCCCTATACATACCTTCTGAATATCTCTAGGGATCTCAGTAAAGTTTTCACATCCTAGTTTCCAAAGGTTAACTAAACCTTTCCTCTAATACCATCTGTAGAGACCCAAAGCCTGACGTACATGGACATTACATTACATTTTCAGAATACATAACAAAAACAGACACACAAGGATCGTAATAGTTTAGTGTCTTTGGAAACTTGGAACATAATCTTCTAATCGTGGTGAAAGATCTTCAACATCTCCCATAAAGATCTTCCCTTTTTTGTTTCCTTACCTATAATCTTTCTTTTAATCATGGGAGAAAAAACATAAAAAGGGTGAGCTCAATTGATCAGTAAGGAAAAACATAGAGGACATAAAACAACCCATAAACATTTGAATGCAAAACTTGAACATGAAATTTAAACATCAAAATCTTGAGAAAAGACATAAATCGTGGAAGTACATAAGGAATATATCATAATGGAACATCAACCATGATAAAATATAATGAGAATAAAACATGTAATTGTGGAAACCATTCAGCACATGTTATGATTTCCATAGTAGCCAAGGCATTGTTGCCAAGACCATCTTAGTGGACAAAGTCCCTTTCTGAATCGAGTTCACTCCTCGTTCCAGTCCTGTATTACTAAACCAGTTTAACTTGCCCTTCCAGCCATGTCTATCTCATGAGATATAAATCATTACCCAATTCATTGAAGGGATATATAGGTCCCACCCATCTCATAATTAAATCATTCTTACTTGTCCCACAAAATAAACATACATCATTCATAATAACCCAACGAATAAAATGGGTTTCATAAACATCATCCCATCATCACATAATCCATATAAAATAAATGGATATCATTTCATAATAAGAAATTTGAAACCATTTAAATCATATAGACATGATACTTGAAACATACACATATAAAATAATGTCATCTTAGTTGGAAAAATGATTTTGATAAAACACTTGAAATGAATTCTTGGGGAAAATATCCTTCCTTCACCAAAATCATTTTTTTTGTCACGAAATGAAATGAAATTTTAAATGAAAGGGATTTTGTTGAAAATAGTCATGAAATATTTTGGAGGAGGCTTCATGAAAATAAGGCTTTATAAAAATGTAAAAATCCGTTCACGCCGTATAAGCTAAAAATAACATTTTTCTCGTACTTTTGTCGGAAAAGTCAAAAAGTACCACGTAAAAGAAATATTCCATAGATACCATGTTGTAAAAGTAAGAAATGTGTAAAAAGGAATTTAAACATACATGAAACCATTTTTAGGAAACATTGACATGGATGAGAACAATAACCCCAGTAAATACTTACGAACAAACAATCTCGGATAAGAACGTGATTGGAAAAGTTATCCCTTACCTTAGGTATGATATTCTTCGTACATATATGAACCTCCTGTATAATGATTAAATAATGTCATTTACTTATTACAGAATCCTATTCATTGTTATGATATCATATATGGTTCACTTATGATTTTATATAACACGTTCTTTTGTAAATTCCATGTTTAATAGCGTTTTAGGTAAAATCGTTTCATTTGTCGTTCGTGTTTTTACTTGTAATTATTCATTTATTACTTAGACCCTGATTAAATAATTCCAGAATATAAAACATGATTTATATATAATATATATTCAGAATATAAATACATATAATAGATCGATAAATGGAAAGAAATACACCGTTCATGGAGACGGTTGGACGTACGTACGCATGAACGCTGTTTTCGTTTCCTTATTGAATTGAATGAAATTAAGTAGATGAAATACATATATAAATTAATCCAGTATCATTATTATGTAATATATTTCATTATTATTTATTATATATACTTTATAGTCATTCATGAATGGTTAACATTGAGAATGAATCTCATCGCATCGTGGAGACGGTAGTCCGTACGTACGCACGAGCGATGATATCATTCCCATGATCGAGGAGTTGAAGTGTACGTATAATATTTCAGAATAAATATTATTTTACAATAATTATATACAGTTATTTATTTACACCATTATACCCATCCATGTAAGGTGGTGTTGGAAAAACAGATTACACCACGGCATGGAGACGGTATTTCGTACATACGCATGTGTGGTGATTTCGTTTTCCTTAGGATGGATAGAAGATGAAATTGGGTCGTTTCATAATTATAATAACATATCAGTATATGAGTGATACTGGTGTTATTAATTCATAATGAAAAAACTAAATAAGAAGAATTGGAAGAAGAAATAATGTTGAGAGAATCGGTAACAGACATTACCTCTTCTTTGAAGCGCCTCTTTGAGTCCTCCTTTTAGGGAACTAAAATTGGTCTTTGAAGAAAACCAGAACCTATAAGATGTTTCTAGGGAAGTGGAGAAGATAATTTGGCCGGGTTTGTCTGAGCTTGAAGGCTCAATGTGGTGTGTGGATGAGAGGGAGGAGGTGCCCTTTTATAAACGAATAGAGGGTCACCTTTGGAAAAACTCAAAATGTTATTTTATTATAAAGTCAAATTCGGTTTTTAATAGATCCAAATTGATTTATTAGAATCTAATGTGGGAATGGGTATAAATACTAAAATCCAATAGAATTTAGACAAGTTTAGGTTTCAATTTTATCATTATCATTGAGATTTAACTTTAAGTTAGATAATTTAACTTTTACAATGTCTTCTTGTATTCTTAAACTATAAGGTTAATAAACATACAATAACAAGAAAAAATAACCCCATATTGTTTATTATTAATATATATAACCTTATATATTTCATTTGGCCGAACCATAGATTTTTAGGGTATAAAAAAACAATTAATAGTTTAATATTGTTTTTAAAAAAAATTTTATGTCAATTTTGACACTATTTGGTAAATGATTTTTGTGAATATCATAAAAGAATGATTAGTTCAAAAAACGTTTATTAAATAAATATTAACATGCCATATTAACCTATAAAATTATTTGAATTTATAAAAAGTCTCAAATTACATTTATTTGGGTATTTGTAACATCAATTATGTGAATATTTCATTAATAAGATAATTACGGCATCATCATTGTGTCATAAATAAATTAAATTATTTAATCTCTAAAAATTATAAATAAAATACCATTATGTAGTAAATCTTTTTAGTTTTATAATGAATATTTATAGTCGAAGTTATCATATGTATAACCCTATATTAAAAATGATTTACTTATTAAACATTGTTTTTAACTATTTTAACCCTTCTTTAAATAAATTAATATTAATTGTCCTAATCTAATCCTAGTGGGCCTAAATGGTCATATTTTATTCCTATGGTTGTTTTTGGTCGAATTACAATTATCTAATAGAATTTGGACATGTGTTAGGGTAATAATAATATCATTTTTACCCTTAATTACCCTATTTACTTTTAACCGTGGTAAAAAAAGTAAAAAGTTACTATTCACCAAAAATTATTTTCATCTCATTGAACCACATTTTACTTACTAAAATCAACCGTGTATCTCGTATTTTTGAAATTCCATTCATAGAAGTGGTAAAATTATGTTTTATGTAAATTTGTAAATTCTCCTAGGAGGTGGGTAAAAGACGGCGAATAGTTCAATAAAATTTTTTATATAACTAAAATTATTATAAAATGACTCCAATGAATTGCATTGAAATTCTATAGGTATTATTTATCAATTTTGAACTGAAATAAATTTAAATAAAATAAATAATTATTTAAATAAAAAGTCGGTTTTTAAATAGTAACCCACTGTTTTCACTATTCATCAAAAATTGAACGTTTTCTGAAAAAGACCAAAATTTTACCCTAGGCTAATTTTGATATTTCGAATCAAAAAATTATGTCCATTTTGAAAAATAAAATTTACAAATTTTCAAATAGTGGGTATTACAATTCATAACGACTAGTTTTAATAATATTTTAATAGCATATCATTATTTGGTAAAACTCGGTATTGCGTACAACACATGCTATTGAGGAAGGTTGTGATTGCGTGTATTTCAAACCAAGTCAGGGTTGCGTGTTGTGCAAGAATCCTTTTTTATAACAAAATACAACTATTTTTATACATTGAATATATATATATATACACAATGTTGCATAGAATGACTATTATAAAATGAACATGAAATTGTGTGTAACACAATCTAAGAATAGTGTTGTGTATATTGCATGTTAATACGATGTTGCGTATAGCATAAGATAATTTGTTGTAGCATAAAACACATGCAATCAAATAAATTAAAAAGAATACTTATCATAAAATATCGGGTTGTTACATTCTACGCCCCTTAAAATAAATTTCGCCCTAAAAATTCGTCGAGGTTATAAATGGTTTTCTACATGAATGTTTCTTTAATTGAAACCCACATCATAAAATAAAATACCAAAACTTAACTTTAAAAACTAATGTATGAAACGTAATGGTTACCCAAATTAACTAATCACAAGGTTTCCACATAGCAGGACGTAGGTGAAAATATGGGTATGGAAGAGAAATCTAACCATCTGGTTTGGATGGAGAGTGGTAGAGAACATGGCTATGAAAAAGCCAACAATCACAAATCCATAAATTTGTGATGATCTAAGGTACCAACTGATTCATCAGATATAAGGGCACTAGGACAACATTTTTTGTTTTCAAGATCATTTCCCTAATGTTGATGAATTAAAAGAAATACTTACATGATTTTGGAACAATTTCACTATTGTTTGTGAATTGAACAATTTCTTATTCATCTCTTAAATATATGAAGTTGAATTTGTTAATCGTGAAGCTTTAGTAGATCATGTGATAGAATGATGGGTCACTCCATCTATTTCAAACAAAAGTTTAGCAAAAGTTATAAGTCCATAATATTGTGAGATTAATCGTATAAGGTTCCAAAAATGGACTTATACATTATTTATCATACCATTTAATAAAATAAAACTACTTCCCACTAACCAGGGACTTCATGCAGGCCAGTGGTAGGTGGTAAAGGCCAGTCGCACTTCGGTTGTGGGTTCGATATCCATAGCCTTGTCCGACGCGATGGGTTGACGCCCATCTTGCATGTTGTCATTTTTCTAAAACTACATTATAATAACATTCCTGCAATAATATCGAAAAAAAGTCCTAGACCTAAACAATAATATCTGATGTCTGACATAACCCTTTCCAATATATAGACTTATCCAAAATACATTTGTCTAATCTCATAGTGTACAGAATATGATTACTGGAAATGTCAAATAACAAGAACGTCAATAACATCATTTTATCATACGATATATCTTGTTTGTCACATTCCAAACATGTGAATTCCTTAATCATGTGTTCTCTTGAAACAGAAATTACATTGAAAACATGAATGTTGTCAAAAGGTATCTCTTTCCACATCCCAAAATTTCTATAAAATCAAACCATAATTATTCCCTTATATCAGTCATGAGCTCATGAATACTATCAAACATTTCTTTTTCTCCTTATCTCTTCATTATGTGCATATCATCTTGTTTCCAAAAATACCTCAATCACTTTCCACAGTTACCAATACCATAAAATTATTGAAAACCACGATGGACCAATACATAAATATTACAATATTCCAAGATATTATATACAACATTATTTTGGAATCCTATTATATAAACACTTAATAATTCCACCACATCATTTTCATATTCAAAATCGCCAATAGTTTTTTCATGTGACTTCCCTTTTTCCTTTTCCTTAAGTGGTTGCTCATGTCGATCATCATTAACCCTTGGATTAGGGCATTGATTAGCATAATGCCCCATTTCATTGCACATGAAGCATTGAAGTGTTGGTGGTGCATTCTCTGCAGTCTTTTCATTACCATTAGTAACCCTTTTTCCATTACTTCGACACTTAGCTGCTCGATGATCTTCTTTTCCACACTTAAAACATTTTCTAGTCTATTTAAGACCATATCCACCATGATTATTTCCACACTTTGAGCATGATGAAACATTCATCTTCTATTCACCATTGTTCTGAGATTTATCCTTGAACCCCATCTTTTGTTTCTTGTCAAAACCATGAGATGGATATGATACACCAACTTCCAGTTCTACCTTGATAGCACAATGCACAATTTCTTCATAGCTATTGAAGTCTTTGATGGATAATTCCCTTCAATGATTTGGTTTTAAGCCACTAAAAAATTGATCAACTTTACTTTCAGGTTGGATGATAAATCCAGATGCATACCTTACATGTCTTGTTAAATTCTCTACGTATATACCAACAGATTCATCATCCTTCTGCTTAAGCTCATGAAACTCCTTTTCCATCTTTTTTCGTAGAATACGAGGGATGTACTTACTGAAAAACACGTTCTTGAACTCATCCCATTCCATTGACTCAATTTCATCTCTTGGCATCGTATTCGTGATAAGATTCCAACATTGATATGCTTCACCTTCCAAACGATATACTGCTAAATGACTTTATCATGATCAGAACAGTGAAGAACTGAAAATATCTTTTCAGCGGTACTGATCCATTTTTCAGCAACAAGTGGATCAGAAGACCCACTGAAAGAAGGTGGACGTTTCCTAATGAAGGACTGAATAGAATTTTGTTCCCTTATCTGCTCATTTGGAAGTCCAGAATGATTCGTTGCATGTGTAAGTATAGTAATCAGATTTTGAACTCCATCTCCCATAACATTGGTTTGTTCAGGAAGATAATCATTGAATTGTCCATTACATTGATCAACACCGTTCCTACGGGTTCCAACCATCGTCTAAAACCCAAAAAGAATAGTGTGAGAGGCAAAAATCATTCTAGGGAAAACAACATAGTAAAGGGGGAGTACCATCAATATCTAACATCTTAGGTTTAATTCTTAGATCGTTAGCGCAATTCATGGACTATAACCTATATGTATACTTAACCTTAGGGACATCCCTTGACATACCTAATGAATATCTCTAGGGATCTCACTAAAGTTTTCACATCCTAGTTTCCAAAGGTTAACTAAACCTTTCCTCTGATACCAACTGTAGAGACCCGAATCCTGACGTACAAGGACATTACATTACATTTGCAGAATACATAACCAAAACAGACACAGAAGGATTGTAATAGTTTAGTGTCTTTGGAATCTTGGAACGTAATCATCTAATCGTGGTGAAAGATCTTCAACATCTCCCATAAAGATCTTCCCTTTTTTTCCTTACCTAAAATATTTCTTTTAATCCTGGGGGAAAAGAAAACATAAAAAGGGTGAGATCAAATGCTCAGTAAGGGCAATCATAGAGAACATAAAACAACCCATAAACATTTGAAAGCAAAACATGAACATGAAATTTAAAAATCAAAATCTTGAGAAAAGACATAAATCGTGGAAGTACGTAACGCATATATCATAATGGAACATCATCCATGATAAAATATAATGGTAATAAAACATGTAATTGTTGAAACCATTCGTCACATGTTATGATTTCCATAGTATCCAAGGCATTGTATCCAAGACCATCTTAGTGGATAACGTCCCTTTTTGAATCGAGTTCACGACTTTTTCCAGTCCTATATTACTGAACTAGTTTAACTTGTCATTCCATACATGTGTAACTCATGAGATATAAATCTTTACCCAATGCATTGGAGGGATATATAGGTCCCACCCATCTCATAATGAAATCATTCTTACTTGTGCCACAAGATAAACACACATCATTCATAATAACCCAACGAAAAAAATGGGTTTCATAAACACCATCCCATCATCACATAATCCATATAAAAGAAATGGATATCATTTCATAATAAGAAATGTGAAACCATTTAAATCATAAAGACATGATACTTGAAACATACACATATAAAATAATGTCATCTTATGTGGAAAAATGATTTTGATAAAACACTTGAAATGAATTCTTGAAGAAAATATCCTTTCTTCTTCAAAATCATTTTCTTGTCACAAAATTCCATAGAATTTTAAAAGAATGGGATATTTTTGAAAATAGTCATGAAATCTTTTTGATGAAGCTTAATGAAAACAAGGCTTTATAAAACCGTAAAAATCCGTTCACGCCGTATAAGTTAAAATTAACATTTTTCTTGTACTTTTGTCGAAAAACTCAAAAAGTACCTCGTAAAAGAAAGATTCCATACACACAATTTAGTAAAAGTAAAAAATGGGTAAAATGAAATTTAAACATACATGAAAGATTTTTTAGGAAACATGGACATGGATAAAAACAATAACCCTAGTAAATACATACGAATAAACAATCTTGGATAAGAACGAGATTGGAAAAGTTATCCCTTACCTTAGGTCTGATATGATTCATACGTATCCGAAACTCCTGTATAATGATTAAATAATTTCATTTACTTTTTATAGAATCATATTCATTCTTATGATATCATATATGTTTCACTTATGATTTTATATTACCCGTTCTTTTGTAAATTCCATGTTTTAGAGCATTTTAGGTAAAATCGTTTCATTTGTCATCCATGTTTTTACTTGTAATTATTCATATGATTACATAGATCATGATTACATAATTACAGAATATAAAACATGATTTATATATAATATATATTCAGAATATACATATATATAGTAGATCGCTAATTGGAATGAAATACACCGTTCAGGGAGACGGTAGGCCATACGTACGCATGAATGCTGTTTTCGTTTCCTTATTGAATTGAATTGAATTAAGTAGATGACATACATATATACACAAATCAAGTATCATTATTATGTCATATATTTCATTATTATTAGGTATATATACTTTATAATCATTCATGAATGGTTAACATGGAGAATGATTCTCATCGCGTCGTGGAGACGGTAGTCCGTACGTACGCACACACGATGATATCATTCCCATGATCGTGGAGTGGAAGTGTATGTATAATATTTCAGAATCAATATTACTTTAAAATAATCATATATAGTTATTTATATACACCATTATACCCTTCCATGTAATGTGGTGTTGGAAAAATAGATTACACCATGGCGGGGAGGCGGTATTCCGTACGTACGCACGCGCGGTGATTTTGTTTTCCTTAGGATGGATAGAAGGTGAAATAGGGTTGTTTCATTCATATAATAACATATCTGTATATTAGTGATACTTATGTTATTAATTCATAATGAAACAACTAAATAATAAGAAGTGGAAGAAGAAATAAAGTTGAAAGAATCGGTAACAGACATTACCTCTTCTTTGAAGCGCCTCTTTTAGACCTCCTTTTAGGGCACTAATATTGGTCTTTGAAGAAGACCGGGACATCTAGGATGTTTTTAGGGAAGTGGATAAGAGAATTTGGCAGGGTTTGGCCGAGCTTTAAGGCTTAATGTGGTTTGTGGAAGACAGGGAGGAGGTTCCCTTTTATAAGGAAGGAGAGGGGCACCTTTGGAAAAACAAAACATATTATTTTATTATAAAGTCATATTCGGTTTTTAATAGCTCCAAATTGATTTATTTCTAAGATAAGGTGGGTATGGGTCGATATACAATCATACAATAGAATTTATACAAGTTTAGGTTGTTATTTTAGCCTTATCATTTAGATTTAACTTTATATTAGATAATTTAACTTTTACCGTGTCTTCTTGTTTTCTTACACTATAAGGTTAATAAACGTACTATAATAAGAAAAACGAACCCCAAGTTGTTTATTATTAATATATATAACCCTATCTAAGTCATTTTTCTGATACTTAGATTTTTATGAATAAAATAACAATTAATAATATAATATTTGTTTTAAAAACTATTTTATGTCAATTTTGAAACTATTTGGTAATTGATTTATTTGAATATCATAACAGAATGATTAGTCCGATAATGGTTAATTAAATCAATACTAACATGTCATATTAACCTATATAATTATTGTAGTTCATAAAAAGTTTAAATTACATTTATTTGAGTATTTATAACATCAATTATGTCAATATTCCATTAATAAGATAATTACTGCATCATGTTTGTGTCATAAATAAATTAAAATATTTTATTCCTAAAAATTATAAATAAAATACCATTATGTTTGAAATATTTTTATCTTTCTAATAAATATTTATTGTCGAATTTATCTTATGTATCACCCTATATTGAAAATGATTTACTTATTAAACATTTGATTTTAACTATTTTAACCCTTCTTTAAATAAATTAATATTAAATGTCCTAATCTAATCCAAGTGGGACTAAATGGTCATATTTTATTCCTAAGGCTGTTTTTGGTCGAATTTCACTTATCCAATAGAATTAGAAAATTTGTTGGGGTAATAATAATATCATTTTTACCCTTAATTACCCTATTTTACTTTTAACCGTGGTAAAAAAAGTAAAAAGTTACTATTCACCAAAAATTATTTTCATCTCATTGAAGCACATTTTACTTATTAACATCAACCGTGTCTCTCGGAGTTTTTTAATTCCATTCACAGAAGTGGTAAAATTATGTTTTATGTAAATTTGTAAATTCTCCTAGGAGGTGGGTAATAGATGGTGAAAAGTTCAATAAATTATTTTATATAACTAAAATTATTATAAAATGACTCCAATGAATTGCATTGAACTTATATAGGTATTAGGTATCAATTTTTACCTGAAATAAATATAAATAAAATAAATAATTATTTAAATAAAAAGTTTGTTTTTAAATAGTAACCCAGTGTTTTCACTATTCATCAAAAATTGAATGATTTTAGAAAAATACCAAAATTTCACCCTAGTCTAATTTCAATATTCCGAATCAAAAAATGAAGTCCATTTTGAAATATAAAATTTAATAATTTTCAATAAGTGGATATTACTATTCGTAACGTCTAGTTTTAATAATATTTTTATAGAATATCGTTGTTTAGTGAAACCCGGTATTGCGTACAACACACGCTATCGAGGACAGTCGTGATTGCGTGTAATGCAAACCAAGTCAGGGCTACGTGTTGTGCAAGACTCCTTTGTTATAACAGAATCCAACCATTTTTATACATTGAATATATATATATATACTTAATGTTGCGTAGAATGACTATTATCAAATGAACTTGAAATTGTGTGTAACACAATCTAAGAATAGTGTTTCGTATAGTGCAAGCTAATACGGTGTTGTGTATAGAACAAAATAATTTTTTGTAGCATAAAACACATGAAATAAAATAAATTAAATTGAATACTTATCATAAAATAGCAGGTTGTTACACTCATCATCTAGTGAGGGCCCAAACAAAAAAAATTCCGACCTTGTAACATTATTATCCTCATTCTATTGTAACATTTATAGAAATTTATACCAGACAATAAATTTTCATTAGTCCTAAATAATATATATGATAACAAAAATCTTATGTTTTTATGTATTTTTAACTAAAAATTTAACAAATATATATTTTTATTTTATTTTGAAATTAGATTATATAAATTTCAAATAAATTGATAATTTATTTTGAGGACATTTTCTCAAATTTAGATTCCATTATTCAATAAACTAAATTTTCAAATACCCAATGATACTTCGATAAATCATCATATTGAACTCTATTGGGAATATAATTTCATCACATATTTATACAATATAGTGTTATAATTTTGAGTTTTGGAATTTATTTCATTGTTTTAGTCTTTTTCATTTGGATTATTTTACATTTACCCATACTTGTGTGTGTTGTTGCATTAAATTGTATATTTTTCCACTAATAAAATTGTTTTTCGAGTTTAGGAATCTATATTTTACTTCATCTAGTATAAAAAATTTATTTTCTACAAAGAGGAATTTATGTATTTTTTTCATTTAAATTTAAATACAATTAATATAAATAATATAATTAATAGAAACCACAGACAAAACATAATTTACATGAATGAGATCAAAGTTATTTTCTAGTAAAATTCAATGATATATCATTCATCAATCCAACCTTTAAAACTATAATGAATTTTTTTTATCAAAATAAACATGAAATATTATTTTTATAAATATAATGATGTAATGAAAGATGTAGTATATGAACTAAGGATAAAATTAAAAAAATTCAATCAAATATTCATTTAATAAACATTGAATATAATCATGTTCATGAAATAAAAATAAAAATAATTCATTAATTTAGTAATTTATAATTAAAAAATATAAGAATAATATTCTATTCTGATCCAAATATCTTCATCATTATTTTTTCCCATAGTTATTCTATTGTAACATGGTTCATGACTAGTCCTATCAATAGAAAAATAATACCCCATTTTTTATAATTGTTCATTGAATTCAACCCCATCAATAACCATTAGTATCCATCATGACATATATAGTATTCAAGTGTAATGGATAACTATAATATATTTGTTGTTGTTACTCATTTTCAATGACCACACGATGATCATTATTCCATGTAATTATTAAAACATCCATTCAGATAATACTCTGGAGTCTTTAAACTTTATACCAATGTATAACATTCAAAATTCTCAATATATTTCCGAATAAAAATGATATTTTTTCATATATTTATTTTCAAATAATTCAAATTTATTGATATCATGAGTTATATGAAATACATTGTTTTTCATGTGTTATAAGAAACATCTTGTTTATCAAAATTTGACATACCATTAATATGATTTAATTTATTGTGATAGATATTTTATATATTCTGCAATAGAAGGTATAAAATTTGATTAACTATATTAGGAGTAACGATGGGTGACACCAATATAAAATCATATATTTTATTGTAACGCACCGACCCCAGTTACCCAGAGATGGTGCATTATTACATAACATTGGCATGATCACAAAAAAGATCATGTCTTGAAAGACTGATTAGTTTAGTAGCTTTGGAAACACTAGATATATTCATAAGTCTTACATTACATCTTAAGGTAAAAAACACTACAACAACGTCTTGTTTTCATATCCCCTCATACTATCCCTGCAGGTCATTCATAAATTACTTCTTCACATCCCAGAAAAAATAAAACATTGAAAGGGGTGAGCTCAGATGCTCAGTAAGGATAACAATATAGCAGCAGCTTTCATAGATAACCATAAACACTTAAGGTAATGTATGACTAAAAGAAATCCTTTTAAACTAGAACATCAAAATAATATGGCAATGATAAAATGAAATGTCATTTAATTACTCACATGGATATTCTACTAGTCGAATAATCTAATGCAATATAAATAACCACTTTCATAAAGATGGAATGTATAATTCCTGACTATCATAACCACGTAGCCAAGGTCTCATGCCAAGACTACAATTAAGATTTTTCAAAGGCCTCATGCCAAGACTCTAGTTTGTCTCATGAGACCTACCAATGCATCGAGGAGCTATAGCGGGCTCCACCCGTCACCTACTAAGTCTAATGCATTCCTCATATGGGCAGTTTTAAACATAACATAAACATTCGTATTAAAACTAGCATACTAAATGTCAATACATAAACCACAAAACATGAATGGTATAAAAATAGCACATCCAAAGTAAAAAAAACTCATTCGATACAATATGGAAGATTGTATTGTATCAGATTACCCTCAATCTAGAATAATTAAGGATATTGACATAGATGGAAATAATCATCAAAACTATTCGAGAGAAACATCCCCTTTTTATTGAAATCATTTAAAATCAACACAATTTGTCAAGAATCCATTTAAAAATAGATTTTTGAATCGAAGTGTCCCATACCACTTTGAAACTTTTAAAAGGAATTTTTATTTGAAAACATTAATGTTCATATAGATAGATCCTTAAACCATTTTTAAAACATGGACTTTAATAAGAATGATTTAGAATGACAAATCTTTAAAACATTTTAAAATGATATTTTACATAGAGTTACTAACCAAAAAAGAGACACTTGAATACAAATAATTGAGGTAATCTAACTTTGTAATATCATGAGAATAAATGGATTCATGATATACTATGTCAAAGTACATTATATACACCATATAAAAGTGATTTGGTGTACAACAACAAAGAAGCCTCAATGGAGTATAAATTGAGATGAATTCTCTTATAAAGACTATATCCTTTGGTTAAGGATAAATCAACGACATAATTATGTGTGACAAATTTAAATACACACAATATGATTGGATATTCAGTGTAAATCAATCAGAGAAATTCACACATATTCCTGTAAAAACAACACCAATGAATTGGATATTTAACTCAACAAATGGAGAGTGAATTAAAATTACACTTATCAAGTTCAAATAGATGACTTGAGAATTTATCAATGGAGTGATTATGTGTACCAAAATTATATCCACAGAAAGGGGAGTGGAAATTATGACATATTCAAATGAATAGTGATTCCACAAATAATCTTGGAGTAAAATAATCAATGAAATATGCGTAAAGCCAAATGAGTGGAAATTGAAATTTAAAATTCCCTTATCGATTAGGTAACGTACAAAATATACAATAATGAAATAATGATCATGCAATGATGATGTAAATACCCATAAATTAATGTATATTACACAATGAATACAATAATGGGCAGTACACATACACCACATGCAATAAATAAGTTGTGAACAATGGAATTCTCACGAAATTAAGTGTGAGATAAGAAACCCCGTACATTGTACTTTTTCCTTTGTAGAAGGTAGGTTAACCTCCATTATAATGGTGAAATAATTGTTATTGAATAATAAAGAATCATTTACATTAATATGATATCATATATGATCTTTTAACATTGATTTGTTAAAAATATCTTAGTATTATCGTTGTTTCAGGTGTTAACTTACTCGTTTTATTTTATATGTTTTGTTATGTAAGCCTGGATTGTCATGGATAGGTTGTATCATAATCATATTCAGAATGATATCAAGTCCATAAAAATTATTTTTAAATAATCAAATGATAATTATACTTGAATGGATACGATGGAGAATGAATCGCATCGCATTCGTGGAGACAGAAGTCTGTACGTATGCATGAGTGACAATATCATTCTTTTTATGATAAAATAAAGTATAATTGGATTGTATATCATATAGAAAAAATAATTATCATGTTATATTTATTATTTACCTGAATTAAACATCATTATTATATCCATCCAAATAATAATTTATTGAATGACAGTTACACCACGACGAAGAGACTGTAAGCCGTACATACGCACCTATGGTGACATGTCATTCAAAGGATGGATAGAATAATGAATATGGTTGTACCATATTTATAATAACATCATATTATATAGAATATATTGGAGTTATTATCTTAAAATATAAATAACAAATAAAGAAGAAGTTGATGATGAAAGGAACTTGAAAGAGGGTGGTGAAAACATTGCCTCTTCTTCGGGTTCTTCCTTTTGATTTGATCAAAAGGGCTCCTTAGGATGTCTTTATGGTCAAAATAAAACCTCTTGGTTGTAGTGAGGGAACTTGAGAGAGTATTTGGGATGGGTTTTCATGATCCAAAAGGCTTTGAAGGTCTGAAGTACTGAGAAGGGGTATTGCCCTCTTTTAAGAGGGTTGTGGGTCACCTTTGGAAAAGCTAAAAATATTATTTTATAAAAAATTCATGTTCGGTTTCTAATTGCTTCAAAGTAGATTATTTAGAGGTTACGGTGGGGATAGGTTAAAAACCACTCAACCAATATTATTTAGAAAGGTTTGGGTCATTATATTATGCTTATCATTAAGTATTAACTCTTAGTTAATTAGTGTCATTTTTAGAATGTCTCTTTGTATTTATATATTATATGGTTATTAAACTAACAATATACATCAAAGAGAGCCCGAAGTGGACCATTTATGATACAACTATAATGATATACATCTCTTTGCCAAACCTTATATTTTTATGAATTTAATTGTAATTAAGTATATAATATGTTTTTAACAAACTCTTTTATGTCAATTTTGAAACTATTCAATAATTGGTTTTTAAAAAAAATCACAACAGAATGATTACATCGAAAATATTTAATTAAATCAATACTAACATGTCATATTAAACTATAAAATTAGTTTAATTCATAAAAAGTCTCAAATTATATTTATTTGGGTATTTATAATATCAATTATTTTAATTTTTTACTATTATGGTTAATACTCCATCATCATTGTGTCATAATTAAATTAAATTATTTTTTGTCTAAAAATTATAAATAAAATATAATTATTTATGAAATATTTTTATCTTTCTAATGAATATTAACAATCAAAATTATCTTATGTATAACCCTATATTAAAAATGTATTAGTAAATAAACTTTGATTTTAACTCTTTTAACTCTTCTTTGAGTTAAATTATAATAAATTTCCTAATCTAATCCAAGTGGGTATAAATGATAATATTTTACTCTTAAGGTTGTTTTTGGTCGAGATACACTTGTCTAATAGAATTAGGACCTGTGTTAGGGTAATATTAATATCATTTTTACCCTTAATTAACCTATTTACTTTTAACAGTGGTAAATAAAAGTAAAAAGTTACTAATCACCAAAAATTATTTTCATCTCATTGAACCACATTTTACTCCTTGATATTAACTGTGTCTCTCCGATTTTTGAAATTCCACTCACAAAAGCGGTAAAATTAAGTTTTATTAAAAATTCAGTTTTTTAACTACCACTTAGTGGTTTCAATATTAATCAAAAAATGAATGTTTCTATAAAAATACAAAAAATTAGGCGTAAGCTATATTTGTTATTATGAATTCAAAAATAATTTCTATTTTACAAAATTCAAAACATATCATTTTCATTAATTAATTTAAAAATTAATTCCCATCGTCAAGAAAAATAGCATGTTTTTAAGAGATAATAATTATCAAAAGATCGACACTTTTTTATTTGAGGTTCAAATGTGAAATTAAATCCAACGACTACCATTGTATTAAATGGTAAAAATATATTCTAAATATTCTTTAAAAACCCTCAAATTAATAATTTATCACTATTAATTATTTTGATTAAAAAATTTGTTTTTAATTAAAATTTAGTAATTTTTACTATTCATCAAAATATGAATGTTATCCGAAAAGTACCAAAATTTCACCCTAAGATAATTCTAATATTAAGAATCCAAAAATGAAGTCCATTTTGAATGATAAAATTTATAAAATATCAAAAAGTATGTATTACTATTCATAACGGCTAGTTTGATTGGTTGTGGTGTGTTAGAGTCTCGAAGTTGCGTACAATGCACGCCATTGCATTATTCAAAGGGAAACATACCATGGAATCATGGGGTGTAACATTCTACCCTCCTTCAACAAATTTCATCCTTGCAGTTTTTTTAAAAAAAATAGGCTTTAGAATAAAATGGAAAGTCCCACATCGGAAAAAGAGTCGATAAAACTATCACTTTAAAAGAAAGGAAGAGAGTTATAAAGGTCACCCAAGATAACCCATACTAGGATTCCATGTAAGAAAACATTGATATGGATGATAAACTAAGTGTTAAGATCTGATGGAGACGGATAGAAAACATGATCAGGATAACGTTAACAATAAGAATATCACAAACTTGTGTTGGGACAAACGGTCATTAGTCTCCCAGTAGGAAAAGTAAACAGATAACATTTTTTGTTTTAAGTTACATTACATAAGGATGAAGAATTAATTTATGATATTGACTAAGAACATAAAGAGATATACTTACTTTTTATGTATAGTTTAATTCTTTAATAAATTTTTACCACTAACTCATTTTTTTAAACAATGAGTATTCAAGAAGGCTTGGTCACAATAGAAGAGCTAGAATAAACTTCTACAGAAATACATGATCCACATAGAATAAAATATATATTTACCTTTTCTTTAGAGATTAATAAAAACCAAAATGGTTAGTATAATATCTGATGATCCCCCAAATGGATATTCCATTAGAGAAAAAAAACACTAATCTTAATTTCTAAAATTAAACCATAAATACCCCAAAGTTATATAAATACCATTCAATAATCAGTTGTCTTTAAAATTATTCAATATAATCCAAACTAATATTGAAACCCAAAACATATAAGAATGTAGTCTTCCACAATAAATTGTATCTCCAAATAAAATTAATTACTCTTAAAGTCACATACTTAAAATTAACTAACCTAATCACTTCAATAAATAACCAAAATCACTACAAATCCACAATAAAAACATATATAAAAATCTACCATTACACCTCAAATTAAATCTCATACTATTATATTTTCCTTGGGAATATAGTGTTCACAACAAAGCGAACAACATCCAAAATAACATTTATCACTTAGTCACCAAATAATTTTCCTATACTAAGGGTATTCATTTGATAAGACATAAGATCCCAAATCAAATTATTATTGATCAATAAAATCATTTAACTAAAAATAATAGTCACACTAACCAGGGACTTCACATAGTCCAGTGGTAGGTGATAAATCTCAATCACACTTTGGTTGTGGGTTTGATTCCCACATCTTTGTCCGACGTGACTGGTTACCACACGGTCTGCGTTTTGTCCTTTTTCAAAAACTATATTTTACAAAATTACAAAAATGAGATAAATTCCTCAAAATAACAATAACATAATTTAACCGCAAATCTTATCTCATACATTGCATTTTCATCCCAAATTATAATAACTTATAATTGCCTCAAACCAAAAGATCATATAAAACCAAATGGTTATTTATAAATATATTCATAAGAGAAAAGATAATTCTTCCTCAAATATCATTTTCACATGGAAATCTGTAGGGTTAAAAAAACAAGAGAAAATAATTCCAAAGTAATCCCATCAACAAGGAGCACTGATAAATTTTAAACATTTCTCCAACCATTTATTTCCACATAGCTTCTTCTTTGTCCAAGAAAATATCATGTAGAATTGGGAAATCACTCGGGTAATGGCCAGGTCCCCAACATTTACGGAAAATGACTGTAAATGGATTCTTGGGACCGTTTTTATCTTCTTCCATAATACTCTTCATTTTTCTTCGTCAATTCATCACTTTATGTCCTTCCTTCCCGCACGTAAAGCATTTCTTTGTCCCATTGAGATACCTTCCTGGGAGTCTCCTTCCACATTTCCTACATGATGGAAATTGAGGATCCCTTTCTCTATGGTCTCCACTGCTGGAGCTCTTATCATTCATCAACATTCTCTTCTTTGTTGAGTCTGGGAATTGGTTAATATATGTGTTGTTGATCATATTTTTGGAAAATTGATTTGACATAAATACGGTATCTTTTACGCCTATCAACATTCCATTTTGTTGCTCATTTCCCTCATCGTTCCCACCTTGTACATCATTCTCAAAGTCACTATGAATTCCTTGGAATCCAGCCATAGACTAAAACCAAAAACCATTGTGTGAGTAACAGTAGTCATAAAATAATTTAGAGATTAACATGTCACCATATTATCAATTTGAAACACATTAGGATTAACCAAGGTAATTTACTCTCATCCTATATATATAATACTTTAAATCATTTTTAAAAAAAATGTAAATTATCATAAGCCTATCCCCCGGGAGTGTCGTAACCAAGAGTGCAGCAAGGACCAATTTCGTTCCCCCATTTCCGTTCAAGTCTAGCTCAAAATGTGTTTTCGGGTTTTACCCCTAGGTACATCTGTGCCAGAGCTGCCTCTACCTGCTCGTATCCAGACAGGGATGTATTGATCGGAAAACTCACATAATCTCTACAATTCCAAAATTTTACGAAGTTCTTATATTCTAATAATCAAAGTTCATCATAGTTCTATGTTCGGTAATCATAGTTTATCTAAATATAGTATCCAAGGTTTGTACTAAACTTTCTCTGATACCAACTATAATTCCCTGACTATAGTTACCCATAGTGGGTGCATTATTACATAACATTTGCATGATCACAAAAAAGATCAAGTCTCAAAAGACCGATTAGTTTAGTAGCCTTGGAAACACTAGATATATTCATAATTGTTATATTACATCATAAGGTAAAAAAAACAAAAAAACCTCTTGTCTTCATATCCCCTAATACTATCCATGAAGGCCATTCTTAAATTACTTCTTCACATCCTGGGAAAAATAAAACATTGAAAGTGGTGAGCTCAGATGCTCAGTAAGGATAACAATATAGCAGATGATTTCATAGATAACCGTAAACACTTAAGGAAACGTACGACTAAAACAAAAGCCTTTTAAACATGAACTTCAGAATAATATGGAAATGATAAAATGAAATAATGCCATTTACTTACTCACATGGATATTCTACTAGTCGAATAATCTCTTACAATATCAATAACCACTTTCATAAAGATGGAATCCATAATGTCAGACTATCATAACCACGTAGCCAAGGCCTCGTGCCAAGTCTACAATTAACATTTTTCCTAGGCCTCATTGCAAGACTCTAGTTTGTCTCATGAGACCTAACGATGCATCGAAGAGCTATAGCGGGCTGCACCCATAACATACTAAGTCCAATGAACTCGTCATATGAACAGGTTTAAACAAAACACAAAAATTCGTATTAAAACTAGCATACGAAATGTCAAAACTTTAACCAAAAACAATGGATGGTATAAAAATAGCACGTACACCGTAAATAATAACTCATTAGATAGAATATGGAAGATTGTATTGTGTCAGATTACCCTCAATTAAGAATAATGAAGGATATTGACATATATTGAAATAATCATCAAAACTATTAGAGAGAAACAACCCCTTTTTTCTTGAAATCATTTAAAATCCACACTAATTATCAAGATGCCATTTAAAAATAGAATTTTGAATCAATGTGTCCCATACCACATTGAAACATTTAAAAAGAATTTTGATTTGAAAACATTAATGTCCATGTAGATAAATCCTTAAACCATTTACCAAAACATGGACATTAATGAGAAAGATTTAGAATGATAAATCTTTAAAACATTTAAAAATGATATTTTAGTTGGAGTCACAAACCAAAAGAGAGACAATTGAATACAAATAATTGAGGTAATCAAACATTGTAATATAATGTGAATAAAGGGATTCAAGATATACTATGTCAAAGTATATTATATACACCATATAAAAGTTTTTTGGTTTATAACAACAAAGAAGTCTCAATGGAATATAAATTGAGATGAATTATCTTATAAAGACCATATCATTTGGTTAAGGATCAATCAAAGACATAATTATGTGTGACAAAATTAAATACACTCAATATTATTGGATATTCAATGTAAATCAATCAAATAAATTCACACATATTCTTGTAAAAACAACACCAATGAACTGGATATTAAACTCAACAAATGGAGATTGAATAAAAATTAAACTTATGAAGTTCAAATCGATGACTTCAGAATTTATCAATGGAGTGATTATGTGTACCAAAAGTATATCCACAGAAAGGAGAGTGGAAATTATGAAATAATCAAATTAATTGTGATTCCACACATAATCTTGGAGTAAAATAATCAATGAAATATGCGTAAAGCCAAATGAGTGGAAATTGAAATTTCAAATTCATTTATCGATTAGGTAACGTACAAAATATACACTAATGAAAGAAGGATCATACACTGATGATTTAAATACCCATAAATTAATATATATTACACAATGAATACAATTATGGGCACTACACACACACCACATGAAATAAATAAGTGGGGAACAATGGAATTAACACGAAATTAAGAGTGAGATAAGAAACCCCTTACTTTGTACATTTTCCTTGGTTGAAGGTATGTTAACCTCATTTATAATGGTGAAATAATTTTTATTGAATAATAAAAGATTCATTTACATTAATATTATATCATATATGATCTTTTAATATTGATTTGTTAAAAATATCTTAGTATTATCGTTGTTTCGGGTGTTAACTTAGTCATTTTATTTTATGTGTTTTGTTATGTAAGCCGGGTTTGTCATGGATAGGTTGTATCTTAATCATATCCATAATGATATGAAGTCCTTAAACATTATTTTTATACAATCAAATGATAATTATACATGAATGGATACAATGGAGAATGAATCTCATCGCGTTCGTGGAGATGGTAGTCCGTACGTATGCACGAGTGACAATATCATTATTTTTATGTTAAAATAATATATAAATGGATGGTATATCATATAGAAAAAATAATTATCATGTTATATATATTATTTACATGAATTACACATCTTAATTATACCCATCCAAATAATCATTTATTGAATTTCAATTACACCATGACGTAGAGACGGTAAGTCGTACGTACGCACGTATGGTGACAGGCCATTCAAAGGATGGATAAAATAATGAATATGGTTGTACCATATTTATAATAACATCACAGTATATATAAGATACTGGAGTTATTTTCTTAAAATAGAAATAACAAAGAAAGAAGAAGTTGATGAAGAAAGGAACTTGAAAGAGGGAGGTGAAAACATTACCTCTTCTTCGGGTTCTTCCTTTTGATTTGATAAAAAGGGCTCCTTAGGACGGATTTATGATCAAACTAAAACCTCTAGGATGTAGTGAGGGAAGTTGAGAGAGTATTTTGGTAGGGTTTGGATGAACCAAAATGCTTTGAAGGTGTCAAGTACTAAGAAGGGGGATTGCCCTTTTATAAGAAGGGTGAGGGGCACCTTTGGAAAGGCTAAAAATATTATTTTATAATAAATTCATATTCTGTTTATAATGTCTCCAAAGTGTATTATTTAAAGTTTAAGGTGGGGATAGGTCTAGAAACACTCAACCAATAGAATTTAGATAGGTCGGGTTCATTATATTGACCTTATCATTAAGTATTAACTCTTAGTTGATTAGTTTCATTTTTACAATGTCTCTTTGTATTTTTATATTATATGGTTAATAAACATACTATATACATCCAAGTGACCCCCAACTGGTCCATTAATCATAAAAATATCATTATAGAAGTCTCTTTGCCGAATCCTAGATTTTTTGGAATTTAATATCAATTAATTATATAATATTTGTTTTAAAAACTCTTTTATGTCAATTTTGACACTATTCAATAATTGATTTTTTTTTAGAAAAATAACAACAGACGGATTACTTAGAAAAAAGTTAATTAAATAAATCCTAAGATGTCATATTACCCTATAAATTTATTGTAATTAATAAAAAGTATAAAATTATATTTATTTGGGTATTTATAATATCAATTATTTTAGAATATCACTATTTTGGTAATTACTTTATAATCATTGTGTCATAAATAAATTATTTTATATATTGTCTAAAAAATATAAATAAAATATAATTATGTATTAAATCGTTTTGTCTTTCTAATGAATATTTAAAATAGAAATTATCTTATGTATAACCTTATATTAAAAATGTTTTAGTAAATAAACATTGATTTTAACTCTGATAACTCTTCTATGAATTAAATAATAATAAATGTACTAATCTAATCCATGTGGGCCTAAATGATAATATTTTACTCATAAATAGGTTTTTGTTTGATATAAACTTGTCCAATAGAATTTGTATATGTGTTAGGGTAATATTAATATCATTTTTACTCTTAATTACCCTATTTACTTTTAACCGTGGTAAATAAAAGTAAAAAGTTACTATTCACCAAAAATTATTTTCATCACATTAATTCACATTTTAATATTTGATATTAACCGTGTCTCTTGGATTTTTGAAATTCCACTCATATATGTGGTAAAATTATGTTTTATGAAAAATTTAGTTTTTTTTAACTACCACTAAGTGGTTTCACTATTCATCAAAAAATGAATGTTTCCAGAAAAATACCAAAAAATAGGCCTAAGCTATATTTGATATTATGAATTCAAAAATGATGTCTATTTTAAGAAATTAAAAACATATCAGTTGAATTAATTAATTTAAAAATTAATTCCCGCCGTCAAAACAAATATCGTGTTTTTAAAAGATAATAATTATCAAATGATTGACACATTTTTATGTCAGGTTCAAATGTGAAATTACATCCAATGACTATCATTGTATTAAAAGGTATAAATATATTTTAAATATTCTTTAAAACCACTCAAATTAATAATTTATCACTATTAATTATTTCGATTAAAAAAGTTGTTTTTAATTAAAATTTAATAATTTTCACTATTCATCAAAATATGAAAGTTATCCGAAAAGTACCAAAATTTAACCCTAAGTTAATTTTGATATTACAAATCTCAAAATGAAGTCCATTTTGAAAGATAATATTTATAAAATTTTAAAAAGAAGGTATTACTATTCATAATAGCTATTTTTATTGGTTGTTGTAAAGACCCGTAAAATTAAAGAAATTTTTTTTCTTAATTTTCTTTGGAATCATACAAGAGCGCGGTTTCTGACGGTACCTGATTCCAAGGTCCGGTGTGCCCGGAATCAATTTCCAAAGTTTGGATCCGGTACGTTCAGTGAACGAACGAGCGGGAATTTCTATCTTTTAAACTGGTGCCGGAATCGAATTCCGAGGGCACCGATGAACTCGCAGCGCCGATATTCCCTTAAGGAGACCTTTTCCGAAGTTGCGTTTTATGCAGAATGAAAGTTAGTTTTGGGGAAAGATGGATGTAGTTAAATAAATTGTGGAACACAATTTATTTTAAACCATGTTGGTTATATCCTCCCAAAGGGAGTTAGAGGTGGGACCCACATCCACTTAACCTCCCTTGAGAGGATTAAGTGTGGTGGGGCCCACACGAACCCTAACTCTTCAACTCCCTTTTAAACTCCCAATAACTCCTCTTATTTTTAATTTTGACAACTTGAGTTATTAATTGAGATGAGTTATTTAATTTCAAACTTTCGAAATTCAAAGAGGTGAAGTCGTGTAAATAAAATAAGGCTTAGACTTATTTTATTTTTGAAAGTTTTCTCTTGCCACCTTGAGAGGATTTGGGAAGCTTTCTTCATCTTCTTCAACTTTAACGAAGAACGCGAAGAACACTTAGGCTCCGACGAAGAATGCTGTCACCATAAGAAGAGAAAGACGTGTCGTCTCTTCTCTTCTACCTAGCCGGTGTGTTTCCGAAGATCGACGACGCTGCTTCTTTCAATCTTCTTCCCATGTCAAGGAAAGGAGACGCCTCTTTATCCTCAGGCTTTCTCGGTCATCTTACAAAGCTTCTTCAGCGACGCTACCTCTTCGGACGTACCTCGACGTCAAGGGAATCAACGTTCGATTCCCGCGACGCCCGACCTCCGGGATGCTTGTCTTCCGTGGCTTGTTGACATGATCTGCTCTTGAAACCGAGTTAGGGGTTTTATTTTGAATTATTTCCGTTCTAGATTCTGGCATGTCGAATTTCATGGTTTTCGACTAATTGTTATCGAATTATGCGAGGGGGATGGTCCGCACAAACACTCCCAACCCACCTCTTTATTTTCATAAATGTTTCCTTTTTGGTTTGTATGAGGGAGCGTGGTGCCGTCGCACCACGCGGTTTCATGCGGAACATATGCGTGGCGTCGTCGCGCCGTGCCGTGGAAAGGAATTCAAGGACGCGACGCTGTCGAGCCGCGTCGAAGGATACCGAGGACGCCACAGCAAGAACGAGGCCGCGACGGAGGGGCGCGGTGGAACAAGGTGAAAAACGGCCAGCCGGGCCACCGGTGTCGGAAGACGGAAGAGGACCGGCCTTTGCCAGTCCTGTTGAGAAGGAACCGGCCGGCCAGGTCGGGCCGACCGGAATGGAGGAAAACCGGGGGAAATTAATTCCCCCAGCCAGCAGTCAACGGCCCCTCATAAATGAAGGGGGCCGCGGTTTCACAAGGGGGGGCATGGGCCTCCCATTTATCAAAGAGCTCTGCCGAAGG
This sequence comes from Viscum album, assembly GCA_963277665.1. Taxonomy (NCBI): domain Eukaryota; kingdom Viridiplantae; phylum Streptophyta; class Magnoliopsida; order Santalales; family Viscaceae; genus Viscum; species Viscum album. Next base: position 1,701,261,457 of record OY728156.1, on the reverse strand, counting down.
CCGAGCTGGCAGCGTGCCCGGCGCGCTGCGTCCAGCCGGACCGGCGCCCGGCCGGTCCCCCAGTTCGGGCCGGGCCGGGCCGCTCCGGGCTGGGCCGCGCCGGGCCGGGCCACGCCCCACCGGGCCAGGCCATTCCGGGCCGGGACGACCCTATCCTGGGCGGGTCGACCCGATTCGGGCCAACCGGGGGGTCTCGGGTCGGGTCGGCCCGGGAACGAAACCCCCGTTAGCGCACAGTTTGGGTTAAAATGCCCATAACTCAGGCTACGAACCTCCAAACGACTCGCCGTCAGCGGCGATGCGATCCTGGGATCGAGGCGGACATTTCAGTATATCGCACTCAAGGTTTTAGAATACTTAAGTTCGGCCGGGTTGGTTCGTACATGAAACCAACCGGGTCCTCGGAGCGGAAACGCTCATATCTTGAGCTACGGACGTCCGATTGACGTGCCATCAGTTTTGTTGAGTTCCTCTTAGTGAGACAGATCTTTTGGCATACTCCTCCCGATGTTTGGATGCAGGTGGAGTATGGTTGGGTTGTTTTTTCCTTAAAAACCAACCGGGCCCCTGGAACGGAAAAGCCAATAACTCTCAGACCGGGCGTCTGATTGACGCGCCGTGTATTGTGTCGAGTTCCTGCTGACGATACCAAACTTTTGGATACATAAAATCTGGAATTTGTGACAGTTGATGTATCAACCTCTCGGCTCGTGGAGCGGTCCCTCCCGAACGAGCTTGTTATGTGCGGAAACCCTAGAGCTGGCTGCGACTGCTACTGTGACTGCGACGACGACTTTGCAGAGATCCTCAGTGGATTCGACGACGACGACTACAGCACTCAGCGATCCTGTGTGGATTAGTGTTACCGATCCTGTGTGGGTCCAATCCGGTGTGGGTCAGCACTCAGCGGTCCTTTGTGAACCAGCACCTACAGATCCTGTGTGGGTCCGATCCTGTGTGGGTCTTTGCGGGGGTTAGTACCTATCGATCCTTTGTGGGTCTGATGACTTAGATGGATCAGTGATCATCTATATCATCTTTCGAAAAAGTATACCTGTGTGAGCTGAATCCTGATAACGTTCCTGTGTGGATTGTGTTGTGCTATCCTGTGTGGATTATGTTTTTCTTTCCTGTGTGGAATACGTATACTTTACTGTGTGGGCTGTGTTGTACTTGGGCTCGGAGGTTGGAGCGTATTGGAATTGATGACATAGGTATATGTATGGGCATATACCTAAGTAGTGTCGGTTGTTGCTTCGTGTTTGTATCATTCCTTTGTGATTTATCCTTTGTGGATTTTGGGAGACCTTCAGTGGTCTCAGGGTCCCTACTAAGTAGCTTATACTCACCCCTGCACGGGCTATTCCCGCTCTACGTTGTGTTGGATGCAGAAGACGGACAGTGTTGATCGTGGTTGAGGCTTGCATAGCAGGACGGTACGTGGAGGTGGACCACTGGGCGGGACGTGCTTGGAGCGGACGGCGGGACCTGAGGAGCAGTGGAGCTATCTGTACCCACCCTTCAGGTGGGATTTCCAGTGGACAACTCGGTGTAGCGGCTTTTACTTTACAGTAGTTGTTTTCCCTTTCGAGTTGTACTTTACTTTCAGTTTGGGTTTGTATACCGGCCCATTTACTTTTCCACACTTTCAGTTGTACTCTGTTTTTACATAGTGTTTACTATTCTGCTTGCTTACTCTGTGGTGCTTGTTTACTTTTCAAAGGCAATGCCTTCCCTTTTTACCAGGATTTACGCCTTGGTGCTAGTCGCCAACCCCTGGCCTATGGAAGGTGGGCTAGGGTTAGTCACGAAACGGGCCCCGAGGACGGGTCGTGACAAATTGGTATCAGAGGAGTTCGGTTCTACCGCGAACTCTAATATTTTCTATGTGAAGAAATAGTGTTTAGCGTATTGAGTGTGGTTATCAGTCTAGGGTGTCCAGTATTGGTGCGGCGACTGACGTATCTGTACACCCGGACCCTGACTTCTGATTTCCGACTTAATGCACGATATCATTGACTACGTGTGTGTTTCAAAGATTTATTTGTGATTACTTTATATCAGCTCACCAGGTATACTGTTCTGACCGTCGCGCACCTGTTTACTTTTCAGGATGGCCCCACGACGGCAGCCAGCTAGGGTTCCGAGATTCGAGCATGATGACAGCCCACCGAGTGACGAGGCCTCGGTGCAGGGCCCTTTGTCAGTAGTGGCACCAGCAGTAGCACTACTCGCCGAGCCCCCGATACTTCTAGCACTAGCCGCTAACGATGCACGTCGCCTTAGCGCACTGCATGAGTTTCAGTGCCAGCGACCACCCAGGTTTCGTGGGGAGACGGACCCACAGGTAGTCGAGGACTAGCTGGAGGCAGTCGTACGAGTTTTCAGGCTAGTGAGGACACCAGCAGACCTCATGGTGGTCCTCGCTGCGAGCCTACGGCACGTAGCAGTGGGCCGATGGAGGAGCTTGATGCTCCAGGTGCACGATGAGGCATCTCTACTTTGGACGGACTTTGAGAGCCACTTCTGCTCGAAGTTCGTCCCAGCCACCTTCCGTGCGGTGCGTATCCAGGAGCTTCTTCAGCTGCGGCAGGGAAGCATAACGGTCGCTCAGTACTCGACGAGATTTACAGATCTCTCGCGCTACTCGACTGACATGGTACGGGACCCATTCTTCCAGGCCCGGACCTTCGAGCAGGGATTGAGACACGAGATCAGGTCATCACTGATCTCCCTCAGCATACAGACACAGACGAGAGTACCAAAGCGGTCCCTTTTGATCGAGAGTTTTCTTGCTGAGTCTACACCAACGTCGAGACCCACCGCAGGGCGGCACGTGGCAGAGTCTTCTGCAGCAGACAGTCGACGGATGACTAAGGGGTCTAGGCAGACCAGACCCTCAGGCAGACGACCTCAGGACACTGGCTCAGCAGTGCGGGGCACACAGCGCGAAGCTAGCCTTTCGAGAGGCAGACAGTGCTACTCGTGCGGCGGGCAGGGCCACATGGCTCCTGACTGCCCGACCCGTCTTTCCAAGGAGGAGCAGATGGTTGAGGGACCACCGAGGTAGAGGTAGAGGGTCGACCGTGGCGGTCCGCTGGGAGGAGGCGGACGAGGCAGGGGAGCTGGCCGAGCAGAAGGTGGTGGGTGACGCATTGAGGCTCTAACTCCACCACCACCAGGAGGTCCAACTCGACTACAGGGAGCTGGCGGGTAGAGACAGGCATAACTCCAGGAAGAAGAGGCCTACGACCACGGCACACCCAAGATGATTCGAGGTACTATCTGTGTCTATTCCACCCTTGCTGCAGTACTTATAGACACAGGAGTGAGTCACTCTTTCATAGCTGCTGCCCTTTTTCGGAGCTCGGAGATTCCGACAGAGCCGTTGGCATGATCCTTACGTCTAGAGACTCCTACGGGAGCAGACTCGACGATTACGCACTGGTGCCGGCAGGGTGAGCTTACTCTAGGAGGCGGGAGCTTCGGCTAGGATCTTCTTGTAGCAGCGTCGAGGACTTACGACGTCATCTTAAGCATGGATTGGTTATCTACGGTCCATGCACAGATTGACTGTTTTAGGTGCAAGGTGCGATGTGTATGCACTGACGGGAGCAGGTTCACCTTCAGCGGCGAGAAGGGAGCCTTTGAAGCACAGGATGGACTCTCGTAGAGGAGAGGAAATCCCATCCCTCATCAGTTGGCTAGCCTCATCCTAGGAGCAGTTGACGTGTGGAGTCCTGGTTTTCTTGTAGTGGTGGATCAGTTTGCGGACGTTTTTTCTGACGACGTTCCAGTGCTACCTCCTCACAGAGAGTTAGAATTTTATATTGACCTATAACATGGGACAGCCCCGATATCAACTCCATCATATCGGATGGCCCCCTCCGAGCTTCGAGAGCTACAGGTACAGTTGGAGGACTTGTAGGGCAAGGGGTTCATCGGACCCAGTGTTTCACCCTGGGCTTCCCAGATTTTGTTCGCCAAGAAGGCGGACGAGAGCTTGCGACTGTGTGTCGACTATCGTCGCCTGAACCAGGTGACAGTGAGGAACAGGTATCCGCTACCAAGGATTGATGACCTCTTTGATCAGCTCAATGGAGCACAGTGGTTCTCGAAGATAGACCTTAGTTCAGGCTATCACCAGCTCAGAGTTCGAGATGATGACATACAGAAGACGACCTTCAGATTTCGGTATGGCCACTATGAGTTCTTGGTTATGCCCTTCGGCGTAACCATTGGTCCAGCAGTGTTGATTTCCCTCATGAACAGGATCTTTCTGCCATACCTCGATCGATTTGTCGTGGTCTTCATCGACGACATTTTGATTTACTCGACGACTGAGGAGGAGAACGCCTACCACTTACGGGTTGTACTAGACACACTCCGAGAGCACCAGCTTTGTGGTAAACTCTCGAAGTTCCAGTTCTGGATACGTGAGGTCCACTTCGTGGGACACGTCATCTCTGAGGCGGGAGTTGCAGTGGATCCTATAAAGATCGAGGCAGTGTTAGCTTGGGAGCCACCCTGGAGCGTGAAGGAGGTTCAGAGTTTCTTGGGATTAGTTGGATACTATCGGAGATTCGTGCCAAACTTCTCTAGAGTTACGGCACCACTCTCAGCTTTGACAAAGAAGGGGAAACCCTTCGTGTGGTCAGATAGATGTCAACAGAGTTTCCAGAAGCTGAGATAGAGATTGACCAGTGCACCTATCTTGAGGTTTCCTGAGGAGGGAGTAGGGTACGTATTCTACTGCGATGCATCAGGGACCAGACCCGGTTGTGTCCTGATGTAGGAGCGGGCAGTGATCGCTTATGGATCATGTCATTTGAGGCCACATGAGCAGAACTATGCTACCCATGACCTAGATTTAGAAGCAGTGGTCTTCGCTCTGAAGACATGCTGACACTATCTGATGGGCATGCGCTTTACAGTCTTTTTTGACCACCAGAGTCTTAGGTACATCTTCTCTCATAAGGATCAAAATCTGAGACAGTAGCGATGGCTCGAGTTCCTCCAGGACTATGACTTTGAGATAGTATATACTCATGGGAAGGGGAACGTAGTAGCTGATGCCCTCAGTAGGAGGACGAGCATTCAGCTACTTTAGGAGGGGACAAAGCAGCTAGCCTCTTTGCAGATATCCTTCGTGGATAGAGATGGAGCATCCGTCCTTCAATCTCTCACAGTCACTCCTACACTTATACAGCGGGTCAGAGAGGCACAATGAGGGGACACTGACTGTGAGACGTGGCATGCACAGATATCCTCAGGACAGGCACCTGATGGTTTTTCCTTTGGAGTAGAGAACAACATCCTTTTCAGAGGATGTACCTTGGTACCAGTTGCTTTAGGGGAGGAGGTGATGAGAGAGTTTCACACTTCATCTTTGGCGGTATATCCTGGAGTGGTGAAGATTTACCAGGACCTCAGACGATAGCACTGGTGGTCGGGCATGAAGAAGGTTGTGACAGAGTTCGTTTCTCGATGCCTCACCTGCCAGGAGGTGAAGGCTGAGCATCAGGTACCAACAGGCTTGGTACAACCCTTGAAGGTTCCAGAGTGGATGTGGGACGGCATTTCTATGGACTTCGTGACTGGACTTCCACGCACTTACAGAGGTCACGAATCCATCTGGTTGATTGTTGACCGACTCACCAAGTTGGCTCACTTCTTACCCATTAGAGAGCAGGGCTAAGTGGAGAGCTTGGGACATCTTTACGTTCAGGAGATTGTTCGGCTTCACGGTGTGCCATCATCTATCGTCTCCGATCAAGATGCTCTCTTTACTTCCCGGCTTTGGAAGGGATTGCAGGAGGCGTTCGTAACGCAACTACGTCTGAGCAGAGCCTTTCACCCTCAGATGGATGGTTAGACGGAGAGGACCATTCAGATTCTTGAGGACATTCTCCGCGCATGTATCCTCGACTTTGGTCATAGTTGGGAGGACCACCTACCCTTGGTGGAGTTTGCGTACAACAACAGCTATCACTCCACCATCGGGATGGCATCGTACGAGGTGTTGTATGTCCAACCTTGTAGATATCCTTTGTGCTGGAAAGACCCTAGGGAGTCACCACTTGTGGGACCGGAGAAGGTCCAGGCCACAACAGAGAAGGTCCAGGTCATCCAGGAGCGGATGAGGACAACTCAGAGCTGGCAGAAGTCATACGCTGACAGGAGGCGGAGGCCACTAGAGTTCGAAGATGGCGACCACGTCTTCTTGCGGGTCTCACATCGACGTGGTGTACGGAGATTTGTCCGAGGCGGAAAGTTATCTCCGCGCTTTATCAGACCCTTCTAGGTCCTCAGCATGATTGGTGAGGTGGCCTATCGCCTAGCTCTACCACCTCAATTGCACTGGGTGCATGATGTCATCCACGTATCTCAGCTGAGGAGATACGTGCATGACCCGATGAGCATCATTGACCATGGGGAGATTTACATTGAAGATGGGGCGACTTTTACGGAGGTTCCGGTGGAGATCGAGGATTGATAGGATTGGGTCCTACGTGGACGGTCGATTCCTCTAGTTCGCATCAGATGGCAGCACAGGAACCTCCCGGAGAGCACTTGGGAGCGGGAGGCTCAGATGCATCCTCATTACCCTCATTTTTTCCCTAGTTTTGAAGTATCTTTACGGGGACGTAAAGCCCTGAGGTGGGAGTAATGTAAAGACCCGTAAATTTCAAGGGAAATTTTGCTTAATTTTCTTTGTATTTTTACAAGAGCGCGGTTTCTGACGGCACCTGATTCCGAGACCCGGTGTGCCCGGAATCAATTTCTGAAGTTTGGGTCGGGTACGTTCAGTGAACGAACAAGCAGAAATTTCTAACATTTGAACTGGTGGCCGAAATCGAATTTTGAGGGCACCGATGAACTCGCAACGCCGATATTCGCTTAAGGAGACCTTTTCTGAAGTTGCGTTTTATGTGGAATGAAAGTTAGTTTTGGGAAAAGTTGGATGTAGTTAAATAAATTGTGGAACACAATTTATTTTAAACCATATTGGTTATATCCTCCCAAAGGGAGTTAGAGGTGGGAACCACATACACTTAACCTCCCTTGAAAGGATTAAGTGTGGTGGGGCCCACACGAACCCTAACTCTTCAACTCCCCTTTAATCTCCCAATAACTCCTCTTCTTTTTAATTTTGACAACTTGAGTTATTAATTGAGATGAGTTATTTAATTTCAGATTTTCGAAATTCAAATAGGTGAAGTTGTGTAAATAAAATAAGGCTTAGACTTATTTTATTTTGGTTAGTTTTCTCTTTCCACCTTGAGAGGATTTGGGAAGCTTTCTTCATCTTCTTCAACTTTGACGAAGAACGCGAAGAACACTTAGGCTCCGATGAAGAACGCCGTCAACATAAGAAGAGAAAGACGTGTCGTCTCTTCTCTTCTTCATAGCCGGTTTGTTTCCAAAGATCAACGACGCCGCTCCATTTGATCTTCTTCATCTGTCAACGAAATGAGATGTCACTTTCTCCTCAGGCTTTCTTCATCAGCTTACGAAGCTTCTCCAGTGATGCTACCTCTTCGGATGTACCTCGACATCAATGGAATCAACGATCGATTCCCACGACGCCCGAACTCCGCGACGCTTGTCTTCCATGGCTCGTTGATGTGCTCCGCTATTGAAACCCAGGTAGGGGTTTTGTTTTGAATTATTTCCCTTCTTGATTCTGGCATGTCAAATTTTGTGGTTTTGGACTAATTGTTATCGAAAAATGCGAGGGGGCCGGTCCGCACAAACACGGCCAACCCTCCTCCTTATTTACTTAAATATTTCCTTTTTGGTTGGTACGAGGGAGCGTGGTGCCGTCGTACCACGCGGTTTCATGCGGAACTTATGGGCGGCGTCGTCGCGCCGCGCCGTGGAAAGGAATTCAAGGACGTGACGCCGTCGTGCCGCGTCGAAGGAAACCGAGGATGTTGCGGCCAAAGAGGGGCCGCAGCGGAGGGGCGCGGTGTCGTCGCATCGCTCCGGATGAAAAAGGCCGCGGCCGGTTCTGGGCCACGGCGGAACAAGCTGACGGGCGGCCAGTCGGGCCGCTGGTGTCGGAAGCCGAAAGAGGACCGGTCTTTGCCGGTCCTGTTGAGAAGGAACCGGTCGGCCGGAATGGAGGAAAACTGTGGGAAATAAATTCCCCCGGCCAGCAGTCAATGGCCCCCCATAAATGAGGGGGGTCGCAGTTTCACAAGGGGGGGGGGCAGGCGCCCCCCGTTTTTCCAACAGCTCGGCCGAAGGGCGAGCTGGCAGCGCGCCCAGCGCGCTGCGTCCATCCGGACCGGGCTGGGCCGCACCCAGCCGGGCCAGGATGGTCCGACCCTGTCCGGGGTGGGTCGACCCGGTTCGGGCCAACCGGGGGGTCTCGGGCCGGGTCGGCCCGGGCCCTAAATCCCTGTTACCGAACTGTTTGGGTTCAAATGCCCATAACTCGGGCTACAAACCTCCAAACGACGCGCCGTCAGCGGAGATGCGATCCCTGGATCGAGGCGGTCGTTTTGGTATATCTCATTGAAGGTTTCGGTATACTTGAGTTTGGATGGGATGGTTCTTACACGAAACCAACCGGGCCCTCGGAGCAGAAACACTCATATCTTGAGCTACGAACGTCCAATTGACGTGCTGTCAGCTTTGTTGAGTTCCTCTTAGTGAGACGGAAATTTTGGAATACTTTGCCGGAGGTTTGGGCGCAGGTGGAGTACGGTTGGGTTGGTTTTGCCTTAAAAACCAACTGGGCCCCTGGAATGGAAAAGCCAATAACTCTCAGATCGGGCGTCCGATTGACGCACCGTCTGTTGTGTAGAGTTCCTGTTGACGATACGGAACTTTTGGATACATTAACTCTGGACTTTCTGACATTTGATGTATCAGCCCTTCGGCTCATGGAGTGGACCCTCCCGAACGAGCTTGCTCTGTGCGGAAACCCTAGAGCTGGCTGTGACTGCTACTGTGACTGCGACGACGACTATGCAGAGATCCTCAGTGGATTCGATGACGACGACTACAGCACTCAGCAATCCTGTGTGGATCAGTGCTACCGATCTTGTGTGGTTCTGATCCTGTGTGGGTCAGCGCTCAGCGGTCCTGTGTGAACCAGCGCCTACCGATCCTGTGTGTATCCGATCCTGTGTGGGTCTTTGCGGGGGTTAGTATCTATCGATCCTTTGTGGGTCCGATGACTTAGATGGATCAATGATCATCTCTATTGTCTTTCGAAGATGTATACATGTGTGAGATGAATCCTGATTACCTTCTAGTGTGGATTGTGTTGTGCTATCCTGTGTGGATTACGTTTTGCTTTCCTGTGTGGAATACGTATACTTTCCTGTGTGGACTGAGTTGTACTTGGGCTCGGAGGTTGGAGCATATTGAAATTGTTGACTTAGGTATATGTATGGGAATATACCAAAGTAGTGTCGGTTGTTGCTTCGTGTTTGTATGTTTCCTTTGTGGTTTATCCTTTGTGGATTTTGGGAGACCTTAGGGGGTCTCGGGGTCTCTACTGAGTAGCTTATACTCACCCCTGCACGGGCTATGCCCGCACTACGTTGTGTTGGATACAGAAGACAGATAGCGTTGATCGTGGTTGAGGCTTGCAGAGCAGGACGGTACCTGAAGGTGGACCACTGTGCGGGACGTGCTCGGAGCGGACGGCAGGACCCGAGGAGCAGTGGAGCTATCTATACCCACCCTTCAGGTGGGATTTCCAGTGGACAACTCGGTGTAGCGGCTTTTACTTTACAGTTGTTGTTTTCCCTTTCGAGTTGTACTTTACTTTCAGTTTGGGTTTGTATACTGGCCCATTTACTTTTCCACACATTCAGTTGTACTCTGTTTTTACTCAGTGTTTACTATTCCGCTTGCATACTCTGTGGTGCTTGTTTACTTTTCAAAGGCAATGCCTTCCCTTTTTACCGGGATTTACGCCTTGCTGCTAGTCGCCAGCCCCTGGCCTATGGAAGGAGGGCTTGGGGTAGTCACGTCACGGGCCCCGAGGATGGGTCGTGACAGTTGTGGTGTGTTAGAATCTCAAAGTTGCTTACAACGCACACCATTACACTATTCAAAGGGAAACGTACCATGGATGCTTGTGGTGTTACATTCTCTCCTCCTTCAATAAATTTCATCCTCATAATTTTTCTTAAATTGGGCTTTAGAATAAAATGGAAAGTCCCACATCTGAAAAAGAGTCGATAAAACTATCAATTTAAAAGAAAGGAAGAGAGGTATAAAGGTCACCCATGATAACCCATACTATGATTCCATTTAGGAAAACATGGATATGAATGATAAACTAAGTTTTAAGTTCTGATGGAGAGGGATAGAAAACATGATCAGGAGAAAGTTAACAATATGAAAATCACAAACTTGTGTTGGGACAAATAGTCATTATTCTCCCAGTAGGAAAAGTAAAAGGACAACATTTTTGGTTTTAAGTTACATTACATAATGACGAGGAATTCATTTATGATAGTGACTAAGAACATAAAAAGATATACTTACTTTTTTAGTAGATTTTCATTCTTTAATCAATTTTTACCACTAAATAATTTTTTTGAACAATGAGTATTCCTGAAGACTTGGTCACAATGGAAGAGCTAGGATAAACTTCTATAGAAATACATGATCCACGTAGAATAAAATATATATTTACCTTGTCTTTAGAGATTAATCAAAACCAAAATGGTTAGTATAATATCTGATGATCCCCCAAATGGATATTTCATCAGAGAAAAAAACACTAATCTTAATTTCTAAAATTAAACCATCAATACCCCAAAGCTAAATAAATACCATTGAATAATCAATTGTCCATAAAAACCTTCAATATAATCCAATATAATATTGAAAAATAAAACTTATAAGAATGTAGTCTTCCACATTAAATTGTATATCCAAATGACATTAATTACTCTTAAGGTCACATACTTAAAAGTAATTAACCAAATCATTTCCATAAATAACCCAAATCATTAAAAATCCACAATAAAAACATAGATAGAAATCCACCATTACTCCTCAAATGAAATCCCATACTATTTTATTTTCCATGGGCATATAGTGTTCACAACAAAGTGAACTACTTCCAAAATAACATTTATCACTTAATCACCAAATCATTTTCTTATAGTAAGGGTATTCATTTGATAAGACATAAGATCCCAAATCAAACTATTATTGATAAATAAAATCATTTAACTAAAAATAATAGTCACACTAACCAGGGACTTCACGTAGTCCAGTTGTAGGTGATAAATCCCATTCACACTTTGGTTGTGGGTTCGATTCCCACAACATTGTCTGACGTGACGTGTTCTCACACGGCCTGCGTGTTGTCCTTTTTCCAAAACAATATTTTATAACATTACCAAAATGAGATAAATTACTCAAAATAACCATATCATAATTTAACCACCAATCTTTTCTCATACCTTGGATTTTCATCCCAAATTATAATAACTTATAATTGCCTCAAACCCAACGATCATATAAAACCAGATGGTTATTTATAAATATATCCATAAGAGAAAACATAATTATTCCTCAAATATCATTCTCACATGGAAAGAAGTAGGGTTAAAAATAAATGAGAAACTTTTTCCAAAGTAAACCCATCAACAAGGAGCACTAATAATTTTTATACTTTTCTCCAACCATTTTTTTCGACATAGCTTCTTCTTTTTCCAAGAAAATATCTTATAGAATAGGGTATTCACTCGGTTAATAGCCAGGTCCCCTACATTTATTGAAAATGACTATAAATGGACTATTGAGACAATTTTAGTCTTCTTCCATAGTACTCTTCATTATTCTTCGGCAATTCTTCACTTTATGTCCTTCCTTCCTGCACGTAAAGCATTTCATTTTCCCATTGAGACACCTTCCGGGGTGTCTCCTTCCACATTTCCTGCATGATGGAAATTGAGGATTCCTTTCTCCATGGTCTCCACTGCTGGAGCTCTTATAATTCATCAACATTATCTTATTTTTTGACTCAGAGAATTGGTTAATATATATATTGTTGATAATATTTTTGGAAAATTTATTTGGCATAAAGACGATATCTTTTATTCCTATCAACATTCCATTTTGTTGCTCATTGCCACCACCGTTCCCACCTTTTACAACATTCTCAAAGTCACTATGACTTCCTTGGAATCCAGCCATAGACTAAAATGAAAAAACATTGTGTGAGTAACAGTAGTCATAAAATCATTTATAGATTAACATGTAACTATATTCTCAATTTGAAACACATTATAATTAGCAAAGGTCATTTACTCTAATCTTATATATATAATACTCCAAATCAGTTTGTAAATAAAATTTAAATTATCCTAAGCATATCCCCCGGGAGTGTCGTAACCAAGAGTGCAACAAGGCCCATTTTCTTGCACCAGTTTCTGTTTGAGTCTAGCTCAGAGCAGTGTTTTCAGGTTTTATCCCTTGGTACATGTGTGCCACAGCTGCCTCTACCTGATCGTATCCTGACAGGGATGTATTGCTCAGAGAACTCACAAAATCTATACAGAACCAAAATTCTAGGAAGTTCTTATATATTAATCCCCAATGTTCATCTTAGGTCTACATGATTTAATCAGAGTTTATCTAAATCTAGCTTCCAAGGTTTGTACAAAACATCCTCTGATACCAACTGTAATGCACCGACCCCAGTTACCCAGAGTCGGTTCATTATTACATAACATTGGCATGATCATAAAAAAGATCATGTCTCGAAAGACTGATTAGTTTAGTAGCCTTGGAAACACTAGATATATTCGTAAGTCTTACATTACATCTTAAGGTAAAAAATTTAGAACAACATATTGTCTTAATATCCCCTCATAATATCCCTGGAGGTCATTCATAAATTACTTCTTCACATCCTGGGAAAAATTAAACATTAAAAGGGCTGAGCTCAGATGCTCAGTAAGGATAACAATATAACAGAAGATTTCATAGAAAACAATAAACACTTAAGGCAATGTATGACTAAAACAAAAGCCTTTTAAACTTGATTTTCAGAATAATATGGTAATGATAAAATGAAATAATTCCATTTACTTACTCACGTAGATATTCTAATAGTCAAATAATCTAATGAAATATCAATAACAACTTTCATAAAGATGGAATGCATAATGCCAGAATATCATAACCACATAACCAAGGCCTCGTGCCAAGACTATAATTATGATTTTGCCAAGGCCTCGTGCCAAAACTCTAGTTTGTCTCATGAGGCCTACCGATGTATCGAGGAGCTATAACGGGCTCCACCCGTCACTTACTAAGTCCAATGCATCCTCATATTCACAGGTTTAAACATAACATAAACATTCGTATTAAAACTAGCATACGAAATGATAATACATTAAACACAAACCATGACTAGTATAAAAAATAGCACATCCACAGTCAAAAATAACTCATTCAATACAATATAAAAGATTGTATTGCATCATATTACCCTCAATCAAGAATAATGAAGGATATTTACATATATGGAATTAATAATCAAAACTATTAGAGAGAAACATCCCCTTTTTTCGTGAAATTATTTAAAATTCACACTATTTGTCACGAAGCCATTTGAAAATAGATTTTTGAATCAAAGTGTCCCATACCACTTTAAAATTTTTGAATGGACTTTTGATTTGAAAACATTAATGTCCTTATAGATAAATCCTTAAACCATTTTTAATACATGGACATTAATGAGAAATATTTAGAATGATAAATATTTAAAACATTTTAAAATAAAATTTTTGTTAGAGTTACTAACCAAAAGAGAGACATTTGAATACAAATAATTGAGGTAATCAAACCTTTTAATATCATGAGAATAATGGGATTCATGATAGAATATGTCATAGTAAATTATATGCACCATATAAAAGTGATTTGGTTTATAACAACAAAAAGTCTCAATAGAATATAAATTGAGATGAATTATCTTATAAAGGCCATATCCTTTGGTTAAGGATAAATCAACGACTTAATTATATGTGAAAATTTTAAATACACTCAATATGATTGGATATTTAGTGTAAATCAATAAGAGGAAATTCACACATATTCTTGTAAAACAACACCAATGAATTGGATATTTAACTTAACAAATGGATATTGAATTAAAATTACACTTATCAAGATCAAATCGATGACTTTAGAATTTATCAATGGAGTGATTATGTGTACCAAAAGTATATCCATAGAAAGGGGAGTGGAAATTATGACATAATCAAATTAATAGTGATTCCACACATAATCTTGGAGTAAAATAATCAATGAAATATGCGTAAAGCCAAATGAGTGGAAATTGAAATTCCAAATTCACTTATCGATTAGGTAACTTACAATATATACACTTATGAAAGAAGAATCAAACAATGACGATGTAAATACCCATAAATAAAATTATATTACACAATGAATATAATTATGGTAAGTACACATACACAACATGCAATAAATAAGTGGTGAACAATGGAATTCTCCCGAAATTAAGAGTGAGATAAGAAACCTCTTACATTGTACTTTTTCCTTGGTCGAAGGTAGGTTAACCTCCCCTATAGTGGTTAAATAATTGTTATTGAATTATAAAATAATAATTTACATTAATATGATATCATATATGACCTATTAACGTTTATTTGTTAATAATATCATAGTATTATCGTAGTTTCGGGTGTTAACTTACTAATTTTCTTTTATATGTTTTGTTACGTAAGCCAGGTTTGTCATGGATAGGTTGTATCATAATCATATCCAAAATGATATCAAGTACATAAACATTATTTTTAAATCATCAAATGATAATTATACTTGAATGGATAAGATGGAGAATGAATCTCATCGCGTTCGTGGAGACGGTACTCCGTACGTACGCCCGAGCAACAATATCATTCTTTTGGTGTTGAAATAATATATAATTGGATGGTATATCATATGGAAAGAATAATAATCATGTAATATTTATTATTTACATGAATTACACATCATTATTATACCCATCCTAATAATAATTTATTGAATGACAATTACACCACGACATGGAGACGGTAAGTCGTAGGCACACACCTATGGTGACATGCCATTCAAAGGATGGATAGAATACTGAATATGGTTGTACCATATTTATAATAACATCACAGTATATAGAATATATTGGAGTTATTATCTTAGAATATAAATAACAAAGAAAGAACAAGTTGATGAAGAAATGAACTTGAAAGAGGGTGGTGAAAACATTACCTCTTCTTCAGGTTCTTCCTTTTGACTTGATCAAAAGGGCTCCTTAGGTTGAATTTCTGATCAAAATAAGGCCTCTAGGTTGTAGTGAGGGAAGTTGAGAGAGTTTTTGGGTAGGGGTTGGCCAAACCAAATGGCTTTTAAGGTTTTAAGTAATGAGGAGGGGGAGTTCCCTTTTATAAGAGGGGTGAGGGGCACCTTAGGAAAAGCTAAAATTATTATATTATAATAAATTCATATTCGGTTTCTAATGGAACCAATTTAAATGTTACAATGGGGATTGGTCTAAAACCACTCAACCAATAGAATTTAGGATAGTTTGGGTCATTATATTAAGCTTATCATTAAGTATTAACTCTTAGTTAATTAGTTTCATTTTTACAATGTCTCTTTGTATTTTTATATTATATGGTTAATAAACTTACAATATACATCCATGCGACCCCAAGTGGTCCATTAATGATAAACCTATCATTATATAAGTCCCTTGGCCGAAACATATATATTTTAGTAATTTAATATAAATTAATAATATAATATTTGTTTTAAAAACTTTTTTTGTCAATTTTGACACTATTCAATAATTGATTTTTAAAAAAAATCACAACATAAGGATTACTTAGAACAAAGATAATTAAATAAATCCTAACATGTCATATTGACCTATAAAATTAGTTTAATTCATAAAATGTCTAAATTTTTATTTATTTTGGTATTTATAATATCAATTATTTTAATTTTTCACTATTATGGTAATTACTGCATCATCATTGTGTCATAAAGAAATTAAATAATTTATTGTCTTAAAATTATAAATAAAATATAATTATGTAGGAAATGGTTTTATATATCTAATTAATTTTTAAAATCGAAAATATCTTATGTATAACACTATATTACAAATATTTTATTAAATAAACACTGATTTTAACTCTCTTAACTCTTCTTTGAATTAAATAATAATACATTTTCTAATCTAATCCAAGTGATCCTAAATGATAATATTTTACTCCTAAGGTTATTTACAGTCGATATACACTTGTCCAATATAATTAGGAAATGTGTTAGGATAATATTAATATCATTTTTACCCTTAATTACCCTATTTACTTTTAACCGTGGTAAATAAAAGTAAAAAGATACTATACACCAGAAAATATTTTCATCTCATTGAATAAAATTTTACACCTTGATATTAACCGTGTCTCTTAGATTTTCGAAATTTCACTCACAGAAGCGGTAAAATTATGTTTTATGAAAAATTCAGTTTTTTTAACTACCACTTAGTGGTGTCACTATTCATCAAAAAATGATAGTTTCCAGAAAAATACCAAAAATTAGGCCTAAGCTATATTTGATATTATGAATTCAAAAATTATGTCTATTTTACCAAATTCAAATCATATTAGTTGCATTAATTAATTAGAAATTAATTCCTTTCGTCAAAACAAATAACGTGTTTTTAAGATATAATAATTATCAAAAGATAGACACTTGTTTATGTCAGGTTCAAATGTGAAATTACATCCAATGACTAACATTGTATTAAATGGTAAAAATTTATTCTAAATATTCTTTAAAACCACTCAAATTAATAATTTATCACTATTAATTATTTCGATTAAAAAATTTGTTTTTAATTAAAATTTAGTAATTTTCACTATTCATCAAAATATGAATGTTATCCAAAAAGTACCAAAATTTCACCCTAAGAAAATTTTGATATTAAAAATCCAAAAATGAAGTCCATTTTGAAATATAATATTTATAAAATTTCAAAAAGTAGGTATTACTATTCATAATGACTAGTTTCATTGGTTGTGGTGTGTTAAAATCTTGAAGTTGCGTATAATGCAGGCCATTGCATTATTCAAAGGGAAATGTATCGTAGAAGCTTGAGGGGTTACATTTATTATCTTATTTTTATAAATAAAATTAAATTCCAATAGAAAATATATAAAATAATTTGTGGAAAAACTATTTTTATGAGGAAAAATGAGTTTTATCCTCATAAAAAATCACGGTGAATAATTTTAATGAAATTTATATATTATATATTTTAAATTTTGATTAAAAATTAATATTATATATCATATATATTCATAGGATAGGAATAAATAGTTTTCTATAACTGAAAACAATATTTTTTCTAAGAAATATATTGATATACTATGAGAACTTTGGTTAAATTTAATTTCTCTATATTTTTTAATATTATTTTTTTTAAAATATATTTTCTAAATCATCATGTCAAAATTATATTAGGGTAAATATTCCAAAATTTCTTGAAAAGATATTAATTTTGATGAATATTGAAAAAAACATATTTTTAATATAAATTTTTATTTTTTAATGAATTCAATAACATAAAATAATAGTTCTATTTAAAAGAAAAATTTATTCAATTATATATGTATTTTTATATACTTATTTATCCAAAAATTATAATTTAAATCAATTTCATAATGAAATTTAATGTAAAAACCATTTAATATAAGAGAATATTCACTTAGTAAAATGAAATTTTTATTGCATCTCTGGTTTTAATTTTAAATTATGTTTTGCATCCATTTAAAAATGAATTTTAAAAAATGGATAAAATATTTTACATCATATTAATTTATATTATAAATGATGTGTATATTAAAACATTAATTAAATGTGTACTGAAATAAACAAAAAATAATATATGCAGTAAAGGTTAAAATAGTTTTTTCAGGGGTAAAACTAAATAGAATGGGTTATAATTTCCATTAAAAATGTATAAATACTACTGGATATAAATATATAAATATTGATCATCAAAATATAAAATTTATGGTCCATTTAAATAATAAAAAAATTCAATTAATTTATCATTATGGATTGTTTTTGGAAATTTCTTTGTGGATTTCACGGGGTTTCCTTACCATAATTAAAAAAGGGCCTTTATCGTCTTCTTCTCTCCAAACACAATGATAATTTTTTTTCATCATATCACAGAAAAAACTAATTACTCACATAAATTACAATTAATATAGGAATTTTTTTATTTTGAAGCCCTCCTATTATTAAATTGGGGACAATACAAAAGAGCATCTCTGAAGAAGATGTATAACTCTTAACCTTGTGTTACAATTTTTTTTCATTATTCTCTTTGTTAAAATTTTATTCAAAAATTATGTTATATTAATATCACTATATTCAATATAAATATATTCTATTATGTAATTTTTGTCACCTATATTCATAAAATCCACCCTGAAAGGGGAAATGAAACTATTGATCATGTATACAGTGGAATATTGCCTTGTGAACTGATATAATTACATTTCCATTTCCCTGTATCCCTGGATATTTTTTGAGAGATATAAAATATATATTATACTAAATATATAATTTAATTATTTAATTATTTAATCAAATATTCATTTTTAAAATTCCATTCCACTTGGGATACTATAATGTCTCTAATCTGCGTGGTATACTAACACCTCGAGAAGCAAAGTGAGTCATTTTTCATTTAAATTTATCATAGAAAGTAAAAGGATAAATTCACTGAATATATGTGATATTTATGACCAAAAAATACATATATAAATTTAATATCCCATCATACAAATTACCTTCCAACATGTTGGAAAACAATAATGCTGCTCATGCGAATGGACGAGTACCTCGTCACAAACTGATGTGATGTGTTTTTCATTTATTATTTTCATATACTTTAATAATGAAATTTTAAATTAATATATATGGTATTATATATATATATGATATATATGATTCCATAATTATTCATTATGTTTTAATGACTTTTTACCATTCTCTCTTTCCATTTGTCAAAAAAATGAAAATAGGGAACATTTGTATTTACGGTCAAACATCTCTATAAATACTGTAATCCAATTTCATATAACTAAATTGAATGATGTATATAAATATATATATAACTAAAATAAATTATTTTAATATTTACAATTAAATTTTGGATATTATGGAATAACGATAAAATTATAAGGTCCAAAATTAATGTACAATAACACATATGAGAAAACAAAGCTGTTATTATAAAAAACATTTCATTTAACAAATAATTGTTAATAAATGGGTAATAAAAATGAATCAATATATCAATTATTGTAATATATATATATATATATAATTTTTCTGAGAATATATTTATAATATGTTTTTATTTTTTTATATAGTTGGTTCCAATGTTTTTGGAGGAAGTAGATACTTATTGTAAAGGATTGCTAGTGCAAGTTTTATTTTCTTGGAGACTTATGAAATATTCACAACTAAATTGTTTTATGTTGGTTTATAATTTGTGTTATTGTATTTTAATAATATTATTATGGATATATTTTTTGTTTACATGTCTATATATTTATCTCACTGTCATCTAGCTTATTATTCAAATGATTCCAACGATGTAAGGTATTGTTGCGTCAAATTTCCTTTTATGGGACATATGTATGTTATAGACATATATTATATTAATATGACTATATAATAACCATTGATACATTTTTATTTATTTTCATAAATATAATAGGATATGAATATCAATATATGGTTTTTCCTTTATGGTGATTGACATTCAAATGCATCCAATGTTGTAATCATTTTAAATTACAATCTAAATGCATACCATTATTTTTTAGGATTATGTTTATCATGATAATATCTTAATAACTATCACTCATGAAACTCATTAAATCTCTTCTAAAATGGATATTTTAAAACAATACATGTTTTCCTTTAATTATTCACTATTTATGTACTCAAAATATATATAATATTTTTATTTAAAAATAGACCTTATCTCTCTCTTCAGTCAAACATTGTTTTTCATCAATTACCATGATTTCTAAAAATGATTTTAATACATATCATACTATTATCCTATGGTTGTTAAAATTAAAATTTAATCATGTTTAACTTATTACCAATGCGTTTTAATGAAGTCTTCCTATCATTTTCTAAATAGGGATCCTTTAAAATTTTACTAAAAATATGAATGAAACGTTTGTTTTAATGTGTACTAAAATAATAAGTTTTTTAACAATTATTACACATAATGTCTTTTAATATTCAATTATATTAGCCCAGTTTTATATTTTTTGAAATTTTTCCTATCTTTTAAATTTTAAAAATCTATTTTTCACTGTGGAAATACTATGACTGTCTTTAAATTTTCGATGTTTTTTTATCAACATATTTTTCAATATAAGATGACATGATTTAATGTTAAATATGCTTTAATGGGGATAATATATAAGTATTTAATTATTTTTATTACTCTAAATAGTTTATTATTATAATGACAATATTTTTATGAATCTTGTTTCATTCCATGGGTTTTACATTGTTGATATGTATGGGAAGCCCGTTTTCTTTTTCAGTAGCCTATTATGTGATGAATGTGTTTTGATATTTTATAATAAACTGAAAGGATTATATGATGGGTGTATCATATATCTCCAACCAATCTATTGGAAAATTATTATTAATATATAATCTTATAGGGTACCTATGTGGTCTCTAAAGCCTGAAAAAGGAAGAACATAGTTGGATTTCTGTAACATGAAAAATATTGTCCATGGTTTATTATCATAATATAAAAATGTGGGTAAATATTTTTTTAGTCAAATCATAAATATAATGTAATGGTGGATATCCTAAGACTAAAATAAAATGTATCTCTTAGAGGGTAACTTTGAAATATGGTTTCAGATTTTTTTTCAAAAAATCAATATATAAATTAAATTTTATGAGCCAATATCTAAAGTTCATTGAAATCATTATGAAGCATGTATTATGACATATAAAATATTATTCCATCACTCCTATTTAGGATTTATGATAGGTAGGGTATGGTATTCAAAATACTATTCTCATACCATTATGTTCATTTTATGTTGATATCTCGCATGATTAACCATACTGAGAAACTGAGATCGCAAATTATTATTTGTCCATTCCACTTTTAAGGAAGAATTTTATTATGTATGATATGTACCGAAAGGGTTCTAGTTATTATGAATTTTTATAGAGACAAGGTATTTCACTTATGAACCATATAATTTTGTATCCATTCTTCCAATGGAAAAACAATATGGTTCTACCATGGAGTGTAATGTTATGTATTTAATATTATAATTTTATAATTTTGATAACTATGAATGAGAAGTGATGCTAATAACAGTTGGAATGAGGGCTCGGTTTTGAAAAAATTTGGAATCTTGAATAAGATTACATTATTGACATTCATTATAAGGATCATAGTTATGAGAAAACAACATATTGTTTTGGTAAGGAAAAGATTTTCTTGATACCTGGAAATACAACCCTATATGATTAATCAATGTGAATGATTTTTTGAATAAATGTGCTTATGGGTAATGTCTCTAAAAAATTAACTTCGATCTCGAATGGATTGTTACTTGGTACACAATATCTAGTTTTATTATTCAATTGGTTTGACCCTTCATTGGGATATGCTTTGTCTAATTCAAATTTATTTTATAAACCATCACGATGATTATAATTAGATGATGATCAGGGAAGGACTTGAGTAAACCTATGTTGTTTTCAATTTAATAGAATGTTCCTTCGATTACACACCATAAAAAATATTTATCATTAAAATATTTTTTATAATTTGATTATTGTTTATCACACAAATATTTTTTGTTTTTTTTCAATGGATTAAACCCAAAGTAATTGATTCAATATTTTATGTAATGGAATATTAAATTATATTACTCATAATAGAAAAATTCTAATGGGAGATAAATGTTGAAATCTCATTTGTATGCTAATAAAAATATCACAAGTTATGGATTGAAATAAAAATTCAAATTAGAAAAGGAGAGTACACTATATTATTTACACCTTAATGAGGAAACATTAACAATAATTTAGTATTCTCAACGATCCATTGTTGACTACGTAATTGATCAGTACCCTAGAAATGTAATTTTCAATCCATTAATTCTTTTGATCATGATTAATTCAAGATGGGTTTATGTTGTTTTTATGGAGAATAAGATAGATGGTGGGAACATATTAAGAATGTGAGTCTATAGGAGTAAATTCCTTCCATAGAATGGGATGAGTTTATTTGGATATTGAACTATTAGTATGTACCACATATTTTACAGAAAACAATACATAAGGGATTGATTAGGCTCAAATTTCAGGATAGTGAATATATTTTTTCATTAAGATAATATTTTGGAAACACTTTCATGGTATATTTCAGGTTTACTCATAATCCGTAAAAGAAAAATTTATTAATTCTATAGTGTATTGAAATCAACTACAAAAATGTTTTCATATTAGAGACAATAGTATCTATGAGGGAATCCTTTGGTGTTCATTAATTGTTTAAATGGAAATTTTGTACCCTCACCCTTACTATGATTTTTTTCAATAAAATGATGTTTCTATATCATGAAATGTAAAATAGGTTAAAAAATCTATGGACTTAGTCATATTTTTTTAAAAAAAATTATTTATTTATATATTTTATGTCCTATTGAAAACTGATTTTATCTATTTTTGCACAAAACATGGAGATTAACTAGGATTACTTGAAACACTGAGTTTAAATAAAATTTAACATATTATTAAAGTATTATTACCTCATATTTTAGTTATAAACAACATAAGAGAATTACTAATATGAATAATATTTAAAAATTTAAAAATATATGGCTAACACAAATATATAAAATTGATTCATTGTTGATTAATTAATTAGATATGAAACTAAAAACTATATGATAATAAATGGAATAATTTTACGACAACTAATATTTTAAAAAATTATGTTCATTTCCAAAAAAATTAAAAAAATAACATTTTGTGACTAATTTTCATGAAATTTATATATTTTATATTCAATCATATTTTGAGAATTAATATTATGTTTTTTCTACACACGATACAAAAAAAATATAATTTTAAACCTAAAACGATTATTTTTCAAAATAATAATGTTATTACCTTTTTCTCAAAAATTTATAAATTCATTTAAAAGCTATAAAATGTTTTCTTGAAAAAAATTTATTCATTTTTGGACCTAAATTTCAAAATTATCATTTTCAAATTTATTTAAATATTTTAAGAAAATATTGTCTTTTTTGGCCAATAGTAAAAAATAAGAAATTTTTAATGAAGCATACATTATTTTAAAGTATTTATAAAGATAAATTATATTATATATTATTTTTAAATTTATATTAGTTCTTATATATATATTAATAAATTTTATTTCATTGAAAAAACGTTTATATTTTGTTTTATGAAAAAACAATTATAAAATTTTGAATGTTTTCTCTTTGAAAAATCACTTTCTCATCATGAATTTGAGATTAAATATAAATGAAATTTTGAATCACATCTAAATTTATTTATGAAAAATTTATTAAATATTTTTAATTTTCATTATTTATACATTCAAATATTTTAAAAAAAATATTTGAGAATTTTTTTAGGGAAAATAGTGAAAATTAATTTCTACATTTTAAAGAAAAAATGGTTTACCAGGGGTTAAAAAAGGATTAAATGACATAAAATGTTTTCAAAATTAATTTTTCTAAAAATATTTAGATCTAATTATTTATAAGGCTCCCTATATTGGATCCCTTTTATAAGGCCCCAGCCTTAAACATCACTTAACCTTGAGTTATTACAAGATTACACCTTAATGATCTTTTCAGTTTTATAGTTTTAGAGAATTAGATCATAAAACTTGAATTACATTCCACATTTATATAATTTGGTTACATAAAAGATAGTACTCATTTTTCCCATAAATGGAAACATTTTTAAAATAAAACATGGCTTCTTTCTTGACACTTCCTTGACACTATCATCATATCTTGTACCTTTCACTTGACCTGTGAAAAACATTTCAAAAACTTGGGATGAGCATAAAATGCTCATAAAGTGATATAAAAATATGGAAAGGAAAAAAGGGTGCATATAAACATAAGAATGAATTAATACTTTACACATAAAACATAAGCACTTTAACATACCTCATCAAATCATGAATAAATCATAGAAATCATAAGACATAATGGTAAAATGAGGAATCCATAACATTCTTACGTAGGGAGTAACCCTCTTGGTTACGTTTGGAATACCCATCACAACATATTTCCTAAATCTCTTCGGAGAAACCTTAGCATTTCACTCCTTCGCATTAAACAATTCATTGGAGAGCTATGTCGGGCTCACCCACCCTTAGTTTATCACGGAACCACCCGTCTTCATAATAATGCCCAAGAACCACAACATAATCGTATAACATAAAACATGCATAAAGGAAACATAAAATTTCCACATTTCAATCACAAGATATCAATACAACAAATTGATATAAAAACATTATGAAAACCATTTTCAATATAAAAATAAATGAAAAGTAAAACATGGTATTTATATTTCGTTTAAAAAAAGGTATGGCTTGTAGAGGAAGCCGAATCTCAAATAATGGTCACAGCGGCGGAGAAGTCATTGTCGTCGCATACATACGACAAAAAAATTCTCTTTTGTCATTTGAAAATGCTTCGTATAAAAAAGATTCATTTTGAATAAACGTAAAACTCAAAGGGGTTTATACACCGTATAAAAGAAGGTCGTGTATAAAAAAATATACCTCAATAAAAGGAGATTGAGACGAAGTCCCATACCTCGGGTCCGACATGAATCGATCGTTATTTAATGTCCTGAATAATAAACTAGATTTAATTTCTACTTGCTTAAGATCCTTTTTCTAGTTCATTATTCCTTTTATATCACTTATTACCATGTCATGAACACTGTGTAATTATTTTTGTTAATAACAGTCGTTTTAACGATCTTTTGTACTTGAGTCAAAATATGCTCTTAATAATTACAAGTTGTTCATGTATCCATTATATCCAGAGTTATAATCATGATGTATATATCATATATATCCAGTATTTACATGAATTCATAATATTACATAATCATTTAGAGGTAAGAAATGAAATGCATCATTCATGGAGACGGTAAGCCGTACGTACGCATGAACGCTGCTTCCATTTCTAATTCATATTTTATGAAATGGAATCATAATGATATAAATGTATATTATAATTCCAGTGTAATATCATATATACTATAATAACTCCATCCTTTATATGTCCCATATATGGTATTAGCGAATCAAATCACTTTGAGAGGGCGGTAGTCCGCACTTCCTTAAATGAAGATATCGAGTTTACCCATAATGGAAACCATAAAGGTATCCCCAAAATGAAAAATACATAAGCTTAAGGAAAAAATAGACATATTATATATCAGATATAAATATAGTGACATCTTAATGGCCAGCTTTGAAGGTGTTATATGAGTTTTGAACAATCATCGTTTCGGGAGGCAGAAATTCGCCATCCACAGAAACAGTACGTTCATTAACCATTTGATGTAGGTGTGTGTAAGTGTAGCTCGAATCATTATTATAAAAACATCATAGTATATTATAGATACTTTATTTTTTACAAAAGCATAGAATAAAAGGAGTTTAGGGGGTTGTAGAAGCAAAATAAAATAGAAGGAATCAAGTGAAGACATTACCTTAAAATCGATTAACTCCCTTTGGTTTGAGCTCAAAAGATTCTTTGGGAAGACTTCTTCCCAACGTGAGGCTTCAAGGAGTAAGAGAGGGAATTGGAGAGACAAAATTGTCAGGGGTTGTCTGAGCAAAAGGCTTTGGAAATGTGGGTACGCAGGTAGAGGTGGGGGGCTTTTATAAGAGGAGAGGAGGGGTACTCTTGGAAAGTAAAGAAAAGATTCTTTATTTTAAAATGAGTTTCGTAATAAAAAGGACCCAACATGATATAATTCTAGGGTAAGGTAATAAGGGTTCGAAATATACCCATATAATAGGTTTTTGACAAGTGTAGGTCTTAGATTTTACATTATCTTTTAATTTTATTTAAACCCTTTATTATTGAGATAATCGCTGCATCATCATGATGTCATAAATAATTTAATTTATTTAATGTCTAAAAATAATGAAAAAAATAATATGATGTAGGAAATATATTTATATTTCCAATGAATATTTATAGTCTAAAATATCATCTATGTAGAAAAAATTAAAAATGTTTTAATCTGGTGATACATTCTTGATATATTTACTTTCTTAAAAAAAAATAAAAAGATAACAAGTCGCTTTCCACAAAAGTGATTTAATGGGGTAACCATGTTTTGCACAAGGCATCCCATGGTCGGCCATGAGACATCCAGTAGCATTAGGACACATGTTGGTGTCATTTTTTATTATTATGATATTATTTTATTGTCCTTAACTACCCGATTACTCATTAATCAAGATAATTAAAGATAATTACCATCGTTACTATTCATAATGTCCAAAAACAAAAGAGTATTGATTACATAATTTAGAACTTTTTATTCCAAATATGTAATCCATTTTACCAAATTCCAAACACATAAATTGCAACAATTTATTTAAAAATAATTCTCATTGTCAAAACATATAGCGGGTTTTTTTGAAACAATATATAGTAAAAGATTGGCATTAGTTTATGCCCAATTCCAAAGTGAATTTAATCCTAATGACCACCATTGGATTAAATGGTAAAAATATATTCAAATTAAACTTTAAGACCTATTAAAAAGATAATATTACCATATAATTAAATTAGATGAAAAAGCAGTTTGGATGTAAAATGCAGTATTTTTCACAATTCATTAAAAAATGAACATTGTCAGAAAAATACCAAAAATTTACCCAACGTAAATTGCAATGTCCCAATCATAAAGAATAAGTTTAGTTTGACAATTAGATTTTATAAAATTGTCAAAAATTTGATTTAAAATTTTTTTCCATCAAAAGGTAGTAAAACAATATTAGTGTATTCAATTATTAAGATTCGATTTATTCCCATTTTAATCTTATAAAACACTATCTAATTCACTAATAGACATAGATAAAAATATCTATTATTCATTACTTACTTGGGATATTACATCCTTCCCCCATTTAGAAAATTGTGTCCCCAAAATTTATTTACTTATCGAATAAATGGGGGTACTTATCCATCATTGCATTTTCAGAATCCCATGTTGCCTCTTCAATCATGTGGTTTTTCCACAAAACCTTTACCTGATGAATCACCTTATTCCGTAACACCTGCTCCCTATGTTCAAGAATGTGGACCGGTTGTTCCTCATTAGATAGGTTCTCTTCCAGCTGAACTACCTATTGACTCAAATCATGAGATGGATCTAGCATGTACTTTCTCAGCATCGAAACACGAAAAACATTGTGTACCTGAGATAAACTCGGAGGTAATTCCACTCTGTATGCAACTGATCCAACTCACTCTATAATTTCATATGGTCCAATGAACCTTGTACTCAGCTTTCCTTTCATACCAAATCTCATCACACTTTTCCATGGTGAGACTTTGAGAAAAACATGATAACCTACCTCAAAAGATAGATCCTTCCTCATGTTGTCTGCATAACTCTTCTGCCTGCTCTGAGTTGTTCTCATGTGTTTCTGTATCAGCTGAAATTTTTCTACCAACTCTTCTACCAATTATGGCCCCATCAGCTTTCATTCACCCACTTCATCCCAAAAAGCTGGAGATCGACACCGCTTCCCATATAACACCTCAAATGGTGCCATATGTATACTAGAATGAAAACTGTTATTATATGAAAATTCAGTCAAAGAAAGATATTGGCCCCAACTTCCCTGATAATCCATCGAACAAGCACGTAGAATATCTTCCAAAGTCTAAATTGTTCGTTTTGAATACCCATCTGATTGAGGATGAAAAGATGTACTAATATTTAATTCAGTACCCAACGACTTCTGAAGTCCTTTCCAAAAGTTAGAAGTGGACCTAAAATCACAATCGGATACAATGTTTATAGGGACTCCATGCAACCTGACTATAACATTAAGGTACAATCGAGAAAGTTGATCTAGAGAGAAAGTATATTGAATAGGAAGGAAATGAGCAGATTTAGTTAAGCGATCAACAATAACCCAGATTGCATTATTACCTTGAGATGTCTTCGGTAATCCCACAACAAAGTCCATGGATATATATATTCTCCCATTTTTACTCTGGCACTGGTAGAGGCTGAAGCATCCCTTTCGGTAACTGTCGCTCTGCTTTAGCCTGCTGACAAGTCAAACACTTCATAGTAAAATCAGAAATATCTCTTTTCATTCCATCCCACCAGTAATACTCCTACAGATCTCTGTACATCTTAGTACTGCCAGGATAAACTGAAAACGGAGAACTATGAGCTTCACATAACAACTCTCTCTTCAACTGTTAATCACAAGGCACACACAATCTCTTCCCAAATCTCAAAACACAATCACTATCAATGTTGAATTCATGCAACTTACCTTTCTGAACCAGCTCTACATTTTACTGCATCTCACTGTCTTCCTTCTATGCTTGCTTGATTCTGTCTAATAGATAAGATTTCACTGATACCTGAAAAAAAATATGAGAACATCCTGCACCAACAACTTCTATGCCAAATCAAATCCTTAACCAAGGGATCACGTTCAAAATGCAACATTACTAATGAAGCATTACTTTTTCGACTCAAAGCATCACCCACATTATTTGATTTTCTCGGATTATAATGAATTATACAATCATAATCCTTGATTAATTCTTGCCATCGCCTCTGTCTCATGTTCAATTCATTCTGAGTGAATATATACTTTAAACTTTTGTGATCAGTATATATTTCACACTATACTCCATACAAATGATGCCTCTAAATGTTTAAAGCGAAAACAACAGCAGCTAATTCCAAATCATGTGTAGGGTAATTTACCTCATTAATTTTCAACTATCGTGAAGCATAAGCAATTACCTGATCATTCTGTATTAGGACACAACCAAATCCTTTCAATGAAGCATCGGTGTAGATAAAAAACTCTCCATTCCTGGAAGGTAGTGCCAAAACTGGAGCATTCACCAATCTTCTTTTCAATTCCTTAAAACAATCAACACATTCTTTTGTCCAGATAAACTTATCACCCTTCTAAGTTAGCTTAGTCATTGGACTAGATAACTGTGAAAAATTTCTAACAAACCTTTGGTAATAGCCTGCCAAACCAAGGAAAGAACGAATCTCAGTTACATTTTTGGGTCTTGGCCATTCTTCAACAAATTTGTTTTTGCAGGATCAACGGTTATCCCATCTTTAGAAACAATGTGACCAAGGAAAGAAATTTGTTGCAACCAAAACTCACGCTTGCTGAATTTCCCTTACAAATTCTTTTATTTTATGGTTTGCAAAATAACCCTTAAATTTCATTCATGCTCCACTTTACTTTTATAAAACACCAAAATATCATCAATGAAAACCACCACAAACTTATCCAAGAACTCATGGAAAATTCTATTCATTATGTCCATGAATACAGCAGGTGAATTGGTTATCCCAAAACACATTACTACAAATTCATAATGGCCATATCTTGTACAGAACGCGGTCTTCAGAACATCTTCTTCCTTTACCATCAGCTGATGGTACCCCGATCTCAGGTCAATCTTTGAAAAATACTGAGCTCCCTGGAGCTGATCAATCAAATCATCGATATGAGGCAAAGGATATTTGTTCTTAATAGTGACATTATTCAAGGCTTTATAATCAATGCAAAGTCTTATAGAACCATCTTTCTTTTTAACAAATAAAACAGGACCACCCCATGGTGATGTGGTAGGTCGAATGAAACCTTTCTTTAATAAATCTTGTAATTGCTCCTTAAACTCTAAAAGTTCAATTTGAGCCATTCGATAAGGGGGTTTTGAAATTGGCTTAGCATCAGGAACTAACTGGATAGTAAAATCAACATCCCAATCTTGTATTATTACAGGCACGTCATAAGGAAAAACATCAGGATACTCATTTACCACTGGCACATCATTAATCAGAACAGTTCCTTTATTTTCAACGATGTGTGCAAGGTAACATTCATTTCCATCTTTAACATGTTTCTCAGCCTCTTGATATGTTATCAACAGTAAGGGTTCATTCTTGTACACAAACTGAAAGTCTTTCTGAAAATAAACTTCTTTAGCTCTACAGTCAATCTTAGCATGGTAAGTAGAGAGCCAATCGATACCAAGGATAACATCAAACTCTACTAGAGGTAAAACAATAAGGTTCGTAGGTAGGTTCTTTCCAAAGATAAGTATAGGAAGATTCTTATAAATTCTTTTTGCCTCAACATTTCCCCCAGGTGTTTTTACCAAAAGTTCAGGAGTCATTTATTGAGATGGTATTCCCATTTTACTTGAAATGTTTTTAGTGATGAAAGAATGTGTAGACCCCGAATCGAACAACAGACTGACATAATCTGAAAAAACAAACAACTTACCGGATACAACTTCATTTGATAGCCCAACATCTGCTGAAGTAGTTGCAAAGGATTTCACCACCCCTTTCTGGTTGTAGTCGAACTTCTTCCCATCACTTGAGGTCTTTGTCGGACACTAGTTTGCATAGTGACCCATCTCATTGCACTTAAAACATTTCACTAACTGTAAATCAAATTTGGACTTACCATCTCCTTGATCATTTTCAGTGCAATCACGAGCCTTATGTCCCATCTTACCACATCGGTAGCACTTCCCAGAATTCAGAATACATTCCCCAGCATGCCTTTTACCACATTTATCACAAACTGGAAACTTAGTTTTCTTACCATCATACTTTTTTGAAGAATTCTTTACTTTCTCCTGCCACCTCGGTCTCTTCTTCTGTTGGTTGTTATAGAATACTTGATCATCGACAAACTCCATTTTGACCTTCTCAGCACATCGAACAAGCTTTTCATAACTTTAAAATCATGAGAAGCTAAAGCCCTTCGATATTTTGGATTTAATCTTGAGTAAAAATGATTGATTTTACTATCAAGGTCTCAGATAAAATTTGGAGCATACCTTGACAATCGAGTGAACCTCTCTTCATAGGCAGCCACTGAGTCTTCCTCATGCCTCAATTCCAATAATTGATTTTCCATCCTATGTCGAACAACCTTTTGAAAAAAATTCTCAAGAAACAAACCTTTAAATTAATCCTAGTCGAGAGCATCAATCTCATCAGTGTCCCTGATATTTTTAACCATCGACCACCATTGATCTGCCTCACCCTCCAAATGATAAATAGCAAGACTAACCTTTTGATTGTCAGAACACCCCATGACATAGAAAATCTTTTCCAGTTCTTTAATCCACCCTTCAGCTAGCACAGGGTCAAATGATCCTCTGAATGATGGGGGATGTTGCCTCATGAAATGTTCCACCACTGACATGTTCCTCTGTGTTTGATCTGGTTTATCTCATGCATTGATACCACCTCCATTTATCGCTTGAGTCAACTGCGCCATTACTGCAACAAACTATTCAGTTCCAATTCAGACTATCTCAGGATGCTGATTTGGAAGGTTATTTCCTTCTTTATGCCTTCCTAGAACTGCTTCCCTATTTCCTCTGCGGAAAACCATTCTGAACAAACATGTCCTAGATGAAGCAACATGGTAATCTTCAAATGTTATATCATTTCAAAAAAAAAAAAATTTTGGATAATAATTAAATAGAATTCTAACTCCTAAAGTTATCTAAACCTCCCTCTGATACCAACTATAAGGCCCCAGCCTTAAACATCACTTAACCTTGAGTTATTACAAGATTACACCTTGAGGATCTTTTCAGGTTTAGAGTTTTAGAGAATTTAAACATAAAACTTGCATTACATTACACATTTAAATAATGTGGTTACATAAAAGAGAGTACACATTTTTCCCATCAATGGAAACATATTTAAAATAAAACATGGATTATTTCTTGACACTTCTTTTACTCTATAATCATATCATGTACCTTTCCATTGACATGTGAAAAACATTTCAAAAACATGGGATGAGCATAAAAAGCTCAGTAAGGGATATAAAAATATGGAAAGGAAACATGGGTACATATACACATAAGAATGAATTCATATTTTACCCATAAAACATAACCACTTTAACATACCTCATCAAATCATGAATAAATAATAGAAATCATAAGACATAAAGGTAAGTTGAGTCATTCATAACATTCTTACGTAGGGAGTAACCCTCTTGGATACGTTTTGAAAACCCATCACTGCATATTCCCTAAATCTCTTCGGAGAAACCTTAACATTTCACTCCTTCGTGTTACCCAATGCATTGGAGTGCTATATCGGGCCCACCCGCCCTTAGTTTATCACAGAACCACCCGTCTTCATAATAATGCCAATGAACCACAACATAATCGTATCACATAAAACATGCATAAAGGAAAAAATAACATTTCCACCATTCAATCACAAGCTATAAATACAAAACATTGATATAAAAACATTATGAAAACCATTTTCAATACCAAAAGAAAAGAAAAGTAAAACATGGTATTTATTTTTCTTTTAAAAAATAGGTATGGCTTGTAGAGGAAGACGAAAATCAAATAATGGTCACGGTGGCAGAGAAGTCATTGTCGCCGCATACGTATGACAAAAACATTCCCTTTTGTCAATTGGTAAACGCTTCGTATAAAAAATATTCCTTTTGAATAAAAGTAAAAGTCAAAGGGGTTTATACACCGTATAAAAGAAGGTTATGTATAAAAAAAATATGCCTCAATGAAAGGAGATTGAGACGAAGTCCCATACCTCGGGTCCGACTTGACTCGATCATTCTTTAATGTCCTGAATAATAAACTAGAGTTAATTTCTTCTTTCTTAAGAACCTTTTTCAAGTTAATTATTTCTTTTATATCACTTATTACCATGCCATGAACACTATGTAATTATTTTAGTGAATAACGGTCGTTTTAACGATCATTGGTACTTGGGTCAAAATATGCTCTTTATAATTACAAGTTGTTCATGTATCCATTATATCCAGAGTTATAATCATGATTTATATATCATATATATCCAGTATATAAATGGATTTATAATATTACATAATCATTTAAGGTAAGAAATGAAATGCACCGTTCATGGAGATGGTAAGCCGTACGTACGCATGAACGCTGTTTCCATTTCTATTTCATATTTTATGAAATGGAAACATAATGATATAAAGCTATATTATAATTACAGTGTAATATCATATATAATATCATAACTCTGTCCTTTATACGTCCCACATATGGTCTTAACGAATCAAATCACTTTGAGGGGGTGGTAGTCCGCACTTCCTTAAATGAAGATATCGAGTTTACCCATAATGGAAACCATAAAGGTATGCCCAAAATGAAAAATACAGAAGCTAAGGAAATCATAAACATATTATATATCATATATAAATATATTTACATCTTAATGTCCACCTTTGAAGGAGTTATATGAGTTTGGAACAATCATCGTTTCGGGAGGAAGAAATTTGCCATCCACAGAAACAGTATGTTCTTTAACCATTAGTTGTAGGTGTGTGTAAGTGTAGCTAGAATCCTTCTTATAACAACATCCTTGTATATTAAATATACTGGATTTGTTACAAAAGAAAAGAATAAAATTATTTTAGGGGGTTGGAGAAGAAAAATAAAACAAAAGGACTCAAGTGAAGACATTGCCTTAAAATCGGGTAACTCCCTTTGGTTTGAGCTCAAAGGCTTCCTTGGGAAGACTTCTGCCCAAAGTGAGGCTTAAAGGAGTAATAGCAGGAAATGGAGAGACAAAATGGGCAGGTTTTGGCCAAGCCAAAGGCTTTTCATGTGTGGGTAAGGAGGTAGAGGTGGGGGCCTTTTATAAGAGGAGAGAAGGGGCACTCTTGGAAAGTAAAAAAAAGGTACTTTATTTTAAAATGAGTTTCAGATTCAAAAGGTCCCAAATTGATATAATTCGAGGGTAAGGTGATAAGGGTTCGAAATATACCCATCCAATTTGTTTTTATAAGTGTAGGTATTATATTTTACATTATCATTTCATTTTATTTAAATCCTTTATTAATGAGGTAATCGCTGCATCATCATGATGTCATAAATAATTTAATTTATTTAATGTCTAAAAATTATGAAAAAAATACTATGATGTAGGAAATATATTTAGCTTCCCAATGAATATTTATAGTCTAAAATATCATCTATTTTGAATAAATTAAAAAATTAAGAATCAGGTGATACATTCTTGATATATTTACTTTCTTTAAAAAAAATAAAAAGATAACAAGTCACTTTCACAAAAGTGATTCCATGGGGTCCCCAAGTTTGAAACAAGGAGTCCCATGGTCAGCCATGAAACAACCAGTATAATTAGGACACATGTTGGTTTCATTTTCTATTATTATGATATTATTTTATTATCCTTAACTACCTGATTACTCATTAATCAAGATAATTAATGATAATTACCGTCATTACTATTCATAATGTCCAAAAACAAAAGAATGTTAATTACAAAATTTGGACCTTCTGATTCCGAAAATTTAATCCATTTTACCAAGTTCCAAACACAGATTTTTCAATAATTTGTTCAAAAATAATTCGCGTTTTCAAAACAAATAGCGGGTTTTTTTGAAACAATATCTATGGAAAGATTGGCATAAGTTTATGCCCAATTTCAAAGTGAAATTAATCCTAATGACCACCATTGAATTAAATGGTAAAAATATATTCAAATTAAACATTAATACCAATTAAAAATATAACATGACAATATAATTAAATTAGATGAAAAAGCAGTTTTGATGTAAAATGCAATATTTTTCACTATTCATTAAAAAAATGAACATTGTCTGAAAAATACAAATAATTTACCCAAAGTAAATTTCAATGTCCCAATCATAAAGAATAAGTTTATTTTGAAAAATAGATCTTATAAAATTGTCAAATGTTTGATTTAAAATGTTTTTCCATCAAAAGGTAGTAAAACATATTACTGTATTCCATGCTTAAGATTGGATTTATTCTCATTTTAAACCTCTAAAACACTATCTAATTCACTAATATACATACATAAAAATATCTATTATTAATTACATAATTGGTATGTTACACCTTTTTCATGATTCATATTTTTGTATACATTTTCTTTTTAACAAATTACGATTTTCAACTCACATCACCTTTGAAAGGCCACCCCATAAAAGTGAATATTCACACCATGAACACATTTTTATCATCCAATAACTAATGAATTAATATAAAAAATTATATCCCCTCATCCTGTCATCCTAAATTTTATATGTGTGCCATCATAGAAATGATTTTTGTGATAACCAATGGTGGATAACCGAAGAAGATGTAATGTTTTCAATTAAGTGTTTTTGTTATATTTATTACTCAAAAAAATAATTTATTATTAAATAATACTGGTATAATGAAATAATTATCTACAATAATTTTAAATTTATAATTATATTTTCATGATGTATGACCATATTCACTTCAAAAAAATGTTTTATGAAATTATCATTTGTGTGTATGGAGGACTACCATCTCACAAACTGAAGTCATTTGTTTTTATATTACCACCTCTCATGATTGGGTATGATATGGGATAAAAATTATATATAATATAACTAAATTATTATAATACCCCTGTATTCTTTAAAATATTTTTAAAATTTTATATTCCATTATGTATGGGATACGATAACATCACCCTTGTGTATGGTGGACTACCTCCCCACAATTTTGTGCTATTATTTTCTGGAAAATAATGTACTTGGAATATAATAAGGATTAAAATATGTAGTAAATATGGTACAATGATGATACACATGACATTTTATCATTATGTAGAGATATTATATCATTTTATTTCATAACATCTCAATCACTAAAAGATAATAAATTCCTCAGTACATGTTTGGACTATAACCTTTACAAAGTGATGTGACACTTTTTTCATCACCACGCCACATGGATGATATTTATTATATTTTTTAATTGAATAATATTAAAATTATAAATTTTTTATGGTCAATATATTTCATACTTTCTCACACAACAATCATTGGAAAACATATGTTTTGCTCATGTGTATGTATGACCGACTATCTCCAATAACCTAACGAACATCATTTGGTGAAATAATATTTAAAGAATACAATTAACATTATAATTGATCTATATATATGATATTTATTTCATTTAATTATTATGTAGGTTATGGAATAATGATTCAAGTATGAGGACTATAATTAAATAGTCAAAACATATAAAAAAACAAAAAATTGAATACCTGGAACATTACATTAACATGTAATTGATTATAAATTTTTAAAAATTGATATAATTAGATCCCAAAAAGTATCACATATATAATATTTATTTATGATTGTCTCATAATTATTATACAAGATATTTGAGTGTGTATGAAAAAATATAAGAGTAAAGGTAATGGATTTCTATAATGCTTTTCATTTCTGTGAGACACTTTCCATATTCACTACATATTTCTTTAATGTATTTTATATATTTCCCATGAATATATTATTTTATTACTATCATTAATTTTATTTTCATTTACATATCATTTTGTGTATTTATCAATAATGGGGGTTGTATCTCAATTGTTTCCAAATAAGTAATGTATATTTCTCTCTCTTAACATACATTGATACATATGTTATGTTATACACCTATAATATTTGACAAGGTGTATATAAACCCCCTTGGATATATATCATCATGAATTTATTTATACTAATGGTACTTTATGTTTCAATTTTTTTTGTCAATCCTTCATGGTGAATAAGATTGAAAGATATCAACGTGGTTATGATTTTTTGTTACAATATCTTCAATTTTAGAGAATGATTATGATAATGCTTACACTAATAAAATATTGTGATCTATTTTTCTATATAATATAGAGTTTTCACCTATTCTGATACATACCTAATAACATGTGTTTTACTATTATATTCCTCTCTTTATATAATCATGTTTTCAAAAGATTGTTTTCAAGAAAAACATTCTTTTCTTTTAGAACACAATTTCTCTTCCAAAACACTGTTTTATAAATATGAAGTTAATTTGTTATCATTTTTAAAATGATCTATTATGAAAATTCTGTACAATGATTGAGTTTTTGTAAAATATTTTGAAAGGAATGTTCATTCTGTTTTCAAATAAATCAATTACTTCCTTATATAAACAATATCGAATTAATAATTGTTATAATTTTGATGAAATTAATGAAAGTTTACCCAATATGTATGTAATTTAATTTTAATATTATTTTATAATTTCTCATGTTTATCATAAAATAAATTCATTTATATTATTATTTGTCCTTCAAAAATTATTTTAAATGAAATGTAAATTCCCTAATGAAATCTTTGATGTTATCCATAAAAATTATTCTATATATAAGATGACGTCCTTTGAAGCTAAAATATATTTACTGGAGAAATTATTAAAGGCACTATTCTTATTATTTCACTAAATATATTATGTTTATATTTCTATTATGTTTATGAAAAATGTTTCTCATCATTGGGTTATACCATGAGGAAATTATTATGATTCTTGTTTCATTATAAATAGATTATTTTATATTGAAAATTTTATGAGACATGTCTATTTTTTGTATGTATAGATATGATGAAATGTTAATGAAAATCATTTCATTTCATGGGCTATGATAAATGAATTGTTTTCGGACCTTGTTGAACCCATATCTTTGATTTTCATTACATGATGAATGGGACCTATATATACCTAGAATGAATTCCTAACTAGTTATTATTATAATAAAAAAGTTTACAAGATAGGTTATTTTATGGTTGAAAGAGAGTATACAAGATGATACCATAAACCTGAAATATTTTTCATGGAAGTACATACCAATAGTAATTTTGAAAACATGTTCACATAAAAAACCTAACATGTTACTAATTTTTTGGGTATCCGTTAAATAATATATTATATTATTATATTTAGGCCACAAATCCATGTCTTTTTATAATGATATTCACTCATTGGCCGTGTTCTATATTTACTTATGAATCATATATTTTAAACAAAAAATCACTAATCATGTTCATAAGATCGTGATAATAGATATTAAATATAGTGTATTAAAATTCAATTAAAATTTTCTCATAATATAATTTTCATATTATGCTTACTTATTTACCATAGTTACCCTTTTTGAGAACATTATCTCATCATTTCTTATGTTACATTTCCACAGGTTATAATGAAATTTTTTATGTATGGTATTTATATTAATAGTTATTAGTGTCAAGATCCATATGGCTTTCATTAATGATGATTATAAAAATTATAATACGGTGTTTCTAGTCTCAAAAATAATTAATCTATTACATTCCTCAGTAATGAATTGAATATTCATCTAAAAATATATAATATCATGGTATGTAAATTATGGGTTCCAATATCTGGTATTAGAGGAATGTTTTAATAAAAAATTGTAAAATAGGATGATAAAACATTATTAATATTCATATGAATATTTATTATGACATGTACATGGATGTCATTAATGATAAGTCAATGGAATATAAAATGTAAAAAAAAATGTCATGTTATTTTTGTAATGGAATAATATTGCAGTTTTGAACCAATTGCATAATTTTTTGGATACAAAAAGTGTAAGTGAATTTTATTAAGTTGTAACTAGGGGTAGTAAATCCAAAAAATTTGTATTGAGATTAAATTTATCATCAACTGGTGCATGATGACATGCCATTCTACAAATGAGTATAAACACTCATAGGGATTATGGTTTGGAAATTCAGAACATTTTGAGAACCATCTTATAATATTAAATTTGATGATGTGTTTGAATGACCAATGGAAATATATTGTTTTATTTATTTAAAATAAGGATTCATGGTTTATACATCATAAAAGTCATTTTTCAACATTATATAATTTAACACTATTTAAATTTTCTGTCACACTATGAATTTAATTTTTAGTTATTATCAGGAACTAGAATCAACTTGGATAAAAATGAATGTGATAGAAAATATTATAATGAATAAATAAATGGAATATTGACTGTAGTTAATTAGATATTGATTATTTTTAATCATTTTCCTGATAGATGATTAACAATGCGCTCATTATCCAATTTCTGGAGTTAAAAAAAGAAGATAATGACAAATTTTTCTAAGATATCTGGTAATGGAAAGCATGGAGAAAACATGATTGAACCAGCTATATGTAAATAAGGTAGGAAATAAAATCCAAGGTAACATCGTGAATTAATGATTAATGATTATGTATATGGAATATAATGAATCATAGAATTTAATTTTCAAAGAAAAATGAACACTTTAGATTACATAATGGATGGGAATATTTTTATCCCTATAGTATTATTATTAGATGACTGTTTTAGATGATAAAATAATGGGAATAATATAAACCACCAAAAGAACGGTCATGAATAGAATCATAAAGGTTATATGAGTAATATATATACATCAGATAATTAAAATACTATGAATTTATTATTAATTCATTGGTTTATTATTGGATAATAGGATGAATACATGTTATTGGCATAAGGATGAAGCGAAATAATTGATGTAATTATGTATTTGGATAAAAAATAATTAAATATATTATATAATTCATTATATCTTTTTATTTAATTATATGAATGAATATTTTGTATGATTTTAATGACCTAAAAAGGTAACTTAATATATACATGACCATTCGATTATGGGAGGTTAATCATTAAATTTTTCATGATGTTGATAAAATGTTGTTCTGATTATATTATGATATACATGAAATGAATAATGTTAATTGAATATTATTGATGAACATTGAAATTGATAATTATTTGAGGAAAAAATGGGTTTTTATCATTGATAGAAATTATAACATTATTAGATTTGTGGTATATATCTATTAATATTTGGTTTTAATCAATTGATGATAATTATTTAATGTTTTTTAGTTTAATAACATAATTTATGAAAATATAACACTATGATATTCATATACATAGTATTTTACATTCAATATCTACATTATGTCATTTGGAGGATTTTTTTTAATTTGATTCTAAGAAATTTATTGACTATATATATAAATTTTAATATTTTTTAGGGACATATGTTTAGAAATTTTTGGAATTGAATGAGCTGAATTTTTTATGATTTTTATGGATTTATCTATTATTTTACCTAATGAAGTATTGTTCATGAGTTATCCAGTCATTTATTATAATAAAAAAATATATATGGAATGATTTACTATTACTTTTTGATATTATTTAGTGATTCATACATTAACAAAAAACTTATTATAGTAAAATGTGTGGGGGAAATTCGTCATGGAAAAACCGATGAATGAGATTGTGGTTATCAAATGGAATTATTTCATGTTAATATAACATTACATTAAAATTCAAAAACATTTTAAAATTGATCTTGATGTAAAATTTTATTCTATTATCATCATTTTCTATATTATCTATGACATTTTTCACATCTCTAGGGTCTATGTATTTTCATTAATTGTCATTCACATAACCTAATTTTCCATTAGTATCAATTAATTTTTGTTTGCAGGTTATCCTTTATAAATCCATGATTTGACTTCCAATATTTTCTATCCAATTTCTAAATCATTAATGTGTTATTAAAGATAGTCCCCATACAATATATTCTCCATTTTCAAGAGGGTGTCTTACAAACCATTTTTTGATGTCCGTTTGTATGAAAGAATTTTAAAATGATATTATTTTGATGACTAAAATGAATTTTGCAAGAGAAATTACCTTTAATCTAGTACAATGTAACACCCTGATATTTTGTGAAATTTTATTTTTGAATAAATTTAACTATTATGATATTTTGTGTTATAAGATGCAATGAGTTTTTTTGGCATTACACTCAACATAGTGTTTACAGTGTGTTACACCCAAGAACGATCTTAAAAGAAACATTACATAATATTAAATTAATTGTATTTAGAATGAGGGTGATTTAAAATCCATTACCTTATTAGAGTTTGTAAATATTATTAGTTGTCTCATAAACATATAGGTAATTCCTTGTAAATTCTCTCTAAATACATTTAATTTCCCCGATGTATCACCTCCCATAATTCAATCTTGTTGATCCACAATTTGTTCCTCAATCCCAGGGAGCTAAAAGGAAGGAAATGTTCCATCAAAAACCATTTCCCTATATTAAATTAGATGGGGGTTTTTCTCCTCTTAATTCATAGTCTGACATTTCATCTTTTCTTCCATATTCTATTTAATTTTTCTGGTATCTTCTTATAAAATAGCATATACATCATTCTCAAAAATCTCTTCAGAATTATGTATTTTTTCTTCACAGAAATTTATATATTCAATCAAATAATTGATTTTAATCCACTGGTGGATATTGAAACATTCATTTTCACATCAAACTATTTGAAAAAATTATAATTTTTTTACATCAACTAGTGATCACGCATTGGGAAAAATATTTCTACCAGTAATGGGTGTATTACTCTCCATTCTAAATTAATTATTATGAAGTATCCTAAAATTTTTATTTTAATGACATTAATCAAAATTTAAATTATGATTCTATAGGGGATCTTCAAATTTGAGATAGTCTAAATGAGTGAAAGTATTTCCATCTTCATGGAATCTAGTCATAGTTTTTTATGAGGTTTATATTAGGATATTGAAAGTAACACATAAATAACATAAATCATACCAAAAATTATTTTATTTTTGAATATTTGGATTTAAAAATATAACTAAATCTTATTTCTTATTAAATAGGTTCATAGATACCACTGATGAACACTCCCTTTTGAGTGGTATGGTGTAATTCTCATCAATTTTTTTTTCTATCCCTACATATTTCATTAATTTTTCTTATATCAGCATGTTTCAAGGATCCTTCTGAAAATGTATATTAACATGAAACTATTTTATGAGATCTAGAAATTTACCTTTTTGTGTGTCGTTCTTCTCTTGTGATATTCAATTTAGAAACAAAATTATTTGATTTTTCATTAGTGTTTCATCATTTACATCAGTTTCATCTTATTATAACATGTAATTTTCATCTTTTGAGCGTACTTTTAACATTCTCCCACATGTTTTTCATTATTATGTACGTTAAAATATATAGCAATTATATATTTATTTTTCCCACTTTTATGAAATAACACATTGAAATCTTCACACGGGATTACATTCGGGGATCCTAGATGTACTCCTCTATGACTATATCTATGATGCCATTCGATTTATCCAATTTAAGCCTTCATATATCATTGCGTGTCTTTATTTCATGTCATTTATTATTTTATTTCTATGTTTAAATCCCTAGATATGTTCATGAATGTGGACGGTTTCACTTACAACATATATAACCAACACATAAATGTGGTCTCTGAGGGTTCTTTTTTTGGTATCCAAGTTATCATTTTTTTTGAGATTTCCCTTCGTATTGTAGTGGATTCCATCCATTCATTTTATTGTGACAATTTAAATAAGCATAATTAGTGTCTTAGATAAATATAAATGGTGGTTTTGATATTCATTCATCCTTATGTTCATATTCTTGGTCTATAACACCATAATTACAACAATCCAATCTTTTTTTTGATCATCTGTGTACAACTTTATTTTATCCCACCTCATTTAAACATTAATTTTTTTCTTTCTTCCTCTTCTAGTAAGATTTATATCTCTTCATAGGACATCTTCACTTCTAATCCTCCAACTGGGGCATCATGAATTTACCTATTTCAATATGAAAAATCATTATAAATTTTTTGAATAATATTTTTAGGTCATTAGCATGATGGTAACATTTCAAAGTCATATCATCATATCATTACTAAGATGAATTGATTGATTCATCATCAAATTGATATAATATTCTAATGTTTTCCCATATATAAATTAACTTATATGGATGAATGAATTATTTGATATATTTTTTTAATCAACCCATTTAATTGTTGAATGCATTATAAATTATTCAATATAGTATCATGAACACTCTTAAAATGAAAATTTATTTATACATATCCTTAACACATCACATGATACATTAAATAATTGTATTTTTTCATAGAGTTCAATGAGGCTTCCTATACATGAGTTTTAATTTTAGTATGGTAGCCCTAGAAATTAATCATTTTTTGAGATCATTGAAATTATTATTGGATTGATCTTTATGTGATTTTCTATAATGAGAGTTTATAGGATGATGGGTTGTAATATAATGTTTAATTTATACCTCTAACCTATGATGGTATATAGCCCTAAATGTCATTATAAAAAATATCCAGTCTCATGATTTTTTTATACTCCCACCAGGTCCATATTGATTTTTATCGCCCATCTTGGTTAAGAATATAATTTTACATTCAATATGTATTTTCTATTTTCCCTAGTGTTGTATGTTTTTATTTAATTATTTTGACCCCTTGAATATATAGCACAATATAATGAATGAAAAATAATGGAAATAAAATGAAGCACTAATATAAAATAGAATCATATACTAAAAACTAATTCAAAACCCTCCTCGGAAGTAGATACAATAGTTATGATAACATAGGGATTATATATTTCACTATAGA
This sequence comes from Viscum album, assembly GCA_963277665.1. Lineage (NCBI taxonomy): Eukaryota > Viridiplantae > Streptophyta > Magnoliopsida > Santalales > Viscaceae > Viscum > Viscum album. The sequence goes on along the minus strand of OY728156.1, from coordinate 1,701,217,580 downwards.
AAAAATTAATACTCAAAATTTAAAATACGCAGACCTGAGCAATTAATTAATTTAAATATATTTTGCGGTAGTTCTATGTCAAAGCCATTGATATGATAAATTTGATCTATTATATTCTTAAATGAATTGACATTAATAATCTAAAAAAAGAGATGAAAACAATAAAAAATTGGAATGGGATATGGATGTTGTCATATGAAATTGACAGATGAAAGAAGGTTACAATAGATTTTTTGGTTTGAATTCTAATTTATAAGGCATGATGTGATTTTTAGAATGATGGTTCATGAGTTATTAGATTTTTAGAAATAAAATTATCAATACATGTTTCACATCGGAGTCATGTTAAGGTATATGAAATTTTCATGGTAACCCCACCTCAATGTTTCTATAGTATATATCTCAACGTCCAATAATTTTTAAAAAAAGAGTTTTACATGATCTAATTTTTAAACCTAGATCCACTAAATCAGACAATGTTAAATCACTATTATAGGGTCAAATGTTGAAAAACTAAACTGTTCTTTCTTGATTATTATACTAAAATCCATAATTAAACATAATAAATTGTGTTTGGGTTATGTAAATATTGTAATGACCTGGAAATTTCAAGGAAATTTTTTTTTCTTAATTTCATTGGAATTTTCCAAGTGCGCGGTTTCAGACAACACCTGATTTCGAGGCCTGATGTGATTGGAATCAATTTCTAAAGTTTAGCTCGTCTACTTTCAGTGAACGAACTAGCTGGTTTCTCTATCAATTGAACCAGTGCTCGGAATTGAAATCAGAGAGCACCGATGAAACCACAGTGCTGATAATTGCTTAGGGGGACCTTTGTCGTAGTTTCGTTTTGAGCAGGTTGAGGTTTAATAAATAGGGATTTAAATTAAAATAGATAAAATTTGTGGAGTTAAAATTTTATCTAAGGAAGGTGGTTTTTATCCTACAAAGGGGAAGTTAGAGGTGGAGACCACACCCACTTAACCTCCCATTGGAGGGTTTAGTGTGTTGGGACATACAGGAACCCCTAACTCCTCACCTACCCACAACACCCCTTGACCTCTTCAATCCTCCCTTGTTAATTACTTTAAAACTTATCTTCTTAAAGGGGAGACTCTCCACCACCTAAGATTAATGAGAAAATATTTTTCATGACCCGTCCTCGGGACCCATGAAATGACAAATTGGTCTCAGAGGTGAAGGTGACGATGGTCGTTGGTGATCATCGTTGAGCCGCGAAATAAGAAAGGAGTTGACTTCGATCATTGTGTCTACCTTACACTTCATATCAGAGCATGAGCATCCGAGACACGTCGGAATCTGACCTCCGTTGAAGTATTGTTCTTCATCGAAGATCATGGAAGGCCCGTCGTTGGAGAATCGTTCGTCATCAGAGGTTTAAAGTTCTCTCTATATTTCTCTAGAGGATTCCCACAAGGTTCTCCAAAATATTTGCCAACCCATAATTGAGTGAAGTCTCCCCAATATATAATAATATCATGCCCTTTTAGTTTTCAAACCCTTGATGATATAGTAATTAGGGAGGTGAAGGGTTGTCATAATAACGGGAGTTGTCACATTAAATTGAAGCGGTGTTAAAGGGGAGTTCGAGAGTGTTATGGGAAGATGAGAGGTTAGGGCTCGTGTGGGCCCCACCTCTCATATATTCACACATGGGAGGATTTAACTTCCTTATATATAATTTTTTTAAGGAATGTGGTTTTTTTCCTACAAAGGGAAAGTTAGAGGTGGGGCCCACTCCCACCTAACCTTCCATAGAAGGGTTTAGTGTGGTGGGACCCACACGAACCCCTAACTCCTCGCCTCCCCATAACTCCCCTTGACCACTTTAATCCTCCCTTGTTAATTACTTGACAACTTCGCTTCTTAAAGGAGAGGCTCTCCACCTCCCATGATTAATGAGCCAACTAAGGTTATTAATAACCTTATTAATTAATTTTTTCACGCCTCTTGACTTATTTTTGAATTTCATGATGATATTTTCAATAAAGGGGATTTAATGAAATATTATCTTGGAAAATATTTTTGGGAGAATTTTAGAGAGCCCTTGTGAAAGGGGAAGAGAGTTCCTACTTCATTGAAGAACACCACCATTCACGAAGAATGGTACTCCTTCTGGCGGATCTCCAACAAACGATGCTCGAGTTGGGATTGAAGTCCTTTAAGGAAATGATGAACACCAACGACAATCATCACATTCACCTCTTACCTTGCGACGACATCAACGAACCAACGTCCACCCTCTCGAGATATTGTCATCGAAAGACAAACGACATGAGGTTGGGTTTTTAATTAAGTATGATTTTATTCCCTTGGTTATTTCTTTCTAATGAAAAAAACAAATTCGGATCAACTTATTATCAATTAGATCCGCGAATGTTTTCCTTGTGGGTTGGGAATAAATTATTGTGGTAAGTTCTGCGGGGTTTATCTCAAGTGGTTTTATCTCACAATCATGAGTGTTTATTTATATGATGTTTGAATAATTTATTCTTGAATAAATTAAACCATTGTAATTAATGAAATCAAGTGTTTGTTGATCGACACTTTTGTTAATGCCTAACGCGAAGGGCGCATGCCGAACAAACAGAAGCTGAATACCCTCCACAGTTTGTTTGTTATGTGCGGATTGGCGGCATCGATGAAATTGGACCGCAATGTAATTTTGAAGCCTCTATAGTGGAGATTGGGTCTCGTGGTGACCATAGCCACAGACGATGGGAAAAACGGACTACCAGAGCATGTCCGATGGTCCGCAGAAGGCGGCAGCATCGACGGATACCAGCGGCCATGACACACCGCCAGAGAAGACCGACGTGGCTGAGCCACGGTTGCGGGAGCTAAACCGGCACGACAAAGTTGTTCCAGAATTTGTGGGGTGCGGCTTTAATGTCACACAAGTTCAATCAACCAGGGTGGAACGCCCCCCCCCCCCCCCCCCCCCGCTCTACGGCGTCCACTCTGCCACACTGGTCAAGCCACAACAGGTCAGGTCGGGCCGCCCGCGCCGGGTCAGGCCACCAGCGCCGGGCCGGGCCGCACCCAATTGGTCTGTACCTAGAGCCGGGTCAGGTTGAACCAGTTCGGGTTGACCTAGGAGTATTGGGCCAAGACAGACCTGGCCCAAACCCCCTATTTTTGTACCTAGTTTATTGAAACACCCATATTTTGGGCTACATATATCTGATTGATGCATTGTCAGTTGCGTTGAAATCCTCAGATCGAGACGGTCATTTTGGTATAATAAAATCAATCTTTTGGTATGGTTTGTGTTTTACCGAGTTGGTTCTAACCTGATACCAACCGTGCCCTTGGAGCGGAAAGAATTATTACATGAGCTACAGATTTCTGATTAACGTGCCATCAAATTTGTTGGATTAATTTTAGTGAAACAGATCTTTTCGTATAATTCTCCAAATTTTTGGAAGCAGTTGGAGTTTCGCCGGGTTGGATTGTACCCGAAATCAAACCGGGCCCCTGGAATGGAAAAGACGATAACTTTCTGATCAGATGTCTATTTGACGAATCGTCAGCGATGTTGGTAATCACGTTGAGAAACTGTCCCTATGAGTATACCCTATGATATTTCGTGTTAGAGTTGAGTTACGGTCGAGTTGGTTCGTACACGAAACCAACCGGGGCCCCGGGATGGAAAAACTAATAACTCATAGACCGAGTGTCCGATCAAGGTGTCGTCTACTGCATTATGACCCTTGTAACAAGGCGGTTCCTTTTGATACTTATACATTAGAAATTATGATACTTGGAGTATTGACCGGTATCTTGTGGAGCGGATCCTCCCGTAAATGAGCGTGCGGAGTGTGGAGACCTAGTAGTTGTGGACTTGACGATTGGTTGATCGATTCGACTTGGAGTGAGTCAAATATTCCAGTGGATGGAGCGCCTGGTATTTGGCAGCAGACCCATGGTGGACGGAGTGCCTGGTAGTTGGCAGTAGACCCGTGGTACTCGGTAGTAGAAGTACCTCTGTAGGCTATTAGGGGAACCGCTTCTGTGTTTGGGGGTAGACCCCTGGCGGGGAGCACTACTATGTTTGAGTGCAGACCCATAGTACTTGACAGGAGAAGTACCTCGATAGTATAATGTTAGTGAGTAGTGCCTTAGAGTCATTAAAGGGCTACTATACTCGACAGAGGAGGAGTTTTCTAGTAGTTGTGTTTTTGATAATGAAAATCCTGTTTTGAGGTGAGTCAATGACCTTTGTGTTTTCCTCATGATTGAGATGGGTTACATGATAACTTGGGTATATGTATGGTCATATATCTAAGTGGTGGTTATCCGTTGATTACATATCTGTGTGATACCCCATGTATGAGATGGGTTACTTGATAACTTAGGTATATGTATGGGCATATACCTAAGTAGTGGTTATCTATTGATTTCATATATGTGTGATACCTCATGATTGAGATGGGTTACATGATAACATAGGTATAAGTATGGGATTATACCTATGAAAGGGTTATCTATTGAGGTCATTCTTTGTGGATATCCTTGTTGGATTTAGGGAGACCTTCAGGGTATCGGAGTCCCTACCGAGTATTTTTATACTCACCCCTGCACGGGCTATGCCCGCACCTCGTTATGTTGGTTGCAGACGACGAAAAGTGATGACGGAGGCCGATCGTACAAGGACTGGACGATACCCATAGGTGGACCTCACGACGAGTTAGTATCTGGTGGTGGAATTCACGATGAGATGGTACTCAAAGGAGGTTGACGAGTGAGAGCGTTGAGGAGGCTATCTGTACCTACCCTTCAGGTAGGATCCGTGGTGGATGATCTAGGAGCTGCGCTATCTATACCTACCCTTCAGGTAGGATCCGAGGTGGATGACCCAAAATCTGCTTCTATTTTTCTAGCTGCTTGTATTTTTTATTGTACTTTATTTCAGTTGTAGCTATACTTTTTTGTTGGGTTTTTATTCTTTCCCATTTAACTTTTCAGCACTTTATTTAGTACATAGTGTATTACTTACACTTGTACTCTATTGTATTTGTTTACTTTTTTAAAGGAAATTCCTTCCCTTTTATTGGGATTTACACCTTTTTTCTAGTCGCCATCACCTGGCCTATGGAAGGTGGGATTGCGATAGTCAAGACACGGGCCCCGTGGACGGGTCGTGAAAAACTGGTATTAGAGGACGTTGGATCTACCGTAGAACCGAGGACTCTGATATTTTACTTTTCTCTGAAACAATGGTGTTAAGGGTACTAAGTGTGGTCTTCAGTTCAGGGAGTCTAGTGTTGATGCGGGAAGCCAAAATAACCATACACCAGGACCCTGGCTACTGATTTACGTCTTAGTGCACGAAAACACTAATTGCATATGTGTTTTCAAAAGATTCATTAAAATCAGCTCAAACCAGGTCAGCATAACCGGTATAATCATTTGACTGTGTCACGTTTGTTTCTTTCAAGATGTATGCAGCTAGTCTGATAGCATGGGTACGGAGTGGAGATCATGATAATATCCCACCGAGTAGTGAGGCCTCAGTACAGGTCCCTCCACCATTTGAGAAACCAGAAGAGAGAGCACACCGCTTGAGCGCGATGCACGAGTTCCAGCATCAGAGGCCTCCGAGGTTTCGAGGCGAGTCAGATTTTCAGACGGCTGGACACTGGATGGAGTTTTTAGAAGGAGCTTTCCACACAGCTAGGAAACCCACAAACTTGATGGTGTACCTAGCTGTTAGCCTCTTCCAGGGAGAAGATGAGAGGTGGTGGAGCCACATGTTCCAGTTTTGTGAATGGATTACCTTCACCTGGGGATACTTTGAGACCTTCATCAGAGTGGATTTTATACCAGTGACTCTACACTCTGAGCATGCTCAGGAGCTGCTTCCCTTGCCGAAGGGTTTTTTGTCAGTAGCCGAGTCATCTGTAGGCATGAGACAGATGATGCAGAGGTCCAAGAGGACCAAGAAAACAGGTGTGAAACCTCGAGATTAGGTTCAGATGTGCGAGGAAAACGAAACAGAGCCAGCCATATGAGCAGCATGAAGTTCTATTCATGTGGCAAGAAGGCTCACATGGCACGTGACTGTCCGACTACCCGCAATGTTGATCTACAAGAGTTAGAGGAGCCACCGAGACAGAAACAACGATGAACGAAAGAGAAGCAGCCGAGCGGTGGACAAGGAAGTAGAGCTCCAAAAGCATGTGGATAGGAGCTGGACTAGTTCCTGGAATATAGGACTTGATATTAGTAATTCTAGATTCCTTTTTGTTGATGTTGTGGTTGTATGTGTCTTTCTACTTTGAGCTGCAGTAATAAAAGACACCTTTCTTTGTGGCATTTACTTTCCTGTCCTCTCTATATGTTGTTACTATTATGTTACAGTTAAAAACCATTGAATTGATTCTCTCCTTCATGATACCTACTGGAGGAGACCCAGTAACCACACACTGCTGCCGACAGTGTGACTCGACCCTTGGAGGTGAGAGTCATGGTTGGATCTCTTAGTAGTAGCGTCGAGGCCTTATGATCTTATCCATGGCATGAAATAGTAACGCTCATGTCAGGATTGACTGTATTAGGCAAAGAACGTGGTTCATCCAGGGGAAGAGACCAGATTTCTCTCTTTGGTAGAGGAGAAATCCTAGAAGCTCTTTGGTGGATCGTAGATGAAACAATCTAGAGATGGGTTCTTAAAATTGGCTAGACTCACCCATTGTTTTTTGAATAAGCGGTTTATGGTTCTCTCCATCTCAATAATCTCAGGTGTATCTTCTCTCTGAATCTTAAGAACATGGGACAGCGGTGATGGCTTTAATTCCTCCAGGTCTATGACTTCGATATTGATTATACTCCCGGAGAGGGGTGGGATGTTGTAGCAGATGCTCTTAGTAGCAGATCGATCATTCAGCTGTTGGGAGTGGGAAGACAGCAGCTGAACGAATTTCATATATCCTTTGTGGATAGTTATAGAGTCAGCACGTGTAGAACCGGATATGGTTCAAGTTTCGATGATAAAGGCATAGATCAACCAAGAGTGAATGAAGACTACACAAAGTAGACAAATGTCACATTATGATAGGAGACGAGACCACTGGAGTTTGAGAGTGATGACCACGTCTTCTTACGGGTCTTACCGCGATGGGATCTACAGAGTTTTGGCTAGGGAAACACATTATCTATGCATTTCATTGGACCATTCATGGTCCTCGACAGGGTAGGCGAGGTGGCTTATCGTCTGGCCCTACCACCTCAGTTGCATTGGCTACAAGACGTCTTCCTCGTATCTTAGTTAGGAAATACATGCACGACCTATCAGTCATCATCGACCATGGAGAGAGGAAATCGATAACGGGGCGACCTTCACAGGGTTCTAGTAGAGGTTGAGGATCGACATAAGTGGTCCCAATGGGGATGGTCTATTCCTCTTGTGCACTTTTTTTGGTAGCACGGGATCCTCCATGAGAGAAAATGGGAGCAGAGGCTTAGATGTGTACTCTATACCTCCTTTAGTTTCCCCAGTTTTGTGTTGTACCTTTATGAGAACGTAATGCCCTGAGGTGGGAGTAATGTAAAGACCCGAAAATTTCATGGAAAATTTAATTTTATTTTTCATAATTTCTTTGGAATTTTGCGAGTGTGCGGTTTCAGACGGAACCTAATTTCGAGGCCCGGTGTGCCCAGAATCAATTTCCAAATTTTAGCTGGGTTACGTTTAGTGAATGAATGAGCGGGTTTTTCTATCATTTGAACCAGTTCTCAGAATGGAAATATGATGGCACTGGTGAAACTGCAGTATCAGTAATTACCTAGGGGGTCCTTTTTCGTAGTTGGGCTTTGAGCAGGATGAGGTTTAATAAATGGGGATTTAGATTAAAATAGATAAAATTTGTTTTGTACAAATTTTATCTATGGAAGGAGGTCATTATCCTACAAATGGGAAGTTAGAGGTGGGCCCACACCCACCTAACCTCCCATGGGATGTTTAGTGTTTTGGGACCCACACGAAACCCTAACTCATCACCGCCCCATAACTCCCCTTGACCTCTTTAATCCTCCCTTGTTAATTACTTGACAACATCCCTTCATAAAGGGGAGCCTCTCCACCTCCCAAGCTTAATGAGCCAACTAAGGTTATTAATAAACTTATTAATTTATTTTGTCATGCCTTTTGAATTATTTTTGATTTTCATGGTGATCTTTTAAATAAAGGGGACTTATTGAAATATTTGCATGTAAAATTTTTTGAGAGAATTTTAGAGAGCTGTTGTGAAAGAGGAAGAGAGTTCCTCCTTCGTTGATGAACACCACCCTTCAAGAAGAATGGTTCTCCTTCCAGCGGATCTCCAACGAACAACGCTCAATACTGGGTCGAAGGACTTTAAGGAAACGAAGAATGCAAATGACCATCCTCACCATCACCTCTTACCTTGCGACAACGTCAACGAGCCGAAGTCAGCCCTCTCGTGATATCGTCATCAAACGACGAACAGACGAGGTAGGTATTTTAATTAAGTATGATTTTATTACATTGGTTCTATCATTCTAAAGAAAACAAATAACGCGGATCAACTTATTATCAAGTTGATCGGCGAATGTTTTCATTGGAGGGTGGGAATAAGTTGTTGCGGTAAGTTGTAGGGGTTTATCTCATGTGGTTTTATCTCACGAGCATGAGAGTTTATTTATATGATGTTTGAATAATTTATTTGTGAATTAATTATACCCTTTTAATTGATGAAATCAAGTGTTTGTTGATCGAAACTTTTGATAACGCCTAACATAGAGGGCGCGGGCCGAACAAACACGGGATGAAAACCCTCTGTAGTATGTTTGTTATGTGTGGATTTGCGGCGTAGAAGAAATGGGACCACAAGGCCATTTTGAAACCTCCATATTGAGTATTGAGTCCTGAGGTGACCATATCCGCAGACGACAGGCAAAACGGACCACAGGAGCACATCCGGTGGTCCACAAAAGGAGGGGGCAGCGCCCGTGACCGGGGGCGGCGGCGCGCTGCCGGAGAAGACCGACGTGGGTGAGCCACGACGGTTGGGGCTGAACCGGAATGGAAAAGCCATTCCAGATTTTGGGGGGAGGGGATTTAATGACATGTTAGTTCAATAAAATGTGGGGGAACAACCCCCCCCCCCCCCCCCCCCCCCGCTCCGCGGCATCGGCTCAGCCACTCTAGTAGAGCCACAACTGGTCGGGCCGGGCCGCCAGCGCCGTGCCGGGAAACGCGAGCCAGGCTGGCCCAGGCCAGCCAGGCCGGGCAACACCTAATTGGGCCGTACCCAGACCTGGGTTGGGTCGACCCGTTTCGGACTGACCCAAGGGGTATTGGGCCGGGTCAGATCGGGCCCAAACCCCCCCTTTTTGGACCAGGTTCTTTCAAACTCCCATATTTTTTGCTACGGATCTCTGATCAATGCACCGTCAGTTGTGATGGGATCCTTGAATTGAGATGGTCATTTTGGTATGTTACACTCATTCTTTCAGTAATGTTTGGGTATGTCCGGGTTGGTTCAAATCTGAAACCAACCGTGCCCTCGGAGTGGAAACAGTTATTACTTGAGCTCCGGACATCCGATTGACGTACCATTGACTTTTTGGTATTCCTTTTGGTGAGAAAGAAATTTTTGTATACTTCACCTGAGATTTGGATGTTGTTGGATTATGGACGGGTTAGATTGTACCCAAAATCCAACCAGGCCCCTAGAACGGAAAAGATGATAACTTTCAGACCAGATGTCCATTTGACGAACCGTTAGCGGCGTTGGTAATCACATTGAGAAACGGTCACTATGAGTATACCCTATGAGAGTTCGGGGAACGGTTGAGTTACATTCAGGTTGGTTCGTAAATGAATCCAACCGGGCCCTTGGGATGAAAAGGCTAAAAACTCCTAGACCGGGCGTCCGATCGTCATGTCGTCTATTGCGTTGAGACCCCTGTGATGAGGTGGTCCCTTAAGATACTTCTTAGTGGGACATTGTTATACATGGAGTATCGACTAGTAGCTCATGAAGCAGATCCTCCCAGAGAAAAGTGTTTATAGTGGAGAATCCTAGTAACTATGGACTTGATGACTTTTTCACCGATTCGACTAGGAGTGAGTCGACTAGCCCAGTGGATATAGAACCCGGTATTTTGTGGTAGACCCATGGCGGATGGAGCAGCTGGTTGTTTGTAGCAGAACTGTGATACTCGGTAGGAGGAGTACCTCTATAGGCTATTTGGGGAACCACTACTATGTATGGGAGGCAGACCCATGGCGGGAAGCACTACTGTGTTTGGGTGCGGACCCGCAGTACTCGACATGAGGAGTACCTCGGCAGTCTAATGTTAGTGAGTAGTGCCTTGGAGTCATGACTGGGCTACTGTACTCGACAGAGGAGGAGTTCTCCTACAGTTGTGGTTTAGATAATGAAAGTCCTAGTTTGAGCAGATTCAATGACCTTTGTGTTTTCCTCATGATTGAGATAGGTTATGTGATATCTTGGGTATCTGTATGGGAATATACCTATGTAGTGGTTATCGGTTGATTTCATATATGTGTGATACCCCATGTTTGAGATCAGTTACATGATAACTTATGTATATGTATGTGAATATACCTATTTAGTGATTATCCGTTGATTTAATATCTGTGTGATACCTCACGATTGAGATGGATTACTTGATAACTTAGGTATATGTATGGGATTTTACCTAAGAAAGGGTTATCTATTGAGGTCCTTCTTTGTGAATATCTTTTTTGGATTGAGGGAGACCTTGAGGGTCTTAGGGTCCCTACTGAGTATCGTTATACTCACCCCTGAACGGGCTTTGTCTACACCTCGTTGTGTTGGTCGCAGATGACAGACAATACTGATAGAGGCCTAGCATATGAGGATTGGATGGTACCTAGAGGTGGAACACACGAAGAGTCAGAATCTGGTGGTGGACTTCAAAACGAGACAATACTCGGAGGATATTGACGAGCGAGAGAATTGAGGATGCTATCTATACCTACCTTTCAGGTAGGATTCGTGGTGGACGATTGAGGAGCTACGCTATCTGTACCTACCCTTCATGTTGGATCCAAGGTGGACGACCCAGAAGCTGCTTTTATTCTTGCAGCTAGTTGTCTTTTCTGTTGTACTATCGTTCAGTTGTAGTGGTACTTTTACGTTGGGTTTTTTTTCGGGCCCATTTAACTTTTCAGCACATTCTTTTGTCGTTAGTGTATTACTTCCTCTTGTACTCAGTGGTGTTTGTTAACTTTTATAAAGGCAATGCCTTCCATTTTATCGGGATTTACGTCTTTGGTGCTTGTCGCTATCCCCTGGCCTATGGAAGGAGGGCTTGGGGTTGTCACAGCACGGGCCTCGAGGATAGGGTTGTGAAAAATATTTTATATCAAACCACATACATTAATACAAATAAAAAATATATCAAATGGAACAATCCCCTTTTGTACATAAACCGAAAACAAGGCGAGATTTACACCCTCATCCTGGTGACATGAGAGTAAAGGGGAAGAATTAATGAAAATGAAATCAAAAATTATTATCATTGATGTAGCTTTTGTGGACCCTACAAAACAAATTTCTCGCCCCATTATTTAATCTATTGATATCCATAATAAGATCATCTTAGATCCCTGTTTATAGGCTTCTAATGAACATTTGATGATTATAATGGCATCATAATGGGTCAAAAAATGATCATAGTTGGTCCCAAGATATAAATACTATCTCAACCACAAATTGTGTCGAAATTGTTCCATTATTTGGTCATACTGAACATTTACATGACTAAAAGTGCATATATATGATGAAAATCTATCAGGTTATCATCTTATATGTGTTTTATTCTCATGAATCCATTTACATGGTTCAAAAAACATGAAATTACATAAAATTTTGTAATATATTAACACATTTTCTATGTATTGACCCCTCATCCAATTTTCTTCATTTATATTCTAATATTTATTCAATATAATTCTTTCATCTCAAATAATGATTGTAAGGATTGAATCTTCAATTTTTACTTCATGAACCATGGTTTTTCTATGGTTCTTCATTTTCATCCCCTAGGATTGTATGATAGGTATCCATCATAGTGGGAGTACATTTATTTTCGGATTTCACACACTAATTCATCATGTTTCATTATGACCATCCTCTTTATCCTTGTATTCACCAATTTCTTTAATTTTATAATTATTAGATGTATAATGTTAGAAATTAAATTACAATATAATGATTCCAAATATTTACATGATTAAAAATTATGTAAAATAAATTATTATATTAATTATAATTAAGGATAAGCATTCAATAAAAATATCAGACATGTTCAGGTAGGTAGAGTTTCATGAAGTATATAGAATTTCATAACCCCTAGTAATATATATGAATGTATCCATGATATTTACACCTAGAATCCATGAATGTAAATATGTTACATTTTAAATAGTTTTCATGTATAACAAAACATACCTATAAAAATGAATTGTTTTGTGAAGATAAATGTCATTAATAATAATATAAATAGTTTCAAAATTGAAATAGGGATATTACATGGGGAGAAAAATAACTCTATATATGTTTTACTACTGTTTGAAGATAAATTTTTCCACCGAAATGATTTTAGTGGAAATTAAAAATATATATTAGAAATATATAATTAATGGTGAGGTGTTATTTTTCATGATGAAACCCCCTAAAATATAGGATATAAATGTGGGATATTATATAATATGATTATTGGATGATCCTAAGTTGAATTTAAACATTATAATATATCTAATTTACCAATCCACATTTCTATTTGATATCAAATGGAGAGTGAAAATTTATTTTGGAGGAATATATGGAAATATATATATCCATATCCCTAAAATGTTTGTCATATCCTCTATTCAATGTATCTAGATATGCCCAAAAATATGTATAGTGTTGGATTTGTTTTCAATCAAGGTTTTATATAGTATCTCTAAAGTATTTTAGTGTTAATGAGAATTAAATGCATTTGTACGGTAATAATGATAAGAAGATTATGATCAATACATGACATTGAATACATAGAAAAATACAAGTAAGATATAAATTATATATTTGGATGTTTTAATCTAGAGTTATGTTTGAACAGATTGGATAACCTAATTAATTATCTACTATTTTATAGAATAGATTAATTTCATGAATGTATGTTGTTATTTTCATTTCTCACTCCTCAATAGGTATTATATAATAGTCATATGAAAATAGGATAAATGGTAATGTTATATCTAGATGTTGATAGATGAATGAAATAGAAATATTTTCAGTGTGGAATTATTCTTACAGTAATTATGTTTCACAGATTTTTTTGATTTATAAGAGTCATGGATTTAACAATCATATTGAGGAGATGGTCTTATCCAGTTTTGAGGAATAATTAATACTGTCACCATGTAGGAAATCATATTTCAATAAATCAGAGGCCTAAAAGTGGAAATAAATTTTAAATATATTTATTCATCACCTTAGTAAAATAATGATGAATAAATGATTTCCACCAAAAATTTGATGTTTTCATGAAATGTATTTTATTTTATATTAATTTACATGATAGCGAGGATTAATGATTTCCTTAATAATATTTTAAATTTCATGATGTTCTCAATGGTGTTTCGTGATGAGTTAATGTTGTGAAAAAATTTGACATGTTTTTAGAAAGTTTCTTTTTGAGGTTTTATTGGTATTATTTAGAAGGTAAAGGTTTTTTTCGAAATGTTAAGGGTTCGTAAATGAGGATTTTTATGGAGAATATTGACTGGTTGAAACCCTTGATACATAGTAATAGCTGGGAGCTAAAAAAGGAATCAAATCATTGATGTATGATGATGTATGAATGTTACACCAAGGGTTGGTGATGTGAAATTAGTGCAACTAAAGACCATGAATGGCATAAGGGAGTTTCAAAAATGTAATGAATTACATGATAATTTACATTTAAATCATTTATCTTCATAAACCCAAGAATATTTTGTTAACAGTTGATGGTGTGAAATGGTATTACATACTTTATTAACATTATATATAAATAGGTAGTTATAACCATAATTTTGATAGAGATAATGTATAAATTAATTTCTATAAATAAACTAAATATTTTTGTGAAGTACTACTATAAACATAATTTAATGAAATAATGGAATTTTTTAAATTGTAAAATTAAATTTCATAAAGAAATTAATGGGGATATCAATTGCATGAAATATTTTTTTGTGCAATAGGGAAATACTATAATTAGATGTGTGTAGAATTTAACTGGACAATAATGATTTCATTGTAGATTCAAAAAATGATAATATTTAATTAAAAAATGGCATTCAAAACAATATATAACATTTCATGAATCATCTAGGACACACATACATGATCATTGGATTCATTAATTAATCTTTTCGTGAATGTTAATAGTTTCAAGAAGGATAATGTTATAACTATATAACTTATTGAACAACTAGTTCATGTGACCAATTTACTATATGAGTAAGAAATTAGAATTATGATGAAAATATAGTCTCATGGTAGTTAGGAAAAAATCAGTGTGATTAAAACATATTGAATTATTATTATAAGAATATAATAATCATAGAAAACATCATTAATATAGTCCATATTATAGAGGAAGAGGTAGTGTTTCTTATTTGAGGAGTGTCCAGACTCAAATAATTTTTTGGTAAGAGAAAAAAACATGGAGTGACCATGATATAAAAAATAATAACAACAAAATTAATGAATCATTGTGGACTCAGGTACAAAATACACAACAGTTGAGATTTATTCCTAGAATATATTATTTGGATAGACTAAGTGAATGCCCCCATGTCATGTGTAAATTTTAATTTCAATCATGTAATTAATATTCAAATTATAAATTTCATCTATTATTATAGGTTGAATTACATTATTAAAATTAAGGATTAATATCCCAAATGATGATAAAATTGAATTAAATAAAACGATTATATTGTCAAACACACCGATCACCCCTACAAGTTGTATCAGTCTCAATCATCTTTTCATCACAATATTGAATTTTAACAAACCTCCAAACCTAACACAAAAAATAACATCCCATATGGTTTGCAGGAGAATACTATAGTAATGAAATCTTAGTGTATGGGAGAATAACTAAAAATAAATAAGGGAGATGAAGGGATTTCCATTAAACACCCACTTGGAATATGTTGTGGAAGAGAAAAAATCAATGGGGACCTGGTGTTATATCTTCTCTTATTATACCATATCATTTTTAGTATAATAAAAATGATAGCGGGGGTCAGTGAATAAAAATATTAATGAGTTTATATGTGTAAAATCATTTTTTTAGTGATTTTATCATGCTCACATGATTGGTCTCCACGTTTTAATAATGTGTATTCCAATCGTGTGACAAACACGTGATAAGGAACACATACTCACATATTTTGGTCACATTATTTAATGAACGATAAACAAACCATATAAGGCCCCTTAATAAAATGTACAACACACAAGCAAAAATAACTACTTGGATTCCCTTGACCATATATAACTTGTGTACCAAAACCCAAAGGGAAGAGTGACCCATAATGCTTCCCAATAATCTCCAATAGTTGATCCCAATCTAAACAATAATTTTGAATAATTTCTATTGAAAAAGAAAAGTAAAATGAAAACCCCATGTGTATGAATTAATGAGATTTCAACCCTAGCACATTCACTGAAAATATTGTATGGATCTAAAACTCCAAAAAAATAAAATATTTCAGTATTGAAAGATCAAAGTTTTTAAAAAGCCTAGAAAAAACCAAATATTATAATTGGTGGTATAATGTCCCCAATCTGAACTTAGAATTCACTCCCTCTTCTAATTAAATAGTTCTCCTCTGTCAAACTCACTGATTAACTCTAATTTAACAGCATTAACTACATGAAACATAGCCAATTACACTTCATAATATTTAGATGATATAAATCCTAAATATTCTATATTAAAAATAACTTGATATTGAACCATATATAGGATGTGAAATTTATTCATTTCACATTATGATATGATTTATTATTCTAGATACCTAAATTTTAATTTTTAAACAACTTTTTCCTTCAATTCTGTTCTTTGATTTCAGGTAATTTACCATCTAATTTATCAAATTATAAATTAAAAAATAAATTTATTATTATCATTTTCTTTTACTAATTTTTTTTTCAATACAAATTTATGATATATATATATATCATATCTACTAATTTTTATAACACTTCTGGTTAATTAGTAACATTATATACATTCACAACCTACTATATTTCACAATTCACATCTTGTAAATAATTTTTATAGTAATTTTTCAGTTAATGGAATAAATAAAAAAAAGTCATTTTTAAAAAAATACATTGTTAAACTTCTCTTGATGTAGGTAACATCATATATAATTAATTTATGGGGTTCTCAAGAGAATCACTAATCCATCATGAAAATATTTTTAATTATTATATTTACATTGCCTCTTATCCATTAATTTATTTATGTTCTCAAAAAAATAATGGAAACCTAATACTCATTTGGATCATTGATTATCTCACCTATATTTTCCAAAATATTGAAGATTTTTTAAACACCATATGACATCCAATAATATCATTCCCTTATATGATTATGTAATTTAATACATCACCAAATAATTAACATGTGGGAAACTCATATTTTTAAAAATGTATACATCCTTTCATCATATTTAATCATCGATCTTAGTTCATCTCTCTTCTATTTATGTCCAACGTGACTCATCATCACACCTTCTGATCTTATGGGCATAAAAAAATAATCATCTTGAATTGATTTTATAGCTAAATATTATTTTTTTCACAGAATAATTAAAGATTTAAATATTGTTTACTATTATTTAGTATCTATTTTTCACTTTTCTATTTCACTCATTAGTCATCATTAACATTAGTTATTTTATTTTCCACCAATTCATCTAGATTACATTTATTACATGATACTATAAGAGAATTTATAATTTGAGTTACTTCTTGAGAAGATAAATCTTGTATGTTCATACATCCTGAAAATCATGAACACAATTTTTCTTATTTTCATATTGCAAACATGGAATCAATGTTTTTGAACTACTAATATTCAATAAATAGTTTTTAATGATGCCTATATTCTTCATATAGGTTCTCAACTAATTCAACATGTAATCATATAAATCGATACATGTCTGGGATATGAATGAATCATTATTTATTTATGTGCTGATATTATGTTGAAACTGTGAATAAATATTATAAAATCAACATTTTTAATTTCAACACATATCATTCTGAATATGTTTAGTAGAGAAAACATTATTTCCCTTTTCTATATCATTATTTCAGGATTTGGAATCATATATCATATCCCACATATTCCCTAACATATTTCTATTTTCGAAGATGTTATGTGACACATTAATAATATATTATATTGGAATATAATATTATTTTATATAATTATATCATTAAATAAATGAAATGTCTTGCCTTCCAGTTTTACGTTTTGGACTACATATCTTCTCCCTAGGGAAGCATGAAAAAGTGATTCTATAACTCATTATTATAAAATGTATCATCTATTAGAGTATCTATTTTAATAAATATTACTCATTCTTGTATCTTTAAAAAGTTTATAATCTCACAAATTCATTATCATAACTGACATAGCATTATAGATAATACTCATCTTTCAGATGTCCATCTCAAGAAAACTACATCTTCCATGTACTAACTTACATCCAGTAATGGTAGTTCTTGAGTTACTACATATTCCAAGGTTGGACTCATACAATATTTTATATGGAAAATATAAATCTGTTGTTTAATAATCTATAAAAAATTTCTTATAGATGTACACTTATTTATTGATCAAGGATCACCAAATACGAGTTCTTTATTTAAAAATGAATCATCAATGATTGTTAATTTTCAATAGAAGTATCATATATATATAATAATTTCATAAAAATAAATGTAATGTTATCACATATAATAGAAAACACACTCTTAATGAAATGGGATCATGTTCCTTCACCATTATGATCTTTTATTGAATGGCTGGGTAATAACATAAGAATTTTGAATTCATTATATCATGTGGGTTTTAATGGTGAAACAGTTAATTTCTCCAATAATGAGATCATGGATAATTTTAGTAAAAATATTATTGGACCTAGAATAATTTTTTAACCCTTGTATAGAATATTTGTATATTTTTTAGAGTAACAAATTCTAGTGGAATATATTATATATAATTATTTTTACGTGAAAGTTGGATAAGTGAAATATTTTGTTTGATATGTTAGATTAGAATTTTGATTTAACTATTATGTTTTAATTAAGTGGGTTCTTGTAGGATATCTGGAACATCATATAAAGTATTTGGCCCTGGTCCAAAACCATTTTTTATTTTACCTTTTTATATATATTTTTTCCTTATCCCTTTATAAACAATTCCTTAACATTGGAATCACATAAATATAATGGTTATATAACCATTTGGGGAATCAATATAAATATTAAGGGGGGATATGGAGAGTGAGTGGGAAAAAAATTTGTGCAAGGGAGGTCCCACCATTAAGCATATTTAGATATTGGTTATCATGTTGTCACTATGGACTATCAATCGAACTGATGTTTCTGCATTTTCCACCATAAGGTAGTTCCTATTTATTTTTGACACCACTAACTGCATATAATAAATTATTAAAAAATATTTTTTAAGATGTTGTTGACCCCTATAGGGCCAATATGGTGAGATTCAAGTGGATTCCATGTGTTTCTAGTGGCATGTAGGAATTTTTTTGGGAAACCGGGATAACCCAACATGTTTTTCCCGGAGAACATATTTAATGTTATTCCTTTTTGGGAAGATGAATTTTTAAAACAACTAATTGATTAATTTATGTATAATATGGTTTGTTATACAATTCCATGTACCTATCAATGTTATAATATACATATGAAAATATGTTTTTTTATGTACACATGATGTACCATAGGACACACTACGTAGTGTGACATGGTCATGAGGCTTTGGACATAAGAAGAAAACCCATGTGAGGTGACGTGGTTCTATAATAGTTGTTAGGAATACCCCCTATATTCTGTATTTTTTTCCAGTAGAAAAAAATAACATCAATAAAATCTAGTAATGTATAATAAAATGGATGTTTTTGGATTTTTGAGTACACATTTTTCACTGAAAAGAACATGTATTTTAATATTTCCCAGATGGGTTCACAGATTCATTTATGAACTACAGTTAGAATATATCTTATTTTAGTTAATTATGAAAATTATTAGTCATATATTATGATGTTATAATATTTTATGTGTTTACAGGATTCTTGTATGTTATTTGTAATAAAATATTTTTTTGGGATCACATTGATGCAGTGGTTATAGTATCATACAAGGGGATCAGTTGCGATTTGTGATAACCATGTGAGAGAGTGTGGTTGTTGATAAATTTTTTTTGATAAATAATTTAGGGTTTTAGGAGGTTCTTTTCATATAATTTAGCAATATGGATTGATTTATTTCTCTTATATAGTCGCTTTTTGTTTTCAATTGGTTTAGGTCTACTAGTGGAGGTCTAGAATATTGTGAGCCATTGGGATTTGCTAACATCATTGAATGTTGGGTATGTATAATTCCCATTGAGATTAATTTGAGATAGGATTGAAGGACCTATTTGAGGAATACCATTCTTGGTTGATTGATGATTTAGATTACCCTTTCAGGTGAGGTGTAGTGTAAGGACTCCCTTCTGGGTGTTCTTATGTATATATTTTCCTTTTTGGGAATAGTTCTCTATGAGTACTCCCTAATAAATGTGGAGATATATTTGTTTTTATCTAGGAGATAGGCCTCTTTTTATTTTTAGTAGGCTCATTCAATGACTTAATTGTTTTCGAGGAACTCTTTATAGGGTTTCATCCATGAGTTTTATTTTTTGGGGACCATGAATGGTGATTCAGCCTTTATTGGCATGGGAAATTGATGATGATAATTTATTTAGTCATACTTAGACGTTGTGTGTTTTAGCTGAACTAGGTTCATGAGTTTTGGAAGTGTTGTATGAGGTTTTTCATGATCATCAATGGATGTGATAGGATATAGTTGTGATTTTACTGGAGAAGGTTTTTTCCCTAAGACTAAATTTGTTGATCCCATCTATTAACTAGTTTTATTGATGCGGGTCTAGTGGGATGATAGACGGTATGTATGTGCCCATCAACCCTAGTTTTGTTGATTAAAATAGCAAGAACTAGAAAACATTGGAGGTAATCATGCTCATAGTTCCTAGTCTCTGTTTTTAGGCCTATTTGGGCAACCCGTAGATGAATTTATAGTTTATTATAATTAGTTTGTTCTGTAGTACTTCTGTGATATTTTATCATCCATAAGAGGTTTATAGGGAGTCCCTACTAACAATTTAGATCATTTCATTGGGGTATAAAATCTTGGTGGATGTGATTCAGTTTTTGGAAACATAGGATGAGGTCACATGGTGTAACACCCCAAACTTCCACAGTACGGTTCTATTTGAATAATACACTAGTGTGTGTTGTATGCAACATTGAGTTCTAACACACACCACAATCAATAAAACTAGTAGTTTTGAATAGTAATACCCATTTTTTGAAATTTTATAAATTTTATCATTCAAAATGAACTTCATTTTTGGATTCGTAATATCAAAATTAGCTTAGGGTGAATTTTTGATATTTTTCTAAAAACATTCAATTTTTGATGAATAGTGAAAAAACACTGAGTTATAGTTTAAAACCGAATATTTATTTAAATAATTAATTATTTTTTTAAATTTAATTAAGGTCAAAATGGATACATAATACCTATATAAGTTCAAATAATTCATTGGAGTTAGTTTAGAATAATTTTAGATATATAACAATTTTATGAATCTTTTCACCGTCTTTTACCCACCTCCAAGGAGAATTTGCAAGTTCACCTAAATCTTAATTTTACCACTTCATTGAGGGTAATTTAAAAAATCTGAGAGACATGGTTAATATCAAGGAGTATAATGTGGTTCAATGTGATGAACATTGTTTTTGTTGAATATTTACTTTTTACTTTTATTTACCCCGGTTAAAAGTAAATAGGATAATTAAGGGTATAAATGATATTAATTTTTCCCTAACATATGTCGTAATTCAATTGGACAAGTTTATCTTGACAAAAAACAACCATAGGTATAAAATAATATCATTTAGGTCAACTTGGATTATATTAGTACATTTATTATTATTTAATTCAAAGAAGAGTTAAAAGAGTTAAAATCAATGTTTAATAACTAAAACATTTTTAATATAGGGTTATACATAAGATATATTCAATTATTAATATTAATTAGAAATATAAATAGATTTCCTATATAATGGTTTTTTATTTATAATTTTTAGACATTAAATAATTTAATTTATTGATGACATAATGGTTAGGCAGTAATTACCTAATTAATGAAATATAAAACTAATTGATATTATTAATATCAAAATAAATGTAATTTTAGACTTTATTATGAATTAAAATATTTTTCTAGGTTAATATGGAATTTTATGATTGATTAAATGAATTTGGTTCGAATTAATATAGTTGTTAAGACTTTAACCAAAATCAAGTATTAAATAGTGTCAAAATTGACAAAAAAGAGTTTTTAAAACAAATATTATATTATTAAGTGATATTCTATTCCTAAAAATCTAAGGATCGGCCAAATGACATATATCATGATATTTGTATCATTATTGAACCACCTGGGGGTCAATTGGATGATTATACTATGTTTATTTACTGTATATTATAAAAACACAGAGACATGGTAAATGTCAAACTAATTAACTATGAGTTAAAACTAAAAGATAAGGTCAATAAATTGACCAAAACCTGTGTAAAACGTATTGGTTTAATGGATTTCGACCCACCCCTACCATATCCCCGAAATAATTTAATTTGGAGAGATTATAAAATGAATATGAATTTTTTATAAAATGATATTTTATGTTTTTCCTAAGGTGGCCCAATCCCCTGTTATAAAAGGGAACTCCCCCATCTCTCAAATTCTTAACTTAAATATCTTTTGGATTGGAAAAACTATACCCAAATTCCCTCTCAAATATGCTCTCATAATTATAGTGGCATTCCATTATTCATAAATCCATCTTAAGGAACCGTTTTGATCAAATCAAAACGAAGAACCTGGAGAAGAGGTAATGTTTTCACCACCCTCTTTCTAGTTACTTTCTTCTTCAACATCTTCATTCTTTGTTATTTCCATTATAAAATAATAAATCCAGTATGTTCTATATACTATTATGTTATTATAAATATTATACAATCATATTCATTATTCTATCCATCCTTTGAATGACATGTCACCATACGTGCGTACGTACAACCTACCGTCTCCACGTCATGGTGTAATTGTTATTCAAAACATTATTATTTTTATGTGTATCATAATAATGTGTAATTCATGATAATAATATACATAACATGATAATGATTGCGTATATATGATATACCATCAAATTATATATTATTTTAATATCCAAAAAAAGATATTGTCGCTCGTGCGAACGTATGGACTACCGTCTCCACGAACTAGATGAGATTCATTCCCCATCGTATCAATTCAAGTTTAATTATCATTTGATGATTACAAATAATGTTTATGGACTTGATATAATTTTGGATATGAATAACATACAACCTATCGAAAAAAATCACGGCTTATGTTACAAAATATATATAAGAAAATGAGTAAGTGAACACCCGAAACAACGATAATACTATGATATTATTAAAAAAAGCAATATTAAAAGATCATATATGATATCATATTAATGTATATGATTCATGTAAAATTTAATAACAATTATTTAACCCTTAAACAGGAGGTTAACTACCTTCAACCAAGGAAAAGTAAAAGTTAAGGTATTATTTCACAATCTCTTCATTATCCGAGGTTGTTTATACGTGATTATCTTCTGAGACATCTTTATCATCCACATCCTTGTTTCTTAAAAATGTATTTAAAATCATTATAAAAATTTTACATACTATGGTTTAATTTCATTTATACCCTTTTTTAATTTTTATAAGAATTTTATAAAGAAATATTTCTGTCATTTTCCAAACAATGCCCTTTTTTAACCTTTTCGACAGAATCAAGGTAAGAATGTCTTTTTATAACTTATATGGCTAGTGAGGCTATTTTATACCATTATAAAATCATTGAAGTTTCTCTTATAAGCTTATCAGAATATTTCCAATTTAAATGTTTTCTTTTATAATTATTTGACTTTTAAATGATTTCAAAAAAATATATTTCTCTCAAATAGTTTTGATTTAATCTATGTCAACATCCAATGATGAATTTTAAGATTATTTGAAGTTTATTTATTATGATACAAAACATCCATATTATATTTATGTTTTTGTGATATTTTTGACTGTGGATGTGTTATTTTTATACCATTCATGGTTTATGGAGAAAGTATTGACATTTCGTATGATAGTTTTAATACGATTGTTTATGTTATGTTTTAACTTGTTCATATGAGGAATGCATTAGACTTATTAATTGATAAGTGGAGCCCACTATAGCTCCACAATGCATCAGTAGGTCTCATGAGACAAACTAGTGTCTTGGCAAGAGGCCTTGACAAAATATTATTTTTATTCATGGCACGAGGCCTTGGCTACGTGGTTATGATAGTCTGGCATTATGCATTCCATCATTATGAAATTGGTTATTGATATTGCATGTGATTATCCAACTAGTAGAATATCCATGTGAGTAAGTAAATGGAATTATTTCATTTTACATCTGTCATATTATGCAGGAGTTCAAGTTTAAACCGATTTTGTTTTAGATATACATTGCCTTAAATGTTTATTCTTTTTTATGAATGTTTTTGCAATATTGTTATCCTTACAGAAAATATGATCTCACCCCTTTCAATGTTTTATTTTTCCCAGGATGTGAAGAAATATTGTATGACTGACCTACAGGGATAGTCGGAAGAGGATATGTGTGTAAACTATGGAGACTATGTTATTTTAGTTGGTCAATTTATGATGTAATGTAACTTTTATGAAAGTATCTATTGATTCTAAAGCTACAAAACTAATCGGTCTTTCGAGACATGATCTTTTGTGATCATGCCAATGTTATATAATAATGCACCGACTTTGGGCAACTTGGGTCGGTGTCTTACTGTTTGTATCTGAAGATGTTCAGTACAAATCTTGGAAACTATATTTAGATAAACTCTGATTAGAGCACATAGACCTAAGATGGACTTTGAGGATTTGTATAGGGGAACATCCTTAAATTTTGGTATTGTAGATATTTTGTGAGTTTTCAAAGCAATAGATCCCTTTCTAAATATGAGTTGGTAGAGGTGGATCTAGCACAGATGTACCTAGGGGTAAAACAACAAAAACACCACTTTTTCCTAGACACGAATAGGAACTGGTGCACGACAACGAGAATTGCTTCACTCTTGGATACACCACTCCCAGGGGATATATTTACGATAATTCTCATATTCAATACAAACCATTATGAAGGGTTCATGAGTATATACTTCCTAAGAGATAAGATTTTTATGATTATCGATTATATCCATAATATGTTCAATTTATGTTAAGTGTTTTACATGTTTAGTATTACATATTTCGATTCATAAAATAATCTAGTTTATGAAATTTTTTGTAAATGGAGAATAGTGGACGGAATGGAAACTGTATCAATTCACACACTCCATGTAGGGATTTCCCACCAGTTCCAGATAATTATAGTGGAGCTGGTGATAAAACTGGTGCTGATCAGCTTATCACAGTATTGGGACAACTCCCTCAGGTTATGAATAATAATCTTACTCATATGGAGTACCCTGATCCACAGAATGGATGATCAATGTTAGATCACTTAATGATGCAACAACCAAAAAAATTAAATGGGAGTACAAATCCATTAGTATCTGAGCAATGGATAATTTCACTAGAGAAAATATTTCAGGATTTGGGGTGTAGCGAAAGAGAAAAAGATATCATGGTAGTTCACCGCCTCACTAGAGATGCTGATCAATTGTGTTCATTGAGTTGAAAAATGAAGGAAGATGATGAGGTATCAAATATGGAATAGAGGGAGTTCAAAGATATTTTCTTAGAAAATTACTTTCCTCGTGACTATCAAGCAGATATGAAAAGTAAATTTTTGAGTCTGAGGAAAAAGGAGGATGAGAATTTAGCAAAGTATAAGGATAACATTACAAGGTTAGCAGGGAATGCACAGATTATATATGTAACCCACGAAGTAATATTGATTGTTTCTTTGATGGGTTAAAACCGTTTCTCCTTCGAGCATTATTCTCGTAATCTTTCTCGTCGTAAGAAGATATTGTCTCATGTGCTATCAAGACAAAAAATGAATTCTATAAGTCTTATAACTTTATAGAAAAGCAATAGAAGAAGATAACGGTGGAATAAGAGACCGATAAAAGGAAAATGGGAAATAATTATTTTCCGTTATGTGATAATTATGGTAAGAAACACCCCGGTACTTACCTAAAAGGAATGATATTTTGTTACAAATGTAGAGAAAATGGTCACCAGACTAGTGATGGAAACAGAAAGAAAGAGGCTGTCAATGTTGAATGCTACAATTGTACAGAAATGGGTCATTATACAAATGAATTCCCTAAGATCCAAGGAAACTTACCTCAGAAAAGGACAAGGGAGTAAGGTCAAGATTATGCTATTACTATAGATGAATATGAATAATTGTTGTATTTGTTTTTTTGGACTCATGAACTATATTATAGATATAATAATAATGTGATATATAGAAGGATTTTATTGTAGTACTTGTTGCTTTCATTAAAATTTTAATATGATAAATATAATCATATTTTTAGTATGTGACAATAAGATAAACTTTATCTTGTTTGGTGAATCTGATGTTACAATTGATTTTGGAATTTAGAGACCTTTTAGAGAAAGTCTGGATAGAGGAATTTTGGATGACTATAAAGGTTTGAATGGAATAAGTTGACCATTGTATTGTATTGTTTAATGTTAAATCATTTATGAAGATTAATTTTGGAATATTATAATACTATAGTTTTAGGAAAAGCACAACCTGCAGGTTGGGGAATAACCCGTCGCATCGGACAAAGCTGCAGGAATCGAACCCATAAACATAGTGTGACATGCCTTTATTACCTACCACTAGCCTACAAGAAGTCCCTGGTTTTTACAAAATAGTTTTCCTAATCTAAATGGTATGTGATAGTATTTGGAACCTTGTACGATTAGGATAAATATAATATTTTTGAGTTGTATTATCTTTATGAGTGAAGGATGAGTTTGTGGTAGAAATTAGTTGAGGGTTGAAACTCTACATGTCAAGTATATATATATATACCTCTTCCCTATTATATGAATAAAAAATTCTTAATCTTTAGGAAAGGGATATTAATACAAAAATGTGTTATACTAATAGCTTATGTTTTGTTGAACTGATGATATTTTAAATCACCATAGATTGAATGCTTTGAGGCCCTCAATTATACAATTGTTTGTGATTGATGACCTCGATCACTCACAACAAATATTTATGTTTTCTCTCCAATTATGTGTCTCTAATTTTCACCAATGTTCTTTAATCGAGATTATAAATTGGTGGTGACTATTTCATTTCCCTTTCCCTCTTATTATTGCTAAATTTTATTAATCTTATTTCTAAGGTGGGTTTTCCACAATGGTATTTTCTATTTTAAACCTTTTATTATCGAAGAACAATTTCAAATTGTGAGGACAAAATTTATTAGAGGGGAGATTGTAACACCCAAATCTTCCACGGTACGCTTCTCTTTGAATAATAGAGTAGCTTGTGTTGTACGCAAAATCGAGTTCTAACACAAACCACAATCGATCAAACTAGACATTATGAATAGTAATACCCACTTCATGAAATTTTATTAATTTAATCATACAATATGAACTTAATTTTTGGATTCGTAATATCGAAATTTTCTTAGGGTGAATTTTTTGGTATTTTTCTGAAAACATTCAATTTTTTATGAATAGTGAAAAAACACTGAGTTATTATTTAAAACTAAATTTTTATTTAAATAATTATTTATTTTATTTATATTTAATAAGGTCAAAATGGATACATATTACCTATATAAGTTCAATATAATCCAATGGAGTTAGATTAGAATTATTTTACATATATAAAAATTTTATGGAACTTTTCACCGTCTTTTACCCACCGCCTAGGAGAATTTGAAAATGCACCTAAAACATAATTTTACCGCTTCTGTGAGTGGAATTTAAAAAATTGAGTGACATGGTTAATAAGAAATAGTAAAATGTGGTTCAATGAGATGAAAATAATTTTTTGTGAATAGTAACTTTTTACTTTTATTTACCACAGTTAAATGTAAATAGGATAATTAAGGCTAAAAATGATATTACTATTACCCTAACACATGAAATAATTCTACTAGAGAAGTTTATCTCGACCAAAATCAGCCTTAGGAATAAAATATTATCATTTAGGTCCACTATATTAGATTAGGACGTTTATTAATATTTAATTCAATGAAGAGTTAAAAGAGTTAAAATCAATGTTTTATAACTAAAACATCTTTAATATATGGTTATAAATAAGATAAATTTTATTATAAATATTCATTAGAAAGATAAAAATATTTCCAAAATAATGGTATTTTATTTGTAATTTTTAGACATTATATAATTTAATTTATTTATGACACAATGGTTATGCAGTAATTACCAAATTAATGAAATATTAAAATAATTGATATTATAAAGATCAAGATAAATGTAATTGGAGGATTTTTATGAATTAAAATAATTTTATAGGTTAATATGAAATTTTAGTATTTCTAAAATGAATTTGGTTCGAATTAATAAATTTTTTAATAATATAACAAAAATAATGTATTAAATAGTCTCAAAATTGACATAAAAGATTTTTTAAATCAAATATTTTATTATTAATTGATATTATATTCCTAAAAACCTATGGTTCGGCCAAATAACTTATATTATAATAGTTTCATCATTAATAGACCACTTTGGGGTCGATTATAAGTTTATAGTGTGTTTATTAACCATATAATATAAAAATAAAAATAGACATGGTAAATGTCAAACTAATTAACTAAGTGTTAAAACTAAAATATAAGGTTAATAAAGTGAACAAAACCTATCTAAAACATATCAGATGAATGTATTTCGACCCATCCCCACCTTAGCCTTGAAATAAATCAATTTTGAGCCATTATAAACTAAATATGAGTTTATAATAAAATAATATTTTATGTTTTTCTTAAGGTTCCCCTCACCCCTCTTATAAAAAGGGCACTCCAACTTCTCTCAAATTCATACCTGAAAATCCTTTTGGTTCGGCCAAACTCTGCCCAAATACCCTCTCAACAATACTCCCTTAATCCTATAGTAATTTCTTTAGAAAAAAAATCCAACCTATGGAGCCCATTTGATCAAATAAAATTAATAAACCAAAGAAGAGAAAATGTTTTCACCACTCTTTCAAGTTTCTTTCTTCTTGATCATATTCTTTAATTGTTATTTCCATTTTAAAATAATAACTCCTGTATATTCTATATACTGTGATGTTATTAGAAATATGGTACAACCACATTCAGTATTTTATCCATCCGTTGAATGACATGTCACTATACGTGCATACGTACGGCCTACCGTCTCCACGTCATGGTGTAATTGTTATTCAATACATTATTTTTTGGATGTGTATAATAATGATGTGTAATTAATTATAATAATAAATATAACATGACTATAATTTTGTATTTATGATATACCATCCAATTATATATTATTTTAATATCAAAATAATGGTATTGTCTCTCGTGCATACGTATAGACTACCGTCTCCTCGAACGCGATGAGATTCATTCCTCGTCATATCCATTCAAGTCTAATTCTCATTTGATGATTAAAAATAATGTTTAAGGACTTGATATAATTCTAGATATTAATAAGATACAACATATCCACAACAAACATAGCCTATGTAACAAAACATATAAAGAAAATGAGTAAGTGAACACCCGAAACAATGATAATACTATGATATTATTAAAAAAATGAAATATTAAAAGATCATATATGATATCATATTAATGTATATGTTTCATGTATAATTTAATAACAATTATTTCACCATTATACAGGAGTTTATCCTACCATCAACCAAGGAAAAGTTCATGGTGAGGGTTTATTTCACAATCTCTTCATTATCTGAGGTTGTTTATACATAATTATCAACTGGGACCTCTTCATCATCCACATTCATGATTCTTAAAAATTTATTTCAAATAATTATTACTATTTTACAGACTATGGGTTAAATAATTTATACCCTTGTTGACTTTTTATAAGATGCTTATAAAGGAATCTTTTTGCGTTTTCCAAAAAGGTTCTTTTTTAACCTTTTCGAGAGAATCGAGGTAAGAATATATTTTTCATAACATATACGGCGGGTGTGGCTATTTTCAGCCATTATAAATTCGTCAAAGATTCCCTTAAAAGCTTATAAGAATATTTTCAACTTAATGTTTTCTTTTATAATTATGTGACTTTTAAATGATTTCAAAAAAGAGATATCTCTCTCAAATAGTTTTGATTTCATCTATGTCAACTTCCATTGATGGATTTTAAGATTATTTGAAGTTTATTTATTATGATAAAAAACTTCCATATTTTATTGAAGGTTTTGTGATATGTCTGATTGTGTATGTGTTATTTTTATACCATTCATGGTTTATATAGAATGTATTGACATTTTGTATGCTAGTTTTAATATCGATGTTTATGTTATGTTTGAACCTATTCATATGAGGTATTCATTAGACTTAATAAGTGACGACTGGAGCTCTCTATAGCTCCTCGATGCATTGGTTGGTTTCATGAGACAAACTAGTGTCGTTGAATGAGGCCTTGAAAAAATATTATTTTTAGTCTTGGCATGAGGCCTTGGCTACGTGGTTATGATAGTCTGGCATTATTCATTCCATCATTATGAAATTGGTTATTGATATTGCATGTCATTATTTGACTAGTATAATATCCATGTTAATAAATAAATGGAATTATTTCATTTTACTTCTGCAATATTATGATGGAGTTCAAGTTTTAAAGACTTTTGTTTTAGTTATACATTGCATTAAATGTTTATGCTTATTTATGAATGTTTCCGCTATATTGTTATCGTTAGTGAACATCTGAGCTCAACCCTTTCTATGTTTTATTTTTCCCAGGATGTGAAGAAATATTTTATGACTGACCTGTAGGGATTTTCTGAAGGGGATATGAGTGTAAAATATAGAGAGTATATTATTTTAGTTTTTCACTTTATTATGTAATGTATCTTTTATGAATGTATCTAGTGATTATAAGGCTACTAAACTAATCGGTCTTTCAAAACATGATCGTTTTTTATCATGCAAATGTTATGTAATAATGCACCGACTCTCGGTAACTGGGGTCGGGGCGTTACACATGGTCTGTCATTCATTCATTTCCGTGAGTTGGACATTGGAGACACTTCATCATCAGGTTGATACACTAGATGTTGTGAATTTGTGAGACATAATAGAAAATTCATTTTTCTAGGTCTAGTGAGATGGTATATTTTACTTAAATATCAATGTATAATTTTTTATCCAATTTTTCCATAATTTATGTTTACTTTTTATCTAGTAATCATGATCAGTTGTGATGGACATGATACATGACACATGAAAAATGTAGTTATAGTCAATGTTAGGTACATCATTTGTGGTGGCATACTGAACTCTGTTTCTCACCCCTGTGACCTCGTAATCGGCTGAATTAGGTGATGGGTTGTATTGATCTAATTAGGTTCCTCAAAAAAAGATATTAGAGGATTAAATTTCATTATTTTATAATTTTTGGAGTATGTCAAAATGAGTTCTGTGGATGTATTTTATATTGTGATTCATATTTTGAAACGAACCGACATAAGTTGCCAAAATCTGGTTCCTTATTACATTATATTGGAATGATTATAAGAATGTTGTCTCCTAATGGAACAAATATCTTAGTATATTTGGAATCAACATACATATATAAGTTCAACATTACAATTTGAAATGAAAAACATATAATGAGTTACATTGTTAACATCTTGAAAACGATGAATATTTTTGCAGGTCAATCATAATATACCTCTTCAAGTCCTAGATAAAATTAAATATATGATGGGGTGATCTTAGATGCTCACTATTACAAAACGGGGAAAGGGAAGCGCTGCACATTTATCATCACTTTTTAAAAGCACTGATAAAGGGGGGTCTTTAACAATGCTTTTATTTTAGCGCTGATAAAGACCCCCCCCCCCCATGTCAGCGATTCTATAAAAGTGCTGATAAAGACCACACATTATCAGTGATTTTATAAAAAGCGTTGATAAATGGTAAAATTTAAAAAAAATATAAAAAAATATAAATATAATAAGAGATAAATCTATTTGTATTGACATAAATATAATATTTATTTTTTAGATATGTTTTACAAATAATGAATGGAAATCAAATATGAATGTATATGATATTTATTAAAAGAGGATTATAATATATTTTAAAATATATTTTTAATTAATAATTATGTAATTTTTATCCACCAACAGTAATGCGATAACACTTTGTGTATAAAAATAAATAAATAAATAAAAGATCAAAAATATGTTGAAAACAAAACTCAAAATTCAAACGGCGTTAACATTTGATCCGGGACTCCGTTTTAGATCTACAACATATCAAATCGATGCCTGCGATGAGCTCTATAGCACTGTGTATTGGTCGAACCTGACCAAGGTTTTTTTAAGGCAAAAAATGCCCAGAAGGCCTCCAAAACTAAGTTTTTAGTTGGGGTACCCCGATTGTTTTACCATTCAAATAGCTATAACTTCTGATACAGATGTCTGATAAATGTGTACCATACATCATATTGAATATCGTTTCATTTTATTCGATTTGACAGTTTGTGGAGCTGAAACAGACACCTGGATTAGAAGTTATGGTAGTTTTAATATACAAATGCCTCTAACTTCTGATCTGGATGTCCATTTTGCTTGTACCACCTATCATATCGAAGATCATTTCATGTTTTTCAATTTGATTGGGTTTAGAGTTTAAAAGAATTTCAGGATTATAATTTGTAGTTGTTTTAACATTCTCGATGACTTTTCACAACCACATTTCTATGTATTCATTCGTAACTATATATATATATATATCTATGTGTGTGTGTGTTGTATATAAGTCTGTATATATTTTTTTGTTTATAAACCCAATTAAAAAACAAATATTCTATAAATGTATTTGAAATTAATATTATAAATATATATATTAATATACAAATAAATATATGGATCAAAAATCATATATATATATATATTAATATATGAATATATATACTTATATATTAACATAACTAAATAAATTTAAGTTAATATGGATCTGTATTACTATTTCTATACATATAACTATATATATATATATAACTTGATATATCATTAAAGGGAGAACAAAAAAAATGGCTACATGGTAATGATGCAGCATGAAATGGGGGAGGTCCTGTGTTCGAATTCTAGTGGATGTAGGGTTGTGCTTGTGCAGTGAAGCGGGGTGCTGCGTGTGAACCGCCCACAGATTATATATATATTTAAAAAAATCAATTTTTTGCCATTTATGAGCGCTATTTTTATAGTGCTAATAAAAGATCCCACTAATCAGCGCTAAAAATAGCATTGTTAAAAGACCCATTATATGAATGCTAAAAAATCCCTTATAAAGGGGTCTTTTATCAGTGCTATTTTTAGCACTGATAAAAGTTCCCTTTATCTACTGTTTTGAACGCTGATAAAAGGGACCCCCATTTATTAGCATCGTGCTTTACAGCGCTCATAAAAGCGCTGATATAGAGGGTTTTGTAGCACTGATAAAAGAAAATTTTGAAGTAGTGGTTATATAAGGGTAACAATTACATTAGAAGAAAACAAAAACAAAAGGCATGGTGAATAATTGAAAAAAAAATCCTTTAAAAATAACATTAACAAAATATGGTAGGATTATGGGATAAGAAAATATTTCAATAATAAAAAAAATCATCGGTATTCTATTAGTCATAAAACCTAATGAAATATAAATTTATAGCTATGTGACTAGGGAAATTCCTATGGTGGAAATTAAGCAACATATTGTCAAGGGCTCGGCCAAGATATCTAAATATGATTAAGACCTCGACCAAAACCAATATAAAAATACGGAAGGCCTCAACCGAGTCCATATATATTTGTCTCATGAGACATACCAATTCATCTAGGGGCTATTGCTAGACACACATATCACATAATAAGTCCAATTAATTCTTCATATAAATGGGGATAAACATAAACACCATATAATTTCCCGTTATAAATAAAATATGAAATGTAACTACATTCCCCAATCATTTATTATAAACACTATCAATTCAGAGTAATATAGTGAATGGTTTCACGATAGCACATACATTGTCAAACTAATTAGAAAAAATATAAAAAATATGGTGGATGATATCACAAAATCATAGACCCATTTATATATAATAATTAATAAGAGAGTTGAAACAATTGATGACATTTTTATACAATCATCGAGAAATTATTGAGATAATTACTCTTTAACATTGAAAAGATGTGTTCCTTTTAAATAATATTATTCTCAAACTAGGATAAAAATAATACCGTTTCTTCATAATAAAATGAGTGTTTTTTAAATAATAATGACCCCATAAAATAGAATATATAGTTCCCTTGAAAATATGTATGAATTCAGGAAATTCCATTAAAACCATCAAGTCTTTCGGAGAAATTTTTCGAGTGATGAATTTAATATATTTTACTCCCCTTAAATAAAGATATGATTCTAGTTGGTAAACATATATATAATATTCTCAAAACAATTATGAAGAGTACATATTAGTAAATAATAATGAAATTTACATACATAAATAAAAGATGTTACCTAAATGAAACTAGAGGTTCCCATTGAGAACCTATACCTAAAGTTCAAAGGTGTTTCACTAATGATATTAACTACCTAAATAATAAAATATATGTTTATAAATTTTTTGTTACAGATCCTATTCTATATTTAAATTAATTATTATAATTTTATTACATTTATTAATGTCTTTTTGTGGGTTAGGATATTCAATTTCATTATTTTGGAGAGTTTTCTTCTTTGGTTTTCATGATCATTTTAATTAAAATAATGGATGGTTGAAAATGTAGAATGAGAATTGTTATCCAGAATATAACTTCAATGTTATTTGTGAACAACAACAAGATTACTAGGTTAAAAAATTTATTTCATTATTTGGTGTGTAGATGAGTTATTATATAAAACTGTAAACACAATTGTTTTGGTTAATTGGTAGTTCTTGGTCGCAACTATAAATTATTGATTTTTAAGATAATATCATGTGTACAAAAGGATTAACAAAATTATAAAAGTAATAATAAATATATGATACATTAGATAAACCATAAATATGGTTTCATGAAACGAAATGAAAATGGTAACATTAATACAAAACCTTTCATCCCTAGATGAGATAAATTTACACATCTCTGATGGTGTTTTCACTTCTAGTATAAACGATGGGGAAATGATAGATGAGGATGAATTATTCCTTTGTCAAAAAAACTTATAGTATATATAATGTACTAGATTCATCACTAAAATTGGATTAAATGTGGTTAGGAAAGAAAATTAAAAGAAATGAACATGAATTATTGAAATGAAAAGAAGAATTTACCTCTTAATGTAATATTCCTTGAGATCCTCACAAGGGGAGTGGTTTTGGTATTTTTTTAGGCAAATAGTTTTTAAACGTGAGGTGTGAGTTTGGTATAATATTTTAGTATAATTTAGATAAGGAAAAACGCATGATAAGAGTGAATAGAAGATGGACTGAAGGGGGTTATATTAAAGGATATGAGGGTTTTCCCATTATTTTACTCATTATATTATTATTTTTTCAAAGAAAACCAATAGTATTGAATATTTTGACCAAGAATAGTCATATGTGAATGTGAGTTCATACCATGTGTTCCTACATAAACCATCCATCACATAGGACAAAATAAATCATATATTTATAATTTATCGTATTATTCTATTCCCATAAAATTGAATTATTTTAGAAAACTCCCAGAAATTCACTACAACCATTTTTCAACATGTATAATACAAAATTGAAGTCCATTTTATAAAAATAGATTCTATATATGTGAAAAATAATTATTTAAAAAATTATTATTTACATAAAAAATTATAGATTATAAATTTAAAAACAACTTTCTATTACGATTAAAAATTAACTGAGGTATCAAACAATATTCACTTAAATCATGGGGAGAAAATTATTTATTTATAAATAAATTTAATGAAATGTAATTTTATTTTTTAAAGAATTATAATTTAAAATTAAATATATATTACTCATAATAATAACAACACATAATTATTAATTTCTAATTTTTTCAATTTTTAGGCATATAAATTATATTTATACATTTAGGGGTGTGATACCCATTCATAACAGTCATATAAGTAATCATAGGGGTACATTACTATTCAAAAGTGTCATGTAACTATTCAATAAAAATGTATATTTATCATGTCAGACTATAAATATCTTACTGAACACAATAGTGTATATATGATTTTTTAAATTCTAATCAATGATGTGGTAAATTAGGTTTAGTGGTGAGGTTATAAGAAATGGATGTTTTGTAGAGACTTAGTGTTTCATGAATTAAATAACAAATTTATTTTCCAAATATTGGGATGTTACATATTTCATTGGTGAGTTATGAACACATATACTTGTAGAAGCACTATGCTACAAGGGTTATAAGATTATTATTTTTGGCTTTCTATCCAATGGTTGTGTGATTTATGCCTTTGGTGATGCACATTTGTCCATGGATTTTGTTGATTTTTGTGTTTTTTTCTCCGGGACCAATGAGAAGATGATTCATTTCATGAAACATTCTAGGAACCAAGAATACATAGGGCTGACTATAGTGTTCCTTATGATTAATTAGGTTTATTTGATTAAACTGTTATAGAAAAACATATATGGTAATGTCTCATATATCTTCTTAATAGAAATATAATAACATGAACCCTAGTTGATTTATTTATGATGAATGTTGTTTTGGATCTAACAGATGTGATTTATATTGTGACAGAGTTTAATTCCCATTGTATGGAGATGATGGGAAACCATTTTGGTTTGGTATAGGATTTGGGATGTCCTATTGGTTTGGTTTTCTAATTGATTCCATAGAGTCTAAATAAATAATTTTATTAACCTATTGATTTCCATGATGTTTTTTCCCAGATGAAGTGGTATCCTTATGGTATCTAGTTTGTGTTATAAGATATTTTATTCTAAATTCAACATGTTATCATTTTATTGGTGATCAAGATCCTGTAATCTACTAGGGATACTTTCATGGGCTTGGTCAATAGAAAATTGGTGGGGCTCACATTTTTCTTCAATCACCATGGAATTATTATTTTAAAATAATGTCGATCCTTTATTATTGTGATATAGAGTGCTATGTGTGCTCAATGATTAATGGATTTATTTATTGTGGATGATCTATTTTAGGACTATACATATTGATTCATGTTGTTCTAATATTGTTTCAATGATGCCATGGTTGGGTGCTCATGGTTTTGGATCAACAACAATGTGGACGATTATCTTATGGTGGATCACAATAGGTGGAATATTATATTCCATAATGAGGTGTGTTAACATTTCTATTAGTTTTTAGATCATTCCTGTGTGAGTAGCATGGTTATTGAAAATTTATTTTTAGTCTAGGATTAATAAGTGGTGGTTTTCTTCCACTTGGGAGTATAGGATAGTCTTTT
The DNA here is from genome assembly GCA_963277665.1 of Viscum album. Taxonomy (NCBI): domain Eukaryota; kingdom Viridiplantae; phylum Streptophyta; class Magnoliopsida; order Santalales; family Viscaceae; genus Viscum; species Viscum album. The sequence continues at coordinate 1,701,180,436 of OY728156.1, read as the reverse complement.
GGGAAATTAATCATCCTTTTTAAGGAGAGTGGTTGGATTTTATGAATTCATTAGGGGAATAATTATCAATTGATGGGATGTGTGTTCCAATTAATCATAGGGAATGTTTGTTTATGTAGTCAATTATTGATGAACTATCTATTGGATGACATATTGTGTAGATTAAACCATAGTTTTTTGAAGGTTTTGTATCTCATTTTATGTTGTTCATTGAGTACAGATATTAAATTCCTAGCCATCCATGAATGATTGTAGTTATTGTTTGGTTTCATATATAGTGTTAGTGTGTTATTCATAACTATCCATTATTCTAGGTTTTGGTTTGGGTTTATTTCATGGAGGTTTTTTTTGACACATGGTTGATCATAAGGATACTCTTTTGGTTAGAAGAATTAGAATAGTAGGGGACTAATTACTCTCCATGTGTGATTTGTTAGATATATTAGATCGGTCAGTATATAATCATTTTATAATTGGTTAATTTTATATATTGATAAATGTTAGTACATGGATAAATATAGAGGATTCATGGGTTCATGAAACATTTATGTTTGTGAGGTTGCAAGAACCACATCATGATGTTATAAGAAAATTGGGTAAATTTAAATGTTTCCTCTATGGTAGATATTATTAGAATAATGGTTATTTAAGATGTCATGAGTTCTAATATTACATTTCTATCCACTTCATTGGTCACATAATATGAGTATTACCCCCAAATAGTAGTATGGCTGAATTAAGAGTTATTTGAATTTTTTTTAAATATTTAATATTTAATAAACAAATAATGTTATTATTACTAATTCATGAGTGTTCAACCAATGATATTATATGTTAAGAGAGTAAAATATGATAATTGACCTCTCAGTTGAGTCTAGAATGAGATTTTAAAACTTGTTTGGGAAAAATTATTCATCTTCTGATGTGGCTGGTTTCAGGCCCAATTTTTTATATTTTTTCTCCATCTTTATATTTATCATTTTCTCTTTCATTTTTCTTCCACCAATGTAATTTGTATGTATATCAAGGGAATATTCACATTTATGGGCATTATAATAGTAAAATTTAAATTTATATGGATGGGGAGAGGTATAAGGGACCATACATGGGAGTTTTCACTATGAAGATCAGGGTGAAATGGATCATTATGTTCTACATTAGGATCACTATACAGACCACGTATTCCTTGGATTCCCCCAAAATGTTGGCCCTTATTAATTTTATCACCTTCAATATGAATTGGTTATTATTGTTGTTTTAATATCTTCGTTGGTTGTTGGATACCCCTATATGATTAATCTTGAATGTTTGAGTAGAAATCAAGAATTTTTGGAAGCTTGTTTTGGTTTCTATATGAGAAATCCTAATCACATGGTTTGTTGTTTCAAAAGAAAACGTTGTCAATTTATCTTATTCTGATAATATGAGTTTTAGTAGTATTAAACATGTAATTTATGAAACCTATATGTAGTTTTACTTTTCCTTGTATCGTTCCATGGGGCTCTGTACATGATGAAATGATTATTTGTGAATTACGTCCCTTATGATATGGGTACATGCATTGTGGTGGGATGTAGTGATGTGACCATGTACGTCAGTAGATTCTTAATTATAGGGGGACATTGATATTTAGTGTTTCTTATCCAAAAACCATGTATTTTTTTCATTTGTACTAGTACACCACTAGACCCCATGTATATTATTTCCTTGTAGAATATCGTGGCTTGTTGTGTATTTGGCAGTACAGAATGTTTACTCAAATCATGTTGGGTATATTTTCCAACAAGGTTATTTTGGTGTCATTATTCTTCAGGTTTAATGATGTTATTTTGATTTGTTAATTATAATCATTTTTTCAAATATATTGCAATGGTGGAATAAATTTATTTTTTAGAGGATATATGGTTTGTTTTTTACCCAGATAGTTTTGTTCAATATTCATCTATGGATGATGTTCAAAATTCTTCATGGGGGATGAGTTGTGAGTTATGAGTGATGGGTCAGGTTTTGTTCTAGTTCATCTCTTGAGAATAGGGAAGATTTCAGAAATTTATTAGGTTTCAGTAGATATATTCTAAGAGGTGGGATCATGTATTTTATTAGAGAATATAATTAGTTATGTTTTTTGGATTCTTTTGTATGTTCACTTTTGTTCTAGATCATTAGAAATATATTTGTTGGGACATCATACTGGGGATTTTATTAATTTTTTCCAATTAGATGATATTAATACTGGACTTCGGGACATTTTTTAGCATTTACCTATTGAGGGGATTGTTTCTCAATGTTAGACTAATGGGTGACAAACTATGTGATGCAGTCCTTCCAGACATGGTTCTGTCAGGTATTTCAATTATAAGAATGGTTCTACATGTGGTTTACCTTAAAGTAATGGTGATAAATGGATTTTGAAATTGGATTCTATTAAATGTTTTTTATTCCTAGGATCACATTATGGTTGGTTTTGATAAAAATTTGATTATAGGGTGACATGCTTAAGCTATGTCTTTGGCGACTATTGACACACTAAACATTCATGCATATTTTTATATAATTTTTGAATATATTTAAATTGATTTCTGATATAGTTACCCATTTATTTCATGGATTCAATCAAATGATGGGAAATATATAATTACAAATTAAAATTATCAAAAAAGGAGGAAAATATTCAAGGGTTGAAATTGGGATATTTTTTACTACATTGTGTCAGAATATTATTAAGAGTTAATGTTTTTAGGTGTAAAAAATATTGAAAGTTTGGTCCTGCTCCCACGAAATGGAGCAAAAACCACGTAGGTTTTCAACAAGGATTTACGAATCAACGAGGAAAAAATTAAAGACTAGTACACCTATAGAATTTCCCACATGAGGGCTTAGCCCTGTATATGGTCGACTGAGGTCAAATATATTATCATAGAAATATGTATTTATGCCTTAGAGAGATAATACATTATAGTGAGACCCATAGAGATATGGGTTGAAGGATCAACTAAAACAATGTGGTGTATGGGGGGAGTTGGTTTCATCCACCCCCAAACAACATCATTGTAGTGGGAGAAGCACCAGATCATATTTGAATGGTTACCCCCCCCCCCCTCAAAATCTCATTTTTTAGGTCTCACAAAATATGTGGGTGTTGTTCACACCATAATAAATACCTCACAATTTTCTATTTCATCCATGGCATACTTATCAAAAACCCAAATTCCTCCTCTTCCACACTACAACTGCTAGAGCTACCCATCCAATACAAAAATCTTTTTGAACCTCCACTAATGACACCGAAAATCTCATGGATGAGCCTTCTGCAACTATCAGTGCTTCTAGATGCCTTGGATAATTTTAGAAACAATAGATGATCACCATGGATTCCATTTAAATCCCCCTCTGACCACTATTATGTCCAGAATATTTGTGGGGTTGAGGGAAAATTATCTCTTACTACCATGCACTCTCACCTCCACTATCTCACTTCAACCAATGATCAAACAGTAGAAGAAAACATGATGAATATAATGATAACATTCAGTAACACCCCCATAGAAATGTAAATTATTGATTCATATTCTACAATTGGTTAAATGGTGACTCTTGATTCAAAATTTATAAAATTGTGACTCATGATCTACCTTTGAGTTGTCAATGACTTTTGAGACACCATTGATATTAAGTTACCTTTTGACCTACTGTTGGGATGATGGTGAATCACGACCAACCATTTAGAATATGGTGATTCATGACCCACCATTGAGATAGCAGTAAATCATGATCCACCATTGATCATATGGTGACTCATTATCCACTGTTTATGTGATCGTGACATTTAATCCACCATTTGGCCGACTATAACTACAGATCCACCGTGCAGTGGTATTAACTTATGGATTCCACATATTCTACAACTAAATCTCATAAGATATTGAAATTTATAGAACATATCAGATCTTAAATTATGATATGACATTATAATCACCATGGAAGTCCATTTTGGATCACCTCTTTACTGTGAAACAACCGGTATAACATTTATTTCGACTCATCTGGCCACTATGAAAGAAAGATAAGGCTACTAATGATAATTCCAAAACCATGAGAGCCAAGATTAATTTCCACCACTATTAATACCACATGGAGTACCAAATACTATAGTCCATTAAAACCCCTGAAAACATAGATGAAAATTAATATTTAACAACTTAATGAATCAAGTGTTTCCAAAACTAAAAAGAATGGGTCCCGATGGATTTTAAATATAAGAGATAATTCTTAACTTTTTTTGAAGGAGAGATTTGTAGAAGTCTGACTGAAATTATCGGTGCCTATAAAAGTAAAATCCATACATATAATGAATGGATTTGAGCACTCGAATATGGAAAAATAACTGATACAACAAAAAACATTTTTCTGGATACTTTATTATCATTGTTGTTTCATTATGTACACTTCCTTGTCTACCTCTGATTTTTCAATTGTAAGAGAGGGGCACACGATTTCTATTATTGGATGATGGGGGACCTTTTTTAATACTAAATTAATAGTTTTATCAATATATATTGTTTCTTTTTCATTATTAATATTCCTAAACCTATGATTTCTATGTTTTAATTGGAATACTTTTTTGTTTTTTCATGTTCAAATATTATAAAATTTATTTTATAAATGAAAGTTATTCTCCCTAGATAGGTTATGTGGATCACATAGGTTGGGTGATCTTGTTTCTATAAGATAAGTGTTTAATAACTAATAAACAAGTGTGGAAGACATAGTAGGCCAATACAATAAACTGGTGTACACAATTCATAATTTGGTGTTTCTTAAACGATCTTGGGGAGACCTTTAATCACTTATCACATTGGATGGTGAATATTCCAACCAAGGAATCTTAAGGGATTATTCAGAATATCATTCAATTCAAATAAAGGATGGACATTCATAAATAATTCTTCAGCTATGTACTAAATTAATTATTCAAACAAAATATTCAATTTCCAAATGGCCATAAAACCATTACAAGGGGGAAGACAAACATAAATCCAAATAACATTTCCCTAATATAATCACTCAAGACAAAGTTCCTTGTTTCCTAGTCACTCAAAATATTGCTCCATAATTTTAATTTTTATTCCAGAAATTTTTATTATTAACACTACTATTGGTATTGGACATGGAGTAAAAACTACTACTACATCATTGGGGGAAACAATTATCTATTTCCTAGTCCCATGACTAGGTGGTGTTAGAACATGGTGCAACTACCTAGGAGAATGTGACTAATCAAAACCATTACATTTCATGAAAATGACCTCTATTGAGGAAATCAATGATCTCGATCCAATTATAGAGATTTCTATGATTAGAAGACTTATAAATATCAACCTTAAATACCTTTTTGGAGAAATCGTGTTATATGAATCATGTGAAATAAAGAGTTCTCACTCTAAGCCAACAAAACATGGAAGTTATCCAACATGAGACCATAAGAGACCATTATGCCCCAGAACCTTCCAATTTGATAATAATAAATTTATCTTTCATTACTACAATATTATTTTAAATTATGATTCCATATGATTTATGTGTTACCCTTGTATCATGGAATTGCAGGTGATGATCTGAACTAAAAATCCATAATATTAGTTATGTTTTGTCAAGAATAAATCAAAGAAGAGTTTATATAAAAATTTCAAGTAGTGGGAATTCACATTCTCTATGGTGGGAGATGATAATGAATGGTTTTATAGAATAAAACCTTGATAAATCCATGAGTAGTATGATCTCCAATGATGTTTCATGTTGATATTCTTTCTAATCTTCCAATGCCCCATAATAATGATGGAGATCTATTCTTATTGAAAATATTCTATATGAACCCTATTCGAATATTAGAAATGTTTAAAAAATATGTGCATAAAAAATCCTCAATAATAAATTGAAGGTCATATCATTATAGTATTTTTATAAAAAGGTTTTATAGAAAATGTTATAGTATTCTTGGATGCATGATCTGTAGGATCCTTGATTGAAATATCACTAAATGAATCGAGGATCTGAATTAAAAATATTTATTATAATTTACACAATTTTGAAAAATAAATATAAGAACTAGAGGTGTCCATGAGGTAAAATCATATGACTCATCATCACTGATTGAATCCAAACTCGAAGAATTGATATGGTTGGTATGATTGATGGATGTAAAAAGAGAGAATAGAAACCCATCCATACCTCAACAATACAGTTTATGTTCATCACCCCATTACTTAATTGATCAATGTGAAAAGGTAAATGGATTGGAGAGTAATGTAGTTACATTCAAACTGTAACAGTTTAAGAAAAACCAACCATGCTGGGAAGGTAAATCCTAGAAGAGATATGTAGCTAAACAATGCCAGATAAGGCCACCTTTCAAGAAAAAAAAAATCTATAATTCACACTGTTCAATAACCATACAAGATTTTTTACCAATAAAAAAACTACCAACCAACAACATTTAAAAAAGTCCAATTGGCACCCCTCATCTATTGAACCACATGTTGAATTAAGGATGAAAACAAAAATGGAAGAGTTAAAAAAATATTGTAATGGTTTTTTAAAAAATATTTCCGAATATCTTGGACATAATATCCACAAAACAAAGACAACCCCCATCTTAGAAAGTAACTAACCCAATGTGATCTGCCAACAATATCACCACAGTTGAATAAAAATCTATATAGCAGTGCCTATGGAATAAAATGATGTCCTAGAAGAAGGTGAATATATAAATTAAAAATAAAATTGGTACGATTCTAGATGATAAATTAATTACACCTATATAAGTAAAAAAGACAGAAGTTGAACACACCAAGAAAATATTTATAAAACAAATACATGAAACACAACTAAAAATAATCAATGGGATAATAAAGAAAAACCCATTCCATTACCATCCATATATACACTATTCAAGAAAATTGAGGAAGAGAAATATCAAAATGAAATCCAAGAGAAAAATTAAAATGATTAAATTAATATAAACCTTTTGGTGGGTATATGGAAACAACCCAAATACACAAAATTCTTCAATGATATTTTCTCTAATATAAAGAGGTTGTATGAGAAAGAAGGAATCAACCTTAGGAAAATTATTTCGACAAGGATCACACTACTATTACAGAAAAAATGGAAATACCAAGGGATATTATATTACAAATTCACCTTTGGTTCTTTAACATTTTTTTATTCCTTGGGTTCACATTGTTCATACATTAATTTTTTGTCTAAATATTCATTCTCATCCGTGAAAATGGGTAAACTGAATCCCACGAGAGTGGTGATCCTATTTGAAAAATGATAAACTATCTTTCCAACTGGAATTTTATGGGATGTTATAGAGGGAGTGTAAGGATTTATTTTTCCAATATACTTCTATGTGCTGAAAAAAGTAGAAGGCAACGAATCATGGAATTCACCAATAAGTTTGGGAATAACAATCCTATAGATGATCATGATGATTATTAATTTACATGAGGGAAATATTACAATAGTGTTGGTATATTTGAAGGTTCACTTTATTGTCCATGACTCCAAGAGGATATATTTAAACAATATGTCACTCACTTCATTTATCTAAGAAAAATTTATTATTTCTATGGAAGATACACATATGTTTAAAGATTTTTTATCCTAATGAGCTATGAATTATGAAAAAAGACTAATGAAAAATTTATTACCAAAAAATATATATGATTTTTTCACTAATAAATAACATCTGAATTTTTTTATTGTATTATAGAAAAGACATGTGTTATAGCCATTAATTAGGAAATTCAATCCTTCAATGTGTGAAACATGAATTCATTACCGTATCTGGAATAATAAAAAATCATCGATCTCTAATGTATCTCTTGTGACATCAAATATATGTAACTTATGATGTGGGATTTTTTCTAATTATGATAGCTAACAACCTACCCCTATAAAAGAAGATATTTAGGGTGACATTTCAAAAATAACAGTCAATCAAGAGGGAATAACCTAAGATATATACTATGAAATAACCCCAAGGTCTATTCAAATAGAGTATGTGTATAGTGATAATATAAACTTCTTATAGAACACAAAAGGATACATAACACCCCAATTATGGGAGTTGATGAAAAAGATCTTGAATTTCTTTTGGTAGCTTACATAATATACCAAATTTTAGACTGACAATGGGTTATCCCTAATAGTATGATTCCAATGAAAACTCATTTAAAAATATTGAAAATTAGAATAATAAATTATTACATGTGTGATTCCAAAATTGTTGGAGGGTATAAAAGGACTATAGAAAAATGAATTAACTTACATGAATAGATCATGTAATCAACCTATTCATAGAATTACTGCTAGAAATGATTATTGGTAAGACAAATTACAGTTTAATGGATGAACTACCTAGTTATTATTAGTTGACACTTTCCCTAGATAGCCAAAAGAATAAAAAATTCAACATCCCCTTTAAGACCATTACCTAAAAGAGGATTCTATTCAAATTATGAAATGATTTATGTACTTTTTAGTGGTGTATGGTTTGTATTTTTGTGAATCAAATTAGGGACTATGTGTGGGTATTATTGTATGAATTTACTATTTAAGAGTCTTATTTGACCATTTCATGGGGAACCATGAATTGTTTTGGTAAAACTTCCCTGAGAAAAATAATATTTTGAAAATTGAGATGTGTGGCATTATGGTAGTGAATGGGATATAATTGGGTCATAAATAATTTCAAAAAATCTATGTGTTGTATCATATTAAAGGAGATGTAATAAATGATTTCTGTTCTCCCACCATTTTTCTATATATAATATATTTTTCAGCAATGTAGGGGTTTACATTAGATTCATCTTGAAGATTAGTAATATTTTTATACCCAATTAACAAATACGATTAAAATAAGATAAAATTGATTTTAATGATGATTTATGGGTGGCAATTGATTAGAAGAAGGAAATTTTTGTTAACCTAAAAATTATGTACCCCTAGACAAAGAGCACATACTTGTCTTTTGTTGTGATGCCTCAAACATAACTATGATATAATTGCTCTCATAAAGAGTTAAAAGAAGCCCAATATTAATAATATATAACATATGATAATTGTATGTGAATATGATAGATTATAGAACTATAGAAAAATAATTCTTTGATATTGTTTTTATAGTATAAAATTTATATATTATTTATTTAAAACTAATGTTATTCAGTTTTCTGATCCGATATAACACAAGTACGTTCTGATGAAGGGTGATTCCACACCAAGGATGTTGATATGGATATTAATATTTCAACAATTCTATGTAGAGATTATAAATAAGAATGTATTTGAAAACCAATTAGTAGATCATATCACTAGACTTTTAAAGAACTTCTAAACTATACATTCCCGCATTGAGGTTCCCTAGTTATCATGTATCTGGGAGAAACACTACATAGTAATAGGTGTGTTGTCTTGGTATACCAATTTAAGGAATTAGTTTCCCCCCTCACAGGAAGATTTAAACCATAAATATCATCAAAATATCAATCATAAGGATAATTAAAAATATATTTTTCGGTAGATCATTTTCTACGGAAAATATTTAATGATTAATTCATAAGGAGGTGCATACAAGAAATTAAAATACAAATTTGGTTCATTGTATGTCATAAATTTTCAAATGGATTATACATTAGTCCATATATATTAATAATAAAAGTGTTGGAATTATTGATTTACTAGCTAAACTTATTATTGATGATGAACATGGATTTTAAGAAAAAATGTGTTCAGTGTTAGTTTTCTTGAAATATTTCCAAAATAAACGAGATTCCTCAAAATCCCATAATTTTTGGTGAATTTTTTGAGGTATGGGGAATTGATTTTATGGGAACCCTTCCAAGGTCTTCTTGAAATTCAATCATTTTAATTATTTCGGATTATGACTCAAAAAAGGGTGGATGACAATGCCATTGAAAATTATGATGTGATGTTTTGAATATGATTATTTCATGAATATCTTCTTTTTTAGGTTTTCAGTACCAATGGAAATCATAAATTACCCTTGGTTTTATATTTTCAACAACCCAATAGTGGTTATGCTTAAATAGTATGGGGTTCATAAAAATCATCTATAACATATCATCCTCAAACAAATGGCCATGCTGAAGTGTCTAGCTAAGAGATAAATGTAATTTTATGAAAAATGATGAAACCTAACCCCATGTATTGTTTCCGATGGATTAAAGATACATTATTGGAATACCATATATCTTACAAGAAACCATTCTTCATGATCTATATAATATGGTTTATGGAAAAATGTTTTATCTACCAATGGAGTCAGAGAATCAAGACTGTCAAAAAGAAAAATAGCTGAATTTGGACGTGGACGGTAGAGGGATGGAGAGAAATATCCATACATATTAAATGGAAAAAATCTCATGAGAGGATTATGAAACTCAGGAATTTACAATGAGAACCAATTATTTGGATTAAAAACTGGTCTAGATAAATACCATTCAACTTGGAGTCCAAGTCTTACTCTACTATTCCATATTGATGTCAACATAAGGTAGCATTCATTCTAGGTAGGAAAATTATTTTATATATTTTAATGTATCTAATTTTTGTGTAAATTAGTTTAATAGATAATAGAATGTTTACCTAGTCATTGTCAATGAAAATAGGTAAAAAATGTTCCAAATGAATATACATAAAGAACTAGTGGATGTGATCAAAATGATACAAAAATATACTTATTTATCCCCATGAAGATGTCATGATCCAACTACCTTAACCAAAGGCACTTCATGGAGGGAAAATGAGTTTTACTATTTTTCATTGGATTTTGGATTTTGTCAACTCTTCCCTTATTCCCATTTGGGTTAATGAAATGGTTCTTACACGACAATGAGTTTAATTATGAGAACACCTTGAAGGAACTCAATAGGAAACACTATGAACTTCAAATGACGTAAAAAAGCTGCAATGGATAAGGGAAATTATTATTTCAATCATTTAATTTACAACTCCCAACAAGTTTATAAAATCCTATTATAAATATGAAATTATAGAAACTATGTAAAACTAAAAAGTGCATAGACATTCACAAATTTATGATTTCTTATTCTTATATTGTACAAATTTGTTTCATGGGAATATAGTAATACCATGTTTTAGATTTCATAGAAAATTAGATCTACTAATATAAATTGTGACTTTGGTTATTAATGTAATGAATAGAAAATGAATTGAAGGATCATGATTTGGGGGAATTATTTGATTCATGTAAATGAAATTCACCAACAATAGATACATGCCTTGAATTTTTGTAATCCATTTGAAATGATATGTTATTAATATTCATGTATTTAGTGATATTCCAGTATTATATTTAAATTAATTAAATGATCTCCATACAAAGTAATTCTATTTAATTTATGATAGTATTTATTCATTCTTCGTGGGACATGCCAACATTATGAACAATCATTTGTACTTATGAAATTTTATGATTTAAAAAATGAAATTTACGAGGATTTTGGAATATTGTAATATTAGCATATCCTTAAAGACAACAATTAAATTAATTATTGATTAAACGATAGAGACCATGAATTCCATTTTTAGGAAGGATCTGGGTTTCAATCCATTTTTATCCATTCATAATATCATATTAGAATTTGAATGATACATCAATGTGTAATTATATTGTTGGGAGATTCTTGGTAAAAGAGATTAAATGAATGATATAAAAAAATTTGGCGGTGTTTTTTTTATGTTTGAAAATTTTATTTTATCAATTTACGATACATCATAGTTTTAACTAATCGAAAAAATATGGTTTGTGACTTAAAGGAATCAAATATCACCATTTTTAGACTTAGTATTTTTATAATATATTGCTAGGGGATGTATATGATGATTATTATAAGAATAACATTTCAGAAATAACTAAAAATATAGATTAAAAAATGTATAAAAATTAAACAAATCAATATGTTGGACATCAATCAATTTGATTTCATTAATCACGCAATTCATTTTCAGTTTGAGGAAACCAATAGTTGCTACAATTTGTAGGGTAGGATGTCATTACACGTTTAATATTCATATCATTTATTTTAATTTATAGGATGAACCTATTCCTTGTGCCTTAATTTTTTAATCATTAATTCATATAATCCTTAATCCTCTGACTAATTTTAATTTTTTATTCCCTATAATCATGATTTTATCTAACTTTTATGCTGAAAAATTGTAGAATGTTGTTCTTTTAAATTTCTATTGAAAAAAATCATATTTTCATTAGATGATCATAAATCTATTTAAATTTTATCCTGAGTGATTAGGTAAATGATTCAAACATGAGGTAAATCATGTTTTAAAATATTTAAAAATAATGAATAATGAATATTAAATAGATAAAATAAGTGGTTACATCATTTTAAAATAGGAAAATGTAATATAATTGTTTCTTTTGAAACTAAAATAATATATATTTTGATTTTATCTATCATTATGAAATAAAAATTGACATTGAATATTTATTGATTAACTTACATTGAAACTAGAATAATGAGAACATTTTTTACCCATGATTTTTTATGTTCAAATTTTTTGTCTAAGGATAACATTAAATTAGGAATTGGGGTACTTTAATCACTAAATATTCATTTAAAATTTTTAATAAATTTCAATGTTTCTAATTGAATTTTTTATCTAAATAATCATGACTTAAATTTCATAAATAAATGATGGGATATTTGAAATGTCAAATTAAAATTGCCTTAATAAAATTTTAATGAGTTAAAATTTAGAATTTACATCTACATTATTCTAAAATTTTATTATGTTATTTTCTTCTTCAGCTGTAAAAACATATTTCAGACAAGGCCAGCCCTCAACCAATAGAACGTAAGTCACCTAGGTGGACCAAAAGTATCCACCCATACCTACAATCATAATGGAAGATTAGAACACCATCAAAAGATATCATATAGGGGATGAGGTCAATGTTAGATCCATCATGATCAAGTCCACATTCACATACAGTTGAGTTAAAGCCTTTTAGCCTTGACCCATGGTGGTGAAACCTATAGTTCAATGAGTGGAAGGATTATATATAAAAATCTAGAAATATCCCACATGTAGGGGCCCACCATAAACTCATGGATTAATTGTGGTGGATGAGACATTAAATAAAATTCAAACACTCACTACCACAATTCATATTTTTTATGTGGTACAAATTATAAGGGTATTACTCACTTCATTACCAAAACAACACAATTTCTAATTGATCACACACCCCATCCTTCTAAAATCCATATCTTCCATCCTCCTTCATGCTATGTATTCTTTTGTGCATCAGCCACTATTCTAATCATTGTAAACCACTAATTTCTTCACATAATAGCTCAGGGTAAAGCCTTATGCCAATTCAAAATCATCAAGACACCGTGGATCAATTTAAAGTCTTTAGAAGATCACAATAGAGGTAATTTTGATCCAGTTCCATCCATTGTGTGGGAATGAGGATTGAGTGTGTAATTAACCATTTTACTCTACATGAATGCCTTCACAATAATGCAACTGAACATAAACCACTACACCAATAGTAGAAGACCAATCCCCAATTCCAATGAACCGATTCTGATCCACCACAATAGGCCATGTCAATGGTGACTCGTGAGCGACCGTGGAACCAATGGTTCCTTGTGTGTCGTCGTTTACACAATGTTGACTCGAGATACACAATTGAGACTACATTGTATCATGATCCAATATTTAAAAATCGGTGGCCCATGTTGCATCATGGAGAAGACATTTTATCTTGATCCATCATCATGTTCATGGTGACTCTTGAGCCATTGCTTTGGAGTTTTCTCCATTAAACACCACCAACTATCAGGTTCACAAAACAACAGATATCATCACTCAAACTAAAAAAAGTATCTCAGATAGAGCATCACTATCACTATGACAACATAGAACCATCATGGATCATGTTTTCTCACATAGAAAACCAGTATGATGTTTGTTTCTACTCATTTGACCACTATGATGGTCATATGATGTTGTTTTTGAACCATCCATGTCCATGACCACCGATTACCACTGCCACGTGGAGTGAAAAAAACTCTCAACATTTATAACTCATGTAAACCATGTTGAGATAAAATATTAAACAGATGAGATATTCTGGTGTCTATATAAATCAAATACGCGAGCCTAAAGTGACTATGAAAAATAGAAATATGATTATCATTCTTATTTAATGGAGATTTTATGATGATTGACTGTAGTCCTTACTATATATAATTGACGGAGGCATCCCGCTGGTGAAGGGATTCAAGAACTAGAAGTTGGGAAAACACACTACTAAAAATAGAGACTCTATTTTCATGGATATTTTCATTTCATCGCTCAATATAGCTTCTTCTACATCAACCCCCACTACTTCTATTACAATAAAGGGGTGTACACTTTTTATGATTTAGTGAAGATGGTGGGTGACCTTTTTTAATGTGGAATTAGTAGTTTTATAAACTTAATACATCTCTTTTATTGAAAAAATTACATTAAATTTACTATATAATAGTTTTATTGGAATATAGTCGGGATTTGTTTCAAATTTGAATATTCTCATCTTTCAATGATTAAATAAATTTATTCTACCTATTCATGGTGGGAGGATTAAACTGATTTGGCATTGTATTGTCGGTAATAAAAGTTTTTATGAATTATTAATCTCGTTCGGATCACATAGATAAATTATCTAAGCATATAGGTAACATAATTCATGAATTATAATTTCTATGGTGATCGAGGGGGCATCACTATTCCCACCAATAATTGGGAGGACAATAATATAACTATAAAAATTTGGGAGAATATAATTATAGTCAATAAATTTTAATCATTTGTGGATTTGGATAAAATATATTAAATACATCAATTAAATTAAATAATGAAAATAATATATTCAATTTCAATTTGGAAATGATAGAACTCCAGGAATGAATCTGAAAAAAATGAGTCAAATTCCTCTAATATTATATTCATAAAATATGTTACATATTTCTCAGTCATTCATCATCAAATTCTTGAATTTATATAAGAATTTATAAGATTTTTTCTCTAATCACAACTCATGGTAGAAGACTAAGGTCATATATACTACTACACACATAAGGGGTGAAATTATATATTTCTACACCTAGAAGAGGGTGGTCTCGACTGTGGAGGGTTGTATATGGATTTATTTCCTGTGAGATGATTAGTTTGAGGTTTATGAGATCTAGATTGAGGGTTGAAGAGTTACCCAACCCTAGTCCATAATATTTTTCTTGGATGTTTCAGTGTCTTATTTTTTAAATAACGGATTGTAGGGGATATCTTTGAGATATTATTAGACTAGATATTTGGGCCTATGTTTCACTCTAATTTCATCCTCTATTGTCTTGTTGTTTTGGGAATGGACTAATGATATAATGGATGAACCATATGAGTGAATCCACCCTATTTTATTAAATCGCCATTGAAAGGGATAGTGGACCTTTGATGATATCATGCTCCAATGTATTACTTTTATGGTATAGTCCTACCTAGGTATCTTGAATTTGCGGTTATAGATCATTTTTCCTAGTTACTTATAAAGGACATCTGGGAAATGGTATTACAATCAAGAGCGGGGTTTTTATTCCCTAATAAATTTTCAAATCAATCAATTATAGTCAAAATTCGAGGAAAAATATATTTTGTTTACTACTAGGATGAGTTCACATTATCTTGGTTTTGTGATTCTAATGGAATTGTTCATTAGATAACCTTCTTTATCAATAGGATTTAGTTGATTTTATTACATTGTTTTCTATGTTTCATAATTCCTTTTTATTGGGATAATGAATATTTATAATAAATTAAGATTTCAAGATATTTAATGTGGTTTAATATTTTCCTTTTTTATATGTTTTTTTTATATTCTACCTTCTGATTTTTTTTCTCTATAGCCACATTCAGCTAGGCTAGACATGAATCATGTTGCATTCAATTTTAATAATAGAAAATTACACCATATAGGATGATATATGAGAGATATTTCTTACCCTTAGTTCATACACCATAGTGTATTTGTAGACCATATGAAGGTTTTTATGACGATAAAAAATGTGGTGGTTCATAAGAGTACCAGTGATTCATTTTCAGGGTTGATTTTTCAATTTTTTCTAAAGGCTCCTTATTTTACATCTCCTTAGTTCTGTATTTTAGGAATGTGCTTTCTATTTATGTATAAGTAGATCATTTTATAGCTATTTAAATTTACATTATTCACTTTATGTGGCCTTCAATAATAATCGAAATCCTCTTGCATATGGTGAATTATTTTTCAAGAATTATTATTGGCAAGATTGAGTGATGAGTTGTCTTGAACCAGTCTTGTTTCTAACATTACCCCAACACATAATGATAGTTATTTTTATTTTAAAATAATAAAAAATAATGCAATACATTAGTACCTAAATTTACCAAATTTTATATAATTCTAAGATCATTACATAAAAATTGTTTTGGGATATAGATCATTTCATCTTCACATGCTGAAAATTAATAAAATGATATTTTTTATGGTCATATAATAAGGGAGACATTAAAAAAATCCTTCTATGATATACCGGATTCTATAAAATAGACATAAATGATCCACATTGTATAAGGGTTGAATCATGTTTTATTAAGTAATGGGGAACAAATTATTCACATATAAATACTTAATATTAGAATTTTTAGTATGACTTTTGGAAATATTTTTTATAAATTGTTTTTTTAATATGAATTATTATTGAGGATTAGAAATAAATGAGTGATTTTGGGGATTTCGTAGAGATCGAAACCCCATCAAATGGAAAAAATAGCTGGATTTCATGATAAACAGAAACCATGTCACCCAACATGAAAGTATTTCCAAATAGTGTTGCGTATTTAATTTAGTTCAAGGATCCACTATGGTTTGAACTAATCATGCGAGTCAGGGACAACATTATTGAAAAACCTCAACAATTTCTGGAATAAATAAAACAAATGGGTTGTGCATGCTTTTACAAACCTTGTGCATGAACCATTCACATCCCCACATGGGATAGTAGGTCACACATAGTTGGTGAATAGTTCAACCAACTATGTGGCCAAATTGATCAACTCCATTAATATGTTTAAATTTTTATTTTCTATTTTTCAATTATTTTTAAACAAAACCCTATTACATTATTTCTATAGTGTAATTACTTTATTCTCCTCCTATATAATGAGTTGTTCTCAATTCTCCAAATTTTCTTCATTGCTAATTCTCCCACCAAGTCTGATTAAAAATCTTATATTCTCATTGCAGATCCATCATAAATTGAATAACTTCTTATACATATTTCATTTGTTTTCCTTTCAACTACTTAATTTTTGTGTGATCTTATAATTGATATATTCATGTAATTCATTTGTTTATACATTTTATTTTGTCTAGTACAATTGATGGGGAAGTAATAGAAATGGAATCACCTTTCGGTATAATGTATGTTGTCTATGACTCATCCAACAATTTTATTTTATTTATAAATTTAATTTTATAATGTTTATCAGTTTAACTTGGAGATAATTCCAAAATTCATGTTCAATAAATACAATTGTAGATATTGGGTTCTTAGGACGTACTTATTATCATCATTCAATCCATTAGAAAAAGGGAAATCAATGCCAACCAACCATTTTCGGTGTGTACCATGTTTATCCTTTTTCACCATTATCGAGAATATTATGCACACCACTGAGGTATGATTTTGAAATTTCATTATTATGGTATGTGATCTATCATAATAAAATTTGTCCCCAATTTGTTAAGTAGAAATTATATTTATAGACATGACATGGCCAATTAGGTGAATATTATTATAATTTATATTGTTTAAAATCCTTATACCCCATTACATGTTAAATATTTTGATTCATTAGACTACATTGTCTTTTATTTTTGGGACCTTCATTAGCTTATGATATTCCGAAAACACGATTCTAAAATAATAATGATAAGGTTATCCTTGTACGATTGCAAAATTAATTCAGGGTTGAGGGATCCTCATTCCTGTTTTTGGTCATGTTTTCTCCTCTTCAAGTGGCTATATGACTGTCATATTAAGAAGGATTGGTAAACCATTGTTGTTTGGGTATAGATTCCCAATCATCCTCTACCTGTTAAATTCCCTTAAAATCTTTTCATTCTAGGGAATATCATAGGTCCTCACCAGTTCTCTAATTACAGAACCTACATTGTATGTAACCCAATTTAACATAGAATATATGTTGATGTTGATCGGTCTATGCCACCAATATTTTTTTTGCTAATGGTGAAGAGTTTATTTATAATAACTATTTTATTTTGGAAAGATGGTATTATTTCAATTCCTTTTGTGAGAAAATGGGACATGGAAGGAAATCATTCATGAAATAAATGTGAATGGAACCATGTGAGACTGCTACTCAAATAGATCTAGTCCAAGATGGGGTGCCTCCTTCGTTAGACAAACCATTGGGTGTGAATATTTTTTGTTCAACCATGGGTTCTGGGCATGATGAGAATCCTAGTGCTGTATGTGGTACTGAATTGGGGTTGAATTCCGAGTGAAATGTATCTTCTATAAAGAATAGTGTTTCATGTTCTATTCAAATTATTTATAGAAAAGTTATTTTGAATTCCAGTGTAGCTACCCAAGTATGGATGAAGAAATATAATCATGCACCATCTAATCCAATAGTAAGGTATTACTTCACAAGTTTACTAGGTGATGACAATGGAAAAAACCCTATAGTAGAAGAAGATTATTAGGGAAATTTAGTGCGGTTGGGATTTTTAATTGACAATGATTATGCTTCTCAATATGGTATGTAATGTGCGATAGATTAAAAACATCCTGTGATGGAATGGGCGGGTGATACAATATAGACAACTCACTATGATATGGAAAAAGATCTAATGTTTTTTAAGGTAGTGAAAATGTGATTGATTCACCTCCCAAGACTCACTTAAGAGAACCATTTGTTGAGGTGGTGAGCAGCAGTATTATATATCATAGTTGGGAGGTTGCTACTATTGATATGTTTAATCATTGTGAATTATTTATATTTGATTATAATATCATAGCGCATTAGGAAGATTTGGTAATTTCATTTGTGGATGTGAAGAATTTTTTTGGGAGATAATTCTTTCAAGTCGAATTAAAGGATGATGGTATGGGGGATAGGTCTTCGATCATGGGGAAAATAGGAGATGTAAGGTCATCCCTAAAGAGTGGATAAATTACTAATTTTTTCACCTCCAAAAAGACACAATCAGAAAAGTAGTTGATATCTGTGTAGATGGATAGTGATCCCACCTACCAGCAAAAAATGTAAGGTGATGTAATTGGTAAATCCTTGGAATTTCTTTTAAGATACATAGATAATGTGACCGAACATGCTCTGTCACTAATTTTTGCAGAAGAGGAAGCTTCCATGATCATGGGGAGACCATTGAGGGTTTTTAACAATGAGGGAAAATACCACTATATCAACAAGAAGAACCTTATACTTATTTGGGGGATTCAATAGTGGAATGATGAAGATCGAGGAGTACATCTAATCCTAGGACAAGTTGGCATTTCATTTTTAAGATCTGCAAAAATAAAAACAAGACCACCATGTAACCAACATCAATAGGAAATTGTTTATGGATATTAACTCTAATAATAATAAATTTTCATTCCATGGAACTACTATATATTTTTGTTCTTTGACTCGTGGTTTCTAACTTTTTTCATAAAATTGTTTGAATAATAATATTTTTTTCAGTTAGATATGGTGATGAGTCACGTGACAAGTCTTCTAGATAATACAATTCCTTTATTTAAATCCAATTATTCATATTTATTTCTTCTGAAAAATGATTTCATGGATTTCCCCCAATGGGATTAATCATTCTTATCCTAAGATATCCATGAATGTGCTACATAGACCATATTAAAATCAATTATAGTGTTGTTCCTTAGGTGTTTCCCCATCGATTACACTACAACCTCTAACATTCATTTATCATTTGATACTATTATGAGTTGGCTTGACACCATAGGTGAATGAATACTTATTTAACATATAGCAATCTGGAAGTATATCATGTGGATATAATTGATTGGTTACAAGTCATCATAAATGAATCCTCACATTCCAGAGGCCACATACTAGTAGTGGGGGTGTGGGAAGTATAGTGTGGAGTCCAAACACCATTGTATGAAGTGTCATAGTAGTAGAAAACACTAAATTATAAAAAATATATTTTCTATATATAAAAATATATGACTAATAATAAAATCCAACATAACATTACAATAAATAATTAATGAATAGTGTATTGATATACATTAATATAACTAAATTGTATGATTCAAACAATACACGAAAATACTAGCAATCATACTAGTCCCTATTCCTACATCTCATGTCAGTCAAACCTTTATAATACATCACATCCAGTAATAAAACAATCAACTATATGGTCCTTTCCTATTATTTAAACCGGCATCAAAATAATTTCTGCAGGTTCCAAAAAGTGGCTGGAATAGTGTATGAGTATAACTCAGTTGGTCAAAACCACCATGTTAAAACAAACCAATCCAACAATAACTCTATGTAATAATGCAATAAAATGTGTATTAATTATTTTTGAAAATAAAAAATGTTAACCATAACCATATTTTGATCCATATTGGAATATCATTGATAATATCTGATAACCATTCCAACCATAACCATACAATCATGGTAAAGTAACCTACATTTGTATCATGTGAGAATATCTATGTACATGTCTCACAACCATGATATCCACAACAATATAACCATTTAATAATAATAAATATTTGGTTCAAATACCAATAATCATTACCACATCTTGGAAAAATCAATATATGCATTAAATTATGGGATTGGGACAAGCCTTATCATTATACGAATTATAAAATAGGAAATGGAAAATCCCACCCAATATCAGTATTAGAGCGTATATGTTTCCATATTCTAGGTCCATTGCCAACATATACGAATTTTATATTGGATCATAAAACCATTCCAAATAGCATAAATGTCACACTATTGCAAAAAAACCACAATGGTAAATTAAGATAATTATAATTTTTATTTCAATTTCCTCCTCCACATATATTAGAATTTATCAACAGTTGAAACAATTTGTTGTAAGCAACAAATTATGGACCCTACATCATTTTATCACCTAAAGTATCATGTCATGCTACACACACATCAATCCATTATACAATTCAATTGTATTCATTAGTTTTTCACCCGACTAGTACCCATAAGCCTAGTCAAAATCCAATTTAAAACGAAGGACTCAAAAGAGTATTCCATTCAATATTTAAATTACTTAGGATCACATTAAATTTTCACAATCACAATATTATATATAGATGGTAATTATCAAATATTATGGTTATGATATATACCACATAAATTTATCTAACATCCAAGACAATTCTTCCTCTGATAAAATCCCATGAAGAAGATAGTACTCATTTTTCCCATCAATAGAGAAATATTTAAAATAAAACATGGATTCTTTCTTGACACTTCCCTAACACTATCATCACATCATGCACCCTTCCCGTGACCTGTGAAAAACATTTCAAAATCATAGGATGAGCATTAAAAGCTTAGTAAGGGATATAAAAGTAAGAAATGAAAACATTAGTCCATGCATGAAATCATTCTTCACTCGTAAAACATAATAATTTTAACATACCTCATAAAATCATGAATAAATCATAGAAATCATAATTTATAAAGGTAACTTGAGGCATTCATAACATTCTTACGCAGGGAGTAACCCTCATGGTTATGTTTGGAATACCCATCATGTATATTCCCTAGATATCATCGGAGATACCATAACATTTAACCCCTTCGCATTACCCAATGCATTGGAGAGATATATCGGGCTCACCCACCCTTAGTTTATCATAGAACCTCCCGTCATCATAACAACACCCAATAACCATAACATAATTGTATCACATTAAACATGCATAAAGGAAACATAACATTTCTACTTTTCAATCACAAGATATCAATAAAACACATTGATATAAAAACATTATGAAAACCATTTTCCATAACAAAATAAAAGAAAAGATAAACATGGTATTTATTTTTCATTTTTTTTAAAAATGGTAATGGCTTGTAGAGGAAGCCGAAGCTGAAATAATGGTCATGGGGGCGGAGAAGTCATTGTCGCCACATACGCACGACATAAAAAAACATTCCCTTTTTGTGGTTTAGTAAATGCTTCGTATAACAAAGATTCCTTTTGAATAAACATAAAATTCAATGGGGTTTATACACCGTATAAAATAACGTTGTTTATAAAACATAATATGCTTCAAAGAAAGGAGATTGAGATGAAGTCCAATACCTCGGGTCCGACTTGACTCGATCATTCTTGAACCTCATGAATAATAAACTTGAGTTAATCTATACTTTCTTGAGATCCTTTTTCATGTTCATTATTCCTTTTATATCACTTATTACCATGTCATGAACACTATGTAATTATTTAAATTAATAATGGTCGTTTTGTTGATCATTGGTACTTGAGTCAAAAATAAACTGTTTATAATTACAAGTTGTTCATGTGGTAAAATATCCATTATATTTTGAATTATATTCATGATTTATATATCAAATATATCATATATATCTAGTATATTCATGCATTTATAATATTACATAACATTTAGAAGTAATAAATGAAATGCACCGTTCATGGAGACGGCAAGCCGTACGTATGCATGAACACTACATTCATTTCTATTTTGTATTTAATGGAATAAAATCATAATTATATAAAGGTATATTATAATTACATTATAATTTCCTATATGATATCATTAACTCCATCCTTTACACATTCAACATATGGTATTAACGAATAAAATAACTTTGAGGGGGCTGTAGTCCGCACTTCCAAAAATGAATATATCGTGTTTACCCATAATGGATACCATAAAGGTATGCCAAAAATGAGATATACAGAAGTTTATGTAAAACATAAACATATTATATATCATATATAAATATAGTGACATCTTAATTACAACCTTTGAAGGTGTTACAAGAATATTGAACAATCATTGTTTCGTGAGACATAAATTCACCATCCACAGAAACAGTATATTTATTAACCATTAGATTTAGGGGTGTGTAAGTGTAGATCGAATAATTCTTATAAAACCATCCGAGTATATGTAAGATACTGGTTTTGTTACTAATTAAATTAATACAATGAGTTTAGTCGGTTGGGGAAGAAAAATAAAACAAAAGAGCATAGGTGAAGACATTACCTTTAAATCGGGTAACTCCCTTTGGTTTGAACCAAAAGGGTTTCTTGAAGAGCTTCCTATCGAAGGTAAGGATTCTAGGATTAGGAGAGGGATGTGGAGAGGAAAAATGATCAGAGATTGGCCGAGCCAAATGCTTGAAAGGTGTGGGTAAGAAGGTAGAGGTGGGGTCCTTTTATAAGAGGAGAGGAGGGGCACTCTTGGAATGTTATAAAATGTTACATTATTTTCAAATGATTTTCTGATTTTAAAGGTCCCACATTGATGTATTTCGAGGATAAGGTGATAAGGGATCGAAATATACTCATCCAATAGGTCTTTGACATGTTTAAGTCTTATAATTTACATTATCGTTTCATTTTATTTAAATCTTTCTTTAATGAGGTAATCGCTGCATCATCATGATGTCAAAAATAATTTAATTTATTAAATGTCTAATAATTATAAAAAAATACTATGATGTATGAAATCCTTTTATCTTTATAATGAATATTTATAGTCCAACATATCATTTATGTAGACAAAATTATAAATGTTTTAATCTGGTAATACATTCATTGTTATATTTAACTTTTTTAAAAAATAAAAAGATAAAAAGTCATTATCACACAAAAGTGATTCCCTAGGGTCCCGATGTTTGGCACAAGGCATCCCATTGTCGTCCATGAAACAACCAGTATTATTAGGACACATTTTGGTGTCATTTTTTATTATTATGATATTTTTTTAGCCTTAACTACCCGATTACAAATTAATCAAGATAATTAACGATAATTACGGTTGTTACTATTCACAAAGTCCAAAAACAAAAGGGTCTTGATTACATAATTTGGACCTTCTGATTCCAAATATTTAAACCATTTTATAAAATTAAAAACATAGAAATTGAAATAATTAATTTAAAAATAATTCTCGTTGCCAAAACAAATAGCGGGTTTTTTTGAAACAATATCTATGATAAGTTTGGCATTAGTTTATGCCCAATTCCAATGTGAAATTAATTATAATGACCACTATTGGATTAAATGGTAAAAATATTTTATATTTACACTTTAAAACCAATTAAAAATATAATATAACAATATAATTACCTTATATGAAAAATCATTTTCGATGTAAAATGCAGTATTTTTCACTATTCATTAAAAAATGAACATTGTCAGAAAAATACCAAAAAATTATCCAATGTAAATTTTAATGTCCCAATCATAAATAATAAGTTCATTTTGACAAATAGAGCTTATAAAATGGTAAAAAGATATATTTAATAATGGTTTGCCATCAAAAGGCAGTAAAACAATCTTTTAACAATGTTAGTGTATTACATGCTTAAGATTGGATTTATTTAGGTTTTAAGCCTCTAAAACACTATATATTTCATAAATAGAGATAGATAATAATATATATTATTTAGTACATACATGGGATGTTATATACTCCCCCTTTAGAAAATTTCGTCATCGCAATTTATTTACTTATCGAATAAGTGGGGGTATTTATCCCTCATTACATTTTCAGATTACCATGTTGCCTCTTCAATCATGTGGTTTTTCCACAAAACCATTACTTGACGAATCATATTATTCCGAAACACATTCTCCCTAAGGTCAAGAAACTGGATAGGTTATTCCTCATAAGATAGGTTCTCTTCCAACTGAACTACCTTTGGACTCAAAACATGAGATGGATCTGGCATGTACTTCCTTAACATTGAAACATGAAAACCATTATGTACCTGAGAAAAACTCGGAGGTAAAGCCACTCGGTATACAACTAATCCAAATCTCTCCAGAATTTCATATGGTCCAATGAACCTTGGACTCAACTTTCCTTTCTTACCAAATCACATCACACTTTTCCTTGGTGAAACTTTGAGAAAAACATGATCACCTACCTCAAAAGAGAGATCCTTCCTCCTGTTGTCCACATAACTCTTCTGCCTACTCTGAGCTGTTCTCATGTGTTTCTGTTTCAGCTAAACTTATTCTACCAACTCTTCTACCAATTATGGTCCCATCAAATTCCTTTCATCTACTTTATCCCAAAAATCTGGAGTTCGACACCGCTTCCCATATAATGCCTCAAATGGTTCCATCTGTATACTGGAGTGAAAACTATTATTACAAGAAAACTCAACCAAAGAAAGATGTTGGTCCCAACTTCCCAGATAATCAATCGAACAAGCATGTAGAATACCCTTCAATGTCTGAATCGTTCTTTTTGATTGCCCATATGATTGAGGAAGAAAAGTCATACTAAAATTTAATTCAGTACCCAATGACTTCTAAAGGCCTTTCCAAAATTTATAAGTGAACATGTGATCACGGTCAGATACAATGGAGAGAGGAACTCCATGTAACCTAACTATCTCTTTAAGATACAAAAGGGAAAGTTAATCTTGTGAAATAGTATCTTGTATAGAAAGGAATTGAGCAGATTTAGTCAAGAGATCAACAATAACCCAGATTTCATTATTATCTCAAGGTGTCTTCGGCAATCCCGCAATTTAGTCCATGGATATATCCTCCCATTTCCACTCTGGCACTGGTAAAGGCTTATGAATCCCTTTCGGTAACTTCCGCTCTACTTTTACCTGTTGACAAGTCAAACACATCACAGTAAAATCAGCAATATCTCTTTTCATTCCTTCCCACCAGTAATACTCTCAAAGATTTCTATACATCTTAGTACTGCCTGGATGAACGGAAAATTGAGAACTATGAGCTTCACATAACAACTATCTCTTCAACTGTGAATCACAAGGCACACACAATCTCTTACCAAATCTCAAAACACAATCATTATCAAGGATGAATTCAGGAAACATACCCTTCTAAACTAGCTCTACCATTTTCTGCAACTCGCTTTCTTTCTTCTTTGATTTCTTCATTTTGTCTGATAGAGAAGATTTTATTGATACATGAAACAAAACAGAAGAAAATACTGCACCAACAACTTCTATGCCAATGTTCATCAAATCCATAACCAAAGGACCACATCCCAAACACAACATTGTTAATGAAGCATTACTTATTTGACTCAAAGTATCATCCACTTTATTTTATTTTCCCGGATGGTAATTAATTATACAATCATAATCTTGGATTAATTCCATCCATCTCCTCTATCTCATGTTCAATTATTTCTGTGTTAATATATACATTAACGTTTATTGATTGGTATATATTTCACACTCTACTCCATACAGATGATGGCTCCTAATTTTTAAAGCGAAAACAACAGCTGCTAATTCCATATCATTTGTAGGGTAATTTACCTTATTAGTTTTCAACTATCGTGAAGCATATGTAATTACCTGATCATTATGCATTAGGACGCAACCATGTCCTTTCAATGAAGCATCACTGTAGATTACAAACTCACCATTCCTGGAAGGTATTTCCAAAACTGGATCATTCACCAATCTTCTTATCAATTCATGAAAAAAATCATCACATTCTTCTGTCCATGTAAACTTAACACCCTTCCGAGTTAGCTTAGTTATTGGACTAGATAACCGTGAAGAATTTCTAACAAACCATTGGTAATAGCCTGCCAAACCAAGGAAGCTATGAATCTCAGTTACATTTGTGGGTCTTGGCCATTCTTCAACAACATTCGTTTTTATAGGATCAACAGTTATCCCATATTAAGAAAAAATGTGTCCAAGGAAAGAAAATTGTTGCAACCAAAACTAACACATGCTGAATTTCCCATACAATTTATTTTCTTTTAAGGTTTCCAAAATAACCCATAAATGTCTTTCATTCTCCTCTTTGCTTTTTGAAAACACCAAAATATCATCAATGAAAACAACCACAAACTTATCCAAGAACTCATGGAAAATTATATTCATAAGGTCCA
Organism: Viscum album; assembly: GCA_963277665.1. Taxonomy (NCBI): domain Eukaryota; kingdom Viridiplantae; phylum Streptophyta; class Magnoliopsida; order Santalales; family Viscaceae; genus Viscum; species Viscum album. Next base: position 1,701,153,128 of record OY728156.1, on the reverse strand, counting down.
TGAATACAGTAGGTGCATTGGTTAGCCCAAAAGCATTACTACAAATTCATAATGGGTAAATCCTATATGAAACGTGGTCTTTGGAACATCTTCTTCCTTTACCTTCAACTGATGGTACCCAGATCTCAGGTCAATCTTTGAAAAATAATAAGCTCCATGGAGCTGATCAAACAAATCATCGATATGAGGCAAAGGATATTTGTTCTTAACAATGACGTTATTCAAGGCTCTGTAATCAACACAATGTCTCATAGAGCAATCTTTCTTTTTAACAAAAAAAACAGGAGCACCCCATGGTGATGAACTATGTTGAATGAAACCTTTCTCTAATAAATATTGCAACTGATCCATCAACTCTAAAAGTTTAATTTCAACCATTTAATAAGGGGGTTTTGAAATTGACTTACCATCAGGAACTATGTCAGCCGTAAACTCATCTTCCCGATGTAGTATTATTCCAGGAAACTCATCAGGAAAAACATCCGGATACTCATTTACCAATGGCACATCATTAATTTGAACAGTTCCCTTGTTTTCAATGATATGTGCAAAGTAACATTCATATCCATCATTTACATGTTTCTTGGCCTCTTGATATGTTATCAAATGTAAGGGTTCATTATTTACACAAACTGAAAGTCATTATGAAAAGAAACATCATTAGCTCTACAGTCAATCTTAGCATGGTAAATAGAGATCCAATCTATACCTATGATAACATCAAACTCTACTAGAGGTAAAACAACAAGGTTTTCATGTTCTTTGTTTCCACGGATAAGGATAGGAAGATTCTTATAAATTCTTTTTGCCTCAACGTTTTCCCCAGGTGTTTTTAGCACAAGTTTATGAGTTATTTCATGAGATGGTATTCCCATTTTACTAGATAAATTTTCAGAGATGAAAGAATGTGTAGAACCCGAATCAAAAAATACTCTAGAATAATCTAAAAAACAAACAATGTACCAGATACCACTTCATTTGATGTCCCAACATCTGCTGAAGTAGTTTCAAAGAATTTCACTACCCCTTTCTGCTTGTACTCTAACTACTTCCCATCACTCGAGCTCTTTTTCAGAATCTTGTTTCCAGATTGTCCGATCTCATTGCACATAAAACATTTCACTAAATGTAAATCAAATTTTGTCTTACCATCACCCTGATCTTTTTTAGTGCAATCACGAGCCTTATGTTCCATCTTACTGCATCAATAGCACTTTCTAGAAATTCGTTAGACATTCCCCAACATGCCATTTACCACATTTATCAAAAACTGGAAACTTAGTTTTCTTACCGTCAGACCTTTTTGAAGAATTCTTTTCTTTCTCATTCCACCTCGATCTCTTCTTCTGCTGGTTGTTATAGAACACTTGATCATCGGAAAACTTCATTTCCACCTTCTCAGCAAATCAAACAAGCTTTTCATCACTCTTGAACTCATGAGAAGCTAAAGCCCTTCGATATTTTGGCTTTAATCCTGAGTAAAAACGATTGATTTTACTATCAAGGTCTCGGATAAAATATGGAGCATACCATGCCAATCGATTGAACCTCCCTTCATAAGCAGCCATTGAGTCGTCATCTTGCCTCAATTCCAAGAATAGTTCTTCCTTGCTATGTCGAACATCCTTTGGAAAATACTTCTCAAGATACATAACTTTGAATTAATCCCAGTCGAGAGCATCAATCTTATCAGTGTCCCTGATATTTTTAACCATCGACCACCACTGATCTGCTTCACCCTCCAAATAGTAAATAGAAAGACTATCCTTTTGATTGTCTGAACACCCCATGAAATCAAAACTCTTCCCCAGTGATTTAATCCACCCTTCAGCTAGTACAGGGTCAGATGATCCTATGAATTATGGGGGATGTTGCCTCATGAAATGTTCCACCACTGACATGTTCCTCTGCGGTTGATCTGGCTGATCTCGTGCATGGATACGACAACCATTTATCGCTTGAGTCAATTGTGCCATTACTGAAAAAAAAACGTTCAGTTCCAATTCTGTCCATCTCAGTATGCTGATTCGGAATGACATTTCCTTCTGTAATCCATCCTAGCACTGCTTCCTTGTTTCCTCTATGGAAAACCATTCTGAACAAACATGTCTTAGATGAAGAAACATTCTAATCTTCAAATTCGATATCATTTCAATTTGACCATAAGAAAATATTTTTGGATAATCAATTAATAGAATTCTACCTCTTAAAGTTATCTAAACTGACCTCTGATACCAACTATAATGCCCCAGCCTTAAACATTACTTAATCTTGATTTACATCAAGAACACACGTTGAAGATCTTTTCAGGTTTAGAGTTTTAGAGAATTAGATCATAAAACATGTATTACATTCCACATTTAAACAAAGTATTTACATAAAATATAGTACTCATTTTTCCCATCAACAGAGACATATTAAAAATAAAACATGGATTTTTTCATGACACTTCCTTGAAACTATCATCATATCAGGTACCCTTCCCTTGACCTGTGAAAAACATTTCAAAAACATGGAAGGAGCATAAAAAGCTCAGTAAGAGATATAAAATTATGAAATGAAAACATTAATCCATGCATGAAATCATATTTTACTCATAAAACATAAGCATTTTGACATACCTCATCAAATCAGGAAGAAATCATATAAATTATAATACATAAAGGTAACATGATGCATTCATAACATTCTAACGTAGGGAGTAACCCTCATGGTTACGTTTGGAATACCCATCATAGTATATTACCTAAATCTTTTCGGAGAAACCATAACGCTTGACACCATAGAATTACCCAATGCATTGTAGATCATTATCATGCTCACCTGCCCTTAGTTTATCACAGAACCACTCGTCTTCATAACAATTCCCAAGAACCATAGCATAATCCTATCACATAAAACATGCATAAAGGAAACATAACATTTCCACTTTTCAATCACAAGATATCAATACAACACATTGATATAAAAAAATTATGATAGCCATTTTCCATAGAAAAATAAAAGACAACTAAAACATGGTATTTATTTTTCATTTTTAAAAAAAGGTTATGGCTTGTAGAGGAAGCCGAAGCTCAAATAATGGTCACGTAGGCGGAGAAGTTGTTGTCGCCGCATACATACGACAAAAAACATTCCCTTTTTGTCGTTTAGTAAACACTTTGTATAAAAAAATATTCCTTTTGAAAAAACATAAAAGTAAAAGGGTTTTATACACCGTATCAAACAATGTTGTGTATAAAACATAATATGCCTCAATGAAAGGAGATTGAGACGAAGTCCAATACCTCGGGTCTGACTTGGCTCGATCTTTCATTATCCTCTTGAATAATAAACTTGAGTTAATTTATACTTTCTTGAGAACCTTTTTCATGTTCATTATTCCTTTTATATCACTTATTACCATGTCATTAAAACTATGTAATTATTTATGTTAATAATGGTCGTTTTGTTGATCATTGGTACTGGAGTCAAAAATAAACTCTTTATAATTACAAGTTGTTCATGAGGTAAAATATCTATTATATCCAGAATTATATTCATGATGTAGATATCATATATATCATATATATCCAGTATATTCATGCATTTATAATATTACATAACATTTAGAGGTAAGAAATGAAATGCACCGTTCCTATAGACGGTAAGTCGTACGTACGCATGAAGGATACTTTCATTTCTATTTCGTATATATTGGAAAGAAATCAAAATTATATAAAGGTATATTATAATTCCAGTATAATATAATATATAATATCATTAACTCCATCTTTTATACATTCCACACATGGCATTAAGGAATCAAATCACTTTAATGGGGCGGTAGTCCGCACTTCCAAAAATGAAGATATCATGTTTACCCATAATGGAAACCGTAAAGGTATGCCAAAAATGAAAAATACAGAAGCTTAAGAAAAACATAAATATATTATATATCATATATAAATATAGTTACATCTTAATGTCCACCTTTTAAGGTGTTAAAATAATATTGATCAATCATCGTTTCGTGAGGCAGAAATTCACCAACCACAGAAACAATATGTTATTTAACCATTAGATGTAGGTGTGTGTAACTATAGCTCGAATAATTATTTTAAAAACATCCTGGTATATGGAAGATACTGTATTTGTTACAAAAGAAATGAATAAAAATATTTTATGCGGTTGGAGAAGAAAAATAATACAAAAGAACACAAGTGAAGACATTACCTTTAAATCGGGTAACTCCCTTTGGTTTGAACCAAAAGGGTTTCTTAAAGAGGTTCCTGCCTAAGGTAAGGATTCTAGGATGAGGATAGGGATGCGGAGAGAAAAAATGATCTGAGATTGGCCAAGCTAAAGGCTTGAGAGGTGTTGGTAAGGAGGTAGAGGTGGGGGTCTTTTATAAGAGGAGAGGAGTGGCATTCTTGGAATGTTATAAAATGCTACTTTATTTTTAAATGACATTTGGATTTTAAAGGTCACAGATTGATGTATTTCGAGGATAAGGTGATATTGTTTAGAAATATACTAATCAAATATGTCTTTGACAAGTGTATGTCTTACATTTTACTTTATATTTTCATTTTATTTAAATCGATCATTAATGAGGTAATTGCTGCATCATCATGATGTCAAAAATAATTTATTTTACATAATGTCAGAAAATTATAGAAAAAATAATATTATTTAAATATTTTTAGCTTTCCAATGACTATTTATAGTCCATTTTATCATTTATTTATAAAAAATTAAAAATGTTTTACTTAGGTGATATATTCATTGTTATATTTAACTTTATTTAAAAATAAAAAGATAAAAAGTCATTACCAGACAAAAGTGATTCCATGGGGTCACCAAGATTGGAACAAGGAATCCCATGGTCGGCCATGACACAAACAGTAGTATTAGGACACATTTTGGTGTCATTTTTTGTTATTATGATATTATTTTGTTATCCTTAACTACCCGATTATTAATTAATCAAGATAATTAACGATAATTACAGTCATTACAATTCACAATGTCCAAAAAAAAAGAGTCTTGATTACATAATATGGACCTTCTGATTCAAAATATGTAATCCATTTTATCAAATTCCAAACACATAAATTGCAATAATAAATTTAAAAATAATTCTCGTTTCCCAAACAAATAGCGGGTTTTTATGAAACAATATCTATGAAAAGTATGGCGTTAGTTTATTCCCAATTCCAAAGTGAAATTAATTATAATTACCAGTATTGTATTAAATAGTAACAATATATTCTATTTACACTTTAAAACCAATTAAAAAGTTAATCTATCCATATAATTAAATAATATGAAAAAGCAGTTTTGATGTAAAATGCAGTATTCTTCACTATTCATTAAAAAATGAACATTGTCTGAAAATACCAAAAAATTATCCAATGTAAATTTCAATGTCCCAATAATAAATAATAAGATTATTTTGACAAATATATCTTATAAAATTGTCAAAATATAGATTTAAAAATGGTTTTCCATCAAAAGGTAGTAAAACAAGCTTTTAAAAATATTACTTTATTCTATGATTATGATTAGATTTATTCTCGTTTTAAGCCTCTATAAAACTATCTAATTCATAAATAGACATAGATAGGAATATATATTATTCAATAATTACTTGGAATGTTATAGTAATAACATATAATACCTTAATAAAATATTTAAAATTTGTATTATTTCCCATGATTTTTTTGGTATCATACTTAAAAAAAATTTATAAACTCCACAGATCACAGCATAAACCACATTATCAACATGTCCCTAATCAGTTCCTCGGTGATCAGTAATATCCAGTTTACTTATTCATAAACAATATAAATTACTCAATCATCACTATCTCAACACTAGGAAAACATTAACGGTTATAATATCCTTAATAATGTTCTTCCCATGAATATTAAATTACCATTAAATATGATTTATTTTCCATACACACCATTCAACATATTCATGTATGTCCTTAACATAACATCAACTATCCATATAAATTTCATCAAAAATATAACATAGTTCCTGAATCCAAATACATAAAATCATTTATTATTCCACTTCACCATTAATTAATTATCAAGGATACCACATCTTATTATTTGATACCTTTTCCATACATATTTCACATGCACACTCTTCATCAACTTCAATATAATCATCTAGTCCCCAATTATAGATTCTCTCTATGAGAATTCCACTTGGGACATCTTATTTTTTATTTACCATTAATTTAAAAAATAAATAATTTCACATTTGATTATATTTTATTGAGGAAAATATTCACACCCATTACATTAAATGATCTTTTCACATTCCCTTTTTGATTACTTGTTTTTCATTCATCTTTTTCATAGTCAAAACATCTTCCAATACCACTAAGACTTACACAAATGGGTGATTCATTCCTTATTCATGACATAATGAGAAATTAATCTTCATTCCTCCATGTCCTCCATTACCCCAAATCATAGAAAAATTCGTTTGTCAATTCTTTTTTTTGAGTCTGTGTATAGTTAAGGTATACATTGTTAATCATGTTCCATGAAGATGACTATGCGTGATCACAAAATCCATCACTGTATTGATCTTACCATTCAATATATCATCATAAAATTTCCATCACTTTAATTATTCACCCATTTTCTAATGGTTTAATTCATTTACTAAAACTAGAAATCATAGAGTAAAAAAGTTATCATGGCGAGGAACAATATAGTCCCGAAGAACCTGTCATGGTAGCTCTAAATTGAAAAAACTCTTTATTCTATAACACAATGAGTTTTAACATAAATTATTTATTGAAATGTTCTATCAAAATCCATCATCATCGATGTGGAATATTTTGGGAATTCCAAAGATATATACCATCAGAGTGTTAAACTAGGTGTGCTGTAAGCCCCATTATCTTGTTCTATGTTACACTGAATTCCTTTATGAAACACCACGTCAATTTTGTTGCTCTTGAGAAAGTATATTCTATAACCAAAGTCAAATGTAGTCTAAAATATGAGATATATATCTATAAATCAAATAACACTATCAATTACTAAAATTATCGAAAACATTTTTACACATTTCTCCATTCATAAATTTAACCATTTTGAAATCCCTAAACACATCCTTAAAATTATTACTAGGGATATCGGTAATGTTTTAAAATATTAGTTTTCATGGGTCATGTAAACTATTCTCTAATACCTACTATAACAAAATTCTTTATAACATGTATATACAACATGTCATTCATTTATAATTCATAATACATTATATAAATGAAAACCCAATACCATAATAATTATTTACATTGGAATCATGGAAAAATAAAAAAACTAATACGTGGGTGAGAAATATTATATTTAACATGGTTCTGCATGACTATAACCCCTCTTAGAAACATCCAACATAAAATATATCTTCCTAAAATGGGGATGAGAACATAAAAATGGGAGATATCATATTCTTTGTAATGGTAAACATGGTATATATGTAAGAATAAACAAGAGATTAAGGGTATGTGAATGTGATCATAACATTAGAATTTCATATCTATCATATCTAATATCATAAAAATGAATCATAGAACATTTATCAAAAGATCATAAGGAATGAATCACCAGGGAATCAAGAGAATAAGAAATTAATTCATAACATAGGAGTAAGACATGGAATTTTGTTAAACACTGAAACACGTAAAATCATTACCTATAAGTAATGAAAAATTACTAGAAACTAATATTTCACTTCGTGGTCACTGCACTAACTAAGCAAGACACACCACCATCCCCAGTCATATTACAATCCTTATACGGAAATAAGGTTCCCCAATTTCCAATAGTGGTTTGTACTTATAATCCTATGAATGATCTGATTTCCACATCTTCCCATAGTGTATTTTGTTTCCCCACTATCCTTGTTTGATCATGCATGTTGAATGGAATTACATTATTATGTAATTAGATATAAATAATTATATAATACATTGTAGAGAAATATAGGACCCATCTTTAATATAGTAAAACCATTCTTATATGTCATAAAAGTTAACAAAACATTAATAATATTTTCACACATAAAAAGAAATGGGTTTCATAAACATCATATCATAACCAACTACATTAAATGGGTATAAATTTTTTTTAATTATATCATAACCTATGAAATTTTCATAGTTTTATTAATTGTTTCATGAAATCATAACCCATCAAAAGATGTGGGTTTCAAAAAATATAACCCACAGAAGGAAAATGTGTGTCATATAAATCATTATACTAAAACATGAAAAATTCATTAAATAAATCATATTCTTGGAACATGTCCCTTGTAATAATTAAAATATGACAATGGATGATTTCATATATGGATATAGATTTTTAATGGTCACTTGAAACATTAATTATTCATAGTATCCTTTGTTTGGAGTTTTTTTTCATAAACCAATTTCAAGAATCATTTTATTATAAAGACGGGTTGAAAATTTCATTTACGATTTTTCATGAGGAAAATATTTTATCCTCTTTAAAAAATTATTTTTAAGAAAAAAGTCAATTTGAAAATTTAATATATTAAAATATTTTTGGGAACATATAAATGGTAAATTAAATTAACTCCTAAAAAAATTGTTATATGTAAACACCTTAAAATCACATAATGAAATCATGAAATCATTTTGAAAATAATTTTATTTTATTATAATTTGAAAAATTAAACGTATATTGTAACGCCCCGACCCCAGCTACCCAGAGTCGGTGCATTAATTACATAACATTGGCATGATCACAAGAAAGATCAAATCCCGAAAGACCGATTGGTTTAGTAGCCTTGGAAACACTAGATATAATCATAATGTTTTACATTACATTTCAAAGTGAAAAACTACTACAACAACAAAGTCTTCATATCCACACTATTAACCCCTCATAATATCCCTGCAAGTCATTCATAATTTACTTCTTCACTACCTGGGAAAAATAAAACATAGAAAAGGGTTGAGCTCAAATGCCCAGTAAGGATAACAATATAGCGGAACATTCATAATAAGCATAAACATTTAAGGCAATGAATTACTAAAACAAAAGCCTTTTAAAATTGAACTTCAACATAGTATGGCAAAAATAAAAATGAAATAATGCCATTTACTTATTCACATGGATATTCTACTAATCGAATAATCACATGCAATATCAATAACCACTTTCATAATGTTGGAATGCATAATGCTAAACGTTAATTTCTTTGTCTAGGCCTCATCCCAAGACCTAGGGGTTACTTCTAACCGGAACCCAACCCGGAGTGCCTCTAATAACCGGACACCAACCCGGAGTGCCTCTAATAACCGGACACCAACCCGGAGTGCCTCTAATAACCGGACACCAACCCGGAGGGCATACTTTTACCAGTACCTAACCTGGAGGGCTTACTTTAACCAGTCCCCAACCTGGAGGGCTTACTTTTACCAGTCCCCAACCTGGAGGGCTTAATTTTACCGGTCCCCAACCCGGAACATACTTGTTTAGCACATTCATCTGAAGAAAAGTTTGAAATATAACATAATCATTCGGATTAAAACTAGCATACGAAATGTCAATAGTTTCACCATAAACTATGAATGGTATAAAATAGCACACCCACAGTCAAACATATCACAAAACCTTCAATACAATATAGAAGTTTTGTATTATAATAAATCAACTTCAAATAAGCGTAAAATCCATTAAAGGATGTTGACATAGATGAAATCAAAACACTTTTTAGAGAAATATCTCTTTCTATTTTTGAAATCATTTAAGAGCCATATAAAATAAAACATTTTCTTGAAAATATTCTTGTAAGCTTGTAAGGAAAGCTTTGACGATTTTATAATGGCGGAAAATAACCGCACCCGCCGTATAAGTAAAAAAAACATTCTTATCTTAATTCTGTCGAAAAGGTCAAAAAGGACCTTGTTTTGAAAACGACAGAAATATTCCTTTATAAACCTCTTACAAAAAGTCAAACAAGGGTATAAATGAATTTAACCCATATTCTTGTAAATAATAAATACGTTTTGAAATACATTTCAAAGAAACATGGATGTGGATGATAAAGAAATCCCAGTAGATTATTACGTATAAACAATCTCGGATAATGAAGAGATTGTGAAATAACCCTTACCTTGTACTTTTCCTTGGTTGGGGTAGGTTAACCTCCTGTATAATGGTGAAATAGTTGTTATTAAATTATACAAGAATCATATATATTAATATGATATCATATATGATCTTTTAACATTGATTTGTTAATAATATCTTAGAATTATCGTCGTTTCGGGAGTTAACTTACTCATTTTCTTTTATATGTTTTGTTACATAAGACATGGTTGTTGTATCTTATTCATATCCAGAATAATATACAGTCCTTAAACATCATTTTTAAATCATCAAATGATAATTATACTTGAATGGATACGATGGAGAATGAATCTCATCGCGTTTGTGGAGACGGTAGTCCGTACGTACGCACGAGCGACAATATCATTCTTTTGATATTAAAATAATATATAAATGGATGGTATATCATATATACAGAATCATTAACATGTTATATTTATTATTTACATGAGTTACACATCATTATTTTACCCATCCAAATAATATTATATTGAATAACAATTACACCACGACGTGGAGACGGTAAGCCGTACGTACGCACGTATGGTGACATGTTATTCAAAGGGTGGATAGAATACTGAATATGATTGTACCATATTTATAATAACATCACAGTATATGTGAGATACTGGAGTTATTATTTCAGAATGGTATGAACAAAGGAAGAAGAAGTGGAAGAAGAAATGAACTTAGAAAAGGGTGGTGAAATCATTACCTCTTCTTCGGGTTCTTCCTTTTGATTTGATCAAAAGGGCTCCATAGGTTGGCTTTATGATCAAACTAAGGCCTCTAGGTTGTATTGAGGGATGTTGGGAGAGTATTTGGGCAGAGTTTGGCCGAACCAAAAGGCTTTGAAGGTGTGAAGAAATGGGAAGGAGGAGTGCCCTTTTATAAGAGGGGTGAGGGGCACCTTTGGAAAAGCTAGAAATATTAATTTATAATAAATTCATATTCGGTTTCTAAAGGCTACAAAGTTGACTATTCAAAGGATGAGGTGGGGATAGGTCGAAAGCAACTCATCCAATAGAATTTAGACAGGTTTGGGTACTTATATTAACCTTATCTTTAAGTATTAACTCTAAGTTAATTAGTTTCACTTTTACAATGTCTCTTTGTATTTTATATATTATGGTTAATAAACTTACTATATACATCCAAGCGACCCCCAAGTGGTCCATTAATGATTAAACTATCATAATATAAGTCTCTTGGCCGAACCTTAGATTTTTAGGAATTTAATATCAATTAATAATATAATATTTGTTTTAAGAACTCTTTTATGTCAATTTTGACACTATTCAATAGTTGATTTTTGTGAAACTCATAACAGATTGATTACTTCGAACAAAGTCAATTAAATCAATCCTAATATATCATATTATCCTAGAAAATTAGTTTAATTCATTAAAAGTTTCATATTATATTTATTTGGGTATTTATAATATCAATTATGTTAATTTTTTACTATTTTAGTAATTACTGCATCATCATTGTGTCATAAATAAAATAAATTATTTAATGTCTAAAAATTATATATAAAATATAATTATGTAGGAAATCTTTTTATCTTTCTAATGAATATTTATAATCGAAAATCCAACATGTATAACCCTATGTAAAAATTGTTGTTCTAAAAGATATATGCTTGTGTCATTTTTGTATTCATTTTGACTTAATTAAAATAAAGTGTCATTATCACTTACAAGTGGATCCATGGGGTCCCAAAATAGACCCAAAGATGCCCATGGTCGACTATGTATCAACCAATAGGGTTAAGACACGTTTTAGGGTAATTTAGTATTATTATAATATTATTTTTTAACCCTTATTTACCGGATTTACCCTTAACCATAGTAAATAAAATATTTACCGCAGTAATTATTCAAAATGTCTAAAAATAAAAGTTACCTATTTACACAATTTGAACATCCTGATTCCAAATATGGAATCCATTTTTCTAAATTCAAAACACAGAAGTGGCAGAAATTAATTTAAAATTAGTTCCCGCTGTCAAAACAAAAAGCGTGTTTTTAAGAGATAATAACTACCAAAAGATTGACACTTGTTTATGTTCGGTTTAATTGTAAAATTATGTCCAATGACCAACATTATATTAAATGGTAAAAATATATTCTAAATATACTTTAAAACCACTCAAATTCATAATTTATCAATATTAATTATTTTGATTAAAAAAGTTGTTTTTAATTAAAATTTAGTAATTTTCACTATTCATCAAAATATAAAAGTTATCCGAAATGCACCAAAATTTCACCCTAGGCTAATTTCGATATTCCGAATCCAAAAATGAAGTCCATTTTTAAATATAAAATATATATAATTTCAAAAATTAGGTATTACTATTCATAACGGCTAGTTTGATTGGTTGTGGTGTGTGTTAAAACTCAAGGTTGCGTACAACACACGCTACTGTATTACTCAAAGAAAGCGTACCGTGGAAGCTTGGGATGTTTCATTTTAAATTTTTGATGTCCCAATTTAGTCAAAAAGATTAAAATATTGTATTTAAAAAGGTTTCACTATTAGAAGTTGATAATACTGAAAATGAATCTGTTCTTGCAATATGACTAAGAAACTCATAATAGGGATTCTAAAATTATAAGGATTATATAAAGTTCAAAATGTAGTTAATACTATTCATGAACTCTTTTAATGGTGTGATTGAACTCGGTGTTGCGTGTAGTGCAAGTTATTGAATTATTTTTAAGAAATAACACACTCTGAAATCCTGGGGTGTTACATTCTCCCCTCCTTCAATAAATTGCTTCCTCGCAATTTGAAATTGTTCTTCGAAAATAAAAGGTTGAAAGTAGAAAATATATTTGTGGGAAAACCCACATCGGAAATTGGGTTACTAAAATTTAGTCTTAATATGAGGAAAAGATAAATGAAAGGGTCACCACCAAATTATGATCTCGATTAGGAGAACATTGGTGGCAATTAGAGACATATAATTGGAGGAAAAACGTAAATATTTATAGGTAGTGATTGAGGTCATCAATCACAAACAAGTATAAAATTGAGGTCCTTAAACTCATCAATCTATGATGATTTGAAGTACCATCGGTTCAACAAAATATAGGGTATTGGGACAACACATTTTTGACATTTCAAAATATCTTAGTTGAAATCCCACATCGAAAAATGAATTAATGAGGCCTCTATTTAAAATAAAGAGTGGAAAGTATGAAGATTACCGAAAATAACACATACTAGGGTTCCATTTAGGAAAATATGGATATGGAAGAGAAATCTAACCATCAATTATCTGATGGAGAGTGGTAGAGAACATGGCTATGAAAAGGCCAACAATCCCAAAGCCATAAATTAGTGATGATTTAAGGTACTATCTAGGAAAACATTTTTTTTCTAAGTTGCTTTTCTTAATATTGAGGAATCTATTTATGAGATTGACTAAGATCATAAGGAGATATACTTACTTTATAATTATAGTTTTATCCATTAATAAATTTCTACCACAAACTCATCTTTCACTCTAAAAGATAATAGAATGTAAGAAAAATTCTATTTACACTATTCGTATAGGGTTCCAAAATAAATGAATTTATAATTCATCTACAAGATCTTTTAATAAAAACTACATTATTTAATCCAGGACATCTCGTGGGCCAGTGGTAGGTGATACACCCTTGTCGCCCTTCGGTTTCGGGTCCAAGTCTCACAGCCTTGCCGGACGCGACGGGTTGCCGCCCGACCTCCGGGTTGTCCTTTTATGTTAATCCAAAATAATCCAAACTAGAACTATCCAAAATACTTCTATCCAAACTCACATTCCAACATTTATAAGGAAGGTAAACATAATATAGATCCTTTTTACCCCGTAATAGCATATTAATACCTTCATCATGTATTACCATATTCCTTATTGATTACATTCATGATCCCTTATTCCATATAGAATGCTGGATATACTTCATTAATCCAAAAATGTTTTAAACCCTAACAATGATGGAATATACAAATCATTAATCAGCTTCAAGGTAGTCAATAATATCCAATATAATTTATCCAAAATAATCACATATTATTCCAAAATCACTACCTCAGTATCAGAACTATATTACGATTTATCATTCTCTCAACCATATATTTTCCAAAAATTTAACCTTCTATTGAGTCACTTTTCTTTGTTCCACACAATCTCAAGTCCTTAATGAAATAGTACTGCAGTACAATCCTTATATACTCCATAATTATTATAACAAGTACATTGTTGATACAACACTCAATTGATATAATCAACATAAGAACTCTAATCATTCCTCTTCATCTGTGGTAGTATCATAACTTGATTATTATCCAATAGCATCATTTGCGGCATAGTCTGGTGACTGGTACATAGGTTCGCGTAGTGTCCAAACTCTTTGCAAATGAAGCATTGTACATTTAAAACCATTTTCTTACCCTTGCAGTCACGTACTTTGTGCCCTTTTCCTCCACACTTATAACAAACTCACATTCCTTTCAGGCAAGTTCCAGGGTGTTTCTTTCCACAGTTACCACATATGGGAAAATTCTTCTTTTCCCTCTTACTTTTATCCATCTTTCTCTCTTCCATCCTTTTCTTCTCTTGCTTCCCTTCAAAGCCATAGGACTCAGTAAACTCTTTACTTATCTTATCAACACATGATATTATTTCTTCATATGATGATAATAAATAGGAGACTATTTCTCTTATCAATTCTAGCTTAAGACCATGAAAGATATGATCCTTCCTTCTCTTTGGATCATGTGCATTTCTGGAGTTCTCATTCCTTCTACTGGGCGCCATTTCTAAACAATGGCATACACCAGATCAGTTTATGAATCAAAATACATAATCCCATACTTATAAAACACTTAACATAAATTGAACTATTTATAGATATAATCCATAATCATAAAAATGTCTCCTTTGAGGATGTATATACTCATAAACCCTTCATAATGGTTTGTAAAGAGAAAGAGAATTATCCTAAGCATATCCCCCGGGAGTGTCGTAACCAAGAGTGCAGCAAGGCCCGTTGTCGTGCACCAGTTCCCGTTCGAGTCTAGCTCAAAGCGGTGTTTTCGGGTTTTACCCCTAGGTACATCTGTGCCAGAGCCGCCTCTACCTTCTCGTATCCAGACAGGGATGTATTGCTCGGAAAACTCACAAAATCTCTACAATACCAAAATTCTAGGAAGTTCTTCTATACTAATCCTCAAAGTTCATCTTAGGTCTATGTGCTCTAATCAGAGTTTATCTAAATCTAGCTTCCAAGGTTTGTACTAAACCTCCCTCTGATACCAACTGTAACGCCCCGACCCCAGCTACCCAGAGTCGGTGCATTAATTACATAACATTGGCATGATCACAAGAAAGATCAAATCCCGAAAGACCGATTGGTTTAGTAGCCTTGGAAACACTAGATATAATCATAAAGTTTTACATTACATTTCAAAGTGAAAAACTACTACAAAAACAAAGTCTTCATATCCACACTATTAACCCCTCATAATATCCCTGCAAGTCATTCATAATTTACTTCTTCACTACCTGGGAAAAATAAAACATAGAAAAGGGGTGAGCTCAAATGCCCAGTAAGGATAACAATATAGCGGAACATTCATAATAAGCATAAACATTTAAGGCAATGAATTACTAAAACAAAAGCCTTTTAAAATTGAACTTCAACATAGTATGGCAAAAATAAAAATGAAATAATGCCATTTACTTATTCACATGGATATTCTACTAATCGAATAATCACATGCAATATCAATAACCACTTTCATAATGTTGGAATGCATAATGTTAAACGTTAATTTCTTTGTCTAGGCCTCATCCCAAGACCTAGGGGTTACTTCTAACCGGAACCCAACCCGGAGTGCCTCTAATAACCGGACACCAACCCGGAGTGCCTCTAATAACCGGACACCAACCCGGAGTGCCTCTAATAACCGGACACCAACCCGGAGGGCATACTTTTACCAGTCCCTAACCTGGAGGGCTTACATTAACCAGTCCCCAACCTGGAGGGCTTACTTTTACCAGTCCCCAACCTGGAGGGCTTACTTTTACCGGTCCCCAACCCGGAACATACTTGTTTAGCACATTCATCTGAAGAAAAGTTTGAAATATAACATAATCATTCGGATTAAAACTAGCATACGAAATGTCAATAGTTTCACCATAAACTATGAATGGTATAAAATAGCACATCCACAGTCAAACATATCACAAAACCTTCAATACAATATAGAAGTTTTGTATTATAATAAATCAACTTCAAATAAGCGTAAAATCCATTAAAGGATGTTGACATAGATGAAATCAAAACACTTTTTAGAGAAATATCTCTTTCTATTTTTGAAATCATTTAAGAGCCATATAAAATAAAACATTTTCTTGAAAATATTCTTGTAAGCTTGTAAGGAAAGCTTTGACGATTTTATAATGGCGGAAAATAACCGCACCCGCCGTATAAGTAAAAAAAACATTCTTATCTTAATTCTGTCGAAAAGGTCAAAAAGGACCTTGTTTTGAAAACGACGGAAATATTCCTTTATAAACCTCTTACAAAAAGTCAAACAAGGGTATAAATGAATTTAACCCATATTCTTGTAAATAATAAATACGTTTTGAAATACATTTCAAAGAAACATGGATGTGGATGATAAAGAAATCCCAGTAGATTATTACGTATAAACAATCTCGGATAATGAAGAGATTGTGAAATAACCCTTACCTTGTACTTTTCCTTGGTTGGGGTAGGTTAACCTCCTGTATAATGGTGAAATAGTTGTTATTAAATTATACAAGAATCATATATATTAATATGATATCATATATGATCTTTTAACATTGATTTGTTAATAATATCTTAGAATTATCGTCGTTTTGGGAGTTAACTTACTCATTTTCTTTTATATGTTTTGTTACATAAGCCATGGTTGTTGTATCTTATTCATATCCAGAATGATATACAGTCCTTAAACATCATTTTTAAATCATCAAATGATAATTATACTTGAATGGATACGATGGAGAATGAATCTCATCGCGTTTGTGGAGACGGTAGTCCGTACGTACGCACGAGCGACAATATCATTCTTTTGATATTAAAATAATATATAAATGGATGGTATATCATATATACAGAATCATTAACATGTTATATTTATTATTTACATGAGTTACACATCATTATTATACCCATCCAAATAATATTATATTGAATAACAATTACACCACGACGTGGAGACGGTAAGCCGTACGTACGCACGTATGGTGACATGTTATTCAAAGGGTGGATAGAATACTGAATATGATTGTACCATATTTATAATAACATCACAGTATATGTGAGATACTGGAGTTATTATTTCAGAATGGTAAGAACAAAGGAAGAAGAAGTGGAAGAAGAAATGAACTTAGAAAAGGGTGGTGAAATCATTACCTCTTCTTCGGGTTCTTCCTTTTGATTTGATCAAAAGGGCTCCTTAGGTTGGCTTTATGATCAAACTAAGGCCTCTAGGTTGTATTGAGGGATGTTGGGAGAGTATTTGGGCAGAGTTTGGCCAAACCAAAAGGCTTTGAAGGTGTGAAGAAATGGGAAGGAGGAGTGCCCTTTTATAAGAGGGGTGAGGGGCACCTTTGGAAAAGCTAGAAATATTAATTTATAATAAATTCATATTCGGTTTCTAAAGGCTCCAAAGTTGACTATTCAAAGGATGAGGTGGGGATAGGTCGAAAACAACTCATCCAATAGAATTTAGACAGGTTTGGGTACTTATTTTAACCTTATCTTTAAGTATTAACTCTAAGTTAATTAGTTTCACTTTTACAATGTCTCTTTGTATTTTATATATTATGGTTAATAAACATACTATATACATCCAAGCGACCCCCAAGTGGTCCATTAATGATTAACCTATCATAATATAAGTCTCTTGGCCGAACCTTAGATTTTTAGGAATTTAATATCAATTAATAATATAATATTTGTTTTAAGAACTCTTATATGTCAATTTTGACACTATTCAATAGTTGATTTTTGTGAAACTCATAACAGATTGATTACTTCGAACAAAGTCAATTAAATCAATCCTAATATATCATATTATCCTGGAAAATTAGTTTAATTCATTAAAAGTTTCATATTATATTTATTTGGGTATTTATAATATCAATTATGTTAATTTTTTACTATTTTAGTAATTACTGCATCATCATTGTGTCATAAATAAAATAAATTATTTAATGTCTAAAAATTATATATAAAATATCATTATGTAGGAAATCTTTTTATCTTTCTAATGAATATTTATAATCGAAAATCCAACATGTATAACCCTATGTAAAAATTGTTGTTCTAAAAGATATATGCTTGTGTCATTTTTGTATTCATTTTGACTTAATTAAAATAAAGTGTCATTATCACTTACAAGTGGATCCATGGGGTCCCAAAATAGACCCAAAGATGCCCATGGTCGACTATGTATCATCCAATAGGGTTAAGACACGTTTTAGGGTAATTTAGTATTATTATAATATTATTTTTTTAACCCTTATTTACCGGATTTACCCTTAACCATGGTAAATAAAATATTTACCGCAGTAATTATTCAAAATGTCTAAAAATAAAAGTTAGCTATTTAGACAATTTGAACATCCTGATTCCAAATATGGAATCCATTTTTCTAAATTCAAAACACAGAAGTGGCAGAAATTAATTTAAAATTAATTCCCGCTGTCAAAACAAAAAGAGTGTTTTTAAGAGATAATAACTACCAAAAGATTGACACTTGTTTATGTTCGGTTTAATTGTAAAATTATGTCCAATGACCAACATTATATTAAATGGTAAAAATATATTCTAAATATACTTTAAAACCACTCAAATTCATAATTTATCAATATTAATTATTTTGATTAAAAAAGTTGTTTTTAATTAAAATTTAGTAATTTTCACTATTCATCAAAATATAAAAGTTATCCGAAATGTACCAAAATTTCACCCTAGGCTAATTTCGATATTCCGAATCCAAAAATGAAGTCCATTTTTAAATATAAAATATATATAATTTCAAAAATTAGGTATTACTATTCATAACGGCTAGTTTGATTGGTTGTGGTGTGTGTTAAAACTCAAGGTTGCGTACAACACACGCTACTGTATTACTCAAAGAAAGCGTACCGTGGAAGCTTGGGATGTTTCATTTTAAATTTTTGATGTCCCAATTTAGTCAAAAAGATTAAAATATTGTATTTAAAAAGGTTTCACTATTAGAGGTTGATAATACTGAAAATGAATCTGTTCTTGCAATATGACTAAGAAACTCATAATAGGGATTCTAAAATTATAAGGATTATATAAAGTTCAAAATGTAGTTAATACTATTCATGAACTCTTTTAATGGTGTGATTGAACTCGGTGTTGCGTGTAGTGCAAGTTATTGAATTATTTTTAAGAAATAACACACTCTGAAATCCTGGGGTGTTACATATATCATAAAATAATATTTCAAATATATTACCCATAAGAATAATAAAAGATTATTGAAAATATTTTGAAACCAATTTTTATACATAAATAATTATTAAATAAAAAATTTCCTTTGAAAACCATTCTAAAATCATAAAATTTTCATTATATTAGGGTAGTTTTATTATATAAAAAAATTAATCTTTTATTTTTATATTTTAATAGTCATGAAAATTATGGTCAATATGTTAGATACGTCAATACATACCTTACATTCCCTTTTCACCGTAGAATATTTTAAAAGTGCCATGATAAGAAAATAAAATGATTATTCTGTTGGAAATATAAAATATTTTGGTAATGCATGTGGTAAATATTCATTTAAACATCCTAGGATAATTATAAAAAATTTCTGAAAACATTATTAGCAAACAATTTTTTTAAAAGAACATCGATTTCCAACCAAATGATGAATTAAATTAGTATTTTCATAAAATAAATTTCATTATTATCATAATTAAAAATAGTTTAAAAATTGTACATTTACATACATATAACAAGAATTAAAATATGGTAAGAGTATTCATGAGATTGATTTTCATATGGATTATAATAACTCATTTAATGGTTGAAAAATCATAATCAATCTTGATATATGTATTGTTTATAGAAAAAAATAGTTACAATATCGGTAACATTGAATCAATATAAAATGATAACAATAACATTAAATTAATTTTACGACATATTAAAATTTAGTTTATTCTTGATATAAAATTTTTGTGCTATTATTAGAACCACTTAGAAATATATTTGTCCATAACATGGCATGTGTCTCAAAGAAGGAATATTAAGACAAAATAACGAACCAATTTGGTAGTTCATGAATCTTAAACCCTAGAAAATAATGATAATCAAATATATTTTTAAATATAGATAAATATAATTATATGAATAATATAATACAACTATTAGAATTATACACACCACCGAAATGAAATTCAAGGGGAACATGGAATCTGTCTCACGAAAAAAAATTGAGAGGTGAAAACTCTTACATTATGACATGAAATTCTTATTACATTCGAAAACCACATATAAAATGAATATAATTTTATTCTAAATATCCATAAAATCATATTATATAATATATTTCCCAATATTATTTACTTATAGTCTTTTATTACCCTCTTGTTATTTCATCCATGTTAATATTTTTATTATGAAAGTAACTGCTATATTTTCCACTTGTGCTTTGATTTGTTATGTTTTGGTCTTCATAAATATACCATGATATAGAGAATGTAAATCATGATAATAATATCATATATATTCATTATATATTTATATATGATTATATATAAAATTTATATTGTTGAAATGGTATAGACTCTCCATAGAGATGTTAGGTTGTACGTACAAATTAACATTGTTTCGACTTGAAGTTCATATATAAAGAAAGAAGTAAATGAAATATATATAATTATATATATTACTATTCAATAAGTGTTAATTATATATATATATATAATATATTTTCTCTAATAATATCCTCAATAAATTCCATTTAATATATAAACATATCACATAACATTGAGGATATAGTATTCCACACATCCACAAACAATGTTTTTATTTTTACACAAAATGTATAGTATAAAGGTATGAATGATACAATAGATACAAAAAAATAATGAAACGAAAAATATAATATTTACAATATATAATTATTGTTTTGATAATGATTTTCATCCATGATATTTGGTAGACAAAAAATAAACCACATCATTTAGTGAGGTGGTAGTTCTTTGTACACAAGAATGGTAAATTAGTTACATATTTGTTGGATGTTTTTATTGGTATAGGTAAAAACCAATTTATAACAACATCCCTATATAATGAGTACATTGAGGAAAATATTTATTCATTTAATAAGTGTAATTAAGATTGTGGATACAGGAATTAAATGAAAAGATTTTGATTATGTTTGTTACATCTTCTTTGGTTAACTCCTCTTAGTTTGAACGAATGGGATTTTTTGGTTGACATTCATCCCATAGGGATGATTCAAGGATTAAGGGATGTATTTTTTAAGTGTACTAGTCATATATTGTCTGAATCTATGTTTTATGATATATATTGATAACATAGAGAGCTTGTGGCCTTTTATAAGGGAGTGGTTGGTTACACTTTTCATTTTTAAAATAAGATAGGTTTACAAACATTAATAACTAAACTAGTAAAAAAACAAAACCAAATCATTAATTTAACATATATGGTGGAACAATGTCCATCCAATTACTGTTGAACAAGTGGATTCATTATTTTTTCTCTTGAATTTATGGTGTAGTTCCACGTTATGTTAACGTTTACCTTAATCATTATAATTAATATTAATCACATTCACTGTTGTTTTGGGTAAAAAAATATGTTGATATAATTAGAATATAAATATTATACGTATTAAATACATTTATGTCCATTTTTTAAAATTCAATACTAGAAATCATTTAAATTAAGATTAATACTAATCCCACAGATATGGTGAGAATTTTGAATTTCAAAGTGAGAATATTCAAAAGTTGATTACGATTTTATGTCTAAATTCAATAGTAAATTTATTCCTCAATATTGTAGACCCCAGAAATCTTGAATATGTTGTCTACTATAAATTATTATTGAATAAGAATCAATTAAATTACATCCTGAGGGACCAAATTATTTAGTGTTTTGGGTAAACCAAACACATTAATGATACTTATATAAAAACAGGATAAACTAATAACAACATTTTTTTTATTTAAAAGATAATTAATTTATTCCAATTGTTATGACCCTACATATCATTCATAGTATAATTCATGGATTCTCAAGGAAAGGAAAGACAATAAGGGTGAGGTCAAATTCTCCTCAAGTATGAAGTATAGTAGAAAAAATAACTAATCATTGTGAATTATAAATATGGTATGATAAATAATTGAACATTGAATGAATATAATAAAAAAAATGAGAACTAGGTGCATAATAAATATAGAAAGGTAATAAGTGGAATCAAATGCTATCCAAATAACCATATAAGGATAAAAAATATAGAAAGGTAAGAAAAGGAAACACATTTTATTTAATTAATGAAATCAAAATGAAATCTATCTATATATTTTTCGATGAGAAAGTTCATGGATAGATAATAAAAAATCTAAATGATGTTCATTAATAATTTTTGGACTACAATTCATAGGAACATGAAAACCTGTACTATCAGGATCCATCCTCAAGAAATTTTATTACTATAGGTAGAAACTAGTTTAATTTTTACATCTTATTTGACTCATGAGAACCTATCAAAATTTTGAGGACCTATATAAATTTTGGGTTCTGCATATAATTTCTTGTCCAATGCATTTATCTTATTGATTAAACATTTTAATTTACAAAAAAATTCCTTAATAAATATTTGTGTCAGATAGTGGATATAGATGTATCGATATTTCCATAAATAATTAAACAACTATAAAAGTATACAATTAATTTCAAATTTTATAAGGTATTTTAAATAGTAATATCCATGATAAATTAAATAGATAAATTTGGGAAAATTCAACATTCCAATATCAAAGGGGATTGAATATTTTAAGGGGACTATTAATTGAATCGTGTAATGAATGTGAGTATTATATTTATTTTTGAAATTAATCATAATCTATCATTATGATGATTATGGGTGGTACTAATAAAATATATTCCATGTGGTGAAAATAAGTGGATATTGACTTTTCTGAATAAAAATACTATAAAAAGATCATTTAAAAACACTCTTTATGAAAACACACTTTAATATTAAAAAACATAATAAAATTTACATTCAAATTTTTTAATGAAATTTTAATTAAAATATAACCTTTAAAAATAGTAAAATTAATCTTCAAAGGAATGACGGTTTGTATATATTTATATGCAATACATGGTGAATAGAATATTCCTTTTCAATTGTAAAAAGAATACGAAATTATTGGTTCATAAAGTGAAAAGAAAATTCAATTCAAAATATTGGTTAAATAGAAAAAGGATAAAAATAACATCACAAAATCATTTTAAAGACAATTCTAAAAAAATATAATGAAAAATTGTGTTTATAGAAAAATAGTTTATCCATATTAAGAGATAAATGATGAACTATTTTCTTAAAAACATTTTCTAAAACACGCCCAGTACCAATGAGTGAAAATATTTTAATAATACTTGAAAAATGTCATTAATGACCAAAATATAGGAAAATGAATATGTCTGTTGAATATTTATCATATAATTTCTTGAAATTGAAATGAAGTATTGGTAAAATTGTTCTCAAGGAAAATCATCTTTTATCATTCCAAAGCTTCTTATAACACTTCAAAACATTTTAAATAATAACAATAATAATGTAATATAATTAAATGTTTTCTTAAAAAACATTAATATAAATGGATTTAGCATATATTATATCGAAATTCACAGTAGATACACAACTAACAATATGTATGTTTTGAAAATGAGATGTCTCTCATAGATGTGAGAAGTGAGATGAAAATCACTAACAATATGTTTATTTTTGTGTGAAAATTATTTAAAATAATATTTAATGGATTAATAGTGTTATAAACATATTCAAAAACTATATTCCTAAATTTGATATCATATAATATTATCCTAACTTATTTAATTACATACTTTTAAAAAATATTTCATTATTTTGTAAATTCCAGATGTTAATTTTCTAATTTTTGGGGAATGATTCACCTTCTAATTTTATTCTTCATTCATTGATCATTATATCATTATCTACAACATGAAAAAAAGGATTTAATTATCAAATATATTCATTATATATGTATTTATAATAGTTCATAATATTTTTTGATATTATATGAATTTCACTGTTCGTGGAGATGATAGGACATACGTACACTTAAACGCTTAATTAATTTTATTGTGAAAATAAATGAATAAAAATTTAGTTATATATATATATTATAATTATAATGTCTTATATATTTTATATATGTTTCATGAGGGTTTCTATAGTTAAGAATGGAATCTTGTGGATAAGGACCAGCCGACTCACTATTCAGTTTCCATCATTTTCTATGATTGTGAGGAATAGAGGCACATACAATGGTAAGAAGTATGCCCCTGGTTCCAGTTAAAGGATGATGTCAATGATCCATATGTGTTAATCCTGACATCATCATCTTGAGTGGAACATGAATAAAATTCAACAGTCTTTAGGATATATGACCTCTTGGATACTACGAAATTCCAGTGCACCATAGCCTGGTCCCTGGTCACGAAGGTGAGTCTCAAGTGGAAAATGAGGGAGGTACAACAGGTTATATGAAAACCTAGATTCTATGGAACTGAGTAAATTCATTGACCAGTTCTATGTTTATAAGATATATCTTGACAGAAAATCTCAAAAATATATTTGATCTTTTCATGGATGAAGGTCCAGTCTAGGATCACGTGAGAAGCCAAACATTAAATGGAGTTCCAGAGGTTGCATATCAGTATCAGGACATGGGGGTTACTACAGATTTTTTCTTGCAAACACCATTAACAAAAGAGTATACCATGGTTGAATATGTTAACATTGAAGTTGAATATGATTTTTATATTTCAAAACAAATTTCTTTTAGTGGTGATAAGGGATCAAGGATTAGTGGAATTCACATACCATGGAGGAAGATGGGATGAAAGGGGCCCCAAGATGTGGGGTGCTACATTGTGACTAACAGAAAGGGAACATAAGGTAGGAATGACTACTCTGAGATAACTAAGAAGATTAAAACAAGATGATATAGGAGGTATAAGGAAATTGAATGTGAACCAAGGCCTGAAGACAAGGAATGCAAGATGATTTCATATCTATGATGTAGAAGGATTAATTAAATGTGTAGCAGTAACAAGGATCATGTGTAGGGTGGGGCGACATGGAAGAAAAAAAGGATTGAAAAAGAAATACATTTGTTCAATTATTTATTCGATGGAAGAAATTAAAGAATATTATATCAATCATAATACCCTAAGGATGGATGTGGACATAATATGTGAATAATAGAATTGAATGTATATTAGAAAGGACTAGAGGTTCGATAGCCCCCAACAATATTTTATTTTACCGTGGGGTCTCAATAATAGGAAGATCAACATGAATTAATACATCCATATGTGGGAAAACCTATCTAAACACATAGATAAATTAATATAGGATAAAATAGGTATGAATATTTAAACACACAAATGTGGACTATATTGGGTAATATAATATAACATACTTATTCTTGTTTTAATGATTACCTAATTTCCTTTTTTATTGTCTGACCTTCATCCTTGAAAATTTGTAGAATACAAATTTTTACATGAAACTTATTTTTAATGAAATGTTTTCTTTAATTAAAATTTAACTTCGCTATATTGGGTTTGTTAGTTCATCCGTACACATGAGAAACATTTTAATTTTTCCAATGATCATTATAGAAATAAGGTAATGGTATATTATTTTCTAAACAATGATCATAAAAAAGTAAATAACATTTTATTTCATTAAATATGATTATATATATAATTAATTTTTTGAGGCTATTAAAAGAGAGTCACATAGGTTAAAGAAAGTGGAAGTCCCCACAGTCACGAATGATATTATCACCATTTATTGAGTGACAAGGTAAAAAAGAGAATGATGTATATATTTCATTTAAAAATGATAAATATTTAACGAATGTAATAATTATTTTATTTATATCAAAAAAATCATTAACCATACCATATCACCAATCATGTAATAAGTTACTAAAATATATATCACCTCACATTGTGGGGCGGTAGTCCTTTGTTCACATTATCGATGATATTATATCTCAAAAAGAATAAAAAATAAAATGGTATATATGATATAATGACTATATAACTATAATTATGTTATAAATATCATTTTTATACTTTATATCCATCATCATTTCCATCCTTGAGAGGTTATATTGAAAAAACCAACATTAGTTCAAAAGGTGGTATTCCACTGTACACACGAATGAAAATTTCATAACCCAATTGACGAAGTGCATGAGGATCTAAGAAATTAACATAACATAAATAAATCTTAAAATATCTTATATACTATGGTAATTGTATTTAAATTGTTATATAATAATTAATGGAGGTGTTGAAGGAAATAAAATAATGAAGCTCGTTGAAATACGATACCTCTTATTTGGGTTTCATCCTTAGGTTTCCACAAATTCTATCCTAGGTTGGATTTTTTCCAACAATAGGGATTCATGGATGATAGGAGAAAGTTATGGAAGTCATTTGGTTGTTTTTTGGATGATGAAAATGTATTTTTGGTTATTAAAAAAGAGGATATGGAGTGGCCATTTATAAGTGAGGTGAGTGAAAGACTTGTAATATTATGAAATGATTAAATAATAAAATGGTTTTTTAGCATAACAAATACATCCAAAATAGTTCATAATCATTCCATGAATAGTTAAGGTCGAGATATTACCCAAAACGGTTGTTTCAAATATTTTTCTGTCATTTATATCCCTTATAATCATTATATAACCCACAATTAAATCAGTTTTTCTATAAATATGTTAAATATGTTTTAAAGTTTTATCTATTCATTTTGGAAAAAATTTAAATTTAAATTATTATAAATTATAAATTACAATTATTAACAATATTCAATCCTTTTTTCCAAATTTAATTCATATAATGGGAAAATGGAATTTTAAATTAATCCCACATACGTGATGAGATAGATGGTTTTCAAATCGAAAATCCTCAAAAATATTAAAAGCCTTCTATATGAAAATTCATAATGAAAATGATTATAATAGCCAAAATTAGATAAATTTATATATAAATTAATTATTATTATCATTATATAATTAAATATAAAATTTAACAATATAAATTAATAAAATTGGAATGCAGTTTTCATTTTAAATTCAGTATTTTCACTATTCAACAGAAATTTAATATTTTAGAAAAAATAATAAAACATCACCCTAAGATATTTTTAAAACATTAATATCAAAAATTATATTTATTTTTTGAATTACATTCTTTAAATGTGTTAAAAAATATTTTAAATTATTTTCGCAAAGCATCTATAGTCCATCTTTTAGAAAAATATAGTTTTTGGGAAAATATTTCTTTTTTTTAATTGATTCTTATTTTATTATAAATATATATATAACCAGAAAAAATCTGTAAACTAAATATTTCATAAGTTTTTTAATCATATTAATACGCACTATCTCAATGGATGAGAAATAATTTTCTTCTTAAATAATAATACTAATTCTATATTGTTGTTGAATAATAATATGACTTACATATTCTCAAGCTATCATAGAAACTCATTATTAAAGGTAAAACATGATAATATTTGTGTTTCAAATAATTCAATCCACAAAATATATTGAATTTATTTAAAAATAAGTTTCTCATAAATTCTATTGGTGTTATATTTTCTTCTATGTTTTATGTTTCATGTGAAATTTGATATCTAATATGATGTTCATAATTTATAATATTACGGTGCTAAATTCTCCCTACCATAAATAATATGTATCCTATAAATTTAAAATTTATCCTGGTAATCAATATCTATACATTAGGAAGTACCATTTTTGAATTACTGGCATTAGAAAAGGTTTTTTAAAACATCTACTTGAAAAGAGAGAAATGGAACTTCAAAAGTGGCATGGTATAATACATAACTAGTTTTCTACAAAAGATAAAATTGGTTTCAGATGAATATATAGAAATAGTGGGAAAATTATTATATAGAGTGATAGTTTTCATTGATCATAAATATGTTAATGATCAACAAAATTTTGAGTGCCATAAAACCATAAATCATTGATGATTTAAATCAGAATTGGTTCCAAAAAATGACTGTAGTTTGATAACATTTTGATTCAATATCAATTTCTTATATTTAAGGTATTTGTTTAAATTCATTAAATATAATGAAATATACTTACATTGTACATTTGTATTCTATAATAGCTAAATTATATTTTTGTTAGTCTTTGATCAGTTTCGTGTTAGTCCCTTACTCCAAAATATTAATGTAAAAATCATAATTTTGATTCATGCAGATCTAAAATTCCATTTTAATGAATCGTATGTTCTATAAAGATAAAAATTATTTCTGTATGTCCCTAACCATTTTATAAAACCAATATGGTTTGTATAAGTTATCAAATAGTATACTTTTATATCTAATACATAATAATAAACCCATTAGTTCAACAAAGGTATTTATTCATTAATTATTTAACTAAAAACAATTACATATTATCAAAATATCATATAGGATAGTGGGTGGATTTAATCCCCATTCACCCTTCAATTTTGGGTACAAGCCCCACTACCTTTCCTAATGTTATGGTTTGCCACTGGGCATATTGGTTGTTCTTTTTTTAAAACCATATTAATATAATTCTTATAATGTTAGAAAATTTAAATAACCCATAAGTACATCATCCTCAAGGCTATATAACCCTAAATGGTCAGCAATACCTTTATAAAAACAATATTAACATTATAATCTCATCATCGGGAAAATTTTATGTGTTATTCTACCTTAATCATGTGTTTTCCAAGAGTATCTACTTGTCAGTGAATCATTTTTCTTAGTCATTGGTAAAATTAAATAAATGATCTCAAATCCATTATTTTATAGTACTATATTTCATTTCCTATAAATTACAATAATATTATTAATAATATACATTCAAAAAATATTTCTCATATCCTAATACACAAGAATAGTTATCATTCAACATTATCTACAGTAGTAGCGTAAACATGGCAATGAACCATTAGTTCATTTTTAGGTATTTTCCATTGATGCATTTGGAATTAATTTTTTTAGTGCCCCATATCCATATAGTGTAAGCATTTAAGATTGAAATATTAGTTATTTCCCTATAATTCACAGTCATGGTTTCCTTTATCAATATGCTTTTAGAAAACTCCTTTCCTTTTTAGAATTTAACAAGGTGTTTCCTTCCACAAGTATCACATGTCGGAAAATCCATTATTCCCTTATTCTCATAATCCATGATTATCACTATATTCCACTTGTTATATGTCTTCCCTTTAAAGACATAAGATATCGATAATTTTTCTCTATATGATATCACATGATACCAATGTCCTCATATGTTATGATTTTATGGGAGATAATTCCCATTGAAGTATTTTTTAAGCCCAATAAAGAAATGGGCAGTCCTTCTCCATGGAAAACATTTGTTGTACACAAAATACCATAATTACCATGTAAATATGTATTTATTATAATTAGAAGTTTCTCATTCTTTAATTGTTAATGTAATGAATATTAATTTCAGATCCACTAATTACTGATGAAGAATACATTTTCCCAAGAAGATTACTAGGAAATCCATTTGTTCTATGATTTCTATCGATTTTTCATCCTTATTATTTTTAATTAATGACCACTATTGACTAATTTATTTTGAGAGATGATAAACTGTCATGATAATATCCTCCCTATCACTAATTCCGTAATTTATAATATTTATTTAAGTAACATATCCATTTTTTATCTAATCGTTTATTTTTATTCCTGTTGAATGATGGATTTTACAAATACATGATGTGGTCTAAAAGTTTTACACTCATGGTGGATCGGTATGCTTCTCCACATGGTAATGTTTAACATGAGTCATCATTCCAAATGTGGTTATAATTTGAATAGTTTTAGCTACAAAACCACATCCAGCTTCTTATTTTCCCCATAAGGGAAATCCCTACAAGGAGTATGTGCATTTATACCATTCTCATTTATTCTGTAATGTTCCATTTCCAAACAACTTAATGCACCTGAATAGGTCATAAAACTCTGTAACAAAATGTATACACCCAAACCTAGAAAAAATCATAACATGAAAAAAGATAAATTTATGGATTGATAATTTCATAATCATAAGACTTCATTAATTGGGGTAACTGTTTTTTTTAAAAAAGAATTATATTATATTATAAATAAAATGTGAATTATCCAAATTATATCCTAGTGGATTATCAACCCATATATGGAGTAAGGCCAATATTCATGCACCAGCTGATGGCTAGGTAAAGCCCAATGTTCCATTTTTGGAGTTATTACACACAAGTTCCGCTATGCTCGAACCACATCCGCATTTGGTATCCAGATAGAGATGAATTTTATTGGAAACCCATATAATATCATCAATACCGAATCAATTTGTAGATATTGTAGGCCCATCATGAAATCCATAATTTGGTTATGGTCCCTATTCAATTATTTACTAAATAGATTACCCAATATTTCTTAAAAACATCATTGGATTCCAAATATAGTGATCCTAACTCTATTAGCTCAAATTTGATATCCTCTTTAAGATATGGAGGATGATATGATAAATAACTTCCCAAATGATGAATAGTTTAGTTGTATTTGTATACTATGTACAGGTTTTAAATTCATATTAATTTTTATGAAATAAAATACAAAATTAATTTTTATTGATAATTTTATTATTAAATATATCATATCCGTTGATATAAACCAAAAAATAATTATTGTTTTCATGGGTAAGATTAAACATTAGAAATGGATGATCTCAAAAGCTCAACATGGGTAAGCGTACAAAAATATATATTATTACATATGGAATAATTAACATATCAGGGTAATCAATTCATGTAGATATCTTTTGATCAATACCATGGGAAAAAAATTTCAATATAAAATATTGACCAAATAATTCAATATAGATAATCACATGACCTTGAAACATAACCATGTATATTCTATTTGACTAATTAATCACATGGAATATTAATATATTATTTCATAATGATCAAATTCAAAATTTTTGATTTTTAAAACATATCATCGATGATCATTGAAAGACAACTAATTTCCAAGAAGATTTTGAAATATATATATATATATGGATTAGGCCTCAACTACATCCATATATAGTTAGCGTCATCAGACCTACTTAAGATTCAATAGGCTATAGTGGGAATTTCCCATCACATAAAAAGTAATACATATCCTTATATGTAATCGATGAATCATAATCAACAAAATTAGAACAAATGAAAAAAAAGATAGAATTTTATTATTTACTCAAAATCAATGAAAACAATTATAATCGATTTAGGGTAAAATTTTGCATGTCAATAAAATTATACATGATCAAATCAATAGATCATAAAT
Organism: Viscum album; assembly: GCA_963277665.1. Taxonomy (NCBI): domain Eukaryota; kingdom Viridiplantae; phylum Streptophyta; class Magnoliopsida; order Santalales; family Viscaceae; genus Viscum; species Viscum album. Next base: position 1,701,121,218 of record OY728156.1, on the reverse strand, counting down.
GATACAAATAAATAATAATATTGATATCAACACTATATATACCTTTTGTATCATAAGTAAATATAAATTTTACTTCTATTTATGAATATAAATACTATAAAAATTTATTGAAAGCATTTTTGGGGAAAATATACCTTTCATTTCGAATTTTTTTTATTCAAAAAATATGTTCAAAATTCATTTCTTTTGCATTATTTTTTAGAATTTAATAATTTCTAGAATATTAGGAAACAAATTCCCTTTAAAATAACATTTAATACTTGAAAATGAATCTTTAAATAAATTTTGATCATAACAAAATATAATTATCTAAATGATCAACATGTTGAAAAGAATATTCCCTTTTCACTCTAATTTTTTTTCGAAATTGCTCCTTTTGGAAAATGAAAATAAACTTTATTTCAAAACATTTTATAAAAATTAAAAAAATGGTAAAAATTAATTTAATAAATATTTTTTAAAAGTTTAATTTAATTTTTAATTTTTTTTATATAACCAAGGATTATTGAAAAATGTAATCGAACCAAAAAGAGAAATAAAGTCTTAAATTATGAAAAAAATATTCTCAATGATTTAAGTACCAATAGATTGGAAAAATAGAACAATTACATGAAAATTTAATGAATAAATAGATATGTATAAAATGAATTTGGATTAATATAAAATTATAAAAAATTTCTTTCAATAGAAATACAACAATAAAAAATCATAATGAGAATAATATTGTGAAATATACCCTTACAATGATCAAAATTATTAAGAGTGAATTATTCAATGAATAGATTACGTGTTTTAACTATATATATACATAAATTAAGTGTAAATTTCACATAATATATTTAAATTTCATTAAATTCATTATCTTATAATATCAGTGATGATGATGAATCAATATGGACCAATGAAATGAAATTATGTTAGGAAATTCATTACCACTTTATGACTATTAATTTGATTACACAAAGAAGAAATAAGAGAAATTACATGTTATAAAATCATGTGTAGTAAATTATGAATGGTATTACAAGTCCATATGGTATTATAGATACAATATAATTAATATTAGGTCCATAACACTACAATATCCCTCAAAAATGACATTGAGATGAAATATCTTACCTTATGGTTACATTAGGTTATATATTATTTAAATTCATGTATAAAGGGTATTAACATGTTACTAACTTATAATATTAACATATCAAAATTAATAATCATATATATAATAATTTTATAAAATCCTATCACCTTTTAATTACTAATCATTTAGTATTTTCCTTATGTGGTTGTTAATTACCTTGCATTCTCATATGTGTTTCGTCAAGAATGATATGGTCCTTATTCATATAGTATAGTTTTATCATTTATAGAATAATAATAATGAAATAATTGTCATATTTATACATCATATATACTTTTAAAACCAATAATTAAATACACTTTTAATAAATGATGTGCGTTATGGATATAGATATGGCAGGCTATAGGTACGCATGATTAATGCCTCAATTTATCAAATCATTATTATTAAAAAAAATATATGTAATAAATTATAATTCTAGAAGTACAAAAATATCATATATACCTTATTATTTATATAAATATACGTATATATATCATTAATATGGTGTGGTGAATAAAATAGAGTTACATCGTTTCATAAAGATTGTAGTCCCCACATGCACGAATGACGCCATCAACATTCTTTCATTGAAAATGTAAGAATTAATATGATAGTGATATATATATTATATTTTAATAATGTTAAATATATAATGAATATTATTATTTTTTCATTTAAATTAAATATATTCAATAAAAAATCTATATCACATTCATTGTAAAGAATTAGTGAAACAAAAATTTCAAATCATTGCGAGACTATAGTCCCCACACAAACGATAAATGTTATTGTATCTCATATGGATTGGAAATTAAATAAATATATATATATAATATAATATAATTAATATATTTGAATAATTATACTATAGATATCATATATATAAATTAAATATTTCATCATACCCACCATTGAGAGGTGGTAATGGATAAATGAATGACATCAGTTCACGAGGCGATATTCCACCATATACATAAATGAAAAATATTGTAACAATTTTATATGGATGTGGGGGAGGTTTTAAGAAATTACAATTTCATAAAAACATATCATTATATGGAATATATTGAGGTTAATAAATCATTATTGTTTTATAATAATTGAATTTAGTGGAGAAGAAAATAAAATAAAAATTCACATTATAGTACGCCACCTATTCTTCGTGCATATTCATTAGTATTGAATAAAATCATTCACAGGATGGATTTATGAGAAATATAAAGATTAGAGGATGGGAGGAGGTAATTCGGTATTTTATGTGAGAAGGTATTTTCTGATCTAAAATGGTTTTAATCTGTGATGAAGAGATGAGAGCGGGTGGGCTTTTATAAGTGAGATGAGTGGCACATTAGTAATTTTAAAAAACATTCAATCATACCCATATTCTTATCATGCCACAAGCCCCCAAAATTGAAATAATTGAAGCTAAAAGATTTAGGATGGAACTATTTATATAAAATGGGTATTGTACAAAAAATTTCTGCATTTTTAGATGTGATCTTCTTAGTTTATCCCTCCTTATAAATTATTTTATTCCTTAAGAATTGTAAATGATTTTTTACTATTTTTTCTATTCATTTTTGTAAAAAAATAAGTTTAACTATTTATAAATTAAAATTATGATAGTTAATATAATTTAATACATTTTCAATTTACAATCCCTAAAATTGACATACATTATTTAAAAATTAATCTCATAGAAAAGACGAGAAAGAGGGTTTTCAATGAGAAAATTATCAAAATATAACAATGTTTTTATTTCAAAATTCAACATGAAAATGAATTTAATAACCTAAATTGTATTTTTTTATATATAACTGAACTAATTTAACATTACAAAAAATTACTAATATAGTTTATAGTCATTAAATATATTTAAAAAATGAATTTTTCAATTAAAAATCATTATTTTTTATTATTCCTCAAAAATGAAACTTTTCATGAAAAATCACACAATAATTCTCTAAGGCAATTTTTCTTATTCTAATATCTAAAATTTATTTTTTTTAATATATAAATTTTCTAAATGTGTTAAAATGAAATTTTTTGAATGTGTGCAGAACAGAAATAGACTGTCCTCTAAAAAATGATTTTTTTGAAACAATATATCATTCTCTTTAAAAAATTACTAAATTATTAAAACATCATAAAATAAATAAAAATATTTAAAAGATATAGTTCATATGTTATTTAATCTTATTTATACCCTCCATTCCAACATATGGGTGATAATTTTCATATTAAATAATAATATTAATAACATGTCATTTTTTGGTAAAACTAGGTACTGTGTGTAGTGTATGATATCAAAGTATCTTATTTATTACATATAACATATTCTAAACAGATAATTACGTGTACTGGAGCCTATTTTTGTTGTCAAATTTATTTAACAGTATATATATCATATATTTTTGGGGTGTTATAATTTCATCTAATATTGGTGTTGTGTGTCATATAAGCTATCGAAGACAATGTTCATATCTATGAATATTATGGGGTTATAAAAAATTAACTCTCATAAGGTGTCATTTATATGGTTAGTTTGTAAACTTAATCCATTATCAATATTTTTCCACATTGTTGTATTGACTTGGCTGGCCTACATGACTCGTGTTTATGTCATGTTATATGATTTTTTCCAAATTTTCAATGATTCCATGAAATTACATATCATTCAACTTATATTATTCTTCCACATCTTTAATCAAAAGACTTCTATTTTATTGTATCATGTTATATCATTGAATTGAAAATTATGTTTCCATACATTTTTAATTCACATACTGGGTTATTTATAATACTGAATTCTTTTATGTATTCCACATGTTTAATATGTAGTTTTATGATATCAAAGGAATTTAGTATCTCACTTTTGAGAATAAGATAATGCTATTTTATTTTAGCCTCACATTAATGTCATATGAACCTATTCAACCAAAGACACTGGGCCTTTATGATTCTTTTCTTGACTTAGTATATATATATTTATAGTAATTAGAAATAATATTTGAAAATGGCTAGACTCATTATAGTTTGTATCAGAGATAATTCTTAGTTAACATTTGTAATGAGGATGATAAAATATTTGTGTGGAACCTATAGTTAATTATCAGGATAATACATTGAATATTAATATATAATGGAATCGTGAAGAATTATAGAGAGAGTGGTTTCACAAAAATTATATCCCCTTTTGGATAGTACAAGTCAATTTAGTTCTAGAATCGACATACTGAAAAGTAATAACACTAAAAATGGAACATTGAGCTATAATTTAGAATTAAATTGTAGAAAGAAATCCCCTTATGTGAGCTTTTTTGACACTCCTAGGGGATATTCTATAGAAATCCTGAAAATATTTTTGAACTATTACGACAGAATTAAATAAATTGTGATCACATATAACATTGGTTAAAACAATGATTTCATATGTATAAATTAATGTGACATTTTAATGACACAATAAAAATAATTTTTCATGAATATTTTTATTCAAATATTAGATATTGTTTCCCAAACTATGAATTATAATTTTAGTTAGTGGAGGGAACAATAAAAAACTATGTTAATGTTGAATGTGACAAACAACGTGTTAATGATAAACCAAATGGGTCGATGAGTTAAGTGAATGATATTTTGTTTATTCATAATAAGTAATCATGATTTAGGATTATAAAATTTCACATTAACCAACTATCAAACTCATAAAAAATATAAATATACAGTTCTCTTAGAGGTTGGGTGGGAGAGAACATTGCGAAAAGAATATGAAGTTTCATATATATTGATAATGTTGGAAGATTTATTAAGGGAATTTCTGAAAGGAATGCGAAGATGTCTTATCTATGAAAAAGAGTAAAATAATGATTGTAATTACATAGTGATTGATAATAGTTTATTATTTTAATTGGTGACCATAATGGTTTACATAAAGCATCATCAACATTTAAATGTATTAAATAAAAAAATAATTTTCACTATGCAAATTGATTTCCTTTAGTAAAAGCTCAAGAATAATATTGACATGTTTATATGAGTAGAGGTCATACTATTGATGATTGAGAGACAAAAAGTGACACATTGAAGTAAAGAGTTATTAAGAAACAATATGATGAATCCAAGTTAGTGGTTTTAGAATGAAGTGGAATGATTGAAATGCATGTGTACTGAAATTCCAGAATTATGTGAATCCTGAAATATATGTCAAATGATTGTTCAGTATAGTTTTATTTTTCTAGTTTGTATGATTATTTTATATATTACTAATGAACATGAATGGGTAGTGAATGTTAAGGTGATACTCTATTGAAAGACACATAATCTATAGAAATATATTCTTGGATATGTGATTGATGTTGACGAAATTACATTATATTTTTGAAAATAATTATATGTAATGATGAAATTAGTGGATAAAATTTATTTTAACGAATTTTATTATTTTTAATGACCATCTTTTATAATAATGAGAAAATAATAAGATCATGAATAGTTTTAATTTTAGAAAAATGATAAATTTTATTATGGGTGACAGAGCATCTCATCCAGAAAGGACATGGGGAATCCACCCCCAAATGAAGTGTGTTAAGGGTGAAGATCCTACAAAATAACTTTGTGATTCTCTTGTCACATTAAAAATGTTTTTAATTAAATGATTTTCTGGATAAATATTAATATGATAAAAATGTTTTATGTTGTTAATTATATTTTCAGAGATTTTTTATTAGGGAGAAGTATATATATCATTGATAATTAATTAAAAAGATTATTTGGGATGAATGATTTTTTTGTTGAAAAATTTAAAAAGTTGTTTTTTATGATAGAATCTTTTGGAATGGATTATGATGAAACATTGGATTTATTATTATTGTATTAGAGATTAATGTATGGTAAATCTAATGCTTACTATTTTTCATTTAGTAAATACAGGAGGTATAGATTGTCATTATTTGTTAATTGTCATTGATTATGCAAAAAATAAAACTTATTGAACATACATTATACCTTGTATAGTGGTATTACAAGGTCAAACAATAGATATACAGTGAACCTATTCTTAAGAAATAATAATCTATAAAAATAAAAATGGAATAATAAAAAATAAACAACCAAAAAATAAATATTGGATAGTGGTGGTGAAATTGTGAAGTGACTAATGAAGTTAGTTTGTGAGAGTGATAGTCAGTTTCTCATAAACCAGGAAAGATAGGAATATAGAAAGGTAGGCATACAAGTATAATGAAATGTTTCAATAATAAAGATGATTGAGAGGAGGAAATATAATGGATAGTCCCTACACTGTGTTTCCCATGTTCACACATTAAAAACTGAAATTTATTTATATAATTAAAATAGTCTTACCAATAATGTTGTCTAATAAACCTGTGATAGAATAATACTTATATATTATCAACTACAATAATCATTCAATAACTAATTTGAGACTAATCAGAATCCATTGTGTTAAAATTTATCCTTAAAATCATTTTTCTTGTCACTTTTGAGCATGATTCAAATTTTATTCAAATCATAATATTAAATTAAATTTTATTTTATATTGGAGGAACATAAATTTTCTATGATTATTTATTTTTTGAAAAATATAATTCTTTGCAGAGTGATAGAGAGGGATATCCGGTAGATAATAATTTAATGAACGAGGAAAATTTAGTTTAAGAAAATAGATCATCTTATTCCCCACGAAGGAGATTTTCTAACAATAATATCATTAGATTAATAGAAATAAAATTTGAATAACTCAAGATTAAATAGATTTTAGAAAAAAAATTGTATGTAGAAAAAAGTGTTCTCACGCTCTCCCAACTCGATTTCCATGTCCTTGATCATCCACTACATACTGCTCAAATGGTGTATAGAATGGTATCACTGGATCTCGCACCATTAGAGTCTAGACGTGTAATGGTGTAATGATGATCCTCTCATTAATGTCAAAGTGGTTCTATCATCACAATACCCTCTCTATACAATGTTGTTGGGTCATGGTCTAATTTGGAAGTGTGTCTCATGCTACCACTTATTTGGATATTCTCTTCAATATCTCCAAAGAGAATCCCCAATGTAACCTACTTCTGGAGTCTTCCAATGTACATTGTTCTCTTCTGCATCTTTGCTCAAACATTTGAGTTGCAGCTTCACCATGCAACATTCTCCCGATTGGTGACCCAAGATGAATATGAAAACATATAGATCAATATTATTTCCCTTACATATAGTCCTTCCACATATATTTAATTATTACATTATAAAACATTAATGCTTGCATAAATAAAATGAATTAAAAATAGGATTTACAATATAAACCTATAATACATTTTTAAGAAAATTATAATAAAAATATATATAAATATAAATACATACATGAAATAACAAAAAATACAAAATGTATCAAAATATAATTTAAATTAAAAAATTATTATGATTAGATATATAAATAAAGATACTATTTATCTATACAAATTCACTTTATTATTATTATAGATAATGTATAAAAATAAATTAAAATTTTATAAATTAAACTTATATATTGTGTTAGTTAATAAAATATATTTATTATTATCCTATTATTTAATTTTTTTTATTTTATATTATAACTATATTTGATATATAATGATATATATAAAAATTATAATAATAAATAGTGAAAGGTTGTGGGGTGACAGATTTTACAGGGGGAGGTTCCAGCGCACGATAAAGGCAGGGGGAATGGGGGTTGGGTTTCGGTGGTCTGGTAGCATAGTGTAGGCGGGGCAGGAAAATTAAGGTGGTTGCCTCTCATAGAGATGTTAGGTGGCGGTGGAGATAGGTAAATCATAGTGTGTCTTGGACTCGAGAGGTTTTGTGGCTGACAGTGGTTCGTGTTGAGAGTTTGTAGTCTTGATCTTGGTTTTTCATGGTTACATAGGGTCTTGGTTTCATATCGGTCCTCACCTGTGGACTACTGTGGGGGTTGCACAACTTATTGTGGTTCAGGGAATATAGAGGACATTATCTTGAGTGGTGAGTCACTTTGTCTTCAACGGTGAGATAAATTTTTCTAGATATGAGTAAATTATTATTTATTTATTGTTCTATGATCAATTTTTTTATTTTGTGGTTTACTGTGGTTGATTTATTTGAATTTGAGTCTTTGAATGGGTCAATTATTATATTATCCTTGTATGTGTATTTAATTTTTTATTTTTATAATATATTGGTATAGTTGGGTTTCACTATATTTGTGGAATTTCTTAGTCGTAGGGATTGTATTACCGTTGGGTACTGGCGGATGTGGCTGGATGGAAGTGTGTTGGAGACACCACTAGATGACTAGTGGATGGAGGTGAGACACTACCATTGGGATGATGTTGGGAGGGGAGTCTTTTTAATTAGTTGTGAGGGATGGCAGTGAGAGGGATTGCAACGGTTAGATGCTAGGTCACAGTTTCTAGAGATGCAACAGCCTTGTCCAGTCTTGCGGGGCATATCCTGTGACTTCCCCATGTCCGCCTCCCAGAGGCCAGGAGTTGGTGACTAGCACTGAGTAGGAATATCCCACAAGTGGGATTCATTTTACCATGCACCTGTACGCATTCACCTATCTCAAAGAAGAAGATAAACATAGATACTCTAAGTAATAATTGATTAAAAACACAATGTAAACATACTCAGAGTAAAGTACAAAACTGAAAGAAAAACGGACCAGAATAAAAGCCTAATTTAAATGTAATATACAAGATCTTAGATCACATCATTATAAAACCCTATATGAAATTTTGGTATTTTAAGCTATTTGAATATCTCTAAATCACACCACATCATTCTGGTCACCCTAAAGCACCCCTATCTCTAGACCACCAAGGAATCTAGCAAATCTACTGATCTTTTTCACAAGACACGACACCTATAGGTGAAGCCTGTCAATGGTTTAATAAAATAATACATACTAGTTACACAATACAGAAATGTAATTACAAAATTTTAACAATAGAGAATAATATTATGTATACAAAAATAATAGTAATAATAAATTTATCATGTAGAATATGAAATAGGCACACGAAACATATCCTCTCAGAGGTATAGTCCATAGGGTCAAAAGAGTCACCTCCCCCACGTATAGGTCTATGGTATGTAACCATTATTGTCATAAGAAAACACAATACCCTCATGTAGTAACACATGGATTGTTGTTAACACAGTATGTTTTGGTAACACATGATGTGTAAGTAACACATGGATTGTAGGTAACACATGCAGTGTCGCTAAGAGACTTAGTGTAGGTAACACACAGAGAGTAGATAACACACACAGTATCGGTAAGACAAGTAGTGTTGTCAAAGACTAGAGGACCCACGTTTTGGTGGGATATATGTGTATTAACACAGTCTTGGTAAGACACATTGAATAGATAAGACACATAGTTATGGTAAGACATGAATATTAGGTAATCACATAGCTTCTTCATCATAACCATCCAAAAGATTCCATCCATTACACACTCGTTTCAGAAGAACATACTATTAAATCCAAATAGTTTGAATTCCAAAATCCATGAAAACTCAATTAGAGTATCACAATAGGACAGCCTCATGTCAGGGGTCCCAACATCGAAAATGGCTCATCATATAGACACAAAGTTTGAGAGTTGTGATAATTTTAGTAAAAGGGGGATGCTTGTGTCTGGGTCTTGTATGACCTAGTTGGACTGGCCCGATATGACATGGGGTATTCCAACCTCACCTTCTTTGGCCACACTAACCCGGTCTAGTTGACCCAACCTGAACCGATCTTGGTCAGCCTGAAGCAACCCAACCCTAATGGTGCTATGTGGCTTTCTAGTCAAGACATGGATTGAACTGTCCGCAACCCCCATGACACCTAAACGCATGTCAACTACGTGCTTCATGGTCAATGTGGCCAAACCACTTGGTGAAACTGGTTTGCATCACCACTGGATCTCACAGCTCTATAATGGGTCGCTCCTCCTACTGATGTGGCTTTAGTTATCCACAGCCGCCAGCCACCACAACATCCCTCCTTACTGTGGCTCCCACATACATCATGTTGGAACACTATCGTGGGCCTCTCATCTACTGGCTATCGAACCAGAGGACACCTAGCGCTACCTCCACCTGTGGCCTCCTACCTTGGGTTGATCTGCTGCTATCGTTTTAGTTTGAGGAGAGGTCTAGATCACCACCACTAGCTATCAAGCCAGCATCCATTATTATTGGTCTGCATATTTCAATATACTACTAATAATGATAAGGAATTTAGGGTAAGAATGGATCAAAATAATGCTAGGTGTGCATGTATATGAGCCTCATTAGTTTCATTCTTGAAGTGACCAGATTATAATTTATGAACGAAGATTAAAAAATCATATAAAACAAAAATCTAGAAAATATTATATTCCCTACAACATCCAAAATCAAAAACACGTCACAAAAAATTGAACTTCCATGAATCAATCAGCTCATCAACTGATTCATGCGTGTTAAAGGAATTCAATAATGTTGATTAAATCACAATTTAAAATATGCTATAAATTGAGGATTGAAGCGATCACTGAAGTAGAATAATTCATGTATATTTTGTTCTTCAATCGTCAAATTCTTGTAACAAATCCAATAGTAGATATGAAATCGTATTTTATTCATCTTTGAGAGGATTTTTCCAATGTTTTTTCTTTTTTTAGAACCTCTAGGGATCGTGAATGTGATCTTGTATCCCTACACACCTTTTAAATGATGAAATTCATTTCATCATCAGGTTTTTACTTTGTTTCATTACATTCACATTATTTCATTTGTGAAAGGAAATATTGTCTTAGTCATGGAATCCTTGTGCCATTATTTCACTATAATACATTAAAAAAATTTATAAGTTTGGTTTTTTCCTTTAAAATTTTCAAAAAATATTTTCTACAGCCGATCCACTCTGGTAAGAAATAGGTACTACAAAATAAAAACCCACTTCTATGAACACAATGTTCAACTGAGATTTCAAATTCAATCGCTTTTTAAAAAGTAACAAAAAATAACCAAATATTCTATTTTTTATGATCATATTAATATTTTAATCTTTTATTTGAGGCTCCCTGGGCCATGTGATCACATGTCATCTCTTCCCCACACATTTAAATAATACAAATATATGTTCATAAAATTTACAAGTAATATTCAGGACTTTACATTCTACCCACCTAAGGAATTTTTATCACTAAAATCCAAAAGAAGGGATAATTAAACAAATTGGGATATTGAGCATGAATCTAAGATTCCTTCTCCCATGAGATCTCATAGAGATTCATGTTCTACAACTAACACCAAAATATAGGAATCAACCATCTTCAAAGGATCATGTTCTATCAATCGTCGATCTCCACAATGTACTTTGCAAATGTCACCCCATCGTTATTATCCATCTCTCCCCAGACAATGATGTGTGAAGGGTAATGTACGTACCTCCAAAGTGGGGATACATTGAATACATCATGCACCTACTCTAATTGCAGAGGTATATCCAAGTGGTATTCCCCCTCTCCCACTACATAAAGTACCAAATAATAGTTGTTGAATGACATAGATCACTTTTCGCCCATTCTTAATCGTTAGATCCCACATCAAGGAAATACCCAAAGGAACCCATGGTCTCCCTACTAAAATTCCAAGGGTATCTATCACCTATCAACATAAGACATTTGATATCTTTTTTCCCATCATTATACACTCATGGATGACCTGAACCTTCTTCGTAGTATCATGTACCAACTTTGGTCCTGTTATTATTGACTCTCCAGGGACTGTCCTGCAATGTTGTGACCATAGGGTCGACTATACAAGGACTTGAAAGATTCCATATTGATGGTGGAGTGGAAGATATTGTTTCACAAAATATCCATCACGTATATTTGATCCTATCAACTACATCCAATATAGCAGATTCAAGCACATATCATGTCCTCTAGGACCTGAATGGTCGACTCCATCTGGTCGTCTTTATGTGGGTGGTAGTTTGTGCTCAAGCATATTTGAGTCCTTAATGCCACTTTGAATCTTCTAAAAAATTATTAGGTAAATCATGTTTCATGATCTGAGGAAATCGTAGATGGTAATCCATGGAGTTGAACTATCTCATATATGTAGAGGCATCCCAATCTCTCTTCTGAGCCCTGTTCCAGAATGAATAGGAAGTGGTCCGACCTATTAAGTATGTTTATGATCACCAATATGGTATCGTGCCCCTATAAATACATAATAAATCCATCACAAATTCCATCGTTATTGCATCCCACTTACACCATAAAATCTAAAGGGGTATAGTTAAACCCGTTTGAACTACGTGCTCGACCTTAACTTTGTAACAAATGAGGCATATAGAGACAAACTCTACCGGCAGCTTCATCATACCAAGTAGTCAAAACTGACATGGGGGGTCTTGTTAAATATTTTCCCCACATGGAGGTACCACTAAATGGGATGTATAGAACTCCCTCAATACATCTTCTCCTAACATGTCTGGTACATCTATGCATCTGTTAAAAATGATGACATGTTTCCCACCATTGTAATACCCATTAGGGGCATGCCCTGTAGAAATTAGAGAACATGTGGTCTCTCAATTAACATATTTGAGTTTTTCCTCCCTAACTCATTGTAATTGTGGAGGGGTACCCATAATTGACGAGAGATATGTAGCCTCATCTTGATCAATGAAGGATATCTAATGTGAGGAAACTACTCTGAGCCCTCGTTCAATAGATACGAACATTATGTACAGTTAAAAGTATATACCAAATTGTTCCGTTTCATAGGGGAATAAACTCTCATGATGTTATATTCCTTTAGTAATTGTATAGAGAGACATATTTATAGGTTCAGATCTTCTTAGAAAATTTATACAGAAATCCTTTGTGGTGTGAGTATATGATAATCTACTCGCCAATAAGGTAGTGTCACCACATCTTTAATGTGAAGTCTACAGCCACCAAATATAGATCATGCTTATCATAGTGATCATAATGCAGCCTCAACTTCTTTGAACCATATGTAATCACTTCTTTCCCCTCTATATAGACATAACCAATCATGGTTCCTGACGAGTTGAAAAATACCGCATACTCAACACCCTCCTCTAGAAATCACATATAGGGATGACTTATTAAACATTGTCTCAACTATTGAAAGTATTCCTAACACTTATATATCCATTAAAAATGATTCCACTATCATTTCAAGGTTTTTTTGGATGTTGCTACTCTAGAAAAGTTGGCATGATCCTCTGATAGTATCCAATCATCCCATGGAAATTCCACCCCATAGTAACATTCATTAGTTTCTCCCATGAAAACAACAACTCTATCTTCTCTGGATCAACTAAAACTTAATCCTACCAAATTTTGTGTCCTGAAAAGTGGAACTTTTATATCTACACCCGAAACATTGAAAGCTAAATATAAATCTGGTGTTCTGAGAGTATGTCTAGGATCATCTTGAAGTGTATCACAATCTCCTCCTTAGATTTTGATTACACTAAGATGTCATCAATAAAGACAACTACAAAACAGTCTAGGTAAGGCTAGAATATCCTATTCTACAATCCCACTAATACTTTTGGGGAGTTATTCCTTCAAAAAATCATCAATAATTACTCGTAATGGTTGTAGCGACATCTAAATGTTGTCTTCATGATGTCATCATCTCGTAGACGATGCGGGTGATAACCTGATCTACGATCTATCATCAAGAACCCGCTAGCACCCTTCAGTTGATCGAAGAGGTCATCTGTACTCAGTATATGTTATTTGTTCTTCATTATCACCTGGTTTAGGCTATGTATTTCAACACATAACCTCAAGATCTATTTAATCTTATTGATAAACAAAACTAGGGATTATTACAGCCAAACACTGGGCCTCAAAATTCCCTTTATTTTCTTGTACTCCAACTGTTCCACCCACTCCCGAAGCTCCACGTGAGCTATCTGATATGAATGTGTAGATATCAATGATGTCATGTGGTTTAGATCAATTTGAAAATCTACCTCCATGTGTGGAGGTAGTTATGAACTACAGATTACTAGTCAATTCCTAGAATGATGTCATAGGTCATCGACACTACCACCAAGAGATCCTAATTTATATTAATATCACCAAGAGTAAGTGGATACTATAGACACCCGTGTGTGAATGTAGAATCTCCTCCCATTGAAGTATCTAAGCGTATATATCTAGTCAACGGTTCCAAAAAAATCATTGTCTCGAACATGGGTCTTTGTCAGAAAAGAGTGACTGAAACCCATGTATATCAATGTTACTACTATGGTGGAAAAGATGAAGATTATACCTCTAATCCCTGAGAGAGGTTGTCCCCACCCCTATCCACCATATACCTAAGATCAAGGTGGACCACATGGGTGTGGTGGTGGTAGTTACTCAAAACTACATCCATCTACCACTACTCATCATTATCATCTTCCACATATGCCTCTTGGTAGACCACCCTGTTTCTACCTCCACTTATACCTCCGTGGCCCCCCCCCCCAACTATATCTTTTTTGGCCGCATGATGTGTAGGGAAATCTCTAGCCAGATTCCCCAGGAACCCCACACAAGTAGAATCATCTATCCTTTAGGTGACTCTCACGTACTTGAGAGTATCTCACCTCTGATCCTATAACATAGGTTTATACCCTAGAGTCCATGGCCCTCTTGGGTACTTGCATCGTCTGTCAACATCATGTTATTGACAACTCTGCTACCTATCGCCTGATGGTAGATCCCATTGTCGGTGCATGATTTCAAGAATGATATCTACTTGTAAATAGAACTCTAGATCCCTATAATATGTAGGGATTCAAAGGGATAACATTGACACTATTATCTACTGATGTAGTTCCTTTTCAAAGGTAATGGACCATAAATTTTTTTTTCACACCATGACTATGGAGTAGAGAGAAATATTTGTGAATATCATATAGCACCCTAATAATATCTAGCGTAAAAACTGCAGATGCAGTAGCTCCTGTATAGGCACAGAGCATAACATCTCTGGAATGAACTCCTCTCTAAATCAGCACTCTAACTCTGTCCGGGATGGTGTTATCACCTTATGCGTCTGAGTTATCAGGTTCCACTATCATCCCACCGATCCCTGAAGATGGTCGTGGCTTGGAACTCAATCTATTCGAGAGGCATCATAAAAAAGTAGAACACTCTCATAACCCCATCCATTCAATCCTCAGTTATCTAAGGATCTTTCTAGAAAAGGTATATGGGAGGTCACTACCTATTGAACCCAAGAAATTCACTATGCCTTCATGGATTCTCTACTAGTAATGTAGGTGGGAACTACTACTCTCAAGGTGGTTGTATCGCTGGTAACCACTGAGAGGATTGATCTATGTCAACAGTCCCTGCACCGATACATCATCGTTCAATGGAGAATCCTCATGGTCATGCCCCGAAATCTAGGATGGCTGTCTATATGGAGACATCGCGAATCAAGTCAAGATGTACCATTGTCAATAGATTATAACTGGGGAGTTGACATTGACTCAAGATGTAAATGAGAACACAAGTAATTATGATGTCATCCTTGAACCATTAACTTCCCATTAAAATGGTGTTTTCATGTAGAAAGTTGGATGGAAGAAATCAAGATCCAGGTTTATGGATACGTTGGCCACTGCACCAACACTGGGTCCCTTGGATTGAAATCCAAACTCCAAACACTAAACATTGTATCCCCAAAACAAGAGTAAAACTGACCTCCTTTGATACCACTCTGTCACTACCTGTCCCACAGGGACCATATCGTGATACCCCAATCCCACATCTCATAGGCTAGGGACTGGAGACTAGAACCATGCAAACATATCCCACATTTGGACGCCATTTTTCCAACTACTTGTATATATGAACCAGTCTCAAAGAAAAATAAGACACAAAATAAACTATGTAAACATGGATGAATACATATAAGAAAACCCAATCCTATTGGTGTGAAAAATTAAAAGAAAAAGGTGCTAGGATACAAGACCAACTAAAAAATAAATTACATGCTCCTATATCTCATCCATAGAAAACCTAATATAATTGGTAGGTACAGTAAGTTGTCTAGATGTCATTGAATTGTAGCACATTGATCAGGTTACAATGAAGCACCCATGTCTCCAGCCCAGCAAAGGATCCATCAATGTTTCCAATCATCCGTAAAAAACAAGACTTCTGTGGGTGAAGCCCATGAAGGGGTGAGTAAAAAATTATTCAGTAGCATCCCCAAACCAAAAAGGTATTACAAAAATTTAACAAAAGAGGAACTCAAATGGTACACCACAAATAATAACACTTAGAAATAAACCATGTAGACTAAAAAAGAGGCATAAAAATATATCCTCTAATATGTAATGTCAATATAGTCTTTAGAGTAATATCACAACTAGTATAGTTATATTGAATGTAAATATTATTGTTGTATGAATCCAAAATACCTTGTTATAGCAACAAATGTGTCAATGGTAACACACATAATGTTGGTAACACATGGAGTGTATGTAACACACAAAGTGTCAGTAACAGACACTGTGTTGGTAACACACAATGTATAGGTTACTCATAGAGTGTAGATAACACATGGAGGGTTTGTAACACATGGAGTATTGTCAATGACTATAGGACCCACACCATGGTGGCATAGGGGAGTGGAAATCATTCTTAGAAAGACAGAATGTATAGATAAGATAAATAGTATAGTTAAGACACATAGTCTATGTAATTAAATAGATTTTAGGTCACATTCAGCCATAGGATACAATAATTAGTACTCTTATTATGGGAGAACATACTCCTCAAAAGAAATATACAATGTTAAATCATTCATAGAAACTCACTCATAGTATATCAAGAGGTCCGCCTCATCAAAACTGTTCTAATTTTGCACTCATCTCGTCAAATGGACAAATGGTTTGAGTGTCATTTGTATTTTAGTAAAAAATAGCTAGTGGGGTATGGTTCCATTGCAACATTGTTGTACAGACCCGACCCAAACCGTGGTCCTCCTACCAAACCAAGTCCAGCAGACTTAACCTGATCAGGATGACCTAACCCAAACCAATCTAGGTCTGGCCAAAAAGGCCTAGCTAGAGGCCTTGCCTCTTGGGCCGGCTAGAACCGGAATGTTGGGTCATCATTGTATCCTGTTGGGCCACCAGGACCCAGAATATTGGGCCGCTATAGTAGTCCAATGATTTTAGTTTACCCTATATGTGATGGGGAAGTGTACTCCCCAAGCCAGGCCTAACCTAGTTTTGCTGGTCAGAATTTCAACCAGATCCTAAGACACCACTATTTGTCCCTCCTCCAATTGATGAGGCTCTGGTGTGTTGTTTCCCTCTACCACAACTTTGGCATGTCACATCCCTTTCCAGTAGCCTCAAGTTGTGGTCATCTGCCACCACCACAACTGACATGGCAACGAATCACGCACACTGCCTGCAGCCACACCGTTATAGGCCTCTTTTCCGCTAGATGGTGACTTGGGGACCACATAACACCCCCTTCACCTGCGGGCTGCTTCCATGGGTCTCCCAACCACAGAAATTTAAGCTAGAGGATCTACCTTTTTTCCACCTATGGCCTCCCTCCTGTGGTTTATCCACCACCGCAGTTCCTCATGGATCATTGTTCAATGCCGTTGTCGGCCATCAAGTAGGCACCTGTTCTGCCAGGATCGCATGGATTGTTGCTCCGTGATGAATGAGAATGAATTGGGGTAGTTGAAGCATCGGCCTCAGGGGACAGGTCTTGATAAAACAATGTTCTGATGAGTCAATGACTTAAAATTCGACTAATTCAGGGTATATCTCAGGATGAGAGGAAAATATGTTAAATGATGAGGGATAAAATGGTTACTCAGGATTCACTATTGGAAGTGTCTGTTGGCGAATAATTTGAGCCACCATTGGTTACCTGGCAGTAATATAGTGATTGACCCTGAAAATTTCCAAATAATAATTATTCTATAACAATATATCAATATATTAATTAAACTGTGAATGAATTAACTAACAAAATAAGAAAATGAAAATAATCACTGTAATTAAAAATCAAAAATTACTTAATACAACATAATTTAAAAAGTGTATCCAATTAAATTATTATATTTTTTAAAATAATAGATACAATTCATTTTTATTCAATTAGTATACTAGTTATTTCTTTAAATTAATTAATAATGAAAAATATTTATTTAAATTTTAATATAAATTATAAATAAAATATTTAGAAAATAGATTTAAACTGTTTAAATTTGTTTAATTATTCATAGTACTAAAAATAAAAGTAAAAAATTTATTATTTATAGAGGATTTAGTTAAATTTAAAAAAAAGAAAAATTATTTCCAAAAACAAAATATGTGAAATAATTAATGATTAAAAAAAGGAAAATAAAGAAATAAAACAATTAATTTTATGGAATTAAAAATTAATAAATTTATAAATTAGGATAAAATAAAAAAAATAATCGATATAATATATATTTTAACAAAAAATTAATATTATAATAGAAACGTAAAAAATTAACAACAATTAGTTATTTTTAATTAAAATACATTTTTTCAACATTTATAATCCACTATAGAACAATAAAAGATGTGGAAAATGGTATTAAAAAGTAACCACGTCAAACATCCCCTGACATAAATAATTTTTTTTCCTCAAAAAAGTAAATTAATTTTTCATTATAAATTATAAAGAAAATGTTTTTCAGTGAACACAAATATGGTGGATGTCAATTTTTTTAGAAGAGAGGAGAAGAATCTAGAAGTTGGTCCTAATTTCTAAGAATGTGTTTAAAATTCAAATGTTTCCTTCATAACATCAAATGGTAATTGTAAATATAGACGAAAACTATATAATTTTATGTGAATGATTCCATGATTCCCATATAAAATCACTAACTATCCTATTTCAATTATTGTGCATGTTCGAATTCAAGGTGTGTTGACATTTTCATTTTCATTAATCAATATCATAATAAAAGTGACATTAAATTTTCACTTTCCCATATGTTATAAAAAAGTTAAATTAAAATTATTTAATAACTTTATTTATTCAACTAAAATGATATTTAATTATGTCAATTTTTCTGTTAGTCATTTGGGTTCAAAATTTACCTTATCTAAATGATTTTTTTATTAGAGGGTTTATTATAATTTTTCCAAACTATATTTCTTGAAGAATAAATTATTAAAAACACCAATTGATATTGAGAAATGATTTTATCTATTAACATAAATTCAACCAAATATCTTTGTCCTAGAGACTCACTGTGGGATGAAATTTGTCCATTTTACTTGAGTTACAACGGGCTTAAAAAATTATAACTTTAGTTGGCTTCCTAAAGAGATATTTTGATTAATTAAAAGAAGATCCGCCTAGGATCTATTTAAAAAATATTATTTCATAAATTCGTAATCCAAATTCCAAAAAAAAATATCAAACCTCAATCCATTACCTAGTTCTTAAACATAAAATCCATAAGTCATTAAACTTCTTCACATAGTAATCATACATACTTAACAACTCAAAACTATGTGAAATTCTCATCAACCAGGAAGTGTAATCAACTACATAGAATGAATGGATGCTCATAATGGTGACAAATAAATTGGTGGAATAGAGGTGAATGAAGCAGTGAGACCCGAGTAAGTACTTGAAAACATTTATTTTACGAACATCAAGGGAAAATTTTCAATGACCAAAATGACCCCTCTAACCCAAATGTTCAAATCATCTTTATCACCCATGTAGATTCTTATATTGGGATATAGAATTAAATGTTTTGAAAAATATTTTTAGGGGTGACAAGGATGTTCATAAAGAGTTGTTTTCCACACTAAATAATTAACATATATACAAAAGAAAAATCACAACCCATCACTAAGAAAAAAATATTTTTATGGTTGTTTTATTACATGGTCCTAGTATAAACATAAAATTAAATGAATATACAGAAATACATTAATCAAAGTAAAAATAAAGGATTTTAAGAATGTTGTACATCAAAATGTAAAAATCATTAATAACTGATATTAATAGACCATAGTAAGAGTAAAAATTATTGTTTTAAAAGAAATTTATGGGAAACCCCCAAAAATATCATCATGCACACAAAAAAAAATATTATCAAATAATTACACTAGAAAACTGAATAACACTTCCCTAGAGTGTTGGAGCAATTACCATTAATGTTAATTCAAAATATCTTCCTCTGCATCACTAAGAAAAGTTATGTTGTTTTTAATCTCCATTTCCTAGAGGTTATAAAATGAACATAAGAATCCATTTTTTAATGATAATAGATATTAAATGAAGGAATGAGTTAAAGATATGTTATCCATATAATGAAGAGTGATGGTCCATTGTTTTTTTAGATTCTCACAGCAGTAATATTATTAAGCAACATCGTGAATAGTGAAACTAATAGACATATATAACAACAATCTAGGTAATCATGTAGTAGGAGGTATAATAATTAATAAATAGAAATAATAATGAAATGAGAATAAATAATATGGGTTATTTGTCATTAAACACTGAGTTTATATTCCTCACTTATATGTGAGAAAAAATCATTCTTCAAGAAGAGAAATTGTAGCTAAGCCCATTGGATTTCCCATAAAATGAATGTTTAATTCTTAAACCATAGACCAATAATGGTCTATTGTATTCTCAAACTAACTCTATAACTTCATTTACTAGAAATCATAGATTGTTAAATAGTCTTAAAAACTTGGCCTTTAATATGTATGGAAAAAGTTTCAGTATAGAATAGAATAACAAGACCATCTAAACATCAGTTAAATCTGTATTTTGATGATTAAATCATGATAATCCATTGTTCTACCATTAAAATATTCATTATTCGCATAATATTGTCTCCTTTTCTTCTCTAACTCATTTGGATTTAATAGAATTATCTCACTATCTATCATGGAATCAATGTTGAGGGCCATAACATCCCCATATAACATTTTCGAAAATTGAATATGCCAATGACATATTTTCCCTTAAAGTAACATGTATGATGATTTCCAAAAAGGCGTCTTATTGGAAGGTATATATGACCAATCATCCTCATTGAGATTCACTAATAATTCATTCCTATTGGTAGAAACTGGTTTTTCTAGAATCTATTTGAGCACTCTCTTTGAAACATCTTCCTCCCCACAAGACTATGGGTGGTAATTGGTACCACTACTATGAGAGAATCTGTAATTAAATATCATATTTTGTAACATGTTATTCTTGTTATGCGTACCATTGCAAGTGATGAATGATCTCCAAACACCAAACTAGGAAAATATATTTTCTTTTATCAACTTGAAAACACTATCATCTTAATTGTTCGTTAGAGCTATTTCGTCATCCCAAATCGACAGTAAGTACCCACCAACAAAAATTTTCTCATTCCAGTGAAATTATAGGTGGGTTCCCAAGAAGTATAATTTGACAACATCAAATACATAATCCTTTATAATTCCTCTTTGAGGATTCTCATGGATTATTTCCTCATTTCCAAGAATCCCATAATATTCACAATGAATGAAAAAACACCCATCATCCATGAACAATGTTGTCAAGTAGAAAAAAGCATTTACATCCCTCTATGATGTCCTCTCTACTCCACGGTTACCACCCGAATGTGATTAATGAAAACACTCATGTATGGATAAAATTTATTATTCAACAGAACATCTCTTCAAAATACCATCAACATATCTCCTTAAAAGAAAAGGGTAATCCCAAAAATAATATTTCATTATATATATGAACCTCATTCTTTGATTGTGTTATTATTCCATGGGTACGAAACCAACTAATAGAAAATTGGAAATGTCTAAAAACCCTGACAACTAATGTATTGAAGTAGAAAACAAATTCTCATTATGGAATGTAGTGTTAATATGTTTGGGTTCTCAAGTTGAGTATCATGGATACTAGAAATGTGATTCGCCACTAAAATTTCATTCCCATTATTACCTTTAATATCAATATCAAACTCTAACAACTACAACGTCCACCTCTGAATCAGGATTTTTTAATCCTTTTTAGCTAGAATGTACTTAAGGGATGTATGGCCAATAAAAATGATGACTTTATACCATATCAAGTACTGTCTAAACATTTCTAAATAATACATCACAACACAAAACACTTTTTTAGTTGTAGACTAATTATTTTGGGCATTATGGACTAGTTTTCTGTTATAGTTATGACATGAAACATCCTATCGTTAATCTAACACTAAACATGACATAATGTCAATTCACTTCAATCTAACATTAACTTAAGAGGGAGCATCCAATCTGGGGAAGTATCCACTAGTGAAATTGTCAACTTGTCCTTATGAATGTGAAAGGACATAATATATTTTTCATAAAAAATGGTGTGTCCATAACAAATTTTGAGTTGAGAGGCCTTGTAATTTTAGATAAATACTTAAATAATTTCATGTATAACCCAGCATGACCAAACAAATGACTAATACACTTAACATTTTAATATGGGGGACCTTGTGGATGACCTCATTCTTGGAATTATCAACCTTTAAACACTTCTTAGAAGACTTTTTCCCTTAAAATATTCCCATAATAACCTTGAATTGAATAATTTCAAGGTTTTGAAATACATTTTTCTCTTGGGTCCTTTTTACCACAAAATCACGATTTTGCAGACAATTTTAAAAATTACACCCTACAATTCAAAAATAATCCATGAAAACATCAATTATTCATTGAATCATATATAATAAAATTTCCATCATGAATATCTAAAAATTGACTGACTCAACACACAAGACTATGGTAATCCACCTATAAAAAATGTCTCAAATAGACTAGTGAGGGTGGGTTTCTATTGATCTGATGGTGAAATGGAAATCTGATTGTAATCATTGTAACCATTAAAAATACAGAAAAACTCATTTACTTCCATCCATGACATCATTTGATCCAAAAAAGTCATAAGAAAGTGATTTTTTATTATGGAAGAATTAAGCTTCCAATATTTTATACAAACACTCCATTTATTGAAATAACTTGTATGTATTTGTTCATTCTTATAATTGCTAACCAATGTCCCACAATTAATTTTTGGGATAACATATACATGACATACACAGGTACTGTCAAAAATGGGAATGATGATCCCATTATCTAGCAACCAGATAGCATACCCTCTCACCAATTCCTTCATTTTTGGTTTGAGTTTCATTTAGGCTTCCACTCTTAATTTATAATCAGGTTTAATGAAAATTTTGTGCATCAAAATTAGACTTATACCATTAATATCATCAATTTTTCAGCTAATGGAATGCTTTTAATTTCTAAAAACACTCATTACGCTTTCCCCTTGACTTTTCTCCAACTTAGAAGAGATGATCACAAACATTGTTGAACACTCCCTAGAAAATAATTCATATGGGAAATGAGGGGTTTATGTTTAAGAATGTGTGTTGACTTGTAACAACGTAATAATTTTTTTATAATTTTAAATAATAATTTTTTGAAAAATATAAATTTAAAATGAAGTGTTTTAATTAATAATAGTTATATATCAAATTTATAGTTCTCAAATTATATTTAATTTGATAATCTATAAAAATACTATTTTATAGTATTATTTTTTGTAAAAAAAATATATTTATATGAGTATTTGTATTTTATTATTTTTATTCAAAATTCGATTTTATCAATAGATTATTTAATTAATTATTTAGGAAATAATATATTTTTATACTATAATAATTATATTGATTAATATTAAATTATGCTATGAATACTTTAATATTTATATAGAACCCCAATGATTTTATCAGTTGTTTCTTGAATCAAAATTCAATTTGTTGATAGCTTATATGAACACAATACAGAGTCCATATGAAATTAAACTTTTTTATAGTAATAACTTAGCCGTTGAATTTATTTTTTCAACTTATGTGTTTGGAATTTTAAAAAATAGGCATACACAGTTTCATTCATTAAGAATTTTAGATTATTATAGAATCAACATGATATTTTGTGAATAGAAACTTAAACAATATGAATAGTATTTTACCCTTATGAATTGTAATGTTACCCTTGTGAATACAAATGTACTCCTATAAATAGTATCTTGAACCGTTTGAATAGTAATGGACCTTTTGAATTGTAACATGAAACTAATGAATAGTAATATGCCTCAATGTTTAACATCCTCTCCCATGATAGTAAAAATAAAATAATGGCACTGTAAAATGATAGGGAGTATTTTAAAATTTAATAATAAATTTTTTTGTAATTCTAAATATTTTAGTAAAATATTATAATTAATGAATTAATTTTGATGATAAATAATTTTCATGACATGTATTCATAAATAAATATTCTTTTTGATGATTTTTTGTTAATTTTATTGGACCTTAATTAATTTTCAGGGTATTATAAATTCAGTTATCATTTTAAAAACTGTATTTTTCAAGTAAATGTTGATTTTAATTAATTTTTATTTCATATATTGAAATATATATTTATTAAAATGATATAATTTTTTGATTTCAAACATATAAAATATATTATTTTATATTTTGTAGACTTTTTCGAAGTTCTCGAATTTTAGGTGAATAGTAAAATTCGATATTATAAGAAATATGATAAATAAATGAAATCATGCATCCTGAATGAGACTTTGATGATGTAAATGGCCATTAGATCGATCAAAAATACACTTATTAATTTTTTCAGTCACAATAATAATTACTAATCATAGTAATCATCCAAAATTATAAATTAACGAATAAAATAATGGAAAACCCCTCCACTCCACCACTATAAAAAGCCACCCATCACCCCCTCTTCCTATCAAGCCTCTCAAACAATTATACATGACTATTTTATTCAAAATACTATTAAATAGACCCTCCACACGTCCAATACCTACTGGTCTCACCAAAAGTCCAAAACCAAAGTCATAAATGAAGTTTTCAATGAGAAGATTTCAATATGTAAACAACCTCCTTCTTTTCTAGTATCTCTTATCATGTTCATTGTTTTTTTATATTATACTAACCATTTCCTATACATTAGGAATGGAAAATATAGTATCATATTTAAACTATAATTTTATCCTGTTATTTGAAGGTCCATCACCAATCTCCTTACTCTCTCCAATTTAAAAATGAAATCATCTTCTAGGAGGTCCTGATTTACAACCTTCATGGATAAAAAATATTCATTGATAAATTTATTTTTCATGGATGGTCATGAATATATTGATATGGATTAACTAGAATATATAATAACTATGATAACCTATTTAAGGTTTTATAACTAGCATATATATATAATATTAATTCATAAAACAAAACGAGTTGGTAATAATTGAAAAACTAAAATAAAAATCTATACGATTATCACTAAATGACACATCTAATGATTGATCTTTATACCATGAAACCAAATGATAAAGATAAACATTTGGGATTATATATGTTCATTAATAATATATAAATTCAATTCAAAATAATTATATCCATTCCACATGAAAATCAATACATATAATCAACAAAACTCATCATGAAAATCTATTAAACGAACACTCTGGAACAATAAAATTTATTCTTATATCATTTTAGAAAGTCCATAATGGTAATTCATAAAATAATAATAATCTACATAAATTTATAAAAATATCTGAAATATATTTTTGATGAGTCTAATTTCATATTCCAGGACCTTAAGGTCTTGTGAAGTACTCATTCTTACATAATGTAAGGAATATTTTAACTCAATTTTCATTCCTTTAGTTAAACATCAATTTAATTGGTAAATATTTTTTTCATGATCATGTTGGAATGAACTATTAATATTTTATACTGTGTTTTCACTTATATTTTGTGGCCATAAATTTGTCTCACATATTTATGCCTTCATTTTTCATCACACGAATGTTATAATCATTGTAAAGGAATTCCGCCTCTATTTTAATTTTCTTCAGATATAAGCATTTTCACGACCTTATTCTTGTGTTTTGTATATGCACTTCCCCATTTATATTTTATATCATGAATAGATTTATCTTCCTCATATTCAATGACTCTTTTGAATATATAAGGCTTATTATTTAAATTTCCAATGTGGTATGGGACACATTGGATGTTTAAAGAATTAATCCTTTCTCGATTTAAATATTATTGATATTATCATAAATAATTATTAATTTTTATATATTAGATTATCAGTAATGTTTTCGGTCTATAATCAATTTCATTCCACTGTTTTTAAATGAAATATTTTTAAGGTTTTTGGTAAGGGAATACTTAACTAAAACCTTGTTTTAAATGATATAAATATTTATTCTTCTAAAACATTATCAATAATTACCATGATTTAAAAATAGTTTTAATGAAATGATATTATAAAATATTAATTCCTTTCAAAAGATTCCAAATTGTATGGGACACCATGATTCCGAAATATCTTTTTAAATGACTTATTTTATATGTCTGTGGATTTTGAGTAAAATATTTAAATGAATACGAGGTATTTGGGAAAAGAATTTTTGTAAGGAATGATTATTTTAGTCTATGTGAACAATAATTTTTTGATATTATTCATAATGGATGTTGATTTCGTATGATATTATTGAATGGATTATGATCATTTTTATTGTGGATGTTCTATTTATCTGCTATTTTTGGTTTATAGTTAATGTATTGATATTTCATATACTAGTTTTTAGTATGAATGATTATGTGGGTTTGGTTTCAATGTTTTCATATGAGGGGTACACTAGACATAGTATGTGATGGTAGGCCCTAGTCTAGCCCCTCGATACATCAATCGGTCTCATGAATCAAAATTGATATGGTTCTAGCTGATGACTTTCCCATTTAAATTATTATTGGAATGAAGCCTTGAATATATTTTTACAATATCCATTATTAAGCATTTCCCTCATTATAAAACTAGTAACTTATATTCCATGTGATTATTCCACTAGTAGAATAACAATGGTTAATTTTAATTATGTCATTATTTATTCACCATTTTCTATGTATAACATGATATGGATTATGTTTTAATTGCATGTGTACTTTTATTTATTAACCATGCCTTAATACATTTGTTTCTGCAATATTATTTACCCTCACATGGCCCCTGATCTCACATCTTGCTTATTTTTTCCCCTTATTATGAAGAAGAGAACATTATATAATCTTTCAAGGTTTTAGTTAATTTAATTTTAAATTATATAATTTTTATTTTCATTTTCCAATATTTTATTTGTATCATTCATGTAATATGGTGTTATAGAACTACTAAACTTATCATTAATTCTAGATGAGATTCCTTGTAGTCATGAAAATGTAATAAAATAATGCACATGCTCTAGGAATCTAGGGTCGGGCCATCAAATTTACTATTAAATGATGTTTATAATTAACCATGGAAACATGATTTAGAAAAAATTATATTAGGAAACAAAACCTTATGGTGAACATTAAGCATATTTATAGAATAACATCCCCAAAAAACCATATTTTTTATTATGAGATTATCTATGAACAAATTATTCAGTTGATGTTGAGTAATTCATTATTACTATGATTACACATTATGATTCAAAACATTATGATCTAATCTAGTTTAATAAATTATTTAGAAAGTTCACCTAGTGGAAGGATTGGGAATCAAATCAATACACATAGTCTAAAGAGTAATAGTGGTCATTATATCAACGGGTTAAACTAATATTTTGAAGGTAACAAGTCTCTCAATAGTTGTCATCATAGGAGAATCTGATATCATGTCCTAACAAGGAGAGGAATGAATTTACTATGTATTATAGAGTCAAGAGGAATCAATGAAAGAAGTGGAATCCTAGGAAAAATATAGATAAAGAGATGAAGGAAATGCAGTATTTTTTCCCTATGTGATTATTGTGGAAGGAAACACCTTGGTATATGATTAACCGTAACGGGGTGTTGTTATACCTGCGTAGAGAAAGGAAAAAATTATTTTTATTGAAAGGGTAATAAAACAGTTTCCAATGTTCATTGTTTCAACTATATGGAGTTTGGACACTATGAAAATCAATTTCCCATGCATCAATAGAATAAACTATATTATAAGATAATCAATTAGGGTATAGATTATGCTATTACCACAGACGAATACTAATGATTATTGTGATTATGTTTTGATTCATGAATTATGGTTTTTTTATTTATTCAACAATTTATTTGTAATATGAATTATAGAATTTATAAAGACTGTATGGTAGTACTATTTCAATAGGCATTTGTAGTAGTTTGATTAATGGTAGTAAGGAAATGTGACTCATAAGCAAGTTAAAATGTTTGAACAATATATTGTTGAGGGAAAGGAAAACCTTATTATGTTCTTGATAATAAGATATATAAATTATAATATAGGGACGATGGATATGGATAAAGTAAATATGATTTTAATATCCACTATGGGAATGATTCTAAATTGTTGAATCATGACCTTTAGTAATGATTGACCATTTATGAAATGGTTTATGTTGGTAATTGTATGTGTTTTTAGAGGTTAATTTATTACTTCACTTCATGCCACAACCTATTCTATGTGATAAATTATATATTGCTCAAGGTGGAATACATGGATAATAATTTTTTTAAGAAATATAAACATATATTTAAACTCTTAAAGAGAGGAATAATTCCTCAAATATTGAAATGGGGAAAAAATGTTGTTATATTATCCAAAAATTAAACAATATAAATTGATTTATTTTCATTACTATAGTTTCTGGTATTGTGGTAATCAAAATTATTCTGAACATGTTCTCTTTCACATTCTATCTGAACATGATAGTTCTTCTATTTCCATATTTTGACATTAAACTCATGTTTTTATATTTGGAATCACATTTTTTTGGTAACCTATGAATTTCACATTCCCCCTTATTATGAGAATATTTAATTAACCTTATTTCTGATGTGGGTTTCCCATAAGGGAGTTTTCAAGTATTATCCTTTAAAATCTGAAGTGAAATTTAGAATTTTGAGGACACAATTCAGGTGAGGGGGTAATAATGTCACCCCGCATTAATTGGTTTATAATTTTAAATATATTAAGTTATGAAAATTAATAATTTTAATTTATGTGTTTAAATTAATAATACTTATATTTAAATTTTATAGATTTCAAGTTAATTTTAAACTAATGATCTAAAAAATCATTTGCATTATTATTTTGTGTAAATTAATATTTTAACATGAATATATGTATTTGATTATGTTCATTAATATATTCGTTATTATAAATAGAATATTTAATTAAATATTTTAAGGAAAATATAAATATTTAAGAATATAATTATTTTAAAAAATTCTTAATTATGTTATGAATATGTGAACTATTTATTGGAAGCCAAAAGATTTTAGGGTTTGTTTCATCATAAATAATTTTATTACATATGTTATTTTATATGAACACAACACTCAATCTCTGTGAAACAACACTTTGTTACAGTTATAACATAGCCATTATTCTTAATTTTTCTACTTCTGTTTTGTAATATCAAAAAATAGATATACACAATTCCATTCTGTAAGATATTTAGAGACCGATAGAATTAACTTATTTTTGTTGAATAGTAACTTGGCCCATATAAATTGTAATCCGCCCATATGAGTTTTAAATTGATTCATACTAATAATAATTTACACTTATTAATATTAGAAAGTCCCTTATCAATATTAATGTACCCTTATGAATAGTAACTTCAACCATGTATGTGTAAATAAAATTTAGGCACCTTACAAATGTGAGTGAATATTTTAATAATTATTAAATAAGATGTTGTATTTTTTTGAACAATAAATATGTGATTACTATTTTATAATTATTAAATTAATTTAAAAGATAAGTAATATTACTAAAATGAATTTCTAAATCAATTTTTCCTATGATTTTGGTGTAATTTAATGAGGCATTTGTTAATTATTCATAGTATTATAAAATTAGTTCTAATTTTCAAAACAATATGTTTCGTGTAAATAGAGTTTTTAAATAAAAATTATATTTCTTATATATAGAAAACCATTTTCATAAAATTGAGTTCATTTTTAGATTCATTAAATGGAGAAATTCTTAGTGTGAAATTTATGGTTTTTTTATGAAAATCGTGAATATTTGGTGGATAGTGAAAGTTTAAAATTTACAAAATTCTAAAAATAAATGAATTTATGCGTCATCCCTGAGCCATAAATGACGTAAATGACCATTTTTTGAACTCACATAATCTTATTACTATTTTCAGTCACATAAATCTCTAATATTCATATTCTTTAGCCAAAATACTAAATTTATGATTAAAATAATGAAAACCCTCTACCCCTCCACTATAAAAACCACCCTCACCCACTCTTCCTAGCACACCTATCAATAATTATGAAATTAAAAAATTATGAACAATACTCTTCCCAATCCCCTACCCATTATGTTCAGGTGTCACAAAAAGTCCAACACAAAAAGCCTTAAGGAGTTTCTCAGGGAGAAATATTTAATAGGTAAACATCCTCTTCCACCTATATTATATGTTTTCATGTTCTTTCATTTCTTATATTCTCCTCACATTTCCCAGTACAAGTGGAATATTTAATACAATATCATTTATATACTAGATTTATATCATGATAATGAATTTTCCATTGTCAATCTCCTTACTCTCTCTCACTTTTATTTCCAAAATAATATCGTCATCTAGGAGGTGCCAATTTGTAATCTTTGCGGGCAACAATCCTTCATTCATCAATTTCTACTTCAAGGATGGACATGAAACAATTATTATGTTTTCACCAGACTATAATATATTTATTATAACCTAAATAATTCTTTGTAACTAATGTATATACATAATATTTATTCATACCACAGAACTAGTTCTTAATAATTGAAAAACTGCTCTAAAAATCTAAACGATTATCATTAAATGACTTATGAAATGATTCATCCTCATTACATGAATAAATAATATATATATAAATATATATAACCATTTAATCTTCTGGGTGTTCATTAATTATATATAAATTCAATTTTGTGGAATTATATCCATTCTACATGAACTTCCATTATTGTAATCGAGCAAACCGATAATGAAAATCATGTAAACGAACACTTCGAAACAATAGAATTTAATCATATATCATTTCTAAAATACATAAAAGAACATAACATAATTATATAAATATATAAATAATTGTACAATAAATTCTGAATTAAATTATTAAAGAGTCTAATATCATATTCGGGGATCATAATGTCAAGTACATAAATAATTCAATCATAATATAATTACAATGATCTATATTTCACACATAACATAATTTAGTACATAAAATCTTCGCATGATACAACATAAAATATTGAAAGGTCTTGTGTCTATGATTATTAGTAACATTACATGACATGTTATACATAAAACAAAACATCTTTATTGAAATCTTCCTTTACATGACCACTAGATTCCCTCATACTTACCATAACATGGGATAACCTGATGACATTCATAAAAAATGGTGAGCTATAAAGCCTAGTAAGAAATAAAACAAGTTATAACATGAATATTAAAATACATGTTAGGAAATTGGAATATAAATGGAGGGAAAGAGAAACATTAATATAAAGTCATGATGTAGATTTATTATAATAATATGGAATAATGTCAACAACACTGAATATGGAATTAGCATGAGCCAAGGATCATTGCACACAGAGTATAAGTAAAACCCCATTGCACATGAAGCATGAGTAAAAACTAAATGAACATGTGTCATAATGATTCCAAACACATTTAACATGATGTATCATGATACTATACTTAACCAAATGACTTGGAGTGCTATCAGGGCACACACTTCTTAAACATTTCATTTCATGCATAAC
Source organism: Viscum album (assembly GCA_963277665.1). NCBI lineage: Eukaryota > Viridiplantae > Streptophyta > Magnoliopsida > Santalales > Viscaceae > Viscum > Viscum album. The sequence goes on along the minus strand of OY728156.1, from coordinate 1,701,089,111 downwards.
TATGCCACATAGATCGTATAATGTGGAATCATTAAATATAATAAGTTATTCCCTGATTAAGGAATGTGGAATAAATACATGAATGTACCATTAAATATGTATATGTGCATATTTGATAATACCATTGATAGTGACATGGGTATGGGTTTCTCTACACAATGATCTTGGCTTAGAAAAACACGGTGCAATTTCGGCCGCATTACGGCGTGACATAATAATTCATAGAAATGATTGATGAGAGATAAATGGGTCTCTCATAATATGTAAATGAAAGGTATAGTAATGGGGTTATATATTTACATGTCCCAATAAATGTAATAAAATCTAGATATACAATACAAAATAATTTCTTGGATGTAAATGTGGATGGAGAAATCTCTCACAAAATTTCAACATGGTGACAGGTGTACATTGGAGTCATTAATGAGAGATAAAAGGGTCTCCCATCATTCGTACATATAGAGGGAAGTATGGGGGAGGTGTTAAATCATACCCCATCATTATTAATTGAAAATAAAGGCCATACCAACCTAAATAATGTTGTACAAAATGAGAATGAATGGAATCCATTACCTGGAAGTGTGATCCCAAATGTTTGGGAGAGGAATAAGAGAGGCTTCTTGAGAGCTTGGGGAGATTTTGGAGGATAATATCAAGTTTAGGGATGATGTTAGACTAACTCAAAAGGCTTTGAGTGAAGTGGAAGTGGGAGAATGGGTGGGTTTATATAGGAAAGAAGAGGAAATTCTTTACTATTTAGGTTTGGGATACCTCACATTAAACTTATCAAAACCACAAACCAGTCCATGGTTTTTCCAATGGTTTTTTCCAATGTGGAGTGTAAAACAATATTTTATATGTCAAATTGTCTAAATTATTAAAATAATAGGGTTTCTTATGTGGAGGTGATTAACTCTCTCAAGGAAAACAATTTAAAAGTTCAAAATGTTTTATAAGTATTGAAGGGTCCACTGTGGCTTTGAAAAAATAATAAAACAAATCAAAAATAACATTACTGTAACGGTAAAACATATATTTTATGGAAAAAATATCTTTTTTTATTATATCACTATTGGGTCATTATGACATCATAAAACACATATTATATTTTAACGGTATATAATTTTTTCCAAAAAATTTGACTGTCTCATAAAATTATGAGAATTCCACCGTTGGATGATTTCAACATCCTGATTACTAAAATAATAATCATTTTATCTAAATAATTTTTAAATTATGTGACTTTTAAATTATCAAGTAAAAAAACATTTTTTGAATATTCGTGGGTTTTGAGAAAAACAACTTTCATACCTTAATAAAAATTACAAATGTATTCATAAAAATTATATGATCATATATATTTAAGAAAATTAATTTAATAAAAATAATAATATTTTATTAAAATATTATTTAATTAAATATTCCATTAATTTATCAAAATAGATTTTTCAGATGAATACTAACTAAAAATGCCACTTAGATTTAAAAACGATTTACAATGTAACAGTAATAAAATTAATCATATAATAATAATACCTGAATAATTTACATAGTCATATTGAGAGATTCATGTTACAAAACTTCTTAAAACACCCTCATAAGTCTGATGTGTAATGTGTAAGATGGTGATAGACTGTTGGGGTGGCTTGGATAACTCCCTATGGTGGTAATCTCTATCAACTTCCACTTCTCCCATAGGAGGTTCTACTCAAGATTAACGTATTCAAACTCAGCATGGGATTGGTCAATGGAGAAGCCCAATGATGCCACCTCCTTTCTGGGCTTGGATAAATGGTCTTCGTATGGGGAAAATCTACTGTATGAGGCCATAACTTCTTTTTTGTGAGTAAATTGGATTCGTTAAAGCTCTATATTTATACTAATCATGTTATAGCTATTAGATAGATATATTAGAAATGTATACAATTGCTAATGGTTTCCGAATAAAATAAAACCATGAAATTTAATACATTTAACATAACTATTTTACATATTATACATCTAAAAATTCCAATATGAATTTTCATTAATGAATGTTTGGGTTATTGAACATAATATATGGGACATCATAAATCAATTTTCATTCATTTATTTAAATGTTAATGTAATTGGATATGTATTTCTCCATTAAAATGTGTGAATATCCATTGATTATTTTATACAATATTTCAACTTATATTGTTTGGAATCATAAATGTCTCCCATATTATGACATCGAATTTTTTACACTTCTGATATGATCATTATAAGGGAATTACACATCAAATTTATTTTTCATCAGAAATAAGACATTTTCACCACCTATTTCTTGGTTTTTGTGTATGTACAACCCCTATTTTATTAAATATATTGAAAATTTTTCATCATGTTATTAAAATATTAATTTTGTGGTATTTGGAATATAATTTAAATGTTAAATGTGGTATGAGAAACTTTTAGTGTTTAGAGAAATAATATTGTCTAAATTTCAATATTCTTGATATTATCATTAAAATTTATACATATTGATATAAAATATTATAAAGTCATTTATGTTTATTTTTACATTCATTCAAATACTTTAAAAATAATATTTTTTGGGTTTATGTAAGGGTCTCGTTAAATAAAGCGTTGTTTGAAATGTTTTAATGATTTATTCTTAAAAATATTTCTCTTTAATGTTCAGATTTTCAAAATAGTTTTAAGTTTTAATTTATATGTACGTTATTATTTTAAAATTATAATTCCTTTTTATCTTTTAAATGTGTTGTGGTACACATTGAATCAAAATTTTCTATTTAAATGTATTATTTTTTAATTGCATGTCTTTTGAAAAAATTTATTCATTAAAAATTGGAATTTGTAGAAGGATATATTTTATTAATAGAGTTTTTCCATCTAAGTAAACCTTTTTTTTATCAAATGACTTTTGTATGTTGATCTCATAAGATATAATTTACCATATTTTATTTAATTTGTTATGATTAGTTTGATTATAAATCTTCTATTTACATACCATTCTTGGTTTATGGTTAAATTATTCATATTTTTAATATAAATATTTAATATGAATGATTATGTGGTTTATGTTTCACCATTTTCATATAAGGAATATATTGGACATAATATGTGATGGATGAAGCCCTCTATAGCCCCGAGATGCATCGATAGGTCTAATGAGCCACAATATATGTCGTTTTGGTTGAGGTCTTATCCATTTAGTAGATTCAGGTCATGAATCCTTGAAGATATATTTTAGTTATACACCATTAAGTATTTTCCACATTATGACACAATTTATTAATAGTCCATTTGATAATTTGAAAAGAATAATAACCATGGTTAATTTTTAATATGGAATTATTTATTCACATTTTTATACCTACCACAACATTCACAAGATAATTTTTATCATCATGTGTAATTTTAGTTATTTTCCATGCATTGTTAGTTTTGTTTATGATGTATTATTTACCCTTATGGAGAAACTGAGATCAACCCTTTATTATGTTTATATTCCATCAGATATGAAGTTGAAAACATTGAATAATATTTATTGGATGCAGTTTTATTTCATTTTACATTATATCAGGTATATTTTCATTTCCAAAATTTTTAAGGGTATCATTGAAGAAATCGTGTCTTCCAAGACTGCTAAACTGATCAATCCTTCATTATTTAATTCCTTGTAATCATGAAAATATAATAATTTAATTCACTAGCACTTAGCTTCTGGGGTCGAGGTGTTACATGATTGACTTAATGGAAGACACTTGATCCATTGTGGACAAAGGTATTCATGACACCTCTTGCATAAGGAATTGTAAAAGGATTCATACTCATAACTGCTTCTACTAGAGAAAATTACCTCACACATAAACATCAATCTTGGGGGAAATTTTTTCCAGTGAAAACTCATCAAGGTTGTCCAAAAACTCTCCCTCATACTAATAAATAGGTTCCTAATCCTTATGGGAGATAAACCACCATGAAAGTGGTAGGAAATATATTTGGTTTACCATTACTCTCCTTTATCATCATTATAAACACTTAATCATCCTCATCAACATTACCCTCATCTACTAGTAGTTCATCTCAATGATTTATTGGGTGGGTGGGTTCTTTAATATTCATAAAAAACGTGAATTATTCTTTTTTGTTCACCACCATTGAAAATCAATTTTCCATTTGAAATAATATATCACACCTCCCCCTGTGTCCAGGAATGGCCTACAAAGGATGATAGGTACGTCCTGGGGATAATTTATATCAGGTATGATATACAAAGTAGGGAGAACTAGTTTAACAACACCCAATATAACATCATCTACCAAAACCACTAGATGAGTGATGGAACTATCATAAAGTTCTAACACAACAATGATAGTTTGGGGAACTTCTAATCTCATGTATTGAAAAAGTGAAAAAGCGATCAGATTGATTCTTGCTCTCATATCTCAGATGATGTTGAACATATGACCTTTATCCCCAAAGGTTCAACAGATGACAAAACATCCTCGGTATTGAAGCCTATTAGGTATCTAATTTTTTCAAATATAACTACACTTTTATGGTATATTATAGTTGGAAAACTCTTAAAGGGTATCTTTTTTAGAAGGTATTATTGACTAATTTTATGTATAATTAGATTTGAATCAGAGCACTGAGGAATGGGATCTCAATTTTAATCTTCTTAACTACTTTTTAAAACATCACTATATTAGAATCAAATGTTTTTCCTTCATTATATAAGATAAAAGTATTATGGTGGAAGTTTTGTAATAGTTAGAGGCATCCTTACATCTTTTTTTCATATTTATCTTCCCATTATCATATTTTTATAGGAAATTTAATTTTTAGTGTTTCAGCTTGAATAGTAGAAACTAGAGGGTTCCTAGTGCTCCTAAAAAAATTATAGTTTCAACATTTTCCAAAAATGAGTTTTTAGATTCCTCAAGATATTGATTTTGAGTAGTTTGGGGTTATTTATAATCTCATAGTGTGTCTTCAGACCACCTATAAGGGTCACAACTATGACAATATCTCTTGTGTTGCCTTTAGAGGTACTAAAAAGCATGCCTTTGTCTCTATTTCCCACATCCCCATCCAACATCCCCATTTTAATAACCATATTTTTGATTCTTGACTCCATTAGATCATTATTAAAAAAAGGTTGGCTTCTTTCATCAAATATTCTTATCAACTGAGGAAACATACCACCACATCATTTTGATACATAGATGACTCAACTAGTAGTTGGGGTTATAGATGGAACAGTTTCCACTGAGACAGCTAAAAACCATGTGTGGTAGCAGGTTGAAAGAGCAGCTATTCCATCTATTGATGTTTTTGGTGGTTCTTATCCCCTGATTATAGTTCTAAAAAAGGGAGAATCCATAGGCATCTTCCTAGGACCTTAGCTAGCAATATTTTCATTCTCAATAGTGTGAACATGAATGTTAACTTTTATAAATATTGTTTGTGAGTTCATATACATGCAAAATATGGTGACATTTCACACTATGTATGTTGTGATTTTTCTTGTTAATGAATCCATCCACATTGAATTATTATGTGGGAGAGGTGTGTCTTTTATCCAAATAATTGTTTTTCCCCTATAACATTTTTCTAGGTTTTTTGTTTTAATGTGTGGGAAATCTATTTAATCTACTAAAATGACATATCACTAATGATCCCCCAAGCTAATTGATCATAAAATGTTTGGTGGTAATGGGAGAGTCTATTACAAACGTATCCATGATAAATTGGTGAGTGCACTGGGTTTTGGACACTATCTAAGTAAACCTCTAAATATATCATATCATTTATGTATCATCTCCCCCTAAACTTGAAATAACATAGTAATCTAGTTCCTAATATCATAGGACAATCACTGAATATATAATTCCATGGTGAAAAAATTATAAACCTAATCTCAAATGATACTGATTTCCCACTTGAATAATTGGAATGATTATATTGCATTTCCCTTGAGGGAAAATGTGAAAACTCGGACATTAATCACTTCTTAAGTCAGACCTCTCAATTGATGCTACTGGACACTAAAATAGAAATCACTAATGAAGTTATAATATTTTCCCTTAGGCATCCCATTAAAAGTCAATAGCTGAGGAAAACTTGATTTCATAATTTTAAATTTCGGACCTAGGAGAGAGCCTCATACCAGATGGGTTAGTACATATTGATGGAAAAATGAATTCTCTCAAATTAATTCTCTCAATCAATTAATTTTCAGGTTGATCAACATTTTTAGGTTGGTTCCTGTTTTTATTTTAATCTATTTTGTATTCCATTTTAATTTCATTCTGTTAATTTTTCAGTTCTCAAAGGTTTTTCCCATTATTAGGAAAATCATGTTGTAGGGTCCCTAGCATTGACCATGTTTTCAATGAGAATGTTCAGCTATATTTTATTAGTTTTATAATGCAATTTATCTTTAGTTTTATTTTGTATTTATGATTTTTATTACATTTTTTGTATTTATGTGTTTTTTTATAAGTTTGGTATATTTTATTTTATTTTATTATGTTCTATATACTTTAAAAAATAATGTGAGTTTTTGTTTTGTTTTTTAGAAGTTAGTCACATTAGACTTCCCTGAAAATGACACCAAAATTTGACATTGAAAAACATTGAGAGCATACTAATTCAAATTATTTTAACATACTTACTACCTATTGTAGTTGTAAGATATGGTCGAACCACTGGGATGGATTGAATTCATTCCTATAATGTAAAAAAACTGTCATAAATATAAATATAGTGGATGGTGGTGGTGAAATTATGAAGCCACTAATGAATTTAGTGTATGATATTGATGTTGAATTTTTGTAAAACTAGAAATTACTGGAAGCTGGAAAGGTATGCAGACAAAATGTAAGAGTAATTTGAGGAATCAATAAGCTGGAGAGGAGAGATTTGTTAGCCAGAAACTAAACTAACATTCCCTTGTTTATGAATTAATACATTATATATTTGGATTTGATTGATTGAGGATAACTAGAGATGTCATCTAATAAAAATTTTGTAGAATAATACCTATAGTTTATCAATATTAAAATTAATTTGATCATTAATTTAAAACTGATCATAATCCACTATGTTGTAATTATCAGTCAAACTCCATGAGACATTATGTTTTTAGCGTGATTAACTTTCTAGTTAAATCATCTGATTAAAGAAAATATGTAATGAGATTTGATCAAGTTTTATTTTCACTGATTACTAACGTTTTGAAAAATAAAATTGTCCAAATATTGGGGTAGAAAGAGATCAATAAGATATTAATTACACTAATAGTGAAAAATTAGTATTAGAAACCCGCTTAGGATATTCACCATGAAGGAGATTAGAAATCCTAATGATCTATAGATTAACTGAATTAAATTCCTAATTAAAATTAGATTAACTCATACTGAACATGAATTAATAAAAAAGAATTAATAATAAACATGTTCTCCCAGTCTCCCAACTTGATATCCATATATTTGATCTCCCAATACCTATTTTTTTATTAGAGCATGGAAAGGTATCTCAGAATCTCCCAAACTATGAATTTGGCAGTGTGATGGTGTGATGGTGTTCCACTGCTGGATGTTATAGTGGTTCTCTATACTTAATGTACAATTGTGGTGAATGTTTTGAGGTCAGGGTCCTGTACAAAAGTGTGTCTCATGCTGACCATTGTTGTGGGATTATCATACATTTCTATAATATGAATCCCTCACCCAATCACATACACTTGGAGTTTTAATGTTCCCTTCACTTACTCTTACCTCTCATATTTGGCCTCTATATGGAACCTTCACCATGAAACTTCCTCCCTATTTTTGGCCCAAGAAGAATTTCAAACATAAAGTGAAAAACTCTAGCCTGACCAGACGAAACCTCCCCCTACACAAATGAATAACTTCATAAAAATTACACGTGATCTCCAATAAAACTAAATAAATTTTTATTACAATATAAACCTATAATAAATTATAAAAACATTTAAAAGAGAAATATATATAAATATAATCACACAAACGAAATATTTAAAAAAAATCTTAAATTATCAATATATAATTTAAATAAAAATATTATTTTGATTAGATGTATAATTATATAAATTATTTATCTATTCAAATTAAAATTATTATTATTAAAATAGTTATTACAATTAAATTAAATTATATAATATTAAATTAAATACTAAATCCCTGAATATAAATATAATTAGTATTATGATATTATTTATATTATTTATATTATTAATATTATAATATATTATAATTATATTAAATTTTATGATTAATTTTTAGAACATGTGGTCCAATAGATGTTTATTTTGGCATGACTAATTCATCATGAATACCCAGCTTTTATATAAAAATATGAGATTGAAGTTGAAATATATTTATGTTTAAAATTATACTTTTTACATATGTATATTATCTTATATTTTAATATTATAAGGTAATGGAATTCCTCATCCATGACGGAAAGGATATTGAAACAAAAAAGTCACACTTGTACATTAATTTCTATTGAATCAATGGTATTTTAATTGAACTCATATTTAAGATTTTTAGGGTCTTAATTTTCCATTAATCATTCAATTTATTTTTATCAATTACCTTTTTCACTCCCTATAAATATTTATGCTTTCATCTATATCCATTTATTCAATTTCAACTATTGTTATCCTATTTGGGAACATACCCATATGATTATTTGAAATAACCATCATACCTATAATTCTATATTATCGTGGGGATATATTATTAACCCTTATCATGATGTGGGATTTCGTAAAATTAATTTTCAAATTTCAATCCCATGATTTCCAATATCAATATTAATTTATTAGGACACAATTTATTATTGGGGATTTATTGTAACACCTAAATATTTTAAAAGAGGTAAATCATGTTTAATAGTTTTTATCACATGAAATCCACATATAACATGATAATATATCACCAAAATAACTTATGATATATTTCATTTCAAATTAATTATATCTCTTTAATGGATTGTGTAAGACGAACCCCAAAACCAATTTAGAGTAACATATAATACCGTTATTAGATAATTGTTATATTTTTTGCAATGAATATTAAAAAAATTTATAAAATTATATTTTTTACCTATGTATAAATTAAATACAATGGTTATCTATTTATTATAAATAAAATCATAATCATTTCTATGAAAAATAAATGTTTTTTGAAAAACTGTTTTCAATTAAAGGCATGTCGTTCACACTATTAAAAAAATAATTTGAGTATAATCATTACCTAATTTAGAAAATTAAATTTAAAAAATAAATTTAATTATTAAAATAATCTTCTCCAATATATTTTATTCTAAACTGTTTGGATCTTTCTAAAAATATTTATTTTCCATGAATAGTGAACAATATTGTTTTTTTAAATGAAATTTTGATTAAAATATATACAATGATAACTTTTGTTTTAAATATATTTTAAATTAAAAATAGTTAACCCATATTAAAATATATTTAATTTAGGTCATTAAAAAAATTTCACATTGTATTTATATATAAAAACATTCTCAACTGTTGATGGTTTTTCTTATGTAAAATATTATATTTTACACGTCTATGAGTGAATTTTTATATTACATCCTACCAATTATATGAATTGAAATTTTAAAAAGAGGATTTATATTTTTATTAAGTATAATTAATATTATCTATAAATTTTAAATTATTTTTTTACCAATGTCAATATTGATGGAAAAAAATTTATATACCATGGATGATGTAAAAATGGTTTCCATGGGTTAAATAAAAAATAATGGTTAAAATGGACCACCAACATATATAATTTATATTTTATGGAAATATTTTGACCTAATATCATATAAGATTAAAATTTAAGATACTTTTGAGCATTTTGGATTGTGAATATCATGGGTACACTTTCTTCTTTTCCAAAAGATCAATTTTGTCCTCTTCCCTGCATATAAAAGGGCACCCCTCTCCTCCCCTCTACAAACATCCAAAAACAAATGGTCCATCCAATCCCTTCCACAATAACATCATAACCCACCTTAATTCATTATATAATTCTTTTTTTGGACATAAAGAAATTTTAGGAAGGATTCATGCATAACCCTAAATGAATTGTTCATAGAGGTGGTAAAATCATTAGTGTGGGTTTTTGTTTTATTTCATCCTATAAATACTAAAAAATTTATTAATTATTATTTATATAATAACATTAGATTCAGAAATATAGTTATATTTTTTATATTATTTCCAGGATCTAAAGAAATCTCCACCTACCTCAAATATGAAAAAAAAACTTTTAATCATGTGTACGACGGACTAATTCTGTGCAAACCAATGTATATCATTTTCTATAACTGCTTGACATGGGTGGATATAAATATGTATATAAAAATTATATATTGTATTTATGATATAATTATACCTATTTAATTTAAATATCACAAACTATATCATACATTTTATTTCACAGAAAATACAAGAACAACACTTGTGTTTATAGTGGACTATATCCTAGTGAAGCGATGTGATCAATTTCTCACTAATGATTTAGATTGAAGGTAATAAGGTATAAATCTAATTAATATATAATTCATATATAAAATATTAATTATTATTAAGAAAAATACTTGATACAATTCCTTACCATTTCACTCATTATGTAAATGACAATGTCCCCTGTGTATACATATGACCTATTCTCTCCATGAAGTAGTGTGATTAATTTTTTTTAGACTAGATATTGATTACAAAGTAACTAATAATGAAAATATTACATTTACATCATTAATATCATTATGGATATGATATAACACTACCATATAAATAGGATTCAGAACATTCATGAAAAAACATGTATTATAAAAGAAGGAATCCAACACCTGAAACAATGGTGATACTAAAATATTATATATGAAAAGGTAATTCGAATCTATAAATGGATTATATAACATTTTATAAATATTAATAAATTTATATTAGACGTTAATTACTTTTTTATAACAACTATACAAAAGTATTTAATGTGATCCGCTAAAAGTGAAGTTTGAGGTATCTGGCTTTTCAATACAATTTCCATCCATTGGGTTATACGTCTATGTTGATCATTATATCATGACATCATTAAGGGTGATATTACTTATGGTATATTTATTTTTTATTTTAACTTTTTTTTGGTATAAATCTTTAACACATAGTAACACTATTTATTACCTATTACATTAATGATTCGAACTTTGTAATGGTTCCATCCCAAAAAATCCTTCATTGAGGCACATATTATTTTGTGGACCTGTGAATTTTATATGGTGTTTATAATACCCATTGATACACTATTTGATGAATCCTTACTACATTATATTTTATGTTATAATTCATTTACATCATTTATGTGATTTTATGGTTCATGTAAGACCAAAGCAATAAGGGTTCATGTTTCAATCTTATTTGAATTGGGATTTCTTATGCTTTAATTTAAATTTAATGAAATTAATGGAATATTTTTTGACAAAACAATTACATTTTCATCAAAAAAAAATTCATAATTTTTTAACATAATAGAACCATTTTCAAATTTTCGGTACTGCAAATCCTTGAGAATTTTTTTAAGGAAACATGACTTCATTTTTGACTTCGGTTGAAAATATATTTTCCACCAAATCCATGTTTTCTTAAATTGGAAATGATATATTTTTTTATTAATAAAAATGACATGTTATATTAATTTTTAACCCCCATTGATTTTTAAATTTGATTCGATATTTAACATTGTGACATTTTCAAAATAATTCCCATTTGGATTGTATTGATAATTTGAATGGAATATTTGTATTAATGTGGACAACATATAAGACATTAATAGAAATCATGACTGTTATATACCATGATGATTAATTTATATGTTTCATTAGTTATTTTCAATTATTTTTTTTTTCATACATATATTTAGAATTTTTTAAAAGTTATATTAAAAGTTAAATTTTAATTTTTCTCAAGAATGCTTAATGTTTTTGAAAATATTTTTATAGATGACAACAACCATTTATGTTATGTATTTCTTGTAAATTGTGTATATAAATTTGTCCAATATATATCTAGTTAATTATTACATCATTATATGGGGTAATATATTCATTATGATCATTTCTAAAATTTATTAATTAAAAAATTTAATTTTATTATGATATGAAACAAGATTATGAATCCCAGTTTTTATGGGTAATTAATATGACATGATTTATGATTGAATTACCTTATGTTAAACACAAATACCATGAACATTTTATGATGGGTGTTTCTGGATAGAACAAATAAATTTGGTAATGATTTAGTCTCACGAGGAATCAAGTATGGTGTTAGAGAGTAAAAAAAATCAATTACGGGTCCTTTTCCACAATGTGATATTGTAAATGCAGTTTTACATGAATCATGTTTATGAAACGTTGTATGTTTTTTTTCAAATTTTGAAATATGTCATGATCTTATGATACTATGATATTTATATTATGCATCAATTTTATTACCCCAAACCACTAAATTTTATTATATAATTTATATCGTTGACTGACACATTATGTTCTATTATCACGTTGATTCCCTTAATGGGAATTTTATATAAACTAATTTACTCCCAAGTTTAAAATATTTATTTTTTGGAGATCAAATAGATCAATGAGGAAAATAAATAATAGATGTTGTATTTTATTCTAACTTTGATGTATTGTAAAACTATTTTTCAGATGATGATAATCCTTTATGATTTTTATTGTATTTTTGGAAATTTATGATTTTCAATCACGTAATTATATATGTATGATGCTTGGGTCCCTATACTCCCAACTATAAAAAAAATTACATGTTTACATTTTTTAGTTATTCTTGGAAAATCAAGGGTCTAAAACATGAAATTTCATTTTGGGAAAACCCACATTGTAAGAGGCCTAATAAAACATCCACATAAAATATGGGAACGATAAATAAATATTTCATACAAAAAATTGGCTTCCATATAGGGGAAAATTTTTGGGATGTCAAAAAATTGAAATAGATGATAAATCTATTGCCCATTGAAAAATAGAGAGTGATATATAACATGGTGTAACGTAATATAATCATTATAAAATAATAAATCTTTGAGGGGTTAAGAGGATATTGATTCATCATGTATGATGGTAATATGATTTTTTTGTTTTAATATTATTTTTTCAATATACGATGAATTACATTACCATTGAAAAAAGGATCATTGATAAATTTACTTACATGATAATTTTATTTTCATCATTAAATTAACGCTTCTCCATAATCTCATTTTTATCTTATGATGAACATTGAAGATGATTTTTTTCGATTCCAAATCTAGTACACATTTTTTTAACAAATTGAATGTCATTCCTCATGTATCAAGATAAATACCAAAGCTAAAATTATAATGATAGGTTATACAATATTATAAATACAGAAAATTAATCACTTATCCATAAACAACAATACCCAAAGTGAATGATTGTCTATTATATATATAGATATCCTAAATAAACTTCCATAGAAAATTAGAACAAAATTCGAGTGCAAAATTTTATAAGTGTGGCTAGTCAATTTCCTAAATCAACTAAATATTTTTTCATCATAACATTTACGTAAAAATAATGTCATTTTATCTATGACATCGCATAGGCCAATGGTAGGCACTTCACCACTTTCTCCCTTCTGTTGTGGTATTATGCTTAGTATCCTTTCTAGATAAGATAGGTTGTTTCCCATCCTATATTTTGTAATATTTAAAAACCAATATTTATATAATTCTAATATTATTCCCAAAAAATTTGATAAACATACTTAAAACAAAATTAATCATTAAACATATTTTGACCACTCTTGTTTTCTATAAAACATCTTTTTCCACAAAATTAAATCATCATAACTTTCCATTATTATTTTAATAATGATTTCATTAAAATATTATATTTACATTCATCAAATAAAATTTTCACTAGAACATATAAAAATGCAAAGGTTTTTTTTCCATTGAATTTCACCTAAAATATCCAAAATAATGTTAAACTATAATCACATAAATCAAAAAAAAAAGTATTTATTATTTGTACATAATATTAACCATAGATATATTATCCTAATGAAAATTTTATTATCCCATATTACAATGTAATTTTGTAGCCTCTAGTAGTTTTTATACTTTAGTTTATTGTAATGGATCATAAAAAATGTTAATTATTCATTGCATATCACCTAAGAGTGTCAAAATAAGTGTTTAGTAAGGGAACATTTCCCATGTCCTAGAATACTGGCAAATATATAATCAACTAAATACATTTTCGGTTATTACTCCAAGATGCATCATTTCAAAAATAACATCAACTTGTACCATATATATAGTTATGTATTAATAGGAAAAACACATGATAAATAAATTAGAAAAACATTATGATGATATACTATACTAAGATTATTCATCCCAATCAGTCATAAGAAAATTTTCCTTAATCAATTATTTGTTAAATGAAGATATAAAATATTTTATTAAACATTCTCTAATACCAACTGTAAATACTCAGACACTAGTACCCGAGATTTGGTGACTTTTTTATTACATTAGAAAAAGATATTAAGAATCATAACATTAGGGACTGAATAGTTTAGTTTCCTTTGAAGACTATATAAAATTATGATTTTCACATTATATTTCAAAAAATAAATTAAAAAAAGATGAAATTAAATATTCTACATCCTTGAAATTAATTTAAATATTTCATCATAATAACTTGGGGAAAGAAAGAAAATAAATTCGAGTTAAGATTGAATGTATGGTATTTTCACATTGTAAGATATCATGAGAATATAAAGAATAATCAATATGGTGATGTATTTAACTAAAATAACATACACCATTTAATCAATAAATTTACCATGAGATGAATCCAGGGATAATATAAATGAAAATACCTCAATGATAACAAAATTTTAAAATACCAAATGTGAATATACTTAAAATTAAATTTATCTATCTGATACATAATTATATATATTCAATAAAAATCATATTCCATGAGAGATAAATTGGAGGGTAGGTATACACTAAAAAACCCATTTAATTAGTGATTAATGATTTTTGTCCTGAGAACAATCGACGAATTAAGGTTATATATATCTTTAGGCAATACTAGTTACTTCATATCAATTATATTCCTCATAAATTAACTGATCAATTAAATTCAGTAATATTACTCATACCAAGAATGCCTATATTGAGGAATGAATATAGATTTTCAAAATTTTGTTGGTCTGTCAAATAAACCATTGGGTAGGAAACCATTTTTAAAATTTATATAAAATTTAGGAAATATTAATATCAATGTAAAAACTAGTATGGATAATTAATATAAATGTATTTTCAAATGAATGATGATCATAAAAAAGTTAATGTTTTAAGATAATTCCAAGAAGTAGAAAATTAACCAGTAAATATAATATCAATACTTCCCATATTCAATCCAAGAATAAACCATTCAATGAAAAAAATAAGGATCTTATTATAAAAACACATCTTTAATGGATTTTAATTATGAAAATCTTTTTTTTGTCATTGATGAATATAAATAACATAATAATTTCATTAAAAACATTCTTGAGGAAAATTCCCTTTTCCATTTGAAAATGACTTTTAATAAATTAAAATATCCACAATATTAAAAAATATGTTTTATTTTAAAATAACCATGTAAAATTTAAAGGGAACCACCAAATCATTGAGTGTTCACGAAAATTGGATTTCTATTATTATGATGTATGTTAAAATAATGATTTCATTCTCATTTTGGTTACAAAGTAAAAAATTACATATTTTATAAAAGAATGTCAAGAAAACTAATTAAATAATTATATAAAAACTAAAAAATGGGAAAAAAATCCATTAATAAATAATTTTATAATAGAAAAAACATTCTTTATTACATTTTAATTAAATTATTTACCTGGAAGATAATGATTCTTAACTGAATAGAATAGGATATCTGTTTTTATTTTAAAATATTCATCGGAATGATGAGTAAAAAATGAAAATTGAGAGGATAAAATATTTTTTTCATGAACAACTAGATGATAATAAAATATATTTATGATATAAAGATTATATAATTTTCCCAATGGATACATAAACATAAACAATACTAAATAATGATGAGATTATGAAATAAATCCATATCGATTTGGTAACAATGAAATAATAAAGCCCATTGAAGAAATAACTTCAAATGAAAAATTAAACTATTTGAATATGTTATTATTATTGTATTATCATAAATAAGTTGTTGAAGATTCATCATATATGTGAATTTAGGTTCATAAAATTAAAAAATGCCTCAATGAATTAAAATTGCGATATTGTCCCATACTGTGATCATAATAATGATTTGAGAATTAATAAATGAAGTGATTATGTGAAAAAACATAAATCCATATAAAAATGGTATATAAAACCATAAATAATCAAATTTAATTAAACAAAAAATCTTATATTATCTAAGTAAATGATGAATTGATATAATCCAATGAAAATAAATTTAGTTATGATCCCTCATACCAGTTAATAGCAGTCATTTTTATACCCCATGGACAAAATGATTAAAATATAAACTTCTAATATCATGAATTATTATAGTTTCATGAAATTAAAATTGAAAGGTAATAATATACATCCCATATGTGTAATTAGTTTCATACCATTAATATATTCATCTACGTAGAGAAATTCAGATGAAGTGTATTGTATCATGCTTCCCATTAGTTGAAAATGATATAACCTCAATGATAATGGCTAAAAAATTTATTTATTTATTACATGAACATATTTACACTTATAATATCATATATGAACCTTTTATAACATTTAACACATGTTCATAAATAATATTTTATTATTACCCTTGATTGACGCGTTCACTGCTTAATTTTCTCCTGTTTGATTGTTCATGGAGTTATTTTTTCTTATTCTTAGGATATAGTTATTTCATATTAAAAATTGTATTAATTTTATAAATATAAAAAATTTATTTCATACATTTTTATAACAATTTTTTAAATTTAATATTTGGGAAATGAATCATATCACTTTAGGGAGATGGTAGGTCGTACGTATGCGTAAGAGACATTATCATGTACTTGATTGTTGAAAGGATAAAGAATTTAAAGTTATATAATTTTTATATAATAAATATTATTTAATAATTATCATATTGATTATTTATTTTCATCATTGTGACTATCCATTTGAAATGGTGGTGGAGAAGAAATTATAGTTCTTCATGAGGTTCTACTCCTCCATACACAAGAGCAATCATTTTGATTCCCATTTGAAATAGAAGGAGATAGTTAAAGAGTATGAAATAAATATAATAACTTATCATTATATATTTTATGATTTTTAAAAATATTCTAATATCTAATACATAGTTTATTTTTTTAAAAGAAGAATTCAAAAATACTGAGCTTGTTAAAGATAACTAACGTTTCATTGAAAACCCTCATTTAGATATCTTATTTAGAACCCTAGGGTTGGTGGTTTCATAAGAATAAAATAATTATAATATAGGGTAATAGAATAGATATTTTTTTTTAATTTTCCAGTTGATATATGTTTTTTGAGAGGTGTGAATATGTTATGGGAGGGGGATCCCTTTCATAATTTAGGACGAGTGACATTTTTAATAAATTCCCAAAACTACTCAATAATGGGTATTCACTCTCAATATGACATTCAAAATAATAGATATATAACTAATTACATGTAATATAAGGTTTATTATATACCCCACTACAATAAAAAAACATGTTTGAAACATGCTATTCTATTTACCACTAAGGATACTCACTTTTACCATTTATATTTTCACTATGATAAATAATTTTTGAACTAATGTAATTTATCCTTTATGAATGAGATTAATTGAGACTTGTTAGATAATTATAACCCATCATCAAGAATTATTATTTCAACATTATAAATAAAAATTCTATGTTTGTGTAAAATTTATATAAACACAAGCACAATAAGAACACAAAAATTTATTTTAACCCTGACCGTAGAAATAACTTATTTAATCTGAAAGGGTTGTAATTTTATATATAAGATAAGAAATGGATAATAATTATGAAATATGTTGTGTTTTAAAATATTATTTTTCCCAATTTTCCTCCGATTTGGTTTTTACGATCTTAAAATAATTATATGATTGATTATTTTATAAAAAATATTATTAATGTCATTTTTTGACACTATTATTTTAATTTAGCATTAAATACATTAAATTAATAATTAATTTCTAATATAATAAATTTCACTATAAATATTACATCATATTTAACTATAATTTTTTTTTTACAAGAAACCATCCCCAATAAATTATTTTTAAGGTTTTAAAGATTATTTACCATGAGTTTCACATTATATGAACAAGTGTTATGTCACAATTTTATAATTCCTTAAGGAAAATATATAATCACTAATAGGGAAATACAAATTATAATAATTAATATAATTTACATATATTCAAAATAAATTTTAATACTTGTTCACCAGTTATTTTTATCCCAATGTTTGTATATAAGAGATATTTAAAGGAAAAAAGAGTGATTTTTTTTTTCATTTACTATACGATAATTATTATATAGTTCAACTTAATCGGGATGTGTCCAAATAATAATTTAATTGTGATCCTATGGTTATAAGGGTATAAATAAACTCATAAAATAGAATTAAGATAAATATGGTGGGATTCTAACATAGTATTATCCTAGGAAAACTAAATTCACCCATTCACAATGTAGATGAAATTTTACATTTTTACTATTCATTTAGGAAAAAAAATATGTTGAACTCATTACCTAAATTTTTTTGTTAAAATTATAAATAATGAATTCATTTTTCATAATTATATCTCGTTAACTATTATAAATTTATTTTATAATTATCCCCCAAAGTGCGATGAAAAATAATTTTCTGAAAATATGCAATTTTCAAGGAAACAATTATTTCAAATTTACTCATTGAAAAACAATTTTCATTACATTGATTTAAAATATATATATATATATTCTATTAATTTCATATATTTGAAAATAAGTGTTATTCTTATTAATTAATATTGAATATCATTGTGCAACAAAAAAAAACAGTTCTCAACAAAGGTTTTCAGCCTAAAAATAACATTATACCAAAATATGGTACAAATATGATTCATGTATAATATATGGGATTAAATATAACTGATTTATAATTTTTTTAAAAATAAAATAATTATGGATATTATATATAAATTTAATTATTAAAAAGAAATGACAGTTTTACAAAAACTAACATTCTTTACTATCCACTGAAAAACCACTCATTTTATTGAAATAAAAAAATTTCATGGTAATTTAATATATATATTCTCATTTGAAAAATAATATTCATTTTTTACAATAATATATATTCTCATTTAATACTTCAATATTCATTTAGGCTCGGTGTTCTGGGTCATATATGCTATCAAATATAATGTTCTTCATTTATAATCTTATTATTTGACCTCTATCATCTCCATTATTTTTATTCTGATTTTATTATCATATATATCTATTTGATACATATTTATGATCTTCATTGAATGTTTTACAAGATGAATGTCTCATATCACTTCATGGAGGTGGTAATTGACAAATACGCATGAGCGATAATATCATTTTTAACAGGCAGAAGAGTAAGTGTTTGAATGACAATAAAATTTAATGATTTATAATTATATCATAAAAATAAATATTCATTATTTTCATTATTATAATCATTGACACAATTTGGTGATGAAAAATCAATTCCTTTTTTATGTGGAGGCGGTAGGTCAAACATTTTCACAAATGATGTTTTTGTTTTCCATATGATGGATAGGATGTGGATAATTCTATTACATAATATTAATAAATATTAATTATATTTAGGATAATTAATACATTATTTTAGAATGTATACAATATATTTAGAGGAGGCTGATGAAAATAATTAAATTTACTAAGTTTAGAGTTATACCTATTCACTATGAAACCTACATTGGATTATACATTATTACTTGAAAGGATGATATTTTGACTATAAATGAATCTATATGACATGTTTATTGAATTTGGGGTGTCATTAGTTATGTACATGGCTAATATAAAAGACTCAATATTTTTGAAGATGTTGGGATTTGAGGTTCCTTTTACAAGAGCTTAAATGAAACACATGGAATAACATAAATGAAGAAAATATATATATGTCATAATCATATTACGTGGAATTAAAGATAAAAAAAGTAGAATATAATTTATTATAGGGTCTAAATACACACAATTAACCAATATTAGAAAGCATTTGAATACATTTTAAACATTATAACCTAGTTAAGGCACTATAAACACATTTTTACCTTATGTGTGATATCATAAATTTTTACCATGATAACATAATTATATGACCAAAAATATAATTTAATATCTAATAAAATCTTAAAATGATTACTATTAATATGGAATCAATTATATTATATTACTTTTATATATGTTTGATAAAAAACTATTAATTTTATAACTGAAATGGCATGAATAAATATTTTTTGGAACATCCCAAATTTAAGCATAAAAATAATTTAACATTGAAATCAAGTAAAATGTTTTTCTCAAAGAATTTATTTTCTTATTTAATAATGATTTAATTTTTTTGTAATTTTTCTACAAGAAAAATCTTAATGGAGCCTTCAACGCATAAAATTAT
Source organism: Viscum album (assembly GCA_963277665.1). Lineage (NCBI taxonomy): Eukaryota > Viridiplantae > Streptophyta > Magnoliopsida > Santalales > Viscaceae > Viscum > Viscum album. The sequence goes on along the minus strand of OY728156.1, from coordinate 1,701,068,292 downwards.
ATGTATTGACTAAAAAATAATCTTAATGTTGAATAAAATAAATCTTTTACTAAAAAATTAAATCATGGATTAAAAAATCCAAAATGATGTTTTAAAATCCATTATTTTACTATTTCAAATATATATTATGTTGAATAACACTCACCTAATATGATAAAGTCAAGAGTTATATAATTTTATTTCATTAGTTTTACACTAGTTTTACCCATAATGAAGCGACAAATCTCTACCACAATTACTATTCATAATGACCAAAAATAAAAAGGGCCTATTAACCCCAATTTAATGTAATAATTTAAAATATCTAATAAATTTTTAAACATTCAATTATTTTATGATGTTCAATTAAATATTAATATAACATCATAAATAAAATGAAAAAGTTGTTATTCGAGAAAACTATTTTTTGCCAAAATTATCTTATAACAAAATTATGTATAATATTGATTACAATGTAATTATTTATAAAATTTATAATAAATGGATAAATATATGAATTTATTATCAAATTAAAAACCTAATAAAAATTTTAAATTACCTTATTTAATGAAAAAGAAATTAATTCATTACAAAAATTGATATTTTTCACTATTCACAAAAAGATAAATTATATTTGAAAAAATTCATAAATGTTAGAAAATATTATCATGATGATTTTTAATATTATATTTAAATATTGATATAAAATAGATAAATTTAGTATAAATTAAATATAATATCCATGCATAAATTGAAATAAATCCAATTTTTGATGAATTCATATTTTTGAGCATAAAATGACCTTACTAAAATTTTATTGCTTTTGAATTAATAAATAAATGTGAATTATATAATTCTATTTTAAATATTTTTAATAATCTTTTTATTCCTATCCCTATAATATATTTAATTTGTAGCTTATATTGGTAACATTTATAGTATAACATAGTTTATTTAAAATTTTAGGATCCTCGTTTAGAAAGCTATCAAGCTTATTAAGCATTAAATATAAATTTTATGGTGATGAATAATCCAAAAAATAAATAAATCCAATCCTCGCATAAATTTTTAATTTCTCATTTAGCATGGTTAAATATTCTAAAATAATATTTCTGAAAACACATATCATACACATGAATAAGAAAACATCCTTTGAAAATGGTATGTGGGAAATATAAATTATAAAATCTTCAATCCCACGGTATGACAATTGTTGGAATTTGACATATATTTAAGGGTATAATAAAATTATATAAGCTTTTTTGGGTCCTTTGGAGTAGGAAATAGATCAAAGGAAAAAAATTATAGTACAAGGTCACATTGTTAATGAATGTTCATAACTGTAAAGGCATCTATGAAGAATCTCTGAATCTAAATTTTGGATCTTAAATAGATTCATGATGTGAATGGTAACATCATTATCTTAATGTGATTTGATATTTTTATCTATAGAAATAATTTTTTTGGAATACCGGCCATTACAATTGTTCACTATGTAAATCATAACATCACACAATGAGCATTTCATGTTTTATTAGATTTAATGTATTATGGGATCAATTCTTTTATCATTCACTTATTCGATTCCTCTTGAACTCTAGGCTCCCTCTTAGTGATTTTAGGATACCCTATTCCCTTTTGACCCCTCTCTTTGATTTTTGAATGCATTTTAGATATTACGCATCCAATATTTTATGTTCTTGATTGACAATGATAATCTATATCCACTTCATCTTGATCAAAATCATTCATTTCATTAATTTATGGTTAGATTTAGGGGGATTGGATTAATGTGATTGTAGAAATATGGACTATTGATTTAATTAAAATTGGGATTCATTGACTTGGAAACTTCACAAAACTTGGAATGATACCATTGTTCAAAGAAGATATTATTTAGAATTCTGATCATCTCCTATCCTTTTAGGGAATGGTTCATATAAAAATTCAATCATATATTTAAAATCATGTCGACTTGAGAATAGTTATAGGATATAATGGTGAATTAATACTTGGTTGGTGTCTTATTTTTTTCCCATCATTGATGCACACATGGTTGGATTACCTTTACAATAGCAATTATCTTATAATATTATATTCAGGATTATTAGTGTGCATGTATATCCCTATAAAACGAATGTATGGTGGTGTATAACTAGATTTTTATTCCATTTTGATCTTGAATTGTTCTTGTGTTTCTTACATATTTATTGTTAGAAAGATGGTATGATATGATTAGATGTGAAATTTGATCTATCATTTCAATCTTGTACCAAATATGTTGTTCTTCTATCATTTGTAACAAAACATGATGGTCAGGCCTACTGTACTATCCCACAGTAAGGATATGTTATACATATTGTAATCATAAAATGTATTATCACATGATGAAAGATATGTTTTCCATGTTATGGACAATCCCTCACACGAGGCAGATGTGTCTGGTGGACGATTGATGTTCCATCCATCATGGACATCGATAAGATAGAGATGCTTTCTGATAAACTTGAATATGTTTTATTTTTGAACGATATATTTTTGTTATATGTAAACTCTATTTAAATTAATATAATGAACTTGTATAAATTTTTACAATATGTAAAGTTTTATTGGTGGCGTCCTGCTAAGTATTGTATTGACAAAGTACTAGAGCATTTTGGTGCTCTGGTAAATTTCATGCTCAGAGATATAGTGTAGAAAATGGGATATGTGGTGGACAATAGAGTAGGTATTGAAGAGGATGTGAATGTTGTTTGATGATTTTTTACCTGATAATTATATTTTCTTGATTTATTTCTCTTGCATACCATATATTGTATCCTTTTGGTTTATATTGGGTTTTGTACTAATATTTCCATACAAAAAATTGTATGGGTTATATCTTTTTATGCTTTTATTTTGATAGATGTTTTCATTGATATAATAATATATTGTGATGTTCACTTGATACTAATGTCATATTCTATCCAAATCCTTTCATATGACCTCTCCCCTAGTTGGCAACCTCTTTTCTATAGGGAGGCATGCATGAGGTTGTGTGCACCCCCCCCCCCCCGACTCACACCCAATTGTTAGGGTTAGTGTGATACATAATTTTATTAGAGGACAATGTTAAAATTTGTGATTCATAAATTTTCTTGTATTTGGTACATAGTAGAAAAGATATGATACATTTGAGACTCATCTAGGGGACAATGTTAATGATTCCAATATAGTATAGTAGACCTTCATGGTTCCATGAAGAGTGGAATTGGGTTCCCCTTCCATTATTTCCATTGTTAAAATTCACCATGGGTGATTAATATTATGTTGATATATTAATTTACATTAATTTGTGTGTGTTAATTCATCATTTTAGGCATGTAGGTTCACATGCTATACAAGCATTTTTAATTAATGAAATAGAGCCAAAATAATTAAATGCCCAATGACATCATGATGTGTGATGTGATGAATTATTTCTTACATAACGTGTTTAATTTTTTGGATAATATTATTGACTACATATATATGTGTGGATGTGATTGATGTAGATGTACAATAATAATTAATTTTGTTTTAGGTACTATTTAGGGGGTTATAACTTGTCCTTATGGGTATACTCTTATGATTAACCTTGTTATTGGTACTAGTGTACAAATGTGATTGGTTGACATCTTTATTGTTTTATTTTATCCCAACAAAAATATTTTTAAGTAATTTCACATAACAAGACATATAAAACATTGACATCATGTTTCACTACATGTTGTGTATTAGTTTTCAACCAATAAATCTGACATTATTGATTCATCATTCTAATAAATAAATCAATCTGACCACGACTCATTGACCTGCTACTTATTCATAGTAAATGATTTCATAGGGTAGGGCTGATGATGGTTGAATGTACGACTGAATTTCATCACCATCACCCTCATCCTTCAACGGAAGTTAAGGCCCCCACAATATGAAGAAGAATTTATAAAATTCATAGAATGGATTTTATACTTGGTAGAGAACCCATATGATTGAAATTTTATATTCTTAACCATCATGATTCAAGGAAATTTCTGGAGGAAGGTGTAATTTCATGCTATAGTCTAGTATACAGGAAGGGATGCGAATTGAAATATTCAAAACCCAATTTTTCATCATATAATTTATAGATCCATTGAAGGTGGACCACTATCCATAATTCGTTAAGATTCAACAAGGGTAATGACAATTTCTTCATACTCAGTATTTTTTATAGAAATAATTTTACATGTTAATCATATAGAGGGGAACAAATTGTATAATCTGAGGATGATTGAGATAGTAAATTTAGTATAGTTGATGTGACAGTTCGGGAAATTTGATCTAACAACCTATACTATATTTCATTTTATGAAATTAATGATATAAAAGGTCATTGAAGATGAAAAAGATACTTGTCTTCTTCCAATTATTAGGGGATAGTATGTTTCTTATCTGTATAATTACTAATTACTCATTAATAAATCAAAAATAAGAATTAATAGGATGGACACATGGGTGGTGGTTGTCATTTAGAGCATAGATAATCTTTTATGAATCATTATGTGGGGAGAGAATATTCTAGGTGAAATAACTTTGTGATAAAGGGTCATTTTCTCCTGAACTATACCTTTTATCTCAATGATTTTCATTAATGTTGAACGATAGGGTGTCCAAAGTGGTTCTATGATAAAGCTTCAAGGATACATAATATATGATTTATCACATGACAATATTGGCCATGAAAACCCCAATAACAATCAATGAAGTAGGTTACTCATGAGCCTTTGGGGTGTCATGGTGTGTTGGTTAGCATGGAATAAGATGTTGATTGGGATTTACTTGATATTGATGAAGGGACTTCATATGTTTGAGGTATGGTCCTGATCTTTTCAACTATATCTATTTCGTACTTTAGTCATAGGAGCATCCAATTAATTCATGTATTCATAAGTTGTTTCTAAGTTGGATTTATTAGTTAAATTCTATTCCAATATTATATCTATTTCTAAAAACATGATAAAAAACAGAGGATTTATGTCATATCAATCTAGATTATCTATTTCATAATTTATTCATAGGAGCACGAAGGTTCTCCGAGGCTGGTCAGTTCATCTCGTACGGGTGCTATGGCAGCATGGCCGAGTGCAGGACGAAACCTGGGAGTGGGAGACTGAGGTTTGTGGTCAATGTCTGGAGTTGTTCACATCATTATCTTCCCCTCCCTTGGAAGGGAAATTCGAGGACAAAATTCTATAAGGGGGGATTTTTTTAAGAACCATGTTCTTAGTTTTGAGGTACAAGTTTTTTCTTTTCCATTTTCCTTATGTGTTTTTGAGAAAATATGGAAAATGGGGAAAAATCCTAAATTTTCAAAGTACACATCGTGTACTTTTGGCCATGTGGGATGGGTACATGAGGCGTGTGGCCATGCTGTTGGTGAAGGTTGTAGGAACCAAATACATGTCGTGTAGTGGTCCCTTACACACCGTGTAGTCAGTCGGAGTGCCAAAATAGTAAGGCGGTAGAGCAGCTGCTAGCTAGGAAACAGTACACGCCATGTACTCGAGAGTACATGTCGTGTACTCATGTCAGCAGGTGAACAGTGCCACACTGGCGGGAAGTAGCCAGAGGAACAGTTTAACAAAAGGTAAGTACACACCGTGTACTTTGTTTCTTTGTTATAAAACATGCAGTAGCCTCCTCATTTAGAAGAGGAGGCGTTTGAGCCGTTTTGGAGCCAAATGAGGAAGCCGAACCTTTGATGATCCACCGGGCACACGTCTGGAATCCGTTTCCACCTCAGACGATCTCGTCGGAACCGCATAGGGATGGTATTCCTTCACCTAGTGTGTTTCTTACCAATTATTCGACTAACGGTAGTTATTTGGGTTTGAATGATTTATCATTTACCTCAGATCTTCGTCATAATTGTGTGTTTCTAGGATCGACGATCGTATATAGCGCTCGTTGGGGTATAAAGTAGGTGTCTTGGTGTTTATTTCCAACTTTCGTGCATTTTTGTGCCTTTTTTGAGCTACGAACCCATGTTGGGGTGTCGTGAGGCTGAGTCCATGGCAAATTGAACTACCTAGAACTATATGGGTAATTAAATAAAGCTGTAAAAATGTTGTTTAGGATCACTGCTTGGATCCAAGACCATCCCTTGGGGTGCGTTCCTCTATTTAGCCGATTGGCCTGGTTACCCGAGGGTATGCCATGTTTAAATTATGCATTACTTTTTCCTTTAGAGAAATTGTATGTAAATTGCATGTTTATATGATGGGAATGACCCGGTTACATATAACTGAGCGCGGTGTTTACTATAGCCAAAGGGCGTGACTGTATTAGCCTGATGGAAATGTACTATTTCGCCTGAGGGCAACCTTTCGTGCCTGAGCGATTGACTTTAGTGCCTGAGGGTGACACTTCCTATGCTTTAGGGCAATTTATGTTATGCTTGATGGAAATGCCTGAGGGCGAGATTCTGATTACCTGAGGGTGAGTTTTGGTTGTTTGAGGGCCCTGGCTGCTTACATAGAAATTTAGTTTGGTGTTTCTCATAAATCATTAAATGAATAATAAAATGGCAATATAAATGGTAGTTTGTTAATTTTGAGTACTTCTTAATGTAATGCATTTTACTACTACACAATGTTGTTGCATGTTTACACGCAGTTGGGCACGAGACATTTGTAGGTGCCTACAGAGATATGTTTCTCACACCCTGTTTGGGTCATGTTTTTCTGCCCAAACAGATTACGTTTCTGCAGGTGTGGATAGGATCAAGAGTCCATATACAAGTACTTGACTGTTGCTGTAGAGTAGGAGGGCAAGGGACCGAGCCTAGGCTCATGAGGCCGCTGCCAGCTGTTTTTCTTTGTTCTATTGTACTCTTATTTTTGTTTAACTGTATTGATGTATAATATGTTCTTGCTGTTTTCTTTGAACTTGATACATGTAGCATCATTATTTATATACTTTTGGTTATATCCATTGTAGTTGATTATTTTATTTGTTCATGGTTTAATACTTCTACTGTTTTTTGTATGTTTTATTTTAATTCTGTTGTGCTACAATTTGACGAATGAGGGAATTGTTTCCCCACAATCAAACGTGGGCCCTCGCTGCTAGTCGGCAGCCTCTGGCATTTGGGAAAATGCGCTTGAGGTCACATGGCGAACCGGGCTCGGGGCACCCATTGAGTGGCACACAGACACGGGACATTACAACTAGACCATATAGATTTTTCTTGATGGTGAAAATTCTATTAGACATACCATTCAGAGTGTTATATATATTCTTAATGGATTGTATCTCTCAAACAGGTTCCATCTTGGATGGAAAATCCCGTGATGTTTGTTCTCCTGGTTTTGTGTTTAACTTTATAGACTGTAGTATAATCATATTATTAGATGCAAGGTAGGAACGTAATTAATCATTGTGTGTCATATGAGTACATTTTGGTGATATCTAGGATCCCTTGAGGTGTAGACGCATCTTTGGTTGGCACCACATGATGAATGTGCATACATAACACTTCTATTCACACACTATATATTTGGTTACACTCCTTCCATGGTAGGTAATGATGCAAGGGTTGTGCCACGTGATTTTGGAGTTTATCTTCTTATAGGATGATAAGGTCACGTGCCTAAAATTTATGGAAAATACTTTACATTTGGTTTATTTAATCATTGTGATGAGCCTCCTTTTCTTGGACAAGGTTTCTTCATTCTAGATTGAGTAGTGGGAAATAGTTTTTCCTTTCCTCTTTTGTATGGGTTTCCTTTGACTTCACTAAATAGACATGTACAACCATGAATGATTTGAGATGGAGTTTCTATATCAATGAGGTTACCAATGGATATGTATATTGGAAGGTATCATTTTATTCTCACCCTTAAATTTTGGTTTTCTCAGTTATAATTGTGTCTGTGTATACTCACACATGCACGGGCTTTTCCCGCGCATGATTTCTATCTTCTGAAGACCACATGTCTTTTGATTTAGTACATAGTGGACCCGAGGAAGGAGGATCTTATTGAGCTATTCTGAATGAGGTTTATACCATAGTTTGGCTGATGAGCATTCTGGTTGATACTTTTGGAAGCGTACCTACTTTCGAGGAGGTCAGATGATTTTACAGTTTTATTATTTTGGTGGCTTGTATTTCCTTTTCTTGCTTCAGAAATTCAGATGTACTATATTTTGATATATAATTAGGGATAATTTTTGTCTTCACCTTGTTATAACTCTTCATTATTTCATATAGGATTGTTTGGGAGTGCGCATATAATTACTTTATACAAAGGCCTCCATGAGTTTAATTTTTCCTTTGGTTCTTGTCACCACCCCTAAATCTATGGTGGTAGGATTGGGGGAATTTTGACAAAATCCCCAACATGGGTCATCTCTTGGTAGAATTCTATGAAGTAAATTTCATTACTTGGGAACATGTTAGGCCATTTCCTATTAAGAGGATCTATTTGTGTTTCATAATGATGTTGTTAGGATGTCTCAAGTTTAGATCCCAAAATAGAGGTTCCAGTATTGGTGTGACGACTGACATATCAAATCATCGATACTCTGATAACATGATTTTCTACTAAGTGAATTAGAACACTAATCTGATGTGGGGGAATAGTACATGCATCATATAGGATTGTTTTTTGGGTTTTTCATATCCTTATTAAGTTATATTCCCATAAATACTCATTGACTGTGGAACATATTGATTCAATATAAGGATGTATCAATAATGATTGGTAGATAGGATTCTATTTCATGATTATGATGAAAATACATATAGTAATGAGGCTTTGGTGCAATGTGTTGATATTGAAACATTACCTCTGGGTGGTCCTTTAGAAGTTCCTCCACCCATTGAACATCTGGTTGTGCCAACAGTTCAGGAAATTCACGTGCGTGGGATGAGTGCATTACAAAATTTTAGTAGGCAGAGACCTCTGAGGTACTAAGGTGCTCTAGAACCCCAAGTAGAAGATGACTAGCTCGAGGCAGTCACATTGGTTTAACAATTAGTAAGGACACCTCTTCAACTAATGGTGATCTTATAAGTAAAAAATTTGTATGGTTCATTGGGGAAATGGTGATGCTTTATTGGTGGTGTCCAACAATCTGGTGATGATGACAAGGGTAGAATTTGATAAACTCTTTTGAGAAGTGGGTTACCTTTCCACATTAAGGATAGTTCGTATCTAAGATATTTTTAATATTCGGTTGGGTGATATGATTATGGAAGAGTACTCAACAAGGTTCACGTACCTATCATGTGACTCCCTGGATATGGTGCGGGACCTGTTCTCTATAGCTCGAATGTTTGACTAGGGCCTCTACGGAAATGATAGAGATGGTGTGATCCCCTTGTTCAATCCATATTATGAGGGGGTACTGGAGCGAGATCCTATTATAGAAATATTCCTAGCTAAAGGGGAGGATGTTGTGGTCCAAAGTTGTAGTCACAATACAGTGGAATCTAAAATAGAATCAAGATTATAGATGAAGGAATCACAGCACATGAGTCACAGCCATGCCCACACATATGAACATAGACCTATAGCATAAGAGTAGTTCAATGGATTTGGTCAAATATAAGAAATGTCAGGATATGCCTAAACTGACAGGGTAAAACATGATAGATATTTTTCAACCCACTATGCTACTGGGAGGAATCCAACATGGTCCACCCTAATAGATGTAGTTCTTGTATAAGGGAGTTCCACACGATGGAATAGAAGCTACATGATCTGGAAAGTAGCAATATGTGGTCCACACCATGACCATGGAGCTAGAGGATGTATGCGAGGAAATATTTATGTTATTGAGGCCTTCATCATAGAAGCTCTAAGGATGAATATAGGGAGTCCTTGTGGATTTTATACTTTTTGTGGTAGAAATTGTCATAAAATGTTGTGGGTACTTTTTCTTTTCACATATTGCTTAATATATAAACTAGGGTGACACATGGTGTCAGTAGAATATTGTGTTAGAGTTTTTTAACATCGATTGGAAATATTATGATTGTGTGGTCCTTCCCTTATCATGATGTGTTTCCTTGATGCATCCAAATTTATGGAGGAGATTTAGTGCCTCCAAAGAGGATATTATTTATGTGTGGTGGATTCCCCACTTACTACTGTCTTCAGGACAATATTGAGTAGATGGGGGGTTATTAGAATCATTATGTAGTATTGAAGTTAGACACTATTATGTTTCCATAATATGGATTGTTTCCCAATCGTCTATAATCATCCATAATGACAAAAGATGGTGTGGTGGTGTTTTTGGTTTGGGATAACCTCTTTCCTTAAGGGGAAAATACATGTGGGGTATTTCATGTGCTTACTATGTCTGGATTTTTAAGGATGGATGAGTTTTAACTATTCTATTTTTCATTTATATCCTCATATGCTCTGAATCATCCTTTAATGAATGACACGTGGTTTGGTCATGAGAATATTCATCCATTATTCGATATGAACTATGGGGTTTTGTTATCCTCCTTGTTTGGTTAGTTTGGCGGTTTACTATTTAGCCTGATAACTATAGATGGATCAAGGTGCTTGGTTCTTTCCTACATGCCACAGGTAGGGAATATTTTTCACATTTGATTCTTCATGTTTAACTAGTAGAATATTGTAGTAAGAGTGGTTTTACCTTGAGGTTTTTCTCTTGATTCCATTCTTGGATGCAACACAAGATGCCTTGGTGAGATTTTTGGCATGAGAGTTCCAATGTAGAGCCCAATTAATTTTCCATATACCTAGCCATTATCATTTGGAGTACAACAATATTTGAAGGTGGTAGTTATTTAGAGACCCATGTTTCAACCTATAAGGCATTATAATATTTGGAATGATATTTTTGAAGCCAATAAATGAGCTAGGATAGGAACCATAGGCCCAGAGAGCCTCAGTGCCATTATTTTAAAAATATTAAATATATTTTCTCACACGGGTTCAGTTAAACATTAAAAGAGGAATATATCCCATACTAAGTCATAGATCGGATTTATGAGACTGCGATTTAGTCTATAACGTCATGTTTACTCTAAGAATGACATAAAATTTTCCATGCCACATGTTTTGGGTGGGGTGGAAAAGGTGTGTTTAATTAAATAAATTAGAATTTAATTAAATAATTAATACCTAAACCAACATCTCCCCTGTATAGACCCAACGCTTGACATACATAGGCATTAAATTAATTTTGTGGAATATCTAATACATAACAAAAACAGACACCAAAGGACCGTAATAGTTTAGTGGCTTTGGAAACTCAGAATATAATCTTCTAATCTTGGTGAATGATCTTCATCATCTCCCATAAAGATCTTCCTTTTTTTCATAACTAAAACTTTTCTTTATATTCTGGGGAAAAGAAATCATATAAAGGGTGAGCTCAAATGCTCATTAAGGGTATGCATGTTGAAAATAAAACAAACCATATACATTCTAACTTCAAAACATGAACCTAATATTTAAACATCAAAATCATGAGCAATGACATAAAACATGGAAGTACATAAGGCATAAATCATAATGGATCATAAGTCAATATAAAATAGCTTGGGAATAATGAATGTAATTGTGGAATCCATTATTAACATGTTACAATTTCCATAGTATCCAAGGCATTGCTTCCAATACCATCTTAGTGGACAAAGTCCCATTCTGAATCGAGTTCATTCCTCGTTCTAGTTCTGTATCTCTGAACAACATTAACTTACCGTTCTAGCAATGCCTATATCATGAGATATAAATCATTACCCAATGTATTGGAGGGATATATAGGTCCCACCCATCTCATAATGAAATCATTCTTTCGTGTGCCACAAAATAAACATACATAATTCATAATAACCCAACGAATAAAATGGGTCTCAAAAACATCATCCCATCGTAAAATAATCCATATAAAATAAATGGATATCATTTAATCATAAGAAAACTCAAACCATGTAAATAATAGATAAATTATACTTGAAACATAAATATACTTAATAATTTCACCTTAGATGTAAAATAGTTTTGATAAAACACTTGTAATGAATTCTTGAAGAAAATATCATTTCTTCTTCAAAATCATTTTTTTTCACAGCATGCCATGAAATTTTATAAGAAAATGATTTTTTTTTAAATTATCATGAAATTTTGTAGAAGAAGATTCATTTAAATAAGTCAATATGAAAACATAAAAATCCGTTCATGTCGTATAAGATAAAAAATAACATTTTTCTCGTTATTATGTCGAAAAAGTCAAAAAGTTTCTCGTGTGGTAAACAAAAGTAATAATCCTTTCATTACATGTGGTAAATTTCAAAAATGGGTAAAAAGGACTTTATAAATACATGAAAACATTTTTAGAAAACATGGGCATGGATGATAACAATAAGCCTAGTAAATACTTATGAATAATAATCTCGGATAAGAACGAGATTGGAATAGTAATCCCATACCTTAGGTCCGATATGCTTCGTATATATCCAAACCTCTTGTATAATGATTTAAATAATTTTATTGAGTTATTAAATAATCATATTCATTGTTATGATATCATATATGGTTCATTTATGACTTTATATTACCTGTTGTTTTGTAAATTCCATGTTAAAGCAGTGTTTTGCGTAAAATCATTTCATTTATCGTATGTGTTTCGACATGTTGTTCTTGATAGTATTACATATATCATGATTTACATAATTCTATAATTGTAAAAAATGATTTATATATAATATATATTCAGTATATTAATATATATGATATATCGATAAATGGAATGAAATACACCATTCATGGAGACGGTAGGCTATGCGTACGCATGAACGCTGTTTTCATTTCCTAATTGAATTAAATGGAATTATGTAAATGAAACATATATGTACATAAATCCAGTATAATTATTATGTAATATATTTCATGATTATTCATTATATAAAATTTATAATCATACTTGAATTGTTAACATGGAAAAATAATTTCATCGCCTCATGGAGACGGTAATCCGTACGTACACACGATCGATGATATCGTTCCCAAATTTATCGAATGGATTTGGAGGGGATGATATAAAATCATGTAATCAGTATGATGTTATAATAATTATATATAGTTATTATTTACAACATTATACCCATTCAAGTAAGGTAATGGTGGAAAAACTGATTACACCAAGGTGTGTAGACGGTATTCCGTACGTACGCACACGTGGTGATTTCATGTTTTATAGGATGGATAGAAGGTGAAATAGGTTTGCCTAATATTTATAATAACATATCAGTGTTTAATTAAAAATTATGTTATTACATTATAATGAAACAACTAAATAAGAAGAAGTAGAAGAAGAAAGAAATTTGAAAGAGTTGGTTGAAGAGATTACCTCTTTCTCGACGCACATCCTTTAAACTTATTCTTAGGGCACTAGAGTTAGTCTTTTGAAAAGACCAGAACAACTATCATTTAACTAGAGGGGTTTAGAATAGAATTGGCTGGGTTTGGATGAGCTTCAAGGCTCAAAAGGGTGTGAAGAGAAGAGGGACGATGTGCCCTTTTTATAAGGGAGGAGATGGGCACCTTTGGAAAAACATACAATATTATTTTATAATAAAGTCATATTCGGTTTATAATAGCTCCAAATTGATATATTTATAAGATAATGTGGGTATGGGTCGAAATTCTCTCAAAAAATAGAATTTAAACAAGTTTAGGTTACTATTTTAACCTTATCATTTAGATTTATCTTTATGTTTAATAATTTTACTTTTACCGTGTCGTCTTTTATTCTTACACTATATGGTTAATAAACATACAATAACAAGCCAAAAAAACCCCAAGTTGTTCATAATAAATATATATAACCTTATCTAAGTGATTTTGATGAACCTTATATTTTTATGAATAAAATAACAATTAATAATATAATATTTGTTTTAAAAACTATTTGATGTCAATTTTGACACTATTTGGTACTTGATTTTTGTGAAAATCATAACAGCACTATAATTTCTAACAAAGTTAATTAAATCAATAAGAACATGTTATATTACCCTAAAAAATTAGTGTAATTCGTAAAAAGTCTAAAATTTAATTTATTTGGGTATTTATAATATCAATTACTTTAATATTTCATTATTTAGGTAATTACTGCATCACCATAGTGTCATAAATAAATTATATTATTTAATGTCTACAAAATATAAATAAATTTAAATTAGGTATGAAATGATTTTATATTTCTAATTAATATTTATAGTTGAATTTATCTTATGTATATCCCTATATTAAAAATGTTTTAGTTATGAAACATTGATTTTATCTAATTGAACTCTTCATTAAATAAAATAAAAATAAGTGTCCTAATCTATTCCAAGTGGACCTAAAGGGTAATATTATATTCATTAGTTTTTTTGTGGTTGAATAAACTTATCCAATAGAATTATGACATGTGTTTGGATAATAGTAATATCATTTTTACCCTTAATTACCCTATTTACTTTTAACCGTGGTAAATAAAAGAATAAGGTTACTATTCACCAAAAAATTATATTTATCTTATTGAACCAAATTGTACTCCTTGATATTAACCGTGTCTCTCATATTTTCTAAATTCCACTCACAGATGTGGTAAAAATATGTTTTATGTAAATTTTCAAATTCTTCTATGAGGTGGGTAAAATGCGGTGAAAAGTTCAATAAAATTTTTATATATCTAAAATTTTTATAAAATGACTCCAACGAATTATATTGAACTTATATAGGTATTATGTATCAATTATGACATAAGATAAATTTAAATAAAATAAATAATTATTTAAATAAAAAGTCAGTTTTTAAATAGACCTAGTGCATTCACTATTCATCAAAAATTAAATGTTTTCAGAAAAAATACCAAAATTCCACCCTAGGATAATTTTGATATTACGAATCCAAAAAGAAAGTCCATTTTGAAAGATAATATTTATAAAATTTCAAAAATTTGTTATTACTATTCATAACTTCTAGTTTAAATAACATATCATTGTTTAGTGAAACTCGGTATTGCGTACAACACACACTATCGTGGAAGGTCGCGATTGCATGTAATGCAAGCCAAGTTAGGTATGCATGTAGTGGAAGCCCTTTTTAGTGTAGCATACAAAACAAGACTTCAATGAAATTAAAAAGAATAATTTTCATAAAATCTTGGGGTGTTACATTCTACCCCCCTTAAAATGAATTTCTCCCTCAATATCCATCGGGGTTATAAATGGTTTACTACTCGAAATTTTCTTTAATAGAAACCCAAATCCTAAAGAGGAATACCAAAACTTATCTTTATAAACTAATTTATGAAACGTAACAGTTACCAAAATTAACTAATCACTGGGTTTCCACATAGCAGTACATAGGTGGAAATATGGAAATGGAAGAGAAATATAACCGTCAAGTTTTGATGGAGAGTGGTAGAGAACATGGCTATGAAAAAGCCAAAAATTGCAAAGCCATTAATTTGTGATGATCTAAGGTACAATCTAATTCATCGAATTTAAGGGCACTCGGACAACATTTCTGGTTTTCGAGATCATTTCCCTAAAGTTGAAGAATTTGAATTAGAAGAAATACATACATTAATTCGGTATAATATCAACGTTGTTTGTGCCTTGGACAATTTCCACTTCATCTCTTAATGAAAAGAAGTTGAATTTTTCATTCGTGAAGTGTTAGCAGATCATGTTATAGAATGATGGATCATTCCATATGTCTGAAACAAAAGGTTTGAAAAAGTTATCAAATATACATAAGTCTATTTATGGTGAGGTTAATCGTATATGATTCTAAAAATGGACTCATACATCATATATCATACTGCCAAATAAAACTATTTTCTACTAACCAGGGACTTCATGTAGGCTAGTGGTAGGTGATAAAGGCCTGTCGCACTTCAGTTGTGGGTTCGATTCCCACAGCCTTGTCCTACGTAACGGGTTGTCGCCCATCCTACATGTTGTCCTTTTTCGAAAACTACATTATTATAAAATTCCATCAACAATATCGAATAATTTATAACCTTATACAGTACTAAATTATGTCCAACATAATCCATTCCAATCTTTAGGCTTATCAAAAATACTTATTTCCGAGCTCATAGTTTAAAGAAAACAATTACTAGAAATTTCATCTACCGAGCATGTGAATACCATCATTTATCCCTCATATATCATATGATATATCTTTTTCGTCAAATGAAAAACATGTGAATACCTTAATCATGTATTCTCTTGAAAAATTAGTACCCATTGACTCTTAGTCAAAACAGGAATGATATAAAAAATTAACACTTTCCACATACCAAAATACCAAAATTTTTATATACTCAAACCATGATATAACTTTGTCCTTATTTCAGTCATGAGCTCATTTCATTTTTTCTTTATCGCTTCATTATGCGGATAACATCTTCTTACCGAAATATTTCAATCACTTTTCATGGTTACCGGTACCATATATTTACTGAAAACCAATACATAAATATTCCAAAATTCCACAATGCCATAAATGGGATTCCATGATACTATTTTGAAATCCCATTTCATAACACTTAATCATTACAAAACATCATTTTCATACTCAACATCACAAATATTGATCTCATGTGACATCCCTTTATCCTTTGTCTTGATAGGTTTCTCACGTTGATCATCATTAAACCTTGTATTAGGGCATTGATTAGCATAATGCCCAATTTCCGTGCACTTGAAGCATTGATGTGTTGGTGGTGTGTTCTCTGCAGTCTTTTCTTTATTAACATCATTAGCAACCCTTTTTCCATTACATCGACACTCAGCTTCTTGATGACCTTCTTTTCTACACTTAAAACATTTTCTAGTCCCTTTAATACAATCTCCACTGTGCTTCTTTCCACACATTGAGCATAAAGAAAAATTCATCTTCTTTTCACCATTATTTTGAGATTTCTCCTTGAACTCCATCATTCGTTTCTTTTCAAACCCAAGAGAAGGATTTGTAACACCAATTTCTAGTTCTACCTTGATAGCACAATTCACAATTTCTTCAGAGCTATTGAAGTCTCTTATAGCTAATGTCCTTCAATGACTTGGTTTTAAGCCACTGAAGAATCGATCAACTTTACATTCAGGTTAGATGATAAAGTCAGATGCATACCTTGGAAGCCTTTTAAAATTCGCTTCGTATATACCAATAGATTCATCATCCTTTTTCTTAAGCTCATGGAAATCCTTTTCCATCTTTTTTCAAATAATAGGATGGAAGTACTTATTGAAAAATAATTTCTTGAACTCATCCCATTCCATGGAGTCAATTTCAACTCGGGGCCTTGTATTCATAATTAGATTCCACCATTGATCTGCTTCACCTTCTAAACAATAAATAGCCATGTTGACTTTTTCATATTCCGAATAGTGAAATATAGAAAATATCTTTTCAATGTTACTGATCCATTATTCAACAATAGGTTGATCAGAAGATCCACTGAAAGAATGTGGACATTGCCTTATGAAGGACTCAATAGAATATTGTTCCTTTCTCGGTTCATTTGGAAGTCCATAATGATTCATAGCTTCTGTAAGTATAGAAATAAGAGTTTGCACTCCATATTCCATAACATTAGTTTGTTCAGGAGAACAATCATTGCATTGTCAATTACATTTATCAACACGGTTCCTTCGGGTTCAACCATCATCTATAACCCAAAAATAATAGCGTGAGAGGGAAAAATCATTCTAGGGAAAACTATATAATAAAGGGGGAGTACCATAAATATATAACAACTTAGTGTTAATTCTAATATTGCTACCATAATTATAGTACTATAACCTATTCTTATACTTAACCTTAGGGACATCCCTAGACATACCTTAGAAATAACTCAAGGGATCTCACTAAAGTTTTTTCATCCTAGTTTCCAAAGGTTAACTAAACCTTTCCTCTGATACCAACTGTAGAGACCCAAATCTTGACGTACATAGAAATTAAATTACTTTTTCGGAATATCTAATACATAACAAAAACGGAAACCAAAGGAGCGTAATAGTTTAGTGTCTTGGGAAACTCAGAATATAATATTCTAATCTTAATGAAAGATCTTTAACATATCCCACAAAGATCATCATTTCCTTTCTTACCTAAAACCTTTTATTATACCCTGGGGAAATGAAAGCATATAAAGGGTGAGCTCATATGCTCACTAAGGGTATGCATGTAGAAAATAAAACAAACCATATACATTGGAACATAAAAACATGAACATAAAATTTAAATATAAAAATCATGATCAATGACATAAAACATGGAAGTACGTAAGGAATAGATCATAATGGATCATCATTCATGATAAAATAGAATGGGAATAAATCATGTAGTTGTGAAAACATTAATCACATGTTATTCTTTCCATAGTAGCCAAGGCAATGCTGCCAAGACCATCCTAGTGGACAAAATCCCTTTCTGAATCGAGTTCACTCCTCGTTCTTGTCTTTGTATCACTAAACCAGATTAACTTTCCATTCCAGCCATGTCTATCTCATTAGATATAAATCATTACCCAATTCCTTGGAGGGAGATATAGGTCCCACCAATCTCATAATGAAATCATTCTTTCATGTTCCACAAAATCAACATCCATCATTCATAATAACCCGTCGAATAAAATGGGTTTCATAAAAATCATCCCATAATAAAATAATCCTTATAAAATAAATGGATATAATTTCATCATAAGAGAACTAAAACCATGAAAATAATAGAAACATTATAATTGAAACATAAACATACTTAATAATGTCATCTTATAGGGAAAATATTTTTGATAAAACACTTGAAATGAATTCTGGAGGAACTTATCATCTCTTCTTCAAAATCATTTTCTTTTAACAAAATGTGATGAAATTTTAAAAGAGAAGGATTTTTTTGAAAATATTAATGAAATTTTTTTGATAAGATTCATTGAAATAAGTCTTTATGAAACCATAAAAATACATTCATTCTGAATAAGTTAAAAAATAACATTCTTCTCGTACTTTTGTCAGAAAAGTAAAAAAGTTCCCCATGTGGTAAACAAAAGTAATATTCATTTCATAACATGTAGTAAATTTAAAAAATGGGTAAAAATGACTTTAAAAATACGTGAAAACATTTTAGAAAACATGGTCATGGATGATAACAATAACCTCAGTAAATACTTACGAATAACAATCTCGGATAAGAATGAGATTGGAATAGTAATCTCTTACCTTAGGTCTGATATGCTTCGTACGTAACTGAACGACCTGTATAATTATTTAAATAATGTCATTGACTTATTAAATAATCATATTCATTGTTATGATATCATAGATAGCTCACTTATGACTTTATAGTACCCATTCTTTTGTAAATTCCATGTTAAAGCAGTGTTTTGGGTAAAATAGTTTCATTTATCGTACGTGTTTCGACATGTGGTTCTTGATATTATTACTTATATCAAGATTTAATTAATTCCAGAATGTAGAATATTATTAATATATAATATATATTCATTATATTAATATATATGATAGATCAATAAATGTAATGAAATACACCGTTCATGGAGATTGTAGGTCGTGCTTACACATGAACGATGTTTTCGTTTCCTTATTAAATTAAATAGAATTTAGAAAATGAAACATATATCTAAATAAATCCAAAATAATTATTATGTAATATATTTCATGATTATTTGTTATATATAATTTCTAATCATACTTTAATCGCTAACATGGAAAATGAATCTCATCGCGTCGAGGAGACGATAATCCGCACGTACGCACGAGCGATGATATCGTTCCGATATTTATTGAATGGAATTGGAGTGGATGATATAATATCATAGAATCATTATTATGTTATAATAATTATATATGGTTATACTTTACACAATTATACCCATCCAAGTAATGTGTTGGTGGAAAAACAAATTACATCACGGTGTGGAGACGATATTCCGTACATACGCACGCTTAGTGATTTTGTTTTTCGTAGAATGGATAGAAGGTGAAATACGGTTGTTTCATATTTATAATTACATATCATTATATCATTAATAATTATGTTATTAATTTATAATGAAACAAATAAAGGAGAGGAAGTAGGAGAAGAAAGAAACTTGAAAGAGTCAGAAGAAGAGATTACCTCTTCCTCGACCCAACTCCTTTAAACATATTTCTAAGGCACTAGAGGTGGTCTTTTGAGAAGAACAGAACCACAATGATGTAACTGGAGGTGTTTAGAAGAGGAATTTCCAGGGGTTTTCTATGCTTCAAGGCTCAAAATGGTGTGAATAGAAGAGGGAAGGGGTGCCCTTTTTTATAAGGGAGGAGAGGGGCACTATTGGAAAAACGTAAAATATTATTTTATAATAAAGTCATATTCGGTTTATAATAGATCCAAATTGTTTTATTTCGAAGATAAAGTGGGGATGGGTCGAAATTATCTCAAAAAATAGAATTTAATCATGTTTATGTTACTATTTTAACCTTATAATTTAGATTTAACATTAAGTTAAATTCGTTTACCTTTATTGTGTCTTCTTGTTTTCTTACACAATATGGTTAATAAACTTACAATGACAAGACAAACGAACCCAAAGATGTTCATTATTTATATATATAACCTTATCTAAGTCATTTTCTGGATCCTTAGATTTTTAGGAATAAAATAACAATTAATAATAAAATATTTGTTTTAGAAACTATTTAATGTCAATTTTGACACTATTTGGTACTTGATTTTTGTGAAAATAATAACAGCATGATTAGTTCGAAAAAAGTTAATTAAATAAATACTAACATGTCATATTAACCAATAAAATTATTTTAATCCATAATAAGTCTCAAATTACATTTATTTGGGTATTTATAATATCAATTATTTTAATATTTCATTATTTAGGTAATTACATCATCACCATTGTGTCATAAATAAATTATAATATTTTATGTCTAAAAATTATAAATAATATACCATTAGTTAGGGAATCTCTTTATCTTTATAATGAATATTTATAGTCGAATTTATCTTATGTATAACCCAATATTAATAAAATTTACTAATTAAGCATTGAATTTAACTATTTTAACTTATCTTTAAATAAAATAAAAATTGTGTCCTAATTTAATCCAAGTGGACCTAAAGGGTAATATTTTATTATTAAGGTTGTTTTTGGTCTAATTACACTTATCCAATATAATTAAGACATGTTTTAGGGTAATATTTATATCATTTTTACCCTTAATTACCCTATTTATTGATAACCGTGGTTAAAAAAAGTAAAAAGTTACTATTCACCAAAAAATATTTTTATCTTATTGAACCACATTTTATCCCTTGATATTAACCGTGTATCTCTAATTTTTGAAATTCCACTCACATAAGTGGTAAATTTAAGTTTTATGTAACTTTTCAAATTCTCTTAAAAGGTGGGTAAAAGGCGGAGAAAAGTACAATAAAATTTTTATATATCTAAAATTATTATAAAATGACTCCAATGAATTACATTGAACATATATAGTTATTATGTATCAATTTTGACCTAAAATAAATTTAAATAAAATAAATAATTATTTAAATAATAAAGTCGGTTTTTAAATAGTAACCAAGTGTTATCACTATTCATCAAAAATTTATAGTTTTCAGAAAAAATATAAAAAATTCACCCTAGGCTAATTTTGATAATACAAATCCAAAAATGAAGTCCATTTTGAAAGATAAAATTTAAAAAATTTCAAAAAGTGGGTATTAATATTCATAATAGCTAGTTTATATAACATATCTTTGTTTAGTGAAACTCAGTATTGCGTACAACACACACTATCATGGAAGGTTGTGATTGCATGTAATGCAATCCAAGTCAAGAATGCATGTAGTGAAATCTCTTTTTGGTGTAGTGTACAACAAAATACTTTAATGAAATTAAAAAGAATTATTTTCATAAAATCTCAGGCTGTTACTTTCCCTCCCCTCACTTTAGTTCAGAAAACCCAAAGGGATACACATCACATTATCCCCTCCTATCCCCATTGGTAAAGAATGAAACCAGTGAAAAATAAACACAACAATGTACCATTGATCACCATTTATGAAAAAAAATCATCATCAGTTCGATAACCATAATGATCTAGTCATTGTTCTTTAACTAAATCATCAACATTTCCCCATAAAGGGAGGCGATTTTACATTCAGTCTTGATCCCATTATTTTTTCAATTCTTTGGTTGTAGAGCCACATTCAAATTTATTTTTATCCCTAATAAGTAGATCTATGAATTTTGTGTAGAATTTAGGTGAATTGGGTATTTATGAAGTTGATTACCATCTGGAATGACTATCTATAGGGTGTGTAGTTCAATGACACATGATGTGTAGCCCTTATTGTTCTCGGACTATGAACTTTTGGGACTACACACCATGTACTATTGATACAACTATGTATTGTCTGAATCCATGTTACAATGGGGAATGTATTGGGATAACTATGTACGAACACATGGTCAGCTGCTAACACATGACCAAAGTACACGAAAATGGGGTACAATACACAGACAAGGGTAAATTAAATGGCGAAGAAATAGGTGTCACAAACGAGTCTGAGTCGACCCATAACCAGTCACCCAGGCCAGCCCATGACAAGTCTCGAGAGGCATTTTCGATCATCATGGGTTGGAAACAAAAACCAAGGGCATCAAAAGAGTACACAAGAGAACAATTTCACCCATATATGAACAATCAAACAAACAGCGGAAAGAAATGGATATCCCAAAATATATTTATATAAAATTTGAACTGATCATTATTTGTACATGAAACTGAATGTTCAACTAATCCAACAACTCAACTAACCAAACCTGATTTCCAATAAACTCAATGTGACCTTTCTGGTCAATCTCCAAAAAATTGATCACACATTACCCAAGGCGATTGAACTCGAGATGAAACTTACAAAAGGGCTAAAAACAGAAGAATACTATAGGCGTGAGTATTAAAACTCAGTAGGTTATCCCAATATTCTATTTTTAATTCAAATCCATTAAAATAAAAGAAACATCAATTTCATGTTTTAAATACAAATATAAAGTAATGTATTCCCTATGAGGTCCCATTCTATAAAATAAATTACCAGAAAAAAAACATACATGTTTTATAAACAAGAATGCTAGTAATAACTTTCAATGCAGTGCAACTTCAAAATGAAAATAGTTTTTCAGAGGGATGATTTAAAGAATTTAAACTTTTAGATAAATCACACACAATACTTAATTTACCAACAAAACACACCGTATGCTGACAGTGAGTACAAAAGATCCAATGAGCACAGGCCACGGGAACACCCCTAGGCACTAGTCAGTTGTGTGCCCCAGGTACCTCCTACATCGGTGAAAGTAACCATAATAAATATTTTTACTCATTCACATGAGAAACTAGTTGGTAGCATACCCATAACCTAGTGGTCCCCTAACATCATGTTCATCAAAGTTTAGTTGTTGTTGTCATCGTCAAACTTGCTACGTGAAATTGGAGCCAAATCCCACAGGATCACTAGCATGCTAGTAAATGTCTACCCAACTAGATACACGAGATTCACTTTAGTGCTCAATCAAGTTACAAATAGTATCAAATACAAATTTCACAACAAAATTCCATTCCCAAACCATAAACACACAAACATCCCAAAATCATTCTTCACATTTCTTTCACGAATCAACAAACTACTAAATATTTTGGTAAAACAATTTCCAAGAGTGTGTTGAGGCTTTGCATATAAAACTCATTCAAAAACAAATTCAATTTTAAAAACACATCAAAACCATAAGAAACCATATTTTGAAGCCCTAAATAAATTTAATAAAATCATTTCATTGACCATAAAACAATCCCAATTGACACAATTTGGTATATAAAAGTAAAATACTCAATCTTCATTTTTAGGAATGGCCAAACGGGCCTTTAAACATTTTCCCAAAACTAACATTTGAAAAAGTTATGCAATTAAATATTGTTAAGGAGGTGTGCACACAAAATTTAAAGAATAAAACCACATTGATAAATCCCTTAAAACACTTAGGAGACATATTCAAAACAGAACCATTTTTACCAGAATGTGAAACGGGCCATTTTTATGCATCTCGGGCCAAAACATGTCCTAATAAAAAAACCACTGGTTTGTAAAAGAAAATACAAATTTTAAATCCATAAAATGATCCCAAAATAATTATCTTACATTCTTCCAATATATTTATAAATCAAATAAAATTATTTTAAATTGTAGTAGACACATAAAAGGCAATCGGGAAATTTACCGAACACATGGCATTGACTCTTTAAAAAAACAACTTGTGTTATAGACATAAAAAGGTATAATACTCCATATTTATGCAATAATGTTATTAAATATATTGATAAATATTCAAAATACCATTAACCAAGTGTTAAAGCTCTTGGAAAAATTTATCAAACAAGACGAGTGCACATTTATATCAAAACAACTGTATTGTTAACCAAATAAGTCACAAAGCAAAATATTCACACAAAACATATAGAACCAAAGTTTCAAAGCATCACATATCATATAAATAAGGTTATACAATAATTAAAATGATGAATCTTAAATGATAATGGTTTTTGCAAGGGATATCCTACCTCAAATCCTCAGCATAATGGAAACACACACCCGAAATCACCCGTCATGGGTTTATAAACCCTAAAACTATTAATAACAGACCTAAATGAATATAAAATCCATTAGAAAACCTTGGATAATATAACCCCAGGTTGATCATGGCTAGGAGAGAATATAAAACCAAGAAATAATGAATGGAGGTAGAAGAGGGAGGATAAAAGAGATGGAATCTCACCTTCCCCACAACAAAACGCATTGTATTCCATTATATTTGCACCCCGAGAGAATCGTTAATGGGATTAAACTTTTTAGAGGGTCACATATGGTCTGGAGGAACCAGGTAAAGAAGATTTTTTTTGAAAATGATAACTAATTGAATGAGTTATGTATAAAACAGTTTACCTTATCAATTGTGGGTGATTTCAGGTAACCTGAGAACATTCACCCTAATCCACGACTCATATGAGCTCGAAATAGGGTAAATCGATAATGGGAGTGAGTATGGGGGTATTTTCTTATAGGGGGATGTAGAAGAAGAGAAAAATATTAAAATATGAATTATATATAAAATAAAAAAAAAATTTATTTTATAACAGGAAATGGGCCCATCGGCTGGCCCAATACTTAAATAAGTTAACCCAATTCACCATGATTATGAATTTTTATGTGGTACGAAAGGATATGGAAGTTTTAATATGTCATTATTGGAAATTTGGAAAGTTTAATTGGTGAAATATGATGAAAAACAAAAGAGTTATAAAAGAAAAAAGTCGGTTTTTAAAACTGGATATGGGCTCACGATTGGCCCAAATCATGAAGTGACAACCCTTTCTTCAAAACTCCTAAACAAGCAATGGGGAACCCAAATTACGGTGATTAGACATATATGAATCATAAAAAGTCAAGATTCATCTCAAAAAATACCCATTAAAGGGATTGGGATTTCCAATGGGCCAGATCAAAACAAAGACAAAAAAACCAGGTGTGACAATTTTACCCACCATTAATTCTTTCTGCCCCTGGAAAGCCATAACACCTTCCAGCTGAAAAATCAACACCTAATGATTACCTATAAACATTATCCAACCTCTATATATAATGAAATATCATCAAACATCAATGGATGTTAATCCTCTATCTCAAAAAACACACTACTCAGAACCACTTCAGGAAAATCATTTGAAAAATCAAGCCACCACCTCCACAACCAAGCCAAGAACCCGATTGTTGGGATTTCTCCCAATGAACCCAACCATCAACCAAACCAAAGATCACTCACAAAAACAAAATATTATAGGGGAGTCTAGAATGTACTCCCCGCCATTAAGAAACAACATGCACTAGAAATGTTCTTAGGATGAAAATCCATGAGACCCATGGTGGGTCTCCCCACCATTAGAAACCAACTAGCAACGAACAGACAAGAAATCAACATGAGCTAGAATTGGGCCTCACTCACACAAGCCAGAAAAAACTCCTACAAAAACCTAAAATACCAAGTTAATAGGGTTAAAACATGAACATATAAACCACATACTCTCGAACGGAGGGGACAAGAAGTTGGCCAAAACATTCAACATAGATCTGGACCCCCACCACTCAAGGATGGGAGGGAAGGGGACCCAATAATTTTGCCACTGAAACCACAAAATAAAAAAGAAACTACAAAAAACTCTCCACCTACTAATAGGTAACACCAAGACTACACCTTATTTTCTCAAGCGGTCCACACATGGACTTTTATTGAAAGCCCACAACCATGAAGGCATAACCATAGACACTGTGTGAGGGGTAAGTCCACCACACTTATTGATACAAAGGGAAATTTATAGAAATGAGCAACCAAAACATTGACATAGAATCTGACTTACCAAAACAGAGGACTCATGATCCTAATCAAGCTCTCCACACCTCTATCGATATTCGGACTGCGTGAAAAGCTTCACTCTGAGGCCTATGGCTGGAGACCTGAATCTTAAAGCATTTGCTGCACTGCAGTCAGGTGATAAAGATCACACCACTCAAAAAAACTCACTAGCACAGCAAAAAAACCTTTATAAAAAATAGAAACTCATAGATACATATCAAAATTATGTCTCACTCCAAACGAGGGGCAGAATGGACAAGGAATTCGATGAAACACATCAACATCACTGAACACAACTGCAATGTACAAAAGAATTATCACAACCTAGAAGCACTAATATTCGATCACAAATAGCTCTCTATTCCAAATAATAGGTTGAGGAATCAACCAAATAGGTGGATTTAACATTTGAAATTTTTTCTTAGGTTGATCAACGGGAAATATTTCCAACGGAAAATTATACATGGCCACAACACAACATCAAACACATCTTTAGGAACCCTATGAACATTACTCAAAAACCAAGCCACCAACAAGATCTCATCCCAAGATACAAAAATAGTACGACTTCTAGATCACAAAGAACATTACTGAATAAAAAAATCATCTAAGACAGAGAAAAATCAATCCACATAACCATTGGTTTTAAAAAAAGGCCACAAATTTTTAGTTTAAAACACTTTTGAAAAACAAACTAACTTGGTGGATTTCCAAATTCATCAATGGTGTTTCATCAAATTTCACCCATATGCACATTTCTATGCCACACCAGGCCCCCATCCAGAATGCCATATAGGCCATCCATCCAGATATAAATAAAACCATGCATGTGAGCACCCATGACATCACCAAAGGATAAATCAAGCAACATCATTACAAAAATCTTTAACCTTCAAAAGGAACACCAACCACCAAGTCAAAAACCCTAATCAGATTTCAAAAGACACCTACAATTCATTAAGAAACATTTTCTTAAAAACCTAAACCTTTTCATTTTTAAAAACTTTTTTAATAACCAAGCCACTCCAAACAACCCCTTCCCACTATTTTTAAATTCAGCAAGGTATATTTTCATAATCCAAGGTTCATTGAGACCAATACCCTTTCTTGGAAAACACTAACCGATCAAAACCAATTTTCGAAACTAATTTGTCTAATTGCAAAACATTTTAACATCCAAAAATAACCCATTTAAAACAGTGACCCAGAATCACCTTAAAATGATACACAATTTCAGAACATTTTATTCCAACAAAACACAAGTTTAGATTATGGATAATCCAATCCTATTAAATAATTTACACTTCCCTCCAATTTTTTTTCACAGAAACACAACCTTCCAAAATCATTATTATATTTAATTTTTAAAAACCCCCATTTTCTCTATTCAAAATTTAATCCGTCATTTAAACCCCTTTTCCACATTTCTTACAAAAGATTTTAAAAACAAAAATTCAGAAATCAAGAAAGGTTCATGAGACCCCAAAAAGGGGAATTAGTGTCGGTGGGTGACATGAGTATTTGGTTAGGGGGCATATGTCAAACACAACACCAACACAGAGAGACTTATTAGGACCATTCCCCAGCTCCTCATGGCATTCGAGGCCCTAAAAACTCACAGAGGCCATTATTCAGGCTCCCCTTATCATATCCCAACACCAAACAATCAACAAGAACAAGGGACACTAATAAAACCGGACATCCCATGGAAACCCAAGGATTAGAACGAGAAATAGTCCGCGATGCTCTTAATGTACATACCCCTCAAGTCCCATCAATCCTAATCAATCAACCCTGAAATCCCCAAAATAACAAGGGTGCTATAAAAAGAATGTTCTACTAATATCCAACCTCCTCTAATACTATTTTGTCATGAACCAGTCCGAGTAGACCCTGAACCGGTTACCCAGGCAGGCCTGCGACAAGTCTCGAGAAGTGTTCCCAATCCTCTTAGGACGGAAACAAGAAGCAATGGCATAAATAGATTAAAAAAGGGAAGGATTTCACACATATATGAACAATAAAACACACAACAGAAATAAATGGAAAACTCAAAATACATTTATATAATAATTGAGCTGAACATTATTTGTACAAGAAACTGAAAGTACAACTAAGCCAAAAACTCAAGTGACCAAACCTGATTTCCAACTAACTCCATGTGACCCCTCTTGTCACTCTCCAGAAAAATGATCACACATTACCCAAGGCCATCGAACTCAAGTTGAGACTTGCACAAGGGCTAAAGAGAGAATAAGACTATAGTCGTGAGTATTAAAACTCAGTAGGTTAGCCCGATATTCTATTCCCAATGCACATAATTTAAAATAAAATAAACATCAATTTCAAGTTTTAAATAAAAATATAATGTTATGTCTCCCAAATGAGGTCCCGTGCTATAAAAAATTTACCAGAAAAAAACATGCATATTTTATAAACAAGAATGCTAGTGATAACTTTCAAAGCAGTGAAGCATTGCAATGAAAAGAGTTTTCAAGAGGGCTACTTTAAAGAATTTTATCTTTTAAATAAATCGCACACACTATTGAAATTACCAACCAAACACACCATATGACGACGATGAGTACAAAAGATCCATTGAGCACAATTCATAGGAACACCCCTAGGTACTAGTCAGTTATGAGCCCCAGGTACATCATATCTTGGTGAAAGTAACCATAATAAATATCTATTCTCATGCACAAGAGACACTAGTAGGGAGCATACAAATAACCTAGGGGTACCCCAAAATCATCATCATCATAGTTTAGTTATTGTTGTCATCGTCAAACATTCTACATGAAATAGGGGCTAAACCCCATAGGATCACTAGAATACTAGTACACATCCTCCAACCTTGATACTGAGGATTCCCTTTAGTTCTTAATCCAGTTACACATATTATCAAATATGAATTTCCCATCAAAAGTCAATTCCAAAAACATAAACACACAAACATCCCACAAAATTCCATCACATTTCTTTCACTAATCAACAATCAACTAAATATTTTCGTAAAACAATTTCATGGAGTGTATTGAGGCTTTGCACATAAAACTCAGTCAAAAACACTCGTTAAATTATAAAAACACATCAAAACCATACCAAACCATATTTTTCAGACCTAGAAACATTTAATAAAATCATTTCATGAACCATAAAACAATCCCAATTGACACAACTTGGTATATACAAGTAAAACAATCATTCTTCATTTTTAGGAAAGGCCAAACAGGCCTTTTAACATTTTCCCAAAACTATCATTTGAAAATGTTATGAATTTAAATCATATTAAGGTGGGGTGTAAACACCATTTAAATAATAAATTATCATTCATAAATCCTTTAAAACACTCATGTGACATATTAAAAAAAACCATTTTTATAAGAATGTGAAACATGCCATTTTCTGGAAACTCAGGAAAAACATGTTGTAAAAAAAAACCATTTGTTTGTAAAATAAAATCAGAATATGAAAGCCATATAAGTATCCCAAATTTTTTTTATTAAATTCATCCCATATATTTATACATCAAAACAAATTATTTTATTATTATGTAGAAACATTAAAGGAAGCTGAGAAATTTACCGAACACGTGGCATGCACTCTTTAAAAAACAACTTGTTTGAAAAACATAAAAAGGGATAATATGCTATTTTCATGACATAATGTTATTAAAGATAATGATACATATTCAAAATACCATTAACCAAGTGCAAAAGCTCATGGAATAATTTATCAAACAAGAGTCATGCACATTTATACCAAAACTACTATATTTTTAATAAAATAAGTCACAACAAATAATTTCCACACAAAACCTTTATAACCAAAGCTTCACAGCAGCACATATCATATAAATAAGGTTATAGAAAAATTAAAATGATGAATCTTAAATGATAAAGGTTTGTTCAAGGGATATCCTACCTCAAATGCTTAGCGTAATGGAAACGCACACCAGAATTCACCCGTCGCGGATTTATAAACACTTAAACTCTGAATACTACACCTAAATGAATATAAAATCCATAAAAACATTTTTATAATAGAACCCTAGGTTGATCATGGCAAGTGTAGATTATGAAACAATGAAATAATGAAAGGAGGAAGAAGAGGGGTGATAAAGGAGATTGAATCTCACCTTTTCCACAAGAAAACTCTTCTTATTCCATTAGATATGAACCCCTAGGAAACCTGTAAAGGGAATAAACATCTTGGAGAGTCTCCTATAGTCTGGAAGAACCAGGTAATGAAAATTTTTTTTGAAAAACAACATGAATTTAATGAGTTATGTATAAAACAATTTACCTTATCAATTCTGGGCGATTTGGGCCAACTTGAGAACGTTCATCCTAATCTGTGACCCATATCACATCCAAAGTGTTTAAATCGATAATGGGGATTCGTATATGGGTATTTTATTAGAGGGGTATGTCAAATAACTAAAAAATAATAAAAATTTAATTACATATAAAAGAAACAATTATATTTTTTAAAACAGGAAATGGGCCCATGGGCTGGCCCAATACCTAAATATGTAACCACAATTCACCATGATTATGATTTTATATGGGGTATAAAAGGATATTTATGTTTTAATATATCGGTATAAGACAATTGGGAATTTTAATGGGTGAAAAATAATGAAAAACAAAAGATTTATAAAAGAAACAAATTCAGTTTTTAAAACTGGAAATGGGCTCACGGTTGGCCCAAATCATGGAGTAACCACAATTTCTTCAAAAACACCTAAACAAGCAATGGTGAACCCCAATTAGGGTTAATAGATAAGTTTTAACCTTCAAAACTCATAATTCATCTCACCAAATACCCATGAAAAGGATCGGGATTTCCAATGGCCCTGATGAAAACAAAGACAAATTAAAATGGGTGTGACAATAGGTGAATAAGAAAACAAATTGTACCACTTATACATGTCGTTTACCACTACAAGGGTTAAATATTTTGTTGACTGGATACATGAATAGGTGATCAGTTGGGCTCACACCCCGTGTGTACCCCAATGCCTATCATGTAATCTTAGGGGATCTCTTTGAGATCTTCCGACATTCATATCATCTTATCTGGGAGTCGGATTCTGGCTTATGAGAATCCTATACAACATTTTTATGAGTATAATGTGATAGCGGATTTCATTTAGGACTACGAGTAATGGCTTGGTTTTTATTGGTTAAGATGATTGAGTGGCGGTTTAAATCTTGACTATTGGTTAGTGTGAATTACTAGGTTGATGTCGGGGTTGGTACAATTCCCTTCAACATTAGGATGTGAGACCCAACACATCATTGGAATGGTGTGGCTCAGGGAGAGAGTCGGTGGGATTGGTAGTTCCATTTGGCATCAGGGCATGGGTTTCACCTACTGATATTCTTTAATAGAGATGGGACTCCAAAAATCTATCACACGGGTTCTAATACCTTTGGTCAGTTCGTTGGGATGAGTTGCGGTTTGGAATAACAATTGTCTCACAAGAAATAAGGACACATTCCCAACCATGATGCATAATTTTCATGTGACCTAATACCATGTTGGCGAATTAGTGATTCCAAAAGTTGATAGTATTAATGTGTGGTGATTGAGTTCATTATTCTTCTCTGTTCAGGGTTGACATGTGGGATTCTAGGCATCGTTTGTGGACATCTTATACAGATGCTACTCTCCTAATGGTTTAGGTTGTGGGTTCCCTGTTTCAATCGTAAATTTAGACAGTGCTCCCATTCCATACAAGGGTGTGGGACCACTATATTTGTTTTCATGATAGAGTAGTAACTCCCATATTGGACTACCGTGTGGGTACTCTATCTAAAGAGTTGGTATTCCCATAAAATAACAAGGTTTACATTCTGCATGTGTGAAGTATAAGTATAGTGGTTACTCCCCTAATATGTTAGGGTTCAAGTCCTCTATCATATGAGTCTATAATCCCCTATTGTTCTATGGTGCAGGTCCTACATTTTTGATGTTTTTGAAATGTTGGTACTCCCGTTCCAGGGAGTCGGTCCACAATCATCGGGTCGATACTCTTATGTCATAGAATGGTGTGGGTCCCCCATAGTAACAAATAGGAAAACGTTAGAACTACCTTTATGTTCCACGTAGTAGATCCCTTAGCCTCAGGTCGATACACCCCTATCATACTAGGGTGTGGATCCCCCATCATAAATGATATGTAAGAGTTAACACTTCTCTTTTGAAATATGGAGGTGGTGCTCTATCAATAATGTTGTACTCACCTACCAAGTTAGGGTGTGGGTCCTCGATCTATAGAGTTGTACTCACTAGTCATATTAGGGTGAGGGTCCTCGATTCTCAGATTTTTACTCCCTTGTTTTCATTGGGCTCGTTTCCACACCTATGGAGTAGTACACCCCAATATGGGTGATGAAATGTGGTGTGAGTCCTACATTGGAGTTGGTTCTCCCTCATATTTTGAATATAGATTCATGGATCAGGACCATGCACCTGATTTGTGTGATACTAAATTAGGATTTAGTGCTCCCTCAAAGGAATGAGGTGTGGACCACTCTATATAGGAGCACCAAAGGGTTCTTGGGATAGATAAGAGAAATTACACCCTCAATTGAAGATTAGTGGTGAGTTAGGGGTTCGTCCATTCCATTATGTAGTGAAGATGCACATGGTTCATTTTTTATTAGTGCTCTCTCAATATAAGTGAAGTGGTGTGGAACGATACTCTCCATTCCTTATCATTAGTCTTAAATAGGTCACATGTTAAGGATGGAATAACCTCTATTGTATGACCTATGAAATGGACCGTATTGGATTTTCCCGATTGAGAACAATCTCTCAGACATAGCATTAAGAATGGAAGAGTTTATCCAAATGGAGTGTATATCTCATATCGGTGCAATCGGGGATGGCAGGTCTCATGGAGTGTTGTCTCTTGGCTTAGAGATTACCTTTAGAGACTAAAATATAATCATGTTGCTAGTTAGGAGTTCATGACATCATGAAACATGGAGTATGATATGAGTATATCTATGTGATATCTAGGAGCTCTTGTGGTTTCTTCATAACCCATGATGACATCCCATGAGGACTATGTATACTTACCACCTATATCCCCTCACCTTAATTTTAATTTCTCTACCTCTATTGGAGGCGAATATACTTGGGGTATTCCACATGATTTCATTATTTTCAATCTAATGGTTAGATGACTATACTCTCCTACTATGTGTGGTGAATACATGATGCATGGTACAATTACTCAACATGTAGATCCCGATTTTCATGGATCATGTAGCTTTATTTTGGGTTGAGTTGTGGGAAAATTCATTTCGTTACTCCATAAGTTGGGTTTTTGTTAAAAATTTTGTCTTGTCTTGTATAGTAATGGGTGATTCTATATGGTGTTTCTATCTTGTTGGGGTTCAATCTGGCTGGTTCATGTATAATGTTCCATTAATTTTTTCCTTTAATTTTGGGTTTTCAGGCAACAACTGATTAATTTTATACTCACCGATGCACGATATTTTATCGAACATGTTTTGTGTCATGTATAAAAAATATTCCTCCCAAATAAAGTCTAAAAATTATATGATGTAGGCCAAGAATTATGACCTAGGATTATCGATGTATTCATATCAGCTGGGCTGAGGATATTTTCATTAGGTACATTTGGCTTATATCCCCTCTATTTGAGCAGGTTAGACAACTTTATAGTTTTATTTTGGTGGGTTCTTGTTTGTTCCTTTGTTACAGCAATAGTTCTTCTATACAATATTTTGGGATAGATGAATAAAGTAATTTTAGTTTCATATTTTTTGACTATAAACTATTGCATTGGGTTGTTTATTGGTGTGTGCATACATGCAAATTATTCAAAGGCCTACTCAAGTTATAAATTCATTTGACTCTTATTACAACCCCTGGAATGTGTAGGCGAGCATAATGGAGTTGTGGATCGATCTCTAGAATGCTTCAGGATAGTACATGAACACCACAATTATTCCATTTACATAGGCATGGTAGCACAAATTATGGTTTCACTAGGCATTGTTCTAGGCATAGAATCTCTTCAACTCAGCAACTATAATTTTTTTATTATTGTAATTGAAAATGGCATGTGGGAATCCAAATTGATGGATGATGTGGGATCCCACACAATCAATCATTGATCAATAATTGACTTCCTTATATTGAACCACCTCAATCCTCTTAGAGAAGAAATCAATCATGGTCCGAATAAACCAACACTAATGATTTTTTTCTGGATGGTATGAACCTAGAAAAAAACTCCTCCTACTATAAAGGGCCACAAATACATGGTGGTGTGGTGGATATTATGTGTTTTATGAATAGTTTTGGAATAAATCAAACATGTATGACAAATATTTGAAAATACTATGCAAATATAAACCATGGGGACCTAAAATATTTTATGTCTTCAGATATAGTGTGATAGCGTCAATCCTCCCTAATGAGAACCACCAAAACCAACATAGACATCCTATAGAAATATTATATTCTCATCTTCATGGATAAAAAATAGGGTAATTCTATAAAACCCACATATGTAGATAGTTTTCTTAAGGATAATTCCCCTATTTAGTGTAAACAATACTATGTGTCGATGGAATCTCTCATGTTCCGCTTCGTCTGGATGAATAATTCCTTGAAAGAGATACTCTATAAAAGGATTTGTCTAGTAGGTTGTTTCCGATTCTATAGGGGAAACTAATGGTCATGAAATCGAAGCACCAAAAGTCCGTTGTTTTACCAGGTTTCAATCATTATCATCTAAAATGAGGGGAACGATGACCCTCTGAAGTGCCACATGAAGGAAGAGATCACCATGTTTGTTTTTTAGAAGTATTGTGTCCAAACTATTCAAGGGTTAGGATACACCATTCTATGGATGAAGGACATGAGTCACTTCTAAATGAGAAGGTAATTGGTCTATTAGTTTCACATACTTCTCTAGAAGGGGCATGATTTTATGTTTTCAATCAATGTGGTCATTATTGATCTATTTGATGACTAATTCAATGTCTTCCTTTACATAAAAGAGGAGGAAAAAAATCATGTGAGACTTCTTCTGGTAATAATGTTAGTATGATTTTCCACCTGATTTTGGTGAATGATTTTGATAGGAGAAATGAATATGGTAGGATATACTATGTTTTAGTGAAAAATAAAACCCCACACATACTCTGTTGATTTTGGGATTTCTAATCCTTATATCAATTGGTCTCTGAGAGGCACCATCCAAATGAATCATCCAATAAGGAATAGAAAAATTCATTGAGTGGATGGACTCTTATGAAAAATAAACATCCATATAAAATTATTTAGGTGCCATATGGGTTTTCAAGAAATTTTACCATTGCCCCTCCCTTGATGTCATTTTAAGGATTGAACTAGATATCATGTTGTTGAACAGCCACATCCAAATGTTTCAACAGAACAATCATCATGTTATGTTTCCATATATAAATTATGAGGTCCTCATTGGACACTAACTATATCTCGTGATGTTTTAGGTAATTCTTAAACAAATACACTTCAAAAACCAACTTGAGATAGCTTTACTCGATGGGGTATTATTGGGTATCTATGTACACGTGAATGAAACTGAGATAGTATAAATTGTTTTCCCTTCCCCCATAGTCCTTCTAGGTGATAAAGTAACTAATGTAAAATTCATTGGATATCATTTAGAGGACCATAGGATTCCCAAAGAGGTGTGGAATCATAGCTAGTGGTTGTATAATACACTACTTAATTTCCTAAATGGTGGCTTGGAACTCCTTATACAATTTTTATAGGGAGAGATACATCCTGAGCCTTAAAAAGGGATTACACATTCAAACTATATTCATGTTGAATATTCATATTTAGGCTAAGTGTACTTGAATTTCTTATGACTCCAAATGTTTTCATGGGGAGTCTTATATAAAAGGCATTGAACTTATCTGGGATGATCTAAATTCCCCTATATCTTATAATCATTAAATAATTTTCCAAAAGGAAAACATTAACAAATCCTATAAGGTGTTAGGTGCGGAGAAAGATGAATAGATTCTCAATATCACTAAAACTATACTCGCATTGGTAGGATTTGACCACCATGTCATCCTTCTATTATTCAACTAACATCCTAAGAATTAGTTTGATGATATGACGCATATCCCACTAATAAATGTCTTCTACATTTTTTTGCAAAAATCCCATCACCTGGTAGTGATATATCCATTGGTTCATTATGATTGCATTATACTCTTATTCATTAGAGACCATCTAGATCTGGTCGTACATTATGTATCCATCCATTATGGAGATGTCTGGAATCCCAATAACAGATTCTATCAAAAACTATGTCATTGAAAGTGGGAAACAATATTTTATACAATGGGGGATGAAATCATAGAAGTCAATACATAAATTCATATTCTAATTATTTTTCATGAATGAGATGATGTTAGAT
Organism: Viscum album; assembly: GCA_963277665.1. NCBI lineage: Eukaryota > Viridiplantae > Streptophyta > Magnoliopsida > Santalales > Viscaceae > Viscum > Viscum album. Next base: position 1,701,031,307 of record OY728156.1, on the reverse strand, counting down.
AGCCATTATGGGTACTATCTATCCCTAATTCAGATAGCTTTGATATAATTATCAACCAATACACCGACCACAACACTGTGAGAAGGTTTAATTTTCCATGGAGGCAACTTTAAACTACAGTGACTTCCTATGAACAAATGAGGTGGACGATGACATGATGATCAAACCCTAGCATATCATCATATATCTATGAAAAAACATTTTAATTCTTCTTTAGGAAAGCCATATATTTCCACTGGTCCATTGTGGGCATGACTACACTTCTCAAAATCAGCATCAAATCATTCTTAGTACCATAGATTGCCGGATTTAGCTTATCGATGGTGGAGGAGATTCCCTATTCAAATGAAAGAGGATTTTATTCAAAAATCATCTTCATTTTCGATGGAAATAGATTTGGTTTGTGAAAATTCATCTAAGATCATTCCCACAAGAGGATCACTAGAACCAACATGGTTAGATATAGAATCCTCACTACAGGGTTCAAAATCTACTGATACTATGGTTATAGTGTCTATCAATCAAATTTCATATGGCATTCAATGATGATATCTTGGATTATTGTGAAGGTAATGATTATGATTCAGCTTCCATTTATTCATCTCTACTCCGTGGATTATTTGGGAATTACGTGGAATACTAGTCATAGAGACAACATCTCAATACCTCATAAGAGTTGGGTCATATGGCATCACTGGATCTTTTCCACTATAATAATATGAAGTATTATTTAGTTGTTTATTCCATTTATGTATAGTAGAAAACACTTTTTAACAAAAGAAAAATAAACATATCAAAATGTGTGTTGTGGACTCCAATTGAAAAAATGATAGAATGAAGTTTTCATCTATGTATTCCAAAAGTTTTAAATGGTGTTTTTAAGATCAGGTATGTGCTCAACACCATATGTATAAAACTACTTACTCCCTCTCTCTCTCTTGTAGTATCTGGTATCCTTATGGTGGGATTTTAAAGAGTCAAATATAGATACATCACCCTCGAGTACACTTACTCGACCATTGAGGGAAAATTTGATGAACTAGAGATATTAGGACAGGGTTTACATATGTCAATGGATCCATGACCTAAAATGTACTGAATTGTAGGTGGTATCTATGAGACTACTATAAACTAAGTTCTTCCTATCAAGACAATGAAATGAGTCTTCAGTATGATAATTACACATGGTTTTACATGTTCCTATCATAGCCATTAATTTTGTTGTTATATTTTTTCGATCTTCTTAAATCATCCCAACATTTGAATCATCATTATTGGGATCTTATTTAGCATGTAACATTTTTCCACTAGGTAATGATATACATCCACACCATTGAAGTTGACCTTAATGTACATTGGGGATATCATCTCATAAAAAATGGATCCCATACCATCTATAAATAATTGGATACTGACTTATAATTCTACCTAATAAACACCCCCCCCCACACACACACATTGTATGCATCCCTGGATAAAACTGAAGCTACAAACTAGGGGAGTCTTTTCAAGGATCCTACAATGTCGACAAAAATTTACTTTTATAAGTGGAGGTATGTAAGATCACACGTTTTGAATTGGGTCAAATTTGCGAATGTTTCGGAATTTTTTTTGGTTTATCAACAAGTCGTTATTTTTAAACCGAGCTACAAAATTTTATTCCAAGTGTTGGAACAAATAAATATGTCATTTTTCGAACATGGAGTGTAGTTTTGAGGCAATAGGGGAAGCCACATGGGCGGTGCACAATTTTTCAAACCGTGCGGCCAACCCGTGTGTAGTTGATGTTTTGAGGCTGCGGCTAATGCACAGTTAGCGCATCGATTGTTTAACCATACATCCAGACCATGTGAGGTATGTTTTCTAAGATATTAACTAATTCATGGTTAACACACAGTTTATATAACTGTGTGGTCACTTAAATTAGATCCCTAAATTGTGTATATAGTTTTTTTAGGCCTCTAGATGCCATGTTTTCCTCCTAAGAGGCCATAAATAAGGATTACTCTCCCTTGATGGTTGGAAAACCTCTCCCATGAAATTTGGAGGCGATCTGATGGCTTGTTTTGCAAAATTCTAGTAGAATTATTTAGGTAGGTAGATGTTCTTCTTCGTTCCTGTTCAGTTTTTTAGATCTACTTATATCTACATCTCCATTTCTCATGGTTTCTTACATCTATTCTTGTTGTGGGTAAATCTAAGTGTGTGGATGACAAGTATGATGTGTTTTGGTCTTGGTTGTGCTAGGAGAAGTGATCTAAGGCTGGTTCTTGAAGAATCAACCCGTTTCTCTTGAGGGTTCTTTGTTTGATGGGGATTCCCTCAAAATCCCAAGGTAGGGTCCCAAATCCTTAAAACTTATATATGATAATTTTATCTCTTTTTGATAAATTTATAATTTTATTTTCCATGATTATGATATGTCGATGCATTGAACTTTTTATGATATTAAATAATGCCACCTGCATTAGATAAATTAGAACATAGACATGTTGTGATTTTAAGCATGTGTTTCTATTTTAGTTAAAGTGACATGATTAAAAAATTGAATGATTTGAATGGGAAGAATGAGTAATAGGATAATTAATTTTAGAATTAATTATCAATTCATGAGTTGGTATATGATTGTGACTTTTACAGATTATTGGGAATATTGAATATCTAAAATATTTGGGATATAATTTGGAACCTCGTAATAATTAATAAATGGATTAATTATTACATGATAAATAGTAAATGGTGATCTAATTGATGATTGGTGAATGAGATACTATTTAATTAATTAAATGGTGAATTAATTAATTTTCATGCATTAAATTAAGATTGTTATTTGATTGTTTGATATGATTGTTGGCTAGGAGTACCTTTTGATGCGTATTAGTTTTCCATGCCTTATGTCATCTTGGATGGAGTTGATTGAAAATATGATATGTTATGTGAGATGATTTCTAAATATCTTGTCATGTTCAACAGGTTTTCAGATGATTATGGTGTGCTTGTGAATTGTTAATGTCCTGGATGTACCATTGTTTGAATGAACGGTTTCAGAGTTGTTAATGAATTTGGATAGTTAAGTATAGAGTTAATTATTCAGTAGGTTTTCTAAGAATAATTAATTCTTAATTAATTATTAATTAATGATATTATGAATGGTTAATTAAGTGTTGACATATCTAATGTGGTATGTGTGTTGTTAATTACTTTTTGAATTAATTAACGGGTTGGTTTTATGGTGTTATACTGAGTATTCTACACCAATGATAGATTTATATGTGTGATTGATTATTGGGTTGTGAGACAAGGACTGAAGCTCCAAATACTCAAGAGGTTCTAGACATGGCATTCTATATCCATCTTGCAAGAAAATATTTTTTATGGGATAGGGACTAATGCTCCAAATTCCCATGGGTTGTGAGACAAGGACTGATGCTTCAAATACCCACGAGGGGTGATAGACATGATGTTCTACATCCACTAATTAACATTAGATTGTGGGTCCAATTGTTCTTGCATGAAATGAGTTAATGGTTAATGAAGGATATTGTCCCTTGTTGATATGTGAATTGATTATGAGAAAGGGTTTAGAATTATTAATGAAATGAGTGAACCATTGTTAGTGGATGGACCTAGGAGAGAATCCATATTTTAGTGCATGGTATTAGACATATTATATTAATGATTTAAATGAATTACTTATGATGTGTTATCCAAGCCAAAGAACAAGATTGGATTCAATCTTTACATTGATTACATAGATGGTCTTTAGATACATCTGTGGTGAGTAATATATATGGGGGATATCGGGAGTAGGCCAAATCTCAAGACATTCATAATAAGGTTTGAGTAATTGATAAATGAAAAATCATTATTTAATTATTGTTGAGTATTCATGACAAATGTATATTGCAGGTTCAGACACTAGTTGAGGGCTGAAGCATTTACTTGAGTATATAGTTACATTGTAATGCTTACGTTATTTTATGAAATCCATCATGTGTTTTAAATTATTTATTAAATGTATTGATTTGGGGTAGACACAGGTGGTCCTGGACTACTGAGATTTATACCTCAAACCCTACTCAGGCTGCCATTGGACTGGGTACCCAAGTAGATTCTATTTGGTTTCAAGACTATGTTTTTTTCATTTACTTTGGAGGTAGGAGTAGAGGATCGAGCAGATGCTCGGGATGCTTGACGATGTCTCCCATGGAGATTTGAGTCATTATTGATTTTTTTTTGTATTGGAATCTAAAGCTTGTTGTTTTTCCAATATTTTATATTTTTGTAACATTACAATGTCAGTCATGCATCTGCTGCATAATTTTGTGTTGGCCACTTTTATAAAACGAGTATTATTTTTCATTCGCTGTTTTTTATTTATGAGTTACTACTTATGCCTTTTTTTTGTTTTATACACTGATATACCATTGTGCATCTCTGATATGAGGGTATAGTCTCACCACTGACTATCCTTAGACCCTCGCTGCTAGTCGGTAGCCTCTAACGCACAGATAGATGCACTTGAGGTCATGTGGTGACCTGTCTGGCCACCAGTTTAATGGTGAGTCATGTCTGGATGTTACAAAGTTGTATCAAAGGGAGTTTTAGGTTCATTCTTTTCCACTGTTTTGCTATTTTGGGGTTGGTAGATAGGATACAAGGAATGTGTCGGCGCTTGAGATAATAGTCGTGCGTGGGACTGATCACCTTAGTTACGGGAAATGACTAAGTGTCCAGGGATGGGAATTGATGTTTGTTATATTAGAGGATACAATTGACATGATTTCACCTTGATTGACTACTGTATTTTCCACTGTTTATTGATTTTTAGAATTTTTAAAATAATAATTTTCCTACCCTGATATGGAAAGGATGTTTCATAAATGCACCTTCTTAGGCACTTAGAGATTCACATGTCATGCATAAAACATGCCATACAGTTGCATTAGTAAGATGCTCGCAAATTTGGATTGTGTTCCTTGGGTCCAATGCCATGTTTTATCTGCTTTATCATGCCTCTCTATATAACATGTTATAGTGATAGATTTAACATGCTTGAGTGATTATATTCTGTAATGCCTTGGTTTTTAGCATGATTTGTTATTGTGACATGCATCTGTGTTATATCATGTTGTCGTGTTACTGCTTATGCTAACATGTTAGAGATGTTTTGATATGTGAAAGGGGATTCTAAAGATAAAATGTTAAATAAATGTTTATTTTGTTAATTAGGAGAAAAAAATCCAGCGAAAAGGTGTATGGGTTCCTTATCGATTGGTAGCTGGCCACCGATATAATTTGGACCCTTAGGTTGATCATGTTAATTTCTAAATTGACATTGGTATCGTTTAATGAGATCCAATTTTCAATCCATGAATTGTTTGGGAACTTCATGAATTGGGAAATGATGACTCATATTAAATGTGATGACTTGATGCCATGTGCAATGCTTATAAATGTGGAAGATGATTAATGTTGATCTAAAATCAAATGAATAGCTTCTAAAATGCAACTAGACCCAAGTAGGTCATTTGGGGAGTATTTTTATGAGATAACCCAATTGGGTGTTTAAAATTTCTATACATGTGGGTATGTAATTGGGTTGCTTTATAGAGAACTTGGGTTGGTTAAAATGGGATCCTCGTAGGTCACCTTATCATATTAAAAGAAATATATTTTTATAAATTCTCGTAAAATTACAGGATGTCAACTAAAATAAAAGTATTAAAAAGTTAGTTTTATGAAACTTTACTGTTTTTCCTTGGGGAGTTTTGAAAATAATACTTTTATGTTTTGACTAAATCGTTTTACAATTAATGATTAAAAGTGATTAAATATAAGAGGCATTCAAATAGAACCTATTTTGTTGTCCATAGTTTAAAACCCTCATGTAAAGTGTAGTTCGAACATCTCTTGATTTTCCTTGGAGTTGAACCATGAGTACTTTTTGTAGGTGTTCTTTTCCTTAAAAATGGCCTTATGTTCATATTTGGAGCCTAGTGACTTGTTTTAAGTGACCCGGTTTAGGTTTGACACTTTTTCCTCGTAAGGGGCTAACCTACGGTTGGTAGTGCCCTCAGAACATAAATACCTTGCCAGCACTATGGATTTTCTAACTCTTTTGGAGTTTTTGGGTGTCTTTGTCCCTGGTAGGACTTCCAGTTCCTCTGAAACCTTGTTAGAATAGGTGGTGATGTGATTCTTTACCTTGTTGTTGGCTAGAGCATTGAGTAATGATCATTTTCAGCTTGATAGATGTGCCTCGGTCATGGTCGGCTGCTTTGTTTTCTGTTTGACCCTTTCTTCTTAGTAATGTATGACTGGTTATGGTTTCATCCAAAAAAATGGTCGTATGAGGAAAAATTACTCCATAATAAGTTTTTTTGTACTGTTGAGTATGGTCTCAGGTAAACTCCATGTATAGTTACAAGAGTGTTAATGAATCAGTTTCATGTCAATACATGGAATAGTTTTATAAAAACCCGGGTGTTTTGACAAGTCAATCATGTTGTTAAAATGGCGCGCTAGTGAGCGGTTGATCTCTCCTTCAGGCATCATGGGAAATCCAAAATTGGGTATTGCCACTTATTTCACAATGAATGTGTTGGCAGGTGATGCCATGCATTTAGAACAGAGTTGTCTGGTAATGGTTTGAATGGCCTTCTTTATGACCTCAGGTTTCTCTTAGTGCGCTCTTCTGGACACGACGAGCATGTCCCCTATCTTTTCCTCTTCATAGAGACACTAAGATAGAGTCATTCTTCTGCCACGCACTAGTTTAAATGTTTTTGGGATTGATGAGTAGTTGTTATCAGGGTAGTACATGGGATGCATTGATTCTTTGGGATACTACCTTTTTCTTGTTTGGTCACAGTTGTTTTTAAAATATCCTTATGATGGATAGACTTGGAAATTTTTCTAGATGTTGGGTAAGGACATCGTTATATTGGGGGATGGTTTTGGAATAGTTTTAATGGAACTTCATCATATAAAGGGTGGATATGGCTTTTGGTTCTGCCACATCTTTTGAGGGAAGCATGTGAAACATGTTCCGTTGTTTGATCGATGTTCAACCTATTACATTGACAAGGATCTTTTAACGACCTAGGATATAAGATCTGTTTAAATGTTTTTTCTTTAGATTAATCTTTGGATCAAGTTAAAAAGGATTATCCATCAGGGTTGAGAAGGGTTAATGGTTTGTTTGGTGTTGGGAATGCCACACGTCACTTCTAATGTGATTAGATGTCCTTGGTGGGTCAGTGGTTTTAGTAGTGGTTCACTCTGGCTTCCCAGGGACAAGATGCTTTAAAGGTAGGTATAATGTAAGATCCCATGTTTGGAACTGGGTTAAAATTACGAATGTTACTGAAAATCTATTTTGATTTATCAACGGGTCGTTCTTTTAAAACTGAGCTCTGGAATTTTATTACGAGTGTTGGAACGCCTAAAGATGTCATTTTTCGAATTTGGATTGAAGTTATTATGAAAAAGTAGAATTATCACGGGTGGTGCACATTTTGTCTAAACATACGACAAAACCATCTATATATAAAGATTTCAGAAAGTGGATAACGCATGGTGAGTGCATGGTTTGTCTAACTGTGCGGCCTGACCGTGTGAGTTTTTTTTCCGAGACAGTAGCTAACGCACTATTAGCACATGGTTTTTGTAATAGTGTAAACTAACCGCGTGGGCACTTAATTGAGATCCTTAAATTGTGGATCACGTTTTTTTAAGCCTCAAGATAGATTTTTTTTCCTTCTAAGTGTTCATAACTCGGGATTACTCCCCCTTGAATGTTGGAAAATTGTTCCCAAGCGATTTGTAGGCAATCTAAAGGATTCTCTTGGTGAATAGAAGATGAATTCTTGAGGTAGGTAGACGTTCTTCTTCGTTCTTGTTCAATTTCTTAGGTATACTTAGATCTATATCACCAATTCTCACGGTTTCATAGATCTACACCCTTTATGGGTAAATCTAAGTGTGTGGATTATATGTATGATAATTTTGGTTCTTGGTTGTGCTAAGAGAAGTGATTTAAGGCGATTTCTTGAAGAATCACCTTGTTTCCCTTGAGGTTTCATTGTTCATTGTGGTTTCTATTAAAATCTCAAGGATGGGTCCCAAATATTTAAAAATTTATATGAGAATTTGAGTTCCTTTTGATAAATTTAGAATGTGAGTTTCATTGAATCCTATATGTCGATGCATGTCACTTTTTATGTTATTAAATAATGCCACCCACATGACATAAATGAGGACATGAACATGTGTTGATTTTAATAATGGGTTTCTAATTTAGTTAAAGTGATATGATTAAACAATTTATTGATCTGAATGGGAATAATGAGTAATAGTAAAATAAATTTTAGAAATAATTATCAAGTCAGGAGTTGGGATAAGATTATGGTTTTTACAAATTATTGGGAATATTGAATATCTAACATATTTGGGATATAATTTGGAACTTCATAATAATTAATAGATGGATTAATTATTACATGTTAAATGGTAAATGGTTTACTAATTGATTATTGGTTAAAGAGATATGATTTAAGTAATTAATTATTGAATTAATTAATTTTCATGCATTAAATTAAGATTTTTATTTGATTGTTTTTTATGATTGTTGGCCATAAGTATCTTTTTATATGTATTAGTTCCCCATGCCTTGAGTCATCTTTGATGGAGTTATTTGAAAATATGATATGTTGTGTGAGATTATTTCTAAATATCTTGGCTTGTTCAGCATGTTTTGAGATGATTATAGTGTTCTTGTGAATTGCTAAAGTCCTGGACATACCATTGTTTAAATGGATGGGTTCATAATTTTTAATGAATTTGGATAATTAGGTGTCGAGTTAATTATTCAGTTTGTTTTCAAAGAATAATGAATTGTTAATTAATTATTTATTACTGAGATTTTGAATGGTTAATTATGTGTTGACCTTTCTTAAGAGAGATTAGTGTTGTTAATTGATTTTTGAATTAATTAACGGGTTGATTTTATGGTGTTAGACCTGGTATTATACACCAATGATAGATGTATTCATTTGATTAATGAATGGGTTGTTAGACAAGTACTGAAGCTCAAAATACGCATGGGGTTCTAGACATGGCATTCTACATCCATCTTGCAAGAAAATATTCTTTTATGTGATAGGGACTAATGCTCCAAATACCATTGGGTTGTGAGACAAGGACTAACGCTCCAAATAATTAGGAGGGTGATAGACACGATGTTCTACATCCATTAATTAACATTGGACTGTGGGTCAAATTGTTCGTGCATGATATGAGATAATGGTTAATGAAGGCTGTTGTGACATATTGATATGTGAATTGATTAAGAGAAAGGGTTAAGACTTATTAATGAAATGTGTGGACCATTTTTACTGGATAGTCCCAGGAGTGAGTCACTATTTTAGTTGATGGGCATTAACATAATATATTAATGATTAAATTGAATAACTTAGGATGCATTATCCAAGACAAAGAACAAACTTAAATTTAGTATTTACTTTGATTACTGAGATGGCCTTTAGAGACATCTGTGGTGAGTAAATTATACGGGGGATATCGGTTGTAGGCCGAATCTCAAGACATTCATAATAAGATTTGAGTAATTGATAAATGAAAAATTAATATGTAATTATTGTTGAGTATGCATGACAAATGAATAGTGTAGGTTCAGACCCCAGCTGAGGACTGAAGCAGGTACATTAGTATATAGTCACATTTTACTCCTTAATTTATTTTATGTAGGTCTTCACGTGTTTTAAATTAATTATTAAATGTCTGGATTTGAGGTAGACACTGGTGTTCCCGAGCTACTGTGATTTATATCTCACACCCTACTCGGGCGGCCATTGCACTAGGTACCTGAGTAGATTCTAATTGGTTGCAGAACTATGCTCTTTGCATTTACATGGGAGATAGGAGTAGAGGATAGAGCAGATGCTCAAGATGCTTGAGTATATCACCCTTGTGGATTTGCGCCATTATATATTTATTTTTTTATTGGAATGTAAAGCCTGATATTTTGTTCAATGTATTTTACTTTCGTATCAATATCATTTCATGCAGGCATCTACTGTAAAATTTGGAATTGGAAACTTTAATAAAATTAGTATTATTTGTCTTCCACTATTTTTCATTTATGAGTTACTACTTCTCCTATTGTTTGTTATCTACACTGATATACTACTATGCAACTCTAATAAGAGGGTATAGCCTCCCCACTGTCTATTAATAGACCCTCACAGCAAGTTAGCAACCTCTAGCATACGGGGAGATGCGCCTGAGGTCATGTGGCGACCGGTCTGGCCACCAGTTTAGTGGTGAGTCTTGCTAGGACATTACAATGTACAAGAGCAAATTGATCAATCATGCTCTTCATTTGAATTGATTCATCACATAGTAAATCTTTGTCGAAGTGATGATGTTTCCCATCAGGGGTCGCTCCTTGGTTGGGGCCCAATAGATGCTACTGGATAAATTGGTTGGTTCTTGATGGTTAGGGAAATATATTGTTACTAACTAGATGGATCACATTGAATCAAATTCAGTTGATTGACGATTAGAGGAGTTTAACCTCTTGTTGGACATCCTAATCATAGTGTGTTTGTGGTTAGTCATCCAGCCCGGTTAACACAGTCGGCTATGGGATCACATCTGATAGGCTGGATGAGAGGAATGCGCCTAATGAACTCTTGGAGAACCTACATCCTAGTAACGCTGGAATTATGGGATAAGTTTGAGGTTCTAACCCATGCATTCAGGTGGATCTCGGATCCACGACCTCTCTTTCGATGACATTGATTACAATCCTGTTGGGGTTTTTGGAATTTCTTGTCATCAGGAACCGTGAAGCAGTCTAATAACATGACGTCATTCATAATGTCACACTTCTACACATAATTAGAGTATTAATATAGTGTTGTTCTTCCCCTTGTTTTGATTCCAATATCCGATTTCATGAGATAACTAAGGGTTCATGAGGGATCTTGAACTAGTTCGAGGCTTTGTCTTCCATTGCGTTATTGGTTCCTACTATTTTGGGATTTGGAAGGATACAAAATAGATATAGATAAGTTGGTCTGGGGAATGTGTCGAGACTATATGAGGTTCCAAATTTCCTTGGCAGGCATGGGTGCAACCATGGTCATCAGTGTCTACCTGTCAATCCAACCATTCAACATAAATCTAGGTTCTATAGTAGGAATCACACTTACATTCACTAAAACCCTCCTTGTCACTATCAGGTATGTTAGAGATATGTGTCACCTATATCGGGACTTAACCTAACTTGACTAAAATCATATATACTTGATCTTTTAGATGATCCTTGAAAACATACCATTCCTTGATGGTATTTCTGATGATCATGTAGTAAGGGGAATGTTGAGGTTGATCATTTCATCTGACATTATACGGCCTCCTACACAATGGAAACATCAGAATCCCCTATTCCAGGGCAATGATGAAATATTCTAGGAACTACGACTCCATAATGGAACTAATATTGTTTTTTCTATCAGGGATGGTAACTATGAGAGCCCAGCCTTGATGATGGGTTGAAGAATAAAGTGGGAGTGAATCCATATTATATCATCTAGGAATTCATGCATGGTGAGGTAGTTTTTGATGGTTCTGTGATCGGTGAGTCTATGCTTTGTAATGCTACACTCCCTGCGGTTCTTCCGGAAAAGGGGACCACAAATCATCTAAATTGTGGGCCCCTATGTTCATGTAGTAGATAATATTTTTTTTAAATACCTATTACTGGATCTATGAGAGTCAATATGATCAATTGTCTATCCTGTTGTATGGCTTCCCCATGATATTGAGACTTTTTAAAAAACACCCAAAATTAATCTAGAATGTTTTGGGTAATTATTTTATGGTCTATATTATCCTTATCATTCCAAATACATTAGAATCTAATCTTTATTTAGTGACATTATGGGGTATGCATTAGTCCCTTCCACTTGGTGAAAACATCTTTTAATAAGTCCTCTGGTCATTTCATTACATTGAATATCTCATAAATACATTTCATATATGTGGTGGAGGTGAAAGGGTAAGTAATTTCTTGCATAGGTCTTCCCACCCTGTGACGGACCCTATGGATAGGTGGTTTTACTAGAAGAACACTTGTCCTTCAATCATTTGAAAAAAATGCTAGAACTCGGTAGCCTCTGAATACTATATAATTCCTATCATAGGTCCAAACTGTGAGATGAGGTACTCTATGTGTTACTATGATTCACTTTCCACATTGACCAGGTAAATTATTGTGTTTCAAACTCCGAGGCTACTCAGATGTTTTCCCCACATACCAGTTATGTATTTCCATCAAAAAATATCACCACTTATTGTGGGTTCAAGGTACAAAGAAATGTAGTGATTGTGGTAACCAAGTATTCATGGAGGTGGTCACTAACTTACTGAGGTTTCAAGAACACCAATCCATTGATACACTCATCAACTCAATGAGTATGATCATTGAATTAAGTAGAAGCATAGTGTGGATCCCATTGATGTTAATTACAATCCTCAGGAGGATTCATCAACTCATTTATTTTCCTATTCCCATATAATTATACATATTATGTACCTGGATACACAGTGATTTGGTTTTCATCTTGGGGTATCCATCCAAGGATGATGTTTTATTTTATTCCACTAGATGAGAGATGAGATCCCTTAGGGTGATCTCATAATCCGAGCATCGACCGACCATGAAATCTGTGAGGATATTCATTTGTTCTTCAAGCCCTTTGACTAAAAATGATGCACTAGGAGTTGCTTCTATTTTTGCGGAAATCAATGATTGATCAATGGTCCAAACATGTGCATTACAATTTTTGTTGTTACGACTAGTAGGAAATGACACCTCAATGGAGGTATCCCCAATATTGATCACCTTCTTTTATAGGAGGTTGAGGAAACATGTATGAGGTTCATTATATCATTTCCCCACATATTGGGGGTGAACATTCCATCTCAATCCCACATCGATTACCTTATCCCTATGATCCTCTAGTATGTTTGGGATGACCATGGATACTATAATTGTATCTAATGTTGAACAATCATCATCTACTGGTAGGTTAGGCTATCCCATGATAGGGATGAAGTGGAAAAAATTATAAAATCACTAGCTTCTGATCTAATGAGTTTGACATTACCCTTGAATAATCATATAGAGCACTAATAGGATCTTGAAAAATATCCATCGGAGGGTCGGGTGGTAGTTAGATGATGCAGGGCTCCGAGCCATTAGGAATTTAACCAACTCAACACGCCAACACGAATTATTGATGTCTTTAAGGTGGCTCTAAATTCCTAGATAAATCAACATGCAATCACGAAGGTAGTTAAATCATAACACAAATGATTTCATTGAAACACATATTCCATCCCTTGATAATTGTCTTTAAAAATTGGATGTTTTGGTTTTTTATAGACTAGAATACCACAGACAACTAATCTATGTATAAACATCCCACATTCCATCTTGGTAATAGGAGGGTCCATCTTCTTGGTTCGACCATAATATAATCTTTAACAGACATGTTATTGGTGATCAATGATATGGTTTTGTTCTTTTTATTGATTACTGGGATAGGATTCATTGTTCATGAAATCTATTCAATGCTCATTGGGATGTCTCATAGGGGTGGAACGAAAATCATCATCACATATTTGTAAGATGGTGTATATTCCATCTTCTAATGTGTGAGGGTGTTGGTTTTTATCTTTAGATCAAAAGGATTCATATCATCTAACGGATTTATATTATTCACTTAAAATTATCACACATCATGAATAAATATATAGAAAAGTGAAACTGGTGGTGAGGAGGAAAGCAGTATTATGATCCCCTGGAAGGATCCCATAATTTTCTCCACCTATATATACACTCAAAGGGTTCTTGGGATTCAATGGATCATAGCTTCTGGGATGATGAATCTTTACTTTCATTCCCCTATCTCATTCTCTAATATTTCGGATGGTGGTTCTATTATCATCTATTCAGTGTCATCTAAATCTGAATGATTAACATGGACAATGATGACATAGCCCTTCCTAGGATTTCACCTTCATTGTTGAGTATTCTCCCTTCTTCCTTGGAATGATTCTTCATTAAGGGTGCCTATTTGGACTGATTTTGGATGATTGAAGCCTGAGGAGGATATTAATGATGGTTAGAAAATACATAGGGATGACTTGTATGTTGAGAAACATGTGTCTGATGAGGACCTCTATATAGAAAGTCAAAAAATGGAGGACCATTGATTTTCATATCGATGAATTTGGGAGGACCTTCTCCTAAAATGGTGTTGGGGTGAGGAAGAAATAAAAACTAATTTATGATGGTATAGGTAGGACATATGAATTATATATAATCGTTTTAATTTTACTGGTAATAGCTTCTATTGGTTCCAATGATAGGCATGGTCAACATGTCTATCCTACAAGGCGTCAATAATACATGTTCCAGAGGGTAATATCACTCCTAGAAATGACCCCTTCCTTATCATATTGAAGAATCAAGGCATAAATCACCCTTTAGATGAAGATATCTGATCGTGTGGTGGGGTAGGGGAATCTAGTTGCTAGAGATGTAGTAAAATTCAGCAAAGGATGGGGTTATACATGCTTGTTGTGTACATATTTCCCCTACCACAATGGATACATGCACTAGGATACTGATTACCTACTGTGATAGTCCTATAATTCATGGGGATTATTCCATCATTATAGGTACAAGGAAAGTGGTTCCAAATCCCCCAATGTCGTCCAATATAATGAAGATAGTTAGGGATCCACACTGATAATATTTCAGACTAAGTATGCCGAATTTCTAACTGCCCGAACATACAGGTGAATTATATTATGGTCCCATTATTTTCCTAGAAGGTAATTATCATTGAATATTTTAATTCGATGATATGATAATGTAATGATGCCCATGATCTTACTAACCGCCATTTTGATGATAATAGTTTCACACTAGTTGGCCACATCAATTTATGACGCTCTCTTTGGGGCTCTGCCTAATCATTTACACCAATGTGGATGCTAGATTTTTGTTTCCATGCATTCTCACTATCGAATAGATGTAATATTTCAACAAATTTAATGTTTATGTAATCTCATTTAATGAAATTTGATAGTTGAATATTGGTTTCTCCATCCATGGATTCCTACGTAGAGATCGTTGCCTAATCTGGGTCTCCCTAAAAGATTATTGTCATGTTTGTGGAACTCATTCTGGATGCCATAACATAGTGGAAACCGATTAGTTACACTTCATATTCCTAGAAGGGAAGAATACTTTGATCATGGGAGTAGACATGTTGGGAATCTGTGGTTATTTCAGGATATTTAGAACTGCTTTCACCTAATAATATTCTTCTTAAAATTGAATATCATATTAATAATCTTTTGTTTGGAGCCCATGGTATCTTGTGTCAATCTCTTGGAAATTTATGATAAGAGTGTATGTCATCCATGGATTTTTAGATTATGAATCCCATGTTTTATACATGGGGTAGGTGTTTTGGGAAAATTCATGATTTATATGTCTTGGGGAGATGGATCAGAACATAATACATAGATAGATTGGTGAAAAGGTTTAACAACTTAGGGATTCAAGGACATGGTTAATGTCTTATGGGGACAATATGGATGGTTAAGAAATCCCCATGGGGCAGGATCTAGGATGTGTGTCCTTGGAGGGATGATGTCACATTGGAAAGGCATATCGATGGGTCAGAACATCAAATGGAGAAGGATCCTAGAGGTGCATCTCTAGAAGGGAAAATGTCACACATGAACAGTTTACTGATATATCATAATTCCTCGGGGATTTAGATACAGAAGGTTTGTCCCTAAGATGACATATTTTACACCTAAATATTTAATCAATGTATTAGAACGCCCTATGTGGTGGGTCTAGGAAGTATGGATCAAAATAGATCCTATGTGGGATCTGGGTGTTGTGTCTGTAGAAAGTATGATATCACAACTGGATGGTTTAACAATTGATATGAACACCATATGTAGGTGGATCCTATAGGAATTTCTGTAGGAGGGAACACCATGATTTTACCATTTTGGGTATGAACCTGAGGGAGGCATCATATGTACCATATTTAGAAGACAAGGATAAAAACCATATAGTTCAATGTAGAAATTTAGGTTCATATGATAGCATTGTTCCATGTAGATTAACACTTTTTGGTAAGGATCCTTGATTTGAAAAATGATATATAGTGAGGGATAGTGTCTGGATAATGTGTATATGACTCCTTTCAAAATGGGATTTCTCTTGGTTGGAATGGGGTGGGGCTTAAGCATTGAGCTACTAGTGGTTTAAGTGTAATTCCACAGTAGGGGAGATGGTATCCTCCCTTAATGATCATACATGGGTGATCTTATATTCATCACATAGAGTAAGGATGTAGTTTTACATCATGTGTTAGGGTCGTTGTCATGCAGTTTAATGTCATATATCAAATATGTTGATATAATCTAGATTACTTCATCCATTTAGTATTTAGGGGACTCACTCCTCATCCCATGGTCATACGATACATTTACATAGAAGAACATGTTTGGGATGATTAAGTGGCATTAGAGATTTCACGTAGGGGACCAAGGAATATTGTACGAAATTGGGTTGGGATTCATGCATGAATTGTGCAAGAACGGGGCTCTAGTACAAAAAGGAAAAGGAGGAATCAAGAGGCATAATTACATGGATGATTTGAGGTATTGCATGAAATTAAGGGTTTATTACAAGGATGTTCAATGTGTGCACCTAACAAGCTATAAGGGTAACTGTGTGAGGATCACTCTATAGAATTCTTGGTCAAGGTTTTCCCCACACAATGTTATTCATACAAATACACTACCTTTTAATATCTTGGATTGATTTTTTTTAATGATTTCATAGATGAATTGGAATTTAATGCAGTAGTGTGTCACATGTTCTTCTATAAAATCCTCCCCAAAGGAGTGGCGATTCAATTTATAGTTTAAATCTTCATCTATTGGATGTAATTTCAACAGATCATAATTTTATTTCCACATTGATTTCTACTTTGTTATTAGAGTTTAGTTTCTCAATACCTCTATATTGATATTGTCATTGTGTTCAAAAAGTATCATTGCACATGACGATGCATGAAAAACTAAATATTTTTTCGTAAATATAATTTTTGGAGAAAATGTTCCATTTCCATGTCGTCATCCTACAGAGCATCTTGGAAGGATACAATACCATTAATATTAAACCCTATTTATGTGTCGAATCTCCCTTTTGAAATCCCTCATTGAAAATTGATTACAATCCCTCTATATACTAT
Organism: Viscum album; assembly: GCA_963277665.1. Taxonomy (NCBI): domain Eukaryota; kingdom Viridiplantae; phylum Streptophyta; class Magnoliopsida; order Santalales; family Viscaceae; genus Viscum; species Viscum album. The sequence continues at coordinate 1,701,013,923 of OY728156.1, read as the reverse complement.
TGTTTAGTATTTCATGCTAGTGGGATGTTTTAGATTTTCCTATATTTTTTTGAGTCCCCTGATGAGATTATAATGCCAACAAAAAATCAGTCCTACTCTCTGGATTATGTATATAATCTGCATAATGCATGGATAATATTGTAATTTTTGATTCGTACTAAGGAATAATTTCTATTTCCCTTTATTCAAAATTAAAATCCTCCTTTCCAAATTATCCAATTTCATATAAGAAATATTTTTTCTTAATAATATCTTAATAAAAGTGTCTCATTCCATACAATCTATTTTTAAAACCTACAATGTTTTTTGAATAAATTTCCACCATTAAGCTGCATATATTTTTAAAAATACATTTTAATTAAAAAACATTTCATTTTATTACATCTTTTGAAGGGACAACATGATAAATGATCAGTTTTGATAAAACAATATGAAGAGAGAATATGGGATTGAAGCAATGGAATTGAAATAATTCGGTATTTTTAATTTGATAAATATTTTCCTCATCCTTTATGACATAAATGTGTGAGTGATATCATTGGCCTCATGAAAAAGGATAAAAATTACATTAATGGTTATTAATAAAATTTCAAAATAGTTACATGATACACATAAGTTTTTTATCATGAAATTAATGTTGACCATTTATTTGGTTGAATAAAGCCAATTCTATGAAAGTAATTGTTAACTCTAGACAATAATATCTATAAGGGAATTTTCTTATGTTCCCTCATTGTCGTAATAAATATTATTGAAACTCAATAATCATATGGGACAAGAGATAAGAAGTGGAAATTTGATTTTAATGATAGTGATGCAATGGAATAATATTTTGAGAGAATAAAATTCCAACATCCCATTAGTCAAACGTTTGGGAAGAAACATCTCTAAATTTTCATGAAGAGTATAATGAATTGATTTCGGTCTGTAAAATGAAGGAACCTATCCTGTGAATGATGATGGGATAAAATTTGTAATGTGATGAATTAATGGAATGATCTAGTCAACCCTAAGCCTTCTGTACAATTTTTCAATTACATGAAATAAGGATAGTATCATAATAAATTCAACAATCCAAGTGTTTTTTATGATAAAAAACCCAAACAACCTCTAAGGCCTTGAGATATAGGGTAGTATTTTTTCATCACAACCTCTATGTTTGATCCTGACAAAAAATTGGTTATATTACAATTAAAATTAGTTCATGGATAAGAAACATTCTATTTTAATTTGGCTCTACACATTATTTCATAACATTGATCTTTAGTAGAACTATTCAAATACCACCTTAAAACATTTATTTCATGTTATCATTGAAGATAGTAAAAAGGTCAATAATTGTATCCAATTATATAACTCATCCTTTGTAAACATTTGTGGGATTATTTTTCCATAAACATTATGATACTCTATTTAGCATAATTCATTGAATTTATATATGTGTAATAGATGTTTTTATATAGACTCAACATAAATTACTTAGGGAATGAAATTACCTTCTGTATCTCAAATCACACTTTGATTCTATACGAGTGGAATGTGTAAGATGAACCTATTTTGGAATCATTGTAATAATCAGGGATATTTTTTCCTTATGATCAAGAATATATAGCTTAAATGGTTGAGACTAATTAAATGATCATCCTTTATGTCATGCCCATAGTGTGGGATTACATTATTGAACTTCAAAAATAATTTTTTGGTCTCCCACCAATTTGTGAGGTTGAGTTCTCAATAAAACTTATACCTATATGCTTTATAATATCTAATTATCTATAGAGTTTATATTGTTTAACTTGTAGAGAGAAACCAGAATTTGTAGGATAGTATAGAAAATGTTTTATATACCCAAGGGATTCACCATGGGTTTGCCAGTCCTTTTTATCATGAATAATGAGAGGTCATTGTTCCTCTACATTTATTATCAGGTGCAAAAAATATCATGATAAATATAATGTATAATTTACCAAATATTGATGTGTTATTTGATAAGCTATGTGCTTCCCATTACTTCCCCAATGTGATATTTAGTCAAGATCTTATTATGTAAAGGTGAATAATAGGGATATCCCTATAATAAAATTTCATACAAGTTATAGACATTTTGAGTTCATAGTGATTTCATTATTACTTTCAAATAATTTGACATTATTCATTGTATTGAGGAATAGGAACTTTATGGAATGCCTAAATAATATTTTGGTAGTAATTATTGATGATATTCTTATAAAATCTAAAATAATGGAGTGAAACAAGGATCATTTAAATGATTTTAATGATATTGTGATAGGGAATTTGTTTTTGTGAATTATAGTATATTGGAGTACTCTATCTAGATTGTAACATTAATATGGTATGTTATCTATAAAAATGAGAGATATATATATCATGTAAAGACCATGGTAGTTTAAGGATGTACCAAACCATAATTTGTGATAAAGTCCATTTTTTATGTAGATTATATGGTACTACCATTGATTTTTGAGAAACATTACATGAATTTAAAACCCAATGACCAATCCAAATCAAAAGGGAATCATGTTTACGTGGAAGGAAACTACTAGAAATATTGTATAACCCAATGGAGGAATACCCATGGTTTTATAAACCATGGGTATAACAAGATTCGTTTTTTTTATACCCAAGTTTTTGAGTTAACAGGTGCTAAGGGATATAAATACCAATAGTTTTTACTTAACCATTGGTATAGAGAGGTGAATTATTATTCCTCTCCCCCCCACTCATCAGTAAACCCCCCCACCCCCAGTCCCCCTGCACACATTTTCATCACCCGATGCCCCTTATCCTCCTCCAATCGATGACATACATCCCCAGTCCTCCTCCTCTAGTTTTCACACATCCCCTCTCCTCTTCCTTGTTTGGTCGAGCATCCCCTTCAATTTCATGCACCCCCCCTTGGTTGAGCTTTCTCTCACCCGATATGATTCCCTTTTTGTTTGACGAGTTCTTCTATCATAAATAATGTGAGAGGGTAGTTATTTATTTTTTATTGTTTTTTATAGAGATTATATTTATTTGACTAATTTTGGGTGGACTTTGGATAATAAAGCATGAGTCAGATGATTTTATAATGGGTTCTATTATGTATTTTGGTAATTGGTAAACATTTAATTACTTTATTTTTATTGGAGTTTGTAAATATGGTCTTCATATATAATAAAAAATAGATTGAAGATAACGGATTTGGGAATATTTCTTCTATTCCTAAGATTAGTAGTGGGACTATAAATTGTATAAAGACTAAATTTGATGGTACATAACACACCCGCATGTGTCTTTTATTTTGTATGGGTTGTGGTCAAATTATAATTTCTTTTTATCCTTTAATATTTTTACTTTATTTTTTCATTTATTTCCTCTTCATTCAAGAACTCAAATTTATTGTGTCATCTAGGGATTAGGATCGTGATTGTTCTATGCTTAAGTTTTCTTCTATTTTGTCACATAGAGGATATATTCTTGATAATTCATTTTCTCAATTATAAATATAGAAATTCCATATTCGTTATTTCATTTTCCAAGTAGTTTTTTCTATGAAATTTATCCATTTCAGAATTCAATGTTATATAGATCTTTTATATACCATTTTAAGTAATTTTTTAAAATATTTGATATCCATGGGATGTTATTAAGATGGATATAATAAATTTGATCTATTATTATAGGTTTTCATTTTAATGATATTTTATTAAAATTAATATGGTTTTTGTTATATGATTTTTTTTTGAAAACCTTTGAGGGTATCAGATATGGTTATGATGATGTGTGTGGAATTTTTACCCATATTTGTGTTGTGGGAGGGTATAAAAATTGCATAAAGATATAATTTTGTTTATAATGAGGTGTTGAGCAAGAAATGATTTTAAAGGTGATTCTTTAATTATTTAAAATGATTATTTGAAAATCGATTGTTGTTATGCCCCATGTGAAAATATACATTATGAATCTTGAAAATGTTTTTTGGTGGAAATATTGTTCCATAGAATATTTTTTGGATTTCAAATCAGAATACCCAAGTTTTAATAGGTGGATTTGAAATGGAAGTGATGTTTGTGGTTTCATTCAACATCTAAAGTATGTTTAAAGTACAATTTTTATGAAATTGAACTTTATTTTAATTTTAATCCATGTTTTATGATTTTATATGACTTTTCACAATATAACAAGTTTCATTTTATTCTTTTAACTCCCTCTTGATTTCCCAATTTTTTTTGATCCCCCTAATGAGGGGTTTTACCACTATATTATTATTTTTGATCACCTTGTGTGGTAATGATATAATTTATTCCATTGATGCATTATCTGTCAGCTGATATTCATTATAATGGTTTTTAATGTGAGGGAATGTTATTTCATACGTATTTTTATTGATATTGTCTTTTCTGTTCACTCACCTAAATTTTTTATTATTCATTGAATCATGGGTACCATTTTAGAGTTTTAATCATATGCTAACGTGACGGGCCAAATGTATCTTGTGTCCCTATAGTATTTCTAGGATATTTGTCTAAGAGGGGATATAATTTCAATGATGATAGGCTGGTCTATATTCATGGAATGTGAATTGGACTTAACCATATTCAATGTTGTTTAGGATAAATTTCATAGAATTTGTTGCTTATCACATTTGATTCCTTGTGTAGATCCCATAAAAAAATCAATCCCTGTTAGAGGATTAATATACGGTATTCCCATAACGTTCATAATTCTATATTTACCCAACTAATATTTTCTTGCACCTTCTTCTTGTTTACATAAATTTCATACCTTTAGAATTTTGGTTCTGGCTTCTGTGTATATATAACACATCATGTTTGGGGTCATTTTCATTTTAATAACATTAAAATATTCTTCAAAACTCATTTTAATTTTAAAGTATCATTTGTGGGTTTTTAAAAATTAAAATGGGCATTGAAATTTGAAATTTATGATCTTGATATAACATTTTTTAACTGTGACTTTTTATTTGATGAAAACGAATAGAATTTTCTAAATAAATATTATATTTTTGATATGTGTATTCACTTTTACTTGTTTTAAGTAATAGTTACTAGTTTTATGTGATATGTGTATTGTTTATCATTTACATTCATTTGTTTTTTTAATCACAATTATTTAATAATAATTAAATCCTTTTAATTTATTTTGATACACAATAGTTCATGAAGAAAAAAAAATTGTAACCTATAACATGAGATAGGATAAAGATTCTATGAATAGATAATACAATATATGTTATTATAATTTCATGTACTCATTAATAATCATAAATTTTAGATTTATAGAATTTCTAGAAATTAAACACTATATAATATTTTTCATATGTTGCACATATATAGCTATAAAAAAATTATACCATGTCAGGAATCATGAATAGGTGATCCCATCCTACTCAGTTCATCTTAGAGGATAGAAAATTATAATCTTATATTTTCTAGAGTAGAATGTATTGAGTAACTAGTTTGAATTATATTAGAGAATATATATTTGTTTCCTCTTACCAATCGTAGTAAGGAGTATGCTAGTTATGAGACTAAAACATGTAATAATATTCTATCCCTAATTTATTAATTTTTACTACATCCTGTTAAGGTTAAATTTTTAAAAAAATGGATTATATTATATGATTTCTTTATTGGTCAGTGTCAATATTGTTAAAAATATATAAAAATATCAACATATTCAACCCCCACCTTTTCAGTGGCGAAACACCTCTATTGGATCCAAAATTTATACCATGTAATCCCACTACCATTCAATACATTCTTAGAGTTTAGTTGATGGATGTTGAAACATATAGATAAATTGTATTTTTTATTGTATGAAGTACTATATATCATTTCATAATAAGTCACATGTTTCACATCTTAGATATAGATGTGATCGTAGGAGGAATTCATTCATCAATAATGGAACATTAAAAATTACTCCATAAGATTAATGACTATGAAAATTAATATTATATGTTTTAAATCATCTAAAAATGGATTGTATATTAGATTTTAGATAGATATTGGATGATAATGTAATCATGATATAGTTAAACTAAAATAACACATACCACTCTATCATAGACATGGTTCCTTATCTTTCAGATCATCCTTTTAAATGATAGAGGTAAGAATTTGATATTTGATACTAAAAGGTATGAAATTGGTGATAAATGATTTGGCAATGGCCGTACAAATGAGAATTATATTTAACTATTACTTTTCTATGTTCTAATAAATTTAATGTTTATAGTACATATCTCTTTTGTAATAATGGTTTACCTTTTTTTGGAAGATATTTTATACCTTATTATTGAATGGAAAGAAGTGTAATTTATCATATTGATATAATTTCAAATTCATTTCAAAATAATTAGGACAATTTTGTAGATTTTTCATTTGAAAATGATTAAGATGGAGTTTTTATATAGTGACCATTGTATAAATGTGTTAGAAGACCATTTTTAATCCAAAATGAAGTTATTTACCATATTACAAAATTTGGATGTCAATCATATTATTATGTTTGGTATCACTATGGATAAATGAGTTAGTGTTATATTATTCATCAAGAAAATGAAATAAGTGGCATGGAGAATATGATATGTGATCAACTTCCATTTTTTCATCATCCCAATTGATATAGTATGCCAGTACAGGATGACAATGATATCAATACACATGAGGAAAATTCTATTGATGATTATGAGAGTAGAAATTTTATTTTATGATGCCATAACTCTAGTATATAAATAATGTAATAAAATTACCATGTAGGAATTATTAATGCAGTTATATCAAGGGAAAATAATGTATGTAATTTCTAATTCTTCTACCGATTATATTCTTAAATTTTTTAATGACATTCTTATTGATGGTGAAGATATTTTCTCAAATCATTACACGACATGTAAGTTAATTATTCATCGTTGATTAGATACTAATAATGTCCATGATCTTTTAAAATATTACAGTCTATTTTGGGGGGAAAAGATGACTCTAAAACATTTGGTGCATCTCGATGGAAGAAAAATGCATATGGAACACCATCTCGTGTGGAATTGAAAATCATGAGCCACTTTATATTGATTCAAAAACATCAAAATCAATACATTTATACATGAATCTCACCCAATATGTGATGGAATGATGCTAAGATAATTATATGTAACAATGAGATGGAACATTCAGTAGATGGATTAGAATGGAATACATTTGATTGAAAACATGTTGATTTTGTATCCATGATGCATAATGTCAGGTTGGATCTATATTATGATTAGTTTAATCTATTTAGTCATATACTTACTGCTCACAACACATGGCCATTTTTTATTCATGTATATAATCTTTTTCTATGGATGTGTATGAAAAACACATCACATTCTTGAGAATACTGATATCTGGACCTTCTGTTCCTAGTAAAGAAATATATTTATAATTTAAGTTGTTAAATAGAGAGTTGAAACAACTTTGTTATTTTTTGTGTGGATATTATATGATTGTTCAAACAATATGTTTCGGATTCATGATGCCCTTCTATGGACCATTAACAATTTCACTACTTATACAATGATTTCTAGGTGGATGATAAATGTAAAACATTAATGTCTTGTCTTTATGAAGAATACATGATGGAGAAGGATTAAATATCATCGTAGTTTCAGTTTCATGGGTCATTGATGATTCATTGCAATGGATCATCAATACTAGAAGAATCATCAGTGATTTGAAAATATCGTTGACACTGAACAACCACCTCAACGTATGTTAGGATGTTATGTGAATAATGAATTGAATGATTTTAGTTTTTTATTATGGATATGTTTTCTGAAATATAAAAAGAAGAAATTTGTTGACCCTAAATCACTTTACAATTGGTGAAAGATAATTACTTTTTTGTTGCCATACTGGTCTACTAATTTGTTACGTCATTTTTTAGTTGTAATGAATATTGATAAAAATAAATGTGGAATGTTTCTTGCCATTCATATGAATATCAAGGGGAATACAAAATATAAATTCTGATCTCTTTCATAATTTTGGATTTGGTTATTTGACTAGAAATGTGTCCTTTGAATATTGGTGAAAACAAATGGAATGTTTCTTTTGCTTCTAATGTGATGAAACCATCAGTGAAAGATCAATATTTGGTAGTATTGGAGAATATCATAGTTCCAGATAGCTATTCTAGTAACTTATCAAAATGATTCAATAGAAGAGATGTGAAAATACAATGCATAAAAACTCATGATTATCACATCTTTCATCATGAATTGATTCCAATAACAATTTATAATTTTATATCCAATAATGTAATGGTTATAGGTATTCTCATTTTACATTTTAAGTAGAACATTGTTCTAAAAGGATATCCATGTCGTTCTTTATAAAAATGAAGAAGGAGGTACCATTATTTTTATGCAAGGTGGAAAAAAATTCCTTCATCCTTTTTCACTAGCATGTTGCATTTAACTTTTCATCTTCCAACTGAAACACTTCATGGGAGGGCAGTTTCATTTTAGCATATGTATCATACTGAAATAAATATGTTCCAAATGATATCATATGTTTGGAAAAAAAATAATCTTAATGGATCGATTGTGAGGGGTTATCTAGATCAAGAATGTATGGTTTTTTAAATGTATTTTTTTTGAGGTGACCACAACACATAACCGAAAAATGAGTAATTATGATGACTAGCATGGAAATATAGATTCCTCATTACCAACTCTTCCCCATGCATGAGAAATTTTTGGCACTTATACATTGTCTTCATTGAGCCTTCAAGAGTGGGTGGTGGCACATCGCACACTCTGGTTTAATAGTGGTTTGTTCAATGACAATATCTAGTAAGAAATTTTGATATTTAGATGTTATAATATATTATGAAATTTAAGATATACCTTTCAATTTTATTTTAATTTTATGTATAGGACATAAAAATATATATGTAGAGGTCAGAGAACATTTATTTTGAGAATGTAAGAGGCATTCCATGGCTTATAGTTTCTTACTTGGTTGAAATCAAATGTATTAATATTTGTTGAATTATCTTAAAATATTGATATCCATTTAATTTTATTATTCATATATATTTTAGGTGTTGAGTTTACAGGTTCACTCTGTTTCTCTAGAATAGAGAGCTTTGTATTTTAGTCATAATTCAATGGTTGGTGAATGAAAATATTTAAAAATCAATGTGTAAATTTTTTTTACAACTGATCAAGATGTGAAAATGAGAACACAACATGATGGTGTTATGTTAACTACTACAATGGATTGTTATACATGTGTATCAAATAGTATAATTCTATATGATGATGTGTATTATTATGTAATTTTTGTGGAAATAATGTAATTGGATTACTAGTCTCTTTGTAGAGTCACTTGGATTAAATTTAAATGGTTTGATTCAATGAGATTGCATCGTACATTTTTTGATGACTATGGATTCAGAGATATTGATATGTGTTGATTCATGTTTACCAATGAAGCATAAATTTTCAAATCAATGGATAAGAAAGTCTTTTCTATGGACAATAATCTGAGACTTGATTATACTGTCTTTAATTATGTAATCCCAAAAATTTATTTTTCATGATGCTTGTCATGAAATTTCCAACAATGATGCCCCTTTGGTCATTCGAAAAATATTACATTTGATGATTCAAAATTTTCCATTTCGATATTTGATTATGAGACTTATTTAGTGGTTTTTATTTTATAGAAGAAACCATATATGTTCACTTTACATTTAGTTTACACTAACATGTGTTTCTCAGGTTAGTATTAATTTAATTACATTAATTATGTTTTTGTTTATAATGATATGTTTGTTTTTTTAATTTTTTGAGTTGTTTCATTCAATAAAATTTATTTTAATATAGAAAACATATTTTAAATCTTTTTTTACAAAATATATAACTTATTAATGTAATTATAATAACGGTGTTAGTTATTTAATTGAAATCATTTGAACAATTAATAATTAAAAATATCAAAAATGGTTCCTCTCATTAATTTCTGATAGATTTATGTTTTATGCGTGATTTGTAAAAAATATTTCTAAAGAATTTACATTTAATTATAATAATGATTATAAAAAATACTACAGAAATTCAAAGTAAGTGACTATTTGATCTTGATTGACCCAATCATGAGTGTGTGTTTCCTCCTTCTCTTCCATCAGAGAGTATAATAATCATAATGTTATCATCTACATTAAAAGTAATTTCATGCTAATATTCTACATCAATATTATTTGGGACATTCTATTCCAATGGATTTGGATCCTAATCAGGATAGCATGGGTATGAGTGGGGATGCCCCCATACCTATAGAGGGCATCCATCATACCCATTTTCACACTAACAAACCATCAGTCACCCCTTTCAACACATCTTTCCGTCATCTGCATGAGTCTGTGAGGGAAATTTGTATCCATGCCTCCATCATCATCTCAATTACCCTTTTATTTACTTTCCATGTCTTCACTGCCTTCAAGGATGATCTCACTAATGCCTCTTTCATATCTTGTTTCATCTACATCCCATACAATGACTATAACACCACATATGTTTCCACCTTTACCATTTCCATATCCAATGATGTATCCCCCATCCTACTACACATATGATACCATTTCTACACTACCATCAATTCTTACCATACAACAAGAATTTAATGACTCTATTCTTATAGTTTCTAATCCAATTCATGATGGCCACCTACAGAATGCATTGGAAGAGACACTTCTTGTAGAGGATGCTGAGTCAGGACATCCCACAGATCCATCACAATCTATTGAGCATCCTGTAAGATGTTTTTTTATTATAAATATTTAAAATTATATCACTTTATTTTTTTAGGTTTTATTATGACCTAATTATTATTTCCACCATTTTCATATTTATTGGGACTTTCTTCTTGGAGACATTGGCACACTGAGATTAAGGAATCTTGAAATTGTGAGACAGAGCTAATTGTGGATTACAATCGAAAAAATCAGATGGTAGGTCCATATGAAAAATAGGGTACATGTTTCATGGCTACATTGTCTAAGTATCACAATATCATTCTTATGGAACTGATGTCATTGATATTCATCATAATAAAGATCATATGAAAATTATGGGAGAAAATATGTGTATGAAAATTTTATAAATTCATATACATATTATTGTCATATTTAATTGAAATAACATGTTCTTTGAAGATTCATTTTATCTTTGTAGATAGTGAAACTGGTAAGGCCGAAAGGATCATGGTTGATGGGGAGTACTGGCACTCATACAATCATGTGTTGTATTTGGAAAGTAAGAGAAGGGTTGGTACTAACATAAAGTGTGCACCTACATTCCCGGAGTCTCTAAAATTTCAATATGAAGAAATGATTTCACATTGGATGATTGATAATTATAATTTAATATAAATATTTAATGGTTTTTTATATAAAATTCCATTCTTATTAAATTTATTGGAATTTTTTTAGAAAATTCTAGATAAAAACATAAAGAATAATTATTCAATAAAATATATACACACATCAGGGCACACTAAAATTCCATCTCATGAAAATTTTATGTACATTAACTGGGTATTGTGATGTTATACAGTATGTTCTATTGAAATTTTTTTTGAAAATAAATATGCCAAATTTATGAATTTCTCATATATGGTTCTCATCAAGATTTGATCATTTCACATTTTCAGAAAGTTGTATTGGGCAACGAAGGTATGGTACCTCGTTCCAAAATATTTTTCTCTAGTATAATGAAAAGGAATGGATGTGAAATAATTGTGTTGAAACAAGATAAAATTGTATGGTTTATTATTTTTATTGTATATATTTATCAAAATTTCAAAATTCAAAATTTTTATAATTTCAACAGCCTGCCTTGGAGGACCTAGATGGAATGGAAGATAAAAACTTCATGCCACATGACTAATTAATTCAGGTATTATGTGAGGAGCGCCTCGGGAGAGTATGATGTTGACCACATAAAAAATTCATACCCTATAGTTATGGGACATCATCAGTCTTCTATCATGAATCTCAGACCTATGAGATGGAAATCACTCATGCTGAAGCAGCTAATGTGATGAAAATATCTTTAGAGGACCATGAGAGAATTATTCTAATGACCTAGAATTTCATGATTGTTATGGACCTTTTGAGTCATTTAGTTTAATTATAAGATTTTGATACCTTTTAATCATAAATGGAATCAATTATCCATTTAAATGAAGTGTCGAGTGATTCCAATAAGGTTCTTAGTGAGGATGAAGGTGGTGGTGATAGAGCTATTGGTAGTGAGGATGTTACTGATGTTGCTATAGGTGATGAGGCTGTTGGTGATGTTGTTGTTGATGATGATGATGATGATGATGATGTAAATGGGGATGGGGATGGGGAGGATGGTGATGGGGGTTATAATACACTCTATTTTTGACATAGCACAAAGTAATAGGTATATACTATAATGATGTTATTTGAAAGTTTGTATGGATAAGAATGATAAATTTATATTTGGTTCATGTAAATAGTAAATGTTATGGATTTTTTTTAATATTGTAATGGATATTATTTTTTCACTTATTTGATTCATTGATTCACATATCATATTAATTATGAATCTTCATAACCATGTAAGTGTATTTGTGAGGTGATTTATAAGTGTGTGTATTGGTTTTCATAAGGGTGATATTTCAACTATTGAGTTATTATAAGGGTATAACCCTATCAGTGTAAGGGTAGTATGTGTGGAAATAATATATTGTCAGTCACAATAGAGTTAATTTACACATCATGTTGAAAAATTAGGATTCATTGATAATAGTGTGTGGGTATTTTAACTAAAACAAATAGACTTGGATATGATTATTTTTTTCTGAAACATTCTTCACAAATTTCCGCATGCATTAAAATAAATCTATCATTAGAATCATTAGTCATGAATATTGGTACGTGGGTGTGGTGTTTATCCTACTTCTATGTAATTGTATTTGTGATGTAACATCGATATAATATTATGTTGTAGTTTCCTTATTATTATTCATGTAATGCCTTTATATTTCTGCACTATAGTTTTTGGTGCTCAAATTCCAAGTGAGGTTAATTTATTTAACAATTCATAATAGATATTGATTAACTACATGAACGGGTTGATCTAACATGAGCAAAATGAACTACCATGAGTGTAATTACCTGAATCGTTATAGGTTGTATAATTCTAAATGGAATTTGAATTTTACATCTTTTAGATGGTATGTTTTGAGAACTGAGAGGAAAAACAATATTTTGAGAGTTTAGAATCCTTAAAAGCATATTTTTGGGAGGGGATTATAGACTAGGAGGTGACTTGGGGGTTTCAGGAAGAAATAGAGAATTGATGGGTGGTTGGTTTGTTTCAGTAGTGATCCTCAGTATTTTTGAATTTTTATATTCTATGTTTATACACCCATTCACATTCCTCTCATTTAACATTGTTTTATTTAGGTATTTTTTGTCAATTACACTATATCATCGACCATGGTTTATGGGGTTTTATACACCATATTTAAAATTCATCCATGGAAAATGGTTTCATGCCATCGCTATCCGTTTTTGTGAGGTATGTCATAATTTGGAATTTTTTAAAGAATTTTGGCATCAATTAAACTAATTCAGTGAATGATTGATTTTTTTGGTTAGGTATTTTTCTTAGGATGGTTCTTCGGTGATTTTTGAACACATTTCTGTGGTCGGTCAATGTCTCGGTGGTGAAATGACACTTTGTAAGTTATTGGTGCATTATTCCAAATTGTTTTAAATTCAATAATTATTTACAATTAATTATTATTAATTAATTATGTCCTATAATGAAATATACGACCTACGGTGGAGGTACGTGCTTAGGTGGGGCATGGTTATGCTTGACCAAGGATTGATAGATCATGGACATGGTGGTAACTCATTGATGGAGGTAGGCGATCACTTTAATACAAATCCACATATGTGATCATGAATAAGTATCCTATTATATTACTTTTATATTATTTTTGGTTAAATAAATATAGTAACCCCTCCATCCCAGCCTAAACCCCCTCCCTCCTAACCCCCACACCCCCTCCCTCCCAACCTTCACCTCCTCTCACTCCAAACCAACACCTCCTCTCTCCCAAATAACACCCCCTCCCTTCCTGTTTCTCCGTCCCAATATACACACCACCAACATGTTCCCCACCCCCACCCAACATGAACACCCCTCCCCCCGACTGGCACTACCCCTCTATCCAAACTTGAACCCCCTTCACACCAAACTTGCACCCCATTCCCTCCCAACCTACACCCCTCCCAACTTGTTTCCCCCTCCCATCTGGCACACCCCCTCCCCCTTCAAACATCCCTATCCCCCTTTTTACCAACCTACAACCCCCTCACTCCAAACATGCATCGCCCATCCCAACCTGTCTCCCTCCCCCTAACAACCAACACACCCCCTACCCACCCCCTCTAAAAATTCATCCCCTTCCCAACCTGTACCCCTCAAAACATTCTCCCTCTCCCTCCCAACCTGCACCCCCCCTCATTCCCAACACATACCATCCCATGTTTCCAACTAGATTTGTTTAAAAAAATAACTCTTTTTTTCATTATTCATGTTTCCCTAAAACAAGTGCCTCATTTACCTTTATCTGTCATATTTTTTTTATCTCTACCCATGAGATTTATTGTATATAGATAGAAACAAGTGTTTATATAACACTTATTATACATTTTATCACATCTTCTCTGAGATCCATGATTCTATTTTCCATTTTATCATATTTGTCTTCATTATAAAATTATATTTTCCTTGTTATAGAGATTGTTTCCGTACATTCTCCTTCACCACATTTGATGTTTCATCATCTTTACAAATGTCAATGATTACCAAAAATAATATATATTCTAATGAAATTATACTTATTACTCTTATTTATTCTTTGGGATGCTTTATAATGGTTTATTTATATTCAAAGCTCCATGGACTCTTTACACACATGAATAATGTATCTCTTCAATTCATGGCATCTTCAAATTTTCAAAGAAGAGGCGTCTCATTGGATTTAACATCTAGGGCTTACATGAATTAGTTCTTATAAACATAAATAGTAAAACCTTACACTGACAAATGTATATTCTCTTGAAATTAATGCCATTTATGTTTTGGTAAGAAAAAATTCATTAGTATTGTTTTTTCCTCATTGTTTTTTTATCACTCATTCTTGTAGTTTTCATTTGTAATGTATGTTCATTATCAGATTTTCATTGGGTTTTATTTGATTATTCATATTCTAATACATGGATCCAATTGAGACATTCATTAATTTAATATCAATTTTTTTAACATTATGTATGAATACATGTGTTATGAATTCCATTTCAAATATGCAATCTTCATTCTATTTAAAATATTACATATGTATTATGTTTATTAAGACTAAATGAAACATGGGTTATCTTCCTAAAACAATTTATTACTTTTTATATTATCAATATATCTAATGTTCTGTATTTTTGATCATAATGTATAAAATATAGAATATGTAATATTTATTATAAATATATGCAACATGGAATTGAAATTCATTGTATTTTCAATATGGAACATGTGTCTTGTATATATGCAATATGAAATAAAAATTTAATTTTTATAGGGAAATAATTGTGAACTAATATAATTTTTTTCTCGTTTCATGGTATGATTAATTATAGGGGATTTCATTAAAGGAACAATCAATAATAAATTAGATGGGTGATGAGATCCAATTATAATGTTCTCATACCTTAATCATCATGGTTTTATTCTTAAATTTTTGGTATATTTTTCTTTTCATTAATTTATATATTATAATGTTCATGTGATTTTGATGATAAATTCCATTATGAATTGATTATTTTTTCAAGGATCTAAACAGTATTCTCAATCTGTTTGTTATCATTTTTTGGAAACGTGGTATCAAATTTTATTTAATCATATTTTAATCCTTATAAAAGTTAAATAATTTCAACTTCTTTATCTCAAAACTTTTATTTTAGGGTTTTTATTTATCCTATTAACCTTATGTCTCATAATAATTATTACAGTGTTAATTTATTGTTCCATAAATTAGAAATAGGGTGTACAGATTTGTAATACATGTTCTTCTATATTTTTTTATTATAAATTGGTTAGTGATAGTTTTTACTATTTATGAATATAGAATATTATGTTATAAAAGATGGGAGAGGGGTATGGTCATCCAACAATTCAAGTTATGAATTTGTTTTGGGTTGTATGATGGTTTGTTTCCCCTCCATGGTTTCGATCTATGTAGTTATAGAATCTAAAATGTTGAGGTTATATTGAGATACCTCTACATGGGCCATCTCCTTTGAATAGGGATTGAAAAATACATGCCATGATTTTTATTATTTACTATCATACTAATTTTTAATCTATACTATTTATTTATGATTACCGAACAAGGAGGAGGTTATCATCTTAATTGTTTTATATAATGATCATGCTCAACATCCTTGTTAAAAAAAGATACCTTGGACTCCACTTTCTATAAATTTTTCCTTAGTTTCCAGTAGTAGGCTGGTGTGTCCAGAACCCATAGTGGGGTTCGGTTTTTGTCAATGGTTTACACTATGAGACATATACCTTCTTGGGGGACACCTCTTATTGGGGATATATATGATGAGACCCTCACAACCAAAAACATTTTGGGTGAATATGAATATAGTTCCTCCTTATCTCCATATATGATTTTTTTCATTAGAGAGAGGCTAATGAAGGAGATGAACCTCTATTTAATTATTTCATTAAAAGACTTGATAATCGTTTTCCACCACCAGAGAAGACCACGACCAAGTATCATACACCTATTAACTATCCCTCTAGATAGGTCCAAGATAGTGATGTATCTTATTTGTATATTCTATAGGAGGGGAAGTAATCCTCATAGGGTTACATGGTGAATTCATGTGTATCAAAAAGTTATTGGATAGTGGGATTTTCGACAGTTTTCCAAAATTGATAGATCCCTCTAGTTACGGAAAAATATTTAGCAATCCGTGTTGGAACACTAGTGATTGAGACCCAATTACTAGAAGGGATACATATAAAACAGGTCGCACCAAACCATTCTTTTTTTATATACTCTTTCTTCACTCCAACATCTGATTGGATGGATATGTGAGAACTTTTGGTTTTATAAGTATTAAAACCCCATCAAAACTCTGGATTTCCAATTTTAACCTTGATTTCTAAATGTCCCTTATGTTTACACATAAATAACAAACCTCAATTAGGTTTCTATTATACTTATTAACTATCACCATTTTAATGTAATTCTATACACCAAGCCTTTTGTGATGATTTTTGATGATGGTCATGGATCCCTCAATAAGAGTTCAAAAAAATCTCACTATAGGATGGGGATCCTACAACCAACATGGAAAAATTATTAATTTTCAATCCATATTCCCCATATTAATTTTCACTCATGTTTCCTATTTCCCTTTATGGTTTCCTTCCTAACATTTTTTTTGTTATAGGTGAATGGAACCTATACTAATTATTTAGTTTTAGTTATTTTTTATGCATGATGATAATAATTCCTTAATTACCATTCCACCAACTGATGATCCTACAATATTTTCATAGTATTATTCAAATCCAAGATAGAAACATACATAACATTTATATGTATCAAAATAATTTGGAGAATATAAAACAGTATTCATTATTAAACCCAATTCTCTTGGTTATAGTGGAACTCATTTAACATTCAATAATCCCTCAGATAATGCACTCCCATTATGAAAATTATACCTCTAATGAATATGTTTTGTATGGTGGGGAAGAAATCCCCTCAATTACCATTTTTTGTAATTTACCAATTATTAGAGGGCAAAATAATATAATTAGAAGTGTTTCAGTATCTTAGAAACCTCATTTACTTCTTTTTTGTCTAGGATTGACTTTCTTTTAGTAATAATGATAAACAAATACCTCTCGGTTTCTACACCTCATGAAATTTTTCGGCCTAAATTTATTTTCAAATGAAGGATTTAAGAGGATGATCTTGAATTTATATTCAATATTTAATTACCAAGATAGATTTTTAATAAATCAATGGTTAAGGTTAATATCACTATATACTCTTCAGTAACATGGTGGAAAGATACTTTGATAACATAATACTATAAAATCATGTAACATATCTTCCAATCATAACACCGACAATCTTGTATGGAGATAGTACCTTTTATTTTTTTATTATATTTTATTTCTACTCTAATCCACGAGGATTCCACAAATATATTTGATAAAAACATCATAAAACCTCATAGTTTGGTGATCCGATGGGAATTTATTCAACATAAAAAGCAGAATATGAAGCATATATATATCATTTCAATGAATATATATTAGAGATATTAAATTTAAGAGAGGCCATTTAGAATGAGGTCCATAATTGATCCTTTATGATCGAGGAACTTCATCCACTAGAAAAGGAAGAGGAAATAAATCATGAAAAACATTAGCACCCAAGTAATGTCACCAATCACACTCTGAATAGTATGGAAAACATAGATGATATAAAAATTATATGATCTTGTTGTTTTTTGAAAAATAGGGAATTAATTTTTTATTCGTGTTCAACATTTTTTAATTACCAGTAAATAAATCATCTACATTCCATTTGTTGTTATCAATGATTATTCATTATCATGTTACAATTTTACAAATTCTAATTAATTTTGTCATGAAATAGTATCTTTAGGATACATTATATTCAAAATATAATATCTACCATTTTTGGTAGAATAATATATACTCCATATTATATTTTAAATAAAATTTATACTAACACTCAAAAATCATTTTTCATTCCACCTTGAACATCATCCCTCATTGGACATTCATAGAATTTACACAAACTCACAATGGCGACTTCAAGATAAATTTTCTTCCTGTAAAAATGTTCCTATTTTATCTAGGTACATTATACATTATCCATCTTGAATTCACATATTGGATTGGATGTGTATGGTGTGTTGTTTGATTCATTATAGTATAATGATAATTGTTTTTTAACTGTTTCGTATTCTATTCTGGTCTGTATTGTTTCTGTAACAAGTTTTATTTCTATTCTGATCTATATTGTTTTTATTTTTTGTAACTTCTTACATAAATAGTTGGTATGTATTGTATCTATTCCGGTTCTTCCTATATTATGAGGTGTTTATTGAATCTTCTTGGTTTTTGTTGTTTTTAACTGCTTTTGTTTTTGTTTGTATTGATCTGAAAGATGGAAGAATGCAGAAAGGAGGGCAGTAGTTGGAAGCAGGAAGAAGTAGGAAGCAGGAAGAAGTAGGAAGGCCATCAATTGTTGATTATGAGAGAAGTATTTACACCCATGATTCATTGAATAGTGAGAATATTACATCTATGTGAAAATATATTCACACGGTTTATAATACCATCAGATTATATACAAACAGTTCTCTTAAAATAGTGGGTGCTATGATTATTTGGAAGAAACATCTATAATAATAGTTTTCAGAACTCTAAGATGTGATATATACACATAGTTTACTTAAACCTTGGGTAATACGAAATTTACCTCAGTTATACCCATGTTTTTTTTAAACGTGGGTATTGGGAAATATTGATGCCTTGGTATTCCATAGTACACAATACAACGGGTATAACCTATACCCACATTTTCATTGTCTATGCCCACATATTCAATGATTCGTCAGGGATTTAATTCTGATATAAAGCATTTTAATATATATATATATATATATATATCCTTTAATGACCATGGAAATTTAAGGATGTCCAAAATGAGAATTTGTGATAGAATTCCATTTTTTTAGATTATATGGGTACTACCATTGATTTTTTAGAAACATTTATTGTTATTCAATCCCACTAACTAAGATAAATCAAATGATAATCAAGTATACATGGATGGATGAATTTGAGGAGATCATTAATTTTTTAAATAAGAGGCTAATCACTACACCAATATTCATATTTCCCACCAGTGGTGATGTACTAGTGATCTATATTGATTTTTTAAAAATGATCTAGGGCTGTGTAATAATGAAAGGCAACAAATAAGTAGGTTATGCCACTATTCAATTAGATACCCATGAGAAGAAGTGCCCAATGAATGCTCTATATTTTGATATTGTAATATTCACATTCAATATTTGTTGACATTATCTCTAAATTTATATATGTGACATATATATCAATCCCAAAAAACCTCAAGTACATATTTACACAAAAGTACATTAACATGATCTAGTATATGTTGTTATATGTGACCAAATATTATGATTGATCAATCCATTAAAATTATGGGAAGGGGATATGTGGTACATACTATGATCATAAAGGATCATAAAACCCTATCCAATATGATTTTTGACATGGATCCAATTTTCATTGATATGAAAATGTTCTAAAAAGAAATAATTATCAGATCTTCATCCTATTATGATGAAATAACTTCCCAGACAATAAAATATTTCTTGGATCTAGAGGACCCTAAATGATGATGATATTATATAGAAAAAGGTATTGATGATTTTATAGGTCATGTTTGTTAATGGTAGAGTAATATGGTTTTGGATCTAGATATATGTCCCAAAAACACTAGAGCAAAAGTGGGAATTTCCCTATGATTTTTATAACTCATCCTTCTCCATTGATCCTAGAAGCACAATAATTTATAGTTATTTTGGAGAATTCGTCTAGTGAGATTACATTAAAATAGTGATTTTAGAATTTTTATCTAAATTCTTCATATGTTAGTGAGTCAAGGTTGATATATATATATATATACAAGGTTATATTTAAACCATATCCCATTCAATTATGGATATAATAAAACATAACCACATATTTCATCAAAGAAGCCCCCATGATGTTTGAATGTAAAAATCCCATTTTTGTGGTAGTTAGTCACCGTACAATGTCAGAAAATATCACCACAATTATGAAAGGTGTCTCCTTTTAATAACTCTACATGATATACATAAGAGAATTGGTAAGTCTATATTGAGTACTACGCACTATTTTATTTGATTGAGATATGAGGCTTACCATGAAGTTCTGGATAAGTGTTCAAAAAGCATTAAATATAGACATGTGTTTCAATATTTTTCATCACAACCAAATGGATGTTATTTTTACAAGAACAATTTAAAATCTAGAGGGTATGTTTGGGATTTGTTCAATAAATTTCCCACAATGTATGTATAAACACCTTCCACTAGAATATTTCCCATCTAATAATAATTTATATTCGTGATTTCAAATGGATCCTTAGGAGAATACATACAGAAGATGTTTTAGAACATGAAATACTGGGATGAAGTCGTAGAGTGGTAAAGGATGACACTCAATATAATACATTAAATGATAGAGAATTTTCAAAATCCTCAATATCATATGAAATCAATAAAAACATGATAGGAAATATATGAAGAAAATATTCAATCAGACCTATTGATTGAGGTTAGATATTCATTGTTGCTATATATATCAATTTTGGTGAATTTCATGTTGTTTTAGAGGAATTGGAATTTTTTTCAAGGAACATTGAACCATTTAAGATCCTTGATCTCATCGGAGATGTAGCCTATCAACTAGCACTCCCACTAAACCTATGTCACCTATATTAGGTATTCTATGTTTTATTGACATGTAAGTACAAACCATACACCTCACATTCACTGAATCCAATAGTGGTACCCTCAAATATTGATTGTATATAGGAGGATCCTTCTATGATGATATTATAACATAAAGGAAATTCTCTACAAAACAAGACCACTAATTTTGGAAATGTGTTATTGTTAAAAAAAATGTTTGGATAGGAAACATGGAAATTGAAATTGGGATCAAAATAAAAGTACCCTTATATATTTCAGTGGATAGAATGAAATTTAGGGGGTGATATTTGTGAAATGATTAGAATGTAATGACTAAAACTGCCATAGGTAAAACTCCCTCACCAATGAATAAATATCTTATAAAAAATGTAGTTATAGAGAACACATGTACTAATTTAGTTTTTTGGGACCATTGTAAATTAAATCATATCATCTTTAAAAATTCATTATGGATCATATACATTGATAATATAGTCATCGTGAAGTGACAATTATGATTTGTATATATTAATGGTTATGATAAAGTCTATTTAACATATACGAATGAAGTGATTGCATTGAAAAGTGGGATCATACCCTATGAATCCATTTTATTTGAGCTTATGATGGAGATGGATTCATTATTATATTACCTTACCCAATCCCAAACAAATATTCTTGGGTGTGGGTCCTTAATCATAGGAGTCGGTACACCCCTGACATAATAGGGTGCATGTCCTACATGTGTGATTTATAGGTATATTTTTTACTACCCTACTGTATTTTGGTATGGGTTCTCTATCATATGAGTCTATAAACCCTTATCATTATTGGGTGTGGGTCTTACAAATGTGATGTTCTATCAATTCATGTACTCCCATCCAAGGGAGCGGTTCTTCTATCCTTGGGTCAGTACACCCCTTTCGTACGAATGTGTGGGCCCCCCATAGTATCTGAGCTCACAAACTCGATACTCCCTTGTTGTTCTGTGTAGAATATACTCTATCCTAGGGTTGATACTCTCCTTTCATACTAGGGTGTGGATCTCCCATCATAAATGAGGTGTAAGAGTTGGCACAAATCTTTTTTAATATGGGTTCAGTGCCATATCCATGATGTTTTACTCTCGTACCATGTTAGGGTGTGGGTCCTTTATCTATAGAGTTTTAATCCCTAGTCGTATCAGGGTGACGACCCTAAATTAGGTAATCGTTACTACCCTTTTTCTCAAGGCATGGGTCTACACCTATGGAGTAGTACACACCAATATCACTGTTTCATTATGGAGTGGGACGTCCATTGGAGTTGGTTCTCCCTCAGATTTTGAGTATAGTTCTAGGGAGAGGGCCTCAACACTTGATATTTGTGGTACTTGTTTATGATTTAGTTCTAACTCAAAGTAAATAAGTGTGAGAAACTCCATACAGGAGTGCCATAGGTTTTGTGTGTTAGTTTGAAGATATTACTACCTCTACTGCAGAGTAGTGGTGAGTTACGGGTCTATCCATTCCATTAGGTAGAGCAATTGCACATTATTCCTTATATTTAGTAGTGATACCTCAATATCATGGATGTGGAGGGGAGAGGGCCTCTCTATTCAATTAAATTAGTCATATGTAGGAAACATGTTAATAATGGAGGATCCTTCAGTGTAGGAAACTAGAGATGGACCATAGAGTATGTGCCTGGGTGACCACGTTCTCTGGGACATACCATTTTTAATGGTAGAGTTGTTCTCGATGGAGTGTAACTCTCAGAAGTGTGTCATCTTGGATGGCAGATCTCATTGAGTGTGTTCTCCTGGTTTCATGATTACCCATAGAGACTAAAATATAATCATGTAGCTAGCTATGATGTCAAGACCTCATTATACGTAGAGTCTTATATGAATACATTTGTGTGATTTCTAGTAGCCCTTGTGGTGTCTTCTTAACCTGGGATGGCATCCATTGAGGACTTTGTATACATACCACATCTATTCCCTCACCAAAATTTTGGTTACTCTCCTTCTATTGTAGGAAAAATCATGGAGGGTATTCCACATGATTATTTTGTTTTTCATCTCATGGTTAGATAATGTAACTCTCCTTCTATGTTTGGTGTAGACTCAATTTTTAGTTCATTTACTCACCATGTTGATCCCCTTTTTCTTGGTAGATATTGCATCATTCTGGGATTAGTTGTGGGATAGAGTCTCTTGTTCAATCCTTCATTTTGGTTTATGTTTACATTGCTGAGTATTCTTGTACAATCGAGGGTGATTCGAGATTGAAACTCTCTCTCGATGGGGTTCCATCGGTCTAGGTCATGTGGAATTTTTCCTTTCAGTCACTCCTTTTAGCTGGAGTTTTTGGAGGAGACTACTGAGTATTTTTATACTCACCCATGCACGGCCTTTTAGAACACCTGTTTGGTGTCTTGTGTAGACGAAAATCCTTCAGAAATAGTCTACAAGGGATTGGATGTAGGCCAATCATAGTGTGAAAAGATGATCAAGGTGTTTATCAGAGATTGGCTAAGGATATTTCCAATATATACTTTGGGATTTGATCCCCTTCATTTTAGAAGGTCAGACGCTTTTACAGTTTATTTGGTGAGCACTTTTTTTTTTAATTTTTACTATAGTACTTCTTCATTCCACTAGTTTGGGACGGATGAATACAATAATTTCAGTTCTATCTTATTAGGTCTCTAAACGTTTGAATTGAGGTGTCTGTTTGTGTGTGAATTCATATACATTAGTCAAAGTCCTCCCCATGTTATTTATGTCTTCGACTCTTGTCACAAACCCCTGGAATGTAGAGGGATGCATATGGGAGTTATGGCTTGAGACCTGGCATGGTTTATCTCATGAATTTTACACCATAATTATTCCAATTACCAAGGTATTATAGCAATAATTATGGTTTCACCAGATGTTGTTCTTGTCTTACAATATCCTCAACTCAGTAGCCTAAAACTTTGTATTGTTCTAAGTGAGAATGTCATGTGGGAATCCAAATTGATGGATGATGTGGGATCTCTAAAACTGAATCATGGGTCAAACATTGACATTCTTAAGGGGAATAACCTCTTCCCACTTAGAGTAGAAATTCATCATGGTTAGAATGAACCTAAACTGATGATTTTTTTGCTGGTAAGAACCTACAAAATAAAACCCCTCAACTACAAAGGGACAAGAATACATGGTTGTGTGGGGGATATCATGTGGTGTATGAGTATTGGTGGCATGAATCATACACTAATGACACCTCTTGGCATAATTGATGCAACCACAGTCCACGATGTTCTAGAAGATTCCATGTCTTTAGATATGGTGTGAGAGCCTCAATCCTCCCTGATGAGCACTCCCAAACCCTATGCATACTTCCTACATTAACATGATAATCACATTTCCTTGGATGAAACATATGGGGCTTCCATCAAACCCACATCTATAGAGATTCCTTTCAAGGATTAGTCCCCTCTTGAGGGAAAACAATTTTATGTGTCAATGGGTTCTATCATTCCCAGCTTTTCAAGGATGATGAATTTCATGAAAGATATACTCTATGAAAGGATTTTTCTAGTTGATTATTTCTTATTCTAGAGGGGTAAACGATGGTCCTGAAATAGATGCACCAATATTCAGATAATTTTTCTTTTTTCATTCATAATCACCTAAAATAATGGAAAAATTACTATTTGATGCCCCATATGAATTAATAGATCACCATGTTCATGTTTTTAAAGTAATGTGTCCAATCTATCAAAGGTTTCAGCACCACTATTCTATGACTGAGGGACATGAGTCACTTCTAGATGATAAGGGAATTTGACCATTAGTTGGATTGTTTTTTCTAGATTTGGAATGAGTTCGTGATTTCTAAAAATGTAGTCACCATTGATCTGTTTGATTCCTAATTCATTGTCTTTCTTTACATGAAACTGGTGTACACCAATTTCGAGATTCTTCTTGAGACATGTAATGAGAGCCTAATACTCCACCTCAATTTGGTGAATGATTTTAATAGCTGAAATGAATATGGTAGGATATAATATGTTTGTGTGATAATGAAAATCCCCAAACATAAAATGTTGAGATTTTAATTGGTGATCCTTATACCGGTTGGGCTTTGAGCAACACCAACTAAATGAATATTATAACATGTAATAAAATTATCCATTGAGATAATGGACTTGTCTAAATAATAAACATCCTAGGAAAAGTATTTTGGGGCCATATGGGTGTCTAGAAAGTTTTCCAATTCCTCTCACTTGACCTCATGTATCATGTTGTTGAAGGGTCACTTCAAATTTTTCCAACCGTATGATCCACATGGTATGGTTCTAGAAATATACTAGAAGGTCCACATAATACACCATCTATATAGCATGATGTTTTAGTTATTTCTTAAAAAAACCACAATGAAGAAAAACATCAGACATCTCTACTCGATAGAGGATTATCTAGATTCCATGTTTAGGGGAATGCAACTAAGATAGTGTAAATTGTTTTTTGTGACCGCATTGTTCTTCTGAGTGAGAAGGTAATAAAGAGAAAATTTTTGGTCTATCATGTAGAGGACTAAAGGATTCCCAAATATTCGATGGAATTATAGGAAGAGGTTGTATTAATTACTTCTTAATTTCTATAATGGTGGCATGGAACTCCTTATCCCATTCATATGGGGTGACATACATCCTGAGCCTCGAAAAGGGATTACACATTACAGCTAGATTCACACTGATAAATGAAATGTAGGATATCTGTAAATGGAGGACTCATGAATCCCAATGATTTTTGGGGGAGGAACCCAGAAAATGGAATTGATATTATTGGGGATGATATAAATTCTATAATATATTATAATGAAAATAAAAATAATTCCCAAAAGAATACCTTAACGCAACCTATAAGGTGTTGGGAGAGGATAATGACAAATAATTTCTCATGATCTCTCAAATTTTACTGGAAATGGAGGGATTCGACCACCATGTCATCTATATATCATTTCACCAACATCATGAGAATCAGTTTTATGATATAGTACATGGCCCACTAATAAGGTCATTTTATATTTTTTATGAAAAAACATCACTTGATAGAAAAATAACTATTGGGGAATTATGAGGGATGTATAATCTTATTATTTATAGACCATATAAATCAGGCCATACATAATGTATCCATAAATAATGGATATTTCTTGAAATCTATTCATAGAAAAGATCAAAAACTATGTCACTGGAAGGGGGAAAACGATCATTCATTCAATGGTGGTTGACATCATGGAAGTTAATACATACTTTTATATTCTCAATATTTTTATTGAAAGGGATGATGTTTTTTATTCATTGTGGTTACTATCCATCACTAGCTATGTTATCTTTGATATGATTATCCAACCCTATAATGACCATAACACTATGAGAGGGTTTTATTATCCAAAGAGGCTACATGAAAATGCGGTGACTTGTTTCGAAAAAATATGGTTGACAATGACATGATGATATAACCCTATAATCTCATAATATCTCTAAGAAAAAACATTGTAATTATACATAATAAAATATATATATTTCTTCATGTCTATTGGATTCATGGATACAGTTCTCAAAATCAGTATCAGAACAATATTCGTCCCATAGATCACCTTATTTAGCTCATCAATGGTGGTGGAGACACCATATATGAACACACGGGGATTTTATTGCAAATCGTCGTGCTTTTAATAAGAAATATAAAAATTTGGGGGTGATTGATCTGATCCAATGCACTAAAGGGGAGCAGTATCCCTTACATGGGTAGATATGGAATCCTCACTACAATTTCTTACTCTGCAGATATTGTGGTGATTGAGTCTATCAATCCAATTCCATATGGCCTTCAATTAAGGGGAATATGATTGATGTAAAGGAAATTATGGTGAGTTAGTATCCATTGATTCATCAATGATATATGGAAAATATGGTAATTCCATTGAATATTAGTCATCAGTATAACCTATCAGTTCCTCACAAGATTAGGGGTAAGTGGTATCACCTAATATTTTCCTATGTAAGAATTTGAAGTAATATTTAGATGCTTATTCCCATTAAGGATTCTAGATAACACATTTTAATAAATGAAAAATAAACATATCAATTATTAAGTTGGGACTCCAATTGAAAAATTGAGAGAATAACGGCTTCTTCTAGGAGTTACCACAGATCATCAAAGGGGGTTGTCAGATCATAGTTGTGCTGAAACCCATTTGTATAAACCTACATCCCCACTCTCTTTTAGTATATTGTGTACATATAGTGGGATTCGTATGAGTCAATTGTTGAAACATCACCCTCGATTACACTTACTCGGCCATTGATGGAGTATTTGTGAAACTATAGATATTAAGAAGGGGTTGTCGTATGCTAATGGATCCATGGCCTACTAAATAGCGTGTTGTAGGTGGTATCCAATAAAACTACCATAAAATATTCTCTTACTAGTATACCACTGAACTAGGCTTTCAGTCTGATCATGCGACATGATTTTGCTCTTTCCTATCATAGCGCTAATTTTATTTCCAGAGGGTGTTTTATCTACATTAATCATCCCCAACCAGTGAATCAACTTTGTTGGGATCCTATTTATCCTATAAAATGTTTCCACTAGGCAACGAAGAACATCCACGCCATTAAAATAACCATTAAAGTACAGCTGTCATATCTTCTCATACAAAAAGGAACCATCTTCTTCATTGGAGAATGTGATAATAGCTTGCAATTATACATACTCAGCCTCCCCTATAGAGTAGGAATCATTTACCGTTAGGTCATGGTTGGATACAAAAATTAGGGGAAGTGTATTATTTAATTTTTCCATGATCTTTCCATGACATATTTGAATCGTTCCTCTATCCTTGTGTGTAATTATTTGAAAATGGATCTTTTTTAAGAGGGATTCTAGGACCATAAGTAACTATGATTGAGTAATCTTGCTATTGGGATGGCATATCAAAATTAAGATAGATGTTTTTAGTTTTACCAAACATACCAAATTAGGCACACTGTTTCATTAATGATTGGTTGGTGTTTTGATAGCCAGGTTTTTTAATGGTTTGTGTTAAGTTCTCGTTCATTAAATAATGAAGTCGGTTGGTGATTTCATCTAGTTTTTCTGAGATTCATTCATTAAAATAGTGTTTGAATTAACATTTATATTTAATAATTTTCTTATTGAATTCTTCTGTTGAGAGTTCAGGGAATGATTATTAAACATTTTTCTAAATTCTCCATCTTTTTTATCATTGTAGTTACCCTCAACAACTTGACCAACTAGATCTTTTCAAGAGGATGATAGCCCTTCTAAGAATGTATCCATGAGAAGAAGATATGAGATTTGATGATGGGGACAATACCTAAGTAGATCCATGAATCTATCCCCAGATTCATGAAATGCTTCTCCATCATATTGATATAAACTAGTTATATTAGTTCTAAGTTCACCGTTTCATCCTTGAGGATAAAATTTCATTATGAATGAATTGTACACTTGATCCCAGTCATCAAAAAATTTCTCATGTAGACTCAGAAACAAGTTCATATCATTCAATTAAAGGAAAAAGGGAAGGATTCACATTCTTAGCTCGTTTTATGTGAGTCCAAGAAGAGGTAATTGTTGAACAGTATTATAGAAATCTCTAATGAAGTCATGATAGTCCTCAATGGAATGTCCATTACATGAAGGAAACATTGAAATGTGTGATTGTTTTAATTAATAGTTTCTAGAAATAGGGCTAATTATAATGTATGATGGATTTTGTGAAACATTTGGAAGTTCAAATTTTTTCAACCTAGGCCTTTCATTATCTTCTAAGAGTTCAGGTTGATTTTGGACGTTGTTAGGTGAATGAACTCTCTCAATCAGATTTTCCATTTCTATTTCTTTTTCTATTTTCTAAGATAGAATAAATGTTTGTCTATTTATATGTTTAGTGGATCTAGTCTAATGGTAGAGTTTTTTGTGCCCATAAAATGTATATAATAATTCTAATATCAAAACAGTAGAAGTAAACAAGAGTTCATCAGTACAGATAACAGTAGCAATTTAGTATAAAATAAAGCATTTTTTATAGTTTTCAGTTTTTTTTCAATAATTTTGAGGTTTTTCTATTCATTCCATTAAGTATTTTTTTATAATTAATGGATCATTCCACCCCTAGAAATGGTACCAAAAACTCTAACTGTCTTAAATGGAAGTCTAGGTCAGTTACTCCTTTTCTAGGGGCACAAATGTCTTTGTTATATAAACTGGTTGGTTCTAGATAGTCCTCGAAATATATTTATGCTGACTAGATGACCCACATTGAATTTCATTCAACTGATTGTTGATTAATGGAGGTCAAAATATAGATAAAATGGTAGTTCATAGTGTTTTTTGGGGATGATCACCCTTTTTAGTTATAACGATCGGGTATGGAAGGACATCTGAAAGCGCAGAATGGGAGGGATGCACCTAATGATCTCTGTGAAGAACCTAATTCCAAGTATTGCTGGAATGCATGGATCAGTTTTATGTTCTCACTAATGAAATCTGGTGGCTCTCAGTTCATCATTCTCTCATTCAATGACATTGATTGGAGGCCTATAACGTTTTTGGGACTTACTCATCATCTAGAACCATGAAGTGGTCTACTAACTCAACTAAATTCATAATTTCACACCTCTACACATCATTAGAGGATTAATATAGTCTTGTGCATTACAATGGTGTGATTCCCATATTAGAATTCATGAAATCTCTGAGGATGCAGGAGGAATCTTGAACCAGTAAGTGACTTCAGCTTCCATTGCGGTATTGGTGACCACTCTTTTGGGATTTGGAAGGATAAAACATAGATATAGAGATGGTGGATGGGGAAGGTGTGGTGACTATGTGAGGTTCTAGATTTCCTTGGTGGGCTTGGATGCCACCATGGGTGTGAGTGACTACCCTGCATTCCAACAATTCAAAATATTTCTACGTTCCATAGTAGGAATACAACATCCATTAACTAAAACCCTAAATGTCAAAATTAGGAATCGTGGATATATGTGAAACCTATATCTAGACGTCACCCAAATTTAATAAACTAACATCTACTTGGTCTCTTAGATGAAATTTTAATACATAAATTTTCTTGATGGTACGACTGACGATCCTGTAGTGAGGGGATGGTGAGGGTGATCATTGAATTTGACATTCTAGGGCCTCCTACACTATAGAAAAATCAGAATACCATTTTCCAGGGAATAGAAGAAACATTATGGGACCATTTAATACCTAATGTAATAGGTATGGATTTTTTAATCTCGGATGTGAACTATGAGATCCTAGCAATGAAGAGGGGTTGCAGCCTAAAGAGGTGCTAGACACACATTATATCATCTACAATGTCGTGCATGGAAAGGCAATGACTAATGGTTCTATGATGGGATAAATGTTCTTGGTAAGGCTACTCTCACAATGAATCTTCCAGAAAATGGGACAACAAATATACTGAATATAGGGACTCATTGTTCATGGAATTGATCATCTCTTCTTTGGAAATAACTTTCTCTAGAACTGGGAGTGGAATCATGATCAATGGTTTAGCCTGCTACAGGGCTTCACCATGATATTGGGAATTTTTAGAAAACTCCTTGAATAAACCAAAAATGTTTTGGGTAATAATGGTATGGTTCATCTTTGTTTTATCATTCCACACACACTATAATCTACTCTTGATTTAGTGACATGATGAGTGTGTCCATGAGTCCCTTCCACATGGAAATAATATATGTGAATCAGTCGTCAGATCATTTCATGCACTTAAATATATCATAAATACTTTTCTTGTATGTGGTGGAGCTGAAATGGTATAGTAATTTCTTATATAGGTCTTCCCACCTCTTGATTGACCCTATGGATTGGTTGTTGTACTCTATGAAAACATGTGCTTCCAAAATTGAAATAAAAGACTATATCTTGGTAGCCTCCAGCTACTTTAGAGTTCCCATCAGAGGCCCAAACATTGAGATAATGTAGTCTAAGTGAAACAATGAATCACTTGTCATATTGAACATGGAATATATAGGTTTCCCAAACTCCGAGGGTTCCCAGTTGTTGACAACCCATACCAGGTATGTGCATCCATAAGGAAAGGTCACTACATATTTTGTCATTGTGGCCCTAAAAAATTTAGTGAGTTCCCTAATTAAGACATCATCGAGGGGTCCCAAACATACTGAGGTTACCAGACAATCAATACATTTATAGGATCATCTACTCATTGAGTATGATTTTTGACTTAAGGAGAAACATATTCTGGATCCCAATGGTGGTAATTATATTACTCAGGTGGATTCTTGAACTTATATATTATCCTCTTGACATATACTTCTACCTATTCTCTATCTTGATACATGATGATTAACTGTTAAACTCTGATATCCATCCAAGGAGGACATTCTATTTTTCCTAATATAGGAGAGATGGTATCTCTTATTGTGATCAAATAATCAAAGAATCAACTGACCTCTAAAACTGTAAATATATTGGTATGTTCTCCATGATTTTTGTGTAAGAATGATACTATGATATTTTCTTCTATTTTGGGGAAATCGATGTTTGATCAAAGGGTACATCAATTTCCTTATCATTTTTTTGTTACAATTTGATGGAAAGTATACCTCAATGGAGGTATCCCCGATAATGATCACCTTCCTTTATAGGTTTATAATGAAATATGTATTAGGTTATTTATATCAATACCCAATTCTTTGGGTGGAAATTCCTTGATAATCCCTCATCTATTAAGCTATATCATTGATCCTCCAGTAGATTTGGGATGACAATTGTTACTATAATTGTACGTGAAGTGGATCCCTCTTCATCAACTTGTAGGTTTGGTTGTCCCACTATAGGGATGAATTGGAGAGTAGTATACAATCCATATCATTTGATCTTGATATGTAGATATGACTCTTACATAATATTTTAAGGAACTAATAGTCCCTTTAATAATCTCTATTGGGTGGTTGGGTGGTAGTTGGATGTCACCTAGACATTGAACCACTGGGTGTGTAACCAACTCAACACTTGACCACAACTAATTGATGTCCTTGAGGTGGATCTAAATTCCTAGATAAATCAACATACAATCATATAGGTTGTGAATGTATCACCCAAATGATTTAGTTGAAGCACATAGTGTAGTCCTCGATAATGGAAATTTAATTTATTAATATGGGTTTTTTATAGGCTAGAATACCATAGAAATGTAAACAATGCAAAAAAATTCCACAAATCAAATTTTTCATAGGTTGGTCCCTCTTCTTGTTTTTCTCAAATTCTTGTCAGGGATTTCTATGTTATTGGTGATCAATGTTATGGTTTTCTTCTATGGATGGTTTAATCAATGATTATTCATTGTTCATATCATCTCTTCACTTCAAATTGGGATGTCTCTTTGGGTTGGAACGCAAAACATCATCACATCCATATAGGATGCTGTGATTTCCATTTCACGATGTGTGAGGGTGGTGGTTCTCATATATGGATGAAAAGGGATCTTATCATATGATATAGTCATCCCATACCCTTATTATTCTCCCACATCATGAATATAGGTATATTGGATGGAAACTGGTGGTGAGGAGAATAACAGTACTGTGAGCTCCTCAATAGAGCCCATAACATGCTCTGCCTATACGTACATGTAGATGATTATGGGGATTCTCTGGATATCTGATTCTAGGATAGTGAATCTTACATTTCATTCCTTTATAATAATATCTAATAGTTAGGGTGGAGGTTCTATTAATGACTCATATGTGTCATCAAAATCGGAATTACCAATAAGGTCTATGATGCCCTGGCCTTTCATAGGATTTCACCTTTATGGGTGATTATTCTCCCTTCTTCCTTGGGATGATTCATTATGAAGGGGTACCTATTTGGAATGGTTTGGGATGATTGATGCATGAGGAGGTCATTTTTTCTTGTTAACAGAGATTGGGGAGGACCTCCATTTTGACAAACATGAGTACAAGGAGGACATTTGTATAGGTAGTCTAAATAGAGGGGAGGACCCGTGCTTTGGATATTGATGAATTAAGGAGCACCTCCTCCTAGGTTTTTATTGGTATGAGGATAACATCAACTCTATTTGGTGATCGTATGGTAAGTACCTATGAATTTCGTCAAATGATCATGGGTTTACCGTTAATGTATTCTATTTGTTACAATGATTTGTAGGGTAAACATGTCCTTCCTATGAGAAAACTGGGGTCTTGACCCCAATCGGGAATATATAGTTTTATGATAACTTATAACATGGATTTCATGGGATGTTCCAACTTTAGTAGGGTCCACTGGGGATGTAGAAGATATTTCATATTGTGTGATGTTTTTATATTTCCTTATATTCTAGCATCAGGTGATTTAGAACAGATCTTGTGGATGAGGGGATATGTCCCCCAATTATCTGAGATGAATGACTGGTAGATTTTTGTGATGAAATTTCCTAGTGTGATCCCTCATTGGAATTTTATTGTAAGTAGTTGTAGCTATTGAAACTTGAACATCCTTGAGATCTTCATGCTAGGTAGCATATCAGTTTACCACCAAAAGGAGAGATTCTAGAAGCAATTTACTCTTGGAATAGGGGGATATCCCATTCATGACCCTCAGTTGTGCGGGTGGTGGTGAGGTATCAATTCCAACAATTCATGGAGGCCTATATCCCTTCCTAAAATGACCACTTCCTTCTCATACCTAATAATGATGGCATCGATCACCCTTCTATGGATGATCTATTAGGGTGAGATGTGTTAGGGGAATCTAGTTGATAGGGATGCCGCAGAATTCATCGAAGGGTGGGGGTAATAAACTGTTGTTGTGTACCTATTTCCCCTACCCCAATTGATACATGAACAGGGTTGCTAATTAGTTACTAAGTTATTCATATAAGGCATGTGGATTCTTCCATCAGTTTAGGTATTAATAATGAGGTTTAAAATCCCCCAATGCCATCCAATCATCTGAAGATGGTTAGGGATCCACACTAACAAAGTTTCAAACTGAGTATGAAAAATTTCTAACTACCCCACCATGCAGGTGATTTCTATGATGCCCCCAGTATTTTCATAGAGTGAAATATCACTGAATATTTTAATATGATGATATTCTAATATACTAATGCCCTAGATGTTTCTAACCCCCGTGTTGAGTATAATATTTTAACATTGGGTTCAACAATTAAATATATGATAATTTCTTCAAGGCTTTGCCTATGAATTGACACCAATGTGGATGCTTCATTTTTGTTTCCTTGCATCCCAAATTTCAAAAAAGTGGTAATATTACATCGAAGTTAATCGAAATGTCTTCTCCTTTATTGAAATTGGATAATTGGATCTCGCTTTCTCCATCCATAGATTCCACCATAGATATTGTTTCCTAATCATGGTCCCCCTTATTGTTTATAGTCCTGTTTGTGGAACTCATTCATGATGCCATCTCTTAGTGGACACCGATTAATTACACTTCTTATTCCTGGAAGGGGAGAAACCTTATATCCTAGGAGTATTCAGGTTGATCATCTATGGTCATTACTGGATTTTAAAAAAAAATTCACATATTAATATTCTTTTTAGAATGGAATCTCGAATTTGGAATCATTTTTTCGAAACCCAATGTATCACGTGTCAATCAAGAGGAAATCGATTACACGAGTGTAATCTTCCATGGAATATTAGATTATGAATCCCATGTTTCATACATGGGGTATGTGTTAGGGGTAAGTTAATAATTTCGATGTTATGAGAAGACGTACTAGAATATACTATAAAAATAGATCAATGAAAAATTTTAACATCATTTGGATATATGAACATAGTTAATCTCTTATGGGGACTTTTTGGATGGTTAGGAATTCCACAAGGGAGAGGATCCAGGAGTTGTTTCCTAAGAGGGATGATGTCACACCTGAAATTGATAACAATGAATTAGAAAATCCAATGGAGTAGGATCCTAGAGTTGTATCTCTAAAAGGGAAAATGTCACACGTAAATAGTTTATTGATGGATCAGAATGCACTATGGGTTTGGATCCAGGAGGATGTCCCTATGATGGAAAATGTCACAGCAAATTATTTTACTAATGGATTAGAACACCCCTTGTGGTGGGTCTGGATGGATGGATCATAATAGACCATATGGTTGATTTGGGCGGTGTGTCCATAGAAGGGAAGATATCAAACCTAATTGGTTTAAAAATGGAGAGGGACCCAATATGGAGGTGGATCATGGATTTCTATCCCTCAGAGGGAACACCAAGAGTTTACCGTTGTTGGGAACAAACCTCATGGATATAACGACCCATACTTTAGATACATGGTTTTTACATCAAAATTGAAGCACACTTATTACAACATATAACAAAACCAGGAAAGGACCGTATATGTATAGTGTCATTAGAAACTGGGAAACATAAACAACTGGTTCATAAAGCATCAACATTGTATCCCATTTATTTCATCATATATATACTCCCTTTTGGCATATCTTACTTAATAACCTTCTTCCTGACCTGGGGAAAGAAAACATACAAAAGGGTTATCTCAAATAATTAGTATGGGTAAAAAAAAAGATATATCAATCACATCATATTCATAAGAACATAACATTTTGGAAATCTTACCTTAGAAAAGAGATCAAAATTTCATAACATGGGATAAATCATGGTAGTGAAATGTAATCACAATAATCATAACTTAAAACATGAAGCATTGTGGCATACACACATAATCATAGAGAATCATTTCTTATTATTCAAGACTCATTGCCAAGACAATCTTAGTGGACAAAGTCTATTTCTGAACCGAGTCCATTCCTCGTTTCAGTCCTGTTTCACTGAACCGGTTTAACTTGCCGTTCCAACCATGTCTCTCTCATGAGATATAAAATCTTTACCCAATTCATTGGAGGGATATATAGGTCCCACCCATCTAATAATGATACCATTCTTATATGGGCCACAAAATCATAAACTATATATCATTGCATAACCCATGTAATAAAACTGGGAATCTTAAACATCATGACATCATAAAACATTTCATATAAGATATGGAATTCATAAAAATATTTCCATCACAACATAATCAAATCAATGTAATAATAGGGATAGAAACAGAACCCTATATTATCTTAGATGGAAAATAATTATGATAAAACACTTGAACTCCATTTTTGAGGAAAATATCCTTTCTACTTCAAAAACATTTTTCCTTTCTTAACATGTCATACAATTTTAAACTAAAAGAAGTTTATTAAAAATAAATTTGAAAACTTTTAAATTATTATTCTTTGAAATAATGTTTAAAAATATATTCATTCCGTATA
This sequence comes from Viscum album, assembly GCA_963277665.1. Lineage (NCBI taxonomy): Eukaryota > Viridiplantae > Streptophyta > Magnoliopsida > Santalales > Viscaceae > Viscum > Viscum album. The sequence continues at coordinate 1,700,976,828 of OY728156.1, read as the reverse complement.
AGTTATAAAAACATTCTTCTTGTACATTTGTCGGAAAAGTCAAAAAGTACATCATACGAATAATGACAAAAGATTCCTTTCATATCTTCTACTAAAAATTCCCCGAAGTGTAAAATTGGATTTAAAAAATTTTAGTAGGACATAAATAACATTACATATTGAGGAAATGCGGATGTGGATGATAAATATTCCCCTGTGAATTCTGATGTATAAACAATCTCGGATATAAATTGAGATTGCGAGATTTTCCCTTACCTTAGGTCTGATTTGCTTCGTAAGTGTCCGAACAAACTTTATAATGATTTAAATAATGTCATTGACTTATTCCAGAATCATACTCATTGTTATGATATCATATATGGTCATCTTCTTAGCTTATTATTAGTAATATTTCATTGATACTTGTTATTCGGGTGTTTATTACATTCTGTTTTTATGCGTGTTTTGTCGAATAAATTCTTATTCATAATTTTAGTTTATAGATTCCCTATTTACAGAATGGTATCAGTGTAATATATATCATATTTATTCACTCAATTCATTTATGTAATCATTATTCAATGAAAATCTAGTAGAACGAGTCATATCACATTGTGGAGACGGTATTCCGTACGTACACACGAGCGATGATATCATTCCCATGATCATGGAGTTGTATCGGAGTGTATGTGTACGATTTTAGAATCAATATAAATTTACAATAATAATATATATTCATTCTTTACACCATTAAACCAATCCAAGTAAGGTGGTGGTGGAAAATAGATTACACCACGGCGTAGAGATGGTATTCCGTACGTACGCACGCGCGGTGATTTCATTTTCCGTAGGATGGATAAATGGTGAAATAGGGTTGTTTCATACTTATAATAACATATCAGTATATGAGTGATACTGATGTTATTAATTAATAATTAAAAAACTAAATAAGAAGAAGTGGAAGAAGAAATAAAGATGAATGAATCGGTAACAGACATTACCTCTTCTTTGAAGCGCCTCTTTGAGACCACCTTTTAGGGCAATAAAATTGGTCTTTGAAGAAGACCAGGACCTCTAAGATGATTCTATGGAAATGGGAAAGAGAAATGGGCAGGGGTTGGCCGATCTTGACGGCTCAAATTGGTGTGAGGATGAGAGGGAAGAGGTGCCCTTTTATAAGGGAGGAGAGGGGTACCTTTGGAAAAACAAAAAATATAATTTTATTATAAAGTCATATTCGGTTTCAAATAGCTCCGAATAGATTTATTTAGAAGCTAAGATGGGGATGGGTCGAAAGCCTCTCATCCAATAGAATTTGGACAAGTTCAGTTTACTATTTTAACCTTATCATTTAGATTTAACTTTAAGTTAGATAATTTTACTTTTACCGTGTCTTTTTGTGTTCTTACACTATAAGGTTAATAAAAATAATATAACAAGGAAAACAAACCCCAAGTTGTTTATAATTAATATATATAACCATATATAAGACATTTGGCCGAACCATATATTTTTAGGAATAAAATTACAATTAATAATATAATAGTTGTTTTAAAAACTATTTTATGTCAATTTTGACACTATTTAGTAATTGATTTTTGTGAAACTCATAACAGAATTATTAGTTCGAAAAAAGTAAATTAAATCAATAATAACATGTAATATTAACCTACAAAATTATTTTAATTCATAAAAAGTCTTAAATTACATTTATTTGGGTATTTATAACATCAATTATGTCAATATTTCATTAATAAGATAATTACTGTATCATCTTTGTGTCGTAAATAAATTAAATTATTTAATGTCTAAAAATTACAAATAAAATACCATTATGTATGAAATATTATTAGATATCTAAATAATGTTTATAGTCGAATTTATCTTATGTATAACACTATATTAAAAATTATTTACTTATTAAACATTGATTTTAACTATTTTAACCCTTCTTTAAATAAATAAATAATAAATGTCCTAATCTAATCCAAGTGGGCCTAAATTGTCATTTTTTTACTAAGGTTGTTTTTGGTCTAATTAAACTTATCTAATAGATTTAGGGCATGTGTTAGCATAATAATAATATCATTTCTACCCATAATCACCCTATTTACTTTTAACAGTGGTAAATAAAAGTAAAAAGTTACTATTCACCAAAAATTATTTTAATCTCATTGAACTACATTTTACTTACTGAAATCAACCGTGTCTCTCGGATTTTTGAAATTCCACTCACAGAAGCTGTAAAATTATGTTTTATGTAAATTTGCAAATTCTCCTAGGAGGTGGATAAAAGACGGTGAAAAGTTCAATAAAATTTTATATTTCTAAAATTATTATAAAATTACTCCAATGAATTGAATTGAACTTATATAAGTATGATGTATCAATTTTGACCAAAAATAACTTTAAATAAAATAAATAATTATTTAAATAAAAAGTCTGTTTTTAAATAGTATCCCAGTGTTGTCACTATTCATCAAAAATTTAAAGTTTTCAGAAAAATACCAAAATTTCACCGTATGCTAATTTCGATATTCCGAATCCAAAAATGAAGTCCATTTTGAAAAATAAAATTTAAAAAATATCAAAAAGTGGTTATTACTATTCATAACATTAATTTTTAATAATATTTTAATAGCATATCATTGTTCAGTGAAACTTAGTATTGCGTATGACACAAGCTATCAAGGAAGGTTGTGATTACGTATAAATTAAGCCAGACAAGTGATGTGTGTAGTGAAAGATTCCTTAGATGATTTCTGTAAAACAAAATATTTCTTATAAAAGTCTCGGGTGTTACAATGGACGCGTCCTTTTTACTATATTTATAAGACAATGATCAAAACCCATATAGTTCAATATTTAAATTTATGTTCATGAGACATGCCTAATCCATGGAGTTTAACATCATTTCATAAGGACACTCGATTTGGAAAATGGGAAATAGTGATGGATGGTGTGTAGCTATTGCATATATGACCCCCTTCACAAGAGGATTTCTGTTTGTTGTAATTGTGGGGGGGCTTACACATTATTCTATCTAGGGTGTAATAGTCATTCCATAGCGAGGGAGAATGTTTCTACCCTTTGCGATCATACATGGGGGATCTAGTGTTCAACACATTGTGTAGTGATACAGTTTCACATCATGTTTATAGGACATTGTCATTTTTTTTAATGTCATATGACAATGATGTGGATCTAATCCATATAACATCATCCATCTTAGATGTGGTGGACCCACTCTTCATCCCTTGGTCATACAGTAACTATTCTTATAGGAAATTGGTTGGGATTATTTATAGTCATCAGTGATATCATTTAGCGGAGGAACAAATATTTCACACAATTTTGTTGGGATTCATGCATTAATTATTCAAGAAAGGGTATCTAAAACAAAAGAGAATAGGTAGAATCAAGAGGAATAGTTTCATTCATGTTTCTTGGGATTGCATGAAATTTATGGTTTATTACAACCATGTTCATTGTGTTCACTTGAATAGTTATAGGGTTAGTTGTGTGAGGATCACTGTATATAATGCTATGTTAAGGTTTTACCCACATGATGTTTTTTTATAAAAATACACTACCTTTTAGGATCTATAATAGATGGATTTGCATGATTTCATAAGGTAATTGGAATTGAATGCAATATAATGTCACTTTGTCTTCCATAAAATATTCTCGAAGGGGGAGTAGCTTCTATTTATATGTGTAATCCTCCTATATTGGCCCGTAACCTCATTGGATCAGAATTTTCATTTCATGTTGATTTATCCTTTATCATTGGAGTTTAGTTTCCCAATACATGTATACTGAAATAGTCTTTGACATGAGAAAATATCTTTTTCACATGAAGATTCGTTAAAAACATAAGGTTTTTTCACATCTATATTTTCTAGAGAAAATGGGCCTTTTCCATTTCTCCAACCTATAGAGCATCATGGAAGGATACATTGAATTAAATATGGCATCCAATTCATGTTTAGAATGTCCCTTTTTCAATCACTCTTTCAATATTGAACACAATAGCCCTATATACTATGGTATAGTCTTTCAAGGTGTTGGATGTCTCGATTTACCCAATATTTGTCATTTGAGGCCCCTGACGTGATTCTGTTGAAAACAAACCATTTGTCTAACTATCTATATTACATATATAAGTTTAATCATGCCTTAATAATATTGTAATGTTCGATTCATACTAAGGAAAAATTTCATTTCCCTTTATCCCAAATTAAAATCATCTTTTCTAAAACAAAACATTTCGAATAAGGAATGTTTTATCCATATAATATCCTCTTAAAATCCCCTTATTCAATTACATATATTTCCCTAACCTTCTAATTATTTTGAATAAATTTCAACATGAATTTCCATCTCATTATAAATTTTCACTATAATAATAACACATTATATTTTATTATGTTGTACGAATGGATAATCTGATCAATGGTGGGTTTTTATCAAAAATATAAAGACAAAATATGGGATCAAAGTGATGGAATGGAAAAAATTCTGGATTTGTATTTTGAAAATTATATTCCTCACCCTCTATAACATAAATGGGTCATGTATATCATTATCCTCTTGAAAAGGGATTAAAAATACATTAAGGATGAATAATAAAATTTAAAAATAGTTTCATGATTCAAATATGGGTATTTGACCATGAATGTAATGTAGACCTCTTATTTGGTGAGATAGATCCAATTCTATTGAAAGATTTGGAAATTATATAGATTGATATCTATGAGGAAATTTTATGTTGTTCCTTCAATGCCGAAATTTGTATTATGGAATCTCAATGGTCATATGGGAAAAGATATTAGAAGTGGAAAAATGATATTAATTATTTTGATGTGATGGATAAATATTTTTGGGAGAAAGAAAGTCCAACATCACACATGGAAAAAGTGTGGGAAGAAATATCTTTGAATTTTCAAGAAGGGTACATGGAAATGATTTTTGTGCAGGAAATAAGGGAAACTATCTAGTGAATAAAGGTAGGAGAAACTGTCCAGTGTGATGAAAATAATGGAATGATGTAATCAACACTCATCATTATGTCGAATGTTTCAAATGCAAGAAATAAAGACAATATCGTAATCAATGCATAAAGCCAAGTGTTTCTTATGAATATAATCAAAAACAACCTCTAAGGACTTGACATTATGGGTGGGATTATTTCATCATAACCTTTATGTTGGATTATAAAAACAATGTGCTGATAGGTACGCTTGAAATTCATTCATGTATAACAAACATAGTATTTTAAATTGGTTCTGCACATTCATTCATATCATGCATGTTTAGTATAATTATTCAAAGACCACATTAAAAAATTTATGTCATGTTATCATTTTAGATAATAAATGGATCAATTAATGTTTCCCAATTATTAACTCATCTTATGTACAAATTTTGGGGATTATTTTACCAATAAACATTATGATACTCCCATATGCATAATTCGATGAAATTCTAGAGGTGTATTATCTTTTTTTATTGATACAACAAAAAATACTGAGAAAATGAAATTACCTTTTGTATCTTAAATTTTCCCTAATTCTATATGTGTGGAATGTGGAGGATGAACCTCCTCTGGAATCATCATCTTAATAAAGGATATTTCTTCTTTATGATAAAGAATATATTGCTCAAATGATTTAGGATATGGAGAATATCGTCGATGATGGATTTATCATTGTGTGGGAGTACATTATTTTATTTCCAAAATAATTTTCTAGTCTCCCGCTATTCTGTGAGGTTGATTTCTCAATCCTACATAAACCTAGAGGGTTTATAATATATAATAATCTATTGAGTATCTATTGTTTAACTTGAAGAGAAAAACAATAATTTATAGGAGAATCTAGATAAAGGTCTTATATACCCAACGGTTTCACCATGGGTTAACGAGTCCTTTTTATCTTGAATAATGAGAGCTCAATGTTCCCCTACAGTTATTATCAGGTTCTGAAAATGATCATGATAATTTAAGAGCATCATCTACCACAAATTAATGTCTTTTTTGATTTGCTTTGTGGTGCACAAAACTTCTCTATGCTGGATATTCAGTTAAGATCATATTATGTTAAGGTGAAAAGGGGACTATCCACATGATAACTTTTCATACACGTTATAGACATTTTGAGTTCATAGTGATTCAATTTTTACATTCATAGATACTAACTATATTCATGGTCATGCAGAATATAATCTTTATATAATTCCTAAATAAATTTGTGTTAGTATTTAATGATGACATTCTTTATTAATATAACTTAAAAGAGGATAACAAGGAACATTTAAATGTTGTATAAAAGATATTGTTATCGTAAAGGTTATATGTGATGTATATTATAATGGAGTTATATATCTAGAATGTTACATTAATGGGAAATATTATCAATAAAAAAGAAGAGATATATATATCCTTTAATGACCAAGGAAACTTATCGATGTTCCAAACCAACATTTGTGATAGAAATCCATTGTTTCCATATATTAGATGTGTACTACCAATGATTTTTGAGAAACATTTCATGATTTTAAAACCCAATAACCAATGAAAATAAAATGGGGATCAATATTTCATGGATGTAATCTATTGGAAAGAGGGTCTAACACAATGGATAAATACACAGAGTATCAAAAACCATCGGTATATCTTGATCCGGGATTGTCTATATTATTGGTTTTGAGTAAACTGGTGGTAAAGGGTATCAATAGAAACTATTTTTACATAACCATCGGTATAGATAGGTGAATTATTTCACCTCACCCCTGATCCCCCCATCACTACTCAGGAAAACACCCCCCCCCGCATAGTTCCTTTTCCCTCCCCTTGTGTTTCCTTAACCCAAATTCCACTTCACCTCCTCTAGTCGATGATGGACATCCTCACACCTCTTCCTCTAGTTGGTGAACATCCCCTCTCCTCAACCCCCTGTAATTGATAATCCCCATCCTTCACACAACACCCCGTGGAAAACCTTTCCCTCACTCAATATGCATCCCCTCTAGGTTGAGGATTTCATCTATCGTAAATAAGGTGAGAGTGAAGTTATTGAATTTTTAGTTTTGTTTATATATATTATATGGATTTCAATAATTTTGGTTGGCCTATAGATAATAAAGAGTGTTTTGGATGATTGTATTATGGGTTCAGGTATGTCGTTTCTTAATAGTTGAACATTAAGTTACCTAAATTCTTTCTAGAGGAAGTAAATATGAACATCAAATAAAATAAAAAATGGAATGAAGAAAATGGATTTGGGAATATTCTTTCTATTTATAATATTGGTACTAGTGAATTAAATAGAATCAATAATAAATATGATATTTCCTAAAACACTTACATGTGTCTTTTATTTTTTGTGGGTTGTGGTCTAATTAAATTTTTTTTACCCTCTATTATTCATCATTTATTCTTTTTTGGTTTCCTCTTCCTCATATAACCAAAATTCATTGTTCTATATAGGGATTAGGATCATCATGGTTCTATGATTTGGTTTTGTTCTATTTTGCCTTATAAAGGATATCTTCTTGCAAATTTATGTGGTCATAGCTGAATATGAAAAATTTTAGATTAGTTTTTTCGTCATCCGATTATTATTCTATATGAAATTTCTTAATTTTAGAATTCAATGTTTTATATATCTTTTTAAATATAATTTTATTTTAATTTTTAATATATGTGATATCCATGTGAAGTTATTAATACATATATAATAAATTTGAGCTACCAAAATATCATTTCCTTTTAAATTATATTTTATTAGATATTATATGGAATATTTTTATACGATATTTATTTTGGAAAACCATTGATGATATCAGAGTTGGTTTTGATGGTGTTGTTTTCATTTTAATTAATTTTGTATTTCGAGAGAGTAAAAAATTTATTTAAATATATATTTCTGCTTAAAATGATTTGTTGAACATGAAATTATTTTTAAGGAGATTCATTGATTATTTAAAATATTTATTTGAAAATGGTTTGTTGTTTTTACCCTTTTGAAAATATCTTTTATAAATCATAATTTTTTTTTGGTAGAAATAGTATTCCATTGGATATTTTTTGGATTTCAAATATGAATACCCATGATTTAAATGGTGTATTTGAAATAGAATTAATGTTTGAGGTTTTATTCGAGTTCTAAAGGATGTATAAAGTACCATATTTAATAAATTTAACTTTATTATAATTTTTCCATTTTTTATGGATTTATATATATTGTCACTTAATAATGAGTTTAATTTATTTCTTATGAGCCCATCTTGATTTTCCCTTGTATCTTGTTCCCACATGGTAGGGTTTTAACCCCAATATTATTATTATTGATCCCCTTGTGTGTGACTGTTCTTAATTATTCCATTGATGCATGGGGAACCTGATATTTATTATAATTGAGTTGGATATGATTGAATGTTATTTATTATATATATTTTTATTGACCTTCTCTTTTTTGTTCTGTCGCCTCACTTTGTTTTTAGTCATGGAAACATGGGTACTATTTCAGAGTTATACACTTATGTTAACTAGTTGGTGGAAAAGTTACTAGTGTCCCTACAGTCATGCTAGGTTAATGGGCTAAGAGGGGATATACATTCAATGAGGATATTGTGGGGTAGTTTTATGAAATGTGAATTTGACGAAAAACATGTTCGATGTTGGTCCAAATAAAATTTATAAAATTATATGCATCTCACATTTAATCCATAGGGTAGAGCACACGATACACTAAATAATGGTTAGAAATTTAATATAGGATACTACCATAGCTTTATTAATTATATATTTACCCTACTAATATTTTTTTCCACCTTCATCTTATTTACATAAGTTTAATACCATTTAAATATTAATTTTTTATTATGTGTATAGATGACACATCAAGTCTGAGGTCATTTTATTTTTAAAAGATTTAAATTATCCTTCAAAACTCATTTAAATTTTATAGTATCATTTGTGGGTTTTCATAATTTTAAAATGGGAATTCATGTTTGAAATTTCTTATGCTAATATAATATTTTATATGTTTGTAATTTTATTTGATGAAAACAAATAGAATGTTTTTGGAAAATATTTTATGCTTTATATTGGTCTTCACTTGCCTATGTTTGAATTAATAATTCCAATTTATATTTGAAGTCTGTATTGTTTCAATTTTTCATTTGAGTGTTGTTTTATATCAACATTATTTTTGAATAATTAAGTGTTTTTAATTTATTTTTGAAACAATATTTCATGAAGAACAAAATTATTGTACCAACAACATGAGATAGGATATAGATTCGATGAATGGATTACATAATTAATGTTATTATAATTTCATATACTCTTTAATAATCATAAATTTATGATGTTATTAATTTATAAAAATAAAAAAATATCTAATTTAGTGATACATGACACATACATAGCTCTAATGAAATTATCCATTTTTTGAAATCATGAATATTTGAGAACAAGCTACTCAGTTTCTCTTAGAGGTTAGAAACGTATAATCTTCACTATTCTAAAGAAGATAGTATTGAGTAAATTTTTTGAATGATATTGGATAGTATATGATTGTCATATCTTTCCAATCATAGTAAGGAGTATTATAGTTATGAGAATAAAGCATGTAATAATATTGTGTTTCTATTTTATAAAATATTACTACAGCTGGGTAAGGTTAAAATTTTAAAAAATTGGATTAGAAACCGTGATTTATTTTTTTCTCAATGTCAATTTAATAAAATATGTATAAAAATATCAACTTATTCAACCCCCCTACCATTTCACTAGGGAAACACCTATATTGGATCATAAAATTAGACCATATCACTCCACAACCATTCTACACGTGGATAGAGTTTAGAAGATAGTTTTTTATGCTTGTAAGTAATATATATTTTTGGATTTTATGTGTTACTATATATCACTTCATTATAAAACACTTGGTTTAAATCGTAGTTATGGATATGAGTTTTCGAGGAATTCATTACTAAATAATGGATCATTAAAAAAATACTTCATTATATTATCAACTATTAAAATTAATACTTTTATCTTTCAAAGTATCTAAAAAATGGATTGTGTGTTAGATTATAGATAGATATGGGATAATAATTTTATCATGGTATATTTAATCTATAACAACATGTACCACTCAATAATATACATGGAACCATTCTTTTCCCATTATGTTTTTCCTTCTATATAATCCCATTATAGGATAGAGGTATGGATTTTATCATTTATAATAAAAGTGTTATAATTGGTTATAAAAAAGGCACCTACAATAAATTTTTTTAAATATATATATCTATTATGTTTTCATATTCTAATATTTTAATTTATTATATTAAAAATCAGTTTTTTAATTATATTTTACATTTTTGATTGGAATATAATTTTTTGGCTGTTATAAAATGCATAGAAGCTGGATGTGTCTTTTCGATAAGATTTTAACAGCATTTCAAAATAACATGGAGGTTTTTTAGATTTTTCATTTTACAATGCTTCAGATAGATGATATATATTGTGTATATGCTCTAATTGTGTGAGAAGACAATGGTTAAGCTACGAAGAAGTTATCTACCATATAACAAAATCTGGATTTCAAACTAATTATTAATTTTAGTATCACTACGGATATATGAGTCATTGTTCTACTACTCATGACCATAATTAATAAAGTGGCATGGATAATTTGATATTTAATAGGTTTACATTTGTGTATAATCCCAAGTGATATAGTATGCCAGGGTAAGACCACAATGGTATCAATACACGCAAGGGAAATGATGATGATGATGATGAGAGAGTGAATAATTTTTTGGAAGTTGCTAGAACTCTATTATATAAAGAATTCCCTAAACATACCATGTTGGTATTCTTAATGTTGTTATATCATGGGAAACCAATCTATATAATTTCTAATAAATCCATTTATTATATTTTAAATTTTTGAAGGTCAATCTTCATTACGGTGCAGATATTACCTCAATATTTTTAAACGACATGGAAGTTAACTAAGAAGATTTGATTTGATACGAATAAAGTCAATGATTGTTCAAAATATTGTTGTTTATTTAGGGAGGGAATTGCTAAATATAAAGACTGTAATGAATATGGTACATCTGTATTGAAGAAAAAGGAATATGTAACACCATATCATGTGGAAAACATAGTCATGTGGGAATTTCCATTGATTCATAGACATCAAAATTTATTCTTGTATACATAAATCTCCGCCAATTTGAAATGGAATGATTTGAAGAAAATTAAACATAACAATGAATTGGTACATACTGTAGATGGATTATCGTGGTGTACATTTTATTGAAAACATCTTAATTTTTTATCCAAGGTGTGTAATGTCTGGTTGGGTCTACCATGTGATGCTTTTTAATCTCTTTGGTCATATGATTATGTCTCGAAGCACGTGGCAAATTTTTATTCATGTATATAATCTTCCACTCTTTATGTGTATGGAAAACCCTTCATGTTCTTGAGTATACTGATATCTGGACATTTTTCTCCTGGTAATGATTTAGATTTCAAATTTCATCTATTAATAAGTGAGTTGAATCATCTTTGTTATTTGGGATTTCACACATTCTATGATTCTTCAAAGAATACATTTTAGATTCGTGATTAGCTTCTATGGACCATTAATTATTTCCCAACTTATGCAATGATTTCTAGGTGGATATTAAATTGAAAACTATCGTATCATTTTCTATGAATAATATGTGATCGAATATTCTTAAATATCATCATTGTTTTATTTCCATGTTGAATCGATGAATCTTCTCAATAGATCTTCAAAAATAGATGAATTGTCAGAGGTTTGATATACTATTGAAACTGAACGACCACCTCAATGTGTGTAAGGAATTGATGTGTTCAATGAATTGAAAGATTTCATTTATTCATTATGGAAATGTTAGTTGATATCTCAATAGAATAAGAATGTTGACACTGAAACCATTTACAATTGGAAAAAGAGAATTAATTTTTTTATAGTTTCCATATTGGTCAGCAAATTGGTTTTGTCATTTTCTATATGTAAAACATATTGAGAATACTATAATTGAAATGTTTCATAAAATTATTATGAATATTAAGGGGAATACCAATGATGGCTTCTGATCTCTTCGAGACTTATTGGATTATGATATTTGACTAGAACTACATCCTGTGTGTATTGGTGAAAACAAATGGAACATTCCTTGTGAATCTTGTGTGATAAAATCAATAGAGAAAGTTCAATTTCTGGATGTATTGGATAATATCAAGGTTCCTGATGCATATTCCTACAACTTATCAAAATTTGTCAATAGAAGATATGTTAAAACAAAATCCCTTAAAACTCATGATTATCACATCCTTCTTCATGAATTGATTCCAATAAAAATTCATCATTATCTATCCTATAATTTATTAGTGAAAAGGATTCTCTTGTTCCTTTTTTTATATACATTCTTCCTAAAATGTTATCCTTTTCATTATTGATAAATAAGAAGCAGGAGATTCCATTAAAACAATTTGAGGTGGAAACAAATTCATCCATCTTTTTTAAAACACATGTTGCATTTAAAAATTCATCTTCACATTGAAACACTTCTTGGGGGACAATTTATTTTTAGTGGAAGTGTCCTACTAAAACAAATATGGGGACAATTATATCATCTATTCAGAAAAATAATAAAACCAATGGCTTGATTGTGATGGGCTATCAGCCCCAAAAATTTATGAACTTTTATTTAATGTATTTCATGAATGTGACCACAGAACATAACTGTCCAATGATAAGCGAAGATGTCCACTATGGGTAAATTGGGCCCTCATTTTCATCTCTTCCCAAAATAGAATGAATTTTTGCGTCATATACATTGTCTACATTGAGATTTGAAGAGAGGGAGATGGAATATCACACAATCTTGTTTAATAGTGGTTTTTTCAATGACTATATCACTTAAGTAATTTGGATATTTATATGCTATCTTATATTATGAATTTTCACATATACCATAAACGTTTGTTATCATTTTATGTTAGGAAAATAAAAAGTTGTAATTAGAGTTCATAGATATTTTCCATTTAGATTGAGAGAGCCTTTTTATTTCTTATAGTTTCCGACATTTTTAAAAATAAAGGTATTACTATTACATTAATTTGCTATGAATAAATAAATATATATATATATATATATCCATTTAATTTTATTTTTAATATATATTTTAGGTGTTGAGTTACATGTTGTCTGTGTTTCACAAGAATTAAGCTCCTTAGATTTTGGTCCTAGTTCATTGGTTGGTGAATGCAAATTTTTAATAATCAGTTGGTAAAAAAATTACAATGGATCGAGTGGTGAAAATGAGAACAGAACCTGATGGCATTATGTTAACTGCTACAACAGAATGTGTTACTAGTGTATTAGATTATCGGTCTCAATATGATGATGTGTATTATTATGGACTTATTGAGAAACTATTGTTATTAGATTACTAATCTCAATTTACAGTCACTATGATGAATTGTAAATGGTTTGATTCAATGAGAAGACAAGGTGCATTTATTGATGATTGTGGTTTCAATGTTATTGATATGAGTTGATTCATGTGATCCAATGAACTATACATTTTGTCATCAATGGATAAAATTTTTTTTTTGTGGATGATCATCTATGACTTGATAATGGTGTCATTAATGATGTAATCCTTATACATATTTTTCCTGATTCTACTGATAAATTTTCCACCAATGACGCCCCTGTTGTTGTTTAACAAAAAATTGAATTTTATGAATCAAATTTTCTCATTGTGGGAGTGGATGTTGAACCTTAATTAGTGGTCAAAAACATATATAAGAAACCATATATGTTCACTGTTCATTTAGTTTACCTTAAAATGAGTTTCTCAGGTTAGTATTATTGTAATAACATTAATTATGTTTTAGTTTAGATTTATTTTTTTGGTTTTTGTATTTTATATTGTCTTTTAATTAAATCAGATATATTTAATTGTAGAAAATAATGTTTAAATTTGGTTTTACAAAATGTATACCATGTTAATTTAATTGTAAAAATCGTGTTAGTCATTTCGTTGTAATAATTTTCACAATTGATTTTTTAAAAATCCAAATTAGTTCCTCTAATTAATTTCTAATAGTTGTTAGTTGTATGTTTGAACTGTAAAACCTATTTCTAAATAAGTTACATTTCCTTGTCATATAGGTTATGAATAATACTATATAATTTCATAGTAAGTGAATATTTTATCTCGATCGAATTGGGCCTATGCATGTTTTTACACTTTTGCTTCTGGCAGAGATTATAATAATAATAATGTTTTTCTTCTGCATTACATAAAATATCATATTAATAATATTTATTTATTTTTATAAGGAAAATCAGTTCCACCAAATTTTACTCCTAATCATTTTAGAATTGGAATGAGTGGGGATTCCCCTATACCTAGATATATCACCCATCATATCCGTTTGCACACTTCCCACTAGAGGACACCCCTTCCACCACAGATTTCCATCCTATTTATGAGTCTCTGGAAATGATTATATCCATGCATTTGTCATCATCTCATCTATCTGCTTATTTACATGCCATGTCTTTTCCACCTTCAATGATGATCCCACTAATTTCTTCATCATCATGTTTTCTCTTCTTCCCATATGAGGAATAGACATCCACCATAGATGTCCCCACCTTTACAACATTCATATATGATGATATATCCCCCATCCTACAACCCATACACCATCATGGTTACATAGGTTTCAATTCCTACCATCCAACCAACGTCTGTTCCATTATATTCCAATCCCATTCATGAAGTCCACCCACATAATGTTCTGGAAGAGACACATCATGCAGAAACTGCTAAGTCAGGACAACCCATCGATACATCACAGTCTATTGAGCATCCTATAGATCATTTAATTATTATAACTGTTTCAAATTATATCACATTATTCTGTCATGTTTTACTGTGGCCTATTTATTATATCCCTACTTTTTATTATTTATTGGGATCTTCTGTTGGGATATGTGGGGACACCCATATGAAAGAAGAAATAAATCATGAGACATAGCTAATATAGGATTAAAATCAACAAAATCATATGGTAGGTCCAAATGATTTTGTTGATTAGTTTCACGACCACTTTGTCCAAGTATCATGATATCATTCCTGTGGAATCGATTTCATGGAGATCGATTAGTAAACAGATAAAAGAAAAATCATGGGAGTAAATATGGGTATGAATATTTTATAATTCATATAAATATTTTTGTTGTATTTAAATGAAATAATGTGTTCATTAAAGATTAAGTTCATCTTTCCCAACAATGAAGCTACTAAGGCTACAAGGGTGATGGATGTTGGGGAGTAATGTAACCATACAAGCATGGGTTGAATGTTTCTTGGAACATTAGGGTTGGTACTGACATAGAGGGTATACCTATATTCCCATGCTATCCCGAAGACCATATGAAAAAACGATTGCAAATTGGAAAAATGTTGAGTGTAATGTAATCTCAATATTTAATGGTTTGCATATAAAATGTAATAATTATTACATGTATTGGAATATTATTAAAAATTGTTATAGAAAAACATATGTAATAACTATTCAATAACATATCTGCACACATTGGGGTGAACTACAATGTCTGATCATGAAAAGAATTAGGTATACTAACAGTGCATTATGATGTCAAATAGGATGTTATAATAAAAATATTATAGAATAGATATAAGAATTTATTTGTATTTCTCATATATTTTTCACATCTTGATTTGTTCATTTCTCATTTCCATAAAGCTGTATTTGGCATTAAAGGTCCAATACCTCGTTCCAAAATATTTTTCTCTAGTAGAATGAAAAATGGTAGAAGTTTAATAATTGCACAGACATAAGACAAAATTGTAAGGTTTATAATTTTTATTTTTAATATATATACTAAATTAAAATTTTAACAAGTTTATAACATCAACAACCTGCCTTATAGGACCTCGATGGAATAGAAGATGACAACTTCAGGCCACATGATCATTTATGTTATGTATTAGGTGAGGATAATCATCTGAGAGTGTGATTCTAACCAAGGAAAATATCATCGCCTCTAGGTATTGTACATCATGAGGCTCCTATCACACCTTTCATACCTCTGAGTAAGAAATCAATCGTGTTGAATCAGCTATGGGAGAGAAAACAACATTAGAGGGTTGTAAATGAATTAAGGTAATGACATGGAATTTCATGAATGCTATGGCAGTTTTGAGTCAGTAACATTAATATTAGGTTGGTGATACTTTTGAATCTTATATGGATTCAATATTGTAATTAAATGATGCATCTCGTGATACCAATAAATGAATTAGTGGCGATGAAGATGGCAGTGATAGGGCTATCGGTGGTGAGGATGTTACTAATGCGGCTGTTGGTGATGAGGCGGACGACGATGTTTCTAATGATGATGATGATGATGGTCATGGGGATGAGGATGGTGATATTTTTTATGTTGGGTAATAATCCCCTTCATTTGTGACATAGTCGGGAGACTAATTTATATAAATTAATAACATGAATTCTATTCATGAATGGATGAGATTTGTTAATTTATATTATGTTCATGTAAATAGTGAATGATATGTATTTGTTTTAATATTGTTCTCGGAAATATTTCTTCACTTATTTGAGTGCTTGATTCACAAATCATGAAAATTAAAATATTTCACCACCACGTAAATGTATTTATAAGGAGGATTATAAGGTTGTATATTGGTCTTTATAAGGGTGAAATTTAAACTAATTAGTTATTGTAAGGGTAGAACCCTATGTGAGTAATAGAAGTATGTGTGGAAAGAATATATTGTCTTTCACAATATAGTAAATTGACACATCATTTTGAATATTTAGAAAGCATATATAATATTTTTTAGGTTTAAAACATAAACAAATAGTCATTCATATGGTTATTTTCTTCTAAAAAAGCCTTTATAAATTTTTTCATGCATTTACATAAATATAAGATTAGAATAATTAGTCATGCACATGGGATTGTGGGTAATGATTTTATACTACTTCTATTTAATGGTATTTTTGATGTATCATGGATATAGTGATATGGTTTAGATTTCCTCGTTTTACTCATATAATTCTTATTTCCATCTACACTACAGTATTTGATGCACAAATTAAATTTGAGGATAACTTCTTTAACACATCACAATGGGTATAGATCAACTACATGAATAGGATGAGCTACCATGGAACAACTGAACTACAATGAGTGTAATGAGCTGAATCATTTCAGGTTGCAAAAGTTTCAATGGAATTTAAATTTTCTATTTTATAGATGTTTTGTTTTGATAACTGGGAGCCAAAAATATATTTTTAGAGTTTCGAATCCTTAAAAGAATACTTTTTGGTGGGGAATATAGGCTAGTAGGTGACTAGGTGGTTTTAGGAACCAACAGAGAAAGGATGGGTGGTTGGTGAGTTTCAATAGTGATATTAGGTATTTTTTATATTCATCATCTATGTTAAGACCCCCATTCATTTTCCTCTCATTTAACATGTATTTATTTTGGTATTCGATTTCAATTCCACTATAGAACCTACCAAAATTGATGGGGTCCTATACACCATAGAAATAAATCATCATGGGATGATGTGTGCCTGTCACCGCAGTTTGTTTTTGTGAGGTATGTCATAATTGTGTAATTTATAATAATTTAGGCATCAATTAAACTAATTTAGTGAATTAATTAGTGTTTATTAGGGATTCTTCTCAAATTCGTGCTCGGTTCTGTTGTGAACCCTTTGGTGTGGTAAGTCAAAGCCACAATGGTGAAATATTACATTGTGAGTTGTTTGGTGATTATTCCATGTTGGTTTAAATTAAATAAATAATTATAATTATATATAATTATTTATATATGTAACGTGATAAAATGTATGACCAATGGGGTTGGTACATGCTTAGATGAGGAAAGGATAGACTTGACCAAGGATTGATAGAGTTTAGATATGGTGGTAACTACTTGATGGAGGTTGGTGGTCCCATTAATAAAAAGCCACATATGTTATCATGAATGAGTTTCATAATTTATTAATGTTCCATAGATTTTTGATAAATAGATATAGGAACCCCTCCCTCCCAACCTACACCCCTCCCTCCAAACCTACACACCCCTCCCTCCCAAACTAAAACTCCTCTAACTCCCAACCTGTACCCCCTTCCTATCAACCTGCACCCCCTCCAATATTGTTTCCCCTCTCAACCGGAACAACCCCTCCCCCTAACACACAACCTGCCCACCCCCTCCCTCAAAAACATTATTCCCTATCCCTCCCATCCTACAACCCCATTCACTCCCAACATGCACACCCTACCCTCCCAAACTGCACCCCTCCCAACCAATTTCCCCCTCCCCCTCCCACCCTTCACACACTCCTCCCCCCAAATTCACCCCCTCTTAATTTGTTCCACCTTCCATAAATGCAACCCTTCCCTCCCAACCTGTACTCCCACAATCTCAACCTGCACGACCCAATGTTCGATAATTGATTTATTTTATATGTTTGAATATTTTTTATCATTATTCCAATATTAATGCAACAATGGACTCATCTTTCCTTTATATTTCATATTTGATTTACCTCTAGTGAAAATAGTTATTTAATATAGATAGACACACATGTTTATACTCTCTTTATAGTTTTAACCACCTCTTCTCCCAGATCGATGAATCTATTTTCCATTATACTCTATTTCTCTTTACTCTATAATTTCATTTCCATTATTAGAGAGATTTATTTCATACATTATCTATCACAAATTTTGATGTTTTATCAGATTTCATTATGTTAATGATTACCAAAAAAAATATATCTTCAAATGAAATTATGCTTCATATTCTAATTTCTTATTTGAGATTATTTATAATGTTTTATTTATTATTTCAGGTCCATGGGAACTATAAAAACATGAATAGGTTGTCTCCTCAATTTATAGTATCTTGACATTTTCAATGAAGAGTGGTTTCATTATATTTACCATGTAGGTATTGAATTAGTTTGTTCATGTGTACATAAATCGATAAACATATTACTATCCAATGTATATGCTCTAGAATTTAATTTCTGGCAGGTTTTGGTAAGGAAATTTACATTTGTAAAGTAGGTTAAGCTTTGGTTGTTATAAAAAAATTGTACTTTTCATTAGAAATGATTTTTCATTATTTTATTTGTATGTTGTGTTATTTGATTTTCCCTATTCTTATACATGGAGTCGATTGGTGCATTAATTAATTCAAAAAGTATTTTTATTAACATGAAATATGAATATATGTGTTATGAATTCTATTTATAATATGTGATATTCATTATGTTTATAGTATTTCATATGTATTATGTTTATTATGAGTATTTGAGATATGTGTTCTCTTTCTAATACAACCTATTAATTTTTAATTATTAATATATGGAATGTTCATTATTTTTGTTCTGAATCTATAAAATATAGAATATGTAGTTTTTATTCTTAATATAAGAAATATCGAATAAAAATTATGAATATATGAAATATATAACATTTTTCTTTTATATATGAAATATGAAATACATATTTTATTTTGACAGGAAAATAAATGTGAACTAATATTAATTTCTTTAGTTTTCATGTGTTGAACTATTATAAGGGATTTGATGAAATGAACAATCAATAAGGATTTAGGTGAGTGATGATTTCCAAATTTTATGTTCTCATACAATCATCATCAAGGTTTGATTCATTCATTTATCTTATATTGTAATTTTTAGTATTTTTTTCATGTTCATGGGATGTTGATGACAGATTCTATAATGAATTTTTTGTTTTTTCAAGGATCTAAATAGTATTATCACTCTATTTGTTATCATTTTTTTGAAATGAGGTTTGAAATTCTCTGTAATGATATAGTAATCCATCTACAAGTAAAATAAATTCTATCGGTTTTTCTCTAATAATTTCTATTTGGTTTTTTATTGATCATATTAACATTATTACTCTTAAAAATAATTATATTGTTTATTTCTTGTTCTATAAATTAGAACGAGGCAGTGAAAATTTTTAATATAGGTTCTTCGCTATTTTGTTATCATACATTTGTTAGATCATGGTTTTCCTATTAATTAATAGATAATTATATGTTACAGAATATGGAAGAGATGTACAGTCATCCAAAAATTCAATGTACAAATTTCTTTAATGTTGAATGGTACTGGTTTTCACCTCTAAAGATTCCATCTATGTAGTTAAAGACTCTACAATGTTGAGGTTCTCTTGAGATACCTCAATTGGGACCTTTCCTTTGAATGGGGATTGGGAAACACATGACATAATTTTTCTTATTTACTATCACACAGATTTTTAACCTATACTAGGTGTGTATGATTACCCAACTATGATAAATTTATCATCTTAATGGAGTTATGTAATCGTCATGCTCAAAATGATTTTTAAAATGAGATACCTAGGACTCCACTGGCTAGTGACTTGGCCTTAGTAGCTAGCCATAAAATATTTTTCCAGAATCCATAGAGGTGTTCTATTTTGGAATGTGGTTTATCCTATGGGACATCTACATGCATTGGAGGACACCTCATATTGGAAATATATATTTTGATTCCCTCACTATCAAGAAAAATCTGGATGAATTGGAATATAGTTCCTCCTTAACTCGATATATGATTTTTATCATGAGGGAGAGGATAATGAAGGATTTGAACCTATTTTGAATTATTTCATTAAAATTCAAGATAATCATTTTCATCTACTAGAGAATACCATGTAAATATATCATACACCATATTAATTATCCCTCTTGATAGGCTCTGGATAGTTAGGTATCTTGTTTGTCTATTCTAGCGGATGGGATTAATCCTCACAGGGGTGTATGGTGATTTTATATGTATCTACAAGTCATTGGATGGTGGGATTTCTGATAATTTGAATAAATGGATAGATCCTCCTAATTGGGATACATGTTTAGATATCAATATTTGAACACTAGTAATAGAGACCCAACTACTATAGGGGATAAAACACAAGAAAGTCATACAAAACTATAATTTTTTTAATTTACTACTTGGACACTCCTTTTTATTTTTGGATGGATTTCTGAGGTCTTCTGGTTTTAGATGTATTAAAACACACTCCAAACATAGTATTTCCAATTTAAACAAATATTAGTGAATGTCCCTGATGATTACGCATCACTAAAAAACATAATGAAGTTTCTATTATATTAATGAACATCCACCATCTTAATGTCAATGCATACAACACAAGTTTTCTGCTGATTTTTTATTTTGGTAGTGGATCCCTCAATAAGAGTTCATAAAAAATCTCACATCAGGATGGGGATATTTAAGCACACATGGAAACATTATTCATTTTCAATCCATATTCCCATTATTAATTTTCTCTCATGTTTCATTGTACCATTAGGGTTTCATTCCTACCATTTTCAATTGTTAATGGTTAATTGAAACTATAATCATTATTCTGTTTTAGTTAATGAAGATTCATGATGAAAATATATACTGAATTACCAATCCACCAACCTATGTTCCTACTCTATTTTCTTGGGATTATTCCAAATCATTGATGGAAGCATATTTTTTTTATTGATCAAACTATTTTGGCGAGTATAAAACATTATTATTCATTATAGCCATTTCCATTGGTTATAGTGGAACTAATTTCATATTCAATAATACCTCTGATAAAGCACCCCCATTATGAAAATAATACTTCTAATGAAATGGTTGAGTACGTTTAAAAAGATAACCCCTCTATTAATATAGTTGGTGATTTTACCAATTAGAGGAGGGCCAAATAATATTATTGGATGTTGTTCAATAACTCAAAGACAACATTTATTTCTTTTTTTTCTAGGCTATACATTCCCTTCACAATCATGATACCCAATTATCTCCCTGTCCCTACACCTCATGAAATTTTTCACTCTAAATTTTATTTCAAATTAATGGATATAATATGATGATCCTGAATCTATATTCATTTTTAATTACTAAAACTCATTTGTAAAAAATCTATGGTCAATGGTAATACATCTTCCTAGTCATTAGTAACTAGGGGGAAGGTGTCATTGATTACATAAGACTATATAAAATCATGAAATGTATCCTCAAAACATAAAAATGAAAATATTTTATGTAGATAGATATGTTCAGTTTTGATTACATTATATTTATACTATAATCCACAATGATTCCACAAATATATTCGAAAATAATGTCATAAAACCTCCTAGTTTTGTGATCAGGTGAGAGATTATTCTACAAAAATATAAGAAGATGAATCACATATAGATCATGTGATGGAATATTTTTAAAAGATAATGAATTTAATGGAGGTCATTAAGAATTTGGTCAATAAGTTATCCTCCTAGATCAATCCATTTTAACAAATTAGAAAAGGGATAGAAAATAGAGTGGAAAAAACATCATCACCTAATTAATGCCACCCATTACACTGTGAATGATATGGAAAACATAGCAGGTAATTTTTTTATACGATCATATTTTTTTGTTAAATAATTATTTAATTTATTCATTACTATTCACCATTTTGGAATTATCGATAAATAAATAATCTAAATTCCATTTGTTGTCATAAAGTTTTCTTCTTTTTCCAATAACATATTTTGAAATTCTAATTAATTATTTCACAAAATAGTTTCATTAGGATACATTAAACTCAAACTCTAATATAAATCTTTTTTGGTTGAATCATATATACTCTATATGATATTGTAGCATCAAATTTACACTACCAAACAAACATCAATATTTATTCCACTTTGAACATCTTCCTTCTTTCGACATTGACAAAATTTATACAAACTCAGATATAGGATATCAAGATAATGTTTCAGCAAGAAAAAATGATCCTAGATCATCCAATTATATTTTACATTATACATGTAGAATGTAGGTTTAGTATGGGATGTGTAAGGGGTGTTATTTTATTCCTCCTGGTCTAATCATAAATTTTGTTTTTGAACTGGTTTGTATTATTTTTAGGACTATTTTTTTCTGGTTTGTATTGTTTCTGTAACATGGGTGTACTCTATTATAATATGTATTTTTTTATTGTTTTTAACTCCTTCATGATTCACCTGGTCTGTATTGTTTCTATTATATTTCTTCCTATATTTTGTGGTGTTCATTGATTCTTTCTAGTTTTTATTGTTTGTACCTACATTTATTCTGGTTTGTATTGAATAGAAGGATAGTAAGAAACAAGATGAAGGGCAGCAACTGGATGTTGGAAAAAGCATGAAGGTCGACAACTTCTACTTTTGAGAGAAGTATATATACACAGTGTTCATAGAAAAATGGGTATATTACATCTCAATTAAAATATATTCCCACAGTTTTGAAAACCCTAGAAATATATACTCACAGTTCTCTTAAATCAGGGGTACTATGATACTCTAGGAATCAGCATCTATACCCATGATTCAATGAATCGTGGGTATATTTCATTTCTTTAAAATTAAATCCCATAGTTTTCAGGACTATGAGAATAGTTATAAACATATGGTTTACTTTAAACATGAGTATTATCAAATTTCCCCCTATTATAACCATGGTTATCTAAAAACGTGGGTATATGGAAATATCGACGCCTTGGTAGCCCCTGGTAAATGAATACATGGGTATAGAATATACCAATGATTTTATGGGCTACACCTATAGTTTCAATGAACCATGGGGCTGTAGTTTTGATCTACAACATTTAATTATATATATATATATATATATCCTTTATTGACCAAGTAAGTTGAAGGATGTCCCAAACCATAATTTGTGATATAAATCCATTGTTTTGTTTGATTAGATGAGTATTACCATTGATTTTTTATAAACATTTCATTTCTTTCAAACCTACTAACAAGGACAAATGAAAAGGGAATCAAATTTACATGGATGCATGAATAAGAGAAGAACATCACAGAGTTAAATAAGAGAATAATCATAACACCTATATTCACATTACACAACAGTGGGGAAGTACTTTTGATCTACATTGATGTGTTCCAAATGATCATGGGTTGTGTAATCATGAATGAAAGTAAATAGATAGGCTATTCCTCCATCCAATTAAATATATATGAGAAAAACTACACAATTCTTGATCTAGATTTGGAAATAGTGATATTCACATTCATTATTTGGTGACATTATCTCTAAAGAGATATGTGTGACATATATATGGATCTTAAAAACCTCACATACATATTTATAGAAAATAATATTAACATTATCTAGTAATGGTTGTCATAGCTGATCAAATATTATGATTGTTCAATCCATTACCATAATGGGAAGTGGAAATTTGGTAGATGTGATGAGAATAAAAGCTCATAAAACCCTATAAAATATGATGATTGAGATTATTCCAATCATAATTGACATAAAAATGGGCTATAGGGAAATAATATGAGGGTCTTCATCCTAACATGTAAAAATAACATCTCAAACATCAATTATTTTTAGGAACAAGGAGTCCCAAAAAGACGATGAGATTACATATAAAATATTATTGAATATTTTAGAAGTCAAGTATGTAAAATAAAGAAATCAAAGGTTTTGTATTCGGATATGTGTCCCCTAAAAACTACAGCTACTGTAGGAACTTCACTATGATTCATATAACCCATCCTTCTCCTTTGATCTAGGAAACTCAATAAATTATAGGTATTTAGAAGAATACTTCTAGTGGGATTATAAATAGAGTGATTGTATAATTTGAATCTAAATTATACGTATGAAAGATATTCAAGGTTGATAGAAATAAATATTAGTCTATAATGTTACCATTTTCCAATAGTTGTATTGAAATACTAAATCATAACCATGGATTTCATCAATCGTATCCCTAGGATGTCTGAAGGTAACAATTCCATTTTACCGGTAGTCATTCACCTTACAAAGTCAGGACGTTTCACCACTATCATGGATGATATCACCTTTGTAAACTATCCACGACATATATACGATAAGTGTTAATTGTTTATAGAGAACAACTATCATGACCTGTCCCCTCAGGCCCATGCCGGGACTACCCCAAGCTAGCCTTCCATAGGTGAGGGGTTGGCGACTACCACTAGAAAGGCATATCCCTAAAACTGGGAAGGCATTGCCTAAAAACCATTGAACTCACACAATCCAAGGACACAACAAGATTCAAGAACAAAGTAAAATATATAGTAAACATGGATTGTAAGTAAGTAATGGGGCCATAATACAATCCCAACTAAAAAGTACAAGTAAAACTGAAAACAACTCCTATGAACACCCACCAAGGATTCTCCCTGAACGGTAGGTACAGCTCTCGATTGGTCATCTCTAGAGTATTCCTCAGCTATGTTCCACCTATGTGCAGCCTCCATTCCTGGTACCCATGACCTCAATCAGTGTTGTCCTTCATCTTCATAAGTCACAACAAGGTGCGGGCGTAGCCTGTGCAGGGGTGAGTATAACCATACTCAGAAGTTACCCCGAGACTCCCTAAGGTCTCTCAAAATCCAAAATGGAAAAACCAAAAAGCACAAAAAAAATTGTCATCCCTAATTAGGTATATGCCCATACATATACCTAAGTTATCATGTATACCCATCTCATTCATGAGGAAACACATGACCCAAATCATTAGCCAAAGTCTCAATTGTTCCACGAAGGAAATAATAACATGAAGGTAACACCACAAAGGAACATACCACAAAGGTAACACCACACAGAAGAATTCCACACATATATCACTACAAAGGTAAGTATCACAAAGGTAATTCCACACAAAAGATTACCACGAAGGTAAAGATTCATCTCACACAAGGTATAACTTATGTGCGGATGTATAGATGATTATATAAATTGCTAGATCATCTTACATCATCGCAAATCTCTACTTTTGACCCACATAGATTAGAAGAGGACCCACACATGATTCTAAGATAATCGACATAATATCTAAAGATAACATGCACAAGATCTCGAGATGACCCACATTGGATCTGGGGATGCTGACCCATATAGTATCTATAGATGACCCACACAGTATCTGAAAACTCCTCAAGTACAGCCAGCCATAGGGTTCCCGGACTAAGAATTCATGATTCTGGGAGTTTTTTCTCCTCAACCCATCAGTTGATTCTTCAACTACAATGAAGTCTTAGTAAGAATCATCACTAAGGTCCTACATGTCATTTGGGACCCAACTCAATAGATAGTGCGTCAATTGGACGTTTGGTGTGTTAGTTATTAACATTTCTGTTTTAAAGGCACAATTGAATACTTGTTCGATCCAACCTGTCCGAACTCCAAATTTTTTCAAAAAAATGTGGTGGAGTATACCAGAAGAACCTTATCGATCCAATGATTTCGGTGATGCAGATGGTTCATTAAACATACACCTGGTTCTCAAGATAAGGAAAAAATGGTGTATCTGGGTCTAGTGGGGCTTCGGTTCGATCTGAAATGGTTAGACCGTCCCGGCCAGACCCGAACCGCCTGGGCTACGGTCTGGCCTGACCCACGAATGGGGCATGCCATTGGGCATCTTTCGGTGCATCCTGCTACAAGGGTGGCCCTTTGCAGTGGGGTTTACCTTAGCTGCCACCCGGGTGGGGAGGCGCCCCCCTGGTCTCCCAAATAACCCGTAGGCCGTTTGCATTATTGGACAACCAGGTGGTACCACCTGGAACCACTGACTAAATGGAAAGACCCACTAGAGGGGTCCTTCTTAGTTCGACACAGCCGTCCGGAATGGTCGGACCACCTTCCAGCGGCGGGGACGCGCGCCACTCCTCCATCGCGGCCGACCGAGTGTTAGCCACCTTCTGATCTCTATTGCAGCCAAGCAGCCATGGTCTCCTTCTCTGGCGGGGTGGATTCACGGAGCTGCTTTTCCATGTGGTCGGTCGGCATGTCGGCCGATGGGCCACTACCTCTTATCCCTCCGACGTGGACGTGCCACCATCCTCCACATGGCATGTTGATGTGTCAGCCACCACTTGTCCCCTACCGGCACTGGTCGCCGGCACCAGTCACCGACAAACTTCTTTGGGTCACTAGGAGATCTTTGATGGCACATTCATCAAACAGAAAGGACCGTTTGGTTTCTTAGGACATTTT
Organism: Viscum album; assembly: GCA_963277665.1. Lineage (NCBI taxonomy): Eukaryota > Viridiplantae > Streptophyta > Magnoliopsida > Santalales > Viscaceae > Viscum > Viscum album. The sequence goes on along the minus strand of OY728156.1, from coordinate 1,700,949,611 downwards.
CATCATTCCAAGACCAATGGGTTGAGATTCCATTCAACTTGATGTCTCTCCAATGGAAATCACATCATTAAATGTATTAGCTGAGGGATCGGGCCATGTAAACTTGGCCATAACCCTCTGTGTTAGATCAGAAACAAGCAGCTTATAAAGATTGAATCACAATGTGGAATCATGATGAAAAAACAAGAACAACCAAATTCAAAAACCATACCTCGATCGCCTGATGGTGGTAGCATGTGGAGGAAGAAGATGGGTTGGCACATATCAAACATTGGTTTATCGTTCCTCATTTGGAGGTCATTCTTCATTGTATGATCTCTTTTGTTAGATAATGTTCTTCCTTCGAGAGTTCTCCACAAAATTGGTTTGCAAAAAATTTTCCCACAACCCCACAACAGGTGAGGATCCCCTCACATTTATGCTTTCTTGATGAATTAATCAATTAATGTTGTCTTTTTAATTTGGTAAATTTGAAGTGTTATCTCACATTAAGAGAGTAGTTCGAGTGGTCCCCACCACAAAATTTTAAATTGTAGGTTTCAAATAAATAAAATAATATTTGATTGTTTTATTTTATTATTCTTTTAACTATCCCATGAAAATATGAAAATAATTCCTCCAACCACGACCCACAGCGGTCGCGGTGGAGGTCTACTAAGCGAATATCGGCGTTTTGAGTTCAACGGTGTCCTCAGATTAAAATTCTGAGCACCAGTTCAAAAGTTACAAAATTCTGGTCTCGAGTTTACTGAACATATCTAAAAAAAAGTTCATAAATTCATTCTGGGCACACTGTACCTTGTAATCACATGTCATAAATTTTCATAAACTCTTAATATATCCATATTATTATAAAAAGTACATGAAAAAATATGGGACTTTACATTCTACCCAACTCGGGGATTTGCATCCCCGAAATCCACAACACAAATGAGGTAATCATGCGGGGATGTTGAGCACAAATCTAAGTCTCCCGCTCCCATGTTCTCTCCTAGTGGTTCCTATGATGCCAACGTACATGCACCAGAGGTATCGATTGCCAACATATGACTCTCTCCTATTGATCCCCAATATCTATTGAGTCCTCCAAAAATGTCACACCATTATAGATGTCTTTCTCTCCATGGTTGATGATGTGTGAAGGATCATATACCTATCTCCTCAGCTGGGAAATGTGGAAAATGTCATGAACCTGGTGCAATGGAGGGGGAAGAGATAGGTGGTATGCCACCTCTCCAAATCTTCTAAGGACCTAGATGGGTTCAATGAACATTAGAGATAACTTCCCACACTAGAAAAATCTCTAAAAACCACGTCGAGTTGAGATTCCTATAAAGAAATGAGAACTATCCTCGAACACCAGTGGTCTCCGTCTCCTATCAGCATAAGACTTCTACCTCCTCTATGAATTCTTCATTTTTTAGATGATATCCATATTCTCGGTGGTATGCCATACCATCTATGGTCCCATGATTGCAGACTCCCCGGGGTCATTCCAAAATAGATATGATTAAAAAGGTCGAATGTACAACGCCTCTAATGGTGAAATACTGATAGTGGAGTGATAAATGTTGTTGTATGCATACTCCACCAAGGGAAAGTGATTCTCTTAGCTACGACCTAAATCAAGGATGTTAACACGCAACATGTCCTCAAGGGTCTAAATGTTTTGCTCTATCTGACCATCAATCTAGGGATGGAAGGTGGTGCTCAGTCAAAGTTGTGTCATCAATGCCTTCTACAACCCCTTACATAGTTGGGATGTGAAACATGCATCAGGATTGAAGACAATCGTATATGGAACCCTAGGAAGCCATAGAATCTCATGCACATAGAGGCATCCCATGAACTCTATTGGTCCATGCTCTGTGATAGGTAGGAAGTGGGTGAACATGGTGAGTAGGTCAACAATCCCCGAGACAGAATCATGACCCTTGGACGTGCCTGGAAGTCCAGTCACAAAGTCCATGGAAAATCCATCCCACTTCAAATCTGGAACCTCTAGTGGATGAAATAATCTTTCTAGTACCTAATGCACTACCTTCACTTTCTGACATGTGAGGCATCGTGATACAAACTGTTCCACTTCATTCTTCATTGCTAGCCACCAATGCTAATGCCGAAGGTCTTCGTACATATTCTTCACTTCTGGATGTACCGCTAGAGGGGATTTATGGAACTCCCTCAACAATTCCCCTTATAGATCAACCGGTACCATAGTATTCCCTCTGAAGATGATGACATGCTCCCCACCATCAAAAAATCCATTAGGTGGCAACCCTTTAGATATATGAGCACGTCAAGCCTCGCAGTTAGTGTCCCCAAGATTCAACTCCCCGAATCGTAGAAGGAGTGGGGGAGTGACTATCAGAGACTAAAGATATGTTGCTCCATCTCGATCCACATATGATATCGGTAAAGCGGCCGGCTGCTCTATTTCTTTGCTCAACAATGGTATTCCTGATCTCCTACTAAGTGAATATAATACTGTGTTCACCTTCCGGGGAGTATACACTATCTCAATGTCATATTACTGGAGGAACTCAAGATAATTTCATTGTCTATGGTTTAGGTCCTTCTAAGAGAAGATATTACTAAGACTCTTATGAACATAGTAGACTGTAAAATGTTCACCCATCAAGTAGTGTTCCACATATTCAGCACCAAGACCATAGCTACTAACTCCATGTCATGGGTAGTGTAGGTAAGCTCTTTAGTCTCTACCATAGATCGTGAAATTTATACTTCCACATCTCCATCCACAAGAAAGGATCCCCCTTTTCGTCAAAGTGGATTGGGTTCCACTACCTTGGAAATGTCTGGTGAGAAAATTTTGTAGTTCACGGCTGAAGCAGAAGTTCCTCTCTCATCAAGGAAGAAATCTTTGAAACATCTTTTGAAAATATTTCTCCACACTCCGCCTCTACTATTGGGATCTGAGAACCCAAAAATACTGCTTCTATGAGGGTAAGGTTGGCCAAACCATGAGTGATCGGATGCACCCTCCTATGCATCAGTCCATCCTATGCTGCATGGGTATCCATTTTCATCAACCAAGGAAAACCCCATTCCAATGTTGTGGATAAACCATCACCTTTTTTCTAAATACAGTCAATGTGTCTATGAACTATTGTGTCCAGTCCACACCAAAACAAACATCTTAAGGCCTCAACGCTGCCACTAAGTGTATCCAACCAAAACACTCACGTCAACGGTCAAATCACACCATCAACATATGTGTGATTATCGAGTTTCCTCTAAATGGTATCTCTAAATGTGAGGGGCATGTCAATGGAATAACTGGAAACTCTAAATCATGGACAAGATTCATGGTATGAAGGAATGATTGGTAGTTATCTCTATTAACACAACAACTAGTAGTAGACACTGACTATGCCTCTAATCATTGCTGGAGCCCTCGAGTCACACTCCTTGACTGCATGTTGCTACTCCCTTCCCCTATCCTTTAGCTCCCTAAGATTGTTGGGGACCAAATTGTGGTGGTGGTTGTAACATGTCGAAGAGTACACCACCTCATGTTGCACTCCTAGATCCACATTCACATCTACTTCTGTAATGATTCATCTGTCTCTATCACATACTCTTCCCGACACATTTTACATGCCCACAACTCTAAGACTGGCACCAGTTTCCAATGTTCTCACTGCTAAAATTCACTGGATGTATCCGCTCATCCAAATAACATTCAACCAAAAAGTTTCTCTCTATTACCCTAACATAGGTAGGAATGCATAGTGGAAGAGTGATGCCATTTTTGTCCTTATACGCACCTCAGTAGAATGTCTAATCCCCGAAGAACTGACCGTATCATATTAATTGAGTACTATGAATGGCTGGTACACCTCGATGAATTGTCAGCTACCAACATGTCATTCTACTAATGTCATAGAAGCTCTAGGGAACTCTCATCCACCTCCTCAAGCCAGTACTTAGCCGCCTGTGAGTTGGGACTGCCTCATAACCTGAGAGGTATCTGATGCTGAAACACATGTATGGAACTTAGCCTATATGTTTCCTCTACCTGTATGGCCGGTTGTAACTACTGACCAACGAGCAATGATATAGCTGGCACACTACACGAAGGTAACATATCGGGTAGCGGTACGAGAACTAAAGCCTCGCCACAATGTATTCCATCTTCATGGTCACACACTGATAAAAACAAGTAGCTAGGATCACTATCTAATATACTGGTGTCTCAACTAGGTTGAAAACTCAAGCCAAAGTCTCCTGCCTATCGTCAGCAGCCTGGGAATCTCTCCTGCCACAAAAACTTTGTGTCCTCTGCTGCTTGAACGTGTGCAATGTGCTCAGTCCGCATGCACCATTTTCTAGTGCGGCTGGTGGTAACTACTGCCCAATGTGCGGTGGTGTTGCTGGTACACCACTCCAAAGTGCCAACACAGTAAGGGGGCCTGACACCGAGACCTCATCACTCGGTAGGCCTTCATCATGTACTCTCTCAGGAATCCTAGTTGGCTGTATACACAGTGGCATCCTAATAAGGAATAGGGGAACCGAGGTCATTAAGTTATACCTAGTGTGTTGATGATAGAATACACAAGAAATACATTTGAGAACACACGCAATATCTGTTTTCTTACACAGAGTTGGAAATCATAACTTAGGGTCCTGGTGTATGGATATGTCAGCCTCCTCACCAACACCAGACTCCATGAACTGAAAACCACACTCATTACACCAAACAGTATTGCATGAAATGAAATACTAGAGTACTAGATCTTCTGTAGAACTGAACCTCCCTTTGATACCATATTGTCATGACACATCCCCCAGGGCATGTACCCTTACTACCCCAAGCCCGCCTTTCATTGGCCAGGGGCTGGTGACTAGCATCAGAAAGGCATATCCCTAAAACTGGGAATGCATTTCCCTTCATCTTATAAATTCACAAAAACCAAGAACACAATATGATAAAAGACAAATGTAAACTATAAAGTAAATAGGGAGTTTACAGTATGTAATGGGGCAAGAATACAAGCCCAACTAGAATGTACATGTAAAACTGAGAATAGATCCTGTGAACACCCACCAGGGATCCTACATGAAATGTAGGTATAGCTCTCTAATGGTCATCTCTGTGGTATGTTGTGTCTAAGGTCCACCTCCATGTAGCCTCCAGGCCTGGTACCCTCGACCATTATCAGCATTGTTCGTCATCTGCACAAGAAACATCTTGTTGTGGGCATAGCCCGTGTAGGGGTGAGTATAACAATACTCAGTAAGGACCCCGAGACTCCCTATGGTATCTCTGAATCCACTGAGGATAAACCACAAAGAACCAAAAAACTGTCAACCCTACTTAGGTATATGTCCATACATATACCTATGTTATCAAGTATTCCAATCTCATTCGTGTGGAAATACAAGGGCCAACTCTTCATCTGAAATCACAATTATTCCACAAAGGAAATAATATCACGAAGGTAACACCGCAAAGGTATGTACCAAAAATGTAACACCAAATAGAAGAGTACCACACAGGTATCCCCACAATGCTAAGTACCACAATGTTAACACCCTAATGAAAATTACCATGAAGCTAAAGACTCAGCTCACACTAGGTATAACATAAGTATAAAAGTATAGGTGATTATCTGTATTGATAGATCATCTTACTTTGCCGAAAAGCTCTATTGTTGATCATCATAGGATTGATGATGATGCACACATGATCTGAGATAACCCACACAGTATTGGGAGATGACCCACATAAGATCTAGAGATAACCCACATAGGATCTATAGATGCAGACCCACACAGGATCCAAAGATTACCTACACATAATCTGAATACATCTCATGTAGATCAATCCATAGGGTTCATGCACTAATCATTCTTGATAATACGTGTTTCTCTCCATAAGACATCATTCGATACTTAAAATTCCATAAAGTCCCACGAAAAAGAATCATGAAGGTCTATCATGGCATTTGGGAACCAACACGACAGATGACGCATCATTCAGATGTGAGGTCTGTGAGTAATTAGCATTTTTTTCTGAGGGCCTGGTTGGATTCAAGATCGATCCAACCTGGGCATACATCAACTTTTATCCAAAAATCGGGTGGAGTATTCCAAAAAGTCAGTCCCGATCCAAGGATTCCGGCACTGTTGCTGGTTGGTCAAACAGATGCATGGTTCACATGATATGTCCAAAAAGTGTATCTTGGTCCAGTTGGGCAGGGGTCCGGGCCAACCTGGTCTGGGTCCATCCCGGACCGGTTGGGCCGCGGTGAGCCCAGCCCATAGAGTTGCGGTCTATCCCTACCTGAGAAGGGGGTGTCCTGCTAGGCACGACCCCTGGTGCAGCCCGCAGCCGAGGTGGCCCCTTGTGGTTGGGTCTTCCCTACCTTCCACTCGGGAGGGGAGGCACCCCCCCAAGGTCACTCGAATGGACTGTAGGCCATTCGGTTTTTGGCCAACCATGTGGTGCAACATGGTGCTGCTGGCTAGAATGTGGTACCCACCAGAGGGGTCCCACTTCGCACGACGGGGTTGGAATAAATGGTTGGCCCTCCTTCAAGTGGAGTAGACATACACCTCTCCTCCATCGTGACTGACTAAGTGTCGGCAACCCACCGATTTCCATCGTGGCCAAGCGGCGGTAGTCTCAAGAACCGAAGAAGCAGACGCGCGCCTCCGCTTTACCACTTGGCTGGCCGCCGTGCTCACCGCCACACTACTATGCCATGACCGACGGGCCACGACCACCTTTTACAACAGCGCGGATGCGCCACCACCCTCCTCAAAGTCGGCTGGTGTGACAGTTGTTTTTTGTTCCCAACCCGGTCCGATCGCCAGCACCAGTCACCGGTGAACATCCTCGTGTCACCAGAAGAGTTATGGTAGCCCGTTCATCAAACAGAACGAACTGTTGCGGTACTCGTGATGTTCCCATCCTTCCAAGACCAATGGGGTTGGATTCTATTCATCTTGAAGTCTCTCCCGAAAATATTATGACATTTAATGAATTAGCAGAGGGATTGGACCATGTAAACTTGGCCCATACCATCGGCATTAGATCGGTAACATGTAGCTTATAAAGATTGTAACACAATGTGGAATCATGATGAATTAACAAGAACATTCAAATTCAAAACCCCTACACTGATCGTCCGTTGGTGGTTGTGTGATGCTAAAGATGATTCGTCTGCCCTTCTCGAATGATTGTTCGTAGTTCCTCGTTCGGAGTTCGTTCTTCATTGGAGGATCTTCTTCGATAGAGAATGTTCTTCCTTTGAGTGTTCTCCACCAAATTGGTTTGCAAAAAAGTTTCCACCAACCCCATTAGTGGTGAGAAGCCCCTATCATATAATCATACATAATTAATTAATCAATTAATGTTGGCTCATTAATTTGGGAAATTTAAATGGTTGCCTCACATTAAGAGAGGAGTTAAGGTGGTCCCCACCACTATAATTCAAATTGGAGGATTCAAATAAATAAAATAAATGTTCATTGTTTTATTTTATTATTTTGATAACACTCCCATGAAAATCCAACAAACTTTATTCCACCCTCAACCTATTGTAGAAGAGATGAAGGTCTCCTTAAGCAAATATCATTGCTATGATTTCAATGGTGTCCTCAGATTTCATTTTCAAGCACCGGTTCAAAAGTTCCAAAACTCATCTTGCATGTTTATTGAATGTACCTAAACAATGTTCAGAAATTCATTCTGGGCACATCAGGCTTCAGAATCACATGCCGTCAATTTTCGAGGCCTCATAATATTTCCATAAAATAAGTAATATAACATAGAGAAATCTTGGTTGTTACAACCACTACCCATTCTATTGGATTTATATATGAGGTTTACAATGAGATTATATAGAATCAATAATAATGAATTGAATATAAATATGTGTTTCATTGTATTTCAACACAACCAAATGGATGGATTGTTCTCATGATCTATTTAAAACCATGTTAGTTTGTTTAGGTTTTTATCAATAGATTTCCGTGATTTTCGGGATCAAAACCTTCCCCTGGAAGATTTCTCATATAACAACAGTTTCCATTATTGAATTCAAATGAATCCATAAGAGTATATATAGGGAAGTTATTTCAGAACATGAATTTATGGGGTTAATTTGGCTATTGGAAGATAATGACACCCAATTGAATACATTAAATGATTGATAATGCTCAAAACCTTCGATATCATATGAAATCTATGAATACAATCTTGGATGAGACCTATAGATTGATGTCAGAGATAAAGTGCTTCTATATATATCAACAATGAATAATTTCATGATGTTTGAGAGTAATTGAATTTTTTTTCCAAGAAACAGTGAACCCTTGGAGATCCTTGATCTCATTGGAGATATGGCCTACTAACTATCACTCCCACAAACCCTATGTCACCTGAATGATGTATTACATGTATCCTTATCAAGGAAATAAAAATCATACCCCTTTAATTTACTAAATGTAATGGTGGTACCCCTAGAGAATGAAATTTTTATATGTGTATACACCTATGATGATATTTAAATATAGAGTAAATACTCTCCAAAACAAGAAAAATCATTTTATCAAAGTGTTTTGGTTAAACAAAATGTTCTCATAGAAAACAAGGGAATCATAAGAGGGGATCAAAACAGAGGTACCCTTATATATTTTTTGTGTATGAAATAATATTTAGAAGGTGATATATCTGGAATAGTTAGAATGCAATGACTTAAATTGTCCCATGTAAAACTCCCACATTAATGAATAAATATCTTATTTAGAAATGTGGTTATAGAAAACACAAGTACTAATTTTGTTATTTTATACCATTATAAATTAAATTTTATCATATTTAAAAAGTCATTATGGATCATATCATATGTTAAAAGTGTCTTTCTCATGTGACCATTATGATTTTTTTATATTAATGGTTATGAGAATGTCTAATTGACACAACAGGAAGAAGTGATGGCAATAACTAGTGGAATTATACCCATTGAATCCCTTTATTAGACTATATGAGGGAGATAGATTTATTGGAATATTACCTCAAAAAATACAAATATAATATTATACAACTAAATCATGATATAAATATATTACATGTGAAATTTATTCTCATTAAGATCAAAACCCATACCACATTTGTCAAACCACCACAAGAAAGTGTCACTGACAAACACAATACAATTAGTGTGTACGAAGGTTTATTAAGTGGTTATGCATCCAAACCATAGTAGTAAAATTTTTTATAATGTATATTAAATGAAATATATATTATATTTATTCCATTTTATTTTTAATACATAACTTTTTAATGAGTTTGATAAAAAAATCATATTGAGATACAAAGAAAGAAATTTTATTTTTTTGAAAATGTATTTGTTTTTATTTAAAACACACTTTTTAATAAATATTTATTTATGAAATAAATTATACATTCTTCTGGTATTCATATTTAATAATACTAATATAAATATATTTGATCATATAATATAATCAAGTCCAATTTGTTTTTTATATGTGTTATACTACTAATAATTTTGTAAAAGAAGTTATTCATTTTCAATAAATGATTATTTTTCTATCGAGGAATAAATTATCATTATTATATAATTTTATTTTTATTATAAATAATATTTTTCAAATTACATAATAAAAGTTATTAAATTGTAATTTATTCATAATTTTCCGAGAAATTCTAATTTATGTGTAAAAATTAGATATAGCATAAATATACATTATGAATTAAGAAATCATACTAGACAAAAAGTAATGTGACTAGAAGAATATGTTTTGAAGTTTTTTCATTAATTTTCTAATCCATTAGTGATTCATTTAACAGCAACACATTATTTTATGATTTTAAAATCAATTAAATATGAACATGACTCAATTCCACATGACCGATAATATCAAATTAAAAATTCTAGTTTTTAGACATTCAAAATATTAATAATCACTCTTTTTTTATGTAACCAAGGGAAAAACATGTTAAGGATTATAGTTTTTGATTATTTATTATATAAAATCAAAAACCTATTTTTGTAAATTAATAAATTATTCCAAACCCTTTTGATATAAAATAGCCACACAACCTCCCTCTCATCATCAATCAATACCAAATGATCATGAATTTTACCTCATTAAATTAATCTACAGAACTACCATGAATTTATCAATTCCCTTAATGATCTCATCTTAAGATTTCAAAAGATTCCTATAATGGTAAGGGATCATCTCCTACTCATTATTCAATAACATTATTTAGATTATTCCATTTGTATTCTAATTTTACACGATGGAATATGTTTTTAAGAATCCTTATTATTGTAATTATATTGTAAATGAAATCAGATACCCTATTTCAAAATTATTAAAACCATCAATTAATATTTATGTACACTCGTTATGATTCCAAAATTACCCCATGATTTTGTATTCTTAACATTTGTGTAGTGAATACACTTACCCATTCTCACTCAAGGATATACACATAGATATACATTTCCTTCATTTATTAGGGAAATAAATGAATGTACCCCACTCACTGTAAAAATGTGGTTAAAAGTAATGAAATGTGATCTTATGTTGTATGATCTATGGGGAATAAAAATTCATGTACATAATATGAATTTGATGGGTCACCAAGAATTATATAACCCACCAATTCATTGGTTAAAATTTATATCTCACGAGATAACATGCATGACGCATTAGAAATTATCCTATGCACGCGTTGTTATAATTTCTTGGTTTTAAACCTTGACATAGGTTAATGATGTCATGTTTGATGTTTATTGAACTATCCTATATTTCATTTACATTACCATATTATATCATGCTTCAATGACTATTTTTATGATTCTCACCAAATTCATGTCACTTTGATATGCCTCGTGACTTGCACGTATTAATTTCATAATTTTTTATTTTGATTATTACCTTACATGTGTCTATATCTCACCACATTCAAATGTACATCCCATGGTTGTGCCATTTAGTTTTAGAGGGGTGATTTAATTTTAAGAGCATGCAAGGTATTATTATATAATGTTACTATACCCATATTTTATATTGTTATTTTTTATATCAAATTTCTCTTATACACTATGCCTCTCGATCATCTAGGATTTTGTTAATAAATTTTTATAGATTATATCATGAAATAAATTTTATAAAATATATTTATTATCATTCTTACTTTATTTGGAAAAATATTAAAATTGTAAAAATATTTATAATATTTTATAATTCTTAATAAAGGGAATTTAAATCCAAAAAATTAATATCTATCGGGATTTTCTATCTAGGTGATATACTTGTGACATTCTAGCTAATACCAAATCCGACCATTTTAATGTTCTTACTCCTGGGTGTGTCTATTCCACAGTAACATCCTCTTTCTAATTCCCAAATGTGGATGTATATTCTAAAAAAACATATAATAGTTACCAATATATCCCGATTTTATTATATACATACACATATATTTAAAATCTATCCAAGTTTTAGCTTCTCTAATATGTCTCTACATATAATTATTCTTAACGGTCCTACAAAAACTGTATTCAAACCGACTATAAAAACCTCAAACCTATTACCCATAGAGAATGGTTACTTTATTAAATTGGTAATAAGTACAAGTGATTACATCCCCAGTGATCAAATTGTTTAGTTATCATTGAATTCTAGATAAATATAAGAATTTAAAATTACATTAGATAATAGAAAGTACAGAATAAACTTTTATTTCAACGATTTATCATTTCCTTCTATAATATACTTGAATATAAATAATATTAAACTCCCTATAATCCCATGTAAAGGAACCAAAATAAATTAGTGACCTCAAATTCTTAGAAATAGAATGCAGATAACTGAATATTTTGTATAATAAATAATACATTAATAATATGGTAGGAATAAATGTCAATCAAATAACTCCATATAAATAATCATTAGAACATAAAACCAACCCATGGAAAACATTACTATTATATTAGTCACGTGGAGATAAATAAGTAAATTTGTAATGATGGAATGCATAATGTCGGTCATCATAAAAAAACCATTGAGGCCTCATGCCAGGATATCATATATAAATGGGTAAGGCCTATTCCAAATACCCAAACTATTTGGTCTCATGTTAAAAACCAATACATAAAGAGAATATGTAATTTTTGGCCCATCTATCACATAATATGTCTAATGAAATCATAGTAGTAAAATTTAATACTATATATTCGATATACATTAATAATAAATAAATATCTATATTTTAATAAATATCATATGAAATCTCAATACATTTCACTGTAAAAACGATCATAAGATATCCAAATGAATATACTTCATGGAATAAATATATTATATCCTTAGTGAATTATAATATTCATCAATGGATGTTGAAATTTATTAAAATATTTTAAAAATATCAATGGAACATATCGTGAGGAAATTACATGATTCATTTTTAGATTTCATATTTAAAAAATAAAAATTTAAAAACTATAAAAACAAAAGTCATTCCTATTAACCATAAAATATTATAAAATAATCTTCAAAACAAATAATATTCAATTCAATGTAAAAATACTTTCATGTGGTGTATGTTAAAATAAATATTTTGTTCACATTATTGGTTAAAGGATCCATGTTCAGAGAAAGTCAAGAAGATTCATTTAAAACCTTTTTATAGAAATTAAATCATGTATAAAATTGAAATTAAATAACCATTTTAAAATATTAAAACCATTTTTTATGATTTTTTTTTTAAAAATACGTATACGTATTATAATTATTAAGGACCAAATAGAAAAACAATATCAACATTCCTTAAATATAATCATTCATTTTATTCAAAATAGAGAGTGAAATGTATGTAAAATTTTATTTAATAGAAATAATCATAGGAATATATAATTTTATTGGTTTAACATAGAAATATAATATAATACCCCCAATAGTATCTTAAAAATAAACAATTTCAAATAATATTTTAATCATGAGATAAACTCTTTCCTCTTCTGTGCGTTTCATCATAAATGAATTTAAAATCACAAATAAAAATTATAAATTTATTATAATTATATATTATAAAAATATACAAAAATATAATATCATATGTTATTGACTTAAAAAATTTCAACAACCATTTATAAATAATTTTTTATTCAAATTACAGTTTTCGAGACTTAACCGTTAGGTTTTTCATATATGTTTTTGATTCGTGGTTTCAATTATTATATATTGATATTGGTAACATCATATACACATTATTAATCATGATATAAATATTATATTTATATATATATATATTATTTATATATTTATAATCATCCTTGAAAATTAGTCATGAAATAATGAATCTCATCACTTCATGGAGGTGGTAGTCCACCCGTATGCATAAGTGATGTTATAATTTTTTAATCATTTAAAGGGTAATATTTTAAATGATATTTAATATTTATATTTTCATAATTTTTTAATAAATTTTATTTATATTCATTATTTTTATCTATAAAAATATTAATGTAATTAGGTGATCAAAAATTAATTGCAATGCTACATGAAGATGGTAGTTAATATTTGTGTACGAGAATTATTTTCATTTTCCATAGGAAGGAACAGAGGTGGATAATGGATGTAATATAATCATAATAAAAATAATGATTATTTATGGTACTATGGTAATAATTTTAGAATACATACCATAGATTTATGGTTGTTAGATGAAGAAATTATATTGTAAGCACTCGATTAAGAGTCATACTTCTTTTCTGAGGAACCTCCTTTGAGTTACAATTTATTCCCTAAAATGATGATATAATGGAAATATAATAATCACTATAATGTGGTTGATAAATATTGGATGGTATTATGGAAGGTATTTTAAAATCTAGAAGTCACAATATTTGTGAATATGGGAAAATATGAAGTTCCATTTTATAAGTGATGAAATGGAAGCACATGGAATTACATAAGAGGTTAAATAATATATATATCATAATCCTATGATGTGGAATCAAGAAACCCTAACGTATAATATAATATTTTATAGTGTATAAAAAACATATACAATAACATTTAGTCAATATTTGTAAAATTTTAAACCAATTGTAAAATTTTAACAACATTCATGCATTTTATCCCCAACCGTGAAAACATAACATTTTACAACTATAACATGATTATAAGACAAAAAATAAAAGGGGATATCTATTTAAATTTGGAAATTATAATTAAAAATATATAATCCATTATATTAAGATCAAATTATTTCATTATAGATGATTTCATTTAATGAAAATATATAAAATACCTGAACATGTTTTAGAAAAATAACATATTTATGAGTAAAACCCAATTTTCGTTGAAATATAGTAAAAAACATGATTTCCAAGAGTTTATTTGGTTATTTTAAAAAGGTACGGGGTTATGAATTTTTTATCCATAAAAAAAAGTATTACCTTCCAAACATACCATTAAATAAAATGACCAAAAATGGTTTTGAATTTGAATATAGTAAAATGGATCTTTAGAAAAGTTATGATTTGATTCAAAAAATAAAAATAATTTTTTAAAATACTATACTGAACATATTTAATTCATATTATATTGATAAAAACTCACTTTATTAAATAAATTCAGGTCTTATATATATTTAAAATCATTACCCCATAGTTTTGACCCATTCTTACAAATTTTACACTTACCAATGTATCAAATGATTACCATGGTAAAAATTCATAATGATAAAAAATAAAATGGCCTTATTTACCAGATTCTAATACCTTGATTACAAATATGGAAGAAATTTTTAAATGTTAAATTTGTATAAATGGAATAAATTATGTTTAATATAAAAGAGTGAAACAAAACGACAAAGAACTTTTTATTAAAAAAATTTTAAGGAAAAAAATGAACTTATACAAAAATAAATTATAATGTTTATTAATATGTAATTAATTTGATTATTTACAAATAAAGGAAAATTATTTCACATCAATATAAAATTAAAAATATAATGGGACTTTTTAATTATATAAGATTATGAAATGAAATGACAGTTTTACAAAAATCATTATTTCTCCCTATTCAATAAATGAAATTCTTAGAAGGGTTTCATTAACTCATCCCAATATGTTATTCTTCTGAAGATTTAGAAAATATATTAATTTTTAAAAAAAAAATTATTATAATGGTAGATATTAATTTTAATGTCCACAAAAATATTCAATAAAATAATTCTCACAAAATACATATCTTTTAAGAATAATAATACATTTTTGAAAATTTTGTACTTATTTATATTTATTTATTCAATACATATTATTTATATAAAACATTAATATAAATTTACATAATGTTTTTCATCATATTCATACCACTGATTTAAAGGTTGTTTTATAATGGTAACCTTCCAGTTTATCATGACACTCTTAATGATTAATGTTGGATTTTGAGCAACCCATCAAGCTTATTATTATTTTAAACTAAATTTATTAGATTTTCATATATAATGAATTTAGAGTTTATTCCTAGAATATTCATCACCCATTTTCCTTATTTCTACAACTTCCAAATTCTCTATATTATTTTTTTAATGATATGATTTTGTTATAAATCTATATTTTTGAATGATGGGCCCTTAATTATTAGAATTTATTCTTTATGATTGAACCTAAAATGGTTGGATGTAATGAAAATTATCAAGGTTTCTTCCATTGAACAAATTTTAAGTTATTTTTTAATATTCATATTATATTATACATATCAAAAATCTCTTTCAAGTGGTTTATAATATCAAATGTATGTGATTTCCATTAAAAAAATTATTTCTAATAAACAACTATTGTTGTCAAAAATATAAATCCTACTATCCCTTTTTAGTTTTTGGATATCTGTTATTGACTTTTTTGGATAATGTGTTCTCACATTATTATAAATAAAATGACTATTTCCGTGATTCCATATAATATTTTATTTTGTCAAAAAAAATAATCACAAATTTTTATAATCATAAAATTAAAATGTATTATAATTTACATGAGTTTTCTCTAATAAACTAAATTAATATGAATAAAAATTTAGGGATTATAATTTTATGAAAAATGGTTTGATAATGGGGTTAAATATTTCATAATGTTTACAACATAGAATGATTATAACCCTTCTCAAATCATTTCTCTATGATTGTGATATTGTAAATGAGGAAAAATATTCCAATGATTTTGGAAGAACACATCATATATCCTAGAGGAGATTGAATTTTAAAATATTGGACTAAATATGTGAAAATAATTAATTTATCTATTAATTGGGATAAAACCATTTTTATCTAATAATTTATATGATTAAAACCATTTATTAAGGAGTTCGTACTGATAAAATTTCAACAATTGGTTATGATTAGCTCTATGATTATCCTTAACTATTTTATAAGAAAAAAAGAACTGAAAAAGAACCATATAATATTAGTTGTAATTAACATATTGAATTATCAGCTATACTGAATCAATATAATATAAAATTTGAAAATGGATAGAATAAAATGAGATTTACAAAACTATATTCTAATATTAATGATATTATCCCAGAATATAATGTGATTATATTCAATCATATGATTTTAAATAAATTATATGTTTAATAATTATGATTTCTTAAATAATTAATTCTTACAAAATTTCATATTTCATTTCAGAGACCATTAATTCCCATTGATTTTTAAAACTCCAAAAATGAAAGCTGAATAAAAACCATCAAAATATATAGGGTAATTCATAATCATTTAATGGTTTATACACATATATGGAAGTGAGGAGACAGTATTGAAATTTCAGTGGCATGCAAATACAAGAATTCAATATGGGAAACTTCATTACCCAACAGTCTCACCTTATTAGAGAAATATTGTTCATGAGTATCTTGAATTTTGGAAGGTATTGATGTTATTTTGTATTTCACTATCAATGGAAATAAATAATTCTTTTAATTTATAATGTATAAAACACATTACATGCCCATTTATGGGGTTAAATTATAATTTCACACCATATTTATACATTACTTAGAAACATATAATGTTTTATCTTA
The DNA here is from genome assembly GCA_963277665.1 of Viscum album. Classification (NCBI taxonomy): domain Eukaryota; kingdom Viridiplantae; phylum Streptophyta; class Magnoliopsida; order Santalales; family Viscaceae; genus Viscum; species Viscum album. The sequence goes on along the minus strand of OY728156.1, from coordinate 1,700,932,508 downwards.
TTATATGTGGGCAGAAAAGAAGATAATGATTTTTGGTATTTATTTGGTACAATTGATATACTATCTAAATATAATGATGTATTCACGATTTATGATATATGGTTATCATATAAATGAATATTTTATGTTGAAATAAATATTGTGTGTGATAATAATGATTTTTCCAACCCCTGGAAATTTTCATGATATATAATAAATAGACATTTCTGAATAAGGCCAAAACATATATTTGTTGAAGAACTCCATGAAAAATTGGTTTCTAGGCTATAATAAATTTTTACATCGATGATAAAATTTTTGATCCTCAAGGACATATTTTAATTGGATTTTATATGAATGAACGAAACATTATTCATAAATAGGGTGTGAGTATTTTTAGAATTTAATGATATTTATATAGTTTTTGGTACCCTTTATGAAAATCCATATGAAAACATATTGTAATAAGTGGTCTATTTTTATTGTATTTACTATAATTTTTTTGAGTTATAAATTTTTATTAATAAAAAAAACTTAGAAAAAAATATATTATACTTTATTTATAACATTACTAAATAGACCTATAAAGAACATGATATTAAAGATTTTTTGGACTTTATTGAAATGGGAATAGAGGATGATTTTATACTGGGGATGTCTTGAAGGTAGATTATTCTTCCTCTAGTGTCTTTCACTCTCTCCAAGAAACGGAGATTTTATTTTTATAGCTTCATTAATGGTATAAAGTTTATATTGAGATTCCGTACCTAGAAGGATCAGTTTTCTCCACATTGATGGGGGTTGGATCGATAGTGGATGATTTTTACAATTTCATTAACTAAAATAATACTATGATTCCTTATTAGAGAATAATCCAATAAAAAAAATATAACACATGCTCACATTACCATCATGAAGATATAGATAAAGATATAGATACATATTTTAAATGATCGGGTCCAATGTGTAATCTGAATCCAATCCATGGATGGTTAATCCTCCATCCACATATTCTTTTTACTAAATCACTAAGATAAATTAACATAAAAACATTCATGTGACCTCCCACCACAAACATTAGGAGTCACACCCATCTCCAAAACATCCACTGATAATAAAATATTTCATTACAATTACTTAATATGATATCTATACAAACATGTTTTATTCAACTTAAAATTAATATACATACACCTTTCTCAAGCCACCTGAATATGAAAGCATTAAATAGACAAATTTCATTTGAGTGCTTCATAAACTCCATTGTTGAGAAAAGTCTGATTGAAGATCAGATTATGATTTTCTATTTGTGTTTGATGATATATGTTATTCATTTTTTTCTTATGAGAAATTGGGGAAAATTTATTTCAGAAATTTTTTTAATTGGATTGTGTGTTTTCCTACCTTGGAGTGGACATTAGAAAAGTAATATTACATATGATTAGAGTGGGTGTATTTTCCTGATTCGAATTTTTATATATTATGGAAGTGTTTTCCCCATAACCCAACTCGATGAGAGAATAGGGGTGTGTTATCTCTGGGTGTTATGCTAATGAGCTACCCCATTTTGAGGTATAGAGTAATAAGGTTTTCCCTCTGGCACTACATTATTCACTGTTATGATGTACTAGAATGTTTTTAGGATATGGGTAGGTATTTGCATCATTCGTTTCACCATTTCCACAATATGGGTTGTGACTTAAACAAACAGTTTAGGGATATAAGTCTATTCCATAACCATAGTAGATTTATGTGCCTACTCCTATCCTCTATTTCCTCTCAATAGATACTGACAGTACTCATGTGTGATCGAATAATGTTGTGTATTCCTCATACATGTCATCAGGAATTTTGAAATCAATTTTGTAGGAGCTTCCATATGATTATGTGTGGAGGTTCACTAGGTGTGGGAAGGTTTATACTCCTTCTTGTGAGTTGCCGCTGCATTTGACCATGGGGATTCCTTGAATTTCACAATCTTATGTTTCATGATATTTGAATTAGGTAAGGAAAGTGTATGTTCTCACTTATTATTTGACAAAATACTCAATAAGTGGTCTTATTCGTTGTGGGAAAACCTTTTAACCTACTCCATATTGAATTCCAATGATTAATGGACCTGGGTTAGTCGGCTGAGGACAACACTCTCCTCATGTCGACTGTAAATAGTTGTGTGGAATTGGCGGTGGAAACTGTCACAAAGATCCCTTAAGAAGGACCCATCTGTCCTCTAGAATCTTGATCTATCTTGAAAAAATATAGTATTGACTATTTGGTTTTTCTTGTTGAACTACATGTCCATTAATGTGTCTTTCAGGGTTTGGATTGAATTGTTTTGATAGTAAACTCACCCAAGATAGTTAGAGACCCATAATTAAAGATGCTTGGTTGGTAATGGCATACTTCATACAAAACAGTATATATATTGAGTAAATGTTGAGGAATTCATTGGTTAAAAAGTTGAGGATTTCATTTTAGCTAAAGGAGTTATGAAAATGATTTCATATATATGTGATATACAAATGAACAAGAAAGTCTGTTTAAAGGAGAATCTTTATAAATGAATACATGTATAAGGACACGACCTTAAAACATTAACTGATCTTGAATTTTAGTCCCAAATATTCATTATTACACATTGAGGATATATTTTAGTTTATATTTCTAAAGACATAGGATACCATACATACATAACATATGACAATCATACAAGGTAATACTACTAAATACTATTTCTATTCTTTTAAAAATACAAAACATTTAAACTTAAAGCATGATTTTGTTGACATCAAATCATATTAAACATCCTGAATCCCTTATTTATATTACAAATCCTTATATCCTATGGAAAACATTTTGAAATCATGGGATTAGTATAAAACTCAATAAGGGATATAATGATAGAACGCGTTAGTCATGTGATAACATATAAACCAATAAAACACATAATCATAAAATCTCAAATGCATAAAACCATCATGTAGTGTCGTTGGGAAAAATTATCATATCTCTCTTGAGTTCACCCATACACATAGAATAACCATTTGTTGAACATACATATTTGGATTACCCAATGAATTGTAGAGCTATAATGGGGATCACCCGTCATATCTTGAGGAAATAATTGGCTCAACCCAACATATCTTGACCTATAAAGGTGATCATCCAAACATATAATCAGTAATAATAGTCTCAAACCAACATAAATAATGTCCAAGGAACACATCATGGTAATAAAGTATCTTGAAATCAATAAAAACTACTTTTTCCGTACACATAAAAAACAATCCTTTTGAAATTTATTAAAAGGAGTTTTAAAAGGATTACCAACGGAAGGTTCTTTAAAATATAATTGGAGTGATAATTAATGGAATTGAATAGAAATGTGTATACAATGTAAATAAACATATTTCAGAATTAATATATATAAAAAATCATCACATCAATAATATTAATACAATATAATGAATAAAGTAGAAGGTTAACACAAATAATTGAAATTTGATTATGAATTCCCATAACTCGGGTTCTTCTTAATTCAAATGTGTTTAAACCTCCCATATAATGGTTGAAAGAGTGTTATTAATATCTTATATAAACATTAATATATTTATGATATCTTATATGATAATTTCATTACATCATTTTACCCACTAATTGTTAGTATTTTGTTCTTTTAGTGTTTTGGGTGCATTTCATTACATGTCTTCCATGATTAGTTCATGATCGATATTTTTTTTCGATTGGATGTAAAACTCCATAATTGGACAAGAAATGTTGTTACATATTTCCAGATACATAAATTATTCCATTTAACTTTTTTATGTTTTATATGATGATGATTCTTCTGTTAAAACACTAATGATGTTTTTAGATCATTTTACTGGTTCTTTGATAATAACAACCTCATTTTGTTTTATATATTAAAACCATATATAAAAAAGAATTATAGAACCATGGATGAGACATAATTTATAAATATAACCTGTTTTAACCATAAATTTTTTTTCAAGACCATAGTTGAAATAATTAATGTAAATTGGAATCACATAATCAACGATGTCTGTAATTCGAGACATCACGGTCAATGTTTTATTCCTTGAATCAGTGGGAGAGGAGTACAATAATGATAATTATTTATCAATTAACATGATAAAATCCATAATATACATGATTTATTTATCTTTCATACCTCTTGAGTAAGAGGATTTGAGGAAATAATAAGAAAATAAAGGAACTCAAAAGAAAAAAATAATTGTGAAATCTCTTACAAAAATTCGGCCACCTAACAGCTATGTAACCTGGTTTTAGAAAATATTAATAATAGAGGGACAAGGTTTACCCATTAATAAATGAATCATAATACATAATAAATCAATAATATTAATGAAATAAGAACATGGTATGAAAACCAGAATGTTATACCACATAAAATAGAAGTTGAATGAAAAATGAAGGACAATAATAATTTTCATACCTGGTAGAGTAACTCCATGAACATGAAGGTTGGGACATTGGGGGATTGAAGAAAACATGGTAGGACTTTAAGGGATGTAAGGGGGATATATATACGTTTATGAGGAATTTGGATGGAATTTAATGAGGTAATGGGTTGGTATTTATCGCAAAAGTGAGTGAATATTTTAATAATTTCCAAGGGACACCCCATTAGTGGTTTTTGAAAAATCACGTGCTTTCCAGTGGTATTTACCCAATGTATTAGCCACTAGGAACACCTCAAATTTTATTTTACTTTACAAAAGTTGTCCATATTTATTAAATCATTATTACATCATATGTGATGTCATTAACACACTGAAACTCAAAACTATATTATTTCTACTCACTGAAAAATTAGTTGTTTTAGATAAATACCAAAAAATAACCCTAACCATTTTTTTATGTGTAGAATTCAAACACAGAATAAATTATTTTAAAATAATTTTCTAAATATTATAATTTTAATTTTTTAAAAAAATCATACTTGATTAAAAAATTAACTATTTTGAAACTATAACTGCATTTATATCACATTGAAAAATTACCCAAAATGTTATTATCTTAAAGACTTATGAAAATAAAATATTTATAAAATTTACTATTTATTAGGGTCATATTAATATTCATATTAGTATTAAAAAGGGTATGTTACTATTCACCAAAAATACAAGTTCGTTCTATCAGACTCCAATCAACTTATTGAACACAATTGTAGATGACTGTTTTTTGAAATTCAGAACATAGAAGATGCAAAATTATATTTAAAGGGTAGTTATAAATATCTACATAGGAAAATGATTCATGTAGTATACTTATTTATTTTTTAAAACATGGGGTCATACATTTTTTCCACCTTCTGAAAATTGTGTCCTCGCAATTTTATTTACTCTTTAAACAAGTGTGGTTAACTTTCCCTTGTAGCGTGTCCAGATTCTCAGGTTTCTTGTTCAACCATGTAGTTTCTCCAAAATATTATATCCTCCTGTATTTCCTTATTCCACAATAACAATTCCCTTCTATCAGGATTTTGTACTAAATTATCTTCATAAAAAAATGTTATTTTCTTGATGAACTGCTTCTGGAATCAAGACATGTGGTGAATCTGGTACCCACTTTCTCAACATCGAAAGATAAAAAAACTATTCTACCTGAGATAAACTTGGAGGAAAAGATAATCGGTATGCAACTGGTCCGAATTTCTATATGATTTCAAAAGGACTGATGAACGATGGACCTAGCTTCCATTTCATACCAAAATGCATCACAATTTCCAAGAAGAGATTTTAAGGAAAACCTGGTCACCTACCTCGAATGAGATTTTTTTCCTCCTATTATCTGCATAACTTTTCTACCTTATCAGAGTTTCCCTCTTGTGTTGCTAGATTATCTTCACAGTATCATCCACTTCATATACTAATACTGGTCCAATCAACCACATTTCCCAAACTTCATCGCAAAAATATGGAGTTCAACACTACTTCCCATACAACGCCTTAAAAGGATCTATCTAAATACTAGAATGAGAACGGTTTTTTTAAGAAAACTAAACTAAATAATGACAAGGATCCCAACATCCATGGTAGTCTGCTAGACAAGCTAGAAACATATCCTCCATGTCTAAATCATTCTTTCGGACTACAAATATGACTGAGGATGAAAAGATGTATTGAAATTTAATTTTGTTCCCAATGACGTCTAAAGCCCCTTTTAAATGATAGATCTGATCCTGGGATACCGGTCAGATACAATGGAATGATGAAATCCATGTAACATGACAATATCTTTGTGGAATAGATGATAATGTTGATCCAATGAAATTATATCTCAAATAGAAAGGAAATGTGATTTTTTTCAGCCGATAAAAAACAACCCAAATCACAATGTTACCTCAAGAAGACTTTGGTAGTACCACCACAAAGTCCATGGATGTATTATCCTATTTCCACTCTCGCACTGGAAAAGGATGAAGCATCCCCTTTAATAACTCACACTCTACATTAACATGTTGGCATATCAAACATTTCACAATAAGTTTTGTAGTATCACATTTCATTCCATCCCATTAGTAATATTACAGATGGTCTTTGTACATCTTAGTACATCCAAGATGAAATAAAAATGGAGAACTATGAGATTCACACACAAAATCATTCTTCAACTAGGAATCACAAGGCACACAATACCTTTTTCTAAATCATAAAACAGAACTTTTTTCAAGGTTAAATTCTGGAAGCATACCCATTTTAACCAATTCAACTTTTTTCTCTATATTACATTCTTCCTTCTGTGCTCACTCAATTCTATTTGATAGTGATGACTGCACTAAATCTTGATAAAAAAGAGATGTAATCCCTATAACAACAACTTCTATGACAAAATACAACAGATAATTAATCAAGGGATCAATTTTCAAATGATACATGGTTAATGATGTATTAATTTTTTGACTCAAGGAACCCGCCACATTGTTTTATTTTCCTGGATGGTAATTGATCATGTAATCATAATCCTTTATCAGTTCATTCCATCTTCTCTGCCCCATATTTTATTCATTCATAATGAATATATACTTTAGGCATTTATGGACAGTATATATTTCACATTTGGTGCTATATAAATGGTGCCTCCAAAATTTAAATGAAAAAACCGTAGATTCAAATTCCAAATCATTTGTGGGATAATTTAACTGATGCTATTTTAGTTTTATTGAATAATAAGAGATTACCCAATCATTCTGCTTTAGAACACAACTATGTTCCTTCAAAGAAGCATCATTGTAGACGAAAAACTCACCATTTCAGGAAGGTAGTGCCAAAACTAGAAAATTCACCAATCTCTTCTTTAGTTCCATAAAACAATCATCACATTCTTATGACAAAAACAAATTTAAATGTTTTTCATGTTTATATAGATATCAGACTAGATAACCATGAAATTGTTTTATGAAACTTTCAATAATAACCTGCTTATCCATGAAAACTATGAACCTATGAAACAATTTTTCTTCTTCTCCATTCATCAACCACTTTTCTCATCGGAGGATCAATTGTTATTACATAATTATTTACAATTTTTCATGAAAAGAAATCTACTGCAACCAAAAATCAAACTTATTGAATTTTATATATAGTTTCTTTTCATTCAAGGTTTGCAAAACAACCCTTCTATGTTTTTTATAAGATGGAATGAAAAAATTAACGATGAATATTAGCATCCATACAAAAGCAGAGCCATGAAGGGAAATTGTCCAGCCAGATTTGGTTGACATCGACAGGGCCGAAGGTTTCCAGCTGATGGGCCGCATTGTTTCCTTCCGTTTTGGTAAAGGAGAAGGTGAAGCAAGAGAAGCCTTGGACGAGAAAGCAGATTCTCCAGATGAAGAAGCCAATGGGCTGGAGTCTGGCGTCATTTTGGTTAATGGAATTGATAACAGAAAGGTAGTCAGACTCAATGATGATGTCATCCCATCCACGTTCCATAGTGAACATCATACCTGTAGGGATGGAAGAGACCTCAGCAACTGTAGGTTCCCAGACGACATGATGTGATTCATATTTTGCTGCAATGATCTGCCCCAGATGATTACGAGCCATGAGGCTGAGAGAAATAGGCCCATACTGGGGCAGATAAGAGTCCACGTTAAGCTTAAGACTCCCTTCTGTGGGGGGGGGGGGTCCAATGAGGGGGATTGGAAGGGGTATCCCCTGGCATAAAGTGTACTTTGTGGTCCTTCCAGCCCTCAATCCATGAAGTGGATCGTTCAATCCAGAATTCGGGATGTTGATGAATGTGGTAGAAAACTAAATCGTTACACTGAACACAAATTATCCAGGACATGGTAAAATAAGAGCTAGCATAAGGCGATGAAAGAGAGAAACACCATTAAATCAGAAGATCATGGAGGTTAGAGGCAATGTCCAGTGAAACATCTGATGTCTGGCCACATTTATTCTAAATTTCATTGGCTTTCGGACAGTGAATGATGTCATGCGAAGGAGTTTCAGGTATATTTGGGTAGAATGGGCCAGACTCATCATTGTCCATATGATGGTAAACAAGGAGGAACATGGTAGGGAGGGTGCCCGTGCACACCTGCCACAAAAATTGTAATATTTTTTGGGGGGCATTGATCTTCCAAAGTGCCTTCCATGGTCCCTCAACATGGTAGAGAGAGTGACTGCCAAGTTCCAATATGTACCTAGATCTCACCATGTAATCTCCTGAAGAATCCTTGGTCCAGAAAATATGGTCATGTCCTGCATCAGGGAATAAAGGATTTGGGATTTCTTCATCCTTTACATTCAACTGATGGTACCCCAACCACAGGTCAACCATCAAAAAATAATGTGCACCCTGGAGCTGATCTATCAAATCATCAATATGAGGAAAATGATAATTTTTTTAATAGTATTGTTATTCAAGGCTCTATAATCAATTCAAAGTCTCATTGAACCATATTTAAAAAAAACAATACCGAAAAGCCCCATGGTGATCTTCTATGATGAATGAAGCCTTTATCAAGAAAATTATGCAACTATTTTTCAATTCAAGTAGTTTTTTTTGAGACATGCAATATGGGGGTTTTAAAATTGGCTTAGAATTAGGAACAAATTATATTTTGAACAAAACTTCCTGATCTGGTATGCCACTAGGTAACTCATCATGAAAAACGCCATGGTATTCATTTACCTCTAGGACATCAATAATCTGAACAGTTCACTTGTTTTCAACAATATGAGTATGATAACATTCATTTCGATCAATCAACAGTTTCTCAACATCTTGATATGTTAATAATTGTATGGGTTCATTGTTTTACACAAAATAAAATTATCTCAAAAAAACTTAATTTTCTCTAAATCCGTCATAACATGATAAAAATAAAACCATTTCTTACCCAAAATAATATCAAACTCTAGTAGAGGAAAAACAACAAGGTTTTCAAGTAATTTCATTCCACAGAGTAGAATATGCATCTTCTTATAATTTATCTTATCCTTAGTATATCTTCTTGTTGTTTTTACCATGAGATCTGACTTCATTTAATGATATTGAATTCAAAATTATTTGAAAAATTTCTCAGAAATGAAGGAATGTGTAGACCCTGAACCAAAAAAACACATTTTTGAAATCTCAAAAAATTAGGAATAAACCTGAGGCAACCACATTTGACAGCTCAACATTTGATGAAGTGGTTGAAAATTCCCAACCATTATGTTTTCTATCTTGATGATTCTGTACTATGGTAACTAGCTTCGGACAAACATTAGAAAAATGGCCTAACTCTTTTTATTTAATGCATTTCTCCACCATCTTATCATTAATTTTTGAATCAATTTCCATGCACTCACGAGACATGATTCCAAACTAGCCACATTGGTAGAATTTCACATAATTTAAAAGACATTCACTAGGACTCATTTTACAAAAATTTTCACAATAAGGGAAATTCATTTTCTTACCTCCAGACTTCTTTGATGAGTTCTACAACATTGCCTTCCAACCAGACCACTTTTTATTCTTGTAATCACAAGTCACATATCTGACAAAAACTCCATATTATATTTTTTATCACAGCGAACAAACTTCTAAATTCTTTCAAACTCGTGTGAGGCCAAATATCATCACAAATACAATTTCAAACTAGCGTAATATATGTTAATTTTACATTCCAATTCCCAGTAAAATCTGGTATATACTTAGCCAGTATTGAAAAGTTTCTTTATATGCTACCACAGAATCATCATCTTTTTTCATCAGTTCCAAGAATTGTTTCTCCATTCTTAGTCGAACTGCTTTGGGAAAATAATTTTCCAAATAATGACTCTTAAAATTATCTCATTCCAAACGGTCATGATCATCTCTTTCTCTCATATTCTTATCTAGAGACCACCATTAATTGTCTTCACCATCCAAATGATAAATGGCTAGTATTAGCTTTTGAAGTTCCAAATATCCCATGACATCAAATATATTTTCTACAGCATTGTTCAATCTTCCAACTATCACTGGACCTGTAGGTCCACTGAATGCTGGATGTTGTTACCTCCTAAAATGTGACCAAAAAGACATGTTTCTTGTTTGTAGATCATGTTACACACTAGCTGGGATACCACCCCCTTAAATTTTTTTATTCAACTGATCCATTGATGTCCCAAAATGCATGGTTCCATTTACCACCATTTCGGGCTACAGATTCGAACATACATCAACCTCTTGGTGCCTTCCTACATCAGTTTCCCTAGTTCTTCTAAGGAAATTTGTTCTACAAAAACATGAAATAGACAAAGCAACATGGTAATCATTAAATGTAATAACATTTCAAATTTAAAGAGTGTAGAAATCAGTTATGGTATTATTTATTTAATATCTCAACCCCAAAAGTTATCTAAACCATCCTCTGATACCAACTATAACGACCCGACCATAAAACGTCACATAATATTGAATTTTAGTCAAGAATATAAATTATTACAAATTGATAATCTCAATGAGTTTATATTTATATAGAATTATGATACCTAACATACATATCATACCACAATCATACAAGAAGATAATACTAAAAACAGTTTCCATTTATTTCAAAATATAAAACATTGAAACCTAAAGAATGATTTATTTGACAACACTATATATCAAACATAACAAATCTGTTATCGCTCTTACCCATCCATATATCCTATAAAAAATTTTTAAAGACAAATAATGAGTATAAAACTTAGAAAGGGATATAAATATAGAAAGTGTTAGCCAAGTAATAACATAAAAACCAATAAAACCGAAAATCATAAGAACTCATATGCATAAAACCATCATGTAGTTGCCTTGGAAATTATATACTATATAACACTTACATTCACCCTTAAAAATGGAATAACATTTTGGTAAACTTCTTTATCTGGAGTACCCAGTCCATTGGAGTGCTAAAATGGGGCTCACCCGTCATATCTTGAGCAATAATGGGCACAACACAATATATCATGAGCTATAAAGGTGCTCAACAGAATATATATTCATCGATAATAGGCTCAACCCAATATAAATATACTCTAGGGATCATATCATGGTAATAAATTACCCTGGAATTAGGATTAACAACTCATTCCATACACATAAAAAACAATCATTTTGAAATTTTTTATTTATATTTTAAAAGGATTTTTAAAAGAATGTTATTTAAAATACAATTGGAGTGAAAATTAAAATAATTGATTGGATATGTGTATACACTATAAATAAAAATTTTGAAACATAATATTTAAAAAAATCATCACACCAATAATATTAATACCATATAATGAATAAAGAAGAAGGTTAATGACAATAATGGAAATTGGGTTAAATATTCCCATACCTCAAGATATTATTACTTAAAATGTGTTTAAAACAACTATATAATGGTTAAAAGAGTGATATTAATATCATACATAAACATATCCATCTATATAATAATTTATATGATCATTTTATTATGTAATTTTTTCCTTTAATTGTTAGTATTTTTTTTATTCATTTTTTGGGTGTGTTTCTTTACATGATTTCCATGATTGGTTAATGATGGATTTTCTACCCATTAGAAGTGAAACTCCTGAATTGTAAATTAATTGTAGTTATATATTCTCAGAACCATAAATTATTCAATTTATCATTTTAATGTTTGATATGAGGATGATTCATATGTTCAAACATTAATGATGTTCATTTAGATCGTTTTAGTGGTTCTTTGATAATAACGACCTCATTTTGTTTTGTAAAATAAAAGAATCTATAAAAATTTATTCCAGAAATATGGATGAGACATAATTAATATATTATAATGTGGTTCAACAATAAAAATTGTTTCATGACAAGACATGAATGTATTAATGTAAATTGGAATCACATTTTCCACGATGTCGGTAATACAACACGTCACGGTTAATGTTTTATTCCTTGAATGTGTGGGAGGGGAGAAGAATAATGATAATGAATTTACCACGAACATGATAAAATACATAATATACATGATTTCAAGATATTTCATGCTTAGTTTGTAAGAGGATATTAGGAATGAATAAGAAAATAAATGAACTCAAAATAAAAGAATAATTGAGAAATGCCTTACAAAAATTCAGTAGCTTAACAACTATCCAAAATGGTTATAGAAATTATTAAAAAGAGATGGAACAAGGGTCACCCAACCAGAAGTGAATAATAATATATAATATATCATGAATAAGAATTAAATAATAAAATGGTATGGAATCATAAATGTAATACCACATAAAAGAAAACATGAATGTAAAAAAGAAATAAATTGATAATTTTCTTACCTTGTAGAGTAACTCATAGAACATGATGGTTGCGAACTTGGGGGATTTAGGAAACCATGGAAGGAATACATGGCTGGTAAGGAATCAATATATTCATTGATGAGAAATTTGGAATGAAGTTAATGAAGCAATGGGTTGGTACTTATCGAAAAAGTGATGGAACAGTTTTATAATTTTTAGGGGACACCACATTAGTGGTATTTGAAAACCCATGGGCTTTCCCATGTTATTTGCCCAAGTTATTAGCCACAAGGGAAAACTCACATATTATTTTAGTATATACAGGTATACCAGATTAATTACATCATTATTACATCCTTAATGATTTCATTAACACTACGAAACTCAATACATTATTTTTAAAATTCATCAAAAAATAGATTGTTTTAGAAAAATACCATAAATTCAACTTATACAATATTTAAGTTAATAATTAAAAGATAAAAAACATTTTATGAAAATATTTTTCTTAATATTATTAATTTTATTCTTAAATAAAATCATATTTTATTCATAAATTAATTTTTTTCAACTATAACTGCTTGTATATAACGTTAAAAAATTAACCATGATGTTATTATCTTATAGACATTGAAAAATAAAATAATAATACCATTTACTATTCATTAGGTTCAAAATACTATTCATATTACTATTTATATGGATATGTTACTAATCACCAAAAAATAGTTGGTTCCATGAGACTCCAAACAACATACTGAACATAATTGTAGATGACTGTTTTCCAAAACTCAAAACATAGAATATGTAAAATTATATTTAAAGGATAGTTTTAAATATCTTCATAAAACAAAGATGCATGAAATTCATATATTCTTTTAATCCTATGGTGTTATATTATCCCCACCTTATATAAATTGCATCCTTGCAATTTTATTTACTCATTAAGAAAGTGAGGGTACCTTTACCTCATAGCATTTTCACATTCCCATGATTCATCTTCAACCATGTGGTTTCTCCACAAAACCTTATCCTAGTGGATTACCCTATTCCGTAATACATTTTCCCTTTAGATCTTTATTTTTTTATGGTTTCTCTTCCTAAGAATGATTCTTTTCTAGATGAACTTCCTCTGGACTCAAGACATGTGATAAATCCGGAATATACTTTCTCTACATCACTCCATGAAAAATATTATGTACCAGAGATAAACTCGGAGGAAAAGATACACGGTATGAAATTAGTCCAACATTCTCCCAGATTACAAATGGACCAAAGATCCATGGACATAGCCTCCCTTTCTTATCAAAACACATCACACTTTTCTAAGGAGAGATTTTATGAAAATCATTCTCACCATCCATTAATGATAAGTCTTTCCTTTTATTATCTGCATAAATTTCGGCCAACTCTGAGTTGTCCTCATGTGCTGCTGGATCATCATCGCTTTCTCATCCAATTCCTCTACTAATTTTTTTCCCCCCATCCTCCTTTCCCCAACTTCATCCCAGAAATATGGAGTTCAACACCACTTTCCATACAATGCTTCAAAGGTACCATCTGAATACTAGAATGAAAACTGTTATTCTAATAAAACTGACGAAAATAAAGAAGATGGTCCAAGCTTCCCTAGTAGTCTATTGAACAAGCTCAAAGCATATCCTAAAAAGTCATAATTGTTCATTCCAACTGCCCATTTAATTGAGGACGAAAAGCTGTACTGAAATTTAATCAGCTACCCAACAACATCTAAAGCCCCTTTTAAAAGTTAGAAGTGAACCTCATATCCCAGTCAGATACAATGGAAAGAGTATGTCTCTGTAACCTAATAATTCCTTTTAGGTACAGTAGAAAATGTTGATCCAATGACATTGTATCTCAAATAGAATGTAAATGTGAATATTTTGTCAGCCGATCAACAATAACCCAAATCACATTGTTCCCTCGATATGTCTTAAGAGGTCCCACCACAAAAATCATGGATATATTCTTCCATTTCCACTATAGAACTTCCAATGGCTGGAGAATCCCCTTTAATAACTGCCACCCTTCTTTATACTATTTACATTTCAAAAACTTCACAGTAAATTCATAAATATCCATTTTCATTCCATCCAACAAGTAATATTCCCAAAGGTCTTTAACATCTTAGTACATCTAGGATGAACAGAAAATGGAGAACTATGATATTTAAACAACAAATATTTTTTCAACTAGGAATTACAAGGTACAGACAATTTTTTTCCAAATCTTATAACCTAATATTTACTATGTTTAAATTCTAGCAGCTTTCCCAATTTAACAAATTCTACCTTTTTCAAATAGCTCACAGTCTTATTTATGTGATTCCTTAATTCTGTCTGATAATGATGACTGCACTAAAACCTAATGAAATGTAGATGTATTCTATATAACAACAGATACTATGAAAATATTCATCAAATCATTAATCAGGAGACCATGTTTCAAATGTATCATGGTTAATGAGGCATGATGTTTTCAAATGAAGTCATATGCCACATTATCTTCTTTTCCATTATGGTAATTGATTGTGGAATCATAATCCTTTATTTGTTCTAGCCATATTTTCTACCTCATTTTTAATTTGTTATTAGTGAATATATAATTCAGTCTTTTATGGAATGTATATATTTCACATTTGGCTCCGTATAAATGGTGCCTCCAAATATTCAAAGTAAAAACCATAGGTTCCAAATCCAAGTCTTATGTGGGTTAATTTCACTCATGATTTTATCAATGTATTGAAGCATAAGCTATTACCGGATCATTATCCATCAAAACACAACCATGTGACTTCAAAGAAGCATCATTGTAGAAGATAAACTCAATATTTGGGGAAGGCAAGGAAAAAACTGGAGCATTCACTAATTTCTTGTTCTGTTCAAAAAAAAATTCATCAGATTCTTCTATCAAAAAATATTTAATTTCATTTCATGTTAAATCAGTTAGATGGATAGAAAACTATGAAATTTTTTTAACATTCCATCGATAATAACTTATTAATCCATGAAATCTAAGAATCACTATTACATTTTTTTTCTTGGAAATTCATCAACCACATGTGTTTTTGTAGGATCAACTATTATTCAATCCTAATATACAATGTTCCTAATAAAATAAATCTGTTGTAAAAAAAAATTTAATTACTGATTTTTCCATATAGTTTCTTTTCATTCATGGTTGGAAAAGCAATCCTTAGATATTTTTCATGCTTTGGTTTACTTCTAGAATATACCATAATGTCATCAATAAATAAAACCATAAACTTATCCAAGAACTCATGAAATATTATATTAATAAGATCAAAGAATAAAAAAGGTTCATTAATTAACCCAAAAAGCATAACTACAAATTCATAACGACCATATCTTGTATGGAATGCAGTCTCCAGGATGTCTTTATACGCTACATTCAATTGATGGTACCCCGACCTCATATCATCCTTTTAAAAATATTTTTATCCCTATATATGATCAGAAATCATCGATATGAGGCAAACAAAATCTTTTTTTTATAGTAATTTTATTCAACGATCTATAATTGTTGAAAAGCCTCATTGAAAAAAAAAATTCTTATGAAAGAATACAAGAGTGCCCCATAGTGATGTGCATGGACAAATGAAGCAGTTATCAATAAAATCCAGCAACTGATTTTTCAATTCAAGAAGTTCTATTTTTGATATATGATATGCAGTTTTGATATTGGATTACCATCAAGAACTAAGTCAGTTAAGAATACATCTTCCCAACTAGATATGACACTAGGTAACTCATCATAAAAACACCATTTTATTCATTTACTACTGGGACATCATTAATCTGAATAGGTTCTTTGTTTTCTAAAATATGAGCATGATATCTTTCATTTCCATATTTTAAAATTTCTCAGTTTATTGATATGTTATTAATGGTATGGGTTCATTTTGAAAGAAAAAATGAAATTATTTCTGAAAAACATATTATTTCTCTTTACAATCTATCTTAGCATGATAATAAGAAATCCAAATCATACAATGAATAAAATCAAACCCTACTAGAGGAAAAACAACAAGGATTTTAGATTAACTCATTCTAGAAACAAGGATAAGAAGATTCAAATAATTTCTTTTTTTTCAAAACAATTCCTCTAGGTTTTTTTACCATGAGATCTAACTTCGTTTCATTAGGTATAATTCTAAATTTTTCAGAAAATTTCACAGAAAAGAAGAAATTTGTAGACCCTGGACCAGAAAAAATTGTATCAAAATATACATAAACAAGAAATGTACCTGAGACCACATCATTTGATGACTCAACATCTACTGAAGTGGTTGCAAATTCCTAACCCTTATGTTTCCTATCATATTAATTCCCTGGTTGAGTAACTAGCTTCTGAAAAACGTTACAAAAATTACCCAATTACTTATAATTAAAGAATCCCTCCACCTGATTATCATTAATTTTTTACCATTTTCTTTGCACTCAGGAGACATGTGTCCAAACTTCCCACATTGGTAGCATTTCCAAATATTTACAAGACATTCAACATGATGCCTTTTACCAAACCTTTCACAAGAAGGGAAATTCATTTTCTTACCTCCAAACTTCTTTGAAGAGATCATCCACATTAAATGCCAACTAGACCACTTTTTATTCATATCATCACAAGGAACATATGTGTCACAAACTCCACAATAACGTTTTCATCACAATAGATAAGTTTTGCCTAGATTTTAATCCTTAGTGAGACCAAATCTCTTCAAAAAATTATTTTCAGACTATTGTAAAATATATTAATTTTACATTCAAAATCCCAATTAAAATCCAGCACATACCTAGCCAGTGTTGTAAAATTTTCATCATATGATTCCAAAAAATCATCATCTTTCTTCTTCAGTTCCATGAATTGTATCTCAATTATGATTTGATGAGTTTTGGGACTTTATTTTTCCACAAAATGACACTTAAACTATTCTCATTAAAAACTTTCAAGATCATTTCATTCCCTCATATTCTTAACTAGATACCAAGATTGATCGGCTTCAACTTCTAAATGATAAATGGCTAGTATTGTATTTTTTTTGAATATCCCATGATATCAAAAATATTTTCTAGAGAATTAATCCATCCTTTGACTATCATTGGATCTGTGGTTCCAATGAATTCTAGACAATGTTGCTTCATAAAATGCTGCACAAAAGACATTTTTCTTCAGGTAAGATCATGTTCCTCTCTAGCATGACACCACCCCTATAAATTTCTTGAGCCGAATGAACCATTATTGTCACAAACTGCCCGATTCCAATTCCCACAATTTCGGGCTGTAAATTCAACAGACATCACCCACATGGTGCCTGCCTAAATATGCATCCTTATTTCTTCTTTTCAAAACCCTTATCTACAAACAGGACATAGTTGAAGAAATATGGTAATCATAAAATGCTCTATCATATTAGATTACTATAGAGTAAAAATCATGTATGGTATTCTTTAAATAACATCCCAACCCCTAAAGTTATCTAAACAATCCTATGATAACAACTAGAAGGACACAGCATTAAAACATTACATAATCATAAATTTTATTCAAAAATATAAATTAGTACACATTGATGATATTTCTGAATTTAGATTTCTATAGAATTAGGATGACTTACATACATAACATACCACAATCATACAAGTGGATACTTCTAAAAACAGTTTCTATTTTTTTCAAAATATAAAACATTATAACCTAAAGCATTATTTCATTGAAAACACTCCAGACCTAGAATCATGAATTCCTTATTTATCTTACCCATCATTATATACCATGAAAAACATTTTAGAAACATTTTATGTGTAAACAACTAAGTATGAGATATAAAGATAGAAAGCATTAGTGAATTGATAGCATAATAACCAATAAAACCCATAATCATAGATACTCATATGCATTAAAACATCATGTAGTTTCCTTGGCACATTATAACCATATCACACTTATATTCACCCTTAAACATGGAATATCCCTTTTTTTAGCATCCATCCCTTTATTACCCAGTGCATTGGAGAGATAAAATGGAGCTCACTCATCATATCGTGAGCTATAACGGGTTCACCCCAACATATATTGAGCCATAAAGGGGATCAAACCAACACAAATATTGACTAAGGAACATATCATGGTAATAAAGTATCTTGAAATCTAGAGAAACTACTCATTCCATACACATAAAAACAATCCTTTTGAAATTTATTAAAGAGAGTTTTAAAAGGATTATAAATGGAAAGTTCATTGTAAAATTAATGGAGTGAGAATTAATATAATTGAATGGATATATTTATGAACTATAAATACACATAATGAAACATAATATATACAAAAATCTGTCACACAAATAATCTCAATACCATATAATGAATAAAGAATAATGTTAACCCAATGAATGGAAATTCAATTGAGAATTCCCTTAACTCGGGATCTTCTTACAAAAAATGTGTTTAAAACACCTATATAATTTTTTAAATAGTGTTATTAATATCATAAGAAACATATACATATTTATAATGTCTTATATGATCATTTCATTACATAATTTCACCCTTTAATTGTTAGTATTTAGTTTCTTGCATTGTATTCGTTGTGTTTCTTTACATGACTTCCATGATTGGTTCATGATGGATATTAAGGTCGATTGGAAGTGAAATTCCATAATTGGAAAGGAATTTTAGTTACATATTTCCATAAACATAAATTATTCCATTTATCCTTTTGATTTTTTATATGAGGATAATTCGTAAGTAAAAACATTAATGGTGTTCTTTTAGATCATTTTAGTGGCTCTTTGATAGTAAAAACTTCATTTTGTTGTATAAATTAAAACCATATGTACAAATGAATTCCAGAATAATGGATGAGACACATTTAATATATTATAACCTTTTCCTATGATAAAAAAAAATTTATGACTATACTTGAAAGAATTAATGTAAATTGGAATCACATCATCCACGATGTCGGTAATTCAACACATCACAGAAAATGATTTCTTCCATGAATAAGTGTGAATGGAAAAGAATAATAATGATTAATTTTACATGAACAAGAGAACATACATAATATACATTAGTGTTTGAGATTTCATGCCTATTGAGTAATAGGATATGAGAAACGAATCAGAAAATAAAGTATCTCAAAATAAAAGAATAATTGAGAAATCCCTTATTAAAAATCAGCATCCTAACGTCCATGCAACATGGTTTTATAAAATATTAAAAAAAGTGGTGATAAGGGTGAACCATAAATAAATTAAAAATAACTCAGAATAGATCAATAATAAAAATGAAATAAGTACATGGTATGGAAACATGAATGTTATACCACATAAAAGGGATCTTGAATGGAAAAAGAATGAGATTGAGAATTTTCTTACAATGTAGAGTAACACCTAGAACAAGAAGGTTGGGACCTTGGAGGATTCAGGAAACCATGGGAGTAATGATTGTGAGATAAGGAGGCCAAATATTCGTTGATGAAAATTTTTAATGATTTTAATGAAAGAATGGGTTGGTATTTATAGCAAAAGTGATGGAATATTTTAATAATTTTCATGGTACACCTCATTAGTGGTATTTGAAAAAACCATGGGATTTCCCATTGTATTTTCCCAAGGTATAGCAAATATGGTTCACGTTGAGTCTTTTTTTAATGTAAAAATGTTTACCAGATTTATTAAATCATTATTACATCATTAATGATTCTAGTAACACACCAAAATCCAAAACTGTATTTATACTATTCACCGAAAAATCAAATATTTCAAAAAAATCCCAAAAATTCACAGAAACCATTTTTGGACATTTAGAAGTCAAAAATGAAATCCATTTTTTCAAAATAATTTTATCAATATTATTAATTTTATTTTTACATAAAATCATACTTAAATCAAAAATTAACAATTATAAAACTATAACTACTTTCATATCACATTGAAAAATTAACCAAGATGTTATTATCATAAACCCTTAAGAAAATAAAATATTAATACAATTTACAATTCATTATGGTCATATTACAAGTCATATTACTATTCATACGGTTTTGTTATAATTCACCAAAAAACAAGTTGGTTCTGTCAGACTACAAACAACATACAAAACACAATTGTAGATGACTATTTTTCAAAATTCCAAACATTGAATTTGAAAAATTATATTTAATGAAATGATATAAATTTCTATATAAAACATAGTTTCATGAATTTGATTTATTTTTTTAAACCTTGGGGTGTTACAGGATGTTTCACAAATTCCCTTGTTCATCCCTCTTTTTTAATGTTAAAGGGGCCTGATAAATAGGTGACACTATCATCATGGTTAACGATTCTTGTATAGTTCCTCATTTTTTTGTTTCCTCAGGAAATGAAACACCCCAATGTTCTCTATCCAACATTAATGGCTTTCCATAGGTAGGATCTTATTATGGATTTTTATATATTATACTTGAGAACTCACACTCGTCTAGGGGATGGGGGGTTGGGGTTATCACACCATTTTAAGGGGAATTGTTTTTATCCAGTACACTCTTATAGTTTTAATGTATTTTTATAAATCATTAATTAATTCCCATGTAAGAATTGTATTTCACTTGTTTTTTCAGTCAATAATTAATATATATGAAAATTAGAATCATTGGATTTTATTTGAACTTCTTTAACAATAGATATGTTTGAATCTGTCCCAAGATCTCCATCGATGTTATCATCATATATTCTACATGGATAATATTTTGACGTTATTAGGATGATGCTAGTTTTCTAGCCATGTAGTGGGGCACAATGGAAATTATTATCATATAGGGAGTCAATGGTCACTCTATAATGTATCATCATCTTGAGAGATGAGTGTTGTTTTTATGTTGGGATGAACACATAAATGGGCTTCATATGTATCCTTGTAAAAGGAATCATAACCCAAAATGTTTAGTTCCACTTAATGGATAACACCCTACCTTTTATGTCATGTGATAAGGATTCCACTGTATAGTTTAATGTCATGTTGAATGGACATCTAGGAAAAGTTTACTAGTCAATTATTTGTGAGGGACTTATACCGAGGTTGCCCGAGGAAACCTATATGGTATATGTGTTCCTAGGTTGAATCAGACCTTAATAGGAATGTGGAATAGAAAGTATAGGGTTGATCTCAATGATATGATTTGAACATCATGGAGGCTTCCATTGTTTCCCATTTAGATGAGAATAAAATACCATGTATATTGGTTGATCTCATAGGGTATTGTAACCATTTGAGATTATCTTTTGGGGTTTACCCCATAAATGGATTCCCCATGTAAAATTGGATCATGTGAATAAAAACAAGCTCTCTTTGGGGGTTTAACAATGGGCCTACTCTAAAAGAGGATTCCCAAATAAAGGGAATTATGAATTTTTCATACACCTGTGAAAGATAAACAGGGAGATCTTTCTCAAATTGGGATTCTGATGTATCTTTATTAGTATGAATATGAGTTCCCCTTCTTAAATCTATCACATCGACTGTGAAGATATCATAATCACCATTAACATCTAAAATAACGTGATTAATTCGTAGTGTGAGCATCAATAGGAAGTGAATGATATGAAAAATCACACAACATTTCCTTTCTGTTGATGAAAGAGAAGGAGGAAGATGGTGGAAGTGGCTGAAGAGACGACACATCCCCCTCCTCACATTACATTAGACGGGAGTCTAAGGGCTATAATGATGGTGAATGACATGGTAATATGGAGGATCAAGATTAAACCATCCTACTATAAAGTAAATGGGATTAATCAAGGTGGGATTCCATAAAATGGGTCCCATAGTAAAGGAGGAGGATTATTCAATGTCCAAAGGAAATGAATGTGCAATCCTTATCCTCCATTATAGGAATAAATGTCACTCAAAGTTATATATGGAAAGCGTATAAAATTCTCCAAATCCATAACCTCCAAACTGGTAACTCTCTAACATTTTTGTGGGGGTAACGATCCTCATGACCATAGATATACAAAAATAGAGATGTCATGAGGATCCTGACCCGTAGTTATGAACACTGCACAAAACCTCTTAACATATAATTATAAATAAAAATGGGAGAAACATCGATTTTCATTTATCCATGGTTTTATAGATCTGTATTTCTTTGTGGAGGATTCATCATTGTCCCTTTCACACAAGGTATCTATGGATGAAGTGGACCTACTATTAGTAGCATGGAAAATTGGTGAAAGAAGACTTTCATAGGTCCTTATCATAGTTGTACCATGTAGGTATATAACACATGTTATATGAGTAGGACTCCAGAATAAGTAAAAGTGATTTGTTTAGGGGAAATTGGTTGTGCATTGTGGACATACCCTGGGAAATAATCCACCAAGTAAACAATACTCATGTTCATCTTTGTCCAAGTCACCCTAAGTCTCCTCTAGTATCCTTGAAATGGTCTCGCACAGGTCCCTAATTAGAGAGTGGGACCTAACAAAAGTGGTTTTCCATTAGGGAATAATGATCATTGTATAGTTATCTCATGTATTTGGACCCTAAAGGGACATTGATTGTGATTATACCTTGTAATTATCATTATTCTTGTGTTATGGAGAGATAACTAAGAAATATCAGGGGACCTGAGTGAATGTGTAGCATAGTTAGAGATTTAAGGGTTTGTTGGATTTATTAGTTGTTAAAATGACGATCTCAGGGGTCCTATTTATAGGAAAATATAAAACCCTATGAGAAGGAAGTTTTTTGTGTAGGTCCACGGTGCATGTGTCCAGTGTTAGGGTGTCTTTCTATATTTTCCCATGTAGGGTAGCTGCACAACCAGTGTAATGCATAGGTATATACATGCATAAAACAATATGGAAAAAATCATTGGTAATTTTTAAAGATATTTAACATTTCCAATGTACTCTTTATAATCTTTTAACCGTCCTTGACAAATATGGATTGTCAACACACATATATGAAACATTTGGACTATAATAAAAAAATGGGGGTCAAATTATAAAATATCCAATGTATGAATTTTTCGATGAAAATAAGTTTATAAATGGACTTTATTTAAAATAAATGATCATATATTCATCAAATTTAGTTTTGTTAACGATGGGTAGATATAAAATTGGTCAAAAAAATCACATGAAAAAGTATTATTAGAGGTCCTCGGTCCTAAAAATAGGAATTGGAACATTTTACACATGTCTACGAAACCAAATTGTGGATCAAATGAAAAATCTAATATGAATGACCCTTTTACTCGGAAAAAAAATCATATAATTGTGGACACATTATAAATGATTTCTACAATATGAAAAGAAAATAATTGATGGTAATTTTGATACATTATAATGGTTCAACATTCCTTTAACCATTAAATAAAAAAGATGGTGTTAAATGAATATTTTAAGGAATCAAAATTTATAATGAGTTTCCTCATTATATTATGTGTCCACTATTTTATTTCGGTAGTCTAAATTAAATATTTAACTTTATATCCATATAATGGGTTCTTTGCATGCTAATATAAATAATATTGAGGAATAATATTTTAAAGACATTGAAACTACTGATATTTTAGATGGTGAACAATATATGGTTGAAATGAGATAGGGGTATTGTAGAATTATAGTCTTAAAAACATATTATGTTTGAATAAAAATAATAAAAATTAAAGGTTTGATGTAATGAATGTGTATATTCTTTTTGACCCCCAATAATTCATTATGATTAGTTATGTTTTAGGCACTTCTCAAATGTATGTGATTATAGATATAGATACATGTTATAATTATTTACCTATATTTAAGAATATAATTTGACAAGACATTAGATTAAACTATTGATATACTACACCTGTTTTCAGAAAAATCATATGATGGAATGAATATTTTCTCTTTATCATCCATTATAAAGTACATTTCTATTAGATGATAAAAATATGAAATGTTTGTTATTGGACACTACGACTAATCATGGAGTCTTTTAGACACTTCTTGCGTAGAATAATCATAAGAATTTTAAGGCCAATGTTAACCCTCACCCACCAAAAATAAATGAACACATGATTATCCAAAAACGATTTTATGCATTCATTGTTTTTCTATATGAAGAATCATTATGATTAAATTATTATTACTAATATTTTTATTGACATTATCAATATAATGTAATTTTATTGTTAATTATTAATTTATAAAATAGAAATGGAGTTCTTAAAATAATAAGCCAGTAATGAGACCAATGTATCCTTATAATATATCATGAATGGTGTATGCTTAAAATGAATTTTTTTTATCTATTTTAATTCTATATGATACAATTATATGATATGAAAAAAATTATATCCATTTAATTATATATATTTTGGGGATTCAAAATATAAATCCACTAGCACAGCACATTAAGAATTATAAAAGGTTCAATGTTCAAATTAACATGTTAATAGAATTATATTCCATCATTTATATAGACTGATGGATCAAATTCAAAATCTACTTCCATCCCATGTCATGTGTTAGTAATGTAGGATCTTATTAATAAAAAAACAAATACTAGATGAAAAGTCATATAATGTATAGCGATAATGTGATAGTGTGATACAATAGTTTTTTACCATATAATTGTATTATATAATAATATATAAATAGTTTTTAAGATTATTAATATTTTTTAAACAGAAGTATAATCATCATATATACCCAATGAATAACTACTTTTATTATACTTGAAGTTCTAAGAATAATATGTCATAGTTTGTGGTGCATGTTATAGAGTGTAACCTCAAGTGTATTTTGAGAATGAAATGATATTTGGGGTAAAAACGATAAATCTAATGACATATAGGTATAAATAGAATCTATATGTGTAAAATTTAGTTTTTAGTTGGGTGGGATATAATTTTTCCATTAAATAGATCAAAGATAATAAAAACCACACCATCATCCACAACATGATGAGACCCACCCCACAAACAGTAGGTTATAAATTCACCTCAAAATCATACCTTACATGAGAAAATGATTTTTTAATATTCATTTTTCCAAAAAGTAAACAAAAAATAACGGATACATTAATTACACTAAACTATTGTAGAGAGAAAATGATTTTCATCTTTAACATTATACGACCACCCATTTTCTTAATACAATTGGAGTCCTATACAATATACAATTAGATGTTCTATTAAATAATGAACATCTAAAAATATCATCTAATCGTAAAAATTCACATAACACATGATTAAATAACTGAACTACTTATTCCCCTTATGGACATGTATTTTCAACCAGTCAATCCTAATATTGAAACATTCAAAGAATCATTGTTTAATCATATAAATTTAATTTATTATAATGTGTAATGTTCTTTTTATTTTATTTTATAAAAAATGACAATACCAATTAATGAGAAACTATTTTAACTATGGTATGTTTTGTTGAAGGAGAAACAGAAGAGGAAATAGAAGGTAATGTGAAAAATATTTTTAATATAAATTAATAAATAAAAAATAACATCTAAGAGTACCTTTTAGACTATGGTATTTACTACCACCTTTATTATAATTATAGGTTCACATTGAAATAATGCTTAATAATAAAAATAAATAATATATTAAACTAGAAAAAATGCATTGTGGGGCCATTAGAGACATGATTGGTCTTAAAAGGTAAATAAAATATCCCATCATGAATAGTTGGGATTCATGGTTTTGAATGTGTACATAAGTTTTATTTTCATTGTTTATTTTTCAATTAAAGAGTCTAATTTATTAATTACACTTAAATATTATTCATATTTTGTACAATTTTATATATAACAACCTGGGTTTTTCATCTGAACCATTTGATAATTTCTTTGAATTATTATAAAGTTTAATTAAGAGTCAATGGGGTTTCTAGAAATGTAGGACGTCGATATTAATGTATAAAAAATATTAATTATTTTTATATCCCGTGTACCTTAAATTTCTAAATAAATTTAATTCACATTCATCTAAATTATATATTTAATATTTTAGTCCATTATTAATTTTGGAACAATAGTTTTACCATAGGTCTGACATAAAATTTATCACTTTTGTAAATTCTATTGTAGGAATATCATTGGTGAGTTCATTAAAAAAATTATAAGATTTAGTTATTTAAATTATAAATTTTCATAACCTTTCCAATTTTATATAAATTCATTACTATTGAAACAAAATTACGTTATCTAAATATCCCATGGATATTTAATAAGGGGAGGAGAGAGCCTTTATTGGAATTGATAGAATAGCCCAGGATCACGGATTGATATTACAAATTCAGGGTGATTCATTTGAGGAATGACGTACATGGAAATATCTTCCACCACATCATTTGAAAATGTTTTATTCACTATTGATCAATCAATTCCCTAAGAATTTTTCATTGTAGACATATTTTTTTCATCAAGAATGGATTGAATTTTTATATATATAATTCATATATTCATTTTATTTTTTTGAGTGGAAAATTTGAGAAAGTTGTGAATTTATTTTTCAAATAAAATTTCTATTTATAGATGATTTAATATCCAAATAAATAATTGATAAAAATATCATACTTATCTAAAACAGTTGAATTATATAATTTACTATTTTCAAAAATCTACTTATATGTTGTATAACAACTTATTTAAAACATTTATAAAACTATTTTAAGATTTGAATTAATTTTATAAAATCAATCACATATATAAAAACAGAAACTAAATTTAACTATCAAATTAATGATTTTTAATTTTTTTTGAAATATAGTGTAATTTATTTTTTTTAAATATGGTATAAAAAATTGATAATAAAAAAAATGGAAATAGAAAAGGGTTTCAGTTTCAATTTGATATATAATCCCATAAACATAACAATAACCCTTTAAGAAATAGTTTAAAAAAATAAACCGATCAGCAAAGTTGATCAGGTTTTTAAAAATTTGTACAGTCAATTTTCTAGGAATATATTTTATTTAATAGTTCTACATAGTATAATATAATAGAAAACTATTTCATGTAGGTATTCCAAGCTACCTGGCTTCCACCACTATTCTATATGAGAAGGATGTTTTATTCACATTTCCTCATCCTCAACCACATCCACTTCCATGGTAAAATTAATTTGATATTTCATAAATAAAACAAATAATTATTATTTTACATCAATTATATGTGTGTTAGAACATATTAAACATACATTCAATCACTTTTTCATATAATTAATTAATATATCTCAAATTTCAGACTACAGACCGTCGTCACATAATTTTCTCATATGGTTGTTGATGATGGAAATAGTGTAAAATTAATATATATTTACTGATTTAGTATAATAATTCCACTTATTCCATATTAGATAGATTATATTGTTACTTGAGTTTTGTTATTCGAATATGATTGGGGTTATACATCCCCCCCCCCCGACTACACATATGCATTACAATGTTAGTGCCCCATTTCCATGTACATGACGGATTGAACACATCTTTACACACCAGAGAGTGTGAATTTATTATCAACTGACTGGTTCTCCCTCATCATCATGTGTTATATGAGACATGGTTCCTCCACCATTATATGGTTTTCATCCCCAATGTTATGATGTGTCATCAGTGTGGAATGGGTAACCTGTGAATCTGTTGAGGATAACATTTGAGTACCAAATGTACGAAAGCATAAATGAATAGAGCTACAGTAAGTTATGAATTTGGAACTAGATTTGAAAATATATTTATCCTTTATCTCTTATATAATTTTTTTTAAAGAATATATCCCTATTGAGTTATATTTTCCCTTGTCTCATGGATTTAGTAGACCATTTAATTTATCATTTCCTTATTTTGTACAATTCATCATATTGAATTTTTATATTCTCACCCCAACATGGGATTTCCCTATACTTTTCATGGCATATACATATAGAATAATAATATATGGTGTCTTTTTTACATCCCTTTATTAAGGTGCATAGCAATACCTTATGGCAGTGACACCATTCGGTGGTTGTTCACCAAAGATCATGAGTGGTTATATCTCTTACATTCCCATTTCTCAGTAGTTTATAGTTTGGGATCCTTTTTTTGAATTTATTTTCATCTTTTATTTTTTTTTATCCAATATTGGGATACTCTATTAAATTCCTCGAGGTTGTTGCAGGAATTTATATACTCGAGTTGATTTATATTATTATTACTCTTGTTCTTTACATGGTTTGTGGTGTTGATGGTCTGTGTGTACATGAAAATTGGGCTAAGCGATCGTATATATATGATTTCTTGAAAAAACATTAGTCTCTCTACCCTATCCTATTAGAGTCAGTCTTGGGGTGTCACTCTCAGGTTACTATCAGTCTTGGAATGGGCCCACTGGGCTAGGTTGTGATAGTATATATTACTACTACGAAAAATTAAAACTTTTTCACTAAACCCAATGAATCATTAGTTCTCACATAACTTCTACAAGACAATATTCAAATGATGAATATGATTTTTTATGAAATATATGTTCTTCTGTTATTATTGTTTGAAAAGATAATCCAAATTTTTAGGTCGTTATTAATTCCTAAAATGCTGGTGTATTGATCCATAATTTAATCATATAAATTATAATTTCATTTTATCAATTCTTATTCCTTTTAGGGGATTTGTTGGATTTTCATTGGGATAAATTTAGAAACTCGGAATATTTATTTTTTATTTCAAAATTATGGATTTCTAACAAATTGATCACACATGACATCCCTTATGACATTATAATGCAATAAATACAAAATTTTACAAATAACCAATAAATTATATATTGAATTTTACTGTTTAATGATAATTTTTTATGAAAGGTAAATGATTATTTTTAATCAAAATATTTCTATGAGGATGGTCAATTAGTTTAAGTGTCCAATTTATTCTTATATCTATATATGTATTAATGAATAAATATTAAGATTTAACTATAAAAAAAACATAAATATTGATTTCTTATTTTTCTAAATGCTTCTATATTTTTAAGAACATTTTAATTAAAATTTTATGGTTACTAAGTCTATTAATCGATAAAATACATTATATATCATTTACAAACTTGAATATATAAAGAGGGATTTCAGAAGGTATTTAAAATTTCAATTAAAATGTTTATTTTTTATGTATCTATATTTTCACAATACAAATTATAATATCGATATTACATGTATTTTAAGGTGTAAGTTTGTTTACATAAAAAATTTAAGTATCATACATAGTGTCAGAATGATTGAAGACACCATGACGATGACAATACAAATCACATAAATAATTTTTTTATAGGGAGACTTTAAAAAAGTTATATTTCCTTCTTAGATAGAATAAGACAAAATATATTTAGTTTTATTTTAGAAAATGTTTATACTGTAGTGTTTTCTTTATGAGCTTCAAAGCCCATGTTACTTAAATAGATGTTCATTTTCTATATTTATAACCAATTATGGTTTATTGTAGTGTTACATAATTCATTTATATTGTATATAATTTTACCTCATATTATTCTGACACATAATGTTTCCTGGGTTGACTAAAATTTCATGTTTTTGTTCAAATTCGACATTTTAGTTCAAAACGCACATCGCATACACTAACGTGAGAAAAGAAAATCTGATTGTTTTGATACAATATCTCAACAATACGTGATTTATTGTTTATGATTATGAATCAATATAATGTCATTCCAACATATTGTGTGACGAAATTGACTCAAAGATCTTGGTTTTAGAATAAAACTATCATTTTATTATAAAAAATGTGTAATGTTCCCAAAAAATAATGCGTGATAATATTGTGTATATACATTATGATTATGATCCACATTTAATTTTTTGTCATTTATAGATTTTCTTCACATAAATCAGACTCGCATTATGGATATATTGACTGAATATTCATGGTTTTAGTTTAAAGACAATACCTTAATCCAAAACACACATAATGTAATAAAAAATAATAAATACAATATTATTATATTTATAAATATTTAAAATTAACCATGATTAATTTTTTATTTCAAAAAACATGATATGAATGGTAGGACTGAATGTTCTTGTTTTCATATAAACAGGTCATTTTACTTCAAAACACACATCACATGCCCAAAAACAGTATCATTCAAAAAGAATTTCAGGATAATTTATGAAAATGATATGTGATTTTTTCACAAGTATGAATTAAAATCACATTAATCCAACAAATTTCGTGGATAGATTGACTGAATGTGTGTGTTTTCATCATAAAAATGACATTTTTAGCCAAAACACATGCTATATAATGAAAACAAAAAAAATTTATTTTTTTGTAACATTAGGTAAATGATATGTGATTCATTTATGTGGTTTTTTAACATATGATATATCAAACAGAAAAAGGATGTGATCAATATGACATAATGTGTGTGTTTTCAATATATAAGTAACATTTTAACTCCCAACAAGTTTCACATACTCAAATATATAAAAACAATATCCTAATTTCTTGATACATAAATAAAAATATTCTTGATATATTTAAAATTTGTAGGAATTAACATCACATCAATCTTATATAGAGTGTGGCCAAATTGAATTACAGGTCATGTTTTCATTTAATGCTTTCATATTAGTATAATACAATGAATAAATAATCCAAACTTATATAAATATCTCATATCTTCTTGATACATTAGTAAAAAATTACGTGGTTCATTTATAATGTGTATGAATCTTCATCAAGTTAATGTAAAACATAGTGTGACTAGATCGACTAAAACTGCATGTTTTATGTTTAAAAGCAATATTTTTTATCAAAACACATGCTACATACCAAAAAATGAGGAAACATTCTTCGGCTCTCTTAATATTTTTTAAAAATTATACATGATTTATTTTTTAGGACAGTACAAGATATTTATGTATTTTTGATAGGTCCTTAGATCCATATTTATTTATCTAATGAATTTTTATGATGCTAATCCACACTAATGTTTCATCACAATAAATGCCATCATAATAACGGTTTATATGAAATTGACCAGTGAAAATATGGATTTATTGTTAATAGATTAATATTCCATTTTAAATAACAATAAAAATATAAAATGGAAATTGTTATGGATATAGTGATTTTTTTAAATTGTCTATTATAAAATAATAACATAAAAAAATTAAAAAATTAAAAAATTAATATTTCAAAAAAAACTAATTTTATAACATTATTTTAAACATTATTTTATTATCATCCAATGATATATATCATTAATAAAAATAATGATCATAAAAATATATTTACTGTATGTGGAATGCTCAATATATTAGGGGGTAAGACTATGTAGAAAACCTATAAAAAATCTATCACATATAATCCAACATTATCATATCTCTATGTAATTGATACTCATGATCCTACTCCATCTCACTTTGAATACAATATATAATCTCATTCAGAGCTCTGAACCTCACCACATTCATTGTAGTAGATGATGATGATTAATCCACCTGATCTTCCATTGAGTTGAATAATCACATCAATGTTGTACCATAATAGCTACCAGGATTCATGAAAGAACCAATATCTGCCACTATATCATTCATGACACCATTATAGGTCACCCATATCCAAGTAGCCTAACTGAAATCATCCTCACAAGTGAGATCTTCTTTGATATCATATTTAATCTCTC
Source organism: Viscum album (assembly GCA_963277665.1). Lineage (NCBI taxonomy): Eukaryota > Viridiplantae > Streptophyta > Magnoliopsida > Santalales > Viscaceae > Viscum > Viscum album. Next base: position 1,700,900,041 of record OY728156.1, on the reverse strand, counting down.
AAGAATGAGAAACGAATGTCTAATATGTTTCTATTAATTATAATTAAAGATTATAATAATAATAAAATTACTATCAATAATTTTTTTTAAAAATACTTACCACGATCTGGTGTGGTCTATCACTGAATAGATATCCTTTATGGTGATCTTTGGATATATTCTTTTAAACATCAAACACCATAATGGAGGCATCTGTAGCATCCTATAAAATATAACAAACATTTTACATCTAATATATATATATAAAGTAATAAATAATATTACTTACCATATTTTATAAATGTATACAAAATATAAAACTCTCAATCATATGTGTGAACTCCTATGTCCCCCAGTTCTCACGCCTAGATGATGACCTCCTCATTAAAATCAATCCCACCAATTTGGTGAACAATTAATCCCTTAAATACACTAAGATATAGTCCGGTCATTGGGATAGGACTGAAAATTTGAAATCGTTACAAGAAGTACAATTCCTGGATAACATTCTATTGTTGTATAAAAACTGATGAGAAAATTCATGTATACAAATCTATCATGCCTTCTTATAGGATCTATTCGACTATCTACATTGAAAATCCATAAATTATGAAACATAGTCTATGAATACATAATACTAATAAAATAAATATGAAATGGAATGTATTATTTAATAATGTAAATATATTTCTTGAACTTATACTGATCAAGATAAATGGGAACCATATCCCATGAAACTTGTGGCTCTGAAAAAACTTTTCATAGAATCATAAAATCCTACCAAAAATATAAATTCTAAAAACATTTTAAATAATAAATTATTCAAAATATAATTACCAATAATAATGTGAATGCTTAATAAAATATGAATACATTAAACAGAAAATTCCTCTGTAAACAAGAAACAAAATCATCATATTATGGTATCTTTTAAACAAGGTCTGAAATCATCAATAAATAAAGGAAGAACCACCTCTTAATAGGCACAACATCATATTGATCAGATTAATCAAGCTCAATATTTGGCTTCATGCATCAACAAGAGAACAAAATAGATCATTAAGAGTGTCTCAGCGCATTTGTATCAAATTATCGTACCAATCAAAAATTGTTAATACGTATATAAAATATAAAGAACAAATAAATACCATATAATATTTATATTATTAGAAAATAATATTTAATGCATATATAAAATATAAAAATATAATAAATAACAAAATAAAATAATTACATGTAAATAAATTATAGAATATAATAATCTAAATATTAATTTTTTGTTAATATGGGTATAAGATATATAAAACAAATAAATACCATTCAGAATAAAAAATTATCACATTTAAATAGCTAATAATCCTTGAATCAAAAATAAAAAACTATTAATTTATGACATCAGTGATGGAATAGAATATATCGCCTTGTCCAACCATCTAAAATAAATAATTTCACATATAAATAATTGTTAATAAAAATATAATATATTAAAAACTAATAAACACATGAATATAATACATCATTTGTAATCTTATTCCTAATCTTAATTGGGTAAAATTTCTCCATCTTCATCTTCAACATCTTCAACATTTATAGGACATTAAGTTTCATCATCCCGTACACCATCATATGTATTATCAATATCATCACCCCTTTACATGTGATTTTTATAACTAATATTTATAATTATTTGGGGAATGTATTTATTTTGAGATATATCTTAAAATATTTAAATATGTTACACATATATATAACCATTTTAATTATCTAGATACATATATTTATCATTTTTTATTTTCATTACACTAGATATGTAATTCATATCTATCTAAACAATTTATTAATTTATGCAATAAACATGATGTGGTCGATGATTTGACATAAATGGTTTATTTTATGTAAGAAAACTATTAAATTTAACGTCACTAACACCAGTTTTTGGGATGAACTAAAAACACTAGGTTAGTATCAATGAAATGGAATTTAAATATTACTACATAATTTGGTCCTTGAAAACATTGATAAATTATTTGACAATGTATACAATAAAATTCAACATCACATTTTTAATGATGATACCCTTTCATACAAACATTCCTATTCATTTAATTCAAAGATTCTTTTTAAATTATTGTATAGAATAAAATTCTATTAACCACATACCTGTTATAATATATTACAAATTTTAATGGAGGGGTTTTTAGTATATATAATCGACTATCAATTTTGATTTCATGTTGTATTGAGTACAAAATGAAAAAATTATAATTAATAGATATCATTACAAAATGAATTTAATGTTCCATAAAAAACACAATATCTTATATTCCATCCAAACCAATATGAAAAAATCAAATGATGACGTTCCTCAAGAGCTACAGGTTGAATTTGGATAAATTGTTTTTTTTTGATATGGTCATCATGTGGTTTAAAAATATTAAAAATAAGTAAAAGTATCTGTAATTAAAATTTATAAAAATAATACAAATTTAAACAAACTGCACAAACCATTTCATTTTTTCAAAATTCAAAATATCATTTATTTTAGTTATGTGTACTTAATCACTTGAAATCCATCTTCACGATAACAAAGAAACTATGTTTGTGTTTATTAAAAACAAAAAATTGAAGGTCTGTGACAACATCAATATTATTCAAATTATGAACCACAAGATAATGTTTTTCTGGATGTTCCTATTGAAAATAATAACTACTCAAATTTTAAATTTCATCAAACAATTACAGTTTTAAAATTTATCCTTCATCTAATGCTTTATCACATAATATATTTTTTAATTTATATATATATTTTTTAATCAAGCATAACAATTGAAATATAACCATTTTTTAACATTTAACTTCATATGAAAAATGTAATACTTAATTTTCCATTGAGCCAATTAATGTCGCATGACAATTTTTTTGGATTTAGATATAATTTAAACAAAATATTCTTATACAATTTTCAATATGTCATAATATAATGTTTCCACACAAATATAATTCAAGAAATGTGATATTTTCTCCAAAAAAACCTAATTTATTTATTCAACAAACCTATAAGACTAAAAAGAAAAAAATATTTCCATTATGACATTGTACTCCTGACTTTTTGTCCCATTAATATGTCTAGTTATGATGCAATAAGACAAATTATAAGAAAACCCACCCGGTATCCTACCATCTATAACCCATTGAAAATATAACAAAAATCATTATAAATAATGTGGATAAGATTATTTTTGATTCACTAATGTGCATTACCTTTCAGCGTCAAATAAGTAATGTTTTGGATGTATTAAAATCTAGTAAAAAAACAATTACATTAAGTAATCATTCGTTTTTCTGGTTGTTTCTAATATGTTATAAAACATGATCACAAAAAAATTTCTTCCCAAAACACATTACATGTCTAATGTGACGAACAAAAAAAGTAGAACATTATGATAGGTCCCGAAAATTATTTTCTTTATCAAATTATTATGTTTCCCAAAATAATTTTTTCAATTATGATATATCTTAATGTAACATTATGTAGTGTAAGGAGAATTTATTTCACCAAAATACATACAGGAATTGATGTAGGTGTTTAAATTTCAATTATACCTTTTATATAATTATTTATATTACATAATAAATTTTTATTCTCCAATGGAAATATTAGATGAAATTAAAAATAACTAATTTTTTTTTCTCTTTTATGTATAATCAGTTTTTCTCACAAATGAAGTATAGACATGATTTCAGTCTAATTTTACTCTATCCTGATGACATACCAGATTTTAAATAGTCACTCATTGTCAATATTAAAGTAATATTGTATTTAAAATTATTAGCATTCATTATATAAAATATTGTTTCACCATATTTCCATAATTATGATAACTCATAAATTAGTTAATTTGAATATAAATTAATATTATTCTTCTCTTTTCATGCAATTAATACCACCAAATATATAAATTGTTCCTTAATAATTATCTAAGGGGGTAAATTGTCATAATTATTGAAAATAGATGAAGAATAAAATTGACTATTGTACACCCTGAATAGAAAAAATCCATCAATAGAAAGACATAACCACATGTTATGAGGTTCTAAAGTAAAATAAGGATGCATCACATCAATGTGTTTCTTGGAATGACTATAGTTTGGATGATTTGGTATATTAATAATGAAGATATTTCATTTCTTCTAGTTCAACAATGCATCTCTCATTAAAGAAATAAATAAACATTGTAAATGGGGTGTAATTAGAAAATGAATCAGCTATTCCACAGGAGTTTAATAGTTTTTTATTGTTCCCCTTTATTGCTTGATTCTATACTTCATGGACAATTGACTAAAAATTCATAGTCATTATACAATAATATGCAGTCCTTTTAACTCACTTGGATCTTCTGATTTTTACATCATTCATAGAAAAATAGTTTTCCAACCAGTACTTTACAAACTATAAGGCTGTTATGTTGTTTCCAATTAGTAATGCTCCATTGACATATAATACTCATAAAATGATCCCATTCCCATTGAGACTTTTATGAACACATGAATCAAATTAATTTATAGTTTATCTAAATTCATTTCTAGCTTCATCAAGATATTTCAGGACCTATAAGAATTTTTTAACCAATAAATGGATCCCAGAAACATGTATATATTTTTTGGATGACCCAAAATTTCACAAAACATTCTAGTTGTTTCATTTAGATAATATCTTGAAGGCTCTTGTTAATTTTTTTGATGTATATATTCTCGATCGTATTTTCATTGTAAGCTACTATAGAGTATAGAATTTTGATGGATTTAAACTTGGTGACTATAAATAGGTTTCATCATTTTAAATACCTTTACAATATTTAAAACCTTTATACATTATTCAAGATTTATGTGTACATACATTACAATCCACATACAGTTTTCTATTGAATACCCATTTTCACCAAATAGGATTTATATCAACTAGAGGATCGACTGGAACCCAAATATAGAAATGTTATATATAATCCATTTAAAATTTCATGTATTCCTTCCCACATGTATCTTCTGGTTTTTCTACTACCTCTTTGTAGGATATAGTATCATTAATTTCAACCAATAATGAGTCACCATTTTTTTGGACATGATAAATGTATCTCCATGGTTCTAGAACCAATCTAGAGATCAAATTTTGTACTTGTGGTTTAGGAACAGCTTCTTCCATATGGAGTTGTGGACACTATTCATGTACCAAGATTAATATTTCATGGGAATTATCATCATTGAAGTTAATATTTTCCCCACAATCCTTGATGAGGGTTTTCTCCATCTAATGAAATAAATTGATTTTATAGTGAATATCTCTTTCTTGTCAATGAAGAATTATAGGAATTATCGTGTTGTTTCCTTATGATACCTAATAAAGATAAATATTTTCCATTGGGTGCTAAATTATTGCATGATATGGCGTTAATAAATGAATCACAACCCCATACACATGTATGTGAACAAAAAATTATTTCCGCTCCATAACAAGGAGTGAGTTCTATTTTCTACATGTTTTGGTATTTGGTTTTGTTTGTATGGAATAGTGAGTAATTCACATCGACAATAGGATAATTTAAGATAAGCATGACTCATTGCTAAACGTACCATGTTTAAAATGTTATGATTCCTCCTTTCACTAACACCATTTTATTATGGTGTGAAATGTTGAGTGAGAGGAAATTGAATCCAAAAAAACCATTTAAATTGTATAAAATCTTGGTTAATATATTCTCCATCTCAATAATATTGAAGCTTATTTATCGTTTTTCCAAGTTTATTTTCTACATTATTTGTCATTTATTGGTATTTTTCAATTTACTCAGAAATATACCTCATTATATACACATAAAAATATACACTCTTTTCAATAATAAAAGTTATAAAGTATGAATGCCCACATCTAGATTCTAGTGGAAATAATCTGCACACCTTAGTTTGTTTTGATCTTAGAATTCTTCTAGACTTATCACCTTGTCCACCGAATAGTGGTTTGGTTATTTCTCATTCTAAACATGTATGCCATCATTCCAGTGGTTTTATCTTAAATGATAATAAATAACATATTAATAAATATTTTTCAAACACTAGTCATTTAGATGACCAACAGGGTGACGTTAAAACATTACCCCTCGATATTTTGGAAAATATTTTTCATTAATTAATTTTTTTCTTCAATGGAATATGATAAAAAACACTAAATTTAAATGAACCAGGATACATAATTAATGAAAATTATTATTTAAAAGTGATTATTAAATCCCATCCATTTAGTAAGTAGGTATTAATATGACTATATGATTTATGAAATATATAATTTTCCTACACATTAATGATTTATTAATTTAGTCATTATAAAAAATCACAGAATTTTTTTTGAAAATCCATATTATTCTACAAAAATACATATTAATCATAAAAAAATTTCATGAATATAATTAATATCCATATATTTTAAAAACATTCTTTGAATATTTAATTAAATTTTTTAATTCAACATGTCAACATTATATTAGGATTATTTTTTTTTTCAATTTTCTATAAAGAGTGATTTTTAAATGAATAGTGAAAATTGTATATTTTTATTGGAAGATATATTTTTATATTAATATATTTACAATGTAAAATTAAATTTTGGTTTATTATTAGAATTTTATTAGTTACTTATGATTTAAAATATATCAATTATAATTTATGAAATGGATTTTATACTATAATTTGTTATAAAAACATCTTAAATTTTAAATAAGAGATTTTTTTAAAAAGATTTCTTCATATCATTTTCGATAAAAAAATAATTTTCTACACACATATATTATGAATTAAAAATATTATTATTTCAAATTATGAATCAGATGGAACGAAATTATTAAAAATTTCCTCTCCATTTTTTGAATCGTATGAATAGTACTATTTGTAATTTGTTAACAATGACAAAGGGAAAAGTGGTTATTTAATGTTTCAAAATAAAATAATAAGGATTTTAAAAATACCTTGAACAAAAATAAACTTTATTTTTTAAGTTATTTTTATACATATTCATCCTAAATTATATTGAATATATTTTTATGTACTTTTGGGAGATAATATAACATTTAGAGTTTTTTATTTCAAGAAAAGTCAAACACATCACAATATTGATTTTAATAAATATAATATTTTTAATATGGGATAATCTAGAGGATTTTAAAAATAATAATTGATATTATGAAACCATCATGATCTATATTTTTCATGATAATAACATTTTTTAGTGATAAATAATTATCTTAATTATTAGCACAACACTGATGTAGTTAATATATAATTAATGTGGAAAAAAATAAATTTTATTAAAACATATAAAAGTTATATAATATGAGCTAATTAATGTAATAAAAAACATTTATAAATTAAATTGTCATATTATTGATATATTAAAATAGTTTATTTTTACACATTCTGTTATAATGATATTTTTATTATCAATGTATTGGATAATTTCAAAATTGAAAATAATATTATTTTCTGAAATAAAATTTTTATTAAATTATTTAAAAACAATAAATATTTTAAATAATGAAAAATGGGATAATATGTTATAAAATTTCATTCAATTTTCATTTATAAGAAATTTTGAAGAATTTGTTTCTAGAATTGTATTATTATATATTAGTCATTCGAGAAACTAAAAAAATCCTCCCACCTGGATTATAAACTAACACCTCCCCCCTAACATCTTTACACCAAAAAATGCCTTCAATGTTGACCATTACCTTTTAATATTTCTTTTAAATATCTTTCTATAATTTCTAGAGGTGTATTTATTCTTATAAGTCCATCCCAATATCAGATAAGAGAAGATATAGTGGAGTCATCTTAAAGAATATATAATAGATAAAACTGATCACATTTCTTTTTGTTATTATTTTTCCAACTCTAACACTAATAAATTATTCAAAAAAAATTAAGTTTAGTATCCTAATTATTCTAAAATTTTATAATTTTTGTGAAAAAAAAAATTTCCACTCATCTTCCAATAAATGGGAAGTGAATGCATTGCTTTTGTGTATGTACAAATTTTAGTGTCGACGTAGTAATTCGATTCACTTTCCATCACAATATTTCAAAGATAGTAACTATAATGAGTTTATGGTTTATATATGATATTTATTAATTTATTAATATTCATTAATGAATATATAATATCTAACTTCATAGCTTTTAAACCATTGTAAAATTATGACATCATTCATGCGCACATGTGGATTACCAGCTCCATGGATAGATGTGAATCTCTTTTAATTTATATCTTAACTATGTCGTAAATAGGATGGATATTATGAATAAATATGACATAAAAATATAATATTTATTATTTAATGTTGAAATATTATTTTTCTTTTTCATCAGTCGAAAATTGAGACAACAGTCAGGCATACATATGGTCTACCAACTCCATGAACGGTGTAATTCCATTTTCAATATCTAAATTTTATAAATTACTCATAATGTGTATATAATTTTTATTTATGGTATCAATATAATTAATTTCATTCATGGACTATGTTTCCATAATCAATGTACATGGTCTCAAACTACAAAACCATAACTTATTTAAAAAACGTAAAAGATATCACATAGAAGATGATTATAATTAATTATTAATTAAAAAGAGGAAATAAATGGATATAAGTAAAATAAATAAGATATATTATATATTAATTTTGTTCTATAGTACATTAATAATAAATATATATTTAATATAATGATTTTTATAACATGCATGAAAGAAGTCGGACCTAAGGTAAGTGAATTTTTCCTCTCTTTAATTTCTATGGGACATGTCTCCTATATACAAGTAGTTTCTTATGTGTAATTTGAATAATAATGTTTCATTTTTTATTATTATTATCATGAAAATTATAGTAATTACATATCAATATAACTTTAATTCTTTCATGAAGCTTACGATTCAACTGATACCAATGTGGTTAGGGTTTATTTCACAATCTCATCATTATCTATGATATTTTACAGTTAAGTCCCCATTTGGTAATATTTATATTATATGTCTAATTTTTATAAGAAAATTAAATATTATTTTAATATTAACATCAAATTTTTTCTTTTCATTTTAATCCATTTTTCACTTTTTATTAATTTTTTTTTATAATGCACTTATTTCCATTTTATAAATGTGGTTAGGGTTTATTTCACAATATCACCATTGTTTTTTAAATTTTTACATTAGAATAATATTTTCCTTCAACCATAATTAATTAATGATTTTAGGATTTCTATATTTTTACATGATACATTTCATTATAAATTTATTTATTGTAATTTCCCCTTTTTAATCAGAAACAAATTCTAGACAGTAAGGTTATTTTTCATTAGGTATTATTCTAGAGGATCTTTAAAAATAATGTTCCATCTATGATTCAGTTTGTTGATGTTAATTTCACTTTACATGGGTTACAAACCAAGGATACCAACCGTATTCTTTATCTGGATGGTTTTTTATTATAATGACATGATTTTTATCAATATTGTTTATTTTACCTCAGTTATGTTTCAAATAAATGTTTATGAAATCCATTTTTATTTATGGGATTTATATAATAAAATAATGATAATCTTGTTGAACATATATGTATAATTTTCATTATGTTTTTTTTATACCTATACCTCTTTTCATTTATCTGGTTAATGATTGATATATCAATATACAAATTGGAATGGAATGGGGAGTGAAAAAAATTAAATAATGGACCTTTTAAACCATGATATTTTTGGTACTTAACCTTATCTACTACGATGGTTTTGGGATGAACCAAATGAACTATTAAAGTCTTGGGAATGAGCAATGAATGCTACTGAAATGACTTTCTATTCTTGTTTTTACTAAAAATTTCAATATATTATATCAATATTATACAATCATGGATCATCTAACCTGATATCATTATGATTAATGTCATATGTAAAACAAATATCCATGAAATTCCATAAGATTATGAACATTGATATGAAGGGTATGGTTTTCAAAAGTCAAGATCATGATCATACACCATTATGTTCACGTTATGTTTATGTGATCATTGGTACCTCCACTTCTTACCCATAATAAGAATCTAATACCACCCATTTATTTTGATTACATTAATGAATAATGGTTTTATATAGAATATGTCTATGAATGGTGCAAGACACAATGAAATTTTGGGATATGATAAATATATTTATGAATTAGTTGTCTTTTTCATGATATATAAGAGTTTATCCTAATTATATAAAACTATAATCATAAGACACTCATGTTATGTAACTGATATTATATTTCCATCTTAAATTTGATGTTTTTTATGTAAAAATTTTGGTTACAAATATCATCGTCAAATATATAATTTAAGGATTATGTTTTTAACATTGGATGATGATGTGTGTGTTCAGGGTGATTACAATTGGTATAAGAGAAGGGATTAGATTTTTTTGAGATTAAATTATTTCATGGAAAATTTTATCATGAGTTACGGATACCACCATGGGTTTCTAATTTTATGATCAATCATATGTTGATAGTTTTAGAAACCTCATTTCCGGTTTTGAGTTAATATATTTTAAGGATAAAAATGATTTTTTGGAAGAAACTTATTTTTAATGAATCGGTGTCTCTTAAGATTATCATGTTAAAATGTTATTTTGGGAATACTTATATATTCATTATTTGGACTTACATATAATGTCATGGATAAGAATTACGGTTTATATCATCATTTATTTTGAGGTAGTTTTGGGTTGTTACATTTATTGGATGAATAATGAAATATACCAAATAACATTAAAGGTTACAACATTTATTTAATTTTAAATATATTATGGTTATTTGTTATGATTATTCAACAATTCATTGAAATGATAAAGGGATAATAGTTTTAGAAAAATGAAAATCTAATGACTGGATAACAACCCATCACATTTAGGAAGGCTAAATATTTTGAACCCACATCTAAATGGTGACATGGTGAATCACCTACCACAGGCCTACATGTTGCCCTGGTTAGTTTGAAATTTGTCTAAGTTATTGAAACTGTCTGAAAAATAAAATTTGTGTTAATTTTTGGCATATAGGTTTTCAATTATAGATAACCATGTGATTTGATGTTTACATGGTGTTGAGTGAATAATGTTATTTCATATGACATTCACTATTTTATAAACCCTTTAAGATTATGAGAAATTGAATATTAAGAAATATTTTATAAAGAGGAAAGGTTGAATTATATTTTGGAGGCACAAATTATTTTATTTTGGATTTTTGGAAATTTAGGTTATTTATTGAAATGTTTAGTGTGTCTTAGAGATTATATGTTGAGGTTATGTACATTTTGTGATATAAATACTAAATTTATCTTTTGAGACTATATGATCAAATAATTATGTTTTTTTGGTCTCGATATTATTGTAAAATATTTTATATAATTTTGAGGAAAATTATTTATTGAATGGTATATTTTTATCCATTGGTATTACACCTATATATTGGAGATTAATATTGTTTTTTCCATTTGATTTTATTAATATTTTTTGGGGTTATCTTAACTTATCCAAAATAATTAAATTTTTTAATGAATAAATGTATTAGTAATAAATAGTTATCCTTATTTTGAATTTGATATCAAAAATAAGTTTATTTATGCTCTCTAATAATGAAAATTTTATCTTAAATACTCTCCTTTAGAATCCAAAAGGTCATATTTTTGTGGAAAATTTTTAACGAACGATACTATAAATTTCAAGTAAGTATTATTGTAAGTTCTTATACTAGTTTCTAAAATAATTTGCCAAATTTTTGGAAAACTATTTTGAAATAAGAACATAATTCTTTTACTTCTATTACTCAGAAATCAAGGTCATTTTTACCTATCCTAGTTTTATTATTCTATGATGGTTAAATATCTCATGATTGTTTTTTCTATCTCTCTGTCAGTACATGGGTGTTAATTTTTTATTTCATATTCATGCCATCACTTTACAATAATTATATCATATTTGAAACCTTTTAATGTGTTATTCTAGATAACCTACGTACATTCCATTTTCACTATTCTAGATAATTTTTTATTAACCATTTTAATGATGTGGGTTTCCAAAAAAAGTATTTTGAAATTTAAAACCATTGATTATCAAGAAAAACTTCAAATTGAGATCATACAGTTTATTATGGGCGGTATGTAACACCCTTGAATTTTCTAAAAATATTTCCCTTGAAATAATTTTTTTATATCCCTTGTGTTATATGGAACACCAAGTTTAAACGATCCCAGATAAACTATTAAAAAAATTATTATTTTTATGTGGATATTATATTCTAGATATTAAATTAGTAGGTATGAATTGGAAGAAATTATTTGTTAAAAATATAATGGTCGTACTCCAATCAAAAGTATTAACTTATTCATCATTAATATGCCGTCAATTTTTTAGTAATGTTATTTTATTCATTAAAGAAATGTTTTTATTAAAATGGTTTTTTTGATTTTTATTAATTTTTTGAAATTTTAAAATATTTTTTTTAAAAATAAATTTAATTTTTAATTAAACCTGTTAAAATTTTCATTGAATATTTATTTATAATTTTTTATAAAAACATTTTTTTTATAAATAGTAAATAATACTGATTTTTATTGAAATATGTATTTTTATTTTTATGAATTTACAAATTAACATTATATTTCATATTATTATTAATATTTAATTAGAAAGTTATATTTTCAACTAATTCAACTATGGTTTTTTAAACTAATTTTGTACTAGAATTTAGTATTTAAACATTTTATGATTTAAAGAGGCCATTTCCTTTTAAAATACTAATTTTCATCTTATTTTTTCCATTTCAGGTTAAATTTTATTCCCTCTTAAGTTAATTATATTTTATAATTTTGATTCCATAATTTTTATAATAAGGTTAAAATAAAGTAAATTGTCCACTATAATTATATTCTATTATGAATAGTAATATTAGTAATTTTGTTATCAGAGTAATGGGTAAAATTGACAATTAAATTATGAATACAAAATGATAAGAATTATAACAAAAACATCATAGTTTTACAAATTTTATTTAACGTGTTTATTTCATCCATAATCATCCTAAATTGGGTTAGGTGGCATTGAGTGTCAATTGGGATGAGATTATGAAATATGATGTATTATATTCCATGAAAAATTAGTCATGTCACACTCTTGTTTCTAATAACTATAATATTTTTAATACGGATTTATCTAGAGGATATGTTCAACAAAAAATAGAATTCTAAAATATAATATATTTATATATATCTACTAATAATTCTTTAATTTTTTTAATTAATAAATTACAATAAATTCATGCACAATGATGATGCTATAGTTGTTAAATTAATGGAGAAATAAAATAAATTGTATTAAAAATATTAAAATATTATATTGTGAGAAAATTAATATAATAAATTAATTTTATAGATTAAATTCAAAATTTTGTGATGTGATAAAATAATTTCTTCAAATTATAATTTTTATGATTATATTACATAAGTCAATGTAATGAATAGTATCAAAATTGAAAATAATGATATTTTAGGAAAATGATATATTGTTAAATTATATAAAATAAAAAAAAATATACAGTAAAATGGGATATTATTTATTCCAAATTGATATCCAATGGAAATATATATGAAATTTTTAAGCATTTGTGTTGATTATATACGTATTATATTTTTATCTTTTATAAATTTCAAAAAATGTTCTACACAACAAATAATAATGATGACACATCACTCGCCTCATTACACCACACAAATCCATCTAGATAAAATATCCTATGAATAATTATATTCTATAATTCAATATACACATTATTGAGTAGTTTGACTTCTCAAAATACAAACTCTAGATCCCCTAAGAAGATATCTAAGGGAGTCATCTCTAAGAAGTGGTAATCGATTTAACCTACCACATTATATTTTATTATTCTTTTACCTCCTATAAATTATATATATTATTCATAAAAGAAAAAAATCATTATCGAGAGTATTATGAAATATTATTATGATTATGAAAGCATAATTATCAACCCTCTCTTTTTATTGATGGATGTGAATGTATCGCTCATGCGTACATATAGATTTTTTCCCCACATAAAAATACAATTCATTATTCATCACAATATTTCAACGATGGTAACTATGATGGGTTTAATGTTTTCATATAATATTTATCAAATAATTGATATACATTAATAAAAATATAATATCTTCCTTCTTACCTTCTAAACCACTGTAAAATTATGACGTCTCCCGTGCATACGTGTGAAATACCTCCTCCACCAAGCAATGTGATTTATAATTTAAATATATCTTAATTTCTTTGTAAGGAATATGTATATGAATAGTATATATGATATAAATTATATAATAATGATTCTTTATAGGTGTATTATTATTTACCTTTCCTAATTTTCATCGATAGAAAAATTAAAAAAACATTCATGCATACATATGTTGTATCATCTCCATGAACAGTATAATTCATTCTATTATCTATAATTTTATAAATTACTCAAAATGTGTTTATAATTATTACATATGATATATTTATAATTATTTTAATTATATATATTATTTTTCCATGATTTATTTTCATGTACCAAAACTACTAAACTAAAACATGAGTGAAATCAATGAAGATATCACACAAAACATGAATTTTAATAAATAATAGATGATAAATGGTTGATAAAAGGATATAATTAAATCAAAAATTTTATGATATATATGGGTTTGGATATATGAAATGTGTATAATACTTATATATTTATTAAAATTGAGGTTTCAACAAGTATGATGAAATATAGAAATTTTGTAAGGGAATTTTGTCTCACATTTCATTCTATTGGACATTAGTCATATATATCACTTGTTTTATTTTTTTGATGCATGGAAATAAAATTAATTTCTTTTATGAATATTATCATGAATATAATTGGATTTAAATATACATATAAATTTATTTCATTCATTACACTTACGATTAAAATAATACAAATATGGTAAGGCTTTATTTCATAATTTCATCATTATCCATGGTTTTTTTATGTTTAAGCACCAATTTGGGAATATTTTTCTTCCATTTCAAGTTTTTATTAAAATGATTTACAAAATGTGTTAAATATTATATTAAACAAATTAATTTTCATTTTTATCATTGTTTTAAATTTTAAAAAATGTTTTCAAAAGTACATTTTTATGAATTTCAAAATGAGACATGTTGTGTCTTTTCGGAAACAAAGTATATGGAAGGAATGTTTTTTAAATTTTATAGAATGGGAAAAGTTAAATTCCATCATGATTCCTTAATTAATTAAATTAGGCTTTATATTTCTACAATGTAATTATCAATAAAATAATTTTCATTTATTAATTCATGGTTTTTAAAAATCATAAATTATTTGGAAATGGATAGGATATTTTACTCAGTAATTCTTCCATGAAATCATTAAGAATCATTTGCAATCTAAGATGATATTATATAATGTTACTTATGATTTACATGATATATTATTCAAATATTCCATCATAATCATTTATTTGAATGATCTATATTTATGATGTCATGATGTTTTTGAATCCTATTTCTTTCCCATGAGTCATGTTAAGATAAAATGTTTATGAAATCCATTTCAATTTGTGGTTTCTAATATGATGAATTATTTATGATATTTTGTCACACATATGAATTATTTTCATTATTTAATGGGTGGGACCTATATCCCCCTCCAATGCATTGGGTAATGATCAATATATCATGAGATAAATATGGCTTTAATGACATTTGACCTTATTTAGAAATAAACCATGTCCAACATGATATTCATGGTAGTGAACCTTGACTACTATTATAGTTTGGGGGTGAACCCAATACACTATGATAGTCATGTAAAACATTCACAACTACAAAGTAAATAAAATTTCCAGTTAGGCGTATGCCACAATTCCATTTCCTATAATAATTCTATACTATTATGCCCCATGTCATTTGATTCATTATGATTCGTGTATTACAAACAACCAATATTCATCAAATGACATAATAATATGATATTTTATATGTATGGTATGGTTTTAAAAATTTATCATCGGTTTATGATATCATTATTCTCATGTTATGTTTTTGTGATCATTGATATCTCCTTTGTTTACCCTTGCGGAGCATCTGTGCTAACACCTTTAATTTATTTTATATTCCAATGTTATAAATAAATTTTATTCAAACAACATTTATAATAAATTTTTTAGACATAATGATATATTGTGATATTAAATATATTTTTATAAACCAAATGTTTGATTTTTCAATATATTTAATTGTTTTTTCTAATTCATAAAAACTCTAAACCTAAACATCCTTTGGTTTATAAGTGATCAAGTATATCCATTTCAAAATTTATGTTTTGTATGGAATTAATTGGGAATCTTTTACTGAGATCCCAATCCAGAACTGCAATGATTATATTATTAACACTAGATCTAGTACAATCAAATTGGGGTCGTCACAACACCTGGATGTTCTAAGATTCATGTGATCATTATTCTATATCAATTTCAAATAATTTATTTTTTTGATTTTATACATAAATACTATTGTTTTATTGTTTTATACAATAACATGTTTTTTAATTAAAAAATAATCAAATTTTATTTCTAAAAAAACCCATTTGTATATAGGTAGTATAAAGAAGTTGTGTTTTTTGGTAATAATTAGTATAGGTTCTAGGCATACTATACGCAAGGTAGGACGGTGCCTAGATTTTATTTTTTACAATATTAATAATGAATTTTTGGAATATTTAGATGTATAATTTCATAACAAGAAATGGATAAAAAATCCATAATTAAGTGAGAGGGGAAAAACACTGGTTGTATATAATTATTTTAATTATGACAATAATTACCTCAAAGGAAATTTTTTCTTCATTGATGCATCTGGAAAAAGATCTATAGTGTGATATTATTTCATTATAGTATCCAAGCATTGGATTACTCAATTTGTGATTAAAACATTTTCCATGTATCTGTGGGCATTTCCAAAGGATTCTTCATGTGTTATCGCGGAAGAACCACACACATCCAATGTCCGCCTTTGATTTTATTGAGAACCGCATCTATAAAATTTTACATGATCTGGTGGAGGAGGACCTCGCTCTTTTTGAAGAGTATTCATGGAGAAGGATGAACTCTTTATGGATGATATATTTCCTCCAATTTTTTGTGCATAATGATTTTTGTGGCTATGTTGTTTGAAAATAATAACAATTTGGTATTTATACTTCTAGAGTTTAAATGAAATAATTTCACAAGTTCCCTTATTTATTGTATTAAATTTAAAAAATCCTCATGTCAAATAACAATAGAACTATTATTATGATTTTTGAAATTTTCTTAACATAAAAGTTATTTTTCAAATACTATTTAAATAATATTCAATATTATTATTCTCACCAATCTCAGGGCTCTATTAAACATCAGATGTTACCAACTATAAGGACCATGACCCCAATATCCCAAAACTGATTCCTTAATTTATAAAATTAGCCTTGATAAAATTAATTGAATCTCAAATTAATTGTCTATTTGGTAGATTTGGGGAAATAGATAAATGCATGATACTGAATTTTTATTTGGAATAGAAGATAAAAAAATACAAAAAACGGAAATGAATTTCACACCTAAAAAGTAATTCATTGATCTCTTTTTCATTTCCTATGTAATGAAAAAAAACTAAATGTGTTCTGAAATATTTACTAATGGTTACATGTAGCAGAATCTTTCGTGAATCAATAATGACTAATCAATATAGAAAGGTATGTAACTGAACAAACCTTACCTTTAATAAATAATTTTATAATTAAATGCATTAAAAAAAATACCACTATGAAAATATCATGGATAACAATAAAAATGAATTATAATAGAGGGAAATGCTTAATTTTTTAACACCATGATATAAATAATCATTATACCTCTACTTTCAATAACTTTTAAAAGACATTTTAATCTAAATCTTCACACCTTTTTAATTTGAAAAGAGTATTTACCTCATGATACATGACAATTCATCATGGGGATATATAATACAAGGCCCCACCCATCACTATAAGTCAAAAAAATCCTCATATATCTAGTAATAGATTTAATTCATAACTGTTTGGACATGATTCCATGACAGGGATATGGTTTCACATGTCAGGCTACCATTTTTTCCATTTTTCTTAATCTCTTGATGGTTCCCTCGTATAAAGATAGGTATATACCAACATTCCAATGGTAAATGGCCATCTTGGTTTTCAGATGCAATGACTCCTAGGGACTCACATTGGTTGAGGGGATGGAATGTCAGGCACATCACTCTATTTTTGGGAGAACTATTTCATACTATGGGAGTCTCTTATAGATTAATGTCATGTTTCTAAATCTCTACCAAAACCCGATGTGGGACCAGTTACCCTTATGAACTGATTATAGGATAATTATTTTTTATATTCCCAAGGTAGGGATCTCTCATGTGTGTTAATCTATATATATTGAAGGATCATCGTCACTGTCTGGAAATACGAAATAACTAATATGGTGATGTCTTATAACCATGTGTTTTAGGGTATTATCTCATATTACGATGTAGTTAATATTATGAGGATGGGATTGAACCATTATGAGGTATCCTACATATCATGGTTATTATAGGAATCAAAACCAACATAGTCAATTTAATCATTATAGATTAACATTGTGTTGAAGGAATTATATCTAGATACTGAGATGCGTTATATTTGATCTCAAGTATTGGGGAAAGAAACAATTTGTCCTAGTTATATAAGTAATAATATTCATCATCGTTCGAATGATTTTGGGAATTGCACACATGGGATTACCTATTTATTATGCATAATGAGGTGCTCATTGAACCCCACTAGCCTCAGGAGAGCTATTCTCCATGTGAGAAACAATGGGGATCATGTGATTAGCCTCAGGGAGTATGGATATTGGACATATGTATTGGGACAGTCTTTAGGGTGTTTGGAATACATCTTGGGCCCTTAGGAGGCATCCTAAGTAAAATGAGTATGGAAGAAATCCGAGTTCTCGTAGATTAATATATTCCTTCACCTACTGGTAGGATGATATGGATGATCATATTAATTTGGATTATGGCCTTTGGAATTTTATAATTGTTGGTGCCTTATACAAAGATGGAGGATCCTCTAACCCTATGATGCATAATCTAAATGTCATAATTAGTTTGAATACCTAAACCCATGTGAGCCATGCATGTTGTGAGAAAGAGTGGTTTTCATGTGAACAATTTCATTGATATGGATGAGGGACTAATATATTGGTAATTCCTTCAATCATTAATATGGTACTCTGAAATCAAGGAGAAGTGGAATGTATATCTTGATTATGGAAGGAATTAGAGTCTTTGTAGATCTCTTTAGGATGGGGCTTACACAATAAAGATTCCCTTTGTTTTGGGCATACAAACTAATGACATATACTATTATTAGGCCCTTGAGATGCCCTTTTGATATGGCCTTCTTGTATGGAAGGTCTCTTAAGGCCCATTTGGCATGTATGAGGTGCTATAGCATAATATTAGTGGTATCTTCGAGGAGGTGTCATGTGTCCAAGATATGAAATTTGGAGGGAATCACAAGAGCTATCATGTGTCTTAGATGACACCTCAATGAGACATCATGAGATCTGGATATTTTGTCATGAGGGTTTCATGAGTCCCCGGATGACACAGGTACTGGCCAGTACATGATCCAGTTAATTTGATTGGTCGTTGCCACGTATCTTTGGATGACACATGTGCATGCCAATATATGAGTCAGGTGGTGCATCTAAGGTGGATAATATGTTCTTGATGATGGGATCATAGGTTCTATGACATCAGATTGGTGTCCATAAGAGATTCAACCAAATAATTATAACATATCTATAATGTTCTATGACTCCATTGTGTTATTTTTAAGGACGGTCATGAGTTCTAGACAATGTGTCTTGGTTTTGTCGCATATATTTTGGAGACAAACACTGTGATAATAGGAGGGGCCATGAGCATATCATTTTCATAATCCCTCCATCATTGATCTTGGATCTCTCCTTTATGTCGCGAGTACCTCATTTTTGTTCGATCTCTATTGTCTTATGTTTCGTGTTATCCTGTGGGATTACACAATTTTCTTCTCATAACCCACCAATATTTTCATGAGATCTATGAGTGATCACAAAAATTATTTTATTCCCATTTCATGACTACTACAACTATTTGATTGTGTATTGCTTGACATAAATCTGGTAGGTCTTTTGATTGATCTGAGGAGTCCATAAGAGTTTGGAGAAACGATCAAAAGTTCAGCCTTAAAACCTTAAAAATACATAACGTCGATCCTTAGAACCCTTTATTTGAGGTCGGAGTGGGGAATTTATAATTCTCCAATTCCCATGTATTTTCTATTTTATGTAGTGTCTCTGGTGAAGATCTTGGTGGGAGTCGGTGGAATGTGTTGGCTCTACACGATTTTTGGACTACTTTGATTGTGTCACTTGATTTTCAGTGGATATGGGTATCTTTCATCAACATGCCCCTTATTGGATGAATGTTCATGTAATCATATGGTCATACTAAAGGAATTTTCATCTTTTCTTATGTACATGTCTGTGGGCCTTTTCAAGACCCCAGTGTCTATTGTGGGACACTCATGAGACCTGTCTTGGAATATCTTAGGACATTTCTATGGGTTTGTTGGGTGCATCAGATGCCTTTTGCATACCAAAAATGCTCTGGCCTTCACTCATTCAATTTCTATTGTTTTATGTGACATTGGTTGAGATCATGAAGGATTCTACATATGTTTTAATGGATATTTACTAAAATTTTTTGGGATACATCATTTGACCATTATGGGGGTGAGCAAGAATATTGTGAAAAATTCTTTGAGATGGGGACAATGAGCCAAATGGATTATTTATGTGAGGTAGGAATGTTTTTATGGACATGTGGTGCTATTTGGGTCGTCAGGGGCATGCCACATGTCTTTTAGTGACCATGGATCCCTCTTTCCTCTCTTCTTTATATCTCCATTGTTTTATTTTACAATGGGTAGGGATCATGAGAATTTATAGGACAAATGTTTTGCATTTATACTCAATATATGGGTGATTTCATTCTCGACCAGTATGGGTTGTGTGGAGTGTATGAGAGTATGTAGGCAACACATATGTTTGTCTAACCTTGGAGCATATGGAGTTGTCCGGACACTCCTAACGACTTCCATATGGTGAAAATGAAAATATAAATATACTTCACGAGGCGAGGTGGTCATAATTCTAGGGACTCATGGAGACTTTTGGGGCATGACGCATGAACTTCAATGATTGTAAGAGATCTCGCCTCCTCTCTTTATCTCTGTTTTATTAATTTACAATGGTCTTGGAGGTCATGAGAGATTACTCAGATTCCATCATATAATTTTATCCTTCTCAATCATGATATGGAAAGTGATCTTCGTGAATATTTGGGATCTATACCATTAAATATCCCATATTATTATTTTCTAAGGGTATCATATGGTTTGTCAGGCACTACTCAATGAAAAACAACACGGTCTAGGGTTATTATACCACCATCCAGGGGGCTTTTCAAGAGAATGTCAGTTTATCAAAAGGGTCCTTGAGAAACTTCCTATGGATTATTCACCTTGCGTAATGGCCGTATGTGACCTTGAAATGGTATCATAATCATTTGTTTCATAGATGATCATGGGTTTTGTGGGTCTCCAAATATCTTCTTCATAATTTATTTTTTGTTTAAGATAACACCCATATCCATGTATTTATTAAATTATGATTTTGAAAATGCTTATTTGGCAAGGGTCAACAAATTCTCCCCCAACAAGAGTGTCATCCAGTGGGGAGAGCACTCGGTTCTGAGGATGATGAATGTTTTATTGAATCCCTAGCAGTGTCATGAATTAGTGTCATTCGGTGATGTTTAGTCTACTCAATGACATTTGGAATTCCATGAAATGAATATATATATATATATATATATATAATAGGGGTGGATAAAGATTCATTCTTCAAGAAGAATATTCTTGAGAGCAATATCGCATGTGCCTCTGTTGTAAGACCCTACTGTGAACTTGGATGATGAGCCATGTCTTTGATTTAGTTTCGTGAGTCTAACTTCTTTGGACCCATCATAATGATTAAATTATAGGACCCTAGTTACTCCTATTACGATTTTCATGATCACTTCAAGAGATTGGTGGGTCTGGCTACACGATGGTTTGTGAATCACTTGTCTATATTCAAGTCAAATGATCACGAGTCCCCAAGTGGATTACGTGACATGCATGATTCCATGAGGGGTGATGGACTCTAGGATTCCACTTTGGATCAATCTATTTTTAACCCTTTTGATGCAGTGCATGAACTATTGGATGATTCATACGATGTATGTGATTTCACTTTCATTGTATCTTATTTTTGAATATATTTATTCTTTTTGAGTAACATATACCACTTAGTTATTTTAGAGGGATATCAGTTCTAATAAACATCATTCATTTGTATCGAATAAAAGGGATCTGATTTCCAGAAATCAGAATGATGATCCCCATTATCTTGTGTAAATGTTTAACTATTATCTGTGGGGAATCTTCTCCCCTAGGCATTCGAGACTACTCTCTATCACAACAAATCCATTTTTAGGAATTCATCATACAATATGATGTCATCATACCTCCCACAGATCATAACTTGTTATCTCACAGGGTGTGTAAATCTCTTAATATAGTCTAGAAATCAATTGATAAGATATACACCATTTTAAAAATACTTCCGAGAGTATATAATATTTTATTTTTCAACACTCCACATACTCTATATGGTTGTGATGTCACTCAATAACCCATCGTGCAATGTTATTCAAGAATATTCACCGCATATTTAGATACTCCCAGTAAAGGATGGTATTCGATGTGGAATATCTACCATAGTGGTAATTTTTCTACTGATTCAGACTGGCCTTTCTTGGTGATAAAATAATATTTTCAATTTTCTGATATTATTTATAGGATGAATCATTATGAAGGT
Organism: Viscum album; assembly: GCA_963277665.1. Lineage (NCBI taxonomy): Eukaryota > Viridiplantae > Streptophyta > Magnoliopsida > Santalales > Viscaceae > Viscum > Viscum album. The sequence continues at coordinate 1,700,876,858 of OY728156.1, read as the reverse complement.
ATGTGGATTTCTCAATTAATTATATATCACTATCCTGACCCCCTTTATGAAATGATCAAATATTGGTGTACTATCACTGACACAATCAATCTTCTACAATTAGCACAGTATTTCTCCCCCTTTGTGATTAGCAAAAAGAAACAGAAATAGAGAGAACAAAGAAAGACTGTATGAATAAAGAACATTACATGACCCAAAAAGGAATAAATAGTCTGTATCAAAAGACATAAATAGACTCAATCCACATCAGCCTCACGCAAGTGATCTTTCCCGTTGGAAGAAGAAGATGGAGGAAGAGATGGTGGATTAGAAGGTTTAGGAATTGCTGCAGGAAAGAATGGAGGGGAAGCTACAGAAGCTCTTGTGGGTCTGTAGTGGGTAGCTCGTTGAGGTATTAGTGGAGTAAGGTTTCTTTTAGTTTCATCAAGAGACACCGTAGAAGAACCACTGGGTTGAGATGCATGTAAGGTAGGACGAATGATGACAGGGGTGTAGTACACATGGAGAAAGGGGAGAAGAAGGTTTCTAAAATCCATAATGATGCTTCCTCCTCTTTCCATAGCAGATAAGAAATCATCTTTATTCTCCAAAAATTTATCTAAAGCAGGGGTCAATTCTCATTGTTTTCTGACCTTCCTCCGGAATGACTAATTAACTTGAGGTATCTTCATATTCTCTATCAAAAGCTTGAAGTGGTTGGTAATTTAGTGCTTGGTATAGATCTTCTCAAAGTAAGAATCTACCTTATTCATAATGGCTTCCTGAGTAGTAGTAGTTTCTTGCAAGTGTTCACGAACATAACTATTGAATTCCCTAGTGGTAGCAATTACCAAAGAATCAGGGGTTCCACTAGTACTGGCCTTAGAGATCTCTTCTTGGATCGCATTTCTGATCTGGTCAATGTTCATAGAGGATCTAGAGGAGGGAAGGGGTTTGAATGAGAAAGCAACTATCTCTTTGAAGGACTGAGTCAAATTACTAATCACCTTTTGTACAAGTGCATCCTGAGTATTCTTATGTTCTTTAACTGATGTCTTAAAATCCTCAAAAACATCCAAAAACTGTTTGACTTCCTCTTTGATATATAGAATCTCATCATTCATATGGTTTTGAGAACATCTCATGGTTGCTAATGAAGCAACTGATTGTCTCCAAGCAACCACATCTCCTGTCCAGCTTTTGATTTGAGTGTGGCAAACTTTAACCTCGTCCAGCATTTCATTCACTAGACTAGACACAACACATACTAGAGATAGATGCAGGGATTAATCCACACTCCTCAGCTCTTCCACAAGGCTATTCTTGAAATCTGCCACTAATTTTCACACTACCTTTTTATTTTCAACTTTAAAGGACTCAAGGTCCTCTTTGGTTGCCAAATTATTATCCACAACTACTGGAATACATTCATTTATGATAACAGAATCCCTTTGAGGCTGATCTTCCTCATCAAAATCTCCATAATAGAGTCCAGGTACCATGTACCTTGGATCTGATGACCAACCTTCTATGTCATACAGCACAGAAACAGAACCATGATGCTCCCACTCACATAGAGCTCTCTATTTTGTATTCTCCTCTACTTGTTCTGCTCTAGGTAACTCCACAGCCTCCTCTGCAACTCCAGCAGATTCCAAAACAATTTAATCTTTTAGTTCACTAGTGGGGTGAGTCACGACCTTCACCGTGTCATCAGTGACTTCCATATCAATGGTAGTAGATTTCACTCCTCCTTTCTGAGAAAACACTTTCTTGTCTGTATTATCTATCAGAGGGCTCAAATTGTGATCTTCTTCTTCATTTTCCTCATCATCAGCTTTCGCAATAGCCTCCTTTCCTTTATCTTTATCACAAGATTCTTCTTCCTAATCATATTCAGAGGTGTCATTGACAATATTCTGATATGCTTCTTCATATTTAGTGTTCTCAGTATCACTGTCCTTCAGAACTATTTCTCTTCTTAGCAGTTATTTTGGAGGGCTAGCTGCTCTGAAAGATATTGTCCTTACAGTACTTTGAGGAAAATCAGGATCTCTCCAATCATCAATGGGGGTGTTCTCTCCTTCAGGGTCCACATCACCTTCAACTTCCTCCTCCCCATTTGAATAAGCTGGTTCAGGCTCATCAAGCTTCAAGCCTGGATCTCTCTTTTATTTTTTCCTAGGTGGATGTGTAGTAGGGTCAAACTTTTAATATACCTTTCCTTCATCATTCACCCATTCCTTTTTCCAGGTATTCCAACTAATTTTCATGAATTTGCAAATAACCTTGGAGATAAAAACATTGTTCTTGTCCACAATCATCTCTTCTTGATTTCCAGCCACACCCTTTACGTTTAGCATTACTAAAATAATCTTGCCATGGAATATGACATTGGATTTTGAGCTTGTCTTGGTCATATCCTCCGATTGTGACCTCAGTAACCTGTACAGGTTAATCATCTTTCCATGCCTCAGTAGGTACATAAGGAATATTTCATGGTACTATAGTACTGAAAAATCTCTTCTCTTGGGACTAATTACATGCTGAATGAATTTGAATAAAAGATTGTCTTCTCCATTCATCTTAGCTGCAATGGTCTTCCTTGATTTTCAATTACCTATCAGTTCTTCCATAGCTTTTTCATATTCAAAAACGTAACTGTCTGGAGGAGCCACTCCAGAGTAGTAATCATATACTCTTTCATGAGAAACTATTAAATAGGAATCCCAATCAGCATATGAGAGGCTAACATTATTGCCAATGACTCTAGATATTATATTATTCACGTCATCTTCCTCTTAGAACTTTAGGTATTCGTAGAATTATTTCACAAGCTTCGGGTAGTATGGTCCATTTTTGTTGGCAAAACATTCGGTCCATCCTTGGGAATCTAGTGCTTCCAGCACTTATGTGTTACTCGACAGCAGCCATTCTTCACTTAAATCCTTCTCAGCAAAGATTTATCTTTTGGTTAGATACAGGTTGACGGGTTCCGTCTGGATATTACTGGTGCCACTCAATTCTGCTCGAGTTCTCTTTGGTCATGATGCATCCTCATTGACAGTCGTGGTCGCATGGTTCTGGCCATGGAGATTGAAGGTGGATTGAGGGTTCAAGTGAAGGGATAGAGTTTAGGAATTTCAAGAGCAAGGTTTGATATTGATAGAGGAAGGAGGATTGAGATATGTTCATCGCCTTTGGTTTTATCCTTTAGGTATTAAAACAAAATAAAATAGAAATAGGAAGAAAAATGGTTCGAATTCTCACAGTAATAAAGACAAACAGCATGGTATCCAATAGTGAGATGTACCAGTGAGGTACACTGGTGAGGTTTGATAGTGAGGATCAACTGTGAGGTTTAACAGTGAGGTCCAACTGTGAGGTTTAACTGTGAGTTCTAACTGTGAGGTCTAACTGTGAGGTCTAACTGTGAGGTCCAACTGTGAGGTCTGACTGTAATGTCCGACTGCGAGGTCTAACAGTGTGTTCTAATAGTGTGTTCTGATAGTGAGGTCTTCTATAATAATTTTAATCATACATTACTCGTTTTTGATGTTGTTTAACCTCTCAGAATTCAAAGTCCAAGTGAATATATCGGCCAATTGATGTTCATTTCCAATGAATTCAAGAGTGATATCACACGTTTGATAATGATCCCTAAAAAAGTGATGTCTCAAATCAATATGCTTTGTCCTAGCATGAGATACTGGATTTTTTGAAATGTTAATAGCACTTGTATTGTCACACTTTATAGAGACATGTTTGAACTGATATCCATAGTCCAATAAAGTGTGTTTCATCAACAGAATATGATCACAACAACTACCAGCAGCTATGTACTCATCTTCGGTAGTGGATAATGCAACAAAATTATGCTTCTTAATACACCATGATACAAGTTACTTTCCTAAAATGTGAAATATCCTTGTAGTGGTTTTTCTATATAACTTGTAACCAGAAAAATCAGAATCAGAATAACTCAACAAATCAAATGATTGTCCTTTTGGAAAAAATAGTCCTAATTTGGGAGTATGTTTGAGATATTTAAAAATATTTTTAACAGATGTTAAATGAGACTCTTTTTGATTGGCTTGAAAGCAAGCACACATGCATACACTAAGCAGAATGTCAGGTCTGCTAGCTATTAGACAGAGTAGACTTCCTATCATACCTCTCTTGTTGGTTTGATCCACTAGTTCTCCAGCTTCATCAGTATCTAACTTACAAGTGGTACTAATAGGTGTGTCACTACCTTTACTACCATCCAAAGAAAAATGTTTTAAAATATCCTTAATATACTAACATTGATTCAAAACAATGCCATTTCTATTTTGAAATATCTGAAATCCAAGGGAAAATTTGATTTCTCCCATTAAACTCATTTCAAACTCATTTAGCATCATTTTTTAAAAAATCAATAGATATTGAATTTTTAGAAGATCCAGAAAAAATATCATCTACATAAATTTGAACTATCAAAACTTCTTTAGAACTCCATTTAATGAAAGAGTAGGATCGGCTATCCCTTTGGTAAAACCTTTTGAAATAAGAAAAGAGTTGAGCTTATCGTACCATGATCTTAGTGCTTGTTTTAAGCCATATAAATCTTTAGATAGTTTAATAACATGATTATAATAATGGGGATTTGTAAAACCAGGAGGTTTTTCAATAAATACATCTTCAACTATATACCCATTTATAAAGGCACTTTTAACATCCATTTGATAAAGTGTGAAATTCAGATGAGATGAATATGTAAGTAGTATCCTAATAGATTCTAGTCTACCTACAGGTGCAAAGGTTTACTAATATTCTATTCCTTCTTCTTGGTTGTATCCTTGTGAAACTAGCCTTGCTTTGTTTCTAACTATATTCCCAGAATCATCTACTTTGCTCCTAAGCACCCATTTAGTGCCTATTGTCAAAGAGTCCTTAGGTCTTTCCACTAATTCAAAAAACTTTGTTTCTTTCGAACTGATTTAGTTTTTCATGCATACCCATTACCCAAAATTCATCATTAATAGCATGATTAATATTTTTGGGTTCAAGATTTGAAAGAAAATATTGATGTTCAACCTGGTTTCTTAGAGAAGATCTAGTTTCTGTTCCTCTATTTAAATCTCCTACAACAGTATCTAGAGGAAAATTCATAAGATTATTAATAGCTCTAGGAAGGATTGAACTAGATTCTTCATTGCTTTATGTTGGTTCTGAATCGGTAGGAGAAGATTCTGGAAAATTTCTGCAATTGGATACTTTTACAGGGGATTCACTATTCTTATCATTAAAGTTCAGATTTGACAAATCTTCCTCATGATTTTCAAGAGAAGCATTAAGTTCATGTGGATCAGTCTCAATGAATTTGAGATGAACTGATCCGTCCACACATTTTCTTTTATTATTGAACACTCAATAGTCTTTACATGAGATAGAATAACCAAAGAAAATTCCTTCATCACTTTTGGAAGAAAATTTGTCAAGATTGTGTTTAGTATTAAGAATAATGACTTTGCAACCATAAACTCTAAATTAATTACCCTTAGGCATTCTATTATTAAAAAGTTCATAAGTGGTCCTTTTTAAAATAGGTCTAATTAAAACTATTTTGATAACATAACAAGCTGTATTTACAGCTTTGGGCAAAAAATAAACAGGTAAGTCATACTCATTATGCATAGTCCTTGAAATTTCTTGAAGGATCATATTTCATCTTTCTACAACTCCATTTTGTTGACGTGTCCTAGGGGTAGAGAAAATGTGACTATAGACATTGTGTGAGAATTAAGATTCAAACTCATGATTCTCCAACTCACTTCCATGTTAACCTCTTAGGGTATCAATCATATGTCCACTGAGGTTTTCTAGAGGCTTGGAATATTTGACAAAATAGGAACATGATTCACTTTCATGAGCTAGAAAGTATACCAATGTATACCTAGAGAAGTCATTTAAAAGAACATAAACATAGTTCTTCCCATTTAAACATGAAACTCTTGAAGTTCCAAAAAAATCCATGTGAACCAACCCAAGTGGTTGAGTATTTGAAACTTCATTCTTTGGTTTGAAAGAAACTTTTTGTTGTTTTCGCTTTTGTCAGGGATTTCACACTTTATCAATTGGGAATTATAATTTAGGTAATTCTCTAACTAAACATTTATTAGAGAGCCTCCTAAGGGAGTGCACATTATAGTGTCATAATATTATATGCCACAACCAAGACTCTTTATGAAAAGCATTTAAGCAGGAAACATTTTGTTTGGCTCAGGAATTTATATCAATGACATATACATTCTCATTTCTACATGCTGTGAAAACTAAATCATTTTTTTAATTAAAAACATTGCATGAATCATTTTCAAATTTAACATTAAGTCCATCATCACATAACTGAGATATTCTAAGTAAATTATACTTTAATCTATTAAAAAAAAGTACATTAGAAATTAATATTGTATAAGGGTTACCAATCTGGCCTCAGATGATGATTTTTCCTTTTTCATTGTCACCAAAGGTGACATGCCCAGCATTGACTTAAACTAGACTCTTGAAGCAAGAGTAGTCCCCTATCATTTGTCTTGAACATACATTTTTCAGGTACCATAGAGTATTACAATAACTCTTTATACAACTTCCCTTGGATATCTCTGTCATAAAACATAGATTGGCATGTTTGTTCTGTTTTGAGTCTGAAGCATTAGATTTACTTGAACTGTCTTCAGAAGCACTCTTTGTTGCTTTCATAGCCTTTTGATAACTTCTCCCTTTATAATCATATTTCTTTATGAATTTTATCATTGGACAGTCAGCCCTGATATGTTCTTTCCTCTTGCATTCATAGCAGACTATATCATCTTACTTATCAGATTTCTTTTAATCCTTCTTCCACATACCTTGTTGATGATAATTACCCTTGTAATTTGGTTTTCTGAAAAACTTCTTCTTCCAATAGAACTTCTTAAATCTCCTGGATATTTGAGCCATTTCTTCATCACTGTCTGAATTTGAATCATTACCGGTTGAGCTTTCAGTTGGTCCATGATTTTTTTCCTTGTATTCTCCCTTTGATGCAGTTGACTTGAATGCCACAGATTTTCTCTCGGGTTAATCATATTCTTATTTGTTCACATTCATTTCCACTTCATACATCATTAGTTTACCAATCAACTCCTTAATAGGTAGCCTACTAATGTCACATGACTCTCGGATTGTCACAGAAGTACCTCTCCATCTGTCTGGAAAACATCTCAATATTCTCATGATCTGCTCCTCTGGAACAGATTTTCCCAATTAAATAATGGTGTTGACAATCTCATTAATCCTAAGGTACACGTCAGAAATGGGTTCATCGGGTCTCATTATACAATTATCATATTTAATAGTATAAGTATTTAATCTCATTTCTTTTACATTGGTTGTTCCTTCATGAGAAACAACCAAGGTGTCCCAGATTTCATGAGCTGTTTTACATGCAGAAATTTTGTTAAATTCCTCATCTTCTAAAGAGCAGTAACGGGCATTCATAGCTTTACAATTATTGTTATAGTCAGATTTTGTAGCATTATCCCTAGTAGATCTAGCAGTTTTGGGTATCTCGTATTCTGATTCTATAGCAAACCAACTATCAAAACCAATACTATCCAAATGATTTTTCATTTTAATTTTCCATTGAGCATAATTCACACCATTAAAGAAATGTGGCATGTTAGATGCAATACCTTCTAGTCTATTTTCCATAACTAGATTTTAGAGAATATATTAAAGAGATAACATTTAAAACTAACAGAAATTTACGATCATTATGATCAAACTAAAATCACAGTTTTAAAAATAGTTGTTTTGAAAACTTTTTATAAATAACAATGTTACCACTGATATCAAATGTTGGTCGGAGTGTATACTCAACAGGGGGGTGAATTGAGTTCCAATTAAAATTTCTGGTAAAAACTTTTAGGATTAAAATCCATCAAATTAAAATGGCCAATTCAATTAATGCAGTAGAGATATAAGTGACTTATTGTAAAATAGGTTTCTCAAAGGTTGATTACTCCTCAGTTGAATTAGTATGAGAAAAAATTCCACTTTTTAAACAAGTTTACTAAATGAATCACATATATACAATAAACAAAACTAACTATTAGAGTGAATGTAAAAATAGATTTCTATCATTGAAAATATAAGCAGCGGATAAATTTAAAACAGTGTAATGGAAAGATGAACACAACAATTTAAACAAGAGGATCAGTCTTAAGTCAACACTTAGTCCTCTCCACTTGGTGACCACCTTCCACCAAGAAATTATATTAAAGAGTGATACACACCCTATATCGGGATTTACAACAGTTTTCACAGATTGTCCTGGTTTTGGAAACTCTACCATAGTTCTATGTGGGAAAATGAACTACCAAGCCACACATGGATTCTTCCAAAGTAATGCATGGGAAGTAGATGTAAAGAGAGTTTGGTATAGGGATTTTCAATATCCCTCAGTTCAATCACAAGATTCAGTGTGTGTAACACATACAAACTACTCCCAAATGTAAAGTATTTAAACACAATAGATATAAAGATAGTAGGGATGATTTTAGAATGCTCTGTTGTGTTGGAAGATCTGCTTTAGACTTGTTGAAATGAAGGAAATGAAGTTTTGGTCCTTCTTTGAAGTTGCCTCCAAAAAAGAGTATCGCCAATTCCAGGTTCTGACATCCATATGTAGAGATGATCAGCTTCATGGGTTTGAAGTTCTTTGTAGCACACCACAATAGCTTGAAAAAAGGTTTTTTCAATAGATCTTCGTGAAGCTCTCTGTTCTTCAGAATGTGTGCTTCTGTGTTCTTCTTCAGATTGTATATGTTTTTCTCTTATGATTGTTCAGTGTATATTCAATATGTCCATGTTTATCTATGTTTTCTGTGTCTTCTATACATATATATATGTACACTTTTCCAGTTGAGATTTTTCTATTTGGTTAAGTAGGGGCCGACAAAAAAAGGCTTCAACCACGTGTGGTCTTCCTCGTACATCGTACTATTTCCTGATATGCCTGCAAATAACATTTATTAATGTCAGGTGAATTAATTTGTAGACATGACCGTTATGATATTATTAATAATATTGGTAAATAAAATAATTGAATATAATTAGACTGGTAGCAGATGCATGTCACACAGAAGACTTCATCAGTAGTCTTCCCAACTTTGTACTTCATTGGTAGGGTCTTTGTCTGTAGGCTTGTAATGGTGGACTTTGTAATAGTGGATGTCTTGTAATGGTAGTTGTTACTCTATGTAACATTATCTCCTCATTAGTGGACTTCATCGGTAGTCTTGATCAGTGGTAGACTCCAACAGTAAGCTTCTAACGGAAGCTTTGTAACATCAGACTACTTCAATAGTGACCTTTCCAATGGTAGACTTATCTCAATAGGTAGTTTCATTAACGGTGGAGTATGTTCATCAGTCAACTATCTCGGCAGTATGATTTGCCTCGAGGTTTAATTCTAATAACGGTAGACATGTCCAACTATAGACATGAACAGTGATGTTCTCAACAGAAGACTTGAGAAAGATTCTGACAGTGAACTTCTAATAGAAGCCTTGTCAGAGTAGTGACCTTGTGATGGTGACTCTTTGTTTGTGACCTTTGATAAGCAGATCAATGGTAGACTTGTGACAGTAACCTTGTACCAGTAGACTATATTAGTGATAGTAGATCATCAATGGTAACCTTCTAGGATAAGTGACCTAGAGTAACAGTGATATATAATGGTGACTTTGAACAGAAGACTCTTACTAGTAGCCTTTAACAGTGAACTTATATTTAGATAAATGTAATCTGAATGTTGATGCAACAAAGTCATGAGATTAAGAGTATACATTGTTCATGATAAAATAATTATAAATACAGATTAAAAAGAGTTAGCAAATGACTTAATATATCATGATCAATATTTAAACATGATTTGGGATTATCAAACCTGTTGAGTCCAACAATCTCCCCCACTTAGATTATCAAAAATTATGAAAATATTTATCAGAGATAGATATCATATATAATACAGTTACTAAACATAGATAAAAAAATGTCTCAATTATCAGAGATTAATAAGAGTGTAAAACCAGAAAATATTGGTACATGGTATCAGAGAGAAATGCAGAAAAGATCATAGGATCATATTAGCATATTAGCATATTTCTACCCAATCACATTATTAGTGTAGAATTAGCACAATATTTCTCTCCCTTTGTGATTAGAAAAAAGAAACAGAAATAGAGAGAACAAAGAAAGCTTGTATGAATGAAAGAACATTACCTGACCCAAAAATGAAAAAATAGTCTCTATCAAAAGTCATAAACAGACTCAATCTACATCAGCCTCAAGTGATCTTTCCCTTTGGATGAAGAAGATAGAGGAGAAGCTGGTGGATCAGTAGGTTTAGGAATTGCTGTAGGAATGACTGGAGGGGCAACAATAGAAGCTTTTGTCGGTATTTAGCGGGTAGATTGCTGAGGTATCAATGGAGTAAGGCTTCTGATAGCTTCAGCAAGAGACATTGTAGAAGAACCACTAGATTGAGATACAGGATAGGTAGGAGGGATGATGACAGGGGTGCAGTCCACATAGAGAAAGGGGATAAGAATGTTTCTGAAGTCCATAATGATGCTTCCTCCTCTTTCCATAGCAGATAAGAAATCATATTTATTCTACAAAAATTTATCCAAATAAGGGGTCAATTCTCTCAGTTTACTGACCTTCTCCCTGAATTCCTGATTCACATGAGGCAACTTCATATTCTCTATCAAAAGATTGAAGTGGTTGGTCATTTGGTGCTTGGTATATATCTTCTTGAAGTATGAATCTACCTTATTCTTAATGGATTCTTCAGTAGTAGTAGCAGCTTGTTAGTGTTCACGAACATAACTGTTTACTTCCCTAGTGGTAGAAATTACCTTAGAATCAGAGGTGCCACTGGTACTGGCCTTAGCAAACACTTCCTGGATCACATTTCTGATCCTGTCAATGTTCATAGAGGAGATAGAGGAGGGAAGGGGTTTGACTGAGAAAGCTATTGTCTCTTTGAAAGACTGAGTCAAATTACTAATCACCTTATGAACAAACGCATACTCACTGTTCATATGTTCTTTAAATGATGTCTTAAAAGCCTCAAAAACATCCACAAACTGCTTGACTACCTCTTTGTTATATCGAATCTCAGCATTCAGTTGGTTTTGAGAACTTCTCATGGGGGTTAATGAAGTAACCGATTGTCTCAGAGAAACCACAGCTCATGTCCAGCTTTCAATATGAGTATGGAATACATTAACCTCATCCAACATTTCATTCACTGGACTAGACAAAACACATCCTAGAGATAGCTCTGGGGATTGCTCTACACTCCTCATTTCTTTAACAAGGCTACAATTTAAATCTGCCACTAATTATTTCAATGCCTTTTTTAATTTCAACTTTCAAGGACTTAAGGTCCTCCATGGTTTCCAAATTCATAACCACAACTACTGGAATACATTCAGGTAGTTAAACAGAATCTTTATGAGGCTGGTATCCCTCACTGAAATCTCCATAATTGAGTTCAAGTACCATGTACCCATGATCTGATGACCAACCTTCTATGTCATACATCACAGAAACTGGACCAAGATTCTCCCCCTCACTTAGAGCTCTCTCCTGAGTATTCTCCTCTTCATGTTCTGCTCTAGGTAACTCCACAGCCTCCTCTACAACTCCAGTAGATTCAATAGTAGTCTTCTCTATTAGTTCACCAGTGGGGGGAGTCACAGCCTTCACTGAGTCATCAGTGACTTCCCTATCAATGGTAGTAGATGACATTCCTGCTTCCTATCCCAACATTGCCTTGTATGTATTATCTATTAGAGGAATCAAACTGAACTCTTCTTCTTCATTGTCCTCATCATCAGCTTCAGCAACATCCTCCTTTCCTTCATCCTTATCACAATATTCCTCTGCCTCATCCACTTCAGAGGTGTCCTTGACAATGTTCTGATATACTTGTTCTTCTTCAGTGGTCACAGTATCACTGTTCTTCAAAATAGTCTCTGTTCTTGGAAGTTCTTTTAGAGTTCTAGCTGCTCTGAAAGCTATTTTCATTACAGGACTGTGAGGAAAATCAGGATCACTCCCATCATCAAGGGCGGTGTTCTATCTTTCAGGGTCCACAACACCTTCAACTTCCACCCCCTCATTTGAATGATATGGTTCTCGATCATCAGGCTTCAAGCCTAGATCTCTCTTGTCTTTTGGCCTAGATGGATGTGTAGTAGGGTCAAACTTTTCATATACCTTTCTTTTATCATTCACCCATTACATCTTCTAGGGATTCAGGATTATTTTCATGAATTTTTAAATAACCTTGGAGATATAGACAATGTTCTTGGCCACTATCATCTCTTCTTGATTTCAAGCCACACCCTTTACCTTCAGCATTACTGAAATAAGCTTGTCATGGAATAGGGCATTGGATTTTGAGCTTTTCATGGTCATATCCTCTAATTATGCCATCAGTAACCCACATAGGTTAATCTTCATTCCGTGCTTCAGTAAGTACATCACGAATATGTCTTGGTACATCAGCACTACAAAATCTCCTCCCATGAGATTAATTACATGATGAATGAATTTGAATAAAATATTGTCCTCTCCATTCATCTCATCTAAAATTATCTTACTTGATTTTCCATTTCATTTCAGTTCTTCTATATCTTTCTCATATTCAAAAACATTAATGTCTGGAGGAGCCACTCCATTGTAGTAATCATATACTCTTTCACGAGGAACTCTCAAACAGGCACCGACTCTGCAGATGAGAAGCTAACTTCATTGCCATTGACTCTGGATATTTGCTTATGCACATCATCTTCCTCTTCGAACTTCAGATATTCATAGAATTATTTCACATGCTTCAGGTAGTACGGTCCATTATTGTTGAAAAAACATTTGGTCCATCCTTGGGAATCTAGTGATTTCACCACTAATGATGTGCTCGACAACATCCATTCTTCACTTGAATCCTTCTCAGAAACGATTTGTCTTTTGGTTAGATACAGGTTGACAGGTCTCGTTAGGGTATTATTGGGTCCACTGGATTTGGCTCATGTTCTCTATGGTCTTGGTACATCCTCATTGATAGTCAGGGGTCTCTTGGTTCTGGCCATGGAGATTGAACGAGGTTTGAGGGTTCAATAGAGGGGTTAGGGTTTAGTAATTTCGAGAGCAAGGTTCGAGATTGAGAGAGAAATGTGGATTGAGATATGTTAATCACCTTTTGTTTTATCATTTAGGGATTAAAACAAAATAAATTAGAAATAGGAATAAAAATTCTTCTAATTCCCGCAGAAATAAAGACAAACAGCGAGGTATCCAATAGTGAGATGTACTAGTGAGGTACACCTGTGAGGTCTAACAGTGAGGTCCAACTGTGAGGTCAACTGTGAGGTCCAACTATGAGGTATAACTGTGAGGTCTAACTGCGAGGTCTAACTGTGAGGTCTAACTATGAAGTCTAACAGTGAGGTTGGACTGTGAGGTCTAATTGTGAGGTCCGACTGTGTGGTCTAACAGTGCGTTATAACAGTGAGTTATGATAGTGAGGTCTCCTATGATAAAGTTAATCATACTTAACTCATGTTTGATGTAGTTTAACCTCTTAGAATTCAAAGTCTTTGTGAATATATCAGCCAATTGATGTTCAGTTCCAATGAATTCAAGAGTGATATCACCCTTTTGATAATGATCCCTCAAAAAGTGATGTCTCACGTCAATATGCTTTATACTATCTTGAGATACTGGATTTTTTGAAATGTTAGCAGCACTTGTATTGTCACACTTTATAAGGACATGTCTAAACTGATATCCATAATCTAGTAAAATTTGTTTCATCCATAGAATGTGAGCACAACAACAACCAGCAGCTATGTAATAAGCTTCGGCAGTGGATTATGCAACATAATTCTACTTCTTACTACACCAAGATATAAGTGACTTGCCTAAAATGTGACATTTCCTAGAGGTGATTCTTTTATCTAACTTGCACATGGAAAAATCAGCATCAGAATAACTCCACAAATCAAAAGATTATACTTTTGGATAAAATTGTCATAAGTAGGGAGTATGTTTGAGATATTTAAAAATCCATTTAGTAGTAGTTAAATGAAACTCTTTTGGATTTTCTTGAAATAGAGTACACATGCATACACTAAATATGTTGTCAGGTCGGCTTGCTGTAATATAGAGTCGACTCCATATCATACCTCTGTAGTTGGTTTGATCCACTGGTTCTCCAGCTTCATCAGTATCCAACTTACAAGTGGTACTCATACGTGTGTCACTACCTCTACTACCATCCAAAGAAAAACTTTATAAAATATCCTTAATATATTAACTTTGATTCAATACAATGCCATTTTTATTTTGGAAGATCTGAAATCCAAGGAATAATTTGAGTTCTCCCATTAAACTCATTTCAAACACATTTATCATCATTTTTTAAAAATTAATACATAATGAATTTTTAGAAGACCCAAAAATAATATCATCCAAATAAATTTTTACTATCAAAACATCTTTAGAAATCCATTTAGTGAAAAAAGTAGGATAGGCTATCCATTTGGAAAATCCTTTTGAAATAAGAAAAGAGCTGAGCTTATCATACCAAGCTCTTAGTGCTTGTTTTAAGCCATATAAATCTTTATAAAGTTTAAAAGCATGATTGGAAAAATGGGGATTTGAAAAACAAGGAGGTTGTTCAAAAAATAAATCCTTAACAATATACCCATTTATAAAGGTACTTTTAACATCCCTTTGATAATGTTTGATATTCAGATGAGCTAAAAATGCAAGTAGTATCCTAATAGCTTCTAGTCTAGCCACAGGTGAAAAGGTTTCATCATAGTCTATTCCTTCTTCTTGGATATATCCTTGTGCAACTATATTTTCTTTGATTCTAACTATATTCCCAGACTCATCTACTTTGTTCTTAAACACCATTTTAGTGCATATTATCAAAGTGTCTTTAGGTCTTTCCACTAATTCCCAAACTTTGTTTCTTTAGAAATGATTTAGTTCTTCTTTAATATCCATTACCCAAAATTAATCATAGATAGAATCATTAATATTTTTGGGTTCAAGATGTGAATGAAAAGATTGAGGTTCAACCTGGTTTCTTAGAGAAGCTCTCGTTTGTGTTCCTCTATTTAAATCACCTACAACAGCATCTAAAGGATGATTCTTAAGAGTCCTAATACCTCTTATCGACATCCATTTGTAAATTATTATCCTAATGTAACTCTATTAAACACTAAATGAATATTTCAGTTCAAATTAGATATTTATCAGGATAATTCTTACAAAAAAATTGATAGGTGAGATACTAGGTTTCCATTCCTCAATGGAATTTATCTGTTTATCATCCCATTTGAACTCAATTTTCCACATTTTTTATTTCAAGCCTATGAGACCTCTAAGAGTACCCAATATCCATTCCAACCTTAATGTAAAAACAGATAATCTTTCAACATTTTTCAAATTACCAAGTCACCAAGGATTTTCTTGGATTCGACTTTATTCCCCAAATGAATAAATCCAACTTTCTATTAGTATTCATCTCAATGAAGGTGTCATATCAGGAAATCCTTATAATTTTTTCATCATATCACCTAATAGTATCGTCTCCCTTTTTCTCGAGTCTGAAGAAATCTCATTTCATATTATTATGGGGAATTCAGGGAAAATATTTATTCAAAAATATTTTTCATGCACCCTACCCATTCCATGGAATCTATATCCTTTATATACTTCTTGTTTTTTATCAGTGTTCACAACTTATCAACATAACCATAAAAAATATAGACTTCCATCACAAAACACCACAAATCCCTTTTTTAATTTTATAAAAATCCCACTATTTTTATATAAGTGAGATCCCTTCAAGATACCAGGCTCCAACCCTCAATAGATAGACAAAAAAAGACTTTTCAAATTTCAAATTTCAACAAAATTGAAGCCGGTAGGCTCAACCGGACCACCAAGTGTGCAATCGAGGATGAAAGGACGCACCTCGATCCCCGCACCCATACAACGACCGAGGTAGCACCCTCTCCCTATCGTCATCGGGACATCGTCATCGGAAACCTCCTTCACTAATAAGATGAGGCTCTTTGCCAGGTTTATCACTAGAACAAAACCAACTCAAATAAAAATGTCAAACAGACATCACACATCCACTGAAAAACCATAGAACAGACGACCTTCTAGCAAACACCAGAAAATCACATTCAGACTGCTTGAAGCCATCACACCCCACAGATCGTTTCCAACACTAAAACTATGAAACTAGCAGGCCCTGTCATTGTAAACTCCACCAGCACACACCAATCGCAATGGAGGAGTGCGAGGAGAGGGGGAAATCCATAGGAAGAAGGCACTTGCCATATAGAAGAAAACAAAAAAATTGTCAAACAAGAAGAGAAGATCAGAAGCAGTACACCAAACCACAGGACACCAAATATCCAATTGAAAACGAAACCCAGAAAATCGTGCCCTCGCCCCACTATCAGCATGACTTAGCTCACCATAGCACCTAGTTTTTGATGGGTCATGGGGGACTTTCTAGCACCACTCAAGGCTATAAGGTCCATCTCCATGCCTGAAAGAACCACCGAGGATGACACCTGAAAAGACCTATCACCGAAGCCACCATAGAGTATATGCCATCCGAACATGAAGAAAACATCACAGGAAGCATGTGAGATGACCAACACAATCCAGAGAAGAAGGATTTGACCATAAAGTATTTGACTATAACATGATCGTGGTTCGGATAAAGAGTGTTATTATTCAAAATATGACCCATTTGAGCCATTACAATCATGATGTTTTGATATTGAGTTACCAAAATGTTTGGAATCTAATTCATTGTGTCATCACTTTTCCTATCATGTTGGTTGTTAGAACATGCTCTCCTACTTACCATTGTTAACTAATGAAATGAAAAATAAAATTTGGAGATCTTGAATACATAAATAAATAGTATAAATGTAGGAAAACTAAAACCATATAAGGATATACTTTTAAATGAAATGTGTATCCTAACATATGATTTCACAGGATTCAATATATTTTATCAATGTTGATAAGATTATACATAAGATTTTACTAATGTTTTATAGTCCTTCCCCTCAACAATAACTAGACCATGCTCTGATACAAACTATATGAAACCTAGCCTTTTATACATTTTTTCACATAAATTTCAGCATAATTATCCATGAAATACAATAAAATTATTAAAAATTATTTTGTTTTTTGAAGACTAGGATCATAATTAGAAAACATGAAAGCAGAATAAAAATTAATTTTATTAATCTACATAATGATCTACTTACTTTTTTTTGGCTCCTAAATCTGTAATGGATATCCCGATGAATACATAGACAAAAGGGATGAGTTAAATAACCCAGAAAGGGAATAATCATGAAAAATAATACTGTATAATGAGTTAAAGAGAATAATATGATAACATAAAAGGCATAACACATGAATAATCAAATACAGTCCTAAAATAAAAAAATGGAATCATATAAGCATGGAAATATAGGAATTTGGAAGAACACTTAACAGTACATAAGAATTTGTCATGCGTGAAATCAATGACTATATCACATGGAGGAAAATTCCCATAATGAAATAATATTACTCTTTAATCCCATTCATATTGTCACAGGAGACAAAACATATCATAAGAAGTGAAATTGTATAGGAATTTGTATATTTATTGATGTTAATTTAAATTGGAATTGTACTATAGAAGTGAAATTGCATTGTAATAATGATCATCATGAAGTTTAATTGGTCCCATATATCATTTTTATTTATCATATGAGGATTATTAATTTGATAAAAATTTTGTGATAAATGATTTTTTATTTTGGTGGGTGTTTATACCATAATGAACATGTTTCATTTTATATAATAAAATAAACATATATTAATTTCAAAATTTGAGACCATAGGTATTATAAATATTTAATTCAATTTATTGAATTATCAATGGATTAAAACATCTCTTGAAAATGAAAATGGGAAATGAAAACACATCATCCATGAAGGCGATGAACTGACATATCACATACAATGTTTTAATTTATTGAATATAATGAGATGAGAATAGATTTGATGATTTTTATCCCATTAAATAAACCATATATATATATATTATAGTAGTTTTTATCATTACACTATGTAAGAGGGGTGAGGATAATGTAGATGAATGAAAAAAATAAAAGAGGGAGATGGGGGATTTTACCTCTTGAATGTATTCTCGTTGAGTTGCTCTATAAGGAAAATGGAATTGTTTGTTGACCGAGACTAGAAATACTAAGATATGCTGAAGTGGCCTTGGAAGGAAATGGGATAGAATATAGGAAATAAAAAATTATTAAAATTTGTGAGGATAAAGGGTAAGGAGGGTTGGTATTTATTGGGGTAGGAGAGGGTCTTTTGATTATTATATTAACTCATTCATTATTTTAAATCAAGTCTATCAGTGGTATTCATTATTATTAATAAATATAGTATGTATTGTCTGTGAGTTCGAACAAATGGTTTGTTAAATAATTATTGAATAAAAAATTCTTGTATTGGGCTTATTATGTTAAATATTGTAAATTTCCATATTTAAATATTCACAAAAAATTGAAATAAATTTAAAAAATACCAAAAACTAACCCAACCCATTTTTCAATTTATAGATTCCAAAAACAAATCATTTGTTATAAATCATTTTATAAATATGGAAAATTTTATTTTTAAATAAAATCATCATTTAATCAAAAAAATGAAAATTTTACGAATATAATTGATTTTATAACCAATTTATAAATTAATAAAGGACACAAAAAATATTGTTTAAATTATAATAAATATTATTCTTAATTTATAATTCCATTTTATGTAAATAAAATTTTCCTGAAATAATTATTTATATAAAAAAATGAATAAAAAATTTATGTTTTATAAATACAAAGACAATTAGTTTTTCATTTTTAAAATATTTATTTACATGTATCAGGAGTTATAATATAATAATTTTATAAATGCATAAATATTATTTAACATTTACATAGGTGAGGGAACATTTATATTGATCAAAATATTGTTCACAATGATCAGATTACTATTCCAACGGCATGATTACTATTCAAACGGTTTGAATTATAATGGGCATATGTGTTTACAAGTTCCAATAAAAACTTATTTTTTCTATCCATTATTAATTAAAATTCACATTATATCAAGTTTATATATAAATTCATCATCATAATTAATATTTTATTATTATCATTATGTTTTATTTCTAAATCATTGTTTGTGAGTGCGTTTAATCGGGTGAATTGAGCATGTACAAATTTTCCTATTCTAATTATATTATTTACTATTTATTTTTCCACTATAATATTTTGGAATTATTATAGATTTATTTTCATTATGGTATTTTATTATTCATTTATAAAAATAATTCTTTCTGTGTTTATCTATGTGGTGATTTTTCTTTATACTACATGACATAGTTATATGAAGAGAAATTTCATTGATAAAATCACAAGTGGTTCTAATAATTTGATTTTCTATGATATTTTAAATAATATTATTGTCTTTTTATTTAATTATAATAAATTTTAATTTAGTATACATTTGGTTAATGAAAAAAAAATTATTTTTTGAATTTATATAAGTGTATTATGTTATAATAAAATTTTTAATAGAATTATATGTTCATATATAAAGGTATTATTATATATGCATAAATTTCTCCAAAATTTAATGAAGTTACTTATATTATAGTTATTTACATACATTAAATTTTTTCCTCCCATTTTCCTTTTTATATGTACAAAATATACTGAAATATTTTTTTAGAGAGACTAATTTTATTTCTCTCTACGGTCTCGAATTTTTCCCTTCAATTTCAATAATTTAGATTGAATAGTATCAAGAGATGTTTTATTATTTCAAAACAATTTTTAATGAAATTTTTACCAAATTTTTTGTTTTTATCAAATTGTTAAAAATTTATATTCATGTATTTTTCAAAATGTTATATTTCAGATTTTATTAAAATATGTTAAAGGAATAAATATTTTAACATATATTGAATAGATGAATTTATCCACCACCATGGCAAATAATCAATTATAAAAATCCATTTCATGTTTTAATAATTATTTGAGAAGAAAATAGTTTCCATAATATTTTTTAATTTTTTTTTTTAAATATGTAACTTAAAAATAAAATGTGTATTTCCCCAAAGAAATATTTTAGTTATATTTTAATGACATTGTTCATCTATGATAACATAATTTGATGCTACTTATGTTTCACTAGGTATTTCATCTTAAGAAACCATCTTTATTATTTATATGTATGGTTTATTACTATGATGTTGAAATATTAATGAAGAGTAATGTTTTCCTCTTGTTACGCAATGATAAAATGATAAATGTTTTCCTGGTCTTTTGATAAACATATGAATGTGTTATGAATATATGATAATGGGATCATTTATATACCTCAAATTTATTAGGTAAAGATTAATGTTTTATGAGATAAATATTTAAATGGTAGTTTATGTCATTCCCAATAGTGCGTACATAGGTGGTTATTCCAATCCAAATAAAGTCACATGAACTATTTTCCCAATGCCTAAGTAGATACATGTGTGTTTGCTTCGAGTATAACATGCAAAGAATAAAATAGTGTTTTTACATAATAAATGATTTATATGATAATGATTATTCCACAAAATATTTTATTACTCTATAAAAATATATTATTTCAATTTTATTCTCTCATGGCTCAAATTACATAATTTATTTTTGATTGATTTATTGTGATATTCTAAGATTTATTACATAATTTGTTATTACAAACTATGAATTATATTGTATGATTTTCAACTGTTAATCATATTTTATCACACCCTTATACTCAGGTTTTAATAAAAATATAATTGAAATATATCTTATTTTCCCTCATTGAACATATGATCTCATAATTTATTATGTTTTATTTTCCCAATTATATGAACAATGGTTTTATGTATGATATATCAAAGAATGTTTCCACTAATGAAGAAATATGTTAATGAAAATATAGATATGTTTGGTACCACTTTTTTATGAATTAATTTTTCTAATGAAATAAAACCATTATATTAATTGAATGGATCATAATGATATATTATAAATATCCATCTAATATGTTGTAATAATAATGTGTTATTGGTTTGGGACACTTCATTTTTTCATTGTGACATTAATAATATTATCTATAGGTGAATTGACCTTTTTTAATGAACTAATACTCAAATTCATGAGAGTTAGATTAATCCCAAAAAATTATACATATAGTTTTGAAGGTAAATTGTATATATAAGAATAGTATTGTTTTATATGAACGTAATATATGAATAGAATATTATTCTTAGGTTCTAAGGATATTTCAGTTTTGTTATCAGCTTATAGGTTGTCACTGGTTGTTAGTGATAATATATGATACTTGAATATTAAATAATATTTTAATATTTATTATATTATATATAATAATTATTTAAATATAAAATTTAATTATTTAGGATTAAATAATCATTATGTTTGATTTACTGATCCAAATATGATTCAAGTTTAAATAATATTTAAATTTTCATTTTAATAAATATTAATTTATTTTTTTATGAAATTAAATTAAATTATTCATGAGTGTTGTGTGAATCAAGAAAAAACAGTAATGATATTATTATTATTTGAAATGGGGTTTTCTAATGATTATGAGATTAATTATGGTCAAATATTAAATTACAAATTGTTAACCATGCTATATGAACCTTGTTATATCATTTCTATTGTTAGAAAATTGAGATGTTATTGTACAATACTCACATATAGATAATTGTGACAATCCTAAAGGGATCTGTCTCTAGGAAACTAGGGAGACCATTAATCCTCATCCTCCTTCTCATTTATAGTGAGTGCACAGAAAATAATTTTTTTATTAATGTTATTATTGTTACCATATAAATGGAACAACAGATTTGGTGAGAATTAGTTGCACTTATACACTAAGATTCGAAGATAATTTTCTATGGTTAGTGATGTTTTTTCTGATATTTCTAGAGGGATTATTAAATTTATACCATTGATGCAACCAATGTATAATAAGAAGAGGTCAACTAATTTTATAAGGAAGCTATAACTAAATAAATTTTAATTTTAAATATATATAAATTTTAAATTTATATCAGAAATATGAAATCTAGATTCATCCAGTGCTTAAATTTATCAAACACTACGTAATTTTTTTAGGGAATCAAAGAAATTAATTATTGGGAATAGGAAAATCCACACCACCATTCCCTTGAACATTCATCTGTATGTTCTGTTATGGGGACCCAAATATACATGATGGACCCTTCATATAACAATTTAATGTTGTATGAAACTCAATAAGGTATAATTTATGGGTCATATACCATACAAAACACTTTTTTGCCGCTTGATCATTCCCAATATCTTTATATAAGAACCTTACTCTCATAAACCTTAACATTTCAACCATCCCTATAATATATCCTGATGAACATCGATAATAAAAAAGTCATACATTTAATTTTTTTTCATTATTACAATTATTGAAATGTATAAATATATATTCATACACAAAATCCATATAATGTGAGGATATAGTGAATATTTAATTCAATATGATACAGTTTATATTCTTCAAAACTCTTAATAATACATAGAAAAAAATTACATTAGCTCATATTTATAACATCACGTATAATAGAACATTTGAATAACCATATAGATTTTAAAATTTCATGTGTTTTGTTAACTAAATAAATATATAAGTAATACGTATCACTTTATATTTGACCTTTGGATAAAACATCATCACTATACTCTTCAGTGAGGAACTTCAATGTTTTAGGTCACTTTGAATTAGGATGATCGATATGACTATTATTTAAATTGTTGAAATATTTAATCATATTCAAACTATTTAAATCAACAACATCCAATGTTATAATTCTAATAATTTTAATTATTTAATTATAACTCCTTATAAGTCCATCATCATCATCGTTGAAGTATTTTTTTTATTAAACTCTCTATTAAAATATATTGGTATGTAATTAAAAAATTTATAACATATATGACCATATCCTAAAATTTTTAGGTAATATTTTAATGTTCACAATATTATTTCAATTATTATATTTATTATATTTAACTTTACTATCAATCCCAAATATATATAGGTTATCATGTAAAATTCACATTCAAATTAGACAGAAATATTAATAATTTAGGAAGTATTGACATTTATTTTCTCATGGTAACTAAAAGTACATTATATTTTTTGTACTCTCATATAATATAAATAAATTTGGATATTAAGTTTTCATCCAATTTACTTTAAGATGTTATAACATTTTATGTTTTATATTCCAACATTTTATGTCCCAACCAACTCCCACCAGCCTCTCTGTAACTATATTATTGTTAGAATATCAAACTATGAAACAAAAACCAATGTGTTTTTAGAAATGCTATTATTTTATTTTATTGAAAATAATTAAAAAATAAACTATAGAAAATATTTTATTTATGTTTTTTTAGTATTATTGGAAAAAAAATTAATATAATACTGTCAATGGGGGAATCATATTTATTCATATTCATAAGTAACAATATTACACTTTAAAAATTATTTTATCCGAATAGCCTATTACTAAATATTATTTAATTTTTAAAATTGATAATTAATATGTATCAATTATTCAAATTATTTATATAAACAACCCCAGTTGATAAGCTACCAAACGAATTAATAAATGTGAAAAAAATCAAACAACACTCTAAAATTAATCATTTTTTAATGCATGTAATGAATATACGTTCCCAATAAAAAATTCATTGTCTCTATCCCATGGTAGAAATCAATTTTCCAATCATACAATATACATTATTTATAAAATCATATATATTTAAAATAAATTAAATCATCCAATTAATATCATATTCAATTTGATTAAAAAAATTTACTTATATTCCATTAATTACATAAGTAGAATATTCACATGGTTTTATTCAATTATTTAGATATTTTCAAGAATTTTATCTCTAATGGACATAGCTTTGATAACGACGCCATTTTCCATCATTCCTCTTCATCGGTTTAAAGACACTGTGGAATCGTCATGATCTAGTTCATCTTTACATTGGAAAAAAATTAACGTCATCATTCTTGGCCATTATGATTACAATGATATTGGATGTCGCATGAACTTCTAATCAACCCTAAAACCCTGAGGATATAGGAAAATTTTATTCAACTCATTTATATTGTAATTCAATATAAATAATAATAACAATTCCAACAATTATTAGAGAATGATTCTTTTGACAAGACAGAGTCTAAAAGCTAATCCTAGACTCACTATGTCATTTTTGTACATAATAATATTTAATAAATGATTCTATAATGAGGGTTATTATAAATTGTTTCATTAAAATATATCCTTAAACACCACATACTCTCATTCCTTAGTTGTAATTGATAGATTGTATTTAGATTACATATCATCATACAAGTAACCAAGGTGTCATGTTTCTTTTTTAACAAGGATTGAATGGTTAATTGCATGGGAGAAATGAATTTAATTGAATATATTATATTATTATCATAAAAAATTAAATAAATTTATTAAATGTATTAACATATCATGTTATTAGGAAGGCATTCATCAAACACATATAATTTTAATTGATCCTTGGGAACTATTTTTAACATATGATAATAATTTATGAAGTTAATAACATATGTTTTTTATTTATCAAAGGTTAGTCTAATTTTCAATACTGAATATGAAAATATCATTATCTACCATAAAATATTTTATTTCATGAATATAATCTTTTAAAATAAATTAATAGTTTCTTTTATAAAATTATATCCCACTGAAATTGATGACCCTTAAATCACCTAAATTCATAATTCTATTATTCATAATTCACAATGAAATGAGTCAACATTAGTGTTATTTCCACCACATAGTTATTTGAGTGAGGTATTAACCCAAAAAGTACATATATTATTATTACATTATTGAAATGAAAACTATTTACCTAATCCATCATATGAATAATCCTAAATATATTCCCCAATGATCCTATACTATTTTGATTTCATATCAATGTGTCACCCAAATATAACTGTGTGATTTGGCTACTTATCCTTTTGTAATATCAACTTACACTATTCCATACACTGGATAAACTATAGACACTATACTCTAATAGATTCTACTTGATCAGATATTTGATATCATAACATGTTATTCATTGGAAGGTATGTTACACTTAGTGTTTGATGGAGTTTCATTTAATATTTCACCACTTTAATATAAAACATATAAAAATTAAATCCATATATATTGTATCACATAAAATAATTATTATCTCATGACATATTCTATTATGTATTATTTACTATAATTATTTAGGATTTCAATCACTATTCCATGCGCGAAATTAAATTTTTTCACACCATATTAATTTGAATATCTGGACACATCTCATAGTTTTGGTTAGTCACAAAAAATATAAGGAATAAAATAATAATATATAAACAAATTAATCATATAAATATGTCACATAAACATTTCAGGTAATTTTTTTAATTATATGACATTGATAATATCTAAATGGGTAATCATGGAACCACATATATCCAAATCCTTCCTTTCCAAAACCTAGAATTTCCCACTAGTCTAGTCTGATGTCTAAATCAATATCCCTTTTCACAAGAAGGATATACACATTTGGGATTCTAAGTAATCATAACTTAAACACCTCATATACAACAACTAAATTTATCAAATATATATTAGATAATAATTCTAATTACAAACAAATGTAATTGTAAATGAAAACTAAATCATATTTTTTCATATCTATCATGACATAAAATATTATCACATATTCTAAATCATAAGAAATATTCACATTTAATAAACATTTTTTAATTAGGAATATTCTAAACAATAAACAAAAAAATAAATTTTTTCTTTCTTTTATATGTATGATATCTTTATTTATTTATTTATGAAAAATTCCTAAATAAATAATTATAAAAAATTTATAATCCATTATGTAAATTCCATAATGTATTAAATATACACATTAGATAATATTTCATAATATAAAATCTATCATAATTTTTTTTATTTTGAATCTACATTGAAAATATGATATATCATGAAATATAAAATTATTATATTTCTATTTATAATATTGAAATGTGTTATATAATCAGAATATAATATTTTAATTTTACATAAATGATTTATTATGTAAAAAATTAATAATCAATTGATATGGTTTAAATAATTTGCATGTAAGGATATTTTTGTTAAAAATTTTAAATTAAAAATTATAATCAATCCATATGTTTTAAAATTAAATTGAGTATATAATATTCGTTATTTATTTAATTTATAAACCATTAATAAATAGAATTATAATTTCAATAAAACTATTTATATCAAAATTATTCATTTTTCAACATAATCTTTAAATTTTATATTAATATTGAATCATAAGATTATGAACGACTTATCAATAAATATCTTAAAAAAATTAAAGAATTATTTATAAACATTTAATAATTGATTAATTATAAAAAATACAAATAATCGAATATTTCAAAAATACCTTGAATTATAATTTATTAAAAATTTATTAATTGTCTAATAAAATTCATTAATAACGATAAATAAAAAATTATTTTTTAAGGAATAATATTATATGATTCAAAATACATCATATGATACAATCTTGAATGATAGACCATTCATTAAATATGATAGGTAGTAAAATTTTATGATTATAGGAGATATCATATAAGAGATAAATTAATCAATTATTTTTTTACGTGTAGATATTTCTATTATCGATTACTATTTTGGGATATCATGTTCTAAGATATATGAAGAACCACGAGTTAATTATTGAATCATATCTTATAATAATAATATGAAGGATCATTATTATTGTCATAAAATTCATTTCCCATATTTTTTATCAATATAGAAATGCATGGAATATATTTTATACCATTAATATGCTAAGTAACATATATTAACAATTAATTAAACTTGCATAAGCACAATGAGATCCTTAAAACAAAAATATCAATGATTTCAGATTTGATACCTTATGTAATAGAAAATGAAGAACATTTTTTCCACACACCTTATTCTATTTTTTAAATATGATTTTTTAGTGATAGATATCATTAAGTAATAACCAAATAGTTTTCCACTCTACGGTGTTTATATGAGATGAATATAGTCACCCAAATGTATTTTCTACACGAATATCTTGTTCATTATGACATACTTGTGTCTTATGACTTAAGATGAGAAGAATAAATTATTAATTAATGGAAGAGTTTTTAAAATAGAATATTCAATAATCACCCATATATTTCAATGATGTAGACTCCTTTAAATATTCTGTGAGGATACCCCTTGTTCCGTACTCCCAAGTCATGAAATTACTCAAATATTTTATAAAAATATTAGGATTTGTTTTAGTTACATCTGATTTATCTCATTACCATAACTATAATTAGATTAATGATTGTTAATGTGTGAGATACTATATATATTCAACCATTAATGTATGGATTTAAATACTATGTAGTGGTGTTTCCACAAACAATAAATCAGTCAATATTATGAATAGATCATATCACACAATACGTTTAATATCTAGAGATTTTAAATGTACATTATGTTTGATAACACGTGTGAAATAAAACATAAAGATTATATAAACCATTGAATATATAAATATTACAATTATAACATATTGGTAATGTATGTGATCATAAATATAATTATATAATTTTTAAAATATATATAAATCCTCTAATCAATATAAATTTATTTACTAATTTTTAGGAAATATTGACTCATTTTTTGGTAAAATAATTTTATTCTTCAACTATATGATTCTTCAATATTAGTTTTTTATTTCTTATTGTAATATAATAATATAATTAATGTTTTAAATTCATTAAAAATTTATTTTATAAATTAATGATCATTTTTTAAATCAGTATACAATTTTTTTCTATGGTTATGTTATTATAAATTTTGAAAGAGATTAAATTTTCAGTTAAATGTTAAAAATATTTATTTATATTGGAATATTTTTTTTTGATATTTTTTTTATTTACAATGTCAAATTATATTTTGGAGGTTTTTTAAAATTTAATTTTTTTTATAATTTTTATTTTTCAAAAAATTGTTTTTCATAGAATTTTATAATTGGAATTAATATAATTATTTTATATAATTGGATTTGTTTAGAAACATTTTCGATCGAATTCCCCTATATTTTTTTATTTCCAGTTTTCCTTTATGTCTCTTTTGGATTGTAGAATTCTTTACCATTATTAACAACTGTAGTTGTTGTTGTTTTATTTTGTCTCACTTTTCTATTTCATTTTTAAATTAAAATCAACCAATTTTTTTTTTATTTTGAAAAATTGATTCTATTTTTTTAATCGTGAGTTATAAATTCTTTAAATTGTCACATTTAATTTCAGTCCTTATGATTAGTAATTAGTGTAATTTTTGTTACCATCATAATATTTAAATTAGAAAGGTAGCGTTAAAAATAAAATGATAAGGAGTAAAAATGACCCTAACACTTGTATTAATGTTGTTAGGTGATTAAATTTCAACATTAATAATAAAATATTCAGGTATATTGAATTTTTTCCATTTGGATATGTCTATAGCATTTAAAAATTATTATCTACTGAAAATTCAAAAATGTTACCATCTCTTTCATAAAAACAAGTCTTTCATAATAGAGGGATAATATGGATATATGTTTGATTATAAATATTTATTTTAAATATTAATGATTTAAATTAATCATATTAATTTTTTAAAATTTTTAGTGCAGATATAATTACATTAGATTCTTACATAATACTAATGCAGTAATTATACAATTAATCAAGAAACAAAATAATTGGAATTAAAAAATGAAATAATTATAATTTTATTGATATAATGTCACCAAAGATTTTTGAAGAAAAAATGACTACATTATAATATAATAAAATATCTTATTCAAATTTTATTTGTTTTCATGATGTCAGTAATGTTATATTAATTGATATATTTTAAAATTAACATTATCGAATGGGAACCACACAAATGATACTATAAATAAAATTTATCCATCCTATAAGTTGCAATATGATATAATTATATTATAGAGTTGGTATTTTTATAAGTCATGAATATTTAATGATTTTAAAAAAATAATTTTCAAAAAATGATTTCAAGAAAATGTATTTTTTATTAAGATTTTATCTTAATTTTATGAGATGGTATTTAATTTTTTAAAGTGTTAGAATAACTTTTTTTCAAAATTTTGTGTTTTTCATGAAAATCATGACTTTCAATAAAAATTAAATAAATAATATTTAGAAAATTAATTTCATAAAATTTTGTTCAATTTTGAATTATACACATCGATTAATGGATAGGGTGAATTTTTTAGATTTTTTTGAAATAATTTGATTTTTGTTGAAAAGTAATGTACGATAATTTACTATATCAATAAATTATAAGTTCAATCCTTTATTCATGACATAATTAGGGATGGAAGAACCCAAATCACCATGTAACGTGAACTCTTTACTAAATCTTGTCATAAAATCATCATTATTTCTAGTCTTAAGAGAAATTAATAAACTAATGAATTTAATAATGAGACAAAACCCATCCCATCAACTCTAAATTCCAACCCTCACAACCCCATTTCCTCAAACCTATCAAGCATTGTTCATAATCCATATTTGGCTGAAATTTCATCCAAAGATCCTCCCCCAAGTCTAACAGCCCTTAGTCTCATAAAATGTCCAAAACCTCTCCCCTAAAGAGGCTCTCCAAGAAAATATATTCAAGATGTAATTTCTCTACATTTTTTTTCAATTTTGTTCAAAATTCATTAATTTTATTCTCTTATCCTCATTTTATCATATCCAACTATCATGATTATTATATAATTATTGAAATTCTGGTATTATAAATTATTAATGTAATATTATTCATCATACACCTACCTCTCTATCTTTTTTTAAAAAATTAAATCATCGCCTATGATATGTTAATTTACCTACATCATGGGTGACACAGTTACATTTTCCATAAAGTACTTCATAGATTCCAATATAACCATGAAATGGATGAAGACATATTGGAATATGTATGTTGAAACAACTTTTATGTTCTAGAAATATTTTTTATACATAATACTAATTGTTATGACAAAACAAGTTAGTTCTAGTCCAATATCCTCCCAAATTAAACCAAATTGACCATCATTAAATTTTAACTAATGATTCATCCCTATAAAAAAACTTAATTATAAGATGATTTGAAATCATGGATGTTCATTAATATTATTTAATAGAAATTCTTTATGTTTATATTTATTGTACATGAACCTCCATTCATGTGTACAAGTTAACCATTCATGAAAACAAAGAATAAGAACACTCCTATTTGACAAATTTAGACTCTATAACTCATCCAAAGGCCTCTAAAGAACATACTTAAACCATAATGATTCATAACTATTTTTAAAATTTTATGGAGTTGTTAATTAATAAATCCAATTTTATTATAAAGGACATTCATGTGAATTAAGCATTTGGATGCAAGGTATGGTGAATTCTCCATCCCCATATTATTTCTTTAGTTTTTCCTATTTTGACACCATTTTTGATATTCTATTTCCATTAATAATGTTTCTTCATCATTATATTACCTATTATGGGATATTCAAATTTTCTTCTAGAATTTATGTCAAACAAAATATTTTCCAAAACAACTATTCTTTCAAAAATACACCTTTTACTTATCACTCAATGTTGATGGTCCTTATATCAAGTATGTTATTCCTTATTTCATTTGGGACCTTAATATTTATGTTTTTATTCATTAAAAAGATAAAACCATTCCTTTTCCTATGTTTTTTTATGTTCAATATTGATATATGTTATATGTGGAATGCATGATAATGTAAATTTTATGATGTGATGGGTGCGCCAAAATTATATAACTCAAGGAAAATGTTTTGGTGCGATGGGTGTGCCCTGACATATATAGATCAATGAAAATGTTATTCGTGAACATGATGTTATCATTTATTACAACGATGTGTGGTATATGACCACTAATACATGATGTTTCATTTTTATGCAGTGCCACATTCCATGCTATTATACAATGCTTCTTATCATGATTTTGATGATTATTGTATGATTATTCCAATAGAATGTTATATTGTTTAATGTTATTTTTTATCCACTTACTGGGATTTTAGCTCACCCCTTTTATTTATATCCTTAGATGACTACTTTTACTAAGGAGAAGTCAAGAGCCAATAAGAAGCTATAGAATAAGGTGTTATATAACTTTTTTTGGTTGTAAATGTTATGTCTAGTCATAGTGTTACAAACACACTAAACAATTGGTTACTTTATGTATAAATTTTTTATGTTTTTTATCATTAAAATGATTATAATTTATTGTATTAAATGTAGGGTCTCTATTCAAATGATAAAACATTCACTTGTTAGGCCTTTATATGGTTGCACATCTCTTGGAAAATTACCATGAATAAGAGAACCACCATTCTTTCTATCAAAGATAATGAACATAAAATATACTCCATAATGTCCTTGAGGAATGAATTTAAAATTACACACCATAATGTTCTTACTACATGAATTTAATATCCAAAACATAACATCCCCATTGTATGACATTTAACTTTGCCGTCAATTTTCTCATGACATGACATTAAAATGCATGATACTTTTACATTTTTCAGAAAGTGGACGTCCCCACTGACGTTGACCAGGATACAAAATGTACCCTCCATAACATGACCCAAATTCATGTTGGATAGGGTTCACATTCATTTTCAATAACAATGCATATATTTCATTTATTCTCAGATATATCCTCTTAAAAAAACTACCCATTGTGGTCTTGGGAAATTTGTATCTTAAACATCAACTAATGGGAATTGAATGTCCAAATTCCTGAGAGATAATTTTCTAGATTACTTTTTAATACACACCAGTTGAATTTGTAAAAATAGCCCATAATATGAGCTTGTCATCCAATGGATTCTTGTTTTTGACTATGTAGTAGGAACCCAAGTCATCCTTGCATAAAATAACCCACAAAATAGGGTTCTTAATCAGTAGTAACATCATCCTCAGGAGAGACCACATATATTATGTTATATCATGTTTTAGATCCGAGAGCCACAAAATTGAAGCTGAATATTTTCCATTGTATATTTAATGAATGTGAGAACTTTCGAGACACATAAACCCTATTGATGTTGGTATTTCAAAATATATGGTCAATGATGCCTGACCTAACACACTAGCCTCATTAACCTGACATTAATCGATTTAAAGTAACCATGAAATGAGATGCAATACTAGGTATATTAAAATCTATAAATTATTACTCTGGATAAAAATACAGTTTCATCTCACAAGACCTACACTCTATATGGAATAGGCACAATATCGAGTGATAAAAATAAAAATAGAAATAAACCATGTTTCGTCAAAAAACCAAAAAGGTATGTCTAAGAAAAATACAATTCTCACAATCTAAGTCCCCATCAAAATTAGATTTTTCAAATATTAGGGTGGTGGAATAAAAGAAACAAAGTTTCTAGTGTTTTCTATTTGACTATAACAATAATCTAACTATGCTCGCTTGGCCCCATAGCTTAGAAACTAATTAGAGCATCCTTCCACACATTACGTAGCTCCAAAACCCACAAAACGATTTTGTGATGTGTCAATGATCCCTAATGTATTCTTAGAGCCATATTCATATTTGTTTTGAATCAATATAATTCTATGGAGGGATTATGTTGACACTATGAAATGTTTTTCATGCACATTATCGAAGAATTAATGATGTGGTAATCACATAAACAAAAAATGTAAAGTTTGAGTAGAAAGTATTTCTATTCTAGATGAATATTTAAGATGGATTCCATGACCCACATTACTACTCCAAAATTAGGGATATGATTGAAGTCCCCCTTCAGGATTATGTTGTGGATTTCGAAGATAGATGGTAAAAATATGTTTACAAATTAAGATGTAATATCTTAGTTTCTTCTAAAAATAATTAGAGTATTAAAATTATCATGAATTCTATATCTCTATGATAGATTATATATTGTAGGTATTCAAGCGCAAATGGTATTATAGATCAAATGTTATGGGACTTGGATGATAGAGAAATTTTATAATATGATTCTGAGGACCTGTTCCATGGACCTATTTTATGAACATGTACCATGGACTGTCACATATGAACTAATATACAGATCCTAGTTTCATATAAATTAGACCCTTGGGATTCACAATTGAAAAACATAAAATTTCTAAGAACCGTCGAAGCTCTGATTGCGCAACACCTTCGTCCATGTCCCCTAGAATTTCTAAGGTAGATTTCCATAACCTATAAGATGAGAGAAATTGGGGGATAACTAATATCAAAGCCCCTTTGGGGTCTAAACTCATAAGACACCTACATTAGGATCAGTCTCCCAGAAGTAGAAACCACCTACGCGAGACACTCCTCTCTAATAGGGGACATGCATGAGACCTTTCCAAGCACACATGATGAGACTCAGGTTCCTAATAGAAAGCCTTTCCCTAGTGTTGTTTCCATGGTATAAATTTTACCAAGGCATATCCAGCTCACACAGGACTATACCCCCCTATCGGGAAGCACATTCAATTCATCCCATGCACCTTTCAACATACCTCCGTGACACACCTACGAAGGACACCTTCACACAGGACTTATTCGAGTCACCCATCAGACCCTTTTTGTGCAACCCATGGTCGGTACCCATCTTCCTTTACTCCATTATCACAATTATTTCAGGTTTAAACGTCCACTAAAACCTCAAGATTTTCATATACAAGGAAAAATTCACACTATCATATATCCCATTCGGATTTTTATTTCTATAGTTAGAGGTTTCCCATACTCATAAAACTATATGGTGGGGATCCTCATGTCATGTGTGGAATTATAGTGCCATCGTAACGAGGACCCCCTACCCAAGGAAAATTTCAAGGAGTTCCCATTTCTAGGCATGAGGATTAGGACCCGTTTCTACACAACTCATATATATGACATAGATCATCCATTTCCATGTAGGTAGCAATGGGAAATCACATTGGCTACCCTTTTACATGGAATGAAAATCTCCTACCGTCCTTCATAAAACATTTTAGGGCATCCCCCTTAGAGTATTACCATATTATTCAATGAAATAGGTTTCACTATTTCTCCTATCTTATTCCTAGCCATTGGGTCAGAGAGTGGATGGGTACATGAGCCATCTTCCCTCTCTATTTATACCTTCCATCCTCAGTCTCCATACACTAGACCCATTCAAGGGTAATGTTAATATAGGATTGTGGTATATCATCAAACTCATCCAATGTGGCCCCAATCTATTTTACATGTGGAGGATAAGAATTGTGTGGTATCCCACATCTTACACTTCCACTTTTGGACACTACTCATCATGACTCATGTGTACACAAAGGATATAATTGATCATGTTACCCATACACATGGATGCATGATTTGGAAGTGGATTATATTTTTAATCTTCTTATCATCATATTTAGAGTGCTACCATAGGTTTCAGTATCAATGCCTTGATCCTATAGTGGTAAAGTGGATCGTCTGTTTTCTTGGATCTTCACATTCCATTGGTTTCTCATATTGATCATGACTCTCATGGTCATAGAGGATGATGTCTGTCTGGACAAGAACATGATCCCAACCCTTCTAGGATTCCTCTCCAAGAGTAATCCTCAATTTTCGCCCTATTTACACAATAAAACATTGTGTGTAGTATGGAATCCCACCTTTTTATTAGATATCTTTTTATTACATTATACTAATAGAGGATCTTTAAAATCTAGTGTCATGGAAATTGGGAACATAAAACATGAATGAAGAAAGAATTATTTTAATCCCCTTGAAAAGATTTATGGAATGTTCATCTTAATTATAATTACATGACATAATAACTTGGTGACATACATCAAATGAAAGGGAGAGAAGAATTCCCAGAATGGAAATCTAGTGGAACATTTTACATGTGAACCTGAGCGATATCAATATGAAAATGTAGGTAAAGAGTCGTATAATAATAATACTAACATTAAACATAACATGTAAATGTGTCTCAAACATTTAATTTAGACATTCATGAAAATATCACTAATTTAAATCCCCATGGTGTCATAAAAATTATCTTGGTTATTCACCAATGTATCGTAAAATCAGTCATCTCTAGAGATTAAATTATTTACCCAATGAATTAGAGCGCTATACGAGTGAACCATTAATATGAATTTATTTTCATTTGATCCACATATATCACAATAAAATTTTTCATAAATAAACCAAAATAATAAATTAAATAGGAATCATATCTAAATCATGATGTTTAAAACGTGCCTAAAAAGAAGTCCATTATGTCATTTATAACCCATGAAAATGGATTGAGGGTTATATGTATGTCAATTATAAAATAAAAAATATCAATTTTATTTCTTCATTAATACCCCTTGAAATGAAATAGTTTTGGGTATTCACAAAAATAAAATAAGATATTTTCTTGAGAAAAAGAGATATATTTAGAGACGAAAATTCTGTAGCATAATGACTATGCCACATGGGTTTAGAAAACATTACATACATTGGGGATGGAGGTAAAACATTCATAAGAGTGTCATAAAAAAATATAATGAAAAAATTAAATATATATGATAACAAGGTTTGTCTATTTTAATGACATGTCACGTGAAAAGTAGACCTGAAATAAAAGAGAGGATGCGATTTCATTTATGAAAATTTGGCAACTTAACAACGTCACATAAAAATTCAGAAAAATAGCTGATGAGAGAGAAAAGTGTATCTAAATATTTTTACATAAATGGAAATAATTAACGATATAGAAGAACATACCCGCACATAAAAAAATAGAAACTAGAAGACATAACATAAAGGAAATCAATACTAAAAGAGGAGGGTGGAAGGTTACCTTTCCTTGAAAAGTAACAACAAAAACTCGACAAATGGGACCTTGTGGGGCTTGAGTAAACCTTGGGGGGAATCCTTAGATGAAAAAATGATCATATATTCATTTATGATGAATTTGGAATGAAATTAATGGAGTAATTTGTCGGTATTAATTACTACAGTGAGGAAATATTTTAGTAATTTCTGAGGGACACCTCATTAGTGGCATTTACAAAACCATGGCATTGCCCATGGTATTTTACAACTGTATTGGCCTCATGGGACACATAATAATTAATAATCCTTAGAAAATGTTTACCAGAACTATTACATCATGATGACATCATTAATGAGGTCATTAAACACACTGAAACACTAAACTGTATTTTTTTACTATTCACCAAAAAACAAAATATTTTATTGAAATATCATAAATTCACCCTAACCTAATATCGTTGCTATGAATTCAAAAATGTCCTCCATTTTTTGAAAAAAAAAATTCTAATTAGTATATATTTAATTTTTATTTAAAAATTCAATTTACCTGAAAATACGAATACTTAACTACTAATTTCTGAAACATTTATTTATTTATTTTATTACATCACTTCATCATTCAAGATGAAAAATTAAATTTATAATTTATTTGTTTAGGTTACTATTAATTTTGGTTACACTACTTTTCATATGGGTTATATTACTATTCATTAATTACTAATCTCCCAATATTAACTTGATCTTATTAAACTCTCATTTTCTCTCTAATCACAACTTTAGAAGACCATTTTATGATTACCATTCCACATTATTAATTATTTAAAGTATAAAAAAATATTTTATAATACGCTTTTTATAAATTCACTAATAATATTGAATGTCTATAAATTCATCCAAATATTTATTTTAAAATTTAAAATTCAAAAATTTTACGATAATAAAAACTAAAAAAAATATACAAAAGGGTTACAAAAATTAACTAAGGACTCGATATATAGCCCCTTATAAAACTTTTATAGGACATATGTGTAAGGTGTGAAATGATGATAGAATCTTCGGGCTTCTTGGATAACATTGCATGAGTATTTATTTCTATTAGCTTGAACTTTTCCCTTAAAGGATTCTATCAAAGATTAACGTGTTGGAGTTCAGATTGGGTTTGTTCCTGAGAAAATCCCAGTGATGTTACCTCCATACCAATCTCCTACCTATGGTCTTTGTATGGCTCGAGTATACTAGATGAGGCCAAAACCTCTTGTTTATGAATTAATAAACCATGATAATTAGTATTTATAATCAATCATCATAACATTAATTGTGTATATTCCAATAGTCAAATTGGACAATAGTCATATAACAGTCAAAACCCAATGGTGTCATTTTAATTATACCCACTTAATTAATTAGAGGATATAGTTTTATTGAGTATAAAAAAATTCAAATTTAGGAACAAATATTATGAAAAGTTTTGTGTCCTTATATTCTTTCCACCTTATGAAATTTCATCCCCAAAACTCATCTCGTATCCTTAGAAGTGAAAAGTTGTGGGTACTACTTCCTCATAAAATACTCTTTTTCCCAAGTAGATTATTCACATTTTTTCTTTCAGCACAACACCTTATCAAGGAAGTTAGTCTTATTGAATATAACATTGTCTCTATGATCCAAGATCTCCTACGTTTGCTTCTCATAATATAGGCCATCTTCCAGTTGTACCACCTCTTAATTTAGTATATGTGAAAGATTAGGTATGTAATTACTCAAAAGGGATAAGTGGAAGATATCATGAACTTGTGGTTGATTTGGTGGAGGTGATAGTCGATATGATACTACCCCTGTGTGATCAATGATTTCAAAGGGGACAATTTACCTTGGGATGAGATTCCCATTATTCCCAAACCACATGACTCTCTTACGAGGTGAAATTTGAAGAAATAATTTTCCTCCAACATCAAAATTCAAGTCCCAGTGAAGGTTTTCAGCATAGCCCTTTCTCAAACTTTTAGTATCCATAATGTGTTGCTGGATGGGATGGACTTTTTTTGTAATTGTATGCCAAAGATCAGGCCCTAGAAGTATTCTCTCAGAAGATTTATCCCAAAAAGTTGGTGTTCTACATTTATTTCCATATAGAGATTCTTAGGGTTCTATTTGAATTTTATAGAGGAAGTTGTTGTTGTATGAGAACTCAACTAATAAGAGATGTTTATCTCATCCACCTTTAAATTCCAATGATCATGTTATCAGCATTTCATCGAGTATTTAAATTTCCCTTTCAGTTTTTTTCATCAGTTTGGTGTGATAGACCGTACTGAAATTCATTTCGATACATAGATCATGTCAAAGACCTCTCTAAAATATTTATGTGATCCTTGGATCATGATAAGATACAATAGAAATTGGATGTCCATGGAGCCTTTCCACTTCCTTCACATAAATCCTGGAAATTTGATCATGTGATAAATCATCCTTAATATAGATAAAATGGGATGTCTTGGTGAGACAGTCTAGAAAAACCCCATATCAGATTGTTTCCTATGGAAGTTCTCGGGATTCTATGGACAACATCCATTGTGATAATTTTATTAAACATTTTCTAGAGATAATTTTTATGTTTTCAAGGAGATCCTATGAGGCCACGTTGAGGATTAAATTAGGTTCTATATTTGAAAGCCCATAATGTGAGCCCACAAATATTGTAATTACAACCAAATGCAATACCCAACTGTTATAGAATTTATTAATCAATTAAAAAATACAAGTGATCATATTTCTCTTCTATAACCCCATAATTTTTATCCTTATTCAATGGGTTTTTTTTTAGTGAATAAGGATGAATAATCTTAATCCAATTTGTCTGGTAAACATTGAAAAAGTCTACTTTATCTTTTCTCCCATCCCCCATTGACAATAAAAATTAAATAAGAATGATATATGAATATGTGGGATCAACCATAGGACCCTATAATTACTATTTATGGTGGTGTAGTGAACGAATTTGGGTAGTATTTATATACTATAAATTGTATTATTACAATATCATCATGTAAGTGCAACTTAATTTTTTCTCAACTAAGCTGTCTGATTCGAACTATTATCATAATAAAAATTATTTTTATTCTTCTTTAACTCTAATATTTTATATATATAATTGATATTGTTGAATCAAATTCTGATCTATTTCACAACAACACTTTCTATATTCATCACACAATGATGTAGTGATCATTATTTCACCATTCATCTTCTTCAAATCTACCCTTATGAGTATAATTCCCTCTTCCATTGAGAGCATAGAGGTAATGGTGAAAAATACATCATATGTTTTGATCCAATGGAGTTTTAAGGGTCTATAATGGATGTTTTTATAACTCTACAAATATTTAATAATATGTTCATTTTAATTTTTATTCATTTATTTTGAAACTTGGTCTTAATTATTGATTTTTTGATATTTCATTTTTTTATACTGATATACATATTATTAATTTTCTTATTATTTCTATTTTTATAAATTCATTCCGATTTTAAAATTTCATTTATCAATTTTATCTTACTTTTTTCATTGTTTAACATTATTCATCTCATTTTTATTCATTTTATTCATTATCAATTTATACTTTATTAAGAAACAAAATTGATTCTGATAAAATAGATTGGAGAAATATAAAATGAGATTACCAAATAATAGTGTAACAATACATTTTGAAGAATAAAATGTCTACCCAAAATTTCATTATCACTGTCACCGTAAATTGGAATTTTGGGGTTCAATGGTTTGGACCACATCATAAAATTTCATTATATTTAATTTGGATAGTCATAGGAGGATGGGAAAAAATGAAATGGGACTTTTAAATGTTGACAAGAAAAATAGATATTGATTTATCCACTATGTTGACTAAGAAATTAAAAAATTTAATAAAGATTAATTTTAAGGGGTCGTGGAATATAATTATGATAATCCATATTTATATAAATTAGTTTAGAAATATCGATCAATTTGGATATTTCATTAGGAATTTGTGGTGAAATTTGTGGAACGACTTTGGGGGCCTTCAGATCTAACCCATAAAATAATCCTCAATTTAGGCTCCCTAGATCTCCATAAAAACATCATAATTAGCTATGGATACAGTTCAATAATATGATCCCCATAATTTTCTCTATCTATATGTACAGTTTTCTCTTCATTGGGAGTTAATTGTTGGATTGAAATTTACATGACAAGCTGATGGCCCTTTATGTTTTTTCAGAAAATTTCTATATCATTGGAAAAAAATATCCACCTCCCTTTAGGAATCATCCCTTGATCCTTAATGAAAGAATATTATAAATAATATGATAAAAGTAATCCTAAAATATCAAAATCAAAAAATGAAAATTATTTGTTACCAAATATGAAGATAAATTGGGCCCAAATTAACACTATAGACATGAATTGCACAATGCTGTGAAATCAGGTTCAAATAATAAAATGCTATAAAATAAGTGTTTATGGAAATTAAATTTCATGAAATTTAAGATATAAACAATTATAATTAGAATTAGTTATTTTATAATCATGTCAAATCATACCACCTAGGGGAAAACCTCTTGGATCTCCTCCATGGGGCGTTATGATCCTTCCATTGGTAGATTAAGGTGTGACATCTCCCCTAGGGATATAACTAACAGATCCACCTCTGTAGTGAGTTATGAACTCCAATTGTATACTAATAAGTTGTTAAAACTACAACAATTATATCCTTTTATGATATTAATCATAAACCTAACATATCCCCACAATACATTAACCATGTGCCTATCTCCACATGTTCTTAAACACATTCACTAGCCCATAATA
Organism: Viscum album; assembly: GCA_963277665.1. NCBI lineage: Eukaryota > Viridiplantae > Streptophyta > Magnoliopsida > Santalales > Viscaceae > Viscum > Viscum album. The sequence continues at coordinate 1,700,835,750 of OY728156.1, read as the reverse complement.
TGTGCACCATGCATTATCTTGGGATGTATAATGTAAAAATCCTTAGATGATTTATTACTTCTGTGTTAACTATCTCGTGATAAACATGGGATTCCTTGTGTTCCATTCCCATGATTCCTCATATAAGATAGCCTCCAAATAGTATGATTTACAGGTTCCTAATATACCCAATGTAAAATCATTTCTAAAGACTCCCAACGTGACCACTAATCTAACCACATGTTTCTTCCCTGTCGAGAAAAAAGTAGTGTACTTAAATTTTGTATGGAAATAGTTCTACATACTTGAATAAAAACAATAAGAGAGACCCGGACTATATAGATATGATCTAAGGATGAACCCATGGAAGGATGGACATACATCCCATCATCTCATTTTGATCAAGGAGAACACATCACCAATGAAAGCGATGAATTTTTTCTATCATTAGAGTGAGGGAATGTGGGGAAAAAGTGAAATATACATGAACATAAAAAAATAGTTAGAAATGGAAATGGTGAACCCTAAGTGAAACTCTCTTCCTCTACCTTGGAGTCTAGTAGTGTCTTGGGTGCTGCGGATTAGAATGTCACCATATTCAATAATTAAACACCAGGTCCCAAAATGATAATGGGGGACCAATATGAAACTTACCTATGAATTGGTGGTGTTAGAATTATTCATACATTGTCTGGGACATCATCAGTGTGGATCCATCTCCATCTGTGGAATATTTGATGATGTTGGGGCATTGGGAACCACTTTCCATAAAAATTTCTTGATTGATGAATCTATATTCCTTATAGCAATCAAGATTCTAGTATCCCAATAACCCATAATATATTTTGATGTGGAAGGATATATGTCGATACAGAAATCCCGCACAACCACTCTTCTATCATGGGTCCCCATCATATTCAGTCACTAGGTTCCCACACCACATATCACCCTATGACATCATCTATAACATGGTTATTAAATCCCCCTTGATATTTTATGATCAATATGAGGTAATTCCCACCTAATTCGTGGCCCACAAGGACCTATAGGCATTACTGCCTCACTAAAATGTCCATCATTGAGGGTTGTGAATTGATAACAACCTCCCATTACGATTTTAAACCTCTTTCGATGTCTCTCCTTGCATTTTATTGATTACTCACTCCCTTTTGTTGGGGAGGATGGGGATACATAAGATGTTACTATAGTAACTACCATTAAGGATCCACCCGGTGGGTTTCTCTCTAAGCCTCTTCATCACTATAATTGACTAGTACCCAGGAAGAGGACTAGGAGGCCATTACCCCTTGATCCACTGACTAAATTCCGGTGCACTCATTACCAACAATGGGGATAGGAATATAACACTACATAATAAGGGGAGTATTCAATGAATTATGTGGTCACCTACACTAGTATCATATCCTGAAATATTATTGTAACATGTGAACATGGATCTATCATTTCCCAATTGGTATCAAGACCCATGTTGTATCAAAGATGAGCAGGGTCAAATCTGTCAGTCTCTGGCACCACTAGAAGCTATTATGGTCCATCCCATAATGAGGAATGCCAATATGGTGGTCCTCCCAAATACATTTTAATATAGAGTGGGGGTCCTCCCCACATCCATGATAGAAAAAACATATGTTTTCTCCATTAATCTATCATCCAGAGTGGAGGTCTTCCCAGAAACATTAACATCCTATGTAGAGGTCCTCCACACTTGCTCACTAACTTGGTTGGAGGCCCTATCTATGCTCCTACAAACCTGTAAAGAGTCTCTACCCTTCCTCCAAGTTTATAATGTATCCTTCATTCTAGTAGTAAGAGTCTGGTGTTGGTTCATGAAAATTAAAACACCCAATATCAAAATATACATTCTATAGAATCTCTAGATCGATATGAATGTACTTGATAGTGGAGGAAGTTCTAGCTCCCTTCATAGGGCTTGCAGTGAATTCATCTTTATCAAAACCAGTTTACCGCATCTCCACCACCACAATGGATGATATTGAGATGTCACGGTATGGTCAGGTTCCCTCGGATGTTGATCATTCCAAAAATCTTTATATTCACACCACTACCCTCATACATGAGGTACTGGGCAACACCCCATATTATATAGAAGTGATGATGACGATTCCACCTCCACTAGTATACATACATTCATGTAGTGTAAGTCTGACATGAATAGTAACTCCTCAATTTGTAAAACAGTATGAGAATGGGTCTACATCAGTGTCACCACCCATATCTCGATCATCTCAAATCAGGGCTTGGTCCTACAATGTACAAGAACCTTCCACTAAGAAATATGGAATTTTGGAGGTTCTAAAATCAAAAAACTATCTGTGGTTTTTTTATTCCTAAAAATCTAAACATGTAAATCCTAGAGTCACTCATAGAGGACTGTGCCATGTATTTCTTCCAGATCATTTGGGTGATTTTTCGCTACCTTTTCAATCATCAGTTGGACTATATAGGGAGTCTATAGAACCTCCTCACAATTGATGCGCCCTTCTGGAGGGTCGAGATCACAAATATCCCATTGTCTCACCTCCCCACTATGCTGTGTTACTATAAAGTTTTTCAATAGACCTATTTTAATAGGCTCATTGTGCATTATCATGTTATAGATGACACATCACTGTATGTAAAAATCACAGGCTTAGGATATTATGATTCCATCAACTTCAACCCTATATTGTGGAATATCTTCATATCCACTAATGATTAATGTTACCCACACTACACCTCCATGGTTAATGTGGTGGTCAAAAAGATTGTAGATGATCATAGGAATAGGAGTTTCAATGGAGGGAATGAGTGGGAAGATCTTATTCAATGGGATTAAGAGAACTAGGAAGACCCTCTAATATGAATCAACACTTGTTAGTAGAGATAGGTATGTGGACTGAGAGACCCTCTAATGAATCAATTATTCCTTTTTGTCCACATCTCGACAAACTTAAGGGACATCATGATCCCTAAGATATACTCGATGTTTTTCCAAAATAAAAGGTAGACCTCATAGTATTCTCCCATATCTAGAAGGTTGAGGAGTACAGCAAGATTAATGCACAACTCATTATGGAGAAACACTTGAATTATGGAAATCCAATAAGAGATAACATCTATCCTATAGTGGGGAAAAAGACAACCATGGATAGATTCCCTAGATTATACATGGTTTACCCATGTAATCAGTCATAGTTAATTTTGTGGGAGATGGATGGTGACTAAGGTACAAGTCTCCAAAACCCACCAGATCTATATGGTTTTTATCATCAGGATACAGGACATGCTTCACTCTTTGTTGTAGAACTCACTCCCTTAGATGATGATATTTTAAATGCATTAGTTTCCATTTATCCTTTCCAATATTTTTTAATATCTTCCATCACTACTCATCTTGAGGAAATTGAAACATGGTAGGTGGAGATCCTGCCTGACAGAATGTTGTACCTGACATGATTGGAAAACATTCAAGAACATAAAAGGATTAGAAATCCTAGATTCACCATATATAATGGGATGTGTTAAATTTTATAGAACCTAACCCACATTATTTCATGATGTGGACCCATGATGGTGACTCTGAAATAGTTAGAGGCTTCCCTGATCTCATATTTAATCCAGACACTATATGGACATGAATTTTTATGGTACAAACCACTTCACATATGTTCAATTGTTAGTTTTAAGGACATTGATAGAATGTTCCTCTACCATTTATGCTCTACCATGTATAAGACAATTTATTATAAACTCTTCATGTTAAATCAGAGTCCTGATCAGCGAGTCAATAACATTTTTCTTGATTGAAAGGCCTTATGTAATCATTTATCATTACATAGTCCTAATAAAAGATAATTTTGAAGAGGATTGTGAATGTGAATAGTATTTTGATCCCATTCTTCACCGCCAAGAACTACCCAAGTTGAATTTGGTAGTTATCTAAAATTTATCATCATCTATAGGATGCTTTGTAGGAGTCCAGAAAATCATCTCACCCATTTCCCCTTCTGGCTCCCTTGAAAAGGACTAAAAAATCAGAGACTTCAACCACTATGCAGGAAGATGACCCCATGTTAGAAGAATTATTATCGGAGAGGCTTTTTGAGTGCAGAATCTATACTGAATGAAGTCACACCAAACACATAGATTTTGGGAACCACATAGCCATGTGCAGTCACCTTGACGAGAATTTTTTTTCCATTCCCCCATTATGGACAAACTCCTAGAATTCATTTACCAAACTAACGAAAATGAACATATTTATTCCAGCATTATTAGGTTTTGGGATACATTATTTGTGCACTAGGAAAATAAATTCAATTTTTTTTTGAATTAAGATGGCCCTTAAAGGTCTGAATCACTAGAAACACATACTTGTTCCCATACAACAGAATCCTCAAACAAACAATAAAATAATAATGTGTGTTCAAATATTTGATCCAGAATGATGTGTATAATGGACTATTCATTTTGGGCGATTCCTTGAAACATGTTGCACATGAATCAATTGATTCAAGCACGTAGATAGAAAATTACAGCGATTTGAATTAGTCATCTTGGTGTGGGATGTAGAAGTATGATGATTGGTTGTCTGGAATTTTTTTTCTTTCACTCCTTATATCATCAATTCATATTTGTTAAATCCAAAACCTCATGTGGTTTCTAATTAACCATAATCCAATAACACCACAATTTCATAACAACCATCAATTTTCTAGTATAATAGTTGTTGATTGAACAAGGGAAATCAGAGTCCCTCATCAGTGCTAAAGCCAACATGGTCTATCAGTGTCTACATGCCTCATGATATTAGAGATGATCCTATGATAGAAATTATTCCAAACTATTCCATCGATGGGAAACATGAGTATTCCTTTGGGAATTCTATTTACTGGTAGTTCGGTTCATGAATCATGGAAATGAGGAATGTAATGAATGTCCCTTGAGTTCCTCTAGTTGATATTATTATAAGAATGGTTGAGTAAATGTGTGATTTTGTATTTCATAGTTAAATTCTTTAAATTGGGAATTTAATGGTACAGTGACCGGGAAGTTGATGTTTCATAGATTTCAGTATGAACTCTCATTCTAATATTATTTGATGGGTATGAATCCATATTCAACCAAGTTAGTTGATAAATAAAGTCATCAACAGCCATAATGTGATTAGTTGAATCCATCTAGAGCCAAATCTCAACCAATAGATAGTCAACAGATTTGTTTTCAAAGCATTCCAACTACTCAATAGTAGAATATTTCTAGCACTATCCAAACACAAGTGGTTCATCCATACTCATATGGTTGTCCCCTATGAATGAGTGTCACTCTACAGGGAAAAATATTCATTTTCATGGAAGTACGATGAGTTGAATATCCATTTTTCAATTCCTACGATGCTTTTGATCCTCATGATCACTTATTTTGAAAAGAAATGCGTTAGGACCTTAATGGTTTTTTGAAAATCACCAATTATCTCATTTTATATATAGCTTCCTCTATGGCCTATACTATAGAGGGGGTCACTAAAGATGAATGGCGGACGATTATCTCAATTTAAAGAGATAAGGAGGGATTCCACATATAGGGGAACATACACGAAATGTACATCAATGGGTAATCAAATGGATTGGATGCCCATCACTTCTTTATGGAAACAAGTTTTGATATCAACCTAATACCGACATGGACACTCCATAATCTAGGATTGATAAAAGAATATTTCAATCCCTCCAACTTGAAAACATAGGGTTATGAAAACATCGAACAGAAACTAAATAGTATGGTTTGGTTGAAGAACCGGTTCAGTTGCTACATATCATGAATTGAATTCATTGAAGTCTCAATGGATTATGACTACAAATCACTACTTGGTAAGTCCTAGATTCATCTGAATGTGGTGATCCCATCCTCATATCACCAGTGCCTCAAATACTACCTCAATGGTCGAGTAGGGACAATATAGTATTATAAATCCCCCTTTGACTATTCTGTTGCCCACAATCTTGATGTAAGATACTACAAGAGAGATGGAAATATGTTTATACTGATGAGTTATAGTGCATCAGTGCTCTCAATGATATGATAGTCATTTTGTTCAACCTGTAGAAAGTAATGGATGAAGCCCTTGTTCTCTAGGTTCATCAGTTATAGGCTATATCATATGACTGCTAGGTTTTATTCATGTCTCAAATAAAAAGGATTACAACATCTTTAAGAATTTGGAGAATCCATAGATTAACTTTTAATATAACAATATAAATGACTATGATATAAAAGAATCCAACACTCCCATTATGTACTGAGAAGTTCTCCCTATCTATACCTTTCATGGAATTCCTACCTATTGCATAGAGAAGATCTGAATCAATGAATAAAAAATCACTACAATTGATTTGAAATTATTCCTAGACCTCACAGTTACAGGACATATGAAATTATCCTAACATATTTTATCTCCATTATTTCAGTAAATTTGGAACCCCTTAGTTTGAATTTCGTGTCTTGAAGATCATGAACAAGTACTTCTACCAAACCGAATTCCCTAGAAGAGCCGCCTCCTTCCATTGATTCTCATATGATAGATGATGTTGAGGATTCACAATATAACCCTCCTTTATATGAAGAGGGTATATCCACCACCATTTATCTGTTGACCTAGGTGAACCATGGAATATATATAAAATCCATGTTTGAGAAGGATCTATGAAATGATGGCTTTTGAGGTGTTTTAGTAGCATGTGTCCTTTTATGAACACAACATGATTTATTCTCCCTTGGATATGATGTGATTCCCTGGTTGAACCCTTAGGTCACCTTCCCCCACCTTGGCATCAATTTAAACCATCATGCATTCTAGTTACCTCCCAGAATGATGCAACCCTCTCATTGTGATTTCTTCATGTCTAGAATTGATAATATTATCATATGAATTTCTATCAGTGATTTTTTGTACCCCAAATTTCTAGAGAACATCATCATAGTCAGGAAGATAAATGGGTACATAACAGTATATATCAACTTTTGGGACCTTAACTTCCATTTCATGAAAGTGGATTTTTCATTTTTAGAGAATAAGATGATGATATATGAAATAGTATTGTTTCATTCCCTCCACCCCAGGGATGGATAATATAGGTAGAATCAGATATGGATAGACCATGAGGAGGAGGAGTAAGAATCCTTCAAGGAACTGTATGGAACTTTTTTTAAATCATGTGATGACATTTGGCCTAAGGAATTATAGAGAAACCTATTATTAGGCTATGCACCACATCATCCAAAAAATTAATTAGACATTCCTGGAATTATATGTTGATTAATTTGTTCTAAGATATCACCTAGGTTTAGAGCATCTCAAGGTTCATGATAATGTGAAATGGTTATTTGTCTCCTAATACATGAAGATTTAGCCTTTGATATGTGAATTTAAGGTTACCTCTAGGATATTTTATGGATTCATTGTCAAATATAGAGGCATTGATATTTTCCTAGAGAATATCAAGGTCATCAGTGAAATTCCTGGGATAAGTAGTTCCAAACTGAATTTTATTACATCATTTACTATCTACTACAACCACTGATTTGAATACCATGCACATCAGGAAAGACTCCAGTCCTCTACATGAACACCCTAGAAGGGTACAGTAGTTCCCTTATTTTGATGAAAAATAAGGAGGATATATAGAACAATTTATATTGTCTTAGTCACATGATCCTTAACTAGAAGAACATACACTACCCAAATGAGAATAACCACTCATTGTTGGATCTTATGGGGCATAAGTTAAATCATTATCTATAGCATCCATGAGATACCTCAGGGGTCCCATGTGGACCCCCTAAAGTATATAATTAATCACTATTTTCTAATCAGACTATTAAAACATTGGATGATGATCCATCAATAGTTAAACATCATGTTAATATCAAATATGGTTTTCAAAGGTCGGTCTTTAGCTGATTTATGGGATGCCAATTTGACCCATAAATAACTAACCCAAGGTTGCTAATTTTCTATATGTGGCTATCATCATAGTGATTCATGAAATTCCATGATTGAATATTCATTTATATTGAGCCTCTAAAAGCCTGACTAGTAGAATGATTAATAGTTCCATGCATAATTGAGTGGGAATGGGGACCATGTTTATGACTCCTACTGAAGCTATCCTACCTTTATTATTCCCATCATCTGAATGCTTCACCAAAAGATGAGGCAGGTTATCCTGATCTCATCCCTTGACTTCAGCTAGATCCCATGATTCATGTCCCCCACATTCATGTGAAGGGTGACTCACAATTTTTCATCAAATTGATCAATAGTTATTATATATTCAGAAATAAACAGATCATTCCCTTACTTGATTTCACCCATAGGCAAACGACCTCATTTCCCACTCAACTAGAAGTGACTCATATCCCTCAGTCACAGAACAATCGAGTCTGTGACATGTAAATTTTTTTCATTTATCTAAAATATCCTTACCTGGATGAAGAGATCATCCAAATAGAGCACAAGAGGTTCATTTACCATTCAATTTCATATTATGATAATGGTAATAGAAACCAATAGGTAAACCAACATGTTCATAGTTTTTCTTCGTTAGAACCCTTAGGATCCCCATTATTGTAGAGTAAATTCCCATTTAGATATCCCCCTTAATAAAGTACCTCTAGCATGGAATTCTATAATTAATTCGTGCTGAGATTGTGTTAATCAGTTTGCGTACATCATATTTTACCCTGCAGAGAATGTATAAAAATGAGACAACATGTTGGAGTCAGTTCCCTAAAATAAGCATCTATGTACTTTAAGATCACATGTATTCATATTTTCTAATATTAATTAACCTCTTATCACATAATGATTTTTCTTATTTGTATAATACTATGTGATAATATTTCAAAAGTAGTTGTCGCGCTAAAAGGTCATATTCATTCCCATATTTGATGAGAACCCATAGTTTACATGCCACTATTCTTAAATACATGTTTTTTATCTAGATGATACCATTTGAGGGAATCAAATTATGCATGCTATATGGGATGGAGTCTCATAGGATGTTGAGGAACCATCTCATGATGTATCCCACTGGTAATATCCAATGTAGGATATTATAAGAATGATGCTCACTAATAATGAATCCATATTTACATGTGTCATTGTATATTCCTATATTTAGATGTATGTATTGGTACTTATATTATAATATGATTATTGTTGAGTATTATGAGATATGTACATTAATGTACTGATGAAAACTATGATTATTGGTATTCACTACAATTCATGAAATGTTGGTGTGTCATCAGTAATATTGAATTAATTAATAAATTATGAAAGAATTTATCCCTTATATAATTTTGTGTAAGTAGATAACTTCAGACCTTTTATGGAAATTTTATTCCCTAAATAAATCAATGGTCATGGTGTTCTAAATTCATGTTCAATTTTTGGGATGCAGCAAAAGAGACATTGATATAAGAGGTTGATGGTATGAAAATACACCCTACTTCAGTAGAGATATCATGATAAGTGGATTGTATTTCATAAAAATAATCATCATGAGGTATTATTATATTTAAAAATTAGCTACATTCTGTATGGGTTCCTTGTCATGTTGTTATATTAAAACCGTAGACTTTAGAATGCTTCACCAAATGCAACTATGAAAGAGGCTTATAGGGCCACACAAATAGTGATTCAAGAATCTCAGGTAAAAAATATTAATAATATTTATTATTATTTAATAATTCTATTAATTATTCTTCTTTCAAGTGGTTTAATAATTTATTATTCTTTCTTGATCTCATTTATTCTGTCACTAGTTATTTGAGAGAATATAATGTGATGGAAATATTAAAAAAATATTTATTTTCTATTTAGTAAATATAATATTTATTTTATATTTTTTATTTATGCATTGATATTTATTTACTATATAATATTCATTATTCAATGCCCGATAAACATTGATGATGACTGGAAATCTATGTTTAATGGCACGTTGAGAAATAATAAGAGACAAATATCATTTAATTAAATAATATTTAATTTAACTCCAATGTAAAGAACATATTATGAAATATTATTAATATTAAAATATGAAATTTTGTTTTATATGGATTAAATAAATAATAAGGGGCAGGTGTGAAACTTTTTGTTTCTAACCAAATAGATAGTTATACCCAATTAAATTATTTTCTCAGAGAGACAATTCATTTGTTTTGGTTTTTTATAACATATTTGGAGAATCCTATCGATCCCTAGAAAGATTTAATCTTTATTAATTATCCCAATAATAGAGAAATATCTTCTTCCACCTCCCATAAATATGTAAAGAGAGATCTTGGAGAACTTTATGGAAGTGGATGTCAAGGAGATCAGAGGTGGACAATGTAAGAGATGGGATCTACTGTGCTAGCACATGGGGATCCCAAAATAAATGTTTGTTGATTTATGTAACATGTGTGGATCACAGACAGAGGGAATCTTATTTGATTCACACAGAGTAACAACAATACAAAAAATATCTATTGTTGTATCCATTAATGAAGAAATAATTCAATGAAAGAAATTTGTTAAATAAATAAATTAATAATAAATAATATGTGATAATCTTATCTCTAGTTTTGTAATTCTATCACATATTTGTTTCCTTTGATTAAATTCCATATATCACTATATTTATCATTGTGAAAATAATGGATTGGTCATTAAAAATGAAAAAAATAAACATTGGGCATGACCCATTTCACTCTTCCATTATGACCAGAACCATCACATGTTTTTATAGAGTTCACATTATTATTTATAAATATTTATGAACGTTTATTGACATACATATTTTTTTTAGTTTTTAATTGAAGCTTAATCGTTCTTTTAATCTAAATTTGATATCTTCTTCTATATTCTTCATTTTTGAAAGATCTAATAAATTAAATTAATATTATGAATGAAATAAAATGGTGGGAATCATCCAGATATTCTAAGGATATCGTAAGGATATTAGATAAGCACACTCTATGTAACAATAGTTACATGTCATGAACATGTGTTCAATGCATTTTGAATTAATTATGAAATTAATTAATGCCATGATTATTAATGAAAGTGGTGTATTAATTAATACCATCGGTCACTTAAGCTAATCCAAGGAAAGTCCCAATGGGTGATCCTGATCCCAACATGCAAGAAATTACTTCCATATGTCATTAGAGTAACCAAGGGAAAACAATTTACCAATATAAATTAAAAAACTAAACTGTAGAAATAAAAATAGAATCCCAATATATATATATATATATCCATGTCTAATATATTTTCACAAATCCAATAAATTACAAAAAATCACAAAAAACTCAAGATGATCATGATGATCACAACATCCCTATGTGACACTAATGGTCACTGTCCAATTCCAAAACCAACCATTTCCCACAACAATAAAAATGAAGTAGAATCCTACACCATAAGATAAAAATAATAATTAACTATATTATTGGGAGTTAAAACTTAGTAGAAATGACTGAAGAAATAATTTCCCAATTTACTTCCTATATAATTAATCAAACCTCAACATTAGGTCTGAAATAAAATATTCAAGAGTATGTATTCATTAAATTTTCAACTTTAATTCTACACATAGTAGATTTCTATTTTTACAATTTCAAACAATATTATTTTCTAGGAAGTCACTATAATTATTTTAAAGATTAATGATAACATTTAATTTAAAATGGAAGGAATGAATTTAATACTGACCCATAACCTTTTCCCATAGTCACTTGAAAACATTTGAATTTTTTTTCACAAAGATATACTACTCAAGAAGTAAGTAGAAAAATCATGAAATAAGGGAAATGTGATAATATCGCACATGAGTATCAAATCTACAATGCATCATAATCATTCGTTCAAGTCTACTAATTTACAATAAACATGGGAGAAATCCTAGAACTCATAAATAATCTGGAACATAATATTCATATGGAATAATCGTGGAAAGCATGCCTCACTCGATCATATGAAATTTCACAAACATTCTTAGCCACACCCATCCTAGTATAGACTAAGGGGGTAATTCCATAAAAATAATAATCATGATCTATCCACACTACTATGAGGCACTAGATAGAGTATAATCATTAGCTTGTGAAATAATTATTCTGAGAAAATTCACTAGCTATACTAGGTCTTCAGGTCAAGAGTATAAAAATGGTGAGCCAATCGATGTAAACCAAGCATCCAATACAAAGCACATATATCATATATAATTAATTCACACAACATGAACTACCCTGATCCACTCAATGGATCATTCTTTTTTTCATTGAACAAATTTTTCTCAAAGGTGTCCACACCAAAGATCTCATATTATGCTCAAGATAAACTGGTCATGAGTAATCCACAACATGCATGTATCACATTTTCACAAAACTTGATGGTGAGTGTTCCATAGTGATGAAACCCCATTCATAAAATATATACAAGGAAATATTATTATCAAAGGACGTTTTTAATAATAATCATTTTCACTGCTTTCATAAAAGTGATAAACGGGTCTAAAGCCTCATTTTTTGAATAATAAAAATCATGTTTTAAAAAATGGTGTAAACACATTATTTTCCATAAAAAATAATTTTTCAAAATCTCATTCAAGTTCTCTCAACACATGTGATATCCAAAAAACTTTTAATCAAAGATACAAATGGGCTTCACATCTCTATCACATTCCAAACCATTATTCATTCACTCAATAAACACCAATTTCATGTCCAAACCCATTGTAAATACACTTTATAAATCCGAACTAACATTTCAAATTTCAAAAAATCATTTACAAATCCAATCCATTATTTTGGTACCAAAATTTACTCTCAAAAGGCAACTTGGAATTTTATCAAACATAAGGTGTTCCATATTTAACAAAACAATTTCATTTATCACATAACATGGAAGATATAACCACTTTTCATAAAAACTTTCGCAAAGGCCACACATCATAATTAATCCAAAAAACAAGGTTTTAATGCAATAAATCAATGAATGATAAATTTAATAGCAAGTGAAAAGGTAAATCTACCTCAATCACATGATGATTTAACATTGCACACCCGAAACAACCTCTAAAATGTTCCATGTTCCATGAAAAACCAAGATAAAACATTTCAAATAATAAAATAACCCCAACATAAATCATTGGGAAACATGAAACCTAGGTCAAAAAAACCCTAATTGAAATAAAAATCAGAAGAAAATGAACCGAGAAGGAACGAAGAAGAGGGGAGGAGAATACCATGAGTAATTTTGAAAAAAACCTGAATGAATCACTATATAAACACCATGTAAGTGGAGTGGAGGCTTGGAGAACAAGGGAGAATGACCCTTAGGGTCGCACAAAATAGAGGTATAAGGAATGGGGGTTTTACGTATAAATACTGTGTTGGTAGATGCATCATGTTAAAAATTTTAATATTTTATCAGTTAACATGGTTTGGAAGCATGGTTTCCCAAGTTGTGTGCCAACTATGCACCCCTTACTAGAAACATTGGGAACCTAGCACGGGCAAGTCACACAGATTGGAAACCAAGCATAATGATTCAATCTCGAGCTAGAACCTCCCCGTACACCAATCTCATGATCAATATAACCATCAGTGGGCCTACATCCCTCAACCGGGTGCACCAAAATTCCCACATGGTTTTCTAAACCATGTTGTACAATTTTCTCTACAAATTATCAAACTCTATGCCACAACCGTAAAGACCCCAAAAAAAACACGTTTTAAAAAAATACTAAAGAAACTATGGAACAGACCCATAACCTAAGAGAATCCCAATATCATTTCAATATTACAACCCTTCATGGAATGGACTTAAGGGAAAATATATAACAAAAAATAATTTGGACCGAATGTTCTTAATAAATACTAGAATGCGACAATTCTCACCCCCATATTGCTTTACACCCTCAAAATTCTTTGATATTTTCTTTTTGATCAATCATGGAAAACGGATTTCAACAACAACATGATCAACACATTCAAATCAGGAACACCTCAACATCCAACAAAAATACTCATATTGCTTTCCTGAAACAATCCAATGACCCAATACCGTATACCAAATAATGAGTGGAAGCATAAAAAACATTTCAAACAAAAATTATTTCCAAATTAGAGATGAAATAATAAATATATAAAATCTAATGAAAAAACCCATTTCCAATCGTTCATTGGAAACTAAACCCGATTACCAACACGAGAGGCCAGAACAGACTCCCCATTAAAATAAATCAAAATACACTGGTCAAAACTAATAGAAACCACAATAAGGCCCATATTGGGTCTAACTACCATTTACAACCCGACCAATATGGGAAACCCAAAATGATCCAACATGGAAATGTTCCCCCACAAAGATAAACAAACCAAGAACATTCCCCCAGAGGCCAACAACCCTCCCCCCACCACCATGTGGGAAACCATACAAAGTACTCGAAGGGAGATTTGAATATAAAATTGCCCCAATACTGAATTTTCAATATAATGATTCACCCACACATCCTGATAACCTCAGTGTAATTCACAAGGCACTTAGGCTACATTGAGAAAATTAAACTTCTACCCCTTTCTGATGAATGAGACCATTCACAGTGATGATGTTGCAATAGAAAATCATAAACTATATCTATTCCCCCATTGAATTAAAAATGTAGAACAAGGTCTCTCACACCCATGATTCCTAAAAATATTCGATCATCAATATTAGGATTATGGTTGGAACTCTAATGTTTGAAACATCACTTGCATCACATTCAAGAGTTGAAGACACTAAGTTGAAACTCATTACCATTGAAACTGTGATTTAGAAGATACACCATCATCGAATTTTATTCAAAAAAAATAAATGGGTAAAAATTACCTATGGAACACACATCCACTAAATATTGAAATAATAAAAAACATTAAAGAGAAAAACATGCTTCCATTGTAAAAAAGTTCTTACAAGGACCTTAAAATCCATTTTTATAATTTATGGAAGATGAAAGATCAAAAAACACCAATAGATAAAAACATTACAAAATAGAATCATAGATAGAAAGGGATTATAAACTAAACCACAAACATTAATGTACTCTTGAAATTTGGATCTATGGTGCTTATTGGAAACACTGGAATGATATCATTGCAATTGGCATAGGCATCCACAAGAATGATAGGTCTTCAAAGAATTCAAACCTAATGAATTTTTATGGTCTATCATTATTCATTGACGACAATCCATGATCCAACACATGTAACATGATAATTAATGATCTAGAGGTTGTTCCATCCAATGATAAGTACCAATAGCTATAGCATGCTTTCCGATATCCTTACTAGAATTACCTTTACCTCTTCAATAAAATGTAGGAAGGTTGGATACTATAAGCACTCCTTATAGGAAAGCCTCAACATGAATTTCATGTCATACCATGTTAGAAAAAAAAGGATAAACCAAACTATGAAAATGTTAACTAGAAATGAAGAATAATATTGGGATCAAAACATTGAGCCATCAAAGAATCATTCATGGACCACTATATCAAGTAAGAAACAAGATAAAAATGATTTAAATACTCCAATAATAGTCCATCACCTTGTTTAAACATAACATCTCCATCCCCTTTATCACATTCACTATCTCAAATTAAAACTAATGGATGAAGGAATCCTCAATGAGCACCCAGATAAGATAATCCCATGGATTTTCTTCACTTACTGACTTCCACCACGTCCTGGGAGTGCCTTCATACAAAAAGGTAGAAAAAATTACCATTAATGTCCCAGGAAACACATAGAGATTTATGTTTCTCTTAATCATCTATATATATTCATCTACATAGAGAAGATTTTCCTGACCATTAATGAGAGGTGAATTCAATTTCTAAATCACAAGAAGGAAATACATAGTTTTATAAATGGAAAGGTTTACTAATGGTGTACCACCAATGGCCACACCTCGAATATCATTCAAGTATTTTTGGTGGGACACTAATCATAAAAAAATAGAGATATCAGTCAAAACTAACTCATCAATAGGATTTCTCAAACAAAAAATTATATAAATGAAATATTTTCAAAGAAATGGAAAATAAACAGAAAAATGAAGGCTATCAAAAATAAAAAAATCTCCTCCTGAAAAAATTTGAAAAAACATGGTGGTTGGAACACTATTAAATGGTATTCCATGTATCCTCACACATTCACATTTTTTCCTCCTTGGGCATTCATCAAATCATTCTAATTTGAGATTTCATCTACTGATATCCACATTCTTTCATGTTCCCACACATATCTATACATGTGATAACTAGGAAAATACCAAAGGACAAAACAAAACATTTCTTTTTTCTAGAACAAAACATACCACCCACTTTTTTCACACATTAATACACATTCAGTTTAATAATTAAAATATGTTTTCAAAGGACCACAAACCATTAATAATTAACCATTTTCAGACTATACAATTCAATAATAATTTATTCCATTCAATATAAAAACATATAGAATCCATCCAAATATCCAATCAATTATATTAAAAATATTTCACTACATCAACAATCTCATTCCACAAAAATAATTTCACTAAAAATAATTTAATCATGTTTGAAACGAATTCAAAAAATCATAAATATAAAATTATATTATCAAAAAAAATATCAATAAACTCCATATTTTTATTATAAAAAACATATATCATTAAACCATTTCATTTTTATCCCAGAAATTATTATACAAAAAACCACATTAACTAATGCTTCCTTAAAGACAATTTTGTAAATCAATTTTTCTATTTCTAAAATTTCAACCATTACAACTATAAGCCCCAATTTCACAATTCAAAAACATTATTTTTTAAATAAGTTGTAATAATAAATAAACACGCAAAACATCCCACCTGAGGGAACTACTATCGATAGGTGACTGGACCATATTGTTGGTGTCCATATGAAAAACATTCCACTATCATGATGAGTCTTCTATGACAGTGCCACTAACTCAGCATAGATTTCCAGACCCTATGAGGTCATTTGGACCTTTATCACAACTCCCATTTCATATCCCGAACATAAGACAAACCAAAAGATCCAAAGAAACCAAATAAACCACAACATACCAGGGAAACACATGGCTCGATCCAGAATGTGTTTTCTAGAAACACACACAGACCAACACCCCAAGTTATGATAATCCTACTCTATATAAATAGAAATACCTTATTACAAAGTGCACTCTAAAATCAATGTCCAATACAAAACCAAACCACTCTGATATATTTTTTTCATTAACTAACCTAGTTCATCCCTATACCAGTCACCAAAGTTGGTCCATGGTAATGCTCGAAGCGGGTTCTTGATCCCTACAGGCTGTAAACTAGTGTTAGTTATCACCATAGTAACCAAGGGAGTTATTTCAACCAATATAAATAAATAAATTGGAAATTGGAAATAATCAAGAATCCTAATATATATATACAAGTCTAAACTGAATATATTTACACAAAATAAAAAAAAATACAAAAAATTGTACAATAAAACTCAAGATGAACCTAAAGACCATTTAGACTCCATGTGACACTGAGGGTTACTCTATGATAAAAAACCAACCATGTCCCAAAATAATTGAAACCAATCTAAAACATACACCACAATCTATAAATAAGAAATAACTAAATTTTTTAGTATTATAACTCAGTCGGAATGCACCAAAAATTCAATTCCCAATTAAATTACTTTAAAATAATAGAAGAATTAACTTTTAGATTTAAATAAAATATAAAAAAGAAATCTTTTCAAAAAAATATGCTTGATAACTAAACAAGGACCATTTCCATTTTTACGAATCTAACCCACTTTATTTTCCAAGAGGGAACCATAATCAATTTTATGATTAATGAAAAAAATTCATTTAAAATGGAGATAAATTGTTTAAAACCCTTCTAAAACCTTTTTTCACAAACCCTTGAAAACATTTTATCTTTTTTTAACAGACACTACTCATGAAGTATTCAATAAAATCATGAATCTTGGGCAATGGTAAAATATATCACATTACAATCAAACTAACAATTCATCAAAATCATTCTTTATAGAGAATTACGTTCCAAAAGACATTGGGAAAACCAAGGAGATAATTTATGATCTAGAAAATATTGTACATCTTGACTCATCTTGGAAAGGATTAATCATATGATGAAATCAAACTTATCCAACATTCATGGACACACCCTGCCTGAAATAGACACGGGGGTACTCTTCTATAGAAAAAATGAAAAAAATATATTCCCTTTCTACGGGCCACTAGAAAGAGCACAATACTATGCTACTGTAGGAACCGTTCTCATAACATTTCTTAGCTACACTAGGTTTGTATGTCAAGACTATTAAAAGTAGGTGATCCAAATGATTCCAACTAAGAATAAAATCATAACAACATATGTTATACATAATTAATTTACACAAAATGCACCACCATGAGCCACTCAAATTATCAATCTATTTCCATATAAAAAAAAATCTGAAAGGATTCTACACTGGGGATATCCATTTATGCTCAAGGTAAATGGGTCATTAGGATTCCACATCAAGGATGTCACACCCATTCACATAAATTGATCATGATTATTCAAAAATGAGGACATCCCATCCATTAAATATTAACACCATAAGAATATTATCAATGGATGGTTTTCATAATAATCATTTTCTCCACATTAACAAAAGTTCCAAACAGGCCTCAAGCATCCCATTCTGATGAATCAATACCACCTATTCCAAAAAAAATTAATCCCACCATTCTCTATTAAAATTTAATTTCTAAAAATATCATTCAAGTCACTGCACCACATGTGCAAACCAAAACCATTTTCATCAATGATTTTATCAGGCAACATATCAATATTAAATAACAAACCATTATTCAAGCACTCACTACAAACATATTTCAAGTCCATGCCATTTATAAATCAATTTTCTAAATCAGAACTACCATTTAAAATCTCAAATATAAATTTAAAAACACAATCCTTGCTTTAGATACAAAAAATCACTCAGAAAATCCAACCATATATTTTAAAAAAAACATGGTGTCTCATATTTAACAATACATTTTTAATTTATCACATAACATGGAATAAATCCACACATTTATCACCAAAAAATTAC
Source organism: Viscum album (assembly GCA_963277665.1). Taxonomy (NCBI): domain Eukaryota; kingdom Viridiplantae; phylum Streptophyta; class Magnoliopsida; order Santalales; family Viscaceae; genus Viscum; species Viscum album. The sequence goes on along the minus strand of OY728156.1, from coordinate 1,700,816,536 downwards.
TCCAAAGGTCACACATCATTATTTAACGTATTTTTAATTTGTGAAAATATAAAAAAATAACAAATAATAAATTTAATGTCATGTCAAAAGGGAAACCTACCTCGAACTCAATATGCTTATACAATTCACTCCTGAAACATCCTCAAAATGGATGCAAGAGAGAAGAACAACCATGTGGAACACCAAACAAGAAAACACACAACATAAACCAAGGGTAAAAAGAAACCCTAGTTCCGCGATACCATAAGATAAGATGAACTCAATATATAATGGAATGAAAAATAAGGAGTAGAATGGGGGAGAAAATACCTTGAGAAATTGTGCCCCTAATATAATGAAATTACTAGATCCACACCATGGGAGATGATTGGGGGCTTAGGTAACAAGGAAGGAGGCCCCATAGGGTAATTAAAAATATATTGATCATGAATGGGGTGTTTTGGTTAAAAGTCTTCATAGGATATTAGTGTTATTTTACAAATTTTATGACCTGGAATACTCGCATGGTTTGGAAGCATGGTTTCCCAAACCATGCCCCAATAGTGGGAACCTTATTGGACACAGTGGACCCCTATATTTGGATGGTTGCACTAGATTTTTGACTATGTTCCAACCAAGAGAAATGGTTCTTTCTGAAGGAAAAACCTCCAGGAATAGTTATTTCTCAGTTTTTCGAATTGTGTGTGGGTCATGCACCCTTAACGAGAAGCACAACATGGCCATGATGGTGTCCTGGAGCATGCTACATAGTTTTATATAACTATGTGAAAACCATGCATCACCTTCTATCATTCCCAAAAAAATAAAACTTTTCATAAAAACCCTTGAAGAAACTAGGGAACAACCTCAGAAATAATTATTAACAAAATATCACATCAAAATCCATTCCATTCACATCCATAAATCAGGAGAAAAATAGAGACCCAAAAATTAATCAGAATAAGGGAGGGAAATAAAAATCTCAAGTTTGACAATTATCCTCACACCCCTAGAAATGTTATACATAAAAAGGAAAAAATTTACTATCCATGTTAACATCGTTCACCTTTAATTTTGGGATCCAACTGATTAGAACTCTAAAGTTAAAAATTCTTTGCGAGGTGTAGTGATCATTATGGGTTACCTTCCATGAATTTTACCATAGTGTGTGAGATTGAGAAAAAATGTAGGGAGAACATTTATTAGCATGTGGGGTTAGTCATTAGTATGAATTGTAACCCAAATGTGTAATAACATGTGGTTACTGGAAACAAAATTATTGTATTATAGGAGATCCATGGGGTGATATTATTAGGTTCATATCTTGTGAATGCATTTCATGATGGCATCATATCCAATACCCTGCCATATGAGCTTAGGCACTGCCAGAGATTGAGTCATAGTGTCTTGAACTAGGGAGTTGTTCTTTAATGGTGTCAAAATTTGAACAAACATATTAAAGTGAGCCTTTAAATGTTTAATTATTACTACCCATAACAATATGGTTCACCGTTAATTTCAGTAGCCTACAATATTATTACACTATATTTAGGAATCCTTGGAATGGAGTAGTGATTATAGATGGGTGAATGTTTGGGATGCTCTTGAAGGTGTATGTGTGTGTGTTTGGGGACAAAACAGATTGAAAGAACATTGGTTGGCCATTTAGGAAATCCATTAGTTTGATATGTGACCCTAGAGAGTAATATCCAAAGGAGTGCTGAGAGGAAATATATGGTATTATAGTAGAACCATGGGGTCAAATAAATCGGTCCATGGCCTGGAGAGGCGAGTCACGACATGTCGGGAAGCCCACATACACGGTGTGTAGCCCCTATTAAACGGGTCATGAATTAAAATACACCGCCTACCCAATGGGTGACTGTGTAACTAAGATACCACATGTCGTGTAGTCCCTTATACACACCATGTACTAAAATAATTCAATGATTGGTTTACATCCGCAGTCCCTAGGCGTGTTCCTTGAATACACTCTGAGAGATATACATACAATGTAACTTCCTTGTACATTCCCTATACATATAAAAAATTATACACATTTAAAAATTATATATTATAATGCATATTCCCTAAATAAATTCTCTTTTGTTTGGCCATTAAGATGATAGAACACACCATGTGATATTATTTAATATATGTGTGTGTGTGTGTGTTTAATTAATATCTTTGTAATGGTCATATATTCATATCATGTATGAGTTGTATTATAGTTGTTACACTATGTTCATTTAAGTAGAAAACATTGCTACAAAATAATGTAATTCATGTAATTATTATGTTGATTCTAATCATCATGAATGTACATGATAATTCATGTATTCCGTATGTCAGAATAGTAATCACCAAAGGTGTATAAGACACATTGGATAGATTTGGATGAGCATTCACCTTGTTGACTATAAGGTGCATTTATATACATATTTAATTTTAGATAAATTTATTTATTTTATAAAAAAAATTTATCAATGAGTGACATATATAATATTTTCATTATATTTCATAAGTGTTTCAGCGATTTAACCCCTACCAATTCTATAAATTTAACAGTTTTGTGGATCTTTTGTATTTATGGAATATCTTTTACATTTCGGATCGCAATTTTGTGATTCTCTTTTGAAGGATTTGTTTGCTTGTGTGATTCAACTTTGTCTTGTGGACTATGTTCTAATTCGACACACAATGTCCAAGAAAAATTTACCACGTCGAAAGATTTAGTTGGCCGACAGAATGGACCCCACATTAATTAATGAGGCAAATCACTGCCAAAATTTGTTCCAATAATGTGATTATAGCTGGAATATAAAGAGGATTCCACACATCATTTACACATTAAATTTCATGAAGAAATTAGGTCATTAAGAAACCCATTGCATAAGACCAAAAAAAAGAAGATGAAGATTCACCTCGTATACAAAACATTGTCATTAGAAATTTGAGGATAACATTTGTTACAATTGTACAAATTCCTAGATTTTTTGAGTAACCATGAAAAGGATAGTCTGGAACAATATTTATGAATAGTAATTTCCTATATTCATCCATTTAATATACTAACCAACCTCATGAATTCAGTGGTGTAATTTTGGACAAAACATTTCTACTCCACAAGCCCATAAATAAGAATGTTCACTTCAATTCAAAGGGGTTGAAGAAGGTGGAAGATGTGTTTTTCTAGATGATTGATTTCTTGATATGATTTTTATTTTATTTTTTATTTTTTCTCAGTTTCATCATACTCTCTTCTTCCCCTTTCAACTTTATTTGACTTCACTTGTTGGGGTAAGAACTTTGAGTGGTCGGGGAAGGAGGAGTTTCACATTTGTAATGTCTGATAATTGTGCATAATTGAAAACCCCACTTTTTCTTTTGAATAACTAATATTCTTAGTGATTAAAAATTCTCCTAATGCGATTTTGTTTTCTGTTTAGTGTATTCATCATTAATATCATCAGTTGAAGACTTTTAATCTCCCACCTCAAAGTTCAATTTGTCTCGATTGAGAAGACTGTGTTAGGTGGTGAGTTTCCAGTGATCATTGGCACGTTTGTGGAACTAGTGAAATTTTTATAGAGATCTAAGAATAAGAAAAATCCAGATGAGTACTTTCTTACCTTTTAACTAATTTCTACAATCTTCCATGCACATTGGAGTGAGTTCCATTTATTTCTTCAACCAATGTTTGTTGATAACTAGATCGAGGAGTCGTTCATTTGTCATTCAAAGGGAATAGAGGGAAGAAGATCATTGTGATATTTATGACATTGAAAAAGGTGATCCAACCCTAACCCTATCACTCACTTCATTCATTAGTATTTAACCATTCTTTTTAATCTCTTGGTTTTTTTAACAAAATCAATTTCAAAAACAACCTCATTAATTTATGTGAAAAACATATTTTTTGTGCACTCCTCTCTAGAGAAACCTGGTTAACAACATTACAACATTTTAACATGGTTAATTTTTTATTTTTGTCACATCCCATGACATTAAATTTTCAAAACATAGCATCATTGCTGGGGACGCTGTGCCAACTTTCCATTTGTAAAAATTCTACTCTTTTCAAATTTAAAAAAACATAAACAATATTCCCTCACAATGTTCTCAAAGGATTGTTTCTTTAATTCATGGAAAAATTCTCCAACAGTGAAAAACCCAATTATTGAATAACCTTGGCTTATAGAGGATAGTGTTTCTCTCTTTCCTAAACAGATTAGGGGATCTCAAATCCAAATCCTCAAGGAGGATGAATTCAAGGATCTCATTCATGACCTTAAATAATACCATGAATGTTCTTTATTGTAGGGATTAGCCAGAGATGTAACTGAAAAGTAGGATTATTTTCCATAATTTTTTCATGAAATGTTCGAGGTGAAATAAAAAGAGGAAATTCGAAAAAAAAGATCAATTACAAAGAATTCGGGAAGAAATAATGGACCACAAGAGAATAATGGAATAACTAATTGAATATTTTAACACATCCAAATAGAAACTCAAAACTAAATTTGATCCAATAGTGGAAGTTGATTCCCCTCTCATACATTATTTTGATGAACTTGGGGAGACCTTGATGGAATTAAATGAAGATCCATTTAGATCTTCTCAACCATTTCTGAGTAATATTAATGATAAAAATATTCCTTATGAAGTACGTATGGGATATCCACAAGATTTGGATGACTTCTAAAATGAGTGTGAGGAAATAATCAATTTCGTAATTCCTCATAATGTAGAAGATCCAACATCATTTAAGTAATACACCACCATCATGGTTGAATTTGATGAGAATATTGAGGATCCTGTCTACCCGCCTCTATCTGCTACCACTATACACCATGAGACACTTCCCGCTGAAGAAGTAATTGAAGCTGATAAAACTCATGGAGATGATCTTTTAATAAACTCATAGTCTTATAATTTTTTTGAAACTGAATTTTATATCACCTCTGATACCTTTAAATTTTATATTCATACAACTCAAGTATTTCCTTGGTCAACAAGGAAGAAAATGAAGATTCACCTAGTGAGGAACATTTGGAGCTCCCTGAACATGTTCATTGTTTATTGGAGGGAGTTCAAGTTGATATACACATGGATTTTCCTAAGGAAAAAGAGACACTATATTCTTAATTTGACAGTTAATAATTTGATATTTATCCTTCATGATTTAATTTTGATGAAATTGAATTACACTCTAAATTTCCCATTAATTTTTCCAATGATGCATCCAACCTTCATCAACCACTAGAGAATAAATAAGATACTGTGCATGTATAAACCATGATAGTGGAGGACTCATTATTTTTCCTACCCCCACCAAGAATGTTTTATCTTATTTTCTTACTGGTGTATTTGGATTACTATACAGATGGAGTCCATAAAAAAAAGATGAATCACGGTATGTAAATAAGAAGTTTTGTTGCTTCATCACAAAGAAACCCAACCCACCATTATATTGGCGATAACCAACTAGAACTGCCAATTCGGATGCAGTCAAACCTCAGGTCCCACTTGGGAGATTAAACCATTATATATCCTTCTTTTATCATCCTGTATCTATTTTCATTTCTTCCAATAAATATCTAATTTTTTCTTTTGTTATTTTTCTTGTAATATTTCAGTTTGGAACACATGGGAGCTTAACTCAACATTTCATTACCAATAATTCAGGTTGTACCCCTCCTTTTCAACTACATAATATTGTGGTATTTTTTTTAAAATATTCTTACATGTTACACCCAAATTAATTCATTTATGAAACTACATCATTTATATATGGGGAGTGAAACTTTGTGGTTTCATATTTATATTTTTTTTGTTTTTCAAAAAATAAAAAAGATTGTTTGCTTTCAAATTTTTTTGTGTTTATTTTCAGCTTTTGATGTGCTATTTAATGTTTTTAGCTTAAATGATTATCAATTCAATTTTGGAAATCCATGTCTTTGATTGAACTGATTTATTCCATGAATGTAAGCTTAAATGAATTCAAAAAATTACTTTGTTTCAAGTTAAATTCTTTAGAAATTTCATTAAAAGTACTCAGATTTTTGAATTCCATGCCACATCTCACTGTCTTTATATTTGAAATCACTTTTCCATGAGGCATATGAACTATTTTTGTTATATTCTTTTCATTCACCTCACTTCTTGTTAGTACCATAAAATGCGTGTTTTAACCAGAATTTGATTTACTCGTTTCATAACATATGGGTTTAGGGTATAAGTGTTTTAAAGGATTGAGGCATTTCATTCGTTTGAAAGCCCCATTTTCGAGATAATCCTTTTCATTCTATCCTACCTTGTACATTTAATCCTAGTAGCCCTTAAAATTCATGAAAGAACTGTTAGGTTAGCCACATTACAAGAAAATTTTCTATATCAATCCTACTCTTGATGTTAAATTTCGAGATCTTATAGAAATTAAGTGTGGGGGAAGTTGTCATGAGTTACACTGCCTCATTTTTTGATTCTTTGGGTGGAAAAAAATTATAAAGAGATGCTTTGGTTGATGAAAAATCATTTTATTGAATGTTGTGCTTTTTTTTAGCTTTCATGATAAAATATGGTTTGCCTTTCTAGATATTCTAATGGAAGAAGAAAGTAGTTCCTTTATTGGATCTTCCATAAATAATTATGTTTGAGAATATATAAATTTTTTCTGCTGAAATGCTATGATATTTGAAATTTTCTTGATATATCATGATGATGGAGATGAATTTCTACTAAGGGGAGTGAGGGTGATACAATAATTGAGTGAAAATTATAATTTTGAAAATTTTCTTCATAAATATCCAAGCCCTCCTCATTCAACCTTAAAATATTTCACATAAAATTACATCTAAACGAAAGCCATAGAACAAACTTGCATAGTCCTCATGATAAACACATTTCATTTACTCACATCAGGTGGAGAAGTTGGAGTTTTTCAAACCTATGGTGACCATTAAATTGGTTTGGATGAGAAACAATTTGTTGAAAATTGATATTTGTGAGATGGAAGAAAATTCATTTGAGGTAGATTTCTTGTGTGCATGGAAAGGGAAAATAAGGGAAAAATATTGAATGATATTATTTGTGAAAATAGAATAATGGTTATGGTTGAGTCATAGTATCTTTTCTTTCTTGGTGTGGAATTGGTGCATCTCATTGGAATGTGTTTTAAATTTTCTTTGATTTGATTTTGATTTTTACTTTTCTAGGAGTACAAGTGCTAAGTGTGGGGCAATTGAGAGGTATAATATTTTCATTATTCTTCATATTTGTTTCAATGATTTAACACCTTACAATTAATCAATTTGAGTTAATTTGTGTCATTATAGTGTTAGGGGGAATTATGGTCTTTATTAGGGAAATTGGTTAATTATGGAAAATTTTAAAGTTTTGTGGAGCCTCTGTATTTTGGGAATTGCCCTAACATGTTTTTTTCCAAATTGTTTGATTCATTTTTTTTATTTCTGTGCTTGTGGGCCTCATCCTTTTCTTTTCTACTAAGGTCTAATTTGACACACATTGTCCTAGAAAAATTTATCATGTGGGAAGAGTTTTATGGAAAAAATAATGGACCCACCTTAATTAATGAGGTATATCTAGACTTATATATCTCTAAATGATGTTCTTCTAACTAGAGTAGAAAGAGGACTCGGTGCATCACATTTACATTAAATTTTATGAAAAAATTCTGTCACTAATGAAACCATTACATGCGACCTAAATGAAGATATTGAAGAGACACCCTAGGAATAAAAAAAATGTCATTTGTAATTCGAGGATAACTTCTATAACACTTGTCAAAATTCACTGTGATTTTGAGAAATCCTGAAAAAGATAGAGTGAAAAATCATTTAAAAAGACGCATTCCCTATATTGGGCCATTTGTATGATAACCATTCTCAAACATTTAGTGGAGTAATTTTGGAGGGAAATTTTATACTCCACAAGACTATAAAAAAGAGTGTTCACTTCCATTCAAAGGGGTTGAAGAAGGTTCATGAGAGGATATTCTAGAGGATTTATTTTGTGATGTGATTTTTATTTTCTATTTTATTTTTTCTTAGATTCATCATTCTCTATTATTCCCCTTTCAACTCTATTACCCTTCACATGGAGGGGTAAAACATTTGAGTAATCAGGGAATGGGGAGTTTGACTTTTATAATGTTGGAGTATTGGGCTTAATTGCAAAACCAACATTATCTTTTGAATGGAATAAATTATCAGTTTTTACCAATTATATTAATGTGATTATGATTGGGGTTTGGTTTATTCATCATTAATAGATTTAGTTAATGTTTTTTAATCTCCATCCGCCAAGTGCAGTTTGTCTCGATCGAGTAGATTGTATTAGGTGGTGAGTGTCTTGTGATCATGGGCACGTATGTGGAATTAGTGAAATTTTTCTTGTTATATAAGAATAATAAATTCCTAATCAGGATTTGCCTTCGTTTTTTAGGAATTTTTTAAGAACATCCATGCACATAAGAGTGAGTTCCATTTCATTCTTCAATCAAAGTTGATTGGTAAGTCGATCGAGGAGTATTTAATTTTTTAATCAGAAGGAAGCGATGGAATATGATCATGTGACAATGATGTCATTGAAAAATTTGATCCTACCCTGACCCCATCACTCTATTCATCCATTATTATTCAAACATAATCTTTAATTGCTTTCTTTATTTTTCAACATAAACAATTTCAAAAACAACATATTCTTCATTCTTTAATTTAAGTGAAAAACATAATTGTTGTCTACTCATCTCTAGAGACAACCTAGGATAACCAAATTATTACATTTTATCTTAGGTAATATCTATTTTTGTCACACCCCACAACAGGCACGTGTCCTTGATATTCTCAATTAAATTCAGATAAAAATTAAGATTAAAGAGTTAATTAATTAATGAAGATAATTAAATTACTCGAGAGAAATTTATGGTACGTAAGAATGATAAAGGGTTGAATTATAGTTTTATTAAATGAATAATTCATTGTATTCATGTTGATGTTTGTTAGCATATATGATTCCTTTCTGTGTGATCGGTTTAATTTAAAATATTATTATATTAAATTGATGGCTTTCATGCCTTCTCCCCTTGTATTTAGTAAGAGAATGTGTTCCAATGTTTTCTCTTAAATAAAACATTTTCCCCTCGCATATTTGTTAGTAAAACCAGATCAAATGGATGGTTATCTTATGCTAGTGGAGGTGCTTCATTGTTGGAGGTGAGGAAATACCAATTTAAGACTGATACCTAGTTGGAAAATTGAAAAGTTGTAGCTCAAAACATAATTGGTTCTTGGTGTTTTCCCCTATGTTAAATTTTAGTTCATAAACTAATAGATAAAAAATATTAGTACAATATCATTATCATATCACTTTATTTTTTTATTTATATAAAATTTCAATTCTAATTCATTTTGGATTTTTTTCATGATGACATGAATTAATGAATTTAACGAGCATGCAAGACATAACTAAAATAAATTGGAATATGTGTAAATATTATCTAGGACATAGTTAATAACATAAGTAAATATAATTAATATTAATAATATTTTTATAAAAATAATAATAGTAAATTTATTTACAAAGCATAAAATTCCAAAAATATATACATTTAATCTGTAGAGCCTTCTACTACATTAGTTAAAATTCTACAATATTTCAATGGACTTAGCCTACCGAATATGGGGTGATTCAATTATCATTGAGTTCTAACATGATATTTTTGGATGATTTAACTGAGTTCAAGTCAAGGGTTGAATGCCAATGTAGGACTTGGTGTAACTGGGAGGCAAGGGTTCATGAATTGTAATATATGAATTTCAAGATTGGGGAACCAATCAACATATCATAATGTTGGGAAATAATGTTGTTTGAATTTGGAATGCCTACCTAACAGAATTCATGTTTCATGACCAACCGATTATGGGGTAATGATAAGTGGAATATGGATCCTTACCACTAGAATGTATATAAAATAGAATATTTTTAAACCAATAGAGAGGGATATTTTCATTCGATAAAATAGCAGGAGACTGATATATATAATATTTATTTGTCAATATTTTTTCATATAAAGTTCTAAAATTATACTCTTATTATTTGTAGAAAAAACATAAAAATGAAATCAAACATATCATTGTGATCCATATTAGATAAGTATAACCTTATCACTGGAACAAATTTTATGTAGTGTTACGAGGTATTACACATTATCCATCGTCCCGAAAACAAATTATATATACATGAATAACCAATTCATAGTAAACCATGAATAGAGACTAGTGATGATGAATTATCTCTCTATGAGAAACATATAGATGATGTTATAGATGTTCTGTGTTTCATGTTTTCATATGTGACCCTTGATATGTTGATGTGACATTATGACATGTTTTCGTATATGATGTTGTCTCTCCATTGGTATCATTATCAATATATGGAAAAAACTAAAGGAATGATATCTCTAATGATTTGTTTACATCTAGTATTGGAGACTATGTTCCAACTGGGCCTCTTGTAGTGGAGTTATTTGAAACATTGAAGACTTAATCGTCTTAGGTATTAAATTCTTGGAAGAGCTGCTTATAGATCTCCTAATTTTAAAAAATCCCAATACCTTCTATATTTTAATTATTTAATAAAATATGACCAATAATGATAATAGTCTTTCTAAATAACTTACATTTATTACCCATGAGGATAAGGAAATTAGGCCTGATAAACCCATGGTCTTTATGGTTATGTTGAAAAAGATGAACGAAGAAATTAGGACCAAGACTCAAAACAATTCTAAGGATACTGAGAAATGACCTTACAAGAAGAGGAAGATCTAGTTGCATGGTAAGGAAAAAGAGGATTTATGTATTTAATGTTGCAAGTTAGGCCTCTAGAAGTGGAATTGTACAAAGAATCCAGGGGAATCTAATGGTGAATTTACTATCAAATGTAATATTTCAATATTTACACATTGGATATTATATACTGCATTTGGTACCAAAATCTATATCTAAATGTAGAAACCAAGACTATTTTAAAATATTTATAAAGAAGAGTAATATATCATATCTTATAATGGTGTGAGGATGGATTACCTAGCCATTGGTGACTACCACCATTCATTGGAAATGGGAATGATTTTGGTTTTAAATGATTGGTATAACGTACCTATTATTACCAAGATTGTAATGGCCTGACTCATAGTCCAAGGTATAGATTTTATGTTTTTATTTTTGGATATCTAAAATGGTCCCGATAAAGTCTTCCATTCAAGCTAATGAGGTCACTAGAGAATCTGGGAATCATGAATTCTGGGTACTCCAAATTGGAAAAAAATATTATGCTGCATGGTTTGTCTACAACCGTGCGACCCAGGCACACGATCATGAGGCCTGTTATAGAGGTATTGTAGAGACATCACACACAGTCTATGAGTTTTTCAGAAAATTGTGAATAATAACCATGCAGACTTGTAGGAGGTGGTAGAACATTGCACATAGTGTGAAGATGGTTTGTCAAACCATGCACAGTAACAGCGTGAGCCTGTTTCTAATAAAAAGATCAATTTTCCCCTACCTAATTTAAGTTCAAATTCAGTATTTTTGTCCTCCATTATACAGAAAAAGAGTCATATGTTGTTTTTGGTCTCCCATACCCTCTACTGATTGGTTTCATGATACCCCTCTATCTGGTTTTCATTCATCAGTCTATAGGTGGCATTAGATTCCCTATGTGATGGCTCACCCTGGGTGCTCTTCATTTCTCTTTAAGTTTCACCATTTTTACACTATTTAGGTGCCAGATCATTCTCCGCCTTTTTACGTTGTTGGATTGAAACTCATATCTCCTCCAAAATACTCTGAATCTGAGGACAATTTCAAGAATCCGTTATCAATGACTCTAAGGCAGGTGGTCATATTTTTTTCCTTTTGAGTTTTGGCCATTTCATATTTAATCTCATTATGTTTTGGTTCGACCATTTCTGCGATCCTTTTTTGTGTATATTAATTCATGTATAATTGACCCTAGTGTGATGATACATTTTAATTAACTCATTATTTGGGTTTTAGATATCACCCTTTCTTTATTCGGACTCTCAAGGGGTGCGCCAACCAAATTGGCCATTTTAGGAAAATTTCCCAAAATGTCAAACTATGGTGTATTCTCCTTGACATGGATTCAATTTTGATTAACAATCGTTTCATGATTATTTTGACTAAACAAAGACCCTGCATGACATGATGGATCGCTTATGCTTGGAATAGCAAATTTGACCCCATGACAATTTGTTATGACCTTTGTGAAGGCTTTTGTCCTTGTAATGAAATGGTTATCTTGGGTAAAAGGAATGATATGGTTTAATACCATTTAAATGAAATTCCTTAAATGGAATAGTTCAAGGGATGGAATGGCCTCACCCCTATTGATATTTATCATGACGAAAATCCATTATATGGTGGTTGTCTTTGAAATTAAATGATGTGAGATGGTTTTCCTTACATTTTATATTTTAAATGATTATTTCATTAAAATAAATAAATATATATATATATATATTTAGGAATCATTCGTACATAATTTAACTATCTTCTACTAGAAGGGGATATTCTTAACCCGTTCCTTTATCTTCTATTGGAGGGAGTAATTCTTACCCAATGAAAATGATTATATATTTATATATATGTGACAAAAATTTCTTTAGCTCGTGGCACTATCTTCTATGTATGAGTGAAATTCTTACCTCATGCCGCTATCTTCTATGGGTGGGATGAATTCTTACGCCATGGAAATATCTTCTACAGATGGGAGGAATTTTTACCCCATTCATCTATATATATATACAAGTATGGATGAGAGGAATTATTACCTCATGCCAGTGATAACCCATATATATTTATATATATATATATACCAAATAACATGTTCATGCATTCTAGCATTGAGCTAAAGCAGCTTGACCCCCTTGTATACTTTAGGAACTAGATTGGGAGGTTAAATGTTTATTTTTTATTTATTTAACTTCCTAATAATAGTTTCAGACTATTTACAAACAAGAATCACTAAGAATACTCATAGACACTATTGGTGGTTTCCTACTAAGATTTGTCTCACACACCATACATACTACCTTTGGCACCCAAGAAAATTTGTTTTCTAGCAAGTATGGATAGAGGAAAACACTATTTGTCTTGTTTTTGATTCTTTTTCATACAATTATCTTAGGAGCAGTGGATCAGGATTTGGCATGATATGCTATGGTGTAGTTTTTGGCCTTGGTTCTATTTTGTACCTCTATATCTGTATGAATGCTTCCTATTTTTGGTTCCCATTTGTACTAGAATTGAATTAATTAATATTTGTATGAGACACTACCTATGAGTCTTTTGTTATATTATTCAATCTTCCACTTAATCAATTTAGGCATCTGTTGTTTACTATTTCTGGTTGTATGTGTATGTTTCCACTACTTATTATATCTTTCTATTTGGTTATGATTCCACTCTTATGTGTTTTGTTACGTCCGTAATACACTCTGACATGGGGGGTATAATTTCCTCATTTATATACCATCACACCCTCACTGCTAGATGAAAACCCCTATCGTATTGGGAGAAGCGCCTGGGGTTATTTGGCCAACTAGGCTCGTGGTATAGGTTATGTTCTAGTAGGGTCCGGGATATCACAAAGAGGTATCAAAGGGGTTCCATTCATGATCTACTATTTGGAGACAATATATTGTGGATTGGGAATTCTTGGGACTTGGACACAAGCTATGTTTGGATGTCGCGAACCCATGTAGAGGGTAAAGACCTTGTTTCCTTACATATTATTGTAATTTTTTCTTCTAATACTATTAATATCATATACCCATTGGGTGCTTCACATGTTTTCTAATGTCATTTATATAGATGATATAAGAATTTTGATTTCATTTTTCGACCTGATAAGATAAGGGTTATGTGTTAGAAGATGCATCACGATAAGAACAATATGAATAGGACATTCATTTTTCCATGTCATGTTTTAATTTCCATCGATAATTGACTATTTCATATTGTTGTGTATTTATATATATATAAAATTGTGCTGACACCTATATGAATATTTTTGAACGTTCCCTACTATGAGTTTAGTGGGTGCCACTCCTTAATTCACAAGGTGTATGGGCCCTAATATATCATAAAATGGCATTCTAACTAGCTAATTCATTTGAAATATTATTTAATCATATGTATAAGAGCAATTAAAATGATAATTAAAACTATGTGAGTTTCATCCTATGGTTTATAATGTATATGGGCCCTTATGGGTTGGAAAATGACATATAATTGGATTCTACATTTTTGAATGACTTGTGACATGAGAATGGCCATATTGCACATGCCTAATATAGAAACATAACCTAGACCCATCTTTAGTACAAAGTATTTGGTGTTTCATCATTCTTAAGGCATGTCATGGTCTGTTATAACGTATATTCATTGATTTAGAAGAAAGAAGATAGGTGTGTTCATTCTCAAATAAATGATTTAGTACATATAGTAGTTTCTAAAATTCAATCCCCTATATTTCATAAATACCTTATGAGATGTTTTTTTGGAATTGTAGAATTATTCTACCATTTTTCCTCACATTTCACTCCCTAAAGGAGGAAATGATCATGTTCCATAAGTTGTAGGCCTAGAGACACTAGTTATCCTTCCAATCGACCCACCTGTGGTGCCTTATCCTATACCTGAGTTAGGCACTGATGTCCAGTTCTAAGAGGGATTATTGTGTATAATGCATAAAATGCATGGAAGAGTTCACCCATCCCCGATCATGGTAGAGGTCACTCAAGAGTTTCAGTAGCATCATCCTCTTACATTCTTATAGTGTATATGACCAATTTCTGTTGAGTCTTTGATCCAGGAGACCCTTTCTATCTTCTGAAACCATATTATTCCTCTAGAGTAATGGTTCAAACAAGCTACTTCCATGATTCAAGAGATAGTACAGAGGTGTTCGAATGTCATCACCCAAACAGTCCATCCCCGTGAGATGGTTTGGAATATCATTTGTACTATCTTCTACAGCTACTTTTTCCCATACACTAAGGACTAATGTAGCTAGACTATTCGTGAATCTACTATAGTGGATCATTACATATATGGAGTACTCATAAAATTTCACAAAGCTTAAGTGTTTCTCTCCTTCTATAGATACTAATGACCTGATGGCTATTGGGAGATTTGAGGATGGGGTACATAAGGACATCCAATCACATGTCATTATTTTTTGGCAAATGAATATGTCCAAAATATTCAACCAATACTTAATCATGGAAAAATAATTGAGAGATAATGAGGGTGAAAACCATGGTGGTTTGGCACCTAATGCTTCTAGTGGATCTTCTTCTTGAAAAAGAGATGCTTCAGAGTGTTTGACAAGATTCACCTTGGTCATGATCAATCCACTAGTGGTTTTGTAATCTCTCACTCATGGGGAATAGTAGGGAACAATAGGAGTCATTGCAAAAATAATATAGTATATTGTAGAGGAAATTGAAGGATGGGTCACCTCCACATTTTCAAATCACTCCATCTAGTTCCCAGTCAGAAAGGACCTGCACCTACTAATTGACTAGGAGTGAGGTAATCATGATCACGACAGTCAGGAAGCACGAGTACCGATGGTCGATTAAGATGAGGTTGGGTTTGAGGTAGAGGTAATTAAGAATATGATTTTCAGTGCTAGTAGAATGGGACATCGCAGGGAATCTGGGTAGCGAATCATTTCCTTGGTACATTCCAGTTACATGTAGCCCAACCTAAACTGTAAGATAATATCACTAAACTATATTCTTTTTGTGGTAATATTCATTTAGAATCTACTTTAGTATCTTCATTGTTTGATATATGTGTGTCTCACTTATTCATATGTGAGGCAATCACTATGATTCTGAACTACGAAATTGATTATTATCATTTCTTCATGATGGTAGATATGCACATAGGTATCTGTTTAGAGGGAATTCTCCACTATCTAAAATTTCCACTTGAGATGGAAGGTTACCTTTTCGAATGAACATTTACATTTTCGACATGACATGTTTTGATGTAATCATCAGGATGGAATGGTCGGTTCTGTATAAATCCAATATTTACTACTATCATTAAAGGGTGATGTTTACATCACCAGTGGATATTACACATTTTCATAAGGGAGAATGGGATGTTAGTGTGACACAAGCATGAACCGACCAGTAGATGTTAGGTAGTATTAAAGAACTGATTTCAAGACATTACAATGATTATCAATGTTTGGAACCTTCTATATTCCCTCTGATAGAGGATCATTTCGTAGAATTTATTCTAAATGAATTCTCTTGTCTACCTCCCATGATAAATGTAGATTTTACTATTGATCTTTTTTGATGAGAAACACTTGTGACTATTCCTTATTATATTATGGCACCTAAATAGATCATGGAGCTCAAGACTCAGTTGAGGGATCTAGAGTCAAAAGGAATTATACTCCCCATCACTTCTCTATGGGGTTCAACTTTCCTCTTTACCCTGAAGGTGGATGGTTTCTTTAGTATTTGTGCATATTATCATTAGTTGAATCAGCTGACTATGAGGAACCAGACTCTATATCCTATAATAGATTACCTATTTGATCAGATTTGGGGAGAAAAGGAGTTTTCAAATATATATATAAAATTAGACTATCATCGGGTTCATTTCAGGAATTTAAACAGACCTCTCAATGCTTTTAGGATAAGGTATGTTCTTCATGTGTACTTTTTCATGTTGTTTTGAATCACAAATGCACCTGCTATCTTCATGACTCTTATGAACTGTGTGTTCCACCCATATCTGGATTATTTTATGGTTTTCTTTATAGATGATATTTTATTGTATTCATGCTCCAGACATGACAATACAACCCATCTTGAGATCATACTGAATATCATGAGAGAGAATCAACTCTTTTCTATGATCAGAAAATTCCACTTATGTATTGATAAATTCCCCTTTCTAGGTCATCTCATCTAGGAGTATGGAGCTCTTTTTGACCGTAAAAAGGTGAGGGATGTGGTTTCATGAGATCTTCCCAATAAATTTAGTGATATTATGAGTTTATTAGGACTTTCTAGATACTACAAACTCTTAAATCATGATTTATCATGCCTTAGAATGCCACGTATGAGCATGAAGAAAAATGGTGTTAAATTTGATTGGTTAGAAGATGGTGATGTATCATTTCAAGAGTTGAATGGAATACTTAATTCAGTTCCAATACTGATTCCTCTAGATCTATGTAGTGTGTATACAATCTGTTGTGATGCATCAGGTATCATGCTGGAGGTTGTTCTGATGTAGGATGACTGAGTTGTTGTGGAGGGTTCTCGTTAGTAGGGGTCTCATGAGCCGAATTACCCAACACATGACTTCTAGCATGCATCTATTGTTCATGCCTTATATTATTTCAGATTGTATATATTGTGATAGATTTTTTTTCTGATTACAGACCACAAGAGATTCAAAAACATCTTCACTAAGAGGGATCTGAATCATAGGTTGCATTGGTTGGTCAAGTACATGAAATAATTTCATTTTGATCTTTCATACACTCTAGGGAATGGAAATTCAATAGTCATTTCTCTGAGCCAGAAGACTCAGAAAAATGATGTTAAGGAGTATTGTGGTAAATCGAAACTTATGGCCTTATTCTCAGAGACACATGTTGAGGTTCAAGAAGACCATGGTCGAAATATAATCCCATTCTTAGTATTGACATATTATCATCTAGAATGATTAAGGTATATATAGATATCAGATCTTGATGGCCTTTTCTTATATGGGGTGTCTAAAATGACAACACATCTTCAGTTTGGAAAAAGGGTAGGGATGATCCTCTATTATTCTATGGGCCTGTATGGGTCCATACAGACATTAGAGAGGAGATGAGGTGGGATTTCCAGGCCTCAGCATGGGTGGTTCATCATGGTGTTGCCAAAATGTATCAAGAACAATAGCGTTAATATTGGTGGCCAAACACGAAACATTTGATAGTCGATTTCATCATGTGATTTTTCACCTTTCATCAAGTGAAGGCTGATAAACAGTATCCTAGAGGTCTCCTTCATCCATTTTCAATTCTGGATTGGAAATGGGATGATGTATCTATGGAATTAGAAACATGACTACCCATATCACCTTGTTATAGTGAAGCAGTGTATGTTTTTTCTGATAGTATGATGAAGGTCACACAGTTCTTACTTATGTAAGAGTCTTTTTTTCATTGATGAGTTAGGAAGAATGCACATAAATTAGGTAGTGGGTCTTCAAGGGAAACCTCGTTCAATTATTTTAGTCAAACACACTGACATAGTACTATGGTTCTGGTAGGGTTTGTAGAAGGCCTTGGGTACACAATTACTTTTGATCATGGAATCTCACCCACAAACTGATGGATAGACAGAGAGTGAAATTTAGGTTCTTGAGGATATGCTCCATGTGTATGCTCTCGACATTGGGGGTTCATGGGGAAAATATATTCTCCTCATCATGTTCTCTTATAACTATATCTTCTAGGATACCATTGTGATGCATCCCTATGAATCATTATATTGTATGACTTTTTTCATGCCTCAGTTCTGGTTAGAGGCAGGGGAAACAACATTTCTTGGGCCTCGCCTTGTGTATGAGATGTTAGAGTAGGTATAGCTGATTCAAAAGTGTATGTTAATAGCACCATCATGATATTAGTCTTATGTGAATAGAGGATGGAAACCTATTGTGTTAGAGGATGGAAACTAGGTCTTCTTGAATTTTTCACCAATGTTAGGGAATATACATATTCATAAGTAGGGTAAGATATCACTAAGATTCATGTGACATATCGAGGTGGTGAAGTAGATCAGACTAGTGTCTTACTAGTTGTCACTTCCTCAGAGATATCGGTATGTGAATGATGCCATTAATGTATCTTAGCTTCACCATTACTATACTTAACCATTTCACATCATCCAACATGATGAGTTTGATCTTTATATAGATGATTCCTTCTAGGAGTACATACATTGTATTATTGATCGGATCATTAAGACACTCTTAGGTAGGATTGTTCTTCATGTATGGGTGTTATGGCAGCTTGATTGGGTACAACACAAGGCCTTGGAGTAGAAAGCTGATGTAAAATTTCAATGGCTATAACTATATACTAACAATACCTTTTTACTGAAGAAGGCCTACTCGGGGAGGAGTTTCTATAAGGAGGGTAGGTTGTAATGAAACGAATATTAGAGTAAGGTATAGATCATTAGTTTTTTTGGATGTCATAAATTGACCTAATGAATTTTGATAATCATGCTATGGAAGTCACTGGACAGTCTAGGGCTCATCCATAGCCCGAATCTCCAAATTGTAAAAAATAGAGAGGGTATCATAGTTTGTCTGCAACCGTGTGACCCGACCACACGACCGTACATCCTATTTCAGAGGCATTATAGATCCATTAGGCATAGTCTGCACATGGTTTGGAAAACTGTGCTCCGACTCCATGTGAACTTGAAGAAGGTGGTAGAACATTACACATGGTGTGCACATAGCTTTTCAAACTGTGGGAGCCAGTTTTTAGTGAAAAATAACCATTTTCCCCTACCATATTTAAGTTCAAATTACATATTTTTCTCTTCCCTCATGTGGATAGAGCCTTATATTTTCCTTATTGAGATCTCTTGACCTCATCCTATTGATTTTTTTCTAGTCCTCCATCCAGTGTATATTCTTCATTCATTAGTGGAATTGGATTCCCTAAAGTAATTCTAATCTCACGTGATATTCTTTCCTCTCTAAGTTAAACAATTTGTTGTGCTATTTAGGTTCAGGATCATTTTCCTTATTATCAATGCATTGGAATGAGACACAGATCTACTCTATCCTACTCCGAATCTAAGGATGATATCTTTTGAGGCATCGTCTATGGCCCCACGGAAGGTGTTCATCTAGATTTCCTTTTCATTTTTGGCCATTTCATGTTTAATATTATTATTTCGTGGGCCATCCTTTAACGAAATCCTTTTTTGTGCTGATTATTTCATCTTTAATTGACCCTTGGTTGATGAAACTGGTTAATTGAATAATTAATTGGGGTCCATAGATCATTATTTCATTATTCGGACACCCATGGGGTGCCTAATCCAAATTTTCCATTTTAGGTCAATTTCCCAAAATGTCAAACTATGGTTTGTACTCCAATTCTTGGTTTAATTTTTTTTTTAAAATCATTGCATGTAAATTTTAAATAACCCAAGACACCCAATGGGTATTTGGATCCCATAGGCATGTAATGGAATATTTTAACTTATGATTATTTATTATGACTTTTGCACAGGCTTGTTCCCTTGTAATGAAATTATCATGATATGTAAAGGTAATGAGATAGTTTAATTCAATTTAAATAAATTTTCATAATATGAATAGTCATGGGATGGAATTGACTCATCCTTATTGTGCATTATTGTAATGACAATGCAATATATGTTTTCTTGCTATGAAATTGAATGATGTAATATTTTATTCCTTACATTGTATATTATAAATGCCACTCTATGTACCATAATTATATATATATATATATGGGTTGGATGTTGTTTTACCCTATGATACTATCATATATGGTAGGGACATATTCTTACCTCGTTCCACTATCTTCTATGGGTGGGAGTTATTTCAACCCCATGAAAATTATTATATATAAATATATGTGTGTGTTTGGGAATCATTCTTACCATGTGCCACAATATTCTATGGGAGAGAGGAATTCTTACCTCGTGACATTATCTTTTATGGAGGGGCATTATTACATTAGGACACTATTTTCAATGGTTGGGAGGAATTATTATCCATTGAGGAAAATAAAAATATATACACATGTATAGACGAGAGGCATTCTTAACACATAACAGTGATAACCCATATACATATATATACACATAGTTACTTGTTCAAACATTACAGCTTTAAGATGAAGAAGGTATACCCAGTTAGTATCCATTAGAAACATGATTGGGAGGTTAAATATTTATTTTTTTTGATTTACCTTCACATTATTAGGTGCACACTATTTGCATAAGGTTGTTGCTCAAATTACACGTACAGACCATTAGTGGTGGCCTTCTATGATTTATCTCACACGCTACTCATGACACCATTGGCACCCAAGAAGTCTATTTTCCCACATGTATGAATAGAGGATGACACCATTATTCTATTTGTTGAGTCTTTTTTATAGATAGATATTAGTAGAAATGCACTAGGCTTAGACTCGAGATGCTATGGAGCAGTTTTTGGAATTTGTTTTCACCTTTGTACCACTATAATTGTATACTTTCTTCCTATTTACTATTAAAATTATTAATGGCATTCCCTGAATACATATTTGTATCAGATACTAACTTTGTGTATTTTGTTTTATAATTCAGTCTTCCACTCTATCTATTTAGACATCCTCTATTTATTCGTTCAGGCTATATTTTTATGTTTCCAATGTTTATTGTTTCTTTTGGTTTGGTTATTCTTCTACTACATTGTGTTGTCGTTACATATGTTGTGTACTCTGACATGGGGGTATATTCTCCCTAATGATATACCATCACATGCCCACTACATGTCAGAAACCCCTGTCATATGGGGAGATGTTTCTAGGGGTGAAGTGGATAATTAGACATTGGGAATGGGTTATGGGGTAGCTAGGTCCAGGATGCTACAAAGAACATAATTTTCATGTCATTCCATGATAAATATGGATTTATTTTCATGTTTGGAAATAAATTTTGTTACATTTAAAAGGAAAAAAATTGTTATGGTATGGAAAATTTAAATAATTTTATTTTTGTATTTAACTATGAAAATCAAGTATTGGAAATTGATAACAATCCATGTTCACATGATTCATTTAAAACCCTAATATTGCATCACAATCTTGGTCATGTATACAAGAATCACATTACAAAGCTCTATAAATATGGATATTTAGACTATATATGTAAAAATCACTTGAATGAAGTTATGATTGTTTACAAGGAAACTGAGTAACTCTCAATTATGTGGACTAGGTGATAGGGCCACAAACCTTATAGGATTGTTACACACTAATGTGTGTGGACCATTTCTAGAAGAATGTAGAGGTGGATATGTTTATTTTAAAACATTTTCAAATGACTTTAGTTGATATGGATATATCTACTTGAAGAGGTACCAGTCAGAGTCCTTTGGGAAATTCATTGAATTCAGGTACTATGAAGAGAGTCATCAGGGAATGAAGATAAAGAAGATTTGATTGTATCATGGTTGTTAATATCATAACCAATAGTTTATTTAAATTATATTCTTGGTTGACATTCTATATCAACTAACTATACCCTACATGCTATAGTGTAATGGTGTTAGTGAAAGAAGAAACCGAACCTTGTTAGACATTATAACCCTTCTAGGTATATGCAATACAAAATGAGGAATACACATTAAACTGTGTACCATCTAAATAGGAAGATGGAATTCTCATCGATTTATGGAGTTGAGTTAAAAATTTTTTTTATAAATTTGTGTGGGGTTGTGAGGTAGTTTTTTAGGCTTTCATATGAAATAATCTAATACCTCGGGGAATAAAGAATTTAATTATATTATATCCCATGGAAACAAAGGAACAGAACCTATAAAAACCCTAAAAAGTGACTATCACCATAAAATATGTCCTTTAGGATATGGAGTATTTACATAAAAAGAATAATGGTAGAAAGATTGACTTCGATGAATTTGATGCAAAATATACACAAGACATGGTACAAGAATAGATTCCACATGTCCCCATGGAAGAAGTAGTTCATGAAACATATGTAATTCATAATAGTTCAATAGAGATAAGAGAGTTAGAGTGATATAGTATTGTAGTCACAAAATATTTTGAATCATTATTGGTTGATAAAGATAAAGCTCACTTAAAAAAGAGGTAGTAGAGTGGTCAAAATATGAAATATACAAATAAGCCATGAATTTTAAAATGGATTACATGTATTATAAAAAATTTTGGGATCTGGACAATGTTCTAGGCGATGTAAATCCCATAAGGTGGAAATGGGTATTCAATAGAAAAATATATATTTAATGATATGTAAATATCAATAATTATATAATAGTGGCTAAATGGTTTAAACATCAACAATGAATTGAATTCGATGAAACATTTTAAGTAGTATTAATTTTTAAATGTATCAGAATCATAATTTCTATAAAATCATACAATTAATATTCTATTTGGAAGATGGATAAAAAAATTTGTTACATAATGGATCCTTCAGGAAGATGTCTATATGAATGAACAAAAACAGTTTGGGTCTCTAGGTGATGCCAAAATTAATTACATGTAGCAGAGAAGTATTTATGGATAGAATTTGGCTTCTAGTTCAAGGAACATTCAATTTTCTGATGCTAAAAAATAATTTGGTTTCATTACGAACATTTAAGATTCATGTATTTGCAAGAGGTTTAGTGGGAATAAGGTCATTTTCCTAGTAGTATATATCGATGATATATTAGTTATTATAAACAAGAAACATGTATTACTGTTGGTTAAGGACCAGTAGAATAATTGTTTATCCATGAAGGACATAAGTGAAGAAAACTATATTCTAGGGATCAAGATCAATTATGAGAGATCCAATAGGATACATGGACTATGTCAGTGTTTTTATATTGATCAGATATAAATATATTTACTACATAACAATCCAAGATTATTGTCCCAGGATTTACATCAATATAATAAATTTCATCCTTAGAAAGAATAATTCAAATATAGATTGAGTAAGATCTCACATTCTTATGTGATAGGATCAATCATGATTCTCATGTTATGAACTAGTCTTTTTTTAAAATGCACTGAGAATGTTTGGAATAAATCATGATGGGTTAGGAGAACAAAATTGGATTGTTATTATGTATATCCATAAGTATCCATGAAGAATTAATGATATGCTCTAGATGTGTCATGGAGATTAATAGGTAGTCATTAGGGGTTATACAGATGCCAAATTTTAGGCAAATAAAAATGATCTAAAGTCACAGTTAAGATATGTTTTCCACTTAGTGGAGGAGCAAGGAGATAGATGAATTCAAAGCTGTTTATTTTCACTGATTCTACATTAAAGTGTGAGTGTGCAGTGGATCCTAAAGAAGCCATCGAATTTGTTTGGATACAAAACAATTTATTTTTTCTTGATGAGGTATATGGTAGAAAAGACCCAATCTAATTTTAATTTGATAATACATTATTGGTGGATTTTGTAAATGATCCATGTTCACACCAACAGACAAAGTATATACTCTGGAAGTATCAACTATTGATGCATTTTTATAAAAGGTGTGAAATTTTGCTGAGTAGTGTATCCATAGAAGAAAATGTGGTGGACCACATGAAAAATGGAAGGTCTGATTAGAATATAGAGTATCATCTGAGAGGTACTGCAAAGAAGGTTATTAGAAGTTGGCTCTAGTTGAAGTGGGAGTCTGTTAGAGTTATTTCCCTATAACCAAATTTCGATTAATTTTTTATAACTTATATTTATATTTATTATATCAATAACCTGTTTATCACATCATGATTTCTCTTATGCAAAACATAGTATCTGATAATGACCTATGAGTATTTGTCTCTCTAAAAGGTCATATTGGTTCCCTACTATCATGAGAACCTATAAGTATAATTGAACATTTCATACATATATGTTCTATACCTGGATGATATAATTTCAGGCACATAAATGATAAAGGCTATCCGTGGTGGTGAACCATAGGGAATTGAAGCACCTTCCCATCCTGTACACCATTAGTAATATCAATTGTTGGATATTATGTAAATGAGACTTTCCTGTTAGAAATATACATTTATCTATTTCATTAGATGTTCCAATCAACAGACAAATGTTTTGGTCAACAGACATTCAAATTATTATTTATTAGTATTATGAGTCATGTAATTTGACGTATTGATGAAAAAAATGATGAATGATGTTTGCATCAAGGTGTGATGTGTTGGGTGAATTAGTA
This sequence comes from Viscum album, assembly GCA_963277665.1. Lineage (NCBI taxonomy): Eukaryota > Viridiplantae > Streptophyta > Magnoliopsida > Santalales > Viscaceae > Viscum > Viscum album. The sequence continues at coordinate 1,700,791,445 of OY728156.1, read as the reverse complement.
GTATAAATGCATTAATGAAGAAGGAATAAATGTATATGAACCAAATATTATTTTTCAGAAGTTGATATCTCAAACTCATTGATATAAATGATATGTCCAAAATAAATCTAACACCATTACATTATGTAGGCATGTTCAATTTTATGGAAGTCAATGAAAAATATGTCGACCACGTAGGTTGATATCAACAACATGAAATCGTTTTGATAATATATATCATGATAAAGGGATTGTATTATAAATTAAGTATCAGTATGAGGTATTATGTATTTCAGAATTGAATTATTTCATTTTGGGTTACTTTTCATGTTTTTAGAGGAAAAACATTTACTTTATGTTGCTTCGCATAATTCGACTAAGGAGGACGCCTAGAGGGTCACAAAATATGTTTATCAATAAACTCTTTTAAATGAATAAAACAATATTTATTATTATTTTTCATTTTAAATAAACACTATTACCTGATGTTTTTTCGAAATTATTCATGTTTTTTATCTCATTTATTGATTCACTAGTTATTTGAGATAATTTAATGTGAGAATAATATTTTATAAAAATATTTTTTTTATTTAGTTGGTATTATATTTATTTATTTATTGGTGAATAATGTAGTGATGTTTGTTTAATAAATATATAGTCATTATTCATGGATTGATAATTATTTTGGAGGAATGGAAGACTGCTTTTAATGGTCAGGTGAGAAAAAATAAATAATTAATATTATTTAATTAAATGATATTTAATTTAAATCATACGTTAATTGAATGTTGAGAAATATTATTATTATTATTATTATTATTTGAAAAGGGGTTCTGTGGGGATTAAAGATTTAATAATGGGAACCTCTGCAATTATTCAATTCAATCCCTAGGGATATATGAACCCATGTAATTTTTTTCTTAGGGCCAATTTATTTGGATTGGTTTTGATGACATAAATTTGGAGAATCCCCTCAAAACCTAGAGAGCACTCTCCTCCAAGAATGATCACAGAAGTGGAGAGAGATATTCCTCCACCTACCACTCTAAAGTCCATATTGATCTAAGAAAATTCTTTGGAAGTGGTTCTCAATGATATCAAAGGTGGAAAATTAAAGTGACAGGATATATTTTTCTAGAACCCACTGATTCCATTGATGACATTCAGGGATCATTGGAACACATGTCGGTAAAAACTAAAGAGAATATAATTTGCTTCCGACAACACAACGATAATTCAGAGAAGATCTATTATCAGATCCATCAAAAATGAAATAATTCTATCAATTAAATTATTTTATTATATAAGTAAATTATAAAAAAAATGAGATGACCCTATGTCTTTTTCTAACATTCTATAACTTTTTTGTTTTCATTGATACAATTTTGTTGATCACTATGCTTATTTTTGGGTGAATCTCATATTGAACATCAATCATGAAAAATATAAAATTTTTGTCCTTACCTATCACACACTTCTGCAATGAAAAAAACTATATGGGAATGGTTTAGATGGAATTATCCTCTATTTAATTCAAGGAAATGTGATCACTCCAGTTTTTCAAGAATTCCATTCTAGATCCCATGGCACCATTGAAGCGGGATTAAAGATCTGCAATCAGATTCAGAGGCATGGATACTGATTGACTACAATGGATTTAAAGACACAGAATCCAATATCCTAGATTTTGTGCCTTGTATTATTAAATTAGAAATGATACATGACTCGAATCGTAATGGATTTTTTAGTTTTACAGTTTCGGAAACCATATTACATACATGAACCATACAATAAAATTGAATATTTAAACTAAAAAACATTAAATCCTTCATAAGAATCAATATTATCCTATCTTAACTCTGCATATCAATCATAATATACATCTTGTCATCTTGAGAAAAACATAACATCAGAAAGGGGTGGTCTTAGAAGCTCAGTAGGGGTATGTAATACAACAGAATCTATCATAACAAATCATAAAAGAATATAGAAAAGAGATTAATTGAAACACACACCAATTAATCAATAACATGATTATAATGTGGATGGAATTAATGATTAGAAAATAATACCATATATGTAATAACATGATAATTAATGTTAAACACAAATATTATACAAGTCTAATAATCAAATGAAATATCAATAAGTAATCTCTTAATGATGTAATGAATAATGAGGGAAATCAATAACATACCTTCAAGGCATAGGGTAAGAAACCGTAAAATATTGGGTAAAACACGTTATAGTTTTTCTCATAAGACCTACTGATGAATCGAGGGGAAACAGTGGGTCCCAATGGAAACTAACTAATTCCAATGCATTCCTTGTATGAGGTTGGTGAAACAGAAATTTTTTTATTAAATACATGAAATAAAAATTTGAATACTTTTACAATTATCCATTAATGGTATATGAAAAGCACAGCTGTAATCAAACTGATCATAAACCACTCAAGGAAATATGGTAAATTGGATCATAATTTATCAACCTTTGTTTATCATATTATTTAAAATATGATGTTGAAATAGATGAAAATACTCCAATAAAAGCAATAAAATTTTCTTCATAGAAATACCCCTTATACATTGAATGTTTTTATTTAATTATATGCATAATTAAAAAAAAACTTTATTGAAAGGTATTTTGTAAACATATAATGTAAGCTTCATAACATTATGGAATGATGATGGTGGAAAAGGCCTCTCATTTTGTATAAGTTAAAAAATATTCATTCCATATTTTTTATCAAAAAAATCCTCAAAGTTCCTTGTTAATAAAACGAGAAAATATAAATTTTAATGAATTTATAAAAATTCAAAATTGTTAATAATTAATTTAAACAATCATTGGTGAGTAGTTATTTTTTTAAAACATGGAAATGGGAAAAATTATGTGATGATTTAATCATTGAACATTCGTAGTGGCCCAAAAAACATTTAATATTTAAATAATAAGAAAAATTAATGAATAAAATTGTAAAAAAACAGTTGATATCATAATAATGAAAAAATTAACTACATGATAAGAAAAATTAGTTGTATAATCACCTCATAAAATATGGCGGGTGTATAACATCTTCAGTGGGACTTGAACAAATTCCTCGAGGTCCACCATAAATGGTTCAACTTCTTCAAACTATTTCTTACCTCATAGTGATATGCATGTCCCACCACTAGGTATTTATATAGAGGGTGATGAGCTATCTATATATCCCCTAGATCTCCAAATCATTTGGGAAGTCCCCACTGCTAGGTATTTCTATAATGTGTATCCTCTTCAATGGGACATGAACAAATTCCATGAGGTCAACCCTAGAGGGTTCAACTTATTCAAACTATTTCATGCCTCATAGTGCTATGCATGTCTCCACTCCTCTCTCTATAGCCTCCACGTATATCGGGAAAGAATCTAATGGCTCTATAGATTCCACAACACTACTAACCAAGCTAATATTTCCTCCATGGAATACTCTAGCCCCCACTCAACCTTTTCCATGGGGTTGTGGGAATTATCCTTCATTGACCTATGTTGAGAACTATTTCATATTCTCACAATGATATGTGCTCTCCCACCTCAACATGAAATCCGGGATTATTCCACCTGGAGTATTAGGGGGTAGTATATCTTACTTCCCTCTACCATCTTCATGCAAAACAATTATCTATTTCATCCTCGTGATGGAAGTACAGTGCTCGTGATAGAACGTTGTGTACACCATGGGGGTCATCCAATGTAGGAATCTAATCTACATTGTGATCCTTTGTGATTTATATAGTTTGTAGATTTTTTTGTAGTCGGTTCTTTTTACTAGTACCCTACCTTAAAATACTATGATATACTATCACAAATCAATGGTCCCCGTAACATCTTCAGTCATTTTCCCCATTGTAAGGCAGAATAGTTGGAATACAAAGTGATTTGCTGGCCCAAAACATTCTATAATTCATACATGGTCTATCTTGAGTGGGATACACCTGATGATGTTAATGATCACTAGAATAATGTTTCAAGTGGGAGAGTAGATAGGGTATGGGAACTCATTTCTTCCCATCTGCACAACAAACAATTTTTATAATATGTGGGGGTCATTTCCACATAGATCGGGGTTTTCCCTTGGCTAATGTGGTAGAGCACCTTGAATAACATCAAAAATACAATGATAGAAATATTGATGTGCTTCCACATGGCCTGCATGGCCACCATAATGAATTTTCTCACCCACACCTATATTTCTGCTTACCTCACTAGGAGATTTTATCCACATATCCTCAAATAAACAAACAATGATATTCGGACCATATGATCTTCATACATTATACTATTTAGAAACATCTCCCACTATATCCCCTCCATATTCAACCAATAGGAGTGATTTTTCTTGATCGAAAATCCCTAGGTAATGTGCTTAGCCTTCCATGTATCCTCTCCATCACATCATTCATGAAATGTCTAAACCATTTTTTGAATAGTATATCCTTCATCACCGAATATATTTTTTAGTCCCTTGTACAAAATTCAGCTACACTATCACAAGGGCAGGTAGTGATCCTTGGTTCTCACAAGCATTCTCTTTGCAGTGGAAATTTTCATATTTCACCCCTACGATTTGGATCCCAACAATCTACTGATGATCCCATAGGATGATCGCAACTTCCCCATGATCCAAATGGATCAGGATGGTTCCTAGTGACCACATGATCAGTATGTCTAGTGTGATGTCCAGAATTCTATAGGCATGGAATTATGGGGAAAATGATACCTCATAACTCACTACTTGATTCAACTCTACCTAAAATTAATGGAATGGTATTAATTACAAATTAGGAAATTCCATCATCAATAAATTTTCTTCCCAGTTGTAAGTCCCAGCTTCAGTCCAACCCTTGATGGATCCCACAAACGATCCTTGATAATCTTCATATATTGTGGGGGAGGGGGTGCATCAAACACCAAATTCTCCCATTAAATGTTGACATTATTCTAGACACTGTGTTCAATGAGTGATGAAAATTCTTTTGTGATATGTCCTCCAGTGTACCCATTCCACTAGTATTACTATGTGAGCTCTCGAACCAGCAAAAGGGCTTGTCTCTACTTACTCCAGGGATGAACACATCACCCCTCGTCCCAAACACACTAAATTTAATTCTATTACACATTGGGTAATCCTTTTGATCGTCAATTGGATTTGGAATATGTGAATCATGGTCTTAGGCACTCTTAATGGTCTCCTTAATCGTTATGTTCCATCACATTTCATCCTAAGGAGCAGTAGTCCCATTGAATTCTTTAGCATCCATTTAATTCAAGACATATGAGGTTTCAAGATATTTGTTTCTAATATCTTCTAGTTGATATAATATCATGATTTTTAGGCTCTTATAATTATTTAATGAATATTGGCATAGTAAAATAATTTTAGTGCATTGTTCACCTTTCCAAGGTCATAGAGTATGTGAGCTTCAATGATGATGGGGATCATATTCACAAAGTGATGATGATGAAGGTGATAATAAAAATATAGATGATAATAAATTCAATTTTATAAAGTATTTTGGTCTCTCTAAAGGGAACATATTCTATTTATAGGTGTACAACCACTACGTGTTCCTAATGGGGTTTCATGAAAGGATTTCACAACTACCCTTCAAAAAAAACATTGAGAATGGTGGATGATTTTCAATTTAATGAATTTTACCTGAGAATATGACCCTGATTTTCCCAATTTTATCAGATTATCTAGTTGTTGGGTGGTGTTTTTTTTATTTCAAAATACACATTCCACTGGAAAGCTTCATCCATAAAGGTCGGTTTTACGGCTCACTTGGGGAAGGTGCCTAACTATATAAATGCCTCCAAAATCAATCGATGGGACTATTTTTTTTGCTCATTACCATCACTGATTAGAGAATATGGTGTTTCTCATGACTATGTATAGCCAAAATGCTGACCTCTATAATTAATTAGATGCATGTTTTGGATCTCTACACGACTACACAAAGGAATGAAAATAACCTCCAGGATGTGTCATTATGACTTGGAGAGACCTCCCCCACATGAATCTCATAATTATTTTTTTTAAATCCAATAATTTAATAACACACATTAATATAAATATCCCCCTTATTTTCAATATTTTAGGTTGATTATTGACCTTTCGATTTATGAAATTATCTTCGTGTTCACGAACTACCTATGTATTGAGAATGAAAGAATAAATAATCCCAATATGAAACCACAACCCTTGTGTTCTTGAAAACCTCTACCTAAATTAGATATTCTTTTCTTGGTGAAAAATTAATTTCATGGAAAAATAATTACCATGTGGCACTTGGGACATCATGAGGAACATAACCTTCCCAAGGCACAAGCACTTCATGTATCTCATAATCTGGGAACCAAGACATTATCCCAGGGAACGACAACCATGTTTTGTGAAGCCTACCCCTTCTTGATTCCCCTAGCCTCTATGAGGGTACTAAGAATCATAATAATCCTCTACATGAGTCCCCAAACATCATAAATCCCCCTTTTTATCCTCCACATGGTGTCCCATGTCTTTTGACACACTTTAGAGAATGATGAGTTCCTTAGGCCCCCATAACAGTCCATGGTCAGTTTAGCTTTTCCTCAAATCGCTACATGACCAGTGCCACCCACTCTTATACCCACATACATTACTCCAATTTTGTCCTCTGCCTTCATCATTAATTATTTTTCTAAGAATAGGTACCATTGTTTTGATTTCATCTATTCATCAGTACACTAACATCGATCTCCAGAGTTACCACTCCACCATGACATTGACCATTACATGTCCTTCCCAAGGGTGCATGATTTATGTTTGTGTAAGCCCTAGGGGTGGAATATTTGATGGATTTTGTTAAAAAAATTTGGTCTAGAGTCCCCATGGCTTGTCTTTAACTCCCCTATGACAGTTCCCCATAAGTAGTGATTGCCTCCTATTTCTAGGCTATGTGTCGTAAAAGTTACTAGCTCTATATCCTTGTCATAATATGTTAAAATATACATCAAAATCCTCTGAACATGATGAAAAACTGTATAATGAACACATGAAATTAACATAGGGTACCCCACATATGATTTACATGGTATGAACACACTCTTACACTATATAACAAACAGAATATTACCCATATAATAATCACGTGGGATGAAACCTTCTCTATCACCGAGTGATGATCATACTCCAAAGGTAATTATCTACATGTATTCCCCACACCACCCCACATTAACGCTACTTCTATGAAATTATTATCCTTACCACATGATTTAAATCAACACAGATTAGTATTGTCACATGACCTTAAAATATGGCATCAAACAATTTGTGTTTTGATCCATGTATCCTAAATATGGTATGTATGATTCCTCCATGAGGTTCAATGCTGATATCGGTAGACCCATGTGTGAAATATTATCTCCTAGATATGAACCTCACAGTTCCACCTCCCTAGGGGGTTTTGATCAGTCCATCTGTATACCCTTTTGGTTCCGCCTCAATGGGGGTGGTCTGTGTGAAATCATCCCTCTTAGAGATGAATCACCCAGATCCACCTTCCCGGGTTATTATTATTCATCAATTAGTAAAAACCATTGGTGGGATATTCCATCCTATGGAAGAATATTTCTCATGTGCTCAATGGTGGTTTTATGATCCATTAATCGGTAAACACATGTCTGATATCTTCCCTCCTAGAGACTGACCTCATGTATCTACCACCAGGAAATGATCTGATCTATTCCATTAGTCAACCCAAGTGTGAAATATTCCCTCCATGGGACACACCTATCTAATCCTCCACTATAGGGATTTATGATCTCTCATTCAATCTAGTCGAGCTGTTAAACATTCACCAATTTTATCCTCAAAAGATATTTGACATGTAGCCAACATATCTCTACAATAGATTAAACATGTACCCTTATCTGAAATAGGTTAAACTATTGATCCTGACCATAATACCTACCCCATTCATAAGCATGATATACCTGATGTAAAAAAGGAAATGAAGGAATTATGCCCTTGGGATTAAATACATCATTGTCGATCTAAGATTCCATGGATTCAGTGACCAAGATTCATTTATTGAGAATCCCAAAAAAGAGGAATATTCACAGGATAATATTATACCTAATATTTAGACATGCCCATAGAGGCCCAATGGGACTTCACTCTTATCCAAAAGAATCTTCTATATTGAGACAGAAGCAGTGTAATTCACTAGAGTCCAAATAGAGATGGAACTAGGAATGAATTAAATTTACATGAGTAAAATCATTGAGGGAGACCGAGAATAGAAAGGGAAATATAAAGAGGAATACATAATAAGGAACTGAAATCTCATCTACTCATTTTGATCAAAGTGTTGTGATCAGTAGTGAATGTGATAAGATTCACCCAAATTTTTGAATGTGGGAATATGGGGAAATGAGATTTACATGATGTATGGCCCTGATGAAATCATTTATAACATATTCAATGAAGTACTGGTTACATATAGAGATAGTGATTACAATATTTGGTTTTAACATGAAATTTTTTGATAATTTAATAACATTGTTTTAGACTGGTCATTCGCTTCTCACAAAAAAATGATGTCGTGGTGTGTACAAAAAGTGCATGCATCTTATGAATGGTTACATGAATACATTATGGATTTTTTATAAAGTGTAATGCATGAACAAACATGTGGATGAATTCATCATATGTAAACAATCACTTGATTAAATATCCTAAAGTAAATATATAAATGTTTATTTTGATCAAGAATATATAATTTAGAATTATTTTTCTCGTGTTTTTAAAAATTGAGTGTTCCATGCATGAAAAGTGATAAAAACACATGAGATATGATTATAATGAATTGTGTGTAGTAAACATGGGACTTAATCCATATAGAACATTTAATAAGATTATATCTGATTTTATATTGTATGAATATTGTGAAGGAACAATCTTGAATAAATACTGAAGAAGGATGCGTGCACCATATTTAAATATAACTGAGTTAGGGACCTCATTATATAAATTCAAAATTCAACATTGCATTATTTCCACTAAGGAAACTAATCAAATAGTAGTGATCAAAATTATTGAGAAAGAACATGTGTTTATAATGGTACTTGACCATGTACATGTAAAATTAAAATTTATATATATCATTGAGAAAGATCAATACATCATTTTCTATAGGGTTAATCCTTAATGAAAGGAGGAATCTTCTCCATTGGAGCTGGGAGCAGTAGAACTCTCCTCTGTGATTCAAAATCAAAATTATCTAGTGGTTAATTTGGATCAAACCAATGTGGATTCTGGTAACATTGTGTGGTGAATTATAATTAAATCCTCTATGAAATTATGTGATATATTTTATGTATCTATATCAAACATATTAATTGCTAATATTGTTCTTGGGTAGAATCTATATTTGGGAGAATATCTAACATGGAATGGAGTATGTAATTGTACTCATCCTTATAATTACTATGTGTTGTTATCTACATTATTATTGAATAAAATGAGATATTATAAGAGATCATTGAGTGTATTCCGAGCCATAACATGTTCAATGGGTTTGATTCAATAGAAAGAATTTTTAAAAATAAAACAATTAATTCTTTACCCCTCCCAGTAGTTAGTCTGTCCTAGGGAACTACATGTGGTATTAGAGAAAAGGTACGCTATAATGATCCAACCAAGTATTTATGAATTAATAAATAATAGAAATTAGTTAGGTAACTTAGATGAAAAAATGTTACTTAGGAGTATACTAGTCATGATATTTCCTCTAAGAATCAAAATAACAAAAAATAAAATAATGGAATGAATGGTGATAAAGAATATTATATAAATGGAAATGAAACTATAAAAATATTTTAGTAAAATAGATATATTTTTCTATAATTATATTGATTATGATTCTTGTAGTGAATCATGTTCAATGTGTTATAATACTAGGTCACTCAGTGATCTTCATTCTTTATTCAAATATAATCTGATGAATGTCTATGTGGAAGTGGAAAAATGCATTATCACTGGAATAATAATTATTCATGGTAAAAAATTATAGATATAAGAAGAGGATAATGATATTGAAGTGGAATTGATTAACATATTATGATATCCAACATACTCACGAAAAATTAAATAAATGGAAGAAACTGTTTTTATTTCCAATTAACGATATGATGAATTTGTTAGAAATTTAATAATTGTTTGTGATAAATAATTAGTTGAGATTGTATTTATTAAAGATTTAAATACATTTGATATATAGAACAATGATTCTATGGTTGTCAAAATTTATCAACTGGAGGTTGATGAATACATGTTAAAGTAAGTGATAGAATCCTCTAATGAAATAGTATCATCCTCCATGAATAAGGTATCCCATAACCTAGAAACTATTTTATATACTAATGATGATTCATGTGATGTTATATGTTTTATACTGAAATCATCAATATTATGGATGTTATTGAATGTTGTTAAATCCACCACCTCAATGTTGAAAGATGAAATAATCATGATCAATTGTTCCTCGTGATGTTTCCCAAAGAGTTTTGGTGCCAATCAAAAGCAGCATGGTTCAATATCTATGAAAAATAAATAGATTACACCACAAAAGAATAAATGAAAATTTATAGGATATTCCAATTCTTTTTAGATATTTGGAAATGATCCTGGAGAATGTTTTTATGAGATGATAATTGATGGAAATAATTGAATTCCTAGATTTAGTCAAACTCTTGATGATGATAGTACAATACTTACACAACGGAAGAAAAACATATAGAAAATGAGACTTTCTACAAAGAAAGTATTTTAATGTTTTTAATTTTATTATGACAAATTAAATATAGGTGTTCACTATTATTATTATTACTAGTTTTTACTTTTCAGGTAGAAATTGATTGATTGCATGAAGAGTTGTTTGGAACAAAAGAGATGATAAGTAAAAAATGTAGGTGACAGTCATTCTTGATAAGTGAACAAAACAAAAAGTTAATTGAACCAACTATCCCAAAGAATAACAATCATAAATATACTCCATTGTCAAAAGAATAATGAAATGAACTAATAAAATAACTACCCCAATGAGAAATAATTCCCAATTTGTTAATGTAAAATAAAAATTGGTTTTTGTACAAAATATATATCATGGTGGAAGATATAGGTATTTTTTTGTGGGTTCAATAAAACATATGGGAATAATACATATCATACTAGTATAACATGTAATTTCCAGAAAACATGGAAGAATTAGTGGGGAGTACTGGTAAAAAAATGAGAATATGATAATAGAGAACTAATGGTGTGAATAAAAAAAATTATTCAAGCTTCCAAGAAAGAAAAAAATATGAATACATGAAATTTATTTTTCATATATGTATTCAAAAGAGTCACAATTTGGTTTCATGTACTTCTTAAAATGTATCCAGAAACAATTGGTATAAATGGCCACTATATAAAAATTAGTTATCCTTGGGTGTATTCTTGAAAAATGTCATAGATAAAATTAATCCGAATAAGTTTTATATGAAGATAAATATTTTGCTACTTCGTAAGAGAATGATGTGAATAAAGAAACTCATGTAAATATGTGTGAATATTCCAACAAGAAGGCAACATTCCCAAATAAGTTCTTGTGATATTTTGAGAAAATTTTTTGTTGTAAGAAGCATTTGAAAAATCTAGTTCTAATTTAAATGTGAAGATTCGACTTGAATAAGATGTATTTGAAAAGTGGTTTTCAAAAAATTAAAACTCTAATATTAAGGATGATTTCTATGATAGATACAATGCAGATTGACACAATGAAATTAGATGATAGGAATATTTAAATTGTGAAACCATTGGAAATATCACATGGTAATAAAATTTCTAAACAGTTTTCTAAAAACCTAGTTTTACATTCAAGATCAAATAATATTGATATAATATATCAAATTATCAATGAAAAGGATCATTGTGGGTATATAAATCTATAATACATTTCTATAAAATGTCAGGTTGCAATCACTTTCAATAAATATGTATAATGAGAGATGTTTTTTGAACTCAGGCTAAAACATCACATTCATCCTTCCCCAATAACATTATACATGATAAGATTCTCTTCTTTATTGCTTATAATTTTATAGGTTATTAGATTATATGCAATGAATTTAAGGAGGAGTGTTGTTCATCATAGAGTTCATTATGATCCATGATGAAAAAAATGAGTGCATCAAATGACGAGGAGCATTCGTGGGATTAGGATGAGAGAAAGCGGGATTTATATATTCTTCACTTGAACATTATAATGTGTTTGTTGATGTGTGTTTAATATTTATCATTACATTATTTTATCTTATTATTTCCAACCCCTAAAATAAAAAATGAGAATTTATTAGAATATTTCACATCAATTGTATTTTTTGTGAAATATAGAAAACCATGGTTATATCTATGTTTTTTTCTACACCAGGTAACCCCATGTAGACTATGAGTTGATAAACAAAAATGATACTTACTAACAGAACCATGTGATACCATCCCTCTATCATAATTTGACATGAAAAAATCATTAAAGGGAAGAAATTTTGAAAAGATAGATGTGATGGGAGGACCCCACTTACGCTTTTTATTTTATTTCCAATAAGGGGAAGAATGTTTACATCACATACTAAATTGTATTATTGTGTTGATATTGAAAATAATATAAAAAATGAAATAATTTCAATAATTGGATGTCATACTCGAGCAACATTCCATGTTAAATATGATGATTATTGAAGAGATCATAATTTACAAATAATTATTTTATTTACGAAACATTTTTTACTAAAACATAATGAATAATATTACCATGTAACTAAAATTGAAATTCCATGAATATGATATGATAGAGTGTATGAAAAATTTATATTCATTTTCTATGATGAATATATTGAGTTGTCTTGGCATAATATTTGAGAAAGGATTTTCTTTCTATTATATACATGGAATTATTTAAATATTTTAATTTTTTACATATATAATAAATATGTTAATCCAATGATACCAAAAACGGACAACCCTCAACAACACATAATGTATTGAATGTTAAACTCATGGGAGAGGCTTCCCAAGGAGGAATAATTGTAGAAGAGGAGGATGTATTTCCCCCTAAGTTATGTATAATCCCAAAGGTCCACCTGTGTATAACACTCCCATGAGTTGGAAGCATTGGGATTAAGAGAGCTGGTGGGACAATGAAGGTCCGACATAACCTAGGTGACGTGATGTGAATGTGTAATGATTACAAAACTTCAAATCTTACTCTTTTGAATAGTTAAAACACTTTGATTAATAAAGCAATGCTAGAGTAAGATCACAGTAGATGTGGGGAAACATGGAGCATATATTATTCCTCTATCATTTAAAGATATGGATATGATACCCTCTACTAAATGGACTTAATCTCCACCCTTCAATAACATCCCATGTCATGTTTAACCTCACATATCCCTTGAGGTTGTTTTTCAATATTGATTGCCGCTAGCTGTGAGCACTGGAAAAAATGGTGATTGTCGATGAACATTCCATTGATCATGTCAACGGGAATAAACTAAGCATAAAATTCCAAAGTAATTCAATAAACTACATCATGCATGAATTAAATTCTATGATATAATGAAATGATTAAGATATATGATTATATAATGAAGTCATGTTATGATCATAACATCTCCTGACAGATTGGAGGCAGTAAATTATAAATCATAACACGATGTCATATGAAAAAGAAAATATCTTTTTTTATATGACGTTTTCATATCTTACATGGAAAATCATTTTAATTATTTGATTTTATCAACCAAACCCCCAATAGTAATATTTTAAAGGAAATTTAAGAATCGCTACATCAATATGAGACATACACCAAGGTATTTGATGATTAATGATGTGATCATTCAATGACAACACACGATCTTGTGATCTTTCATGTGAACCATAGTGAGTATGATAAATATGTCCATTCAAGATTCATGAAATTTCCTATGATAATTAAGTGTTTAATGTGTTCTAATAATGACATAATATCATAGCTAAACTTCCTAAACAAACTGAGGCTCGTATGAGAGATGGAGATGATTCCCACTGATAGACAGAGTGAATATTATGAATCAATGATTTTAGCATGATTCACTCATAGAAAGGATAATAATTCAGAGTAAACCACCTTGTTTATATAAAGGATACCATAGAGAATAATTCACTGATGGAAGAAATTTGTGATCCATCTATGTCTCTTAAAGTGTATGAGGTTGGAACACATGGATCTATATCAGTTTTTTGATGAAGGAACCCATGAACACAACCACTGTCTTGCAAAGGTAATCTTGAAAATAAACTCATAAAAACATTAAGAAAAATATTAAACAGCCATGGTCACTCCAAGAGAAATATGAGATATCTATGATTTCATATTCTATAATGTGAAATAATCCTTGAAAAATAATTTGATCAAGATAAGATAGGAACAGACTCACGTGAAGCCTTCATGATTACATGAAGGTGTACAGGAAATGTAAGATATAATAAATACTTTAGTAGTATTTCTCTTGATACATTTGTGACCATTTTATCACATAACCATAGAGAGTTCATGTGATTATCCTGAAAAAAAAAATTTTGGAGTGTATGTAGAGTTAATACAATTGATGCTTGATTACTTGCATACGTGATGGAATTACTAAGAATAAGAATGTATTCATTCATATGTTAATGCTTTTGTACATAAGTCAACTATCACATGATTATATAACCCAAAGTAAATGAATACAAGTTATGTTTTCACATAAAGTAAAAACATCTAAATTCATCCAATAAAGGGTTTATGAAGTGAGTATTACATGATTGAATATTGATCAAGGAACATGTGATATGCATTGCATGATTTGTGTGAGGTAGAATCAAAAATGATGTTAGAAATAATATCAAAATTGAATATATCTGATTATGAAATGTATAAAGACACTTTAGGATCCATCATGGATAAATATTGAAGAAGTTTGTGTACACAACTATCACATATAATTTAGGTCAAGGATTTTTCATAAAAAATAATTAATTTCATAAAAATTTGATTCACTAAGGAATCTAACCAAATACAGGTGATCAAAATTATTGTGAAAGACTAGTAGGAAGCAATGGTTCATAAAAAGGTTCAAAGTAATGATATATTTATAAATCTAATATAAGGATATCAAAAAAATTGTCATATAGTTTTTAAATCCTCGAACAATGGATGAAGGCAATGAGTTGGAGTTGGGAGTAGGGGAAGTGTCTTGGGTGATTCAGTAGAAGAAGTATCTAATGTGGATTCTGGAGTAGGAAAGTATGGATTCTAGTAAAATTGTGGTATATAGTATAAATAACCTCTTATGTGGATTTAGAAGAGATACAATGTGACTCTATATCGACCATTTTAAATGATAAAAATAATGTAGTGGGGAATCAATGTTGGAGATAATAACAAACAAAAAAGAGGATTATATCATTATATCAAACCATATTAATATCATTTTATGTGACCAATATTATTGTTTGTTTGTAAAAAGTAATAATGTGATATATCAACCAGTTTATTGAAATCCTTAAAATGGTCATCAGGTTGAATTCAGTGTAATGAGTTTTTAAATAGTAAACTACTGATTCATCCACATCTTAATGGACAATCTGACCTGGGTGACTACATTTTCTAACATTTCATTGTTATCACAACCCAAAAAAATTTCAAATATGGAAACACTCTTATGTGTTATGATAGATGAATCTAATACTTTCTATTTCCCATTTTTAATGTTTAATTTTTATAAAACCTATTTATGATGTTATATTTCAGAAAATGTAATTTCAAAAGTCAAAACCATGGTTTCCATGCCCAATTTCAAATTGAGAGTATGTCGTTTATTAGAAGTGTTAAATGTATTATCTTGAAAATTTAGAATTATATAGTGTTTGATAAGGTGTATGATACACATCACCAAGCACAAATAAGCCAAAAAATATTTAAATATAATTAATATAACCTAAAAGATAAATTATTTGTTATGAATAAGATTAAACTATTTTTTAAATATATTTAATGTTTCTAATAGATTTAAATGTATTGATTAATACTTTAGAAATAATTTATCAATTTTTTAGTATAACAATTTTATTCATTATAAATGGTTTTTCAGTAATTTTTATTAGTAAATATTATAATTAATTTAAAGGTCATTTAGACAATATAATTCATATAAAAATAATCATTTTTGAAATAGGCATATAAAAATTATCCTCTAGTTAAATTTTAAGTTGTTCTAAAATCAATTATTTTACAATGAATAATTAAAAGTAATGATTTTTATTTTAAATGGTTTTTTACAATAAATTATTTAAAAATTAAAATTCTATTTTGAATTACTTTTAAAATTATTTATTAATTTTGACTTAATATATTAAAATTAATTTTTTTGAAAAGAATTTTATAAATAAATTTAGTTTCAGAACATTTGTTCATTTCAAAATTGAATATTTAATAAACTGCTTTTGTCGCATTTTTCTAGCTTAATTTTAAAATAAAATATACATTGACTATGATTAGAATCCAAAAAAATTTATTTAATTTTGTTATTAATGAAGGACAAATTTATTATATAATGATATTTTATTATTAGTCGTTATGAATAGTGATCATAGTTATTTCTATTACAATGATAAAAGGGAACATCACTTAATATGGGTTCAATAAGAAAATAACATGTACTAGAAATTGATCATGAAACCATAATTAAATTCATTTTTTGAGTCCATTTAATCCATAAATATTTATTTTTTTAAAAATGGCCTCTTTTTTCCATTCATATGGGATTATAACCTTCATAATAATTTTTAAAAGGATGTGAAAAAAATTTGATACTCTTTTTTCAAATAACTATAATATTATTCACATGGGATATTTAGATGATATATTCAACTATATGAATTATTTTAATGGTAATTTAATTATTTTAATCATATTAATTAAATTTAATTTTTTTTGAATACGTAATTACCATAAATGTATACAAAACGCATCTGAGGTAATTAACAATTGATGATCAAAATTAAATAAATGTTACTAAAAATATTATATCCATTCTCATTAAAAATTAACAATGTAACACCATAATTTTTCATAACAAAATAGAATTCCTTGTATTTAATAAAATTTTTTATAGAAATTTTACTTTTTTTCTTGATGTAATTAAATTTAATATAAATAAATGGTTCTAAAATCAACAATATTGAATATTTTATGTAAATAATATGTTATTAAATGATTTAAAATTCATAAATATATTAAAATTGTGAATTATTTTATTTAAATGGTTTGTGATACCATCCTTGGTAAATTTATGATTTCTTTTTTCCACTTATATTAAGTATATTAATCCCTTAAGAGTAAATAATATTGATATTCCCGTAATTATAAAAATTCATAATGGGGTATTGAAACAAAACGATAGTGTCAACCTGGGATCCAAACATTTCATAAACTTATTATATAATAGTATATAAAATAATGTGTATCTTATATTCTAATTATAAGAATTTTTTCTATTTTTAAACCACAAATAATTGATATTGATTTAATATTTTAAGAAATTCTGAAACTACCCTCTCCCCTTAAAAATGAAGAAAGTTACTTCTAATTTATTCAGACACCAAATAAAATTTTTTCATCTAATATATACAAAAATAAATTCTTAATAACAATACATGCATTATATGGGTCTTATTTTATGAATAATGTAAATATTATAGGTGTTAATGTTTTAGGACAATAAGATTTTCCAAAGAAGTGGTAAAGTTTTTAACTGAATATTTTAGTTTTATTATTAATTCCACCTTCATAAAATATTCTTAATCACTCTAAAAATAATAAAACCGGTATCCTACATATATTTTTACTTTTTTATGTGAATTAAATAACCTATATCCATATACTATTGAATCAAATGGGTAAAGATACCATTGTTCGTGTGTACGGCGGTGTACCACCTACAAAATCTATATAATTCTGTATCTATCACCATCATTGTCGGATGGGTTATTATGATGGAATTTTTCTAATATATAATAATCAAGATTTATTTATCATTATGATTGGGTAATATATCATTTATTTTCTTATGTTTCCATTCACTAAAAAATTATGATTGTGCTCATGAGTACGTGATTCCACATCCATGAAGTGATGTAATTCTTTTTTCATCACCATATAACTTCGATGATATATATATATAAGTATATTTAAAGAATAAATCTTATATTTATAAAATCATTATCATGATTAATTATAAAAAAATACTAAAATTATTTTTTTAATGACCTTTTAGAAATATAATCTTTACTAATGTGTATATATGGACTTCCATCTACACTATTGTATCTTAGTTTAATTTCTACAACTATATATAATGGTTGGATTTATTTGTACATTTCATGTATAAAAATGATTATTTTCATGATCATTATTCTCGAGATTATGGAATGATTAAATAATTGATCATTGTCAACCTAACAATGTTATTTTTTATATATGAATAAAATATCATCAAAAGACCCAATGTGAACTTAAATGATCATGTAATTGTTATAAAATACAAGTAATTTAATTTAATTAAATAATAAAACAAAAATTTGTTATATAGAATATAATTAACAAATAAAATTTTTCTATTCAGGGAAATAAAGAATATATGGGATGATTATGACTCAACGTTATGGGTTTCTTTTGCATAAATTCATTCTAAATGTACCCTTAAAACAATTTTTTTACTCCATATTCATATTCTTAAATCATCTTTATGGATGTTTTCAAATTAGCATAAATGATTTATAAATTAAATTTCACATATTTATTGAATTTCAATGAATCATTTCACAAAGTAATATATTTTCTAAATATTTCTACAATGTTTACAAAATGACAAAAATAATGTTCAATTTCAATGTTTTTGGAGACAAAAATATTTCTCTCTTCAATAGCAATATTTTCTATTTCGAATCCTTTATTGACTTTATGAATATTTATTTTAAATAATATTTCAATTATTATGGGAATTTTATTTTTTAATATTGGGTTTCAATGAAATGGGATATATCAATATCCAAAAATAATTTTTTTTATGTGAAAAGAACGTTTTTTATGATGCATGTTTTAATGTGTTATGATTTCATTATGGTTCTAGGACATTGTTTTTAATGATGTTTTGATCAATTAAAAACCAAGGATGGATTGTTATATTATTTACAATGTCTAGGTGGTTCGATTATAATCCAAGGTCGGGTGAGAATGTTATATATCTCAAATGTATTATGCAGTGGTACGGTGCTAACCAATTTGGTTTCTCCTAATAAAATATGGGAATATACTATGATAGTTATTCAAAATATAATTATAAGGGTTATTTCATGTCAAATTATTATGGTTACTCAATTTAAAACAATGTTGGTTATTCCATGTGAAACCATGATGGTTACTCCATAATTAAGAGTGGAATGAAAATGATTCCCCAAGTTACTTTCCTTATATTTCTATGAATGATATGAGATTTTATGGGAATATTTTGATTCTCCAAGGTAAAGGAGTGTAATTTAAACATCAGAAAGTTTAAATGTATAATTTTTTTAATAAAGCATTATGATTTTTTTCATTATTTTAAAGAAACCATTATCTATTTTATCATTCCATTAATATTTCTTAAGAAATGTTCCATGAAAATATTTGGGCATAGAATACTATTTCCTGGGGTAAGAAAATCACTATTTTTATCTAAAGGATTATTTTTGAAAAAGGAATACTTTTAAGTAATCAATGAGAAATAGTTTATTTAATTGTTTTTATATCTCATAATATGAATTATTTTCACTTCCCATAATAAATTCATTTTTCAGATGTTTTAATGATGGTTAAAAAATAAAGATGTTCTATTAAAAGCCATGGTGATTATTTAGTATAAGGAAAAATGTTTCATTTAAAAAAAAATATTATGGATAAAATAGACACTTATTGCAAGATTCCACTTTATATATATATATATATATGGTTTATTATATTAGAGTTATGACCTAATTCTCTATTATATAAACCAATAATATATTTCGGAATGTAAGAAATTAAAATGCTCTAAAAATTGACAAGTATATATAATTTTTCGAGAAAGTACCTCTAAATATGATATTCTCATTTGTATTTATATGATATCCCATATAATAAAATACAATTTTCTAATTATCCATCATAAAATGTTTAATGTTTAATATTTAGATACTATAAGTATTTTAATATCACTTTGTCCTAAAAGGATTCAATGATAATTGGAAATTTAAAATTTAAATAGTTTCATAATCTAAAAAATTATTTAAGTAGAAACATTTGATGGATAGTGTTTCAAGGAAGAATATTTTAAAATTATGAATAGGTTTATGTTATAAGTATGAATTATTAACATTATAATACTAGGATTTTATGGAATTTAAGTGTATGTATATGTTCAATAAGTTGAGAATTTAGATTATGATTCCTAAATATTACCATTATTCAAAAATTGTATCCATATATATATACTCATAAATTATTTTATTGGAAGATTTTTATATGGTGACCACATAGAAATATTGTCTTAATAGAATAAATATTTTATGACCAAACAAAATCTAAAAAGTCTAAAAAACAGAAGTACGATATGAAATTCATTGGTATATGTCATGCATGACAGGTCCATATGATTTATTTTGTTAATTATTACTAAATGTGTTTTATAATATAAAATGCTTTATATAAATGTAAATCTCTATTTTATCATTTATTCAAGTAGTTTTTACACCCAAAATAAAACAGATATATATATATATTAATATACATATCTTATGTGAAATGATAATTAACCTCTCAATGTATGACTTTTAGTTATCCCAAGTAGATGTTCATCCGGTCTTATTGTACAATACCTTTATGATTAATGTTTATCATTAACATGATTCTTATATCAAGATACATACTATTCTCAAGAGGAAAAAAATATGTTTTGTGCCCTGGATAAGAACAAAATATTCGAAATAAAATATTATTTTTATATGGAAAACAATGGATTCATGGATCAAGTTTTGTGTCTACATTAAATTTTTTTACATTGATACCTATTATTAAAACGTAAATACATTTATAACATTTTTACGAAATCCTTGTTTCTTATATATTTAGTGGTTGGATTGGTGTATCACTAATAATTTATTTCGATGGAATGAAAATAAGAATGGATTTATCCCCTCATATATGAAATATGGTGTCTTCATATTTGATTGAGGTATAATAAGGAGTGTTTCTTCACACATAGATGTATATATGATCTTCTAATATACATAGTAAAGGGATATGTGATTTAAAAATACAAAATTTTTATTAACATTTTATGTATTCATCGACCAAGCTAGTATACACTCAAAAGGTGGATAATTTATGACTTGGATATAAATGATTAACATACATTATATTACATGATAACTTATAATAGTGGGAAAAAGGGAACATATGAGAATTCACACAAGAACGACATAAAACCAGAGGATAGAGTTATGGAAAAAAATTTCCAAATAGTTTTCATGCCATAGCCATTTACATATTGAATAGCATTGATTTTATTTTCTAGACACCATAATTTTATTAATTTTAGGGATATAGAGAATCATATTAATTTTCAATTCTACAATGTAAAATGTAGTCTCACTATGTTGTTGACTAAATGGATGTTGATTTTTACATATTGTGTTACTCTAATAGTGTCTTATTGTCAACAAGAAAAGTTTTAAATAATATCTAACAATATATTTAACATGATGTTATACAAAATGATATTGATAATATAATTGGATAAAATTTAATATGTATAAAACAATTTTGTATATGATTTCATTAGCTATAATATATAATGTGATGTAATGTAAAGTATAAAAAATTATAGAATCTTTAGTTTTGGTGGTTTATTGAAGGCGATATTCACTAAATCATTTATAAATATGATGTTTTCCCTTATATATTTCTATATGATATAAATATTTCATTTGATAAGACATGTAAAAATGAGGTTTATATATTATTTGGTTTCATTAGATAATTCATCATGATATGGTGTGTCATAATGCATATAATGAAGAAGTCGTATCACTATCAAACCCAATCATATTATACGATTTGCTGATATGGAATGGAATGTTTTTAGTAAAATCACAATGAATGATATAGGAAAATATCTTATGATATGAATGGTTGTTAATATTTAATTATTAAAATTTGAGTGATCTTCATTTTCTCTATCATAAAAGAGTAATTTCATAAGAATACAAAGATGGGAGTTTGTAATGAATGATTTATAACGACCCATACTTTATATACATTGTTAATACTTCAAAATTGAAGCACACTTATTGCAACATATGACAAAACCACAAAGGACCGTATAGGTATAGTGTCTTTAGAAACTGGGAAACATAAACAACTGGTTCATAAATCTTCTACAGTGTCTCCCATTTATTTCATCATATCTTGGGTCCCTTTTAGCATATTCTACTTAATATCCATCTTCCTGACCTGGGGAAAAGAAAACATAAAAGGGTGAGCTCAAATGCTCAGCAAGGGGAAATAAAGGAAATAAAAATCATATCATATCTTTTTGAAAATCATAACCTGCAAAAGATATCATAATATCTTAACATGGAATAAATCATAGAAGTGAAAATGAGATCCCCATAATCATAACATGAAACTTGAAACTTTGTGGCATGCTCACATAATCATGGAACATCATTTCTTGTTAGTCATGACTCATTTCCAAGACTATCTTAGTGGACAGAGTCCCCTTCTGAACCGAGTCACCCTCGTTCCAGTCCTGTTTCACTGAACCGGTATAACCTACCGTTCCAGCCATGTCTATCTCATGAGATATAAAATCTTTACCCAATGCATTGGAGGGAGATATAGGTCCCACCACTAGTGCAGAAAACGTTTTTTACGTCACAATTTTTTACGTCGGTTATATAAAACCGACGTCATAATATGTAAAACGAGCTTTTTTACGTCAGTTATTTATTAACCGACGTAAAAACCTGTGTTTAGTACACCTTTAACGTCGGTTATTTTTATAACCGACGTAATTAATCGCGCGGCTTCGTTTTTTACGTCGGTTATAAAATAACCGACGTAAAAAAAGAATCCGCAGATGTTTTTGACGTCGGTTATGGAAGAACCGTCGTAAAAAAACGCGGATTTTGAGCCCTTTATAACGTCGGTTATTGTATAACCGATGTAAAAAAAGAATCGGAGGAAGGTTTTTACATCGGTTATTGAATAACCGACGTTATAAATGTTTTTAAAAAAATTATAACGTCGGTTATTGAATAACCGACGTGATAACTCATTTAAAAATTTAACCAGACCCGTGGATTGTCATTCGCGAGTTTACCTTCGACAGTCGCGACTCGTCTCTCTCGCGCGTAAACCCGAATCGGCTCGTCCATTTCGTTGGTTTAGATTCTTTTTACGAACATCGTTTCTCATATTTCATCTCCTCGGATCAATGATCTAAACTCACAGCACTCAGGTAATCCTCCCACTCGTTCGTTTTTTTTCGTGGATAGTATATATATATGTGTTGTGATTTTTTTGTTCAAACTAGCTAAGATTCTTCGATTGCGAACCCTTTTAACTCGTTTTGGCACCATAATCTTATTTATCATCCCTAGATCTATTAGTTCGACTTGCAATATTGACTAATTTTATGATTTCACTAATTTTTCATCGTTTTCTATAAATCCCCGAGAGGGTTGGGGCGTGTCCATTTGGATGGGTTGCCCTTTTACAGTTGTTACTACTTTATTCACACACAACCATGGCATAGGTGAATGGATTTGGGATCACATCACCATTTTCACCCCCTGCAAACAAAGTTTCATGAGGAGGACTCGCCAGATTTCCCCTCGGCATGTTAAAAATTTTAGATACCCTCTTTTCAGCAAGTAAAAAATTAACTAGTTTTTTCTTCACTACTTATCCTATACAAATAAAACCACCATTCTTTCTAGAACCTCTACAAGGGGGTGTCCAGGAGGGGCGGGGGGCTGTCCAGAGGGGTCGGGGGGTGTCCAGGCGGGTTTACAAGGGGGTGGGTGGGTGTGGGGGGCTGTCCAAGGGTGTGGGTGGGTGTTGGGGGGTGTCCAGCGGGGTGTCCAAGGGGGTAGGGGGTGGGGGTGGTGTTTAGGAGGGGTGGGGGGCTGTCCAGGGGGTTGGGGGGTGTCCAGGGGGGTGTCCAAGCAGGTTGGGGGTGGGGGGTTGTGTCCTGGAGGGGTGGGGGTGCTTTCTAGAGGGGTCGGGGGCTGTCCACAGGGGTCGGGGGGTGTCCAGGGTGGTGTCCAAGGGGATGGGTGGGTGTGGGGGGCTGTCCAAGGGGGTGGCGGCCTGTCCAGAGGGGTCGGTGGGGTGTCCAGGGGGGTGTCCATGGGGGTGGATGGGTGTGGGGGCTGTTCAAGTGGGTGGAGGCCTCTCTAGAGGGTATTTGGGGTTGTCAGGGTGGGTGGGGGGCTGCCCAGAGGGTTGGGGGATGTCCAGGGGGGTTTCCAAGGGGGTCGGGGGTGGGGGGTGGTGTCCAGGAGGGGTGGGGGGCTGTCCGGAGGGGTCGGGGGGTGTCCAGGGGGGTTTACAAGGGGGTGGGTGGGTGTGGGGGGCTGTCCAAGGGTGTGGGTGGGTGTTGGGGGTGTCCAGGGGGGTGTCCAAGGGTGTAGGGGGTGGGGGTGGTGTTTAGGAGGGGTGGGGGGCTGTCCAGAGGGTTGGGGGGTGTCCAGGGGGGTGTCCAAGCAGGTCGGGGGTGGGGGGTTGTGTCCAGGAGGGGTGGGGGTGCTTTCTAGAGGGGTCGGGGGCTGTCCAGAGGGGTCTGGGGGTGTCCAGGGTGGTGTCCAAGGGGATGGGTGGGTGTGGGAGGCTTTCCAAGGGGGTGGCAGCCTGTCCAGAGGGGTCGGTGGGGTGTCCAGGGGGTGTCCAAGGGGGTGGATGGGTGTGGGGGCTGTCCAAGTGGGTGGCGGCCTCTCTAGAGGGTATTTGGGGTTGCCCGGGTGGGTGGGGGGATGCCCAGAGGGTTGGGGGATGTCCAGGGGGTTTCCAAGGGGGGTAGGGGGTGGGGGTGGTGTCCAGGAGGGGTGGGGGGCTGTCCAGAGGGGTCGGGGGGTGTCCAGGGGGGTTTACAAGGGGGTGGGTGGGTGTGGGGGGCTGTCCAAGGGTGTGGGTGGGTGTTGGGGGGTGTCCAGGGGGGTGTCCAAGGGGGTAGGGGGTGGGGGTGGTGTTTAGGAGGGGTGGGGGGCTGTCCAGAGGGTTGGGGGGTGTCCAGGGGGTGTCCAAGCAGGTCGGGGGTGGGGGGTTGTGTCCAGGAGGGGTGGGGGTGCATTCTAGAGGGGTCGAGGGCTGTCCAGAGGGGTCGGGGGGTGTCCAAGGGGATGGGTGGGTGTGGGGGGCTGTCCAAGGGGGGTGGCGGCCTATCCAGAGGGGTCGGTGGGGTGTCCAGGGGGGTTTCCAAGGGGGTGGATGGGTGTGGGGGGCTGTCCAAGTGGGTGGCGGCCTCTCCAGAGGGTATTTGGGGTTGTCCGGGTGGGTGGGGGGGGGCTGCCCAGAGGGTTGGGGGATGTCCAGGGGGGTTTCCAAGGGGGTAGTGGGTGGGGGGTGGTGTCCAGGAGGGGTGGGGGGATGTCCAGAGGGGTCGGGGGGTGTCCAGGGGGGTTTACAAGGGGGTGGGTGGGTGTGGGGGGCTGTCCAAGGGTGTGGGTGGGTGTTGGGGGGTGTCCAGGGGGGTGTCCAAGGGGGTTGGGGGTGGGGGTGGTGTTTAAGAGGGGTGGGGGGGGGGATGTCCAGAGGGTTGGGGGGTGTCCAAGCAGGTCGGGGGTGGGGGGTTGTGTCCAGGAGGGGTGGGGGTGCTTTCTAGAGGGGTCGGGTGCTGTCCAGAGGGGTCGGGGGGTGTCCAGGGTGGTGTCCAAGGGGATGGGTGGGTGTGGGGGCTGTCCAAGGGGGTGGCGGCCTGTCCAGAGGGGTCGGTGGGGTGTCCAGGGGGGTGTCCAAGGGGGTGGATGGGTGTGGGGGGCTGTCCAAGTGGGTGGCGGCCTCTCCAGAGGGTATTTGGGGTTGTCCGGGTGGGTGGGGGGGGGGGGGCTGCCTAGAGGGTTGGGGGATGTCCAGGGGGTGTCCAAGGGGGTAGGGGGTGGTGTCCAGGAGGGGCGGGGGGCTGTCCAGATGGGTCGGGGGGTGTCGAGGGGGGTGTTATATCTTACTATATTTTGTTTAATAAATAATATTCAATCATATTTTTTTAAATACACATCGATTTGTTTTATATTTCAAAATTGTTTACATTCAAATTATTATTTTTTTCATATAAACATATATTTGTCTTATCTAAAAAATATATATATTTTCGCTATTTGTTATAGGTAATAATGAGTCGAAGTTGGATTACGGCACATCGAATGAGCAATGAATATGAGGAAGGTGTTGATGCCTTTTTGGAATTTGCTAAAAGAAATGTTCCAAGTAGTGACATTTTTTTCTGTCCATGCCTGAAATGTCTGAATATGAAGAAGTTGAAAAGTAGAGAGATAAAAGATCATCTGATTTGTCATGGTTTCAATCCGAGTTACAACCCTTGGATTTTGCATGGCGAAACTGGACAGAATGTCACTGATGATAATGAATCGCAAGATGGTAACTCCGATGGAATTGAAGAAATGATTCGCGATATTGTAGCAGAACAAATTGAGATAGAACCGACAGTTGCACGTCTATATGGTGATGCCGAAAAACCATTATATCCTGGTTGTACAGATTTTACGGTTTTGTCGGCGGTGTTAAGATTGATTAACCTGAAGGCGAAACATGGATGGAGTGACATAAGTTTTACAGAGCTGCTACAATTGATGAAAGACATTCTTCCAAAAGATAACGATCTTCCAGATTCACATTATAAGGCCAAAAAATATTATGCCCGATGGGATTGGGATACAGGAAAATACATGCCTGTCTGAATGACTGCATTATATATAGGAAGGAATATGAATTTCTGAAAGAGTGTCCTAAATGTGGGACATCACGGTATAAGGTGAAAGAAAAATCACAAGCTGATGTAGAGATTACAAAGCTCCTTTCAAAGGTATTTTGGTATCTTTCTATAATTCCTCGTTTCAAACGTTTATTTTCTAATTCACATGATGCAAAAAGGATAAGATGGCATGCTGATGAGCGGGTATGTGATGGAAAAATACGTCATCCAGCTGATTGTCCACAATGGAAGAAAATTGATGCCCAGTACCCTACATTTGGAAATGAAATTAGAAATCTGAGACTAGGCTTGTGCACAGATGGAATGAATCCATACCGAACCCTCAGTAGCACACATAGTTCATGGCCTGTTTTATTGGTAATTTACAACCTCTCTCCTGAAGTTTGTATGAAGCGCAAATATGTCATGTTGAGTATCATGATCTCTGGTCCAAAGCAACCCGGCAATGATATTGATGTATACTTGTCACCGTTGATTGATGATTTGAAACTGTTATGGGCTGATGGTATTAGGGTGTATGATCCTTATAAAATGGAATATTTTCAACTGCATGCAGTGCTTCTATTCACTATAAATGACTTCCCAGCATATGGAAATTTGTCTGGATACAGTGTTAAAGGGCATAAAGCATGTCCAATTTGCGAACAACAGACGTCATATTGTCAGTTGCATCATGGGAGGAAAACAGTGTACATGGGTCATCGAAAGTTTTTGCCTATGGATCACCCTTATAGAAGACTAAAAAAGGCATTCAATGGCTCACAAGAATTTGATACTGCTCCAAAACCTTTATCCCCAGATTTGTATTTTGAGAGGGTGAAAAACCTTGATGTGACATTGGGAAAGACACAGAAATCTGGTAATGATAGACATATTTGGAAGAAAAGGTCAATATTTTTTGAGCTACCATATTGGAGGTATCATGAAGTCAAACATAATATTGATGTCATGCACGTGGAGAAGAATATCTGTGATTCTTTGATCGGAACATTGCTAGATATTAAAGAAAAGAAAAAAGATGGGTTGAATGCAAGGTTAGACCTACTATCAATGGGAATACGTTTGGAGTGAGCTCCCACTCCTAAAGGAAGACGAACATTTCTTCCACCGACTTGTCATACATTATCGAAGAGGGATAAAAGTAGCTTCTGTCAGTGTCTTCATGATATCAAAGTGCCTCAAGGTTATTCTTCATATGTAAAAAATTTTGTCTCATTGAAAGACTTGAAGTTGATAGGTATGAAATCACATGATTGTCACGTCATGATGCAACAAATTCGACCAGTTGCACTGCGTGGAATATTTCCCATCCGTGTCAGAAATACTATAATGATGTTGTGTTATTTTTTCAATTCAATTTGTAACAAGGCGATTGATGTGAATGCTTTGACCGTTTTGGAAAAGGATGCAATTTTTATACTTTGTCATTTGGAAATGTATTTTCCTCCAACTTTTTTTGATATGATGGTGCATTTAATGATTCATCTGGTTCGAGAAATAAAGCTTTGTGGACCTGTATATCTTCGTTGGATGTATCCTTTTGAAAGGTATATGAAAATATTAAAGGGATATGTTAAAAATCCATATCGACCTGAAGCCTCCATTATTGAAAAGTATATTTCTGAGGAGGTAGCAGAGTTTTGTACGATCTACTTGGCCATGGCGCAACACATAGGTTTGCCTCCATCTCGCCATGAATGGGTTAATAATGAGGGAAAGGGGATTTGTGGCTTGAAAGTCAAATCACTGTCAGCTGAACAGATGAAGAAGTTAGAATCATACATCTTGAATAACATAGCCGATGTTCAACCGTATATCACATTGCATATTAATGAGTTGAAACAATGTCATCCAAAGAAGAAAGAAATGTGGATTTTGAATGAGCACAACAAAACTTTTTTTCCATGGTTTAAAAAGACCTTTCTTGGTAGATCAGATGTATCAGAGACATTAAAATGGATAGTGGGTGGTCCATCTTTAAATGTGATAACATGGTCCGCTTATGACATTAATAGCTATACATTTCATACGAAAGCTCAGGACAACAGAAGTGCAGTTCAGAATAGTGGTGTATTGGTGTTTGTAGAAGCAATGCATTTTTCGAGTGCTAAGGACAGAAACCCAATTTCGGCATCAAGTGCATATTATGGAGTGATTGAAGACATATGGGGGGCTGATTACTTTAAAATTAAAGTTCTTATTTTTAACTGTAAATGGTTTATCGGTAACAACAGTGTCAGACACGATGAATTTGGAATGACACTTGTTAATCTGAATAGATTGGAAGACACAGCTGATTTTTTTATAATGGCAACACATGCCAAACAAATTTTCTATGTAGTAGATCAATCAGATATGCAGTGGGCTGTTGTTTTACAAGGGAAAAAACAATATGTTGGTGAGGATTAATTTGATGAAGATGCTGATTTATGTGAGATCCCTAATTCCATGGAAAGATTAACAGAACATAATGATGAGTATGTTGAAGACATGGTTTGTTCCATAAGGAACGATCACGACGAAGGAATTTGGGAAAACAATACAACTGTACATTCCTAAAATTACAGGTAACACATGTTTATTTCTTGTTTACATTTAGTTTTTTCATATAATGTTAGATATTGTAAATTTTTTACTTATTAAAACATGTATCAAACCAAAATGATAAAACAATAAAAACAGTAAAGAGGAGAAGCCCTGGGCGCACAGGCTGGCCGGTGGTGGATCACCAGTAGGCGGGTGGTCTAGACAGCAAAGCTCTGTCCGGTCCACCGGCCGGCCGGTGATGCGCCAGCGGCCGGCCGGTGGTCCAGACAGAGCAATGCTATCTCGTCCACCGGCCGGCCGGTGGCTCACCACCGGCCGGCCGGTGACACCAGGCAGTGGGCAAGTCTACTGCCTGGGTCCTCCGGCTGGCCGATGAGCTCACACCGGCTGACCGGTGGACTCAGTGAGTCCACTTTTCAGCTTTCTTGGGCCAACTCCTTGGCAACCTTTTGCCTATCAACAAAAACACTTGAAAACAAGTTAGAACATTATAAGAGTGATTGTGATCATTAAAATCCAAGAGAGAGGGGTACAACAGACTGTGTTTACCATGTTTATCATTGTTTAACATGCTTACCATATTACCAATGTTTACTATTATGTAATTTAGTACACTTTTCTATTTTCTGATTAAGTAGTATTACAATATTTGAATTTGTATATTTGTGAACTAATGTTTGTTTTTTTGATTTGAAGGAAAATGACAGATCAATCAGTTGATCAGCCACATGATTCTGGAGATGAGCATATTGGTCATACATCTTGGGAGGAACATTCACATGCTCCTATTACGAAAAATAGTTCAAAGGTTGGTAAGCGTGGGTGCACACGTTTACCAAAATTATCACTTGCCCGTACGAAGGAGGAGAGGATAGTCGTGGAGTTTGATGATGATGATCTTCCTAGAGGTCCAAATGCTAAAGATTTTAAGGGTTTTGTAGCAACTCAGGCTAAGAGCAAAGTAAGCATTCTCTATGATGATTGGAGAAGTGTGGATAAGGCGATAATTTCTCAGCTGTGGGAGACCATTTTGGTAAGATCTTTTGCTATTGTTTGACTGTTCTTTAAATGTTTCTAGTATATATAATATTTTTAACCTCTTTTTTATCAAGTGACATTTGATATTCCTGACACTGGAGGAGTCATGAAGAAATGCTTATCGTTGGCTGCTAGGAGATGGAGGGATTTCAAATCAACCCTCTCATCTGATTTCATTTATGGACATAGGAGTCGTGAGAATCCATGTCGTATATATCCTTTTATAGATGAAGACACATGGAGACAATTTTTTGAAAGTAGAAGAAAAGAATCATTTTTGGTAAGGGAAATGTAAACTTTTATAAGCTTTCTTATATAAATGATCTTATTATTGTTTTATTAATGAATACTTATTCTTAATTTACAGCAAACAAGAAAAGCTCATCAAGAGATCCAATCTAAAAATGTATACCCTCATAATTTATCTCGGGGAGGGTATGCATTATTGGAAGAACAAATGATGGCAGAAAAATTTCAGCAACTAAGAGCTGAGTCTTCAAGCTCTGAAGAGGTGGCCCCTCCATCCCCTCCATCTAGACATGAGAAATGGAAAAGAGCTCGGAAGGGCAAAAAAGGAAAATATCTTTTGGAATAATCGAGACTCGTAGTTGAGAGGATTGTAAGATATCTATTTTATTTATTTAAGTTTACTATTTTCGTCATATATTTTCAATCATTATAGAAATGTTCAATTAATTATTACAGGACTCTCTTGAGGAGCAGAGTTCACAGGGGAAATTTACACCATCTGGGAGGGAAGATATTTTATCTGTGGCATTGGGAAAGCCCGAACATCCTGGCCGTGTAAGAGGATATCCGGCAGGTGTATCGGTAAGAAAAGTGTTGCCACGTTCCTCAACTTCTAACGTTGAGGGTGTTTATAAAAAAAATAGAATCCTTGGAGGCTGAAGTCCATAATATTAATGCGACAATGGAGGACAAGATTAGAGCATCGGTGCAGTTTATGTTTGTAGACTTGCAAAGACAATTTCAGGGTGCAGCTCCCACTCCACCTCTCCCAGTAACTCCCACTCCCCCACCTCAGCCTGCGGACCCCATTTTTGATCCTCCTCCTCTGCCGCAGCTACCTAATTATTGTGAGTTGTATGTTGATGATCCTCAACATAATATAGTTGCATATGGGATGGTATATTGTATAGGAGATACAGTTCATCATCAACAGTTAGAGGTAGAGAATCAGAGGGTCACTGTACAGGATATTATAGATAGATCAGCTCGGATACCATTACCTACAGATGAGGTGACGAAAGTTGGACATAGTATCGGCCATTTTTTACTTTGGCCATCCAGACTTCTTCAACTCATTACCATAGAGGTATGGATGTTATATATTTTATTTTATATTTTTATTAATGTTTTATCATTTGAAAACTATTATATTTTTCAATTAATTTTTACAGGAATACTTCAAAGGTAAAGATATACTGTATAAACAACAACAAAGAAAGATAGCTATGACATCAGATGCAGATACTAGCGGTCTTGAAAAATTGTCAAGATATTAAAATTTGTTGGCGGATCATTATGACTTTACAATGGAAGCTCATGTCTGTGGACGTGAACTAACTTTGGGGATTATGAAAACTGATATCATGGAGTTTTTCACTAGAGATAAGTTGGGCATCAACGTGGTGCAAATTTTTATCATGTAAGTCTTAAAACCTTTTCCTTATGTTATATTTATTAAAAATGTATACTTATGTCTGCTTTGTATTAGGTATCTGTATAAAATTTGTGAGAGGAATGAGCTGACAGATGTATATGGATTCGTGGACCCACAATTGATTTCCCCTGAAGAATGTGCATTGGATGAGGAACAAAGAATGATTTATATTGCTGATAGATTTGAAAAGAATGTAATCACATAGTGTTGGATGATTCCTTTTTGTGAGAGGTATGAAACACATCCCTCTCAATGAGTTAATTATCTTTTAACATAAAAACCCACTAATGTTAAATTTCCTTTTATCAGGGATCATTGGATGTTATGGGTTTTTTGCCCTAGGGAGAAAGCACTTTATTGGATATGCTCTCTCCATGATGATGTGCGAGAAAGTTTTAAGAATATATTGGAAATGTAAGTTTCAATTTCACAATAGTTTTATATATTATAATGAATTTTAAATTTACCCCATTCGTATCATTTTCTAACAGGGCATGGGTCCACTTTCGAAAAAGCGCAAAGAAAAGGAATTTCAAGATCAAATATGTACATGCGAAGGTAAATATCCATTTATAATTTGTACATTTTGATTTATTACATAAAAATAATATATTGAATTTACACTCATTCAAACAGAAATGTCATGAGCAACAAGGCATCATCGAATGCGGATATTACATGTTAAGATTTATGTATGAAATAATAACAACTGGGACAGTTCTGAGTTTTGACCTGGTAAGATTTCCTCGTTCTCATAATATTTCAATTTGATTTATTCATTATACAAGTTGACTACTATCCTTTTCCTTTGTAGCTTTTTGATGACCCTCAACCCTTTATTGCTGAATATATCAAACACTTACAAGTGGAGTGGTCAAATTATTTTACAGGTTTGATTGACTTTTAGTTGTTTGTAATGTAAAATGTAATTTTGAATATTGTCAATGTAATTGTGTATTTCGTAGTCGTTTAGGTTGGATTTAGTTTTTTTTTGAAGTTGACAGTGTATGTTTTGAATGTTATATAAGTGAATGTTTAATTTTTCTCTACTTCTTATTTTGGTCTACTGTTTATGGTTTTTCTGGTCTGGATTTTGGTATGGGGGGAGAGGTTCCAAGGGGGTGGGTGGGTGTTTGGGGGGTGTCCAAGGGATATGGGAGGGGTGTCCAAGGTGTGTTTGGGGATGTCCTAGGGGTCGGGGGGGTGTAAATGAGGGTGGGGGGGTGTCCAAGGGGTGGGGGGTGTCCAAGGGATATGGGAGGGGTGTCCAAGGTGTGTTTGGGGCTGTCCAAGGGGTGGGGGGTGTCCAAGTGGTTGGGGGGGCTGTCCAAGTGGTGGGGGGTGTCCAAGTGGTGGGGGCTGTCCAAGGGATATAGGAGGGGTGTCCAAGGGGTGTTTGGGGCTGTCCAAGGGGATGGGGGGGTTTCCAAGGGGTCGGGGGGGGGGGGGGGGTTTCCAAGGGGTCGGGGGGGTGTTCAGGGGGTGGGGGGGCTGTCCAAGGGGTGGGGGGGTGTCCAAGGGGTGGGGGGGTGTCCAAGGGATATGGGAGGGGTGTCCAAGGGGTGTTTGGGGCTGTCCTAGTGTTCGGGGGGTGTAAATGAGGGTGGGGGATGTCGAAGGGGTGGGGGTGTCCAAGGGGTGGGGGGGGGGGGTCCAAGGGATATGGGAGTGGTGTCCAAGGTGTCTGGGAGTTCTGTCCAAGTGGCCGGTTGGGTGTAAATGAGGGTGGGGGGCTGTCTAAGGGGTGGGGGGTGTCCAAGGGATATGGGAGGGGTGTCCAAGGGGTGTTTGGGGCTGTCCAAGGGCTCGGGGGGGGGGGGGGGGGTATCCAGGGGTCGAGGGGGGTGTCCAATGGGTCTGGGAGGGATGTCAAGGTGTGGGGGGGTGTCCAATGGGTGTTTGAGGCTGTACTAGGGGTTTTGGGGGTGTAAATGAGGGTGGGGGGCTGTCCAAGGGGTGGGGGTGTCCAAGGGGTGGGGGGTGTCCAAGGGATATGGGAGGGCTGTCCAATGGGTGTTTGAGGCTGTACTAGGGGCCGTGGGGGTGTAAATGAGGGTGGGGGGCTGTCCAAGGGGTGGGGGTGTCCAAGGGTTGTGGTGGGGGAGGGCTGGCCAGGTTGTTAGGTGGGTATAGATGAGGCTGGGGTTCAGTTGGGGCTTGGGGGAGGGCTGACATGGTTATTTTTTTTGGTTGGTTTCTGGTTGCTTTTTTGTGAGAGCAGTGCAATTATTTTAAAAAAAATATCGCTTTCACGTCGGTTATTTTATAACCGACGTGGTAAATGAATCGGTAGGGGTTTATAACATCGGTTTTTTCGAGAACCGACGTGCTAAACCCTTCCCGGGCCTTTTAGCACGTCGGTTCTTAATATAACCGACGTGCTAAAAGGCCTGGGAATCGATTTACCACGTCGGTTATTGGATAACCGACGTGCTAAAACGTTTCCCAGGCCTTTTTATCACGTCGGTTATTTAAGAAACCAACGTGATAATAGGCCCCGGGAAGGGTTAATCTCGTCGGTTATGTCATAACCGACGTGATAAACGATATCCCAGGCGTTTTATCACGTCGGTTTAGAAATAACCGACGTGATAAACCCCCCCCCCCCCCCCCCCCCCGCGCATATGTATCACGTCGGTTATTATATAACCGACGTTAAACCCCCCACCCGCGGTTTATCACGGTGGTTATATAATAACCGCCGTCATAAATCCCCATCCCCCACCATCTTTCACGTCGGTTATTAATGAACCGACGTGATAAACACCGTGATGTTAGGGATGTTACGTCGGGTTTTAAATAACCGACATAAAAAACGTTATTTATAACATCGTCCGTATTAACGTCGCCTAAAAACTGACGTAAATAATGAAAAATAACCGATGTAAAAAACATTTTCTGCACTAGTGCACCCATCTTATAATGAATCCTTTCTTATGTGTTCCACATAATCATAAACCATACATCATAGCGTAACCCATGTAATAAAAATGGAATTCTTAAACAACATGACATCATAAAAAAATTCATATAAGATAAAGGAATTCATAAAAATATTTCCCTCACAACATAATCAAATCCATGTAATAATAGGGATAAAAACAGAACCCTTTATCATCTTAGATGGAAAATAATTTTGATAAAACACTTGAACTTCATTCTTGAGGAAAATATCCTTTCTACTTCAAAAACACTTTTCGTTTCTTAACATGTCATAAAATTTTAAACTTAAAGAAGTTGATTAAAGATAAACATGAAAACTTGTAATGGATGTTTCTTGGAAATAATGTTTTAAAAATCCATTCATGCCGTATAAGTTAAAAAAAACATTCTTCGTACTTTTGTCGAAAAAGTCAAAAAGTACCTCGCACGAAAAACGACAAAAGATTCCTTTCATATCCATTACTAAAAACTCATTGAAGGGTAAAATTGGATTTAAACAATTTTAGGTGGATGGAAATAATATTACATATTGAGAAAACATGGATGTGGATGATAAAATACACCCCAGTAAATACCAAAGTATAAACAATCTCAGATAAAAATGAGATTGTGATATTTCCCTTACCTTAGGTCCGATTTGCTTTGTACATGTCCGAAGCTCTTGTATAATGGTTTAAATAGTGTTATTGACTTATTCCAGAATCATACATATTGATATGATATCATATATGGTCATATTCTTAGCATCTTGTTAGTAATATTTCATTGTTTCATGTTACTCGGGTCCTTATTGCCTTTTGTTCTTACGCGTGTTTTGCCGAATAAATTCTTATTCTTCTTTTAAGGTTATAGATAACATATATACAGAATGGTATTAGTGTAACATATATCATATTTATTCATTCAATTTATTTATATAATTACTATGTAATGATGATCATGTAGAACGAGTCGCATCACATCGTGGAGACGGTATTCCCTACGTACGCATGAGTGATGATATCATTCCTATGATCGTGGAACTGTATTGGAGTATATATATCTTATTTCAGTATCAATATTACTTTATAATAATCATAAATAGTTACTCATTACACCATTATACCCATCCTTGTAAGGTGATGGTGGAAAATAGATTACACCACGGCGTGGAGACGGTATTCCGTACGTACGCACGCGCGGTGATTTCATTTTTCTGTAGGACAGATAGAAGGTGATTTAGGGTTTTTTCATATTTATAATAACATATAAGTATGTAAGTAATACTGATGTTATTACTTTATCATGAAACAACTAATGAAGAAGAAGTTGAAGAAAAAAGAAATTGAAAAGATCGGTAATGGATATTACCTCTTCTTTGGAACGCCTCTTTGAATCCTCCACTTAGGGAACTAAGATTGGTCTTTGAAGAAGACCAGGACCTCTAGGATTATTCTAGGGAAGTGGAAATGAGAAAATGGCAGGGTTTGGCCGAGCATGAGTGCTCAAATTGGTGTGAGGAGGAGGGGGAGGAGGTGCCCTTTTATAAGGGTGGAGAGGGGCATCTTAGGAATATCTCAAAATATTATTTTATATTAAAGTCAAAATCTGATTATAATGGTTCCAAATGGTCTTATTTCGAAGCTAAAGTGGGGATGGGTCGAAATCCGTTCAAACAATAGGATTTAGACAAGTTTAGGGTATTATTTTAACCTTATCAATTAGATTTAACTCTAAGTTAAATAATTTAACTTTTACCGTGTCTTTTTGTTTTCTTTCAATATATGGTTAATACACTTACTATAACATTCCAAACGAACCCCTAATTGTTTATTATTAATATATATATCCTTATCTAAGTCATTTGGCCGAACCTTATATTTTTAGGAATAAAATAACAATTAGTAATATAATATTTTATTTAAAAACTATTTTGTGTCAATTGTGACACAATTTGATATAAGATTTTTGTGAAAGTCATAACAGAATTATATGTTCGAAACAAGTTGATTAAATCAGCACTAATATATCATAGTAACCTAGAAAATTAGTGTAATTCATAAAAAAGTATCAAATTACATTTATTTTTGTGTTTATAACATCAATTATGTCAATATTTCATTAATAAGATAATTACTGCATCATCATTGTGTCATAAATAAATTAAATTATTTAATGTCTAAAAATTACAAATAAAATACCATTATGTAGGAAATCTTTTTATATTTCTAATGAATATTTATAGTCGAATTTATCTTTTGTATAATCCCATATTAAAAATGATTTACTTATTAAACTTTGATTTTAACTATTTTAACCCTTCTTT
The DNA here is from genome assembly GCA_963277665.1 of Viscum album. Lineage (NCBI taxonomy): Eukaryota > Viridiplantae > Streptophyta > Magnoliopsida > Santalales > Viscaceae > Viscum > Viscum album. The sequence continues at coordinate 1,700,753,772 of OY728156.1, read as the reverse complement.
AAATAAATTAATAATAAATGTCCTAATCTAACCCAAGTGGGCCTAAATGGTCATATTTTATTCCTAAGTTTGTTTTTGGTTGAATTAAACTTATCCAATAGAATTAGGACATGTGTTAGGGTAATATTAATATCATTTTTACCCTTAGTTACCCTATTTACTATTAACCGTGGAAAAAAAAAGTAAAAAGTTACTATTCACCAAAAATTATTTTTATCTCATTGAACCACATTTTACTTACTGATATCAACCGTGTCTATCAGATTTTCGAAATTCCATTCACAGAAGCAGTAAAATTAAGTTTTACACAAAATTCAGTTTTAACCTACCACTTAGTGGTTTCACTATTTATCAAAAATTGAAAGTTTTCAGAAAAATACCAAAATTTCACCCTAGGCTAATTTCGGTATTCCGAATCCAAAAATGAAGTCCATTTTGGAAAATAAAATTTATAAAATTTCAAAAAGTGGTTATTACTATTCATAACGGCTAGTTTTAATAGCATATCGTTGTTTAGTGAAACTCGGTATTGCGTACGACGCAAGCTATCGAGGAAGGTCGCGATTGCGTGTAAAGTAAGCCAAGAAAGTGTGTAGTGAAAGATTCCTTTGATGATATATAAAAAACAAAATATTACTCATAAAAATCTCGGGTGTTACATTCTACCCCCCTTAAAAAGAATTTCGCCCTCAAAATTCGTCAATTTGTAACAAACAGATGAGGATACTTCTCCCTCATCATATCCTCAAGCTCCCATGTAGCTTCTTCAAGTTGGTGGTTCCTCAATAAAACTTTCACCAAGCGAGTGGTCTTGTTTCGTAGGACTTTCTCGCTACGATCCAGAATCTCTATCGGCTGTTCTTCATAAGAAAGATCTTGCTCCAGCGGTACAACTTATGAGCTGAGTACATGTGAAGGATCTAGTATGTACTTTCTCAGGAGAGATACATGGAACACATCATTAACTTGAGAGAGATTCGGTGGAAGCGCCAATCGGTAAGCTACCTTCCCAACACGATCCAGTATTTTGAAAGGACCGATATATCTAGGGCTCAACTTCCCCTTCTTTCCAAATCTCATAACCCTCTTCCAGGGAGATATTCGTAACAACACTTTATCACCCACTTCAAACTCTAAGTCTTTTCTTCGGTTGACGGCATAACTTTTCTGTCGACTCTGAGCTGCTCTTATGTTTTGTTGAATATATCTGACCTTTTCTGCCATTTCATCAATGAGATCAGGTCCTAATAGATTTCTTTCCCCAACTTCATCCCAGCAAGTTGGAGTCCTGTATTTCATTCCATAGAGAGCTTCATAAGGAGCCATCTAAATACTGGAGTGAAAGCTATTATTATAAGAAAATTCCACCAAAGGTAGGTGTTGATCCCAACCTCCTTTGAAATCCATAGAGCAAGCTCTCAACATATCTTCTAGGGTTTGAATTGTTCGCTCAGACTGACCGTCTGTCTGGGGATGATAAGCAGTGCTGAAACTCAACTCTGTATCCAGAGTATGCTGAAGACTTCGCCAGAACTTCGAGGTAAATCTCGGATCCCGATGAGATATAATAGAAAGTGGTACTCCATACAATCTTACCACTTCCTTTACATATAACCTGGCAATCTTATCTAGAGACAAATCCTCTCTAATAGCAATGAATTGTGCAGACATTGTAAGACGATAAACTATGACCCAAATAGCATTATTGCCTTTGGATGTTTTAGGAAGTCCTGTGACAAAGTCCATAGTGATGTTTTCCCATTTCCATTCGGGTATGGGTAATGGTTGTAACAACCCATTAGACTTATATCTCTCAGCTTTAACTTGTTGACAAACCAAGCATCGAGAGACATATTTAGCAACATCTCTTTTCATTCCATCCCACCAGAAGTACTCTTTCAGGTCCCTATACATCTTCGTGCTTCCAGGATGAATAGAGAATGATGAACTATGAGCCTCATCCAGTATCTCCTTCTTTAATTCAGGGATGGGAGGAACACAAACCCGATTCCTGAACTTTATTATCCCATCACAATCAAGGTTGAATTCAGGAACATTTCTCACCTTCTTTTGTAACTCGACATCTTCTTTCTGTGACTCTTTAATCTTCACATGTATAGATGGTCGAATATTCATTTGAGAAAGATAAGATTTTTCCCCTTCCATTATAATTCCAAGATCCATCCTTTGTAAATCCATAAATATTGTATCTTTTGTGGTCCTCATCATGGGTAAATTAGCATGGTCTTGTCGACTTATTGCATCTGCCACCTTGTTTTCTTTCCCAGGGTGGTAATGGATTGAGCAGTCGTAATCCTTAATCAGCTCCAACCATCTTCTTTGACGCATATTCAACTCCTTTTGTGTGAAAATATACTTTAAACTTTTATGATCAGTATAAATATCACACCTTTCACCATAAAGGTAATGCCTCCAAATCTTTAATGAAAAGATTACCGCAGCCAACTCCAAATCATGTGTTGGGTAATTTTGCTCATGGAATTTCAACTGTCGTGAGGCATAAGCTACCACCATATCATTTTTCATAAGAACACACCCCAATCCCTTCTTGGATGCATCACTATAGATCACAAACCTTTCTCCACTACAAGGCAGTGTGAGCACAGGTGCATTAGATAACCTTCTTTTCAACTCCTTGAAATTCTCTTCAAATTCCTCTGTCCAAACAAACTTAACTCCTTTCCGAGTCAACTTGGTGAGTGGATTAGATAATCGTGAAAAATATTTTAAAAAACGTCGATAATATCCAGCCAAACCAAGAAAACTTCGGATCTCAGTTACTGTTGTTGGTCTTGACCATCTTTCGATAACCTCTGTTTTTGATGGATCCACAGATATCCCCTATTTTGAGATTATGTGACCCAAAAATGCAACTTTTTGATGCCAAAATTCAAACTTGGTAAATTTCGCATTAAGCTTCTCCTTTCTCAGGGACTTCAATATAATTCTCAAGGGATCTTCATGATCTTCCTTGCTCTTTTAATAGACAAGAATATCGTCTATAAAGACTACCACAAATTGATCAAGATAGTCTCTAAAGACTCTATTCATTAGATCCATGAAGATAGCAGGGGAACTAGTAAGACCAAATGGCATCACTATAAATTCATAGTGTCCATACCTTGTACGGAAAGCCGTCTTTGGTATATCCTCCAATTTGACCCTTAATTGATGATACCCTGAACGAAGATCAATCTTGTAAAAGTATTGAGCTCCGCGTAGTTGGTCAAATAAGTCATCAATGCGTGGGAGAGGATATTTTTTCTTGATAGTGATCTTGTTAAGTTCTCGATAATCAATGCAGAGTATCATTGATCCATCTTTCTTTTTAACAAATAGAACAGGTGCTCCCCAAGGTGACGCACTAGGGCGCATGAATCCATTATCAAGATTCTCTTGGAGTTTCTTCTTCAATTCCTGCAACTCAATTGGGGCCATTCTATAAGGTGTCTTTGAAATTGGCAAAGCGCCCGGTACGAGTTCTATTGAAAACTCAACTTCACGATTTGGTGGAAGACCCGGTAATTCCTCTGGAAAGACATCATCAAACTCCCGTACAATGGGCATATTCTTAATCGTGAGTTTCTCACCAACCATTTGAGATAAATAACCTTCATTTAGTGGAATCAATACCCATAAGATGGAAGAAATTTCCACTGGAAGGTTATGTTCATCCTTGCATTGATAGACGATCGTAGATTGATCTGGAATATGAAATGTGACTTCCCATCTTTGGAAATTGATATGAGCTCCATGTAGAGAAAGCCAATCTATGCCAAGAATCACATCAAATTCCACTAAAGGAAGGATCACAAGATTTGCAGGAATAAATTTCCCACAATCTTCGATCGGAGAAGAATTATAAACTTTTGATGCGACTGTTGTGCCATTAGGTGTTGTCACAGCTAACTCAACATCTAATTGTTGAGGTAGTACGGTGATACCCATAGAAAATTTTTCAGAAATAAAAGAGTGGGTGGATCCAAAATCAAATAAAACATTTTCTACTTTAGAGTGGATGGTAAGTGTACCTTTCACCACTTCGTTATCGTACTCCACATCGCTGATAGAAATTGCCTGTGACTTTCCTTTGTCTTTAGCCTTAAGATTTTGTTGACGTCGACCATCATCATCAACCCTTGGATTTGGGCATTGATTGGAATAATGCCCCATATCCTTTCACTTGAAACATTGAAGTGTAGTAGGTTCATTCTATGTATCCCTTCCTTTGTTTGCATCATTAGACATCTTCTTCCCATTATCGCGGCATTCAAATGCCCGATGACCTTCCTTTCCACATTTAAAACATTTACTTGTCCCTTTAAGACAACTCCCTCCATGTTTCTTTCCAAACTTTGAGCATAAGGGAAAGCTCATCTTCTTTTCAGTGTGCTCTTTAGATTTTCCTTTGAATTCCATCTTCCTCTTCTTATCAAACCCATGTGACTGATGGGTTACTCCAATCTCCATCTCGACTTTGAGAGCACATCGAACGATTTCCTCGTAGCTATTGAAGTCCCTTATGGCTAAAGCCCTTCAAAGACTTGGTTTTAAGCCACTAAAGAATCGATCGATCTTACTCTCAGGTTGGATAATAATAACAGAAGTGTACCTTGCAAGTCTTGTAAAATTTGCTTCATAGGTACCAACAGATTCATCATCCCTTTGCTTCAGTTCATGAAACTCTTTCTCCATATTTGTTCGGAGAATTCGAGGGAAGTACTTATTGAAAAATAAGTTCTTGAACTCATCCCATTCCATAGACTCAATTTCATCCCTTTGCCTAGTATTCTTAATAAGATTCCACCATTGATCAACATCTCCTTCCAAACGATACACTACTAGGATGACTTTATCATGTTCAGAACATTGAAGAACTGAAAATATCTTTTCAGTAGTACTAATCCATTGTTCAGCAACTAATGGATCAGTAGACCCGCTGAAAGAAGGTGGACGCTGCCTCATGAAGGATTCAACAGAATGTTGCTCCTTCCTTTGTTCGTTTGGAAGTCCTGCATTATTCATAGCTTGAGAAAGTTGTGTGAGCATGGCTACAAGATTTTTCATTCCAGCTCCCATATCGTTTGGTTTCTCAGGGGTACAATCATTGCATTGCCCATCGCATTCCGCATTAACACGGTTCCTTCGGGTTCCAGCAATTGACTAAAACCAAGAAAAATTGTGTGAGAAACATTAATTATAATATGAAAACCACATAATCAAGGATAAAATTTTCATGCTTAAGGTCTTATCCTATGTTATTCATGGCAATTTCTAAAACACTAAGATTGTGTTCTATGCTTAGACTTATCCTTAGGGTTCTTACTAAGGCTATCACATCCTAGTTTCCAAAGGTTGACTATACCTTTCCTCTGATACCAACTATAACGACCCATACTTTACATATATTGTTAATACTTCAAAATTGAAGCACAATTATTACAACATATGACAAAACCAAAAAGCACCGAATAGGTATAGTGTCTTTAGAAACTGCGAAACATAAACAACTGGTTCATAAATCTTCAACAGTGTCTCCCATTTATTTTATCATATCTAGGGTCCCTTTTAGCATATTCTACTTAATATCCATCTTCCTGACCTGGGGAAAAGAAAATATAAAAGGGTGAGCTCAAATTCTCAGCAAGGGAAAATAATGGGAATAAAAATCATATCATATATTTTTGAAAATTATAACCTGTAAAAGAGATCATAATATCTTAACATGGAATAAATCATAGATGTGAAAATGAGATCCCCATAATCATAACATGAAACTTGAAACTTTGTGGCATGCACACATAATCATGGAACATCATTTCTTGTTAGTCATGACTCATTGCCAAGACTATCATAGTGGACAGAGTCCCTTTCTGAACCGAGTCACCCTCGTTCCAGTCCTGTTTCACTGAACCGGTATAACCTACCGTTCCAGCCATGTCTATATCATGAGATATAAAATCTTTACCCAATGCATTGGAGGGAGATATAGGTCCCACCCATATTATAATGAATCCTTTCTTATGTGTGCCACATAATCATAAACCATACATCATAGCATAACCCATGTAATAAAAATAGAATTCTTAAACAACATGACATCATAAAACAATTCATATAAGATAAAGTAATTCATAAAAATATTTCCATCACAACATAATCAAATCCATGTAATAATATGGATAAAAACAGAACCCTTTATCATCTTAGATGGAAAATAATTTTGATAAAACACTTGAACTTCATTCTTGAGGAAAATATCCTTTCTACTTCAAAAACACTTTTCCTTTCTTAACATGTCATACAATTTTAAACATAAAAAAGTTGATTAAAAATAAACATGAAATCTTGTAAAGGAAGATTCTTGGAAATAATGTTTTAAAAATCCATTCATGCCATATATGTTAAAAAAAACATTCTTCGTACATTTGTCGAAAAAGTCAAAAAGTACCTCATACGAAAAATGACAAAAGATTCCTTTAATATCCTTTACTAAAAACTCATCGAAGGGTAAAATTGGATTTAAACAATTTTAGGTGGATGGAAATAATATTACATATTGAGAAAACATTTATGTGGATGATAAAATACACCCCAGTAAATACCAAAGTATAAACAATCTCGGATAAAAATGAGATTTTGATATTTCCCTTACCTTAGGTCCGATTTTGTTTGTACGTGTCTGATGCTCCTGTATAATGGATTAAATAATGTTATTGACTTATTCCAGAATCATACATATTGATATGATATCATATATGGTCATATTCTTAGCTTTTTGTTAGTAATATTTCATTGTTACTTCTTACTCGGGTCTTTATTGCCTTTTGTTCTTATTCGTGTTTTGCCGAATAAATTCTTATTCTTCTTTTAAGGTTATAGATACCTTATATCTAGAATGGTATTAGTGTAACATATATCATATTTATTCATTCAATTCATTTATATAATTACCATTTAATGATGATCATGTAGAACGAGTCGCATCACATCGTGGAGACGGTATTCCGTACGTACGCACGAGTGATTATATCATTCATATGATCGTGGAACTGTATTGGAGTATATATATATTATTTATGTATCAATATTACTTTATAATAATCATAAATAGTTACTCATTACACCATTATACCCATCCTTGTAAGGTGATGGTGGAAAATAGATTACACCACGGCATGGAGACGGTATTCCATACGTACGCACGCGTGGTGATTTCATTTTTCCGTAGGATGGATAGAAGGTGAATTAGGGTTGTATAATATTTATAATAACATATAAGTATGTAAGTAATACTTATGTTATTACTTTATCATGATATAAATAAAGAAGAAGAAGTTGAAGAAGAAACAAATTGAAAAGATCGGTAATGGATATTACCTCTTCTTTGTAACGCCTCTTTGAATCCTCCACATAGGGAACTAAGATTGGTCATTGAAGAAGACCAGGACCTCTAGGATTATTCTAGGGAAGTGGAGAGGAGAAAATGGCAGGGTTTGGCCGAGCTTGAGTGCTCAAATTGGTGTGAGGAGGAGGGGGAGGAGGTGCCCTTTTATAAGGGAGGAGAGGGGCACCTTAGGAATATCTCAAAAATATTATTTTATATTAAAGGCAAAATCGGTTTATAATGGTTCCAAAAGGGACTTATTTCTAAGGTAAAGTGGGGATGGGTCTAAATCCTGTCAACCAATAGGATTTAGACAAGTTTAGGGTATTATTTTGACCTTGTCAATTAGATTTAACTCTAAGTTAAATAATTTAACTTTTACCGTGTCTTTTTGTTTTCTTTCACTATATGGTTAATACACTTACTATAACATGCCAAAAGAACCCCAAATTGTTTATTATTAATATATATATCCTTATCTAAGTCATTTGGACGAACCTTAGATTTTTAGGAATAAAATAACAATTAGTAATATAATATTTTATTTAAAAACTATTTTGTGTCAATTTTGACACTATTTGATATATGATTTTTGTGAAAGTTATAGAAGAATTATATGTTCGAACCATGTTGATTATATCAACACTAATATATCACAATAACCTAGAAAATTAGTGGAATTCATAAAAAGTCTAAAATTACATTTATTTTGGTGTTTATAACATCAATTATGTCAATATTTCATTAATAAGATAATTACTGCACCATCATTGTGTCATAAATAAATTAAATTATTTAATTTCTAAAAATTACAAATAAAATACCATTATGTAGGAAATATTTATATATTTCTAATGAATATTTATAGTCTAATTTATCTTATGTATATCCCCATATTAAAAATGATTTACTTATTAAACTTTGATTTTAATTATTTTAACCCTTCTTTAAATAAATTAATAATAAATGTCTAATCTAACCCAAGTGGGCCTAAATGGTCATATTTTATTCCTAAGTTTGTTTTTGGTCGAATTAAACTTATCCAATAGAATTAGGACATGTGTTAGGGTAATGTAATATCATTTTTACCCTTAGTTACCCTATTTACTATTAACCGCGGTAAAAAAAAGTAAAAAGTTACTATTCACCAAAAAATTATTTTTATCTCTTTGAACCACATTTTACTTACAGATATCAACCGTTTCTGTCGGATTTTCGAAATTCCATTCACAGAAGCGGTAAAATTATGTTTTATGCAAAATTCAGTTTTTAACCTACCACTTAGTGGTTTCACTATTCATCAAAAATTGAATGTTTTCAGAAAAATACCAAAATTTTACCCTAGGCTAATTTCGGTATTCCGAATCCAAAAATGATGTCCATTTTGAAAAATAAAATTTATAAAATTTCAAAAAGTGGTTATTACTATTCATAACGGCTAGTTTTAATAGCATATCGTTGTTTAGTGAAACTCGGTATTGCGTACGACGCAAGCTATCGAGGAAGGTCGCGATTGCGTGTAAAGTATGTCAAGCAAGTGTGTAGTGATAGATTCCTTTGATGATATATAAAAGACAAAATATTACTCATAAAAATCTCGGGTGTTACATGATTTGTGTTAACCGACCATGGAATTCACTAATGTTTTATAATTCATGAACTCTCAAGGGGAACCATCAATTGAATTATAATGACACCAATGACTTGTGATACGTTCATGATCAGAAATTTACTTTTGGATGATACTTCCACTTACCCAGTGGTATATTCACCAGTCAGGTTTTTCTTAGTGAGGTACTAGCATACCATAATTGAAATGGCGATCTTATTCATACAATGTGTGATTAGGTTATATCTGGTTGACACCACTTGATAAGGGACATCATGGGGTGATTTTGGTTTTTATTATTTGTACACTTATGATACATGAAATATATTTTCCATGATGGGTAAGGGATCAAATAGTTAGTTGATAGTTTTATAGAGACTCGATTATAATATATTAAAAATAATATATTTTCATTTAGTGTGCATATATGATTTCATGAGAAGAATGAATTTTCATTCAAATTACTACATTTAATGGTATATCTGAGACTATATTATCATCATAAATATGTTTTCTTTCTCAAGGGCGCTATAATTTCTATTCTCATGGGGAACATTAGGTTTTACTTTGGCATGTGGATTAATAAATTAATAGAAATTAATTAAGTCATTAATTCAATAACTTTTATATTTGATCGCTTAATTAAATCACCTCGATGGATAAAACCTCTCTTTCTATGGTTCACTACATAAACATTAAAAAGATTTTTAGAGTAGGTTAAAGACATATATATGACCTATGGAATCCAAAAAAAATTAAACTCTTCATTGTATGTAACAAAAAATGATAAAAACTAAAATTTTCTTCATCAATGGTTGTTCAAAACCTAAAAAATGCTTGTTATTCTGATTTTCCTATATTCATTACATGGATTATATATTCAATATATGATTTGAAACTCTAATATTTATTCTAAATTTTCATGAAATTGATTTTTAAATATGTTAGAATGATTTATCCATTACATTGTTCATTTTGTTAATGATAAACAAAACCTATGGTGGATTGATGATGGGTAGCTATATGGGTTATGTACACTAATTTTTACCCCTATACTCAAGATATGTTGTTTAATATCATGAAACAAATTCACTCGACAATGATAGAGGTGTTTAATGGAAGACATGATTTATAACCACCAAATCCCTTTATCTCCTCCCCTTAATATATTTATAAATATACCCCCTCCATCCCTCCAGATTAAGAGTATTAGGGTATGTTGAGACATGGAAGAATGTAGTAAACAATTTATTATAGAGAAAGGTGGGTGGTGTGAAGTGGAATCCAATGATATTGGTTGATGATGTGGGGTGGTACTGTTTAACGACATTGACAAGTGGCTGGGGAAATAAGACTATCACAAAATAGTTGATGAAAAACAATTCAATGACTAGTAGTATGAGTAGTGATCTCAGATAGATTGTGAAAGTAGTGTGGTGAGTGTGTTTGTGTAGGGGGGATAATAAGAAATATTGTCTCATGTGATCCATGTGGGAATAACATTTCTAGTTTTTCCGGAAGTCCTCCCAACACACAACATGTGTGTGGTCTATGTGTCATGACCAAATGGTCAGGATAGTAAATAGATGATGTCCAATCTAATTGTCCAGAACTGAGGGATGGAGTCTAGAAACATAATTAATGTGTATTAAAAAACTCATTATACAACTAAATTATTTTTATATGACACTATGATTTCATAATTCCCATAATGTCACAGTTTTCCATGTGATATTTTTGGGGCCAAAAAGTGGACAAAATTCTTCCATGTGTGGTATTTATCATTCAAATTTTACTTGGAGTCATTTTACTGAAAATGAATAGACAATATATATTGTTTCTCAATATCTATCATGATAGACATGTATTTTTTCACATCAAAGTACATTTATAATGTGAAGTGGTAATTTTTATGAATAGTGTTTATATAATTGATGTTAGGGTGTAAGTTAAATGATTAAACAACTCTTGAGGTTGGTAACCCCACTGAGTTGCAAGGGTATGTCTGGTCATGGGTCCTAGGCATCTAGAATAATATGTTGTTATATTCATATATACATTGGAAATGGGTACCCTTTTTATTGAGTTGGTACCCCTTTCAATGATCTTGGGAAGGGTAAGGGTCCTCCATCAGTGTCGGTAACTCCTTGCCTGTTGCTTTTCATTAGATGAGGTGATACTCTCCCACTTTAGTTCCAGATAAATAATGTAAGTTCTTATATGGTTATTTGGAACACTTGGTAGGACTAGAAACATATCATGTGGCTGAGATGTAAATAATGAGTATTTAATATATGTTTTATTTTCTCTTATCTAATGTATATTCATTATTTTATAGGTTATTTTTACAGTCAAACCATTTTGGTCTTTATATGAATTGGATTTTGTTATTTATCGTGGTATTTTAGAGTGTCCTACTATGTAATATCAGAGACACTGACACATTACATATGTAATGTCTCGGATTTTATGTGTATTATTTTTAAATATTATATGGAATGATTTTGAGACCAGAACTTTCGACGACATGCAAATCTGAGTCCTCAGGTGCCCAGAATAAATGTTTGAAATAAATTTAATGTTTCAAAAGCGTGTGTGAGAGGTTTTCCTGAAAAAGAGGAATATATTTTAAATGGGTTCCTGGAACTGAAATCTGAGGGCACCGTTACATTCAGATCCACGACATTAGCTTAGGAGGGGCCTAACATCGATTGGCATGGTTCGGCTGAAAAAGTCAGTTTTTGGGCATTTTAAAAAGAAACACTTTATAAGAAATAAAATAAATTAAGAATTTATTTTATTTTTAACTGTTTCCTTTTTTCATAGTGACCTAATTATTCCATTTTAAATACCTACTTATGTAAAGCTTGCTGGTTTAGCCTCAGAACCCTACGAATTGAGAGATAGGCTCTTGAAGCATTGGAGGAGTACCCATTGGTGGAATACGACGATGCATATCGGATTCGATGAACGTCACCAATGAACATGATGTGGTGATTGTACTTCAACGGGTTTTAGGTAGGGTTTGTTATTTCAATTCTTTTTCCCTCTTTTTGGATTTAACGACGAATTTGGATCAACCACGAACATGCTGATCCGCGGAAAGTGTGTTCTTCTAGGATGGTGATATTTTCTGTTTCATTCAGTGATTTATTTGGGGATTTTAATTTTCATAATTATTGAATTATTATTTTTGATTCTCATTGGTTAATCCTTATAATGGGAGCGGATTGATGTTGTGAAGAACGACGGCAGAGGTTCGTTCCTCATTTTGCTGCATTGGGTTTTCTTCCTATTTTCTTTTTGTTCTTCATGGGGAGATGAAAATGGGAACAATATGAATATGTTCTGAGATGAAATGATCCAAAATTGAATATTTGACATCGTGGCGACCTAGAGGTGTTGCGATAGCATTGGCGGCAGATGAATTGTCACTATTCAGGAATAATTGTTCTTCGACCATTCTTTGTGAGGATGATCAAAATGCGTTTTGGGGCCGATCGGAGGACCAAAACTGATGTAATCTTCTTCTTGATGTTGTGTACACCTATACCCTTTGAGTTCCATAGTGGTTGGACTGCCGGATCAAAGAATAGGGCAACAAGAGAGGTGTGACAACAGAGGATCATGATTCCAGAAATTTCCAGAATATACGGCGTGTATCCCGAATAACACACTGTGTGGACCGGGTCAGTGGCGGATAGGGTTTCGGGTGTCCGAAAGGTATCACAAGTCATATGAACCCAGTCACATGACATGTTGGATCTTCCTTGAAGCTCGATGTGTATTATGGAAAGTACACAGACATAGGATGGACTACACAACTTCATGATACAGCGTGTAGACCCTACGCGGCATGGAAGAGGCGACTACGTGGGACTCAGTGTGTATCCAAGGGATACACGGACACGAGGTGGAGTACACTGTTGTTTACTCCACTACATGGACAGGCGAGGCCAATAAAGCAGGTCACCCCATGTATCGATTACACTGGTTGGCGTACATGTGTTGAGACCATGTACAGGCACGTGGCTAGCGTACATAGGGTGAACCCTTTATACATTAACCTAGCGTATGTTAATTTTTACATGCCATGTAGTTTCATTTTACATGACCAGCCTTGCAACACGGGCCATTGTACATGGGCAGTACTCATGTCTAGAAGAAATGGTGTGTGACACTACCACTCGCCATGTACTTTTCTGTACATGGCTTGGTCTTCTTGTCCACCGTATCAGGGACATGATTCGTTTGGGATAGTACCCATTTTTCTCATTCACCTGATGGTCAATTATCATTTCCATCCACTGAATTATGATCCCTCCAGCAGGAACTTCTATGATAGAGTGAGGCATCCCTCTATGAGGCCCAAAGCGAGATACTCAATCCATTCTTGACCCTACGAATCGTCAGGCATCGATGTGACCAACTCCGCCAGGCATCGATCATCTACCTAACAGGTGATTCAGAATGACTCGCAGTATCCTCCTAGTCCATGTCAATGATCCTCATCTGGGTATCATGATATTTCCCAATCATGAGTGTGTTATCCCACAATGATTGTATCTATCTCTCGTGTCTTTTCTTGAAAAACAGTTCTTCTCAGACAAACAACATAAAATCTATCTGACTCATGGAGTTAGTTCTCTCGGAACCTATGATTCATGGAATCTTCGAACTGAATCCCTAGTTGGGGTATACAGTTGTGTGAATTTTCCCTAGACTGTGGGAATGGTTTTTGAATGTACCTGGATTGTGTTTCTCTACTATATGTTATGTAGCCATATACTGTGTAGAGCTGACTATACATTTACTTTCTGTATTTCTTTGTCGTTTTCGGGGTCTCCTACTATATATTGTTATACTCACTCCTACATGGGATTTTCCCGTACATGTTGTGTCTTGTGTAGATGATCATACCTTTTACAAAGACTAGGGTGGACAGGGATAGGACCAAGCTTTCTATGTTCTCTACAGGCCGAGGTGTTCCTATGGCTACAAGCTGCAGTCCTAGTACCTATTTTTTTTACAAGATTGACATTGTAGATTTCAGACTCTTGTTTTTGGCGGGCTTGTATTCTATCCCAGTTTTCTTTCAGCACTTTACTTGTCTCCTTAATCTGTTTGTTGGGTTAAGTTGTATGCATGCATTTTGTTCCTTAGTGGTTTTTAAATTTCAGAATTCTTGGTCTTGGAGATGTGTGCATGTATACAGGTACATAGGCAATTCCTCCCATGTTAGTAATTAGGATACTCAGAGCTAGTCGCCATCCTCTGGCCTACTAGAGGTGGGCTTGGTGAATCACTGTGTGGGCCCCACTGGGACGTGTCCTGACAAAGGAGTTTTCCAAAAACTCAATTCCATCAAAAGGTTTCACAAAAATAATGGCACCGGTCATAGCATAACTATAACGTTGGAACTATCCATAGTCTTACACCGAAACGGTGGCACCGTGAAGGCGGCTCTATCACATTTGCACACCAAAATAGAGGAACCGCATATGGTGGCACCATGATGGTGGCACCGTGATTGTGGCACTGTTACTGTGTCTCACAAAATGGTCTTCCACCCATTATTGGTTTTCCCAGTTTCTGACTTTTTTCTAGTTCTGCTCCTGCAACATATCATTTGATGTAAATGTGTCATAATACCCCCTTTTCAAATCCATTTAAATCCCATAAATGATATCTAAAATCTCCTAAGAGTCGGGAGACCCTTGACTTTCCAAAATGTGCATCTTTTTCCTAGCGTCACACCATTATTCCTGTACTTTCCAGTTCTGTCCCTGTTATGAATTTTCCACTATTTAAAACAAACCATATAACTCAAAGCCATTATAGCCACCTCTCTGATGAGAATTATTAAATGAAAATTAATTCCATCGTGTGTAACCAGCCAACCATGTGTAGAATCCACGATCCACCTTTAAAACCGTTCAAGATTCATATTCTGTAACTCTATGATCTCACCTTTTATCACACGGGGATTCTTTATTACTCTTGGATGGTCTATTTCCTTTCCCTAGTGTGTTTGAAGGCCCCCTTCCCAAGGCTAGTGGTGCCTTTATGTTGGAGCCTTTTCTTCTCTCTCTTGGAGTCCTCATATTTCCTCCCATGTAAGTCACACATCCCATGTTCTTGGCGCGTGGAGAGAAACATCGATCATTGATCATATAGGTATGGTTTTTCCTTCATCTCTCATTATTTTGTATAATGCGTGGTGGGGATGATAATTTTACCTTCATGGATGGATGAATCTATACATTAACAAAGATAATAAATGGATTTTAAAGAATTAATGGGTGTGTTTGATGATGCTATTTTACTATCTTATCCTTAATTATATGTTTTGAATCATATGGGATTATGTCCAGGGATAATCATGGCAGTTGGTGGTCATCCCTTGAGAAATAATGAACCACTATTTTCTAGATAATTCTTTGATTGAATGGTTATAACATTGAAATTTGTTAATCATGTAAACTCGGTTGATTAAATGGATTTCCATCGAATAATAATTCTTACGTTGTCACCACAGTTAACCAAACAGAAAGACGGAACTAAATTAATGGTTTTTTTAAAACTAAAAACACCCTTTCCGTATTCTGGTGATGTGTATGGTTGCAATGCTTGATTCTTGTGAGGTTACATGGATTGGGATATGATCCCCCTATTGGGTTGTTTTTTTCATGTAATTCAGGCTATGTGGGGATGCATGTTGGGGATTGGATTGGTACTAATAATTCTAGGGATCTCAAATACCCCTTTGATATTGTGAATTTACCAGAGAACTAGGTGTGAATCCTCAATTTGTTGCTTGGAAATTTTTCCATCCTTGGCTTTTAGTTATATCTATTATTTTCCCAGTACTGAAGGGTTATTTAAATGGAATAACTTGAAAATGATAAAAATAATGGTTTCAATGTGGAATTGTTTTCCGGAATGATTTGTGAATCGGTTGTGGTTGTTGTGCTTTTTATGAATGAATAGTAATGAGGGTGTTTGTGTATGTGTTGGTTTTGAAACCCTTATGTTGGGATGAGTGCTTGTTTACATATAAGTGTAATTTATTTATTATGTTTCTTATTCGTGCCCCATCTATGTTGATCACTTTGTGTTGAACAACCCCATTTCCTGTAGAGGGTATTTTTCCCAACACTTCTAAGATTGGATGGTTATTAGCTCCTCTTCTACTCCCATTCCCAAGTGGCCCAAGACCCTTCGGGTAAGCTGTGGCTTCCTAAGGTCCATTATATCCCAAGAATCATTGAGTATGGTTGTTTATGTGGTTGGCCATGGTGTGTGAGGGATATTTGTTTTTCCCAAGTGTCTTCGGGATGAGGCTCAAATGTCATCGGGCATGGCGGTAGTTGTTCTAGCCCAGGAGCCTTTGGGTGTGGCGATAGTTGTTGTGACCCAGGTGTCTATGGGTGGGTATGTGTGTGGTTGTTGTGGCCCATGTGTCTACATTTGAGGAGGTGTGTGGTTGTGGTGGCCCTAATGGTTTTCGTTGGGGTGGCAGCGGCATTGTCGTGAAAATTGAGGGGAGGTCTGACGCGTAAGATGTCTTCCATAACCAAAGGGAAAATGGAGCAGGGTACCTGAACATCGATGTGTTATTACAATAACATTAATTGACTTGCATTATTTGGGGAGTGTTCCTTGGTGAGGTTTGTATGGATAGATTCCTTTCTAGGTTCTTTGGTTATCACCTTTTCTCATGGGGCATTAGAATGCCTCCCCACTTGTGCACAAGAGATTTTGGTTTTCCCAACTGAGTATACTTGTATACTCACCCTACATATATTGAACTTTTTTTAGGTTACCAGGAGGATTTTGAGGACCACGTCGGACCCTATTAACCTTGATTCCAGGACTGTCAACATTGCTTTAATTTTTTTTTGGTACATTCCTTTTTTGAGTATCTTGTACTTGTAACACTTTATATTGGAACATGCATATGGGAATGTGTTGTTTTTTGCTTTAATATTTCATCCATTTTTGGTGTTGTTGTTATTTAATATCATATATTCTGATCATTTTAAAAAAAATGGGGTAATGCCTTCAATATCACATATGATTTTATATCTATAATGCTAGTCGCCGCTCTAGGGCCAATTGAAGGTGATAATTTTGTGCCATTATCTATCCTTCGACATGAATAAGGAAGGGTCTGGAAATCTGATGTCCCTTCCCTCATCTTGGTGATGGCGGGTGGTGAAAAGATGGTATCAGAAGATTCTTATCGAGAGGTAGGATAAACTTCAGTGTAAGGCACAGTGAGGATTTCATGGGAAGGGAGGGATGAATTTTTAGGGAATCCGGCGGGTGAAATAGGCCAGAAAAGACTCACTAGGACACGGGATTTTAGGGACCCCTATGATCTGATGCAAGGAATCTGGACCTTCCAAAAGACCAAGTGAGGCTACACTAATCGTAGGGTAGTGACCCTAGGAAAGTTATTTGCATCATAACGACTTGTGTTCTTTTGTGTCTGGGGTATTTTGGGAATTTAAAAGTAAAATAATAAATTTATGTCAAATTTAAGAGCAATATTCTAGACTACTCGATATAAGGAATTCATTGTTTAGTTTGCAGGTACGGAACCTCGACGGTGACCATGAGTACTATGGGTGATCGAGGCCAAGGAAGATTATTTAGCTTATCAGTAGAGGGATGATCGGGAGGAGGAGGACAACTAGTGGCAGAGGATGGTTAGTTCCCTTCAACGGTAGACACCCAGGAAGTACAAGGGCAGCATCTTGGACATTGAGATAGAGAGCTAGTTTGAAGAGCTGGTGATAGGTTTTAGATTCATCAGGGCTCCAACGAAGTACATGGTTCCTCTGGCTATATGCGATATGAGGGAAGTGGCATGTCAGTGGTGGATGATTTATTTTGGGGAGAAGAGGGAGGCTGTGGTTTTGTGGACTACCTTCTAGAGGGAATTCCGGGTGTAATTTCTCGCTTCCATGATAAATTCCAAGAAGAGGTAGGAGATACTCTCCCTTCATCATGGTAGTATATCAGTGTGTGATATGTGATTCAAGTTCAAGGATCTCCTTAATTTTTCTCTGGACCTCTTTTCTAGATGAGTATTATAGGGAGAGATGTTTAGAGGAGGCATTCTGACATTCTCTTCAGTATGATGTTACTCCCTTCATTCTACCGACATACTTGGAGGTTCAAAATGAAGGCTGAAGTGGTGTAGAATATGCCCACACTAGGACATACACCATGATGGGAGATAGTTGGGATCATCAAAGGGGAATCCCATCAGCAGCAGGCCTCTAGTGTTAGGGCCTTCTAGGTTTCAGCTAGTGGGGGTAGACCCCAGTAGTTCTAGTTTCAATCTCTCAGTCCATGCCCCTTGCTTGCAGGACAAGACTGAGATGCTTCATTTTTTGTAGTCATTGGCACATTAGGAATCAATGCACGGACCTTGTGCATTATAGTGTGGGTGGCCATGTGCAGTGCCCACCTCATTAGTAGATGTTTCTAGCCATGCCCTTTCAGTAGCAACTGTAGTGACAGCAGGATTCCACTCCTCTGAGAGAAAACGTTGCTTGAGGCTGACCTCATGGTGATCCTCTGGGACCTCAACTGGGGAAAGGTCAGGGAGGTGGCCGGAAGTCGAGGGGTATAGATTCTAGGCGTGGTAAGTTTCATTCCATAGAGGAATAAGTTCCAGAAGTTCCAAAGGATGTTTGAGGTACGATCTGTTTGTTTAATACTCATGTTTCTAACATGTTTGATTCAGAATCTTCTCACTCTTTTGTTTCACATAGTCTAGCCCAAGACTTATGACTAGATGTAGAGAGACTACCCGTGACCTGGTTTTGAGTATACATGTTGGAGGTTAGACCAATGTTTTCTATATTTTTTGAGGATGTAGACTGATTTTGGTGCCACATCATTCCTTTGGGGACCTTCTTTTGCTGCAGATACAGCCATATGATGTCATTTTAGTCATCGACTAGTTTTTCTATGTGTCTTTAGCAATTGAATGCTTTCTAGTAAGGGTAATATTTTCAGATATGGGTGGACAACATGTGAAATTAATCGGTGAGTGGGGTTTCTAGAAGGGCATTCGGCGAGTGGAACCCCTCTCTTCCATGCTAGGTAAGCTATCAGTGGGGTCAGTGCATATAGATATGGTTGAAGTCCCATGGACCGTTAGTGAGTTCATGGACATCTTCCCTAAATAGGTGGTGACTCTACACCCTTGACGTGATGTTGATTTTTGGGTAGACATGCAACCGGATTCCTGTCTGATTTCGATGGATCCCCATTGGATGGCACATTCAGAGTTTGGGTTGTTGTAGATTCAGATTTACGATATGATGAAGAAGGGTTTTTTCAGACCAAGTGTGTCACTATGGGGTGCTCTAGTCTTGTTTTCATAGAAGGAATATGGTGGTCTCAAGGTGTTTATAAACTACCGAAGGCGGAACTAGGTGACAATCAAGAACTATTAACCCCTCTAAAGGATCGATGACCTTTTTGATCAGTTGAAGGGGGCATTATGGTTCTCTAAGATTGATATGTTATCAAGAAATAACCAGTGGAGGTTTAATGAGGGTGACATATCATATACATACTTCTGGTGCAGATATGGTCTCTTTGAGTTCGTGGTGATGTTGTTCGGTGTTACGAATGCACCAGCTGTGTTCAGGGGGCTCATGAACTCTACCTTCCAAGAATATCTGGATCGGTTCTTAGTCATGTTTATTATCGACATCTTGATCTACTCAAGATCATAGGAGGATCCAGATGATCATCTAAGGACAATTTTAGAGGTCCTTAAATAGAGCCATCTTTGTGAGAAGTTGTCCAAGTGAATGTTTAAGATGCATGAAGTGCACTTCCTTGGACAAGTGGTGTCTGATCAGGGAATATTATTGGACCCTTCAAAGGTCGAGGCAGTTGTTTCTTGGCCAGAACCCAAGAATGTGGCAGAGGTTTGTAGTTTTTTGGTTATAGAAGGTTACAACAATAGATTCGTTCTTAACTTCTCACGAGTTACAAAACCTTTGATAGCTTTGAAAAAGACAGACCAGGAATTTGTTTAGAGTGATCAGTATCAGGTAGCCTTCAATTATCTGAAGGGGTAGTCGTTTAGTTCCCTAGTTCTATGGTTTCCAGAATAAGGGGTGACGTTTGAGGTGTTCGGTGATGCTTTAGGCCAAGGATTGGGTTGTGTGCTGATGCAAAAACATGGGGTGATCTCTTATGGGTCTATGTAGTTATACCCTCATGAGAGAAACTATGACACATATGATCTGGAACTTGCAGCGGCCGTGTTCGCACAAATGTTGTAGCACCATTACCTCATTGGGTAACACTTTGAGCTCTTCACTAATCACAAAATATTGTGGTTTATCTTCACCTTGCGGGACATGAACATGCAGCAGTAGAGGTTGATGGAGATTATTTAGGACTATGACTTTGCAATTTCCTACACTTCATGAAAGGGGAATGTGGTGGATGATGCCTTGAGGAGGAAATCGTAGAAAAATGTGGTTAAAGAATTGGTAGATTATTGG
Source organism: Viscum album (assembly GCA_963277665.1). Lineage (NCBI taxonomy): Eukaryota > Viridiplantae > Streptophyta > Magnoliopsida > Santalales > Viscaceae > Viscum > Viscum album. The sequence goes on along the minus strand of OY728156.1, from coordinate 1,700,733,209 downwards.
AAGGCAATAGAGGAGTGGGCTACCCTACACCTAGATGAAAGGGTGGAGAATGGTATAGGTTGACTGTTTCAGATGATAGTATAGTCCTCTCTATGATAGTAGGTGGATGAGTCTCAGTGGGTGGATGTAGAGGCCAATGTTATGCGTGATCATGTTATGTAGGGTGATTCCCTAAAAGAATGGTCAGAAGAAGGGCATAATCATATGTTGTTTCTTGGAAATTTATTTGTTCATGTGGGAATTTATGAGAGGGTTCTTAGTGAGTTATGAAAATTTTCATTGGTGTTGCACCCAGGAGTTTACAGGATGTACCAAGGCTTGAGGTGTCATTTTTGGTTGTTGGGGGTGAAGCGTCAGTGGAAAACATTATGTAAAAGTGCCTCATTTTTTAGTAGGTGAAGGCTGACCACCACATCACAGGAGGTCTGTTACTACCTTTAGATGTCCCTAAGTGGAAGTGGGATTACAACTCAATGGATTTCTTTGTGAGACTACCCAAAGTTCAAGGGGTATTGATGCTATATAGAGAGTTGTAGAATTGCTGATGAAGTCAGCTCACTTCATGGAAATCAAAGAGTCGATTGTGGAGGATTCCCTAGAAGAGAGGTATGTGGAAGAGTTGGTGTCGATGCATGGTGTTCTAATATCCATATTCTCGGATCGGGATACACAGTTTTCCTCAAGGGTCTAGAAAGGATTGCATCTTCCATTTCTCACCCAGCTATGCCTCATCACTGCCTTTTATCCCCAAAAAGATGGGAAGATAGAGTGGACCATCAAGACATTGGAGGATATTCTACAAGCAGTTTCATTGGACATCGGGGGATTAGGGGTGCGAGACCTGCCTCTGGAAGAGTTCATCTACAACAATATCTATCACTCTACCATTTGCATGACTCTATTCGATGTCTGGTATGAGAGACCACGTCGATCACCCGTGTGCTAGACAGACATCAAGGAAGGAGCTGTTCTTGGCCTAGAGGTGGTGTAGAGCATGATAGAGATGGTTCAACTTATACGGGAGATTCTGAATGTATCACAGGACCAGTTGTAGTTATATTCCGATCAAAGAGGAGACCCTTGGATTTCTAGGTCTGGGACAACTTTTTCTTGAATTTTTCCCATCATCATGGTAAACAGAGGTTTGATAGGGGATGTAAGCTTTCTCCCAGGTTTTTTGGACTCTTTGAGGTGTTGTGGCATGTTGGAAAAGTCGATTATTAGTTTGTGCTACCACCGCTGCTACTGATGTTTCAAAATGTCTTCCATGTGTCCCAACTTTGTCGGTATCTACACGATGATTCACACACCCTTGACTGGGGGAAGCTGGATATCAAGGATGATTTGTTGTTTTTAGAGAGACTAGTGATGACTGAAGGTCGTGAGAAGAAGGTGATACATGGATGAACTATTCTATTTGTTCATGTGTTATGGAGGTATGGTGGCCTCAACAAGATTACTTGGAAAAGGGAGGCATAGATGCGCACCCCATACCCAAATCTATTTTTATTTTCTTTATATTTTATTTTTGTGCTTATTTGTGATGTGAGGTTTTACCTTGTTAACTATGGAATGGATTGTTTCCCTTGTTCCATGAATGCATGTGATGAGTCTAGACTATGTGGAGGGGAGTACGTAATCCCTAATCAAGATGCATTAATGTGGATGTGATTAAACCTATGCAGGTGAGTTAGTGCTGCCCAAAGAGGATAATATCTTGACATGGGGGAATAGACTCCCTAATCCATATGACTGGATGGTGTGACCTTTACAAGTTTGTGTGGTTTCATAAGGGTGAGGTGTTCTTAGATATCGAGGAGGTTTACTCTTGATAGGTATCTTTCGAGGTGGTTGTTCTGACACCTCTCATTTCTTCAGGTATAGTATTGATTCTCAAGGGATAGAATTTATTGAGGGGTAACTGATTAAATGGCATGGATATTGAAACATTAATGAGTTTTCCAAAAACTCTGATCCTTCAAACGGATCCACCAAAACTTTGGCACCGATCATGGAGACATTGTAACGGTGGCACTAGTCAAGGTCGCACACTGAAATGGTGGCACTATGACGGTGGCACCATAATGGTCACATCGTCATGGTCACACATCGAAATAGTGGCACTGTGAAGGTGGCACTGTGGCGGTGGCACTGTAACGGTCACACACCATAACGGTGGTAGCACTTGTGGTGGCACCATGACAGTGGCGCTATGTTAGTGGAACCATAATGGTAGCATCGTCATGGTCACACACCGAAATGGTGGCACTGATTACAGTGGAACTGTGACCGTGGCACCATTACGGTGTCTCTCCAAATGGTGTTACACACTTTTTTGTTTTTCATAGTTTCTGACTTTTCACTAGTTCCACTCATGCAACATATATTTTGACATAAAAGTGTATTAACATCCTCATTTAGAACCCATTTATTCCCATAAATGATATTTAAAATCCCCCAAGAGCTGGGAGACCCTTGACTTTCCAAATTGTGATGCTTTTTCCTTGGTGTCACACCCCTTTCCATGTACTTTCCAATTCTGCCCATGTTATATGTTTTCCTCTATTTAAAATAATCCTTTTAACTCACAGCCGTTATGGCCGCCTCTCTGATGACAATTATTAAATTAAATTAAATTACATCATGTATAACCACCCAACCTTGTGGAGAAACCACAATCCACCATTAAATTCATTCAAGATTCATATCCCATAACTCTAGGATCTCAGCTTTTATTATACAAGGATTCATTCTTCCTCATGGATGGTCACATTCCCTTCCGTGGTGTGTTTCGATTCCCCGTTCCCAATGCTAGTGGTGCACTTATGCTGGAGCCTTTCATGCTCACTCTTGCAGTCCTCAGAGATCCTCTGCTGTATGTTGTGCATCCCCAATTCTTGGCACATGGAGATAAACTTTTATTGTTGATCATCTAGGTATGGTTTTTCCGTTGCCTCTCTTTATTATGTATCATGTGGGGTGTGGATGATAATGTTTCATTTTGGGATTGGTGAAACCAAACCGTAAAAAATATAATAAATTGTTTTTAAATAATGAAGATGTAAGTGTGATGATATTGTTGTACTTTTTTATCATTTCTCATATGTTGTGAATTGTATGGGCTTATGTACAACAAAATTTGTGGTTGTTGGTGGTCTATCCTTGGGCACAAATGAACCTCTATTTTATGTATAATTATATGATTGAATGGATGTAATATGGAAATTGGTGAATCATGTAAACATGGTTGATTAAATTGAATTTCAATGAATAAGAATCCTTTTGTGGTCACCCTGATTAACCAAACAGAAAGAAAGAACTAAATTAATTGTTTGTTTAAAACTAAAAACTCCTTTGGCCTGTTCTAGTGATGTGTATGGTTTTAATGATTGATTCATGTGAGGTGACATTGATGGGGATTGGATCCACCTATTGTGCAGTTGTTTGTTGTAGATTTGGGGCTGCGTGGGGTCTTATGTTGGGAATTGGTTTGGTTCTCGTACTTCGAGGGATCTCATGAATCCCTTTTGTTTTAGTGGATTTATAAGAGAACTGGGTGTCAATGCTCAATTTGCTACTTTTCTATTTTTCCATCCTTGGATTTAGGTTCTACCTGTTATTTCCCTAGTAGTGAAGCATTTTTTAAATGGAATCACTTGAAAATTATAACAAGAATGAGTTCAACGTGGAATTGTTTTCCGGGAATGATTTGTGACAAGGTTGTTGATGTTGTGATTTTTTGAATGAATAGTAACAAGGGTGTTTCTGTATGTGTTGGTTTTGGAACCCTTAGGTTGGAATGATTTCTCGAATAACTATATATATAATTTAGTTCTGGTGTTTCTTATTTGCACTCCATCAAAGTTGAGAACTTCATGCCGAACACCCCAATTCCATGGGTGAGGGTGTTTTTTTAACACTCCTAAGAGTGGATGGATATTATCTTTTTTTCTACTCCCTTTGACGAGTGGCCCAAGACTTTTCGGGTAGGCTATGATGGACTGAGGTCCATTATAACCAAAGATTTTTCAGGCAGGGTAGTTTTGGTGGTTGGCCCAGGTGTTTGCGGGCAGTCTATTTTTCCTTAGTGTCTTCGGGATAAGGCCCTTGTGTCCTCGGGTGTGGCGGTAGTGGTTCTAGATGATGTGTCTTTAGGTGTGGTAATAGTTTTTCTAGATCAAGTGTCTACAGGTGGAGATGTGTGTGGTTTATGTGGCCCAGGTGTCTTCAGGCATGGATGCGTGTGGTTTTGGGGGCCTAAAAGGTTTTTTTTGTGGTGGCAATGGGACTACGGTGAAAATGGCGGGGGAGGTCTGATGCGTATGATGTCTTCAGTAACCTGTGAGAATGTGATGTGGGGTACCCAATCATGGATGTGTAATTACTATTACATTACATGACTTTAATTATTTGGGTAGTGTCCCTTGATGAGGTTTGGGTGGATAGTTTCCTTGTTAGGTGCTTTTGTTATATCCTTTTCTCACGGGGCATTAGAATTCCTCCCCACTTGTGCAAGAGTACTTTAGGTTTTCCCTACTGAGTATACCTGTATACTCACCCTACGTATATAAAACATTTTTCATGTTTCCAAGAGGATTTTGAGGACCTTGTCGGACCCTATTTTCATGGATGTCGAGACCGTTGACACTGCTTTTATTTTCTATTGGTACATTTATTTTTGGAGATTCATGTACATGTAACACTTTATATGGGAACATGCATATGGGAATGTGTTGTTTTTGGAATTACTTTTTTTCAAGTTTTTTTATTGGGATTTAATATCCTATCTCAAGATCCTTATCAAAAAAAGAGAAATTCCTTCTATATCAGATATGATTTTATTCCCTTGGTGCTAGTCATGACTCGAGGGCCTATTTAATATAGGACTCAAAGGTCATTATCTCTCCCTCAACTTGAAGAAGGAAGGGTCTGGAAATCTGATGTCCCTTCCCTCATCCTAGCGATGGACGGTCGTGACATACTAGGTATATATATACCCACCACTAAATTCGAAAATCTGCACAAATATTTCATTTCATATTTAGAATATTTACTATTCAATAATAAATAAAGTAGAGAAGGTATTGTAGTATCCAATTGGTACATGGAAGAATTTGTAGTAGATGAATTTCATGTCCAAATCCAAATCATTTTTTGTTATATTATTCACCTCCCTTGTTCGGTTGGTTTTTCATTTAGATTGATGGGAATATATTTTTCACATTTATATTTTAATATATGTATCCAGACTCTTAGGGGGATATTATTCATTTTTTAATTTTATATATATAAAATATAGTTTGTTTATTTTCTAATTATACATTATTGTTACTTGTGCAATGGTGTCTGTTTGTCGTATATAGGTTCATTAGTTGAAGTCCTCTCATAATGTGTAATATTCCTTCTCAGTGCTATCCACCATCCATTGACCAACTACAGAATTAATTACGGTAGAACACATACATTACTACTAACTTATTGGGGTCTCAGGGGGTTAGGTCTGGTTCTGTTAGAGTGGTATTAGAGAGAGGCATCATTATATGGAAAAAATTTGCAGTTTGGTGTATGGTATAGTGTTGTTTGAAAAATTTGAAGGAAATATAAAGGGATCAAATTATATATTTGAAGGTATGATCCCAAATTTTGGGGTATGGATTACTTATATATTCACCATCAATCATAAAAACTACTTTTTGTCTAAGAATGATGAAGAACCACATACAAGTAACAGTAATGGAAAAAAAGATAGGAATATATTTTTATTTTTATGTGTCCTTGAGTAATCATCCTTGATATTATTTATTGATAATAGTACATGTTATTAGATCACACTATATTACTATTTATCTGCTTATCATTGCTCCAAGGAAAGGGTGTGGAATGGTTTTTCCAGTGGTAGATCACTATATCGATGGCCATTTGGAAGATGAGGCTTCATTCATTGGGACAATACATGAGGTATTTTCACTGTGGATTGGATAGGTTTTAACTGAAATCATCAAACTATGAGGAAATTGACCTCCCTATGTGTATGTATATATTTCATTCCATGTTAAGTAGAGGATTATTCAAGTTGGTATGGATGAAAATATACATAGAATAAGTTTATTATATGAGTATGAATGATATAGAATGGATTTGTAACCTGGAATGGATGACCCTCATGTGAGAAGAGAATACATTAATCTATTTGTTTGGGTAATACACCTTGAAAGGATTCTTATTGAGAAGGTGGTATTTCTAAAAACTATTCATTTCATGAAGTGGTGAGTCACGGGTGGGGCTTCATCTTCCATACCCAAGATTAGGTAATGATTACATTGAAATAGTTTGAACATCTCTTATATGTGTAGTAAATTATAGTGATGTTGAAATCATTTCATATTCATGATCTAGTGGAGTAGTATTATTGTATAATATTTTTTAGTATGTGTCGAGATTCAACAGCCTCATGAATTAATCTGTCAACATAATATATGATGGATTCTACTATGTGATGATGCATATATGTGAAAACCATAGGGAAATTTGATGATGTTTCATTATACATGGAATCTATTTAAATTTCAGGTTTCTAGGGTAATCTGTAGTGATGACGTGCTTCGTGGCGGAGGGGCAGTTTAGGATAGGTGTTTGTGGTGGTCATCCCGATGTTCATTCATTGGTTGCATCTGGTTATTTGATGACATTAGATTAATTATGTAAGAGGTTATCAGTTGTATAGTTATAGACCAATGAATCATTATCACATGAGTGAAATATAGGATCCATCTGTCTATGGGACCATCAATATAATGATGGGTCCTTAAGAAAACATCCACAATATGGATTAGTTATATATTGTGAATACAGGGATTGACTGCAATTTTTAGAGAAATATTTGTTTTTGAGAAAATAGATTGTGGTTCAACTTCATGGACTATATGGATCTCATTTAATGATTATCTAGACAATTAAATGGGATATTATAGTCTATCACCCCCTAATTAGAGATCTTATCTCTCTATATAGTAGACCCCTAGTATTGTTAACATCATAAACTATTGAAGGATTACATATACATTTACCTTGATTATTTTATAATATTAACCACTAATAAAAATGTTTAATTATAAATAAATCTACATATTTTTATAATATTAATATCTTATATATATTATTGGATGGCCTCGACTGGTCATTAATAGAAAAATATATATTTAGATGACCATATGGAAAATGGTAGCATCCTACCCCATGTATCCCCCAACGGAGAATTGGTATTTTTCACCATATGTATGATATTTGATTATATATTTGTAATAACTACCATAACTTGTAATAGGTTATAGTAAAATAATATAACACTCTAACCTGTATTAAGGACCTATTTAACAAGATCCATAGAGGAAAGTGGATTTGAAAGATTTATTTCGACCCCTCATGTCACCTTCTCGTTTTTAGTATAATGAATATTCCAATATGACCTTAATAATTTTCAATGGATATTCTTATATACGAGATATTCCATTTTATGTGATGAATTCAACCAATTAACTCATGGGTCTCATGAACTTGGTCTTCCATCCCTTAGTAGATGAGTTCAAGGTTGTCTACCTCAATTAGATCTTCAATTAATAAAAATTGGATGATGATGATATTTATCATTTAAATATTATAATATACTTTCATTGAGTTAAAATATATTATGGAACATTATCTATAATTCATTTATGTATTATATATGTTTACATTCCGTGTAATTCCATTTTAGATTGTTGCGTGTCTATAGAATTAGTAAAAATGACAGAATTTTGTACCCATGGGACATCCATGAGAATTTCTAATGTGTTGTGTTTCCATGGTCTAGTAAGGTACAACTAGATATTAATGTAAAAATTATCCATGATTTACTGTCCAAGAACTAAACTTACCTAATAGTAGAAATATTCTTTCGGTTTTAGAGGTAAAATGTTCTTTCATGGTGATAAATAAATAGTTGATTAATGGACATTTCTTGAAGTCACTAGAGGAGGGAGTTTAGTGCATAGTTTTATGTGATTCTACCAGAGATGGGATTTTATTATGATGGTTATGAGGTGTATAATTATTTCATATGGGTCCCAGAAATTGAGTCAGTATGTGAAAAACTATGTGAAACACGATTTCAAGCAGGAAGGAGTAGTGTATCTAATAAAAACTATGAATCACTACTTTTATAGAGAGTGGATTGTACTCTATACCTAACACATGATCCATAAATAAATCTCTATAAAGAGTGATTTCTACCTATTAAAAAGGTTTTCCTTGATATTTTACATACATTAATAGTGGATAACGTGGAAGATGATAATCTCCACATGATGTATCAATCATATTTGTTAGCAAAGGAATTTGTGTAATTATTCTCATTACACCTATCATTATAAGATTAATGGGAAGTGTATTATCCTTGATAGATGTTGGTGTCCCTTCCTCATCTGCACCACATGAAGTATAATACATTGGGATACATTAAGTGGGAGGGATTTTCAAGATTTTGTAATATTTGGAAATACACTAGGTGTATATTATGAAGATAGGGAGAATAACATCCTATTTCGAGAACAGACGGTAGAGAAAACAAATGTTACATGAGATGGTTATAAGGGATCTCCATATATCACTATCACAAATATATCCTAGAGTTATGATATTTTACGAATCCTTAGTTTCAAATTTTGGATTGAGTGTATAATGTGAGGCATTGCTGAGCTTACCTCATGATACCTAAAATGCATGTAGGTAAGGGTATGGGACCTGGTCTTAGAATTTTTATCCAAATATCATGAGTACCTACAGTGTATGTGGGATAAAATTCTAGTAAATTTAATTATGTGTTTTTTGTATTAGATAAAATTCATGATGAAATGTTGGTGATCATCAAGAAACTAACTATGTTGGCCCACTTCATTTCTATTAAGGATTATAGATTCAGGGACATATAGAAACACTTATATATGGATGATATAATCCAATTTAAAGGGGATATAATTGATGATCCTTTTTTATTGAAAAACTTTATTCTCACATAGATTAATAAGGGTTCCAATTGGGTCAAGTCAATGCTCAGTAGGTAAACCATCTAGTTTTTTAAGGAAATGTTCAGAGCTTGTGTGATGGATTCTGGATAGATCAAGGTGGATTACATTACTATTGTTGAAAATGGAAATAATGACGGTTACCACCCCACCATTGATATAAATCCTCTTGAGTCCCTATATAGTATAAATTTTAGTTCATCCCTCTATTGGAAAAAATGAATTATAAAAAGTGATCCATAGGATTCATTGAATCTCACAAATGAAAATATTTCATACAAAAATAAAAAAGGATTTGTTAATCCAATTGTTTCATCACCAATGCTCATTCCAAAAAAAAGTTTGTTATTTTTATCTCTCTTTGGTTCGATTATCTATATTGAATTTTTGCCAGGGGTGTAGTTCAATACTCTAATAATGATTCATGAGTCCCATTACATGGATTTGGACTTATGGTAAATGATTTATGTATATTTTTTTGATTATTTTTTTTGATGAATAGTACCTATTTTTTATCAATTGTGGGTAGTCAAACTAGTTCTGACCACATAATCCCTCCCATCAGCTGGTGACATGAATTTTTTATTGATGACATGAGACCTTTTCCCCTGACTGATAGAATTACATAGGTGTATGGATGTCTAAAAACTTACTCCCACTCCCTCCCTCTCACCCTCCCTCAAACTTCCTCTATATATCTCTCTTTTATCATAGACCATAGCATGGTATAGTGGGGATGTAAATCATGATTTGGAATAGAGGATGTGTGGATGTATGTTATGGGAGGTGATGGAAGGGTGCCACTGTTAGGGTGATATGAAAATAAATTTATAAAATCAAGAGATGTTATTTAACACATATTGTAGAGTTATTTCTTGACTGCATATGTGTTTGATGGTGTGGATTAAAAATAGGTTCTAGAGTTTTTATGATAAGTTCACAGTATGTTATGAGGGGGTGGTGTAGGGGTGTGGGTGGGGTTGTCTTGGTCAGTGTTCCAAATACATATGATCCCCCTTAGTATTTATTGATATACCTACTACTATATAGTGAGTTAATTGACCCTGTGGGATTTTTCATTTAAGGCAATGAAGCTCGTAACCCATGAAGATAGGCCATGTGGCCATGTGGATGACCAAACTAGGTCGTATATTCCTAAAACCACTCTAGGGTGGGATTCTGAAACATCGTTCTTGAGGGTTCCATGTTCTTACGTGATTTCTCATTCATGGGGCATGAATATCATTAAATTTAATTCATTACGGCCTCTACAAGGACCATTTAACCATTGTTTGTAATATTCATAGATTAATCACTAGGCGTTGGTTTTGTTAAAACTAATAGCCTATCAAGAACTATTTTCGTTATAGATCATGATGGCATTGTCTGTATTAAAATAATTTCTATTTATAATGTTAATTATGAAATTTTAGTAATTTTATCTGAATGAGATGATGCTCGGATGTGATTGTAATGATCAAAGTGTTTATAGGGGTGGAAATCCCATGGTAGTGTAGTTATTAAAGGGCATGGTTCCTATATATCTGATATAAAGGTTCAATACTAAAGGTTGACAAGGGACTAGATCCTCTATAAATAGTGTTGGTATAACCACCATATAACAAATTAGAAAGGTTGTGGTTCATCTATCATGGTCATTATCCCCTTCATTGATACTTATTATTCCGCAAGTCATGGGCCCCGCACTATAGTTCGAGAGAGATCACATGTGATTTATGTAAGGTAGCGGGGAAATTTAGGGATTATTCAAATTCCAAATATAGCGTGGAGGTAAAGAGTATGGATTTATCATATTTTATGGGTTCTATATATTAATGCTTCTATGTGTTTTAGGGGTCATTTCATTATCCTTCCTTTTTAGTTTTTAAATGCTTAATATTTTTTATACCTTTTATTTTTTTGGTAAAACCCTTCTAGGTATGTATATACTCATCTATACTTGGGAAACGTTTCATGGAAATGTCTTATCTTATCGAAGAATATACTATAGAGGCTGAATATTTTAATTCAATCACTCATTATGTATTATGGTTTATGTATATGGAATGAGAATTTGAAAATAATACTTTGGAATGAAATTAAACATGAAACAAAAACCATGTTCTGATGGGTATAAGATATGTCATTGTTAAATATATAAAATAGTAGTTGTGGAAAAATGTTGATGAAGGAAGAGGTGAATACTGTATGGAATGAATTGGGAATCCTGTTATTTCCATGATTTTGTGTTGTAGATGGAAAAAAATAGTTTTTAGACAGATCAAAAACAATGTAGTATATTAATAACACATCGTAGTAGTAAATTTTAACACATTGGGGTGATTTCCCTTGAAAACAAGGTAATGTCTACATGTCATGGTATTATGCCATGATTAATTAATAAATTTTGGAACATCTTATATTGATAATCATATATGAAAAAATAAAATTGAAAACAACTAATTTATTTGGAAGAGGGAAATTCAAAAAACATGATAATTTTATAAATAAGCATTTACAGGGGAAAATCATGATTACTGTTTTTAAAATGTGGATATTGAGAAATAACATTAAAAAATTTAAAAAATACATGGAAATGTTTTCCATTATAATGTAACATATACTTCAACCTTATGATGAACTTTTGAATATATGGGAGATATATCTATGGTTTTTTAATTTCTAATGTATTATTTCTTCGTTAGATTATATGGAATGATACTTGGATCCAAATTAAGTGAAATTATGGATATATTTTTTTATGGATGACATGTGAAACATTCTTCATCTATTTATCCTAAAAATTTTATATGCGAATGGATTTCTTATAAGGGTTTTTATCATGATAGTAAATTTATGGATTGTGAAACATGATATTAATGTATTTTCACCAAGGGATTTAGAATTTGAAGAGGTTGGGAGTTGATAATTCAATAAATTACCCTATATAACACCCTTAAACATGTATTTCACAATTTTTATGGTGTATATTTTATTATAATTTTATAATTTTTTCATTGAACCATTATTTTTTCATTATATAAAAATACAAAAAAAACTATGATTACATTATTTTTGTTATTTTAATGTTAAAAATATGATTTGTATTGACATGAAAAAATTTACAGAACTAATCAAATTTGAAAATTTATTTTTTCATATTTTTTGTATTCCTTTCTTTAGAACGAACCAAATTCATAATCCAATTGTATGAGGCCCAAATGAATCATTTTTTGGTCTCCTAATTCAATGCATTGTTTGAATTAAACTTTAATTTTTAGCCTATATCAGACAAATTTACTATAAAAATGATCTCATATTATGTATTAATATATATAAGTGACTGAGGAGAATTTTAATTTTCCACATCTTCTCAAGTGTCTTCTTTTTACATGGCTATAAATACATGGGATATAAGAGAATACAGATTCAATGTGTCTTCATGTGAATAAATATTTCCTTTCATAATTAAACTATATATTCTTTTATACATGTCCAATAACGATTCTATATTGTGATATTATAGCTAATATATAAGTGAATTACATACTATAATAGATAATTTAGAGATTCAATAATTTAGTGGTTGTAATATATGAGAATATTTTAAAGACTGTATTAAAAATAAATCATCCACACATTTTTCTTCAAATAATCTACCTCTGATTCCATTCAAGATGTATCAAATTATGGAAGATGTGATGGGATCATGATATATTAATTGTGTTATTTATTTTTAATATATATCATTTTATCGTTATCAATCATTTCTCTTTATTTTTTATCCTTTTTCCATCGTGATAGTTTTCAAATCATCTTAGACATAGAGAACTAATCCTAATTGTTGATTAGGGGGATAGTTATGTTTATATTTCATTATACTTCAATATTTTCAATATTTTATTCTCATTTTTTAATGTTAGTTAAAATTATTAGGGTTTTTGGTTTCTTCTTTATTCTAATATTGGATTCATATTCTCTGTTCATCTATATTCCTTCACATCAGTGTGTTAGTGTCTCAAACAGTGGAGTTTGGATTATATTGTATAAATTAAAGAAATGGTATCCCATATTATTTTAGGAAGAGTATTATCAAATATTTAGAGCAATTTTTGAATGATAATAATCATCATAATTATAATATGTGTATTCATATGTATTTATCCGTAAATTTAATCGGTTTTTGGGAATCATATTTTTAAAGAATAATGATAGCTAATTTTATTATCCTAAAGAATTCACCATTTTCTACTAACTTATTTTTTCATTTAATTATATATAATATTTTTGATAAATTTGTATACATATATCTTATATTTTACATTAACCCTAAAATTATTTTGTTTTATTTTGTAGTTTACATAAGTTTATAAATAGTGGATATATAGATTTTTTTGAGAGTAGCCTCATTAATAGATCAATCATAGGGTGTTCATTATGCAATATGCATTGAAAAATAATAATTTATTGAATTGGTATTCATGAAATATAAAAATATTAGTGTGGAAATATTTATAGGGAGTAAAATAAATTTCACAAATTCTTTTTGAAAAAAAAAATAATTTCCCAATATATAAAAAATAACATTATTACTTATCAATTTTTTTCATTTCACTATAAAAAATTTTATTAGATCAAAGATGGAATTTATTATAAATTATTATTATATATTTTTGATTGAAAAAATTAGGATAACTTATATGAAAAATATTTAATGAATCAAGATAAAAAGAAATTTAGTGTACTCAATGATGTTAGTATAAAAATCGCATCAATGGCCATTAAATTCAAGGAAATCAAATATATATAGTTATAAAATTATCAAAATAAACCAATTAAGAGGTAAATATTCTTCCATGCACATTATTATTTGAATAACCTAATTAAATTTATAGAAATAAACATCAAAAGTAATCTTATTCTACCATTTATAGAATATTTTTAGGAGTATATATTTACTGATTTATATGTGGGAGATCATAATTATATATAAGATTATTGGTTTGAATTTCTATATTGTTAAATTCCAAGTTATTCAAATAAATTATAATAATAAAAATCATCTCCTTCCACCTATCTCATTATTTTTTATAATACACCATTAATGTTGTTAAATTTGAATAGAATTAGGACTAAATTGTATTCAAAATTACATCCATCAAAACCCCACTCAAAGTGGCACAATGAGAAAAAAAATAAATTAAAATATATGAAATCATAGGGAGATAATATTTTCATAAAATGAAATATTTTCAAAATTATTGAGAATTAATTAATTTTCACATCCAACTTCATTGAAATTATTTATTTCTCTTCCAAATGCTTTTCCGTAGAGGGAGACGAAATTAATGATGACGATTATCCTACAAAAAATGAGTTACCACTTTTGACTCCAAAAAATATTGAATTTTCAATCTAATGTAATTTAATTGGATGATTGTTATACCGATTAATCACGTATTAATTTTATTAAATTTTTTTTTATTTTTATTCAATTTCCCTTTACTAAAATTTTCAATAAAGGAACACATTTTTTTCCCTGTGATTTTAAAGAAATGAAAATTTTAGTTGCAGTAATGAAGGTATAGGATCGATACATTTTCATTCCCCTAAAATATAATCTATAAAAATATCTATTGGATGAAGATACAATACTCTATACATTTTCCCTATGTAAAATTTTAAATCTTTTGAGAATTTTACTGAAGAGGATGTGGTAGTTAGAAAAAAAACATCACCCAACATCTGATTTTTATTTAAAAAATAAAACATTAAAATATATGAATTCAATAACTAGTAACAACATGAGGGTATAATTAATGTATTTAAAATTGGGGTCTTTGTGTTAATTTTAATTTTCTTCCACTAAATAGATTTTTTTAAGATCATTATTTTTTCAAGGTTTAATTTGGTTGAAATGAATAGATTATTTGAAGGATCTCATTGTAGAAATGGCATGAGGTAGTTTCATTCCATATCTATATTTTATTATATTAACTTTTAATTTTGTGGATCCAAAATAAGAGTTAGTTAAATATCACTGTGGGGGAGATTTTGACATATTTTATGAGGTTTCATGTGTTTATATTTTCTCATTTTCATTTTTTGATTAATAATTATTCAATTAATATATGTTATATTTTTTATCTATTTATTTTTTTTAGATAGTTTAAAATATTTTTTAATGAATGGATTTTCATATACTTTTTATATTGAATCATTTTTGTTATTGTGATATTCAAAAAATTTGAAGAGTTTGTAAATATTTTGAAATCCAATCCCATTAATAATTAAATAAAAATATTCTACCATTCATTTGAAGAATTTTATAGACTCATTAAATATTATTCATAACACCATAAAAATATTTAGAGAAAATATAATTTTTTTTAAGAACCATAACTTGAGATTATCATTATTTCAAGGTTTTTATGATCATGAAATGTTTTTTATATTATTAACACAGATCATTGGACATATATATTTTTAATATGAGACCTACCCTTAACACATACCCGTGTCATTTACATATAATCTATGAATTTATATAGATTTTTAAGCCATATTAAATGAAATATTGATCTTACCTACTACCAATATAAATGTTTTTATAAAAAAAATTCAGTTTTAGAATTTTGGGGAAGGTTATTTTTTATGTTTTCTTTGGGAAGTAGTTCATTTTAGTGTTTTCTATGGTGTGTTTCACACTTCCGAGTATTGGATTGGGAGGAATTGGAATGGGTTAATTTTATTCATCATTCATTAATGGTATTATCTATTAACTAAAATAGAAAAAAGGAATAAAAATTAAAAAGTAAAAAGTAAAAAAGTTAGATTGTAACATATATTGTGATTACATTTGGGAAACATATATCTCTCAAAAATAATGATCATAATCTCACATTTATTCATTTCATTTCATTATTTTCTCATCCTATATTATGGAATGAAAAAAATTGATAAAAAGGAAAAAATATGAAGAAAAAAATAGTCAACTTTATTAAATTTCTCATCATCCTTGTCATAAAAAGGGTGTGTGGTGTAAATACAATAAATGGAATTTAGAAAGGGATCACCATTAATTTCACCTAAATATTCTTGTTTTATATTTAGATGTTTAACAAAATTCATTTCATTTAAATTTTCACAAATTTTGGACACAAACAATATCCACTAATTAAACCATAAAAATGATTTTAGGATTGAATACATTCTTATATTCTGTGGTGTTCATATATTAAAATGACCATTTGAATTTGGTGACACATGCATTTTCAAAATATGATTGTAACTATAGATAAAATTTTCTTTAGTGATGAGTGAAATTAATTTCCCTATTAGGTAAGTTTTGATTAGATTATTGATGGGTTTTCTTATGTTGAAAATTTTTAATGTGAAGAAAATAGGATGGAATAGATTTTTTATCATATATGATATATAAATAAATTTTCTTTGGGAAAATATTTTTTAAAATTTATCACTTTTAAATTATGATTTCATTTTTATTGTGATATTTTATTTTTTCCAATAAGTGTAATTTTTTAGATATGGGGGAGTGATCATTTAGTCAATTATCTTATATTTTTACAAAGGCAAATATTTTTTAAAAATTTTTAATTTTTATATTAGCCCTAAATTTTAATATTATTTTTAATGATATATTTATACTAATTATATTAAAATTCATAAACAATGTAAAAATTTGACATTTTTGTTAATTTAATAGAAAAAACAACAAATTTGTTTCTTTCCTTATATTTGATTACATATATCCAAATGGAAGTATTACTTCTTTTTAATATCTCTTTTTTTGGATTTGTTTCATTCAAAAGTAACTAGTTCTCAATCTAAGAATATGAGGCCCAAATCAACTTTACAATTTCACTCTTGAAATATGTGCATCATTGTAATGAGTTTAAATGATTGAAACATATCTGAAAAAGTATTAATATAATAAAGGTATATTTTTTAATAAATAACCATGTTTTAAGTGAAAATTTCATTAGCTGTGTATTCTCAATAAATAGAATCCTTGATGTACATAAATGTAAACCAATTAGAAAAATAAGAATTAAATGATTTTTTTAGACGAAAATGTTTTCTTTTTTAATTCATACAAAACCATTGTTTTGAATTTAAAAGGAAGCATATTCCTTTTAAAAATAGATAATATTTGATTTAAAAACATTATAGTTGGCCACATAAATATATTTTCTAATTTATTAGTTCAAATATGAATGAACATTCCAAAAATAAAATTAAAGGGAAAATATACAAAACTTTTAAATTAAAACATTTTCCTACACTTCCATTCAAATGGTCAAAATTTAAATAATATAAATAGAGGTTATTCATATTATAATTTGTCTGAATATTTATTATATATATTAATTTACCTTCTTCTAACTTATCTTTTACATTTTCTCATATTTATCTCCCTCTCTATTACTCCATCATCTCTATGGTTGGGGATAAAAACAAACTTATTACTAGTCTAGTGGTGGGTGAGTGGTGTTTTTTTATTGTTCTTAAATGTTAAAATAAATTATACTATAAAATTTTAGTGATAGGTTAAATAGTTATCATATAGGATCACTCTGATTTCCCAACTACATACATGTTCTTCCATGGTCATCTATATTCATTCATTTAAATATATGTGTCGTTAAAATATTAAATTTTTTCTAAAATATTTTTGATCAAAATAAATTTATCATAGTAGATTTTAGGAAGAGTATTATTCTACATTTTTAGGCCTTTCTATGGAATATTAAAAACCATAATGGGATGGTTTTTATATTTATTTATTAATCTATATAATTAATAGGAGATTAAGAATAATATTTTCAATTAATGATGGTGATATCAGTATGAAATCCCAATGAAAAAATTCTTATATTAACTTATTTTTCCTCATATTTTTTCATTTATTCATATATATATCATACATTTTATAATACAACCATTATAATGGGGTTTTATTTCATATAATATTTTAGATTATAAATAGTCCTAATAACGAAATAATTTTTTTGGTGGCCTCATCAAGAGAATTATCATAGGGTAGGAATAATGAAATGTTATTAGGAAAATTAAATTTCTTTGAATTGGGATTCATAAAAAAATCCCAATTCCATTTTAGAATCATTTCTATGGAGTCAAATCACCTGATGAAATGTGTCACAATGAGAAAATCAAGAAATTTAAAAACCCAAAAAAATCATTATATATTTTGATATATGGGTTTTACAAAGTTGTTAGTACCTATATGATAATATTCACAGGCTTGTGATGGTAAAAAAAAATTTCAAATACAATAATAAATATAGATAAAACTTCACTATGAAGATCAATGACATGTATTCTATTTGGGGTAGGTTATGATTGGGTTATAGATTGACATTTTATTTTAAAAATAATAATGTTCATCGATGAAGATGAAAGGAAATTTTTTCATATATGATCCCTGATGAAATTCTATTTTGGAAAATATCATAGAATATTTTCTGTTTTAATTATTCTTTGTATTTTTATTTGGATATTTTTTTCCAAGGAGTGTAAATTATTACGTGTAGGGTTATGATCATTCCCTAAATTATCCTATATATTTACAAATACACAATTATTTTAAATTTGTGATAATTTCTATTATCTCATCATTCGATCTTCATTTTCATTCACTCCCCATTTTCCATTCATTTAATTTATGTACTTTGAAATGTGAAATCTAACATTTCTTGATTATTATTTATATAGAGACATTGTCATGGTTTTTATATCATTATATTAAATGAACTTATACAAATTAAATATTATTATTTTTTGGATATAATGATTTTATATATTCTTTTTATTTAATTATTACAAGTGCAGAATCAAACCATATAATTACAAAATTTATAATTTATGTTATTATTTGAAATATTATTTTAGTTTTGACGAAATAATTGTTTGTTCATATGTCACACAGTATTGGTCTAACATAGATGGAATTTTTATAATTATATAGAAGTCTCTAAAGATAAATTTCAATATCTTTTAATTATATATATATATATATCCATTTATAAAGACATAAATTTATATGTAAGTAGATAATGAGAATTCAATTAGTTCATCAAGATATAATTGTATGTTTTTTCACTATGATCATATTTTTTTATACACTTATTCCATGAAGTATCAAATTTATTGAATAATAGCTTAGAAAGTATGATAAAATTAATATATATTTACATATTTTATGGGAAAAACATTCAAAAAAATCGGAATGAGAAAATTATACTGAACAATAGTCCAATAGATTTTTCACAAATATATTCTTCCATTTCGATTCTCATGTTTGATATTTTCAAAGGTTAATGAGGGATACATTCTATGTTACGGGTTTTATATGTCATTAATATATATTTATTTGTTAGTTTCCCTTAATCACTAATTTCACATTCATTTTCAATTTTATGATTCTGATATAATTCCACACAAATGTACAAGGTTGAAGATTAATAAACCTCATAGTTTTTGGAGGTGGATAAAAGTGATTTTTGGAATTCATTATGCTTCATGTACTCTCATTATTTTATAATATTATTTTTTTAAGTTAAAATAAATATGGTATGTGGTTTAACCATCTTACCCACTACTTACATCATATTAATTTCTCATTTATATTCATTGACATCAAAATATAATTTACTCAAATGGTGGGGTTTGTCTTAGATGGTATTGATGAATGATGTTGTATCCTAGCTAATTTCAGGGCTATTATCCTTTAAAAATGGTATAAGTATGTGATAATAATAATATAAACAAGAATGTGTAGAGTATTAGGTGTTGATATCTACATTCAATATGATATTGAGAATCTTATTTTTAAATAAAAAAGACAACTACAGTGTTAACTCACAAGGAAAAAACTAATTACACTAACATCACAGAAATTCTTCATTTGGATTAATATTTATATAATTAATAATCCAAATATAAATATCCTATATTTACCCAAACAATTATATTATTTATTTTACAATACATTTTAGACTCAACATTTTGATAATAATGGTATAAAGTATGTGAGTATCCTCTATAAGAGATCAACAAATGAGTATCTACTATTTTAAATAATAAATGAAACAAGTATTTTTTAAAGTGAGATTCATGAAAAAATATCTTCTTTTTCATATATATATATATAGGGTGACTAATAGTAATCCCACAAATGTTTCTCTAAAAACAATGAAAATTAAAAAAATTCCAAAACAAGAAAAAAACATTTTCATATATCATTTTTTCCAATTAAATTTTTAAAAGTTAATTAATTTAATGATAGACTATCATAGTAACTTTTATTCTTTTCATTTGAGAAAATTTAAAAATGATATTTATAGTGATGAATCATTTTTAATTCTATTTTATTAAAAAAAAATTAATTCTTGAAGAAGTTAATAGGTAAATTGAATTTATGCCATAAAAATTTAGACAAATCCAAGCTCCATGGTTGTAGAATGGCAAAAACAGGATTCTAGATTATATATTTGATTGAGATCAAAATTATTTGGGGGAATATTTGATATATTTGATAGTTTACAAATTCCATGGGATTCTTAAATTTTTTCTAAAAAACCCTTTATACCTATGTCTTTCATGGAAATAAGATACCACTAATGTGGAGGAATTTGATGAGTAGATGGATCACATTTACTACCAGGATACATTCATTAGATCTCCACTCCATGTGGCATTGAGAAAATATTAGGAACTAAAATATGAGAAAAACATAGAGGGATTTTTATTTAAACCCATTTATTTATGTTTTTTAGAAATTTTAATGAGTATTACTGTGCCCTTAAATTAACATTTAGATTCATCAACCACATGGGTGTCATTTTAAGTGATATATAAGGTAATGATGTGTCATTTACTAAGACCGGGTTCCATGTGGCCTTACTATATGAAATAGACATCCATGATGGTCCAAATTAAGGGGATTTTTTATTTTGACACAACTAATGGTTCTTATATTGAAACATAAATTATGACCTTTCATAACTTTTCTAAAATTAAAAATACAACCACACATTATTATACCATATATGTTAAAGAAAATTCCACAAAAGTAGCAACCGTAACGGAATCAGATGTAAAAAATTTCTTCCCTAACCCCACATGTAATACTACATTGAATTTTGGAGAGAGTTGAAATAATCTATACACAATTTCTTATACAACTAGGTAAGTCTAAAGGGGACTAAAAATTAAAATATATTGTTTTCCAATATGAGGTAGTGAAAAACTAGTACCCATATGGTTGATCAACGAACATTTTTTTATGATTATTTTTATTTTAACTTGACATAAATAAATTTATTATGGTATTAATTTTTTTATTTACAGTTAGATTTAGATGTAACTAGGATCATAACTCATGTCTATAATTACCCAAAAAAAATCATGATTTATCTTTCCTTCTATTTGGATAGACTTCAATTATATTTTTATTATATATAATGTAAATGAATGGTAGTTGAATTTAGGTATGGGAGTAGTGTCAAAAAATCCTTTTTATATGTTTTCATTAATTTATTTTTTTTTGGAAATATAACATTAAATTAAAAATCATGGTGATTTTTCACTCTTTAGTTGAATTTGAGAGATTTTCATTTATTTTTGAATGAAGGGATTTGAAATTAATACTGATATGAAAAAATTTCCCGAAATTTATTTTTAAAGAATTTTGATAAGTTGGACATTTTTTTAAGTCAATGGAAATGAGACACTTACACAAAATAGTTACTCAGTCATAATAAGAATTATAAACCCCTTTTCCATATTATAATATCAACCTCACATTAATGGGTTACAATATAAATTTATGTTATAATCAAACCATAGTATTTATTCTCTCCAAAAATATTTGTATTATACAATATTTTTTGATATGATTGATTTACTTATTTGATTAATGATATTTTTTATAGCAGATCTTCTATTTACATATACCCCTAATTAAACCAATAAATACAATAATTTCCTTACATGTTTCATCTAAATTAAAATAAAATCTCACATTACCCTCATTCACTCTTAATTTACCAACATTATTATTTCAGTAAATTTGTGTGGGGGAATGGACATATATTTTTGTTATTTATGAAATAATTCATTATATTGTCATGTGATATGTGTGTCAATGTTTTAAGTAGAGGATATAATTAAATGGTATATAGTAAATGTAATTAAAATTGACTCATTTTATCATCCAAATCTATAAGAGAAGAAAAAAAAATTAAATAAAAGGAAAAATAAAAAAAATGAGATCTGGAAGAATTAATCATTTCGATTAAATTTATAACTCATGTCCATATAAAATATAAATTTCATTAATTATAATTAATTCATTACATTTTATTTTCATCTCATCCTCAAGAAAAATAAAATTAAAAATTCGAGAATTATGATGAAAATATTTATTTCATTTATATTCTCACTCGTAGAAAATGTTATAATATTGTTTTCAAGTTTAAATTATATAAGGGGACTTGTGGATGGACATTACAATGGTTTTAATTTAAAATATATTTCTTTTATTTAATATTACATCCTCATCATTTATTGTTTTTAATTTTTTCATTTTTTCTCAGCAGACCTTACCCACTAAAAATAACTTGAAAAATAAATATTGATTGAACATTTTTTAATGTATTGCGGTTTTGATATATGATTATTTTCATAATCCTTTTGCGGTAGATAAATTTTTTATTCATCTTAATAACTATAAAATAAATTTCTATTGTGTAAATACTGATATAAAATTATACAAGTGTTATGTTATAATTGGGACATGGAAGGATATGTGAGTTTGAAAGAATTATATTTGGGAGAAGAAATTGTTAGATAATATTTCTCAATTATAAGGAATGATGAAATTTTATTTCTTATTTCCTTTAAATTTTATTATTTTTTATTCATGTGTCCATTTCAAATAAAATAGTTTATTTTTTCCCAAGATTTAATGTTCATAATTGTGGGGGTGTTATCGTACAGGGAATTATAGATTATTTTTACCCTTATGCATGTGTTTTTTATTATTTATTATTAAGAACCATATAATTTTACCTAGATGCATGATATTTATATTTTTTATTTACCTAAATTCATGAGAAACTAGATAATGGGAAACAAATTATTTCTATACGGAAAATATTATATTAGTAATATGTTCATAACGATACTTATACGTGTCCAATAGTGATAAATTTCTATAAATGAAAAGTCAATATAAATTTTAACATATTCATATATTGATATATTTTGATATTATTCCTATTTTGATCCAAAATTATGTTAAATATTAAATGATAGAATTAATGGTGAAAATCCATAAAAAATATCAAAAATTTGTTCCATTATATGCATTAAATATTTGTCCATTTTAAGAAGCTAATAAGGGGGTGTACTATTTTAGTATTTTTATTAAATTTAAATATATAGTATTATATATTTATATCTACATTAACTTTAATTTTCTATTTTTATTTTACCCTATAGTGTTTCATTCATCTCTACTATTGTGGAAAACTAAAGAACACTATTTTTTAGGGGGTGGTGATATTTGCATTTCATTATCCTTAAATTTATTTATTTATTATATTCTATGAATTTAGTGGCAGTTAAAATTAATATGGTATGTGGTTGATCCAAATTTCCCTAATATTAAATTTATCTTCCTTGTTTATCTATATTCATTCCATTCACACAATAAGTCATTCAAAATATTCTTATTTTTTAGATTATGTTGATCAGGGAAGATGTATTTGAACTCATTTTAGTGAAATTGTATTCCAAAATATAAAGGACTCTATGTGTTATTATAATAATTAAAATAAGGTTTATTGTGATAAATTTTTATGTTTAAATTAACAAATATATTAGGAATAATATTTTCAATCAATAAAGATATCGTCGCCATGAATTCTTAATAGAAAAACATCTTCGAATATCTTATTTTTCATCTTTTTCGTTTCTAAAACGTTTATATATCAATATATAAGTATCTTACATTATATATTATGCATAAATCTATAGTATTTTTTTTAAAATATAATAGATTATAAATAGTGATAATAATAAAATAGTGTTTGTGAGTTACCTCCTTGATATATCAACCCTAGGTTGTGCGCTATACTAAATTTATAGGATAGTATGAATTTATAGAAGTGTTATTAATTAAAAAACACTATATAAATTATGTACCATTATATAAGTGTCCAATATTTGAGAATCACTATTTTTTAAAATAACAAAAATATAAAAAAAAAATTCTAAAAAATAGCATCATTAAAAATCAATTTTTCAATTACCTATTTTGATGTTGATAAAGTAAAATATGGATTTTCAATGTCATTTTTCATTAAGTGTATTTTTAAAAAATGAATGATATTTTAAAAAATAATCATTAATGAATGGTGTTTTATAAAATTTAAGACTACTCATATTTGTTAGTAGACAAATGGAATCAAAGGCTAAGGAAGATAGTGAAATTAATGCCCTATCATTAGAACAATAATAAAAACAATAATATTAATATATAATGCTTGTTCCACAATGATTCTAATTTGAAATAAATTCGGAGGCCACGAGGAAGAAATTTAATTTCCTAATATAACATGAACATTGGTTGGAAATTGTATATTTAAATAAATTTCAGTAAACAAGGGGAATATAACAATAGAGTTAAAGAATAAAATGGATATTATGGATGAATACTCATTGAATAAGGTCCCTAAAGAATAGTAAATGTTGTCATTATTAATGAAGGAAAAATCCAATCAAAAATCCAATCCCATGACAGAAAAAATATCCCAAACATATTTCTATTTTCCACTATGACAATATATTTAACAAATACAATTGGTATTTACAGTACTTCACCTGATTTTTTGGGATTGTTCCCTCTACATTTTTCTATGTCACCTAGAAATTCATGATAAACCACATTGGAGAACATGTTTCAATAATACATTCCTTAATGTTTCAACAATATGTTCCTTAATTTCCCAAAAAGTAAAAATATAGTATATAGACCAAGATGTTTAAACAATACATTCCTTAATGTCTTGAAAATTGTACACCACCCACTTAGAAAAGTTCCCTTTATCTTGAAAAGTAAAATAAAAAATATGATAATTGAACCCCAATGATATAGTGTCATTGGTAATTTAAAATTATAAGTTTATTTACTTTCAATTCCTCTCTATTGATAGAATCTATATATGGGAATATGTGAGAATATTATGGGAAGAAAAAATCATGGACACGTGAGGATGTTTATCTAAATAAGTATTTTTAATATGTGAGAGACATTTATAGGACTTGACATTATTATAAAAATTTAATGATACCAATATTTTGATTAAATCGGTTTATATTTGTGGAAATGAATTTCCATCATGATTAAAAGGATTCATTTTGGTCATGGGTCATTCGTTACAACCTGTGAACATGAATTTGCTCTAGCAATCTATCAAAATGAATGTCACCTTTTCAATATTATCTTATCATTTCACTTCATTAAAAATTTGGGGTATTTTTTGTTCCAACACCCTAATATTTACCATTATAATAATGTTAAATCTTAAATTAAAACATGTTTCAAAACTAATTGAATTTATTTCAGACACCATATGTAATCTAAGGTGTTGTTTTCAAAGTTTATACTTTGTCATTTTTAGTAATAAAGACACCATGTCAGAAGTAGATAAAATTGACCAATAAATAAAATAATAATAATTCTATATCAATTACAGGATATTTTTTGTCATGAAAACTAAATTATAAAAGTTGGTTTAATGGATGCCTAAAATTTATCCTTAAGAAATTTATTAGAAATATGATGGATGGTTATAAACGGTGATGGTTATTGAAGATGAACCCTAGTATTAAAAAGTATTTATGACGGGAAATAAGAAAAGACACCATGAATATCATTTTCATAAAATAATATTACCACCAATCATGTATCCTATATAGGGTTATCTTTGAACAAAGTCTATCCACCCTGAGAAAAGATATGCATTCTTATATTAGTGGGTTCTATGTTTTTTCTTACTATTTAGTTTTTTACTTGAATTGTTTGAACCAAAAAATATCTTTTTAAAACCCCAATATATTTATCATTATATATATAGGTACATTGACAACTTATTTTCTTTTATTATAATAAATCTCTAATAAATCATAAATTTATAGTTGATGAACTATTATAGATAAAGGAAAACAGAATTAGAAATTGTAATTTAGGAATTTAAATTATAACATGTACATGAGTACCTTGAATGACCATTTTTCACCATTATAGATCACTTAAATATTTTTATTATTGAATTTTTATGGTCTTGATTATGAAAAAATTTATCATACCCTAACCATAATGAATCACATTAATTTTGTAACACTTGAGCTTCAATAATAATAATTAATCTTTTTTCTAATGAATCTATATCATAACGCACATATCTCTTCTCCATAAAGGTATTAAAAACTAAATTCCAAAATTTTATAAATTTATTTATATGAAATGAAATAAATTTTTGTATTCAATTGGTCATAATTAGTATAGGGTAAATTTTGGATATTTTTCATTAATAGTTTATTTCCTTGTGAATAATAACAATTTCATAAAAAACTATAACATCAATGACATTATAATCATATAATAATAACATGAATATTTATGAAACCGTTTTATATAAAATATATATATTTATTATGTAATTTTATGAATATAAAAATATAATGTTATTAATTAAAATATATTCTTAACATTTTGGAAATATAAGTAATGTTTTTATTAAATAAAAACTTGATTTAGTTATATTTTCAAAATCAATTATTTTCAAGGGAAGAGTTTTTTTTTGTTTTGTAATAAAAATAATGATCATTTTTTAAATTATCCAATTAATTACATTATAGTCAACAATATACATTATTTTTCTATAAAATTCATTTTAGGCTAAAAACAAACATTTTCTTTCAAACTATGTTCATTCAATTTTGTGAACTTATATAAAAATTAATTAAAGAAATTTCTAGGAGTTGGGTAATTTCAAATGAATTCAATATTTTTAATTATAATAATTAATATTAGTTAATATTGGTATCTTATTTTTTGGTCGTAATGAAAAGTAATTGTGGTATTTATTTATCAACTCGATTAAGGGTAAAATGAGTTAATAGAGTTCAATATTATGAGACAATTTTTTAATATGTCACTAAATACATTCATAAACCCCATTTTATTGTATTATTTTCCCATTAACTAAATGATCTTCGAATATTTGATAATTTGGTTCCACTTTTCTGAAAGAATGACTTTATATTATTTAAATATTTTATATAATTAAATGTGTGTTCCTCTCCTCACTTATAAATGGAAACATTTTCTCCTCCCTTATTTAAAATCATTAATCCCTATATATTAGTATAAGGACACGACCTTAAAACATTACATAATCATGAATCCAATGAATAATTCACATTAAGGATCATTTTAGGTTAAGAGATTTAGAGAATTAGACCATAACTATTACATTACATCTCAAAAATTACAAGGTAGACACTTCTATTCCATTTTATGTTTTCTCATAAAATAAACAATCTATGAAAATAAGAGTCATGTCTAATTCCATGTTTTAGACAACATGAATTTTCCATGATCCCATATTTGACCAAATTCCACTTTAAGACCTATGAAAAAAACTTCAAAACATGGGATGAGTATAAAAAGAAAAGTAGGGGTTATAAAACAATGAAATAAAACAATAGATAATGAATACATATATAACATAAGCTCTTTAACATTCAACATGAAATCATAACATTTATGAAATACACATATAAATCATTAATCACAAGGGTATCTTGTCACATCTATATCATACTTACATTGTACATATCATTGCTATGTAAAAGGTAACATTTGGAATACCCATCATAGTATATTCCCTAAATCTCTTAGGAGAAACATTCATGTTTACCTCTGTCACATTACTCAATGCATTGAAGAGCTATCTTGGGTTTTCCTACCCTAGGTTTATCATTGAACCACCCATATGCAAAAAAAATTCACAAGAACCATAACATATTATTACCACATAAAACAAATATAAAGGAAAGATAACATTTCCACATTTCAATCACAATATATCATTTAAATATATTGACATAACAAATCCATTATCAAAACCATTTTCAAAACCGAAATATGTAAAAATGTATATGGTATTTATTTACCTTTTAAAAAACATCACGTCTTGTTAGGGAAGACAAAATATCA
The DNA here is from genome assembly GCA_963277665.1 of Viscum album. Classification (NCBI taxonomy): domain Eukaryota; kingdom Viridiplantae; phylum Streptophyta; class Magnoliopsida; order Santalales; family Viscaceae; genus Viscum; species Viscum album. Next base: position 1,700,704,817 of record OY728156.1, on the reverse strand, counting down.
AATAATACTCGCTGCAGTGGAAAATTTCATTTTCATCGCTTACATTAAAAGAAACATTCCTTTTTTGTCGTTAAGTAAAGCACTTCCTAGATAAAATATTCTTTTTGAATAAAAGTAAAATTTAAAGGTTTTTATATACTGTTAAGAAGAAAGTTTTGTATAAATAAAAATATGCCGCAACGAAAGGAGACTGAGACGAAGTCCTTTACCATGTGTCTGACTTGATATTTTCATTCATTAATCTCTTAAATAATAAACTGATGTTAATTAATAATTTCATAAGAACATTTTGAATGATTATTATTCCTTTTAAATCAATTATTACTATTTTATAAACATTATGTAATCATTTAAGTTAATAACGGTCGTTTTGTCGATATTTGGTACTTAAATCAAAAAAAAACTTCATATATTTACATGTTGTTCATGTAGTCACAAAATTATTATATTCAGAATGATATTCATATTTTTGATATCATATATTTCATATATGTCTAGTATATTAATGCATTTATAATATAAAATAACATTTTGAGGTAAGAAATGAGATGCACCTTTCATGGAGACGGTAAGTCATACGTATGCATGAACGCTTCTTTCATTTATATTTTGTATTTAATGGAATGAAAACATTATGATATAAAGTTATATTATTATTATAGTATAATATCATATATAATATCATTATATCCATCCATTATACATCTCACATATGTCATTAACGAGTCATATCACTTTGAGGGGAGCGGTAGTCTGCACTTTTTAAATGAAATTATCGTGTTTACCCATAATGGAAACCATAAAGGCATGTTAGAAATGGAAAATAAAAATTCATAATAAAAACATAAACATTGTATATGTAATTTAAAAATATAGTTCCATCATAATGGCCATCATGAGCGGTGGTTGTATTTATTTGAACAATCACCGTTTCGTGAGGCGTTAGTTTTCTATCCACAAAAATAATGTGTGTAAGTGTAGTTCAAATAATTCTCATTACCACATCCCAGTATAAGGAGAATACATTTTTGTTATAAATGAAAGGAATAAAATGTGTTTATGGGTTGGATAAGTAAAATAAAACAAAATAAAACAAAAGAATTTAAGAGAAACGGTTACCTTTAATTCAGGCAACTCCCTTGGGTTTGAACAAAAAGGGTTTCCTGATGTTCTTTTTTCCTAAGACAAGGATTATAGGTGGAAGAGATGGTTATAGAGAGATTAATTGGGCTGAGTATGGACAATCCAAAAGGCTTGAGAGGTGTGAGGAATTGGTTAGAAGTGAAGGCTTTTTATAAGGGGGAGGAGGGGGTCTTTAGAAATGTTTGAAACAATTATTTTATTATGAACTTATATTCGGTTTTAAAAGAAAATAAAATCATTAAAGTCAAAGATAGGATGACTCATGGTTGAAATAAAATCATCCAATAAAAATTAGACCGGGTTTTAAATATTATTTTAATATTTATAATCTTATTTTTCTAAATCAGTTACTAATGAGGTAATCACTAAATCATTATTATGTCATATAGAATTTATTTTATTTGGTGTCTAAAAATTATAAAAAATACTATGATGTAGGAAATCTATTTATATTTAAAATTAATATTTATATTTGAAAATATAACTTATATAAACCTATGTAAATATTTATTTTCTAAAAGATATTTGTTTATGTCATTTTTGCCTTTACATTAAGTAAATTAAAATAAAGTGTCATTATCACTCGTAAGTGAATCCATGGGGTCCCAAAATCTACCCCAAGGATGCCCATGGTCGAATATGTATCATCCAATAGAATTAGTACACATTTAAGTGTAATTTTAATTTATTATAAAATTATTCTTTTACCCTTATTTACCTGATTTACCCTCTAACCATGGTAAATAAAATATTTACTGAAATAAATATTTAATATGTATAAAAAAAGTTACCTATTTACATAATTGGGACCTCCTGATTCCAAATATGGAATCATTTTTTCCAAATTCAAAACACATAAGTGTCAGAAATTAATTTCAAATTAATTTTCACTGTAAAAATAAAAGGCATGTTTTTAAGAAATAATAACTATCAAAAGATTGACACGTCTTTTTGTCCAATTTCAAAGTGAAATTACTGCCAATGACAAAAATTGGACTAAATGGTAAAAATAAAATCTATTTACACTTTTAAACCAATTAAAACCATAATATAACCATTTAAATAAATTAGATTAAAAGGCATATTTGAATTAAAATAAAGTATTTTTCAATATTCATTAAAAATGAACTTTATTAGAAAAATACCAAAAATATACCCAAAGTAAATTTTGATGTCCCAATTCAAAAGAAGAATTTTATTGTGTAAATTATAACATATAAAAGTGACCAAACTAGATATAATGAGCGTTCTCCATCAAAAGGTGCTAATTCGACCTTTTAAAGTAAAATATGTATAAAATTGGATTCTTTTAAATTTTAAGCCTCTAAAATTTCTTTGATTAATGTAAAAACACTTAACTAACATATATTATCATATTTTAGTTGTTTATATTCAATAACACCAATAAAACCACTATGTGAAAACATCCATTTAAAATAATAACATTATATTCTTAGTGTGCAATGTAATATTTCAAAGAAATCCGATGTTGCGTATCGGGTACGCCATTGAACATAGAATCCCCATTTAAGTAAAATTAATATTTAATTCACCAATATTAAGAAATATGGAAATGTCATATTTCTCTATTTATATGGGATGTTACATCCTTTCCCCCTGTTGGGAATTGCATTCTTGCAATTTTATTCAATTATCAAATAAATGGGGGTATTTATCTCTCATAGCATTTTTAGATTTCCACATTGCCTCTTCAACCATATGGTTTTTTCACAAAACATTTACTTGTTGGATTACCTTATTCTGCAAAACTTGCTATCTGCGGTCATGAATCTGGACTTTTTGTTCCTCGTAAGAGAGATTCTCTTCTAACTGAACTACCTCTAGACATAAAACATTAGATGTATCTGGAATATACATTCTCAACATTGAAACATGAAAAACAATGTGTACCTAGGAAAACATGGAGGTAAAGCCACTCTGTACAGAACTGGTCCAACTTTCTCAGGGATTTCATAGGGTCTAATGAACCTCGGATTCAACTTTCCTTTCATGCCAAAATGCATCACACTTTTCCCTGGGGATACTTAGAGAAACACATGATCACCAAACTCAAAAGAAAGATACTTCCTCTATTTATCCACATAACTTTGTTTCCTACACTGAGTTGTTCTAATGTTCTTATGAATCAACTAAACTATCTCTACCATCTCTTCTTGCAATTCTGGTCCCATCAGCTTCCTTTCACCTACTTCATCCCAAAAATCTTGAGTTCGACAATGCTTCTCATATAATGTCACAAATTTAGCCACCTGTATACTTGAATGAAAGATGTTATTATAAGAAATTTCACCGAAAGAAATATGTTGGTCCCAACATCCCTGATAATCTTTTGAGTAAGCACGTAACATATATTCCAAGGTCTGATTTGTTCGTTCTGACTGCCCATCCGATTGCGAATGAAAATCTATACAAAAACTTAATTCAGTAACCAACGATTTCTGAAGGCCATTCCAAAAGATAATAGAAAAACTGGGATCACGATCAGATAAAATGGATAGGGGGACACCATGCAACCAGACTATCACATTAACATAAAACCGGGAAATTTGATCTAGAGATTAAGTATCTCAAATAAGAAGAAAATGAGTAGATTTAGTTAATCGATCAACAATAGCCCAGATTGCATTATTTCGTCAAGATATATTTGGTAATCCCACAATGAATTCCATGGATATATTTTCCTATTTATACTCTGGAATTGGTAAAGACTGAAGCATCACATTCTGTAACTACCCCTTTTCATTAACCTGATGAAAATTCAAACACCTCATTGTAAAGTCATCAATATCTCCATTCATTCCGTCCCACCAGTAATACTCCCGAAGATCTCTATATATCTTAGTCCTGTTGGGATTAACTGAAAACAAGGAACTATGGGCTTCACACAAAAACTCATTCTTCAACTGTGAATCACAAGTAATGCATAATCTCTTCCCAAATATCAAAAACCAATAATTATAAATGTTAAAATCAGGCAACTTACCCTTCTGAACCAACTCTACCTTTTTCTTAAACTCATTGTCTTCCATTTCGCATTCTTAATTCTATCTGATGGATATGATCTCACTGAGACCTAAAATAAAATAGTAGAAGTCCCTGCACCAAAAACATGTACTCCAATGTTCATCAAACAAAAAACCAAAGCATCTCGTTCCAAACATAGCATAGTTAATGAAGCATTACATTTTCAAATCAAAGCATCATCCACATTATTTGATTTTCCTAGATGGTAATGAATTATGCAATGATAATCATTGATTAATTCTAGCCATATACTTTGTCTCATGTTCAATTCATTCTGAGTGAATATATAATTCAAACTTTTGTGATCAATATATATTTTACACTGTACTCCATAAAAATGATGCCACAAAATTTTTAAAGCAAAAAAACAAGAGCTAATTCAAAATCATGTGTAGTGTAATGTAACTCATGAGGTTTCAACTAACATGAAGAAAAATCAATTAACAGTTCATTTTGAAAAAGGACACAACCAAGTCCTTTGAAATAACCATAATTATAGATAAAAAACTCACCATTTCTAGAAGTTAGTGTGAAAACTGGATCATTCAACAATCTTTTTTTTAACTCCTGAAAACAATCATTACATTCCTTTGTCCAGATAAACTTCCCACCTTTTCGAGTTAAATTAGTCACAGGACTAGATAACCATGCAATGTTTTCAACAAACCTCCTATAATAACCTGCCAAACCAAGAAAACTACGGATCTCGATTATATTTCTGGGTCTCTTCCATTCTTCAACAACATGTGTTTTAGAAGGATCTACAGTTATGCAATTTTCATAAACAATGTGTCCATGGAATGAAAATTTTTGTAACAAAAACACACACATTCTTAATACAACATACAGTTTCTTTTAATTTAAGGTTTTTAAGATAAACATTAAATGTCTTTCATGTTCCTCTTTAAGACAAACGCTACTTTGTTTCCTCTATAAAAGAAACATTCTTAGCATAATAAATATCTTAGTTGAAGCAACATGGTAATCTGTAAATTATATATCATTACATGATTACCATAAATTAATTTATGGAAAATAATTTAACAATATTCTATTTTCAAAAGTAATATAAACTTACTTCTAATACCAACTATTTGGTCCCAACCTTAAAACATTACATAATATTGAATCAACCATATAATTCACATTGAGTTTATTTTCAGGTTTAGAGTTTTATTTAATAAGACTATAACTATTATATTGCATCTCAAAAATTACAAGGAAGACACTTCTATTTAGTTTCATTTTTTTTATAAAATAAAAACTCTTTGAAAAAAAGCGTCATGTCTAGTTCCATGTTTTAGAGAGCATGACTTTTCCTTGATCCCATCCTTGACCCTATTCATCTTTAAGTCCTATGAAAAACATTTCAAAAATTGGGATGAGAATAAAAAGATCAGTATGTGTTCTAAAACAAATAAAAAATTACATCATCAGTACATACATAACATATTAACATTAACACACCACATGAAATCATAAGATTTAAGAAATACACATATAAATCATTAATCATAAAGTTAACTTGTGGAATCTATAACATAGTGACACTGTAGCTATCACAGCTACGTAGGGAGTTACATTTGGAATACACATCACTATATATTACCTAAATCTATTAGGAGAAACATTACTGTTTACCTCTATCACATTACCCAATGCATTTGAGAGTTATCTCGGGATCACCTACCCTAGGTTTATCATGGAACCACCCGTATGCGTAAACAATGCACAAGAACCATAAAATATTCATACCAAATAAAAAAAATAAAGGAAAGATAACATTTATACATTTCAATAACAATATATCATTTAAATATATTGAAATAAAAAAATCTATTTTCAAAATCATTTTGAATACCAAAATATGTAAAAGAGTATATGGTATTTATTTTTCTTTTAAAAAACATCATGGCTTGTTATATAAGCCAAAATATCAAATAATACTCACGGCGGCAGAAAATGTCGTTTTCACCGCTTACGTTAAAGGAAACATTCATTTTTTTGTGGTTAAGTAAAAAACTTCGTAGAGAAAAGATTAATTTTGAATAAAAGTAAAAGTAAAAGGGTTTTATACACTATATAAATGAATATTTTGTATAAATGATAATATGCCTCAATGAAAAGAGATTGAGACAGAGTCCCTTACCTAGTGTCTGACATGACCCGTTCGTCCATTAATCACCGGAATAATAAACTAATGCCAATTTATACTTTTTTAAGAAATTTTTAATCTCTATTAGTACTTTTATATCACTTATTACTATTTTATAAACCTTATGTAATCATTTATGTTAATAATGATTGATTTTTCAATATTTGGTACTTGAGTCAAAAATAAACTTCTTATAATTTCAAGTTGTTCATGTGGTCAAAGGATAATTAAATCCAAAATTCTATTCATGATGTAGATATCATATATATATAATTTATTCTGTACATACTTTTATTTATAATATTACATAACATTCAGAGGTAAGAAATGAAATTCACTGTTCATAGAGACGGTAAGTCGTACGTACGCATGAACGCTACTTTCATTTCTATTTCGTATTTAATGGAATGAAAAAATAATGATATAAAGGTATATTATAATTAAATTATAATATCATATATAATATCATTAACGCTATCCTTTGTACATCCCATATATGTATTTAACGGGTCATATCATTTTGAGGGGTCAGTAGTCCACACTTCCTCAAATTAAATTTTCACGTTTACCCATAATGGAAATCATCAAGGCATGTTATAAATTGAAGATAAAAAAGCATAAAAAAATAAACATAATATATGTCATATATAAATATAGTGTCAACATAATGTCTACCATGAGAGGCAGTCGGAGATATTTAAACAATCATCATTTCGTGCGGCGTTAGTTTTCTATCCATAGAATCAGTATGTTCTTTACGCACTAGATGGAGGTGTGTGTAAGTGTAGTTCGAATCCTTCACATAAAAACATCATAGTATATTGATCATATTGGAGTAGTTTAAAATTAATAGAATAAAATGAAAATATAGGGTTGTCGAAGTAAAATAAAACAAAATAAAACAAAATAAAACAATAATAATTTAAGAGAAACAGTTACCTTTAATTCAGGTAACACCCTTGGGTTTGAACCAAAAGGGTTTCTTGAAGTTCCATTTGCGTAAGGTAATTCTTCTAGGTGGAATATAGGGAATTAGGGAGCATACTTGGGCATATGAAGGACTATCCAAATTGATTTAGAGGTGTGACGAATTTGTTAGATGTGAGGGATTTTTATAAAGGGGGGGAGGGGCTCTTTAGGAATGTTTGAAACAATTATTTTATTATACACTTATATTAAATTTAAAAAGGTCCAAAAAACATTAAAGACAAATATATGATGACTCAGTATCTAAATAAAATCACCGAATAATAGTTGGATTGGTTTGGGATATTATTTTATTATTTATAATCTTATTTATTTAAATCATTTATTAATGAGGTAAACACTGCATCATTAATGTGTCATAAATAATTTAATTTATATGGTGTCTAAAAATTATATAAAAAATACCATGATATGGGAAATCATTTTTGATTTATAATAAATATTTATAGTCTAAAATATATCATATATAACCCTTTGTATAATTTATTTACTAAATGATATTTGTTTATTACATTTTTGCCTTTACTTTAAGTTAATTAAAATATAGTGTCATTATCACTCTTAAGTGACTCCATGGGGTCCCAAAATCGACCCAAGGATGAACATGGTCAGATATTTATCAACCAATATATTTATGAAACGTTTAAGGGTAAATTTATATTATTATAATATAATTGTTTTACACTTATTTACATGATGTACCATTTAACCATTGTAAATAAAATATTTACTAAAGTAAATATTTGAAATGTCTAAAAATAAAATTTACCTATTTACATAATTAGGACCTATTAATTAAAAATATGGAATCAATTTTTCCAAATTCAATACATAGAAGTGGTAGAAATTAATTTCAAATTAATTCCCGTTGTCAAAACAAAAGGCGTGTTTTTAAGAAATAATAACTATCAAAAGATTGACACTTGTTTTTGTCCAATTTCAAATTGAAATTACATACAATGACTAATATTGGATTAAAAGATAAAAATAAAATCTAATTACACTTTAAAAACTATTTAAATGATAATCTAACCATATAAATAAATTAGATTAAAATGCAGATTTGAATTAAAATATAGTATTTTTCACTATTCATTAAAAATGAACTTTATTAGAAAAATACCAAAAAATTACCCAAAGTAAATTTTGATGTCCCAATTCAAATAAATAATTTTATTATTCCAAATAGAACATATTAAAATTTCCATAACTAGATTTAATGATGGTTATCCATTAAAAGGGGGTAATTCAACCTTTTAAAATAAAATATGCTTAAAATTAGATTCATTTCCATTTTTAGCCACTAACATTTATTTGATTAATGTAAAAACACTTAACAAACATATATTATCATATTTTAGTTGTTTTTATTCATTCTTTCCAATAAAATGTCTAGGTGTTAACTACTATTTATAATAATAATATTATATTGTTAGTGTGCAATATAAGATTTCAAAGAAATCTGATGTTCTGTATCAGGTATTCCATTGAACATAACATCCCCTATAAAGTAAAATTAATATTCAATTCACAAATATTAATAAATATGAAATTTCATATTTCTCTATTTATTTTGGATTTTACAATTAGTAAATACATACCCAAAAATAATACGCGGTTCCTTCCTTTTTTATCGATCTCTTTTTCCTGCCCTAAGACCATCATAAAAATGTTTACCGTGTATGCTAAAGGAGGTCTCTCAATGAAGAGGTTTGAATCTTACCAGAATCATTATATCTTTTTTCATATTCTACATCCCAAAAATATATTTTATCAATAATAATAAATTTAATATATTATCATATGTATAATGGTTTGTTTTTAAGATTATGAGATGACCATTTTTCACCACATTGCATCCTATAGAAATCAAATCATCACTTGTTCATATGTATGACCTACCATTTCTTCATACCAGTGGAATTAATTTTTCTTAACCTTTTTACATTTATGGTCACAAAATTATTATTAATTAATATATATAGTATTAAGGAAATAACAATAATTATTTAATATATATGATATCATCTACCTTCTTACCCTTCAATCCATTTGAAAATGATAACTTTTCACATGTCTACATGTTTACTATCACCTCTGTGAAGTGATTTGATTCATTCATATATTACTCAATGCATGGATGAATATATAATTTTATATAATGTATAAAAATTATATTAATGTCAATAGTAACATCATTAAAATGATTTAAACATTTTAGAGATAGCATAACCATGATCAATATACAAAATTAACTTTGGAGATATTAACCAAAAAACCAGTGCTCGATATAAACCAGAAATATTCGCTGAATAGATTTAAAAGTATTAAAATAGGAAATTAAAAATGTAAAATAGATGAAGATATTTCTCAAGGAATAATTTAAAAATAATAATTCAATATATAAAATGATAAATATTGTAAACCTAATTAGAGACCCAAAGGGTAGTTTTTTCCCATTTCTACTTTAATTAGATATTTTTATCATATATACCAAATTTCATTTATATAGTGGATATATATTAAATTTTTAATATTATATAATGAATTAAAATTTATTCATGGTGTTTAGGCTTTCTGTTCTTTTTTACTATTTTAATGGGTTTTGATTCAAATATAATTATTGTCATAAGGGATCACGGTTAAGATATCATTTAATTTAGGGATTGATTATGTTTATATTTCATTCCAAAAAAGTATATTATCCTAATCTCATTAACCCATATCTTTTTTAATAATGTGAATAGGTTTTTTTTAACATTATATTTTACTGTAAATCTTATGTTTTACAATAATCAACTAGTAAGTCTCGTGAAATAGTTTTATTTTGAATTTGGTATAATTTCTTCCATCCAAATATTTTTATTAGTGATGTGTTTCTATTAAACAAAGATATTTCTAATTTATATTATATAAACTCTATTTCACACTATCATATCCATTAGACATTATCGTGTTTCCTTTAAATTTTTTAATGTTCATTTTCAATGAGACTCTTTTATCAGTATTTCATAATTTTTTATTAAAATTGTTGACAAAATGAATAGATATTTTTCTTTTGTTTTCAAAGAATTCCTTGAAAGTCATTTTAAAAGAATTTTCATCTTTGTCAAAACGATGTCATGAGATGGGGACCTATTGAAATAAAAATTACTATGAGTTATGGTAACGTCCCATAGAAACTCTCATAGGATGATAGAAAAGACTATGTGATCACTATAGATGATAATTGTTTTTTAAATTATATGGTAGTAGGTACTTAGATCATAATAACACATTTAGGTATTGTATTTTTATATTCCTAATCTTTTCACTCCATTATATCATCCATTTTTCTTGAAAATTATATATTTTAAAATAATCATGAGAATAGTGTTATAAATCAGAAATTATAGTTGATTTATTATTAAAAGAGTTATATTTTATTATTTTTATATTAGGACACATGGAAATACAATATTTAAAATATTGATTTTTATTCATGAGGATTACATTGATATAATTTGTTGTATAGATTAACTTTAAAATAATATTGTGAAAATTTATTTCCTAGTGGATAATATTACTATTAGTGATGGAGATAAAGAATCCCTTATCTTTAGATTCAACAATACATAATATAAATCATTATATTTGAATTAGTTATCCATAATTAAATTTGTAATGAATTATATTAGTAAAATTTATTAATGTATATCATATTTAGAGATAGATGATGTAACAATTATGAAAGAATAAATTGTTGTGTTTCTTCAAAAACAACATGGATATCCTCCTAAGAAAGTTTTTATGTTTCCCATTTATCTCATATCTAATGAAAACTATATATCCAATATTTCCTAATAAATGGCTGATATGAAATTAGTGGTATGGAAGAAAAAATGGAAGGATTAGTATGATAAGTTATTAATACACCATAGTGTTTTCTATTAGGATTCCCTTATTCTTTTTATTAATAATTAATAATATATGATGTTGTGTGTTTATTATAAGGAAAGGGAAACAATTATCAAAAATTAAAAGTATATTTTCCCTACATCGCTGTATTTTTTAATCCACTATAGGGAGATTAATATTATTCTAACAGTGATATTTATTTTGGATTTTGAAAATTATGATTAATTAAGGAAGGTATTATTAGTATGAAATTTCATATGAGGTATTTAAAATATGAATTTATAGTAACACTCTATGTATTGAAAAATTTGCACTATGATTTTGAGGATCTGGTGACCATGTTATTAACATATAATCATGAAAATTTTATTGTTTTATTTAATGATTAAATATTTATATACTATTAAATCAATTATGTGTTTATATTTCATTTTTTAATCATTATTAAGTCTCCTATATAAAATTAATTACATAGGAAATTCTAATGATGTGAATTCCAAATTCAGTCACATTCACTACCTGGAAATATTTTCACTATATATGGAATTTTAGTTGACCCTTCAATGATAGAGGTATTAATTGAATGGAAAAAATTAATTAATATAATTTAGGTACATAGTTAAATTTTATTATTAGATTTCAATGTTGATTTCACCAAAAAAATTCTTGATTATCTATCCCATCAACCATGTTGAAATATAAATTGTTTAAGCTCATATGGTTATAAGAATATAAAAAATTATTAAAATAATTAAATTGTAAATTATTCAATGAACAAATATTGAATTTAGAACTAGGAAGGGATGGATTTTTGATATATATTGATTCATCAATAAAGGAACCTAGATGAATCCTTATGTAGAAAGATAATGTTGTTTCCTGTGCATCAAGGCACATAAATATTCATTAACAAAATTTTCTATCCCCTGATTATCCATTGTAATTTTCATATTTTCATTGAAGATATGGATTCATTTCCATTATTGTGAAAATGTGAAATATTTACATATTAATGAATTTTAAAACACATCCTCTCATATAATGAGATAAATATAAGGAAATTATGATAGTTATAATTTATAAAGGATTAGTAGTTATTATTACACTATCACATTGAGGATAAAAATGAGGTGGCTAGTTAATTGAATAAAAAAATATCATGGAATATTGAAAAATATGAGGATTAACTAAAATCCTAAATTCATGGATTTTGGAATATTGGAATTAATAATAATTAAGGAAGGGGAAACATCGCTTCAATTGAAATGATTGAAACCCCATATTTATTAGATAATGAATATGTTATCAGTTTGATGATTAGAATAAATTAAGGAAAATAATTTCTCTTAATGATGAGATGTTGGTAGACCTAGTATATTAAGAGATTATATTGAAATTGGGAAAGATGCTACATGTTCAATCAGTTCCTGACATAAAAAATATTCATTAGTTGAATCTTCTGGAAAAAAATTCATAATAAAACATTATGTAAATAAAAAAGATCAATATCTGAAGGATCATTTTTGGTGGGATAATATGAAATAGAAAAATAGATTATATATATATAAATATATATATATATAGATGATTATATTATAAATATATAACATTTGATAGAAAACATCTTAAAGGTTTCATGGAATCTATTCCTATGACTTTATATAAATAGAATGATATGATTATGGATTTTGTCACTGAATGTCCAAGGTATCTTAAAAAAATGAAGCATTATCAGTTATTTTTTTATAGAATTTCCAATTCTAAACATTTACTCATTACAGGAGAAGATATATTGCTTAATAACATTGGATCTATATTAATTAAGTTAGTCGACATCATAGTGCACATTTTTTGATTATATCTAATAATGACCCATAGGTTACATTGAAATTATGTTAGTGTCTTCAAATGTTTTTTAACACTGAGTTATGTTTGAGAAATAATTATCATCTATATATATATTGATATTCCAAATGGACAATTGAAACATTATAAGACATGTTGAGGATATTATCACCTAAAATTTAGGGGACAAAAGATTAGTATTTACCTTTCATGAAAATTTCATATTTGAATAACTTTCATTAAATAATTACAATGGTTTTATATAATTTGTTTTATGGGGAATGATTTCATAAACTGATTTTATGGGATAAATGTTTTGGTGGGATGATTTTATAGACAAAAATTGTTGACGAGTCAGTGGTTAAATTAATGGATACATTGAATCATATCAATGAATCTCAAATTATAAAAAAGGGTTATGTCAAAAATTGAAAGAGGGATTTGGAATTTCAAGTATAAGATTAAGTTTTATTAATTGTTTCACTATGGGATTGTGTTATAAGATTTGATAACAAGTGAAAAATAAGACAGAGGAACATCGAAACTTTCTAAATGTTGGAATGAATTGGAGGTTTGTATAACCTTTTGGAAATTCTCGTAGCCTATCTAAAGATCATGATTTGTCCCACGTGTATTCATTTTGAAAGTACATACCAGACACAAATATTGATTTCACCTATAATTAAACAAATTATTACATGAACTGTCATAATTTCAAGATCTTGTCTGGATTCTTGACATCAATGAAGAAGTGTTGTTGAATCATAAGACTGGATTGGTGAATGTAATCTGTATAAATAATAAGATAAATTAAAAAAATTGGTAGTAGATTATGTTATGATAGAGAAATACCAACATATATTTATGGTCTGGCATTGTGGGAATTTATTGGATTTAATTTTTGGAGGGAATAATGTAACATATAAGATTCAATTATAATAATTAATCTATTCAATCTAATGAATCAATATCATAATACACATAGATTTATTCAATAGTTTTGAATAAAATATAAATTATATAATTTTATAAATTTAATTTAATGATATTAATTTAATTTATTAATTATGTACTTGAAATTCTTCTTATAGTGAATCTTTATTATTTTTCTGGATTAATTGATTTTTGGGTGAATACAGAAAAATGATTATTTTTCAAAAAAAATATGACTTTTATTAAAATATAATGTTATGAAAATAAAATTAATGTCTATTAAACCCTTTTTCTTTGAAAAATATATTTTTAATAATTTATATTATTCATGACAAATGTAATAGTGAACCTATAAATATATGCTTAACTTATTTTAAAAATAATTATGAATTTTTCCATGTCAAAATTATTTTTCATAATTTTCTCTTAATAATGTTTTTAAAAGGATAAAATTTTTAATAGTATTAATTTAATTATATATAATTTTCCTATGAATTATCATATTCTTATAAAGCCCATTGGAATCAACAGTGTAATTATTTTTTTCTCTAAAATCATCTTTCTGATTGAAACAATCAATTTTAAAAAATAATTTTTATTGTGTTTTAGGAATTAGAATAATTATAATATGGAAAACATATAGTAGTCAAAAAATATAATATGTATTCCATATTTGGAATAAAAATAAATTATTTTTTCTAATGTGTTCAACCAATTTTTTTGACACAATTAATTGTAACCACTATAAATTATTTTAAACTATGTTAGGGATAAATTTATTAAATTGCTTAAATATAAAGGGATAAGGCTTAAATATAACACAAAACACATTATTAATCCAATTTTTTTGTTTTTATATAGAACATAGCCATATCATCATTTGATCTACAACACCTTCTTATCACGTTCCCAATAAAATGAATATAATTTTTTAAAATATTTTAAGTAATTTCATGTGTGTCTCTCCCCACGCATATAAAGTGGAACATCTTCCATTGTATTATTCACAAACATCGATCTCTAAGTCATATATAGTAATTTCCAAAAAATATTCTATATTTATTAACATCATTATTAATCAATCTTTCTTACCCTAATAACTTCTTCAGAATTCATACAGTGTATTCCAAATTATGTATCTCAATAATGTGGTCATCATCTTACCAACCACTTTCGAACGTTATTTATTATTATTTTCACTATAAATATTTTGTATCAATGATCAAATATATAATCAAAAATTTATATTATACATATCTATTATTATGATTATGTTATAACCCTTTCCACATATATTCATCCTAATAAAATGAATACTTCACCTGTGTGGATGTACATCCTTCTATCCCAGTGTGGTGATGTAATTGTTTTAGTACCACTTATGATGGATGGCTATAAAGGTATATATAATGAATATATATGATATTTATGGAAAAGTATTATTCTTTTAATATAATATACCATCTATCCTCTTACACATCCATCCATTATAAAATGATAACGTCACTCATGCAAACATGTGGACTAAAACCTCCATGAAGTGACTTGATTTATTATTCTATTAACACAATACATTGTTTATTACACAATTTTATTTAATCAATAAAAATTATATTCATTAAATTAATACATTTATAGGGAGGATTTATAAATTTCATAACTACTTTATCAATGATTAAATGAGGATGTTTATTAGAAATTTACCAAACAACCATTTGTGGTCGATGTTAGAAGGAACTAATTAATTAGGATGTTCAAAATTATAAAAAATAGATTAAAAATGTAATAAAAATTACAATTTTTTATTTTTATATTATTTAATAAAATTGGATTCATTATATAAGAGTATGAAGCTTGTACGACTATGAAGAGACTCAAGGTATATGTGATAATTTATCATTACCAATTCAATGAGACATGATTATATTATAGATATATTTGAATTTATATGGTGTATATAATCCCCATTTGACATATTACATAATGAAATATTAAATTTTCATTTTAATTATAGCTTCAATTCTTGTTTATTATTTTTAAGGTTTTATTTTAGATTTTTAAAATTTATAATGGATTTATGTTACTATTTCATTTTATTTCCAAACTATTCATGTAAAGATTTAACATAGGAAAAAAATATGATCCTAATATCATATCCAACAAATATTCTATTATACTATTGATATTTTTTGGAATTTTTTATTCCTTTTCCATTTTATATCTTATATAATACCGAATCAATAGGTATGTTACATGCAATAGAATTTTAAAAAAATCATGTTATAATGTTTTAATTCCATCCCTTTTTCATTCATGATGAGTCTCTTTTAGATGTTTCAAGAATATATATATTTATTATTCAAGGGATTAAAACATTATTCAAAACTATTTGTTACATTTTTTATAATGGATTAAAAAAATAATCTCTTCAATGTTTTTCCTTGTAGGTTATTTGTGACATTTTACCAAAGTACATAAAGAATTTTTTTAATGTATATGGCACAACCTTCCTACTGCCACAACCAATATATATTATATTGAATCATTATTGATTTTCCACGTTGATTTTAAATGAATGATATTTACTCAATATTTTTGGAATTTTTTTAAACAAATTTTCAAAGAAATGGTTAGTTTTCAAATATTTTGAAGGAAATAGTCAACTATTCTTATACAGGTATTTTCATATAAGAAAACATCATTTGATGATTCTTAGGATTAATTGGGTGTATGGTATAATTATTCCATCTAATTTATATTTATATAAATTTATTATAATGTTTTTTTTGTTTCATTTATTCGGAAGGTACTCATATTATCGATTCAGTAGCGATAACAATTGATTTTTGACGAACATTAAGAATGAGTTGTATTATTTATTCAATATATAAGTAATTTATTGAATGTTAATGTGAATGTTGAGCCCTAGTTATGCATATCACCTTGATACATCAATAAGTCTTAAGTGGAAAAATAGAAAGAATTCCATATTATATGGGTATCATGTGTACACCTACCAATTACTTAATAGTGAGGTTTGTATATTGGCATCACCGATAATATTCATGATAACATGGAAGTTTCTTTGATGGTATGATATTGAATGTATAGATTCTACAATTTCATTATTTTAAATTTAGTTTCCATTATCCATGAGATTTATTTGTTTATGTAATCCATTTATGTTTTTTAAAATTTTTCGATTAAATGAATTCTGTTTTGATTATATAACAAAACATATTAATTATCCTTTATCATCTCATAATTTCATTCTCTATACTTCAATATAATTGATCATTTTATCATACCATTTATTTATTTTTTAAATCCCCACAATTTTCCGAAGGGTATTTTAATTATTTAAATGGTTTATTTTTTTCTTATGCTTTATTATTATATTTCCTGTATAATTTTTGATCATGCGTATATCATGTTTTTTATGAATTCAATACTAAATGATCTAATGTGGTTTGGTAATTTTATATTATCACAATGTAATATTTTATGTAATTTATTTAGTTTACTTGAGTTTGGGTGTCAAAAATTGCCTCCATAAACAAAGGGGTCAAAGGTGTATAATCATTTTCCTTCACAAGGAGCTTAAAAACAACCAATGCATGTTCCTACACAAATTTCATCATATTTGAAAGCTACTACATGTTATGTATTGTTTTAAAATTTTTATTATAGAATAAAACCATATATTAAAAAATCACTACTTCCTACATATCAGTTAGTGGATTTTTCTCACCATTAAAAAAATAGTTAATGAATATTTTTATTCTTATAGGAATATATAAATGCTTTTTTGGATCCCTTTTTTCAAAGTTTATCATCCACAGTATCATAAACCATTTTATTATTATATATCAAGAAAAAGTATGTAAATTTATATTTATTTACCTCTTGAAATTCCCTATTAATGTCTTTAATTGATGTCAGATGTCATTACCAATCACCCAGGGCCCATGCCATGACTACTCCAAACCCACCTCCCAATGGCCAGGGGCTAGAGACTAGCGTTGAGTGCATCAACATGCAAACAGGGGGAATTTTAGTGAGTACCTTTATGCACACATACGTCCAACCAAGTCCCACACATTAAAAAGGGAAAATTTATCACTAAAAAAATGATGAATACACATAAAACTAATAAAAGTGGGCTAGAATACAAATCCAACAAATGAGCTTAAAACAGAAAAATATAAAATGGAAACTCTGATGGTTGTTCAGGGAAAACCCCACCTGATCGTGAGGGTAGTGTAACTACTAGAAGCTGATGTATAACATTGCATCCACTTAATCCTATTGGGCCACGCGTACTTAAAGGTCACCCAGTCCATCATCGTATCATTCGGTGATCCCATCTCCCTGAGCACCTCTAGGTCTTATTCCACTAAATTCTCTATCAAATTGTTGATCTTTTGCACTAGACACAACAAGCACGGTCAAAGATCATGTAGGGCTGAGTAAAAAAGTACTTAGTAGGGACCCCAAATCAGAAATGAAATACCACACATCACTCTTTAATTTAAAAAGTGGTGCACAATACCGCTCACACTAGGTATACATTTAGGGTAGTGATAGAAAGGTCATCAGTTACATCATCCAACACCTCCGCTGCTCAAGAAATCATCCATTATCGTGTTTTCTGTCCTTTCTATATCACACAAGACTACTCCCCAGTAACTTTGGACTGCTTTGGTACACCACCTTATAGCGTACCATTGGCCTGAAAAGTCAAACAGAAGTGATTCACACTAATCTAGAACAATTGAGGTACTCCGCCTCATCGCGTAATGTGGACCTGTAATGTCACACAAAAATGATTCCCATCATGGGACTAAAATATAACATAGAAGTGCATCCCATTGGGCCTGAGTCAAGTATCACAAAGTATAAAGTTAGAATTCCTCAGGTCTCAGCTATCCGCAGGGTTCTATACATAGATTTCTTGGGAGAACTATTCCTTAATCCCTTAATAAACTCTAATATTCTATGAAAAACTCTTTAGGGCATGCCAAATGATTCTCCTGGTAGAGAGGGTCCCAACGCTATAAAAAAAATCATCAATGGGGCATGCAGTTTGCATGATACATGAGATTTTTAAAACTGCGGCTAGTTGGGTATGGTCTTGGTCCGCCCCGATTGGATTGACCGGCCAACCCTGCCCAAGGGTCCCATGTACCCTGATTTAATTCGAACAACTCGGCCTGACCTGATTAAGGGCTGGGTCAGTCTGGTCCAACCAGGACAGTGGGCCTCGCTGGACTAGGCCCGGTTTGGATGAGGGTCCAACTTGCTGGGTAGCCTGCTGACTCAATCTAGTTTAGACCGATGCTAAGGTCATAGGTCCAGACCACTGGCTGGGGATTGTGGCCCACAATCCCAAATTCTAGCTCGCGCATTGCGGGATGGTGGTGCTACGCATAGCTGGGACATAGCCAGTTCCCAGGTTGGGCCCCTGCTGGCCATGGGAACATGCAGGGCCCCTTCTACTGTAGTTGATTAACTGTGTCTCAGCTTGTCTCAGTGGCTTGGACACGGGACAACACTCCATGTGGCACCGTCCTGGCTCTGCGTCCCCTAAGGCCCCTACTCCAGCGGCACACCGATGGGCGCACTTCCATCCTCTACTTTGGCTGGTGAGGTCCAGCCGCCATCCCAACAATGGTACCGGTCAGCGCATCCCCCTCTATGTGGCTGGTGTGGTCCGGCTACCCCCACGCTAGTGGGGCCACTCTGGTGGAATCTTTTGTTGGCAATCATAGCTACTCCGGTGGTCCATTTTTCGATCTGTATGCACCTACAGGCCTCCTACTAGGTGTCATCAATGAAATGGTCTCAATTTTAACAAGCTATCATTTTAGACTATTCGTTCACAATCAGAACACATCTAGAGTGGTTCGGGCCTATTTTCGGGTCAGCAAACACCCTCAGAGTTTTTATTTTTAAAACCGTGGAGGCTCGGTGGAGATGTTCAATCAAACTAGAAATAAATTAATCCCAAATAAAAAATCCACAAAATAAGGTTACCATCCCTCATAAATGAACGATTCGTGAATCAACATGTTCATGGGTTGATCTGTGTTCATAATTTCTTGAATAATAATGTGGAATAAATTTCACAAATAAAACCCCTACCTCTTTGTTGTTGGATGTCATAACTCTTATTCCATGAGGTTTCAAGATGTCGACATCGTTCGTTGCTACGGGCTCTGATCTTCAGGGGATGTAGAAAAATTTGATGTTCGTTGTCATTTTTCATTATTCATTGGAGTTTAATTCATCCATAAGTTTTTCATTGAATCCTAATACTATAATCTTCATTCCTCCAACATGTAAGACTATTCAAATTGGTACATGTTACAGTGCTTCTGCTGCACTACGATGTCGCGTCGTTATGCTATTTCATTTATTAAACATTGTCACTGTTATGCATCATTAAAGTATCATTACAATGATAGTTAATGAACCATTATGGACTTCCATTAATGTACCTCATTACCACCTCATCGATGCAACATAGAGTCACCTTCTTCCACACAATGCTGAGAAAATAAATAAAATAATTATTTTAAATTATTTTATAATTTTTCTCATAAATTCAGAAAAATAAAATTTCATACCGGCCCTTTCCGACCAATGATAAGTCATTTCTAGGTGAATTTATACGTTCTGAGTTCAACGGTGCCTCATATTTTTTATCTTGGCACTGGTTGAAAAGTTATAAAATCCTTCTCTCATGTTTACTAGACATAACCTAAAAGTTCAAAGTTTTGTTCCATGTTCTCCATGCCTTAGAATCACATGTCGTCAAAGCATGTGGTCTCATAATAATTCTATATAATTAAAAATATAAACGGAATTTTTGAAATATTACATTCTCATCACCTTAAGGATTTATGTTCCTGAAATTTGAAAAAAACTAAACGAACAAATTGGGGTACTGAGCACAAATCTGAGCATCTCGGTCCCATGTGCTCTTCTAGGGATTTACTTTCTGTCCCCAAACTTGCACAAGAGGAATCGACCGCCTATGTAGGATTCTCACCTCTCGATCCCATATCTCTACTGAAAACTCTTCAAATGTTTCCCCATCATCAATATCTAGCTCACCCCAGTCAATGATGTGTGATCGATCATGCATGTACATCCTCAGCTGAGAAACATGGAAAACATCATGCACCCAGTTCATCTATGGGGGAAATGTCAGCTAGTACTCCACCTCACCATCTCTATTCAAGATCTAAAAAGGGTTGATAAACCTAGGAGATAGTTTTTCACCCCGACCAAATCATCGCAATACTCATCTAAGTGAGACTCGAAGGAATACATTATCTCCCTCCTTAAACACCAAGGATCTCCAACTCCTGTCATCATAAGAATTATACCTACTATGATTAGTAATCACCCACTCTTGAATGATCAGTACCTTCTCAGTGGTAGCCCGTCCCAGCTCTAGATCCTTGTGTGTCGACTCCCATAGTTCTGTCCAACATAGGGGTGATCTACAAGGATGGCCGCACAGATACTAGAATGGTGGAATAAAAATGGTGGAATGATAGCTATTGTTGTATAAAAACTCCACATGTGGAAGGTAGTCCTCCCAACTACGACCAAAATCCATGATGCAAGCATGTTGCATGTTCACCAAGGTCTGTATGGTTTTCTCCATCTAACCATCCATATAGGGATGAAAATCCATTCTCATGCATATATGCATCATGAAGCCTCATGTAATCCCTTCCAAAGGCGGGATGTAAAGAGAGAATCAAAATATGAGGCGATCATCGAAGGCACTCTGTGAAGCCACACGATATCCTGGTCGTAGAGGCATCCCAATCCCTCTATAAGTCCCTGCTTTTAGAAGGGTAGGAAGTAAACTGACAATGTGAGTTAGCAAATGATCACACAAATATAGTCGCGGCCCCTGGATGAATGTGGTAACTCCATCACAAAGTCCATTGAGATATCGTCACATTTCCACTTGGGGACCTCTATTGTTTGGGCCATGCCTGGTAGAACCTAATGCTTTGTCATCATTTACTAACATGTGAGGTATCATGAAACAGACTCATCCACCACTTTCTTCATGCATATCCACCTGTACAAACATCAGTGGTCCTAGTACATCTTAAACACTCAAGGATGTACCTCCAAATGTGATGTATGGAACTCCCTCAACACATCCTCCTGAAACCTCACTGGTACTACTGTGCACCCTCTAATAAGGTTTAAATCTTCCTAACCTATCCAAAATACATTAGAATCCCTTCTTGATGATAACTATTCATATCGAGCATCCTAGGTCTCATCTGCCAGCTATGCCTCCCTGACTCACTATAAGATTGGGGGAGTAACAGTTATCTACTAAAGGTAAACAACACCACCATCATCCATAAAGGATATCTTAATTTCAACTAAATTTTCTATTGCCTCAATCAGCATCTACAATAGGTCCTCCTGTAGCGTGTGTCTTCCACAATGTTCCCCTTCCCAGGTGTATAGACTATCTCAATGTAATTGTTCTAGAAGAATTTGATCCATCACCATTGTCTCGGTTTTAGGTCCTTTAGTGAGAATATATAGCTAGGACTCGTGCGGTTGGAGTAAACTATAAACAACTGACCCATCAAATGCTTCCACCACATGTTCAAGGAAAATATCAATGTTGTTAACTCTAGGTTGTGGGACTCATAGTTTTTCTCATGCTGCCTCAATTGTGGTGAGTCATAGGCAATCACTACTCGCTCTTGCATCAGGAAAAAACCCAGTATGGTCCCTGATGCATCGTAGTAAACTACATACCCAACAACCTCCTCTAGATGACTCAAGATGAGGTCACTAGGCCATCTCTACCTAATCTCCTAGAAACTATGCTCAAATTACTATACCCACACAAAGGGTTGTCCCTTCCATGTTAAATTGGATAAGGGTTCTAATTATATGGAAATGATGGGCATGAACCATCCATAATAACCAGCAAACCCCAAGAATCTACGCACCTCAGTCACACTCCTAGGTGGATACCAAGAAAGAACCACCTCAATCTTCAATGAATCCACTACAACTCCAGCATCTGAGATGAAATGTCATTGAATGTGTACTTCATGAATATAAAATAGCACTTCATGAGATTCCCATAAATCTGGTGCTCTTAGAGTGTATCCTGGACTATCTCTATGTGTGTGTGGTGTGATCCTTCTCTGACACCGATTACACCTTGATTTCATCAATGTAGACCACAAAAAACTGGTCAAGGTAAGGCTGGAAGATCTTATTCATGAATCCCATGAACACTGTTGGGGTATTTGTCACACCAAAAGGAATCATCAAGAAATCATAGTGGTTGTATCATCACTTGAAGGCTTTCTTTGATAGATCATCATCTAGTACTTGAAGCTGGTGATATCCCAATATCAGGTCTATCTTTGAGAACCACCTCTCTTTCATCAGCTGGTTGAAGACGTCATCAATCCTTATCAGTGGACACTTCTTCACAGTCTCCTAGTTTAGGCACTGGAAGTCCACATTCCACCTCAAACTCTCATCTTCATTCATTGAAAAATCATAGAGATTCCCATGGTGAAACACTATGTCTTATGAACATCTTCTCCTGTAAGACCTCCATCTATACACTCAGCTCGCGAAGCTCTATGGGAGAAATCCGATATGCTGATGTGGATATCAGTGGAATCCCATTGTAACAGTCAATGCAGAAGTCTACCACCCAACGAGAAGGTAGTCCTAGAACATCCTCAAAAAAATATCCTTGTACTCATCCACAACTATAGGAAATATTGGACTCCTATCATCTAGAATGTTGAGAGTGAGGCTAACCAAATGTTGAGTGATCGTCTGCACCCTCATTCGAGAAATTATGTCTTGTGGTGCATGCATTTCCTTCTTGCTGGTGAAGGATAACCCAGTCCCATCTCCACGGACAGACCGTAGTGTATTCCTAAAATAGACTATCTGGGCACAGACTATGGATAACCATTCCATACGAAAGATGATGTTGTAAGACCTCAATGCTACTACTAGGAGATCCCAACCGATTCTCTCACCTCATTAAGTATGTTCTCACTACCATCACCAGTGTGTAATTGTAAAATACCCTCCCATAAGAGTCTCTAAATGTAAGGATTGAGCCAACAACTCCATTAGAAACTCAGAGCTTTGAATAATAGTTATAGAATGGATGGGGTTACTAGGACTTGTGTCTATAAGAACTGCAGCTAGGGTGGAGAAGATTTAGATCGTAGCTCAGATCATCTCTGGATTGTCTTCTTCATTAGTCTCTGCAACCTAATGTTGTGTTATACCATTTCTTCATACTCCAGGAGGTTGGGGTGGACCACATGGGGGTGGTGGAAGGAACACCTCAAACCATATCCCACAACCTACTACTCTTCCTACTCCCCTCCCACATCTATATCACTATGGAACTCTTCACTTGAACCATTGCCTCTGCCTCGGAGGCCCCTCAACTGTCTGATGGTCATCTTTATGGAAGACCGGACAGTCATGTGCCTTGTGTCCCTTCCCACTCCATGTGAAGAAAACCATGGTTATCAGCTGATTCCCTCTGGTCTAGGAGCCCTGCACAACTAACCCTGAGTCCTGGGGTTTTACTCTTAATAACCTTGACAGCTTGGTCACTCATGTCTGTTGTCGGCTACCTGCTAAAGACTCTATGACATGGGGTATGTTTGTAGCTCTAGCTAAGGGGGCCTGCTCTACCAGGAATCTCTCAACCCAAAGGCCATTCTCAAACACCCCGCCCTGAATAGGGATACTCAAAGACAATACTGACACCGTGATCTCCCTCCTGAGTCCATTATCAAATTATTGATCTCTAAAGAAAGGGTATCACACCATATCAGTATAGTAGCGACAAATCTCAGTGGACATTGTTATGTACTCATCCACCATCAAGCTACACTATTAAAGGTGAAGTAGCTCATGAATTCACACATAGCGCAATTTCATGGGGAAACAACTACTAGAAAATCCATAGGAAGATTTCTAATGTTAGGGTCACCTCATCGTGTGCCTGGGAGGTCATGCTCCACCATCTACATACCAATCACTACATAAGGATCGTTTACAATATCTCCCTCTAGTCAGGTAGTGTCCTCACTAAGTGGAAGACCCATTTCACTGCCTCTAGTGAGTCCACAATGGTCTGGGGATCAATATATCCCCTGAACCTCGAGGGCGTTGTCTCTGAAGCTTTTACAGGGCACTAAGTCTATGCAATTCTTATGCTGAAACCACCAAAAGTGTATTCTATCCAATGGATGTTTGTACCCCTAGTTCACCACCCGCTGGGGCCTTCTCTAGAACTGGTCATTGAATGGACACCTCCATGCTAGGCAGGTTGTCCTCCAAACCTCATACATGGATCCAAGATGGTTGACCACATGGAGGAATCCTGAGATAGATCAAGATGTACCACAGTTAGAAGATTATACCTAGGGAGATGAACCTTATTCTAAATAACATAATAAGAAACATATAAAACTAGTTTCTCTATGTATATTTACAAAAATAATAATTCAAAATCCTTGTGTATGGATATTTCAGCCAACACACCACACTAGACTACCCGAATCTAGAATTGTAACTCGAAACACGTAACAGTTTTACAAAAATCAAAACACATGCTCTCGATATTTTTGGTAGGACTGACCACCATTTGATACCATATTGTCAAAATCCATCCCCCAGGTCTTATGTCGTGACAACCCCAATCCCGCCTCCCGAAGGCTAGTGGCTAGCGACTAGAGCTGAAGGAATAAACCGGCAAGTGGGAGGCATTTTCCTAACTACATCTACTCACACACAGGACATACCAAGTCCCACACATTAAAAAGGAAAAAATTAGCACTAAAACAATGGTGAGTAAAAGTACAACTAATACATGTGTGCCAAAATTCAATCCCAACAAAAGAAATCAAAATAGAAAAGTAAAAAAGGAATATCTTATGGTTCTTCAGGGAAAACCCCACCTGATCCTAAAAGTAGTGTAATCATTGAAATCCAAAGTAGAACGTCTCATCCACATGATCTTACTGGGCCATGGCTGGTCCTAGGCCACCAAGACCTCCATTGTAGAGTCTGTCAGTCCCGTCTCCCTGAGAACCTCTAGGCACTAGTCCACCAAAGTCCCTATTGAAATGTTTTTCATCTTCACTAGACACAACACATGAGGGTGAAGTTTGTGATGCGGTGAGTAAAAAATTACTCGGTAGGGACCACCAAAAAAATACAACATAGAAATTGTTAATGTAAAGAAAGAGAAATATGACAGCTCACAATAGGTATACATTTATTCTAATGATAGAAGAATCGTCATTCACATCATCAATCACATAAACTAATAGAGAACTCACCTTCTATTGAGTACAGTGTGCCTACCAAGTCACATAGAAGTGCTTCCCACTAACCTTGGGCTGCTTAGGTACACCTCCTCATCACGTACCATGGGCCTAAAAAGTAACATAGAAGTGATTCCCACTAATCTTGTCAAACATTGGTAATCCCCATCATCATGTAATGTGGGCCGAAAAAGTCACATAGAAGTTCTTCCCACCATGGGCCTACAAAGTCACAAAGAATTGATTCCTATTGGGCCATAGTCGAGTCTCACATAGTCGAAAGTCAGGAGTCATCATGTCTCAACCTACTGCAGGGTTCCAAACATACCACGTCCATGAGAACCAATCCTCAATACATTCACTACATATCAATTTCAATCAAATCCTCCTTAGGGCATGCCAAAAGATACACCTAATCGAGATTGTCCCGTAGCTGCAAATGGCTCATCAATCGGACATGAGGTTTTCAAGATAAGGGTGTTTTAGTAAGAAGGGGTCAGTTGTGTATAGGCCCGGTCCGACCAGGTCAGACTGTCCCGACCAACCTAGCCTAGGGGTCCCATGTACCCTGGTTTAGTTGACCTAATAGACCTGACTCGGTTTGTTTTTGGGTCAATATGATCTGGCTGAGTAAATGGCCCTTGGTGGATCCAGCCCGGTTTGGCCAAGAATCCAGCTTGCCGAGTAGCCCGGCGACCCAGTCTGGTCCGGTCGAGCCTGAAGGGCATAGGTATGACCTGGCGGAATGGGTCCAGACCACTGGATGGGGGCGCAAGCAGCCAACCCGAAGCACGGCCTACACGGTGCGGACTGGTTGTGCGCTGCCTAACTGTGACACGTCCGGATACTACATCCTGCTCCTACTATCCCAACAGACGTGTGGGCCTCTTATGTTGCATTTTATCTACCATGAGATGGAACCTCCATGTGGCATGTATGTGGGACATTCATTCACGCTCTTCCCTCCTAGCACTACTTCACCCAATGGATTCCACATCCAGCTGGTCATGGCCTCCTGCTGTCGTTGAGCACCGGTATCCTCCAGTGTGCCAGACGATGGGCGTTTTTTCTCTATGCCATGACACCAGTTGGCACTACATCCTCCATGGGGCCAGCATCGGCCAGTCACCAACATCACCGTGCCAGCATTGCTAAATTAACATCACCTTCCTCTGGTGGTCCATTTTCCGATCTTTCTATGCCAATGGGCCTCTCATTTCACCGTTATCATTGATATGGTCTCGGACATGCCTTTTCACCATTTTAGACAATCCATTATCTAGTACCAAACATGTGTAGGGGTACGGTCCGTTGTTAGTGTTGGCCCGCGCCCTCCACGTTAAGAGTTTTAAAGCTGGGGAGGCTCAACGAGTTGTTCAATAAAACTACAGATTAAATAATATCGGATAACTATTCCCCTAACAAATGTTACCCACCAACATAAAATCTCTATTTATGGATTTACCTATTTGTGGGTTGATCCACGTTCATCATTTGTTGAATAAAAATGGGGATGAAATTTCAAAAATTATACCCCTGCCTATTTTAAATTCATTTCCATAGCGCTACTTCCTCATGGTTTCAAGACTTGAACGTCTTTCATCGCTTTTGGATCTATTCTTTGAGGGTCTTTGAAGAAGTTGACATTCGTCGGCATTCATCATTCTTCATTAGATAGGAATTTCGTTCGAGGCTTGTCAGTGAATCCCCGCTATTTAATCATTATTCCACAAACACGTCAGACTACTAAAAAGGAAATATGTCATAGTGCTTCATCTACACTACCACATCACGTCGTAACGCAATTTCATTTTTGAAGAAGAGTTGATGTTATATATCATTAAAGAATAATTATACTAAATGTTATCGTTCCCTTAATGAGTTCCATTAATGCTCCTCGTCAATGCCTCATCGTTGGACTATAATTTCATTATCCTAAACTAAATGGTGATAAACGAAATAAAATAATTCCATTAAATTATTTATATTATTTTTATCGAAATTTCAAAAAATAACTTTTTTGCTCAGCCCTTTTCGCCTGATGTTAAGTCATATCTATGAGAATACTGGTGTTCTGAGATCAACGGTGCCCTGGGATTTTTGATCTGATCCCCAGTTCAAAAGATTGAAAATATCACTAGCATGTTTACTAAGCATACCTTAAAAAATCCCAAATTCCCATTCTGGGCTCTCTGAGCTTCATAATGAATTGTCCTCAGAGTGTGTGGTCTCAGAATAATTCCATATAATCAAAGAAATTACACTAAATTTCTAAGACATTACATCAAATTAGATGAAAAAATTATCTCATATCTCGAACTACACATAATAAGAAATTTTTAGTAGGAAACCACACTTATACTGGTAGTGAAGATCATTCTTTTAGTTCTGTAATAACCTCATAATACTATGCATTGACTACTACATGTATGTGATTAAGTCTTTCATCTGACCAACAATATCATGAATCATCATTCTACAATAAGTCCCCAATAATCCTAAAACAATTACCATAATCTTCAAAACTCCATTAAAGCAGCAATTGTTATGAAAATAGGTGAAATAGAAGAATTGAAAAAAATATTAATAGTAAATGAATAGATAAAAAATACATGTGTAAAAGTAACTGGATAAGAGATAATAATAATCTTCCAAGAAGATTCTGGATGCTATGGTCGTTGCCTCCTAATTCTACCAAGCATAATCCATTAAAATATCCATCACCTTATATTAACAAGAAGACTAAATTAATTACCCACTCCCACACCTTAAAATATATTAATCTGGTATTTTCAACTCAAATCATGATATTTATGGATTATTACAACTACCCTTGCACTCCATCACCTCAAGAATGTTTCTCCAGCACCTTCAAATCCCAACTCGGCCAAATTTTCCTAGAATAAAAATTTCTAACTCCATTGTGAGGTTAAATCCCATGTTATAGTAACACTACCTAACATTACATACTTATTCATTGAATATAATTTTTAATACTATAGTCTCATGTATATTTCTATGGGATATCAAAATGATTTCTAGCATATGGATCTAGTTTCATATGTACAATAATTTTAATTTTTTCTACCGTAATTGAAGAAAAAACATAGCATCCTTATACCTAAATATTAATTTTTATGAAAACCCCAATGAATTGGTTTAGTTTTACGAGAAAAAGGTCCATATTAACTTCTAAATTCTATCCCTAACAATTAATCTACACATGGAACTGGTAAAAATAATAATAATTAAAAGTTGATCCAACCTATTTAGATAATATATTCTTAAAATAATTTCATTATGTTTTTATTAATCATATAATGAGTATAAACAATAATAATTATGAATTTTCAGGCCATTAAAATACATAAGTGTACTTATAGGGAGATGAACAAAATGAAAATGATGCTCTTGTTGAGATTCTAATGATTCTAACTTTTAAAAATTAAAATGTATTTTTAAATGAGTGAATTACTTTTTATGAAATATAATTATAGAAACAACAAGAACATATTTGGTTATTTTGGACCACTATAAGGTTTTAAAAATATAAAATACCATTAATCATCATAATCATTGATAATATATCCATTCTAAAATGAAATTTACTATTAGTATGTTATGGTTTTTTATAAATTTCACTACAAACTTTGAATAGAAGTGATGGTGTCAACAAGTTGAATAATACCATATAAAGCCCATTTATTGAATATTTCATGGGACATAACATCACGAGATTTCATAAATCGATCAATTTCAAAACCAGACTCAACCGCTGAAGCATGAGTGAGACCATTTATGGCGGAAGTTCAAGATCATTGAGATGAAGACCCATGAAATGTTAACTAAACCACACAATGAAAATATCACCATCGCACACCATCCCCTTAAAGAAATTGTTTGTGTAATAAAATGATATGTATTTAAACACTAACCATATGAATTTAATTATTTTTATTTTTAACAAATTAATGTTAATATTTATCTATTTCAATATTATTTTTTATATTATAAAATATGAGTTTAAATAAAATTATATTTTTATATGATGGAACACAAATTATTTTTTTGGTAAATAAAAAGATACCGTTAAGAAAACCATTTTGATAAGTTAAATAATTATTTGAAATAAATGATATTTTAATAAAATATTAATATTTAATAATATTTAATTTCAAATTAGTGATATTATAGTTTTATTAAGTCTAATGTAATTTTCATTAGTGCTTGAAAACATTTTAGGTAAAAAATCATTAATTTTCAATAAAAAAAGATTTTTTATTTAATAATATAAATTTTCATATTTAATAATTTATTTTTAAAAACATATTATTTTTGAAAACATCACGTCAAAAGTATCCAATGGTGAATAATTCATAATTTTTTATGATAGTTGAATTTTTAGGTAAAACACTATATATGGTATAAATAATGGGTACATATAATGACTTCATAATGTCCGAAAAGTGATGTAATATATCCCATAAATGGGTAACACGATCAAATATATAATTAATTATTCATAAAAAGTGTTTCTAAAGATATTTAATTTTTTTTATGTACTTAATTGAAGCTCCACAACATATAATATATTTCATGGTTTTAAAATCATTTAGTTATAAACACGACTCACCTTCACATCACCAATGATTTTATATTAATGATATCTGTTATTATCATGTAAATTAATTAATACCGCTCTACTACATTATAATGAATTGAAAAATGTATTGGGAAGGTTATTGGTTTTTATTAATTTGTCTTATAGTGGAAAAATCTTTTTTCTAGAAGCTAATAAATAATTCATCTATCTTTTACAATATGAACCCACAAAATCTATTATTCCTCTTCACTAAAAACTCATTAAGCAAGAAGTTCTTATACAAATTGTTCAGTTTACCCCTCTTATGGTTTTTTTAGGCTATTATTATGCTCATACCATGATTTATGTATCTCCCACTAAAGGTAAGGGCTCCTCCCCTTCTCCTCTTTATTCAAGCATATTCATTATTTTATCTCTTCTGATTTTAAATTATTCAAATTGGGATATGTTTTCCAAATTATATATTTATATACAGATTAATTGAAAGTGATGAGGTACCACTTTCATTCTCATTATACCCTTGCATGAACCTTAATTACCCCAATTATACTCTTGAAATTTTCCCTCAACATTCCATAACAAACTAATGTGTAGTTAATAGCCATTCACATTTGAACTTAAGTGTATTTTCATAAATATACCTATAACTAATTGAATTGGGGCTCATATTATTGTATCCAAAAAACTTAATCATTGTATTAAATGTTAGAAATATGGTCATTTGTTAAATTACCTTTGCGGAACATATATTCATGTTGATGATCTGATTGTGATGTGTAGGACTAGAATGACACTGCCCTCCAATCCATTAGGTAAAGTCTTAGTCTGATGATATTCCATGTATAGTGAATGAGTGTATATCTTAAGCCCACGATGTTATGTTCTCTTGGTGTTTAACCTTTCAATATCATTTTTATTTCATTTTTCATTTTTTTCCACATTCCCATGATTCTATTATGTTATCGGCTTATATAAAGCATCATTGCTCAAGATTATGAATCGTATCCCACATAAATTTTCATGTTAGGCCACATGAATCACATTTACTACAATACCTTATGTTATTGTATGTTTATTCACTTAGTGTTATTTATATCTCATCCCATTATTATGATGGTCCCAAGGTTATCTCACGTAGTTCTTGAAGAATGATTGAATTTTGGGATCATGTAAATATAGTTTACAATAATTTTTAGGTAAAACTATTTTATTTTTTGTTGCAATGTACCTAATTTCCCAAAGAAATTTGACCTCACAATTATTTTGATTTTACTAATTGTGATTTAATGTAATAAATCAATAATTAATTTCTACTAAAAATATGCCTTATCATATAGAATGTGTTGAAAGTGACAATTCATAGAAAATACAATTTTCAAGATGATATATATGAAAGGGATGATATTTTCATATTTTATCATAATCATAAAATTATATTTAATTATAAATTTTTACTCAATATACTATTTATAAAATTCTATAAATTTATAAATATTAACATACCCTGATTTTTATTATGTGTCCTCGCATGTAGCAATAATGAAGGAATTAGACCAATAAATTTTCTTCCCCCCACCATGAAAGTTGTTCTATATTTCAATTCTGATCTAACTAAAATACACTAATCATGAGTTTCTGTTAAAATAGATAAACTATAATCGGAATAGATTGATAAGGATTTGGTAGTTCAAATTACAAAATCTTTACCCACTGTATGATTGTAGGTGTAAATTATAATCATAAACTCATGTACATCCAAAAAATAACATCTTATGAGATCAAACAAATTTATTATTACTATATTCATTCTCTATATTTTAATTTTCAAATACCAAACTCCTTACCTATTTTTTCAATATTTATTGAAGGATTAATGTGTTAGTGGAATTGATCTTAACAAAATGTTTTCAGTCCCCAAATTGATTCAGGACAGGTTTTTTCACCTCATTTTATTTTCTTATATTATCTATTATATCCTATGATAAAATGAAGGATATCTTAATATTTATGATTTGAGGGTTAACCAGTATTTAGAGTTATTATTATTATTTTATTCTATAAATTTTTAGGAAATTTGTGCAACAAAAAATATTCATTAACATTTTTAAAACATGAATTTATTTTGATAGAGTTGGCTAGATTTTTAAACGAATAGATTTGAAATGATTATATATTTTTAAACATTTAATATAAATTTTTTTTCCTAAAATTTAATCTAATTCAATAATTTTTAAAATGGATTCTCACAATAAAAAGAAAAGAAATATTATCCTAGTATTGTGAGGTAATCTAATGTTATTTGACATATTTTTCCCAATTATATAAATTTCATGATATAATTAGAGATTTTGTGTGAAAACCAAAATGATATTGTTAGTTCGCATTCTATGGTTTGAGACTCATAAAATATTCTTCTTATTATTGAAAAAATTATTTGGAATGACACATTTTTAACATGTGATTTTCCTTTCACATCAACACTTTTTTATCCATTAGAAGCAACGAATTTCTATTTAGTGTATTTCTATATTTTAAGTATATTGTTTTACTATCCATAACTACAATAATATTTTCTTGATTCGTTAAAATTCTAAATATGGGAAATTTTAATTTTTTTTATTTTTTAAGAAGTTCATTATAGGGTGGGGTAAGTTTTTTTCACTATTATGGGTAGTGGAAAGATATAAATTTGCACGATTCAATTTTTTCATTTTTTATCATATTTACCAAGAATTTTTGTATGAAAATGGACAAAAATATAATTGTTAAAATATAAAATGTAAAAATGTGATCAGATAAATTTATTCAATTTTCTACATTTGATGATCGATATCCCTTCTAAAACAGATGTTTATGAATTTCTATTCATTAATACATATGATTTCAATCTCAATCTCTTTGAAATTTTTTTATTCAAATTAGTGAATTTGTAAAAAATAATTAATTAAACATATTAAATAAATTTGGGCCCATTTCATATAATTGGTTTTTTCTATGCATATTTTAATGGTAATCAATTGTGGAAATTTAAATTATTTCATTTGAATATTCATTATTTATATTTAATAGTTCAACCTACTGTTATTTAAATTTAAATTTTTAAATTTTTTTAACCACAAAACATTATCCACAAGAATTACAATTTAAAAAGCCTCGTGATTGAAAAAATATGTCTGTCTCATGATGTTGATAGACAAAAATTCTCATAATCTTCTGTTTTGACATGAATATCTTTAATAATAACATTACATATAATTAAATTTCTATTTGGCGAAGGAGGAGGTAAATATACATGTGATGTAAGTTATGAATGGGTATTGGATGAATTTTTAGGATCGAAAAA
Source organism: Viscum album (assembly GCA_963277665.1). Classification (NCBI taxonomy): domain Eukaryota; kingdom Viridiplantae; phylum Streptophyta; class Magnoliopsida; order Santalales; family Viscaceae; genus Viscum; species Viscum album. The sequence goes on along the minus strand of OY728156.1, from coordinate 1,700,670,480 downwards.
ATTATATGTTAGAGATGAAAATGAACTTGAATATTTTTTCATCGATAATTCAAAGTGAAATTATTTTTTGGAAAATATCTTGGAAAATTTTCCCTTATTATTTAGTTTTGTATTTCAATTTTGATATATGAAATTTTCTCAAGAGTGTAGATTATTAGAATTTCTAATATGACTGTGAATAAAATTATCCTCTAGTTTCACTTTCAAATATATGTTTTATTTTTTTATAGTTTATATTTTATTATTATTTGTTCAATTTTCAATAAAATTTCTTTTTTCATTCAATAAATATAATTATATTTAAAAAGGGAAATTTAACTATTTATGTTATTTTCTAGGTAAAAACGTCATGCTAAAAAAAATTTAACAACATTTTAAGAATTGATAGAAATTAAAAAATTAGTTTTTTAATATTACTTATTTAATGGGATTTATTTAATTCATCCATATCTAGTGATCGATCCAACAATACAAGGTTTAAATTATGTATTCAAGTTATACCATTAAATCATTATATACTGTTGATTTATTTTAATTTTTTGTCTATATATCAAAATATAATAATCAAAAGGATCAAAAAATTTATATGATGATAAAGAGAAGATTGAAGAAAATTTTCATTAACTATGGATAATCATGATTTAGATATACTTCATGTCCAAAAATGATTATAAAATATATTACATGATTAAAAAATTTACTTTAGTAAATTATTAATAATATTCTCCAAATTTTTCCAATGGACCTAGAATTTTGTTGCAAAATAATAAAGTTAAATTAAAAAATATTCTACGAAAATAGATTTTTGAGATTTATCCATGAAATGGGGTTGTCGTGAATAAAAATGTGATGGATTGAATCAGAAATAAAGTCTAATAGAAAATTTCCTTATAAATATGTTCCCCTATATCCATTCAATAGTTATATAATTTTATAATATATGGAGTGATTTCAAATATTGTAATACATTTTAATTTTTAATGTTTATTATTCTATATGTCTCTATTTTTTATATTTTTATTTCACTAGTTTTCTTCAACCATTATTTTTTTTCACCATGTTATTTTGTAATAACCCATTGATATATTTTGAGGGATAAGTGGATATTTTTTGTCTTTTTTTTATATTAATATTTTTATTTATTTATGATGAGATTTTGAAATATAAAATGAAAAAAGTGTATAGATGTGTCCAAATCATACAATTTCTAAATTCATTATCTTTATTTTCCATATATTTCAATAACACCCCATTCATTTATGAATTACTATTTTTAAATAAATTAAATTACTTTGACATCTTTTGTTACACAAAACTTCGAGTTTTAACTAACTGTAATAAAATAAAAATATAATTATTTTAATAAGATGATTTTTCCTAGTCACTAAATTATGAGGTATGAGTAGGAATAAAAAATATTAAATATTATGTATAATATTTTTATATTAAAAAACATATTGATATAAAATACTAAATTTTTAATAAACTATTTATTTGAATTGAAAATACTACTTTCTCAAAAAAAATTGTCTGTGTTTTTTTTAAATAATAAATTTTAGTTGACAGTTTTATTAAATTAATTTAATAAGATAAAAATATTTATTTAAATAATCTAATAAAAATTATCTTACTGTGTATTTTTAAGAATTTTATAAAAAATTAAATTTTCAACATATAATTAAAATAATGGGTTATATTGAAAATGGATTTTCATTTAAATAACTTTTAAGGCAATTTTTATTTAAAATTGGTTTTAAATGTAACATTAGATTAAATTAGTTTTTATAAATTAATATAATTTTGTTTATTTTAATCATATTTTTATTGAATTCTAATATAAAAACATGGTAAACTCTTAATCAATTTCTCTTTTGAAAAAGGATTACTCCTCATGCCTTCCTATTTTATTTTAAATTAAAATTTTCCAATTCTATGAATTTAACTTGGAAGAGTTGATTATATATATTTTATCACATTAATTTTTATTATCTAATTTGGTGAATTATTTTTTAAATTAATGAATATTAAAAAACAGAAAATTATTTATCAGAGTTAAAGTAAAAAATGGTTTACTAGTGTGTAAAACTAAAATGATATCGGTTATAAATTTCCCACAAATTACATAGAACCCATTATCTAGACATATTTCATCCTTATCATGTCTTAGGGTTAGTATTGGTCCATTATGGAGGCTTTTGTAATGGGAATAATGTGGGAACACATTTTTCATTCCAATTATTAAAAGTGTGCCACTCACCTCAATTATAAATGACCACCCCTTCTCCACTCCAATCCATAGATAAAAATAATCGGGTTTCTCTAAGACCTACCTAAATCAATTACATATTCCAAAATATCATCCCACATTCCTTGTTTGGTTCATAATCCCAACATCATAAGGTTTCTTGTATTAACATATGGAGGTTACCTATTAAAGACACCACATTTTTCAACATAAATTTTTATTTTCATTCACCATCCACCTCATGAAATTATTATTTACCCTTTTTGATGTAATTACCTTATAATAATACATATATGGATATTTTTTTACTTAATTCTCATGACATACAACCATATCCACTTTCATCAAATGGGATACAAAATCAGCATTCATGTTTACAGAAAACTACAACCTCCATAACTAATGTTAATCATTTTTCATCACAACCACTAATGGAAGAATGTAATTTGGGATTCAATGTATATATATGATAATTATTATATTAATACACTTATATAATTATTATATCACATATATCATATTATTATTACATTCCATGTTACCTTCTAACATGTATGGTGAACTACCTCTTGGGGAAGAAATGAGATTCGTTCATGCTTTAAATAGAAGGTAACATGGATGGGAATTAGAAGAACCTACTCATTTTAATTATAAAAAATTGGGTTTTTCATAATATTTTAATTTTTTTATGTTTATAAGTACTTTTATAATTAAAATTGAGAACAAACATGGTAATGTTTCAATCTACCTTTAGTTCAATGGATATACCATTTGTTCAAGAAGATCTACAAATAGTTTACAAGGATCTACAATTATTTCATAATGTTTATAAATAGTTCAATGAAATACACTATTAGTTCAAGAAGATATACCATTATTTGAAGAAGTTCAACCATTAGTTCAATATATCTCCCACTAAATAGATCTACTGTTAATGAGATCTAATGATCACATAACTATATGTGAATAGATCTACCATATTTGAGGTCAACCAATAATAGATCCACTCCTGAATGTTTCTAATATCAGACACATTAACCATTGGATTGTACTATCGATAGATTATACAACCAATCATTGATTCATCTATTAGAATAGATCTCCAATTAGAGAGGATATACCACCACGATAGATCTAATTTCATAGGAAATTTACCATTTAAATAAATATTACCATACTATTAACATTATTGTCTAGAATATCATACAAATTTAATATTAAAATGGATAGCTTATGGAATTTAATTCAATTATTATTGATTTGGATTTAAGAAAATTTATTCTTAAACTACTCCATTGTTTAATTGAATAGAAATTCAGAACTTTTAGATTTAATTCTCAGTATGGGGATGTGTACCTAAAAAAGATAATTAGACCTATATGTATATGAATTTTACATAACTCTCTCAGGCATGAAATTGGGGAATTCATGTGTGGTCCTAAAGATCCAATATCTCTAATAAAATATTAATACTAGCATAAATATTAACATTTTAATATGGTGAATCAACTCTACACCTTGATATAAAAAATAGAATAATTTCTAGCCCTCATGATGAACTATTTTCATAAAAAATATAATAATCCTTCTTAATATATGTGTTACATAAACAATTAGAGGACCTCTAATAATTTGAATTGTTTTACATCAACAAATATAAGTTTTTACTATATATTTTTCATTTAAATAATGTTTATGATCTACTTTTTAGATTTGTGTTTTTATAATATATTTTTCTGTACAATCATTATAAGGTGCTTAAACTAAATTGTTTTTTGTCACATTCCCTCAAATTATTTTATTGTGATCAGTTTAATAGCTAAGGAAGAGGTCTTACGTGTCCTGGTGCCTATTTAATCTCACATAGAACTGTGTAAGAGGCTTTGATCCTATGAATAATTTTTCGATGTTTTTTTAAACCCGATCTAGGTTTTGGATAAGGATTATATTTTAAAAAACTGCTTGGTAGCTTATGACTTCCATATTGAGGGGATTTAGTCTCGTCTTAAAACCGAACACCTTATTTTTTTCACGTTGTGTTTTATTATTAGTTATATTTTCATGTTTAAAAATAGTTTCTATGTTAAATCTACAAATAAAACATTACTTTAATATTTCTTCTTAATTTTTTATAAACTATTTTATTAAATAAAAAATTACAAAAGTTTGAGTATTTATAAGATATTTCAACTCATCCTTAATACTAATTAGAAGAAATTATTTATATGATCATGTTAACAAAATTCTACCAAATGTATGATTAAAATGAAAATTAATATAGAGAGTACCAGTTTATATATTTTGATTGTAATTCAATATTAATATTTAAAGTATAAAAATTATAGAGTTACATTGGTTGATATTATTAAAACTAAATTTGAAAATAATTGTAAAGATATGAATGATTTACATTGTTCATTATGTGAAGGCCAATTCATGAAAATATCTTCATGTGCTTCTATGATTTAAATTTTGGATTTACTGGCTATTTCTCATGATTGAACATCTAATTTTAAGGAATGTTATATAAATTCATACACTATTAAATAAAATTCATTTATAAAGAGTACTAGTGAATATATATCTGGATTGTATCTCAACATTAATAAAACATTGAAAATGTTTCATGTAATAACCCATAAAATTCAAGGAGTTTTTTTTATGTAATTTTACAAGAATGCAGTTTCTAACGGCACTTGATTCCAAGGCCCGGTGTTCCTGGAATCAATTTTCGAATTTTAGCTCGGGTACGTTCAGTGAATGAGTAAGCGGGTTTTTCTAACTTTTGAACCGGTTCTCGGAATCAAATTCTGAGGGAATCGATGGATTCACAGCGCTGAAATTCGCTTTGGCGAAGTTTAACTTCGGCCGGCAAGGGATGAGAGAAAAATTTATTTTCTGGACCTTTTGAGAAAATAATAAAATAATATAAATGAATTATTTTATTTATTTCTCCTTTCCTTTTTTTGGTGGAAGGGCGTTGATAGGGCGGCGACATGGCGTTAACGATGCACATCAATGAGGCTCATTAATGGATCATTAAACTCATAGCGTAACGACGCTTTAAGGACACCATTATGGCAACACTGCGACATGCTCCTATATATTTTGGCACAACGGGAATATGGAGGAAAAGAAATTAGAGGATTATCTGGCGATCCTCTGACTGACTTTTGCCCCAGCAAAGAATGAAGAACGCAGACCTCTGACGATGGGCAATGGCGAGGGATGCCTTCCTCGGAGATCAAACGCCACCAAACCTCTTCTTTCACGACAAACACTTGCTCAACGAATTCGACGAGGTAGGGGTTTTTGATTCTATTAAATATGCGTGATTTATGTCATCGGAATGTGTTTAAAAAAAATTTGGAAGTCGTTAATCTACTAACGCGGTGGTTGCGGACCAACGAACAAGTCCAAACCCACTGTTTCTTTGTTCTTGGTGTGCGGATCAGCGGGCGATGACGAGGCGGGATGAAAGGGCATTTTGAGGTCTTCGCATTGAAGGGCCGATCCCGGGAGGACCGCTGGCGAAGACGACAGAAAAAACGGACCATCGGAGCACGTCCGGCGGTCCACGGACGATCCTACCGGTGCGCCACGCCGGCACGGCAGCGCCGGTGGTCGGAGGCGACTGCCGGCCTGGCCGCCAGGAGGCGGCGGCAGCCGGTGCCTCGCCGGGAGGGGCCGCTGGTCCCGCGACCGCATGGGACGGAAGGAGGGACGCGACATAGCCATGTTTGTTGACACGGAGCGGCCCCCACGTAGGGCCACGGTACATCCAAGGGGGTGGCACCCCCCTTGTGCACCTGCTCGGCCGAAATGGCCGAGCCACCTGCCCAAGCCAGGCCGCGCCCAGGCCGGGCCGGGCCGCGCCAGCTGGGCCGGGCCGCGCCAGCTGGGCCGGGCCGCGCCAGCCGGGCCGGGCCGTGCCAGCCGGGCTGGGCCGCGCTCATGCGGGCCGGACCCGGACCTGGGTCTGGTCGACCCGGTTCGGGCCGACGCTGGCGGGGTTAGGCTGGGTGGGTCCGGGCCCAGACCCCCCGTTTTCGGACCTCTCATGGTCATTTACCCATATCATGAGTTGTGGACCTCTAGTCAATGCACCATTAGCAGCGATGTGATCCTTTGATCGAGACAGTCATTTCGGTATATTACACACAAGGATTCGGAGAACTTTGGGTTCAGCCGGGTTGGTTCGTACATGAAACCAACCGGACCCTCGGAGTGGAAACACTTATAAATTGATCTCCAGACGTCTGATTGATGTGCTGTCGACTTCATTGGATTCCACTTAGTGATACCGACCTTTTGACTTACTCCTCTTGTGGTTTGGACATAGTTGTCATACGGTCCGGTTGGTTTTGAATTAAAAACCAACCGGGCCCCTGGGACAAAAAAGCCAATAACTCTCAGACCGGGCGTCCGATTGACGCGCCGTCTGTCACATTGAGTTCCTATTGATGATATGGATGTTTTGGATACATCAACTCTGGAATTCATGTCAGTTGATGTATCAGCCATTCGTCTTGTGGAGCGGACCCTCCCAAAACAAGTTTGTTTTGTGTGGGAACCCTAAAGCTGGCTGCGACTACGACGATGATGAAGACAGTACAAGAATCCTCTGTGGGTTCGACAGCGACAACTACAGCACTCAGCGATCCAATGTGGATCAGTGCCTACTGATCCTGGGTGGGTCAGCCCTCAGTGGTCCTGGGTGTGCCAGCGCCTATAGATCCTGTGTGGGTCTGATCCTTCATGGGTCATTGCAGGGTTTAGTTACCTATCAATCCTTTTTGGGTCTTTGCGGGGGTTAGTACCTATCGGTCTTTTGTGGGTCTGACTGGTTAGATGAATCAATGACTATATCTGATCATCTTTATCATCTTACGAAGATGTATACCTGTGTGAGATGAATCTTGACATCAATTCTTATCTTCAATATGATTGACTTGCTTTCCTTTATGGATTGGGTTGTGCTTTCCTTTGTGGACTGGGTTGTGCTTCCCCTTGTGGACTGGTTTGTGCTTGGGATCGGGTGTTGGAGCCGAATTGGAATTGGTAACTTAGGTTTATGTATGGGTATATACCTAAGTAGGGACGGATGTTACTTTGTGATTGTATATTTCCTTGTGGATTATACTTTGTGGATTCTAAGAGACCTTCAGGGGTGTCAGGGTCCTTACTGAGTAGCTTATACTCACCCCTGCATGGGCTATACCCGCACTACATTGTGTTGGATACAGGTGACGGACAATGCTGATCGAGATAGGAGCTCGTGGAGCTGGACAGTACCTGGAGGTGGAGCACTGGACGAGACGTACCCTGAGCGGATGGCTGGAGACAAGGAGAAAATGAGGCTATCTGTACCCACCCTTCAGGTGGGATTTCTGGAGGATGTCCTGGTTGTTGCTGCTTTGTCTTTCAGTTGTTGTACTTTTCTTTCTAGTTGTACTTTACTTTTCAGTTTGGGTTTGTATTCTGGTCCATTTACTTTCTGTAATTACTTGTACTCAGTTTACTTAGTGTTTACTTCTACTAGCTTACTCTGTGTGTTTGCTTACTTTATAAAGGCAATGCCTTCTCTTTTATCGGTAATTACGCCTTGGTGCTAGCCGCCTGCCCCTGACCTATGGAAGGCGGGCTTGGGGTAGTCACAGCACGGACCCCAAGGATGGGTCGTGACATTTCATGCACTAGGAATGAAAATCACTAAGAATGATCATGTCATGAATCATATCAAGGGCCTAATATAGAGGTGGAGTAGAAAATCTATAATAGTAATACATTCATGTGATAGTATTACACATCTAGTAAAAGAACTCATTAGAATGTTATTTATGTATTATGAAGATCTCCAAGTTAAAAAAAGAATAAGTGGATGAACCAAAATGAAAATGTATATCATTCGAGACTACCAAATCAAAAAGAAGACAAGATAAAAAATAGAAATGTCATGAAATAAATAATAATCTTCTGAAATTCAGGAGAAAATTGAAAATATGGATATATATTTCCTAAATATCTATAAATCGAATAATGTAATTCATAAAATCAACTGAATTTGTATATATGATAATGAAAACTAGATAAAGGATTTGATGAATGATGATTCAAAAAAGTTAAATAGTTTTCTATTATTTTAAAATGAAATATTATATAAAATAATATTTATCTATTTTAAGGTAAATTAAAATGTTTTTGGGTATGATAGAAAGATATAATAATGCCATGAAAGAGACATGTATATATTTTTAAGATTTTTCAAGTGATTCAAATTCAAGATAAGTGCATAGAGACAAAATAGATTTATTAAGAAAACATCATTGGCACTATATAATATTCATAAATATACTTCTAATAATACAAAACTTTTCATTAATTAAATTAATGATGAAAATATATTACCTTATGAAATTTAGGAATACAGTAATATGATTTAGGCTACATTTGATGATTTAAAAGTTAAATAAAAAAATAAATAATTATCCTTCTCTGTCTACTTAATTTAAAATATATCTTTCTATAATAAATTATAAAAATTATCAATTTCTAAAAGAAGGAATCTAAATTAAATTAACCAACTAACAATTAAATAAATATATAGTGATATATACTGATAGAAGAACACTAATAATCATATGATTGAATAATAGACAAATCCTAACTATATTACATTATGTAGATAACATCCTAGATATAACATGATTATTAGAGAAAATTTATTCTTTCCTCTGAATCTATTAATTTTGTTTACAATTTTCATCATTCTATAGAAAAAAATGTTTTTATTTCTAAAAAGTTTATGGTATGCGTATATTAAACGAGTGAAATAATTGTGGATTCATAAATCTCTTATTACTGAAATTTTAGAACCAATGTAAATACGGGTTCCAAAATAAATTTTGGTTTAAATCCATTTTGTAGGAAAACTGAATAATGAAATCCAGTAAACAACAATGGAATCTAGACAGTGGATGTTGCATACACATGACTAGGTATTACTCAATTTTCAAGAACCTAATACATGTGGATGGTGGACATGTCACCTTCAATGACAATTCTAAATGGAAGATGACTATCCTTGAAAAAATGTGTAATTTCAATATTGTTTTAATTTCCAAAGACCTAATTGTATATGGATTGAAATATAATCTAATTATCATAAAATAGTAATGTGAGGATGGTTTTTCTGTTAAATTGGAAAATAATTACTATAATTTTTTTAACTCTAAAACTTTTTTAGTTTTAACTATTTTAAAAAAACATAAATTTTCTGACTTAAGCGTAAATTCATTGTTTTCTATAAATATTTATATTTTTAATATATTTTAACAAATAATATTGGATTTGGACTTTAATAAAATTCCATTGAAATATTTATTCACTAAGATTTCTAATTAAATAATGGGTTTTCAGGGTTCATTATATTTTATAATTTCAAGATGATAAAGCTTGTAAGCCATGTCAAAAATAGAAACAACACAAAATCAATTTTAAATAAAATAATGATGATTCTGTACCTTGACACCAAGAGTTGGTTTACATGTATTTGTTGGTAAATTCTACTGTTACTACTCTAAATGGTATGAAATATTTTTATGTTCTAGTAAATGATTTTTTAATATAAACATGGTTATTCATTCTATGTAAAAAAAGTGAATTTAATAAGAAAAAATTCTATGTATTCTAAATTTGTAGAAAATATTATTGGTCATGGAATTAAAACCTTAAGAATTGATCATGGATTTTATTGTGAAATAAATATCTTGATTCATTATGCTCACAACATGGTCATAATAATAATTTTTCTACTACATGAACCCGAAAATAGAATGGGGTAGTAAAATAGTGGAATGTAACCCTATAAGAAATTTTATATACCATGCATAATGAGTATGATTTAAATATTTATTTTTGGGAATAATCTTTTAATATGTATTTTTATATAATAAATAGTGTTCTAATAAGACCGATTTTGAATAAAACACCCTATGAATTATGGAATGAAAAAATACCAGTTGTTAATTACTTTTGAGTCATTGATTGCAATGTATTTAATAGTAATTGAAAAAATAATATTGATAAATCTTCATCCAAGAGTGATGAAGGTATTATCCTTATATTTTCATTAACTAGTAAATCTTATAGGTTGTTAAATAAAAAGATTATTATTTTATAGGAATATTTAATAAAAAAAATATGATGAAATAGATCATCATGAGTCTAAGACATTGTTATAAAACCATGAGGATGAACATTCATGTCCAGACATAAATTCTAAACATAGGGAAATTTTTTTTAGACTTTAGGTGAATTACTCATCGATTTCAGATGAACTACAAAACCTAACCCTATAATGTATAATTTGACAGCTAGTCCTTTATTTCCTAAAATCTTTTGAACTCATATATATCATCCCATAGATTCAATAGTTATATACCTAGATATAACAACAAAAGCTAGAGATTATATTAGAAATCACGTATAAAATAAATCATACTTTTCATAATATGAACCTCAGAACATCAAAATTTTCAATTAAGGATTAATATTTTATAATGGATTTGCAGAAGATAATTATAATTTTTTAAAAAAATGGGAACAACATAAAATACATTAATACATTCCAACCAATAGTATTAAATGGTTATTTGTAAAAAATGTAGATGTGTAGGGGAAAATATTTTAAATATATATATATTGGTTACACAAGGATATGGTCAAGAAGTTGGTTTTGACTATGAAGAATCCCTTACAGTCGTAGTAAGGTTGGAGGTCGTTAGAATACTACTATCCTATGTAGAAATTTTTAATTTCAGTCTATATCAAATCAATTTCAATAAATTGATTTTAAATGGTTATATATTTGAGGATGTTTTTATGAAAAATACCATCTATTTGAAAAATAAATTTTTTGACCATGATTTTAAATTAAAAAAAATTATATGATTTAAAAAAAACATCATGATCATGGTATGATAAGATCGATTTTTTATGATTTTGAATTTATTTTCAAAACATATAGTTTATCCTACCTCATTTAGAATGGATATTTCAAAACATGCATTAGTTATAAATAATTATGATGATGATATAATATTTTTATCATCTAAAAATAATTTATATACTGATTTTTCGAATAATATTCAAAGATATATTGAAATGAGATTGATGGTTGAGTTAAAATTAGTTATTGGTTTTCCAAATTTCCAATGTAAAAATTCAATAATTAAAAATTAATTAAAAAATTAAATTTTATAACATTTTTATATGGATAATAAAAAGTGTTGTATTAATCCCATGGGTATAGCCTATAAACTATATCTTGAACAAATAATAAAATCATTTGATCAAACCAATTATAGAGGTATTATTGGAAGTTTTCTATATGTATCTACTTGGTGATAAGATATTATGTTTAGTGATTTTATGTTTGCCTAAATTCAATAAAATCATAATGATTCACATTTACATAATTTAAAATTACTTTATAAGAACAACATGTATATAAACAATTTTCTATTGTTTTATCCTTGAGGATATGCATTTTATTTACTTACTTATTCATATGTATGTTTTGTTGGTTGTAAGTCAGATATGAAACGAGCCTATACACCATGCTACCTTTTTTGAAATTCAATAGTATCGTGGTGTTGTAAAATGAAAGCCCATATTGCATTGTATATAAATAAAGATGAATATATATCTTTAGGATGTTTTTGTTCGTATATTCTATAGATAAAACACACATACTAGATTATGGATATAAAAATTGACATATCTCTATAAACACTAATAATATAAGTATGATATTTATTCTTTAGAATCCTTTATATCAATATAGAACAAAACATTTTGATATAAGACATTAATTTTTGAGTTATCATTTATATAAAATTTATATAATACTCTAATTCATTTGGAACTGATCATCATATTGCTGAAAAATTTACATAGCCTTAGAATTTCAACATATTAAGGTAACAACTAATGATATTGGAATGATAAAATTTTACTATTTCTATTTCGTTTGATTTTAATTTTAGAAAAAAAATAGTAGGCAATCTATTGTTAGTGATATATACATGGAGGTCATCCATAGGCGATCTACTATGGGTGATTTATAGTTGGATATCTACCATGGGTGATACCATTAGTGATCTACCATTGGTGATGGACCAATAGTGATCCACCATTGGTGATCCCCCATTAATGATATACTATTAGTGATCAAGCATTGGTGATACTCCAATGGTGATCCCCCATTGGTGATCGCACATTTGTGATCCATCATTAGCAATCTAATGCCTATGATCCACCATTAGTTTTCCAACATTGAAGATATACCATTAGTAATATACCATTTGATATCTATTGTTAGAGATCAACCATTTCAAAATACTACAACTCATGTTTCATTCGATTAAATTTTTTTTGTATTTATTTATCTATATTTTCTTATATTTTCATATTTTAAAACCCTAAATGATAATATTGGATGAAATATGATTTTGAGAACCCTCTCATTAATGCGTTTTTTGACAATATTGCATTCCTTTTTCTCTTGTCCTATAACTTTCATTACATTCTCCCTTATACCTGTGAACTAATTATAAGTTATTGAGTGTTTAACACACCATGTTTTCACCTAAAAATGGATCATATCCCAAGAATAAATTATGAGGTGAATATAGATGGACATCTATTGTCGAATCAAAGAACCCACAAATCTCAAATGATGTTATTGTTTATAAATGGGGATAAATGATGAATGGTAGGTTTTGATAAATTCTTTAGTTATAAAAGTTATCTATTTAAAAGGATGTATCAAATTGTATTCCTGTAATGATGAACCATTTTATCATATTTTGGATCATGAGATTTATATGTTTGTAGACTATAGTTCTGTTGAGATGAAAGATGTAATTATAAGTATGATTGTGGGAGAACAAGTAATATTTTCTTTGAAATAAATAACCATTTTCCTCAATGTACATAAAATTCGTATTTCTAATGATTTCAAGGTTCTATTCACATTAATAAGGTGTTGGTCATATATGATGATTCCTTTTTCTAGTTGACTATAAATTTTGTTGTATGAAGTTCAACTATTATCGAACTTGATTGGGTGTGTAGATTATTATGTTTATTCAACACAAGATTTGTGATGTGAAAGGGTAATTTAGTATCATGAGGTACAAAGATGATTTTTTCTTATTTCTAATGGAGAGTGGGGATAAGATAAATTTGGGTAGATAATTGATGGTTTACCTGATAGAGATGAGAACAACCTCATATAGATCATATTCCTTGATTTTAACAATGATTTTTGTAGATTTGTTAGGAGGGAAAAGTTTAGTACTTGAACATGATAATGTTATAATAGGTTTCAAAGGTATTATTTAATCCAGATTAATTATTCTAATATGAATGGAAATTTTAACTCTTGGATGAAGAAATGGGTGGGTAATGTTGAATATCATTATGAGAATTTACATCATGTAAGGAATTTTCCTATTACTAAAAAATGGTCGCCCATGGGTTGGAGTTAAATGAACACATTGGTTATTCCTCTAATGATGAAGTTGTGGAAGAAGGGGTTTAAGATAGAAAATGAGATGTTTCTAGTTCAGTATAAGAAGTTAGAGACCCTAATGTGGCCTAAATCCCTGTAGATTCTTATAGAGATGTTATTAAATCTCTTCAAATTCCTTATAAATAAAATTTTTATGTTATTGTGAATAATCTTAGGACACTAAGGTATTATATTAAAAACAATCTAAGAGTTATTCTAAGAGATAAAATAATGTATTAAAACATTATAATGGATCATATGGTAATGGTGGTGGTGATGCTGATGAAGGAGAGCAGTCACATCACTCTCCTTGTGAATCTAATCAGCATATTTATGTTATCAAAGGATAAATTCCTATAGTTTATCATATGTATTAAGAATATTATGGTTTTATATTTGGGATAATTGAGCCAATAAATATTGTGTATCAAGAGAAATATGTCTACAATATTCTTAATTTAGAGGTTTAAAATGTGGATGCTGGTTTTTACAGATCTATGGAGAGAGTACCTATTAAGGGGAGGATATTTCCAAGATGCTATAACGTGTGGATTGAGTATTAAGAGTCCTAATCAATTGATGATGATTAAAATAGGATTTCACATTATCATAGTAGAAATTTAATACCTTTTGATGTAACAGATCATAACAGATCTCTAGTAGAAGTGGTAGATGAGGCTTCCCAGTTATAATCATTTACCTTTGATATTCATGATGTTGTTTAATTTGGTAATGTAGAGGCTACTATACCATGCCAAGAAAGGATTAGGTACCATCTAAATTATTCTCATATACCTTAGGATTTTTTTTCTATGTTGATATGTATTTTTTTTTACTCAAAAATATTTTTTAAGATATTAGTGGTATCTTTAGATCATCTCTTTTAAATGGCACCATGTTGAGTGATGCTAATTAAATGTGCACATTTTAGTATGTGATTTATCATATAAAGACAATGACGATATAAAAAATTAATGAATTGGATCTAGATAAATGGTGAGTGGATATTGTAATTTAAAAATTTTATAATGTCTTGGAATAAATCATATGAACCAAGGTTTACATCCATATATAAATTATAGAGAGGTTGGAGTCCTTATATACAACTGGAACTCAACATAAATAATTAAAGAATCAAGAGGTGGAGTATTTGAAGTAGAATCCCCAGTTGTAGGAATAAGGCCCCAGCCTTAAACCTTACTTAATCTTGAGTTATTACAACATTACACATTGAGGATCTTTTCAGGTTTAGAGTTTTAGAGAATTAGTACATAACTATTACATCTCAAAAGATTACAAAGTAGTCTCTTCTACTAAATTTCCATAAAATAAAAACTCTTTAAAAGAAACATGTATAGTTCCATGTTTTAGGTAGCATGACTTTCCCTTGATCCCATCCTTGACCCTATTCCACGCCATGTCCTGTGAAAAACATTTCAAAAACTTGGGATGAGCATAAGAAGCTCAGTAAGGGATACACAAAGAATGAAAACTGTTAGATATTCAAAACAACAAGTAAACCATGAATACTTTATCAATGTAATACTTTTCAACTTCATGAAGTAGTAAAAACTTTTCACTGAAAAAAAGTATCATTACTTACCTTTTTGTAACCAAAGGATTACCATAAAACCCATATAAAGAACACATAACATATATAAAGGTAACATGGGACATAAACATACTTAAGTGGAATAACCATACGGTCGACTTCCACACATATCACTTAATGGAATATCCATACGGCCAATTTCCATACATACTTAATGGAATAGCCATACGTCCGACTTCCATACCCAATGCATTGGAGGTTATAACGTAACCACCCGTCCTGGTATTCACGGCACCACCCGTCATATAGTTTATAACGTAACCACCCGTTAAAATGTCCAAGTACCAATATAAAATCATAAAACATAAAACCAATATAAAGGAATGATAACATTTCCACATCACAATATATCATAATAGAATCCTTTATCAAAACCATTTTCAAAACCATTTAAAACATTTAATAAATAGATTTTTGAATCAAAGTGTCCCATACCACCTTGAAGCTTAAAATTTTAAACCATTAATATCCATATAAATAAATCCTTAAAACCATTTTGAAAACATGGATATTAATAATAACAATTAATGAAAACATTTAAAATGACATTTTGGTTAAAGGGGTTTTACCAAAATTAGATACACTTGAATACAATAATTGATGAATAACATTTAGTCAGAACTTTCTAATATCATGAGAATAAATGGATTCATGATATAATACTCCAAAGGACATTATATACACCATATAAGAGTGAATTGGTGCATAACAATAATGAACCCTCATTAGAAATGTCAAATGTGATGAAATCCCTTATAAAGAAGGTATCCTTAAATTAAGGACAAATCAATCTCAAAAATATGTGTGACAAATACAAATACACATAATAGAAGTGGATATTAAGTGTAAAACAATAAAAGGTCATTCACACATATTCAATGGATGACATATTCAATGACTACATGTTGAACCCAAAGAAATCGAAATTGGGTTAAAAAGTTCCCTTGATAGCCTAACAACATCACATCAAAATGAGTTGATGAGAGATAAAAAGTGCATCTCATCACTTGGACATAAAATTTACATCAATCAGGATATAGAAGAACATATCCCAACATAATAGTATGTGAATTAAAAGACATAACAAACAAAGTCTTTTAAAATGAGGATGGTGAAAGGTTCCCTTACCGACTTGGGTATCGTTCAAAACATACACCCCATGAAAGAAGGACAATAGATCATTGATGTAAATACTCATAAACACAATTATATTACACAAAGAGTAGAATAATGGGCAGTACATACACCACTCAATGGAATTTTTGGCAAATGTAGCATAAATCTCACGGGAATAAAAGTGAGATGAAAAATCCCTCACGAAAACTCGGCAGCCTAACGACGCCACATAAAAATTCCGAATATGGATTGATGAGATCAAATAGGGTATCTCATCACATTACAATATAATGTACAGCAAGATGAATATAAAATAACATCCCCCAACATTACAAATAGGATCTTAAAAGAAGTGACATAAAGGAGAGTACTTAAAAAGAAAGAGAGAAGTTAGATCTCTTACCAAAGTTCGGCAGCCTAACGGCGCCAATCAAAACATCCAAAATGGATTGATGAGAGAGAATAGGGTCTCTCATCACATGAACATAAAAATTACAGTAGTATTAATATAAAATATCATCCCAATAACAAGAAAGATGAGCTTTAAAAGGAATGACATAAAAGAGTGTACTTAAAATGAAAGAGAGGAGTAAGATCCCTTACCTCGGGTCCGACTTGACTCGATCGTTCTTTAATCTCCTGAATAATAAACATGAGTTAATTTATACTTCCTTAATAACCTTTTTAAAGTTCATTATTCCTTTTATATCACTTATTACCATGTCATAAACATTATGTAATCATTTAAGTTAATAATATTTGTTTTGCCGATATTTGGTTCTTAAGTCGAAAGTGGACTTCTTACAATTACATGTTGTTCATGTGGCCAAATGTTTATTATATACAGAATTTTATTCATGATGTAGATATAATATATCTCATATATATCCAGTACATGCACGCATTTATAACATTACGTAATCATTTAGAGGTAATAAATGAAATGCACTGTTCATGGAGACGGTAAGCCGTACGTACGCATGAACGCTACTTTCAGTTCTTTTTCATATTTTATAGAATGGAATAATACTGATATAAAGGTATATTATAATTCCAATATAATATCATATATAATATCATAGTTCCATCCTTTATACGTCCCACATATGGTATATAACGAATCAAATCACTTTGAGGGGGCGGTAGTCCGCACTTCCTTAAAATGAAGATATCGCGTATACCCATAATGGAAGCCATAAAGGTAAGACACAAATGAAACGAAAAGAAGCATAAGTAAAACATAAACATATTATATATCATATATAAAAATAGTGACATCATAATGGCCACCTTTGAAGGTGTTAAATGAGTATTGAACAATCATCGTTTCGGGAGGCATAATTTCACCATCCACGGAAACCGTATTTTCTTTAACCATTTGATGTAGTTGTGTGGGGGTGTAGCTCTAATAAATCTTATAAAAACATTCTAGTATATTGGAGATACTTGTTTTGTTACAAAATAAATAAATAAAAAGAGTTTAGGGGGTTGTAGAAGCAAAATAAAACAAATGAATATGAGAGAATGAATTACCTTTAAAAGTGTAACTCCTTTTTATTTGAGCCTAAAGGCTTACTTTGAAAGGATTCTGCCCAAAGGGAATCCTCTAGTATGAGGAGAGGGATGTGGAGAGAGTAAATGGGCAGGGGTTGGCCGAGCCAAAGGCTTGAGGAGTGTGTGAAATGAGGTAGAGTTGGGGGCCTTTTATAAGAGGAGAGGAGGGGCACTTTTGGAAAGTAAAGAAATATTACTTTATTTGAAAATGTGTTTCGGTTTTAAAAGGTCCCACATTGATATAATTCGTGGATAAGGTGTTAAGGTTTTGAAATCCACTCATTCAATTGGTTTTGGACATGTGTAGTTCATAGATTTTACATTATCTTTCCATTTTATTTAAATCTTCAAATAATGATGTCATCGCTGCATCATTATTATGTCATATATAATTTAATTTATATAATGTCTAAAAATCATAAAAAAAATACTATGATGTAGGAAATCTTTGTAGCTTTCCAATTACTATTTATAATCAAAAATCTGATCTTTATAACCACATGTAAAAATTGTTTTCGTAAAACATATTATGTTTGTGTCTTTTTTACTTTTACATTAAATAAAAAATATTTTTATGTCATTTCTCAACCAAAGTGTCTCCATGGGGTCCCCAAGTTGACCCATGGCTTGTCTTGGTCGGCCCTAACACAACCAATGAGGTTATGACATGTGTCAAGCTCATCTTATTTTATTAAAGCATTATTTTTACCTTAAACTACACTAATTACCACTAATCGCGATTAAGAACTTAATAAGTTACTATTCACCAAAAAATTATTATAATCTCATTGAACCACATTTTACTTCTTAATGACAACCATGTAGGTCGGATTTTTGAAATTCAAAACACAATGATGGAAATGATTCATTTAAACGGAAAATCAGTCTTTATAAGTACCACTTAGTGGTTTCACTATTCATCAAAAATTGAAGTTTTTCAGAAAATTACCAAAAATTCACCCTAAGATATATTTGATATTCTGAATTCAAAAATGAATTCTATTTTACAAAATTCAAAGCATATAAGTCACATTAATTAATTTAATAATTAATTCCCGCTGTCAGAGCAAATAGCGTGTTTTTATAAAACAATAAGTATCAAAAGATTGGCAGTAGTTTAAGTCTAATTTCAAAGTAAAATTGATTCCAATGACCACCATTGGATTAAATGGTAAAAATATAGTCATATTACACATTAAGACCAATTCAAAAGATAATATAATCATATAAATAAATTATATTAAAAATATGTTTTGAATTTAAAATACAACATTTTACACTATTCATTAAAAAAATGAACTTTATCAGAAAGATACCAAAAATTTACACAAAGTAAATTTTGATGTCCCGATTCTCAAGAAGAGTTTTATTTGGTCCAATAGAATGTATAAGAGTGAACAAAAATATATTTAATGATGGTTCAACATCAAAAGGTGTATTGTGAACCTTTAGTGAAAACTAGGGCATATACGCCTAAAATTGAATTCTTTCTGTATTTTAAGCCATTATATTTTATTGGATAAATGTAAAAACATTTAAAAACATATATAATCATATTTTAGTTATTTCTATCCATTCCCGCCAATACAACGGCTACATGTTAACTACCATTTAAAATAATATTATTTTATTATTAGAGTGCAACGTAAGATTCGCAAGAAACTCGTTGTTGCATATTGGGTACGCCATCGGGCATAGCATCCCCTTTAAAGTCATATTAATATTTGATTCACAAATATGGGTAAATATAAAGATGTCATATTCTTTATTTACCTGGGGTGTTACATCCTTCCCCCCTTTTGGGAATTGCGTCCTCGCAATTTTAAAATTGCGCTTGGAAACATCCTTGAAAGTCCCACATCGGAACAAGAGTCGGTAAAACAATCACTTTAAAATAAAGAAATATAAGCACAGAGGTCACCCGATTTAACCCATACTAGGATTCCAAGTACGAAAATATGGACATGGAGGAAAAAACAAAGGGTCATGTTCTGATGGAGAGTGATAGAAAACATGTTTAGGAGAAAGTTAACCACGAGAAAATCACAAACTTGTGATGGGTTAAACGGTATTCGATTCCCCAATAGGAAAAGTTAATAGACAACATTTTTGTTTTAAGTTACTTTTTATTGAGGAATTTATTCATAAGGAAACATAATCACTTATCATGTTGACTTTCAAATTTTATTAGATTCCTTACACAAACTCCTATTTTCTCCAAAAGGCGAGTATCTAGGAAGACTTGTTCACATTAAGAGTACTATAATCAACTTTTAGAGAAGCGCCTAATCCACAAAAGAGAACTATATACTTCCCATGTCTTTATACTTTAAACAAAACCAAAACCAAAAAGGCTAGTACAAGATCAGATAACCCAGAAAAGGATAACCCATTAGAAAGAAAATCTATTCTTAATCTCCAAAATTTGTCCAACAAAACCCAAAGTTCAATGAGGACCATCCAATAAGCAATTTGTCCATAAAATTATTCAAAGTAAACCAATCTAAGATTGAAACCCAAACATTTTAAGGATTTAGTCACATAGTCTTCTAAGTTAAATCGTAACATTTATCTCCAAACAAAATCAGTTGCTCTTAAAGTCTCGCATTGAAAAGTTATTATCCTAATCACATATCCTCCATGATAGGTTAATCATTTTCATAAATAACCAAAAATCAACTTACTCTTAAAAAAAGAATCAGTCAAACTAACCAGGGACTTCACGTAGTCCAGTGGTAGGCGATAAATACCAGTCGCACTTTGGTTGTGGGTTCGATTCCCGCGGCATTGTCCGACGCGACGGGTTGTCACACGGTCTGCATGTTGTCCTTTTTCCAAAACTATATAATTCTTAATACATTCCCCAAAATGAGATAAAATCTTCAAAAATAATCATAACATATTTTATCCTCAAGTTTATCTCATTCCTTTCATTTTCCATCATATCATAGAGTAACCCATAATTACCTAAAAAGTAAGGATCATATAAACCCGAATGGTTACCTTTTTAATTATTACCTGAACTTCCACATCGATTGGTCATCTCGTACATGATGCATTATAGTACATACCAAGGTTAAAGTGGTTGATCATGAGTCCTTGACATTTGGTTTAGAACAACCATGAGTCTCCTCATTGAATCCTCCATTTTATCTAGTCTCTTAATCAGAGAACCACCACAGTTTCCTTCAAACCTGTTGTCTCTTTGGTGCCTTCTAGATCCATCCATTCACTAAAAACATAAATGTTAGTGTGAGTATATCAAAAAAACCATCATGTACTAATGATGAAGGTAAACACTAAGATACACTTACTCATTTACTTTATCTAAAACTAGGACTCTTTCTGAAATCCTAACCATTATGGTAATGTCACTTATGCTTAAAGAATACCCTAACCTATAATGTTATCTAAACCGACCTTTGATACCAACTATAAGGCCCCAGCCTTAAACCTTACTTAATCTTGAGTTATTACAAGATTACACATTAAGGATCTTTTCAGGATTAGAGTTTTAGAGAATTAGGACATAACTATTACATCTCAAAAGATTACAAAGTAGTCTCTTCTACTAAATTTCCATAAAATAAAAACTCTTTAAAAGAAACATGTATAGTTCCATGTTTTAGGTAGCATGACTTTACCTTGATCCCATCCGTGACCCTATTCCAGGCTATGTCCTGTGAAAAACATTTCAAAAACTTGGGATGAGCATAAGAAGCTCAGTAAGGGATACACAAAGAATGAAAACTGTTAGATTTTCAAAACAACAAGTAAACCATGAATACATTATCAATGTAATAAATTTCACCCTCATGAAGAAGTAAACACTTTTCACTGAAAAAAAGTATCATTACATACCTTTTTGTAACCAAAGGATTACCATAAAACCCATATAAAGAACACATAACATATATAAAGGTAACTTGGGACATAAACATACTTAAGTGGAATAACCATACGGTCGAATTCCACACATATCACTTAATGGAATATCCATACGGCCAATTTCGATACATACTTAATGGAATAGCCATACGGCCAACTTCAATACCCAATGCATTGGAGGTTATAACGTAACCACCCGTCCTGGTATTCACGGCACCACCCGTCATATAGTTTATAACGTAACCACCCGTTAAAATGTCCAAGTACCAATATAAAATCATAAAACATAAAACCAATATAAAGGAATGATAACATTTCCACATCACAATATATCATAATAGAATCCTTTATCAAAACCATTTTCAAAACCATTTAAAACATTTAATAAATATATTTTTGAATCAAAGAGTCCCATACCACCTTGAAGCTTAAAATTTTAAACCATTAATATCCATATAAATAAATCCTTAAAACCATTTTGAAAACATGGATATTAATAATAATAATTAATGAAAACATTTAAAATGACATTTTGGTTAAAGGGGTTTTACCAAAATTAGATACACTTGAATACAATAATTGATGAATAACATTTAGTTAGAACTTTCTAATATCATGAGAATAAATGGATTCATGATATAATACTCCAAAGGATAGTATATACACCATATAAGAGTGAATTGGTGCATAACAACAATGAACCCTCATTAGAAATGTCAAATGTGATGAAATCCCTTATAAAGGTATCCTTAAATAAAGGACAAATCAATCTCAAAAATATGTGTGACAAATAAAAATACACCTAATATAAGTGGATATTATGTGTAAAACAATAAAAGGTCATTCACACATATTCAATGGATGACATATTCAATGACTACATGTTGAACCCAAAGAAATCGAAATTGGGTTAAAAAGTTCCCTTGATAGCCTAACGACATCACATCAAAATGAGTTGATGAGAGATAAAAAGTGCATCTCATCACTTGGACATAAAATTTACATCAATCAGGATATAGAAGAACATATCCCAACATAATAGTATGTGAATTAAAAGACATAACAAACAAAGTCTTTTAAAATGAGGAGGGTGAAAGGTTCCCTTACCGACTTGGGTATCGATCAAAACATACACCCCATGAAAGAAGGACAATAGATCATTGATGTAAATACTCATAAACACAAGTATATTACACAAAGAGTAGAATAATGGGCAGTACATACACCACTCAATGGAATTTTTGGCAAATGTAGCATAAATCTCACGGGAATAAAAGTGAGATGAAAAATCCCTCACGAAAACTCGGCAGCCTAACGGCGCCACATAAAACATCCGAATATGGATTGATGAGATCAAATAGGGTATCTCATCACATTACAATATAATGTACAGAAAGAGGAATATAAAATAACATCCCCCAACATTACAAATAGGAGCTTAAAAGATGTGACATAAAGGAGAGTACTTAAAAAGAAAGAGAGAAGTTAGATCTCTTACCAAAGTTCGGCAGCCTAACGGCGCCAATCAAAACATCCAAAATGGATTGATGAGATAGAATAGGGTCTCTCATCACATGAACATAAAAATTACAGTAGGATTAATATAAAATATCATCCCAATAACAAGAAAGATGAGCTTTAAAAGGAATGACATAAAAGAGTGTACTTAAAAAGAAAGAGAGGAGTAAGATCCCTTACCTCGGGTCCGACTTGACTCGATCGTTCTTTAATCTCCTGAATAATAAACATGAGTTAATTTATAATTCCTTAAGAACCTTTTTAAAGTTCATTATTCCTTTTATATCACTTATTACCATGTCATAAACATTATGTAATCATTTAAGTTAATAATATTTGTTTTGCCGATATTTGGTTCTTAAGTCGAAAGTGGTCTTCTTACAATTACATGTTGTTCATGTGGCCAAATGTTTATTATATACAGAATTGTATTCATGATGTAGATATAATATATCTCATATATATCCAGTACATGCACACATTTATAACATTACGTAATCATTTAGAGGTAATAAATGAAATGCACTGTTCATGGAGACGGTAAGCCGTACGTACGCATGAACGCTACATTCATTTCTATTTCGTATTTTATAGAATGGAATAATACTGATATAAAGGTATATTATAATTCCAATATAATATCATATATAATATCATAGTTTCATCCTTTATACGTCCCACATATGGTATATAACGAATCAAATCACTTTGAGGGGGCGGTAGTCCGCACTTCCTTAAAATGAAGATATCGCGTATACCCATAATGGAAGCCATCAAGGTAAGACACAAATGAAATGAAAAGAAGCATAAGTAAAAAATAAACATATTATATATCATATATAAAAATAGTGACATCATAATGGCCACCTTTGAAGGTGTTAAATGAGTATTGAACAATCATCGTTTCGGGAGGCATAATTTCACCATCCACGGAAACCGTATTTTCTTTAACCATTTGATGTAGTTGTGTGGGAGTGTAGCTCGAATAAATCTTATAAAAACATTCTAGTATATTGAATATACTGGTTTTGTTACAAAAGAAATAAATAAAAAGAGTTTAGGGGGTTGTAGAAGAAAAATAAAACAAATGAACCTGAGAGAATGAATTACCTTTAAAAGTGTAACTCCTTTTTATTTGAGCCTAAAGGCTTAATTTGAAAGGATTCTGCACAAATGGAATCCTCTTGTATGAGGAGAGGGATGTGTAGAGAGTAAATTGGCAGGGGTTGGCCGAGCCAAAGGCTTGAGGAGTGTGTGAAATGAGGTAGAGGTGGGGACCTTTTATAAGAGGAGAGGAGGGGCACTTTTGGAAAGTAAAGAAATATTACTTTATTTGAAAATGTTTTTCGGTTTTAAAAGGTCCCACATTGATATAATTCGTGGATAAGGTGATAAGGGTTCGAAATACACTCATCCAATTGGTTTTGGACATGTGTAGTTCATAGATTTTACATTATATTTCCATTTTATTTAAATCTTCAAATAATGATGTCATCGCTGCATCATTATTATGTCATATATAATTTAATTTATATAATGTCTAAAAATCATAAAAAAAATACTATGATGTAGGAAATCTTTTTATCTTTTCAATGAATATTTATAATCAAAAATCTGATCTTTATAACCACATGTAAAAATTGTTTTTGTAATACATATTATGTTTGTGTCATTTTTACTTTTACATTAAATAAACAGTTATTTATGTCATTTCTCAACCAAAGTGTCTCCATGGGGTCCCCAAGTTGACCCATGGCTTGTCTTGGTCGGCCCTAACACATCAAATGAGGTTATGACATGTGTCAAGCTCATCTTATTTTATTAAAGCATTATTTTTACCTTAAACTACACTAATTATCACTAATCGCGATTAAGAACTTAATAAGTTACTATTCACCAAAAAATTATTATAATCTCATTGAACCACATTTTACTTTTTAATGACAACCATGTAGGTCGGATTTTTGAAATTCAAAACACAATGATGGAAAAGTTTCATTTAAACGGAAAATCAGTCTTTATAAGTACCACTTAGTGGTTTCACTATTCATCAAAAATTGATGTTTTTCAGAAAATTACCAAAAATTCATCCTAAGATATATTTGATATTCCGAATTCAAAAATGAATTCTATTTTAAAAAATTCAAAACATATAAGTCACATTAATTAATTTAATAATTAATTCCCGCTGTCAGAGCAAATAGCGTGTTTTTATAAAACAATAAGTATCAAAAGATTGGCAGTAGTTTAAGTCTAATTTCAAAGTGAAATTGATTCCAATGACCACCATTGGATTAAATGGTAAAAATATATTCAGATTACACATTAACACCAATTCAAAAGATAATCTAATCATATAAATAAATTAGATTAAAAAGAGGTTTTGAATTTAAAATACAACATTTTA
Source organism: Viscum album (assembly GCA_963277665.1). Lineage (NCBI taxonomy): Eukaryota > Viridiplantae > Streptophyta > Magnoliopsida > Santalales > Viscaceae > Viscum > Viscum album. The sequence continues at coordinate 1,700,644,562 of OY728156.1, read as the reverse complement.
CACTATTCATTAAAAAAATGAACTTTATCAGAAAGATACCAAAAATTTACACAAAGTAAATTTTGATGTCCCGATTCTCAAGAAGAGTTTTATTTGGTCCAATAGAATGTATAAGAGTGAACAAAAATATATTTAATGGTGGTTCAACATCAAAAGGTGTATTGTGAACCTTTAGTGAAAACTAGGGCATATACGCCTAAAATTGAATTCTTTTTGTATTTTAAGCCATTATATTTTATTGGATAAATGTAAAAATATTTAAAAACATATATAATCATATTTTAGTTATTTATATCCATTCCCGCCAATACAACGGCTACATGTTAACTACCATTTAAAATAATATTATTTTATTATTAGAGTGCAACGTAAGATTCGCAAGAAACTCGTTGTTGCGTATTGGGTACGCCATCGGGCATAGCATCCCCTTTAAAGTCATATTAATATTTGATTCACAAATATGGGTAAATATAAAGATGTCATATTCTTTATTTACCTGGGGTGTTACATCCTTCCCCCCTTTTGGGAATTGCGTCCTCGTAATTTTAAAATTGCACTTGGAAACATCCTTGAGAGTCCCACATCGGAACAAGAGTCGGTAAAACAATCACTTTAAAATAAAGAAATATAAGCACAGAGGTCACCCGATTTAACCCATACTAGGATTCCAAGTACGAAAATATGGACATGGAGGAAAAAACAAAGGGTCATGTTCTGATGGAGAGTGATAGAAAACATGTTTAGGAGAAAGATAACCACGAGAAAATCATAAATTTGTGATGGGTTAAACGGTATTCGATTCCCCAATAGGAAAATTTAATAGACAACATTTTTGTTTTAAGTTAATTTTTATTGAGGAATTTATTCATAAGGAAACATAATCACTTATCATGTTGACTTTCAAATTTTATTAGATTTCTTACACAAATTCCTATTTTCTCCAAAAGGCGAGTATCTAGGAAGACTTGTTCACATTAAGAGTACTATAATCAACTTTTAGAGAATCGCCTAATCCACAAAAGAGAACTATATAAATCCCATGTCTTTATACTTTAAACAAAACCAAAACCAAAAAGGCTAGTACAAGATCAGATAACCCATAAAAGGATAACCCATTAGAAAGAAAATCTATTCTTAATCTCCAAAATTTGTCCAACAAAACCCAAAGTTCAACGAGGACCATACAATAAGCAATTTGTCCATAAAATTCCTCAAAGTAAACCAATCTAAGATTGAAACCCAAACATTTTAGGGATTTAGTCACATAGTCTTCCAAGTTAAATCGTAACATTTATCTCCAAACAAAATCTGTTTCTCTTAAAGTCTCACATTGAAAAGTTATTATCCTAATCACATATCCTCCATGATAGGTTAATCATTTTCATAAATAACCAAAAATCAACTTACTCTTTAAAAAAGAATCAGTCAAACTAACCAGGGACTTCACGTAGTCCAGTGGTAGGCGATAAATACCAGTCGCACTTTGGTTGTGGGTTCGATTCCCGCGGCATTGTCCGACGCGACGGGTTGTCACACGGTCTGCATGTTGTCCTTTTTCCAAAACTATATAATTCTTAAAACATTCCCCAAAATGAGATAAAATCTTCAAAAATAATCATAACATATTTTATCCTCAAGTTTATCTCATTCCTTTCATTTTCCATCATATCATAGAGTAACCCATAATTACCTAAAAAGTAAGGATCATATAAACCCTAATGGTTACCTTTTTAATTATAACCTGAACTTCCACATCGATTGGTCATCTCGTACATGATGCATTATAGTACATACTAAGGTTCAAGTGGTTGATCATGACTCCTTGACATTTGGTTTAGAACAACCATGAGCCTCCTCATTGAATCCTCCATTTTATCTAGTCTCTTAATCAGAGTACCACCACAGTTTCCTTCAAACCTGTTGTCTCTTTGGTGCCTGCTAGATCCATCCATTCACTAAAAACAGAAATGTTAGTGTGAGTATATCAACAAAACCATCATGTACTAATGATGAAGGTAAACACTAAGATACACTTACTCATTTACTTTATCTAAAACTAGGACTCTTTCTGAAATCCTAACCATTATGGTAATGTCACTTATGCTTAAAGAATACCCTAACCTCTAAAGTTATCTAAACCGACCTTTGATACCAACTATAAGGCCCCAGCCTTAAACCTTACTTAATCTTGAGTTATTACAAGATTACACATTGAGGATCTTTTCAGGATTAGAGTTTTAGAGAATTAGGACATAACTATTACATCTCAAAAGATTACAAAGTAGTCTCTTCTACTAAATTTCCATAAAATAAAAACTCTTTAAAAGAAACATGTATAGTTCCATGTTTTAGGTAGCATGACTTTCCCTTGATCCCATCCGTGACCCTATTCCACGCTATGTCCTGTGAAAAACATTTCAAAAACTGGGGATGAGCATAAGAAGCTCAGTAAGGGATACACAAAGAATGAAAACTGTTAGATTTTCAAAACAACAAGTAAACCATGAATACATTATCAATGTAATAAATTTCACCTTCATGAAGTAGTAAACACCTTTCACTGAAAAAAAGTATCATTACATACCTTTTTGTAACCAATGGATTACCATAAAACCCATATAAAGAACACATAACATATATAAAGGTAACTTGGGACATAAACATACTTAAGTGGAATAACCATACGGTCGACTTCCACACATATCACTTAATGGAATATCCATACGTCCAATTTCTATACATACTTAATGGAATAGCCATACGGCCGACTTCCATACCCAATGCATTGGAGGTTATAACGTAACCACCCGTCCTGGTATTCACGGCACCACCCGTCATATAGTTTATAACGTAACCACCCGTTAAAATGTCCAAGTACCAATATAAAATCATAATACATAAAACAAATATAAAGGAATGATAAAATTTCCACATCACAATATATCATAATAGAATCCATTATCAAAACAATTTTTAAAACCATTTAAAACATTTAATAAAGAGATTTTTGAATCAATGTGTCCCATACCACCTTGAAGCATAAAATTTTAAACCACTAATATCCATATAAATAAATCCTTAAAACCATTTTGAAAACATGGATATTAATAATAACAATTAATTAAAACATTTACAATGACATTTTGGTTAAAGGGGTTTTACCAAAATTAGAGACACTTGAATACAATAATTGATGAATAACATTTAGTCAGAACTTTCTAATATCATGAGAATAAATGGATTCATGATATAATACTCCAAAGGACAGTATATACACCATATAAGAGTGAATTGGTGCATAACAACAATGAACCCTCATTAGAAATGTCAAATGTGATGAAATCCCTTATAAAGAAGGTATCCTTAAATTAAGGACAAATCAATCTCAAAAATATGTGTGAAAAATACAAATACACCTAATATAAGTTGATATTAAGTTTAAAACAATAAAAGGTCATTCACACATATTCAATGGATGACATATTCAATGACTACATGTTGAACCCAAAGAAATCGAAATTGGGTTAAAAAGTTCCCTTGATAGCCTAACGGCATCACATCAAAATGAGTTGATGAGAGATAAAAAGTGTATCTCATCACTTGGACATAAAATTTACATCAATCAGGATATAGAAGAACATATTCCAACATAATATTATGTGAATTATAATACATAACAAACAAAGTCTTTTAAAATGAGGAGGGTGAAAGGTTCCCTTACCGACTTGGGTATCTTTCAAAACATACACCCCATGAAAGAAGGACAATAGATCATTGATGTAAATACTCATAAACGAAAGTATATTACACAAATAGTATAATAATGGTCAGTACATACACCACTCAATGGAATTTGTGGAAAATGTAGCATAAATCTCACGGGAATAAAAGTTAGATGAAAAATCCCTCACGAAAACTCGGCAGCCTAACGGCGCCACATAAAACTTCCGAATATGGATTGATGAGATCAAATAGGGTATCTCATCACATTAAAATATAATGTACATCAAGAGGAATATAAAAGAACATCCCCCAACATTACAAATAGGAGCATAAAAGAAGTGACATAAAAGAGAGTACTTAAAAAGAAAGAGAGAAGTTAGATCTCTTACAAAAGTTCGGCAGCCTAACGGCGCCAATCAAAACTTCCAAAATGGATTGATGAGAGAGAATAGGGTCTCTCATCACATGAACATAAAAATTACAGTAGGATTAATATAAAATATCATCCCAATAACAAGAAATATGAGCTTTAAAAGGAATGAAATAAAAGAGTGTACTTAAAAAGAAAGAGAGGAGTAAGATCCCTTACCTCGGGTCCGACTTGACTCGATCGTTCTTTAATCTCCGGAATAATTAAACATGAGTTAATTTATACTTCCTTAATATCCTTTTTCAATTTCATTATTCCTTTTATATCACTTATTACCATGTCATACACATTATGTAATCATTTAAGTTAATAATATTTGTTTTGTCGATATTTGGTTCTTAAGTCGAAGGTGGACTTCTTACAATTACATGTTGTTCATGTGGCCAAATGTTTATTATATACAGAATTGTATTCATGATTTAGATATCATATATCTAATATATATCCAGTACATGCATGCATTTATAACATTACATAATCATTTAGAGGTAATAAATGAAATGCACCGTTCATGGAGACGGTAATCCGTACGTACGCATGAACGCTACTTTCATTTCTATTTCGTATTTTATAGAATATGATAATACTGATATAAAGGTAAATTATAATTCCACTATAATATCATATATAATATCATAGTTCCATCATTTATACGTCCCACATATGGTATATAACGAATCAAATCACTTTGAGGGGGCGGTAGTCCGCACTTCCTTAAAATGAAGATATCGCGTATACCCATAATGGAAGCCATCAAGGTAAGACACAAATGAAAAATAAATAAGAATAAGTAAAACATAAACATATTATATATCATATATAAAAATAGTGACATCATAATGGCCACCATTGAAGGTGTTAAATGAGTATTGAACAATCATCGTTTCGGGAGGCATAATTTCACCAACCACGGAAACCGTATGTTCTTTAACCATTTGATGTAGTTGTGTGAGAGTGTAGCTCGAATAAATCTTATAACAACATCCTAGTATATTTAATATACTGGTGTTGTTACAAAAGAAATAAATAAAAAGATTTTAGGGGGTTGGAGAAGCAAAATAAAACAAATGAACATGAGAGAATGAATTACCTTTAAAAGTGTAACTCCTTTTGATTTGAGCCTAAAGGCATCCTTTGAAAGGATTATGCCCAAAGGGAATCCTCTAGGATGAGGAGAGGGATGTGGAGAGAGTAAATGGGCAGGGGTTGGCCGAGCCAAAGGCTTGAGGAGTGTGTGAAATGAGGTAGAGGTGGGGGCCTTTTATAAGAGGAGAGGAGGGGCACTTTTGGAATGTAAAGAAATATAACTTTATTTGAAAATGTGTTTCGGTTTTAAAAGGTCCCACATTGATATAATTCGTGGATATGGTGATAAGGGTTCTAAATCCACTCATCCAATTGGTTTTGGACATGTGTAGTTCATATATTTTACATTATCTTTCCATTTTATTTAAATCATCAAATAATGATGTCATCGCTGCATCATTATTATGTCATAAATAATTTAATTTATTTAATGTCTAAAAATTATAAAAAAATAATATGATGTAGGAAATATTTTTAGCTTTCCAATGACTATTTATAATCAAAAATATGATCTGTATAACCCCATGTAAAAATTGTTTTCGTAAAACATATTATGTTTGTGTCATTTTTACTTTTACATTAAATAAAAAGTTATTTATGTCATTTCTCAACCAAAGTGTCTCCATGGGGTCCCCAAGTTGACCCATGGCTTGTCTTGGTCGGCCATGACACAACCAATGAGGGTATGACATGTGTCAAGCTCATCTTATTTTATAAAAGCATTATTTTTACCGTAAACTACACTAATTATCACTAATCGCAATGAAGAACTTAATAAGTTACTATTCACCAAAAAATTATTATAATCTCATTGAACCACATTTTACTTCTTAATGATAACCATGTATGTCGGATTTTTGAAATTCAAAACACAATTATGGCTAAATTTCATTTAAACGGAAAATCAGTCTTTATAAGTACCACTTAGTGGTTTCACTATTCATCAAAAATTGAAGTTTTTCAGAAAATTACCAAAAATTCACCCTAAGCTATATTTGATATTCCGAATTCAAAAATGAAGTCTATTTTACAAAATTAAAAACATATAAGACACATTAATTAATTTAATAATTAATTCCCACTGTCAGAGCAAATAGCGTGTTTTTATAAAATAATAAGTATCAAAAGATTGGAACCAGTTTAAGTCTAATTTAAAAGTGAAATTGATTCCAATGACCACCATTGGATTAAATGGTAAAAATATATTCAGATTACACATTAAGACCTATTCAAAAGATAATCTAATCATATAAATAAATTAGATTAAAAAACGGTTTTGAATTTAAAATACAACATTTTACACTATTCATTAATAAAATGAACTTCATCAGAAAGATACCAAAAATTTACACAAAGTAAATTTTGATGTCCCGATTCTCAAGAAGAGTTTTATTTGGTCCAATATAATGTATAAGAGTGAACAAAAATATATTTAATGATGGTTCAACATCAAAAGGTGATAAATGAACCTTTAGTGAAAACTAGGGCATATACGCCTAAAATTAAATTCTTTCCGTATTTTAAGCCATTATATTTTATTGGATAAATGTAAAAACATTTAAAAACATATATAATCATATTTTAGTTATTTCTATCCATTCCCGCCAATACAACGGCTACATGTTAACTACCATTTAAAATAATATTATTTTATTATTAGAGTGCAACGTAAGATTCCCAAGAAACTCGTTGTTGCGTATTGGGTACGCCATCGGGCATAGCATCCCCTTTAAAGTCATATTAATATTTGATTCACAAATATGGGTAAATATAAAGATGTCATATTCTTTATTTACCTGGGGTGTTACAGTAGGCCCCAGCAAATAAGTAGATATAAATCATTGTAAATTTTGATGTACTACTTTATGCATGTTTGTGGGGGAATTCATATATGATACTACACATCTATTATGATATATATCAGAGTGATACAAGAAATATATTACAATCTTAATACATTGAATCAACTCTGAACGTTGATTGAAAAAATAGAATGACTATTAGTCTTTTAGGACGATGTATATTTCTATACATTCTAATATACTACTTCAATCTCCATTAGAAGGTCATATTAAAAGACCTATAAACATATTAAGCTATTCATATTGATAAACATAATTTTATTGAATCTATACACATTTTCCCTTTCATTTCTACATTAATTTTTAAATGTTTTTTGTTGTACGGTGTTTATCAATACACACTGAGTCATGTGATTAAACTGGTGTGTTCATAAATTATTCTCTCAAAATATTTTATTTTATTCTCGTGAATAACTACATAAGAGGACATTGATGACATGGTACCTTTTTAAATTTAGGAAAAACTATGGAATATTTTTTATTCATAGAAATCCTTATGTAGGGTCATTTAAAAAAACAGATCTAGTTTGTGGATAACTTTTATAGTTTAACAAGAAACATTACATTGGGTGATTTCCATGTTGATGGGATAAATTCATACATTTAAAAATTAACTGTGATTTATTTCCCCTATAATTTTAATTTTTTTTTGTATTTCAATGATTAATAAATTATTTGTTTTAAAAATTGAAACATATCTTTACTTTGATAGATAGTCATAATTTTTTTATATAATATGTTTGATTAATTAACATAGTTTTAAATTATAGAGAATTTATAAGACATTCAAAATGATTATTATTCCTAATTATGTTAAATTATTTGATAGATCAATTTAATTTATTTATAATATTTTTTTATTTAGTATTTGATTAATATGTGGATGTTTAATTTTTTTAATTATTTTTAAAATTGAAATTATAAATGAGAATTAAATTCACCTCCTCCTTGAATGAATCACTCTGAAAAATAGTTTTAAATGAAATATTTGATACATGAGACATTAAATTGATTCCTAAATGGTAATATATTATTTACCTTTCGTTTCTCCTATTAATTGAGAAAATTGAAACAATATTCATTCGTAAGAACAACCTGCTATTTTCAAGAATGGTGTATTTTCTATTCTATATAAAAATTTTATGGGTAAATATAATCTAAATATATATTTTATTAATATAATTGGTTAAATGTTGGAGACGATGGAACCATCATTAAAATAATAGGACCACAAAATAATAAATCAATACACTCATGAAAATACACGTAGTTGTATCTGAAATCTTGACATTAACATGTAATTGTAAATAAATAGATAATAAAGGGTTATAATTAAATAATTTATTATAATATATATATATATATTAATTATTCAGTAATATATGTATAATAAACGTATATTTATTTTACAAGAGGTTTTAACATGTACGAAGGAATGTGGGTCATAATGTAAGGAATTTTTGTCTAACGTTTATTATCAGTCAGACACAAGACATATTCTCTCCATATTTATATTATATGGTGTATATAATTCCCTTGAATTTATTTTATTATTCTTATCCATTACATTTTTTAATTTTTCCATCCATTTATTATGCCTCTTTCACGGGGTTTAATGTTCAAATGATTCAAAAACAGTAAGTGATTTTTTGTCTCTACATGGCTTCTTTGAGAAATATGTAAAAATATGCACCTATATACATTTATGATGTGTATATACAACACATTTTAAATTTAATATCTTGAATATATTTATTCTCATGATATTATAAGTTTTTTTTATTTTATTCTTTCATGGGGCTGATGATTCAATCTCACCAAAGTGGTAAGGGTTTTATGTAACAACATAATTATTTATTGGGATTTATCATGATTGGAATTAAATTTATGGTATCATATTATATATCCCATAATAAATTATTTATTTTATTCCCTATTTTTATTTTTATAGATTAAATGTTTTCCACTTATATTCATGTCTTTATTAACCAAAGTGTTCGAAATAATGTTTTTTTTGAAATGGAATATTTGTTTTTCTCTTATATAGAAAACCCTTTTTCATGAAAAATAAAGGATTCTGAAATGTCTTTAAAAAAGTGTTTTTATCATTCCCTAAATTATTTAACAAATAAATATTTACCCATAGTCAAATTTTTAAAAAAAATTTAAAGGAATCATAATTTTTTTCCAATAGTGGTTCGTTCATGTTCAATTTAAAATGTTAATGGAAAATTTTTATTAACATGTATGACATGAACATAAATTTATTGATATAATGACCATTATTTGTGTATAATATTTATATATATGTTTCTTTTGTTTTTCCATGAAATTTATCTCGAAAAAAATTATTAATTTTTAGTTTGTTAAAGTGATTTTCAAGGAAATATTTTTCTTCAAGATACATTACAAGTAATTATAATTTGAAAATAATCTTAATCCAATGATGAAAAACATTGATGTTATATATTATTTTCTGGTGATATTATCCGTGGATACCATTATTTTTTATCTCAATGGTTTATTTTTATGATGAAAATATTTTTATGCAACCCAATTCCCTTTTAGGGGTTGTTCCATGACAAACTTCTTATGAAACTTAATCCATTTTTCATGACTAATGTTATGATAAAATTATAAGAAACCAAATTTATATTACATAGTATATGTCATGATGAAATTTATATGATAAAATTTTCATGTCAGGAGTTTTGATATGAATTCTTTCTTATGATCTTCTTGCACACATATGTATGAGTTTCATTATGTGATGTCTCTGACCTATATCTCCCTCAAATCCTTTTAGTAAATATTTATATCTTGTGTGATTAAAAAAATATAATGTGGAGGGAACCGTTTTAGTAAGCTAATATATCCATAATGATATTCATGGGAGTGAAACATTACTACTAATTCGCTTTTCGGACACAACCTCATCCACTAAGTGTATCTTGGAAATGATCCATGAACTATTAAGGAATTGAATTTCTAAGATTATATGTATGCCAAAAATATATACCAGTACTATGTTATCATGGTTTATGTTCTTTAATTATATAATTATTTCTATATTATGAACAATAATTATTAATTATGTGACTAAAGTTTATGATATATGATCTCTATGGTATAGTTTTTGAATGTTATCCTCATGTTCTCATAACCTTATGCTCATGATATACTAATATATCTCTTACTTACCAATACTATGTGTCTGAGAACACCCTTTCTATTGTTTCCATTAACCAGGTAATGGTGACCGGTATTATGTATGATATGTTTAATAACAGAACTAGTTATGAATGACAATGTTGTAGATGACCTAACTTAATTGTAGACTAGTATTAAATTTTTGAAAGTGTCCAATGGTATTATACCTTTTTTATCCTCAATTTTATGTTAATGTAATGCAACTAATAATGATTTTAATGGATGTAATATCTATGTCAGATAATTTTGCGTCCATTGAGTTAGTATTAGAGAATCATTTATTTAACATTTGTAAACTAGGATATGAAATCATTAAATGTATCTATAAGGATATGTTTTAGGCAATGTTTAAGGATGTGCCAAAGTATATAGTAATTTCCAAGATTTTTATATATAATATAGAGATAACATCCCATGAGATTGAATTTCTATATGTATATTACAAGTGGATGTGTCTCAAGAATAGAGACACATAGGTGAAATAACTCTAAAATGGTACATTGAGCTAGAATCATTCATCGCCTATTGCATGATAGTGTGCCTTAATTCTCAACAAGTATGACACTCCCAGGGGATATTATTTGAAATTCAAAATCCATGTAAGAAAAATCATGAGGAATATAAATATAATAGGAATAAAAATTACCTAGGATAAACCTACAGATTCATATATTAAAAATTTGTTTCCATGATTTCTCCAACCTTTAAGTGATTTTTAATTAATATTTCATTCACCAAAATGATTATTGTTTTGTACCCCATGATTTTTCATTTTAGTTAATGGTTGGGAAATGGAGGAATTGTGTTTATGATAAGTACAATGGATAGTGAAATTATTTTTCCTCGTGAGCAGCCAAACCTGATGGGATATAGAATACAAATTTGCATTGCTATGCTCATAGAAGTTTCCCATGATATGAATCATAGAAAAATCCAAAACGATTAAAGGATGGAAAAACAGTATGTTGATTATTTAATGGGGAATCATCCAAATTTTTTATTTGTTCAGCAAATCTATAAGTTTTTGAAAAATGGATTAATACCATAATAGTTATATTTTTCATTCTCTATTTTTCGGAAGATGAAAATTTCTTCTTTTATCATTTGAAAGTAAAATTGTATTATTGGTGGACTCTCATCAAGAATACATGGGAAAATGATGAAATCCAATCCATGGCGTAAGATGAGATTGAGATATTATTTTTAAATTATTACATTCCTAATGTCCTTTTGTAAAAATTGATATGTTATTCCATTAGTTAATGTAGAGGGATGACGAATCTATTGTTGAATATGTGGAAATTATTACAAGGCTTGTGAGATACACTTCTAGAATTGTAAACCATCATGAAAGTATGGTTTATTGATTCATTAATGGAATCAAACCCAGTATAAAAATGTTGTCATCCATAATGTACATCAGTATATATGAATAGATAATTTGACGTTCTATCAATGTTGAAATGAATATTAGATTTACCCATTAATCTAGTGTTTTTTAAAATAAATAAAAAATTGTGTTTAAAGGTAACTATAAAAAACATAGATATAAAAAAATGAGCATTCATTCATTCTTGATGTCTGAAAGGAAGCATAAATTATATTTTCTTAATGGCACTAGAAAATGTTTTCAGTCTGGGAAAGAAGGCAAAATATGTAATTAATTTACAATGTAGAGGAAAGTAGTTAGTAAATGTTGTGAAAAAAGATAATGGTGTAAAAAAATCACCACCAATACTCTAGTGTTTTAAATAAATATAGTATGATCACTGTGATAACCGGTACCCAAATATGATGGTCAATGAGAATGACTAAATTCAAAACACTCTTAACTTGTGCGATAAGAGGAATTCTCTCATGATCACTTTTTTTATGAGGGGTGTGATAACAACATTGTTAAAGTTAAAATTACCATTCACTCTAGAACTGAAAATGTCTTATTTCACTCTAGATATATCCATTCATTTCGTATCAGATAAAATCTATAATGGTATCATGATGCCACTGAGATGATTATGTATAGAACTATTTGTGAAAACACCTAGTTCTATGATGATCATATCTCATGAATTTGATTTCACTCTCGTATACATTTTTGGGAATATGCATCTTCCAAATGTTTTTAATATTCATTCAGTTGAATTTTATGTTATCATATGAATGTATTATATTTGTCTACAAAAATTAAATATTAAATATTTAGTTTTAGAAGAAATTTTTATATTTAAAAATAACTTATTTTTTTATCTATGTGAATATTAGTATGGACATCTAATATAGATCACATGATTTGTATTTTTCATAATTTCCATTAAAAATGGTTATTTATCTCAAAGGGTTGGAATAACCAAAATATCAATTAAATTCCTATTTTTATGGAATTTATTAATGTCTTTATAGAATAATATTATATTTTTTCATTGAAACATAAAGTCGAGTATTCAATATAACTCATACCTAGAACAACACTAAATTAAAATACTCTCTATATAACTCCCTCGATTAATTTGGAGAAATGGAAGAATCAACTCTAGGAGGACAACGATAAGGGATTCTTTTTGCCAAATACTTCACCATAGGGTGAACTAAGTCATTTTATTGAATGAAAATATGGATGGATGGGACTCGGAATTTATTATCATAAATTGAAGAATTTGACAATTTGTAAAAGGTATCATATTCAATATATTGATGCCTTTTTGAACAACTTCGAAGAGATCAATACTTTTCCATGTTTAAACATTATAATTAATATCATAAAATGAGGTTTAGGATGTGAAATTTACCAAACATAATATTGCTTTCATGGATTAGACTATACGGATATATAGTTAAGTTATTTGGTATTACTAAAGCTGCAACTATCAATATAGATTTAATGAATTGTGTATTTAGATATTACCTTGATCAAATTTGGGATTTTTTTATAGATGGTATTCTTATCCCTTCATATATCATGTAAGAACATGATGGTTAGTGGGGAATTATACCAAGGACCCTAAGGAAGGGAAAAATATGAAAATTTAGAAAATGGGAGTTTTTATGTTTTTTTAATTTTAGGATCATATAATCTCACGTTAGGGTATATCAGTAAATCTATCATAGATAAAGGTTATTAATAATTGGAAATTAAAAATTATAGTGATTGAGATCTACGGTTTTATTAATATAAATATATATTATTGAGGGTTTGTGCTTTATTTATCATGATAACAAAATCCACCATTGATGTCAACATGAAAGGGATATATGTTCGTATAGGGTGATGAATTCATGGAAAATTTTATGGAAATGAAGACAAGAATATTCAGTGAATGTGTTATAACATTAACATGTAGTAGATAAGGGTTTTTAATCTTTATTTATTCATTCTAAAATGTATGGGGATGTGATCTTATACATAATTACATGGTTATAGCTTGTACCTCCTAATAACTTAATGTTCATATGAAAAATTAATGAACAATTGATTTTGAGTTAGATATTTTTATTTTTTTCATTAATGATTTCGAGGAATTATCGTTTTAGAGTATGTTGTGATATATATACCTAAAATTGTATAATGTAAATTTTCACAGAAAAGGAAATGATTTTGTTCCATTGATTATGGTTCGATTTGACTAACGATTCTGGCTGGTTTGTACATTACCACCCTTGGAAGGCGAAAAATGTGGTTGATTCCTTGATATGGAATGATCGGGCCAAAAAATCCAAAATGTTGATCAAAAAAGAATAAATATCTCTCGATTTCTAATGGATATATCTGGAAATACTAAATAAATTGGGTAAATCAAATATTTCTCTGTTGAATGTTCAAATCTATATCCATGTCATGATTAAAGAGGTGTGGTATGATTATGTTGAGCTTTAAAATAAGGTTAGGGTTGTTTTTTTTATCCTTGATCTAAATGGAATGACCAATTTTATAAACCGTGAATGTGTTTAGTACATAGAAGATTTTATCAATGAGTAATTATATGAATCTCATAGTTCTTCATTCATATTTATCATGGATGTGTGGAAATTTATAGTTATTTGAAATAATATTTAATTTGGGATTGAATTAAGAGATATAAAAAAAATATTGTGTCTTAGTTCTTAATATGTTAGTAAGATCATGCTAAGTGAAAAACTTTTATGTGTATGTTACTTATAAAATGCATAGCCTGATGGAAATGGGAAAAACCCACCTTGGATTTAATCATTGGACTCCCAAATCATCTAAATTTAATAGTGCTATATGGTTCATTATCGATATCTTTAAAAAGAATTCCAAACATCAATACCATCATAGAATATTTCTATTGAGTTCATCTTTCTATGATATACATTTGGAAAATTGTGAGGTTTCATGGAATACTACATTGTATTTAGTCTGATTAAGAACTGATGGGTACCTTAATGTTCTATAGATGTCTTCAGCATGATCTTGATATATAGATGAGTTTAATTTCTACGTATCATCACCAAAGATATGGAAAGTCTTGGAGAACAATCGAAACCCAAGATGATATGGTGAGTTATTTCTCTAGACTATAAAGGTTTTTGGGATCAATAATTCATCTACATGAGTTTTTATAAAATAATATCATTCCATCGTGTATTCAGATTACCTCTTATAAATACCCCTATAGAAAAAAAACCATTGATCTCCAATGTGATTTAAGGATGTTAGTGAAATAAATAAATTGGTACCTGAAATTGATGAAGAAATTTCATAGATGTTTAATCTATTCAACAAATCTTATTGGTAGCAGAAAGTTGATAGGAATGTTATATTGTTAATCCTAGACTTGATGTGATGTTTAAGGATTGTGCCATAGAGATTCTAAGAATTTATCCATGGAATAATGTAATGATGTATATAAATAATGAAAAACTATAATCATGGTTTGTCAGTCCTATTAAAATTATTGAATGTATCAGGATGGAAACATATCTGTTGGCGCTTCCATAACTCCTCCCAAATGTTCATGATGATTTCAATGTATCTATTTTGAGGATGTATAAAATTGAACCTTCACAAACATTGAACTCAAAGGAAATACCTTTAGATTTTGATATTTCTTATGAGGAACCAATAGTGTAGAATCTAGATGATACATATATTTTTCAATGAAACAAACCCCACTAACCGGTTTAATATTTTATGGAAAAATCAGCAGTTTTAGGAATCTGTGTGGGGACATGAGGATTTGATGATGTAGAAGTATACCCATTTATTTTTATTAGAGTAATGGATTTTCATGGGATAAATTATTTTTAGTGGTGGGAGTACAATTTAATACCTTTATTTTTATGATTTTTTTTAATAAATTAAATTTCTTCTACATCTTGCATTATAAGAAGCACTAAGTTTTAGCGAACCATGAAAAACTATAATTATTATTATTTAAAGAGTACAATTGTTAAATAGTTGATAAAAATTTCATAATGAATAAAAATAACTAAATTTTAAATATTTATATTTTTTTAATATAAAGAATAAATATTTACTAAAAAAACAAAATTTTTGGTAGAGTCATTATATATTTAAAAAGAATTCATTTCTCAAAACAATTTTTTTTATTTATGTGAAATATAGTAAAATTAATTAATGATAATTATTGAAAATTTTTATGAAAAAATAAAATTTATTTTTCAAATAATATTGTTAAATTTATCTTAGGGTAAATTTTCAGGAATTTTATGAAAAGGTTAATTTTTGGATGAATATTGAAAAAGATTGGTTTTTATTTAAAACAACATTTTTCATTAAGAATTTATAAGTTTTATATTTTTTAAAATTTTGTGAAAAAAATAAATTCTGATCAATTATATACATAAATAAATCATATTTCATTCTTTATAATAATTTTAATAATAAATTTTGATATAAAACATTTTAAACTATTAAACATTTTCTCTTTGTAAAACTGTTTTCTCATCACGTCTAAGATATTAATTTTAAATTAATGTTATCCAGTTTTTTGAATGGAATATGTAAAAATATATTTTATATTTTCAATCTGTATAATTAATATTTTCTAATATGGTAAATATATGTTTTGATAAAAGTTAATTTTAGAAACTATAAAAATTATTTATCACGGATAAGATAAGAAAAGGTTTACTGGGAGGTTAAACAAAAAAGATATGTCTTATAAATGGCCAAAAAAATATCTGAAACACATTTTTTGAACATATTTAGAATTTAATATTTCAAAATCTCAATATTTTTCCATTTTCATCCTTTTGGAATACTAAAAACATGGGTACACCTATTTATTTCCAAAAATTACAAGTGTGACACTCATGTCACTTATAAAATGTCACACGATCTCTAATATTCTTCACACTTCAAAAAAAATTTCAACCAATAACTTCAAAAATATAATATTAATTTTTTGACTATAATTCTAGAATATTTATTTCTGTCAAAAACCCAACCTATAATTCATTTTGTGTGAACCCAAATATGTACCCTGAAAAAGAGGCAATGTTCTTCAGTGATCATTTTTTATTTCGTCCTCCACGTATATCTATTTTTATTAAAACATTATGATATAATAAATTTTTTTTATTAAATATAATTTTATTTTTTAGTCTATGGTAATGATCCGTAACAATATCCAGTTCCATCAAATGGGATACCAAATCATCATTTGCGTGTACGATTTACTAACACCTTGTGAACCAATGTAATTCATTTTCCATCGCCACCTATCATAGATAGATATAATTACTAATTAAATGTAAATAAATTATATTTATGGTATTATTTTACTTTTTGAATCATTATATAACATATACCTTCTTAAATTTTATTCTATTTGAATACGATAACATCCATCATGTCTATGTCGGTCTACAGTTTCCCGAAGAGATTTGAATTGTTCACGCATTAAATTGATGTTAATAAGGATGGGATTAATGAAATTATTTGACATATATGAAATAAAAGTAACACTTTAATTGGAAAATTTTATTTATCTTTCTTTTTATCTATTTACAAAATGGAAACAATGTTTATACGTATGAATGTGGTAATGTCTTTGTGAATAGTGTATTTTATTTTGTTTATCTAACTTTTATAGAGAACTATAAATAAATATATAATAAATATATATTATATTTATATAATGGATTATATTTTATATATTATGGAAACATGATAAAATTTATAGGACCAAAAAAATAACAAATCAAAACGTACAAGAAAAATACAATTATTTCCCAAAACGTAAATTTAATATGGAATTGTAAAAAGATGTGTAATAAAAAATAATATGTAAATAATATATGATATGAAATAGGAATATATGGTTCTATAAAATATTATTAATAAACATATATTTATTATAAACGAGGTTTGAACATCTAAGAAGGATGTCGATACTTAAGGTAAGGGATTTCCATCCCACATTTTTTTCATTGAGACACAAGACATATTCACCACATGTTATTTTTCTATGTTGTATATACATCCCATTAATTCATTATATTATTATTATCCTTTTATGAATTACATATCCATTTCATGATCTCTCTTTCATGGTATTTATATTTTAAAATTCACCAACGTGGTAAAGGATTATTAACTCAATTTATCTTCTTTGGGACATATGTTATGAAATGTACCTATCTAATTTTATGAGGTCTATATACAAAATATTTGAAATGTTATATCATAAAAAAATTTATTCTCATTATATTACAAGTTTCATTTAATTTTATCCTTTTACGGTTATTAAATATATTTCTTATGTGGTAAGGGTTTTATGTTACAATATAATTGCATATCAGGGTTTATCATGATTATACTTCCAATGATGAAATTATATGATCTACATATCTTAAAAAATTAATTTCTTATCATATGGTTATTTATGGATAATACATGTTTTCCCTTCATTTTCCTCTATTTAGAAAATTAGTAGATCAAAATAATTATTGAGCTATAATTTCATTTGTTTTCAATAAGTCAAAATGTGTTGTCGTAGATGATGTGGTGATTCCTGAAGAATTTTTATAGATCTATAAAATTGAAATAGATTTCATTCTTTGAAAATCTCTATATACAATCTGGTGATTTTTTATGTATACTTAATTTCATAATTCATGTGCTACATAATTTTGATGTTTTATAGAAAAAGTGAATTACATGCACAATTAATTGAAATCCATGGAATACATTATTTCATGAAGTAAAGATAACATTGAAAATTATCCATGTGAAAGGAAATTATTATTTCATTAGTAAGTGTATGATATTTTAAAGAGTTTTGGATTTGAATTTCTAAATGATAAATCAAGGAATTCTAGTTATTTTTTAAATATTAAAATGGATCTCATATAAAAAATGAGCCAACCCACTAAGTAAGCCAAGGCCACACTAGTGCAGAAAACATTTTTTACATCACAATTTTTTACGTCGGTTATATAAAACCGACATCATAATATGTAAAACGAGGTTTTTTACGTCGGTTATTTATTACCCGACGTAAAACCTGTGTTTAGTACACCTTTAACGTCGGTTATTTTTATAACCGACGTAATTAATCGCGCGGCTTCGTTTTTTACGTCGGTTATACATTAACTGCCGTAAAAAACAGAAGCGGGGGGTGTTTGTTACGTCGGTTATTCAATAACCGATGTAAAAAACGCGGTTTTTGAAGGCCTTTTTACGTCGGTTATAAAATAACCGACGTAAAAAAAGAATCCGCAGATGTTTTTGACGTCGGATATGGAATAACCGACGTAAAAAAACGCGGATTTTGATCCCCTTATAACGTCGGTTATTGTATAAACGACGTAAAAAAAGAATCGGAGGAAGGTTTTTACGTCGGTTATTGAATAACCGACGTTATAAATGTTTTAAAAAAAATTATAACGTCGGTTATTGAATAACCGACGTGATAACTCATTTAAAAATTTACCCAGACCCGTGGATTGTCATTCGCGAGTTTACCTTCGACAGTCGCGACTCGTCTCTCTCGCGCGTAAACCCGAATCGGCTCGTCCATTTCGTTGGTTTAGATTCGTTTTGCGATCATCGTTTCTCATATTTAATCTCCTCGGATCAATCATCTAAACTCACAGCACTCAGGTAATCCTCCCACTCGTTCGTTTTTTTTTTTCGCGGATAGTATATATATATGTGTTGTGATTTTTTTGTTGAAACTAGCTAAGATTCTTCGATTGTGAACCCTTTTAACTCGTTTTGGCACCATAATCTTATTTATCATCCCTAGATCTATTAGTTCGACTTGCAATATTGACTAATTTTATGATTTCACTAATTTTTCATCGTTTTCTATAAATCCCTGAGAGGGTTGGGGCGTGTCCATTTGGATGGGTTGCCCTATTACAGTTGTTACTACTTTATTCACACACAACCATGGCATAGGTGCATGGATTTGGGATCACATCACCATTTTCACCCCCTGAAAACAAAGTTTCACGAGGAGGACTCGCCAGATTTCCCCTCGGCATGTTAAAATTTTAGATACCCTCTTTTTAGCAAGTAAAAAAATTAACTAGTTTTTTCTTCACTACTTATCCTAAACAAATAAAACCACCATTCTTTCTAGAGCCTCTACAAGGGGGTGTCCAGGAGGGGCGGGGGGCTGTCCAGAGGGGTCGGGGGGTGTCCAGGGGGGTTTACAAGGGGGTGGGTGGGTGTGGGGGGCTGTCCAAGGGTGTGGGTGGGTGTTGGGGGTGTCCAGGGGGGTGTCCAAGGGGGTAGGGGTGGGGAGTGGTGTTTAGGAGGGGTGGGGGGGGGGGGGGTTGTACAGAGGGTTGGGGGGTGTCCAAGCAGGTCGGGGGTGGGGGGTTGTGTCCAGGAGGGGTGGGGGTGCTTTCTAGAGGGGTCGGGGGCTGTCCAGAGGGGTCGGGGGGTGTCCAGGGTGGTGTCCAAGGGGATGGGTGGGTGTGGGGGGCTCTCTAAGGGGGTGGCGGCCTGTCCAGAGGGGTCGGTGGGGTGTTCAGGGGGGTGTTCAAGGGGGTGGATGGGTGTGGGGGGCTGTCCAAGTGGGTGGCGGCCTCTCCAGAGGGTATTTGGGGTTGTCCGGGTGGGTGGGGGGGCTGCCCAGAGGGTTGGGGGATGTCCAGGGGGTTTCTAAGGGGGTGGGGGGTGGTGTCCAGGAGGGGTGGGGGGCTGTCTAGAGGGGTCGGGGGGGTGTCCAGGGGGGTTTACAAGGGGGTGGGTGGGTGTGGGGGGCTGTCCAAGGGTGTGGGTGGGTGTTGGGGGGTGTCCAGGGGGGTGTCCAAGGGGGTAGGGGGTGGGGGTGGTGTTTAGGAGGGGTGGGGGGGGGGGGGGCTGTCCAGAGGGTTGGGGGTTGTCCAGGGGGGTGTCCAAGCAGGTCGAGGGTGGGGGGTTGTGTCCAGGAGGGGTGGGGGTGCTTTCTAGAGGGGTCGGGGGCTGTCCAGAGGGGTCAGGGGGTGTCCAGGGTGGTGTCCAAGGGGATGGGTGGGTGTGGGGCTGTCCAAGGGGGTGGCGGCCTGTCCAGAGGGGTCGGTGGGGTGTCCAGGGGGGTGTCCAATGGGGTGGATGGGTGTGGGGGGGCTATCCAAGTGGGTGGCGGCCTCTCCAGAGGGTATTTGGGGTTGTCCGGGTGGGTGGGGGGGCTGCCCAGAGGGTTGGGGGATGTCCAGGGGAGTTTCCAAGGGGGTAGGGGGTGTGGGTGGTGTCCAGGAGGGGTGGGGGGCTGTCCAGAGGGGTCGGGGGTGTCCAGGGGGGTTCACAAGGGGGTGGGTGGGTGTGGGGGGCTGTCCAAGGGTGTGGGTTGGTGTTGGGGGGTGTCCAGGGGGGTGTCAAAGGGGGTAGGGGGTGGGGGTGGTGTTTAAGAGTGGTGGGGGGCTGTCCAGAGGGTTGGGGGTGTCCAGGGGGGTATCCAAGCAGGTCGGGGGTTGGGGGTTGTGTCCATGAGGGGGTGGGGTGCCTTCTAGAGGGGTCGGGGGCTGTCCAGAGGGGTCGGGGTGTGTCCAGGGTGGTGTCCAAGGGGATGGGTGGGTGTGGGGGGCTGTCTAAGGGGGGTGGTGGCCTGTCCAGAGGGGTCGGTGGGGTGTCCAGGGGGGTGTCCAAAGGAGTGGATGGGTGTGGGGGGCTGTCCAAGTGGGTGGCGGCCTCTCCAGAGGGTATTTGGGGTTGTCCGGGTGGGTGGGGGGGCTGCCCAGAGGGTTGGGGGATGTCCAGGGGGGTTTCCAAGGGGGTAGTGGGTGGGGGGGTGGTGTCCAGGAGGGGTGGGGGGCTGTCCAGAGGGATCGGGGGGTGTCCAGTGGGGTTTACAAGGGGGTGGGTGGGTGTGGGGGGCTGTCCAAGGGTGTGGGTGGGTGTCCAGGGGGGTGTCCAAGGGGGTAGGGGTGGCGGAGGTGTTTAGGAGTGGTGGGGGGGCTGTCTAGAGGGTTGGGGGGTGTCCAGGGGGGTGTCCAAGCAGGTCGGGGGTGGGGGGTTGTGTCCAGGAGGGGTGGCGGTGCTTTCTAGAGGGGTCGGGGGCTGTCCAGAGGGGTCGGGGGGTGTCCAGGGTGGTGTCCAAGGGGATGGGTGGGTGTGGGGGCTGTCCAGGGGGGGTGGCGGCCTGTCCAGAGGGGTCGGTGGGGTGTCCAGGGGGGTGTCCAAGGGGGTGGATGGGTGTGGGGGGCTGTCCAAGTGTGTGGAGGCCTCTCCAGAGGGTATTTGGGGTTGTCCGGGTGGGTGGGGGGGCTGCCCAGAGGGTTGGGGGATGTCTAGGGCGGTGTCCAAGGGGGTAGGGGGTGGGGGGGTGGTGTCCAGGAGGGGCGGGGGGCTGTCCAGAGGGGTCGGGGGGTGTCCAGGGGGGGTGTTATATCTTACTATATTTTGTTTAAAAAATAATATTCAAGCATATTTTTTTAAATACACATCGATTTGTTTTATATTTCAAAATTGTTTACATTCAAATTATGATTTTTTTCATATAAACATATATTTGTCTTATCTAAAAAATATATATATTTTTTGCTATTTGTTATAGGTAATAATGAGTCGAAGATGGATTACGGCACATCGAATGAGCAATGAATATGAGGAAGGTGTTGATGCCTTTTTGGAATTTGCTAAACGAAATGTTCCAAGTAGTGACATTTTTTTCTGTCCATGCCTGAAATGTCTGAATATGAAGAAGATGAAAAGTAGAGAGATAAAAGATCATCTGATTTGTCATGGTTTCAATCTGAGTTACAACCCTTGGATTTGGCATTGTGAAACTGGACAGAATGTCACTGATGATAATGAATCGCAAGATGGTAACTCCGATGGAATTGAAGAAATGATTCGCGATATTGTAGCAGAACAAATTGAGATAGAACCGACAGTTGCACGTCTATATGGTGATGCAGAAAAACCATTATATCCTGGTTGTACAGATTTTATGGTTTTTTCGGCGGTGTTAAGATTGATTAACCTGAAGGCAAAACATGGATGGAGTGACATAAGTTTTACAGAACAGCTACAATTGATGAAAGAAATTCTTCCAAAAGATAACGATCTTCCAGATTCACATTATAAGGCCAAAAAAATAATATGCCCGATGGGATTGGGATACAGGAAAATACATGCCTGTCCGAATGACTGCATTATATATAGGAAGGAATATGAATTTCTGAAAGAGTGTCCTAAATGTGGGACATCACGGTATAAGGTGAAAGAAAAATCACAAGCTGATGTAGAGATTTCAAAGCTCCCTTCAAAGGTATTTTGGTATCTTTCTATAATTCCTCGTTTCAAACGTTTATTTGCTAATTCACATGATGCAAAAAGGTTAAGATGGCATGCTGATGAGCGGGTATGTGATGGAAAAATACGTCATCCAGCTGATTGTCCACAATGGAAGAAAATTGATGCCCAGTACCCTACATTTGGAAATGAAATTAGAAATCTGAGACTAGGCTTGTGCACAGATGGAATGAATCCATACCGAACCCTCAGTAGCACACATAGTTCATGGCCTGTTTTATTGGTAATTTACAACCTCTCTCCTGAAGTTTGTATGAAGTGCAAATATGTCATCTTGAGTATCATGATCTCTGGTCCAAAGCAACCCGGGAATGATATTGATGTATACTTGTCACCGTTGATTGATGATTTGAAACTGTTATGGGCTGATGGTATTAGGGTGTATGATTCTTATAAAATGGAATATTTTCAACTGCATGCAGTGCTTCTATTCACTATAAATGACTTCCCAGCATATGGAAATTTGTCTGGATACAGTGTTAAAGGGCGTAAATCATGTCCAATTTGCGAACAACAGACGTCATATTGTCAATTGCATCATGGGAGGAAAACAGTGTACATGGGTCATCGAAAGTTTTTTCTTATGGATCACCCTTATAGAAGACTAAAAAAGGCATTCAATGGCTCACAAGAATTTGATACTGCTCCAAAACCTTTATCCCCAGATTTGTATTTTGAGAGGGTGAAAAACCTTGATGTGACATTGGGAAAGACACAGAAATCTGGTAATGATAGACATATTTGGAAGAAAAGGTCAATATTTTTTGAGCTACCATATTGGAGGTATCATGAAGTCAAACATAATATTGATGTCATGCACGTGGAGAAGAATATCTTTGATTCTTTGATCGGAACATTTCTAGATATTAAAGGAAAGACAAAAGATGAGTTTAATGCAAGGTTAGACCTACTATCAATGGGAATACGTTTGGAGTTAGCTCCCACTCCTAAAGGAAGACGAACATTTCTTCCCCCGGCTTGTCATACATTATCAAAGAGGGAGAAAAGTAGCTTCTGTCAGTGTCTTCATGATATCAAAGTGCCTCAAGGTTATTCTTCAAATGTAAAAAAAAATTTCTCATTGAAAGACTTGAAGTTGATAGGTATGAAATCACATGATTGTCACGTCATGATGCAACAAATTCTACCAGTTGCACTGCGTGGAATATTGCCCATCCGTGTCAGAAAGACTATAATGAGGTTGTGTTATTTTTTCAATTCAATTTGTAACAAGGCGATTGATGTGAATGCTTTGAACATTTTGGAAAAGTATGCAATTTTTATACTTTGTCATTTGGAAATGTATTTTCCTCCAAATTTTTTTGATATGATGGTGCATTTAATGATTCATCTGGTTCGAGAAATAAAGCTTTGTGGACCTGTATATCTTCGTTGGATGTATCCTTTTGAAAGGTATATGAAAATATTAAAGGGATATGTTAAAAATCCATATCGACCTGAAGCCTCCATTATTGAAAAGTATATTTCTGAGGAGGTAGCAGAGTTTTGTACGATCTACTTGGCTACGGCGCAACACATAGGTTTGCCTCCATCTCGCCATGAACGGGTTAATAATGAGGGAAAGGGGATTCGTGTCTTGAAAGTCAAATCACTGTCAGCTGAACATATGAAGAAGTTAGAATCATACATCTTGAATAACATAGCTGATGTTCAACCGTATATCACATTGCATATTAATGAGTTGAAACAATGTCATCCAAAGAAGAAAGAAATGTGGATTTTGAATGAGCACAATAAAACTTTAATGCCATGGTTTAAAAAGACCTTGCTTGGTAGATCAGATGTATCAGAGACATTAAAATGGATACTGGGTGGTCCATCTTTAAATGTGATAACATGGTCCGCTTATGACATTAATGGCTATACATTTCATACGAAAGCTCAGGACAACAGAAGTGTAGTTCAGAATAGTGGTGTATTGGTGTTTGCAGAAGCAATGCATTTTTCGAGTGCTAAGGACAGAAACCCAATTTAGGCATCAAGTGCATATTATAGAGTGATTGAAGACATATGGGAGGCAGATTACTTTAAAATTAAATTTCCTGTTTTTAACTGTAAATGGTTTATCGGTAACAACAGTGTCAGACACGATGAATTTGGAATGACACTTGTTAATCTGAATAGATTGGAAGACACAACTGATTCTTTTATAATGGAAACACATGCCAAACAAATTTTCTATGTAGTAGATCAATCAGATATGCAGTGGGCTGTTGTTTTACAAGGGAAAAAAATATGTTGGTGAGGATGAATTTGATGAAGATGCTGATTTATGTGATATCCCAACTTCCATGGAAAGATTAACAGAACATAATGATGAGTATGTTGAAGACATGGTTTGTGCCATAAGGAACGATCACGACGAAGGAATTTGGGAAAACAATCCAACTGTACATTCCTAAAATTACAGGTAACACATGATTATTTCTTGTTTACATTTAGTTTTTTCATATAATGTTAGATATTATAAATTTTTTACTTATTAAAACATGTATCAAACCAAAATGATAAAACAATAAAAACCGTAAAGAGGAGAAGTCATGGGCGCACCGGCTGGCCGGTGGTGGATCACCGGTAGGCGGGTGGTCCAGACAGCAAAGCTCTGTCTGGTCCACCGGTCGGCCGGTGGTCCAGACAGAGAGGAAGGCTCTCTGTCTGGTCCACCAGCCGGCCGGTGGTGATCCAGAGGCCGGCCGGTGGTCCAGACAGAGCAATGTTGTCTGGTCCACCGGCCGGCCGGTGGTGAGCCACCGGCCGGCCGGTGACACCAGGCAGTGGGCAAGTCTACTGCCTAGGTCCTCCGGCTGGCCGCTGAGCTCACACCGGCTGACCGGTGGACTCAGTGAGTCCACTTTTCAGCTTTCTTGGGCCAACTCCTTGGAAACCTTTTCCCTATCAACAAAAACACTTGAAAACAAGTTAGAACATAATAAGAGTGATTGTGATCATTAAAATCCAAGAGAGAGGGGTACAACAGACTGTGTTTACCATGTTTATCATTGTTTAACATGCTTACCATATTACCAATGTTTACTATTATGTAATTTAGTACAATTTTCTATTTTCTGATTAAGTAGTATTACAATATTTGAATTTGTATATTTGTGAACTAATGTTTGTTTTTTTGATTTGAAGGAAAATGACAGATCAATCAGTTGATCAGCCACATGATTCTGGAGATGAGCATATTTGTCATACATCTGGGGAGGAACATTCACATGATCCTATTACGAAAAAGAGTTCAAAGGTTGGTAAGCGTGGGTGCACACGTTTACCAAAATTATCACTTACCCGTACGAAGGAGGAGAGGATAGTCGTGGAGTTTGATGATGATGATATTCTTAGAGGTCCAAATGCTAAAGATTTTAAGGGTTTTGTAGCAACTCAGGCTAAGAGAAAAGTAAGCATTCTCTATGATGATTGGAGAAGTGTGGATAAGGCGATAATTTCTCAGCTGTGGGAGACCATTTTGGTAAGATCTTTTGCTATTTTTTGACTGTTCTTTAAATGTTTATAGTATATATAATATTTTTAACCTCTTTTTTATCAGATGACATTTGATATTCCTGACACTGGAGGAGTCAGGAAGAAATGCTTATCGTTGGCTGCTAGGAGATGGAGGGATTTCAAATCAACCCTCTCATCTGATTTCATTTATGGTCATAGGAGTCGTGAGAATCCATGTCGTATATATCCTTTTATAGATGAAGACACATGGAGACAATTTTTTGAATGTAGAAGAAAAGAATCATTTTTGGTAAGGGCAATGTAAACTTTTATAATCTTTCTTATATAAATGATCTTATTATTGTTTTGTTAATGATTACTTATTCTTAATTTACAGCAAACAAGGAAAGCTCATCAAGAGATCCAATCTAAAAATGTATACCCTCATAGTTTATCTCGGGGAGGATATGCATTATTGGAAGAACAAATGATGGCAGAAAAATTTCAACAACTAAGAGCTAAGTCTTCAAGCTCTGGAGAGGTGGCCCCTCCATCCCCTCCATCTAGACATGAGAAATGGAAAAGAGCTCGGAAGGGCAAAAAAGGAAAATATCTTTCGGAAGAATCGAGACTCGTAGTTGAGAGGATTGTAAGATATCTATTTTATTTATTTAAGTTTACTATTTTCGTCATATATTTCCAATCATTATAGAAATGTTCAATTAATTATTACAGGACTCTCTTGAGGAGCAGAGTTCACAGGGGACATTTACACCATCTGGGAGGGAAGATATTTTATCTGTGGCATTGGGAAAGCCCAAACATCCTGGCCGTGTAAGAGGATATCCGGCAGGTGTATCAGTAAGAAAAGTGTTTCCACGTTCCTCAACTTCTAATGTTGAGGGAGTTTTTTTTTAAAAAAAATAGAATCCTTGGAGGCTGAAGTCCATAATATTAATGCGACAATGGAGGACAAGATTAGAGCATCGGTGCAGTTTATGTTTGCAGACTTGCAAAGACAATTTCAGGGTGCAGATCCCACTCCACCTCTCCCAGTAGCTCCCACTCCCCCACCTCAGCATGCGGACCCCATTTTTGATCCTCCTCCTCCGCCGCAGCTACCTACTTATTGTGAGTTGTATGTTGATGATCCTCAACATCATATAGATGCATATGGGATGGTATATTTTATAGGAGATACAGTTCATCATCAACAGTTAGAGGTAGAGAATCAGAGGGTCACTGTACAGGATATTATAGATAGATCAGCTCGGATACCATTACCTACAGATGAGGTGACGACAGTTGGACATAGTATCGGCCATTTTTTACTTTGGCCATCCAGACTTCTTCGACTCATTACCATAGAGGTATGGATGTTATATATTTTATTTTATATTTTTATTAATGTTTTATCATTTGAAAACTAATATATTTTTCAATTTATTTTTACAGGAATACTTCAAAGGTAAAGAAATACTGTATAGACAACAACAAAGACAGATAGATATGACATCAGATGCAGATACTAGCAGTCTTGACAAATTGTCAAGATATTCAAATTTTTTGGCGGATCATTATGACTTTACAATGGAAGCTCATGTCTGTGGACGTGAACTAACTGTGGGGATTATGAAAACTGATATCATGGAGTTTTTCACTGGAGATAAGTTGGGCATCAACGTGGTGCAAATTTTTATCATGTAAGTCTTAACACCTTTTACTTGCAATATATTTATTAAAAATGTATACTTATGTCTGCTTTGTATTAGGTATCTGTATAAAATTTGTGAGAGGAATGAGCTGACAGATGAATATGGATTCGTGGACCCACAATTGATTTCCCCTGAAGCATGTGCATTGGATGAGGAACAATGAATGATTTATATTGCTGATAGATTTGAAAAGAATGTAATAAAACAGTGTTGGATGATGCCTTTTTGTGAGAGGTATGAAACACATCCCTCTCAAAGAGTTAATTATCTTTTAACATAAGAAACCACTGACGTTAAATTTCCTTTTATCAGGGATCATTGGATGTTAGGGGTTTTTTTCCCTAGGGAGAAAGCACTTTATTGGATATGCTCTCTCCATGATGATGTGCGAGAAAGTTTTAAGAATATATTGGAAACTTAAGTTTCAATATCACAATAGTTTTATATATTATAATGAATTTTAAATTTACCCCATTCATATCATTTTCTAACAGGGCATGGGTCCACGTTCGAAAAAGCGCAAAGAAAAGGAATTTCAAGATCAAATATGTACATGCGAAGGTAAATATCCATTTATAATATGTACATTTTGATTTATTACATAAAAATAATATATTTAATTTAAACTCATTCAAACAGAAATGTCATGAGCAACAAGGAATCATCGAATGCGGATATTACATGTTAAGATTTATGTATGAAATAATAACAACTGGGACAGTTCTGAGTTTTGACCTGGTAAGATTTCCTCTTTCTCATAATATTTCAATTTGATTTATTCATTATACATGTTGACTACTATCCTTTTCCTTTGTAGCTTTTTGATGACCCTCAACCCTTTACTACTGAAGATATCAAACACTTACAAGTGGAGTGGTCAAATTATTTTACAGGTTTGATTGACTTTTAGTTGTTTGTAATGTAAAATGTAATTTTGAATATTGTCAATGTAATTGTGTATTTCGTAGTCGTTTAGGTTGGATTTAGTTTGTTTTGAAGTTGACAGTGTAAGTTTTGAATGTTATATAAGTGAATGTTTAATTTTTCTCTACTTCTAGTTTTGGTCTACTGTTGATGGTTTTTCTGGTCTGGATTTTGGTATGGGGGGAGAGGTTCCAAGGGGGTGGGTGGGTGTTTGGGGGGTGTCCAAGGGATATGGGAGGGGTGTCCAAGGTGTGTTTGGGGCTGTCCTAGGGGTCAGGGGGGGTGTAAATGAGGGTGGGGGGTGTCCAAGGGGTGGGGGGTGTCCAAGGGGTGGGGGGTGTCCAAGGGATATGGGAGGGGTGTCCAAGGTGTGTTTTGGGCTGTCCAAGGGGTGGGGGGGGTGTCCAAGTGGGGGGGGGGCTGTCCAAGGGGTGGGGGGTGTCCAAGTGGTGGGGGGGTGTCCAAGGGATATAGGAGGGGTGTCCAAGGGGTGTTTGGGGCTGTCCAATGGGATGGGGGGTTTCCAAGGGGTCGGGGGGGGGGGGGGTTTCCAAGGGGTCGGGGGGGTGTCCAGGGGGGTGGGGGGCTGTCCAAGGGGTGGGGGGTTTCCAAGGGGTGGGGGTGTCCAAGGGATAT
Source organism: Viscum album (assembly GCA_963277665.1). Classification (NCBI taxonomy): domain Eukaryota; kingdom Viridiplantae; phylum Streptophyta; class Magnoliopsida; order Santalales; family Viscaceae; genus Viscum; species Viscum album. The sequence continues at coordinate 1,700,614,775 of OY728156.1, read as the reverse complement.
GGGAGGGGTGTACAAGGGGTGTTTGGGGCTGTCCTAGTGTTCGGGGGGTGTAAATGAGGGTGGGGGGGCTGTCTAAGGGGTGGGGGTGTCCAAGGGGTGGGGGTGTCCAAGGGATATGGGAGTGGTGTCCAAGGTGTCTGGGAGTTCTGTCCAAGGGGCCGGTTGGGTGTAAATGTGGGTGGGGGGCTGTCCAAGGGGTGGGGGTGTCCAAGGGATATGGGAGGGGTGTCCAAGGGGTGTTTGGGGCTGTCCAAGGGCTCGGGGGGTGTCCAGGGGTCGGGGGGGTGTCCAAGGGGTCTGGGAGGGCTGTCAAGGTGTGGGGGGTGTCCAATGGGTGTTTGAGGCTGTACTACGGGTCTTGGGGGTGTAAATGAGGGTGGTGGGGCTGTCCAAGGGGTGGGGGTGTCCAAGGGGTGGGGGTGTCCAAGGGATATGGGAGGGGTTTCCAATGGGTGTTTGAGGCTGTACTAGGGGTCGTGGGGGTGTAAATGAGGGTGGGGGGCTGTCCAAGGGGTGGGGGTGTCCAAGGGTTGTGGTGGGGCTCCAATGTGGTGGGGGAGGGCTGGCCAGGTTGTTAGGTGGGTATAGATGAGGGTGGGGTTCAGTTGGGGCTTGGGGGAGGGCTGGCATGGTTATTTTTGTTGTTTGGTTTCTGGTTGCTTTTTGGTGAGAGTAGTGCAATTATTTTAAAAAAAATATCTCTTTCACGTCGGTTATTTTATAACCGATGTGGTAAATGAATCGGTAGGGGTTTATGACGTCGGTTTTTTTCGAGAACCGACGTGATAAACCGTTCCCTGGCCTTTTAGCACGTCGGTTCTTAATATAACGGACGTGCTAAAAGGCCTGGAAATCGATTTACCACGTCGGTTATTGGATAACCGACGTGCTAAAACGTTTCCTAGGCCTTTTTATCACGTCGGTTATTTAAGAAACCGACGTGATAATAGGCCCCGGGAAGGGTTAATCACGTCGGTTATGTCATAACCGACGTGATAAATGATATCCCAGGCGTTTTATCACGTCGGTTTAGAAATAACCGACGTGATAAACCCCCCCCCCCCCCCCCCCCCGCGCATATGTATCACGTCGGTTATTATATAACCGACGTGCTAAACCCCCCACCCAAGGTTTATCACGGCGGTTATATAATAACCGCTGTTATAAATCCCCATCCCCCATCATCTTTTTACGTCGGTTATAAAAAACGTTATTTATAACGTCGTCCGTATTAACGTCGCCTAAAAACCGACGTAAATAATGAAAAATAACCGACGTAAAAAACGTTTTCTGCACTACATTCACCCCAGCCACTTGTGGGAACTAGAGGTCAATCAAGGATTAGGTAACCAGATTGGGAAAACTAGATAGTTTTAGAGGAGTAGTCCTTTGTGTAAGGCATATATGATCATGGATGCAGTAGCTAAGTTTCTACCTTGAAGGGCGACACAATAGAAGGGACAACCGGTACATGGTGGTACTAGAGGGGGTTGAACAATTATAGTCACACAATGGAAATGTTTTATTGACATGCCATTTCCCCAAACTATTTATTTTTTTATGTGGGATTCATGGATTGATTGTACTATTCATATATCATTTGAATGACATACATAATTCAATAATCCAAGTATGTTGATTTGCATTGTACATTCAAATCCCACGCATTTAAATATTTGAAATACGTACCTAACCAATATCCCACCCATATATATTTGAGTTAGCTGCCATCAATTTAATCCTCCCAACAAGGATTTCCCACATGATCATGAAACCACTTTCCATCACAATAGATTAAGAATAAAGTGATTCGGTAAATCACGTGCATGTGATTACAAAGAAGCTATTCGCATGAATATGTCGCATGAATAAACTGAAAACCATTGTGACATTATGTGATTATTAATGTATCATGTGATAGTATGGTGACAACCAATTGAGCTACCAAGTGGAACAACAATAAGTATGATGACAGACAATGTGGAATTCTATGTACTTCACAGAGATGCCGCATGATCAAAAACTGATCATGAAAATAATTCACATGGTATGTGTGTTCTCTTAGCACTATTTAGGAATATGTGGTTTCAACATTAATGATATCCAAATATATATGTGTTTTTTAATGAGTCCTTAGAACACCATAATATGTGGAGATATATTATATAAGGAACCCTTTATACACCTAAGCATCTCCACGGGGTCACTACTGAATATATACTAAGTGCCCATTAAATATAGAGGATCACCATATTCCTTCTCTCCATAGAAAATAATTCCATGTAATTCCATAATGTTAAAGAAATCACGATCATAAAGCCTTGATTTGTTAATTTTTTAGTAAAAACCCCAATGGGCCTTCAATATTTCATTGAATTATATTATGTTCATGTGAATCCTTCTCATGGGCATCACCTCCATATCATATTAAGCATTTCATGGAAAAACTACAGTCATATAACGGACTGATAGATAGCTATTAAGATCAAGCAAGGAACTCTGGATCATACATTAATATGGATGATTGGGAAAATTCATGACATCTCTATGAATACATGGAGGCCGTGGAAATTTTGGGTTAAAATTTTATAATCACATAGAAGAGGTTAAATATGATTTCTAAATAATTTTTTAGTCATACAAAATAGGTACAAGACAATAATAGGATCCCTATGTGGACATGCTAAGGTATTAGGTGTGAAAGTATAATTTTATTTTAAAATACTTGCATGAAACCCATAAAAAATATATTTTTCAAGTAATCACATGACACACATCATGCACTAAACATATTATATATCAATTTATTTACATAAGAAAAAACTATGTCTTCAAAATTGTAAGTGACTCTTTAGAAGAAGTATAAAGTCATTATAAGACGATTTCGAATCCTGAGAAAGTCGGATACCATTGTGTATGAAGTAATTGTGCATGACCATGTCTATTTCTTCCACTAAAATATGATAAAGTGATAATTCACTAATAAAAATATCTAGAAGTATCAAAATGATTTTCATCAATATTTTTATGTGATTGAAATATTCTGATGATTTCATTCATGTACTATTTGTGTTCATGTTTTGTAAGAAAATGTAATGATGTTCTTCCAATGTTAATCTGGAAGAAAAAATATGATTCATTTATGTTGAATAGTTTTATGTTTTATCTACTTGTGATGAAAGTGGATATTCTGTGACTGGGATATCTAACCAATCACAACATGGAGTAGGCTCACATTGGTACCAAGCCTTGTAAAAAATATTTTTTCCTTATATATTTTATTTTAAATCTTATTGGTATGGATTTGAAATCATAAGTGCGAATCAGATCCTAACATGTAAATAATGGATAATTTCAAAAGAATGTAAAATTATAAAATCAAACACTTATTCAACCCAACACCCCCCATCTTAGTTGTGTAACATTTCCCTAGGAACTTCAATTATCATCAAAGAATTAGTAACCCCTATTAGGATACACAGTGAACTGACAATGGATAATATGAATTTTTTCAATAGTAGGCGTGTTCCGACATTAAATATAAAGGATGATAAAAACTAGAATAATTGTAGGTTGACCGATCTAATATCGCTCGATGTTGGATTCCCACTGATCCTTGATGATGATCTATTAATGTTTACAAATATGGGAATCATTGAATTTGATATAAATGATCAAAATACTATTTTGATCTACCATTAAAAAAAAATTTACCACAGTTAATGATACTCAAAAATTCCAAATATAATTTCGAAAGATTTGAAAGAATTTTTTTAGGACACATGAATTTCAAGAGGCCAAATTACAAACCTGGAGTAGTAAATTAGATTATATCAAGATGTTTATAGAAGATTATGTTGATGAATATTTCACAAGATTAAATAAAATATCCTGTAATATTTGGAATTTTGGAGAGAATCTTGATAAATCAACTATCATCAAAAAAAACTATTGATAAATTTTATTGATAGGGTTGATCCTAAAGTCACAGATTTCGAAAATAGAGATGATATTACTCTACACGAATTATGTAACATACTCATTCCATATGAAATGTGAATGATACAAATCTTCCAGAAGAAGATAATCAATGATATTTCATTCGAGGGCATCAGAAAGTGAAAAACCAGTGGTGATGAAATGTCAGCATCAAGTGAATCTGATGAAGAAGATGATGTTAAAGATTATAATATAATCATTCCTATTATGTAAAAAATATTAAATTTGGTAAAGGTAAATGGTAAAGGTAAACAACAAAAAATGTGTTAGAAATGAAATAAAATTTTACATTTTATATAATTTTTCCTTAAAATAAGTATACAGAACATGTTAAAGACGATGAGAGACCATAGAATAAATATTATAAATGTAAAAGAAGAAGATATTTTATAAAATAATAGTAATCTAACACCACTAAAAGAATATAATCAGAAGTTGAAACTAACTTCATGGATCATGTAGAAAAATAATTTGACACCTCATGTAGTGAATATGATGAATGTGAAAAAACATATCTAATGAAAATGTTCAAGAATATATTGAAATCCGGTGTAGATAAAAACACAATGATAAAAATGAAAAAGAAAATATTATTGAAATAAAAATAAAAGATGACTGTGATAAAAGGGGGAATTTGAAAAGGAAGAAATTATTTACATTAATGAAATTGAAAGGCACAAACTAAAAGTGGTTGAAATGGAAATATGATAAACATCCTTGAAGAAAAACATTATCTCAAAGAAGAAGAACACTTGAAGATATGGTTTAAATTAATTTAAGTGAACAATACTATGAAATATATTAGAGAAGACACTAGTAAGTATGTTGAGGTTGAGGAAGAATCCTCACAAACTACTGAAAAAAGGGCCCAAATAATTTGTTAATTTAGCACCCTGTGAATTTTAAATCAAATTTTTTATATCAATCACTGTATTTAAAAAAATAAATTATGGACATAAATTGAGAATAAAGATTGATGAAAACATATCTTCTAATTTATGAAATGAATAAAGTCTCCATGCATATCATTCTCCAAGAGAATAGAAAATATATGTATATTGAAAGACAAAAACAACAATCTTCAATAGGGGCAGTTATCAGGATTGAATATCAAGGTCCATTGAACACTACTAGTGTTGTGGTGTGTTTAGGAAAAATTAATTTTAAATATTGTGTAAGACGTTCCAACTAGAGATGATACAATAACTAATGGGGATATATTTTGAGAAAACGGTATTAATTTTTCGATGTAATTTTCTAGTTATCAAGAATTCATCCGACCCGCTATTAAAAAAAATTACTCTTTAGAAGAAATATATGGATTCTGTGATCAGTATGGACATATTTCTACAATGGTCATGAGTAATAGTATTTAAAAAACATACCATGTTTAGAAATGAAAGGTAACTAAAAAAATGATTGAATTAAAATAACATTTTACTGACGTTTTATTAATATATATTTGAAAACCCACATCATGGATTAATGATAGTGTATGTTCATCACAGATGGCTACTAACACAAAAATCATGGGTAATATTGAGAATCATGAAATAGGGGAGTAAATTTGGAAAATGATTGTTCTCTGATAATTAAGGGATTTTTAAAATAAGATATTGAACCCCAAAATATAGTATATAATGATGGATTATTTTTTATGGTTTCAAATATAATTTTCATAGCATCATAAAACATTGTGATGATGGACATAAGGATATTTTATAAAAAGGATTCTTAAATCCTCAAAATAAATATGATGCAAGGATTCTCTCTCGTGGTAAAATAACTAATAGTAATATAGTTAAAATTGGTGACTCTATCAATTCATTTTACAAAAGTGAAAAAGATTAAAAAAACTGATAACATGGATGTATTGTCCATTTCATTTAATGATATAAAATTAAAATCATGAATAATGATATAGTGATCAATGTTTCAAATCTAACGAGATAAAGAGATGAAATTTTTGAAACCTGTCAAAAAATTAAATTGGATCAACGTTCCCAGAACGGGGGGGATTTTATATCATCTCGACCCCACGACAATACTCATACTAATATATGAGGTAAAATGAGAGAAGATTCTACTAGAGGATATAGGCATTTCATCACATTTATTTATGATTAAACTTGGTTGAAAAAAGTCATGTTTTTCAAACACAAGTGAGAGGTAATTAATATGTTCAAAATATGTATATGGGATGATGAGATGGATTTGGGTCTCTATATCAAGAAATTGTTATCTGATAGTGATTATAAGTTTACATGTGATGATTTATAAGTTTTATTTCCAAACATGGAATCAAGAATTAGTATAGACAACATATAATCTACAAAAAATTTGGTAACAGAATGAAAGAAGGGAAGATTAGCAATAATGGGAATTACAATGTTAGCTGAACACAACATCTCAAAATATTTCTAAACAGAAGTATTATTTACTACTATAAATATTTATAAAAGAAGACTATTGAGACTAGAAAAAATCATATGGCATATTGTACAAGAAAAATCCAACTGTTAAATACTTCATTGTTTATGTAAGTCGTTGAATTTGAAAGACCAACAACAACAATGTATGAAAATTTTACGAAATAGAACATAATGGAATTTTCATGGGTTATCTATATAATTGAAGTCATTATATATGCTAGAAAAAATTCCCACACAATCTTCTTGACTAATGTGCGGTAACAATTAATGAAAGTAGGAAAAAATATGATATATCAATTGATACATATTAAAAATACATGATAGTAAATGGAATTATATTAATTATTTATAGAAAAATGATAATGATAAATTTGATGAAAATAATGGAAATAGGTTCAAAAAACATAAGAATCATGTTGAAAATGAATATATATATATATATATATATATATATAAGCCAATAGGGTCCATTTTACACTACAATAAGATTGATAGTTTAACATAAAACTACAATTTTATCTAAAATTGAACATCATACTGTGGAAAACGTAGTTTAACATGAGTAATGGATACACAAAATTAATGATTATCATTATTAGAATGAGAATAAATTCACATAGAATTTGGTTCCAAGATTAAAAAATAAATTTGTCATTGGAACCATGTTGGTGTTCAAAAATAATCTAAATAAAAAAGTTGAGGCATCAATGAACAAATCATGGATGGTATTTAAAGGACATTCTTAAATGGAAGGAATTGAATTTGAATAAAATTCATCACAAGTCGAAATAATTGTATCTATTAGAATGTTCTTGGTATTGGAAGAAAAAAATATTATAAAGATTACCATTTGGATTTAAAATAATCTTTTCAAAATAGAGACCATGAGAAAGTAGTCTATTTCAAATAGCCTGATTGTTTTGTCATAGAATATGATGGAAAATGGTTTTCAATTTGTAGAAAGACTTGAATAGTTTGAAAAAGGGCCCTAGAGCTAATATTATAAACTATATTATAAATTAAGGGATATTAAGTTTATAAAAGGTAATGCTGGTAGTCACCTTTTGTGAGATAAATTTACAAATGAACATTCATCGCCATTGTGTATGTGAATGAAATAATATTTTGTGGTGGTTATGATTTTTTTTGGAATGATTTTTCATTATAGATTAAAAGGATTATTGATATGTGATTGATTGGTAAAATTAATTGTTATTTGGGATTTGAGATTGACTAGAATCAAAATTATATGTTTTTATCTGAAGAAAAATATGACTGGTAATTTCTGAAAATATATGGAATGGAGAATTCAAAAAAAATTAACTACCATTTTCATTGGAATTTTACTATGCAAAGATGATACTCATAGTAGTGTGAACAGCAAATTATTCAATTGAATAATTAGAATTCTTATCTATCTAATGGATTAAGCACCATATATAAATTATTTAGTGACTCAATTTACCCTATTTCAAAGTAATAATAAATATTAAAACATCATGGATTCTAAGAGACATATAAATACATAAAAGTATTATTTAATTATAGGAAACTATATATACATAATTATTATTTGAAACTTTTGGGTTTTAATGATGCATATTACGTAAGTGACTATAAAGACATAATATTAACATCAGATGGATATTTATTTCTAGGGGAGGGATGTGTCATTCGATGTAGAATGAAACAAACTTTAGTGACACTGAGCATGTATGACAGGCAATATTTAGTAGCTACACATTCTTGTACTCAAATGATTTGGATAATAGTTAATTTAGATGATTTGAAAATAGAACCTGAGAAATTGATGAAAATGTCTTCTGATAATCAGAATGCAATTGGGGTTATCAAAAAAACCCAGTTCAAAATTCAATATCTAACACTATTTATATCATAAATCACATTATCAAAGATATGATAGAACATGGATATATCAAGATACAATAAATTTCTAAAAAATATCACATTGGAGAAAAAATAGAAATAGTATCTTTTTATCTTGAACAATCTGATTTTTCTATTTACGTGTTCATAGGATTTAATAGTTCAATAATCAATTATTATTATTCATTCCCCAAAACATCAACATAGATTTTATGAGTATGATTTCACATGTACTGGTATTCATTGATAGATCTAATACCCTTGGTTATATCTCTCTTGTTTTTGAAATATGGTTAGCCTACACAAGAATTGAGTTGATTGACAATAGGATATTTTCAAAGAGAAAAATATGATATCATTCCCTTCATTTAAGTGTTCAAAAAATTATATTCATAGGGATTTGAAGATGATATTGAGAAGATAGATGAGTTGATAAGACACCATTTTCCCTTTGGGTATTCACTTTCAATAATGGGGAGAAACATTCCATCAGATATATGCTTATGTTATGGGATGATATTGGAAATAAAATATAATGGGGGATTTTGTGGATCTCTAATTGATTTTTTTGTCAACAATATATTATGATTTTATGTGGATGAGGTGGTGATTCCTTGATAATTATTATAGATAAATCTAGTGGAATTTTATTTCATTCTTGGAAACCAATCCTAGTAAAATACGATTAAGGTTTGAGGTGTTCTTATTTCCTTATGTCATGTTCTATATAATTTTTACATTTGATGCAACAAGTGACTGCAATGAACTATTTAATAATGGACATGAATTAATTTATTTCATTGAAAAAATAGAAGATTGAAATGTAACCATGCCTATGGAATATATTATTTGATGAGGAAGTGAATGATTTTTTGATGAGGTTTGGATCAGAATTATTAATTGAGAAGGTTTGGAATTCCAATTATATTCTATGTATCATAATTATGATTATATTAAAGAGTAACCATCCCAATTATAATGTTAAGCCCATCTCAACCTCAACAACATGTGGAACCCAGATGTTGACCAACATGAGTGGAACAGGCTTGGGTAAACTAGTAAGTGGTAGAGGAGAAAGCTCATGTGTACAGCCTGCAAGAGAATGGGTGTAGCAGTAGATGTAAAATAGTGTGGGGTTTCATGAAAGAAAGGAGAAATTGTATGGATAAGCCACATCCTATGGTGTTTTTAATGTTTGATTCATGATATGTGGTTACTATTACAACATTATATAAATTTCAGACATAATTTAGGTCGTCAGATGATTTCATCTATGTTTTCTATTCAAATCCCACTCATAGAATGATTAAAAATGTATCTAGCTGATATCCAACCCTATAAATAGTATAGTTCATGAATTTTGTCTTAAAACTAACATTGAGTCATGTCCTTGTGAGATATACACCAATATCCATCACAATACAACTATACTAACTCGATTTCACCAAGCAGTTGCATGAAATTACCATGAAGTCTCACATGAATATGTTGTAGTAATTAAATGAAAATATCAGTGACATCGCGTGATGATAAATGGATAACATGATTGTAAGGTGAAATCCAATAGTGCTACAAAGTGGCATCTCATGATGTCATTAAGTTATTCACCATAGAATCAAATGAACTTCAGCAATGCATCACAAGATCAATGATGTTATCATGTCAAGAATTCACCCTATTAGTGTGATCTCTCAATGATATCAAAGAAGCTGAGTCTTTCAACAAAAAAGATATCCTGAGATATTCAAGTGTTTGATTGTGTCATCAACATTCCTTAAGACTTGGACATACATGATTTTATCAGGAATATATAAACTATGTCTCCTCCATGGGGTTTCTGCTGAAAAAATACTGATCTCTCATGAAGAACATAGGATCAAGAGATTCATTATCATCGATCAGAATAAGCCAATTTGATTTCATCTTACGAAGGAACTTGTGGAAACAAAACCATGTCTCACAAAAGTGAATGGAAGAAACCCATATGATTTCAAGGTATCTTGGTAGAATAATTGGTTCACATTAATCCATCACATGTGAAAAACCTTTCTATCACACAAAGAAGTTCACATAAAAACATGGGTTGTCTGAAGGACTTACAGATAGTGCTTAATATATACTATGGAACATTGTTTCTTACTTGAACAAGTCTAAGGAAATCCCTATTTTAGTCCTCAATGGTTATGTGGAGGTATTTTACAAGCTAGGTTTTGATTTAATACTAATGTGAATGAAGTTCAAGACGATCACCAGATCAATTACTGGTCATCCGAATGATGTGCAAGACAATCGCAAGATACCTATCTTAACTTGCAAATGAGCTATGGGAAAATTAAATATTTTATTTTAAAAAATTATTATAAAACTCATTAAACTTTTTTTTCATGCGATAACATAAGACATAACATTGACATTTCATAAGATAGATCACGCACATTAGATTAGAAAGAACTTTCACTTCTCTTGTAGTACAGAATTTTTTAATGAAGTTAATAGATATTGTATGGAGCATATGGATCGGGAGACATTTTACAAATTCTGATTCAATGTATATTCTTTAATTTCAAATTAAATTCTCATCAGAAAACATGATAAATGACCATTCTCTTATAATGTTTCATGTAGGCTCAAAACGATAATGTTAATTAATAGTTGTAGTAGTTGGAAATATAATGAAGAGGACATTAATATATTGGTTGTGTTAAGATTTGTTTCATACAATGTGAAGTGTTTGATCTAGTGGGAATCTACAAATTGTAGTGTGATTTCATGTTGTTGAATAATTTTTTATTATGACCACTTGTGATTATAGTAGAGAATCAAGATTTTGAGGGTATAACTAATCACATTAAGAGGTAGGATCACATTAATATTGATACTTTTAAAAAAACTATTTCCCAATGAAATAATATTATTCTTCATGAAAGTTTTTTAAATAAAAATATTATAATGGATCCTCGTATTTAAACAATGATTAATTTTTATATAAATAAAAGTTGTAAAAACCACCACTTATTCCACTCCCTCTTCTCGATGTAGAAGCATCTCCCATGGAACTTCAACATTTTTCTCATGAAAAATCAAATTTCGTAATCAATTTAGACAAAACCCATTTATCTTAGGAAATAAATTATAAATAAGTTTTCAAATAATATTTATAACATTCTACTAATGAATTATTAATGAAATTTTTACCTATGTTTTACATTTTACATGAAAATTTAAAAGGAATGTTGATTTCATTTTCTAAAAAAGGCCCATTTTTATTTTACTAAAAATGTTAGTGTAGTCATTTTTTAACATATGTGAAATCAATGGAAATTTCCCGACCTCGTAAAATAAATTTCATTGAATCTGCCATTATAATAATCATAGTTATTCTAAATAAAAAGGATATACAAAATATTGTTTGTATTTTTAGTTTTAAAATGTGATTTTCAATGAAATGTTATTTTACTTAAGAAATGTTACATAAGATGTTCCTTTCAAAATAAATTTCTATCTAGGATGGTGTATTTTGATTTGACATAAAATTTTATGAGGATATAGTCCAAGGATAACATTTTTATTATTTCTAAATATGGTTTATCTTTCTGTTGACGTGATTTTTATGAGACACATTTCTCTTATAATAGTTATAACATGATAAAATAGTTTTGAGACCTACTTATTTTTTCCAAAGGGAATTTTTTTGATGAAATAATGAAATGATTATGAAACATATTTCTATTCAATAGGTAATATTATGATAAAATTTTTATGGAACCCATTTTGATTCATGGGTTCTGATATGTTAAATTTTTATGACATTGTGGAACATATTTGTATGATGTTAATTATAAGATGGGTGGGACCTATTTATCCCTATAAATTATTGGGTAATGATTGATATATCTTGAGATAAAAAGGGCCAGAATGGGGAGAGAACCTAGTTAGGTATGAGAAACTATTCACTATGTTGTTCTATAGAGTAAACCTTGTCATCTATGATTGTTTTTGGATTGATCACAATCCAAAATGATAGTCTTGGAAATGAGCCTTCAACTACTAAGGATGTTATTTTCTATACTTATGTGTATGAAAAAACTATATTCCAATTTTATAATCTCATGGTTCATATTCTTTTTTTCCATTATGATTCATGCACAATGGACTATGAATATTTATTCAATGACTCGTGTTTTTTATCTATGATTTGTAGGGTATGATTTTCAATTGTTATCATCTTGTTATTACACCCTTCTGATCATGATATATTGATATCCCTGTTGTTTACCATGTCTAAGAATCCATGATCAACCTTTTTTATTTTCCCTTTTCCTAAGATATAATTAAATGTATTATGTATGATATGTCTAAAAAGGTATCTACATATAAATAACAATGTGGGAGGCGAAGTGGATCACTTATGTAATAATTTATTTTCTGTCTTTCATTGAAAATAATTAATCCTTTATGATTCTCATGCATGTGTATTAGTAATGTAGTGAATATTCATCTAAATTCTATAATAAATATATATGATAATTCTGGGTCATTAAATTTTCTATTGACTATATATGTAATTCTATTAGCTCATTTTATAATAGTTATTGTTGATCAAAAAATAATCCATTCAACATATTAGGAAGAGTATTTACATAAATTTAGATTTCGTTGTGTGAGATAATATTATTTTTAATGAGAAGTTTTATTAGGATATTTATTGATCTATACATTAAATTGAATATTGGGAATCTGATTTTGAATGTTCAATGATAGTGTCACTGTGAACTCCCTTAAACGAGAGATTCTTTTCATTAGTCTTTTTTACATTTTTATTATTTTACACACAATAATATATCAATATATGAATATCATATATTTTATGATACCCCCACAGTTATTGTATTTTATTTTGAATTATATTTTAAATTTTAAATTGATATAATATAAGCAAAAAATTTGTGAGTGGAATCCTTATTAGATCAACACTATTATGTTCACTATACTGTATTCTTAAAAAATAATATGAATTTATTGAAGTGGGAGTCTCATTCAATACATATTTAAGGGATTATAATTTCCGTCATTTTAATTTTTAGTGAATTTCTATAAAATATTTGATGAGGGGGTGGATAAATTTCAAAGTTCTTGTAGAATTAATGATTGAAAGAATAAATTTGGGATTATATATAGTATAATGGAAACTAAATAAAAATAGAATTATATTTCAAATTAAATTTTTCATAATTATGGAAAATATTAATGAAGGATGTTAGAATAAAATTGTTAGGTGAATGGGAAGATAATAATTTTTATGATATAATGGGGAATAAATAAATCTAATCATTTGTGATGATTACACATGATTTAATATAATGTGATCCGTGATTTCCATTTTAGTATTAACTGATGTTATAAGCCTTGATAAATATTATAATAATTATGAGGTGGGAATGTGGTAGTGATTGTTGTTATTTTAAAATACTTATTTTTTGAAAAATTTTCCTCTGTTGTTTAATTATAGTGTTTGGGGAGGGATCTATTAATACATGTGTATGTTAGTTTAAATTATTAGAATAGAAATGAATATTGAAGTTGATAAAATTTTTATTATGGTTTAAATAACTTTGTTCTATGATATATGGTAAATTTTTTATATTTATAATATTATTATATATATATATATATTATATTTATTTTTATAATGTGAGATATAAAAAATATCATAATTCAATGTCGTATTGTCTTGAAATGTTGGATTATAATGAACAATATTTTTATCATAAAAACACTTTTAATTTTTTTAATTTGATTGTTATTGTGAAATGGTTTTATTTCGATATAATATTTCTTCCCTTTTCTGCAATGTATTCTATTTTCTAATGTAGAGAGTCATGGTACATTATGAATAAGATTACACATGAGGTGTGGTTCTACGATGTTGGGTGTTGTGTCATGACCATTATTTAAAAATTTCTATCTAATATAACTAATGAAATGTTATACCTTAAAACCCATTGTATATTTATAATGATCATATATATTTTGGGATTTATGAATGATTGTTGATTTTTTAGTGAAGTTAATAGGAAATTTTATCACTTTATTGTACTCAAAACTAAAATATGATAAGGACCTATGTGATGGTATGGGATTGGTAAAACTATTATTTTTTCCTACAACTATGGAATTACATCTTGATATAGGGAGTCATGCCATGAATGTGGTCATCAAGGATTATTTATAATAATTAAATAAAACCTACCTCTATATCCATCACATGATTATTCATTTACTCCCCTTCACCTCCAAACTTTTAATGGTGGGTTTTTCGAGGATCCTTCAATCAATGATAAATTCATACTGATCCATTAACACTTACATAGTATATATTTGAGTGATATTAATGAAAAATATACATGGTCTTTCTTTTTCACATATAATTTTTCATTATTGAATTATCTAGTGTGTTAACATCTCTACAACTCTCCATCCATTGCATTATTATATCACCATTGTGATTCCCCATTAATCACTATGAGATTTCCGCTTCAGATTGAACTTGTATTGTTGTGTATTTTTATATATAATAATATTTTATATAATCTCTCACTGAAAAACCTTATTCATCTCATGGTTCAACTAAGAATAATGCACAAGTCCTTATGATGATGGGTTAAAAAATTAGTTCATAATGTAAGATTCACGAGGCAATGTTGATAGTTTTGGGTTGAAATGGTGATAGTAGTGAGGCAGTGCTATAGGATCTCTTTATGGAATGCCAATTTACTCCATCCATGATGTGGGGTCACATGTGTATACGCTAGAACTAATATGAAGTAGCACAAATAAATACAGAAATCATACAATACCATCCTTCATCCTAGTGAAAATAAGGGTTCATTGGAGTTAATCTTATATGTGGTTCATATACCGCACTAATTTATTCCTATGTGAGTTGATTCATGGTTTGATTGAAATTCTCCAATAATCTGAAGTGGTAACATTTTATTTAATAGAGTGTATGGAAAACAAAACCCATAGCATAAAGGAATATGTTATCTTGAGTATTTACAATACATTTACTATTTTAAATAAACTCAATATATATGTTATAGATTAAAATTCAAGCAACGTCGAGTTAGAGTACGTTACACACAAGAGAGACTTTCTCCAACATCTTGTGTTACACACAAGACCTAGTTTTATGAAAAAAATTATATTACTAAATTTTATTATTTAATATAATAAGATATAAATATTCCATTAAAATTATAATTATGAATAGTAATAAATATCTTATAAAAATTATGGGTTAGAAAAATATAAATTGATTTTATTAGTTACAACTTAATTAGAAATGAATATAAGAACCAATTTAATATAAATTAAATATTATTACAAAAAACAATTTTCATTATCATAAAACTATTTTACCATAAAATTTTAATTTATTTAAAATTAATGGGTGATATTTAGGTAATATATATAACATAGTCAATAAAATATTTTTGATAATCATCCAATAAATATTATTGATATAAGATAATAATAAACTATGTATTACACATACAAACCAATATTTATATTAAGGATCTTTTAATGCCGTTTAGTGAAGAACCTATAGTAAATCCAATTTTTTACCATTTTATAAATAAATAATGTAATAAAAAACTTAATCATTGAAATAAAAACACAAAAACTTAGTTGTTGTGATTTTTTGTTATTATTATGTAATATTTCATTTTTATTAAATATTGAAAAATACATGCAATTAACTCAAAACGAATTTCTCATCTAATTTATTTATTAGGAAAAATTATAATTTTTAACTGATTCGGAAATTAAAAAGATCACATTTTTATCAGTTAATACAATTTAGGTCATTTGAATCAATTTCACTTTGAAATCGACAATAAAAAACATAACAATCTTTTGGTCATTTTTAATTTAAAAACAATCCTTTTTATTTGGTTTGAAGGGTTAAATTTAAATTAATTTATGCCACTTGTGTGGTTGGAATATGAAAAAATTGATTCTGTATTTGGAATAACAAAACATATATTCTGTAATAACATTTTTTCAATAAAAAAATTTAGTGAAAGTAATGAAAAACAATTTCAATGATTAAGGTAAAATTAAGCTTATCAAGGAATTAAATCATAATCATAAGTAGAAAAATGACTTATAAACTTGTCCAAAACCCAATTTATGATCATAAGAATTACATGTAACTTCTTAAATGGTGTTTCGACTGTTTTTTATGAAAGTTTTTAAGTAAAAACAAGGGTACAAATAATTTGTCACAAGAAAATCTACCCAAATTGCTCCTAAAAAAACCTCTATCAATTTATGAATCCGACACTTAGGTAGAATAAAATCCAATGAAGGCATTTGGTTCAGAACAAAAAAAATTTCCTAAATAAGAGGTATCATTTTTTGGTAAGTTGTTTCATATATTTTCAATTATACACCCCCTAAACTCATATTAATATATTATTATACAAAAAATAGTATCATAAATATACAATAATATTTTAATGTTTTGGGTTCTACATACACTAACCCACAAATCCTTCTAATTGGTAACAAACATATTATTTATGTGTTTGGAAAACTATTACCTCATGAAATGATGATTGTTCCTTTTTTCCATTAAGACTTCTCATGGTAGGGAATAATGATTGAAAATATATTTAAATATTTTATATGTGATATTTATTATGTATTTAAGATTATTTATTTCTTTTACAACACATTTCTTTATACATTCCATTTTATGTGAAAATGTTAACATCGTTTGTGGTAGTGTGGACTATCACCCCTCAAAGCAATGCTATTAGTTGACATGATACATGGAATTTATAGAGGATGGTAATAATTTAAAATATGTGAAATACAAACTTATATATTATAATCCATAAATAATTACCATTATATAAATATAATACATATCATTTTTCTTGTTACACATTCACAAAGTTAAAATGTGATACAGTCATACTTTGGCGTGTGGACTACCGCCTCATAGACACAATGTGATTCATTTTACATTATAAGAATTATACATATAAGTATATATGAATAAATAATATGGGGGTTTTTAAATATTTATCATTATGTAATGATGTTTTTTACATACCTTCTTTCCACAACAATCATTGAAAAATGGGAACGTTACTCATACGTACTTACAGCCAACCATCTCCATGATCGTAATGTTGGTTAATTTTTCCAAAGAATATTTAATGACTTGTTATAAAAGTACAATTTATGTATAAAATTATAATTATTTCATTATTGATATTCTAGATATGTAATATAATGACCCATTTGTCCGTAGTTGACCTACCATTGTTGTATTTGACGTATAAACTAAATTTGGTCAAAACCCTGACATAAACATAATTATTTAATTGTTTTTATACAAAATGGTAATGAGTTAAATAAAATAATAAAAAATATGAAAAAATTTAATAAATTAAATAATTAACATAAGTTTATTATTTGGGTATATGATGTCATAAAATATTATTCAAACTCAAGGTATGGGATATTCATCTAAATATTTACATTTGCGAGATAATTCTCATGTTCCCCATTTACTTATTTTATGTGGTGTATATACTATAAATTTTGATATATTATATCTAAAATTACTATAACATCCCAAGTAAATGAATAATAAGACACATTTCATATTTATTAATATTTTTGAATTAAATATTAATTTAACTTTAAAAGGGTTTCTATGTTCGATCGCGTAGTTGATATGCAACAACGAGTTTCTTTGGAATCTTAGGTTGCACACTAGTAATATAATATTATTATTTTAAATGGAAGTTAACTCCTAGCCGTTTTATGGGTGGTAATGAACAAAACAAACTTCAATATGATTATACATGTTTTTTAAATGTATTTAGATTATCCAAATAAATGATATAGGCTTAAAATGTGAATGAATGTAATTTTAAACATAATTTACATTAAAAGGCCGATTTACCACCTTTTAATGGTGAACCCTCATTAAATAAAGTTTTGGTCATTTTTATATGCTCTAATTGACCAAATATAATCCTTCTATATAATGGGGACATAAAAT
Source organism: Viscum album (assembly GCA_963277665.1). Lineage (NCBI taxonomy): Eukaryota > Viridiplantae > Streptophyta > Magnoliopsida > Santalales > Viscaceae > Viscum > Viscum album. The sequence continues at coordinate 1,700,596,370 of OY728156.1, read as the reverse complement.
TTTACTTTGGGTAATTTTTTGATATTTTTCTGATAAAGTTCATTTTTTAATGAGTAGTTAAAAATATTGTATTTTAATTCAAAAGTGACTTTTAATAAAATTTATTTATATGGTTAGATTATCTTTTTAATTTTTTTTAATATGAAATTAAAATATATTTTTACCATTTAATTCTATGTTGGTAATTGGAAGTAATTTAACTTTGAAATTGGACACAAACAAGTATCAATCTTTTTATAGTTATTGTTTCTTAAAAACATGCTATTTGTTTTGATAATAAGAAATAATTTAAAATTTTATTAATTCCACTTATATGTTTTTAATTTGGAAAACTGGACATAATTTTTGAATTTGGAATATCAAATATATATTAGCCGGATTTTTTGGTATTTTTCTGAAAAACATATATTTTTGATGAATAGTTAAACCACTTAGTGGTAGCTTAAAAAACTGAATTTTTCATTTAAAGGAAATATTACAACTTCAAGGAATTGAGTTTAAAAAATCTGACATACATGGTTGTTATCAAGAAGAAAATTTGGTTTATTATGATGAAAATAGTTTTTGGTGAATAGTAACTTTTAACTTTTATTTACCGTTGTTAAAGGTAAATAAGATAATTCAAGGTTCAAAGAATATTATAATAATTCAAAATTAACCTAACACTTTTCCTATCCTAATTGGATGATTCATTAACGACAATGGGCATATTTTGGTCTATTTTGGGACAACTTTGATCCACTTGGATGTGATAATGACAATTTTGATTAATTAATTAAAAGTAAAGGCCAAAATGAAATAAACAAAAAGCTTTTAATAATTAATTTTTATATGGTGTTATATAAGTCCTATTTTCGTCTATAAATATTCTTTTGAAAGATATAATGATTACTTATATCATGGTATTTATTTTAGAATTTTTAGACAAAAAATAATTTAAAATATATATGATACCATAATGATGCAGTAATTACCTCATTAATAAATGATTTAAATAATTTGATTATAATGATTAAATTATTATCCAAAACATGTCCAATTCTAGTTGTATGATTATATTTCGAATATGAGTCATCTTATCTTATACCATCATGATTTTTGGACCATTATAAACCGAATATCAATATATTATAAATTAATAGTTTCAAAATTTCCTAAAGAGCCCCTCCTCTCCCTTATAAAAGGAGACAACTTCTAACAAATTCTTCACACCCCTCAAGCCATTAGGCTCGTCCAGACTCTACCCAATTACACTCCCAACATTCCTATCCTCATTCTAGAAGCCTTACTTTAGGCAGAAAGCTCTTCAAGAAGTCATTTTGGTTCAAACAAGAAGAAGTTACCCAAATTAAAGGTAACTGTTTCTCTTAAATTATTTTATTTTATTCTACTTCTCCAACACCTATACTCTTTTTATTTACTTTATTTTGAATCAAAGCCTGTATCCTCAATATAATATGGTGTTTCTATGAGAAATATATGAACTACACTTACACACACCTCCATCTAATGGATGAATAACATAATGTTTCTGAGGATGGAAAATTAACACCTCACGAAACGATGATTGTTCAGTTACATCTTACCGCCTCTCATGGTGGTCATTATGATGGAACTGTATTTATATATGATATATATTATGTTTATTATTACCTTATTCTTCTGTAATTCCCAATTATATCAAGACTTTATGGTTTCCATAGTGGGTAAATACGATAATCTCATTAGAGGAATAGAGGAAGTGTGGACTACCGCCCCTCAAAGTGATGTGATTCGTCAATGCCTTATGTGGGATGTATAAAGGATAGAGTTAATGATATTATATTTGATATTACCATCTCAATGAACTGTGCATTTCCATTATTACCTCAAAATGTTATGTACTATTATAAATACATGTATATACTGAATATATATGATATATATGATATTTAAATCATGAATATTAATCTGGATATAATGGACTATTGACTACATGGGCAACTTGTAAATATAAGGTGTTCATTTTTTATTCAAGTACCAAATATCCACAAAATGAACGTTATTAAATTAAATGATTGCATAATGTTCATAGCATGATAATAAGTTATATAAAGGTAATAATAAACTTTAAAAAGGTTATTAATCAAGTATATATTAACTTTAGTTTATTATTCAGGAGATTAAAGAATGATCGAGTCAAGTCAGATGCGAGGTAAGGGACTTCGTCTCAATCTCTTTCCATTGAGGCATATTTTTTTTGATACATGACTTTTTTTTATACGTTGTATAAACACCATTGACATTTCAAAGGGAATCTTTTTGTATGAAGTGTTTTACTAAATGACAAAAAAGTATATTTCTTTTTAATGTAAGAGGTGACAATGACCTTTTTTTCCACCGCGAGTATTATTTGATCTTTGGCTTCCTCAGCAACACATAATGTTTTTTTAAAATAATTTAAATACCATATACTCTTTTCTATATTTTGGTATTGAAAATGGTTCTGATAATGGATTTGTTATGTCAATATATTTTAGTGATATATTGTGATTGGAATGATGAAATGTTTTATTTCCTTTATATTTGTTTTATATTTTATGATTTTATAATGGTACTTGGACATTTGACGGGTGGTTACGTGATAAACCAAATGAAGGGTGGTTCTGTGAATACCGGGATAGGTGGTTATGTATAAACCTCCAATGAATTGGGTATGGAAGTCATCCATATGGAAATTCCATTTAGTAATATGTGTGGAAGTCGATCGTATGGTTATTCCATTTAAGTATGTTTATGTCCCAAGATACCTTTATAAGTTATGTGTTCTTTATATGGGTTTTATGGTAATATTTTGGTTACGAAAGGGTATGTATTGATCTTTTATTCAGTGAAGAGTATTTACTACTTCGTAAAGGTGAAAATTATTACTTATGTTAATGTATTCATAGTTTACATATTGTTTTGAAAAACTAATAGTTTTACTTATTTGTGTATCCCTTTCTGACCTTTTTATGTCTATCCCATGTTTTTGAATATATATTTCACAGGACATAATGTGGAATAGGGTCAAGGATGGGATCAAGGAAATTTCATTCTTTCTTAAACATAGAACTAGACATAACTTTTTTTTCATGAGTTCATGTTTTGTAAAAAAAATTGATACTGTGTAGAAGTGTGTACTTTGTAATTTTTTTTGAGATGTAATAGTTCTGTCCTAACTCTCTAAAACTCTAATATTGAAAATATCCTCAATGTAAATTATTCATATAATTCAAGATTATGTTAAGGTTTAAGGCCGAGTCCTTATAGTTGGTATCAAATGGAGGTTTAGATAAATTTAGGAGATAGGATATTGTTAATATAATATCCATAAAGTATTTTATGTTAATATCGAAATCATATAGCATTTCCATATTATCATTTTTATTCGCCTAAGATATTTCTGTGTTAAGGATGGTTTTCCGCAAAGGAAACATGGCATCTATATTGGGACTACATCAGAAGGAAGACAACCTTCGAAATCAACAACCTGAGATAGTCGGAATCGGAACTGAACAGTTTGTTGTAGTGATGGAACCGTTGACTCAGGCGATAAATGGTGGTGGTATCCATGCATAAGATCAGCCAGATAAACCACAGAGGAACATGTTAGTAGTGGAACATTTCCTGATGCACCATCCCCCATCATTCAGCGTGTCATCTGATCTAGTGCTAGATGAAGGGTGCATTAAAGCACTGGAAAATATTTTTGATGACATGGGTTGTTCATAACAACAAAAGTTTAGTCTTGTTGTTTACCGTTTTGAAGGTGAAGCTGATCAGTGGTGGTCGATGGTGAAAAGTATCAGGGATAGTGAGGAGATTGATGCTATTTATTGGGATGAATTCAAAGGTATGTTTCTTGAAAAATATTTTCCGAAGGCGGTTCGTCTTAGGATGGAAAAACAATTCCTAGAATTAAGGAAGGAGGATGACTCAGTGGCTTCTTATGAAGCAAAGTTCACTCGACTAGCAAGGTATGCACTAAATTTCATCCAAGATCTTGATAGTAAGATAAATTGATTTTAACCAGGACTGAAGCCAAGATATCTAAGATCGTTAGCCTCTCGTTATTTCAAAAGTTATTAAAAACTTGTTCGATGTGCGGAGAAGGTGGAAATCACAGTTTTGTTCATTGACATTATATTGGTATATTAAAAAAGTAAGGAGTAACATGAATGTAATTTAAGGGTTGTCTTGAAAACTTTAAAAGAACAGAAACTTTATTGGAAATTCAGTATGTGTGAGTTTTGGTTACAAAAAATTTCATTCCTTGGTCACATTATTTCAAAAATGGCATAACTATTGATCCTGCTAAAAAAAAAGTTGTTAAAGAATGGCCAAGACCAACAAATATAACTGAGATTCATAGTTTTCATAGTTTTGCAGGCTATTACCGATGGTTTGAAAAAAACATTTCATGGTTATCTAGTCTAATGACTAAGTTATCTCACAAAGGTGTTAAGTTCATATGGAAAAAAGAATGTGATGATTGTTTTGAGGAATTGAAAACAAGATTGGTGAATGCTCTAGTTTTGGCATTCCCTTCAGAAATAGTTAGTTTTTTATCTATAGTGATGCTTCGTTGAAAGGACTTGGTTGTGTCTTAATGAAAAATGATCATTTAATTGCTTATGCTTCACGTCAATTGAAACCACGTGAGTTAAATTACCCTACACATTATTTGGAAGTAGCTGTTGTTGTTTTCGCTTTAAAATTTTGGAGGCATCATTTGTATGGATTGAAGTGTGAAATATATACTAATCACAAATGTTTTAGGTATATATTCACATATAAATAATTGAAAATGAGACAAAAGAGATGGTTGGAATTAATCAAAGATTATGATTGCACAATCCATTACCATCTGGGAAAAGAAAATAAAGCGGCAGATGCTTTGAGTTGAAAAAGTAATGTCTCATTATCCATGCTAAGTTTGGAATGAGATACTTTGGTTATTGATTTGATGAAAATTGGCATAGAATTTTTTTTTGCAGGAAATTCTTCTGTTTTATTTCAGGTGTCAGTAAAATCATCTCTATCAAACAGAATTAAGCAAGCACAGAAAGAAGACAGCGAGTTGCCGAAAAAGGAAGAGTTGGTTCAGAAGGGTATTTTTCTTGAATGTAACATTGATAATGATTGTGTATTGAGATTTGGGAAGATATTATGTATACCTTGAGATTCACAATTAAAGAATGAGTTGTTATGTGAAGCTCATAGTTCTCCGTTTTCAGTTCATCCTAGCTGTACTATGATATACAGAGATCTTCGAGAGTATTGCTGGTGGGATGGAATGAAAAGTGATATTGATGATTTTACTGTGATGTGTTTGAATTGTCAGCAGGTTAAAGAAGAGCCATAGTTACTAAAAGGGACGCTTCAGCCTCTACCAATTCCAGAGTGGAAATGGGAAAATATATCCATGGACTTCATTGTGTGATTAACAAAGACATCTCGAGGTAATATGCAATCTGGGTTAGAGTTGATCGATTGACTAAATGTTCTCATTTTCTTCCTATTCGAGATACCTTGTCTCTAGATCAACTTGCTCGGTCTTATGTTAATGAGATTTTCAGGTTGCATGGAGTTCCCCTCTCCATTGTATCTGATCGTGATCCTAGATTCACTTCTAACATTTGGAAAGGCCTTCAGAGTTCGTTGGGTACTAAATTAAATTTTTGTACATATTTTCATCCTCAATCAGATGGGCAGTCAGAATGAACAATTCAGACATTGGAGGATATGCTATGTGCTTTATCTATGGATTATCAGTGATGTTGGGACAAACACCTTTCTTTGGATGAATTATCATATAAAAACAATTATTATTCTAGTATACAGATGGCTCCATTTGAGGAATTATATGGAAAGCATTGTCTAACTCCAGATTTTTGGGATGAAGTAGGTGAAAGGATGCCGATGGGACCATAATTAGTAGAAGAGATGGTAGAGAAAGCTTAATTGATTCAGAAGTACATGAGAACAGCTTAGAGTAGATAGAAAAGTGATGCTGATAACTGGAGGTAGGATATTTCCTTTGAGGTAGGTGATTGTGTCTTTCTCAAAGTTTCTCCATGGAAAAGTGTGATGAGTTTTGGTAAGAAGGAAAAGTTGAGTCTGAGGTTCATTGGACATTATGAATTTCTAGAGAATGTGGGATCAGTTGCGTATAGATTGTCTTTACCTCCATGTTTATCCCAGGTACACAATGTTTTTCATGTTTCGATTTTGAGAAAGTATATGCCAGATCCATCTCATGTTTTGAGCCCAGAGGTAGTTCAGTTGGAATAGAATCTCTCTTATGAAGAACAACCAGTTCATATTCTTGACTATAGATAGAAAGTGTTGTGGAATAAGGTAATTCATCAGGTTAAGGTTTTGTGGAAGACCCATATGGTTGAAGAGGCAACATGGGAATCTGAAAATTCTATGAGGGATAAATACCCCCACTAATTTTTATAAGTGAATAAAAATTGTGAGGATGCAATTTCCAAAAGTATGGAAGGATATAACATCCAAAGTAAATGAAGAATAAAACATATTTTATATTTTTTAATATTTTTCAATTAAATATAATTTTACTTTAAAAGGGTTCATATGTTCGATTGCATACATGATACACATCAACGGGTTTCTTTGAAATATTACGTTGCACACTAGTATTGTAATATTATTATTTTAAATGGTAGTTAACTCCTAGCTGTTTTATGGGCGATAATGAACGAAACACACTACAGTGTGATTATACATGTTTTTTAAATGTATTTAAATTTTCCAAATAAAAATTCTTGGCTTAAAATGTGAATGAATCTAATTTTAAACATAATTTACATTAAAAGGCCGATTTACAACCTTTTAATGGAGAACCCTCATTAAATCAGGTTTTGGTTATATTTATATGCTCTAATTGACCAAATATAAACCTTTTTTAGAATGGATACATCAAATTTTACTTTGGGTAATTGTTTGGAATTTTTCTGATAAAGTTCATTTTTTAATGAATAGTGAAAAATATTGTATTTTAATTCAAAAGTGCCTTTTAATCTAATTTATTTATATGGTTAGATTATATTTTTAATTGGTTATAAAGTAAAATTATAATATATTTTTACCATTTAATTCTATGTTGTTCATTGGATGTAATTTCACTTTGAAATTGGACATAAACAAGTATCAATCTTTTGATAGTTATTGTTTCTTAAAAACACGCTAATTGTTTTGATAACGGCAATTAATCTTAAAATTAGTTAATTCCACTTCTATGTTTTGAATTTGGAAAAATGGACATCATTTTTGAATTTGGAATATCAAATATATCTTAGGCTTAATTTTTGGTATTTTTCTGGAAAACTTCAATTTTTGATGAATAGTAAAACCACTTAGTGGTAGTTAAAAAAAATTAACTTTTTCATTTAAATGAAATTTTACCACTTTTGTGAATTGAATTTCAAAAAATCTACATACATGTTTTTTATCAATAAGAATAATTTGGTTCATTAAGATGAAAATAATTTTTGGTGAATAGTATCTTTTTACTTTTATTTACCGCAGTTAAAGTTAAAAAAGGTAATTCAAGGGTAAAATAATATTTAATAATTCATATTTACCATAACACTTGTCCTAACCATATTGGTTGAGTCATTAAAGACCACGAGAATCTTTGGGTATTTTTTGAGACCACTTTTATCCATTGGTAGCGAAAATGACAATTTAGATTAATTCATCTAATGTAAAGGCCAAAATGACATAAACAAAAATCATTTAGTAATTAATTTTTATATGGTGTTATATAAGTCCTAATTTAGACAATAAATATTCATTGGAAATATAAAAATATTTCCTATATCAGGGAATTTGTTTTATAATTTTTAATAAACATATAAATTTAAATATTCATGACACAATAATGATGCATTATTTACCTCATTAATAAATGATTTAAATAAATTTGATTATGATGATTAAATTATTATCCAAAACATGTCCAATTATGATTGGATGATTTTATTTCGAATATTAGTCATCTTATCTTAAACATTAATGATTTTTGGACGATTATAAACCTAATATAATTATGTTATAAAATAATAGTTTCACACATTCTTAAAGAGCCCCTCCTATCCCTTATAAAAAGAGACCACTTCTAACAAATTCTTCACACCCCTCAAGACATTTGGCTCGTCCAAAATCTACCCAATTACACTCCCCACATCCCTCTACTCCTCATAGAATCCTTACCTTAATCATAATTTCCTTCAAGAATTCCTTTAGGTTATATCCAAAGGAAGTATACCAAATTAAAGGTAATGGTTTCTCTTAAATTGTTTTATTTTTTTTACTTCTCCAACACCTATAATCTTTTTATTTCCTTTATTTTGTAACAACACAAGTATCCTCAATATACTAGGATATTGTTATGAGAAAGATTCTAAATACACATACACAAAACTCCATCTAATGGATGAATAACATAATGTTTCTGTGTATGGAAAACTAACGCCTCACAAAACAATGATTGATCAATTACATCTTACTGCCTCTCATGGTGGCCATTACAATGGAACTATATTTATATATGATATATATTATGTTTATGATTTTCTTATGCATCTATACTTCCCAATTATATCAAGCCATTATGGTTTCCGTAGTGGGTAAATACGATAATCTCATTAGAGGAAGTGCGGACTACCACCCCCTGAATGTGATGTGATTCATTAATGCCATATGTGGGATGTATAAAGGATAGATTTAATGATATTATATATGATATTATACTATAATTATAATATAACTATGTATCATTATGTTTTAATTCCATTAAAAAAATAAATACAAATGAAAGTATCGTTCCTGCGTACGTACGGATTGCCGTCTCCATGAACGGTGCATTTCATTTCTTACCTCAAAATGTTATGTACTATTATAAATACATGTATATACTGAATATATATGATATATATGATATTCAAATCAAGAATATAAATCTAGATATAATTCACTATTGACAACATGGAAAACTTGTAAATATAAGGTGTTCATTTTTTACTCAAGTACCAAATATCGTCAAAATGAACGTTTTTAACATAAATGATTGAATAATGTTTATAACATGATAATAAGTTATATAAAAGGAGTACCAACTTGAAAAATGTTCTTAATAAAGTATAAATTAACTTTAGATTATTATTCAGGAGATTAAAGAATGATCGAGTCAAGTCGGACACGAGGTAAGGGACCTCATCTCAATCTCCATTCATTGAAGAATATTTTGTTTTAATACACGTCTTTATTTTATACTCTATATAATCCCCCTTGAATTTTCAAAGGGAAAATTTTTCTGTGAAGTGTTTTACTAAATGACAAAAAATTATGTTTCTCTTTAACATAATCGGTGACAACAACCTTTTCTGCCGCAGTGAGTATTATTTGACCTTTGGTTTCCTCAACAAGTCGTAATGTTTTTTTAAAAGAAAATAAATACCATATACTCTTTTATGTATTTTGGTATTGAAAATGGTTTTGATAATGCATTTTTTATGTCAATATATTTAAGTGATATATTGTTATTGAAATGTGGAAATGTTATCTTTCCTTTATATTTGTTTTAACTTTTATGATTTTATAATGGTACATGGACATTTGATGAGTGGTTATGTGACAAACCAAATGATGGGTGGTGATGTTAATACCAGGACGGGTGGTTACGTTATAACCTCTGATGAATTGGGTATGGAATTCGGTTGTATGACTATTCCATTTAGTGATATGTGTGGAAGTCAACCGTATGGTAATTCCATTAAAGTATGTTTATGTCCCAAGTTACCTTTATAAGTTATGTGTTCTTTATATGGGTTTTATGGTAATCTTTTGGTTACAAAAGGGTAAGTAATGATCTTTTATTTAATGAAGAGTATTTACTACTTCATAAAGATAAAAAGTATTACTTATGTTAAAATATTCATAGTTTATTTGTTGTTTTGAAAAACTAACAGTTTTACTTCCTTGTGTATCCCTTACTGAGCATTCTATACTCATACCATGTTTCTGAAATGTTTTTAACATGACATAATGTGGAATAGGGTCAAGGATGGGATCAAGGAAAAGTCATGCTTCCTTAAACTTGGAACTAGACATGACTTTTTTTTTCAAGAGTTCATGTTTTGTAAAAAAATGGATAATGGGTAGAAGTGTCTAATTTGTAATTTTTTTTAGATATAATAGTTATGTCTTAACTCTCTAAAACTATGAACCTAAAAAGATCATCAATATGAATTATTCATTTAATTCGAGATTATTTTAAGGTTTAAGCTCTGGTCCTTATAATTATTTTAACATCATGGTATTTAAAAAATTTATTTAATATTATTTCTTCATGAGGCTAATGATTTAAAATGTCTCAAATTCATATGGGACACTTTGTGATGTTTAAAAGATTATGTTCCTTTAGAATAATTCTAATAAAATTTCAAAGTTATTTCAATTTGAATAAATTAAATGAATCCTTTTCAATAAAACCGTTTATTTATTTTATCCTCTGGTTATTCATGAAATTTTCAATTATTAGTAAAAAATTTCCCCTCATTGGTAGTCAAGGAATCCCGACATCACTTCACTCTTTTATGGGGTAACCTGTCCCATTTTAAAAACCATGTTTCATTAAAATGTTTTAATATTTTATTTTAAAATAGTTTTTTTAAAAAATAAACATACAACTATCATGAGTGTTTTTAAAATTTATTTTTATAGTATTTTTATTCATCAATGACAATAACGGCTGATTTTAAACCACATGTTTTTTGTTGTGTTGATAATATCCTTATTCTTCTTCTGGATAGTTTATAATTCCATTAACAATGTATGTTAGTAACATTAACTTCCTTGAATCCTTTTTTTACCCTTGAAATATTTAATTTCTCGTGATCATTTGGCATTGAATTTACCTAAATTACCCATATCACTTTTCATGGATATAATTTTTTCCTTAATTGTAAACCATTTTTCATATATTGTATACATTGAAAGTTGATTTATTTGTTTATTAATTTGAATTAATTATTTATTATGTTTATTTTTTAAGGTATATTTTTTATTTTATATGAGTAATTATTAGTATGTGTAGGATTATATTTTAAGACCGTTTATGTTAAGACCTTCGAGTTGGAGAGCGTTTAATGAAATACCATCAAAGCAACAATAGTGTCAGGAAATTCCATTAGTTCAAAAAAACACATTTAGTTTCATTCCAAAAAGAATGGGTGGTTTTATAACCAAAAAAATGTTTAAAATTATTTATATTAGGTCTTCATGGTGATGTTTCTTTGTACCTAGAAAACCCGAGGTCTAATAATTAAGCATCTACTTCATTTTATTTCTTTTATTATTCATACATGGGATTTTCCATCTAAAAATCTATGGGTACATTTAATTTTGATTTCATTGATTAAATGGTATATGTTTGAGTTTCGTAGCTTGAATTATTTCCTTACCAAGTTATTTGAATGGCATGTGTCTTCTGTTATTACCTTGACAATTTTTTTTCACATCATTCTTAATTTTTTTACTACATCATATGTGTGTTAAGTTATTTACCATTCAATAATTATTAGAATCATTGACTAATTATTTCTTCAGTAATAGTTTACCTTTACTGAGAATTTGACCTCACCCTTATTATGTTTCCATTCCCCAGGATTCCAATAAGTGTACTAAAAATGTTATTCATGGTTATGCAAGATGGAAAAAATTGATACATTATAAATAAGAATAAATTGTTGTAACTATTGTGTTATGTTTTAATACATGAACCATGTATGAATCTAGTATACCAATACTAATAAACTCTCTGTCCTTCAGGATTTTATTTCCCTATTATCATGCCAATGTAATTAAGAGAAATCACTGTCACCCGGATCTCTGGGAAGGCTTCTCTATAGTGGGTATTAATGGAAGTTTAGTAGTGTCCATTGTAACTAGATATAGATAAAAAATAGATTCAAGAATGTAACCCTAAGGTAGAATAATAGTACAAGTATATAATACAAAAACTAACGTTTTAGTTTGATAATGATTATTTTGTTTTCCTAGAAATACATCCTTGTCAAGATTATACATGTGGACATTGTTCTAGAACTTATGTACCTATGAGTAATATCAATAACAAGGTGGGTCGGGACTGACTCAGTGTAGTTGAGTACTTGAAAATGGTCCTTACTTGGCACCTAGTTTGACTCTCCTAGTTGATATGTTTAGGATAATTCACATTTTCATTATAAACCATTATGAATGATTTGAATAGACAATTAATTACCTAAGATTATCCTAAGGTGTCTTATATTTAAAATTATGTTTTGTGATTTAGAAATCCTAAAAAATGATTATATTATTTTTTCCAATATGATAACTGATTTTTAGAATATTTTTTTAGATTTTTGGGAAAAACCTCCTCCATAAGTTAAACTCCAAACCAAGGAATATCCCATGTGGAAATTATTTTATGAAGTATTTATGTATTAGGGTGGTATTGATTACCTTAGTTCAATTTGAATTTATATATTATCCTTATTTAAAGGATATATATCATATTTATTTTATAAATTATATTAATTTGGTTTTAAAAAAGGACTACATGTATGTTGAATGAAAACTGATGAAATCCGGCAAGGCCATAGGTTATGAACCCCTAACTGAATAATGATAAGTGATTCTTATCAACCACTAACCTACGTATTGTTCTGGTTAAAATGTCATTGTTTCTAGTTAATAAATTTGGTAAATAAATGTGAATGGTGAACTAGTAGTGTTACTTTTTAGGTTTAGGGATTAATGTATTAAACATATTAGTTTTTTAAAAATATTTAAAACAAAATAGTTTAAATCATCAATTTTTTATGGGATTTAATATCATTTAGAAACATATTTTAATGATTCAGGCATCAAAATTAATTTTTGATGAATTATAAAAATGTCTGAAGAAAAAAATGATGAAATTATGTTTATATAAATATATCAAGTAATTAAATTTCTTTATATTCTTAGCCAATAAAATAATTACCCAAAATTACAAAAATTACATTGAAATTAAAAAAAATTCAAATTACATAAATTTTGTAGAATAGATAGTCTTCTATATCATCGTAGATTTTTGGAATTGAGTCCCTTAACTTACAAGATATTATTAAATTATTTTTAATTTATGACATAAATAAATTAATAAAAATAATTAAGATTTTACTCCAAGTATGTATCTCTACATTCCTCTAATTTATCCTACTTATAGTCCTTGTTATATGTTATTCCATTTGACCTTTGTACTTCCAAATCTATCTTTTATAGAGGAGGTTTTAGAAAACCTTCTCATGATGTGGGGTTCAAAAAAATAAGAAATACCATTTTATTTTTAACCAATGTTTGTTTAAACTAATAAGAAGAAATTTAATTAAGGTGGGGAGAATATAAAACCCCAAAAATCTAATGTAGAACATTTTATTCAGTTGCATGCATGTTACGAAAAACCATTCCCGTATGCGAGTAAAATATCATTAGTATGTATAGTACATTTACATTCATAAATAAATTCAATATATTTTTTTATCTTATAATTAAATAATTGTCATGTTATCTTATGTTACAGACATGACAGACTTTCTTCAATAGCTTATGTTACAGTCAAGACCTAATTTTTCCAAAAGAACAATATATTTTAAAATATTATTATTTAATATAATGAGAGATAAACTAGATATTAAATTAGTAGTTATAAACGGTATGAACTAAATTAGGATAATTATGTTTTACAAATATATAAAATTACTTCATTGGTTACAACATAATAATAATAAAATATAATCACAAACTAAATATAAAAGAAATATTTTTATAGAAAACAAATTTTATCAAAAAAATGTTTCTTTATCATAATAAATTAAATTAATTAAAATTATTAAGTGATATTAATGTAATATATATATATATATAATATTTATTATGTCAAATATTTCTAATAATCAAAAAACAGATTCGATATAATTAATATTAGAATAAACTCACCATTATACATAAAACACAGTATTTTAATAAACTCAATTTTACCACCTTTTATCGGAGAAACTATTAGAAATTTAATTTTTTATTAATTTATAAATATAAAATTTCAAAATAAAATTTTTATTTGAATTGAAAAAATTGGATTAGATTAATTTTTTGATATTTTTTTCTGACGTTTATTTTTTATTGGAAAGTGAAAAATACTAAAAAAATTATTCAAATCTATTTTTCATCTAGATTATTTATAAGGAAAAATTATAAAAAAATTTGTTTTAATGTTAAATAATATCATATTTTAATAAATTAATACAATTTATGTCATTGGAATCAATTTCACATTGAAATTGACTATAAAAAACATCAATCCTTTGGACATTTTTACTTAAAAACATGCATTGTTTTCCCATTCGTGGGTTAAATTTAATTTAATTTCATCCACATCATTCATTTAAATTAATAAAAATCGATTATATATTTTTAATCATCATAATTTTTAGTTTCTAATATGTTCTACATAAAATTTGACCAAAAAATAGTGAAAGTAAATAAAATTAATTCCAACGATTAAAGTGAAATTAAGATTAACAATGGACTAATCCTTAATCATAAGGGCCCAAATGTCCTAGAAATTTTTCCAAAATAAATTTGATGATACATAAACATTCCTCACCTCATCCTAGAATAATCCCTTTTGACATAAATAAATCAAAGGTATCCATTTGGTTTTAACCAAAATGAGTTAACCGATTTAGAGGTATCATATTTCCATAATATTTTTAGATTTATCTACATTATCCATCCTCATAAACTATATTTTTTCCCCTATTTTATAACAAATATTAGTATCCTTGATATAGTATGAATTTTTTATGCTATGTTTTTTCTTAAATCATACACACAACCATCTAATGGGTTACAAACATATTGTTTTTTTGTATGATGTTCTACCACCAAACAAAATGATGATTATTCATTTTTTTACCACCTTTCAGTATTGGGAATTATGATTAACAATATATTTATATAAATTATATATGATTTTTATTTTTTATTTTTTATTATTTAAATATTTTACAACACTTATTGTTATAAATTATATTTTTGTATAAAAATGATAACATGATTTTTGGAAGTGTAGATTAACATCCCTTCAAAACGATGTGGGTCGTTCATATGATACATGGAATGTATAAAGTATGGTTTTAATAAAAAACTAGTGACATAAAAAAAATATGATATTCATCACATAATTTAAATTCCGGAGATATAATATATATCATTTTCTTTATTACCCATTCACACACTTAAAAAGTGATAATGTCATATGTGGATGTATGGGCTACAACATCCTTGAAACGATTTGATCCAATTTACATCACAAGAATTCTATCTGTATTTATATATGATTAAATAATATATTAATAATTATATAATTATCATTATATAATTCTTTAATTTAAATACCTTTTTCCACAACGAACATTGAAATATGGGAATATTACTCTTGTATATGTGCGTCATACAGTCTCCATGATCGAACATTCATTCATTTTTCATAAAAATATGTAATTATTTTTCATAAAAGAATAATTTATTTATAAAATTATAATTATGTAATAATTATTATCTTGTAGATGTTATATTATAACCTTTTGGGCTATAGTTGACCTTCAAAAGTTGTTTTTTATATATAAAATGAATTTGGTCAAAACATATGGCATAAACTTAATTGTTTATATAGCTATATACAACATCAAAATAAGTTAAATAAAATTAGTGATAAAATTGAAAAAGGTTCAAAAGAAAGGATATAATTAACATATGTTTATTATTCAGGCATATAAAGACACATTATATATTTCAGACTCAAGGTAATTGATTTCAATCTAACTTTTTATATCCATTAGATAAATGTCATATTCACCATTTACATATTTTTTATAGTGTGTCTACTACCAAATTTAATATATTATATCATGAATTATTATTTTCTTCATGGTATTTAAAGCATTCATTTATTATTATTCCATTATGAAGATTATGGTTTTAAATGTTTTAAATTGGTATGGGAAGCTTTGGGATGTTTAAATATTATTTTCTTCTATAATAATACTGATGATCTTTCAATGTTATTTCTATTCAATGAAATTAAATGCACTTTTTTCAATAAACCCTATCATATAGTCTTGGATGTTTATTCCTATCATGTTTTACATATTAGTACCATTTTCCCTCTATTTTGTAATCATATTGTTTTACAAAATGTTTTAAAAAACCCATACATTATTTCACTCTTTAATTGGAGAACCGGTATTATTCTAAAATCAATGTTTTTTAAATGTTTTAAAATTTTATTTTCAATGATTTTTTTTAATAAAAATGTTTTTCAAACCTAAAGGATGTTTTCTTCAAAAATTTGTTTCATAGTTATTTCTATAGTATTTCCATTCATCATTGACAAAAACAATTTATTTTATCCCACTTGGGATATCACATGTAGATACCATATTTATTCTATTTCTAGATAGTTTATAACTACTTTTTACAAAGCTATTATTCCCAGTCACTTCCTTTATTCCATTCATTTCTGTTAATATTTTCAATTTCCTATTATAATTTGATAGTTAATTTCACATAGATTTCCATATCACTATTCATGGATCTGATTACTACCTAAATCGTATAACATATTTCATAAGGTATTTAAATTGAATTTTATTTAGTTATTTGATAAATATTTTTCCTTTATTCAATATGGATATTTGATCAAGAATATTGTTTATTCGAAATGAGATATTATTAGTATAGGTAATACATCGGTTGTAGACTATTTAATGTAGGCTCTTTGGGGTGTGGATTGGTAAAGAAAATACCCTCAATGAAACTATATTCTCATGTGATGAAACTAGTTAGTGATAAACCAATCATGTTTGTTTCATAGAATAATATATAGGTTCAAACCCTCAAAATATTTTAATTTATCTTGTGATTTTGTCTTAAAGGTAACGGTTCCATGTACCTAGGATACATGGAGTCCAGTAATTAAGTATTTCCCTAATTTACATTTATTTATTACTCCTCTATTATATTTTATGTCATAATATCTATAGATATATTTGATATTTTACTTCATTTATTAAATAGGATATGTTTTAGTTTCTTACTTTTCTATATTTATTTTTCCTTAGCTAGTTTATTAAGTGGAATTTACCTTTATCTATTACCTTCCTATATTTTTTATGCCCTTATTTCATAATTTTTTGACTACATCTTATGTGTGTTTAGTTATTTTACATAATTTTATTATTATTATCATTAATTTGTTAGGGATACTACTATACTTTACCCTTAATTTGAATTTATGCTCACCCTTATTATTCCTGCATTCCCAATAAACCTAGAAGTGTTTTAATAAATATATGCATGGTTATTATAAAAGGAATAAATTTTTCTTCCAGGAATTATGAAAAAATATTTTAATTAGTGTATCAATTTTTAATACATGACACATATATATATCTTGTTTACTAGGACTAATAAACTCCCAGCATTATGGGATTTGATTTCCTTACAATCATGCTAACTAGAGCCATAAAAAGAGTAACATTTATACTTATTCATATTACATAGAATAAAAATTTGAAGATGCGGGACATGTAAATAAGCCTCAATATGTGATAAAAATTAAATGAGACACATTATTCAATTTGAAAAAATAAAACACATTCTGAATTTTTACCTTTTAAAAAACATTGTGATTTGATAATCATTTTCTTATTCATTAAAATAACTTTATTTTCTAAAAATATTTCATAAAACATCATTTTTATAATAATATATAAAAACTCATAATCATGATAGATTCTATAAAAACATGAGAAATCATAAAATCATTTCCTAAAAAAATTACATTCATCTTTATATGATCATAACCCTTTATTTTATCATAATTTTCAATGGATAACATTGATTTACATGAATAACTATATTAAAATTTTAAAAATGATATATAAATTAAGATATATTAATTTAATATCACCATTAAAATATATTATAATGTTATCACCCAAATAGATAATTATAACATCTATTTTGTAGTAATTCATAACAACAAAACTCTAAAACATTAACAATTTCATTATAGAGCTATATTGGGCTCACCCAAAGTCAGAGCTATAGAATAACCAAAAATATTCATAAATAATTTCCAAAAAACATAACATGGATATAATAGAAATACATTAACCGTTAATAATAAAATAATATTTAATCCATAAACACATATCCCTTTTATAATGAATTTGAAATTCTCATGGAAAACCATGATGATAAATACCCATCATTTCGTTATTGAAAAACTAGAAGATAAAAAGAAATAATATTTTCATTTTAAAAAAATAAATTTTTTTGTGGAATATTAAAATTAAATAATGTATATGATATCAATAAAATTATATCAAATAATCCGTGACTTAAAAAATTATTTTCTTACATTTGTAATGATAGTCAAAATGAACCGTTTGTAAAACAAAAATTATATTACATTTAAAATTTTGAAAATAAATCCATGGCCAATATAATGTAACTTTAATCCCTCATATAATATTATATATGAATATTCAAGACATAAATTTAATAACATGGTCATAGAGGAGAAAGGTATCTTCAAAACATTGAATATAGGGTTTTAATGAAAAATCTCATAACATCGTTATTGATCATTTTGAATGTTAATTTACCCACATGAGTATTATAATTATGTTATTTTTTCATTCATTATAATAAATTTATTGTAAATTTCCTTAAAATAATTCCTTTTATTACAATTATTAACAAATTCTGATTAGTTACAAAATCAATTAATTTTACCTAAGACATTTTTTGGTTGTTCAGTTATATACTCCCAAACTACTTTAGTATGTTAAGCATGGTAAAATGGTTTATGATACCACTATATCCAGAAACATAATCATTTGAAAATTATTATATTTAGAAATTTCATATATTTTTAGAACCAGTAATGTTATGTGTAACTATAAAATTAATCATTTCATTTCCTGGAGGTGGTTGTTCATAATTACACATAGGTGAAGATTTTAGTAATCTAAAAAAAGAAATAAAATAGAATATATAATGAATTATCAATAAATAATCATATTTATTTTATAAATATCATATTAATTAATTAATTATATCCTTATGACCATTTATGGGTGGCCATAATGGAAAATGAAATTCTTTCCTTATGGAGGTGGAAGTTCACACATAAATATGAGTGGTGTTTTCAACTATCCAATGAATTTAAGGGTAAGTAGGGAATTAATATATTATCTTTATAGAATAATAAATATTTCATAAATATCTTATAAATCACTTAATCTATCATTATAACCATCCATGAGATGTTGTTATGATGAATTAAATTCATTACTTCATGGAGAGGGTTGTTCGTACATATTATAAATAATGTTTTCACTTACCATAGGATGAAAAGAGAGTATACACTGGGTTTTAGATGAAAAATATATCATTTTCAAATGTTGAGTATATATGTAATTATATTACAATGGTTATAATGTAATTAAAGTAAGTTGAAGAATAAATAAACATGAAATATTCTAGTTAGGTCATATACATGATTCTTAGATATCTCTATTTGGTTTAAACCGTAATACATTGATCTTTTTGGAATAACATTATCTCTATGTCAAATAGAGGGATTTTTGGATTTTATTTTTGTAGATAACAGTATAGCTATGTGGATTAAAATATCTGAGTAAGTGAGGGGAGGAGGTTCTCTTTTATATGTGAGGGAAGTGACATATATTTGAATATCTGTTGTAACAAAAAAAATTAATAATCATGGAAAAGTGGATACTATTTTTCTTAATTTTGAATGTAAGTTTGGGTAATGAATAAATACGCTCATCTAATTATATTTATCCTTGCTTTAGAGATACTGTAGACATAATCTCTTAATATTAACCCAATGTTAACCCATTTATCCTTTATCATGGAGACAATTATTTAATTTGGTACAAATTTATTATGATTAAAAATGAAATTGAATATATTTCAAAATTTAAACTTCATAATTCCAAATATGAAACAAATTTTCTATATTCATATCTATATTTGTAAAAAATTAATATCAATATAAGTTTATCCAACGCAATTAGGAAATTTCTTTAAAATAAAATATTATTGATAACCCTTTTTAAAAAAATCACAAAAAAATATCCCTAACAAAAAAATTTCAAGCTAAATCCAAAAATAATATTCATTTCAACAAATTATCTTTTTATAATTTTGATCATTAACTTTTCTATAAATCAAAAACTTTCTAAAAAACATCTTATTTAGAATAGACCCATTTAATTTTTATGAATCATCCTACTAAATTATTATATTATATATGAATCTATAAAATATATTTATTAAAATTAATAAGATATTAAATTAAATTATTACTAAAATTACACGGGTCTTCATATTCATCCCCATTTCATGAAATTTCCTACATAAAAAAATTATTCATTACAAAATAGGAGATTGTTTATTTCCTTTTTAGCTACGTTAAATTCCTATATTACTTCTTAAATCATATGATTCATCCTTAAAACCTTAACTATATGAATTCAATCATTGCACAAGATTGTCTCTTTATGATCAATAATTAGAACTTGTGCTTCCACATATGAGAGATTATCCTCCATGTATACCACCAAACAGATCTAAACATGAGATAAATTTGGTACTCATATCCATAATAATGAAACTAGAAATGCATATTTTTTAATAGATTTATATTGTGGGATAGTTATTTGATAGGAAATGAATATGCAACCACTTAGAATCTCATACTGTTCAATAGATCATGGTCTTAATTTCCAATTTTTACCTAAACCTGAAACACCATTCTGTGGTGACATATTAAGAAAAACATAATCACATACATCAATACAATGTTCTTTAAAAATATAATTTTTATGAATTATTTTCTTGTGGGTGATTTTCTCATGTGGTGATGAATCAACTTTTCCTTGTAAACCATATCATCTAATACTTCTCGTCACCATATCATTCTCTCTCCAAAATCATCACAACATGTTGGAGGCTGACACTGAATTCTATATAATACCTCCAAATGTTTTATCTTTATACTTGAATGAAAATTATTAGTAGAAGAAATTTTAACTAAATATATATAATTATCACATATTTAATTATAATCCAATGATCAATATTGAATCATTTCATATAATATATGAATTGTTTCTCTAATTGTCCATTTTATTGAGGGTGACGAGCTACACTAAAACTAAACTCTATATGCCTCCACTTTTTATTAAATATCTCTTATTTTATTAAAAAAATCTTGGACCACGATCAGATAAAATGATGAGAGTAACTCCATGTAATCTTAAATTTTAATTATGATAATTTATAAAAATATGATTCTGTGACATATTATAATGAATAAGATGAAAATGTGCAGATTTAGTCGACTGGTCAATCATAACCGAAGTCACATTATTACAACTATAAGTATTCTGTAAACCAACAGTGAAATTGATGGTTATATGCTCTCTTATCAAGTATAGAACTAATAATCGATAATGTATCACCTTTAGTAGTTTTCATTTAATATTACCTTCTTCAGGACAAAAACATTTCATGATAAAATTAAAAATAACATTTTTCATTTATTATATCAAATTATATTACATATTTTCTCAATATATCATTTTACTTCCATAATGATTGTAAAATAGAGTGTTGAGAGACTTAATCAACAATTCATTCTATAAAATAACATCCCTCAAAACACATAACCTCATCCAAAACTAGATAAAAATTTTGTTTCTAATATTAAAACCAAGAATCATATTTTTAGTATCCTATTTCACTCTTTATTACATCCCATGATTTTGGATTAGAGTATTCTTAATTCTACCAATAAAAGGTTACTACCTTAAAACCTAGTATAATATTTAAGGGTTTTTTAGATACACATTTTTCTTTCATTAATTTATTTAAAAATTAAATAAATGATTGTGTTTCAAGAATATAAATAATAATGATATATTATACTTTACACAATATGAATAACTTATCTATTTCCCATTACAAGGATGATAGTGGATCATAAAACAGTAATTGTATATCAGTTCAACCCATATTACCTATCACATGTTCAAATAAATTTTAGTGAATATATACATGAAACCTTTATAATCAGTAAATATTTCAAATTTGTCCTTATATAATTTATACCATTAATATTTTAATTGAAAAATTATTATATTCATCTCAAGATAATTTGTAGTATAAATAGACTCATGGAGTTTCAATTGCGGTGATGCATATGCAATTACTCAATTATTATCCATAAAAACATAACCAAGTGACATCAATGATCCATCGTTATAAAAAATAAATCTCTTTGTTCTGTAAGTAATGTATAATTATTGATAAAAAATTGATCTTATTAAAATTCCTAAAAACATTCATCACATTCCAATGTCTTAATGAATTTGACACCGTATTAATTTAACAAGTTCACTATAATATATTAGCCAAAATAACATTAAACTATTATTCCTATCCTAATATACCATGAAAACATTGAATATCAATGAAATTGGTAGGTATTTACTATTATTTAGAAATTTTAGTTTTATCAAGATCAATAGTTATTCCATATTCACTTATAATATTCCCAAGGAAATATTTTATGGAAAAATACACATTTATTTAATTTTTCATACAACTTATTTTCTTTTATGATTTGAAATAAAATTACTACATGTTTCTATTGAATCTCATAACTTTATTATTATAAAATAATATCATCAATAAACATCCCTAGGTTTATTCAAATACTCTTTATGTACACTCATTATAATATCCAAAAAATAACATATTTA
Organism: Viscum album; assembly: GCA_963277665.1. Lineage (NCBI taxonomy): Eukaryota > Viridiplantae > Streptophyta > Magnoliopsida > Santalales > Viscaceae > Viscum > Viscum album. The sequence continues at coordinate 1,700,573,370 of OY728156.1, read as the reverse complement.
TTTTTTATCCCAAAAGTCATAATAATAAACTCATAATGGATATTCGAAGTGTGAAATATAAACCATAGAATGTTTGCCTCTATGAACATCAGGTGATGATACCTTAACCAAAGATTAATCTTCAAAAAATACAAAGCATATTGAGGCTGAAGAAATGGGACATTGATAAGTGGAAGCAATTAAATATTCTGAATGGAAATGTTATTATGTGCTCTATATTCAATGTAATTGCTCATAGAACCATTATTATTTTAAGAAAAATAGTAGAATCCAATGGTGATTTTCTAGGGTGGATAAAACCCTTATCATGAAACAAATGTAACGATTTTTTTATTTCTAATATATCAATAGATTAAATTAAATTAGGGGGCATTGACATTGGCCAAGCATTAGTTTTTAATCCAAATCATATTTTTAATTACATAAAATCCACTTTGAGGATAAAGTGGGAACTGCAAAAGACCAAAAAACACAAAAGACGGAGACACATATTAAAAAATTAAACAGGCTACATATTCCAAATTTGAAATGCATCAACACTGCAGAAACCGTCGTGTCCGAGACAGATCCCGCAAATCACGCATCCGCTTGGTAAAACCTACATTGAGGATAGCATGTCAAAATCACAGTATCACCGTCATCATCACCTGCTGAATCATCACATCACTGATGTCCACTCCGAACATCACTTCCATATCCATCACTACCAAAGTCAACACATCACCGACTGAAACACTACCTTCACTGTCATCGACCATCATCACCATAGATAATGAGAGTATCAAACAATCAGCCGAGAACTCCAAGAACACCTCCAAAAAACCATCATAATAGAACAAATAAAATCCAAACATTCATCGATGGACCAGTGTCCCTCCTGGAGACCAACAACCGCTCGAACTGCACCTCCCTAAACCTACTTAATGACCCACGCACCAGACTAACTAGGAAAGGAGCGCTGGACCAGGATGCCAGAGCAGGGTTAAGAAGAAGGAGGCCTCGGCAGGGAACCAAGCCAGAAACCACATTGAACCATCAGAATAGCAAACCAGAATCACAGAGCCCTGATCACTCCCAAACACCCTACCAAACATCAATCTGCAACTGTAAAAGAGAGAACACACATTAACCGAAAATTGGGGGAAGAAATCCAAAAATCAGAAACAAAACCAAAGATGATGTCATTTCCACCTCGAAGGAAGAGAATCAGAATTACATCAAAAAAGGAAGCCGACTTAGTTCGGAGACAAGAGCTATCCAACTCAGGAGTGCACCAACCTCCAAACCAGATATCCCAAAACCACATGAAACCATCGTCTAGGTCCGACATGGAGAGGCGCGACGAAATCCGAGGTGATAGTAGGGTTAGAGTGTCTAGGGGCTGAAACAAAGGACCAACTTCATTGCGAATAATAGAAACACCCAAGGGGATAAGGGATAAGAGAGGGAAGTGTGAGATGAGGCCGAATTACACATGCCTCCCTTACTGAAGCACTGATGAGGAAACCCAAGGTTGATAGAGGTGAGAGGCAGAAGCCGCTCTGAGGCTCGGTTTAAAGAGAGACTAGTTTCTAAGTTAATAGTAAATTAAAAATCTCAATCATGAATAAGTACAAGAAATTCATAAAGAAAAATTTTAAAGTATAAATTTATAATATGAACCCCAATAATTTTAATATTTTTTTCAATTTCAATAATATTTTCATGATATATTTAAATCCATTCATTAATAATTTTCATGGATTCTTGGTATGTTATCAAGGGTATGAAACCACTAATATATATGAATTTAAAATCAAAATAGAAATATTATATATCATATTTGGATCTATAATCTTTTTTATACTGATAATATGAAAGATAATCCATACCCACAATAACTTCAAATTCCATCGATATTAATACAAAACGATACATAGGAAAATTGATTCTAAATACATTAATAAGAAGGTTCCTATAAATTTATATATCTTTAGTATTTCCATTAGTAGTTTTAACTATATGTTATTTTCATTTATTGAGGTTATATATGTATTTAACTAGAAAGTTTCTAACGAATAAATGAATGTTTTAACACTAAATCACACATGACATTGGAATATTTAGTGTAAACAAGCAATGTAATTGTCGCCAATTTGTTGGGATTATTAAAAATATAAATTTACATTTAAACACACTTATTTTTATTGATTTGATGTTTTATATCCTTCATAAATCTATTTATTCATCACTTGTAATAATGGAAAATTTAATTAAAGTTAGTACATTTCACTGTTTTCTATTCATTATCTGGCTATCCATTACCATTTCTCTTTTACTTACAATCATGAGACAAATGACCCATATTTCCACATTATTAGAACATTCCATAAATCATAAGGTACTCTCAAGAAATATTTTTACGTCCATTTTGATAAGATAGTAATTGAATTATCTTATATTCGAGTTTATTTTATGAATGCTTCCCCATTCCTTTCATGATGACCAATTCCTATAATTTTTGTTATAAAATTCCTTAAATTTTATATCATCTTTCTCATCACACCACATAATATCCTTATATCCTTAAAACTCATTACCATTAAAATGTCTCTATAAACATGTATTTAATCCAAATTAAAATCGCTCAATATTACAATGAGGGTCTAATATGAAATATGATACGTACTTAGAAAACATAGTAAAATTATCTTCATAGGAAGTGATAAATCCTTCCTCGTTTTTCATCAACACCAAGAATTAAAATTCTATTAAATGTTAAAAAAATATTAGGAAAATAATTATACTATAAAATAAACCAAAATATAATCAAATCCATAACATTAATGTAATCCTTTTCCATGTTGTTCTTAATCTGAGAGATCCACTTGTCTCAATCACCTTCAATATGATAAATGTAAAGAGTTACATTTTTATGTTCTAAAAATTGAAAAACCTCAAATATATTCTCCAATTAGTTGAAAAATGATTTAAATTTCATAGGTTATAAGATTCCACCAAATATCAGAGTATATTATTTCATGATATGATATACAACTGATAGGTTTCTCTATAAATAATTTTCTTTCTACCATGAATTATTTTCACTAATAATATATTTTCCAATTCAGTAATATTATCAACAAATAGATATTTTTTTAATTTAAAGTATATTGGGTTGTTGTTTCAGAATGATATTTCCCTCATGATGGTTTTATACCATAATTTCCATGATTCATCTATGGAATGCAATTTTTATCATACTTGGATAGATAATGAATCAATGAAACCATCAAGAACTATATAATGATCACATAGCCATATATTGAAATCCCTAATATGTCACATCATAGAGAAACCATAACCTATAAATTTATACAAGCTGTTTAGACGATAACTACTATAAAATCCTATAACATAATATTCCATGAAACTATAGTATTATTGAAAAAAAAATTATTTTCTTCATCTCAGATAAATATTAGGTTTAATATTGTTTTTAATCATAAATTTTGTTACATTTAAAAGTTTAATCTTTTGCACAATATCCATTTTTCTAATACAAAAAAAATCATCATTAATTAACACTACATTCATTTTGGACAAATCTACAAATCTATAGTTATGAATCTAATGTTGTTCACACTTATAATTAAGACTTCTAAAATATTTAAAATGAAGGTTGCGAAAAAAATCTTAGTAAGGGAAATAAAGTCAAGGGAAACTATTAGTTCATTTGATAACATAAAATTCCATAAATAAATTTATTGAAAACAAATTCTATGCTGAAATGATCAATTGGATGCCTATATAAAATTCTTATTATCTCAAAATCTTCCAGAAATCTATATTTAAGTAATCATAAAGAAAAAATCACAATCACAATACATGATAACTCATGAAAAAAAATTCTCAACACCTTTCATTTCACCTTATAAAGATTACATACATTCCTTTAATCATATATCTCAATGGAATAACTTTTTAAATAATCAAATTTCTCTAAAAGAACATATCAAGAATGGAAGCTCTCTGAAGGTATCTTGGGACAATACATTCATATAATCATATAAAAACCATTATAATTGAACCATGTAACTTGTAGAACAATCAGTTTCAGGAACATGATCCATTATTCATGTATTTTGAGATTGTATAATGTTTTGGATAATTTTCAACATGTTATGAGTGGGGATGTTACATTATCTAGGATTTTAAGTAGTTTTATGCTTTCTGGACAATTAATATAAACTATGCTATAACTCCATGAAACCATGAAATTGAATACCATTGATACTGGGAATCCATATGGTTGGATGATGGTTGGTCCAATCATTAAAAATTACCAAGGGAATCTATTATTCTTAGAATGGAGGTAAACATAATATTGGCACACTCTTCATTTATCTATGATCACCAACCTTCAGGGGTGTGTCCTTAAGAGAATAACACCGCATGGTTGGGGAACAATTTTAAAAAAATGTGTAGCTTAACAATGCGGTGTATAGTTGGAAATCTCTAAAAATATTATATAATCTTAATTAACCCATTAATACCTCTTTTATTTTAATTTTTCAGAAAACTCAAATTTATTTTTCACCTATGGCCTTATAGACGGTCCCCATCAATCCGAAAGTCATCTACAGGTGAATCAAAGTGTGTTGGAGGCTCATATTCATCAGTAAGTCCCATTATTTTGTAATAAACTTATTTCCAATGTTATTTTCATTATATAAACCATATATATAATTATTTATGTAAATAAATATGTGATTTTAGTGATTTTATGATGATATATTTTTGGATGTAGTAATGGGAATGTTTATTAGGTTCATATCTTATTGTTTTATTATGTCATTATTCTTTATCGCTAATTATCATTGGTATTTGGATTCTATATAAATTCTAATTGACTTATATCATGTAACATTAGCTTTAATTATATGAATTTTTTGAAAAGTATTTATATCTATTATGTTACTCCAGATTTAAATCATATTTTGGAATTATCTTTGAAAGGATGGAACAATATTTGTTTTTGAAAGCCCCATGTTTTTAATTTTAATTTTTTGTAAATTTTGGTTCTATTTTGACAAAAGAAATGTGGTTTTCGAAATGATTCAATAGAAGGAAGGAGTTTTATGTGTATTTTATTTCATGGAAATTTGTTGTTGATAAATTTATTGGCATGATGTGGCATAAACTATTGGGTGTGAGTTCAATGGGATTTATAATTTTTGGGAAATACTACCATCAAATGGGATGGATTATGGATGTGAAGTTCCACCATTAGTGGTGAAACAAATATTAATTTTGTGTGTGTGTGTTTGAGTGTGTGGGAAAGGCAAAGAATATTCTAAATTAAAGGATAAGTGGTTTAATGTCATTATTGATTCTTTCCTTGGAAACCCCTCTTATATTTGGGATATAAAATTATGTTTAAAAATCATTCTATAAATTTTTAACATGTTATTTCATACTGGTATGAGTTACGATGTAATTGGATAAATACTACTTAATTTATACTCCCCCCTTCTAGGGATCTTTTTTATATTTGCATGTGTCTTCTATCATGACAAAGGTAAAGGCAATGTATCTTAATTATTTATTGATTCTTATTGATACTATTACATGGAATGTGATGTTGGATACTGGAGTGGGTGGTTTGTTTCTGCTATTTTTCACTTTGGTGTTTTGATTTTTATTTCCACAATGCTCATTTTTATTATGATATTTGGTTTCAACTTGTACACTGATATGGTTTGTTTATTCTAAATTGTTCTTAGTTTTATATTTTACTAATTTATCATAAATTGGATAGTTTTTTAATTTCTTTTATTTTTGATTTGGTATGTTTTATCTTTGAATGGGACAATCCTCACCCAAATTTTCTTGACTGCCTCATAATTTATTACTAGAATTTTCTATTTTGTCGATGTCACCAATAGCCTAGTCTCTCCAATGATAATCTTCAAGCAAATGAAGAGGGGAGGGATGTTACCAATGTTATCAAAGCTCAGTCAGTCCAAAAATATTTTTTGTCACAAATGGTATCATTCTTGGTCAGGAAAATTATCATTTTGAGGATAATATAATCAGTCTTTATTATTATATATAATGTTTTTAGTCAAATTTCATTAGCTTCACTCAGTATATATTCCTTTTTAGGACATATAGTATGACAATTATTCATATTATCTCAAAGTAAATGGTGTCTGTTTTGTTTGATCATGGAGTTGGAAATAGTATTAGACTATATATTATCATGGTAGTAAGAAAAATGATTTCTATAACATGAAATTTGGAGCTTAAAAAGGAATAGATAACCTCTTTATTTTGAACATTAAGTTACCATAGAGTTTGGGTACATGAATGTTTTATACAGTTCTATGTAAATTTTCACCACATCATCAGGATATTTTCCAATGAGTTTTTCTTGACAAGAATTAATAGTAAGAAATACCAATAAAACTTCATTACTAATTATGAATTAATTATTCAATAAATTGGAAAAATGTGATGTCATAACCCAGATTCTACTAAATGGATCTCTGATTCGGTGGGCCATATGGCCTCAAGGGTGCCTCATTATACGCCAAAGTCTACAGAATAATAGTGACGGTCTAATGTGGTATAGAGGTGTGAATATACCCTCATGACCATAGTATAAAACCCATTAATGTAATATATATATATATATAATATGTATAATGTGTAACTGAAAGTGGAAGGTAAAACATAAAAATGTAATGAATAAACAACATCAATAATATCTAGAATCATATACAAAATTATGCAATGCATGTATCTATCAAAAGTAAACTAGAAGACATGTATGGATGCATCTAGCATAAAATATGTATCAAAATTTACAAAATATTCTATCTCCAGCAGCATTAAGGGTCATATATCTGTTATATGCTTCCACTCTACCATGCTATAAATATATCAAGTATTATCATTTGTTAACTATCCATTATCCCTACGTACATCTATATAATCAACCCAGGTACAATCGGAGACCCATATAGGGTGTGAGATAAACTCAATAGTCCATTAGGAATATTGTATATAATATGACTAGTGTGTTAATATAATAATGGAATAAAGTAGTACAAACTATAAAGTGGTCTGATCTAGTTTCTAAATGGTAGTAGGGTGAAACTTCCTACTTCATCCCATGCCAGATAGCATCTAAACAAGAAACTATATGTAGAAATATATATTGTCAGTATAGGTAGTTATGTATATAGCCATATATATGTCTACTTCTAGTAGAATGGACCTAATGTGTAATTACAACATTGATGAGTAGTAGCATGAGTCTAAAAAGTGTCATTGGATTCATTTCACGATATCATAAAAATTGGGATGCTATGGCCATATCAAAATATAAGGATACAATTCACATGTTATAATACATGGATTTGAATCCCATGTCACATTACGTTTGGTTCATCACTCCCATATATCTTATTGTAGGGTATCTAATCCCAATTCATAGTGATAGTGTCACCATGTTCAAATCATATCAATATGGTTTCCATGCATGAATCATATCAATAGGGTCTCAAATCCTGAATCAAAACAATAGGGTCACCATGCTTGAATAATATAAATAGGTTCTTCATGAATGCATCATACCTGTAGTGTCTCCATGAAAATGTAACATAATTAACAGGGGTTAATATGCACATTCATCTTAATCCATAAGTGTTTCCATTTCTATATGTAACAGTCACTGATAGTATTTCGTGCTTGAATTATAAATCCTATGAATTTGAGAAGAATTAGTAAAATGTAGAAGATGGTTCATAGATCATTATAATTCATTATTTAAAAAGTGTTCAATAATTGTTCTATTGAAATAAGTGATGTGGTCATATAGATCACCTCCCATATAATTAATATTTATTTGATATGTATGTTGGACGTGCTACCCCACACAAGTTATCGATTACCATTTATGATATCACATTTTATATGATAAAACATTCACACTGATAGGTATTTTAGTTATATAACCATGATGGTCAAATAATAATATAGTATCAACACCCAATGGGGTGGATCAGATTGTGGTTGATGTCCTCCAGTATCTTGTGGGATCTATAAGTGTCATTATGTTATATTATGGGGATACAAATTAAATGAAGATTCATTTTTTGAGAAACTCTGAGTGGAACTGGTAGGAATCATACATCACATAATATAAAGAATTACAAATGTGAGGTGGAATTACTCGACCACCTACCTTATTCCTTTAGATAAAAACACATCCAAAATCAGCCTTTTTTTCTTCCAAATTGAATGAAAATGGAAAAAAATAAAAAAAACATAAATATCAGTCATAAGGTCCTACACAAAAATAAGTTTAAAACATTGGAAGACATAAGAAGAAATGTGACAAAGGACTAGAGAACATTCCATGTGATATCCAATGAGATGATCATATCTTGAATCATAGGTTGGATGAAAATACAACACCAATGCCTAGGATAACTCCATTTGTAAGCTCTAATGTGAGAGAGGGCCTATTCTTTAGAAATACGATATGGTGGAGGTGATTGAAAAAAATATCCTTTATGTGAAAATATTCATTTTAACGAAAAATAAGGGTTTTCATGGTTCAGATAAATAGTTGTCCAAACCGTGTGTCAACCATGCACAATGAACTACCTCCAGAGGGAACCCACATAGTTCATGAGCATGGTTTAGGAAACCATGTTTTTTACCTTTGATAAAAAAATTTGAGCCTCCTCTTGGTCATGAACTAAGGGATGCATGTTTACGGAAAATTGTGCACCCACTTCAGTTCACTAAAATCTACTACACTATAAGGAAAACTCATGTAGACTGGAAAGAATTGTTTCTACTAATAGTGTGGACCAGTGGTTTCTTCCACAAGGTGAGGTTCCATGTTTTAATGAATCCCCAAAAACTAAATTATCCTCTATAGCCTCACTAGGCATTCAAATTATCATAAAATCAGATAGTTCAACTGAAAATTAGTGGATATATACTTCATATAAAATCTAATTTCATACAGTTTTCCAATCATAAAGGAACATGTCCCCAAGTTTCCCATATAAGGTCGGTGATGCATGGTCTGAGAAGAACACTAATATAAATTGGAATTATAGTAGTGGTTCTATACCATTGCTTTGTACAAAACTATTTGTATATGTTCCATAACCTGACCCAATGACCAACATTTTAGTATAATCATTGGTATTGGTCATATATATACCAATTTATTTAGATATATGGTTGGTATATATTCAATAAAATGACCAAATACTAATGGATTTTCCAAAACCATTTTTACAGGTCATGGCTATACCAATGATTTAGCTAAAATTATTAGTATAACCTCAATTTAAAGACACTATACCAACAGTTTTTCTAAAAACACTAGTATTGGTATTCCCCTATACTAATGGTTAAAAACTTCATTGATACTGGTTCCTTATAAAAAACCTATACCAATAGTTTTTTTGAACCATCTCAATAGGTCCCAAAAAATAAGTTACCTACACCAATGGTTCACAAAATCATTGGTATAGGTCTACTCAAATGGTTTTCAGAACCGTTGGTAAAGGTACCTGCATTTTTCATGTATTATTTTGTCAAATATCATAAAATATATAAAAACATAAATTATATATATATCCAATTATTTGTAGAAATATAATGGAATCATTCTGGTTTGGTCATTTAATTATATCTGGGAGGTCATGGGCTCAAACCTTAGCAACATATTTTATTTTACATTGCCTATCATAATAAGTTTGGGAAAGAAATTCATAGGTCTATCCAAAGGGTTAGGAATCCATTTCTATAAAACTATACCAATAGTTTTCACTTTTATGATTGTCATATCCTAATGATTTCAAAACCATTTGGATGGACCTATACCAATGGTTTTCCAAACAATTGGTATAGATCTATACCAATGGGATTACAAACCGTTGGAATAGATATATACCAATGGTTTTCCCAAAACCATTGGAATAGGTCTATGCCAACAAAAAATCAACCAATAGTCCTCCAAGATGTTGGTATAGGGTATACCATTGGTTTGGGTACCTACACCAAAGGTTACAAACTGTTGGAATATGATACTTTCCCATAGTACAACTCCAAACACTAAGCATGTATGTCAACCTACAACACCCAGGTCCCATCCAATACATGGATGCATTATTATAGTACCTATACAAATATGAAAGTGAATCATTGCATAGAATTTATTATTTGATCAATGATCCATATATGATACCCCTAAAAAATCAATATTTAATTCAACATCATCAGGATAAAAAAATATGAGACGAGTCGGTATGATAATGACGAAGGTGGGATATATGGAAGACATTGTTCATGTAATGGTAGCTATAAGGTAATAGATGCTAATAGGCTACTAGCTCAACTCTCTATATAACCCCAAGATACACAACAAAATAGGAGACAACTTCCCCCCCTATATATCAATATATGCCCATTTATGGGTGATACTCATAAGACAACACAATCCCAAATTTCAAACTCCAAAGGCCATCAATAATGATTGGTGTGTGATTTTTATATAGACAATGTTATAGAAATATTCTTGTTGATCATTTTTACCCACTCCATGTCCTCATTCACAAAACGACGACCCAGTAGCACAGCCTCTCTCACCTCTATGTAGCACAAAGATGAACGGTATGTCCTATCATACCATACCTCATATGGAGCCATATGAATTGTTTTTTGATATCTATTATTAGTGGAAAACTCAATCATAAGGATATTATTCTCCCAATAACTATTTAAATTAGGGAGGTATGCTTGGATAATGTCTTCTAACACCATTATAATTCATCCCAACAGTCAATCTTTCTTGTGTGAAATATTGTACTCAGAAGCACTTACATACTCAAATCACTCTGTAACCTCTACAGGACGATAATTGTAAAGTATTCACACCTATATAAATTGATTGTATGGGGACCCCATTTATCTGTGTAGCCCTTTGATTTTATAAAAATCTTAGCTAATCAACTAATAAAGTCTATGAGATTTGAAGTACATGGGATACATTTTTCATTTGATCAAGGACTACACAAACCACAACAATGCCTCATGAAGAACACAGTAATCAAACTATAAAATCCATTGAATCTTCATTCAATTAATATTATGTGATCGAGAAAAATTGTAACAAGAAAAATTCCCACTAGTTCTCCTCATTTACCTCATGTAGGTGGAACACCTAGTGATTAAACCCAATATTGGATTTTCCATCCTAGGACTTCTATACTAGTTGTGTATATTATACTACATATTGAATATACCTGAGTGCACTTCCCACTGAGAATCATGTGACTCTACCATAAGCACCTCTATCAAACCTATTAGAAACCATATTCATATATTTATTCATAACATGTCACCACCATCAATAGAACAATATGGAAGTGGTTTATCACCAAAATAATCTTCCAAAACCATGATTTCAGGATTTCGGAAACTTCTTTACCTTTAAATTTTCTATAAGTGAAGAGGACCCTGATGGTGAAGTATGTTAATATTTCCCATGATGGTCCAAATCCTTTATGTGCATCTCAAAAAACAAGATGATAAATTTTAACTCATTACTAGCCTCTTGAACCACCTATGTTTGAGTTATCCTTCACAAAGCATCAACAAGGACATTTCACTTCTTGTGCATATAGGCAAGCTAGAAATAAATTGATTTAGGGTATTCAATACACATTAAAAGCCTAATGTTAAAGCCACACTATGTTGAAATATAAATGATGCTTCTATTTTCCACAAACACTAAGAAATTATCCCATAGAAGGTAATGCCTCCAAAAACACAAATAGTAAACAATAGACTCAAACTCGAGATTAGGAATCAGATAATTATACTCATGGTGCATCAGCTATCTAGTCCCATACATAATGAATCGACCATCCTACACTATAATATCTCCTATTCTGATTCCATATTCATCAAAATACTCTGTATAAATTTTTCCTAAATTTAGAAGGATCGTGATCTATGTAGAAGTCAATCACCCTTTGATTTCATGAAATGTTGTACCATAGTATTATAAAAATAAATACTTCACACCACTCTTATTTAATCCCATAACAGTTTCCTCTAATTATGATAAGTCATATATGAAGAATCTATAATAAACATCATTCCCAAATAAACTATATATATCTAATACATTCATGGGATTCTCCCACGTAACTACATATCATAAATTCTTTGTTCATCTAACACTCATTCCTCTAAGAAAATATGTCCTATGAAGTGAAACATTTCAATATAGAAGTGGAATGTATTAGGATTACCATAAATCTGGTGCTATATCAGTTCATTCTGAATGATATCATTATGATTGTAATTGTGACATCAAGTAAGAAAATACCTTAAGATGCCATCCAAAAATACCATGAAAATAAATCCAATTACGGATAGAAAAACCTATCCATAAAATCCAATAACATGGTTGGCACAATTGAGAGACCAAACTATAACACCAAAATCACATATAAACCATGAAGACTATGGAATGACATATGTGTTATATCTAATGTAATAACATGTACCTAGTTTTATATTTGTCTCATATAGATATTTGATAACACCCAAGGTCCTCAAGGATGGCTAAAGAGTTCACCAATGTTGGGTATGGTATACTAGTTCATCATGGAATGCTTATTCATCTTCTGGTAATCCACAAAAAGATTTAGGGATTTATCCAACTTCTTGGATAGAAGAACCAATGAACCCCATAGAGATTTAATAGCCCATATATAACCCTTGGTCTCTAAATTATATAAATAACTATTAACAAACGACAACATAGTATTAGACAAACTAAAGGAATGAATGTATATCGTTGTGTCTCTAAGAACTCACTATATAGTAAATTCTATCTATCACTCAATATATATTCCAAAAGAATCATTTGGTAAAAAGTTCCTAATATGATCAACTATAGGAGGGATGTTTTTTGGACATGTTCTCTAATAATCCAAGTAGTGGATATAGATATTGGCTGTCACTCCACCTAGCCCTATATGCTTTTTCTTGACTCTACTAGTGTGGAAATACCATTATATCATGTGATGGTAACTCCACCCTATAGTGATGTAATCAATACCTTGTGCTTATAACATTATAATTAGGTTGGATAGGGGACTATCCCTTCTATCCAGATAATGATATAAAATCTCATCATCTCGAGGATGATGAATTTCCATAATAAATGATTGTTTCCCAAAACAGCGGGGAGGGAACTCCCAATATTAGTGTCAAATATCTGATCTTATTTAACACCCCAAGATTCTACGGTACACTTCTCTTTGAATAATACGATATCGTGTGTTGTACGCAACATCGAGTTCTAACACACCACAACCAATCAAACTAGCTGTTATGAATAGTAATACCTACTTTTTGAATATTTATACATTTTTTTTCAAAATGGACTTTATTTTTCGATTCGGAATATCAAAATTAGAGTAGGGTGAATTTTTGGTATTTTTCTAAAAAACATCATTTTTTGATGAATAGTGAAACCACTAAGTGGTAGATAAAAAAACTGAATTTTCATAAAACTTAATTTTACCACTTCTGTGAGTGGAATTTCAAAAATCCGAGAGACACGGTTAATATCAAGAAGTAAAATGTGGTTCAATGAGATGAAAATAATTTTTGGTGAATAGTAATTTTTTACTTTTATTTACCGCAGTTAAAAGTAAATTGGGCAATTAACGGTTAAGATGATATTAATTTTATCCTAACACATGTCCTAATTCTATTGGAAAAGTGTATCTCGACCAAAAACAACCTTAGGAATAAAATATTATCATTTAGGTCCACTTGGATTAGATTAGTACATTTATTATTATTTAATTCAAAGAAGAGTTAAAAGAGTTAAAATCAATATTTATTTACTAAAACATTTTTAATATAGGGTTATACATAAGATAATTTCGATTGTAAATATTCATTAGAAAGCTAAAAATATTTACTACATATTTATATTTTATTTATAATTTTTAGACAATAAATAATTTAATTTATTTATGACACAATGATGATGCATTAATTAAGATAATAATGAAAATTTAAACTAATTGATATTATAAATACCCAAATAAATTTAATTTGAGACTTCTTATGAATTAAACTAATTTTATACTTTAATATGAAATTTTAGGATTGACTTAATTAACTTTTTTCGAAGTAATAATTCTGTTATGATTTTTACAAAAAACAATTATTGAATAGTGTCAAAATTGACATAAAAGAGTTTTTAAAACAAATATTATATTATTAATTTATATTAAATTCCTAAAAATCTAAGGCTCGGCCAAGAGACTTATATCATGACATGTGTATAATTACTGGACCACTTTGGAGTCGATTGGGTTTATATAGTATGTTAATAAACTATATAATATAAAAATAATATGTTACATGGTAAATGATAAACTAACTAACTAATAGTTAAAACTAAAAGATACCATTAATATAGTGACCCAAACCTGTCCAAATCCTATTGGTTGAGTTTTTTTCGACCCATACCCACCTTAACATTTAAATAATACACTTTTGAGCCATTATAAACCCAATATGAATTTATTATAAAATAATATTTCTACCGTTTCCAAAGGTGCCCCTCACCCCTCTTATAAATAGGGCACTCCCCCTTCTCATTATATCACACTTTCAAAGAATTTTGGATCGGCCAACCCCTTCCCAAATATTCTCTAAAATTCCCTCACTTCATCCTAGTGGCCTTCCTTTAGTCAGAAAACCAACCTATGGAGTACGTTTGATCAAATCAAAAGGAAGAACCCGAAGAAGAGATAATGTTTTCACCACCCTCTTTCAAGTTCCTTTCTTCTTCATCTTCTTCTTTCTTCAAAATTCCCATTCTAAAATAACAACTCCAATATCTTATATATACTTTGATGTAATTATAGAAATGGTATAACCATATTCAGTATTCTATACATCCGTTGAATGACATGTCACCATACGTGCGTACGTAAGGCTTACCGTCTCCACGTCGTGGTGTAATTGTTATTCAATATATTATTATTTGGATGGGTATAATAATGATGTCTAATTCATGTAAATAATAAATATAACATGATAATGATTCTTTATATATGATATACCATCCAATTATATATAATTTTAATATCAAATGAATGATATTGTCGCTCGTGCGTACGTACAGACTACCGTCTCCACGAACGCGATGAGATTCATTCTCCATCGTATCCATTCAAGTATAATTATCATTTTATGATTTAAAAATAATGTTTAATTACTTGATATCATTATGAATATGAATAAGATACATCCTATCCATGACAAACAAGGCTTACATAACAAAACATATAAAAGAAAACAAGTAAGTTAACACCCAAAACAACGATAATACTAAGATAATATTAACAAAGCAATTTAGAAGATCATATATGTTATCATATTAATATATATAATTCTTGTATAATTTAATAAAAATTATATCACCATTATACATGAGGTTAACCTACCCCAACCAAGAAAAAGTACAAGGTAAGGGTTTATTTCGAAATCTCTTCATTATCCGACGTAGTTTTTACATAATAATCTACTGAGATTTCTTTATCATCCACATCCATGTTTCTTAAAAATGTATTTCAAATCATTTTTACTATTTACAAGAATATGGGTTAAATCCATTTATCCCCTTGTTTGACTTTTTATAAGTTGTTTATAAAGGAATCTTTCCGTCGATTTCCAAACAAGGTGCTTTTTAACCTTTTCGATAGAATTAAGGTAAGATTGTTTTTTTTAACTTATATGGCGGGTGCGACTATTTTCCGCCGTTATAAAATTATCAAAGCTTCCATTACAAATTTATAAGAATATTTTCAAAGAAAATGTATTATTTTATAAATATATGACTCTGAAATTATTTCAAAATAGAAAGAGATATTTCTCTAAAAAGAGTTTTGATTTCATCTATGTCAACATCCGTTGATAGATTTTAAGCTTATTTGAAGTTGATTTATTATGATACAAAACATCTATATTGAACTGAAGGTTTTTTAATATTTTTGACTATGGATGTGTTGTTTTTATACCATTCATGGTTTATAGAGAAAGTATTGACATTTCGTATGCTAGTTTCAATATGAATGTTTATGTTATGTTTAAACCTTTCCATATAGGAATGCATTGGACTTAATATGTGACGGGTGGAGCCCGCTATAGCTCGTTGATGCATCGGTATGTATCATGAGACAAACTAGTGTCTTGGAACAAGGCCTTGGAATAATCTTATTTGTAGTCTTGGCATGAGGCCTTGGCTATGTGGTTATGATAGTCTGGCATTATGCATTCCATCATTATGAAAGTGGATATTGATATTGCATGTGATTATTCGATTAGTAGAATATCAATGTGAATATGTAGATGGAATTATTTCATTTTATTTTTTCCATAATATGTTGAAGTTCAAGTATAAAAGGCTTTTGTTTTAGTTATACATTGCCTTAAATTTTTAATCTTATTAACGAAAGTTTCTGCTATACTGTTATCCTTACTGGGCATTTGAGCTCACACCTTTTCTATGTTTTATTTTTCCCAGGATGTGAAGAAGTAAATTATGAATGACCTATAGGGATAGTATGAGGGGATAAGAGTGTGGACTATGGATACTATATTGTTGTAGTTTTTATTTTTATGATATAATGTAAGACTTTCCAAGTATACTAAACTAATTGGTCTTTTTAGAATTGCTCTTTCTTGTGATCATGCCAATGTTATGTAATAAAGCACCGACTCTGGGTAACTAGGTTCAGGGCGTTACAGTTGGTATTAGAGGAGGTTTAGTACAAACCTTGGAAGCTAGATTTAGACAAACTCTGATTAGAACACATAGATTTAAGATGGACTTTGAGGATTAGTATAGAAGAACTTCCTAGAATTTTGGTATTGTAGATATTTTGTGAGTTTTCCGAGCAATAAATCCCTATCTGGATATGAGCAGGTAGAGGCGGCTCTAGCACAGTTGTACCTAGGGGTAAAACCTGAAAACACCGCTTTGAGCTGGACTCGAACGGGAACTAGGGCACGACAACAGGCCTTGCTGCACTCTTGGTTATGACACTCCCGGGGGATATTCTTAGGATAACTCTCATTTTCTTTACAAATAATTATGAAGGGTTTATGAGTATATACATCCTCAAAGAAAACATTTTTATGATAATGGGTTATATCCATAAATAGTTTAATTTATGTTAAGTGTTTTATACGCATGGAATTATGATTCATAAACTGATCTATTTTATTCCATTGTGTAGAAATGGTTCTTAGTAGAATAAATGGAAACCATGTTAGTGCACGCACTCCATGTAGGGATTTCCCTCCTACTCAAGATAATTATAGTGGAGATGGTGATGCAACTAGTGTCGATCAGCTAATCACCGTATTTGGACAACTCACTCAGGTTATGAATAATAACCTTACCCGTATGGAGCACCCTGATCCGCAGCGTGGAGGATCAATGTTAGATTGCTTCATGAGGAAACAACCACCAACGTTCAATGGGAGTACAAATCCCTTAGTAGCTGAGAAATGGATAAATTCCCCAAAGAAATTATTTCAGGCTTTGGGGAGTAGTGAAGGGGAAAATGTTATCATGAAAGTTTACTGCCTCACTGGAGATGCTGATAAATGGTGGTCATTGATTCAAAACATGAAAGAAGATGATGAAGAAGCAAATATGGAATGGAGGGAGTTCAAAGATCTGTTTTTAGAAAAATTCATTCCTCGTGACCATCGAGCAGATATGGAAAGGAAATTTCTATGTCTTAGACAAAAGGAGGATGAGAATGTAACAAAATATGAGGCTAACATTACAAGGATAGAAAGGTATGATGGAGATTATATATGTAACCCAAGAATTAATATTGATCTTTTCATTGATGGGATAAAACCATTTCTCCATCAAGCATTAGTCTCACAATCCTTCTCGTCGTACGAAGACATTGTCTCATGTGCTATCATGACCAAAAAGGAATTCTCTAAGTCTTATAACTTTAAAGAAAAGCATGAGAAGAAGAGATCTATTGATCAATCTGGGAAGGCAAATAAGGTGGCAGATGCTTTGATCAGAAAAGATCATGGAGTTTTGAGCATGATGAGAATTGAAAGGGATCCTAGTTTTATGGATATAGTAAAGTTGGATATGGGAATCACCATGGAAGGTGAAACATCAATGCTTTTTCAAATGGTTTCCAAACCATCTTTACTAGAAAGGATTGAGAGTTCTTAGACCAATGATGAAGAATTTCAAAAGAAGATTAAAGCTGTGAATGATGGGATATTGAGAGACTTTGTGTATAAAGATGTAATTTTGAAATTTGGGAAGAGGCTTTGTGTTCCTGATATACCTGATCTAAAAAGGGAATTGCTGGATGATGTTCATATTTCCAATTTTTTTATACGCCCTGGGAGCACAAGATGTATAAATATTTGAAGGAACATTTTTGGTGGGTCATCATAAAGAGGGAGATTGTTGATTTTGTGTCAAGATGTATGGTTTTTCAATAAGTGAAAGACGGAAGACCACAACCTGATGGAGTATTGCAACCTCTTCCCATACCGGAGTGGAAATGGGACAATATAACAATGTAATTTTTCATGGGACTACGAAAGCCTTCTAGAAGGAACGATGCAATATGGGTTATTGTTGATGGTCTTACCAAGTCAGCACATTTTCTTTCTATAAGAGAAGATATACCACTGGAAAGTCTAGCAAGACTATATATTAATGAAGTTGTGAGACTTCATGAAGTACCCCTATTTATTGTTTCTGATCGATATCGAAGTTTTTACTTCAAGATTCCGAAAAAGTCTTCAGAAATCCCTGGATACTGAACTTCATTTGAGCACTACCTACCACCCTCAGACAGACGGACAATCAGAACGGACTATTCAAACCTTAGAAGACATGTTGAGATCTTGCTCACTTGACTTTCAAGGTATGTGGGATCAATATTTACCTCTGGTAGAATTTTCCTATAACAATAGATTCCATTCAAGTATTCAGATGGCACCATATGAAGCGTTATATGGAAAGAGATGTCGCACACCAACCTGTTGGGATGAAGTTGGTGAAAGAAAACTTGTTGGTCCAGAACTGGTTGAGGAAACGATGGAAATGGTGAAGGTAATACAAATCCATATCATAGCATCTCAAATTAGGCAGAAGAGCCATGCCGATAATCGAAGAAAGTATTTGTAATTTCAAGTCAATGATCATGTTTTCTTGAAGGTATCTCCTTGTAAGGGAGTTGTGGGTTTTTGTAATAAAGGTAAATTGAGTCCCAGGTACATCGGACCTTTCGAAATTATAGAACAAATTCGGCATGTAGCTTACTGATTGGCAATGCCGCCAAGTCTCTCCAATGTTCACGATGTGTTCCACATATCTCTGTTGAGGAAATACATGACTGACCCAACACATGTACTCACCTATGAGGAATTAGAACTGGAACCCGATATTTATTATTGCGAAGAGCCTGTTAGGATTCTTGATATGAGAGAACAAGTACTGAGAAACCAGACGACGCGTCTGTTAAAAGGTTTGTGGAGAAACCATAAGATGGAAGATGCAACATGGCAACCCGGGGAACATATGATGAAGAACCACCCAAGTATTATCATGCGGTAGTATACTAGAAATTTCGAGTATGAAATTATTTGAAGGAGGGGAGAATGTAACACCCCAAGCTTCTATGGTACGCTTCTCTTTGAATAATACGATAGCGTGTGTTGTACGTAACATCAAGTTCTAACACACCAAAACCAATCAAACCAGTCGTTATGAATAGTAATACCTACTTTTTTAAAATTTCAAAATATTATTTTTCAAAATGGACTTCATTTTTGGATTCTGAATACAGAAATTATCCTAGGGTAAATTATTGGTATTTTTCTAAAAAACTTCATTTTTTGATGAATAGTGAAACCACTATGTGGTAGTTAAAAAATCTGAATTTTTTAGAAAACATAATTTTACCGCTTCTGTGAGTGGAATTTCAAAAATCTGAGATACACTGTTAATATCAAGAGGTAAAATTTGGTTCAATGAGATGAAAATAATTTTTGCTGAATAGTAACTTTTTACTTTTATTTACCACGGTTAAAAGTAAATAGGGTAATTATGGGTAAAAATGATGTTAATATTATCCAAACACATGTCCTAATTCTATTTTAAAAGTGTATCTCTACCATAAACAACCTTAGGAATAATATATTATCATTTAGGTCCACATAGATTAGATTAGGACATTTATTATTATTTAATTCAAAGAAGAGTTAAAAGAGTTAAAATCAAAGTTTATTTACTAAAACATTTTTAATATAGGGTTATACATAAGATAATTTAGATTGTAAATATTCATTAAGAATATAAAAAGATTTCCAACATAATGATATTTTATTTATCATTTTTAGACAATAAATAATTTAATTTATTTATGACACAATTATGATACAGTAATTACCATAATAGTTAAAAATTAAAATAATTTATATTATAAATACCCAAATAAATATAATCTGAGACATTTATGAATTAAAATAATATTATAGGTTAATATGACATGTTAGGATTGACTTAATTTACTTTTTTCTAAGTAATCATTCTGTTATGATTTTTACAAAAATCAATTATTGAATAATGTCAAAATTGACATAAAAGAGTTTTCAAAACAAATATTATATTATTAATTGATATTAAATTCTTAAAAATATAATTTTCGGACAAGAGACTTATATGATGATAGGTGTATCATTAATGGATCACTGGGGGGTCCCTAGATGTATATTGTATGTTTATTAACTATATAATATAAAAATACAATGTGACATAGTAAATGTTAAACTAATTAACTAAGAGTTATAACTAAAAGATAAGGTTAATATAGTGACCCAAACCTGTCTAAATCCTATTAGTTGAGTTGTTTTCGACCCATCCCAACTGTAACATTTAAATAATCCACTTTGGAGCCATTAGAAACCGAATATAAATTTATTATAAAATAATATTTCTTCTTTTTGCAAAGGAGCCCCTCACCCCTCTTATAAAATGGGCACTCCCCCTTCTCATTAATTCACAGTTTCAAAGCCTTTTGGTTCAGGAAAACCCTACCCAAATACTCTCTCAACTTCCCTCACTTCATCCTAGTGGCCTTCCTTTAGTCATAAATCCAACCTATGGAGTCCTTTTGATCAAACCAAAAGGAAGAACCCGAAGAAGAGGTAATGTTTTCACCACCCTCTTTCAAGTTCATTTCTTCTTCAACATCTTATTTCATTGTAATTCCCATTATAAAATAATAACTCCAGTATCTTATATATACTTTGATGTTATTATGAACATGTTATAACCATATTCAGTATTCTATCCATCCTTTGAATGACATGTCACCATACGTGTGTACGTACGACTTACCGTCTCCACGTTGTGGTGTAATTGTTATTCAATATATTATTATTTGGATGGGTATAATAATGATGTCAAATTCATTTAATAATAAATATAAAATGATAATGATTCTTTATATATGATATACCATCAAATTATATATTATTTTAATATCAAACGAATGATATTGTCGCTCATGCGTACGTACGAACTACCGTCTCCACAAACGCGATGAGATTCATTCTCCATCGTATCCATTAAAGTATAATTATCATTTTATGATTTGAAATTAATGTTTATGTACTTCATATCATTCTGGATATGAATAATCTACAACGTATCCATGAAAAACATGGCTTACGTAACAAAACATATAAAATAAAACAAGTAATTTAACACATGAAACAACTATAATACTAAGATAATATTAACAAAGCAATGTTAAAAGATAATATATGATATCATATTGACATATATAATTCATGTATAATTTAATAACCATTATTTCACCATTATACATGAGGTTAACCTACCCCAACCAAGGAAAAGTACAAGGTAAGGGTTTATTTCGCAATCTCTTCATTATCCGAGGTTGATTATACATAATAATCTACTGGGACTTCTTTATAATCCACATCCATGTTTCTTCAAAATGTATTTCAAAACATTTTTACAATTTACAAGAATATGGGTTAAATCCATTTATACCATTGTTTGACTTTTTATAAGAGGTTTGTAAAGGAATATTTCTGTCGTTTTCCAAACAAGGTGCTTTTTAACCATTTCGATAGAATTAAGGTAAGAATGTTTTTTTAACTTATACGGAGGGTGCGGCTAATTTCTGTCGTTATATAATTATCAAAGATTAACTTATAATATTATAATAATATTTTCATAGAAAATGTTTTATTTTATAGATATATGACTCTTAAATGATTTCAAAATATAAAGAGATATTTCTCTAAAAAGAGTTTTCATTTCATCTATGTCAACATCCTTTGATGGATTTTAAGTTTATTTGAAGTTGATTTTTTATGATACAAAACTTCTATATTGTATTGAAGGTTTTTTGATATGTTTGACTCTGGATGTGTTATTTTTATACAATTCATGGTTTATGGAGAAATTATTGACATTTCTTATGCTAGTTTCAATACGAATGATTATGTTATGTTTAATCCTTTTCATATGGGAATGCATTGGAATTAATATGTGACGGGTGGAGCCCGCTATAGCTCCTTGATGCATCGGTAGGTCTCATGAGACAAACTAGTGTCTTGGAACAAGGCCTTGGCAAAATCATATTTGTAGTCTTGGCATGAGGCCTTGGCTATGTGGTTATGATAGTCTAGAATTATGCATTCCAACATTATGCAAGTGGATATTGATATTGCATGTGATTATTCTATTAGTAGAATATCCATGTGAATATATAAATGGCATTATTTCATTTTATTTTTTCCATACTATGATGAATTTCAAGTTTAAAAGGCTTTTGTTTTAGTTATACATTGCCTTAAATGTTTATTGTTATTTATGAATGTTTCAGCTATATTGTTATCCTTACTGGGCATTTGAGCTCACCCCTTTTCTATGTTTTATTTTTCCTAGGATGTGAAAAAGAAAATTATGAATGACCTGTAGGGATAGTATGAGGGGATAAGAGTGTGGAATATGGAGACTATGTTGTTGTAGTTTTCATTTTTGTGATATAATGTAAGACTTTATGAATATATCTAGTGTTTCCAAGCCTACTAAACTAATCGGTCTTTCGAGATTTGATCTTTCTTCTGATCATTCCAATGTTATGTAATAATGCACCGACTCTGGGTTACTGGGGTCGTGGCATTACATCGTACACCAAATAGGTTTTCAATCATCATCATGTTTTATATGTATACATTTTCAAGAGATAGGGTTTCCAAAATTTCCATAGAGATAAAGGAATGTGAAACAATAATATCAAAAAAAGAAGATACAATAATAGAGGATACTATAAGAGTTCATCAACTAACAGATGGTTTGACACCCTTCACCACAAATATAGAATTCCCTAAATAAATATTCCCATATACATTTCCTTGTACTACATCCTACAACCATGAATGGGTCTTCTCTAGTGGTTATATGTATCAAAATTATAGAAACCCCATCCATGACCTTCGATTCTACTTGTATGTCCTTTAGTACTCGAGCTACATAACTATGGACGTTATCCAAATCCTTCCCCAAAAGATAGAGTTTATATTGATCATCTCCCACTAGGAACAGATGGGAAGGTCCTACAAAAATGTTGATCATACCCCATCCTGTCATAGCCTCTGAACTCAATGGGGTCTCTGGTACACTGTGAAATCATTTTCATAGGATTACCATATTGGTGATAAACAGCATAACTATTATTTGGTGTCATCTGGATCTCGTTGCTCACACATGTATCCATAAAGCATCACTTCTAACAACTAATCAAACCAATATTCACCCTCAATTATAAACAACCCTATCTCACACCATCAGAATCTCTCAAGACTATATCAGGGATTAGTGTCTAGTTTACTATATATAATATGGTGTGGAAGTAGATAACATTCACCTGAGAACAAATAAAATTCCTCATCTCATCCTAAAATCAGCTCTCATTCACTAGCTCATCTGTATTATAGATAAGCTCCATGAAATGAGGTTCATTCAAATTAGGTCAATTTTCCATAAAATACATAAAACCCTATTATATGATAATGAAATCATAGTAATGATCATCCTTTCATGGTCTCATGGGAGAAATACTCATTGATGCTCTTCTGGAAATCCATCCAATCAACTTCCCCATACTGACATGCATGGTTCAGTATATCCCACCAATGGTTGACAGATCCATGTAACATATAAGTATTGATCTTGAATATCCTCTCAAGATCATTCTAAATGTTCTTGAAGTTACATATGATCATCTCAAGGGATATCTCTATAGAATGGGAGCCATTATCTAACAAAAAAATAATATGGATGCTACTACTAAAACCCCCAATTCAACTCTCCCACTGATGGTATAGGTAACAGAACTCCCTGTATAGACTTAATAAGTCATAGAAACACCCCTTTAAAGAAAAAATCATTACCCAAATCAAGTATGTTATCTAGTTACCTTTGTTGAACTTATGTTGGCATCATTGGTGGCTCCAGTCCCACCACCTCAAGAGCAGAGTCATCACCACCCTCTTAGAGCATGAGTAAAGGATTTGGTGGGGTCATTACTATACAAATGCCATGAACGCACCTCAAAAAGGTTTTAATAATTATAATGATCATAGATACAAGAATTTGATATTTACAAGACTTGATTTGTAAAAACCACACCCATATTCTGTTCTATGATCTAGGTTGTGTCGATTGATCAATTATATAGAAAACAAAAGACAATACATATTTTTCACTACTAAAGTTGGGTAGGGGTCAAGCTCTGCATTATAAATCAAATTTCCTAGTATAACGATTGTGAAATGAAATTTATTAAGGAATAAATTGTATAAATATGAATTGTAAAACCTAATTTGATGAATATATTTTATTTTAGAATAAAATTTCATTTAATTTCATTCTAATATTTTTAACATTTTTCTTTTAATGGTTACACTATATGGATCACCGCTTCAAATTTATAATGTCCCATGAGCCTCATAAATTGATGTGTGGGATCCATTAAATATCATGCACTCACTTATAAACTCCCTACAGGATATATAATCTCAATCCATGGATATAAAAACAAGAAACATAACATGCGATATGTAATGCACGTAGTAAGTAAATATGGAATGGCATAATCCGTGGTAAATAAATCCTATGAGCATCTTAAAAAGATTCATGATAATGTTTCCTTGACATATCAGTACAGGGATAAAATAAAAGCCTAAATAAATAAATAAACATAATACATCATGTGTGTCACCTAATGGTGACATCAGAAAAAAATTATAATTATAATCTAAAACAAAAATTACAATCCTAATAAATATGGATTTATCCTATACATGGGTCGGCTACTCCTAGAAATAGCTCATTACCAAATTCATACACATTTCTAATATCCCATCTAATATTACCCAATTATAAGGGAAAAATAATAAGATAATTGTTCTAATTTCACTTTCTTACATCCTAACATAGATTCCACTAAACGATTCCCCAAGCTAGTGGGTCGCAAAACCTCAAACTCACCTCCTCGAATACAAGAGGCTTCTAACTAGAAATGAGGATCCAATGTGGTAAAATGGAGAGACTATACACTTATGATCATAGTAGTTCAAAAGTATAAACAATAGATAAGTAGTGGAAATTTAATAAGTTACTGAAAGTGGATGGTAATAACTAAAAAACTAATAAATAACCAACATCAAAAATATCCATAATCATATAAAAACTAATGTAATTTCATGAATCTATCAAAATTAAATTTGAAAAAATTGAAGGAGGAATCCAAAACAACACATGTATCAAAAATAAAAGGTCTATAATTCCATTTCAAATATCATCACAAGCCATAGTTTGATCATGTATTTCCCCTCTCCCCTGAAATAATAAAATCATGTATCAAGAATGGGGTTCTATCCCAAATCACAACCTTCATCCATATAATCTTCCATGGTACAATCGATGTCCTAAATATGGTATGAGATAAATTCAATATGCCACATCAACTTTTTTCTATAAATATCCAATCAGTGAAAATAATATGATCATTCTATAGATATAATAATTCTATGTAGTAATAAAAATTGAAAATTAGTAATCTCTAGTTCCTGGAGGATACAAGACTGACGCTACCTTCTTCAATCTGTGCTGAATATTATCCTTATAAGAAACCATATGAATACATATAATTATTGATTATATGTTGTTATATCTACAACCATATACATGGATTCTACAATTTCACTAGACCCAATGTCTAACTTTGGATTCAATGAGTAGTAGTAGGAGTCTCACAAGTTTCAAGGGACGCATTTCCCGATAACAGAAGAATAAGGGGAGCCATGCCATAATCATAATATTGGGATTCCATGACCATATCATAATGTTGTAATTCCATTCCTTTATCTCATCCTGTTAGGTCCATCAAGCCCATATATCATAAAGGAAGGTCTCCATGATGGGATCCTAATAATAGTGTCTCCATTACTAAATCATATTAATAAGGTCTC
The DNA here is from genome assembly GCA_963277665.1 of Viscum album. NCBI lineage: Eukaryota > Viridiplantae > Streptophyta > Magnoliopsida > Santalales > Viscaceae > Viscum > Viscum album. Next base: position 1,700,546,682 of record OY728156.1, on the reverse strand, counting down.
CATGCCCAAATAAAATCAATAGGGTTACCCTGCCTAAATTATTTAAAATAGGGTTACCATGATTAAATCATATCAACATGGATTCCATGACTGAATCATAATTTTATGGTATCTATTCCCATGTATCATAACTAGCAGTTTCCACCATGCTGATTATATCATAGTCCTTAAGTGTTTCCATACTCATATGTAACATTAGTAAAATGGTCCCCATACAAGATTTATAAATCATAAGCAGTCAACAGACAGTAGTAAAAGACAGTAGATGGTTCATAGTTCATTAGAATTCATAATGAATATGTATATAAACATTGTTCTGCTAAAACATGTGATTTTCTCCTACCACTAAATTCTCTTATAATTCAGTATGGTTTGATAAGTTTGTTAACCATGTTGTGCCACAAAAATTATCCATTATCATTTATGATATCTGTAATGTCCTGGATTTTTCCATGTATTATTTTAATATTATATGGGAATTATTTCGAGAACAGGATCTGAGACGGTGTGCAATTCCGAGGCACGGTGGGCCCGGAACAAATGTTTGAATTTAATTTAATAATTAAATTACGTGCGCATGCATTTTTCCTGAAAAAATGGATAACTCAAAATTGGGTGCTCGGATTAGAAATTTGAGGGCACCGTTGTGTTCAGAACAGCTATTGTACCTTAGGCGAGGCCTAACATCGGTCGGTGCAGGTCGGTGGTGGAATCTGGTTTTGTGGATGTAACCATAATAAAATATTTAATTAAAATATTTTATTAAATCTTGTTACGTCAAGTATCTCTTTTCTTTAAATAGAGATTTTTCAGGGGAATCAGGGTTACAATCCCCATAACCCTGAACCTCCTTGGAGGTTCTGGGAAAGCTTTAGCGGAAACCCCAAATGCAGATGTGGCGTTCATGACGGATTTTGACGGTGACGACGATGCGGCGAGGGGATCTTCGCCGACAAACACAGCGAATCTAGGTAGGATGTTGGTATTGATTTCTCTTTCCCTCGTTTTTGATTTCCACGACGAACACAGACTAATCCACGAACAGATTAACCCATGGTTGATCGTTCTTGTGGGACAGGTTCATGTGGGGATTTCATGCTTTGATTCTAGAGATTGTTTTGGTTTTCAATCTAACGAAGGCAACCCCAGATCGTCACGAACAACGATTGAGGTTTACCCCTCTTATGGATTCTTGTTTTTCCCCCGCGTTCTTCATTGTGTTCTACACATTCTTGGAGGAAATCGATTGTTGCACATTAGTTTGTTGAGGCAACGATCTTAAATCAAAGATACAACGTCAAGGCGACCTAGTGGAGCTACGATGGCGACAGCGGCGGATGAATTGATGCGGTTCGGAAGTTCCCGTTCTTCATGCATTTTCGTGCGGACGGATCGGGATGCATTTTCAAGACTGATCAGAAGCCTGGAACCAAGGGAATCAGTTTCTTAGGGGTGGAACAACCCCAAATATGAAGTTTCGTGATGATCAGACAGTTGGATCAAAATTCGGAGGGCTAGCTGAGGCGCACGGAAGAAGAACATCGATTCTGGAAATTTCCGGACTACACACCGTGTAGTCAGGATACACTGTGTGTGTTCGTCGGTAGGGTTACCCAGCATGTACTCTGGGAGTACACGAACACGGTCAGGGTACACGGCCAAAGAACACGCCATGTATACCCCTCTCCGGCCAGACCCGGCTAGATACACGGGATACCCCGTGTACTTGTACGCGGGCAGGCGACATGGACACGGGTAGAGACCGTGTACAGGCACATTGCCAGCGTACACGGAGCGAGCCCAGGTTCTTGAACACGGCATGTGGTTTCTTATACATGTCGTGTAGTTGTTTTCTATCCTAAAATTTGAATGACACAGGCTGTTTACACGGGCAGAACCTGGTATCAAGGAACACGGTGTGTACCTTTCTACATGCCGTGTAGTTTGGTTTTGCATGGCTTGAACGAAGGACATGGGCCATTTACACAGGCAGCACCCGGGGTCAAGGAACACAGCGTGTAAGCATACTACATGCCATGAAACTTTTTCTAAATGGATTGAGCCACTTGCCTTCTGTGACTTGGACTAGTTCTTAGGGTTCATACCCATGGTAATCCCATGACAGATCTGGTATCAACTCGTTCATGCCATATGATCCATTCAGCAGAAATTTCTGAATAGAGTTGTTGGAATCCCCTCTATGAGACTTAGAGCCGAATCATCTATTCATTCCTGAAACCCTAGGAAGAGTTCTTGGTATCGACGTGACCAACTTTACTCGGGGGTCGATCCTCTGCTTAGTAGATTAGCTCAGACTGAGTTGTTGGAATCACCCCATGACTTGGCTATGATCCTCATTTGAGCATCTTGTTCTCATGGTACTTGTGGAGTGTGTTATCCCGGAATGAGTCCTTTGTATCCCTCTCTTCAGACCTCGGATTGTGTTCTCCCGATGGTGTGCTTAGTGGAATCTTTGACCTAGATCCTAGTGGCAGTATCGTGATGGTCGTTAGTGTATGGGTATTTCTGGATATTCTTGTTATATGTTCTGTAGACCTATACTGTGTAGAGATGAATGTACCTTTCTTTGTGGTATTTTCCTCTGTTGTATTTTCCTTTGTGGTTTTGGGGTGTCCTACTGGATATTGTTATACTCACCCCTGCACGGGCTTTTCCCGCACGTGTCGTGTCTTGTGCAGATGAGCGAGCCCTTGACAGGATTCTAGGCGGACCAGGACCGAATGTTGCTCAGTGAGATCAGACAGGCCGAGGTGTGTTCCTTCGGCGACATGTTGCAGTCCCTGTACCTTTCTCTACATGTTGGACTTGTTGCAGACTTTCTTTTGGTGGGCTCGTACTTTTGGACCAGAGTTTTACATTACTGTAATTTACTTTACTATCGTACTTTGTGGTTGGGTATTAGTGTATGCATGCATCTTTTCCTTTCAGTAGTTTTTACTTTTCATCATTGTGGGATGGGAGATGTGTGTGCGTGTGTATAGGTTTATAGGCAATGCCTCCCATGTTCTTAGCATTCCTACTCGGTGCTATTCACCAGCCCCTGGCCTATTGGAGGCGGTCTTGGGGAGTTGCGGCTCTGGCCCCACTAGGACGGGTCATGACAGAGTGGTATAAGAGGTGGTCGGTTCTACCTTAGGACCGAGAGTCTGTGAGTTGGTTTGGGGCAACAGTGTTAACTGTTTCGAGTTCGTCTCTCAGTCCAGGGACCCCGGTGTTAGTGCAGCGGCCGACGTAACCATACACCAGGAATGGGTGGTGGTTTCTATATCCTTCTTGAGTCATCACTCCAGATATACACACTGACTATGATACATCTTGTTTCTTGAACAGGATGCCTCTGCGACACAAACCCGCTAGGATCCAGCAGCTCGATCACAAGGATGACCCCCTCAGTGATGAAGATTCGATACAGGGAGCAGATCCCCCAGTTCTACCACCAGGTGGCATTCCAGTTGTTATGCCCCCTATGGAGCAGTGTTTCGCACCTACTGTACCAGTGGAGGAGGAGCGTAGGCTGAGCGCCCTCCAGAAGTTTCAGAGACAGTGAACCCTCCAGTTTTGAGGTGAGTCTGACCCTCAGGAAGTAGAGGATTGGCTTGATGCAGTGACCAAAGTCTTCCATTTTTTCAGGACACCAGTAGACCAGATGGTGATCCTAGCAGCGAGCCTCCTGCAGGGCTCGGCAGAGCGATGGTGGAGTTTGGTCATCCAGACTCACGATGAGGCGACTCTTGCATGGTCAGAGTTTGAGCATCAATTTAGAGAGGAGTTTCCACTGGTTACACTGAGAGAAGTATGTATACAGGTGCTTATTCAGCTCTAGCAGGGAACCATGATGGTGGCTGACTATTCATCAAGGTTTACCGAGATCTCATGATTCTCAATGGATAAGGTTAGAGATCAGTATTTCAGAGCTCGGACTTTTGAGTGAGACTGGCGCAGAGATATCTAAGCTAGCATAATCCCTATGAGCATTCCTACTTATGATGGGGTGCTCGAGCGGGCTTTGGTGGTCGAGAGCTTCCTGGTGGAGCAGGGAAAGCCAGCAGTTTTCAGTAGTGGGTGAGCTGGAGCAGAGACCACGGCGGCAAGGAGTCGACGTCAGGGACCCAGGCGTGGGAGACGTTTCTAGAGGAGATCCCAGGACAAGGGATCAGCCGTACAGGGTTCACAGTGCGCTTCCAGCCAGCCTCGAGAGAGGAAATGTTACTAATGTGAAAGAAGGGGACATCTGGCTCGAGATTGTCCGACCCGCCATACTCATGACACGGGAGCAGTGGATGGACCACCGAGGTAGAGGCAACGTGTGGAGCAGCCAGATCTGCGAGGCGGCGGATGTGGCAGATGTAACAACCTGATATTTTTTGATAAGTATTCTTTTTAATTAATTTTATGTCATGTGTTTTATGCTACTACAAGATTATCTTGTGCTATACGCAACACCGTATTAGCTGGCAGTATACACAACACTATTCAGAGGTTGTGTTATACACAATTTCAAGTTCGTTTGATAATAGTCATTCTACGCAACATTGAGTATATATATATATATTCAATGTATAAATGAAAAATGGTTGGATTGAGTTATAATGAAACAAAAAATGATTCTTGCACAACATGCAACTGTGACAAGGCTTGCATTACACGCAATCGTGAACTTCCTCGATAGCGTGTGTTGTACGTAATAACGAGTATTACTAAATAACGATATATTATTGAAATATTATTAGAACTAGTTGTTATGAATAGTAATACCGACTTTTTGAAATTTTATAAATTTTATCTTTCATAATGGACTTCATTTTTGGATTTGAAATATCAAAATTAGCCTAAGGTGAAATTTTGGTATTTTTCTGAAAACATTCAATTTTTGATGAATAGTGAAAACACTAGGTTACTATTTAAAACCTGACTTTTTATTTAAATAATTATTTATTTTATTTAATTTCATTTTAGTTCAAAATTGATACATAATACCTATATAAGTTCAAAGTACTTCCTTAGAGTCATTTTATAATAATTTTAGACATATAAAAATTTTATTAAACTTTTCACCGTCTTTTACCCACCTCCTAGGAGAATTTGCAAATTTACATAGAACTTAATTTTACTGCTTCTGTGAATGGAATTTCAAAAATCCAAGAAACACGGTTGATTTTAGTAAGAAAAATGTGGTTCAATGAGATGAAAATAGTTTTTGGTGAATAGTAACTTTTTACTTTTTTTACCACGGTTAAAAGTATATAGGGTAATTAAGGGTAAAAATGATATTATTATTACTCTAACACATGTACTAATTCTATTGGATAAGTTTAATTCGACCAGAAACATCATTATGAATAATTTATGACCATTTAGGCCCACTTGTATTAGATTAGGACATTTAATATTAATTTATTTAAAGAAGGGATAAAATAGATAAAATCAATGTTTAATAAGTAAATAATTTTTAATATAGGGTTATACATAAGATAGATTTTACTATAAATATTCATTATAAAGATAAAAAGCATTCCTACATAATGGTAGTTTATTTATAATTTTTAGACATCAAATAATTTAATGTATTTATGACACAATGATGATGCAGTAATTATATTATTAATGAAATATTGAAATAATTGATGTTATAAATACCCAAATAAATGTAATTTGATACTTTTTATGGATTTAAATAATTTTATAGGTTAATATGTCATGTTATTATTGATTTAATTATTGTCTTTTGAACTAATATTTCTGTTATGATTTTCAAAAAAATCAATTAACAAATAGTGTCAAAATTGACATAAAATAGTTTTTAAAAAAATATTATATTATTAATTGTATTTTATTCATAAAAATCTACGGTTTGGAAAAATGACTTAGATAAGGATATATATATAAATAATAAACAACTTGGGGTTCGTTTGGCTTGTTATAGTATGTTTATTAACCATATAGTGTAAGAAAACAAAAAGACACAGTAAAAGTAAAATTATTTAACTTAATGTTAAATCTAAATGATAAGGTTAAAATAGAACCCTAAACTTGTATAAATTCTTTTGGATGAGATTATTTCGATCCATCACCACCTTATATTCTAAATATATCAATTTGGAGCTATTAAAAACCGAGTATGACTTTATAATAAAATAATATTTTTTGTTTTTCTGAAGGTGCCCCTCTCCTCCCTTATAAAAGGGCCCCTCATCCCTCTCTTCCTCACACAACATTGAGCCTTCAAGCTCGGCCAAACCCTGCCAAATTCTCTTCTCCACTTCCCTAGAAACATCCTATAGGTCATGGTCTTCTTCAAAGACCAATGTTATTTCCCTATGAGGAGGTCTCAAAGAGGTGCTTCAAAGAAGAGGTAATGTTCGTTACCAATTCATTCAACTTTAATTCTTCTTCCACTTCTTATTATTTAGTTGTTTCATTATGAAGTAATAACATCAGTATCACTCATATAATGATATGTTATTATAAATATGAAACAACCTCATTTCACCTTCTATCCATCCTATGGAAAACAAAATCACTGCGCGTGCGTACGTACGGAATACCGTCTCCACACCGTGGTGTAATCTGTTTTTCCACCAACACCATACATGGATGGGTTTAATGGTGTAAATAATAAATATATGTGGTTATTATAACATCATACTAATTCTGATATATTATACCATCCTCTCCAATTCTATTCAATAATTATGGGGATGATATCATCGCTCGTGCGTACGTACGGAATACCATCTCCACGACGCGATGAGATTCATTCTCCATGTTAACCATACATGAATGATCATAATGTTTATATAATGAATAATAAGGAAATATATGAAATAATAATTCTACTGGATTTATTCACATTCATATGTATGTCATCTATTTAGTTTCATTCAATTCATTAAGGAAAAGAACACAGCGTTCATGCGTACGTACAACCTACCATCTCCATGAACGGTGTATTTCATTCCTTTTATTGATGTATAATATATATGTATATGATGAATATATATTATATATAAATCATGTTTTACATTCTGAAATTATGTAATTCATTATATAAGTAATAATATCAAGAACGACAAGTTGAAACACATACGATAAAAAATGATTATACCCAAAACGCTGCTTTAACATGGAATTTACGAAAAAACGGGTAATATAAAGTCATAAGTGAAATATATATGATATCATAACATTGAATGTGATTATTTAATAAGTCAATAAAGTTATTTAAATCATTGTATAGGTGGTTCAGATCCATACGAATCATATCGGAACTAAGGTAAGGGATAATTTTGCAAATCTCATGTTTTTTATCTGAGATTGCTTATACGTAAGTATTTACTGGGGTTATTGTTACCATCCATGTAGATGTTTTATAAATGTTTTTTTATGTATGTATAATGTACTTTTTAACCATTTTGACTTTTACTACATTGTATGTAAGGAATATTTCTTTTGTTTACGTTACGAGTTACTTTTTGACTTTTCCGAAAAAAGTACGAGAAGAATGTTTTTTTAACTTATACGGCATGAACGGATTTTTACAGTATTATAAAGCCTTTTTTCATGAAGCTTCCTCCAAAAGATATCATGACTATTTTCAACAAATTCCTTTTCTTTTAAAATTTCATGGCATTTTTTGAAAAGAAAATGATTTTGAAGATGAAAGGATATTTTCCTCAAGAATTCATTTCCTGTGTTTTATCAAAAACCATTTTCCATCTAAGGAGACATTATTTAATATGTGTATGTATCAACTATAATGTCACTATGATTTATGTGGTTTCAATTTTCTTATTATGAAATGATATCCATTTCTTTTTTATGGATTACGTGATGATGGGATGATGTTTATGAAACCCATTTTATTTATTGGGTTATTATGAATGATGTATGTTTATTTTGTGGCATAAGTAAGAATGATTTCATTATGAGATGGGTGGGACCTATATCTACCTCCGAGGCATTGGGTAATGATTAATATCTCATGAGATAGAGATGGCTGGAATGGTAAGTTAATCTGGTTCAGTGTTACAGGACTGAAACGAGGACTGAACTTGATTCAGAAAGGGTCTTTGTCCACTAAGATTGTCTTGGAAGCAATGCCTTGGATACTATGGAAATCATAACATGTGTTGAATGGTTTCTACAATTACATGTTTTATTCCTATTATATTTTATCATGTTTGATGTTCCATTATGATATATGCCTTACGTACTTCCACGATTTATGACTTTACTCAAGATTTTGATGTTTAAATTTCATGTTTAAGTTTTTGCATTCAAATGTTTGTGGATTGTTTTTTGTTCTCTATGTTTTCCCATAATGAGCATTTGATCACACCCTTTTTATGTTTTATTTTCCCCATGATATAAAGAAATGTTTTATTTAAGGGGAAAAAGGGGAAGATCGTTATGGGAGTTGTTGAAGATCTTTCAACATGATTAGAATTTTATATTCCAAGTTTCCAAAGACACTAAACTATTACGATCCTTGTGTGTCTATTTGTGTTATGTATTAAGTATTCTGAAAATGTAATGTAATGTCCATGTACTTCAAGCTTCAGGTCTCTACAGCAGAGGAGCTGGGAGAGTAGCAGGAGGTGGTCGGCGTTTCGACCCATTACCACCACCACCCCCAAGAGGTCCACCCCAGGCTCACGGAGATGGTGCACAGAGGCAAGGACAGCTGCAGGTGAAAGAGGCTTATGACCCAGGTACTCCCGGAATTATTAGAGGTAATATCTGTGTCTATTCTACCTTGGCTGTCATTTTGAAAGACACAAGTGCTAGTCATTCCTTTCTGGCTGCATATCTTGTTCGAGACATTGAGATTCCAGTTGATCTATTGACTTGACCCTTACGCTTAGAAACACCGACTGGAGAAGATTCAGAGATCACACAACATTGCAGGTAGTGTGAGCTGTCCCTTGAAGGCAAGAGTTTCGGTTAGAACCTATTGGTGGTAGCATCGAGGCCTTATGATGTCACCCGTGGCATGGATTGGTTATCCACAGTTCATACCCAAATTTATTGTTTTGGGCGAAGGGTGCGGTTTGTCCGCAGTGATAGAACGAGGTTCCCTTATGTCGATGAAAGAGAGACCCAGGCAGTGCAGGATGGACTCGTGCATAGGAGGGAATAGCCAATTTCACATTAGTTGGCTAGCCTAGCCCTTGGCGCGGTAGATGTTACGAGTTTCTGTTTTCTAGTAGTGGTGGCTGAGTACGAGGACGTCTTTCCAGAGGATGTCCCTGGGTTACCTCCCCAACGGGAGATAGATTTCTGCATTGAGTTGCAACATAGGACACCCCGATTTCTGCATCAGCTTATCGGATGGCTCTTGCAGAGATTCGTGAGCTGAGGATGCAGCTGGACAACTTGCAGAAGAAGGGCTTTGTGAGACCCAATGTTTCACCCTGGGCGGCCCCAGTGCTCTTTGCCAAGAAGACGGATGGGAGCTTGGGGCTGTGTGTGGATTACCGGTGCATAAACTAGGTGAAAGTGAAGAACCAATATCCACTATCGAGTATCGATGACCTCTTCGACCAGTTGAGAGGGGCACGATGGTTCTCAAAGGTTTATCTGTGATCATACTATCACCAGTTGCGAGTACGGGAAGAGGATATACTGAAGATAGCTTTTAGATGTCGCTATGGTCACTATGAGTACTTGGTGATTCCCTTTGGTGTGACGAATGCCCTGACAGTATTTATGGGACTCACGAACTGGATCTTTCAGCCTTATCTAGACCAGTTTGTGGTTGTCTTCATCAATGATATCCGTGTGTACTCTACGTACGAGGAGGAGCATGCGAGACACCTAAGGATGGTTCTGGAAACACTCTGAGAGCACCAGTTGTATAGTAAACTCTCTAAGTGTCAGTTCTGGTTACAGGAGGTCCAGTTTATGGGACACATTATCTCAGTGGGTGGTGTAGCAGTGGACCGAGAAAAGGTGGAGGCAATGCTAGCATTGGAGCCACCCCGGAGCGTGACAGAGGTGCGGAGTTTCCTTGGGTTGGAAGGATACTATAGGAGATTCATACTTGATTTCTCCAATATTGCAGCACCCATGACTACTTTAACCCATAGGGACTGCCTTTCGTGTGGACCGAGAGATGCCAGCAGGCTTTCCAGCTGTTGAGACAGAGTCTGACGAGTGCCCCGATCTTGAGATTACTGAAGGAGGGTTTCAAGTACGTAGTGTTCTGTGATGCATCAGGAACCAGGCTTGGTTGTGTCCTGATTCAGAGGAAAGTGGTGATTGCCTATTGCTCACATCAGTTGAGGCCACACGAGCAGAACTACGCCACCCATGATCTTGTGTTAGCAGGGTAGTCTTCGCATTGAAGATGTGGCAGCACTAGCTGATGGGCGAGCTGTTTACCGTCTACTCTGATCACAAGAGTCTCAGATATATCTTTTCTTAGAAGGATCTGAATTCGAGATAGAGGCGATGGCTTGAGTTCCTCCAGGATTACGACTTTGAGATCATTTATACTCTTTGGAAGGGGAACGTGGTGGAAGATGCTCGTAGTAGGAAATCCAGTTCACAGTTTCTGGATGAGGCGACAAGGCAGTTGGCCTCTTTGCAGTTGTCCTTCGTGGATGGAGATGAGGGATCTTACCTTCAGTCTATTATTGTAACCCCTCCGCTCTTACAGCGAGTCAGATGAGCACAGCGTGAGGTTGCTAGCTGGGAGACTCTACGTGCTTAGATATCCGCAGCTGATGTGACTGATGGATTTTCAGAAGCAGGAGAGCATGTTGTCCTTTTCAGGGGACGGACGGTAGTACCCGTGACATTGCGGGAGGAGGTTCTTAGGGAGTTCTATACATCCCATTTGGCGGTGCATCCAGGTGTGGAGAAGATGTTCCAAGACCTTCGACATCAGTTCCAGTGGCCATGGATGAAGAAGAGTGTGGTAGAGTTTGTTTCTCGGTGCCTTACTTGTCAGCAAGTAAAGGCTGAGCACCAGGTGCCAGCAGGTTTGACTCAGCCCCTGGAGGAGCCAGAGTGGAAGTGGGATGGGATATCCATGGACTTCATGACGGGTTTACCACATACGTCCAAGGGACATGATTCAATCTGGGAAATCATTGATCGACTCACTAAGTTTGCCCACTTCCTAGCCATACCGGCGTCCTTGCAGGTCGCCACTTTGCTGGACTAACCTGGGAGAGTCAGCACTCATGGGCCCAAAGATGGTGAGAGCTACTACAGAGATGGTGCAGGTCATCTAGGAGCAGATGAAGACTGCACAGAGTCAGAAGAAGTCTTATGCCGACAGGAGGCGGAAGCCCTTGGAGTTCGAGGAGGGAGACCATGTGTTTTTCTGGTCTCACCTCGACGGGGATTGCGGAGATTTGGCCGAGGCGGCAAGCTATCTCAGAGGTTCGATGGCCCTTTTCATATTTTGAGTAGAGTTTTCGAGGTGGTGTATCACTTGGCTCTACCTCCTCATATGGATCGGGTACACAACCACTTCCATGTGTCGCAGCTACGAAGGTACGTGCATGATCCATCGCACGTCATCGACTGGGGAGAGCTGGACATCGACAATGGAGCTACCATTGCTGAGTACCTGGTGGATATTGAGGATCGGCAGGAGAAGGTCCTTCATGGACAAGCTATTTCCTTGGCGAGTGTCTTGTGGCAGCACGAGAATCTTCAGGAGAGCACGTGGGAGCGGGAGGCTCAGATTCGCATGCAGTACCCACATCTTTTTGAGTAGCCCTTGTTTTGGATTTTTGGGGACATAAAAGCCCAAATGTTGGTGTGATGTAATGTACCAGATTTTTCCATGTATTATTTTTATATTATATAGGAATTATTTTGAGACCAATATCTGATACAACATGCAGTTCCGAGGCCCCGTGAGCTCGGAACAAATGCTTGAATTTAATTTAATAATTAAATTATGTGCGCATGCATTTATCCTGAAAATGTGGATAAATCCTGAATTGGTGCTTGGATTAGAAATCTGAGGGCACCGTTGCATTCAGAACATCAATTTTACCTTAGGTGAGGCATAACTTCGCTCGGCGCAGGTCGGTGGTGAAATATGGTTTTTTGGATGTAACCTTAATAAAATATTTAATTAAAATATTTTATTAAATCTTGTTATTTCAAGTATCTCTTTTCATTAAATAGATACTATGTAGGGGAATCAAGGTTACAATACCCATAACCCTAAAATTATCTTGACGTTCTGGGAATGCTCTGGAGGAAACCCCCGAGGCGGCGGCGGCGTTCTAGATGGATTTCGAAGACGCGGCGAGCGGATCTTCGCCAGCAAATGCAGTGAATCCAGGTAGGATGTTGTTATTGATTTACCATTCCCCCATTTTTGATTTCCAAAATGAACGCTGAATAATCCACAAATAGATTATCCCAGGGTCGATTGTTCTTGTGGGATGGGTTCATGCGGGGATTTGAGGCATTGATTCTAGAGATTGTTTTAGTTTTCAATCTAACAGCAGCAAACCTGGATCGTCACGAACAATGATAGAGGTTTTCCCCTCTTGTTTATTCTTGTTTTCCCCCTCGCATTCTTAGTTGCGTTCTAAGAATTCATGGAGGAAATAGATCGTTTCACATTTGTTTTTTGACGCAATGATCTGAAATCAAAGATCCAATGTCAAGGCGACCTAGCGGAGGTGCGACGACAACGACGGCAGATGAATTGATGCAGCTCGGATGTTCCCGTTCTTCGGGTGTTTTCGTGCGGATGGATCGGGATGCATTTTCAAGACTAATCAGAAACCCAAAACTTGAAGAATTGGTTTCATAGGGGTGGAACGACTCCAATTCTGAAGTTTCGTGATGATGAGATGGTTGGATCAAAATTTGGAGGGCTAGCCGAGGCGCATGGAGGAAGAACAGCGATTCTGGAAATTTCCCGACTACACGCCGTGTAGTCCGGATACATGGCGTGTGTTCATCGGTTGGGTTACTCGGTGTGTACTCTGAGAGTACACGAACACGGGCAGTGTTTACGTCCAAGGACACGCTGTCTCTACCCCTCCTCGGCCAGACCCGGCTAGATACACGGGATACCCGGTGTACTGGTACACGGGCAGGCGACACGGGCATAGGCAGAGACTGTGTACGGGCACATGGCCAGCATACACGGAGCGAGCCCAGGCGCTCGAACACATTGTGTGGTTTCTTCTACACACCATGTAGTTTTTTTCTATCCAACAAGCTGAATGACATGGGCCGTTTACACGAGAAGAACCTGATATCAAGGAACATTGTGTGTACCTTTCTACACGCCATGTAGTTTGGTTTTGCACAGCTTGAACGAAGGACACGTTCCATTTACACGGGCAGCACCCAGGGTCAAGGAACACGGCGTGTAACCATACTACATGTCATCTAACTTTTTCTTCATGCCTTGAGCCACTTGCCTTCTGTGACTTGGACTAGTTCTTAGGGTTTGTACCCTTGGTAATCCCCTGAAGGTTCTAGTATCAACTTCTTCATGCAGTATAATCCCTTCAGCAGAACTTTCCGAATAGAGTTGTTGGAATCCACTCTATGCTACTTAGAGGCGGATCCTCTATTCATTCCCGATACCCTAGGTAGAGTTCTTGGTATCGACGTGACCTACATTACCCGGGGGCCGATCATCTGCTTAGCATTTTAGCTCAGACTGAGTTGTCGGAATCACCCCATGAATTGGTTGTGATTCTCATATGAGCGTCTTGTTCTCAAGGTACTTATGGAGTGTGTTCTCCTAGAATGAGTACTTTGCAACCCTCTATTCTGACCTAGGAGTTTGTTCTCTCAATTGTGTGCTTAGTGGAATCTTCGAGCTGGATCCTAGTGGCGGTATCGTGATGGTCGTTAGTGTATGGGTATATCTATATATTCTTGTTATATGTTCTGTAGACATATACTGTGTAGAGCGGACTGTACCTTTATTTGTGTTATTTTCCTCTATTGTATTTTCCTTTGTGGTTTCGGGGTGTCCAACTGGGTATTGTTATACTCACCCATTCACGGGCTTTGCCCGCACGTTTCATGTCTTGGGAAGATGAGTGAGCCCTTGACAGGATTCTAGGTGGACCAGGACCGAACGGTGGTCCGTGAGATCGGACAGGCCGAGGTGTGTTCCTTCGGCGACAGGTTGCAGTCCCAGTACTGTTCCCTACAAGTTGGACTTGTTCCAGACTTTCTTTTGGTGGGATTGTACTTTTGGCCCAGGGTTTTACTTTACTGTACTTTACTTTCTTGTCGTACTCTGTGGTTGGGTTTTAGTGTATGCATGCATATTTTTCTTTTCAGTAGTTTTTACTTTTTAGATTTGTGGGCTTGGAGATGTGTGTGTGTTTGTACAGGTTAATAGTCAATGCCTACCATATTAGTAGCATGCTTACTCGGTGCTAGTCACCAGCCCCTGGAATATTATAGGCAGGCTTGGGGAGTTTCGGCTCGGGCCCTACTGGGACAGGTCGTGAAAATATCAAATTTTATATGTTGAACCAAACACGCTTATATGTTTTTTATTTATATAAACATAAATATAAAATAATCATATATATGGCATACCAAAAGGTGTGGCTCACAATAATATTGATGGAATCCAACATCTTATGGGATCTATAAGTGTTAGTGGGTTCCATAATGGGGAAGTCAATTAAAGTAATACTCTTCTATGGGAAAATCATGGTGAAATTTGATTATAGAACGTCGTGAATAATATAAATCATCACCACTATAAGGGATAAATACTAGACCACCTACCTTATTCATATAGAGGAGGACCTATCTAGTATCATCATTTGGATTCATGGATATTAGAAGAAAATGGAAAAACAGATGAATTCCCTGAATGTAAGGAATAAGATCTTATACCAAAATAGTATTTCTGATTTGAATAAAAAATATTAAAGGTGCCTGGGTAGTGTTGCACATACCAAGAGATGTTGAATTAGATGTTTTGATCTTACATCGGTGGTTGGAGGACGAAATAATAATAAATATTATGGGGGATCTAGGGGTGAAATCCAATGAGAGAAGAAGGGAGGGGAATATTCAATGGAAATAATAAATATAAGAGGTATTTTAATGATATAATAACTTAAGGTTAATATTTTAATTTTACAAAAAACTAAGGTGTCACATGGTTTGGATGAATGGTTGACCAAACATTCTATGAACCCTGCACTATGCACTGCCTCAAGAGAGAAACTGTGTAGCATGGAAAATAGTCACATGCCATGTGTACCTTATATAACCTTAGAAGACCACATGGTTTCTACTAACCATGAGACCTAGTGGTTTCCTCCACCGTATGGGGTTCCAGGATCTAAACATGAACCATCCACTTCTCTATCCTTCGTAACCTTAGAAGACATTTATTTTATAAAAAATAGATTTTAGTCAAGTATTAATAGTAATGTACCTTATATAAAAACTATGATCATACACTAAATGTGTTGAATTTTGAAAATAGTAATATATTATATTTTTGAAAATCATTGTGGTTGTATTTTTAGAAATGGTTAATATGCTAAGAATTGTTGAATTGGGGAATTATATGTTAAAAAATGTTTTAATGTCATAAATTAGTGTTACTAAACGCCAAGTTTCTAATGTGTGAGATAAATGGAGTCTTCTTCTCTCCTTATAGTGAATTGTACCAGGTAGACATTATATAAATCAATCTGAAGAGGTTGTTGAGAATGTGGTTCACCTAAGCCACAAATGAAGTAAAAGTTATTTCAAAACCTTTTTCTAGAATTGTATGTGGTTGATAATGGTAATAAGAATAATGAATGGTGAAATTTTTACTATTTAATTCAGTTCCAAAAGTAGAATCTATCTATGATTATTCAATATTCTAAGATTAAAAATGATGAAGTCTGATAGAATATGATGAATCAGATCATTATTTACTTGAGAGAAGAGTAGAATTGCAAATAATTATTTAGAACATATATAATGTATGATCCTTCACACCAGGGGTGGTATTTAGTGGTTCAGGATATTATGGACCAATGTATAACATGGGGGATGTTGAATAGTCATTTAACAAAAAATTACATCTTGAAAACTTATCAAATCACTAAAACAATAGACTTTCTCATTATGATTAAATAGACTCTATCAATGAAATATTATGTGGATAAAGTTAAGAATTTAGTCTTCTTTTCCCCAAAAATTTTTGCGATTTCATCTCTGAAGGAACAAATTTTTTGTCATGATTAAAAAAAATATTCACACAAATATTTTCGTGCTTTTTTAAATGTATTATATAGAGAAGTTCAATAGATAATATCTACTAGAATGGGACATCCGAGGAAATACAGTTGGAGAGAACGTTTTTATTCATATATGAAAAGTTGGTAACTACAATGCTGTGAATAATAAGAATATGTACACCTACTTACAGAGTCATTTGATAACTCAAAATTTGAAAATGGGTTTATTAAATCATCATTCTAAATATAAATGAATGTCGGGAGGTTTTGAATGTGGTTCACTAGATCATATCATGTGAAATAATGACACCCCCTAGAGAATTTCCAAACTACATAAATATGTGGCATCCTAATCACTGTTGTCAGAGTGCCAAAATGACATATTCTAGAAGAAAATATCATGTTTCTCTAGAATATTATGCTTTAATAGGATTAGTGTGGAAGAATACCTCTCATCATCAGAACAATCAATCCCAAGTTATTTTACTAAAACCATGACTCATCAACAATTGAAATCTCAATAGAATAAAAATGAAAAATGTGCAGTGGGTATGCAATTATATGGAGAAAAGAAAATGATCATGGATTATCAATATAGTACATCGGTGGTGAGAGGTAAAATTATTTAGAATTATACCCCTATAAAATCCTTGTTTTATATGATAATTTCTCACTTATTTATTTCATCTTATGTTGTTCATAATATTATCAATTGATATTATTCATTCTATTTTAATACATCAAGCTCAAATTGTCCAAATATAGTGTTTATACTTTATGTTTAAATCATGTTTTAGGACTATAAATGGGTCCATGTTACATTTTGATTTATCTATTATATGAAAGATTTCATTGAAAAAATTTTATGTATGGGTTGGTCCAAAATCTTTTTGTCCCATATAGACTGTTATTCCCTAAGGGTTAGTTTCAAATATCATGATGGCATCGACTGTCTCTTTAAAGGATATTGGGTTGTAAAGGCATGTAATGAATGAATTTTGGAATAGGTTCTTAGAACCAAATATTTTTAGTTATTATTGTTTTCCTTGGAATCTATGGATAATTATGGAAATATGGATTTTCCAACATTTATTGATCAGTTTCAAAATGTTTTCCCCAAAACATTCTATGGGTTTCCTTCCAAAAGGAAATTGGAGTTTACAATTGATCTCCTACTAGGGACTAGTCTTATTTCACTTCAATCTTACTAGATGTATGAATAGTAATTGATTAAACATAATTATCTTTTAGAAGAGTTGTAATGCAATGTTTTCATTTGAATGAGTACATGTCTGTGTGCGGCACATATGTTATTTATGAATGAGGAAGATATAACTATTATAATATGAACAGATTATTATATGATTAATCATGTAACAATAAAACATAAATATACTCGTCCAGGAATTGATGATATGTTTGATCAATTGAGGGGAGACCAACCATTCTCAAAAATTGAATAATGTTAGAGATATAACAAATTGAAAATTTTAAAGGAGGATATTCTAAAGATAACTTTCATATGTATATATCGTCATGACATATTTATCATTTTTTCCATTTTTTATAATGAAAGTACCTTACATATTCTTGGAAACGTTGTATAAAATTATTTATATGTATCTAAATTCTATTTTGGGGTGATTTTTTATAATATATTGGTGTATTCAAGGACAAAAGTGGATCATTAGAAACACTTGATTATACTGTTGGGTATCTTTTAGGAACATCAACTATGTGAAAAGTTATCAAAGTGTGATTAAGGGATACAATATGTATTTTTTGCAGGCCATGTTATTTATAAATAATCTATTTTTATAGACCCATAAAGAGTAGAAATTGTTTTATCTTGGGGACCACTAAATAGTTTCATTGAGATAACAAGTTTCCATTGAGAAAAATTATAGAAAAATTGTTTTTTATGTCATTTCATTTACATTTGGAATCACTAATGCAGGATTTGATGAGAAATTGAATTCTCGTCAAATGAAATTATAAATTTAAAATATCTTTTCAAGAACATAATGATAGTCATACATCGGAACCTATAAACATATATTGAGAGTCTGGACTAGGATATAGAATCTATAATGTTGCATTAGGATCAGTTTTGTTATATGTTCTCATTCATAAGAATAATTAATTATTATGGTTTATGAAATTTTTTATTTAAATAGAATAACTACTAAACACATGATTTGGAAGCATCTATTGTGGTCCATTCTATGATTTCATTGAATCATATACTTTTTTGGAGAAAATTACTTATTGTTTATAGATCATAATAGAATGATATATCAATGATATGTGAATTTAAGACAGTACATATGGATGGAGTAGTAAGAATTTTTGACATAAACATGATGTAAATGTCGGGTAATAGGAACTCGTTGAAGGATTATTATATAAGGAATTCATATAAATGGTTATATAATAAGGATCTAGAATCTTGAAAATTTATATTAGTTTCAAAAGATATGAATCTTGAATTCATGAACTAAGGTATTGTTGTAGTTTTGTTTCCATTTTTTTTCTAATTTCAATGAAAATGTTCAAATGGCTCAGTCATCTGATCCTGAATTTTTTTCAAGGAGGTAAAAACTCAATTATGGTAAACCATTTCGGTGTGGAAACTATATGGGAATACATTGTTTATTTTTAGATTTCATGTTGTCATAAATTTGGGTTGTTAGGAAAAAAATTAACTGCCTACCACAAATCATGATGGATTCATCACCTTAGGATTCATAAAATGTATAATGTATTGATAGAATAGTTCTAGTGGTTCATCATGAAATGATACGTGGGACATTATTACATGATATTCCATTCCAGTCAGTAGTTCAAGGAAGAGTATCAACGGCCAGAATTTATGTTGAAATTATTACCATTTTCCATGGGAAAATGGGAGTAGATAACTATGGATTTTATAACATGACTTTGAAGGATGGTTAGGAAATATGTTTTCATATGGGTGATTGTGGATCATCTAAAAATATCTGCTCATTTCCACCCTATTTCTGAAACAAATTTCGTAGAATACATATATAAAATCATTATTGGTATATAATAATGTAAGTCTGTGTTCCTATCTTGATTGTATCCAGAAAAGACCCTATGTTTATATATTTTTTTGAAAATCCTTCTACCAAGACCTTGGCACATATTTGACTATGTTTACAACATATCATCCCCAAATGGATGGATATTCTAAAAGCAAAATAATGAAGTTTTTTGATATTATTATAGATTATCTATTTTTTTGGTGTCTTATGGAAATATTATTTACTATTAGAAGAGTTATCATGAAACAACATTTATTATCCCTTGATAAATATGGATCCTTTTGAAGAATTTATTCCTTTTCCTTATTAGTATTGAATTTATTGGGTGAAAATACCCAAGACATAACTAATTACACTCAACCTTATTTAGAAGACTAATTAAAATACTTAGTAAATTTTAAATATAATGGAGATGAATCTTATTAATCATAAATCATATATGGATTGTCATTGGAAAATATTTTAATTTTAGGTAAGTGATAAAGTGTTTTTTGGAATCTCTCCTAGTATTGGGAATCATTATTTTTTGATTCATGAATATTTATCTCATAGATAGATAGTCCCTTTTGACATTCAATAATGAGTTGGTGAGGGGTCATATCAATTTATACTTTCATCCAATATTATATTCATTTGAAATTGTGCTTATGTGGCAGATAATAAGTACCAACCTGATGGTGACCATTTGATTTGATGGATCATGTTGACCTTGGGCTTGATGACACATTGATTTATGTGATGGCATATTGTTTGTAGGTAAGAGAAGATCCAATATGTGAAAATAATCAGTTTACTATGGGTTTCAATGAATCGTTATCAATATTTGGAAGAAGCATTGGAGCATGAGAAGGAAATAGTTTACCAATGTCCAAAAAACAATCAGAACAACCATAATTTTATACATTCAAATTTAGGAAAGGCCAATGGTGGAGACAATGAAACCCCCTAGTTTCAATTATATAACCCACAATTCAAGTATCATTAGTCTGTACAATGTTTGAGTTATTATTTTGGAGGTTCCAAAGGGTATTTTCATGTTTTTGAAGAATTTTAATAGGGTCGTATTTTGTGAATGATTAGTAAAATATGAGAAGCACCTCTAGAATACCGCACAAGGGAAGACAAGGGACACTTGATCGGCTCACTGAAATTGATTGAAATACTTGGTTAACACATGGTTTGTCTAACCATGTGATCCAATCATGAAAGGTTTTCCCTTAATATAGTTTTAGTTCATGGCTTTCACATCGTTCGAAAAACTATGTACCCTAACCATGAATCATACTGTTAGCCCACCTTAAAAAATGTATATACTCCAAATTAATTTCTTAATCCATTTCTCACATAATATAACAATAAATAAAATTCTTTTTTGTCCCATGTCACATGAGTTGATCCCTTTAATTGTGATGGTGACATGTAGGTGAGTAAATGTGTGTTGGATGCCTAGAATCATCAATGAGTCGAAATTAATTTATATTCATCTCAAATACTCGGTTCGTATCGTTCATATAAAAACAATCTAATCCATTATAGATAGTTCTGCATGTTATGTATGATTTTATAATTATATATTTTTAGACATAGTGAAGAAAATGTGATTTATGTTAAGATCGTGAATTTTTTTCTACTGTTCTTTATTTTCTCCATTATTTGAATTGTAAGTGGATTCTCTATCAACCACACTTCATTTATAAACTTAATATTTGGTTTAAATTAAATTATTTTATTCAAAATACAGATAAATTATTATGTGACACGTCATGGGAATCATTTTTTGGTATTGGAATGTAAATTGGGCAAATTTGACAGGTTTTTCGAAATTGCATTGCATATAATTTTTTAATGATCTATTAAAATTATGGTTTATTTTTTACACATGTAGAATGGTTACTAAAATCCTTTAAAATATGGAAATGGTTTTTTGTGAAATGCTTGGCATGGAAATTGGTTTTGGGTAAATGGAATGAAAATATGTTTGGATAAATGATTGGGTTTTTGTTAAATGGGATGGATAACAGTCATGAGGCATAATAATCAAATGGGGGTGAGTATGGACTTGATATTACACCATAAATGGTGATACCACACTTGGGAGTGTGTTTTTGGTGGTGTTTGAGGACATGGAAAAAATATTCTAAACTAAATTATAAAATTTTAATGGATTTTTTGGTGGTTTCCTGGGAAAATTTATTTATTGTTTTTATATTAAATTGTTTTTACTACATAAATTTATTTTATAAAATACGATAACATAGTTTTTTCATGTTTCATGTATTGAAGATTCATTGAAGAAATCCTACGATATTTAGACTCACCTTATTTTTTGAACTATTTTTAATTTTCAGATTTCATCTATTTAGAATGTTGTAAATTCATTGTATCTCAGTTCTTTAGTGATCCTTCTCGATATCATAAATTGGCATGTGGAGTTAGATCCTTGAGTGGGTGGAGTGTTTTTGGGTTTTTCAGTTTGGGTTATTAGTTTTTTAGATATAATGGTTCCTTTGACTATTTCACTTGGTTTCCCCTTACAATCTTATATGCTTTGTTGGTTTCGTTTTCTTTTGAGTTGAATTTTTTATTTTTGTTACATATAATTTTTTTTCTTCAGATGATTTATTTATCAAAGGATAAAAAATCCCCCAAATATTCTTGAGTCACAAGGAATTTATTTCCATACTTTTGTGTCTTGGGGATGTTACCAAATTTCTAGAAGATCCCTTTCCAATCCTCATGCCAATGATAAGGGATGAGATGATACATTTTGGGATAATTTTAACATACCTTATGATTAAACTATAACCAGAAAATCCATCCAATTAACCCAATATAATGGAGATATATATCATTATCACCAATAAAATAATATATATTGGGTTATCCCATTATAATAAAATATTTCTATGAACCATAGTTTACAAATATTACATAGACCCACCACTTTAATCCTAAAAATCTTCTGAATCAGTAATCATAAATATGATTTATATAGAATTAAAAATTCCATTTTTAAATAAAGAGTGGAAATAACCAACATTTTATCTGTTTATAATTAATATATGAAATAAAATACAATATTTTTTAAAAAAATAGAAAGAAATATATTGAAATATTCAAATTGAATAATGGTTATGAAGGAAGAATAAAGCTGTCAAACTGTAAATATTAAAATAAATCAGATTCTTTCAACGAATGTCAAAATGTTGATTATGGAAAATATATAGAAGATTAATTTCTTATAAAAATTTAAGAGTAATAGAAAATAAAATCAAAACCATTATAAAAGATTAGATTGGAATATTCATGAAATATTTTTAAGAACATGCACATGAATGAGAAATAGAACTTCAAAACATTTAAAGTAAGATTTTATAGAAAATTCCACTCCCTATAGTTCTGACTCATTAAAAAAACTTATATACTCATAATTAATTAAATAATTCTAATATTATATTTTATTTAAAATAAATCTTATTATTTTAGTTATTATCTTTTATTTCATTTATTACCATGTTTTAATTATTTACTAAAGGAATATAATTTTTGTTATATATTTTGAGGTTGTTTGCTTATATACTCAAAATAAATTTACCGGGTGATGGAACTCATATGTCCAGAAATTTTATTCTATAATTGATTTTTTAATCCCACCAATTTGTTAATTTAATACAAATTATCACGTTTTTATGTTTTATAATAATATTAGATAAATTTTGAAAACATCATATCATAGAAATTTTAGAATGTTTATATAATAGTGTAATTTAGGAAATAAAATTTTCAAAAATAATTAAAATTATGAAATCCATTCTGTAAAAGTATGAAAACATTATTTTATATTTTTCATACAACTGTACTAAATGATGAATTCAACATTATGGTGCCTAAATAAAGCCAACGAATTGATCCTAGAAATCTATAAAAATATTTTATGAAATCTAATGATAGGACCATTTCTCAAACCTAGAAGAAGAAAATGATATGAAATTTTGAATTAGAATATATAAAATGTGGAATTATTTTATTAACTACATAGACTCTAGATTCACCCTCCTTTATGGTAATTAATGAATTCGAAATTGGTGCATTGGAATATGAAATGATTGGTAGGGGAGAAAATATTCCATTAATAATTCAAGGATAAACCCACTAAATGTGTCCAAATGTGACAATATTTAGAGGGAAGACATATGATAAAATGGTAAAAAACATTAGTTGAGGAATATTTTTGAAAAACAACAATTCATTACTCCAAACATGTGAAAACATACAAATTTCGAAATTTGAGGCAAATATGACAACCATTTTTTCTATAAAAATGTGTCTCCTCCCCATTTTTAAAAGTAGTAAATCTTTTTTATATTAAATGGGGTTAGTATACACTGATAGTCTTATATGATTTCAATACATATTATTTTTGTTTTATTCCTCTCATCTATTATTTTTTTCATTATTTTCCCCCACCATGTTTATTATCTATATTATAATGGAAACCCGGCCTCGATTATTGATAAAAGAGACTGAGTTCTGTTGTATTGAGTCTGTAACACATAAATGATTTATATTTTTTCTATTTTGAGAATATAAAAAACATGTAAACTTATTTATGTTCTTTTTAAACTACTATTTAAACTAATTTATTCTTCTTCTCATCCATCTCTACCCCTCTCCTTCAATTCCATAATATTGCACCCGGTGTGGAGTAATATTATAGTGATTGTGTGAGGGAGTATTATACCATAAACAGAGTTTTGGAGTTGGATAATAAAATTTCAATGGTAGGTTCTTGAGTGATAGAAATTATCACAACATTGGATGAGATAATAATAGTTTATATTTTTATGAAAAATTATTTATTCATTATGAACTCCTCAGAAAAAAATCATGTCCCCTAACAACATTGTGTCTTTTCTTATTCTATGTGTTTTTCAATAAAATAATTATAAAATTTTATCATATTAATTTTGAATCCCGAGGAAATAAGTTTATATTTTATAAGCCAATTTTATACTATAAATATTTCCAGTGCGATAATGGTTTGTGTGTGACTGACCTCCTTGAGAGATCAACCTGGATTGTGCACCTTAGTACATGCCTAGGTAAATAAGAATTTATGAATTAGGGATTCATAAAAGTTCCCTCTTATTAGTGTTTTTATCTTTTTCAACAATTTAATGGTTAAATTATCTCTATAATTTTAATCATGTCATAAATATAATATTTTTATATTTAATACACTTTTAGAACCAACCTTGTTAGGTAGTTAGTAATAATGAATCATATTGTTTCATGGAGCTGACTATCTATACATACACAAAAGATACATTAAATATTTTAAAAATATTGGAAGGGAATTAAAATAAATAACAGTTTATATTTTTATAATCATATTTATGTTTCAATTTTAAGATAAATTCAATAATTAAATCCTTTATACTATGAATTTTAGTCCCTAAAGAATAAAAAAATTGTACTGTTCATGGAGAGGGTGGTCTGTACATAATCATGAGTGAAATTTTTATATTTCCAATTAATTAATAAGTATGAAGTTAATTTGTATAATATCCTTAAGGAATCATAAAAATATAAAAATAACATATATATACATTTACTCTTTTATTATATCAATCTGTGATGGGTAGTGATGAATAATGAAATACGTCGCTTCATAGAGACAGTAGTCTGTATATAAACACAATTGATGTTTTAATTATCATAATTATGGAGGAGAAGTATAAAATGGTTATTAATTAAATATAATAATATTTAATTTTAATATTTATATATATTTAATTATAGTATAATGGGTTGAATATATTTAAAGGAGCTAGAAGAAGAAATAAACTTGAAATTTTTTGGTTACGAATTATATGTCATCTCAGATATCTCCCTCTAGATTACCAATTAAAATTTAGGATTAGTATGTTGAGGAGAAAATATACTCCAATAAATTTGGAGTAATATTTGGGGATTTTTTGGAAAGAAATTAGTCAACCTAAGTGCATACAAATGATTGAATAATTGAGGATAAGTGGATTCCTAATAAAATTGAGGGGAATGAAAAACTTTTAAATATTCAACTATTTCAAAAAAATCATAATCAAGGAAAACATTTCTAATATAGTCCAATTTATGATTTTGGATAGCTTATTGTCTAAATAAGATCAATAAATAAATATTTTTCCATTTTTTATATATATCTTAAGACTTATATCATAGTTTTATCCATGATAACCCTTTTAACCCTTGATTTGGTGATGATGTTTTACGATGTTTATTATTCATTATATCCAAAAACGAAATTAACCAGTATTCCAAATTCAAGCATCCAAGTCCCAAATATGAATGGGATTTCCAAATATTAATCTTCTATATAAGGTATAAATTAATAGTAAAATGAGTACATAAAAAGCAATGAAATGTAGTTTTAAAAAAAATCCATAGAATGATATTTTTTGGAGAATAAAAAATTTAATATAATAACATTTTACTTACTTAATACAAAATAATCTCACTTAATCATTTTAAATTTCTAAAAATAAAACAAATTAATTTTGAAATAAAATATATATATATTTAATTGAAAATAATATTGTTATAATAATAAAATTTCTTTTTTAACTACAAAACATTTAATATTATCATATTATATAATTATTCATAATATATATTTATGACAATTAATAATACATGAAATTTATTGTTTAATAATATCACCTTTTTTGTCACACAATAGGCTTGTTCAAGGTGTGAGTCTTATATTCTATGACTGCTCAGGGTGGTATATTTTTCCATGTGAGGTATGGATAATGATGGATGAGACTCGATGTAATCGATTATCAAACCAAAAATTATATATATTTTGTTTTTTCACCCTCGTGATATTATTAACTAAGGGGGTTATCCTTAAAATGTTTTTTAACAAGATGAGGCACTTCTATATTCAATTTTTGTTTTTGTTATATTCTACTAGGTATGTACATATACACCCTATATATGGATTTTACCCAAAACATCCTTATATTATGATGTAGAATAATATTTAAATAGATTATTTGGTGGGAAAGCTGTTGGTGGAGTGGGATCTTATTGGTTCCCAATAGTTATAGTACCAAATAAATTCATGTTTATATTTAGTTAATTATAGAGATATCATCACCTTAGTTGTATTCATTTTTTTCTATATGTTTTGTAGGGAATTCATTTTCCCTATATACTTTAATGGTTATTATCTTGTACTCCAAATTTGAATTATAAATGTTTTTATATTCATTAAATATTTTATTCAGTACTTATATTCCTTTCTGAATTATGATTTTCTATGTGTAGTTATGTATATTTAGGTGAATTAGGAAAAGGCCTCCCATCATATGCGACATGAAAACTTCAGTTTAGTAACTAACCCCTAACATATTAGAGGTGATATTTATATTGTATGTATTACCTAATACTAGATTATGTGGGATCATTATTTTTTGGGTTGTGTTACAGTCGTATTAAAGTGTCAATATTAGTGATAATGTTTAGATTTTGTTCTCTATAAATATTATTTTTTAAATTCTGTGAAATTTTATCTTGGGTATTTGAGTTTATCTTTATGAACAAAGAATCTAGTGTTGTTTTGGTGGCTAATTTATCGATTTTCATGACTTTGATTACATTCATGTTAACATGAAGCTTGAATTCAGTTGTCGTAAGGAACATGTCAGAGGTAAATGTAACATACATAGACTAGTTTTTGATTACAAGGACTTACTTGAGACATCTCACTAGATATGATTTAATAGCCTTGGTTAATCTTATCAGAAAATATGATTCCTCTAAAAAATTCAACAAATTAGTATCTTGATGTTAGGTTGGAACATGCATGTGCCAGTTATCAGTCCTCCTGTCATTAACCCGTTGAGGGTAAATTATTGCATCCTGTGATAATAACATGAGGTTTTCTTATCAGTAACATGACAATTAGTCCCTACACCATTAGGTTTGTGGATGAATCAATAGGGTAAGAATGTGGATACCCATATTAATAATATTAGTCATGATTTTTAGTGACAGTGACCACCTCAATTACGAGGAAATCCTCATCATCATGAAATGGGGGATTGGATTGAGGAATTGATTTGGGTGTTCTACCATGCTTGGATCCAATCTGATCAAATGTTGTTACTATATCCATTTTTTGAAAATAAAGTGTCATTGGTGGTCTCTTATCATTCAATTACTTTCTGAGTTGCTATCAAATAGTAATGCTTTGATAACATATTTCATGAGAACAATTACACATCCAAATTGTGTTTCTCACACATACATGAGATATTAGAGCTATAAAAGGTTGATATGTATGTTTCAGAGTTTTATTAGTGGTTTACATACCTAATGAATAACACACTTGAGTTGATTCAAGGTAATTTCATCTAGGTATAAGAGTTCTAATTTTTAATTCATGGAATGAGTTGTGATTTTTTTCCCATCTATATCCCCACAAATATCTTAGTTCTAGATAGGGCCATAGTGACCATGACTTTCTTAGTTTTGGAGTAGTATGTATTTGGAGTTGGTTTGGGTACTTATAAGTGGGGTCATGAACCTTATCTGGTCATCAAAAAGCATTACGGATCAATATGAAAAGTCATATAAATACTTTGACCCATACTCGTGGTTCAACAATACATGAGTTGTGGAGATGTTTCTTAATAGAATATACCATAAATCAATGTAATATCAACACTTATGATATGGTATTTGAGATTATTTTATGCTAAATCCTTGTTATATCATATGGTACGGTATTCTATTTTTTCAGGTATCATATATATCTGTATAATGATATATATCTAAATAGTTAAACATATTATATTTTACAATATAAAAAATAATCAAATATTGGATATATGAAGTTATTTTATTTTTTTACATGGGTGTTCGTAATCCCATGAATCACATGGCATGATTTATTATGAGATTCTATAATTCATAAAAAAAAATAATAAAATGTCCTACATGTTGGACTATCAATAAATAATTATTTCATAAGATTTAATAGGTTAAATAATTATTGTATGAGGTTTATATGATATGTAATGATATTAATTTCACACACATTTATGAAATCCGTGATAAAGGCATGGAGTGAGGATTGTCCTAATAATATATTTAAAGGATTTTAGGCTATGAGTATGTACTGAGCGATATTAAGATGAAACCTCTTTCTAAAACTCTTCATTCTAAAACATATTATCATCCTTCATTTATATTGAGATACTAGTATATCATGAATGTTAATGGATCCCACCTATATTGTATGGGTGATTCCATTATACCCATGGACATTTCTTCTCAGTAATAACTCATTACATATTCTTTATTTATTTTTTGCAAAAAACTAATTGAAGGTGATGAAAAATGAATATTATGGGGAAATCCAAACATTTTCATTTTCTAATTTAATATTATTTTAGATTAAATGAAATAGTGTTCTTGGTTCCAAATTATTTTTATTTCTTAAACTAATTAGTTTAATTATTAGTCAACCCATAAAGGTGTTTTTGAGATATCAATGAATTTACATGACCTTCAATTAATTGAATTGTTCTAAAAATAAAGTATATTAATCTTATATCCTGTTGTTCTCTAAATTATAAAAATTCATTTGGATTTCAATATTTCTTGATGGAATCATGTTGTATCATGTAGGGTAACCATAGCTAGTAACTCAGTAAAAATATAATTTTTTAATATATTTCATAGAATACAAGATTAGGATATTGTATATAATGCTATTATCATGTTGTAGTTTCTAAAAAGAGAATGATATCTCTTTTACGATATTGATATGAATAGTAAAATATGATCAGATTAGTAAGGTTATTTTGCCTTGATATGTAATGGTGTGTATGATGATAAAAAAATGTAACTTGACAGGTAAGAGTACTTATGTTTTCAATAAGAGTGGAATACCCTTTTGCTTATGGCTTATCATAAGAGATGATTAGGATATCAGTTATAAAATATAACGACTGGATCATAAATATTTTATGTGCTATAACATATTAATCATATACTATAATTCATGGTATAACATGAAATATAATTTATAAGGAAAATTTTTTTTGGGAAGAATTTATTATGAATTAAATTATATAATTTAGAAATTCTTTTTAAACATTAACAAAATATTTTTTTCGTACATTTATAAATTTATAAATGTGAATAAAAATGAAATAAATAGATGGTGTTTAAAATAAATTAATCAAATATTTATGTAATAATTATTAATAAATATTTAAAAATATTATGTGTTAATATTAATATACATTTCTCAAAATTTTAAGGCATGACCAATAATTTTGATATAAATTATTTATATAGAAATACAATATTTAATTTATAAAAATTTTATAAATTACCAAGATAAAGAATAAAATATTTTATTTTATGTTTAATAATTATTTATTATGAAAAATGATTAATTTTTATTTTTCAAATTAAAAGGGATTTACTTAGATGTGAATCCAAACATATCGAAATAGTTTTGATAAATAATTATATTAAATGGGTATTTAATATTGAACATGAGATATCAATATTGTGTAAATATGTTTACATAATATAAATTAAAATAATAAATGTTTATAATTAGTGAAATATCATATATTTATAATAAATATCATATAACTTATAATGAGGATATTTTATTAGGTTTTAACTAAAAAATTTTTATTTATCTATTTATATAATGTATATTATGAATTTTAATTCATTTATACTTGTTTATTTATAAACTATCCATAAATTTATATATCATGTTTGGAAAATAAATAAAATTCTATTTATTTATATTTTTATTTTCGAAATTCATGTTTATTAATTGTTTATAAAATATAGATATTCTGTATTATTTAATTTATATGATAAAGATATTCTTATAAATTTTATTTCCATATACTTCATGAAAGGTATAACAAGATAAGATATAGTTATCACTTATCTTGACCTTAGTTTTTAATAAATGTTGTTATATTAAATATCATTTTTGAATATATATTTCTATATATCTGGTATAAGATTTATGATGAATTAGACACTCTCTTGAATAAAATAACCATATATAGAGGGAATTTTGGTTTGAATACCCACTAATCCAGAAACTTATTCCTTGTCCATTAATAGTGAAGGTTAGTTATCTATGACTCCAACAATACTCATGTAGAAATTATTGATATTATTTATTTTTAAGCCATTACCTTACCTGATATTATACAGTATTCATAAGATACATTTATATGTCTATGAATTTGTTTAGATTGTTTTTTTAGGGAACACAAATTATGTTTTGTAAAAATATTTTCACAAAAATATGTTGTGAAAATATTGATTTGCTTGCTGGAATAGGGATATTAAAATAAAAACATTATAAGTATACATACATAATAGAAAACATTTGATAATTAGAATCTCATGTGATGAAGTAGATATAAATTTAATATTCAAATGATTTATATTAGATGGGGGCCACCTTGAATGAAGTCCCAATTGAAAATACAATGTTTAAGATTACCTCAAATTCCACAAAGTTCAAGGCTTTCGTCATTCAATTTTTTATGTTTTGTGGAAGATGGGTTCTTATGTGTTGTCTTGGGTATGGAATAGTAGAAATTCATAACCTTAAATGTAATATAATAAAATAACTATAATGTATTTGGTTCACACTTATATGGGAAACCATGAGATTTCTGATACCAATGGAATTGATCTACGATTATCCAAATTATGGATTGGATATGTTTTATCCATTGAACATTCCATGAGTCATATATTATATGATTGAGGAGATTTCCCACAAAAATGTATATATAATGATAAGAAATATAAAGAAATCATTGATTCATGAAATATTATTCTTGTTATACAAATGGGTATGATGTATTTAAATTTGGTCAATATTTTAGTGGGATCTTATTTAATTAATTTCTTTATTAAATTAATATAAAACATGACATCTATATTATAAAATATATTTTCACAGATAATAAAATAATCCCCATCAAGCCTGATCATTAGATCAATATTGGATAATTCATATATAATTTTATTCTATTTTATAAACATGTTTTTAATTTCATTATATTTCTGTTGAAAGAAGGAAATTTATAATTGTTGTAGGAACCCCTTCTGAAGAAACCAATTTGTGAATCCCTTAAAAAATTATAAATATATGCCTTTGATATATATGTATAATGTATCAACCAAGAGAATTTTGAAAATTAAGTCTTTATGACAAAATAAATATTAGACCAAGTATTCATATAATATGATATGAAAAGTGAAAATTTTATATTAAAATAATGTTACGCAGGAGAGTTATGAGGTGTCCAAAACTATACAATTTGGGGAAAATTTAAATAAAACATTGTAACAACCAATGTGTTAAACATTATTGATCATTGGTTTCCCTAAAAAGTAGTTCTAACCAGGATTTTTGTGAAAAGAATGTTGAATAATGAAATTATAGAGAATGGCCTATGATTTTGTGAAACATAGATTTGCCGGAACCAAAATTGTAGAACTGTAAAACTATAGACATGGTCAATAATACATGTATTCCATGATACATCCACTCCTATTATACAAAAATTATATAAAATAACATCACTAAAAATTAAAAAGGATAAAACATAAAGAGTTCCCTTATTGAAGCTCTTAGAAATTGTGATTCAGATATTTGTACATTCGTGAAATTATAAACCTCCATGGACTCTCATAAGCTAAAATATTAGATGAATAACCTTTTATAAATCCCTAATTTTATTGTTTTGTGGTTCAGAGGAAATTAATATAACATAAAACCATGAAGAACACATTTCATGCTAGAAGACCACATCATGTATAACTCTATATTTCTTACTGTATGCCAATTGTGTGAAAAATGTACAATGGTTATCTCGAAGGACGACTTATGATGCAAGGCCATGTTTTTTGGAATACTAATGTATTAAAAAATCAAGTTACGTGAAACACAGTCCAATGTTATTGATTTTAATACTACCACATGATGTTCACCATCAAAAAATTTGATGGCTCATGGGACACACATAATCTAGAAATGAACGTACCTGTTAAAATACCATACAAACAACAAATATTGCATACCTTAATTTCCAATACCCATATATAATACACCGGTTGGTAAGAGTCCATAATGGTTACCTTATGAGAATATCCATGGAAATATTGTGTATTTACCATGTATGGCATCATAATGTGAATAAACTCTATCTATTTACTATGTTAGATTATAATTAAATGATAGATAAAACATTAAATTCAATTTACTTACCATGAAGTACAATCATAATCATCAGACATATCTTTTTTACACTAAAATAGTATTTATGATTCCTCCTTAGGTGTAAGACCAAATCATGACTCCTATTAATGACATCATACTAGTAATTCATTTTTGATGACGAGGCTCCCCTATTCAATTGGAAATGACTTATTAAATGAGTATAATATTTCATCATGACTTGAACAGACGAATAAATAAATGGAATACACAATATCTAAACCTCACTAAAGCCATTATTTTTCCCCTTTATGATAGAATATTTCATACCACATGACATTAAACAATATGGTTTGGTCTTTTAACATTAAATTAAACAATGAAACTCAAACTAAGGAGGTCTTGATTCCTATTTCTATAAAAATACATAACATTCCACCTTATGATTTAATCTAAACACCCCAATTTCATCGAGTCTTTTCCACCTTCCACAGTCTCCAATAAACATTGACTTGTGACATATCTTTCATGAACTTTTTATGTGGACGCCCACTAGTTAGACTATGACCTTGCAATCTACCATATATGATAATCATATTATACCTTATCATATGTGAATAATTGAAACACTTGTGATACTAATGGGACTCTATTTGTCAAGTGATGGTATTAATCATATTAAAATCACCCAATCTATTGTAATGATCACTGTTTGTCCTAGTTGATTATCCTATGATACCTCTTGTGATGGGAACAAAATGCATTATGTGATTAGAATAATAGGAATATGTGATGATAATAAGATCTATCTATACCCCTTATGTGATGAGGCTAATATTTTAGCCACATGTTATGAGATCAAGAATCCTTATGTGATGAGAATAATAGGACTATATAAAGTGTATATGGTTTATCAATTTTACCCTATGATAAGGATACTATGATTTTTTGTTGATTTAGGGATGTAATATGTATTAATCATTTGTGAACTATATTGTTGAGTGACGAGATACCAAGTATATCAGCATATGATCCTTATTGGAAGAACCAACACTACCTCATGAGTCAAGAATGAGATGATTCTCGTGACGATCCAATGAATCCTTAGGTAATGGGACCAAGATGACTTGTGAAAAAAACCAAATATTACCTCACAAACTGATCAGAGGAAGATATTTTCAGGTTCCCAATGATGATTTAAAAAACAAACCTTGATAATACTCATTAACGCTTACCACAAGGTTGTGACCCTATCAAGGAATCCATTAATGTAATTAAATAGAATCCTTATAATATATAACTATGAAAGGGTTCTTGAAAATATATAAAATATATAAAGTATTTTTAAAATTGGTAATAACCTCCATAGCTAAATGTATTGAAGTACTTTCTACGACCTCATCATCCAATTCTAATCAATGAGCTGATACCCTTCTCATTTTAATATGAGGAAATAAAAATCTACAATGTTTAATGATGAGACCATGATCATTATCACAATATGTAGTAGATACATAACCCATAAATGTTACTAGTGTAAGAAAAAGAATACAGAATGATAACTTGATATAAATATTTTCACTTGAATTAGTGAGAAGATAATTAAAGTCATGATATCACCTCTAGGAATTTTTATAATAAAAACTTAGTTTCAATCCCTTATCCTATGATAATGAGATGATGAGTAATAATAGATATATTAGGAATCATCATTATTATATATGAACACATATTGCATTTCAATGATCTCAGAGGACCCTAAACACTAAAAATGGACAACATTTTATCTTTACCCCCTCCCAAATAAGAATGGGGGTGGACCAACCATAATAATTCTAAATTTTTTCGGAACTAAATCATGGATATCCCACCAATATGTGGTTAATATTTTGACACCTCTCGTAATGATATTTGGAATCATTTCCCTCATTCCCTGATGGGCATCATTCAATGTGAGGACACCCATGTTGTCATCGAATAGTATGATGAAGGACTCATTACCACTAGGAAATTGACATAAGATGTTGTTGTGGCCATTAACCCATGTGGGTATCACCAACCAAATATGCGGTATCATAATGGTAAATCTCTTATTTCCCTGAATAATGAAATTTAGATAATTTAAATAGATTGTAATGATTTAACCATCCAATATTTATCAATTATGGGGGA
This sequence comes from Viscum album, assembly GCA_963277665.1. Lineage (NCBI taxonomy): Eukaryota > Viridiplantae > Streptophyta > Magnoliopsida > Santalales > Viscaceae > Viscum > Viscum album. Next base: position 1,700,511,925 of record OY728156.1, on the reverse strand, counting down.
CTTTTTCAACTTTCAATCCATGTTCCTATCATGGAGTTAGAAATTATGGGTCTTAAAATAGCTAGGCATCAATTATAATATAGTGATACACAACTCATTATCAAAAATTTCAGCACATATATCATGCCAAAAACTCCTACAAAACATTAGTAGGTCAAATAAAGAGGGAAAACTACCACTCCTTACACACAAAATGTTTTATATATAATTGATTCAACCTCAACCATCAAATAACATGTTGGGTAAACTCTCCTGGACTTATGTGATTCTTCTAGATGACACAGAGTTCCTACCACTGATGGAGAAAACATCCCTAATGATCATCTTAAAGATGATGTCACTACCAATAACCATTAAGTTTACTTCTTTGAGACTGTTGACAATATTTGCGGTAAATTACCTCATGAATAAAAATATCATGAGAACATTGAAATCCCATGTTGATTCAATATCTATAAAATGGGAAACCGACTATTGGTCACTATTAATCTTTAATAATTATATATGATTGAGAATATAAAATAGAACATTATTCTGAAACCATAAAACCCTTAGGGGTGGGTTAATGTTGGTTGAGGATTTATATTTTAGATATTGAGGTGTATAAGATCCCATTGACCTTCAATATGTACCTTTATATAGATCATGTCTTCTCTTATTTCTATGGACTCTTTATGATGGGTCCCTCAACATTCTTAATATAAAAATATATACTAGAGGGATGATAAAAATTAAAATTTAGTTTAGAAGTTTTAGATTTATAGTATCCTAAAAATGATCCATTATTTCCTGACGGGTCACCATTGGAATAGGATCTTGAATCACAATCAGACAAGGACATGTAGCTATTTATAGATAAAATATTATTGGATCCCTTTTCATGATTGGGAAGGATGTGTAAGTTAAAACATCTTCTATATGAATTAATATATAAGATAAGTATATCATCACTCCCTTAACTAGCATTATTCTGACATTAGAGAATAATATATAGTGATAAAGAGATCAAATTTCCTTCTAAAATTTAATTAGTGACATATTATGGGAACCTGTATCCACTAAATAATATCCAACAATGTTCTAGACACCAAAGAATCTACATTTTCCCATCCCTAAGATTGTAACTAAAAATAAAAAACCATGCCTCTAATAGAACCTATGTTTAAATAACAACATCATTCAGGATTGGTGGAGAGAGTATCCTTTAATATCATAGTACTTTTAGGCCTATGAAAAATAGTACCTAATGTTTTTGGTTTCAATTATCTGAATAGAAAAGTTCCTATATTCAATCAGATTCCACAAAAACATCAAATAGTTCTGTATTGAGATAATGATAATACAATATGGAATTATTATATTTTAATATATGAATGTACACATCATAGGTTAGGGTTAGTATGATACTCTATAATGTTCTCATCCTTTATGAATAATAAAATTCCCATATAAATTCAGACTAACCATCACATCATTGAATTTCTTCATAGATTTTTCTCATTACACTAAGGATCATTATAATGATAATAATGAAATTGAATTATTTCATCCTTTATGGCACCAGTAGTGAGAAAAGTGTCTTCCAGGAGGTGTTCTCACCTACCTATGAAGTGTTATGGGGATTAAATGTTTTTTTGAAGATCCACTCAAACCACTGGTATGTTGAGGAGGAAAAATTAATCATAGTTTTATATAGTAATGTAGAGGTTGTTGAGACAACAATCCCAGATTCATATTTAACATCCTTCTACCAAGAACTAGAGGATTACAATAATGTCACTATTGATAAAATATTTGGGTTATTATACTAATTTGGTGAGACTTCATGATGGTCTAATCACACTTACCATGGATTCTAGATAGTCGATAACCATCATATTATTAACTATGAATGATATAATTCTTTCTCTAATGTTAATCACAGTTTAGAACTTCATGTTGCTAAATATATTTTAGATTATTGAGACTTAGCACAATTGAGCCATGGTATCTCACCTTCAAGATGGATTCAACCATCAACGTGGAAGACACATGTGGCAGGTTCTCTAAACAAGATGATTATTACTCCAACCACTAATATATATGAGATAATAACCTTGTTATTTTTTTGTGAAACTTGGAAGAATGATTACCTATAGTGGTTTTACCAAGGTCGATCACTATTGAATTTTAGTAACCTTAATTTGTCCATCGTCAAGGATATGGTGGTCTAGATAAAATACATTCCCATTTTTTGTCACATTATAGCCCAATTCATGGAATTCCATAAGAGAAAAAAGTGGTCAAGTATCACATGTTTTTATGTATATTGTATGAAAAAGATTTTTATGGTATATAAACCTTTAAATTATGTCACCATAGAGCTATTATGGATGTATATAGATAAAATAGGTGATGAAATATTATTGAATCACATCTAATTGTATTATTTGAGTGGAATTTGGGAGAATGGTGAATGAGAAAAATATATTTCATAAGGCCTACAACAGACTATGAAAAGGATTCAACCACTACCTATCTCACCAATGAAAAAATATCGAAATATTATATGCATAAATATTGAATCAAAACCTATTCCCTCATATAATAATGATTTTGGAGGCCACACAAAACAATCTTATTAAATAATTTGCTAGTTTTTAGAATGGTGAAGAAGCTTCTTATTTGGTATAGGATTCAAATACCAAATAAATTTTCTATGTTCTTTAAATATTGAAAGAATAAGATTTGTTTTATCAAGAATAATAAGGTCTCATGTTTCTTCTTCTATGCCCTAGGGTAAAATACAAATGATCCTATAAATAGAGGTATAATTGGAATTCGTGTTAAAGAACTATATTAACTACTACCCCTATAATAGTTTCCTTGGAAACACAATTAAAGAATGATTTGTCTTCATGGATTGGATCTAGGACATGCTAGACCATGGTTTTTTTGAATTGGGAGTCACACTAGAGTACATCCCATATATATCATCAACTCATGTTGATAATAATAGAATTATGTGTTTGGATTAAGTCTCATATAGAGGTTCTTTGATGTTCAATGAATTTTTAGTCTGAATGACTACCAGTTGATATCATAGGTTGTTTACCCTATATAGGAGGAATGCTCAGCTCAAGGAATTAGTATTTCCCCATAGGGGATATCATTTAGATATTATAAATATACTTGTGGTCTAAATTCAATCATCCTGAGGTGTTCATATGGGAGATAGTTTTTCTCATGATTAGTTTGGACACTCCTCATCATACACTTTAGTGTTTTGTGCATATCAAGGAGGAAAATAGATTAGATCGAGGGCTTACAGGAAAAGGGGTAACGAGATGATGTTAATCCTTATGATACATGTTACGGGGTATCAATCATGTTCAAATTATAAGACCCAATTGATAATTAAGGATGATGATAAATGATTGTGTATATTAAACAAAATAATGATGTATTTTGATCAGTAGAGGTCTAGGAATCCCCTACTTGAATTAAAAGATCATTGGTTTCCTGAAAGTATATTGGAAATATTGTACGCAGTCTAAGGCCATTATGTGATGACTGTGGTATCACTGTAGTTTTAGGTTTTATATATTTACCTGATGTGATCATCATAGTTTATTGTTATAGAATATTGTATGGAAGATATGACTTTTAAAATTATGCAATAATAATAAAATGGTACCATAAGTTTAGGTTTTTTTAGTAAATACCACATTTAAAAGTATAAACTGACCACCTATCTATTATCATCACATAACATAATGTCATGGTGCTATGACTAGAGTGTGTGGGTGTTTATATAGAAATAATGAAAAGGTAATCCTTATAGAAATTGGGAATCCCTCATGCTGATACTAACATCGTTAAGGAAATATTCACATAGTTTATGGAAATGTGGCTTTTACCATAGGTTCAAGGATTAAGGTCATACAACATTGTCTTGGTAAGAGGTATAGTTTAATGACATATAGTTTCGATCATCACGTCATTTTAGAACATTATTGGAATTGTAATACTTCTGAAGGTAGCAATGAGAACAATTTTTAATTGAAAACTAAGTACACTAATGTTTTTGGATGACATGATAAGGGAATATATGACCTATAGAAGGGTTTAATACATCACTAAATATCCTGAAACTGGGAATAAAGATACAAATTTTTTATTTTGACCAATAATTTCCCAGATTTCATTCAAACATAAGAAATGGTGAAAATTGAAAGTGTTCCTTGATAGGATGTGGGTGTTCCACTAAGACCAAGATGGATCTAATGGGTTTCATTCCTATATTATAGTGGGGTTTATGAGACAATTATCTACACTAATTCTGATCATGTGTAATACCCTTTATAGTGGTCGAATCTGAGTTCTAATAAAAATAAGGGGAATGAAATTAGTAAAAATATCTTCCCAAAAATAAGAATAAAAGAGATACTAGAAGAGTCTGACACCACTATAACAATGTCATCCTCTTGAGTGAGGATCCTGAAAAATTATAATTTAATAGTAACATTATGAGAAAATTTCCATAAAAATTAACTTTATTCAGGGGGAATGATGATCTTGTAGTTTGACATTTTTTAGGATAGATTAAAATTTTATGTAGTTTATATTCATACAGTTATGATTCATAGGTGTGTGATAGACCATTTAGTAGAGGGGTGAGGAAAATTTACCAAAGATGAGACAAATTGGAATATTGTATTACCATAAGACTAAGAAATAAAATTATATTTCTTGAATCTTAGAGTAATGGATATGTTATTTAAATGAAAATATGTTCTATAAAAACCATCATGAGTATGAGATTCATCATGTGAATAAGAAAATCCTCAACGTAGGACACATATATTTTATGATATTGATTCATGGACCGAAGATGATATGTAAAATAATATCATTTATCTTAGACCAAAGGATTTCCCTATCTTTATTGTAGCCTAATCATGTTGTAAAATTCTCAAATAAATCACCTATATAGACCTGATTCATTTGTAGTGTATGAAAGAAGAGGAAATAGAGTATCTTTCCCACAATAGAGAATATTAAGGGAAATGGGGTAGGGATTGAATATCATGTCCACTTTAAGAAATGACCATATGATAATGGGGACAACTATAATACATAGTTATATATAATTGATTCAACATGAAAAAACACAAAGATCCCTGAAAGATTAAAACCAAGGGTTCTAAAACTCAATTTCTATAATATATGTCGGAGAAATAATAAATTGAGACTTCTATAAACTCAATAATAGGAACAGAAATTAATCTTATGAGTATAATCATTGACTAATTATAACACATGGGTTCTATAATAATATGTTATAGAGGGAGGTGGGGGATGCTAAGATTATCACTAATCTCATTTGAAACAAAGGATTCATCAAGATTTTTTGAGAAAGGTATTCTTGGATATGTTACATAGACTTGAGGTAGAATGTGATTGGGTAACTATATTTTCACAATGTGGGATTACATTTTTATATTAAATGATGATGTAAAATTAATAATCTACAGTCAAAATGTGGGGATATGAAGAAATAATGAATAAGAGTTAGGTGTACATCCTAAAGATACGCTATACTTAATTAATTGTATTTAAAGGATATTCTTGATTCAATGGATTTGTAAACCCATGAGGGAATGAAACTTTATAAAATGGTAAATCATGACTCTTGGGAAATAAAAATGATCTACGATTCTAAAGATTTTATAGCCATGTGGCTTAAACCACATATCTTTTTTAAAGACCATATAACTTAGACTATGTGGATGATGATTAAGGATATGAAATATGGACTATATAGATCCTGTGGATTTAGGTCACACAACATTAACTCTATCAGATTTTCCATATGGAAATTAGAAATGAAAAATAGTATTTGAACTATATTAACAATGAAAAAATAAATAATCTTTGGGAATAGTATTAGGTCATGTTGTGTGAAACACTACATATTTTATTTTAAGTTCATACTTCATTTAATAAAAGGTTATGTGGTTTATGGTCATAAAAAATAGAATACAGGGTGAGAAAATATCTATTATAATGGAAAAAACAATTCATTCATGAATAGTTATCCCTATAAAAATATATATTACCTCATGGGGTAATTGGTAACATAGTTTATGGTTATTATGATTTGACCAGAGAGTTGATTTTTAGATTATGTTCAATGATATTGGACTAACAGAGGAAAATATATCCCAAGAGGAACCAATAGGTTAGTAACACAATGTGAAAAATGTCATAGTGTCAATATGGGAAACACTTAATAGCTTTTTTCATAGTTTATTTTAACGATTCATGCACCAAGGTGAATAAGGATTGTTGTCAACATAGCCCTTTACTATTTACCCCCTTAGTGGGTTCCTTCATTGGGTGAGAAAAATGTCCTAACCGGGCACTGAATAAGAATATATGGTAGTGAAATAGATGTATTATCAAAGCCTAAAAAATGAGATCATGAATTAAATAAATATACCAAAGACATAGGAATCAATACACACATAGTTCTAAAGAGGGAAATTGGGTCCTTTCATGAAAATTTGGATCATACATGAATATAAGGGGATAAGGGTACATGATTTCATGGGGAAATTGGGAACATGACAACATATGTAAAAGAAGTGGTATTATCACTAAGGGCATAAGGAGTTTGCATGTAAAGTATGTTGTGAAAGACCTAGATATGAGATTGAATAATCATTATATTTATCATTTGGTGGTGATCAAGCCATGTTTAGTTCTAGGGAGGTAGTGTGATTTGTGAATGGTATCGGGGAAAGTTACACCTATCAAGAAAGGATAACTATATTGTTCTATAGTTTATGTATCATATAGGATAATTTCAATTACATATTATTAGATGATACATATTAGACTAAATATGGTACTAATTTTTTTATAAGGAAATGATGTTAATCATATAGTTTCTATAAAACACCAAGTTTTTCCAAATAAACATTATATTGAATTCATGAAACACTGAGTCTCTAAGAAATACCACATTGTTAAAACCTAACTAGTAAACATAATTTTACTACCACTTTGATTTCAATTTTGAAAAACTGACATACACAGTTGGGTTCAGTAAGATAATTTAAGTCTGATAAAATCAACTTATATTTTTGATGAATAGTAACATGACCCATATAAATATTAATGTACCATTATGAATAGAAATATTACCCTTATGAATAGAAATATGACCCTTATGAATTGTTACTACACCCACGAATATATAAATAAAATTTAGATGCCTTATAAATGAAATAGAGTAATTTAGAAATTATTAATTATGTGTTGGTATTTTTGTGAGTAATAAATATTTAATTAAAATTTTATATTATTAAATTAATAACAAAAATAAAATAATAAATATTAGGTTTTCCTATGATTTTCGGATCATTTTATGTGACCATTGTTATTTTTTGAACCTATTATAAAATCAGTTTTAAATTTAAAATTTTTATTTTTCATGTAAATAATGAATTACAATAAAAATTAAATTTAACATATTTAGTAAATTATTTCGATAAAATTGAATTAATTTTTGTATTTTACCAATGGAAAAATGGTTATGGTGAATTTTTGGGATTTTTCTAAAATACTACAATTTTAGTTGAATAGTAAAATACTATAATTTATTATAAATTCTAAATACATGATTTATTGAGTGATATGTGATGTAAGGATGATGAAATCACACTTGGTTCTAACTCACAACCATATATTACTATTATTTATCCTAATAAAAAATACTATTGGTTTTCTTTGGAAAAAAATAATGAGTAAAATAAAGGGAAAACCCTCCCTTCTCTACTATACCCCCCCCCCAAGTCCCTCTTATCATCACTCCTCTAATGCCTTGTGAATTTTATAATTTCTCTTAAAATATCCCCCCAATATCTTGCCCAACTTCCAACATCCCTTGGTCCAATAAAAATACCAAAACTCATCCTTTGAAGAGTCTCTCAGGGAAGATTACCTGTTCATTTGTCAATTCCAGGTTAAAGCAGGGTTTTGTGTAAAATCGTGCCATTCATCATACGTGTTTTGACTTGTAATTATTCATATGATTTCTTAGATCATGATTAAAAACTTACATAATGTAAACAATGATTTATATATAATATATATTCAGAATACACATATATAAAATTGATCGATAAATTGAATGAAATACACCGTTAAAGGAGACGGCAGGTCGTACGTACGCATCAACGATGTATTCATTTCATTGTTAAATTGAATGGAAGTAAATGTCATATATATATACATAAATCCAAGAGCATTATTTTTTCATATATTTCAGGATTACTTAATATATATACATTATAATCATTCTTGAAGGGTTAACATGGAGAATTATTCTCATCGCATCGTGGAGATGGTAATCTGTACGTATGCACGAGTGATGATATCGTTCCCATAATTATTGAATGGAATTAGAGTGGATGATATAATATCTTAGAATTAATATTATTTAATAATAATAATATATAATTATTATTTCCACCATTATACCCATCTAAGTAAGGTGGTGGTGGAAAAACAAATTACACCACAGCGTGGAGACGGTATTCTGTACGTACGCATGTGTGGTGATATTATTTTTTTGTAGGATGGGTAGAAGGTAAAATAGGGTTTTTTCATATTTATAATAACATATAAGTATATAAGTGATACTTATGTTATTTCTTTATAATGAAAATAAAAATAAAAAAAGGAAGTAGAAGGAGAAATCAATTTGAAAGAATCGGTAAAGGATAATACCTCTTCTTCGACGTGACTCTTCTAAACCTCATCTTAAAGCACTAAAGTTGGACTTTTGAGAATACCAGGAACCCTATAATGATCCTAGTGAAGTGGATAAGGGAAATGGACAGGGTTTTTCCGACTGTGAAGGCTCAAAATGGTGTGAGGATGAGAGGTACGTGGTTCCCTTTTATAAGAGAGGAGAGGGGCACTTTTGGAAACCTCTAAAATATTAATTTATAAAAAGACTAAAACCCCACCAAAAAACCTCTAAAATGAGTCCAATTAGAATATGAGATGATATAGGGTTGTGATATCATCATCCAAAAAATTGGACTTTTTTTATTTTATTTTAAACTATATAATTTTCAATTGTCTTTATTTAATCTATTTAATTTTATTTGTGGTAGTAAGACTCTAAATTCTAAATTGTTATAAATACTTACTTATGTGTTGTTAATTTTCCATAATTTGATACATTATGACATTTAAAACTATATAAATTTCATGTTATAATTTTTAAATATTTTTTTGATTTTTAATCAATTTAATAATATGTTATTGTTATAAAATATCAATACTGTCAATTTTGACACTATTTAATTATTTGAAGTTAAATTAAATCCACACAGAATATATATTAGAAAAAATATATTTATTATATTCCTAACTTTCCATATTCATGAAAAAAATTAATTTATCACATTAATCTGTTCATATAACATTTATTTTAATATTTTTCAAACCATTTATTTGATATTTCCCTTAATAAAATAATTAATACAACATTTTTGTATAATTATTTAATATAATTATTTGTTGCATAAAAATTAAAAAATATATAATATGATGAATATAAATCTAATTCTTCTATAATAATACTTTTACTTTAATTTATCATCTTATAATCACAACATTTAAATTGTAATATTTATTAAATTATGAAGGTGACAACTTTGACATTATTTAAAATAATATAATATAAGTGTCATAATAGATTTTAGAAGGATCCAAATGGTCAAATATTATACCATTATGTGTTTATGGTTTAAATTTACACAACCAATATGTATTGTTCAGGTGTTTCTGCCTTTTATGGTCACTATTAGTTTAATAAAAACATTATTATTGATTTTAAACTAAATAAACAACTTAAGCATCACTATTGTGTCATCGTTAATGATAATTATTTAATCAATAAAAATTCCAAATAAATTATAATGATGTAAATAATTATATTATATTTCTTGTGACTATTTATTTCTGATGTTTTATGATGCTTATCACTAAATTAAAATTATTACACTTATAAGATATAATAGAGTGACATGTTGTCAATTTCTTTGATTTTAATAATAATTACATCATTTTCAAGGTCAAAAGCCACTTTTTTGAATCTATTCCTACCCTTAGGTGATATGTGTGAACTATTATTAGTCCAATTTAGTATTGGCAGGTGTTAGGTAATTTTATAATCTTATTTTTACCCTTAATTACCTGATTTACATTTAACTTTAGTAGATAAAATTTACCGTAGTTACTATTAATAATGTCTGAAAAGAAAACGTAGCCTATTAACATAATTTGGACCTAATGATTCCAAATATGGAATACTTTTTTACAAAATCAAAACACAGATATAGCAGTATATAATTTGAAAGTAATCATATTGTTGAGAAAATGGGTTTTAAAAGTTAAAACATTGCAAAAGATTGAAATGTTTTTACCTATGAATTCAATGAAGAATTTATGATAATGACATAAATAATATTAAATGGAAAAAATTTACTCTATTTATAATTTAAAATGACTCAATATTAAAATTTAACCATATAAGTTATCTGGATGAAAAAATATGATTTTGATTAAAATTTAGTGTATTTTTTTATTCATCAAAATAAGAAAGTTAACAGAAAAATATGAAAACTTATCCAAAGTAAATTTTTATATACATATTGCAATGAATAAGTTTATTTTGTCTAATATAACTTATAAATGGGTTAGAAATTAGATTAAAGTGGGTGCTCAATGAAAATCTAGCAAAACAACATTTTTTTTAAAAATACTTATTTTACCCAAAAATTTTAATTTTTCTCATACCATGTTCTAGAATATGTGTATGATAAATTATTATGTAAAAAAATTAAAAAGATTATTTCACATAAAATATCAGGGTGTTACAAATAAATATTTAGTTGAAATTTTAAAATAACAAATAAATAAAATATTTTTTCAAAACAAATATTCCTAAATTAATTTTTTATTGTCCTACGATTTTAGGATAATCTTATGAGACCTCCGTTAATTTTTGAACGTATCATAAAATCGGTTTTGAATTTAAAATCAGTATTCTTCAAGTAAATAAATATTTTATTTAAAAATTAAATTTCACATATTTAGAATATTTTATTGATAAAATGGAATTCTTTTTTTTATTTAACATGTCAAAAATTTGTTATGGTTTGTTTTTAGGATTTTTCTAATATACAGCAATTTTAGGTCAATACTAAAACATGATAATATATGATAAATACTATACACATGATTTATTGAGTCATAGGTGGTGTAAAGCTGATGTAAGCATACATGGTTAAAACTCACATGCACATATTACTATTCTTGGTCATAATAATAATAACTATTTGTTTTTTTGGCAAAATAATTAAATAATGAGTAAAAAATTGGGAAAAACCTCATCTCATTTACTATATAAAACCCCATCACTCCCACTTCTCTTCACTCCTCTCAATCCTTTTTACTTGTCTAAATTATACACAAATATCCTCTCAATCATGTCCCCCATGTCCAATAGCCCCTATTCTCATAAATACACTAAAACCTCTCCCCTAAAGAGGCACTTAAGGAATATTACTTCAAGAGGTAAATTCCTCTTTTCATTTAATTTTTTTTCATGTTCCTTTATTTTGTTTATCTTTCCTCACCTCCAATCATCCAAATGTTGTTATTAATCTAGTACCTTACATGTAGTGGAATTTTGTTATGATAAATGAAGAATTATTCAACATCTCTCTTTTTCCTTGTTTTAAACTAGATATGAAAACACCATCTAAAATGTGTTAATTTATCACATTCAAGGATGATGGTTTTTCAATTTCTATTACCATAATTAGTTCGGGTAATGAAACCATTTTTATTGTTACAAAAGTCTATAATATATTTATTATAACTTATTTACGGTTCTAAAATCCTTTTTTAAACATGATATTAATTTATAAATCAAAAAGAGTTCGTTGTGATAAAGAACCACCAATTAACCAAAACAATTGTCATTAATGATTTATATAATGATTCATCTTCACTCCCAATAACCAAATGAATTTTATAACCATGAAATATTATGTTTGTTCACTAATATCATACAACTTGTATTCTGTATAACCATTCTAATTATACATGTTTATCCATACATGAATATAAGTTGACCAATCATGAAAACCATGGAAGAAAAAGCTCCCAAACAATTAAAATGAATCTCTTAACCCATCAAAAAACCATACATGAATCTCATAAGGTTATAATATATCAATTAAATGTAGATTAGGTTATTAATCATTAATTAATGAACCTATATTTGATTATTTAGGTCATTAAGATCAAGTGAGTAACACCTTTGGACTTAAGGTAAGGGTTTTCCATGCACACCTCAACTTTCATTTGGGTAACATTTATTATCTATATACCTAATTAAATTCATATTCATTCATATTTACTCTTTATAATTTATGATTTATTTTTAAATATATGTTTACCAACCATAATCATAACACTATTTATGTCTAGTTATTTGTTTTAAAATGTTCTTTTAAAACATTCATCCCAAAATACAAGCCTATTCCAAAGGAATTTCCTAACTTCTTACCTATATTCATGGACACTCTATAATATGCGTTAGGCAACCATTATTTTTTCTAAAAACATTAATTTTATTATTAATAAACTAAATTATTTCACTTATTGTTATATATAAATATTTTTCCAAAATAAATCTTCTTTTCAAAGTAAAATATTTTGTATCTCAATAATTACTCAATAAATTTTTAAGAATATTTCAATTTGATTCAACACTCTTATTGATTAATTTGAATAAATGGGACTATGATTTTGTGATATCACATTCCATTTTTTTTTGAATGGTTTATGATTAGTTTGACTATGGATGTTCTATCTTGAAACCATTCACCATATTACTCAGAAATGTTAGTGTTTATGTTTAATGATTGGGGAAAGTTGGTTACATTTCATATGTTAGCTTCAATGTGAATGTATTTGTTATTTTCATTTGTACCCATTCATATGTGGAATTAATTGGACTTATTATGTGATTCGTGGGGCCTGATATAGACCCTTGATGCATCATTATGTCTCATGAGATATATACATATAGACTTTTCTTAGGCCTTTCCCATTTTTATATATGGTTTTGGCTGAGGCCTTGAAAAATTTTAGATGATTTCCCCCAGGACTTGATGGTATTTTCCATACTGTCTGACATATAAATTTCCCTAATTATGATTCCATGAATTCTTGGTTCATGATGTTGTTCGACTAGTAGAATACCCTTGATTATGTTGTATTTTGGAAATATTTACTCACTCCATATTCATGCCCTATTAAGTTCATGTTTATTTTTAAAGGAATGTGTTTTCAAGTATTCACCATGCCAATGTTTTATTTTATATTCCAATATAATTTTTACCCTTATATATAATCTGAACTCACCACTTTTATTTTTCATTTTTTCTTAGGACATGAATAGGTATATTATAATTATCATTCAGGGAAAATCATAGTTTGATGGATGTTCCCAATGGAACTCATATGTTGGTTTTCATTTCATGTTATAATGCTGAACTTATATATGTATTTTATTTCCATATATACTAATATATTTGTTCCTTCTAGATAAAACCTTCTTATAATCATTCCCATGTAATGTGATAAGGCACTGTCTTTGGGAAACTAGGGTAGGGTCTTTATAGTTTCATATTAATCAATGAGGCTAATGGTCTATTTAACTTTAAATGCATTAAACTACGATTAAAAAGGAAATTATATATATTATTTTTCTTACAGATTAGATATATGAAGAAAATTTCTCTAAGGAGGTAACAAAACATCATAAATATACTGGGATAATTATTCCACATCAATCACAAAAGATACTCTTAAAATTTTGAGTTTGATAGGAAATGAGACCACAAAACTTAATTTAACTTTCTATCATGAGAGGATTTCTAACTGAGTAATATTGAGGGTACCATATATTTTTCTAAATAAAGGTAATGTAGTAGTGGTATCTTTTGTTATCCTAAATTCAATCCTCATATAGATTAACAATTGCGAAGAGGATAACTATTGACCATGTTCTAGAAATGAATTCCATTTATGCACTTTCATATATCAGAGGATGAAAATCAGGTGAACTTGTAAACACATTTAAAACATGAAATTTATCAAATTTCCACATTCAAAGCTCCCCACCAATTTTTGGCCTCAGTTATATGTGTACCATGACTGGGATATATTGACATAACCATAGGGCAGTTTTTGTGGAAATGAAACATTTATGGAGACTCAAGATCATGAAAACCCAAAGTGGAAAGTGGAAGGAAAAAAAGTGAACAAATATAGGTAAAACTCTATAGGTGCTACACAATAATGAATTATGAATTATATTGGGAGATATTGAAATATAAGTGGATGTAAATTATTTTAAATATGAAAATTTAAAAACCATGTAATGGAATATAGGTCTGAAATTTTATCAAACTGAAAGGGCTGATGGTATTTAAGTTCATACATTTTAGAATAAAGGGATTATCATATGACATATGATAAATGGATGATGATATTTATGGTTTTATAACATAAACCCATTGGGTTATCATGTTTTTATGCCATTTTACATAGACCGTAAAACTTTTAATGTCTGATGTTGTAATGATTTTTCCAAATGGATGCCAATGCTTAATGGCATAAATCTTAGAACACTATCATACTTATGCTTAATGTTATAAAACATAATAATTTGTGATTCTAAAGTATAATATAAAATATATTTGAATAAAATGAATATAAATTTTATAGTTTAACAACATAAACTAATGGATTGTATTATTTAAGGTCGTATAGCTTAGACCATAAGGAAATTGATGCTTATGTTTATACAAGTTATCAAAGGGATGATTATGTTTAAAGTCAAACAATTTTGACAAATAGGATATTGATGTTTAAGGAAATATTTTTTAGACCATAAGGATAATGATTTTAATTTCATATTTCATAGATGGCATAGATTTTCATGATCAATGACATACAACATTGAATAAAGAGAAGACAATGTTTTAAGGCCATAATGCGTAAACAATAGTGATACTACTAATTACTTTCACACTACATAGACCCTATTGATTTTAATGTTTATGATCATGTAGATTAATCTAAATAGTTTCTAATATTTAAGGTTATACTAATTGTATCATATATACTCTATTGTTTATGTTCATATATCTTGGACCACATGGATTCTTGTGTTTATGGTTATACAATATTGACCACATAGATGCTGATGTTTAAGGTTTTAGAACAGAAAAAATTGGTGGATTGTAGTTATGATAATTTATTATAAACTATTAAATCATGATAATCTATATAGAAATGAGACATAACATATTATACATACATTAGGGGATTGTAGAGAATATAGTCCATCTGGTGGGTGTATGTAATTTATTTTCATGATGTGTGGAATAGGTTTTCCTGGTTAAAGTCATGGAGTTTTGATCAAGTTGTTAATATTTTAGGACATATAACTTGGATCATTATGTGATGAGTTCTATTGTCACACAACCATACCTTGAGAGAGTGATGGGGCCCATTGTAAAAAAATATTACCAAAGGGGGAGGGTGTTGTGGTTTAATGTTTCACAACATTAACCTATTGTGATAGGCCATGTAATAGGGGTAATGTAAAATCCCTATGCAATGGAAATCAGTACTAGAATAGTTCATCTTTACAGGGGGTTGAAAGCATTAAATTTAGAGTTATGATAATTAAAATATGTGTATATGGATGTATTATAAAAAACTAGAAAATTATGGAACATAACAAAATTAATTTCCAAACACTATTATGATAACCTTATATAGGAATTCATGATAGGTTTTTGTATATATTTAATTCATTAAGAAGTAGAATTCAAAATAGGTTGATTCAAATTTCAGACCTCATCCTCTTGATATTCACCACACCAAAAATTATTATTGGCCCTTCGTCATAAATGTAATTGATATTTTGGATCCCAATTAAACAATGAAAAAATAATAGATCTGATTCACCCTTACTACAAAAACAAATATTCTCAATGTAGTCTCACGAAACTCCGATTTCTTATATCAATATATGGTCTTTGATTGAATTAATAATATCAAATATCATCCATCAATTTTGGATTCCTCAAACCATTTCCTTGAATAATGGGACCTACATCTGAGCCTTTGATCTAAATAATGACAATAGAAAGTATTAAATTTGATCTAATCATTATTATATCTATCAAATTATAGTGAATACATAGATTAAGGATTTCAATAATCTCCTCTCTAATATTCTATATAAAATTGTTGATCTCAATAAAAATATATATCCAAATAATCACTCTAATGCATTGTGTTCATTTCAAACCCTAACTCAAACATCCAACCAGGTGAATCCTTATTTGATTATTTATAGAATTAGAGGTTTATTTACATTTTATATTATTATATAATAAATATAAATAGTCCTTAATAATTATTTGACCCTGACTATGAAATATGGGGATTTTCAAGTTGAGTTATAGGTCATGAATGAGAATATCTCCTAGAACTACACAATATTGTGGTCTATCAAAATCGAGTGGCAGAAAATTCCAACAATAAGTTTAATCATCTCCCATTAGTCCTAGTTTATTTGGTTATTTTAATGAAAATCTTGGATATATCTATCTGGAATCCTATAAATTTGGATACAATTTTGGAGGGAACCATTACATTCCAGTTCTATACTCAAAAGGGGTATAGTTAATAATTATTATTGATGGGGAGAGTATCGACCCTCCCACTAATCAATGTTTACTAAATTTGAAAAATGAATAATCTTACAGTGTTAATCCTTTTAATGCACACTCGACATGATATTTAAAATCATGGGATATTTTCTTCCCACATTAACCAAAAATTTATGACTTGTTGGTTAAGGAATCATTATCATTAAAATATATTCCTCTATCAATCAATATCTCTTGATATTAAACATCTTGGAAAATAAATTTTGTATGATATTAAAATAATTTTAAATTTATCTCTTTATGAAATTCAAAATTATATGGTGAGTTAGTGAAGTTCAATTAAAATAAACTGTATAACCTTGATTAAATCCTTATGCCTAAAACTTTTATTTAATTTCCTTTTGTATGATACATAAACAAAAAACTAGGTTGAGGTCATTTCCTAAGAGGAAATCCAAGTCCCTTGTGTTATTATCCTTTCACACCTCTCTCATAGACATATTCATGTAATGATTAATATTCTATTGGACACATAATATCGTATAGATTCCACAATCGATGGCCAAACAATAAACATGAATTTCATAATATCATGTTATGTGTGTTTAATTAGCATATGGTGGTCCCATTTCTATGTTCAAATTACAAAAATATGTCCCATATATTTTACATGTATATTATTCATGTGAATATAGGTGTGATTTAGTCTCTATATCAGAATTATTTTTTCCCTTAATGATGGATTTTCCCCCATCGGTTTGTATTCCATTTTATTTTATATGATACTTTCATTAATTATAAACCCTTATTTGTACATGATTAAAACCTATAAATATGTATTTAGGTTCCATTACAACTATGTGTGTCTTGATTCTCATCCCATGCGAAATTTAGTAATTCTCGAATACCTCGTACATTGGTCCGGTAATAAATTCTGACTTCATTACATAATGGTTTTTATGTTCCGCAAAAGTGTAGATGAGTTTTCCTACTTATGAATAAACAACCAGATGATTCATCACCATAAATTTATGAGATATGTATTGGTTAAATTTTAAATTCTATGAAATAGTCTATGAGTCTTGAATTTAATTGTTTTTAATCCCCCTTTGATGTTGTTTTATCAGTTTTGGTCCCTCACTCACATCAGGTTATCACCTAACCTAGTTTCCTTTAATACCATCATAGATCCATGACAAAAAGATTATAACCATAAAATATTTGAAATAATCCCCACATAATGTGTAATATTGAAGTAGTGAACATATAAATTACATGGAATTTCAATTACCCTACTATTTGGTGGCCCATATAACCTAGTACATTCAATTTGACTATAAATATTCACAACTAAATTTGTTTAAATCTTTGAAACCATAAACCTTAGCACTCTCTTGAGGAAATAATTTTCAATATTAATTTTAAACACTTCATGGTATATTTCGTATAAACAAAATATAAATCCGTAAACCAAAATTAAATTATCATAAACGTGGGACCGTTGTCTATAAAACATTACTTTGAACTATATACAACCCCCCCTCATTATAGAATATATTTTCATTATGATATCAATGGATTTTGGTTTTTATATGTCCCATTTATTTATATACTAGGTTTATTCCTTGTTTTATCTAGAATAACAATAAACTTATATCCAACCTTGTTCTAATCTATACTAACATAAACATGATCATCTATGTTTTCTGTGTTGTATGACCTTAAGCATAGATATCCCGATTTTCTAATATGTATGAACATAAACATAAGAATCCATCAGGTTAAAGATATATAACCTGAAACATCAAATTTATTTTATTATATATTATTTAATAATAAATATTAGCATCCCTATAATCTAAGTTGTGTTACCTTAAACAATAACATCCCCATGGTATTTACGATATGTCTTTAAATATAAGCTTCATTTTTATATAAACTATACGAACATAAACATCATCATCACTATCGATTAAGCTATATGACCATAAATATCATTATCCCTATCATTTAATATATTTGGCCTTAAACATAAGGATACACTTTCTTTAAGATATATGACCTTCAAAATCCACACACCCCTGATCTAATCTATTTGAAAATAAAGATTGACATTCCTTTTATCTAAGATGTATGACCATAGAAGTTAGTTTCAATGAAGTGAAATCTATATGAAATAAAATATAAGCATCCCTTTTGTTTACTATATAGGACCTTAAATAACATCATCCAGGTGGTGTAAGATATATCACCATAAACATCAACATATTTTTGGTCTATGATCTACAACAATAAAAGTTATCTTCCCTTTGTTCTAAGTTGTTTGTGAATCCCATTGGCTATATTCCTAGGAACATAAATATAATCATCACCATTAGAGTTACCAAATTAAATCCTTATACCCCCTTACTTGGATTTTCCATTACCATTTGTCCAATATTTACACTTCCTTTATTTTTTCTCACTAGTATTTTTATGCCACAATACTTTGAATAATGTTTGACAACATATCTCATGGAGTGTTTGAGATCTGATCATTCATCATTTTTCCTTCT
This sequence comes from Viscum album, assembly GCA_963277665.1. NCBI lineage: Eukaryota > Viridiplantae > Streptophyta > Magnoliopsida > Santalales > Viscaceae > Viscum > Viscum album. Next base: position 1,700,492,541 of record OY728156.1, on the reverse strand, counting down.
TATTTCCAAAATTAAATCTTCTTAATCATTAGTCCCTATCATCCTATAATTTACAAATATGCACCTCTCTATTGAAAATTCAATACCCCCTTTCCAAACTCACATTCTATCTTGGGTATACGTCCTCAAAAAAATTTCATTGTAGAAACCTATTGGATCCCATGATTCTTATTTTGTAATTGGCTAAACCCACTTTCCTGTACCAACTTATGGTGGAATAACCACAGATTCTATAATTCATACATGGTAAATGGTTACGATTAACTAAGTTATCACAATAGTCTTAGTTTTAATTCAGGGGATCAAAATTTACTTTCAACAACATCCCTTTATGGAGGAAAAGTTCCAATGACCTTTGGGTTATCCCATCATGTGATTTCCTATACTAGGGTGTATAAATAAATTTGATTGTTTCATTCCAAATTATTCAACATATTTTCAGAAGCCTATTTGTTAATTTATCTGAATTTTTTATCCCATGCCATTGAACTAAATTTCTTACCTCGTACGTATTATTTATCCTCTTTAGTTCAAGATATAAGACACTGAACTACATATCATTACCATATATTTAACATTTTCATGAAAATTAATGTCCATAACTCTTCTTTCCTATCAAAATAATTTAATATTATATGATTAAGGTCCATTCCATGTGTTAAAAATAATTTTGGACATGGGTATACGTTACAAGGCCTAAAACAATGTTATTGAAGTCTTCATGAATGAAACTTAAACTAGAAATATGGAAAATAATCCTTTCATGAGAGGGTGTCCCTTTCTTCGACATTGGTTGCATATTGCTCCGCCTTTCTAAAAGAATCAATGTATTAATACCTACTTAGTGATATATTGTGATTCGTGGATATTCACTCTAGGCACATCCTTGTAAACATTTCATGTACCCCCATATGTATTTAATGATAAGATTGCATTATAATATATATGTGGTCTTATTCCACTTCTACCTAAGAGAAATTATAGAATTCCATCATTATTTCTACACATTATCCAAATCATCCTCAAAGAAAACATTTCACCCCTTATAAATACATGTGTCTTGATTCCTTTTTCATGAGGATACATAGCAATACATGTATCTTCTCTCCAAATAATTGTAAAAATTCCATCAATTTCCCCCAACTATTCCTAATGTTGGATAACCAATTGTGTCTATTATATCACTTAGAATCAAGGCATTTCCCCTTTTAAGGGAAGGGTTGATAATTGTTAGTGTAGACCTAAAGTCCTAATACCTTGATCCATACAGCCTAACCATAAACTATATGCACTAATTTTAGAGGTTTAACATGTTGAGAACTATACATTCTTACACTAAGTTATGTGCCTTAACGTTACCCATGGGATTTATCTGTCATTTTATCTCATGTTCAATGAAATTAAACTCAACATTCACATTCTAATCTTAGAATTTTTACAATAAATCAAGATCCATTTTTTCTCCAAAGGTGATGTATTTTGTAATATGGCCATTTGTTTATAGTAGAATTTTCATGACCATTTTTATATGGATCATCTCACATTGTATTATCTACACTATGACCATAAACCACATCGCTATTTATTCAAGGATATATGAACTTAACTATAAAAATCCAATGGACAATTCATCATCCTATCTATCACCCCTATAGTAATTATAGTCCTAGAAGTCACAATATACCTTACCTATACCACTTTTTTTCATGTTTTGTTTCAATATAGATGGTCATACACATCCATGATTCCATTCACATTTTTTTGGTGAATCAGTTCTATGAAATCGTCTTCAATAGGACTACCATTTTTGTAAGATCATTCATAAGGTTTAATTTTATATTCCAAACCCAACTATTTTCCCAAGAGTAATCTCTCATGGGATAGATCATTGATTTCCCATTTTTTCACACACCATACATGTATCACATATTCTTAAGGGTTTTAGTTGATCGTTTCAAATAATATTGACCAATAACATTTCAAGGGTTAGACCCTGGTCTTTGATATTTGACATTAAAATGGAAAAATTATTCAATCCATATATCATGAAATTAATCTCTTGGAATCCTCCCTTGATGATTTTTATATTTGAATTATAACTTGTTAACTCACATTATGTTGGCATTGACCATATTTCCATATGAATAACCTCCCCATCATTCCAATAATATGGATGTCAAAATGAATGTATCCATTGTTGATATCATCTATGATAACATAGATTCCAACTCATAGCAAGTTCTCTTAACTCCTCTGCTATGAAAACTATCACATTTTTAGTTATCTAAACAATAAAATTCTAAATTATGTAACATTTCCATCCTCATTGTACAATATTAAACGATGTGATCACTATCCTCCCTGAAACGCATTAAATTACATGGAAATCTTCTCATTGATTGTATTTAAATTATAAGTTTACATTTCCATCACTCAATAGGACATCCTTTTTCCATTATTGTTTGTATCCCACCTCAACCCATCAAATCCATGTATTTGGTCACCCCTTTGACTTAGGAATTACATATCATTTATAAGAATCCTTTTATATTATCTAGTGCATGAGATGAATTAGTAAAGGTAATTGAATCATTTTCCCATCTTTTGTTGTGTAAAGTAACTCCAACTATGCCCTCTTGGGATTAGAGTCATACCCCAACCCCCCCCCCCCCCAAAGGCACGCTTTCCTTTCATCCATATCCCATGTGTGAGTTAGATTCACACAAAGGCTAGGCCTTATAAACTATTTATATATTGATTCCCACTTTTAAAAATATATATTGATGTATGAATCCCTTATACTAGGCTCTAATATCATTATCTTATAAATAAATCTCATTAATATCCCTAGTTCACCTTTCTTATTCACCCCAGGTAATCCCTTCATTAGGTTACCCCTATGTTTTAAAGAACAATAATGTGATGATCATCTATAATATATGACCATAAACTAAAAATCAATTTTGGTCAATATTTTTTAAACATAAAGCATAAGTCTATGGTCTAAACATAATGATTTAAAACTATTTTAATCTACCTCTAAGGATATTTCTATTAACATTATTAATTTGTATTCTTGTATGGTTATCTTCATCCATAGTGTTATTCATACACCCTTGATCCATGATATATGTGTTGGAGTTAGTTCCCCAGAATGGAATTATGATTACATTATCCTAAAATATATTCATTGTTTTGAATATTAATAATATGATTATCACATAATGATTGTTCTTATGTATATATTATGTGACTGGTGTTACAATTACATTTAGACACACACACACACCTCAAAGACAGGCCTGAATGGCTGGCCAAACCCCCCTCCCCCCCCCCAAGGATTTTTTACCCATAAAGGCTTGTTTATTCAGTACATGGCCCACTGCATTTTAGCTATATGATGAGAACCCAGTGGTTCATGATAGTACTATAAAATTTATATTATATAGCATGATAAAATCAATTGAGGGACACAAATAATTTTGGTTATCAGGGGTGGGGAATTATTATTCTTTGAGGCATCTTCTCATGTTGTATGCCCTTTGTCAGGTCTAGTGAAATATATTATGAGAATGTCACCCACCAAATGTAAATCCAAATTTATATGTAACATTGGTTATTCATATTAATGAGAGTACTCATTCATATTGTTTCTGATTTTTATTTATGATTATTATAAGTCATGTAATTTGATGTATTAAAGAAAACCATGATGACATGTGTTTGCGGAAAGGTAAGATACATTAGGTGTGTCACAAGTAATATTACATTAATGAATAATATGATAAATTAATTTTTCCCTTATATTATTTAATTTATGTTGATATCTTAGGCCTTTTGTTGGAAAAGGTATAGACAAAATAAATCTATGATAATGGTGTTCTATTGGAATGTTAAATTTCTAAAAATTCAATGAAAAAAGAATCAAGAACATAGGTTGACAGAACAAGCATGAAACCATCTTGATTAAAGATATCATTATATATGGATTATATTAAATAGTGAGAATACACATTAGTTATTTTTTCATTGTGATATTATCTTATTTCTATATGGGTTCCTTTTTGCGTTATAATATGATATACAAAGACTTTAGGATGCTTCACCTAATTCCACTGAGAATGAGGCCTAAAGGGTCACATGGTAAGTGTATCTAGAATTTTAGTTAAATAATATTTTTATTTATTATTTAGAAAGTTGAATAAATATTATTCTTTAATTTTTTTATAGTTATTAATGTTTTCATGATTTCAAAATTTCCAGGACCAGTTATTTGATAGAATATTTAGTGATTTGAATATTTTATTAATATTTAATAGCTATTTAGTGAGGATAATGATTACTAATTTTTTCGTGAATAATGAATTGATATTTAATTGTTAAATATATAGTTATCATTCAAGGCCTGATAAATATTGTTGATGAAAGGAAAACAAATTTTATAGGTTGGTTCAGAAGTAATATATATTTATTATTATTTGATTAAATAATTCTTATTTTTAATTCCCATGTTTATTACATGTAAAGAAATAATAATATTTTTAATATTACTAATATAGGTTTCTGTATAGATTAAATAACTAATAAATGGAACTTGTTCAATTACTTATTTATAACCATATTGATTTATAATAAAAATTATATTATTGTCCAATATATCTAACTTAATTGTTTTTACCCAACTACATTAAAATAATATCCTCTCATGCCCTAGTGTGCTACCACTCCAAGAACACTCCTTGAATATAGATCCTTATTCCTCGACCATCCACTCCCATGTGTTGATATATCAAGTAGAATACTTTGGAAGCTATTATCAAGGAGATAATAATTGATTGAAAAATGTTTTATGATCTATGTTAATAGCACCTAAAATTATTATGTTAGTGTTCGGAGATTTTTTGAACACATGGGGATCACCACTAGTGGGAATCATCCATTAATTCCCAAAATGAAATGACGTTACGATGTAGGATTTAGAAAATACATCAACAAATAAATAATTCAAAAGATGTAAATTCTTTAAATTATTGAATTATGTATAAAAATTATGTGATGATCCTATGCTTGTTTCAATCATTTTATCCTTTCTCTATTTCTTTGATTCAATTTTTTGATCATGGTATTAATCATCATGTAAATCTAAGATTCATCATTAACCAAGAAAAAATTAAATGTTGGTCGTGACCCATCACACGCTGCATCTATGTCTAAAGCCTTTAAATTATATCAAATTAACACATTATTATTTATGAATATTTATAGAATTCTGATTGATTTACATATAATTATTTGGTTTTCAATTTCAGATTAAAATTTTTTTAATCTGAATCGTGAGATATTATGATTCCTTTTCATTTCATGTTAATATAAAAAAATTTATTGATTTAATGAATGAAATAAAATTGAATATCTCATTTATATGTGTCGATAAATCTAGATAGATAACAGAAGAGAATACGTTGTGTAACATAGTCGTAAATGTTATGTATTAGTATTCAATGTACAGAGAATTAATATATATTTAATTCAAGGAATTTGAATATAATAAACATGGTGTTGTTAATTTTATAAAGTGTATTAAATGGGAAAACCATGTGGATGGTCTGTTAGAGTTCATGCCATGTAATTATCATACAAGTCGTGTAGTCCTTTAGACATAGACCGGTCTTGTATCTTCTTACAAGACCCACCTGACTGGTGATCATGTAACTCCAAGACCACATGATGTTTAACACATGTATATGTTTTGTAATCCTACATTATTTGTGGACCTCTCTACACATCGAGTCCCTAGTAATGTTCCTTAGAAAGACAATGATAATGGTGCACTCTATGTACATGCTATATACTTTTTTCTAAATTATAAGGAATTAATGATAAATTAACAAGTATCTAAAAACAGTATAACCATATAATTGTGTGTTGTCAATATGTTGATAGGATATTCCATGTTAGTTTTTTTAATATATATAAATTACTAATTAATTTTTGAGTAATTTTATGATCTATATATCATTTATGATCCATATTACTATTATTACTCTATGTACATTAGAGAATATCATGTGGCATACAAATCATGAAATTCATATAATAATAAAATTTATAGTATGTGTAATGAATGTACATGATAATTCATTCATGTGACATGTCAAAAGTGTAACCAATATATGAGTATAATAAATATTGTGTAGTTTAGATTGGTACTCATCATTTTTCCTCCATTGTACATTAATGAACACGATTAATTTTTTATAAAATTATTTATTCTATTTAAAATTATGATGGTTGAGAATCTGATGGAAATCATGATGATAATTAAGATATAATAATTAATCAATTAAATAAGATAACTAATGTATTCTTTCATGATTTATCTTAAATTCGAAAAAAATTAATTGAATTATCATTTAATCAAATGTATAAATAATTTCGTGCATGTGGATGATCATGAGAGTAGAAAAAAAACATTGCATTTGATTAGATTCATTTAATTTATTATTAAATTAAAATTATGGCATGCATACCATATAACACCCTAATATTTTAAGTAATGTATATTCTTAAATAAATTCAATACATTTGATACCCTGCATTTCATTCAACACCGAGCTTAAATGAACCGTGATATACTATTAAATTTAACTTGATCAATGCAATAGTAAAGTGACTACTAGGGATAGTAATGTGGCCAATTCAATAATAACTTAACCTATGAAATCATAAGTAAAATTTAGGTATCTCATAATTGAAAATACAATATATTTATATCAAAGAATAAGTAAATAAATGTTCTCAAAATGATAATGTAAATGTTGATATATTTGATAAACGTAAATGTTAATTGAAAATATTATTATTAATATAATGAATTAAAATAATGTTTACTTTAATATAATATATTAATGAATTAATATTACTTATTTATATTTATAAGATAATTTTAGAAGAATATAAATATTTTTAAAAGTGTCAAAAAATCTATTATAATATTAAAATCGGTATTATTTGAATAAATGAAGATTTTAATTAAAAATTAAATTTCACAAATTCAAAAAATTATTTTCCAAAAATGGAGTACATTTTTGAAGTCTAAAGATTGAAAAAATGGTTTGGATTAATTTTCTTGATTTTTTCGATGTAGTTGAATTTTTGGGGAATAGTGAAACACTATAATTTATGGTAATTAACAATTTAAGACAGATATATGGCCTTTTGGGTCATAAGTGATGTAAGAACCATTTATTTTGATCTCAACTTCAATATTTACTATAATTATTGGAAATAATCAATTATAGTTATGTTCTTGAGACAAAATAATGAACAAGTGTATAATATAATCAACAACCCCACCCCCCCCCCCCTCAAGCACAATAAATACTAACCCCCACCACCCCTTGTCTTAAACATTCTAAGCCGTGAATATTTTAAATATTATACTCAATTACCTTCCCAATCTTCTTCCCCATTACCAATACCTACTTCCTTAAACAAAATAAAAAACCAATTGTCCTAGGGATGTTCCCAAGGGGATGATATCGGAGAGGTAAAATAATCCTACATTCTCTATTTATTACGTTTCCTTTCTTATCCTCTCTCACCCTACCATATACCAAGTGGCATGATAAATAAAATATGATTTATATATAGTAATTATATTGTGTTAATATAGTACTCATCATCAAATCTATTCTCCTCTCTTTTTAATTTTGAAAATGAAGACATCAACTGTGAGGTGTTGATTCACTGCCTCCATGGACGATGAGTTTTCATTTTTCATTACCTCCTTCATTTCTGGTAATAACACAAATTTGTTTATAAACCAAATTATAAAAAGTTAACTAAAACATATTTAATCTCTTTTATCCAGTATGTGAAATTTATATTAAATACAATGATATTATTCTATGATTGTAGTAAAAACTGTAAAAATAGACATATCATTTTTTGTTAATGTTTTCTCCAATGAATCATCCTTATACCATTTAACCAAATGATATATGAGGAAAATTTAATATAATTTAATAATATTAACATCATTCTATTCCACTTACATATTTTTCCTTCAATATTTTATGAACTCCCCTAATTATACACAAGCGACCAAACCTTAAAAACTTTAAATGAACGTTCCTGAATTAATGAAATTAAACATTATAGTTCACCCGAATGGAAATAAATTATCTAAATAAAATTATAGTAAATTAAATATACATTGAATAGGTTCTGAATTAAATAATTAATTTATCTATTTTGATTACTGAGGAAATTAATTACATGTGTTGAAGGATTTCAGAAATAAAGTAAGGGATTTATCATCTCATTTTATTTCGGTGAGATATGCCTTATTTACAAAATATTTATTATTCATGGTGTATATAAAATGTCCTTTGAGATTCCATATCATTAATCTATTTGTGTTAACGAAATTTAATTATTATTATTATTTTAATGGTTCATATGATTCGATTTATTACAAGTTATATGGGTCTCTCATATGACTTTAATTTCAGTGAGACATATACCATATTCATAAATTATTACATTAGGGTTATTCCACATTTATTTGTGGTAATAAATAAATAAAATTTTAACTATATATCTATGCTTCTTGTTTCATGAATATAAATATTTTCTAATTTGTATACCATTTTTTTCAAAGGGTGTTTACTTTTAATTTTGTTTAAACTGGGAAAATATTGTTAAATCTATATCATATACTCAATAAAAATATTTTTATATGGAATATTTTTCATGAATTAAATATTTTTATGAATATTTTTTTATAATTTTATTGATGTGCGGGGTTTGAGATTATATATCCCCTTGATGCGTCACAAGTTATCACAATACAAAATAGTTGGTAATAAACCATTCAAATTAGTTTCTGAGCAAATTTTGTTTGGTTAATACCCATAGAATTAAAAAAATTGAATGTCATGACGGTTATGGTTCATGTGCCAGATGCATGACTTACAATAATTAATCATTTCCCTTATTCAATATTCATTTATTATTATTCATGAAATTTTCAAAATCACAAAATCTATGGATGCATTTTCAATATCAGTTTACTGAATAAATATTGTGTGTTTCTTAGTTAATTAGCTTTCCATATTGAGTATGGTGTACTAATTATTCTTGAATTATTATTGATTCATGTTTTCAATGTATGTAACCCTTACTGAGCATTTTATATAACCCATTTATTTTTTCCTTCCAAAGTTGAAGAATATTAAATATTATAATTTTTATCAAGGAAGTAGTTTGTTTTCCATTGTTGATTTCTATGTTTAATTATAAATATAATATGAAAACCTTATATGTACCTATTTCTTCATGACTAATAAAATGATTGATCATTCATAATGTCATCTCTTGTATCTATGACATTATAATAAAATTTCCATCGACTCTAGGCCACTGGGGTCAGGTTTGTTATAGTAGGTATTAGAGAAGGTTTTGTAAATACCATGGGAACTAAATCATAATTAAACCTGAGAATTATAATAATAACTTATAGTGATTTTTTTGAATCAATAATTATGATGATTATGACTTACCTTACTATTTTCCATTATTTATAAATGGATCCTAATTTTAAAAATGGAATCAATACCCCTAAACAATATATGGGTTTCCCTACAATGTAATGGAACATATATGGTATTTGAGTGGAGTATATTATGACCTTATTAGTATATATTACTTAGGTTTTGATTAATATTCATACTCAAATGCAGCAAAAAAATGTGTTTCAAAATTCCCATTGTGACGCATAAACATGCTTTATTTTCTGACCTTATCATAAAACCTATAGTTAGATTTGATATAATCCTTAGTATAGAGTCTCTTTAAAAATATGATGAGAACATTTATTACAATAAAAATAAATTATTATTTTTGAGTAAGATATATAATTCCTTGTCTATATCGATTAAACGACACCATTTTATTCATATCTTGATACTCCCCCAATATCTATACTAAATGAAATTATTATTTGGAAAGAGAAAACAACATTTAGGAAAGAGTAATGTAATCATAAAAATGAGGATTTACCAATTATATAGGATTAAATTGATGTATTTTTTGAGTAATTAACTAAACACCCCCCCCCCCCCCCCCCATAGAGTAAAGTTGGGATTACCATTGATTTAGTATCTAATACAAGAACAATATCAGAGACTTCGTATAGAAAAGCCATTGTGGAATTATTGGAGTTTAATAAGAAACTACAGGATTCTAGAAATATATGACTTATTCTCCCTAGGGTTTCCCTGTAGAGTTCCCTTGTTCTCTTTGTTAAGAATAAATATTGATATATGAGGTCTTTCATTGACACTAGATAAATAAATTCTATTATAATAATAAACAAGTATCATCTACCTCACATTGATGATTTATTTGATCATCTTATTAGAGCTAAATAATTTATAAAGATAGAACATCATTTTTGGTATCATCAATTACATGTAATGATGGAATTTATTTAGAATATATCTTTTTGGATGAGGTATAAACATTATGAATTTAGAGTAATTTCATTTATATTGACTAATGAACCATATGTTTTTATTGATCTGATGAATAGAATATTCAATGAATATCATGATGATTCTATTATGGTATTCATTGATGATATTCTAGTATATTCATACACATATTAATACAATGAGAATTCCTTGCATATCATTCTTCAGACTATTAAAAGGAAATAGTTATGTTGTAAATTTAGAAGGTTTGAATTATGGCATCCAAGAATTTCTTTTCTGGAACATATTATCTATAAGGATAGAATCTTAGTTGATATTGTAATGAAAAAGGAATTCAATGAATGGAATATGCCAACAAATATAACAAAGGTATATAGTATCATTAGATTGGCAGTTTATTCTCAATATTTCATTCAAAATGTTTCTCAATTGCATAATCAATTAACCAATATCACACATAAAGGGGTTAATATTGAATAGAAAAAAGATTGAGAAGAATGTTTTTAATAACTACAGTGAATAATTGACAATACTATGGTTTTGAATCTACAATCAGGAAGTTATGGGTTTGTGATATATAGTGATGCATTGAAGAAAATGCATGGTTCTTTCATTATTCAAAATGATAATGTTATTTCATATGATTCAAGGAAGTTGATGATTCGTGATCAAAATTATCTAAATCATGATCATGATTTAGTATCAATAATAATTTTTCTATGGATTTGGATACACTATCTCTATAATGAATTATGTAATCTAGATATAGATCACAAGAGTTTTAATTAAATATTTACAGATAAAAAATTCAACATCATGCAATAATGATGGATTCAGTTACTCAACGATTAAGATTTTCAATAAAATACCTCCAAGTAAAAAAATAATATAGAAGATGCATTAACCAAGAATGAACATGGAATTTTAACAAAAATGAGGATTGATAAAGATCTTATGTTTATAGATTTAGTAATGATGGATAATTGAAATTTTAATGTAGGGGAACCATTACTCGTTTTTTAGATGATATTGAAACTATCTTTATTCAAAAATATAAAATCCCAAAATATGATGGAGATTATTTTCAAAATAAAATTAATGCCATTAGGGATGGCAGATTTGAAGACATCATGTATGGGGATTTAATTCTGTAATTTGGGAATATGTTATATGTTCCATTAATACATAATCTAAAGAGAGAACTATTAGATAATGATCATAGCATAAATTTATGTATACACCTTGGTAGTACCATGATGTAATGAGAAATAATGGATAAATTTTGATGGGGTAATATGAAGCTGGAAATTACTAAAAATGTTTCAATATGTCAAGTTGGTCAACAAGTGAAGGCTAAGAGATTGTATTAAATAGGATTCATTCAACCTCTACCTATTCTTATATTGAAGTGGGATGAAAGTATGATGTTATTTTTTATAGGAATACCAAGGACTCCTACAAGGAAGGATGTGATATGGGTTGTTGTTGATTGTATTAAAAATAATTACTTTTTAATTCTATAATAGAAGATTTTCCTCTTGATTTGAAAATAATACATAATATAAATGAAGTTTTAAGACATCATGGTGTAGCTCTATCAATTGTGTCTCATCTATATCCCCATATTACATCAAAATTATTGAAGGGTCTTCAGATGTCTATGGATGCATAGCATCATTTGAGTACTACTTATCACACTCAAACCAATAGGTAGTCTGAAATAACTAATTGAACATTATAATACATGATTATATCATTCTCACATGATGTTCAATGTATATGGGATAAATATTTACCATTTAATAGTTTTACTACAATAATAGTTTCCAATCTAGTAATCAAATAGTGCTATATGAATAATTATATGGAGAGAAATTTCTCACTCCATGTTTTTAGGATGAATTTTGTGTGTGGAAAATTATAGTCCTAGAACATATTGATGATACAATGGTAATGGTAATGAATATTCAGCCTCATATTAAGGTAGCACAATATTGGATAAAGATTCATGTTTAAAACCGAATAATGGATTTTTAATATCAACGGAAAGATCATGTCTTTATAAAAGTTCCTCTATAGAACGGTGTCATAATTTTATGTAAGAAATGGAAAATGTGCCTCTGGTGCATTAGACCATTTCAAATTCTAGAAAGTATTGGAATTGTATCTTTCAGATTATAAATAAAAAAATTCTCTCCAATGTTCATGATGTGTTCCACATATCGTTATTAATTATGTACATGTTGGACCAAAAAATGTAATCACCTATAATGAAATAGATCTATAACCAAATTTCTCTTATTGTGGAGGGACTATTGAGATTCTTGACATAAGAGATAATTTATTGAGAAATCAGATGACTCGATTGGTAAAAGCTCATTAGAGAAACTATAAAATGGAAGAAGAAATGTGGGATCCAAAATATGTTATGAAGAAGAACAACCACCATCTTCATAGAAGGAAATATTTAAGAAAACATTAGAGGATGATATATTTGAAGTAGGTTATAATATAAAACACCATGATTTTTTGGTATGTATCTTCTTAAATAATATCTATTTATTTCATAGCCTACAATACATGTATCACCAATCTTAAAAACACATTCTATACAATTAAACATTAACATGACCATTGTAGTAATACTGTGACTATTTGAAATCATAATCTGGTCATCAGAATAATAAATTATAATATCAAATTATAAAAAAAATTTAGTATTCTCCTAAATGAAAATAAAATATATTTTTATCATAGAATAAGTAAATAATTATTTTATTAATAATAAATTAAGTGTTGGTATTTTTTTGAAACATAAAAAACTATTTAAATTTTATAAATAATATATGATTTAAAAGAAAATTTATTTTCCTGAAATATATTTTTGAATTAATATTTTGTTGTACTATAATTATAAGATAATTTTAGAAGACTATAATTAATTTATCCATGTGTGGTTAAATCAGTTATAATATTAAATTCAGTATTTCATTAATAAATTATGATTTTACCTAAAAAATAAATGTATCATGTTTAAAAAAATCTTTTCATAAAATGTAGATCATTTTTGAATTGAGAACATCAAAAAAAATTTAGGGTGAATTTTTTTGATTTCCATGAAATAGTTGAATTTATGATGAATAGGAAAATATAGTAATATAGGGAAATTGATATTTTAATCCCAATACGAGAATTTTTAGGTCATTCTGGAATTATGAATTCCTTATTTATAACTAAAATTAAATTTTTATATATTTTAGTTATAATAATAATTACTATTTTATGACTTGAGCCAAAGTAATAAACATAATAATTAAATAATAATAATATCATCCCTCTCCTCTACTATAAATACCACCTCGTCCCTCACACCTTCTATGCCATTAATCTAATATAACTTCTTCCCAATTTCATTCCCAGGAATCCTCCCCATTCCCAATCCTTACTGTTTATAAAAAAAGTAAAAATCAAATATCATATGTAGGTTCCCAAGGAGACGATATTTGAGAGGTAAAATACTCCTTCAATATATTTTAATTTATTTTTTCCGTATCCTCTCCTCACTTCGCCTAACCAAAGTGGTATGGTAGCTACAATATTATATATACACTTTAATATTATTGAGTTAATAGAATACATTTCATCATTTATATTTTCCTCTCCTTTGAATTCTAAAAAAGAAAACATCGTCCATGAGGTATCGATTCAATGCCATCATGGATGAACAATTTTAGTTTTTCATTACCATCGTCAGGGATGTTCATAAAACCATTTTATAGTTAAACCAGATTACAATATTTGTATAAAAACTTGTTTTATTTTCTATAACAATTAAATAAACATAATATTAAATTAAAAAGTACTACTCTCTGATGGTCGTAAAAACCGCCAAAATAAACTAATCATTTTTCATTACCATTTCATCTAATGAATCATCCTAATTTAATATAACTAAAATATATATGAGTAAAATTAAAAATTATACATATATATTAATGTCACTCCATTCCACTTCTAGAGTTTTTCTTCCATATGAAAAGTATTACATTAATTATAAATAGGGGAACCAAGCATAAAACCAAGAAGTGAATTCTGTAGGGACAATGAAATTAACCATTATAACTCATAATAATGTCCATAAATAAACATAATAAAATTATAATAAATCAAATATATGTTGAATATGTTCTTAATAATGTATTTATTGAATATAGTTTGATTATCCCGGAAATAATTCACAGGTTCAAAATTCATTCAAAAATAAGTTAAGGGGTTTCTAATCTCACATTTATTTCAGTGACATATTTTTTATTTACCACTTATTTATTGCTTTAAATTTATGTATAAATCACATTGATATATCATATCATGAATATATCTGTCTTAATTGTACTCAATTATGATTATAAATTTCACGTGGAATACAATTAGAATGAATATAAGTGGTAAGGTTTTTTCGTGTCACATTTATTTTTGTGGGATATATGCCATATCCATCCCTTACTACTTCTATATATTTCCCATATTATTTATTATTATCATTAATTAAATACATAATTATGTATCCATATATATTTTATATTGGATATAATTATTGTCATTGTCGTATATCATTTTTTTTACCAATGGTTTTTACCTTGAATGTTGTTTTAACTATGGAAATATTGGTAAATTGGAAACATATAATCAATACTAATATTTTGATAAGTCATATTGTTCATGAATGAAATCATTGTATGTAGAATTATTTTTAATTACTTTGAAGTGTGGGGATGAAAATATATTTTTCCTCTCAATACATTGATAGGTCTCATGAGATAAAACAGTTGGAAAAAATCATTCTCATTTTTTTCAAACAGAATTAGACCAGTTTATAACCTCATATATAAAACATATTATGAAGGGTCTTGAAAATAGTTATTAATATTCTAGATACATGACATCCAATAATTGTGAATTAACATTATTCAGTGTTCAATTATTGGAATTATTAATAATTTAATCATGAAAAAATTTATAGAAGTAGTTTCATTATAATTTTTTTATTAAATGGCATATATTTCATATTTATTTAACATGCCATATTTATTATGATATAATTAGTATAGATTCATGTTTTTTTGTGTGTAACCATTATAGAGCATTTCTTCTCACCCTTTTATTTTTTTCCTTACAAGGATTTTGAAGATGAAATCTTGGAATTACTATCAAGGAAGTAGTTTATATTATTTTTTCATGTTAAATATTTATTTACAAATTTAATAAGGGAACCATGAAATTGTAATGTTCTTCATGACTACTAAAATGGTTGATCCTTGATTATGAGATATCTTGTATATATTCCACCACAATAAAATAACCACCATCTATTTTCATCTGGGGTTGGGGTTTTTGTAGTTTGTATCAAATATGGTTTAGTAGAAACCTTTAGAACGAGATGATAAATAAACATGATAACTATAATAGTTCATTATAGTGAAATTTTTGATAAATAATCAGGATAATTTTGACCTAACTCAGTGTGTGCCATTTTTTAGTGATGGTTCCTAACATAAGAAATGGAATCAATACCCACTGATAATTTAGGGGTTTCACCACTGAGAAATTCAATATAGTTGGTGTTGGAGCTGAGAAGACCATGACCATATTAGAAAATAGTACTCAGGTTATGATTAATAGCCTTACTCGAATGAAGTAATGAAAATGTGTTAGGAAATCACTATAATGACACATAAATTTTCTTTATTTTCTGACCATAACATCATACCAATGGTTTACTTGGAAATAATCCACAGTATCAAGTAGCACTCAAAATATGATGCGATAATTTATTTTAAGAATAAGGAAATTATTATTTGTGAGAAAGAAGTTGAATTCCTTATCTTTATAGAAGAAATTTAATAATCTGATTCTTATCTACTTCCACCCCTAGTAACTTTTCTCATTGTAATTCATTTGGAGTAAGGGAATAAAATATTTAGGGATGAGGAACTTATTCTTCAAATTTAGGATGTACTAATTTTATAGGAATACATTAATTTATTTCTTGAGGAATTACCAGGAAACCCCAAAATCATGAAGGTGAGTTTACCAAATATTTAATCCATGACGTAAGTTCAATATCAAAGACTAACTATTTCTATTTGCACTATGTAATTAGTGGAGCTGAAGAAATAACTATAGGAGTTGAGTAATGGTGGACTTATTTGACCTAGTTTTCCCCATGGGGGGAACCATTTATCTTTGTTTATAAATAAAAATGGATCCAGGTGGCAAAGGATTTCAAATAGATAAATCAATTCAATTGCATTAAATAACAAATATCCTCTGCATCACATTAATAATTTATTAGATCAAATTCATAGATATCCATAGTTTTTGAAGATTGACCATCATTATGGGTATCATCAATTATTAGTAATGAAAGTAGTTATTTAGAATACTGCTTTTCAAAATAGGTGTGGACATTATGAGTTTTTAGTGATTTCATCGGTATTGACTAATGAACAATATTTTTTCATAGATCTGATGAATAGAAAATTAATGGAATATATTGAAACTTTTTTGTGTTAATCATTAATGATATTATAGTAAATTCTAAAACATATGATGTCCATGAGAATCGCATGTTAATCATTTTTAAGACTCTCAAAAGGAAAGATTTATAAGTAAAATATAGCAAGTGTGACTTCCGGCATCAGGTAATTTCTTTTAGTAGCCATATTATAAGTAATGATGGAATCGATGATGATCCATTAATGACCAAAGAAATCCAATAATGGAATAATCTATGCAACATAACCATGATATGTGGTTTTATTGGTTTTCCATGTTACTATCGGTGTTTTGTTTCTATTTTTTATTGATTGGAAAACCTGTTAACCAAGATCACAAGTAAATGGGTTAAGTTTAAATAGACAATTTCATGTGAATAATATTATGGAAAATTGAGGAGAATAAAAATAAATGTTACGGTATTGAATATTAAATTATGAAATGATGGGTTTTTGATATATGGGGATCCCTCAAAGAAATTATTAGGTTGTTTCCTTATGAAAAATGAGAATGTAATTTCATATACACAAAGGTATTTAGAGATTCATGAACAAAATTTAAAAAAAAACATGATCATGAGTTAGTATCCATAATATTTACTCTAACCATATGAATATGCATTCTCTATGGTGAAATATGTGAGATATATACAACTCACAAGGGTTCCAAATAAATTATTTCTCATAAAAAACTCATCATGAGAAAATGATGATGGCACATGTTAGTCAAAAATAATTATTTCTCAGAACACTACCACTTTTGAAAAGAAAATAAGGTATCTGCCACATTAAGTGGGAATTATTCTAGAATTTTAACCAAAATGAGGATAGAGAAAGATCATATTTTCATGGATTTTTTATAGATAGATATGTAAATTATTAAGAAAGGGGAAACATCACTAAATTTTCAAATGTTTTTCAAACCTTATTTATTTTAAAAGATAAAAATATATCCATCTGATGATGAGAAACATGAAAAGAAAATAAAAGGAATAATTAATTAAATATTGGAATAAATTATGTATGAGTATGGAATTATAAAAAATTTTAAAAGGTAATGTGTTACCTCAATACCAGATAGAAAATAGGAACTATTAGATAGTACTCATTGCTCAAATTTCACTATACACCCAGGTAGTACCAAGATGCATAGCAATCTGATTGGACATTTTTAGTTAGATAATTTGAAGTTGGAAATTACTGAATATGTATGAAGATGTCTTGATTTTAAACAAGTGAGTTTTGAGATATAACACCATAGAGAAGTCACATAACCTCTACCAATTTCTATTTTGAAGTAGTATAACATTATAATGATTTTTTTCACATGACTACAAGGTTCTCCTAAAATTAATAATGTGATATGGGTTATTATTGACCATCATTCAAAATAAAAACGTTTTCTTACTGTAAGAGAAGATCTTACTCTTGAGATCCAAACAATACACTCTATTAATGATATTCTAAGACTTCATGGGAACCACTGTCAATTTTTTTCATTGAGATCCCAATATTAAGTTATTATTATGGAATAGTATCTAAAATTAGTTCGATACTAAACTTAATTTTAGTTATTCTAATCACCCTCAAACCAATTGAAACTCAAAAAGAACTATTCAATCTTTATAAGATGTTTTGAGATCATTTTTCACTTGAATTTCATAGAATGTGGGAGTAGTATTTAATTTTGTTATGGTTTTCCTATAATAATATTTAACATTATAGTATTCAAATAGAGCTATATGAAGCAATATTTTCCAAGAAAATTCATAGTCCATCTTTTTGGTATAAAGTTGTTGAGAGGAAAATTATTGGACCAATACTTATTGAAGAGGAAAAGTAAAACGTAAAGACTATTTCGGATTATGATAATTCATCTCAAAGTAGGAAAAATGGTAATGTTGATAACCAGAGAGAGGATATGGAATTTCATGTGGGATATCATGTATTTCAAAATATCTCTATTTAAGGGTTTCATAAGGATCAGTATGAAAGGGAAGCTGAGCCCCTGGTACATCGAACCATTTGAAATTCTGGAATGAATTATATTTTTTACATATTAATTAGCCATTCCACCAAGTCTATATAATGTTCTTTATTTGTTCCACATATCATAGTTTGAGAAGTAAATGCCAGACCCATAACATGTACTCACCTATGAAGAAATATATCTAGAACCTGATTTTTTATACAATAAACCACCTATCAAGGTAACATTCACCAAAGAGAATGTATTAAGAAAACATATAACATTAATGGAAGAATATCTTTGGAGAAAACAACAAATGGAAGAAGATACATGGGAACCTAAAGATGTTATGATGATGAAAAGACCATATCTATTTTGAATTAAATATTTATCCAAAAATTTGAGGAATTATATTTTGAAGGTGGGAAGAATATAACACCCCAATATTTTACAATATGTATCTTATTAAATATTTTCAATTTATTCAATAGTGTACATTACATGAAACACTGATCATAAATGAACGCTAATATACTATTAAAAATTAACATGACTATTGGAATACAAATTTAACTATTAGGAATAATAGTGTGGCCATTATAATAATAACATCACATATTAAATTATAAATAAAATTTTTGTTTCTCATAACTAAAAATATAATATATTATTTCATAGTAAAAGTAAATAAATGTTTTAAAATTGATAAATTATGTGATGGTACTTTTGTGAAACATTAATGATTATTTACAATTTTATAATTAATATATTAATTTAAAGGAAATTTCTATCCATAAAATATATTCATTAATTCATACTTTTTTCATTATTATTATAAGATAATTTTATCAAACAATAATTAAAATTTCAATGTTTCATAAAATCGATTATAATATTACCATAGATATTTTTCAAATAAATGATTATATTATTAAAAATTAAATTTTTCCTATTAAAAAATCATAAATTAGAGTCCATCATTTGTATCTACAAGTTAAAAATGGTTACTATGAATTTTGGGTATTTTTCTGAAATAGTTGATTTTTTTAACAGTGAAATAAGACAATTCTTGGTATTTAAAATTTTAAGAAAAATACATGAATTTTAGGGTTATAAATGATGTGATCACACATTATTCAAAACTCACAATATCTAATTATTTTACATAGTCAGAAAAATAAATACTATTTATATTCTTGATCCTAGATAATAAGAAAATGAATTAGACAATAAAAAATGCTCGTCTCATCCTCTATAAATACCACCCTTTCAACTCAAACATTCTAAGACATGAAGATTTTATATATTCAGCCCAATCACATACTCAAGCCTCTTCCCCGTACAATTACCTTACTTCATTTTCCAAAAGACAAAAACCAAGTGCCTTAAGGAGGTTTCCAATGAGACAATATTCGAGATGTAAAATACTCATTCATTCTCATTTAATCATATTTATTTTATTTTTATATCCTAACCTTACTTACCAAAAGTGGCATGGTAACTCCAGTGTGATATATATACTATAATTTTATTGTGTTAATAGAATAATCTTCATCAAATCTCTTCACCTCTTTTTTTAATTCTAAAAATGAAAATATCATCCATGATGTGTCGATTCAACAACTTCATGGATGGAGAGTTTCCATTGATTATTACCGCCTTAATTTCTAGTACTAAAAACATTTTTTGATTAAAATAGATTATAATATATTAATTAAAACCTATTTAACATCCTTTGATGATTATATAAACATAATATTAAATAAAATGATACTAGTCTATGATGGTTCTACAAACAACCAAAATAAACTAACCATTTTTTATTAATGTTTTATTTAATCAATCATTATCATAACATATAACCAAATGATTTATGGGAAAATTATAACTAATTTTTGTATATAACTTCATTACATTACACTTATAGAGTTTTTCTTCCAGTTTACATGGACTCCCATAATTATAAAAAAGGAAACCGACCATAAAAACATGAAACGAACACTCCCGAAAAATTGAAATAAAACAATATATCCCTTTAGAATGGCCATAAATGAACATAATAAAATTATGATAAAAAATATATGTTTAATAGCTTACTAGTTAATTAATTATGTAATATAATTTGATTATCTATGACACTATGTACATGTGCATAATGTTTTGAGATATAATTTATGGGGTTCCATATCACACTTTTATTTCTGCGAGATATGCCTTATTCACCACTTTTTATTGTTATATATATACTACCCTTTAATGTATAGTATAATGAATCTCTTTATCTTAATGGAGTTCAATGATGAATAAAAATTTAATGGCGTGTATGATTTAGATGATTATAAGTGGTAAGGGGTTTTCATCTCACTTTAGTATCAATGGGATGTACACCATATTCATCAACTATTACCTTCGTGTACTGCCCCTTTTATTTGTGGTCATCAATAATTAAAGATTTAATTAAATATACATACTTCTTTTATCATGGAGGTAAATATTTTCTAATTTATATAACATACTTCACATACAGTGTTTACTTTTAATGTTGTTCTAAATAGGGAAATATTTATATATATGAGTCATCTAATCTATTAAATTATTTTGATAGGGAATATTTTTCATGAATTAAATATATGTATCAATTATTACTTTTAATTATAGTTATGGGTGGGGCCCTGTATTATATATCTCCTCGAGGTATTGACAGGTCTCA
Organism: Viscum album; assembly: GCA_963277665.1. Taxonomy (NCBI): domain Eukaryota; kingdom Viridiplantae; phylum Streptophyta; class Magnoliopsida; order Santalales; family Viscaceae; genus Viscum; species Viscum album. Next base: position 1,700,470,809 of record OY728156.1, on the reverse strand, counting down.
TGGGACAAAATAGTTAGCAACAAACCCTAAAGTTTTTTTCTGAGAAGAATCGAACAGGTTTCTACCATTATACTTAAACTGTCTTATGAATGTTCATTACGGTGGTGTATAATGTGACATATAAATGATGTCAAACAATTAATAATAACCTTTATTAATTATTTAGTTATTTTTTTCATGATATTTTCACTGTGAAAAAATCAAGGGATTCATTTTAATTATAATTTGTTTATTTAAAAGTATATTTTTTTCAGTTATTTATCTTGATATACTAATTATGAATTATTTATTATGATTCATTTATTATTTATTCATGTTTCATCTATATTTAACCCTTAATATGCATTGGAGTTCAACATTTAAATAATTCTCCTTCCCGAGTTTATGAAGATGAAATCATTGAATTATAATTAAGGAAGTAGTTTATTTTCATTTACATTGTTCTATTTTTAATTACCGGTGTAGTATGGGAACCTTATATTTAACTAGTTATTCAATATTACTAAATTGATCTATCATTTTTTTTGTGATATATTGTATCTATGATATTATAATAAAATAAACACCAACTCTTGTACATAGGGACTATGTTGTCACATTCTATCTCCCCACTTGTAATGTAAAGGCATACATCCCCATGGTTTCTTTTATTTAAACCCCTTCCAATCCTATATGTGTGAGTAGAATCATTTAAAATGGATGGAGCTCCCATAATGGTGCATGTGTTATATGTTAGGAACTAAGGTGAAATCAATGCAAAATAGATACAATGGTGAATAGGAGGAAAGCATTAACATTGAAAATAATTGGTTCAATGTGATTTCCCAAACACCACTGATAATTTATCATCTCATAGATAAAATAAAAATTGTAAAATCTCATGATCATTCCACTTTATTGTTTTACTTCAGTAAAACTACATGGTTATTTCATTATGGGTTTTTTTCCAATCACAAGAATTAATTAATTTAACAACCATGCAAGAGGGAGCTAAATAAATTGTCTTATGTGTAAATATTATCTATGTCCTGGTTAATCACTTATATAAATAAACATAATATTTCCATGAATTTTATAAATATAATAATTAGAAATTTACAAAAAAAATCCCTAAATTTTATAAATTAAGACGGTTTAGCATTACACTACTTCAGTTAAAATCAAACCATAGTTCAAAGTGTATAACTAGGTAATTTTTGGGTTCTTTCAATTATTGGGGAATTCTAACATGGTATTTTGGGTTGACATAAATTAGTACATATTAATGGTTGACTACCAATGTATGACATTATTTAACTGAGAGGTAAGTATTGATGATAAAAAATTTAAGGATTTCTGAAATTGGGATTACACTCAACAGATCGATGAACTTTGAGTTAATGTAGTTGGAATTTGGAATTCCTACCTAAAACCCTTTAAATTTCATGAGAACCAAATTTTGGGGTAATCAAAAGAGGAATATGTATCCTTTTGAAAATAATTTCCATGCAACATGATATTATAAATATAATTTTGGGTTCTATTGAGAATCAATAAAATAATGGGAGATTAATAAATATAATATTTTTTTATGTGCTTATATTTTATCAGATAGAGTAATAAATTTCTTCTCATCTTACTTGTAGAAAACAGAAATCAAAACAACTTCAAACATATTGTGATCCATATTATAAAGGATAACCTTACGACAGGAATATATTTCCTTGAGTTGATAGTGTACTTACATGATATACTATGCTATGAATTGAAATTATATGTTCTTGATGTAACAATTCATGATGCATCTAGTAATGATGCAACTGTGGATTAGTTTTCAATCCCTGAGAAACATTTAAATGCTATAACGGATGATAAACATTTCCTTCTATCATCCTAGATATATGACATTTTTATGCGACATGAGGACTTGGAAGCAGATAATATGATATCACATAATCAGAATCACTATTAAGAGAGGGCGAGACAAGAGAGATAAGAGATTTTGAATGCTCTATTTATAAATAATCCTAGAGTGTCTCTAATAGCTGGGGATGGTGTATTGAAGATTGTTTAATACATTGAATTCTTAAATATCTTAGGTATTAAATTCACCAATGAGTGGCATGTAGGTCTCATACTTTCATTACTACCCAAGACCTTCTCTAGTTTTACACTATAGAAAATGGGATGTGAGTGATGGGATTTTTGTTATGGGATTGAGGGACTAATTATGATTGGAAATGAATCTCATCATATATAATTATAAATTTTTTTTTTGTGATGGGAATCCATTCCCATTGAAAATAACTTTGTTGCACACTGTGCATGAAACCATGATAAAGGTATTTTCGAGAGGTATATATGCTCATGGTAAATAATTATCGTCATTATAGTTATTTGGGATTGGAACTAATTCCATATATAAATTTTTATCACTAATATTCTTATTTATAGTTGTAAAAGTTATAACGGTTCTGGTCATAAATACTACTATTTAAAATGGGAAACCCATCTCAAATAGTCCCTTCCCCTGTAATAGAACCTATATATATCCCCATAATTATTTTTTTAATTAATTATTTATCTAAGATCTCATATACCCCTATACTATTTCTTCCTCTTCGTTTATTCAATTAAAGATTTAGATTTTTACTGGGAAACAAATTTTAAGATTTTCATATCACAAATGCTTCAATTTTAGGGAATTTATTTAATTTTTTTAATTCAAAATTCATTTATTTTTTATATTATAATTTAGTTTTATTAATTATAAAAAAATAGAATTAATTAGAAGTGATTTTATGTAATTATTTTTAATTATTTTAAATTATAAATATTTATTTTTAATTAGTAGTAATTTATTTTAAAAATAATAAATTAGGATTAATTTACTATAATTAATTTTAATTATCAATAAGTGGTTGTGATTAATATTAATTAGTTTTAAATGATAAATAAATAGTATTAATTAATAAAATTAATAGTATTTTATATATCAATGTAATATATGATGTTAATTGATAGTAATTTCTAATAATTAATAGAAATTGGTAATTATTAAAAATTATCACTAATTTTTAATAATTAATTCAAAATATTATTAATAAAAAATAATCAGTTATTATTAGGTTAATCAGTAAAAAATTATGATAATTCTTATAATTTTGTGATAATTAATAAAAATTATCAATAATTTGTTTAAAGTATAAGTAATAAGTGAAAAATTAGTGAACATTGGTGTTGATTACTAAGAAATTGTGTATATGAAAATTAATTATTTAAAATTATTTGAAATGAGCAATACAAAGTTACAACTAGAAAGGATGATCATAAATTAGTTAAAATTAGAAAAAACATACTACTAACAAGTAAAAATTACAGAAAATGATTTGTAAATATTTTATATTAATGGAAATGCGTGGTTTTGAGTTAAATTTACATGAAATGGGTGGTAATTAATAAAAATTACAATTAGTGAGGGGTAATTATTTAATATTTATAGTTAATGAGGTGTAATTAGAAAAAAAAAATTGTAATGAGAAGGAATTTTTAAAAATTAGTGGATATGAATGTTACATAGTTAAAATTTGTGGTAATTATCATTGATTAGTTAAAATTAGCATTAAATATTTAAATTCAGTGGTAATGAGTGTGATTTTTTAAAATTCGGTATAAATAAGTCGTAATTAGTAAAAAAATATAGTAATGAGAGGTAAGTTTTAAAAAAATGGTTGTGAATGGTAATTAGTAAAAAATACCAGTAGTGAGAGGTAATTAGTAAACAATACTGGTAATGATTGGTAATTATAATGAAATTTCCAAACTGAACATTAAAAAGTAAAAATTGCTGATAATGAGAGGTATTTAGTAAAAAATATTAACAATGAGTATTAATTAGTAATAAATACCAAGAATGAGTAGTAATTAGTAAATGTATTTTCAATGGGAGGGATTTATTAAAAAATATTTTCGGTGAGCAGTATTTAATGAAAAATACCTAAAATGATATGTATTTAGTAAAAATACCGATAATGAGAATTAAATAGTAAAATAAACATGCAATGAGATATAATTGATAAAAAATAACAAAAATGTGTAGTAATTTGTAAAATATATCAGTAATAAGTGGTAATTAGTAAAAAAATACCCATAATGAGATGTGATTAACAAAAAAAATACCAATAATGAGTGAAGATTAGTAAAAAAATTATCTTCAATGAGTTTTAATTTGTAAAAAAAATGGAAGGAGCAGTAATTAGTAAACAATACCTACAATGATCTATAATTATAAAATACCACTAGCAATGTGTTGTATTTAAAAACAATTACTACAAGGAGTTGTATTTCATAAAAAATATCTACAATGAGAAGCATATAATAAAAACATATGTAATGAGTGATAATAATTAAAGAATACCTTTAATGAGATGTAATTCATATAAAATACATACAATTAGTAGTTTTTAGTAAATAGTACATTTAATGATCATCATTTAGAAAATAATATCTCCAGCGAGAGGTGTTTTATAAATAAGTGCTAGCAATGAGAGGTATTCAGTAAAAAGTATGTTAAGTAATCACTATTAACCACAATTAATAATATCTAACCATAATTAACCAAAATTAACCACAATTAACATCAATTACCTAGAGTTGATAAAAATTTAATAGAATTATCTAGAATTAACAACAATTATGAAAAGTTAATCCACAATTGACAACAATTATCCACAATTAAAAGAAATTAACAACAATTAACCACGATTAATTAAAATTTAAAAAATTAACACAATTAACAACAGTAAACCATAATTAACCATAATTAACCATAATCAACCACAATTAGAAGAAAAATGTTTACTAAGGGGAGTGAGGGAAGCATGGAGTAGAGAGGATGAAGGGGATGTTAGAGTGAAGGAAATATGGTGCTAAAATTATTTCTCTCTATGGTAAACTCCATCCCCTCAACTCCATCATTCCCATTAGGGAAGAATGAACTGGAGGGGATACTGGTAGTGATATAGTGAAATAATTCATATTCCGCAATGTTCAACCCATTTGAAGGATAGGCAGTCGTGGATAAATTCATAGGTTTACCCAAGGTTGTCTCTCCAAAAAACACATTGAATGTGGGGGATTTGAAAATCTATCTCCCTATTATCACTTTCATACTATCCACCACATGATTCTTTCTCCCCAACAGTTTGTCCTTCTGTTAACTTTAATGATAATTCAAGGTAATTTGAAAAACAAATAGTTTTAAATAGAAAAAAAGTTGTTCATTTGAGGAATTAGAAACTTTTAGTTATAATTGGATATAATTTCTAATATTTACAAGTAATTTGAAATGGTTTGATATTATATATTTCTAAGATAGTATCATCCTTATATTTGACTAAATATATGAAATATTTTTATTTTATATTTTTTATGAATTATGTAACAAAGAAGTTAAAAAAATTCGTTATTAAAAGATCACGATTTAATTAATCATCACAAGAATCCAAATTGATCTTGTATAAATCCAATTTATATTGAGGGGTCGAAGAATTTATATCATTTAAAACATCTAAACCAGAATTTTTTTGAGGGGGCCATTAAGAGTCCTTCTAATAAATGTGATCTGAGTATATTTGCATCGTTTTAGAGTGTGGAAATCATCTATTTAATTTTTGTTTTTGAAAAAGATTATTTTTTTAGAATCAACATGGTGAAAACAGCTTCTGAGAGATACTATTAATTTTCTTCTAGATCCATCTAGGTTTCAAACATTTTTATACAAGTATTACGGTAAATCTTTTCAACAAAAAAATTCAGAATTATTTTAATTTCACTCATAATTTATAATTATCTCAATTTTACCGATTTCTAAAGTCTATTAAGGATTCCTTATAATCTGGTTTCAATAGAAGAAAACATGAAGTGTTGAAAAAAATAATGGATATTAAATAAACTAATGGATTGTCAAATAACATTTTTGATAAGATATTATCTTCGGTGAAATCACTGTTAAATGAATCGAATGTGATGCCTAGAAATTTCTATGAGTGAAAGAGGACAGTTCATAATTTTGATATTGGTTATTAAAGTTCCATGCATGTTCAAATGATTGAATATTATATTATGATAAAAATGATTCAATAGTTAGTTTTACAACATTAGGAATATCTATGTACTAAAAGGCTCAACAATGGAAGTTTGGATTGGTTCATATTAAACAGTAGAGGTATTTCCTTCTTATACACATATTCCACATTTATTTATGTCTTAGCACATAGTGTAATTGATTTCATGGAGAAAATCAAATATTTCTACCAATAAAAACATAAATCACATTTTCAGTGGTGATTCATGGAATAATTTTTCCCATGTACACCCTTATTTTTTTTAGAATACCATAACATTAGATTGGGTAGTTCTAATGATGGTTTTTATCCTTTTGGCTCGTAAGGTAGTTAATATTCTTGTTGTAATTTCATCATAACTCTGTACAATGTAACTCATTGGATGTTTAGAAATAAACCCTATAATGTTTTAACATTATTTATTCAATGACATATAAAAAATAATAAAGATTTTTTTTTGAATAAATTTATTGATGACTAAAATTTATTATGTTTTAATGGCGTTAGTATTTATGATGTTGTTAAAAAATTAAATTTCATATTTAATGTTGATTTAATTTGGATAATTAGTGACTTACTAGAATATGGACTCTTATCTGGATGGAATGCACATGGTAAAAATTCATTTTCATATTATATGAGTTAATTTAAAGAGTTTATGATCATTATTTTGAGAAAATATTTTTTTCATCAGTCATCAAAGATTTGTTCCTATTGATCATCCTTTGCAAAGAAATAAAAATAATTTCAGAAAATGTAAAATTGAAATATATAGACCTCCAACAAGTATCTCATATTTTTATATAAAATCTATTATCTATTAATTACCTCTCACTACTTTTGTTCTAATTAAAAACAAAAAATGTCTTTCTGAAGGATCATAAGTGGATTAAATAAATTATTTTTGGGATATCCTGTATTTTTCATATTTTATAGCCCATCATATGATGGATTCCATTTATATTTATTAGAAATATTTTGATAACAAATTTAATATATTATTTGACACACCATGTAATACCAATGATAATATATAGAAACAATTAGATCATTCCAAAATTTGAAGGCAGCCCAAACATGTGTTGTTTGAAAATAACAGATCATTTATATTAATGATTCAAATATAATCATATACACCTACTAAAGAAATATGTTTATAAATTTTTTAGTGGACTTGGTATTTGAGAGTAATATATGGTTATGTTTCCAATTTGGCTAGATGTGTCATACGAATTTATATTACAGGATTAAAATTCAATCATTATAATGTTATATTGGAAAAACATATATCGATTAGATTTATAAGATTTTTGGATTCGTAGATTTGGGTTGGGCTAAAAGAAATATAATATTCTTTTCTGGGACATTTAGACGGTGACAAAATACTATGATTCACTTACTATACTTCAATAAGTTATTGTATTATTTTTTTGTAAAGAATAAAAAAATATTAATAGTTTCATTGATTAAATAGAACATTTAATTTTTCATTGGAATCATGAATGAAAATATAGAGGGCTAGTAATGTCTGAATGGATGTACCTGTATGAGATATGAATGACAAAACTGAAGAAAGTGGTTTGTGAAAAAGCTCCTGCTCACGGATAAATTTGAGAAGATTATTTAAATGAGGAAAATAATTTTTTCAGCCACTATGAAACGTAAATATCCTTAAAAATATAACTAAATGGTTCATAATAAGGTAAATGTTGATGATTCAACGAACAATAAATTATCAATTTTTAATCATCCGAAGCATGGATTTTTTAGAGTACATGAATAATGGATTTTAGATGATGGACATCAAAAATCTCATACATATGTTTTTCTCAACATTGAAGAAATGAAAATTTTTTTACAATGAGCGCTACTATTGATTATTCAAAGAATTTTTTAATATGTAAATTGATATAATTTTATTGATAGATTATATGATGATCATGTCAAGAAATAGTTTCCTCACATTACATTAGTTCACCATGAAAAATGTCCGCAAAATAATTTTTCATAATAGTTTCAATGAATTTTAATTCAAATTGTATACTATTTAACATATTCAATCAATTAATTATTTATTATTTTTTTAATTTTTATTCTACTTTTTTGGTATCATGACATGTTGATAAAATTGATAATAGATTGTGTGTTTTATGTAACATATCATTCAAAATGGTTAAATCTTGTAATGCATATTTAGTAAATGGTTTCTGATTTCATACACATGAATAGGGTGAATAAAAAAAATGAGTATTGATGTTTTCTTTAGTGGGTCTCATAATAGATAAAGTGAAGTTGAATTTAATGGAATGAAGGATGAAATAATTGAACTTTTTTATCTAAGACAGAATTATATATCTATTTATAAATGTTATTATTTTGATACTAATAAAGGATTCTATGTTCATATATTCCATGAAATCATTAACATTAAATATAAATTTCTTATTTTTATAAATGTACCTTTTTAGCTCATCATGAACAACAAAATTTATTATTAAAATTATTGTAATATTTTAAGATAGTTAATTAATTGGTGGAGAAATAAAAAAAATAAATCCCCTGAAAATTATTTTATGACAAGTGAATGTGATATATTGAAGTGAAAGGAAATTAATTTTTCAAGAAACTTCTATAAATACATCATTTTCATAAAGAGACAATAATATCGATGACAAAACACTCAATTATGAGTCGATGATGATGATGATGTTGATGATGTAACCACAAATTATAATTAAGAAGTGATGATAAAGCTGAATATCTAATGGACATTAATCATAATAAGGAGGAAGATAAAAATATTGAAAACATTTTATATGAATATGAGGATGAATATGAAGAATGAATGAATTTTTTGTTGGTTATTGTCCGTATATATAGATAATAATAATCATAAATCATTTTTGGAAAACATTTTTTTATTTCAAATGGTTGAAGAGACTTATGATGAGTTGTTATGTTTCCTTGAGGATGTTATATTACTGGGTTAAGATCCTGATGATATGTTATCATACCTTCATATTTCTTGTGATTCATCAACTCAGTGGGTTCATGGTATTACAATATTGATGATTACACACACTATTCATCAGTGAAGTTAACATATAGATTTGGATCTACTCATGCAGAGCTATGTTCAATTGTGTAATTTAGTAAATATAAATTATCATTAATTTTAATTAATTTATTTATATGTTAATTGATTTATTATTTTTTCAATTTCCCATATATTTTCACATATATTTTTTTGATAGTGTTTTCATATTTTTGGCAATTATATTTCATGATCACGGGTGATGTGGGATCATATTACCATGGAAGTTATGCATCACATTTTTTATAATTGGATGTTAGGTAAAAAGATTACTATTTTATTGATATTTTTTTATTTATTAAATTTATATTTTTAATAATTTTTAGGTTTTATGCTATCCCACCGATGATAGAATTAGGAAATCTATCTGGGAGGCCTGGGAGGCATGTATGTCTGAGCGATGGTGTCATTTTTTCACAATCAGAGTAAGACAGCAATAGAAAATGACAGAGTCACTATTTTTTATCATTCTTGATGCATCTATCGTCCCAATTAAATTTTATATCATGTTTGGGATGGATTTTTTCATATTTTATTACATACATCTTTCAAAGGAGATCATTACTAGGTTAGAAAAATTAGGGATGACAAGAGGTCGCCGATATAGCTGGTAGTAATACATTTAGTACTCACTGACAACATAGGGTAAGTACTTTTATTTTATAAATTATATAAATGTAAATTTAAGTTATTTATTCTATTTTACATATAGGTTGTTGAGAAACCCAATTTTACAGAGTTTTATGTTTATAAGAGGATATACATGGACCCTATCCCTAGAGATATTACTGGTGGTAGAAAGCACTAAGTTGTTCTTAGTAGTATTTTTTATGATATCAAATTACCTAAAAATAAAATATTAACTATTTTAATGTCAAATTACATTTGATAGAGTCATATGAAGTCATTAATTATGAAAGACATTTTGATTTTCAATCTAATACTAAGGTTCAATCCACCATTGTACTAGGATTTGATGGCACATCTTGGGTGTGGGTGACTCGATATACCTTTGAGAATGGATGAGTTATGGGTATCGACTCTCAATTGACGCATGGGAGTTATTATAGAACTATTTTGATGTTGTCATCTTCCTCATGGGGAGCTTGTGGAGATTCATTGTCATTTTAAACACAATATGTAAAGATTCCAAAAAAATAAGATGAGATTGTATATATCCTACATAGATACTATGTAGAGTTTTCATCACAACATGGGGAATAGTAGGAGGAGCATCACATAGGGAATGAGAAGTTGTAGTAATAGATGACATAGTTTTTGAGGCATTTGGAACAAGGTATAGGAACGGATTTTTCTCCGCCACCAACTCCAGATGACCCTCCCCCTAATAGATTTTTTTTATTTTTTAGATACATTTATTATGATAAAAATATTAATGAACAAATTTTTTTTAATTTTTTATTCATTTATAGATTTAATATTTTATATATTACATTTTGTATATTATGGTATTGTTTTTTGTTTATTATTATTTATTTATGGCCTTTTTTATTTTTTATTTTTTTATTTTTCTTATTTCTTATTCATTCTGAGGGGACAATAATCCTGTTGAAAGTAGTTTTATGATTATTTATTAGGGTATTAGTGTCCCATCAAAAATTTATCGGGGGTGACTATTCCCATCACAAGTAAGTGTTAATATATATACATATAAATCTATTATATATTTTTGTGATGGGTAAACCACCATCAAAAATTAATTTTTTCATTACGGTCCTTTGAGAAATTGTATTTTTAATGTATTTTCTATATGTGGGCAATTTTTACGGAGGACCCATCACAAATGATGATTTATAAAGGGATTTTATCACAAATGGCATGTCAACAATAAGACATAATCTACTTGATTTATTATAAATTATAATATGATCAATATTGAGAAGAATCTTTAGGAACATCTTACTCTAATTCTCCAAGTAGATAAGGACATTAGTTATGGAAAACCTATGGTCCTTATGGTGAATAAGATACAAAGAAGATGGCCATTAGACCAGATATTCATAACAAGCCTCAAGCTCCCAAGCACCATCCTTCCAAGAAGAGGATGATCTAGATTCATGGAATGAAAAGTTATATATTATGTTTTTCATGTCGAAAGCAAGGTCTCAAGAAGAAGAACTACATATAAAAGAATGTGGAATATAAAGGTGTGTTCATTATCTAGTGTAATAATTGAATATCTACATATAGATTAAGAGAGAAAGCTTTGTGTACTCACATATGTATCCAAATACATGAACCAACTAAATTGAAAAAAATATTTCAATAGGGTAAGTGTATTTGTGAGAAACCAATGGTATGAGGCTGGATTCTCTAGAAATTGGTGACTAAAAAATCATTTTAGACATGGATGATATCGATTATAAAATATTGTTATTATGTAACAATTTTTAGCAAGAACATTATTTTAAAATCATTCATAGATATAGATGGTATTATTTTTATGTTTGGATATAAAATTATATTCATTTTAAAGTCAATGTTTCATATGACATAGAACATTTAAATGATAGTCCTTTTGTATTAGATTATGATAAAAGATTAGTGAAAATAGAAAATGAATCATTTTTAGGTGAATCATATAACATAAATCTATGACATCGTCGTCTTGATCATTTAAATGATTAGTGTTTGAAAAAAAATCAGGATGGTTATTTAGAATATTCTGAGTTAAAACAACTAGAATGTTTTCATTCATTTTTTCATGTAAAAATGATAAAACCATCATTACATGGGAGAGGTGAAGGGGATATATAGCTTCTAGGATTGGTACACACTGATGTGTGTGGACCATTTCCAGTAGAATCTAGTGTTGGATATTGTTACTCAATAAATCTTAGTGATGACTTGGGCAGAAATCGTTAGGTCTATGTAATTTGGTATAAGTCTCTGTCCATTGAGAAATTTAAATAATTTAAAAATGGAGTTGATAATCAATATGGAATGAAAATAAAGTATCTTTGATCGGATCACATTGGTGAATATTTTAACCATGATTTTATCGAATTTTTACATGACTGTAGGATACTATCATAACTCACCCCAACATACACAACATAGTGGAATGGTATTAGTGGATGGAGAAAATAAAAATTGTCAAATATGGTAATATCGGGGAAGAGTCTTGTAGATCATCTATTTCCCTTTTGGGTATATAGATTAAAAATAGTTCCATACACATTAAATAGAGTACCAACTAAATAGGAATATATAATTCTCTTAGGGTTATAAAGAGTAAATAAACATGTTTAATCACATACATTTGTATGGGGTTATGAATAATTTCTTAAGTATGTCTAAAGCAAAAAACTAGAACACCGGGGTACAATGTTCTTCTTTATTGGGTATCCTAATAAATAAATTGGTACTACCTACAAAAACCCCCAAGAAGGAATGTGACTATCACTAGAAAAGCCGCCTTTATTGAGAGTGTCACATCCATAAAAAGAATAATTGTAGCATGATTTACTTCAATCAAGTTAATGATCAAGATACACAAGATCTTGTAAAAAGATAGATTCCACAGGTCCCCAAGGATGAAATAGTTCTTAAAACATAAGTACTATGTAGGATCTCAATATATGTTGGAAAACTGGGGAGATATGGGTTTCTATTCACTAAATAAGATCACACAATATTGGTTGAAAATGATGATCCAATATACTACAAAGAGGTAGTAGATAGATCATATTCTCCAAGATAGTACAAAGCCATGAATTTTGAAATGGCTTCTCTAAATAATAACCATATTTAGGTCCTATTCAATGTGTCAATTTATGAAAATATCATTGGGTGAAAATGGGTATTCAGGAGAAAACTATACATGGAAGGAAATGTAAATATCTAAAAAGCAAGGCTAGTGTGTTAAGGGTTTAAGAAACGCCATGGAATAGACTATTAGAAATCCTTTTCACTAGTTTTAATGTTTTAGTCCATCATAATAATAAATTCAATAGCATTTCACCATGACTATAAAATTTGGTAGATGTAAATCAAAACATATTTACCTAGTGGTAACCTTTATAAAGATATATATATGACAAAAGCAAAATGGTTTTTGAATCCATGTTATGCCAAAAAAAATTTCAAGTAACATAGATACATTTATGGAATGAAGAAAGAATCAATGTCATAGAACATTCGATATGATGAATCCATAAAGGATATTTGGTTCCATAATTAAATAATGCGATCCATGTGTTTATAAAAGGATTAGAGGAAATGATGTCATTTCCATAGCAGTATATTTTGGTGACATATTACTTACTGGAAATGACAGACCAATCGTATAATATATTTAGTAATAGTTGAAGAAGTGTGTCCCCATTAAGGAAATGGGTGAAGAAGCTTATATTTTAAGGATCTTTTCTTTCATAAAATATCTAAGAGTCTACATGGACTAGATCAAAGCACATACATTTATTAAAATCTAAAGGGATTTAGTATGGAACAATCCAATATGGGATTAGATATAGTGTCACATAGTATACATATTTGTAAGAAAATAATTATTTAAACACAATAACAGAAGGATAGAGTGGGTAATATATCATATGATTTAATTATAGGACCAATCATGTTTTTCATGTTATGTAATTGGCTTGATGTATACTATTTATTAAGCATAGTAGGCAGTTATCGAGAAAATCATTGAGAATACAATTGGTATACTATTTTGTCTATCCACATGTATGTAAGAATAACTAAGGATATGTTCCTAGTGTATGGATAAGATGAGAATTTGGTCATTAATGGTTATACATCTTTTTATTGTTGAATATATCAAAATGATATGAATCCACAATCAGTATATGTCCTTTTGTATCAATGGAGAAGCTACGAGATGGATATGTTGAATTTACCAAGTTATCACTGATTATATATTATATTTTGAGTATATAGTGTTATTTTATGATTATATGGAATACATTTTTATTTAAAAAAATTTACAAGAGCTTTATTTTGTGCATAAGATAGGACACCATATCACATTTTATTATGATAATACTATAATGGTCACTCGTTAAAAAGATCCAAGGTCACATCATCATATAAAGAAAATACTCTGGAAGTAACATTTCTTGGGGGATTTTTATAAAATGGGTGAATTTTTAGTAAGAATAGTTTCCATAATGAAAAATATGGTTGGTCCCTTAACTAATGGAAGAGCCTAGCAGAAGTATAAGTATCATTTTAGTTCTAGTGTACTGAAGGTTATTAGTAGTTTCCCCAGTGAATGTGGGTTTTTTCTGGAGTCAGTTCCCTAGAACCAATTTCTTTGTACATTATGATATCCTTTATTCATATTATTTAATATTAAAAAACCCTTTATCACATAATTTTTTTATTCAAGGTGAAAAAGTATGTCATAATGTCCTAAGAGTATCTATCTCTTTAAATGTTCATAGCAGTTCCATGCTCTGAGAATACTAAAGAGGTTCCATGACTGTATTTTTAAATATATGTTCTATAGTGAGATGAATCCAATTGAGGGACATAAATGATTAAGGCTATAAAGGGTAGAGACACATAGAACACTGATGCATCTTATCATGGTGTATACCATTGGTAATATCATGTATACTATATTATGAGAATGAGACCCACTAGAAACTAATAAAAATTTACGTGTCATTGTATGTTCTTATATGTTAGTGTGTTTATTGATTTTTTGAAATTAGGACTATTATTAATGAGTATTATAAGTTTAATAATTTGATGTATTGATGAAAAAAATTACGACATATGTTCATGTTGAGGTAGGATATGTCGGGTGTATCACGAGTATTATTTCATTAATGAATAATGAGAGAAATTATTTTTCCTTTCTATTATTTAAAAAATTATGATGTCTTAATCCCTTTTATGGAAATGATATATCCTAAATAAATTCATTTTCATGGTGTTCTATAGGCAAGTAAAATTTACAAAAATTCAATGATTGTTACATTGACCATATAGCATGATGGTAGTAGCATCAAAACAGATTGGTGAGATGTATAATGATAAAGGAATTACAATACATAGTGGGCATTCAAATGAGGTATTATGACATTGTGACATTAACATATTTATTTATGGGTTCCATAGCGTGTTTCTATATGATAACAATGGAAATTAGTATACTTCACCTAATGCCACTAAGAAGGAGGCCTAGTGGATTGCACACTACATGTATCTAGATTCCCATTTAAATACTATATTATTAATTATTATTTAACAAGTTTAATAAATATTATTCATACACAATTATTTATAATTATTTGTTTTTTCTTGATCATATATTTTCTATCACCAGTTATTCGATAGAATATTATGTGAGCGTAATATCTAAAAATATTTATTTACCATTTAGTTCATTTAATATCTTTTAATAATTAGTGAATAATTTACCGATTATTATTTATTAAGTAAACAATCATTATTCAAGTAATAATAAATATTGTGGGGAATGATAGAAAAATATTATAGGTCTTGTGAGAAATAATACATAGTGAATATTATTTGATTAAATAATATTTGATATTAATTCATGAGTTTAGATAATTCCATGAAATGAAATTATTATTATTATTATTATCGATATAGAGTTCTACTTGGATTAAATAAATAATAAAGGGATCTTTTGTAATTATTTATTTTTAAACCTTGTGGTGTATAGACCCAATTATATTATTTTTCAACAGTGCCAATTTGTTTTCTGTTTTACACAAATACAACTAGACAGAATTCTCTCAAACAGTAAAGAGTTCCCTCTCCAATAATTGTCCCAATAATAGAGAGTAATATATCTCCACCACGCACTCTAATTTCTTAAGAGATCAAGGAGAATCCATTGTAAGTGATTCTCAAGGCAATCAAAATTGAACGACGCAAGCTTTAGGATCTACCACACTAGCCCCTATAGATTCCAATGGTGAAATTAAGGGATTTTGTGAATGCATGTGGATCACCTCTAGAATGAATCTACTCATTATTAAATATATAATTGATATTCTGAGATAGATATGTTATCAGTTCCATCAATGAAGAAATATTTTCATCTAAGGTAATTATTTAATTGCTTAAATTATATAAAAATAATATGTGATGATCATGTTCTTACATTCGGTATGTTACCCCTTTTATATTTTATTTAATTTATTTCCATTGATCATGACATTTATAATCACGAAATTCTCTTATTTATCATTGATCATGAAAATAAAAAAAAGTTGTTCTACACCCATAGCATGCTTCCAATGAATCTAAAACCCTCATTAAGCGCCATGAATTTAACCAATGTTTCATTACCCATGATGTGGTCCATGTCTTTCACAACCCTATGTTCTTTGGTATATGATGATAAGCATAGAATAATATTTAGTATTTGATTTCTGACCCTAAAAGGAACATCTCATGGTTCTAGTTCAATGAAAATAATCTATGGTTAATCCCTTGGAGAAATTATAATATCATTAAACATCAGTGACATCATGGTCCATATGTCATCAACATAAATTTTTTGGACCTCTTCATGCTTTCATTCATCAATGTATTGAATTTCAAAATATTTTACGGATTGAGAAATCATGTAACCCAAACTACATGACCTTAAATTGGAATCCTTCATGAATATATGAGTTTTATCCATTGAGTGAGATCAATCCCTCCGCCAATATATCACATGGTTTAGAATAAATTATTTTATCACTTATACTTTGTTCAACCAATATATTCAATATTCCTCATCAATATAAAAAATTCATAACTAAATATCTAGAAGAGTCATTACACTCTTTCTCAAAAACCATATCTTCCATTTGTGCACAATGTGCATCCAAAATTTATATATGCACCATATTTTACATCTCTTCATTGGTTCACCTATGTAAATGAGATAGTTCATCAGTCTTGGAACTCCTACCACCCATGGTAAATTCCATAGATAATCCACCCTTCATTTTAAAATACACACCATACGATGATGGCAGGGTTCCCCAATGTAATCCCTTCTCCTATACATAGTAGACATTGCAAAAGGTTCTTCGTGGGTGCCAGTACAATAGTGTATTCCACACTTTAGAAGTGGTCAGAGGTCATACCCATTCAATCTATCCCTTAAATCCATGATTAAAATCTTGGGGTTATGATTTATATATTATTTATTTCCTCTTACATATGTTGAATCATGATTCCTTTTGATTTCCACCCCACTTGATTATACATTTAATTACAGAAACCACCTTTTTGAAGAGTGTTAGTCTAATTACCCTATTTTATCTATGGGTTTTCTCATAATGGTTGATGTGAAATTTGTATAGTAAACAATACGCTCATCTGTTTCACACTGTTTTGAAATGAGTGATCTCATAGTATATCTTGTTTCTCATATCAAGAATGACCCATTTAGGATTTTAGATTTTGGCTTATTATTTCATTAACATGATTGAGATGCAATTAAATCACATTAAAACTAAATTTCAAAAAGTTATTAACTTTTTATTATTATTCTTAGAAAAAGGTGGAGGGTCACCCAAATTTTAGAACCAATCATTTATTACATAACCTACCAATTAGTTTTCTATAAAAATGTCTTGATCTATCTTAGTGAGGATCTATTATGATGTCTTGATGGTTTATTTTGTGTTGAATAAATAATATATTTCCTCCTCTACCTTGTGGATCTCCTTTTAAACATATATATGGGGCCTTCCTTTCTTAGTCATATACGTTAGCAACCATCTAATGTTTGTTTTCCACCTTGTACTCTTAAGTGGATTATGGACTCTTCCTTTATGGAGACCAACACCAACTATGACGCTCCTCCCCCTTGAGTTTAGCGATCTCTTATTCATTCACTTGAAGTGATTGTATGGACTAAGGGGTGGAAACATACCATGGGACATCAAAAATTCACCACCCAATATGATTAAATTTGACTAAGATTTATAGAACTAGTGTGTGGAGTTCATAGTAGTCAACTATGGGGGTCCTTCGATTTAATATCTAATTGCCTGGAGATTTTATTCAGTTAAACACCTTACCTAATATACTGTGAGAAGTGAACTTGAAAAAATTATTCCACGTACTATGTGAGAATAAAAACTTATATTCATCCATAATTAACTCTAATTCATACATATCTTTAGGATCAAGATGATACTTATTGAAAGACTCAACTAGTGTAGTTTCAAGGTTGACCATGAATCTTTCTAGATGTATTTAGATATATTTCAATTAGAGAACTAGAACTACCAAACTATTCTCCAAAAGATGTCATGTTCTATATTGAATCTCCCTTGTATGGATACTCCTATTTTTCCTTTAAGAATTTATTATTTATTTTCATCACCATTGGGTCCTTCCCTTTACCTCCTATGCTCTCTAGGTCACCATCTTGCACCATTTATGATTCATGTTCCTAGTCTACCTCCATGATCAATAGGTTAGTGGTGAGATCATTGATATCATAAGGAACAATAAATCCCCAATCCTATGAGAGGCTCATCTTCATAGGTAACACTACCTTGTGAATATTATATTAGTTGATATTATAGTAGTGTAATGTAGGTAATAAAAGAAAATTCATAAACATACAAATGACATAGATTTATTATGATTCTATATATTTCAAAAGGAGATAACTTTAATTTATAGCCCTACATGTCTCTTATAAATAACTATTGGAAAAGACCTAAGGGGGTAGAATAATATTATTCCAATTAATATCTTTTAATAGTAGTGGGTTTTTTTGTGGATTCCATAGGGGATTTCTTGATCAGAGTGATTATTTTACAATGGATAGATCATGTTCACCAATGTAGTGTTTATGGAATATTATCAAGTCCTACGAGGAGATGGAAATTTTCCTTCAAGGCCCCATAGAACATGAATTTTGAATATCATCAGATTCCCTAAAATAATTAATATAAAATGTTCCCCTTCATGCTATTAAATGTTTCTTCCCAAACCACATAGTTGTTTAGGATCTTCCCATTGTAATTTCATAAATAAATAATTAAAGGCACATCCCGCACTTGAACACTTCATATATTAAGGGACCCATGTTAGTTATTATAATGGCCTAATATTTTAATACAACTATATTACATATTTTTAGATTAATATTCACTATATAACATTACAAATCCATGCCAGAACTGTATCTGTTTAGTTATTTTGGAAACATTGGATCAAGAATAACTAGTTCATTACATTTATACATCAAATATTTCTTATTGATTCATAACTAGTAAAATTTTTAACATATCAAACTCAATACCATTCATCATATTATGGGGAAATGAAATTAAAGAAAGGGTGAGATCAGATGCTCAGTAAGGGTAAAACGGAGATAAAAATTGTTTCATAATTATAATATGAGAATAAGGGTATAATAAAATAAAAAAAATTATTGTAAATTAAACACCACATATCACATATCATAATATTTA
The DNA here is from genome assembly GCA_963277665.1 of Viscum album. NCBI lineage: Eukaryota > Viridiplantae > Streptophyta > Magnoliopsida > Santalales > Viscaceae > Viscum > Viscum album. Next base: position 1,700,451,154 of record OY728156.1, on the reverse strand, counting down.
AGGATTGAAAAAATCTTGGTAGTTCATAATACATGAATCATAATAATGTCAATGAACATGGGTTAAAAACTTAATATTGTAATAAGACATAGATTTTGTGGCATACACATAAGAATAAGAAACCATTTACATATTAGTCAAGGATCATTGAAAAGACCACAATAAAATAAAATGAATATTAATGAACAAGGTTTAATCTCCATTCCAATCATGTGTTACTGAAATAGGTTTATATCCTATTCTAGCCTTGTATTACTAAATTGAATTTACATCATGTTCAATCCCAGTACTACTGAATCAAGTTCACTCCACGTTATGCTCCTGAATATCCCTTGAGATATTAATATTTACCCAATTAATTAAATTGAGATATAGCTCCCACTCATCACATAATGAAAATCATTCATTTGTGTACCACATGGATAAAAATAATTCATCATATCATAACCCAAGAAAAGTAATGGGTTTCATAAATATTTGTTCATTTCAAAACCCATTGCAAAGTAATGGAATTTATAAACATCATTCCATAATAAATATAAAACATATATAGAAACTATAAGTTTAGTATTCTTGGATCATATCTATATTAATGTAAATTTAAAATCAGATAATGTTGTCTTATATATAAAATAGTTTTTAATGATAACTTGATCGAATTCTTGAGGAAAATATCATTTCCATTTTTAAATCCATGAAGAAAAAATAAATAAACTTCATTGAAATAAACCTTGTAATCTAGTATTTGTATTTTAAAAAAAATTCATCATGAATGTGTGAAATTATTCTCATGTTTTATATGTTAAAAAACATTCATCTTTTCTTTTGTAAAAAGAAACAATAAAAGATAATTTTTAAATTAAATCCCATACAAAAAACATTGAATTGATTGTTAAAAATTTAATATGTGTATCATATATAAATCCGAATTTTAAAAGTTAATATACATCATCAGATAATAAAATTCATTTCACTCATAATAATAGTATAACATAATCAATGAAGTTGATGTTAAATCAACCAATGTAAATTTTGTTATGAATTCCCATACATTGAGTATTCCCTTTCATTGATTATGTTAAAAACTATTTTATAATAAATATGGATTTATTATAAATTTATTCCATAATAATACATCTATAATAAAATATTCAACTTTTTTATATCATATAATCTCCCATTTATTAATAATTTTGATACTAATATCATACTTTAGGGTGATTAATACTTGATTTTCAAAGAGTGTATCGGTTTAGTAGCCACAATCATTATACATTGATATTAGTATCATAATTTCTAGAATGTTAATCTGTGTATAATAATCTTATATAATAATTATATATATATATAACCATTCATAGACATTATAAATTTAAAATTGACTTACACCATTCCAGGAGATATTAGGTCATACATACACATGAACAATATTTCCATTTTTTTATTGATGGAATAAAAGAAAATAATGTAATAATTAAAATTTAAAAAAACATTATTATATCATATATATCATATTAAAAATTATTCACATTATAATACCAATCTAAAATAGATTGTGATAAAAAAATTTATCTCTTCGTGGAGACAATAAGACGTGTGTATTCATGAGAAATACTTTCAATTTTTATTTAATGAAAAAAAGTGTGTATAATTATGGTTTGATAATTATAACATTTAATCATATTTAGGATACATTATTTATTATTTCATGATAAATATATTGTATTTCAAGGTGTTAAGGAATAGTAGAAAAAGAAAGTGATTGGTTAGGGAGACTACTTATTCTTTGAAACACCTCCTATGGAGCTCCTCTAAATGGATCTAGGTTTTGTCTTTTTTAAATAATTGAACCTATATAAGATTTCTAGGGATTTTGAGAATATAAATTTGTAGGGAATGGTTGATTTATACGGCTCAATGTGGTTTAAATAAGTGAGAAATGTGTACCCCTATTAAAATTTATGTGAGGAGATCTTTTCAAATTTCCCAAAAGATTAACTTATAATAAATTCATTTTATTTCCAAATAGTACCATGTGGACCTAATTTCAATGCAATGATTAGATAAGGTTGTAATATAATAAACCAATATGATTATACTATTATTGGAATTACTTTAAAGCTTATCTATTTTATTAACCATTAGTTAACATATTTTAATTTAAACTATGATAACAACATCTTCAATAATAAAAAGTTCTCTCTTTTACTTATGGGAGGTCAATTTGATCATAAATTAAACATTTATGACACTTTAGACCGTATAATAACCAAATTTTATTTTTTATTTTTTTTATGATATTTAAATAATTTAAAATAATGTTATTTTGATAAAAGAAAAATTCCATCAATTTTGAGTATATTAAGTACTTAAACTTTAATAAAATAAAGAAGAAATATAACATCAAACCGAATAATTTAGTACCCCCTAAATATATTGTAGAGATTTAGAAAATTCATTGGAAATTTTAATTACATTAAACTATATTTCATTTAAAAAATTAAATATTGTTTGTCTAATTTTTTAAAAAATTGAATAATTACTTCACAATAATAGTGTAAATATTTATGGTGCATATTTCCCCACTAAAAATTAAAAATACAATTCCATGATGTAGAAAAATATTTAGAGTTAAACACATCTTCTGAATAAACATATATTAGAAATATTATAATATTTAAAACATGAATGTGACATCTTTGAATTTTTATTAAATGAAATATTATAAACATCATAATCTCCACCATGTGGACCCAAAGTCAAAATAAATTTATATCGTAAAAATAAGATTATTTAGGAAAAATTGAACACATAAATTCATCCATAAAATATTTTTTCACCATGTGTTCACATAACATACATTTATGGAAACGAAAGTGACATTTTGTGACATTAATTGATTTAAATAATATATAATTAATATTCATGGAAATCTGTCTATTAAAAAATTCAATTCAAAACCTCTGATGTTAATTTTTAAATAAATTTCATCCAATAATTAATTGTATGATAACATATGGATTTATCACATATTTTTAATCTATATAAACTTATTTTACATTTTACCAAGGAAATAAATTTTACCACTCTTACAATTCATATTTACAAAAAAGTGATCTACTCAATATATCTGGACCCAATGATTCCAAATATGGATTCAAATTTTCAAACATTAAAACAGTAAACATTTGGAATTTGATTTAATATAAAACTATCAACACACAATAGAAAATAGTTTTTTATAAATATTTTCTTAATATAAAATGTTTTATAAGATTTTCAATCATAAAATATTCTTTAAAATCTATAATTTGGTTATTTAATAAAGAACATAGATAATGAATATTTAAAACTAATAAAAAAAATAAATTGAACTGGTAAATCCGTTAAAATAAAATATATTTCTCAATAAAAATCAGTATCTTTCACCATTCCATGAAATAAAAATGTTTTTAAAAAATAATACAAAATTATTCTGATATAATTTAAAATTATAAACTCAAAAACGAATTAAATTTTTTATTATAAATTTTATATAACATATTAAATTAATATTCACTCATAAAATTATACTAAAATAATTTTTGATGACAATTTATTTTTAAAGAATAAAGTTAATTTACTAAAAATTATGTCATCAGTTTTATAAGAATCTACCAATAAATGCAGATTGATTTGGGCCATTATATATATTTAAATTAGTTTTTCATATTTATCCCCCCCAATTTATCATCTACGTTTTGACTGACATACCATTATTTTATAATAACTTGTGGTTCTTCTAATCAAGGTATTTTGTTCCACACAAGCCTTCAAATAAAAAAAATATTTAAAATTCAATCATTTAAAATATCTGGCTGTCACATTATACTAACTTTAAAATGAATTTCTCCCTCAATATTTAACTTGGTCATAAATGTTTTAATATTTTATAATTCAATTATAGAAAACCACATTGTAAAATTTTATAATAAAAATTCCCTTAAAAGGGAATGTTGGAAACATAATTGTTACATTATGTAATGCATAACTAGGTTTACAAATAAAAAATAAAAAAGTTTTATTTATAAAGGAAAACTAGTCCCCACAAAATAAAAGAGAGTGATAGATAACATATCCAATATAATTAAAATTTCCACAGAACCATATTCCAAATAGGTCTGAAAAAGGACATTGAAAAAATCAGAAATGATGATAATAGGATAAAATTTAATTTCAAAATATTCTGAAAAGATAAAAATATGTTATTTCTTTTCATAATCACAATATAACTCTTTGAATGTTCTTTTATCAATCTCTTTTTCTTCACTTCTTCCAAGAAATGAATTTTAAATTTTAACCCTGGAAGAACTTGTAGATCATTAGATCCATAATATGATGATAATTCATTCCTTATATCTTGAGTTATCATTATGAAAAATTTGTTATAATTGGTTTTCCAATATGAACCCATCATCAAATGGCGGTGTAATATATTAATTTCCAGAACCTCATCTAAAATTCAACATAAACATTTTTATTAATGGTTATATTTATAAACCATCAAAATGATTAAATTCCAAAATTTTCGAAATAAGGTCTCTAAATATAAAAATAATCCTTTGATTTGTCCAGAAAAAATATTGATGTAGCACTTAAGTCTCACACACCAAATGTGTGGAAGCCATTATCATGGATTCTATTGAAATGTAGTAATAACCAGAATAACCATAAAACCTTAGTCAAAACATTCATTATTTCAAAAATTAACTCTTTCCTCATACAAAAAATCTCGAACAAAAATTATAAACTCAATCAATGATATCATAAAGAACCTTGTCATCATATCATTGATCAATTCAAGTTTATCAATAATATCACACTTATTTTAACATAATCAAATATTTATTTTTCTCATTTTTATTCACACATCAAGAACATATTATTTTTTATCCTTCCATTCCATTATCACCTTACCACATCAATAAATATTCATAGTTACCAATACCATTCTACAAATGCTTTAATTTTTTTTTAAAAAAAACTACATTTGTCCAATAATTAGGTATTTCATTATTCCTTAATACCATAAAGTACCTCAAAATATCATTATTGAGTTCCAATACATAAACCCTCAATGGGATTTATAACTTCTTCCAAATCAGGTTTTATATTGGTACCCATAGCATTTGTATATGTCATGTTGTTTTAATGTCCATATTTTTTTAATAAATAATTAATGTAATGACATTAATTTAAAATATTTTCAAAATATTTTTTATAAATTTGAAAACGTAAAAAGAAATTTATTTCTCCCATCATACTCATTTAAAATTATTTTTTCAATTAATTTCAAAAAAATAATCAAAATGATTTTTGTTTGTTAAACCTAAAATAACATCATCAAAATATATTTTTACTAATAAAATATTAAAATAAAAAAAATTAATAAAGAGTGATAGATCTTACAATTCAAAATTAAATACATTTTTCAAAACAAAATAACTTATTCTTTTATACCAATCTCTAGGTGCTTGTATAATTACATAGACAGCTTTATAATTTTTAAAAATGAAATTTGGTTTTTGAGGGTTTTCAAAACTAGGAGGTTGTTCAATATAATATGTCCCCATTGAATAACAATTTAAAAAGTTATATTTAACATAAATATGATATAACTTAATTTTCACTTGTGTTTAATTCTCTAAAATTATTCTAATGGCTTTTAATCTAGCTATAGGGGAAAAGGTTTCATCATTATATATTCCTTCTTCTGAAATGTATACTTTTTCTTCTAGTCTGTATTTTTTTCTTATTATGATCCCTTGATCATACTTTTTATTTCTAAAAATAATTTTTGTTCCAATTATAGGATAATATTTTGGTCTTTCCCATAACGTCCAAACATCATTTCTTCTAGAAAGGTTTATTTATTCTTATATTTAAAACATCCAATTTTAATCTTCTAATTAACATTCAATTGTATTAGGTTTCAAATGAGATGAAAAATTTAGAGAATTCATCTGGGTTTTATACATTTCTTCTAGTTCTAATTCATATTTATGAGTCTCATATAATAGTTTCTAAATGATGGTTCTTTAAGGTTCTAGTCTATCTGGGTAAAACACTTTCATGATATTAAGTATCATGTTCTTCAGAACTGGAATTTTTTTATTTAAATCGTTTTAGAAATCACATTTAGAGGTTAAAACTCTAATTTTGTCAAATGAATCATTAACTTAATCTTATTTGTCTTTTTTTAATGGTAGTATCATTTTTATTAAACTTCAAATGAACCTATTCCTTAACAATCGTTTACTTTTTATTGAAAACTCTATAGGATTTAGAAGTTGTAGAATATCCTAAAAATATTACTTCATTGTCTTTTTTATAGTATTTAAGATATACACCTTATATCTAAAAACATTGAAGTACATTACTTTAGGCTTCTTATTATTTCAAAGTACATAGGTAGTCCTTTTAAAAATAGGTCTTATTAAAACTCTATTCATCATATTATATGTTGTGAATATAGATTCTCCACATAAGTTGATAGGAAGAATGTATTAATTTAGCGATGTTGTATTAATTTCTTGAATAGTTCTATTTATTCTCACATCAATTCCATTTTGAGGAGGTGTTCATGGTGTGTAGAAGGAGTTTTTCATACATAAATTTGAGAAAAAGACTAAAATTCTTGATTCTAAAAATCTCCACCATGATCACATCCCAATGAAAATATTTTAAAACCATTTTCATTTTGAAATATTTTACAAAAACATTAAAAATATGGAATTATTCACTCTTGTGTTTTAAAAAATAAACCCATGTAAATTAAGAAAAATCATCAACAAAAACATAAAAATTCAATTTACCATCAAAACTTTCTACCCTTATAGGTCTAAAAAAATACCTATGAATAAGTTATATGGGTTTAAAACTATCAATTTTAATAATATATTTGAATGATTATTATTTTTTTATAATTTGGAACGCAACAAAAAAATTATCATTGTCAAATTTAAGACTAGAAAAATCAAAAACAAATTATTTATTAGATAATTTATGATTAAAAAAATACTATATTGTCCAAGTCTTCTATTCCAAATCCTTGATTCATTTTTCTTAATAGTGAAAAAACACAATTTCTATTTACAGGCCGAATTTAAATCCATGTTTAAAACATTATCAATTCTAGGTAATCTAAATTTTATAATATTATCATTAAAAACTATGAAATTATTGTTATAAATATCTACAAAAAACCATAATCCCAAAGTAGAGAGATACTTATTAGATTGTGATTTCGACCTTACACATAAATTGATTTTTGTATTGATTTTGACATTGGATCTCCAGCAGTTCCAAGTCCAACAATTTTTCCTTTTGAATTGTCACAAAAAGAGACTATAACTCCATTAATTTAAGTCAGAGTGTTAATATTTGATGATTCTCCACTCATATGTCATGAACAATCGTTATCCATATTATATATAGTGTTCGTGTTCCGTTGTCATAATTCCTACAAAAGTAGTTAAAAATGTTTGTTTTGGTACACATAATATCTTTGGCCCATCAATGTCATCGAGCAGTGATCTAGGTATCCAGATCTACATTACATTCCCAAAATTTATATTACTATATTTAGAAAATATTTTATAAATATATGCTCTTTTATTACCAATAACTTGAGGATTTATCAAAAAATAGTTGTTAGTGACATGACCTTTTATTCTTCAATAATAACATGTATCCTTATTATAATTGCGTAGAAAATAATTTTTTCATAGTTTATGTTTTTCACCTTTTCTTCCTATTCAAAATATTTCATTTTTAATAATATTATTTCCAAGAATCTCATTAATTAAATTTTCTCCTTTTCTAAAAACAACGGAAGCAGTCTTATTAGATTCTAATTCATCTGGTAATTCCATGATCTTAATTCCATGATCAATATAGTTTGACATAGATGAGTTGTATTGTTCAGTTAATTCATGATTTTGTTTTAAAATTGTGTCTCCCTCACATAAAACTGCATAATGAATATTATTGAATGATTTATTATTCCTTAACAAAGAATCATATTTTTATTCTATCATATAACTGTAGGAATCAACTTTTTCTTTTGAGAAACTCTTAGTATCAAAATCAGAAGAGTAATATGTTTTCCCCTTTTAATTTTCCACAATAAAGAAAATATTGGATTTGAGATGTTATGGATCTTGTCATGAATTTGATTTTTGTGATCTACTTGAGTCATCATATACACTCCATGTAACATTCATGGTTATTTTTCCCCTTTTCTCATAATCACCATTTTTATGGTATTTCTTTTATGAACTTTTCCATTCATCTTTCAATTGCGGTCATTCAGGTCTAATGTGTCCCAATTTTATGAATTTATATCATTTTACCTTTCTTATTTATTTTTCATCTCTTTTTATGGACTTCTTGAAGCAACGTTTTTCTTTTTTAATTTTCTAAATGTTCTAGATAGCTAATCCAACACTATATCAGAATCAAAGGAATCTTTGTTTTTTCATTTAGCTTCTTGTTTTTATATTTTCTATTGATTCTAGGATGTAACTTTCCGAGTAATATTTTCCCTTTTCACTATAATTTTATGATTTTCAACTTCATCATTCATCTCTGCTTCATACATCATTAATGTTCCAATTAATTCTTTCATTATTAGATATATGGCATGTAATGACTGATGAATAGCTTCATATCATCCATTCCATTTAAAAGGTCATAATCTATTTACTTTCAAGGCTTGATAATATTTATTTCTAGGTTCTTTCAATGAATTAATATTATTTATGAACTCTATAAGTCTTCCATTAATGTGAGTGATAATTTTAATATGAAACATTATGAATGTATCAAATTTTAGCTTAAAAGTATCATAACACATCTGTCTAACAATATCTGTTCCTTTATAGGAAACTACAATAGTTTGAATCATTTCATAGGTAGTGGGACATTTTGATACAAGAATGATCTCATTTGGTCCAAGACCACAAATTATAGCATTCATTTCTTCTGAATTGATGTCATATTTTACTTCTGTCTCTGCAGCCCACGTTTCTAGTTTCTTATGAATCTTATAAAGATTAATGTTTTTTAATAAATTTTGTATCCAATATTTTTGATGTAGATAATAATCATTGATTTCCATCATCCAAAGTTTTCACCATTGAAGTATAGAGCTCAAACAATAGAAATTTTTTCCTTTATATCATCCATTTCCATCATTGTATAGACTATATACTTTTAATCTTGATATATATTTAATCCAAAAGCTCAAATTGGATACCAATTTTTAGGTCAAAATAATGTAAGGTAACACAAGTGGGATCTAACTATGTCTTTTCAAAAAAATTATCTCATTCTATCATTTGTCAATTAGGCAGGTTATAGTGTTTTCTTCTATAAAATGATTGAGTAGTGAATAAATATAATAAAGATAAAAAAATTTCATTACAAAAAAGGTCCCCTAGTGCACACCACCAATGATCTATCAGCATGCATGGTGAATTTCACTATACTATTATTATTATCATAAGACAAAAAAATCACTACTGATTATAGGAAATTGACACCTTTATAAAATAGGTTAAAACAATACTTTTCGTTCCTTTGCAAGTAACCAATTTCACACATCTTGAAACAAGAGGTTGTTACTTCCCACAACTGAGTATGAGCATTTGAGACTCCAACAAATCAAAAGATGTGATTTGTTTAAATACGTTTACCATCATAATTTTAGTAATAACAATTGATAGTTTATGAATATTCTTCATTATAAATGAAAGTCTTCAACAATGAATTAGTTTGAAGTATTCATGGATTAATAGAGATCTTAAATAATATTATAAAAAACACAGCATCAGAAATCTTGTAGAAGGTAAAGGTCAATCATTTATGTCTCCAATTTGTATCCTTTTTAGATTTGATCATTCGATGTTGCAGATCTGTATATCAAAAATATGAAAAAGTATGAATTAGATTATATATTAATGTAAACTCATATAATGAAACTTAATAGGAAAATACATGGAAAAATATATATAAGGGAGATATTTTTTGAAAATCTATATCCAAGAATATAACTTGATAGAATTAAGATAATTCAAATTCAAATTGACTAAGGGAGTCGAAACATCCCTTAAATATAGAAGATATTTCTTTTCATGAATAGATCACTTCGAATCGTCTATAACGATCATTTAATTAGTCAATGAGAATATTTTAATTATCTTAAAACATCATTAAGACCATTTCTTGAATCTCATATCAAAACATGAAAATCAAAAACAATGCTCGTGAGTAGACAATGTAAGGTTGAACTGTGTTTTGTGAGGTTCCTCTTCATAACATCGGGTTCCTTTAAACGTATGTTTCCTCAACCATACATTCATCTACCTGTAACATAGGGATGAATGTAACATAGGGATGATGATCCAAACATTTAACTTTGTTAGCATTTGATTCCAAAAGAAATATTGATCATCCATACGTTCATTCTTCCAAACATAGGGTTGTTGGTCCATACACTAAAATCCAGTGTATCATAGATTTTATGATCCATACATTCTGGATTCAGTGTATGTTTTCTACTTCATACAGAAACTGTATAGCATAGCATAAGGATGGTGGTCCATATACAAACTACTTAGTGTACTATAGGGTTTGGAATATTGATTCCAAAAATCAATGTTGGGTATACCTTCCATGCATTTATTTACCAAACATAAGGTATCAATAGTTCTCCAAAAAGATAACTCTTTACATTATATTCCAACAAAGAAGATAAAACTATATATATTCCTAAATTTCACATAAGGAAACGTTATTAGAAAACAAACAAGTGTATTTATAAACATCAAAATCATCCTAAATTATAGAGTATTGTGGATAAAATTCATTCCAAATGGAAAAGGGTATAAAATCTTCTTGATCACATCTGGGAATATGTATGTGGTCCAATAAATGTTGTTGGAACTTATAGAGAAAGGTGCGTAATTTTACATTTTGATTATTATAGTATAATAAAATCCATGATGGTTATTCACATGAAATAGCAACTACGTGATTGCATGAAAAGCTAAGGTTGTGTTGTAGAGAATGATATAGATCATACAATTAGAGTTCTATAATCTGATAATGGTGGGAAATAAATGTCCATTTAATTTGATAATTACCTGGGCAAACATGGGATACTTCATGAGGTGGATGTTGTAAGAACCCTATAGAGGAATAGAGTTTTTGAGCACAAGAATTGGATTGAAGAAAATATTCCTAGAATTACAATAATTGAGATTCATATCAACCAACATTATTGGACTATGGTAGTTCAAGATTCGGTGTATAATCAAAATAGAAGAGAGATTTATATGGGAGAAATAGAGACACAATATTAATTGTAGCATAGAAGGAAGCCTCTTTGAATTATTTTCATATTTTCGGATGTATATGTTTCATCCAAAAAAATAATTAAATAAAGGGTTGTATAGTGATGCTACTGATGATGGAATATTACTTTGATTTTCAATGAAGATAAAATCGTACACCTATTTTAATAAACATTTAGGAAATATTATAGAAAGTAGTGATGTAATGATCACTAATGATAAAACCACAAATGGCTTATGTAATTATTTTAATGATATGATATAAGAGTATGAAGAAAGTTGACATAGAACATATGAAAATTTATAAGTAGATAAAGGCATGAAAAATATTTAGGGATCACAACATGATTTTGATTCAGGGGAATAAATTAGATGAAGAAGTTTTCACTCATGAAAATTCTTCTGAACCTCAAAGGAGAAATATAGAGCTAAAATTGATCAATCCAACAACATTAGTGATTTGAAAGCACAAAAATAGACAAGGATAATGAGAAGTGAAACACATTATTTATTGTTATTAGTTGTATAACCAATCTCATTTGATGGACCTGCAATGGATGAATCATTTGTTATATCCCTCAATTAAGATTTAGATCTGATTAACAAGAACTAAATATGGGATCTTATTAAATGAACCAAAAATAACAATGTGATTGGTATGAAGTGGATTTTCAAGAAAACAATTTATGACCATGGTAATGTGAATATAAATATGGTGTTATTAGTGTGAAAATGATATTAAGACATTAAAGGTGTTGATGTTTAGGGAACATTTTCTATGGTAGCTAGATTAGATTCAATCAGAATTTTTCATTCCATAGAAATTTAAAGATCAGACAAACTGTATCAAACAGATTCTAAAACAACATTCTTAAATGGTGTTCTTGAAGAATAAGCCAACATAAACAAATGAGTAGGTTTTATTCTTAGTAATAATGAAAAAAATGTGTGTTGGTTAAAGAGGGCTCTCAATGGTTTGAAGTATGAACCACAAGCATGGTACTCTCTGCTAGATACTTATCTAATGAAGCATGAATGTAAAACAAGAGTAGTGGATCAGAATCTCTATGTCAATAATTCTCAAAATGATCAGTTCATGGTACTAGTGAACATGTATGATATTATATTTAGAGGATGTAGGAAGGGATCAGTTGGTGAATTTTACAATCCCATGAAATAATAATTTGAAATGTCTAATATTGGTGAAATCACATACTTCATGGGGAAGATAGTGATTCAGTGGAAAAACTAAACATTTAGTTCTTAGTAAAAGTATGCGAGAGGGATACAGAATAAATTCAATATGCATGATTCCAAACTAGTGTTGACTCTAATTGCAGTTGGTACAAAAATAGGAAATAAAGTGGATAGGACTTCATTTGATCTCAAATTGTATAGGACAATCATCTGATGATTATTGTACTTTTCTGTGACATGCCCAGATATTTTCATCGCAACATGCTTATCTTCTCACATTTATATTAATCCAAAGGACGTGCATTTGATGGTAGTAAAAATAATCATGAGGTACATTCAATTAAATGACAATTATAGCTTATACTTTTCTACAAGAGAAGATAATGAACTATCGTGATTTTCTGAAACTTATTGGCCTAGAGATATGGTTGAAATAAAGTCCACAATTTTTGGATGATTATTTATAGGAAATTAATGTGGGGACTTGTTGAGTAAGAAACAAGAATGTACTTTTCATAGTACTTCTGAAGATGAATATAACTCTGCTATAAAGGCTTGAACTCAGCTACTATGGATGAATCAATAATTTTCTGATATTGTTGATAAGGTTAAGTAGCCAATGATGATTCACTATGATAACATGAGTGTGATCATTCTCACAAAGAATCTGGTTCAACATTCTCTACAAAACATATTGAAATTTTATATTACTTCATCAATTTAAAAGTTCAACAAGGTGTGATTAAAATGGATCATTTTTCTACTAATTACCAAGTGGATGACATTCTAACCAAGCCGTTTGAAACACATGTGTCAGATAAACATCAGTTGAACCTCAATGTTCAACCATCTCCTAGTTCATGAGGGGTTCATGAGTGTTCCCATCCCCCTAGTTGTATTAACTACATTATTCCTTTTGTGGAAGTGATGTAGATTTATAGGGGATATATGATCCAGGGAGAGTCTGTTTTATGATCTACATGGTCATTAATAGGTTCTTTGAGTTTATTTATAATGGGGGATAATTGTGAAATTCAATGGTATAGATGTTTGAATGAATTAATGGAAAATTTATGGTTTTTTGGTTCTGGGAGAATGGTGTATATAGAATGAAATTGATAAAGTAGTTGTAGGTTTTTCAAAAACCAAGTAATACTTCTATGAGCTAATAACAGATTATATTATACATCATTAGGAATTCAAAAACACGATAACCAAATTCATGATTCTTCACTTTTTTCCACACCAAGTGTTTCTCACGTATACTAAGAGTGTTAAATCATTTGTTTCAAGAATTTTATCTTTTAATAGTGGCTAGTGATACATTGAATTTTCCTACAGATTAGAAACAAACCCAAATGGGGAGCTTGTTGGAAGAAAGGTTGTTATTTGTTAGACATAGAGTATATGTTGTTTTTGTTTTCAATCCTCACATGGATGATTAGGGAGTTTGTATGGAACTATATCTTACTTTACAATCTAGCTACATTATTGAAGGTGTCGTCGTTTCCCTGTGCATGATAAATTTTTGGGGTCAAAATCTGAAGGAAGTGGCTAGCAACATGAAAGGCTATTTTCTATGAATGAATCTTCATAAAAATGTTAAGGGAATATATTTCTCAAACAGTAGGATGTTTTTTGTGAGGATATGTAAAAACGAAATTGGTGATGGTATTGTCTACAATTACAATATATTTTCATCATGAATGCATGATTGTTTGACAAAAATCTTGGTGAATAATAAATATATTAAGGTACAATAAATTCTAAAGGATCACCACAATTATATTTTTGAAATATCCAAATATGAGATGGTCTGATAGAATTTTTTGAGGCAATATCAAATATCAATATAGATTCATTAATTGAGGAGTTGCATGAAGTTTCTTTTGAATGATTGGGAAATATGATAAGAGGTGGTGTATAATCGTGAATGTTCGACCATATAAATATGAGGCTACCACAACTTCATTCACACAATGATTTTGAATAAAAATACATAATAACATCGATATTTTGAATCATGGGGAGCTCTGCAAATCTGGATTTCTATGCGAGGTTGAGCATCAAGAAAAGACTTGTTAGGTCTTTACTGATGACAATGTTTTTGAGTAAATGGTGCTTCGCGATAATGGGATATTCAATGTTGACTTCATGAGATTTGAGAAGGAAGATACTTCTTCGAAGGAAGTTTGATTCACAAAGGTGGTGATCTTTTCAAAGGACCTTTGTAAATGGTAGTTCTGAACAGCAGTTTTAAGTGAAGAGAGATTTTAGAGTGCATCAAGTTAGGTATCAAGTGCATGAAGAGTCTCATGGTCGATAGGGAAAAATAATTTAATGCCAATAAATTGAATAAACCTTAATTTCAATAAACTAATTTATACGTATCTCAAAGTAGTGAGAAAGGGCTAGTTAATGGATGTGTTTCAAGGGCGGCAGTGTGATATCCCTAAAATCTTGTAAAGGTAGTGTTCTTAACAAAGAGTGAATGTGTATTAACTTCTATTTAGTGGATTTAGGTACAACCAATAATCTATCGGTGTATGCTCCATATACTATCCGTTAGTGTTGTACCAAGTAAAATTCTTGTGTTGTCCATCTTCATGTGAATGTTTTAATTTCTGTACTTTATAAATAGACAGTTTTAATAGTTTCCTACCAACATCATAATATGACCTGTCAATTTAGATAAAAATATTGACACCTTAATTCACCCCTCCCCTCTTAGGGTGTTACGATGTCCTTCAATTTAAATATAAAAGCACATATTGATGGTTTATTAGATATTTTATAAAATAAATTGTCTAGGTATGGTCGATCTAGAATGATCAAAGTGATGTAATAAACTGAGGTAGTTAGTGACCATTTAAAATGGATGTGAGGGTAAATTTTTAAATTTCTCAAAATATTAAATTATAATAAATTCATTTTCTATCCAAGTACTACCAAATTGCAATGCATTCAAAGATATGATAAGACAACGTTTAGAATTATCAACTAAATGGTTTTAGAATAAATATATTATTATTGGAAGCCTTATTATTTTTTTAACCCTTAGTTATCTTATTTTATTTTTAATTTTAGTAAAAACTACTATAATATTAAAGCGTAATAAGTTTTACTTATATCATGTCAACTGGACCATAAATGGAAAATCTATTAAATTGTAGTCAATATAATAATCACTATGTATTTTAAATTATATTTTTATTATTTTTATATAATTCAATAAAATAATTTTTTGATAAAATATCCTTAGTGTATATTTTGACACTATTCATTACATTCACTTTAATAAAATTAATAAAAAAATATAAATTTGAAAAAATAGTAATTTCTTACAACCTTTATATTTCAAAAAAATTGATAAATTTAGTGGAGCACATTAATTAGTTTAAATTATATTTATCTTAATATTTTCAATGTAATATTTTTTTTTTGTTATTTGAATTATTACTAGATCATCAATGTGTAATTATTTATGGTACATATTTCCACGCTAAAAAATAAAAATAGAAAACCATGATATCATTAAATCCATCAAATTTTAGAGGAATATTTATAGTAGAACATATCTTCTATATACCACTATATTAAATATTTTATAGTATCTTAAAAATAATTTGACATCTCTAACTTTTTATTAAAGGAAATTTTATAAACATCATAATTTCATCTAAGTGGTCCAAACATCGTAAATAAATTTATATCATTAAAATAATTTTATTAATTAATAATTGGGTAATTTTATTCCTTCATAATATATTTTTATCCCCATGTGGATTCATAAGAGATATTTAAGACAAAGAAAGTAATATTTTGTGACCTTCATTAATTTAAATAATATATAGGTCCTTTCCATTGAAACATGTCTATTAAAAAAATTATCCATCAAATAATTGGAGATTATGTTAGAATTAACTTCATAAAATATGTAATAGGATTAATTTTTAGGACCATATCACTTATTTGTAATCCTTATTAACATGTTTTCACATTTTCTTATTGGATGGGTTTTTTGAATAGGGGATTCTTAAAACCATCTCGGACCACCATTTCTTGGAGAGTAGCACATAAGAGGCTTCCAACGGAGGATCATCTTCCAACATGTGGGATCTCCCTCTGTTCTAGGTGTGTCCCATGTCATCAACACAGGGAATACATAGATCACCTTTTCCTTAGTTGTGATGCTGCTTCAACTATGTGGGTTGTGGTCTCTAGCATTTTTTAAGTGCATCTGTCGCGGATGAATAACATGGCTACGTTTATGAAGAGTTGGCATAACATTAATCCCTCAGCGTAGATCTTCGCTCTTTTTTTCATTGTTGCAAAGGAATTGATCAATATTATATGGAACTCTTGGAAAAAAATCATCCATGAGCAGCATTTGTTTTCTGTAGGTGCGGTTATCTCTAGAATTCTCACTGCAATTCGTGAGGCAGCCATTCCAAATGGCAAATCCTGTAGGAATTCCTTCCATGATTTGTCTGTTTTAATTAGGGTGAATGTAAAGGGAATTTTTCCATTACCTCTTGGAAAAATTGAAGTGTTTTGGTAGGCTCCATTTGTAAAGACCCATAAATGTAACACCCCAAGATTTCATAGTGTGTTATTTCTTCAAAATAATTCAATAACTTGCACTACACGCAACACCGAGTTCAATTGCACCATGACTTACCCAAAAAAAAAAATCCATTCAAAAGAGGTTATGAATAGTATTATCTAAATTTTAAACTTTATATAATCCTTATAATTTTAGAATCCATATTATGAGTTTCTTAGATATAATGCAAGAACAAATTCATTTTCAGTATTGCACTTTTATCAACTTTTAATAGTGAACCCTTTTTAAATACAATATTTTAAACTTTTTGACTAAATGGGGACATCAAAAAATTTAAAATGAAACATCCCAAGCTTCCACGGTACGCTTTCCTTTGAATAAAATAGTAGCGTGTGTTGTACGCAACCTTGAGTTCTAACACACGCCACAACTAATTAAACTAGCCGTTGTGAATAGTAATACCTAATTTTTGAAATCATATATATTTTATATTTCAAAATGGACTTCATCTTTGGATTCGTAATATCGAAATTAGTCTAGGGTGAAATTTTGGTACTTTTCGGATAACTTTCATATTTTGATGAATAGTGAAAATTACTAAATTTTAATTAAAAACAACTTTTTTAATCAAAATAATTAATAGTGATAAATTATGAATTTGAGTGGTTTTAAAGTATATTTAGAATATATTTTTACCATTTAATATAATGTTGGTCATTGGACATAATTTTACAATTAAACCAAACATAAACAAGTGTCAATCTTTTGATAGTTATTATCTCTTAAAAACACGCTTTTTGTTTTGACAGCGGGAATTAATTTTAAATTAATTTCTGCCACTTCTGTGTTTTGAATTTAGAAAAATGGATTCCATATTTGGAATCAGGATGTTCAAATTGTGTAAATAGGTAACTTTTATTTTTAGACATTTTGAATAATTACTGCGGTAAATATTTTATTTACCATGGTTAAAGGGTAAATCCGGTAAATAAGGGTTAAACAAATAATATTATAATAATACAAAATTATCCTAAAACGTGTCCTAACCTTATTGGTGGACACATACCCGACCATGGGCATCCTTGGGTCAATTTGGGGACCCCTTGGAGCCACTTGTATGTGGTAGGGACACATTATATTAATAAAGTTAAAATAAAAATAAAAATGGCATAAGTTTACATCTTTTAGAAGAACAATTGTTACATAGGGTTATACATGTTTTATTTTCGATTATAAATATTCATTAGAAAGCAAAAAAGATTTCCTACATAATGATATTTTATTTATAATTTTTAGACATTAAATAATTTATTTTATTATGACACAATGATGATGCAGTAATTACTATAATAGTGAAAAATTAAAATAATTGATATTATAAATACCCAAATAAATATAATATGAAACTTTTAATGAATTAAACTAATTTTCTAGGATAATATGATATATTAGGATTGATTTAATTGACTTTTTTCGAAGTAATCAATCTGTTATGAGTTTCACAAAAATCAACTATTGAATAGTGTCAAAATTGACATAAAAGAGTTTTTAAAACAAATATTATATTATTAATTGATATTAAATTCCTAAAAATCTAAGGTTCGGCCAAGAGACTTATATAAGGATAGGTTAATCATTAATGGACCACTTGGGGGTCGCTTGGATGTATATAGTAAGTTTATTAACCATATTATATAAAAATACAAAGATACATTGTAAAAGTGAAACTAATTAACTTAGAGTTAATACTTAAAGATAAGGTTAATATAAGTACCCAAACCTGTCTAAATTCTATTGGTTGAGTGGTTTTCGACCTATCCCCACCTTAACCTTTGAATAATCAACTTTGGAGCCATTAGAAACCGAATATAAATTTATTATAAATTAATATTTCTAGCTTTTCCAAAGGTGCCCCTCACCCCTCTTATAAAAGGGCACTCCTCCTTCTCATTTCTTCACACCTTCAAAGCCTTTTGGCTCGGCCAAACTCTGCCCAAATACTCTCCCAACATCCCTCACTACAACCTAGAGGCCTTAGTTTGATCAGAAAGCCAACCTAAGGAGCCCTTTTGATCAAATCAAAAGGAAGAACCCGAAGAAGAGGTAATGATTTCACCACCCTTTTCTAAGTTCATTTCTTCTTCCACTTCTTCTTCCTTTGTTCTTACCATTCTGAAATAATAACTCCAGTATCTCACATATACTGTGATGTTATTATAAATATGGTACAATCATATTCAGTATTCTATCCACCCTTTGAATAACATGTCACCATACGTGCGTACGTACGGCTTACCGTCTCCACGTCGTGGTGTAATTGTTATTCAATATAATATTTTTTGGATGGGTATAATAATGATGTGTAACTCATGTAAATAATAAATATAACATGTTAATGATTCTGTATATATGATATACCATCCATTTATATATTATTTTAATATCAAAAGAATGATATTGTCGCTCGTGCGTACGTACGGACTACCGTCTCCACGAACGCGATGAGATTCATTCTCCATCGTATCCATTCAAGTATAATTATCATTTGATGATTTAAAAATGATGTTTAATGACTGTATATCATTCTGGATATGAATAAGATACAACAACCATGGCTTATGTAACAAAACATATAAAAGAAAATGAGTAAGTTAACTCCCGAAATGACGATAATTCTAAGATATTATTAACAAATCAATGTTAAAAGATCATATATGATATCATATTAATATATATGATTCTTGTATAATTTAATAACAATTATTTCACCATTATACAGGAGGTTAACCTACCCCAACCAAGGAAAATTACAAGGTAAGGGTTATTTCACAATCTCTTCATTATCCGAGGTTGTATTATACGTAATAATCTACTGGGATCTCTTTATCATCCACATCCATGTTTCTTCGAAATGTATTTCAAAAAAATTTTACTATTTACAAGAATATGGGTTAAAGTCATTTATACCCTTGTTTTAATTTTTATAAGAGGTTTATAAAGGAATCTTTCCGTCGTTTTCAAAACAAGGTCCTTTTTAACCTTTTCGACAGAATTGAGATAAGAATGTTTTTTTACTTATACGGCGGGTGCGGTTATTTTCCGCCGTTATAAAATCGTCAAAGCTTTCCTTACAAGCTTACAAGAATATTTCCAAGAAAATGTTTTATTTTATATGGCTCTTAAATGATTTCAAAAAAAGAAAGAGATATTTCTCTAAAAAGTGTTTTGATTTCATCTATGTCAACATCCTTTAATGGATTTTACGCTTATTTGAAGTTGATTTATTATAATACAAAACTTCTATATTGTATTGAAGGTTTTGTGATATGTTTGACTGTGGATGTGCTATTTTATACCATTCATAGTTTATGGTGAAACTATTGACATTTCGTATGCTAGTTTTAATCCGAATGTTTATGTTATATTTCAAACTTTTCTTCAGATGAATGTGCTAAACAAGTATGTTCCGGGTTGGGGACCGGTAAAAGTAAGCCCTCCAGGTTGGGGACTGGTAAAAGTAAGCCCTCCAGGTTGGGGACTGGTTAAAGTAAGCCCTCCAGGTTAGGGACTGGTAAAAGTATGCCCTCCGGGTTGGTGTCCGGTTATTAGAGGCACTCCGGGTTGGGTTCCGGTTAGAAGTAACCCCTAGGTCTTGGGATGAGGCCTAGACAAAGAAATTAACGTTTAGCATTATGCATTCCATAATTATGAAAGTGGTTATTGATATTGCATGTGATTATTCGATTAGTAGAATGTCCATGTGAACAAGTAAATGGCATTATTTCATTTTACTTTTGCCATACTATGTTGAAGTTCAATTTTAAAAGGCTTTTGTTTTAGTAATTCATTGCCTTAAATGTTTATGCTTATTTTGAATGTTCCGCTATATTGTTTTCCTTACTGGGCATTTGAGCTCACCCCTTTTCTATGTTTTATTTTTCCCAGGTAGTGAAGAAGTAAATTATGAATGACTTGATGGGATATTATGAGGGGTTAATAGTGTGGATATGAAGACTTTGTTGTTGTAGTAGTTTTTCACTTTGAAATGTAATGTAAAACTTTATGATTATATCTAGTGTTTCCAAGGCTACTAAACCAATCGGTCTTTCGGGAGTTGATCTTTCTTGTGATCATGCCAATGTTATGTAATTAATGCACCGACTCTGGGTAGATGGGGTCGGGGCGTTACAGTTGGTATCAGAGGAAGTTTAGTACAAACCTTGGAAGCTAGATTTAGATAAACTCTGATTAGATCACGTAGACCTAAGATGAACTTTGAGGATTAGTGTAGAAGAACTTCCTAGAATTTTGGTATTGTAGAGATTTTGTGAGTTTTCCAAGCAATACATCCCTGTCTGGATACGAGCAGGTAGAGGCGGCTCTGGCACAGATGTACCTAGGGTTGAAACCCGAAAACACCGCTTTGAGCTAGACTCGAACGGGAACTGGTGCACGACAACGGGCCTTGTTGCACTCTTGGTTACGACACTCCCGGGGGATATGCTTAG
The DNA here is from genome assembly GCA_963277665.1 of Viscum album. Classification (NCBI taxonomy): domain Eukaryota; kingdom Viridiplantae; phylum Streptophyta; class Magnoliopsida; order Santalales; family Viscaceae; genus Viscum; species Viscum album. Next base: position 1,700,429,486 of record OY728156.1, on the reverse strand, counting down.
GATAACTCTCATTTTCTTTACAAACCATTATGAAGGGTTTATGAGTATATACATCCTCAAAGGATACATTTTTATTATTATGGATTATATCCATAAATAGTTCAATTTATGTTAAGTGTTTTATAAGTATGGGATTATGTATTTTGATTCATAAACTGATCTAGTGTATGCCATTGTTTAGAAATGGCGCCCAGTAGAAGGAATGAGAACTCCAGAAATGCACATGATCCAAAGAGAAGGAAGGATCATATCTTTCATGGTCTTAAGCTAGAATTTATAAGAGAAATAGTCTCCCATGTATTATCATCATATGAAGAAATAATATCATGTGTTGATAAGATAAGTAAAGAGTTTACTGAGTCCTATGGCTTTGAAGGGAAGCAAGAGAAGAAAAGGATGGAAGAGAGAAAGATGGATAAAGGGAAGAGGGAAAAGAAGAATTTTCCCATATGTGGTAACTGTGGAAAGAAACACCCTGGAACTTGCCTGAAAGGAATGGGAGTTTTTTATAAGTATGGAGGAAAAGGGCACAAAGTACGTGACTGCAAGGGTAAGAAAATGGTTTCAAATGTACAATGCTTCATTTGCAAGGAGTTTGGACACTACGCGAACCTATGTCCCAGTCATCAGACTATGCCTCAAATGATGCTATTGGATAATAATCAAGTTATGATACTACCACATATTAAGAGGAATGATTAGAGTTATTATGTTGATTATATCAATTGAGTGTTGTATCGACAATGTACTTGTTATAATAATTATGGAGTATATCAGGATTGTACTGCAGTACTATTTCATTAAGGACTTGAGATGGTGTGGAACAAAGAAAAGTGACTCAGTAGTAGGTTAAATGTTTGGAAAATATATGGTTGAGAGAAAGATAAACCATAATATGGTTCAGATACCGAGGTGGTGATTTTAGAATAATATATGATTGATTTGGATAAATTATATTGGATATTATTGACTACCTTGAAGCTGATTAATGATTTGTATATTCCATCATTGTTGGGGTTTAAAACATATTTGGATTAATGAAGTATATCCAGCATTCTATATGGAATAAGGGAACATGAACGTAATCAATAAGGAATATGGTAATATATGATGAAGGTATTCATATGCTATTACGGGGTAAAAAGGATCTACATTATGTTTACCTTCCTTATAAATGTTGGACTGTGAGTTTGGACAGAAGTATTTTGGATAGTTCTAGTTTGGATTATTTTGAATTGCCATAAAAGGACAACCCGGAGGTCGGGCGGCAACCCGTCGCGTCCGGCAGGTCTGCAAGACTTGAACCCGCAACCGAAGGGAGACAAGGGTGTATCACCTACCACTGGCCCACGAGATGTCCTGGATTAAATAATGTAGTTTTTATTAAATGATCTTGTAGATGAATTATAAATTCGTTTATTTTGGAACCCTATACGAATAGTTTAAATAGAATTTTTACATTCTATTATCTTTTAGAGTGAAAGATGAGTTTGTAGTAGAAATTTATTAATGGATAAAACTCTAATTATAAAGTAAGTATATCTCCTTATGATCTTAGCCAATCTCATAAATAAATTCCTCAATATTAAGAAAAGCAACTTAGAACAAAAATGTTTTCCTAGATGGTACCTTAAATCATCACTAATTTATGGCTTTGGGACTGTTGTCCTTTTCATATCCATGTTCTCTACCACTCTCCATCCGATAATTGATGCTTAGATTTTTCTTCCATATCCATATTTTCCTACATGGAACCCTAGTATGTGTTATTTTCGGTAATCTTCATACTTTCGACTCTTTATTTTAAATAGAGGCCTCATTAATTCATTTTTCGATGTGGGATTTCAACTAGGATATTTTGAAACATCAAAAATGTGTTATCCTAATACCCTATGTTTTGTTGAACCGATGGTATTTCAAATCATCATAGATTGATGAATTTAAGGACCTCAATTATACACTTGTTTGTGATTGATGACCTCAATCACTACCTATAAATATTTACGTTTTTCCTCCGATTATATGTCTCTAATTGCCACCAATGTTCTCCTAATCAAGATCATAATTTGGTGGTGACCCTTTAATTTCTCTTTTCCTCATATTAAGACTAAATTTTAGTAACCCAATTTCCGATGTGGGTTTTCCCACAAATATATTCTCTATTTTCAACCTGTTATTTTCGAAGAACAATTTCAAATTGCGAGGACGCAATTTATTGAAGGAGGGGAGAATGTAACACCCCAAGATTTCATAGTGTGTTATTTCTTCAAAATAATTCAATAACTTGCACTACACGCAACACCGAGTTCAATTGCACCATGACTTACCCAAAAAAAAGCCATTCAAAAGAGGTTATGAATAGTATTATCTAAATTTTAAACTTTATATAATCCTTATAATTTTAGAATCCATTTTATGAGTTTCTTAGATATAATGCAAGAACAAATTCATTTTCAGTATTGCACTTTTATCAACTTTTAATAGTGAACCCTTTTTAAATACAATATTTTAAACTTTTTGACTAAATGGGGACATCAAAAAATTTAAAATGAAACATCCCAAGCTTCCACGGTACGCTTTCCTTTGAATAAAATAGTAGCGTGTGTTGTACGCAACCTTGAGTTCTAACACACACCACAACTAATTAAACTAGCCGTTGTGAATAGTAATACCTAATTTTTGAAATCATATATATTTTATATTTCAAAATTGACTTCATCTTTGGATTCGGAATATCGAAATTAGTCTAGGGTGAAATTTTGGTACTTTTCGGATAACTTTCATATTTTGATGAATAGTGAAAATTACTAAATTTTAATTAAAAACAACTTTTTTAATCAAAATAATTAATAGTGATAAATTATGAATTTGAGTGGTTTTAAAGTATATTTAGAATATATTTTTACCATTTAATATAATTTTGGTCATTGGACATAATTTTACAATTAAACCAAACATAAACAAGTGTCAATCTTTTGATAGTTATTATCTCTTAAAAACACGCTTTTTGTTTTGACAGCGGGAATTAATTTTAAATTAATTTCTGCCACTTCTGTGTTTTGAATTTAGAAAAATGGATTCCATATTTGGAATCAGGATGTTCAAATTGTGTAAATAGGTAACTTTTATTTTTAGACATTTTGAATAATTACTGCGGTAAATATTTTATTTACCATGGTTAAAGGGTAAATCCGGTAAATAAGGGTTAAAAAAATAATATTATAATAATACAAAATTACCCAAAAAGGTGTCCTAACCTTATTGGTGGACACATACCCGACCATGGGCATCCTTGGGTCAATTTGGGGACCCCTTGGAGCCACTTGTATGTGGTAGGGACACATTATATTAATAAAGTTAAAATAAAAATAAAAATGGCATAAGTTTACATCTTTTAGAAGAACAATTCTTACATAGGGTTATACATGTTGTATTTTCGATTATAAATATTCATTAGAAAGCTAAAAATATTTCCTACATAATGATATTTTATTTATAATTTTTAGACATTAAATAATTTATTTTATTTATGACACAATGATGATGCAGTAATTACTATAATAGTGAAAAATTAAAATAATTGATATTATAAATACCCAAATAAATATAATATGAAACTTTTAATGAATTAAACTAATTTTCTAGGATAATATGATATATTAGGATTGATTTAATTGACTTTTTTCGAAGTAATCAATCTGTTATGAGTTTCACAAAAATCAACTATTGAATAGTGTCAAAATTGACATAAAAGAGTTTGTAAAACAAATATTATATTATTAATTGATATTAAATTCCTAAAAATCTAAGGTTCGGCCAAGAGACTTATATAAGGATAGGTTAATCATTAATGGACCACTTGGGGGTCGCTTGGATGTATATAGTAAGTTTATTAACCATATTATATAAAAATACAAAGATACATTGTAAAAGTGAAACTAATTAACTTAGAGTTAATACTTAAAGATAAGGTTAATATAAGTACCCAAACCTGTCTAAATTCTATTGGTTGAGTGGTTTTCGACCTATCCCCACCTTAACCTTTGAATAATCAACTTTGGAGCCATTAGAAACCGAATATAAATTTATTATAAATTAATATTTCTAGCTTTTCCAAAGGTGCCCCTCACCCCTCTTATAAAAGGGCACTCCTCCTTCTCATTTCTTCACACCTTCAAAGCCTTTTGGCTCGGCCAAACTCTGCCAAAATACTCTCCCAACATCCCTCACTACAACCTAGAGGCCTTAGTTTGATCAGAAAGCCAACCTAAGGAGCCCTTTTGATCAAATCAAAAGGAAGAACCCGAAGAAGAGGTAATGATTTCACCACCCTTTTCTAAGTTCATTTCTTCTTCCACTTCTTCTTCCTTTGTTCTTACCATTCTGAAATAATAACTCCAGTATCTCACATATACTGTGATGTTATTATAAATATGGTACAATCATATTCAGTATTCTATCCACCCTTTGAATAACATGTCACCATACGTGCGTACGTACGGCTTACCGTCTCCACGTCGTGGTGTAATTGTTATTCAATATAATATTATTTGGATGGGTATAATAATGATGTGTAACTCATGTAAATAATAAATATAACATGTTAATGATTCTGTATATATGATATACCATCCATTTATATATTATTTTAATATCAAAAGAATGATATTGTCGCTCGTGCGTACGTACGGACTACCGTCTCCACGAACGCGATGAGATTCATTCTCCATCGTATCCATTCAAGTATAATTATCATTTGATGATTTAAAAATGATGTTTAATGACTGTATATCATTCTGGATATGAATAAGATACAACAACCATGGCTTATGTAACAAAACATATAAAAGAAAATGAGTAAGTTTACTCCCGAAATGACGATAATTCTAAGATATTATTAACAAATCAATGTTAAAAGATCATATATGATATCATATTAATATATATGATTCTTGTATAATTTAATAACAATTATTTCAACATTATACAGGAGGTTAACCTACCCCAACCAAGGAAAATTACAAGGTAAGGGTTATTTCACAATCTCTTCATTATCCGAGGTTGTATTATACGTAATAATCTACTGGGATCTCTTTATCATCCACATCCATGTTTCTTCGAAATGTATTTCAAAACATTTTTACTATTTACAAGAATATGGGTTAAAGTCATTTATACCCTTGTTTGAATTTTTATAAGAGGTTTATAAAGGAATCTTTCCGTCGTTTTCAAAACAAGGTCCTTTTTAACCTTTTCGACAGAATTGAGATATGAATGTTTTTTTTACTTATACGGCGGGTGCGGTTATTTTCCGCCGTTATAAAATAGTCAAAGCTTTCCTTACAAGCTTACAAGAATATATCCAAGAAAATGTTTTATTTTATATGGATCTTAAATGATTTCAAAAAAAGAAAGAGATATTTCTCTAAAAAGTGTTTTGATTTCATCTATGTCAACATCCTTTAATGGATTTTACGCTTATTTGAAGTTGATTTATTATAATACAAAACTTCTATATTGTATTGAATGTTTTGTGATATGTTTGACTGTGGATGTGCTATTTTATACCATTCATAGTTTATGGTGAAACTATTGACATTTCGTATGCTAGTTTTAATCCGAATGTTTATGTTATATTTCAAACTTTTCTTCAGATGAATGTGCTAAACAAGTATGTTCCGGGTTGGGGACCGGTAAAAGTAAGCCCTCCAGGTTGGGGACTGGTAAAAGTAAGCCCTCCAGGTTGGGGACTGGTTAAAGTAAGCCCTCCAGGTTAGGGACTGGTAAAAGTATGCCCTCCGGGTTGGTGTCCGGTTATTAGAGGCACTCCGGGTTGGTGTCCGGTTATTAGAGGCACTCCGGGTTGGGTTCCGGTTAGAAGTAACCCCTAGGTCTTGGGATGAGGCCTAGACAAAGAAATTAACGTTTAGCATTATGCATTCCATAATTATGAAAGTGGTTATTGATATTGCATGTGATTATTCGATTAGTAGAATGTCCATGTGAACAAGTAAATGGCATTATTTAATTTTACTTTTGCCATACTATGTTGAAGTTCAATTTTAAAAGGCTTTTGTTTTAGTAATTCATTGCCTTAAATGTTTATGCTTATTTTGAATGTTCCGCTATATTGTTATCCTTACTGGGCATTTGAGCTCACCACTTTTCTATGTTTTATTTTTCCCAGGTAGTGAAGAAGTAAATTATGAATGACTTGATGGGATATTATGAGGGGTTAATAGTGTGGATATGAAGACTTTGTTGTTGTAGTAGTTTCTCACTTTGAAATGTAATGTAAAACATTATGATTATATCTAGTGTTTCCAAAGCTACTAAACCAATCGGTCTTTCGGGATTTGATCTTTCTTGTGATCATGCCAATGTTATGTAATTAATGCACCGACTCTGGGTAGCTGGGGTCGGGGCGTTACAATAAAATTCAAGGGAAATTTTTTCAAAATTTTCTTTAAAATTCTACAAGAACGCGGTTTCAGACGGCACCTGATTCCAAGTCCCGGTGTGCCCGGAATTTCTATCTGAAATTTAGCTCGGGTACGTTCAGTGAACGAACGAGCGTGAATTTCTAACTTTTGAACCAGTCCCTGGAATCGAATTCCGAGGGCACCTATGGAACTGCATCGCCGGTAATTGCTTAGGAACTCTTGTTCCGGAGTTGCGTTATCACGGGTGTGGATGATAAAAATTTTTGAAGTTAATTTATTATTATTATACAATTTTTATTCTAAGTGTTTAGTTCTTGAAGGAAGTTGGGTAACCACCCAACCTCCCTTGGAAGGTTATGAGGGAGGTGGGGCCCACAAGAACCCCACCCCTTCATATCCTCTAACCCCTCTCAAATCCCAATAAATGTTGATAACATATGTTTACTTAACTTATGGAATTAATGAGGTGAGTTATGTGAGGTTAATTGAATTTCAAACTCCTGAAATTAAAAAGGTTAAGTTCTGTTAATAAATTAAGTCTTGGGCTTATTTTATTAATGTTAGAGTTTATGCCATGTTGAGAGGATTTGGGAAGCATGAAAATCTTCTTCATCTCCAACGAAGAACATCTTCAATGAAGAATGTGAAGAACACCTTAGACTCCGATGAAGAACACCGTTCTTCAATGAAGAACATCTCCGTTGAAGAACGCAGAGAACTTCTCCAACGACGTTTCCTCTTCAGACGCAGCGGGACAACAACAGGATCAAAGATCATTTTATACGGTGCCCGACCTCAGCGACACTCGCTTTCCGTAGCTCGTTGTCATGCACTGTTCTTGAAACCAAGGTAGGGGATTGTAATTAATTTATTTATTCGTGTTTACATCCCTGCATTTTCTTCGTGAATTTTTTAACCTACTGCTATCGATTAACGTGAGGGGGGGGGGGGGGGCGCACAAACATGGCCGACCCACCTCCTTATTATTCTTGTTGGATTCTTTTGGTTCGATATGGAAGTGGCGCGGTGTCGTCGTACCGCGCAGGTTTATGCGGCAAGAAATACACGGCGCTGTCGCACCGCGCCGCGAATTAATACAAGGACGTGACACCCTCGCACCGAGTCAGAGACACCCTAAAATACCATGGCCAGTACCGGGGCCGCGGCGGAGGGGCGCGGCGCCATCACGCCGTGCCGGACGACAAGGGTCTCGGCCGGTTCCGGGCCGACGCGGAGCTAGGTGACCGGCGGCCGGACCGGGCCGCTGGCGTCGGAGCTGGAAGGGGACCAGCCATCGCCGGTCCCGTTGAGCAGGAACCGGCCGGCCAGGTCGGGCCGTCCGAACAAGGGGGATCCGAGGGAATTAATTCCCCTGGCTGGACATCTAAGCGGCCCCAATTAAGGGGTCGCGGTTAAGGAAAACTAGGGGGAAAGCCCCCCCCCCCCCCCCCCCCCACGAGCCAAAACGGCTCAGCCGTTTTGTCCGAGTAGCCGACCAGCGCGCCCAGCGCGCGGGTCGCCAGACCGGGCTGCACCGGGCCAGGCCAAGCCGACCTGGTTCGGACCGACTGGGGGGTCTCAGGCCGGGTCGGTCCGGGCCCAAAACCCCCATTTTCGGACTGTCTTCGGTCTTTTTCCCATGACTTGGGCTACGGACCTCCGATAGACGAATCGTTTGTTGCGATGCGATCCTTGAATCGAGATGGTCATTTCGGTGTATCGCACTCAAGGTTTCGGAATACTTTGAGTTCGGTCGGGTTGATTCGTGCACGAAACCAACCGGGCCCTCGGAGCGGAAACACTCATATCTTGAGCTTCGGACATCCGAATGACGTGCCGTTGACATTGTTGAATTCCTCTAAGTGAGACGGATCTTTTGGCTTTCTCTTCCCAAGGTTTGGATGTAGGTGGAGTACTGTCGGGTTGGATTTTCCTTAAAAACCAACCGGGCCCCTATGACGAAAAAGCCAATAACAATCAGACCGGGCGTCTGATTGACGTGCCGTCTGTGACGTAGATTTCCGGTTAAAGATAAGAAACTTTTGGATACATCAACTCTGGACTATGTTCCAGTTGATGTATCAGCCTCTCGGATCGTGGAGCGGACTCACCCGAATGAGCTTGCTGTGTGCGGGAACCCTAGAGCTGGCTGAAACTACTACTGTGACTGTGACGATGACTGTGAAGAGATCCTCAGTGGATTCGACGACGACGACTACAGCACTCAGCGATCCTGTGTGGATTAGTGCTACCGATCATGTGTGGGTCCGATCATGTGTGGGTCAGCGCTCAGAGGTTCTTCGTGGGCCAGCGCCTACAGATCCTATGTGGGTCTGATCATGTGTGGGTCTTTGTGGGAGATAGTTTCCTACCGATCTTGTGTGGGTCTTGGCGGGGGTTAGTACCTTTCGATCCTTTGTGGGTCCGACAACTTAGATGGATCAGTGATCATCTCTATCGTCTTCGAAGAAGTATACCTGTGTGAGCTGAATCCTGTTTTACTTTCCTGTGTGAATTGTGTTGTGTTATCCTGTGTGGATTTACATTTTGCTTTCCTGTGAGGATTGGGTTGTACTAGGGATCGGATATTGGAGCTGAACGAGAATTGATGACTTTGGTATATGTATGAGCATATACCTAAGAAGTGTCGGATGTTACTTCATGATTGTATCTTTACTTTGTGGATTATCCTTTGTGGATTCAGGGAGACCTTCGAGGGTCTCGGGCTCCCTGCTGATTAGATTATACTCACCCCTTCATGGGATATGCTCGCACTACGTTGTGTTTGTTGCAGAAGACGGATAGCGCTGATCGTGGTGGAGGCTTGTAGAGTAGGACGTTACCTAGAGGTGGACCACTGGGCGGGACGTACTCGGAGCGGTCGGCTGGAACCGAGGAGCAGTGGAGGATTTCTTTACCCACCCTTCAGGTGGGACTTCTAGAGGACGGCTCGATGCTGTGGCTTTTCCTTTCAGTTGCTGTTTTTACCCTTTCAGCTGTACTTTACAGTTGAGCTTGTATTTCCAGCCCCCTTTACTTTTCCGCACTTACTGTTGTACCAGTTTTTACATAGTGTTTACTTTTTCCGCTTGCTTACTCTGTGGTGCTTTTTTACTTTACAAAGGTAATGTCTTCCCTTTACCGGGATTTACGCCTTGGTTCTAGTCTCCAGCCCCTGGCCTATGGAAAGCGGGCTTGGGGTAGTCACGGCACGGGCCCCGAGGACGGGTCGTGATAAATTGGTATCAGAGGAGTTCGGTTCTACTGCATAACTTGGGACTCTGATCATTTCTATGTGAAGCAATAGTGTTTAGTGTATTGAGTGTGGTTATCAGTAGAGGGAGTCCAGTGTTGGTGCGGTGGCCGACATATCCATACACCAGGTCCCTGACTTCTGATTTCCGACTTAATGCATGAAAACATTGATTGCATGTGTGTTTAAAGTTTTCTTTGTGATTATTTTGTATCAACTCACCAGGTATACTATTCTGACCGTGGTGCACCTGTTTTTTTTTTCAAGATGGCCCCACGATGGCAGCCAGCTAGGGTTCCGAGAGTCGAGCGTGACGACAGCCCACCGAGCGACGAGGCCTCGGTGCAGGGCCCTTTGTCAGTAGTGGAACCAGCGGTAGCCCTACCCGCCGAGCCACCGATGCTTCCAGCCCTAGCCGTTGACGATGCACGTCGCCTCATTGCACTGCATGAGTTCTAGTTCCAGCGACCGCCCAGGTTCCGCGGGGAGATGGACCCCCAGGCAGCCGAGGACTGGCTGGAGGTAGTGGTACGAGTTTTTTTGGTTAGTGAGGACACCTTCAGAACTCATGGTGATCCTCGCAGCTAGCCTACTACACGCAGAAGTGGGCCGATGGTGGAGCTTGATGCTCCAGGTGCACGATGAGGCATCTCTACTCTGGATAGACATTGAGAGCCTCTTCCGCTTAGAGTTTTTCCAAGACACCCACCGTGCGGTGTGCATTCAGGAGCTTCTTTAGCTGCGGCAGGGCAGCATGACGGTCGCCCAGTACTCAACGAGATTTACAAATCTCGCGCGCTACTCTATAGACATGGTATGGGACACATTCCTCTAGGCCCGGACCTTTGAGTAGGGATTGAGACATGAGATCAGGGCATCGCTGATCTCCCTCAGCATTCCGACTCAAACAAGAGTACTGGAGCAGGCCCTTTTGATCGAGAGCTTTCTTGCTGAGTCTACACCAGCGCCAAGACCCACCGCAGGGGGGCACGTAGAAGAGTCTTCTGCAGCAGGTAGTCGACAGATGACTCTTGGGTCCAGGGAGACCAGACCCTCAGGCAGACGACCTCAGGACACTGGCTCAGCAGTGCGGGGCACACAGCGCAGAGGCAGAGGGTGCTACTCGTTCGGCGGGCATGGCCACATGGCTCATGATTGCCCGACCCATCGTGATGAGGAGCAGTAGACGGTTGAGGGACCACCAAGGCAGAGGCAGAGGGACGACCGTGGCGGTCCGCAGGGAGGAGGCGGACGAGGAAAAGGAGCTGGCCGAGCAGCGGCTGGTGGGAAACGCTTTGAGGCTCTACCACCACCACCACCAGGAGGTCCACCCCGACCACAGGGAGCTGGCGGGTAGAGACACGCACAACTCTAGGCATCAGAGGCCTACGACCACGGCGCGCCCTAGATTATTCGAGGTACTATCTGTGTCTATTCCACCGTTGCTGCAATACTTATAGACACAGGAGCGAGTCACTCTTTCATAGCCGTTGCCCTTGTTCGGAGCTCGGAGATTCCGACAGAGCCGTTGGCCCGATCCTTACGGCTAGAGGCTCCTACAGGAGCAGACTCGACAATTACGCACGGGTTCCGGTAGTGTGAGCTTACTCTGGGAGGTGAGAGCTTCGGCTGTGATCTTCTTGTAGCAGCGTCGAGGCCTTACGATTTCATCTTGGGCATGGATTGGTTATCTATGGTCCATGCACACATTGATTGTATTAGGCGCAAGGTGCGATGTGTATGCACCGACGGGAGCAGGTTCACCTTCACTGGCGAGAAGGGAGCCTTTGAAGCAAATGATGGACTTCTGTGGAGGAGAGGACAGCCCATCACTCATCAGTTAGCTAGCCTCATCCTAGGAGCAGTTGATGTGCGGAGTCCTGGTTTTCCTGCTGTGGTGGATCATTTTGTGGACGTTTTCCCCGATGACATTCCAGGGCTACATCCTCGTAGAGAGGTAGATTTTTATGTTGACCTGTACCCCGGGACAGCCCCGATATCGACTCCAGCATATCAAATGGCCCCCACTGAGCTTCGAGAGCTACCGGTACAGTTGGTGGACTTGCAGGGAAAGGGGTTCATCTGACCCAGTGTTTCACCCTGGGCTTCCCCGATTTTGTTCGCCAAGAAGGCGGATGGAAGCTTGAGACTTTGTGTCGACTATCATCACCTGAACCAGGTGACAGTGAGAAACAAGTATTTGCTACCTAGGATTGATGAACTCTTTTATCAGCTCAAGGGATGACGGTGGTTCTCGAAGATAAACCTCAGGTCAGGCTATCACCAACTCAGAGTTCGAGATGAGGACGTGCAGAAGATGTCCTTCAGGTGTCGGTATGGCCACTATGAGTTCATGGTTATGCCCTTTGGAGTAACCAATGCTCCAGCAGTGTTCATGGACCACATGAACATGATCTTTCAGCCATACCTCGATCAATTTGTTGTTTTCTTCATTGACGACATTTTGATTTACTCGACGACTAAGGAGGAGCACGCCTACCACTTACGGGTTATACTAGACTCACTCTGAGAGCACCAGCTTTATGGCAAGCTCTCTAAGTGTCAGTTCTGGATATGTGAGGTCCACTTCTTAGGGCACATCATCTCTAGGGTGGGAGTTGCAGTGGATCCTGCGAAGATCAAGGCAGTGCTAGCTTGGGAGCCACCCAGGAGCGTGATGGAGTTGCGGAGTTTCTTGGGATTAGTTGGATACTACCGGAGATTTCTACTAGACTTCTCTAGAGTTGCGGCACCACTCTCAGCTTTGAAGATGAAGGGGAAACCCTTCGTGTGGTCCGATAGATGTCAACAGAGCTTCCAGGAGCTGAGACATAGATTGACCAGCGCACCTATCTTGAGGTTGCTTGAGGAGGGAGTAGGGTACGTAGTCTACTACGACGCATCAGGGACCAGACTCGGATGTGTCCTGATGTAGGAGCGGGTAGTGATCACCTAGGTATCATGTCAATTGAGGCCGCAGGAGCAGAACTACGCTGCCCATGACCTAGAGTTAGCAGCAGTGGTTTTCCCTCTGAAGACATGATGACACTATCTGATGGGCGAGCGCTTTACAGTCTTTTCTGACCATCAGAGTCTCAGATACATCTTATCTCAGAAGGATATGAATCTGAGACAACGGCGATGGCTCAAGTTCCTCCAGGACTATGACTTTGATATAATCTATACTCCTGTGAAGGGAAATGTAGTAGTCGATGCTCTCAATAGAAGGACAGGCATTCAGCTACTTGAGGAGGAGATAGAGCAGCTAGCCTCTTTGCAGATATCATTCATTGATAGAGATGGAGCAGCCTTCCTTCAGTCTCTCACAGTCACTCCTCCACTACTACAGCAGGTCAGAGAGGCACAGCGTGGGGACATTGACTGTGAGATGCGGTGTGCACAGATATCCTCAGGACAGGCATCTGATGGTTTCTCCATTGGAGCAGAGCACGACATCCTTTTCAGAGGACGTACCTTGGTACCAGTTTCTTTACGGGAGGAGGTGCTGAGAGAGTTTCACACTTCTCTCTTGTTGATACATCCCGGAGTGGCGAAGATGTACCAGGATCTCATATGATAGCACTGGTGTCCAGGCATGAAGAAGTCTGTGGAAAATTTCGTTTCTCGATGCCTCACCTGCCAGCAGGTGAGGCAGAGCACCAGGTACTAGCAGGCTTAGTACATCCCTTGGAGGTTCCGGAGTGGATGTGGGACGGCATATCTATGGACTTCGGGACTGGACTTCCACGCATTTCCATAGGTCACGACTCCATTTGGGTGATTGTCGACCGACTCACCAAGTCGGCTCACTTCTTACCCATCAGAGAGCAGGGCTCAGTGGAGAGCTTGGGATGAACTTACGTTCAAGAGATTGTATGGCTTCACAATGTGCCATCTTCTATCATCTCCGATCAAGATGCTCGCTTTACATCCCGGCTATGGAAGAGATTGCAGGAGGCGTTCAGGATGCAGCTACGTATGAGCACAGCCTTTCACCCTCCGACGGATGGTCAGACAGAGAGGACCATTTAGACTGTCGAGGACATGCTCCGCGCATGCGTCCTTGACTTTGATCGAAGCTGGGAGGACCACCTACCCTTGGTGGAGTTCGGGTACAACAACTGCTACCACTCCACCATCGGGATGTCACCATACGAGGCGTTGTACGGCCGACCTTGTAGATCTCTTTTGTGCTGGACAGACCCTGGGGAGTCAGCAATTGTGGGACTGGAGATAGTCTAGGCCACGACAGAGAGGGTCCAGGTCATCTAGGAGCAGATGAGGACAGCTCAGAGCCGGCAGAAGTATTATGCTGACCGGAGGCAGATTCCACTAGAGTTCGAGGATGGCGACCACATCTTTTTGTGTGTCTCACCTCGACGTGGATTATGGAGATTTGGCCGAGGCGGCAAGTTGTCTCCACGCTTCATCGGACCATTCCAGGTCCTCAGCAGGATTTGCGAGGTGGCTTATCGCCTGGCTATACCACCTCAGTTGCACTGGGTGCACGACGTCTTCCACGTATCTTAGCTGAGGAGATACGTGCACGACCCGACGCACATCATTGACCATGGGGAGCTAGACATTGATGATGGGGCGACTTTTGCGGAGGTCCCGGTGGAGATCAAGGATCAACATGAGCGGGTCCTACATGGGCGGTCGATTCCTCTAATGTGAATCAGATGGCAGCACAGGAACCTCCAAGTGAGCACTTGGGACTGGGAGGCTCAGATGCGTGCTCAGTACCCCCATTTGTTTCCCTAGTTTTTGATGTATCTTTACGGGGACGTAAAGCCCTGAGGTGGGAGTAATGTAAAGACCCGTAAAATTCAAGGGAAATTTTCTCTTAATTTTCATTGGAATTTTACAAGAACGCGGTTTCAGACGGCACTTGATTCCAATGCCCGATGTGCCCGGAATTTCTATCTGAATTTTAGCTCGGGTACGTTCAGTGAACGAACGAGCGTGAATTTATAACTTATGAACCGATGCCTGGAATCAAATTCCGAGGGCACTGATGGAACCACAACGCCGATAATTGCTTAGGAACACATGTTCTGTAGTTTCGGTATCACGGGTGTGGATGATAAAAATTGTGGAAGTTAATTTATTATTATTCTACAATTTTTATTCTACGTGTTTAGTTCTTGATGGAAGTTGGGTAACCACCCAACCTCCCTTGGGAGGTTATGAGTGTGGTGGGGCCCACACGAACCCCACCCCTTCATATCCTCTAACCCCTCTCACCTCCCATTAAATGATGATAACTTAAGTTTACTTAACTTATGGAATTAATGAGGTGAGTTATGTGTGGTTAATTGAATTTCAAACTCTTGAAATTCAAAAGGTTAAGTTGTGTTAATAAATTAAGTCTTGGGCTTATTTTATTAATGTTAGATTTTATGCCACGTTGAGAGGATTTGGGAAGCATGAAGATCTTATTCATCTCTAATGAAGAACGTCTTCGACGAAGAACGTGAAGAACACACCAGAATCCGACGAAGAACACCGTTCTTCAATGAAGAACATCTCCGCCGAAGAACGCGGAGAACTTCTCCAACGATGTTTCCTCTTCGGACGCACCTCGACGACAACAGGATCGACGTTCGTTTTCTACGACTCCCGACCTCCGCGACGCTCATTTTCCGCAGCTCATTGACATGCACAGTTCTTGAAACCTAGGGAGGGGATTGTAATTAATTAATTTTTTCGTGTTTACATCCCTGAATTTTAATTGTGAATTTTTTAACCAACTGATATCGATTAACGTGAGGGGGTGGAGACCTCACAAACATGGCCGACCCACATCCTTGTTATTATTTTTGGATTCTTTTGGTTTGATATGGAAGTGTTGGGGTGCCGTCGCACCGCGCAGGTTTATGCGGCAAGAAATACACGGCGCCGTCGCGCCGCGCCGCGAATTAATACAAGGACGCGACGCCATCGCGCCGCGTCGGAGACACCCGAAAATATCGCGGTAGGTACCGGGGCCACGGCGGAGGGGTGCGGCGTCGTCGCGCTACACTGGACGACAAGGGTCACAGCCGGTTTCAGGAAGCGGCGGAGCAAGGTGACCGGCGGCTGGACCGGGCCGCCAGCGTCGGAGCTGTAAAGGGGACCGGCCATCGCCGGTCCCGTTGAGCAGGAACCGGCCGGCCAGGTCGGGCCTGCCGGACAGGGAGGAGCCGGTGGAATTAATTCCTCTGGCCGGACATCTATGTGGCCCCAATTAAGGGGTCACAGTTACAGAAAACCGGGGGGCAGCGCCCCCCCCCCCCCCCCCATCCCGCCCACCCCCATCCCCCGCGCGAGCCAAAACAGCTCTTCCATTTTGGCTGAGCAGCCGACATGCGCGCCCAGCGGGCGGGTCGCCAGACCGGGCTGGGCCGGGCCAGGCCAGGCTGACCCTAACCCGGGACGGGTCGACCCGGTTTGGACCGACCGGGGGGTCTCGGGCCGGGTCAGTCCGGGCCCGAAACCCCCGTTTTCGGACCGTCTTCAGTCTTTTTCCCATAACTTGGGCTACAGACCTATGATCAACGAACCGTAAGTTTCGATGCGATCCTTGAATCGAGACGTTTGTTTCAGTATATCGCACTCAAGGTTTCGGAATACTTTGAGTTCGGCCGGGTTGGTTCGTACACGAAACCAACTGGGCCCTCGGAGCGGAAACGCTCATATCTTGAGCTTCGGACGTCTGAATGATGTGCCGTCGACTTTGTTGAATTCCTCTAAGTGAGACGGATCGTTTGGCTTACTTCGCCTGAGGTTTGGACGTAGGTGGAATACGGTTAGGTTGGTTTTTCCTTAATAACCAACCGGGCCCCTGGGATGAAAAAACCAATAACACTCAGACCGGGCGTCTGATTGACGCGCCGTCTGCGACGTAGAGTTCCTATTGATGATACGGAACTTTTGGATACATCAACTCTAGACTATGTGTCAGTTGATGTATCAGCCTCTCAGCTCGTGGAGTGGACTCTCCCGAATGAGCTTGCTGTGTGCGGGAACCCTAGAGCTGGCTGCGACTGCTACTGTGACTGCGACGACGACTGTGCAGAGATCCTCAGTGGATTCCACGATAAAGACTACAGCACTCAGCAATCTTGTGTGGATCAGTGCTACCGATCCTGTGTGGGTCTGATCCTGTGTGGGTCAGCGCTCAGTGGTTCTTATGTGAGCCAGCGCCTACAGATCCTATGTGGGTCCCATCATGTGTGCGTCTTTGCGGGGGTTAGTTTCCTACCGATCCTGTGTGGGTCTTTGTGGGGGTTAGTACCTTTCGATCCTTTGTGGGTCCGACGACTTAGATGGATCAGTGATCATATCTATCGTGTTCGAAAAAGTATACATGTGTGAGCTGAATCCTGTTTTGATTTCCCGTGTGGATTGTGTTGTGCTATCCTGTGTGAATTTACATTTTGCTTTCCTATGTGGATTGGGTTGTACTTGGGCTCGGATGTTGGAGCTGAACGATAATTGATGACTTAGGTATATGTATGGGCATATACCTAAGTAGTGTCAGATGTTACTTCGTGATTGTTTCTTTCCTTTGTGGATTATCCTTTGTGGATTCTGGGAGACCTTCGTGGGTCTCGGGGTTCCTACTGAGTAGCTTATACTCACCCCTGCACGGGCTATTCCAGCACTACGTTGTGTTGGTTGCAGACGACGGACATCACTGATCATGGTGGGGTCATGCGGAGGAGGACGGTACCTGGAGGTGGACCACTGGGCAGGACGTACTCGTAGCGGTCGGCTGGACCCGAGGAGCAGTGGAGGCTTTCTGTATCCACCCTTCAGGTGGGACTTCTAGAGGACGGATCGACGCTGTGGCTTTTCCTTTCAGTTGCTGTTTTTCCCCATTCAGGTGTACTTTA
Organism: Viscum album; assembly: GCA_963277665.1. NCBI lineage: Eukaryota > Viridiplantae > Streptophyta > Magnoliopsida > Santalales > Viscaceae > Viscum > Viscum album. The sequence continues at coordinate 1,700,411,910 of OY728156.1, read as the reverse complement.
CAGTTGGGCTTGTATTTCCGGCCCCCTTTACTTTTCCGCACTTACTGTTGTACCAGTTTATACTTAGTATTTACCTTTTCCGCTTGCTTAATCTATGGTGCTTGTTTACTTTACAAAGACAATGCCTTCCCTTTACCGGGATTTACGCCTTGGTGCTAGTCGCTAGCCCCTGGCCTATGGAAGGCGATCATGGGGTAGTCACGGCACGGGCCCCGAGGACGGGTCGTGACACCTTTTCATGGATGGATTATGGTTAAATCATATGGCACATCATGTGGTAATCTGAGTGATTCAGGTTTTGGTGTTGTCTTTTGAGATCATCAAGGATCTGTTATTAGATATCTTTATAGATCATGTGGTTTTGCATCGTATCATGAAGTAGAGGTGTGTGTTGTTATTGAGGCGGTTGACTAGAATGATTAAAGAGGGTGGAATAAATTATGGATATAATGTGATTCCATGCACTTGGTGTTAGCTCTTAGGACAGGATCTCCTCAACTCTCTTGGATGTTGACGAACAGAAGGATTAAATGTTTGGATCTGCTTAATTCAAAGAACGCATTATTACTCATGTGTACAAAGAAGAAAATGGTCTCGCAGATGGTCTTGCCAGCAAAGGTGTTAGTAGCTCTAACTTTCATTTGGGTTGATCATGTTCCTAGTGATCTTCTTCCCATTATGAGGAGAGATCAATGTAAACTATCAACTTTCAGGCTGGTGTAAGTTTATTATTTCTTTTTTCTAATAAAGGGATCTTGCTTATCTGGGTAAGGTCTCAGTCTACCATCAAAAAAATAATCAAAAATAAAAGTCAACTATTTAATAAATTTCCAACAAATGATTAGATATATAGAATACATTTTTCAAAAAATAAAACATAGAGGTTTCATTATTTAATTTAAAAATAAACAAAAAAAATGCAAAGGAAAAGGGTTTTTTAGAAAATTCCTCATTAAAAATATAAAATATTTTTATACATAATTTAATTAATAAATTCACATCAAATAAATTTGGTATTTTTAAATCAAAATTAATTAAAAATAGCATAAAATTAATCCAAAATATAATTTTACGATGTAAATACTTTAAAATAAAATACCTTTTTCCATATAAATCAGTATTTCTCACTATTCCATCAAAAATAAATGTTTTCAGAAAATTATCAAAAAAAAATTTAATATATTATTTACATTTTTAGTTAAAAATTATATTATTATTTCAAATAAATTTTTTAAAACATATTGAAATTAATATTCACTAATAAAAAGAAAAAAAATTATTGATGAAGAAAATTATTTTTTAAGAATAAAGTCACTTTAATATAAATTGTGTGATAATTTTTCTAGGAACATAAAAATACTTTCATATTGAGTTGTAACATTATATGTAGTTCCTAAATTAGGTATTCATATTTATTCCCATTAATTTAAATTCAATGTCATAATAGACATATAATATTTTAATAATATTTCATGGTTACTATAAACATGTTATTCCATGAAACAAAAGTAAACAATGAAAACTATTATTTAAAAATGTATTTCATAAAAATTGATAGTGATTGGAAGTAATAATAAATTTCTTATTGAGCTTTTTTAAGTTCATGATGCATGATATATTACAACATCCATCATAAGTTCTTTTGATTCATCGATGGGGGGAGTCACCTCACCCACTATTGAATACTCATTATTCGTCGCACTTATCAATGATTCCACGTCATTATACACCATTTCGTCATTAATTCCAAATATAATATCCTCTTCTAAATCGTAGTGGACTTTTGAGTGTATTTTCACACTCACATAGTCCATCATGGGCCTTTCTTGGCCTCATGTTCAATACTTAATACCCATGTAAAGTATGTAAACACTATATGTTGGAATTTATCAAACAATATGAACTATATCATAATAGAATATTCCATAATAAATTTCATAATTTAAATTTCAAAATCCTAGAATTTATATTTCATAAAATGGAAACAATTTTCTAATTCACTATGTAAAAGTTATCTTATAGGGATTTTTTGAGATTTTTCAAAATTATTGATTTTTTGGTGAATACGGAAAAATTAAAGGTTTATATAAACCAAAGATTTTATATTTATAAAAAGAAGATATTATAAAATAAATAATTATAATAAGTCTTCCATGATCAATGATATACATCTCAAAATACTATTATTAATCTAGAAAATATGTGCATAGCATTTTACAAACATGAGTAATATTTTCCAATAAAAGAAATAATTTTTTGACTTTTCTATTAATTAAATAATATATTAGGAAATTCAAGTTTAATGTTCTTCTTAAATAAAATAAATTTAATAAACCAATATATAACAATAAACTATAAAACATAACTAATATCATACTAAACAAATATTGTAATAATAAAAATAAACTTTTTCAAAAAATGCTATATTACATGTTACATGTGCTAATGTTAAAATTAATTTATCATTAAAAAAAGACATATTATCTTATAAAATATATAAATATTTAATAATTAAGAATATTTTAAATAATATTACATATTTTATGTTTGTAATTTAATGAAACTTCAAAGGTAAAAATTTATTACCATAGTTTAAGAAGAACATGATAATGGTAAAAAAATATAATAGAAAATGTCTTGAAACATTTTTAAAACATGAGTGAGAATTAGTGTTAACGTATTTTTAAACCTCATATAAACCTAAAATTTATTATTTACCACTTTTTAGACATTTAACCTTTAAAAATGTCATGAAATCATTGAAAAATTAATTGGTATTTACCAGATACCATTTTCTTCACTTATAAATGAAGATCTATTTCACCAAATCATGTATGCCCATTCCATTGAATTTAATTATAATAATTTAAAAATTTTCTACTACTTTAATCCTATATCATGATAATTATCCCCTGGTCTCAATTTCATTACCTAATTCTTTCATTTCAAGGGATATTTCAAATAGCAATTATAAGTTCTCAACATTCATATTTCTTTCTCCCTGGATTTTTCTTCATAATATTTCTCATTAAAATATCATATATCAACCCTAATATAATTAAAATATTTGTTTATTATAATTTAAATTCATTATAATAATGTTCAATCCATTTTACAATTATTTCCATCCAATAAGAAATACGAGACAATAATGATCATTCGCACACGCAGACTATCGCCTCCACAAAACGATTTTTTACATTTTTCATCAAGAAAACTCAAAGTTGGTAATAGTGATTGATTTTATGACATAATATGTTTTATATGTCACAATTATGTTTTTTAAATTATAATTTATCATATACCATTATTCCACCCCCATTATTTTAGAAATGGGGTAGCTAGTCGTGGAAATATGTTGAATATCACCTATACGAACGAAAAAATTTTATCTTTCATATCCAACCATCATGGTAATTTAAAATAATAAATTTAATGAAGGTAAACTATATTTTTTTAGTTTTATTATATTTTTTTTATGTCACATTTTTCATCCGTAATAACATGTCTATTCTCATTAAATCATTATAATACACTCTCATTTGGGTTGGTTTTACCACCTATGAGGACGATGCTAAAATATTTATTTCATGAATTATTAAATAATATTATATAATGATAATAAAATCTAAAAAATATGTATTTAATATGTATTTATTATTTCAGAAATGTTTTTTTGTATTTAATACATTTACTAATATATTACCTCACAATTAGTAAACACACCAAAATGATTTCTCACAATTTCATTTTAAACAAACTATTAAATTTACATTCACTAAATGAAAATGGTATAGAATTCACCACTTAAGAACCATGAATATAGTATCTTGGATTATCTATTAAGGATAAAATATAATCAAATAAGTTTTACTTTACATCATCATCACGTTACATGTGTCAAATAAATGATCCAAATTTCCCAAGGCTTGATGAAATAAATAATCTAAAACTAGGTAATATATTTTTTATATATTGGTGTAGAATATCTATATAAAAAGTTAAATATTGGAATAAAGATATATATTATGTTATTAATATACTGATTTTTATCATAATATATATTAAATAATTTAAATAATTTTCATTAATTATGGTAAGGATTTTTTCATCACAATTGACATTCATTGAGATGTGATTTTTATTCACCACTTGATTCCATTATGTGGTGTATAAATTATCATGGATGTATTTTATTATATTATATATGAAGTAAAAGGTATTTATTATTCTATATCATTATCTCTCACTCATATTCTTTTGAATGAAATTTATCCAAGAAATTATAAAAAAATCATAACTAAAACATAATGTTTTGGTAAAGTAAAATTGCGTGTGGTTTCCAGGATATTGTATACATATATGGATACAATGTTGTGGATAGAGATATGTAATATATTAACCAATGTAAAATCACCCAAAAAAGTCTAGTTGTCTATTAACTCAATCTTGAATCAATGCACAATGATTGGGCTTAAGATTACACAAGTAGATATACACTGTCGAGGGATATGCATTAGATAACTTTCATACCATTACAAACCATAGTGATGTATTTTACTAAAAATTTTATAGTATCTTACAATTGGAAAATATTGAATTAGATCACTAAATTAAATTGAAAACTGTGTACTTTTAATGAACTATTCAACACTACCTTATCTTTATTTCTTGCATAAGGGTATATTATATTGTATTGTGAATGCTACTATGGCGGGATATTAAACTAAAGAGCCACATTATTACTTTATAAAGAGAAATAGAGATAATATGTATGCCAATAAATCTTATATGGATATGTATTTACTACATAGCCATTATTATAGATGATGGTTCCTAAGAAACATCAGGATCAGTATTATTTAACCATCTACCTTCTTTCTTTTGATGGGTAATGGTAATATTATATAATTTATTGACAATGGGTAAAAAAAATTTGTTTTGTATGTTATTGTTGTAATATTTAATTTATGAAGGAATTTTTAATATATATGCTCATTTTACTCATAAGATTCATATGTTTAATGAAATGTGATTAAATTTTCACCATGTGTTGATCCAAAAATTTCTATCATTTCTCATTGATACAAATGATGATGGGGTCCCACATTTGTGTCACTAATGAAGTATATTGAAGTGGATTTAAGAATATTATTTATTTAAGAAATTATTTTAATTTTTAATCAAAATTAGTTTTTAAATATGGATGATCTTGGTTTTCATTTAGTAGTCTTGTAATTTCAATGTGGATTGTAATATACTTTCATAATTTTAAGATTGATGTGAACATAAGTATCCCGAACCTTAATTTTTTAAAGATTATTGCTTGTTTAACAGTATGATTAAAGATATATTAATGTTTTAGAAAAAAATATCTTTTTTCTACAATAAATTTTTGTTCTTAATATATTTTTCATCACTATAATTTTGTAGTCATCCATATGTTTTCATCTATAATTTTATAGATTATCTGTATGTAGTGAAACCCTAAATTTGACCCCATCGTCTATGAGATTTGAAATATGTTTTATTTACAATATTTATGAAATGGTTTGGTTGAATTTATTTCATCATTGAATGATGTCATAATGAGTTATTAAAATTGTCATTTAAATTGGATGGAACAATTATTACTTTTAAGGGAATTTACAAATTTCCATGAAGATTTGAATTCAAAAGACAGTAATTGATTAGATAGATTTTATATATATTTTTAAACTAAATTAAATGATTCATATTGTTTAATAATGATATTTTATTCTTATAAAATATATTTCTACACTTGAAAGTAATAGTTTGATGCCATATATTGTTCTTTGAAGAGATAACCTTTGAAAGATACATGTTTTGATCATTCGGTTTGATTAACGTTATGTGTCTTTTGTATCTCCTTATTAAAATATTGTTGTCTATAAAAAATAGTCAATTACATCATAAATTTATAAATAAATATAATTTATCAATGATAAAGATTTTTTTACGGATGTGTTTTATTGGATATCATTTCATCTATCGGTTGCTAATAAATCCATTAACTGATCCAGTATTCAACAACTTAAATTATTATTTTTCATGATGCTTCAACTACTTGTACACAGTCATGGGTGGAGTATTAAAAACTCATACTATTTTGTGGGTATTAATGATCCCTATGAAAGAACATGATTTTAAGTAAGGTTTCAACTATCTACAATCAGTTGTGGAGGTCCCCTATAAAATTACCTTTTAGTGAAAATCATAAATCTCAGGGATGGAGAATTGGTGGAGTAGACTTTAATATTTGTGTGCCTCAAAACACTATAAATCATCATGTAATCTTCTTCCTATTATTTAAACTCCACTAAATTTATTTAATAGAAAAGGAATAATCACATAAATTCAAGAGGGATGAATAGAATTTTTCAATATTTTTAAAAGGAAAGAATTACCCCACCCCCACCCCCACCTCTTTTGTTTTCATATTTTCAATTTTGATCCAAAAAATAGATTCAATCAAAGGGTACCATTATTTTAATTCCTAGGATTTCATTAAATATTCTTCTATATTTACCTAATATAAATAGTTGGAATCGTAGATGAGAATCTATGGGAAATCCTTTTGTTTTCACCTAACAAAATCAATTGATATCTAAAGGCAGAATCATGTAGAAATATTTTATTTTTTAATAACATTTCTAGTTTTAAAAACCATAAAAATAAAAAGTATCAATGTTTAATCATAGTGATGGTGTGTCGATGAATCATGCTCCATACTCCAACGGTGATAATTATGGATGCAAGAAAGCAAACATGGTTATTTATTTTATGAATCATTGAATGATGGATTATATATAGTAGTCAGGCCTAAATAAATTCCTAACAATATTTTGAAGAGGTGGAATAGTACTCAAGAAACTGATTTTGAGTTTAACATGAGATCTAATATTTTTATTGTTTGTATATTATAAATTGATGAATTCAATCGAATTTCTTTGTGTGATACTACATATAAGACTCAGAAAAAACTATTGTTTCCTATGAAGGAATTAAAAATGACAATAAGTTATGGTATAAAACTACTAAAATAATATTTAATATATTCAAGTTCTATGACGGAGAAATCATACTTTAGACTATGGAGAGATTGGCTAAAATATTATGTCTTGTTTCTGCCTTGGGAGAACCTATTCAAAAACCTAATCAATACATATAATTTCTAAGAGTTTTACCATCAAAATGGAATGGAATTTAAGTTGGAATAAATAAATAAACTCTTATAAAAAACAAGTAAACAATAGAATTGATTGGTACCTTGATGAGGTACAAATATTAGATGCAATGAGATGCTAAAAAATTATTTCTATCATAAATGAAAATTCTACACAATGAATAGAATTGGATGAATATTTAGATTCGTGTCTCTCAGGTACAAATGACGTATTATCTAATCATTCTAAAAAATTCAGAAAGTTTTATAAAAAGAGATAGCTGAAGATAATAAAGAATAAAGAAGTTATACAATTTTAATGTTATAAGAAAGGTCATATGAGGCCTTATTTTCCTTTTCATACATATCAAATGATAATTTAATAAAAAATAAAAGTTTAAAATTAATGAATCTTGATTTGAGTGCTTCAAAATATTAATTTGGTAAATCTACTATAATCTCTAAAGCTATGAATGAAAATAAAATAATTAATATATTTCATAAGGCACGTGCTAATGAGGTAAAATCCTCTTACACTAAAACTTCTAATTCTGAAAAAGATTCTTATCATGAACATAATAAATATTTTATATTATTTAAAGATTTTTTTTAATCTTTAATTAAAGTGTATAGAAAAAATGATATTATTATGGTATTTCTATTGGAATTTTTTTTTAAAAATATATATTTTATATCAAAGATGTAACTATTCAAAATTTTATTATTTACATGAAAATAAAATTAAATAATTATGGGATTAATTTCATTATATATGACATGGATCTAGTACAATAATTAAAATATATATTTCATTAAATCAATGTATTTTTAAAAATAATATTTATAATGATACAGTTGATATTGGTAGTAATGTAAAGAACCAAAAATTAAATTTCGAATTATTATTTTATGGGAACTATATGTAAATGAATGTATCCTATTAAATTTTATCATTATAGTATTAATGTAACTTATGCTAATGATTTAAATTTTCGAAAGCCTCAATTTTATTTGTTTTAATAATGTACATTATTCAAAATTCATATCTAAATATTAGTATGAAATAACTTCTAATGGTAAATATATTTGGTGAACAAAGTCTATTATTGCTGAAATTGCTGTAAAAAATGCATTGTTGTACCAGAATGAACATATGTCTGAAAATTTGTAGATTTATTCCACTAAACTCAATTTATCAACTCTAAATTAATTCTCTATTTAAAACAAATGATCCTTAAAGTAGATATTTTAAAATCTATGAAGTATTTCATTTCTTTTTCATTTCAAAAAAATGTTCTTATTTATAGGGATAATATATGTTAACTATTTTTTTATTATTTAATCAATATTTCTATTTTTATATACTTTAACTAATAAAAACATATCAAATACTTTATTATTTGATCTGAAAATAAAATTTATTGAATTTTTCATTATTGTCAGAATTTGAGGAATTTATTTTAACTACCATAATTTATTATTATATTAATTAAAATGTTAAAAATTGTTATTTCTTGACATGAGAAAAGTTTTAAATTATTTGGGTTAGTAATAAAATATGAGTAAATATTCCTTGAATAAATTTGTTTGATCAGTTTTATAAATTCCTAGTGAATTTATTATTATTCTCAAAAAAATCAGTCATATGTTTTTAGAATCATGATGTCTATTTATTGAAATAATGTGTAATTAAGGAGGAGTTTATAATGTTTCATGTATTGGAAATAGATATATGGATTATAGTTATATTAAATGAATCTCATAGTACTTTCTTATCATTTTTCTAACTTGTATTCAACTAACATATTCTATTTTAGATTGTGATTTAAATTTCTAGGTTAACATGTTTTTTAAAATTCTTTATGAGTTTTCAAATGTAATATTTCTTACATAAAACATTACTTTCAATTATAAAATTTGAAATTATTACATAGAAATTAGAGATCAAGAAACTGAAACATTACTTGAGAACTGTAATAATAAAACCCATAATTCCTCTTCATTAGAACGCTAATCCCTATACAATTTCAAACCAACTAAAACCATTCATCTTCTAGCCTGTCAATTTCAAACTCATTATCATTTGATGAAGCCTCTCAAAGCTGCATGAAGAGACTAGGACTCTATATTTCAAAATGATGTATAACTCAAATTATAATCATTCATTATTTGGAACATTTATTTTATAATAATTTGTTAGAATGTTCTGATAAGGATTATATTAATGAAATGTGTAAGAAATATAGTTCTCTTCTTGTTTCATTAACTGGTATATTTAGAGTGTAGTGAGTATCTATTTTTGGAGAATCATTGAAGAAATATTCTTCTAAAAGGACATGAATTCAGGGATGTAAATAACCATAAGTTCAGTATTTAAAAATAGTTAAATTTGGAACACCATAAAAAAGTACCTAAAACGCCATCGGCAAACAATGATCTTCTTTGTTGAGGGAATTTTTATTTTCTTCATAATGAAATTTCATTTAATATAATTGATTTACCACGAGAAGTTGTTAATCTATAAAAATGTAATGTTATACGAAGTTTTTTAATGAGATAAAAGAAAATTCACTTTTTAGAATTTAATTTGAAGTCCTTCATGAACAGTATCAAAGTCTGCATGAAATTCCAATCTAAATAAAATATTTTTGCAATATTTAAAAACTAAAGACTATATCAAATGGAATAGATCAAATGAGAAATTTTCTCTAAAAATATAATAATTAACTGAAAGATTTAATTGATATAAATTTTTATTCATCGACAAGGGAATAATGATCTCCAAGTTTTCATTTATGAATAGATCTTAAGTCATGTGTTTTACTTAAAATAATTAAAAGAGCTCAGAATCATGACTGTCAACATACTCCTCTTAACCCTTCCATGTAACCGGATAAATTTTATCATCTTACACCTTACTTTATCTAAACCGTTGAGCCCATAATATATTTGTCATATTGGATGTTTTAATTCAATTTTTAATGATCTATTATATTTATATTCTATTTATTAATAAAAATTATTTTATGTTTGATAATATTCCTAATTTGAAATTATTTTACATTATAAAAACATTAATATCACAATGAAATATTATACTTTGTAAAATGTCTCTTAATAAATTTCTAAATTTATTTTCAATGTAACAAAAAAAGGGATAGATATTGATAATTAATACAAAACAATCTCTCTTTTTAAATAATGCTTTTAGGATGAAGCATTTTTCTTAGAAATAAATATTGTTAAAATATTGTTTTTATTTTATATTAAAATCCTCTTAATAAAAAATATTATATGTTTTTTATATGGGTTTTTTTATCATCAAGATGGTGGATATTGTTTGTGATGTTTTGATCAATCAATTTTAGTTATTTATCATTGATTTATATTCTTAGAAACACCCACATACATGTAAATAATGGGGTTGATTTAAAAGGATATTAGGATTATATTTATTATAATAATTATTATATTCATTAATAAATATATTTTTTAAATATGGTTAATGATTTTTTTATTTAATATTCTAGGTGTTTTAATGTGGTTTAGATTCACTATTAATAACCTGATGTTTAAAGTTATCTTAAGGATCATTAACACTAATTTGATAAGGACCGCTACTTTTGTAACCATACACTTGAAGAATAACTATTTTTTTGGAACCAAACATTATTTAGTACCATACATTTTTTCTTTGTATTTGTGGTTCATCAACCATAATTTTGGAATCATTCATACATTTTGAACCATACTTTCTAATATTACCAATAAATAATGCAACTCTACATTTGACCTAATCATTTATGAGATTTTATTTATGTATTATTTAGGAAAAATATTTAATGATTTCATCATAGTTCATTTATCATTTATATATATTTGAAGACTAATTCAAAGGATCATATTTAATTGATTTAATTATTCCTATTTTGAAGGGTAACTATAATTTTCCATTCACATTTAAATTCAAATGATTTAGATTGATGAAGTGAATTTTATCTATATGTTTGTCCTGAACTATATCAATTGTCACGTTAATTCCATAGAGTCTCTTCCTCTCAAATATGAATTTTCACTTGAAAATAATATTCTAACTATATAAATAGTTCTCTAAAGATTTTCACTTTGGAGGCATACATGTATTGATCTTTTTTCTATTTCATCAACATGATACTACTTTTGTATCGTTATTCCTAACTATTTTTATTTCTCATCCAAAGAATCTATAAAAAATAAAATTTGGATACATTAATTTTTTTTATTATGATGGTGATTTTATCTACTATTATTTAAAGAAAAATTATTCTTCCTAAAATTTGAAGTTTATATTTTCTATATATATGTTCTATTGATGTTTATATCGATTTTCCACTATTATTGCAGCTGTGAACATAACTGATATTCAACTTATTCATCAAATAATTTTTTCTTCTCATGTATGATGCATGTGTCCATTCCTTGGTTAAGTATTAGCATCTTGTACTGTGATATAGATATAATTGTTCCTTGTTATGGAACCCGATTTAAAGAAATGTGTCAACTTCCGACACTTTGTTGTAGAGGATTCTGGTAGATGGACCTTCTGGTGAAAATCACCAATATCAAAGAGAGAGAATTGGTGGAGTGGACTAAAAGATACATGTTCCATGAAACACCATACATCTCTATATCCTATTCATTCCATTATTTATTTTTACTATTAAATAATCATTATGAGAGAAGTAATTAAAAATAATAATTTAAGATGGACATTTTTATTTTTTTATGATTTTTATAAGGACATACTCCACCACATTCATATTTTCTCATCATATACATTCTTAACCAATATTAAAGAAGTGATGGTCTGTGCTAGACATTATATAACCACTCAATGCATCAGTTGGTATCATGAGACAAATGGTATAAATATTTGATGTATGAACACCCATTGCAAGAATGATGTATTGGTTGCATCATTAAAGATAATAATTGTTTCTTGGTTTTGAACTTGATGACCAGAATAATTTTTTGGATGAGACCTTGAGGGTAAAGATAAACAAAGATAGAATCAGGAATTCTATTACTATAAATTAATTTATTTTTATATTTTCATTTTGATACAATACATGGATATTCTTCATGATAATGATTTTTAATATATGGAATGTCTATCAATTATTGGTTCTTCCAAGAAGTTTATTCATGTTATGATTTATTCTCTAGTAAATGTTCCATATTGACTGATTATTCTCAACCTTCTATGGTTTCCATTTCTACAAGGCACCAAGAAGTGACCTATAAATATATTCTAGGATGTAAAAAAATAATAAGAATTCATTATTAATTTTTATACTCTTTTTTGGTTCTCACTTTTAATATAGTAATTAAGTATGTTTCTAGTCACCCAAAATTATTACACTAATTGTTCCCTTGTGATGTAAATCCGTGTACATTTTACTAGTGTATTGAGGTATAAGGCCCCAACCATAAACCTTACTTAATATTGAATTAAATGAATAATTAACATTTAGGATCTTTTCAGGTTTATATTTTTATAGAATTAGGACATAACTATTACATCTCAAAAGATTACAAAGTATACAATTCTACTAAGTTTCCATAAAATAAAAACTCTTAAAAAGAAACATGTCCAGTTCCATTTTTTAGATAGCATGACTTTCCATTGATCCCATCCTTGACCCTATTCCACATTAATTCCTGTGAAAAACATTTCAAAAAACATGGGGTGAGCATAAAAAGCTCAGTAAGGGATACACAAAGAATGAAAACTATTAGTTTTTCAAAATAATAAGTAAACCATTTATACTTTATCAAAGTAAGACTCTTCACCTTTATGAAGTAGTAAAAACACTTCACTGAATAAAAGATCATTACTTACCCTTTTGTAACCAAAATATTACCATAAAACCCATATAAAGAACACATAACATATAAAGGTAACTTGGGACATAAACATAATTAAGTGGAATAACCATATAGTCGACTTCCACACATATCAATTAATGGAATAACCATATGGCCGACTTCCATACATACTTAATGGAATAGCCATACAGCCGACTTCCATACCCAATGCATTGGAGGTTATAACGTAACCACCCATCCTTGTATTCACGGCACCACCCGTCATATGGTTCATCACGTAACCACCTATCAAATTTCCATGTACCATTATAAAATCATAAGACATGAAACAAATTTAATGGAAAGAAAAAATTTCCACACTTTGATCACAATATATCACTAAAATATATTGACATAACAAATCCATTATTAAAACAATTTTGAATACCAAAATACATAAAGGAGTATATTGTATTTATTTCATTTAAAAAAACATTACGGCTTGTTGAGGAAGCCAAAGACCAAATAATACTTGTGGCGGCAGAAAAGGTCATTGTCACCACGTATGTTAAAAGAAACATTCCTTTTTTTCATTTTGTAAAATGCTTCGTAGAAAATGAATCCTTTTTTATAAAATTAAAAGTCAAAGTGGTTTATACACCATATAAAATAAAGTTGTGTATAAAACGAAATATGCCTCAATGAAAGGAGATTGAGATGAAGTCCCTTAAAAAGATCATTTTTTAAATAAAATAGATCTATTTGTGTATTCACTATAATTACACATAAAGAAAGTTAGAATACAAGTTAGGACATAATAATATCATGGCATAATTTGAAAGTAGGAGATTAACCCAAAGAATGGAAATTGGGTTAAGAAGTTCCCTTACCTCGTGTCTGACGTGACTCGATTACTCTTTAATCTCCTAAATAATAAACTAGTTTTAATTTCGTCTTGCTTAAGAACCTTTTTAAAGTTCATTATTACATTTATATCACTTATTACCATGATAGAACAATTATATAATCATTTAAGTTAATAATGTTTGTTTTTTCGATATTTGGTTCATAAGTCGAAAGTGGACTTCTTATAATTACATGTTGTTCGTGTGGTCAAAGGTTCATTGTATCCAGAACGATATTTATGATTTGTATTTCATATATATCATATATATCCAGAATATACATGTATTTATAATATTACATAATCATTTAGTGGTAATAAATGAAATGCACTGTTCATGGAGACGGTAGGCCGTACGTAAGCATGAACGCTACTTTCAATTCTATGTCATATTGATGGAATTAAAACTAAATGAGAGATATTTATATTTTAATTCCAGAATTATATTCATCATTTAGATTTAACATATATCATATATATCCATTATATGTACTTATAATAGTACATTACATTTGGGGATAAGAAATGAAAAAATGTATAAGAAATGAAATGCACCGTTCATGGAGACGGTAAATCGTACGTATGCATGAACGAAAATTTCATCTCAATGTCATACTTTAATGGAAAGAAAAAATAATAATGATATAAAGGTATATTATAATTACAGTATAAAAAAATATATAATATCTTTAAATACATCCTTTATACGTCCCAGATATGGCAGTAACGAATCAAATCACTTTGAGGGGGCGGTAGTCCGTACTTCCTAAAATGAAATTATCGTGTTTACCCATGATGGAAACCATAAAATTATGCCATAAATTAAAAATACAGAATCTTAAGTAAAACATAAACATATTATATATCATATATAAATATTGTTACATTTTAATGGCCACCTTTGAAGGTGTTATATGAGTTTTGAACAATCATCGTTTCGTGAGGCAAAAATTCTCCATCCATAGAAACATAATGTTCTTTAACCATTATATGACGGTGTGTGTATGTGTAGCTAGAATCATTATTATAAAAACATCCTAGTATATTTAAGATAATGTATTTTTTAAAAAGGAAATGAATAAAAAGAGTTTATGGGGTTAGAGAGGCAAAATAAAACAAAATAACACAAGAGAAGACACTACCTTTAAATAGGGTAACTCTTTTGGATTTGAGCTCAAAGGCTTCCTTGGGAAGACTTCTGCCCAAAGTGAGGCTTCTAGGAGTAATATATGGATGTGGAGAGAGAAAAGGATCAGGGTTTGGCTGAGCCAAAGGCTTGAGAGGTGTGGGTAAGGAGGTAGAGGTGGGGGCCTTTTATAAGAGGAGAAGAGGGGCACTCTTGGAAAGTTAGGAAATGTTACTTTATTTTAGAATGAGATTCGGATTATAATGGTCCCACATTCATGTGTTTCTTGTATAAGGTGATAAAGGGTCTAAATCCATCCATCCAATAGGTTTTGGACATTTTTAGGTTTTATATTTTACATTATCTTTCCTTTTTATTTAAATCGTTAAATAATGAGGTAATCGCTGCATCATCATGGTGTCCTAAATACGTTAATTTATTTAGTGTCTTAAAATTATAATAAAAATACTATGATGTATTAATTATTATTAGCTTTCTAATCAATATTTATAGTCCAAAATCTCACTTTTATAACCCCATGTAAAAATTGTTTTAGTAAAACAACTCATGTTTGTTACATTTTTATTTTAACATTAAATAAAAAGTTATTTATGTCATTTTCCTACCAACCTGGCTCCATGGTGTCCCCAAGTTGACCCATGGATTTTCATGGTCGGCCATGACACATCCAATAAGGGTAGTACATGTGTCAAGTTAATTTCATATTATTAAAACATTATTTTTACCTTAAACTAAACTAATTACCTCTAATCGCGATTAAGACTTAAAAGTTACTATTCACCAAAAATTTATTTTAATCCCATTGAACCACATTTTACTTCCTAATGACAACCATGTATGTCGGATTTTTGAAATTCAAAACACAAAGGTGGTAAAATTTCATTTAAACGAAAAAATCAGTTTTTTAAGTACCACTTAGAAGTTTCACTATTCATCAAAAATTGATGTTTTTCAGAAAAATACCAAAACTTCACCCTAAGCTATATTTGATATTCCAAATTCAAAAATGATTTCTATTTTACAAAATTCAAAACATATAAGTTCCAATAATTAATTTAATAATTAATTCCCGCTGTCAGAGCAAGTAGCGTGTTTTTATGAAACAATATATATCAAAAGATTGACACTAGTTTATGTCCAATTTCAAAGTGAAATTAATTCCAACGACCACTATTGGATTAAATGGTAAAAATATATTCTAATTCCACTCTAAAAACAATTCAAAAGATAATCTAATAATATAAATAAATTAGAATAAAATGGGGCTTTGAATTAAAATACAACAATTTTCACTATTCATTAAAAATGAACTTTATCAGAAAAATACCAAAAATTTACACAAAGTAAATTATGATGTCCCGATTCTAAAGAATAGTTTTATATGGTCCAATAGAAAGTATAAGAGTGACCAAAACTATATTTAAAGAAGGTTCCCCATGAAAAGGCGATATTTCAGCCTTTAGTGAATATTAGAGTATCTATGCCTAAAATTGAATTATTTTCTTATTTTAAGCCTTTATATTTTATTGGACAAATGTAAAAACTTTTAAAAAATCATATATAATCATATTATAGTTATTTCAAAGCATTACCTCCAATACAATGGCTACGTGTTAACTACCATTTAAAATAATATTATTTTATTAATAGTTTGCAACATAATATTTCAAAGAAAATCTTTGTTGCGTATCAGGTACGCTATCGAACATAGCAACCCATTTAAAGTAAAATTAATATTTAATTCAAAAATATTAATAAATATGAAAATTTATTATTATTTATTTACCTGGGATGTTACATCCTGCCCCCTTTTGGGAATTGCGTCTTCGCAATTTTATTCACTTTTGAAAATAAGTGGGGGTATTTATCCCTTATAGCATTTTCAGATTCCCACGTTGCCTCTTCAACCATATGGTTTTTCCACAAAACCTTTACCTGGTGGATTACCTTATTTCGTAACACTTTCTCTCTTAGGTCAAGAATCTGGACTGCTTGTTCCTCATAAGAGAGATTCTCTTCCAACTGAACTAACTCTGGGCTCAAAACATGAGATGGATCTGGCATATACATTCTCAACATCGAAACATAAAAAACATTGTGTACCTGAGATAAACTCGGAGGTAAAGCCACTCGGTAAGCAACTGATCCTACTTTCTCCAGAATTTCATATGGTCCAATGAACCTTGGACTCAACATTCCTTTCTTACTAAATCGCATCACACTATTCCATGGTGAGACTTTGAGAAAAACATGATCACCTACCTTGAAAGATAGACCCTTCCTCCGGTTATCCGCATAACTCTTCTGCCTGCTCTGAGCTGTTCTCATGTATTTCTGAATAAACTAAACTTTTTCTGCCATCTCTTCTACCAATTCTGGTCCCATCAGTTTCCTTTCACCTACTTCATCCCAAAAAGCCGGAGTTCGAAAGCGTTTCCCATATAATTCCTCAAATGGAGCCATCTGTATACTGGAATGAAAACTGTTATTATATGAAAATTCAACCAATGAAAGATGTTTGTCCCAAGTTCCCTGATAATCCAGAACATGCACGTAGCATATCCTCCAAGGTCTGAATAGTTCATTCTGACTACCAATCTGATTGTGGATTAAAAGATGTACTAAAATTTAATTCAGTACCCAATGACTTCTGAAGGCCTTTTCAAAAGTTATAAGTAAACCTGGGATCACGATTAGATACAATGGAGAGAGGAAATCCATGTAACATGAATATCTCTTTAAGATACAAACATGAATGTTGATCTAGAGAGAAAGTATCTCGAATAGGAAAGAAATGAGCAGGTTTAGTCAAGCAATCAATAATAACCCAGATTGAATTATTACCTCGAGGTGTCTTCAGTAATCCCACAACAAAGTCCATGGATATATTTTCCCATTTCCACTATGGCACTGGTAAAAGCTGAAGCATCCCTTTCGGTAACAGCCACACTTCTTTAACCTGCTGACAAGTCAAACACTTCACAATAAATTATCAATATTTCTTTTCATTCCATCCCACCAGTAATAATCCTGCAAATCTCTGTACATCTTAGTCCTGCCAGGATTAACTGAAAACGGGGAACTATGTGCCTCACATAATAATTCATTCTTCAACTATAAATCACAATGCACACATAATCGATTCCCAAACCTCAAAAAAATCATTATCAATGTTGAATTCATGCAACTTACCCTTCTGAACTAGCTCTACCTTTTTCTGCAACTCAATGTCTTGCTTCTGTGCTTTCTTAATTCTGTCTGATCGTGAAGATCACACTGATACATGAAACAGAACAGAAGAACTTCCTCCACCAACAACTTCTATGCCAATGTTCATCAAATCAAAAACCACAAGATCTCATTCCAAACTTGGCACGGTTAATGAAGCATTAATTTTTCGACTCAAAGCATCAGCCACTTTATTTTCATTTCCCTGATGGTAATGAATTGTACAATCATAATCCTTGATTAATTCCAGACATCTCCTCAGTCTCATATTCAATTCTTTCTACGTGAATATATACTTTAAACTTCTTTGATCGGTGTATATTTCACACTTTACTCCATACAAATGATGCCTCTAAATTTTTAGAGCAAAAACAACAGTAGCTAATTCCAAATCATGTGTGGGGTAATTGACCACATGAGTTTTCAACTGACGTGAAGCATATGCGATTACCTGATCATTCTTCATTAGGGCGCAACCAAGTCCTTTCAAAGAAGCATCACTGTATATAACAAACTCACCATTCCTGGAAGGAAGTGCCAAAAGTATAGCATTCACCAATCTTCTTTTCCACTCCTGAAAACAATCATCACATTCTTTTGTCCAGATAAACTTAACACCCTTCCGAGTTAGCTTATTCATTGGACCAGATAACTGTAAAAAAATTTCAACAAGCCTTAGGTAGTAACCTACTAAACCAATGAAACTATAGATCTCAGTTACATTGGTGGGTCTTGGCCATTCTTCAACAAATTTTGTTTTAGCAGGCTCAACAGTTATGCCATTTTTTGAAACAATGTGACCAAGGAAAGAAATTTGTTGTAACCAAAACTCACACTTGCTAAATTTTACATAAAGTTTATTTTCTTTTAATGATTTCAAAATAGCCTTTAAATGACTTTCATGCTCCTCTTTTATTTTAGAAAACACCAAAATATCATCAATAAAAACAACCAACTTTTTTCACCTGATTCAACTAAGACATCACTACAACAAACAGTTTAGTTCTGATTCTGATCATCTCAGATACTGATTTGAAATTTCATTTCCCTCTTTATGCCTTCCCAGAAAATATGTTCTGTTTCCTCTATGAAAAACCATTCTTAATACAGAAATATCTTCGGCGAAGCAACATGATAATCTTTAAATGCTATATCATTTAAATCATAACATAAATTAATTTATAATTTAACACTTTTCTAACTCCTAAAGTTGTCTAAACCGACCTCTGATACCAACTATAAGGCCCCAGCCTTAAACCTTACTTAATATTAAATTAAAAGAATAATTCAAATTGAGGATCTTTTCAGGTTTATAGTTTTAGAGAATTATAACATAACTATTACATATTAAAAGATTACAAAGTAGACACTTCTACTAAGTCTCCATAAAATAAAAACTCTTTAAAAGAAACATGTCTAGTTCCATGTTTTAGATAGCATGAATTTCCATTGATCTCATCCTTGACCCTATTCCACATTAATTGCTGTGAAAAACATTTCAAAAAACTTGGGGTGAGCATAAAAAGCTCAGTAAGGGATACGCAAAGAATGAAAACTGTTAGTTTTTCAAAACAACAAGTAAACCATGTATACTTTATCAAAGTAATACTCTTCATCTTTATGAAGTAGTAAAAACACTTAACTGAATAAAAGATCATTACTTACCCTTTTGTAACCAAAATATTACCATAAAACCCATATAAATAACACATAACATATAAAGGTAACTTGGGACATAAACATACTTATGTGGAATAACCATACGGTCGACTTCCACACATATCACTTAATGGAATAGCCATACGGCCAACTTCCATACATACTTAATGGAATAGACATACGGCCGACTTCCATACCCAATGCATTGGAGGTCATAACGTAACCTCCCATCTTAGTATTCACGGCACCACCCGGTATATGGTTCATCACGTAACCACCCGTCAAATGTCTAAGTACCATTATAAAATCCTAAGACATAAAACAAATATAATGGAAAGAAAACACTTCCACACTTTGATCACAATATATCACTTAAACAATTTGACATAACAAAAACATTATAAAAACCATTTTCAATACCAAAATACATAAAGGAGTATATGGTATTTATTTCATTTAAAAAGACATTACTGCTTGTTTAGGAATCCAAAGACCAAATAATACTCGCGGCGGCGGAAAAGGTCGTTGTCACCGGGTACGTTAAAAGAAACATTCATTTTTGTCATTTTGTAAAATGCTTCATAGAAAAATATTCCTTTTGTATAAAATTAAAATTCAAAGGGTTTTATACACCATATAAAAGAAAGTTGTGTATAAAACTAAATATGCCTCAATGAAAGGAGATTGAGACGAAGTCCCTTACAAAGATCATTTTTTAAATAAAATAGATCTATTATGTGTATTCAATATAATTACACATAAATAAAGTAAGATTACAAGATAGGACATAATAATATCATGGCATAATTTGAAAGTATGAGATTAACCCAAATAATGGAAATTGGGTTAAGAAGTTCCCTTACCTACTGTCCGACGTGACTTGATTGCTCTTTAATCTCCTGAATAATAAACTAGTGTTAATGTAGACTTGCTTAAGAACCTTTTTATAGTTCATTATTACTTTTATATCACTTATTACCTTGTTATAAATATTATTTAATCATTTAAGTTAATAATGTTTGTTTTTTCGATATTTGGTTCTTAAGTCGAAAGTGGACTTCTTACAATTACATGTTCTTCGTGTGGTCAAAGGTTCATTATATCCAGAATGATATTTATGATTTGGATATCATATATATATAATATATATCCAGAATATACATGTATTTATAATATTATATAATCATTTATAGGTAAGAAATGAAATGCACCATTCATGGAGACGGTAAGTCGTACGTACGCATGAACGCTACTTTCATTTCTATGTCAAATTGATGGAATTAAAACTAAATGAGAGATATGTATATTTCAATTCCAGAATTATATTCATCATTTATATGTAGCATAAATCATATATATCCATTATATGTACTTATAATAGTACATTACATTTGAGGATAAGAAATGAAATGCACCGTTCATGGAGACGGTAAGCCGTACGTACGCATGAACGCTACTTTCATCTCTATATCATACATTAATTGAAAGAAAAAAATGATATAAATTTATATTATAATTCCAGTATAAAATAATATATAATAACTTTAAATACATCCTTTATACGTCCCACATATGGCATTAATGAATCAAATCACTTTGAGGGGAGAGGGGGTAGTCCACACTTCCTAAAATGAAAATATCGTGTTTACCCATAATGGAAACCATAAAGGTATGCCATAAATGAAAAATACTGAAGCTTAAGTAAAAAAATTAACATATTATATATCATATATAAATATAGTTACATCTTAATGGCCACCGTTGAAGGTGTTATATGAGTGTTGAACAATCATCGTTTCGTGAGGCAGAAATTCCCCATCCACAGAAACAGTATGTTCATTAACCATTAGATGAAGGTGTGTGTATGTGTAGATAGAATCATTATTATAAAAACATCCTAGTATATTTAAGATACTTTAGTTGCTACAAAAGAAATTAATAAAAAGATGTTAGGGGGTTAGAGAAGAAAAATAAAACAAAAGAACACAAGAGAAGACACTACCTTTAAATCGGGTAACTCTTTTTTAGTTGAGCTCAATGGCTTCCTTGGGAAGACTTATGCCAAAATTGAGGCTTCTAGGAGTAATATAGGGATGTGTAGAGACAGAATTGGCAGGTTTTGGTTGAGCCAAATGCTTGAGAGGTGTGGGTAAGGAGGTAGAGGTGGGGGCCTTATATAAGAGGAGAGGAGGGGCACTCTTGGAAAGTAAGGAAATATTACTTTATTTTAGAATGAGTTTTGGAATTTAATGGTCCCAAATTGATGTGTTTCTAGGATAAGGTGATAAGGTTTCGAAATCCACCCATCCAATAGGTTTTGGACATTTGTAGATCTTAGATTTTACATTATCTTTCCATTTTATTTAAATTGTTAAATAATGAGGTAATCATTGCATCATCATGTTGTCATAAATAATTTAATTTATTTAATGTCTAAAAATTATAAAAAAAATACTATGATGTAGGAAATATTTTTATATTTCCAGTTACTATTTTTAGTTAAAAATATGACTTCTATAACCCCATGTAAAAATTGTTTTAGTAAAACAACTCATGTTTGTGACATTTTTATTTTAACATTAAATAAAAAGTTATTTATGTCATTTTCCTACCAAAGTGGCTCCATGGGGTCCCCAAGTTGACCCATGGATTTTCTTGGTCGGCCATGACACATCCAATAAGGGTAGGACATGTTTCAAGTTCATTTCTTATTATTAAAACATTATTTTTACCTTAGACTACACTAATTACCTCTAATCGCGATTAAGACTTAAAAGTTACTATTCACCAAAAATTTAATTTAATCCCATTGAACCACATTTTACATCTTAATGATAACCATGTATGTCGGATTTTTTAAATTCAAAACACAAAGGTGGTAAAATTTCTTTTAAATGAACAAATCAGTTTTTTAAGTACGACTTAGTAGTTTCACTATTCATAAAAAATTGAAGTTTTTCAGAAAAATACCAAAACATCACCCTAATATATATTTGATATTCCGAATACAAAAAAGATGTCTACTTTACAAATTTTAAAACATATAAGTTCCATTAATTAATTTAATAATTAATACCTGCTTTTAGAGCTAGTAGCATGTTTTTATGAAACAATATATATCAGAAGATTGACACTAGTTTAATTCCAATTTCAAAGTGAAATTAATTCCAACGACAACTATTGGATTAAATGGTAAAAATATATTTTAATTCCACTCTAAAACCAATTAAAAAGATAATCTAATCATATAAATAAATTATATTAAAATGTGTTTTTGAATAAAAACACAACAACTTTCACTATTCATTAAAAAATGAACTTTATCGGAAAAATACCAAAAATTTACACAAAGTAAATTTTGTTGTCCCGATTCTAAAGAATAGTTTTACATGGTCCAATAGAAAGTATAAGAGTGACCAAAACTATATTTAAATAAGGTTCTCCATGAAAAGGCGATAAGTCGACCTTTAGTGAATATTAGAGTATCTATCCCTAAAATTGAATTCTTTTCTTATTTTAAGCCTTTATATTTTATTGAAAAAATGTATAAACTTTTAAAAAAACATATATAATCATATTATAGTTATTTCTATACATTCCCACGAATACAAGGGCTACCTGTTAAATACCATTTAAAATAATATTATTTTATTACTAGTTTGCAACGTAAGATTTCAATGAAACTCTTTGTTGAGTATCGATTACGCTATCGAACATAGAAACCCATTTAAAGTGAAATTAATATTTAATTCGCAAATATTAATAAATATGAAAATGTATTATTCTTTATTTACCTGGGATGTTAAATAAGGTATCCACTAAACCGAGTTTATTTTAAACATGGTGTTACATTTGGTATTATAGAATGTTTCTTAGGAACCTTGTACTACAAGAAAAATAACCTATATCCATGGATCTATATCCATGGTTTTGTGATCTGTGGCTATATGTCAATTTATAGCCACATGTTTAATTAAAATTTGTGGCTATATGGTTGATAAACACATTGCGGCACTCTCATCTTCCCAACCCCTTGTGACCCACCATATACTCAAGACCTCTTCTCTCTTGGAAACCCTCTCATCTCGGTGCGACATCTCTTCTCGGTCGCCCTCCTCCACCCTCGCAAATTCTCCTCTCTCGAAAGCAACCTCTACTCTCAGCGGCGACCTCTCCACTCGGAGGCGACCCTTCTTCCACTATGGCCTTTGAGACCTCTCCTCTTACTGATCCTCATCCCCCTAACGATTACTAAATGGTCTTATCAACACTGCCCCATCATCTTCCCCCTCGCGACACTGACCGTCGCTGCCACTAAACGAGGAAACGTCGTCGCCTTCGTGGTAACATCTCACCTATCAAGCATGTCCATGTGAAATTCATTATTGAGATTTGATAGTATCTTTCTTCCAAAATAATCTTTCCTACTCATGATTCCAGGCATGTTAACATCTCATATAAATACTTTATTTTATGAAGCATTGTGCATTATTTTGAAGCAGTGACAATTGTTCATATATACCCCTATTTTTTGTTTAGTTTGATTTTAAGATTTCTTCCAGGTATGGGATTCTTATTCTCTATTATTTTTGGCATCTGTTCCACTAGAATATTTTAGTTTTACATTAGGAGGATGGAATGATTAATTAATGAAGAAAATTATATTGCATTAAATGAAAATTAAGGAGATGTAGTTTTTTACATGTTTTAGTATTTTATTATTATTTCTGATTGATGATTCATTCTATGAATTTAAAGGTTTTATTATGTGCATGTTGTGAATTTTGTGAAATAATTACACCCTATGGTTGATTTAGAGTCCTTATTATCATTTTTTTAAACCAAAACTCGTAAAAGGATAAGGACTTATATAAGACTAATAAATAATTTTATGTGAACCTAGAATTAGTCTGAAAATACTTCTGTAAGTGATGATGAATTAATGAGAAAACTCACCCTTTAAGTTAATTATGGATTTATGTTGTTAGGAAATTTTTTGTTGTGCACTGCTAGTATTTTTATTTGCAGCCTTATGAATGTAATACTAGTTCTTCCTTTTAGACTTTGATTTTAGTAAGAGTTTTATGTGTTCCTTTCTTCTTTCATTAAATTATTGCATCTTAAATATTTAGATTCTACAATATTGGACTTCTACTTTCAAATCCCCGTATCGGTCTTTAGGTGTTTGTATGTTATTACTTTTTTTCTTTTCACCCTTACCCCTCACAAAGTTGTATCAAAATCCATAATTTTTTCGTTCTCTATCGAACATTTTTATTTTTTCAATAAATAATTTTCTGTATTTATGTATTGTGATCACCTCATAAATTGCCTCTATTTATCAACAATATTTTCTTAGATCCAATTTTACATTCATAATTTTTCTGCATTTCAATTCAATTTTGATTAATATAGTTTATTATTGAGATTGGTCAGATTTTAGGGGTGTACACATAGAATTTTATGCAAGAACTAGACATCTAATCTTCTTGTAATCTTTTCAAAAACTCTGATCGAAATTGAAAAATTCGATGGTGATTATGGATTTAACATTTTAAAAAATAAGATGATATCTTTACTAGTTTATCATGGCTTAATTGATTGCATATATAGGATCATGATGCCTATTATTAGTATAAGTAAAACTAGAAAAACTATCATATAATATAAAGATGAATCAATTTTTGTTTTAGTAAAAGAAAATAGTTATATGTTGCTTTCTTTAAGATATAAAGTGCTTTGGGAAACTTCCATTGAATCTACAGCTACAATTATTTGTCTTAAACTAGAAAAAGAATACATGACAGCCTCTATAGTAAACATTTATTATTAAAGAAACCAAATTTTTACTGTTAAGATAAAACCCAGTAGTTCTGTAAAGGAACATTTAGATTAATTGAACAAAATAATGTAATATCTATCCAACGTTAATATTCTTAATATAACAATGAAAAAAATCAAAAAACCAAAATTTTCATTATTGTTTTCCATTTTACCTTTCCTTCAATTACTTCTGTAACACCCTGACCGCAGTTACCCAGAGTCGGTGCATTATTACATAACATTGGCATGATCACAAAAAAGATCATGTCTTGAAAGACCGATTAGTTTAGTAGCCTTGGAAACACTAGATATATGCATAAGTCTTACATTACATCTTAAGGTAAAAAAACTACAACAACATCTTGTCTTCATATCCCCTCATACTATCCCTACAAGTCCTTCATAAATTACTTCTTCACATCCTGGGAAAAATAAAACATTGAAAGGGGTGATCTCATATTCTCATTAAGGATAACAATATAGCAGAAGCTTTAATAGATAACCATAAACACTTAAGGAATTGTATGAATAAAACAAAAGCATTTTAAACTTGAACATCAGAATAATATGGCAATGATAAAATGAAATAATTCCATTTACGTACTCACATGGATATTCTACTAGTCGAATAATATCATGAAATATCAATAACCACTTTCAAAAAGATGGAATGCATAATGCCAGACTATCATAACCATGTAGCCAAGGCCTCGTGCCAAGACTATAATTAAGATTTTTCCAAGGCCTCGTGCCAAGACTCTAGTTTGTCTCGTGAGACCTACCGATGAATCGAGGAGCTATAGCAGGCTCCACCCATCACTTACTAAGTCCAATGCATTCCTCATATGAATAGGTTTAAACATAACATAAACATTCATACTAAAACAAGCATACAAAATGTCAATACGTTAACCACAAACTATGAATGGTATAAAAATAGAATATCCACAGTCAAAAATAACTCATTTGATACAATATGGTAGATTGTATTGTATCATATTACCCTCAATCGAGAATAATGAAGGATATTGACATATATAGAAATAATCATAAAAACTATTAGAGAGAAACATCCCCTTTTTTCTTGAAATTATTTAAAATCCACACTATTTGTCAAGAAGCCATTTTAAAATAGATTTTTGAATCAAAGTGTCCCATACCTCTTTGAAACTTTTAAAAGGAATTTTGATTTGAAAACATTGATGTCCATATAGATAAATACTTAAACCTTTTTTAAAACATGGACATTAATGAGAAAGATTTAGATTGCTAAATCTTTAAAACATTTTAAAATGATATTTTAGTAAGAGTTAATAACCAAAAGAGAGACATGTGAATACAAATAATTGAGGTAATCAAACATTGTAATATCATGAGAATAAAGGGATTCCTGATATACAATGTCAAAGTACATTATATACACCATATAAAAGTGATTTGGTATATAACAACAAAGGCGTCTCAATGGAATATAAATTGAGATGAATTCTCATATAAAGACCATATCCGTTGGTTAAGGATAAATCAACGACACAATTATGTATGAAAAAATTAAATACACTATATATTATTGGATATTCAATGTAAATCAATCAGAGGAAATTCACACATATTCTTGTAAAAACACAACCAATGAATAGGATATTTAACTCAACAAATGGAGATTGAATTAAAATTACACTTATCAAGTTCAAATCGATGACTTGAGAATTTATAAATGGAGTGATTATGTGTACCAAAAGTATATCAACAGAAAGGTGAGTGGAAATTAGGACATAATCAAATGAATAGTGATTCCACATATAATCTTGGAGTAAAATAATCAATGAAATTTGCGTAAAGCCAAATGAGTGGAAATTGAAATTACAAATTCCCTTGTCGATTAGGTGACTTATGAAATAAAAACTCATGAAAGAAGGATCATAAAATGATGACGTAAATACCCATAAATTAAATTATATTACACAATTAATTCAATTATGGGAAGTACACATATACCACATGAAATAAATAAGTGGTGAACAATGGAATTCTCACGAAATTAAGAGTGAGATAAGAAACCCCTTACTTTGTACTTTTTCCTTGGTCGACGGTAGGTTAACGTCCTGTATAATGGTGACATAATTTTTTTTTGAATTATAAAAGAATAATTTACATTAATATGATATCATATATGATCTTTTAACATTGATTTGTTAATAATATCTTAGTATTATCGTTGTTTCGGGTGTTAATTTACTCGTTTTCTTTTATATGTTTTGTTACGTAATCCGGGTTTTTCATGGATAGGTTGTATCTTAATCATATCCCGAATGATATAAAGTCCTTAAACATTATTTTTAAATCATCAAATGATAATTATAATTGAATGGATATGATGGAGAATTAATCTCATCACGTGCGTGGAGACGGTAGTCCGTACGTACGCACGAGCGACAATATCATTCTTTTGATGTTAAAATAATATATAATTGGATGTTATATCATATAGATAGAATAATTATCATGTTATATTTATTATTTACATGAATTACACATCATTATTATACCCATCCAAATAATAATGTATTGAATGACAATTACACCACGACGTGGAGATGGTAAGCCATACGTACACACGTATGGTGACATGCCATTCAAAGGATGGATAGAATACTGAATATGGTTATACCATATTTATAATAACATCACAGTCTATAGTAGATACTGGAGTTATTATCTTATAATGTAAATAACCAGGTAAGAAGATGTTGATGAAGAAAAGAACTTGAAAGGGGGTGGAGAAAAAATTACCTCTACTTCGTGTTCTTCCTTATGATTTAATCAAAAGGGCTCCTTGGGATGGATTTCTGATAAAACTAAGACCTCTAGGTTGTAGTGAGGGAATTTTACAGAGTATTTGGGTAGGGTTTGGCCGAACCAAAAGGCTTTGAATGTGTCATGTAATGAGAAGGGGGAGTGCCCTTTTTTAAGAGGGGTGAGGGGCACATTTGGAAAAGCTAAAACTATTATTTTATAATAAATTCATATTTGGTTTCTAATGGCTCCAAAGTGGATTATTTAAAGGATAAGGTGGGTATAGGTTTAAGACCACTCAAAAAATAGAATTTAGACAGGTTTGGGTCATTATATTAACCTTATCTTTAAGTATTAACTCTTAGTTAATTAGTATCATTTTTACAGTGTGTCTTTGTATTTTTATATTATATGGTTAATAAACATACTATATACAACCAAGAGACCCCCAAGTGGTCCATTAATTATAAAAATATCATGATATAAGTCTCTTCGCTAAGCCTTATATTTTTATGAATTTAATATCAATTAATAATATAATATTTATTTTAAAACTCTTTTATGTCAATTTTGACACTATTCAATAATTGATTTTTAAAAAAATTACAACATAAGGATTAATTTGAAAAATGTAAATTAAATCAATATTAACATGTCATATTAACCTATAAAATAATTTTAATTCATAAAAATTCTCAAATTATATTCATTTGGGTATTTATAATATCAATTATTTTAATGTTTTACTATTATGGTAATTACTGCATCATCATTGTGTCATAAATAAATTAAATTATTTATTGTCTAAAAATTATAAATAAAATATCATTATGTGGGAAATCATTTTATCTTTCTAATGAATATTTACAATCAAAATTATTTTATGTATAACCCTATATTAAAAATGTTTCAGTAAATAAACTTTGAATTTAAATCTTTTAACTTATCTTTGAATTAAATAATAATAAATGTCCTAATCTAATCCAAGTGGTCCTAAATGATAATATTTTACTCCTATGGTAGTTTTTGGTCGAGATAAACTTTTCCAATAGAATTAGGACATTGTTTAGGTTAATATTAATATCATCTTACCCTTAATTACCCTATTTACTTTTACCGTGGTAAATAAAAGTAAAAAAGTTACTATTCACCAAAAATTATTTTCATCTCATTGAACCACATTTTACTCCTTGATATTAACCGTGTCTCTCAGATTTTAGAAATTCCACTCGTAGAAGCAGTAAAATTATGTTTTATGAAAAAATCAGTTTTTTTAACTACCACTTAGTGGTTTCACTATTCATCAAAAAATGAAAGTTTCCAGAAAAATACAAAAAATTAGGCCTAAGCTATATTTGTTATTATAAATTCAAAAATGATGTCTATTTTAAAAAATTAAAAACATATCAGTTTCATTAATTAATTTAAAAATTAATTCCTGTCATCAAAACAAAGAGCGTGTTTTTAAGAGATACTAATTTTCAAAAGATTGACACTTGTTTATGTCAGGATCAAATGTGAAATTACAACCAATGAATAACATTGTATTAAAAGGTAAAAATATATTCTAAATATACATTAAAACCACTAAAATTAATAATTTATCACTATTAGTTATTTTGATTAAAAAAGTTATTTTTATTTAAAATTTTGTAATTTTCACTATTCATCAAAATATGAAAGTTATCCAAAAAGTACCAAGATTTCACCCTAAGCTAATTTTTATATTACGAATCCAAAAATGAAGTCCATTTCAAAAGATAAAATTTATAATATTTCAAAAAGTAGGTATTACTATTCATAATGGCTAGTTTGATTGGTTGTGGTGTGTTAGAATATCAAAGTTGCGTACAATGCACGCCATTGCATTATTCAAAGGGAAACGTACCGTGGAAGCTTGGGTTGTTACATTATCCCCTCCTTCAATAAATTGCATAATCGCAATTTTTTTTAAAAATTGGGGTTTAGAATAAAATGGAAAGTCCCATATAGAAAAAAAAGTCGCTAAAACTATCACTTTAAAAGAAAGGAAGAGAGGTATAAAAGTCACCCAAGATAACCCATACTATGATTCCATGTAGGAAAACATGGATATGGATGATAAACTACGTGTTAATTTCTGATGTAGAGGGATAGAAAACATGATCAAGAGAACATTAACAATAAGAAAATCACAAACTTCTTTTGGGACAAACAGTCATTAGTCTCCCAGTAGGAAATGTAAACAGACAAAATTTTTTGTTTTAAGTTACATTACATAAGGACAAGGAATTCATTTATGATATTGACTAAGAACATAAAGAGATATACTTACTTTTTAAGTATAGTTTCATTCTTTAATAAATTTTTACCACTAACTCATTTTTTTGAACAATGAGTTTTCAAGAAGACTTGGTCACAATGGAAGAGCTAGAATAAACTTCTATAGAAATACATGATCCACATAGGATAAACTATATCTTTACCTTGTCTTTAGAGATTAAGAAAAACCAAATTGGTTAGTATAAAATCGGATGATCCCCTAAATGGATATTCCATTTGTGAAAAAAAAACACAAATCTTAATTTCTAAAATTAAACCATCAATACCCCAAATTTAAATAAATACCATTCAATAATCAATTGTACTTAAAACATTTTCTATATAATCCAAACTAATATTGAAACCCAAAGCTTATAATAATGTAGTGTTCCACATTAAATTGTATCTCCAAATGACATTAATTACTCTTAAAGTCACATACTTAAAAGTAATTAACCTAATCATTTCCATAAAAAACCCAAATCACTACAAATCCACAATAAAAACATAGATAAAAATCCACCATTACTCCTCAAATAAAATCCCATAGTATTATATTTTCCTTGGAAATATAGTGTTCGCAACAAAGTGAACAACTTCAAAAATAACATTTATCACTTAATCACCAAATCATTTTCTTATACTAAGGGTATTCATTTGATAAGACATAAGATCCCAAATCAAATTATTATTGATCAATGAAATCATTTAAGTAAAAATAATAGTCACACTAACCAGGGACTTCACGTAGTCTAGTGGTAGACGATAAATCCCAATCGCACTTTGGTTATGGGTTCGATTCCCACAGCTTTGTCCGACACGACGGGTTTTCACACGGTCTGCATGTTGTCCTTTTTCAAAAACTATATTTTATAACATTACCAAAATGAGATAAATTCCTGAAAATAACCATAACATAATTTAACCACAAATATTATCTCATACCCTTCATTTTCATCCCAAATTATAATAACTTATAATTTCCTCAAACCCAACGATCATATAAAACGAAATTGTTATTTATAAATATATCCATAAGAGAAAAGATAATTCTTCTTCAAATATCATTCTCACATGGAATGTTGTAGGGTTAAAAATACAAGAGAAAATTATTCCAAAGTAAACCCATCGACAAGGAGCACTAATAAGTTTTAAACATTTCTCCAACCATTTATTTCCACATAGCTTCTTCTTTGTCCAAGAAAATATCTTATAGAATAGGGCATTCACTCGGGTAATGGCCAGGTCCCCTACATTTATAGATTATGACTATAAATGGATTCTTGGGACCATTTTTAACTTCTTCCATAGTACTCTTAATTTTTCTTCGGAAATTGATCACTTTATGTCCTTCCTTCCCGCACGTAATGCATTTCTTTGTCCCATTGAGACACCATCATGGGTGTGTCCTTCCACATTTCCTGCATAACAGAAATTGGTGATTCCTTTATACATGGTCTCAACTGCTGGAGCTCTTATCATTCATCAACTTTATCTTCTTTGTTGAGTCCGGGAATTGGTTAATATATATATTGTTGATCATATTTTTGGAAAATTGATTTGTCATAAAGATGATATCTTTTACGCCTATCAACATTCCATTTTGTTGCTCATTTCTACCAACGTTCCCACATTGTACATCATTCTCAAAGTCACTATGACTTCTATGGAATCCAGCCAAAGACTAAAACCAGAAAGCATTGTGTGAGTAACAGTAGTCATCAAATCATGTATAGATTAACATGTCACCATATTCTCAATTTGAAACACATTAGGATTAACCAGGGTCATTTACTCTCTTCATATATATATAATACTTCAAATCAGTTTGTAAAGAAAATGTAAATTATCCTAAGAATATCCCCCAGGAGTGTCGTAACCAAGACTGTATCAAGGCCTGTTGTCATGCACCAGTTCCCGTTCGAGTCTAGCTCAAAGTAGTGTTTTTAGGTTTTACCCCTAGGTATATCTATGCCAGAGCCGCCTCTACCTGCTCATATCCAGATAGGGATTTATTGATCATAAAACTCACAAAATCTCTATAATACCAAAATTCTAGGAAGTTCTTCTATACTAATCCTCAAAGTTCATCTTAGGTCTACATTCTCTAATCATAGTTTATCTAAATCTACCTTCCATGGTTTATACTAAACTTCATCTGATACCAACTGTAATTCCCCGACACCAGTTACCCAGAGTTGGTTCATTATTACATAACATTGGCATGATCACAAAAAAGATCAAGTCTCAAAAGACCGATTAGTTTAGTACGCTTGGAAACACTAGATATATTCATAATTCTTACATTTCACCTTAAGGTAAAAAAACTACAAAAATATCTTGTCTTCATATCCCCTCATACCATGCAGGTCATTCATAAATTACTTCTTCACATACAGGGAAAAATAAAACATTGAAAGGGGTGAGCTCAGATGCTCAGTAAAGATAACAATATAGCAGACGCTTTAATAGATAACCATAAACACTTAAGTCAATGTATGACTAAAACAAAATCCATTTAAACATGAACATCAAAATAATATGGAAATGATAATATGAAATTATTCCATTTACTTACTTACATGGATATTCTACAAGTCGAATAATCTCATTAAAATATCAATAACCACTTTCATAAAGATGGAATGCATAATGCCAGACTATCATAACCACGTAGCCAAGTCCTCGTGCCAAGACTACAATTATGATTTTCCCAAGGCCTCATGCCAAGACTCTAGATTGTCTCATGATACCTACTGATGCATCGAGGAGCTATAGCGGGCTCCACCCGTCACTTACTAAGTCCAATGCATTCCTCATATGAACAGATTTAAACATAACATAAACATTCTTATTAAAACTAGCATAAAAATTGTCAATACTTTAACCACAAACCATGAATGGTATAAAAATAGCACATCCACAGTAAAAAATAACCCATTCGATACAATATGGAAGATTGTATTGTATCATATTACCCTCAATCGAGAATAATGAAGGATATTGACAATGATGTAAATATTCATCAAACCCATTAGAGAGAAACATCCCCTTTTTCATGAAATCATTTAAATTCCTAACTATTTGTCAAGAAGCCATTTAAAAATAGAATTTTGAATCAAAGTGTCCCATACCACTTTGAAACTTTTAAAATGAATTTTTATTTGAAAACATTAATGTCCATATAGATAAATCCTTAAACCATTTTTAAAACATGGACATTAATGAGAAAGATTTAGAATGATAAATCTTTTAAAAAATTTAAAATGATATTATAGTTAGAGTTACTAACCAAAAGAGAGACACTTGAATCCAAATAATTGAGGTAATCAAACTTTGTAATTTCATGAGAATAAAGGGATTTATGATATGCTATTTCAAAGTACATTATATACACCATATAAAAGTGATTTGGTGTATAACAACAAATAAGTCTCAATGGAATATAAATTGAGATGAATTCTCTTATAAAGACCATATCCTTTGGTTAAGGATAAATCAACGACATAATTATATGTGAAAAATTTAAATACAATCAATATGATTGGATATTTAGTGTAAATCAATCAGAGGAAATTCACACATATTCTTATAAAAACAACACCAATGAATTGGATATTTAACTCAACAAATGCAGATTGAATTAAAATTACACATATGATGTTCAAATCGATGACTTGATAATTTATCAATGGAGTGATTATGTGTACCAAAATTATATCCATATAAAGGGGAGTGGAAATTATGACATAATCAAAGTAATAGTGATTCCACGGATAATCTTGGAGAAAAATAATCAATGAAATATGTGTAAAGCCAAATGAGTGAAAATTGAAATTTCAAATTCCATTATCTATTAGGTAACTTATGAAATATACACTCATGAAAGAAGGATCATACAATGATGATGTAAATACACATAAATTAAATTATATTACACAATGAATACAATTATGGGTAGTACACATACACCACATTCAATAAATAAGTGGTGAACAATGGAATTCTCACGAAATTAAGAGTGAGATAAGAAAGCCCTTACTTTGTACTTTTTCATTGGTCGATGGTAGGATAACCTCTTGTATAATAGTGAAATAATTGTTATTGAATTATAAAAGAATAATTTACATTAATATGATATCATATATGATCTTTTAACATTGATTTGTTAATAATATCTTAGTATTATCGTTGTTTCAGGTGTTAACTTACTCATTTTCATTTATATGTTTTGTTACATAAGCCGGGTTTGTCATGGATAGGTTGTATCTTAATCATATACATAATGATATCAAGTCCTTAAACATTATTTTTAAATCATCAAATGATAATTATACTTTAATGGATACGATGGAGAATGAATTTCATCGCGTCTGTGGAGAGGGTAGTCCGTACGTACGCACGAGAGACAATATCATTATTTTGATGTAAAAATAATTTATAATTGGATTTTATATCATATAGAAAGAATAATTATCATGTTATATTTATTATTTACATGAATTTCACAATATTATTATACCCATCCAAATAATAATTTATTGAATGAAAATTACACCACGACGTGGAGACGGTAAGCCGTACGTACGCACGTATGGTGACATGCCATTCAAAGGATGGATAGAATAATGAATATGGTTGTACCATATTTATAATAACATCACAGTATATAGAATATACTGGATTTATTATCTTAGAATAGAAATAACAAAGAAAGAAGAAGTTGATGAAGAAATGAACTTGAAAGAGGGTGGTGAAAACATTACCTCTTCTTAGGGTTCTTCCTTTTGATTTGATCAAAAGGGCTCCTTAGGTTTGCTTTTTGATCAAAATAAGGCCTCTAGGTTGTAGTGACGGAATTTGAGAGAGTATTTGGGCAGGGGATGGCCTAACCAAATGGCTTTGAAGGTGTGAAGTAATGAGAAGGGGGAGGGCCCTTTTATAAGCGGGGTGAGGCGCACCTTTGGAAAAGCTAAAAATATTATTTTATAATAAATTTATATTTGGATTATAATGGATCCAAAGTGGA
Source organism: Viscum album (assembly GCA_963277665.1). NCBI lineage: Eukaryota > Viridiplantae > Streptophyta > Magnoliopsida > Santalales > Viscaceae > Viscum > Viscum album. Next base: position 1,700,375,990 of record OY728156.1, on the reverse strand, counting down.
TTATTTAATGTTTAAGGTGGGTATAGGTCTAAAGCCACTCAAAAAATAGAATTTAGACAGTTTTGGGTCATTATATTAACCTTATCTTTAAGTATTAACTCTTAGTTAATTAGTTTCATTTTTACAATGTCTCTTTTTATTTTTATATTATATGTTTAATAAACATACTATATACATCCAAGAGACCCCAAAGTGGTCAATTAATGATACACCTATCATGATATAAGTCTCTTGGCCGAACCATATATTTTTAGGAATTTAATTTCAATTAATAATATAACATTTGTTTTAAAAACTCTTTTATGTCAATTTTGACACTATTCAATAATTGATTTTTAAAAAAATCACAACAGAATGATTACTTAGAAAAACGTTAATTAAATCAATCCTAACATGTCATATTAACCTATAAAATTAGTGTAATTCATAAAAAGTCTCAAATTATATTTATTTGGGTATTTATAATATCAATTATTTTATTTTTTTCACTATTATGGTAATTACTGCATCATCATTGTGTCGTAAATAATATAAATTATTTATTGTCTAAAAATTATAAATAAAATATTATTATGTGTAAAATATTTTTATATTTCTAATTAATATTTACAATCGAAATTATCATATGTATAACCTTATATTAAAAATGTTTTAGTAAATAAACATTGATTTTAACTCTTTTAACTCTTCTTTGAATTAAATAATATTAAATGTCCTAATCTAATCCAAGTGGGCCTAAATGATAATATTTTACTCCTAATGTTGTTTTTGGTCGAGATACACTTCTCCAATAGAATAAGGATATGTGTTACAGTAATATTAATTTCATTTTTACCGTTAATTACCCTATTTACTTTTAACCGTGGTAAATAAAAGTAAAAAGTTACTATTCACAAAAAATTATTTTCATCTCATTGAACCACATTTTACTCCTTGATATTAACTGTGTCTCTTCGATTTTAAAAATTCCACTAATTGAAGTGGTAACATTATGTTTTATGAAAAATTCAGTTTTTTTTAACTACCACTTAGAGGTTTCATTATTCATCAAAAAATGAATGTTTCAAGAGAAATACCAAAAATTAGGCCTAAGATATAATTTAAATTATGAATTCAAAAATGATGTCTATTTTACCAAATTCAAAAAATATCAGTTGCATTAATTAATTTAAAAATTAATTCCCGTCGTCAAAACAAATAGCGTGTTATTAAGAGATAATAATTATCAAAAGATTGACACTTGTTTATGTCAGGTTCAAATGTGAAATTACATCCAATGACTAACATTGTATTAAATGGTAAAAATATATTCTAAATATACTTCAAAACCACTCAAATTAATAATTTATCACTTTTAATTATTTCGATTAAAAAAAAATTAATTAAAATTTATTAATTTTCACTCTTCATCAAAATATTAAAGTTATCCGAAAAGTACCAAAATTTCACCCTAATCTAATTTTGATATTAAAAATCCAAAAATGAAGTCCATTTAGAATGATAAAATTTATAAATTTTCAAAATTAGGTATTAGTATTCATTATAGCTAGTTTGATTGGTTGTGGTGTGTTAAAATCTCGAAGTTGCGTACAATGCACGCCATTTCATTATTCAAAGGGAAACGTACCATGGATGCTTGAGGTGTTAAAACTTCACTGACTATTCTTTAGATTATTTCATTTACTTTTCTTTAATCAATTTAAAAAAATATAAAATTTTACCATGATCCTTCGTTGGGTACTTCAATCTCCCACTTTTCATTTAATCTCAATAAAAGTTTCTCATTGATGTTTCTTTAAATTAAAAGACTTATTCTCTACCTCATATTGATAAATATTTTGTGTCACTTTGTCTGGGATAAATTTTATCACTTTTATATTCCCCTTATTGATCCAAATTCAAATCCCTTTCATTGGAATTTTTAGATGAGGGAAATATTTCATGATGTTTTTTCATTTTCTCCATTTATCTTCTATTGACCTGAATAATACTATTAAGTTTATTGAGATAGGGATAATAACCCATTACTTAAATAAAAAGGTCCCTAATCAGCCAAATCTATGTCTATGAAATCTATGACCGTTTTAGAAGACAGTTTTGATATATTCAGACATTAATATTATTCAAAAAAATAACAATGTTTTTCAAAGTTCTAAAAATCGTCAATTAGGGTTAAATTCATTGTTTTTTCATTCTTCTTAATTTCATTCAACCATTTCAATAGACATATCAAAATTTATAAAACATGAAATAATAGGTTTCTACCCTTTTGTGAAATCATTTTTTTCATCAATAAATCAATTTTATCCCATTTTATTAAATCATCAGTTTTCATATAATAGTGGAAATGTATGGAAAAACTTCCACATATATGAACGAAACTTCAACTATATAGATTTTATATATTGGGAATTCGTCACCATCATATATAGATTTAATTTTTGGTTACATTAATGTTCACTTTACCAAAACATTAGAATTCAGTTTCTATGTAATTTGCTCTCTAGTATTTTTTATACATTATATCAACTTCATTAGGTCTCCAAAATCCACATATTTAACGTTTATTATTTTATAGGGGGGAATAATTACTCAATTTCATCACCTTAAATTACCTTATTCATTGAACCACATCACAACTAATTAAGGAATAAGGTCGATCTTCCTTGTCTTTATTAGTGAATGTAATAGGGTTGAGAGTATTATCTCAACAAAAAATCACTACTTATGTTAGCTTAATCATTCTTCATGTGACCACCCTTGATTATCTAGTAATTAATCTCCTTATTCTTCATAGACTTCTTTTTCAATGTTTTGTTTTTTGTATGTGGGGTTTTCTTCATCATGTACTTTATAATTGAACATTCATCCTTGTTTTCTTTTTCATCCATCCTCATTGATTCCTCAAATTTTTCTTTCTATACATCCTTGAATACCTTCGGAATATGTTTATTTTTCTTATTACATTGTTATTTTTCTTTCACAATAACCTTCAAATCATATTAAAAGGGAATCTTTTTATTTTTATGTTCCTCATACCATGGTAATCATGACATTCATTTTTTAGAGTGTGGTTAACATCCTTACATCATCCAAATGATTATTTTTCTACGTAATGTTACCCATCAGGGGGAACTTCCAATTAACATTAACTTATTTGTTGGATATGACTTACACCATTCCAGTTTTCTTATGTTATTCATGTATTGATTCAATTTTTTTCTTTATAGATATTTCATTAAAATTAATATTCAATGATTTCTAATAGATTTTCAAAAGGTGGCCTTTTCTTATATAGTATAAGCTTTTTTGTTTCAGTGTGGAATTTTCTTTTACTTTCATCAATGGTGTAACGTTATTTGAAACTTAATTTTCTCTAAAACCCATAGTAGAGTTACCAACAATTTTCCTATTATTTTTCTTCCACTATTGTGGTCTCCTTCCATTATTTGTAATGAAATTGTTCTTTGTAGTTTTCACCCAGTACTCTCCATCACCATGACCACATTATCCAAAATTTCTAAGGAATTTTTCAATATATTGAAATTTGGTTTCAAAAATATTTTCTCATTTATATTTACTAATATTTAATTTATCTAAATTTTTATTAATTCCTATTATTCACCCCTTTACATGCTCCATATCCTTTTTAATAGCTTACTATATTATTCCAATAGTCAATGTCTTGGGGTCTGAACATTCCCCAATAGTAGTAGTTTCCATGAAATATAATCTTCTTCCATTGAGTATAATTTTTCTTGTGGAGAGATATTTCAGAAATTTGTCCATATTATCCCCTAATGGTATAATTGTTACCTTACTTATTTCTTCCATTTTCACTGATGTTGTGTATCTAACAATTTATTTATTCACCCATCTTCATGGAGAATTACAACAATCAATTTTCAATTTAGTGTAATTTTTTTATACAAATTCATTAGACTGTGGGCATAACATATTCTTAATATTTTAGGATGATGATTCATTTAATTTACTCATGCTTATCCCACTACTATAATGAGACTTTCTGTGATGTACTAATTTTATAGGGAACTTTTCTTGAGTTTCCTCTCTCAACATCAAGTTAGTATTTAACATTAGTGGTTTTAGAGATATTTAATTTAAATTATAACTCAAGAAATATTAAATATTATGTTTTTTATAGTCTTTAATAATGTTAAAATTATCTTCACAGTCATCCTCAATTTTTTGTAAATTTTTTTCATGCACCTTACATTCATTCTATATTGATTTTTCACACACTTTTATTCTTATAGATTAAATTTTACACTGAGTGTTATTGGATTTAAGGTGGGAGGCTGCAAGGGGTTTGGTGAAGGGGGGTCTGCAGGGGTAGGGGCAGGGGAGGGGGCCGGGGCAGTGGGAGGGGTAGGGTGCATATGGGGTGCAAGGGGGAGGGTGAAAGGGGTCTATCGCGGCAGGGGTGCAGGGGTAGGGGTAGGGGAAGGGGACGGTGCAGGGGTTCTGTAGGGGTAGGGGAGAGGGTGGTGGTCTGTATGGGGGTCTTCAAGTCAAGGTGTGGGGTAGGGGTGCAAGGGGGTAGTGGGGGAGGTAAAACTAGCAGGGGAGGGGGTAAGGGTAGGAGCAGTGGGTGGAGGGAAAACTGGAAGGGGGGAGGGTGTAGGGGGAGGGGGTAGGGGGTCTACAGGGCAGTGGGGAGGTGAATGTGTGGTGAAAGGGGGGTCTGTAGGGCAGTGGGGAGGGTGAAGGTGGGTTTCAAGGGTAGAGGGGTGGGGTGGGGGCAAGGTGACTGGGGAATAGGTTAATGATGAATCCATTCATGAATAACCTTTATATATTCACCCAATAACATATAGTGTCCCCCCTATATAGACTAATTTTTCATTTATTTTTTGTAATTATAATAATTTACCCCTTTAATGAAATCCATTCATGAATAATAGAATCATTAAATAAATGTGATTTAATATTTTAACCATCTCAAAACATGATTACACTCTCATTCTTATTTTTTTCTATTTAGACCATAAGATTCATATTATTTCTCTATATTCTAAACATCCTTCTTATTTATCTTCAATTTTATGTTCATGAATCATCATTCAAAAGAATATTTCAATGATTTCATTAATTATATGTGTTCTTATTTGTATACATTATGTTTATCAGAGTATTTTATTGGTTACATAATAATATTATATGAATCACCATATGAACATTGAATTTTTTTTAATTAATTCAATGTGTTCCCATTTGTATTCGTTATGTTTATCAGGATTCTTTTCTCCTTCCACTGATTTAGGTTTATAAACCAATGAATATTTCAATTATCATGATGATAGTTGTGGTGGAGATGGTCTTAGAAGAGGTGATAATATTTTGGTGTTTTAATGGGAGATGATGAGGGTCATGATGGTTCTGGAGATATTGATATTGAGGTACATTTCAAATGAAAATTTTATTTTTGGTTAATACATTTAATTTTACCAAATAGTTATTTTTATTATGATGATATTGATATAGATATTTTATAATATTTATATATAAGAGAGTTTTAATTATTATTATATATATTATATTATGCTTGAGTTCAGTTTTATATGGAAGGTGGTTTTTTCCGCTTAGCTAGAGGATGTGGGTACTTCTATAAGGTGCAATAATTATGGAAGCATATAGTGAATAAGTATAGCTGGGAAGGAATCAATTTACATGTTTATTAACAGTATGAGACTGACTATTTTGATTATTTTATTGGTAACATAATGATATTATATGAATCACCATATAAACATTGACTGTTTTCATTAATTAAATGTGTTCTCATTTGTATGAATTATGTTTACCAGAATTATTCGTCCTTCCACTAATTTAGTTGAATAAACCAATGAATATTCCAATGATTATGATGGTGGGGGTGGTGAAAGTGGTCTGAGATGAAGTGATAATTATGTTGATGTTTCTATAATAGATTATGAGGGTCAGGATGGTTCAAGTGATACTAATATTGAGGTACATTTCAGATGTAAATTTTATTCTTTGTTTATAAATTTTATTTTATCGAATAGTTCTTTTTATTATGATGATATTGATATTGAAATTTTATATTGTTTATATTGGAGATAGTTTCAATTATTATGATATATATTTTATTATGTTTGAGATCATTTTCATTTGGAAGGTGGTGTTTTACTTTTTCTCGTAGCTAGAGGATGTGAGTACTGCTATAAGGTGCAGCTACTATAGAAACATTTGGTTATTAAGTATAGATGGGTAGGAATCAATTTACATGTTTATTAACTATGTCTATAGGGTCTATTTTTCATGGTTTTTAAAATGTTATTAGGGACCAACATCCATGGTTTAACCATGGGTGTTGTTAAAAATTACCATTGGTAAGATCAGGGATTTATCCTATAATTTCCATGGGATTAGCCATGGTATTATGCTCTAATTTAAAAGTTTACCCAATGGCCATAAATGTACTACATCCATATTTAAATCCTTTTCTATACATGGAATAACTCCATGGATTAAAACTCCGAAGTTGAAAACCCCTACTGCAACTGATTCGGTGCAGATCTAGTCATGGGGGGCTGCCAGGGGGTGCATGGGGAAGGGAGGGGGCAGGGAGGAGTGGGTGGGGGGGGGGGGTTTCAGGGGAGATGGGGTGCTACAAGGGGAGGGGGAATCCAGGGCTTATCCTAGGGTGGAGGAGAGTCTATCCACGGTCTAGGGGGATTGGCAGGGGGTTCATGGGGAAGGGAGGGGGAAAGGAGGATCGGAGGGGCTTTACATGGGGGAAGGGGTGCTACAGGGGGTGGGGTGTCCAGGGTCTATCCTGGGATGGAGGGGAGTTTGTCCAGGGTTTGGAAGGACTGGGATGGGGTTCGTTGGGATGGGAGGGGCATGGAGTAGTGTGGGGTGATTTTCATCGGGGAAGGGGTGTTGAAGGGGATGGGGTGTCTAGGGTTTGTCCTGGGGGAAGGGGTGTCTGTCCAGGGTCTGGGGGGACTGGAAGGGGGTTCATGTGGTAGGGAGGGCGAAGGGAGGAGTGGGGTTAATTTTCATGGGAGAAGTGGTGTTGTATGGGGGTGGGGGTGTCCAGGGTCTATCCTGAAGAGGAGGGGAGTCTATCCAGCATCTAGGGGGACTGGCTGGGGTGCATGGGGAATGGAGGGGGCAAGGAGGAGAGGGGGATTTGCATAGGGGAAGGGGTGTTTCTGGGGGTGGGGGTGTCCAGGGCCGGGGGGTCCAGGGTCTATCCTGGTGGGAGGGGAGTATGTCCAGGGTCTTGGGGGATGTCTCGGGTCTGGGGGGGACTGGAAGGGGTGCATGGGGAAGGGAGGGGGTAGGGAGGAGTGGGGTGGGGCTTTGCTTGGGGAAGGGGTGTTGCAAGTGGTGAGGGGTCTAGGGTATATCCTGGTGGGAGGGGATTCTATCCAGGGTCGTGGGGGTGGGACTGGTGGGGGTGCATGGGGAAGGGAGGGGGCAGGGATGGGCAGGGAGAAGTGGGGGATGGCTTTCAAGGGTGGGGGTGTCCAGGGTCTATCATGTTGGGTCTATCCAGGGTCTGTCCTAGGGGGTTGTCTATCCAGGTTCTATGATGGGGGGCGTTCCAGGGTGGGGAGGTCTGTCTAGGGTTTATCTGCTGTGGTGTCTAGGGTCTGGGGGGTGTCCATGGTCTTGGGGGTGTCCAGTTTCTGGGGGGCTATCCAAGGGGGAGTGGAGGGGGTTGTGCATAGGGGAATGGGTGCTGCAAGGAAGTGGGGGGTCAGTCCAGGGTCTGGTCTGGGGGTGTCTATCCAAGGGATGGGGGAGGTGTGTACATCGTAGGAGGGGGTCCAGGGCCTATCCTGGGGAGGGTCTATCCAGGGTCTGTCTGAAGGGTGTCCATGGTCATGGGGGGTTGTCCAGTGAGGAGTGGAAGGAGTATTTCATGGGGAAGGGATGTTGTAGTGGGGTTGTGCAAGGGGTGACATTCTGAGGGGGGTTGTTCATGGGGGTTTTCTATGGGGAGTGGAGGTGGATCGTTGCATGGGAGAATGGGTGCTTCTGAGGGGGCTTCGTAGGGGTGGGTGGAGTTGTTTTTTTATGAAATGGAAAACCATATAGCCACAATTTTAAACTATGTCTATAAGGCTATAGCCACTATTCAAACCCTGGCTATATCCTAATGTGCATTAAGGTGCAACCACATATGGATTTAAACCATGGCTTTAGGTGTTTAGCCACAATTTGAATAGTGGCTTTAGGGCTACAGCCATGGTTAAAACCATGGATTTAAGGCTAGAGAAAATATTTGAAACTATGGAAATAGTTCTGGACTTATTTCCACGCTAATACCATCCATGATTCATAAAACTGTGGAAATAAACTATATCCATGGTTTTGAACTTATACCCACGATTCCAAACTCTGGCTATAGCCTAAATTTACAGTAGTGTTTAGAACTATATTTTAGTTAAAAACATAGCTATCGTATTTATTATTATAAACAATCAGGTTTCCAAATGATTTTTAGTTTCATATAGATATTTATCATTCAATATTCATACATTTATGATATAATTGAGTACATGCCGTTTTTGAGATATGAAACCTAATAGGAGGAATGAAATTGTATTATCACCTATAATTAATGTAGGGATTTCTTTCCAAATCAATTATTCATATATTGTGTTGGAACTAATAACATTGTGAATAAACTATCACTACCACAAAACTGGGTTTCCACAGTGCCACCCTTTATTAGAAATTAAAATAGCACTGGTAAAGGGCAGTTTTAACTATGCTAAAAATGTGTAGCTAAAAGTGACCCATTATTAGTGCTTTTTTAGCGTTGATAACCCCCCCAATCAGCTCTTTTTTTAGCATTGTTAAAGGGTACCCCTTTACCTTCACTTTTTAGTATCACTGAGCACTGGTAAAGGGGGGATTTATTTGGGATTTTTCTTATCACTGACAAAGTTTATATTTAAAAATATCATGAAAAATAAAATATTTTTATATAAGTATATTTATATTTATATAAATATAATATATATTTTTTAAATATGTTTCAGATAAGTATAAATAGACTATTACATTTAATATATAATAAATTTAGTGAAAATTTCTTTAAAATATTTTAAAAAATATTATTAATTAATAATTTTTTAATTATCATCGATTAATAATCATTAAATAGCCATTTGAAGACACAAATAATTAAAATAAATTAACAAAAGATCTAAAATAATTTGATAATGTAACTCAAATTTTAAAGGGCCATATCTTTTGATCCGTGAGTCAGTTTGAGCTCTATATCATATCAAATCAAAGCTTTCGACACGATCTATGTGCTTGTGGTTGATAGAAACCTTCTATCACATTTTTTGAGGCCAAAAAAGGCCCCGAAGTCCACCAAAACTAAGTTTTTATTCCGAATATCCAAATTTTTTTACATTCAAATATAAATTCTGATCTAGATGTTATCAAGCCTATAACACATATCATATCAAATATTATTTTATTTTATTTTATTTTAATGATTTTGGAGTTGAAAGTGACCTCTGGATTAGAAGTTATGGTCGTTTTAACATTCTATAGCTTTTCAAATACACATATTTATGTATTTATTAGTAAATATATATATGTGTATGTCTGTGTCTCTGTCTGTGTCTGTGTGTGTGTGTGTTTTGTATATATGTAGGTATGTATTTTTATATTTATTTATAAACACACATAAAAAAATATTTTATAAATGTATTTAGAACTAATCATATAAATATATATTAATATATATAAATAAATATGTGGATAAAAAATTATATCTAAAAATATATATATAAATAAATATAAATATAAATTAATATACGAATAAATATATATATGTGCTAATATATGAATAAATATATATGTATTAATATAACTAAATAGATTTATAATAATATCAATCTATATTAATATGTTAATAAATATAACTGTATATATATAAATAAATATAAATATATATTAATATACAAGTAAATATATATATATATATATATATGAATAAATATATCTATATTAATTTAACAAAATGTGTTTATATTAATATGAATCTATATTAATATACAAATAAATATAACTATATATATATATCATTAAATAAATAGGAAAAATAAATATCATAGTTGTAAAGGTGCAGGCACACAATGGGGGAGGTCTCAGGTTCGAGTTCGGGTGGAAGCAGGGAGGGGCGCGTGGGCATGTGGGGGATGTGCGGGCAAGGGCCGTGTGTGGGAGAGTGGTAGGGGGTCTGCCTAGAGCTGATAACGGGGGGTCAAGCACTGTTAAAAGCTCCCCCCTGCATCATATATTCTTTTTAATTTTTTTAAAATTTTTTTGATTTTTATCATCGCTTAAAAAAATAACTGATAAAATGATTCTTTTATCATCTCTAAAAAAAGAACTGATAAAAGACCTTTTTATCACCTCTTTTTTAGGGCTGAAAAAAGACCAATTTTATCAGCACTTTTTTAGCACTGATAAAATGGGCCTTTATCTTTGCTTTTCTGAACACTGATAAAAGGGACCTCCCTTTATCTTCTCCTTGATTAACAGCACTTTTTTAGCACTGTTAATAAACTTTTCTAGCACTGATAAAGGCCATATTTGTAGTATTGTATATCAGTTGATTAATGTTATGACTAATAACCTCACTTGTATAGAGAAACCTACTGATCCAAAACATAGTCTAACAACATTGGACTACTTATTGTGACAACAAACACCACCATTCAATAAGGCAACTGATCCATTACTAACTAAATAGTATATCCTATTATGAAAGAATATATTTCTCACCATGGGAAGTAATGAAAGGGAATGTGTTGTCATGTTGGTTCATTATCTATGGGGAGATGTTGATTTATGGTGGTTATTGATACAAATACTAAAGTGGAGTAGGAGATAGAAAACATGGAATGTAAGTATTTTAGGGTGATATTCCTTGTGAATTCATTCCCTCGATAGCATCAAGAAGATATGGACAGAAATTGAATAATTCGTATGAAAATGAAGAGGTGAGTGCTGTTGATTTCAATGCTATTTTTATAATATTTTCTAGGAATGTCTTATACAATGTATGTAAAATGGATAAAAGGATGATCCGTTTATTTGATGGGATTAAGGTGAACCTACGTTGGGAATTGGTATCTAAAATTGTTTCATGATATGAAGACATAGTATCAACTTCCATCAAGATAAAAAAGTAGTTCTATATAACATAAATTTTAAAATTAATGCTAGGTAAGAAGAAGATGTATGAGAACCATGGATAAATAAATGTTGCAATTAAGTTCTAAAACCGGCCTCTGAGTAGCGGGGGTCTTTGAGATACTCATTTTTAGGGTTTTCATCATGGGGGGCCTTCTCCTCCCCTATCCTTTGGTGTTTCTTGATGAATCAGCATCGGCTTATCCAATATCCTTCTGCAGAGGCAATTTGGCTCGGGTCCCTAGTGTGCCTCGACATTGGATTAGGGGTGGCTCGGAGGCATCAGTGGCTTCAGTGTAGATCGTTGACCTCTACATTTCAGTGCAGCTCTGGTTATCTCTGGCGTGTCTTGATGGCATGGATCTGGTGTAGCTCGACAACTTCGGTGTGGTTCAATGGTCTCTGTGTGCTTTAGATGAAGATCGGGTGGGGTGACATCTTGAACCAGTGACGGCTACATTGTGGTCTTCTGAGGTTCCCTTCCACTGGCTTTCGAGTGGTTCATAGGGGGGGTTGCTTTACCTCCGGTTTCTACACATATCTTGCAGGTTTTCTGGTTGTTTTTATGAATTAGTGATGATTCTATAGGTTTTTTGGATCTATTGTGCAGTGTCACATGCTAGTTTCGCTCCCTACTGGCCAAACATGATAAGGCTTGGTGGTATCTCTGGTGGAGGCATATAATTTCATGAATGATTTAAAGCATTGAAACTTTATGGTGTTGACTTTTTATTTTCTTGAAATGGATTTTCTATAGTTTTTTTGTGGTCCTGTTGTTCATGATTTAAGGCCCTTTGCGACCTGTTCATCTATTTGGGACTACTCCAAAAGAGGATCATAGAGAGAGTTTCATAGGGTCATTGCTATATGGATTTGGACATTCGAGAGGGTATGGCTCTTCCATTAGTACTGGGCTCGTGAATCTTTGTACGGTATAGCAAGTCATGTAGTGATAGGTTGGTGGAATGGGTCTTCGTGTTTATGATTCTGTGTAGGGTCTTTTCTCTGTAGTATTTAATGGTTTGTTTGGCTTTGAATTTTTTCCATGGAGACATGATTGTTGGTATTGCCTTTAATGTCATTTTGGTTTCCCCCATACCCTTTAAAAGGGGATTATGATAATAAATAAAGTAATTTTCAGTCAAATGTGGCAATTATGAATAAGGGAAACATGGGACATCTAATATGTGATAATTGTGGAAGGAAACATCCAGGTACTTTTTTAAAGGAAATTTGAGTTTTTTACAAGGGTTGAGAAAAGTTACATATTGAAAACTAGTGCAAGGGAATATAAGGAAGCTTCTAATATGAAATTCATTGGTTGTAAAGATAATGGGAATTGCTCAAACTTATTTCGTAATAATTAAGAGAATACTTCATAGAAGAGGTCTATGGGGAAAGTCCAACCATATGTGATTACGATAGTCGATATTTAAGTTCATAAATAATTTATAGTTGGTACATTGAACATAAACTCAAATATAGATAATTATTTACTCAATTATGGATCCTTACTCTGTTTTATTTGCTTATTATTTATTGATAATATTAAAATATTACCACAAACCTTATGAAATTTGTTTTCAATCAGGACTCAAATTTGAAATATTTTTTAAATGATGCTATGCCTATAAGTCCCCATTATTATTCTTAAACACAATATACATGAAACCAAATTTATCATACATCTAGTTGATATTGACATAATCAGAGGAATGTATTGGATTTTAAATCAAAATTAAATAATTTATTTCCAAGGGAATAAGATTAAAATTAAAGAAGGTGGATAATTGTTCTGTATATTTATAGGTGACATCGCATCATCTGAGTCATATGTAGATCCTTCTCTATTATCATACCACAATGAAATCCTCAAATAAGAGAATAATATACAACCTATTGTTGAATGGGGAAACTGAATAATAGTTGATTTAACTGTTGTTCATCAACACAATGATGTGTTTTATAAATAAATACTTGTACACCCTCCTAAACATAAAGTATATTTTTCTATTTAACTTAACACAAATGAAAACCCATATATATATATATATATAATCTATACAAAATATACCTAATGGTAATTATAGATCTAAAGAAAAAAAATCGTAGTGTTTTGATAAGGGATTAATCCTACCTAGTAAACCACCTAAGAGATCCCATGGCTTATTTCTTAAGAAGAAGCATGCATCAATGAGGTTATGTGTCAATTACCGAGAGATAAATTCCATTAATATAAAGAATATGTATCCTCTCTCATTCAATAATGGATTGTTTTATCATCTCTAGGGTAATAAATATATTTCAAAGAACAATAATTTCATTGGTTATGACTAATTAAGGGTGATAACTGATGATATATAAAAGAAACAATTTCATAAAAGATATGAACATTTAGACATATTGTTGAATCCCTATGGATTGACAAATGAAACCTATGTTTATATATATGTTGAGAAGATAATTAAAGGATTATATTTATGATTTCAAAGTGAATTTAATTGATAATAAATATATATACTCTAAAAGACCTAGGCTTTATTAGAATCGCATGGTAATCACTCTTGAGGATCTTAGTGAAAAATAATTGATATATAAATTCATTATGTGTGTATTTTAGCTCAATGAAATTTCTTTTCATGTAAATATTACCTTAGAGGATCATATATTCATTGATCCTTCAAGGTTTAAGGTTTTGAATGAATTTCCTACACTAATGAATATAACTATGATATATAGTATCCTTGGATTATCATGTTACTATCAAGTATTTGTTATAATTTTTTCTTCATTATGAAACCCATTAACCATGTTGACATGTAATGGTGTAGAATTAAAATTGTTATAGAAATGTGAGGAAATGTCTTAGAGATAAAGAAAATATTTGTAAATTCAATAGTATTTAATGTACCATCAAGAAAGAAAGAAATTCTAATATATAATGATGACTCGATGAATGGATTGTGTGGAATACTTGTGAACAATGATAGATGGGTTTCTTATGAATCCAGGAAACTAATGATTTGTTAAAAAACTATCCAACTCCCACTTATTAATTTTTAACATCAATCATTTCATTGAATATATGAATGCACTATCTCTATGGTGATAGATGTGAGATATATTTATGTATCACTAGTACTTTAAATGCATTTTTTCACAATAAGATCTCAACATGAGACAAAGTGGATGGATTGAACTACTATAGGACTAGGATTAATTGATGCACTACCACCATTGGATTTCAAATGATGTTTGATGATTTCTTAATTAGGAAAGATCATACAGTTCTAACCATGATGTGGGTAGATAGGGAACCTATATTCAAGGGCTTAGTAATGTTGTCTATCATAATAATTGAGGTGGGGAAAGATAACTATTTTTCCAAATAATTTTCAAAACTTCTCTAATATGTAGTATAAATTAAATATTATATGAATATAAGGCTTTTAAAAATATTATTAAAACCATGAATGATGGTATATTAACAGACATCCCCATTGAAGATGGTGTATTAATGTTTGGAATGGTACAATTTTTACCATACATAACTAAGCTCAAAATTAACTTACTAATTTAAGAACATAAATAAAATTTCTACACACACCCTTGTAAAAAATATATTTATAGGGATTTTAGAGGAAATTTATTTTGGTATGGTATAAATCGTGATTTTCTGGACTATGTGTCAAGATTTCTAGTATGACTGTAGTTAAAAGATTAAAGACAACATGTTAAAGGATTTGTGAAACCCATCTCTATACTAGTGTTGTTTTTGGAAAATGTTACAATTGAAATGCTAACTATACTTCTCAAGACCCCTAAAATGAATAATTTTATATGCTTAATTTTGGATAACCATACCATATATACAAATCTCATAGCATTAAAGGATGACATAACTCATGGATATCCTAAAAATATGTATATAAATGAAGTGATGAGACTTCATTGTACATTGATATTAATTTTACCTGATTGAGAACCTCTATTCAAAAAGAAATTTTGGAGGAGGCTTTAGGAGGACCTCAATAATAAGATAAATTTTAGAACATATTATATCTCTCATACCAATTAGATTTCTTAATAGACAATTTAGACATTAGAGGACATGCTATGGTTGTTCTATCATAACTTTCTAGGTACAAGGGGTCAATATATTCTGTAGGAAAAAAATTAATAAAATAATAGAATCCATTTGAGTATCAAACTAGTACAATTTAAATAATTATATAGGAAGACATTGTGTACTCCAACTTGTTTTAATGAGTTTTATATAGGATGATAGTTCTAATAATACTTTTTGTGGATCCAACAAAGAAATTGAGATCTACTCAAAATCATATTAAGATGGATCAAATTAGAGATAATATCTATGTAGATAATTTGAGAAGTGATATGGAATTTAGTATGGTGATATTGTATTTTTAATTGTATCACAATGGAAATGAATAATAATTTTTGGGTGGAAGTGGAAATTATATCCCTTGTACATTGTCCCTTTTGAAATAATAAAAGGACTTTGAGTTATGGACAAACATCTTACTATCCCACCTAGACTATCTATAGTAATCTATGTTTTCCATGTTTCATTTTACTATAGTTGCATGATGGATCCAACACATTTTTTTACCATTGAGGGTATATAATTTTTTCCTTTACTAGTCTTATATTTAATAGATTTTCCAAATTCATGGAACTAGAGAGAACATGTTGTAGGATTTTAAAACATTAATGGCTAAGGTGGTTTCTAAAATTCACAAGTTAGATGGGGAATTTTGAGAACTAGGATATGAAATGATGAATAATCTCTAATTTTATTGATATTACATATAGAAAACATCAAGGATGAAAATATTTAATTAGGAGTAACACAATACCCAAGGCCCTACAAGAGAAGTATGTTGAAAATTATCACAGAATGTGTAGTATATCAGAATCAATTGATCCTTTATTCACAATTATTGGAAAAATTTATAAATACATACATATATATATATATATATATTATCTAACGGAAGTAACTTCCTAATTCACAATGAAAAAAATTAACTTAGGTTTTTTTTTTATTTTTTATTTTCTAAATTAATGGATATTTAGGTGAATATTAATAATATAGTGTTTACTAAAACCCTATAAATTATAAATATAGCATGAATTATGTAAAACATATATAGCTATAATATATTTACCCTAATCAATGAAATAAAACTTGAAATATATTTATTAATTTATAAAATCCAATTTTAAAATTTTATACATCTATGTAATATTCTCCAATAAATGAAATTATCTTTAGTACTTATTTTAATTATATATTATTTTGGTAAAATTATTTTTTGGATTATTTGTAAAGATATTTTTTTATAATAAAACAATTTCTATTACTAGAATATAAATTATTTATTTTTTTATCCTACACATGAATTTTAAATTTAAAAATACACATTTTCTAAAAATAGTTTGTTACACGTTACTTGATCTGATGTTAAAATTAATTTCTTCCAGTTATAATGTAATAATATTTTAAAAAATGGATATAATATTTATATTTATATGGTATGAATTATGTAATAATTATTTTTTTATGTTTTTAAATTTAAAGTAAACTACTTTGGTAAAAATTTATAACCTCAGTATAATCCCATCATAGCGAATATGAAATGTCTATGAGTAAAAGTCTTAAAACAAGTTTAAATGTGTGTTAATAAAAATTAAATATTATTTTCCAAAATTATATCTCATAAAAATTCATTATTTTATATTTTTTACATATTCAACCATTAATAGTTTCATTTGATCAATGAAAATATAATGGGGTTTTAAAAAATATCATTTTCCTCAATTCTAGAAGGGGGTCTCTTCAACAAATTCATGAAAAACTATTATTTATAATTTCCTACTTATAAACATCTATTTTTATCCTTAGACATGAATATTTCTTGTTCAAATGAATCATGTCTCAATTATAAGTCCTATGGCCTCCATTTGCATGGTAATTTTGAAGAATATTCTTAATATCTCAATGTTAGTATTTCTTACTCTATAGTCATTTCTTCATAATAATTATCTAAAATAATTCTTATAGCCACCATAATAAAATAATAATAGTAATTTTAATATTACATTATGTTATTATATAAATGGATGGACTATTATTAAAATATATCCATCCACTATGAATAACAAGACAATATCATTCATCTAAATGTACAGACAACCGCCTCTAAGGAATGATTTGTGGAATTTTTCATCACCGCCTCTCAGCATTAGTAAAAATGATTTGTTTTATGAATTAATATATTTCATAATTTAAAAATATTTTTCTGAAATGATATTTTATCATACCCCACAAATCTATTAAATTCATAGTGAAATGTCAATGTTAAGTGTTCAAATGTGGAGACTACCACTTGTTTGAATAATGAATTATAATTTTTCATCTCTAACCTTCTTGGAAGGTTATAAGAATGGTTTAAATTAAGTAAAATGATATTTTTTTTATATTTATTATTATTTAAAATTTCTATTAACATAATTTTAAATCATTTCATTACCTATTAAATCATTATAACATGTTCTTGTTTTGGTCAGTTTTACCGTGTTTGATAATGATTTTGTGATATTTATTTCATGAAATATTAAGTAATATGATATAATAATTATATAATTTAATAATATTATATTTAATATGTTTAAATGAATATATAAAGGTGTCATTGATATTTAATATATTTATTAATATATCACCTTTTGATCATTAAACACACCAAAACTAGTTGTCAGACTTAACCTTTTCTCAAACCATACCTTTACCATTCCCCAAATGGAAATTAGATATGATAAATATTTTATTTACTAGGAGTATATTATATTGGACTATCATGGAATAGTGAACTTTGAACCAATATATATGAATCAAGCCCACCACCATAGAACTTGTATGAAACATACAATCAAGATTTTCTAAGACACGGTGATGGAAATAAACTGTAACTAAGTAATAAATTTGTAAAAATGGATATAAAATAATTTTTGAACATTTTAATGATATGAATATGGTTCCTATGTATTTTATTAAGAAATTTATTTTAATTATATAGTATTTATGGCGAATTTATTAATTATATTAATGTTTTCTTCATCATAATTTTAATTCATTAATATAACATTTGTATTCATCACTTGATTCTTTTTTGGGGGGTGTATACAATTACATGAATGTATTTTATCATATCATGAATGAATACAATGGTATTTAGAAGTCCATATCATTTTCTCTGTCACATATTTTTTTTAGTCAAAAGTTACCTAAATAGTTATAAAACTCAAACATTTATATAGTGGAATCTAATGTTTTTAGTAAAGTAACAATGTGTATAGTTTCCAAGCGGTTACATCCTTATATGGATAATATAATTTTTTGTGGGAATGTAATAACTTCAACTAGGGGTACTATGCTTGAAAAACTCTGGTACATTATCAACTCAATCATCAATCGGTTCATGATTAGTGGGGCTAAACTTACACATCAGGCTTAAATCATTAAGGAGAAATTATTTGAATCATTCACACACTCTTACAAACCATAATGATTTATTTTAGATCCATTTTTATGGTCTCGGATTCAGTTAATTTTAATGCAATTTTTTAGACAAATTGTATTTTTTTAATTGATTATAATGAATTTTTCCATAGATTTCAATAATTATTTCTAATGTTGATAGTTTCATATAAATAATTATAATTAAATTAAATGCTTGTTTTTAATCAATAATTATATTGGACCTATTTTTCAAGTTTTTATTGTGATAGTTTAAAATTATTAAATGTAAATATGGGGCCATCCTAAAATTTCCCCTTAACAATTAAACAACAAGCATCCATTATATAACAAAAGAGGTAAACTATCTATAATGCCCACCAGGTGGCCCTTAATAAGGGAAAGGTTCATGTGACTTTTGGGAGGAACCTACAATGATACATATTTTGGTACATGGAGTCATGGTCTATATAAGGACACATGACCCATTTGTGTGTTTATGTGTGCATTTATGTGTGGCGGTATCCCATCCCAACTACATGTGTCTAAGCCAATGATGGGAGTAAGTATATTATATAAAGCACTATAACTTGACTCATTTCTAAATAACGAATTCCTTTTTTTTCAAATCTGTTAATATATACCAAAAAGGTTTTGTTACACCTCAGTTGTGTGCACCCTGCACCATAGACACACCATACAACCATCTATACCACTCAATGTCACTCCTGCCTTTGTAAATCATGGTAAAATAACATTCCTGATGATGGTAATGATTGTTCGAAAGTAAAATGACTTATTTAAATTCTCGAAACACCATGAATCACTTCTTGACCTTGGAATGTCCATGATGATTCAATTTTAATGATGGCCAAGTCCATATATGCTAATGTGAACTTCCTCTAGCTACTGAGAAGGGCGGATGTAACACCCCAAGATTTTATGGAAATTATTCTTTTTAATTTAATTGAAGTCTTGTGTTGTATGCTACACCAAAAGGAGCTATCACTACACACATCCCTGACTTGTCTTTCATTACACACAATCACGACCTTCCATGATAGCGTGTGTTGTAAGCAATACCAAGTTTCACTAAACAACGATATGTTATTTAAACTATCCGTTATGAATATTAATACCCACTTTTAAAAATTTTATAAATTTTATCTTTCAAAATAGAATTCATTTTTGGATTCGGAATATCGAAATTAGCCTAGGGTGAATTTTTGGTATTTTTCTAAAAACTTTCAATTTTTTATGAATAGTGAAAACACTGGGTTACTATTTAAAAACCGAATTTTTATTTAAATAATTATTTATATTATATAAATTTATTTTAGGTAAAAAATGATACATAATACCTATATATGGTCAATTTAATTCAGTGTAGTTATTTTATAATAATTTTAGATATATAAAAATCTTATTGAACTTTTCACTGTCGTGTACCCACCTCCTAGGAGAATTTGAAAATTTACATAAAACATAATTTTACCACTAATGTGAGTGGAATTTCAAAAATTATAGAGACACGGTTAATATCAAGGAGCAAAATGTGGTTCAATAAGATAGAAATAATTTTTGGTGAATAGTAACATTTTACTTTTATTTACCACGGTTAAAAGTAAATAGGGTAATTAAGGGTAAGAATGATATTACTATTACCCAAAAAAATGTCATCATTGTATTTTATTGGTTTAATAAGACGAAAAACAACCTTAGGAATAAAATATTACCCTTTAGGTCCACTTGGATTAGATTAGGAGACTTATTATCATTTTATTTGAAGAAGAGTCAAAATCGTTAAAATCAATGTTTAATAACTGAAACATTTTTAATATAAGTTTATACACAAGATAAAATCTACTATAAATGTTAATTAGAAATCTAAAACTATTTCCTACCTAATGTTATTTTATTTATAATTTCTAGACATTAAATAATTTAATTTATTTATGACACAATGGTGATGCATTAATTACCTAAATAATGAAATATTAAAATAATTAATATTATAAATACCCAAATAAAGGTAATAAGATACTTTTAATGAATTAAACTAATTTTATAGGTTAATATGACATGTTTGTATTGATTAAATTATCTTTTTTCGAACTAATCATGCTTTTATGATTTTCACAAAAATCAAGTACCAAATAGTGTCAAAATTGACATAAAATAGTTTTTGAAACAAATGTTTTATTATTAATTGTTATATTATTCCTAAAACTCTAAGTTTCATCAAAATGACTTAGATAGGGTTATATATATTAATAATTAACAACTTTGGGTTCTTTTGGCTTATTATTGTATGTTTATTAACCATATAGTGTAAGAAAACAAGAAGACACGGTAAAAGGAAAATTATTTAACAGAAAGTTAAATCTAAATGATAAAGCTAAAATAGTAACCTAAACATATTTAAATTATATTGGTTGAGGGGATTTATACCCATCCCCACTTTAGATTCTAAATAAATCAATTTTGAGCTATTATAAACCGAATATGACTTTATTATAAAATAATATTTTAAGTTTTTCCGAATGTGCCCCTCTCCTTCCTTATAAAATGGGCACCCCTTCCCTCTTCTCTTCACACTCTTTTGAGCCTTGAAGCTCAGCCAACCAATATAAATTACTATTATGTACCCCTCTAGTTACATCATATAGGTTCTCGTATTCTCAAAATACCAAATCTAGTTCCCTAAGAAGAAGTTTAAAGGAGGTGCGTCGAGGAAGACGTAATCTCTTCTACCGACTCTTTCAAGTTTCTTTCTTCTTCTACTTCCTCTTATTTAGTTGTTTCATTGTAAAGTAATAACATCAGTATTATTTATTTACTGATATTTTTTTTAAATATGAAACAACCCTATTTCACCTTCTATCCATCCTACGAAAAATGAAATCACCGCTCGTGCGTACGTACGAAATACTGTCTCCATGTCGTGGTGTAATCAGCTTTTCCACCACCACCATACTTGGATGGGTATAATGGTGTAAAGAATAACTATATATAATTATTATAAAATCATACTTATTCTATGATATTATATAATCCACTCCAATTCCATTCAATAAATATGGGAACGATATCATCGCTCGTGCGTGTGTACGGATTACCGTCTCCACGACGTGATGAGATTCATTTTCCATGTTAACAATTCAAGTATGATTATAAAGTATATATAATAAATAATAATGAAATATATTAAATAATAATTATATTGGATTTATGTACATATATGTTTCATTTAATTAATTCCATTTAATTCAATAAGGAAATGAAAACAGCGTTCATGCGTACGCACGACCTACCATCTCCATGAACAGTCTATTTCACCCCGTTTATCGATCTATCATATATATTCATATACTTAATATATATTATATATAAATAAAGTTTTAAATTATTGAATTAATTAAATCATGATATAAGTAATATCATCAAGAACAACATGTCGAAACATGTACGATAAACGAAAAGATTTTACCCAAAACACTGCTTTAACATGGAATTTACAAAAGAACGGTTAATATAAAGTCATAAGTGAACCATATATGATATAATAACAATAAATTAGATTATGTAATAAGTCAATGAAATTATATAAATCATTACACTGGAGGTTTTGATACGTACGAAGCATATCGGACCTAAGGTATGGGATTACTATTCCAATCTCGTTCTTATCCGAGATTGTTATTCGTAAGTATTAACTGGGGTAATTATTATCATCCATGCCCATGTTTTCTAAAACAAATTCATGTATTTTTAAAGTCCTTTTCTCCTATTTTTAAAATTTACCACATGTTATGAAAGGAATCTTACTTTTTTTAACCACACAGGGAACTTTTGGACTTTTCGGATAAAAGTACGAGAAGAATGTTATTTTTTAACTTATACGACATGAAAGGATTTTTATGGTTTCATAATGATTATTTCAATGAAGATTCCTCCAAAAAATTTCATTATTATTTTCAACAAAATCATTTTTTTAAATAATGATGTCATTTTTTGAAAAGAAAATGATTTTGAAGAAGAAATGATATTTTCCTCAAGAATTCATTTCAAGTATTTATCAAAACAATGTTCCATGTAAGATGACATTATTACGTATGTTTATGTTTCCATTATAATGTATCTATTATTTACATGGTTTGAGTTTTGTTATGATGAAATTTTATCCATTTATTTTATATGGTTTATGCTATGATGGCATGATGTTTATGAAACCCATTTTATTCGTTGGGTTATTATGAACGATGAATCATTATTTTGTGGCACACGAAAGAATTATTTCATTATGAAATGCATGGGACCTATATCTCCCTATAATTCATTGGGTAAATATTTATATCTTATGAGATAGACATGTCTAGAATGGTAAGTTAATCTGGTTCCGTGATACAGGACTAGAACGAGGAGTGAACTCGATTCAGAAAGGGACTTTGTCCACTAAGATGGTATTGGCAGCAATGCCTTGGCTACTATTGAAATCATAAAATGTGCTTAATGGTTTCCAAAATTACATGATTTATTCCCATTCTATTTTATCATGATTGATGATCCATTATTATCTATGCCTTAAGTACTTCCATGTTTTATGTCATTGCTCAATATTTTTATGTTTAAATATTATGTTCATGATTTGAAGTTCAAATGTATATGGTTTGTTTTATTTTCTCCATGCATACCCTTACTGAGAATTTCAGATCACCCTTTATATGTTTTCTTTTCCCCAGGGTATAAAGAAAGGTTGTATGTAAGAAAAAAAGTAAGATCTTTATGGGAGATGTTGAAGACAATTCTCCAAGATTAGAAGATTATATTCCGAGTTTCCATAGACACTAAATTATTACGGTCCATTGGTGTTTTTTTTGTTATGTATTATTTACTCCACAAAAGTAATGTAATTTCTATTTATGTCAAGCGTTGGGTCTCTACAGTTGGTATCAGAGGAAAAGATTAGTTAACCTTTGGAAACTAGGATGTGGAAACTTTAGTGAGATCCCTATAGATATTTCTAAGGTATATCTTGGGATGTCCTTAATGTTAAGTATAATTATAGGTTATAGTCCTAGAATTACAGTAACAATCTTATAATTAACCCTAAGATGTTACATATTGAAGTTACTCCCTTTTTATCATGTTGTTTTCCCTAGCATGATTTTTGCCTCTCACATTATTCTTTTTGGGTTTTAGACGATGGCTGGAACACAAAGGAACTGTGTTGATCAATGTAATGTACAATGCAATAATTGTCCTCTTGAACAGACAAATGTTATGGGAGATGGAGTGAAAAATCTTATTGCTATACTTACACAAGTTATGAATCATTCTGGACTTCCAAATGAACAGAGAAGGGAACAATATTCTATTGAGTCCTTCATGAGGCACCATCCACCTTCTTTCAGTGGGTCTTCTGATCCACTTTTTGCTGAACAATGGATCAGTACCACTGAAAAGATATTTTACATACATCGCTATTCATAACATGAGAAATTCATTCTGGATATTTACCGTTTAGAAGGTGAAGTAGATCAATGGTGGACTCTAATTAATAATATGTGGCCCCGAGATGAAATTGAATCCATAGAATGGGATGACTTCCAGAAATTATATTTCAGTAAGTACCTCCCTCATATTCTTCGAACAAAGATGGAAAATGATTCCATTGAGCTTAAGAAAAAGGATGATGAATTTGTTGGTATATATGAAGCTAATTTTACAGGGCTTTCAAGGTATGCATCTGGCTTAATCATCCAACCTGAAAGTAAAGGTGATCAATTCTTCAGTGGCTTAAAACCAAATCTTCGAAGGGTATTAGCTATTAGAGACTTTAGTAGCTATGAAGAAATTGTGTGTTTTGCTATCAAGGTAGAAATGGAAGTTGGTGTTACATATCCATCTCATGGTTTTGACAAGAAATGAAAGATAGAGTTCAAGGAGAAATCTCAGAATAATGGTGAATAGAAGATGAATGTTTCTTTATGCTCAAAGTGTGGAAAGAAGCATGGTGGAGATTGTCTTAAAGGGACTAGAAAATGTGTTAATTGTGGAAAAAAAGGTCATCGAGCTGCTGAGTGTCGAAGTAAAGGAAAAAGGGTTGCTAAGGATGTGAATAAAGAAAAGACATCAGAGAACGCACCACCAACACTTCAATGCTTCAAGTGCATAGAAATGGGGCATTATGCTAATCAATGCCCTAATCCAAGGGTTAATGATGATCAACGTGAGCAACCTATTAAGGCAAAGGATAAAGGGAAGTCACATGTGATCACTATTTATGATTTTGATTATGAAAATGATGTTTTGTAATGATTAAGTGTTTATGTAATGGGATTTCAAAATAGTATCATGGAATCTCATTTATGGCATCGTGGAATTTTGGAATATCTATGTATTGGTTTTCAATAATTATTTGGTACCAGTAACCATGAAAAGTGATTGAAATATTTTGTAAAATATATGATATATGTATAATGAACTGATAAAGAAAAAATGGTACAAGCTCATGACTGATATAAGGACCAAGTTATATCATGGTTTGAGTATATAAAAATTTTGAGATTTTGGTAAGTGGAAAGTGTTAAATTTTTACAGCATTAATGTTTTCACTAAGAGTCAATGGGTATTCATTTTTAAAGAGAATACATGATTAAGGTATTCAAATGATTGTAATTTGACCAACAAGATATATCGTATGATATATGGGGGAGAAATGGTTCTGTTGAAATGCTCGGCAGATGAAATTTCTAGTAATTGTTTTCTTTATACTATGAGCTCGGACAGAAGTATTTTCGATAAGCCTAATGATTGGAATGGATTATGTTGGATGTAAGTTAGTATTTTTTAAGGCTAGAACGTTTTCAATATTATTGATGGAATGTTATAATAATGTAGTTTTAGAAAAATGACAACCTGCAGGATGAGTGACAACCCGTCGCATTGGACAAGGCTATGGGAATCAAACCCACAACCAATGTACGATAGGTCGTTATCACCTACCACTGGCCTACATGAAGTCCCTGGTTAGTAGAAACTAGTATTATTGAGTGGTATGATTGATGAAGTATAAGTCCATTGTAACGCCCCAACCCTAGTTACCTAGAGTCGGTGCATTATTACATAACATTGGCATGATCACAAGAAAGATCATTTAAGAACCCGGTTTTTGATGTGAAAGACTTTAGAATGTTCTTGATAATATTCCAGAGCAGCACCTTCAGACGGCGTGCGATTCCGAGCCCCGGAGTGGCCCGAATTAAATTTTCTATGTGTTCACACTGAGAATGCTAAATAAATGAGATAGCTCCTAAAAGGAGTTCCGGATCAGAGATCTGAGTGTACGGATGGGTCTGGAATGGGGTGTTTACCCTAGGAACGACATAAAACGTGTCGGCGCGGGATGTTTGGACCCCTCACTCGCTTTCGGAAGGTTAAACGGATAAATTAATTAATTAATTTATTCGTTTAATGTTGAAACATAGGTACATCTTAAACGGTGGCTCGGATTAGAAAACTGAGGGCATCATTGAGTTCCTACGTGTCGTTTACCCTAGCGGGGGTGTGAGTTTTGCGGGCGCGGCCCGTTTGTGAAAAATGGCCCCAGGGGCGTTTTCGTAATTTGGCAGCCTCGGCGCTAAGTTTAGTAACTTTTGAACAGGGTCTCAGAATAAAATTTTGAGACCGCCATTGTGCTCAGAGCGTGGTTCATAGCCTAGGGGAGGCTAAATCCCGACCCTGTCGGGAGTTCGGGTTCGGGGCTGTCGGGCGGGCGTTTAAGTGATTTGTACTTAAACACCCCCACCCCTTCTTCTTCTTCTTCCTCAAACCCTTCCCCCCTCCTTCACCTCCGGCGAGGCGAGCTCCGGCAAGGCGAACTCCGGCAAGGCAGCGGAGCGGCGGTGGACTCCCCATGAAGCTCCGGGCATCGCCCAAGTGGTAGGAGTTGTTTTTTGTTTCGTTTAATTTCCTCCCGCACCATGATCGTCCTAATTTTACATTGTCGATATGCTGCCCGATCATTGATCCAAGACAATAATCACGCAGATCTTGTCCCGAGGTTTCCAGAATGTTATCCGGATTGAATTTTCGACAACCAGATCGTTTACGGTGGTCCTCTAAAGTTTTCTGGCCACGAGGCCGGTTACCGGCGAGGTGGTTCGGCAGTGGGCGGCGGTTCGGCTGGCGGCAACGGCTCCATCAGGCGGTGGCTGCGGCGGCTCGAGCTCGTCGGCTTCAGGCGGTGGCAGGGCGGCGAGGGGGAGCATCCATGCGAGGTGGGCGTGCGGCGCTGGCTGGTTCGTTGGGCGCCGGCGCAGGGCGCTCTCACCGGAGCACGACGGGGAACCGAGGTCGCGGCGCGCGACCCCGCGGAGGAGGCACGACCCGCGTCTTGCCTGTCCAGGCCGGTCCAACCCCAGGGGCTTGCCCCCTCGGTGTTCGGACACCCGTATTTTCCGCTACGGGTGTCCGTTTTGAGTACGGTCTATGGCGGTGGAACCGTATTGACGTGGTGGTCCTTTTGAAATGGTTTCGGGAATTTTTTATTTCCGAAATGATAGGCCTCGGTGGCGCGACATGTACGTTGATGGGTTTGACGTCTTTCCGGGAATCTTGTTTTGAGCGGCGCGGACGCATGCGACATCCGCTTTGAGTGTCGTCAGTTGCATTGGGACCCTGGCATAAGGGCGAAGGTTCCCAGGGCGGTTCCGGGCGTTGAGGCTGAAATTGAGGTGCGGGCCCCACGGCCCGTCTTTTGAGCCGCATGCAGCTTTTAGCGACTTTTTCATCGGACGTCTGTTCGGGGCGTGTGCGCAGTCGATGTTGGGTGTTTTTCTGAGGGGATTGCAATGGTGCAATCCGCCCGCCCTTATTCTGCACGATGGTGCAGGCCCCGCGAGGGCCGTTTCGGGAGTTGACGGTGATTTCCAGCATTATCACCGGGCGACCATTTTGGACAAGTGAATAGTCCATTTCGTGTACTTTTTTGAGAGGATCGCAACAGTGCAATCCTTTCGTTGGGTTTCGGGACCGGGATGCGGGTCCCACGTGGCACCGCTCATGTGTGGTGTGCCGGGATGCATCTTTTTCTCTGGATACCCGTTCCACACAAGTAAGCAGTCAATTTGACGTTCTTTTTCGAGAGCATTGCGATGGTGCAGTTCGCCCGACCTTTTTCAGGGAAGTGGTGTGGGTCCCACCTGACCCGGCTATGGTGAATAGTACCCTTTTCACCAGGAGTCAGTTTTGGGCAATTGAGTACTCAATACCGCGTGTTTTCCCTAGGGGATCGCAATGGTGCGATGCGCCCGACTGTTTTCGGGGCTGAGGCTCGAGATCACGGGACGCAGTTCGGGTGTGAGGCGGTGTTGGTGACTTTTCTGTCGGGTATCCGTTGGAGGTGAGTAAGTAGTCGATCTCACATGTTTTTCTGCGAGGATTACAACGGTGTGCTCCATTTGTTTGTGCGGAGCCTTTTGTACGATCTTGTTAAATGTGGAAATGTGGAGGTGCCCCGGTGGCGGTACTTATACCGTGTTTGTAGAGGACCTTTGGCGAGTGATCACGTGCACTCCCGTGTGAGTGATGTAAATGGTTGAAGTTGTGTGGTTGGTCGTGCCTGGGCTTTTGAGTTGGAGTTGTTACGTCACGTCTTCGCGTTGACGTTGGGTGCTGTGTGCACGATAGCCCTTGGGATGGAGACGTGGTATACCTTGGGAGTATACGAGAGCGCTTAGAGGTATGTGTGGTTCGTACCTGAGACGTTCGTGCACTTGGTTGGGGTTGACTTGGGGCCACACGTCATGTGGGCCCCAAGTGCGTGATGTGTTCTACTTTGCGTACTTGGACCTCTAGCAGCGTAGAGGGTCCCTTTTTGCTCGTTTGTTTGGCTAGAAGGGTGGAGTTTATTTCCCCGGGCATTGTGCTCGTTTGTTTGACCAGTAGGGTTGAGTGGTCTCCCCCTGGTTTCATTCTTGATGGATCGGCCTTTAGCGGTGCTAGTGGCACCCAGTGCTGGAGCAGATGCTGCACCTCTTTTGGGAGAGTTGTTCTGGAGTTGGGTGGTTTCACGATACCCACTCTGCGTTTGGTTGGCCAGTGTTGTACCCTACAGTAGAGATGGCCAGAGTAGTTCTGAGTTTTACCCTCCAGCGGGGCTGGGTAGTGGGTTACTCATCAACTTCTTCGGGTTTACCCTCCAGCGGGGCTGGGTAGTGGGTTACTCATCGGCTTCTAGGGTCTACCCTCCAGCAGAGACTGGGCAGTGGGTCACCCGACAGTTTTAGGGTCTACCTTCTAGCAGAGACTGGGCAGTGGGTCACCCGATGACCTATTAGGACCTACTCTCCAGCAGGGCTGGGCAGTGGGTCGCCCGTCGTCTAGTTCCAGGTCTACCCTCCAGCAAGGCTGGGCAGTGGGTCATCTGTCGACTTATTCCAGGTCTACCCTCCAGCGGGGCTGGGGAGTGGGTCGCCTGATGATGTAATTTTGTTTACCCTCCATCAGGGCTGGGCAGTGGGTCACCTGATGTTGTAATAGGGTTTACCCTTCAGCAGGGCTGGGCAGTGGGTCACCTGATATCTGTATTATGGTTTACCCTCCAGCAGGGCTGGGCAGTGGGTCTCCGGTTGATGTATTAGGGTTTACCCTCCAGCAGGGCTGGGTAGTGGGTCACCTGATATTGGGTTATGAGTTACCCTCTAGCAGGATTGGGCAGTGGGACACCTGATAGCATTCCAGACTTAGTCCTTCCTACTAGGCTAGTCTGTGGCTTTCCTTCGTGACCACCGGAGCGGGACCCTTCGTTGTACGGGTCGGTGATGGAACGACTATGGCTTTGAGGAGACCTCTTGACTGCAGG
Source organism: Viscum album (assembly GCA_963277665.1). Taxonomy (NCBI): domain Eukaryota; kingdom Viridiplantae; phylum Streptophyta; class Magnoliopsida; order Santalales; family Viscaceae; genus Viscum; species Viscum album. The sequence goes on along the minus strand of OY728156.1, from coordinate 1,700,346,360 downwards.
GCAGTGACGAGGTGTGGTTTGATATTCCCTAGAACTCTCAAGTACGAGGGGCACATTCCCCACCGAGACGCGTTCTTGTGACGCGATCTAAAACCGTGCGGGCGAGTCAGTGTCGCCCAAAGCGGATAATGTCGAGGTGCGGTGATTGAGCCCTTTGTCTTGCGGTTCGGGGTAGACGTGCGAGATGCTGGGCATCGATGGTGTTACTTTTGGGACGGTTTGGGACACTTTTCTTGGGCTGAGCTACAGGTAGGAGATCCCCTTATGAGTTTGTTCGGGCTTCTTAGCAGAGCATAAGGATATGTATATACCTTGTTCGAGTACCCACTTCTGAGGCTTGGTTACTCTCCCTCCAGGAGAGGCGAAGACGTGCAAGATATGCCACGTGTTTTCCGTGTCTAGCTTCTCGTGGTTGGATGAGTATACTCTCCTGCTATAGGTAGCGAAGACTCGAGGGGATGTTCATCTTCTCACCATTTCCTGCTCGTTGTGTTTGGATGAGTCTATCTCTTTTCTCTTTTGGGTTGAGCTGGACTCTACTGCACTCTCTATTATACTCCATTTGCTTTCCCTTGTTCGCTCTACATCCAACCCTTCAGTACCTCCTCTGTTTCTCCCTCGAGCCTTCAGGGTATCCTACTGAGTATTTTTATACTCACCCCTTCTTGGGCTTTTCCCACACTTGGTGTGCCCTTGCAGATGACGGACAAGTGGAGCATGACTTTAGTGGAGTGTAGGAGCTTGGGAGCTTGGACCGCGTGCAGTGGTCGTGGACGAGTTCCAGGTGGGAGACATGTCAGCTGTTTCTTTTTGTTTACCTATTTCCGGGTTGTGGCACCTTTTTGGTTGGGCGCGTGTTTTTCCCGTTTTTCCTTTTTAGCACTTTTCTTATACTTTTTAGAGGTCGATGCACTTTTGGTGGTTTATATATTGCAGTTACACTTTACTATTCTTGTCTTTTCTTTTACTATACACTTTTTCATTGAGTGTGCTGTGTGTGTGTGTGTACAGGTGCATAGGCAAAGGCCTCCCCGAGTTGTTGTACCTTCGGCGCTGGACGCCAGGCCCTGGCCACTAGAGGCGGGCTTGGCGTAGTTGTAGATCGAGCCGGGTAGGGTCTGGTCGTGACAAAGTGGTATCATAGGTGGTTCGTTCCTTGGGACGTTGCGCAGATGTCCCTAAAAGAGGAATTGGTTGGGATTTAGGGCAACAATGTTGATGTGTCTCGAGAGCGGCTCTCAGGCCAGGGACTCCAGTGATGGTGTGGCGGCCGACGTATCTATTCACCAAGACCTTAATAACCCGCTTGTTGACTCGGCACGTTGAGACACTTGTTGCATGGAAATTTGTTTGTGCATCACATAGGACTGAGTCTTGATTGTCCTTCTTGAGTCAGCTCCCCATTGTTGTTGTGGTATATACATATATGCGCATCTGACCGCGGCACTCCTTGATAATATTCAGGATGTCTTCGCAAAGACAGCAAGCCCAGATACCAGCATTGGTGCTTGACGACGACCTTGTGAACTATGAGGCCATAGTCCATGACCCATCATGCAAGCCCCTTTCTCCGGGTGGGCTGGAAGCAACACCCCCCACCTATTGAGCAGCAGGCAGTTTCAGCAGAGCATGCTGAGCTTGAGCGCAGGTTGAGCGTGCTCCGTTAGTTCCAGCGGCAGAGACCACTGAGGTTCAGTTGTGAGCCAGACCCTCAGGCAGCAGAGGTTTGGCTCGAGGTAGTGGTTCGACTTTTCAGTCTTGTGCAGTCGTCGACAGATCAGAGAGTGGATTTGGCAGCCACCCCTTTTTGTGGAACAACTTGGAATTAGTGGAGTCTGGTGACTCAGTTTCTTGATGAGTCATCGCTTTCGTTGGACGACTTTCAGTTGTTGTTTCGTGAGGAGTTTTTCCCCTCCTTCTTGTGCTCCGTTCGGATTCAGGAGCTCTTGCAATTTCAGTAGGGAGGGATGACGGTGGCCGAGTACGCAGCTAGTTTTGCAGACCGTGCACGCTTATACCCAGACTTGGTCCATGACGACAACCTATGAGCGTGGAAGTTTGAGCAGGGTCTCCGCTGAGAGATTTGTGATTTCATAGTACCCTTGGGCATTTCCACATATGTCGGGGTGCTAGAGAAAGCGCTAGTGACAGAGGGCTTCCTGTCATGTTTTGCGGTTGGTAGTGGCAGTGGGCGCGACGGACCCGGGACGTCTGCCATAGCTAGTAGGCGCTGGAGGACAGGACCTCGATGCAGGTGTCCTTCCCACGGCCAGTTTCTGTGATGTGGTCGTATACCACTATGGCGAAAAGGCGCAGGGCCTCAGCCGAGGATTCCCTTCCGTGAGTGGATCCCGGGCCATGGTAATACACCACAGTGGCGCTGGAGGGCACCAGGGCAGGCCAGAGAGCGCTGGTGCTAAGCTTGTGATAGGCGAGGTCACTTGGCACAAGACTGCCCAACCCGAGTTGTTGAGAGCTTCGGGCAGGCAGCAGATGCACCACCACAGCAGAGGCAGCACTGTGATCGGAGTAGTGGCCAGAGAGGTGGTGCTAGCAGAGGAGAAGGAGGAGCTAGGGGTTGGGGACAACATTACGAGATCTCCCCATCACCACTAGGCAATCCACGTCAGGCTCCAGGAGCTGATGGTTGGGACCGCGGGTAGCCGCGAGCTTTGGATGTCTACGATCCCGCAGAGCACAGGATGGGGAGAGGTACCCCTTGCGACTCTTCTACTTCTTGCAGTAGAATTGTTAGGCTCTGCGTTTGAAAGGAATTTCTCCCTGCTCCTTGTTTTAGGTGTTACCAGGGTGACGTAGGGCGTCGGGTGTAACCCTGTTTTGGTAAGGTAAAAGATGTGAGACCCATTTCCATTAGTCGATGGTGTTGGCTCCTTCGCCTGTTGAGCGTGTAAGAGAGCATCGACTGTGGAATCTTGTGCGACCAGATATCCTTGGGTGTTTCACCATATGGATATTCTGAAGGAGGGAATCATCGGGCCTTGTTTCAGGTGCGGGCGGTTATTCCAATCGCGACATGCGACGTAGAGGTTTGGACGGGGAGGTGAGCTACCCCCGAGGGCCTTCGGGCCGTTTGAGACCATGCAAAGGGATGGCGAGGTACCCTACCGCCTTACCCCAACCTTAATGTCTGGAGTGGGTGCACGACGTCGGCAAGGTCTGACCTAGCATGGACGGATCAATCCTTTGGTTGTGTGCAGTGACGCAGAGCTGTGCATGTGTTCTTCTGGGTATGAGAATGCCAGGTGTGGGCTTAATACCATGTGTTCCTCCCTAGTTTTGATTTTTGGGGATGAAAATCATGAAGGAGGGAATGATGTAAGAACCCGGTTTTTGATTTGAAAGACTTTGTAATGTTCTTGATGATATTCCAGAGCAGCGCCTTCAGACGGCGTGCGATTCCGAGCCCCGGAGTGGCCAGAATTAAATTTTCAGTGCGTTCACACTGAGAACGCTAAATAAATGAGATAACTCCTAAACAGAGTTCCGGATCAGAGATCCGAGTGTACTGATGGGTCCGGAATGGGGTGTTTACCGTAGTAACGACATAAAACTTGTCGGTGTGGGATGTTTGGACCCCTCGCTCGCTTTCGGAAAGTTATACTGATTAATTAATTAATTTATATATTCGTTTAATGTTGAAACACATGAATCTCTTAAACGGTGGCTCAGATTGGACCACTAAGGGCACCGTTGAGTTCAGAGCGTGCCGTTTACCCTAGGAGGGGTGTAAGTTTTGCAGGCGCGACCCGTTTCTGAAAAATGGCCCCAGGGGCGTTTTCGTAATTTGGCGTCCTCGGGTGCTAAGTTTAGTAACTTTTTAACGGGGTCTCGGAATAAAATTCTGAGACCTCTGTTGCGCTCAGAGCGTGGTTCTTAGCCTAGGGGAGGCTAAATCCCGACCCTGTCGGGAGTTCGGGTTTGGGGCTGTCAGGCGGACGTTTAAGTGATTTGTACTTAAACACCCCCACCCCACTTCTTCTTCTTCTTCCTCAAACCCTTCACCCCTCCTTCACCTCCGGCGAGGCGAGCTATGGCGAGGCGAGCTCCGGCGTGGCGAACTCCGGCAAGGCAGCGGAACGGCGGCAGACTCCCCATGATGCTCCGGGCATCACCCAAGAGGTAAGAGTTGTCTTTTTGTTTCGTTTTATTTCCTCTCGCACAATGATCTTTCTAATTTTACATTGTCGATTTGCTACCCGATAATCGATCCAAGCCCATAATCGCGTAGATATTGTCCTATTCTTTCTGGAATGTTATCCGGATCGAATTATCGATCAGCGGATCGTTTCCGGTGGTCCTCTGATGTTTTCCAGCCACGAGGCCGGTTACCGGCGAGGTGGTCCGGCGGCGGGCGGCGGTTTGGCTGGCGACAACGGCTCCTTCAGGCAGTGGATGCGGCGGCTCAGGCTCGTCAGCTTCAGGTGGTGGCAGGGTGGCGAGGGGGAGCGTCCAGGCGAGGCGGGCGTGCGGCGCTGGACGGTTCGATGGGCGCCGGCGCGGGGCGCGCTCACCAGAGCGCGACGGGGAACCGGGGTCGCGGCGCGCGACCCTGCGGAGAAGGCACGCCCCGCATCGTGTAGGTTGGCGCGTGGCAACCGAGATCAGCCGGTAGGATGGGCGGTAGACCAGGTCCACCGCCGGCCCGCGCGGCCAAGCCGCGGGCCGGCCCAGGCCGAGCGGACCGGCCGGTCCAGGCCGGTCCAGCCCCAGGGGCTTGCCCCCTCGGTGTTCGGACACCCGTATTTTCCGCTACGGGAGTCTGTTTTGAGTACCGTCTGCGGCAGTGGAACTGTATTGACGATGCGGTCATTTTGAAATTGTTTCAGGAATTTTTAGTTCCCAAAATGATAGGCCTCAGTGGCGTGACACGTACGTCGAGGGGTGTGACGTCTTTCCGAGAATCTTGTTTTGAGCGGCGCGGACGCATGCGATGTCCACATTGAGTGCCGTCAGATGCGTTGGGACCCTGGCACAAGGGCGGAGGTTCCCAGGGCGATTTCGGGCATTGAGGCCGAAGTTGAGGCATGGACCCCACGGCCCGTCTTTTGAGCTGCGTGCAGCTTTTAGTGACTTTTTCTTCGGACGTCCGTTCGGGGCGTGCGAGCAGTCGATGTTGGGTGTTTTTCTGAGGGGATTGCAATGGTGCAATCCGCCCGCCCTTATTCGACATGATGGTGCAGGCCCCGTGAGGGCCGTTTCGGGAGTTGACGGTGATTTCCAGCTTTATCACCGTGCGACCATTTTGGACAAGTGAGTATTCCATTTCGTGTACTTTTTTGAGAGGATCGCAACGGTGCGATCCATTCGTTGGGTTTCAGGACTGGGATGCGGGTCCCACGTGGCACCGCTCGTGTGCGGTGCATCGGGATGCATCTTGTTCTTCGGATACCCGTTCCACGCAAAAATCAATTTGACGTGCTTTTTCGAGAGCACTGCGATGATGCAGTTCGCCCGACCTTTTTCGGGGACGTGGTGTGGGTCCCACCCGACCCGGCTACGGTGAATAGTGCCATTTTTACCGGGTGTCCGTTTTGGGAGATTGAGTACTCAATCCCGCGTTTTTTCCCAAGGGGATCGTAAAGGTGTGATGCGCCTGACTGTTTTCTGGGCTAAGGCTCGGGATCACGGGACGTCGTTCGGGCGTGAGGCGGTGTTGGTGAATTTTCCGTCGGGTATCTGTTGGAGGCGAGTAAGTAGTCGATCTCTCGTGTTTTTCTGCGAGGATTACAACAGTGTGCTCCATTTGGTTGTGAGAATCCTCTTGCATGATCTTGTTAAATTTGGAAATGTGGAGGAGACCCGGTGGCGGTCCTTCTATAGTGTTTATAGCAGACATTTGGCGAGTGATCGCGTGCACTCCCGTGTGAGTGATGTAAATGCTTGAAGTGATGTGGTTGGCCATGCCTGGGCCTTTGAGGTGGAGTTGTTACGTCACGCCTTCATGTTGATGTTGGGTGTCGTGTGCATGATATCCCTTGGGCTGCAGACGTGGTATTCTCTGGGAGTATACGAGAGCGCTTGGAGGTACGTGTGGTTCGTACCTGAGACGTTCATGTGCTTGGTTGGGGTTGACTTGGGGCCACACGTCGTGTGGGACCCCAAGTGCGTGTTGTGTTCTACTTTGCGTAATTGGACCTCTCGCGGCATAGAGGATCCCTTTGTGCTCGTTTGTTTGGCTAGCAGGGTGGAGTTTATTTCCCCTGGATTTGTGCTCGTTTGTTTGACCAGTAGGGTTGAGTGGTCTCCCCCTGGTTTCATTCTCGATGGATCAGCTAGTAGCGTTGCTAGTGGCACCCAGTGCTGGAGCAGACGCTGCACCTCTTTTGGGAGAGTTGTTCTGGAGTTTGGTGGTTGCATGATACCCACTCCGTGTTTGGTTGGCCAGTGTTGTACCCTCCAATAGAGATGGCCAGAGTAGTTCTGAGTTTTACCCTCTAGCGGGGCGGGGCAGTGTGTTACTCATCGACTTCTTCAGGTTTACCCTCCAGCGGGGCTGGGTAGTGGGTTACTCATTGGCTTCTAGGGTCTACCCTCCTGCAGAGACTGTGCGGTGGGTCACCCGACACTTTTAGGGTCTACCCTCTAGCAGATACTGGGCAGTGGGTCACCCGATGACCTCTTAGGGCCTACCGTCCAGTAGGGCTGGGCAGTGGGTCTCCAGTCGTGTAGTTCCAGGTCTACCCTCCATCAAGGCTGGGCAGTGGGTCGCCTGTCGACTTATTCAGGTCTACCCTCCAGCGGGGCAGGGCAGTAGGTCGCATGATGATGTAATTTGGTTTACCCTCCAGCGGCGCTGGGCAGTGGGTCGCCTGATGGTGTATTAGGGTTTACCCTCCAGCAGGGCTGGGCAGTGGGTCACCCGATATTTGTATTATGGTTTACCCTCTAGCGGGGCTGGGCAGTGGGTCACCGGTTGATGTATTAGGGTTTACCCTTTAGTAGGTCTGGGTAGTAGGTCACCTAATATTTGGTTATGAATTACCCTCTATCAGGGCTGGGCAGTGGGACACCTGTTAGCATTCCAGACTCAGTCCTTCCTACTAGGCTAGTCTGTGGCTTTCCTCTGTGACCACCGAAGTGGGCCCCTTCGTTGTACGGGTCGGTGATGGAACGACTATGGCTTTGAGGAGACCTCTCGACTGCAGGGTAGTGACGAGGTGTGGTCTGACATTCCCTAGAACTCTCAAGTACGAGGGGCACTTTCCCCACTGAGATGCGTTCTTGTGATGCGATCTAAAACTGTGCAGGCGAGTCAGTGCCGCCCAAAGAGGATAATGTCGAGGTGCGGTGATTGAGCCCCTTGGCATGCGGTTCGGGGTAGATGTGCGAGATGCTAGGCATCAATGGTGTTACTTTTGGGACTGTTGGCGACACTTTTCTTGGGCTGAGCTATGGGACAGAGATCCCCTTACGAGTTTGTTCGGGCTTCTTGGAAGAGCATAAAGATATGTATATACCTTGTTCGAGTACCCACTTCTTGGGCTTGGTTACTCTCCCTCCAGGAGAGGCGAAGATGCGTGGGGTATGCCACGTGCTTTCCGTGTCTAGCTTCTCGTGGTTGGATGAGTCTACTCTCCTGCTATAGGTAGCGAAGACTTGACGGGAAGTTCATCTTCTCACCGTTTCCAGCTCCTTGTGTCTGGATGAGTCTATCTCTTTTCTCTTGTTGGGTTGAGATGGACTCTACTGCACTCTCTATTGTATCTCTTTGCTTTCCCTTGTTCGCTCTACTTCTCACCCTTCGGTACCTCCTTTTTTTCTCCATCGAGCCTTCGGGGTATCCTACTGAGTATTTTTATACTCACCCCTGCTTGGGCTTTGCCCGCACTTGGTGTGCCCTTACAGACGACGGACAGGTGGAGCGTGACTTTAGTGGAGCGTAGGAGCTTGGGAGCTTGGACCGCGTGCGGTGGTCATGGCCAGGTTCCAGGTGGGAGACCCGTCAGCTATTTCTTTTTGTTTACCTGTTTCCTAGTTGTGGCACCTTTCTGGTTGGGCGCGTGTTTTGCCCCTTTTTCCTTTTTAGCACTTTGCTTGTACTGTTTAGAGGTCGATGCACTTTTGGTGGTTTATATATTGTAGTTGTACTTTACTCTGCTTGTATTTTCTTTTACTCTGCACTTTTGCATTGAGTGTGATGCGTGTGTGTGTGTGTGTACAGGTTCTTAGGCAATGGCCTCCCCGAGTTGTTGTGCCTTTGGCATTGGTCACCAGCCCCTGGCCTATGGAGGCGGGCTTGGGGTAGTTGCGGCTCGAGCCGGGTAGGGTCGGGTCGTGACAGATCAAATCTCGAAAGATTGATTGGTTTAGTATCCTTGGAAACACTAGATATATTCATAAGTCTTACATTACATCATCAAAATTAAAACTACAATAACATTATTTCTCCATAGTCCACACTCATATCCCCATATACTATACCTATAGGTGATTCATAATTTACTTCGTCACATCCTGGGTAAAAATGAAACATAAAACGGGGGTGAGCACAAATTCCCAGTAAGGATAACAATATAGAAGAAACTTGCATAAACAATAATAAACAATTAAGGCAATGTATAACTAAAACAAAAGCCTTTTAAACTTGAAATTCAACATAGTATGGCAAAATAAAATGAAATAATTCCATTTACTTATTCACATGGATATTCTACTAATCGAATAATCACATGAAATATCAATAACCACTTTCATAGTGATGGAATGCTTAATGCCAAAGTATCATAACCACATAGCCAAGGCCTCGTGCCAAGACATCAAATAAGATTTTGCCAAGGCCCTGTGCCAAGACACTAGTTTGTCTCATGAGACCTACCGATGCAATTTTTTTAGAAGATACTTATGTTTAAAATTTCTCAGATATACTCTAGTTTTTTTCTGAAAATATTATGCAAGCTTTTGAAAACAAAATAACTTATTCTGAGAGTGCTCGATTAATTATAGGCCATGATGGGTCCACGCCCAATCCCTTCTTATCTACCACACTCGAGAGTCAGGTTTTCTGAAAACATTTTTAATCTTGTGTTAAATACGTATACATTTTCACTGGATTTTCATATTTTTTAGAGAAATGTCTCTTTTTTTAAATCATTTGAAAGTCACATAATTATTAAATAAAACATTTACTTTTAAAATATTCTTACAAGATTGTAAGGGAAGGTTCGATGATTTTATAACGGCATAAAATAGCCGCACTCGCCGTATAAGTTAAAAAAAACATTCCAACCTTAATTCTGTCGAAAAGGTTAAAAAAGGCCTTGTTTGGAAAACGACGGAAAGATTCCTTTATAAACAACTTATAAAAGTCATCAAGGGTATAAATAACTTTAACCCATATTCTAGTAAATAGTAAAAATGTTTTGAAATACATTTTTAAGAAACATGGATTTGGATAATAATGAAATCCCAGTAGATTATTACGTATAAACAACCTCGGATAATTAAGAGACTGCGAAATAAAACCTTACCAATTTGTTAACATACGAAACATACACCCCATGAAAGAGGTAGCATACAATGAATATGTAAATACCCATAAATTAAAGTGTATTACACAAAGAATACAGTTATGGATAGTACATACACCACACAAAATGTAATAGTGGCAATATGGCATGAATCTCACTAGAATAAGGAGTGAAATGAAAACCACTTACCAATTTGGTAACTTTTGAAACATATACCCTTGAAATAAATATCATAGAATGATGATGTAAATATAGATTAATTTATGTATATTAGACAATGAATACAAACATGGGAAGTACACACACCACATGCAATAAATAAGTGGTGAACAATGCAAATCGCACAGAATTAAAAGTGAGATAAGAAACCCCTTACCTTGTACTTTTCCTTGTTTGGGGGTATTTTAACCTCCTGTATAATGGTGAAATAATTGTTATTAAATTATACAAGAATCATATACATTCATATGATATAATATATGATCTTTTAACATTGGTTTGTTAATAATATCTTAGAATTATCGTTGTTTTGGGTGTTAACTTGCTCATTTTCTTTTATATGTTTTCTTACGTACATCGTGTTTTTCATGGATAGGTTGTATCTTATTCATATCCTGAATGATATCATGTCCTTAAACATTATTTGTAAATCATCAAATTATAATTATACTTAAATGGATACGATGGAGAATGAATCTCATCGCGTTCGTGGAGACGGTAGTCCGTACGTATGCACGAGTGATAATATCATTCTTTTGATATTAAAATAATATATAATTGGATGGTATATTATATATAAATAATCATTATCAAGTTATATTTATTATTTAAATTAATTAAACATCATTATTATACCCACCCAAATAATAATATATTGAATAACAATTACACCACGACGTGGAGACGGTAAGCCGTACGTACGCACATATGGTGTCATGTTATTCAAAGGGTGGATAGAATACTGAATATGGTTGTACCATATTTATAATAACATCACAGTATATATAAGATACCGGAGTTATAATTTTAGAATGGTAATAACAAAGAAAGAAGAATTTGAAGAAGAAATGAATTTGATAAAGGGTGGTGAAAACATTACCACTTCTTCGGGTTCTTCCTTTTGATTTGATCAAAAGAGCTCATTAGGTTAGATTTATGATCAAACTAAGGCCTCTAGTTTGTATAGGGGGAAGTTGGTAGAGAATTTGGGCAGAGGTTGGCCGAACTAAAAGTCTTTGAAGTTGTGAAGTAATGAGAAGGAGGAGTGCCCTTTTATAAGAGGGGTGAGGGGCACCTTTGGAAAAGCTAAAATTTTTAATTTATAATAAATTAATATTAGGTTTCTAATGGCTCCAAAGGTGATTATTTAAAGTTTAAGGTAGCGATGGGTCGAAAACCACTCAATCAATAGAGTTTAGACAGGTTAGGGTTACTATATGAACCTTATCTTGAAGTATTAACTCTAAGTTAATTAGTTTCACTTTTACAATGTCTCTTTGTATTTTTATATTATATGGTTAATAAACTTACTATATACATCCAAGAGACCCCTAAGTGGTCCATTAATGATATAAATATCATGATATAAGTCTTTTGGCCGAACATTATATTTTTAGGAATTTAATATCAATTAATAATATAATATTTATTTTAAAAACTCTTTTCTGTCAATTTTGACACTATTCAATAGTTGACTTTTTTTGAAACTCATACCAGAATGATTACTTCGAAAAAAGTCAATTAAATAAATACTAATATGTCATATTATCCGATAAAATTAGTGTAATTCATTAAAAGTCTCAATTTATATTTATTTGGGTATTTATAATATCAATTATTTTGATTATTCACTATTATGGTAATTACTGCATCATTGTTGTGTAATGAATAAATTATATTATTTAATGTCTAAAAATTATAAATAAAATATCATTACGTAGGAAATCTTTTTAGCTTTCTAATGAATATTTACAATCGAAATTATCTTATGTATAACCTTATATTGAAAATGTATTAGTAAATAAACATTGATTTTAACTCTTTTAACTCTTCTTTGAATTAAATAAAAATAAATGTCCTAATCTAATCCAAGTGCATCTAAATGATAATATTTTATTCCTAAGGTTGTTTTTTGTCGAGATACACTTGTCCAATAGAATTAGGACATGTGTTATGGTAATATTAATATCATTGTTACCCTTAATTACCCTATTTATTTTTAACCGTGGTAAATAAAAGTAAAAAGTTACTATTCACCTAAAATTATTTTCATCTCATTGAACCACATTTTACTTAATAATGAAAATAATTTAAATTGGATCTTTTAAATTCAAATCAAATAAGTGGTAAATTCCCATTTAAACTAAAAATCAATTTTTGTATCCACCACTTTGTGGTTTCACTATTAATCAAAAATTGATGTTTTTCAGAAAAATACCAAAACATCACCCAAAGCTATATTTGATATTCTGAATTAAAAAATGATGTCTATTTTACAAAATTCAAAACCTATAAGTCACATTAATTAATTTTATAATTAATTCCGGCTGTGACAACAAATAGCGTGTTTTTAAGAAAAAATATATATATACCAAAAGATTGACAATTGTTTATGTCCAATTTCAAAGTGAAATTAATTCTAATGAGCACCATTGGATAAAATGGAAAAAATATATTCTAATTATACTTTAAAATAACTCAATAATATAATTTATCACTATAAAATATTTTTAATAAAAAAGTTGTTTTTAATTATTTTTCACTATTCATAAAAATTGGAAGTTCTCAGAAAAATACCAAAAATTCAACTTAGGATAATTTCGATATTAAGAATCCAACAATGAAGTCCATTTTGAAATATAAAATATATATAATTTCAAAACGTAGGTATTACTATTCCTAACGGCTAGTTTGATTGGTTTTGGTGTGTTAGATCTCGATGTTCCGTACAACACACACTATCGCATTATTCAAAGAGAAGTTTACCATAGAATCTTGGGGTGTTACATTCTCCCCTCCTTCAAATAATTTCGTCCTCGAAAATTCTAGAATACTACTGCATGAAAAGACTCGGGTGGTTCTTCATCATAAGTTCCTTGGGTTCCCGCGTTGCCTCTTCCATCTTATGGTTTCTCCACAAAACTTTTACCAGACGCGTTGTCCGGTTTCTTAGTACTTGTTCTCTCGTATAAAGACTCCTGATGGGCTCTTCGCAATAAGACAGATCAGGTTCCAGTTCTAATTCCTCATATGTTAGTACATGCATTGGGTCAAGCATGTATTTCTTCAACAGAGATACGTGGAACACATCATGAACTTTGGAGAGACTTGGCGGCATTGCCAATCGGTAAGCTACAGCCCAATTCGTTCTAGAATTTTGAAATGTCCGATGTACCTGGAACTCAATTTACCTTTCTTACCAAAATGTATAACTCCCTTCCATGGAGATACCTTCAAGAAAACATGATCACTGAATTGAAATTCCAAATCCTTTATTCGATTATCGGCATAGTTCTTCTGCCTACTTTGAGATGATTTGAGATGGTTTTGGATTACCTTTACCTTTTCCATCGTTTCCTCCACCTATTCTAGAACTACAAGTTTTCTTTCACCAACATCATCCCAACAGGTTGGTGTGCGACATCTCTTTCCATATAACGCTTCATATGGTGCCATCTGAATACTCGAATGGAAGATATTATTGTAGGAAAATTCTACCAGAGGTAAATATTGATACCACATAACCTGAAAGTCATGTGTGCAAGATCTCAACATGTCTTCTAAGGTTTGAATAGTCCGTTCGGATTGTCCGTCTATCTGAGGGTTGTAGGCAGTGCCCAAATGATGTTCAGTATCCAGAGATTTCTGAATACTTTTCTAGAATCTTGAAGTAAAACGGGGATCACGATCAGAAACAATCGATAAGGGTACTCCATGATGTCTCACCACTTTATTAATATATTGTCTTGCTAGACGTTCCAGTGGTAGATCTTGTCTTATAGCAAGAAAATGTGCTGACTTGGTAAGATGATCAACAATAACCCATATTGCATCATTTTTTCTAGGAGTCTTTGGTAGTCCAATGACAAAGTCCATCGTAATATTGTCCCATTTCCACTCTGGTATGGGAAGAGGTTGCAATACTCTACCAGGCTGTTGCCTTCCAGCTTTCACTTGTTGACAAACCATACATCTTGACACAAAATCGGCAATCTCCCTCTTCATGTTGTCCCAACAAAAATGTTCCTTCAAATCTCTATAAATTTTGGTGCTCCCAGGGTGTATAGAGAAATTGGAACTATGAGCATCATCCAGAAATTCCATTTTTAGATCAGGTATATCAGGAACACAAAGCCTCTTCCTGAATTTCAAAATTCCATCTTCAAACACAAAGTCTCTCTATCTCCCATCATTCACAGCTTTAATCTTCTTTTAAAATTCTTCATCATCAGTTCAAGAACTCTTAATCCTTTCTAGTAAGATGGTTTGGCAGCCATTTGAAAAAGCATTGATGTTTCACCTTCCCTGGTTATTCCCATGTCCATCTTCACTAGTTCCATGAAAATTGGATCCCTTTAAATTCACATCACGTTCAAAACTCCAGGGTATTTTCTTCTCAAAGCATCTGCCACCTTGTTTGCTTTCCCTAGGTGGTAGTATATCGTACAATCATAATCCTTGAGTAATTAAATCCATCTCCTTTTCCTCGTGTTTAGTTCCTTTTCTGAGAAAATATACTTCAAACTCTTGTGATCAGTATAAATATCACATTTTTCACCATAGAGGTACTGCCTCCATATCTTCAAAGAAAATATCATAGCTGCTAACTCGAGATCATGAGTAGGATAGTTTTGTTCATGAATTTTCAACTACCGTGATGCATAGGAAATAACCCTATCATTCTGTATAAGGACACAACCACGTCCTTTCTTCGATGCATCGCTATAAATAACGAACCCATCATTCCCCAATGGTAGAGTCAATATAAGAGCATTGACTAATCGTCTCTTCAGTTCTTCGAAACATTCTTCACACTCTTTTTTCCAAACAAATTTAACCCCTTTACGTGTGATCTTCGTTAATGGGTTAGCCAAACGAGCAAAATTCTGGACGAAACGTCGATAATAACCTGCTAAACCAATAAAACTACGTACCTCAGTTATACTCGTAGGTGCTGGCCATTTTTGGTTTTCCTTGGTCTTAGAAGGATCAACAGAGATCCCATCTTTAGAGACAATATGGCCAAGAAAAGAAATCTCCTGAAGCCAGAATTCACACTTGCTAAACATCCCATATAATTCATGTCTTCTCAGAGTCTTCAGGATAATGCGCAAGTGATCTTCAGGATCTTCATAGCTTTTGGAGTATACCAAGATATCATCAATAAATACCACTACAAATTCATCGAGATATTCCTTGAAAACTCTATTCATCAGATCCATGAATACAGAGGGTGCATTAGTCAATCCAAAAGGCATTACAGTAAACTCATAATGCTCGTACCTGGTTTGAAATGCTGTCTTCGGAATGTCTTCCTTCTTCACACACAAATGATGGTATCTAGATCGAAGGTCAATCTTGGAAAAGTATTGAGCTCCATGCATTTGGTCAAATAAATAATCAATGCGAGATAGGGGATACTTGTTCTTTATTGTCATAGCTATGATCTCCCTGTAGTCGATACATATCCTTGTAGATCCATCTTTCTTTTTAACAAAAAGAACAGGGGCTCCCCATGGAGAGACACTAGGTCGAAAAAATCCCTTATTACTCAATTCCTATAGTTGTTTCTTTAGTTCGACTAATTCCACAGTGACCATTCTATAAAGGGTATTTGATATAGGCCTTGATCCAGGAATTAAATCAATGGAAAACTCAACTTCTCGTTCTAGAGGATGTCCAGGTAAATCATCCGGAAACACATCTATATATTCTTTCACAACAGGTACATCCTCTATTTGAAAATTCCTTTCCTCGCCCATTGTAATTTCATCCTCTTCCTCCCCAATAATTGAATTTAGTTGATCTACTGGGTGTGGATCTAGATAATAATTAGGTGGTGATGATTCTGCGCTAATGATAAGGTGTTCCTTATCATCATCATCAAGAATCACAACCTCTTTCTTCTTACAAAAAATCTTCTCATCATAGTCCGACAGCTAGTCCTTACTGAGGATTATATCGAACTCAATCATAGGTATGATGATGAGATTAGTAGATAAAGAAATTTTATGTGCTCTAATGGGGACTGATTAACAAAAGTTTGTTGCAATGATACCTCCCTTAGGAGTTTTAACTGAAAACTCCCTTGTTAAATCAAATTGTAAATATCTAATTTTCTTAGCAAACTGGGAAGATATGAAACAACTTGATGATCCAGAATCAAATAATGCATTATCTAAACTTGAGGAAACCATTAAATTACCTGCCACCACGTCTTTCAGAGCTTCCACCTCAGGAGTAGTGATAGCATAAGCTTGGCCTTGATCCCTTGGCATTTTCTGAGTTACGTTCCCCTGACACTTAGGACATTCATTTGCATAATGTCCCATCTCCCTGCAATTGTAGCATTGAATATTGGTAGCTTCCTTCTTCCCTTTGCAATCACGAGCTTGGTGGCCTTTTTCACCACACTTGTAACAGACACCCATTCCCTTCAAGAAAATATCGGGGTGTTTCTTCCCACATTCACAACATGATTGATATTCAACCTTTCCCTTCTTCCCCTTATTTCCATTCCAAGATTGATTAGTAGATTTATTCTTCTCTTGCTTTTCTTTAATGTCATAAGTCTTAGAGAATTCCTTTTCGGTATTGATAGCACATGAGACAATGACTTTGTAGGACGAGAAGGATTGTGAGACTAAGGCTCGATGGAGAAATGGTTTTAACCCATCAAAGAAACGATTAGTCTTGCTTATTGGGTTATGTATATAATCTCTAGCCTACCTTGCTAACCTTGTACAGTTAGCTTCATACATTGTGACATTCTCATCCTCCTTTTGTCTCAAACTCAGAAATTGCCTTTCCATATCTGCTCGATGGTCGCGAGGAAAGTATTTTTCTAAAAATAGTTCTTTGAACTCCCTCCATTCCATATTTGATACTTCATCATATTCGTTTGTATTTCTAATCAATGACCACCATTGATCAGCATCCCCAGGGAGGCGGTAAACTGCCATGATATCTTTTTCCCATTCACTACTCGCCAAAGCCTAAAATATTTTCTCTAGGGAATTTATCCATTGTTCAGCTACTAAGAGATTTGTACTCCCATTGAAAGTTTGTGGTTGTTGCCTCATGAAGAGATCTAACATTGATCCTCGACGCTGTGGATCAGGGTGCTCCAAATGGGTAAGGTTATTATTCATAACCTAAGTGAGTTTTCCTAGTATGGTGATTAGCTGATCGGCACCAGTTGCATCACTAGCTCCACTATAATTATCTTGAGTAGGATTGAAATCCCTATATGGAGTGCGTGCATTGATACGGTTTCCATTTCTTCCACTAGGAGCCATTTCTAAATAATGGCATAAACTAGATCAGTTTATGAATCAAAAAACATAATCCCATACTTATAAAACACTTAATATAAATTGAACTATTTATGGATATAATCAATAATCATAAGAATGTTTTATTTGAGGAAGTATATACTCATAAACCCTTTATAATGATTTGTAAAGAAAATGGGAGTTATCCTTAGCATATCCCCCGGGAGTGTCGTAACCAAGAGTGCAGAAAGGCCCATTGTCGTGCACTAGTTCTCGTTCGAGTCCAGCTCAAAGTGGTGTTTTCGGGTTTTACCCCTAGGTAAATCTGTTCCAGAGCTGCCTCTACCTACTCATATCTAGACATGGATGTATTGCTCGGAAAACTCACAAAATCCCTACAGTACCAAAATTCTAGGAAGTTATTCTATATAAATCCTCAAATTCCATCTTAAATCTATGTGATCTAATCAGAGTTTATATAAATCTAGCTTCCAATGTTTGTACCAAACTTCCTCTGATACTAACTATAATTTCCCGACCCCAGTTACATAGAGTCGGTGCATTATTACATAACATTGGTATGATCACAAGAAAGATCAAATCTCGAAAGACCGATTGGTTTATTAGCCTTGGGAACACTAGATATATTCATAAGTCTTACAGTAAATCATAAAAATTAAAACTTCAACAACATATTTTCTTCATAGTCCACACTCATACCCCCATATACTATCCCTGCAGGTCATTCATAATTTACTTCTTCACATCCTGGGAAAAAATAAAACATAGAAAAGGGGTGAGCTCAAATGCCCAGTAAGGATAACAATATAGCGGAAACTTGCATAAACAAGAATAAACATTTAAGTCAATGTATACCTAAAACAAAAGATTTTTAAACTTGAACTTCAACATAGTATGGCAAAATAAAATGAAATAATGCCATTTACTTATTCACATGGATATTCTACTAATCGAATAATCACATGCAATATCAATAACCACTTTCATAGTGATGGAATGCATAATGCCAGACTATCATAACCACATAGCCAAGGCCTCATGCCCAGACTACAAATAAGATTTTGTCAAGGCCTTGTGCCAAGACACTAGTTTTCTCATGATACCTACCGATGCAATTTTTTTAGAAGATACATAGGTTTAAAATTGCTCAAATATACTCCAGTGTTTTTCTGAAAATAATATGCAAGCTTTAAAAAAAACTAATTATGAGACTGCTCGACTAATTATTGGCCATGATGGGTCCACGCCAAATCCCATCATATCTACCACACTTGAGAGTTAGGTTTTCTGAAAACATTTTTAATCTTGCGTTAAAAACGTATACATTTGCACTGGATTTTCATATTTTTTAGAGAAATATATATTTTTTTTTAAATCATTTGAAAGTCACATAATTATAAAATAAAACATATAATTTTAAAATATTCTTACAAGCATGTAAGGTAAGATTCAATGATCTTATTACGGCGGAAAATATCCACACCCGCCGTATAATTTAAAAAAACATTTTTACCTTAATTCTGTCGAAAAGGTTAAAAAGGACCTTGTTTGGAAAATGATGGAAAGATTCCTTTATAAGCCACTTATAAAAGTCAACAAGTGTATAAATGACTTTATCCCATATTCTAGTAAATATTAAAAATGTTTTTATATACATTTTTAAGAAACATGGATTTGGATGATAAAGAAATCCCAGTAGATTATTACGTATAAACAACCTCGGATAATTAAGAGATTGCAAAATAAACCCTTACCAATTTGTTAACTTATGAAACATACACCCCATGAAAGAGGTAGCATACAATTAATATGTAAATACACATAAATTAAAGTGTATTACACAAAGAATACAATTATGGATAGTACATACACCACACAAAAGGTAATAGTTGAAATATTGCATGAATCTCACTAGAATAAGGAGTGAAATGAAAACCACTTACCAATTTGGTAAATTTCGAAACATATAACCATGAAAGAAGGATCATACAATGATGAAGTAAATATACATGAATTTAAGTATATTACATAATGAATACAAACATGGGCAGTACACACACCACATGCAATAAATAAGTTGTGAACAATGGAAATCCCACAAAATTAAAAGTGAGATAAGAAACCCCTTACCTTGTACTTTTCCTTGTTTGGGGGTAGGTTAACCTCCTGTATTATTTTGAAATAATTGTTATTAAATTATACAATAATCATATATATTCATATGATATCATATATGATCTTTTATAATTTCTTTGTTAATAATATCTTAGAATTATCGTTGTTTTGGGTGTTAACTTACTCGTTTTCTTATATATGTTTTGTTACGTAAGTCATGTTTGTCATGGATAGGTTTTATCATATTCATATACATAATGATATCAAGTCCTTAAACATTATTTTTAAATCATCAAATGATAATTATACTTAAATGGATAAGATGGAGAATGAATCTCATCGCGTTCGTGGAGACGGTAGTCCGTACGTACGCACGAAGGACAATATCAATCTTTTGATATTAAAATAATATATAATTGGATGGTATATTATATATAAAGAATCATTATAATGTTATATTTATTATTTACATGAATTACACATCATTATTATACCCATCCAAATAATAATATATTTAATAACAATTACACCACGATGTGGAGACGATAAGCCGTAAGTACGCACGTATGGTGTCATGTTATTCAAAGGGTGGATAGAATACTGAATATGGTTGTACCATATTTTTAATAACATAATAGTATATATAAGATACTGGAGTTATTATTTTAGAATGGTAATAACAAATAAGGAAGAAGTTGAATAAGAAATGAATTTGAAAAAGGGTGGTGAAAACATTACCTCTTCTTCAAGTTCTTCCTTTTGATTTGATCAAAAGGGCTCCATAGGTTGGCTTTCTGAACAAACTATGGCCTCTAGGTTAAATTGAGGGAAGTTGGGAGAGTATTTGGGCAGAGTTTGTCCGAACCAAAAGGCTTTGAAGGTGTGAAGTAATGAGAAGGAGGAGTTCCCTTTTATAAGAGGGGTGAGGGGCACCTTTGGAAAAGCTAAAAATATTAATCTATAATTAATTCATATTCGGTTTCTAATGGCTCCAAAGTTGATTATTTAAAGGTTAAGGTGGGGAAAGGTCGAAAACCACTCAACCAATAGAATTTAGACAAGTTTTTGTTACTATATTAACCTTATCTTTAAGTATTAACTCTAAGTTAATTAGTTTCACTTTTACAATGTCTCTTTGTATTTTTATATTATATGGTTAATAAACATACTATATACATCCAAGCGACCCCCATGTGGTCCATTAATGATATAAATATCATTATATAAGTCTCTTGGCCGACCCTTAGAATTTTAGGAATTTAATATCAATTAATAATATATTATTTGTTTTAAAAACTCTTTTATGTCAATTTTGACACTATTCAATAGTTGATTTTTTGTAAAACTCATAACAGAATGATTACTTCGAAAAAAGTCAATTAAATCAATCCTAATATGTCATATTATCCTATAAAATTATTTTAATTCATTAAAAGTCTAAAATTATATTTATTTGGTTGTTTATAATATTAATTATTTTAATTTTTCACTATTATGGTAATTACTGCATCATCATTGTGTCATAAATAAATTAAATTATTTAATGTCTAAAAATTATAAATAAAATATCATTATGTATGAAATTTTTTTATATTTCTAATTAATATTTACAATCTAACTTATCTTATGTATAACCCTATATTAATTTTTTTTAGTAAATACACTTTGATTTTAAATCTTTTAACTCTTCTTTGAATTAAATAATAATAAATGTCCTAATCTAATCCAAGTGGATCTAAATGATAATATTTTCTTCCTAAGGTTGTTTTTGGTCGATATACACTTGTCTAATAGAATTAGGACATGTTTTAGGGTAATATTAATATCATTTTTACCCTTAATTACTCTATATATTTTTAACCGTGGTAAATAAAAGTAAAAAGTTACTATTCACCAACAATTATTTTCATCTCATTGAACCACATTTTACTTAATAATGAAAATAATTCAAATTGTATTTTTGAAATTCAAATCAAAGAAATGGTAATGTCCAATTTAAATGAAAAAACAATTTTTTGTAACCACCACTTTGTGGTTTCACTATTAATCAAAAATTGAAGTTTTTCAGAAAAATAACAAAACGTCACCCAGAGATATATTTGATATTCCAAATTCAAAAATGATGACTATTTTACCAAATTCAAAACATATAAGTCTCATTAATTAATTTTATAATTAATTCCTGCTGTCACAACGAATTGCGTGTTTTTAAGAAACAATATATATCAAAAGATTGACAATTGTTTATGTCCAATTTCAAAGTGAAATTAATTCTAATGAACACCATTGGATAAAATGGTGAAAATATATTCTAATTATACATTAAAATAACTAAATAATATATTTTATCACTATAAATTATTTTTATTAAAAAAGTTGTTTTTAAGTATTTTTCACTATTCATAAAAATTGGAAGTTCTCAGAAAAATACAAAAAAGTCAACTTAGGATAATTTCGATATTCAGAATCCAAAAATGAAGTCCATTTTGAAATTTAAAATATATATAATTTCAAAAAAGTAGGTATTACTATTCATAATGGCTAGTTTCATTGGTTGTGGTGTGTTAGAACTCGATGTTGCATACAATACACGCTATCACATTATTCAAAGTAGATGCTTGGGGTGTTAGATCCATTTTTGGAATCATATACGATTAACCTCACCATAGATGGACTTATGTATATTTGATAACTTTTTCAAACCTTTTGTTTCAGACATATAGAATGACCCATCATTCAATCACATGATCTACTAACACTTCAAGAATGAAAAATTCAGCTTCATTTTTTTAAGAGATGAAGTGGAAATTGTTCAAGGCACAAACAACGGTGATATAATACCGAATTAAAGTAAGTATTTCTTCTAATTAAAATTCTTCAACTTTAGGGAAATTATCTTGAAAACCAAAAATGTTGTCCTAGTGCCCTTAAATCTGATGAATCAGATGGTACAATAGATCATCACAAATTTATGGCTTTGTGATTTTTTCGCTTTTCCATAGCCATGTTCTCTACCACTCTCCATCAGAACATGATGGTTATATTTCTCTTCTATATCCATAATTCCACCTATGTACTCGTATGTGGAAACCCAGTGATTAGTTAATTTGGGTAACCGTTACATTTCATACTTTAGTTTTTAAAGATAAGTTTTGGTATTCCTTTTTACGATGTGGGTTTCTATTAAAGAAGCTTTCAAGTAGTAAACCATTTATAACATCAACGAATTTCGAGGGCGAAATTCATTTTAAGGGGGATAGAATGTAACACCTCGAGATTTTAGAAAAATTATTCCTTTTAATTTCATTGAAGTCTTGTGTTGAATGCTACACCAAAAATATCTTTCACTACATGTATCCCTAACTTGGCTTTCATTACACTCAATTGCGACCTTCCACGATAGCGTGTGTTGTACGCAATACAGATTTCACTAAACAATGATATGTTATATAAACTAGCTGTTATGAATAGTAATACCCACTGTTTGAAATTTTATAAAATTTATATTTCAAAATGGTCTTCATTTTTGGATTCGGAATATCAAAATTATCCTAGGGTGAATTTTAGATATTTTTCTGAAAACTTTCAATTTTTTATGAATAGTGAAAACACTGGGTTAGTATTTAAAAACCGACTTTTTATTTAAATAATTATTTATTTTATTTAAATTTATTTTAGGTCAAAATTGATACATAATACCAATATAAGATCAATGTAATTCGTTGGAGTCATTTTATAATTATTTTAGATATATAAAAAATTTATTGAACTTTTCACCTTCTTTTACCCACCTCCTTGGAGAATTTGAAAATTTACATAATACATAATTTTACCACTTCTGTGTTTGGAATTTCGAAAATATGAGAGACATGGTTCATATCAAGGAGTAAAATGTGGTTCAATAAGATAAAAATAATTTTTGGTGAATAGTAACTTTTTACTTTTATTTTCCACGGTTAAAAGTAAATAGGGTAATTAAGGGTAAAAATGATATTACTATTACCCTAAAACCTGTCCAAATTATATTTGATAAGTTTAATTTGACCAAAAACAATATTAGGAATAAAATATTACCCTTTAGGTCCACTTGGATTAGATTAGGACACTTATATTTATTTTATTTAAAGAAGAGTTAAAATAGTTAAAATTAATGTTTAATAACTAAAACATTTTTTATATAGGGTTATACATAACATAAATTCGACTATAAATATTCATTAGAAAGATAAAAAAATTTCATACCTAATGGTATTTTATTTATAATTTTTAGACATTAACTAATTTAATTTATTTATGGCATAATGGTGATGCAGTAATTACCTAAATAATGAAATATTAAAATAATTGATATTATAAATACAAAAATAAATGTAATTTTATAATTTTTATGAATTACACTAATTTTATAGGTTAATATGACATGTGTTTATGGATTTAATTAACTTTTTTCGAACTTATAATGCTGTTATGATTTTCACAAATATCAAGTACCAAATAGTGTCAAAATTGACATAAAATAGTTTTTATAACAAATATTATATTATTAATTGTTATTTTACTTCTAAAAATATAAGGTTTAGAAAAATGACTTAGATAAGGTTATATATATTAATAATGAACATCTTGGGGTTAGTTTTCCATGTTATAGTATGTTTTTTACCCATATAGTGTAAGAAAACAAGAAGACACGGTATAAGTAAAATTATTTAACTTAAAGTTAAATTTAAATGATAAGGTTAAAATTGTAACCTATACTTGTTTAAATTATATTAGATGAGAGGTTATGACCCATACCCACTTTATCTTCAAAATAAATCAATTTGGAGCTGTTATAAACCGAATATGAATTTATTATAAAATAATATTTTATGTTTTTCAAAGGTACCCCTCTCCTCCCTTATAAAAAGGGCACCTCTTCCCTCTTCTCTTCACACCCTTTTGATCCTTGAAGCTCAGAAAACCCTTGACAATTCCTCTTCTCAACCCCTTTAGTTACATCACAGAGCTTCTGGTCTTCTAAAAAGACCAACTCTAGTTCCCTAAGAAGATGTTTAAAGGAGGTGCATCGAGAAAGAGGTAATCTCTTCTACCGACTCTTTCATGTTTCTTTCTTCTTCTATGTCCTCTTCTTAAGTTGTTTCATTATAAAGTAATAACATCTGTATTACATATATACTCATATGCTATTATAAATATGAAACAACCATATTTTACCTTCTATCCATCCTATGAAAAATGAAATCACTGGTCGTGCGTACATACAGAATACCGTCTCCATGCCGTGGTGTAATCAGTTTTTCCACCGCCACCTTACTTGGTTGGGTATAATGGTGTAAAGAATAACTATATAAAATTATTATAACATCATACTGAATCTATGATATTATATCATCCCCTACAATTACATTCAATAAATATGGGAACGATATCATCGCTAGTGCGTACGTACAGATTACCGTCTCCACGACGAGATGAGATTCATTTTCCATGTTAACAATTCATGTATTATTATAAAGTATATATAATAAATAATCATGAAATGTATTAAATAATAATGATACTGGATTTATGTACTTATATGTTCCATTTACTTAATTCCATTTAATTCAATAAGGAAATGAAAATAGCGTTCATGCGTACGCACGACCTACCGTCTCCATGAACTGTGTATTTCATTCCATTTATCGATCTATCATATATATTCATATAGTGAATATATATTATATATTAATAATTTTTTACATTCTGGAATTTATTAAATCAGGATATATGTAATAATATTGAGAAAAACATGTCGAAACACGTATGATAAATGAAACGATTTTACCCAAAACACTGCTTTAACATGGAATTTACAAAACAACGTGTAACATAACACTATGGGAAAAAGTTGTATTAGCGACGGGTTATTTGAGACGTGATTATTTCCCATCGCAAGCAACCCACGAGATTGGATTATTTGCGACGGGATATTCTTACCCATCGCAAATGGTTTGGCGCAAATTTCACGCCAAACTGCTTGAAAGATATTTGCGACAGGATCCCCTTCCCATCGCAAATAACCTGCGGTGGTAACAGGTTATTTGCGATGGGAAGGAGTTCTCATCGCAAATAACCTGGCGGTAAGTGTTATTTGCGACGGGCCTCATCACAAATAACCCCTTTTATTGCCACCCATAATAAATGCGGCCGGCGTTATTTGCGACGATCCCGTTGCAAATAATACCAATTGCGATGGGAATACCATCGCAATAAACCCCATCGCAAATAATCTAACCTATAAATACAACCATCTTTGACATATTTTCCGAATCTGAACTACTTCTTACTAGTTTATATGAGTTGAGTGAATTTAGTTTTGAAAGCTGATTTCAAGGTGGTGTGGGGATCATCCTACAGGTACAACAAATCGACAGCTCGAAAACCAGTTTAAGGTTTTTATTTGAATTTGAATTTTATATTTATTTAATGTTTTTGTTTAATATTTTTAAATTAGTTTTTTTATTTCTAATTAGATATAATTATGTTGTATTAAGGTTGTATTAAATTTGATTTACTAGATTTAATTATTAATAATTAACAATATTCAATAATTATGTCACTGTAATTAGAAATTAATAACTGTAATTTTAATTAAAGATAGTAATTAGTATTTAATGAATGTAATTAGTAGTTAATGAATGTAATTAGTTATTAATGAATGTAATTAGTAATTAAAAAATATATTTTGTAAAAATTAGTAATAATTAGAAAAAATTTCCAATAATTAGTAATAATTTGTAATAATTAGCAATAATTAACAAAAAATAGGAATAATTCAAAAAAAATAGTATTAATTTGCAATAATTAACAAAAGATAGGAATAATTAAAAAATTAGTAATAATTAGAAAAAAATAACAATAATTAGTAATAAGTAACAATAATTAGTAATAATTACCAATAATTACCAATAATTACCAATAATTACCAATAATTACCAATAATTACCAATAATTACCAATTATTACCAATAATTACCAATAATTACCAATAATTACCAATAATTACCAATAATTACAAATAATTACCAATAATTACCAATAATTACCAGTAATTACCAATAATTACCAATAATTAGGAATAATAATCACTAATTAGGAATAATTACCACTAATTAGGAATAATTGCCACTAATTTGCAATAATTACCAATAATTACCAATAATTACAAATAATTATCAATAATTACCAATAATTGCCATTAATTACCAATAATTAGCAATAATTAGCAATAATTACACATAATTAGCAATATTTACCAATAATTAGCGATAATTACTAATAATTTGCAATAATCACCAATAATTAGCAATAATCACCAATAATTAGTAATAATTACCAATAATTACTAATAATTCACAATAATTACCAATAATTACCAATAATTACCAATAAATACCAATAATTACCAACAATTACCAATAATTACCAATAATTACCAATAATTACCAATAATTACCAATAATTAGTTATAATTACCAATAATTAGCAATAAATAACAATAATTAGCAATAAATTGAAATAATTAGCTATAATTAGCAATAACTAGCAATAACTAGCAATAAGTAGCAAAAAGTAGCAATAATTACCAATAATTAGCAATAAAGAGCAATAAATAGCAATAAATAGCAATAATTAGCAATAACTAGCAATAAATAGCATTATTTAGCAACAAATAGCAATAACGAGAAATAAATTGCAATAAATAGCAATAATTAGTAATAATAGAAATAATTACCAATAATTAGTAATAATTTCCAATAATTAGTAATAATTGCCAATAATTAGTAATAATTAGCAATAATTAGTAATAATTAGCAATAATTAGTAATAATTAGAAATAATTAGTAATAATTAGCAATAACTATTATTAATTACCAATAATTACCAATAATTACTATTAATTACCAATAATTAGTAATAATTAACCATAATTAGTAATAATTACCAATAATTACCAATAATTAGTATTAATTACCAATAATTAGTAATAATTACCAATAATTAGTAATAATTAGTAATAATTAATAATAAATTAGTAATAATTACCAATAATTAGTAATAATTAGCAATAATTAGTAATAATTACCAATAATTACCAATAATTAGTAATAATTAGTTATAATTACCAATATTTAGTAATAAATAGTAATAATTAGCAATAATTAGCAATAATTAGAAATAATTACCATTAATTATCAATAATTACCAATAATTAGAAATAACTAGCAATAACTAGCAATAACTAGCAATAACTGACGATAACTAGCAATAACTAGCAATAACAAATAATAACTGACAATAACTACCAATAACTGGCAATAACTAGCAGTAACTGACAATAACTACCAATAACTGACAATAACTAGCGATAACTGACAATAACTACAAATAACTACAAATAATTACCAATAATTACCATTAATTAGCAATATTTAGGAATAATTAGGAATAATTTCCAATATTTAGGAATAATTAACAATAATTAGGAATAATTAACAATAATTAGTAATAATTACCAATAATTAGTAATAATGACCAATAATTAGTATTAATTACCAATAATTAGGTATAGTTACCAATAATTAGGAATAATTACCAATAATTAGGAATAATTTTGAATAATTAGTAATAATTAGTAATAATTAACTAATTGGAAGAAACTAGCGTGATTAGTATCTTTCTCAATTTTCTTTTCATCTTTGTATTGGTTTTACGAAAACATCTGTCTCCACATGTTATATTTGCATTCATTTTCAAAATTATCAACCTACTCACCAATAGAGAGGTGAAAGTGAATGCAAATATTACATGTGGAGACAGAATGTTAAACACACAGATGAAAAGAGAATTGTAACATAATATAGAAAATTATATTGTTTTAATATTAATAATAAAAAAGTACTAATAATGTAATAGTGTTATTATTATATAATTAATATTTATGAAAAAATAATATTAGTATTAATAAAATAATAAAAATTTTATAAAATATTAAAATTATCAATATTCGTAAAAGGTTTTGCTCTATTCTTAACATGTTCAATTCTTAAAGGGTCAATATTTAGTTATATCCCAATAAAAAGTTTTCTTCAGTCATGTCTGATGTAAACTCTATAATTATCCTTACTTGGTTGATCATATTAATATTATTTTTTTTATAAATAATAATCATATAATAATAATTACAAATAACTATCGGTAAATATCGGTAATTATTAAGAAGTAGTTGTAATTAGTTATCCTCTCATTTTGAGTGTTTTTTCTAACAAATTATTCAAAACCAGTAATGCTTTTATATTTTATAGAAAAATATGGAACAACAAGGACATCAATAGTCATTATTAGATGACTAAATATGGATAAATCAACGTAGAATTCTTAATGGTTCTGGTTTAAATCTAGTATATATTGAGGGTGTGGAGACTTTCTTAGCATTTGTGGTATCAAATCCAGAATTTGTTTCAGAAGGAACAATAAAATGTCCTTGTAAAAAATGTGCACTGAGAACATTTGACATGTTTGACAATGTTGGGGGACATCTCTTGCTTTTTGGTTTTCAACCGGATTATGTTTTTTGGTATCAACATGGTGAACACAGTTCTACATAAGGTGATACTAACTTGATTCTGGAGCCATCCCTATTTCAAAATTTAGTACATGATGTTGCAGGTCCATCTATTCAACATACAGAAGATCAGGATGATATTTATTCAACTCTTGAGTTGGCACACTCGGAATTTTATGAGTTGTTGAGGTCTGCTGAGTATGCGTTATATCCTGGTTGCAAGATAAGCAAATTAGAAGCAGTTGCAAAATTTATGGCTATCAAACCAGATAATGGAATGTCAAACACGTGTTTTGATCAAATATTTTCATTGGTTAAAACATTGTTACCCAAAGGAAATGTTTTTCCTATAAATTACTATGAGAGTAAGAGGCTGGTTTGAAATTTAGGACTTAGTTGTCAGAAGATTCATGCATGTTCAAATGATTGCATTTTATATTCTGGGGAAAATGAGTCGTTGGATAGTTGTCCCACTTGTGGGCAATCGAGGTATAAAGAAGCTCCACATGGGAAGTCTGGATTGATTCCTATAAAATGGTTGAGATATTTTTCATCTTACATCCAGACTTCAGAATTTATTCATGTCTAAGAATACAGCGATAATGATGTCATGGAACAAAACAAATATTTCAACCGGTAAAATCTTGAATCATCCAGCCGATGGTGATTCATGGAAACATTTTGATAGAGTGCATCCATCCTTTTCTTTAGAACCCCGAAATGTGTGACTCGGTCTTTCCACTGATGGTTTCTATCCATTCAGATCTTATGGTAGTCAGTATTCATATTGGATTGTCTTTTTTACTTCGTAAAATTTACCTCCATGGATGTTGATGAAGGAGCCCTATATAGTTTTGACCTTATTAATCCCAGGACATCCGAAGAAGAATATTGATGTTTATTTGAAACCATTGATTGATGAATTAAATATACTGTGGAGTACTGGTGTCAGTACTTATGATATTGCTGCGAATCAGAATTTCATACTAAGAGGAGCATTGATGTGAACAATTAGTGACATCCCGGCTTATGGCATGTTATCTGGCTGGAGTACACATGGGCCGAAATCTTGTCCTTACTGTATGGGAGAGAACAAGGCGTTTATTCTCGTCCTTGGAAAAAAACCTTGCTATTTTGACTGTCATCACATATTTCTTCCAGCTGATCATCCTTTTCATAGAAACAGATCTCATTTTAGAAAAGGCACAGTTGAAAGGGATGGACCTCCAAGAATTCTATCAGGTACGGAGTTAAAATCAGTTGTATATCCATTACCTCCCATCACAGTTGGACCCACAATAATCCAATAGAAAATTTTTGGTTTTGGGAAAGAACACAATTGGCTAAAAAGTAGCATATTTTGGGATTTTCCATATTGGTCTGATTTGCTGGTCCGCCACATGTTGGATGTCTTGGATATTGAAAGGAACTGTTTTGATAATTTGTTTTATACAGTTTTGGATACACTAGGAAAGAGCAAAGATATTGTAAATGCATGATTAGATCTTGCTCAAATTTGTAGGCGTCCAGAACTCGAACTGTTTGAGAATGTCAGAATAGAAAGGTTAATGAAACCAAAGCCATCTTATACATTATACAAAGAAATCCACTTATTATTTTGTCAATGGATTGCAGATTTGAGACTTTCAGATGGTTGTGCTTCCAATTTGGGTAGATGTGTAAATAATGGTCATATTACCGGATTAAAAAGTCATGATTGTCATGTTATATTGAAAACACTTCTACCCATTGGATTAATGAGGTCTGTTGAATTCTGTGATATGGGTTTCCATAACAGATGTATAATATTTTTTTTGGGACATTTGTGCGGCGACAACAGATTACAATGCTCTATGCAAACATGAAAAAGATGTTGTTATAATTATATGTAAACTGGAAAAAATATTCCCTCCATCTTTCTTCAACTCAATGGAACATTTGATATTAAATTTTCCATATGAAGCAAAATTTGGAGTACTGATACAGTTTCGATGGATGTACCCAATCGAAAGATGCATGCAGAAATTGAAAAAAAAGTACGTAACAAAGAATTTGTTAAATGATCTATTGATAAATCTTATTTGCAAGAGGAGATATCTTTTTTCTGATCCCACTATTTTGAATCTGAGTATCCTTCAAAACACAACCGCATGAGATAGATTGAGCGGAATATTGATGAAATTGACAATCAATTATCCATTCTTAACCAGTCAGAGCTTGGTTTTGGTGGATTTCATGAACAATGGATTTTAGATGCTAAACATCACAGAGCTCATACGTATGTTCTGCTCAACTATGAAGAGATGACATCATTTGTAATGTAAGTGCTTCTTTCACTTATTATATTATTTATGTTACAATAAAAAACTTTTTTTATAGATTTTATGATAATCATATAAAGAAACAACATCCAAAAAGTACCGCAGCTGCTCTCTAAGAACGCAGGCAAAAAAAATTACTCAGCGGTTTCAAATACTGGTAACATAAAATTTTCATACTTTAAAATCTCCATAAATTTATAGTTTACTATATTGATAATTATTTCACAAATTTTCACGTGTCTCGAAATGCTGATAAAATTGACAAATGACTTTGAATATTGAGTAACCCACCATCCAAAATGGTGAAATATTATAATGCATATGTGGTTAATGGTTTTTGATTTCATACACAAGCATATGAAGAATCAAAAAAACAATGAATAGTGGAGTTTTCCTGAGAGGATCTCATCATAGAGAAAATGAAGTTGACTTTTATGGAATACTTGATGAAATCATTGAACTATATTCTCTAGGACAATATTACATAATGATGTTCAAATGTCGGTGGTTGGATACTGAGAGAGGCGTGCGTGTTCATCTGACTCATGGAATCATCGATATTAAATGTAAAAGTGTTCTTGCAGTAAATAAACCATTATTACTAGCTCAACAGGCACATTAAGTTTATTATGCAAATTATTGTGCTACGTCAAGAGACATGACTAATTGGTGGAGCATAATAAAAATGAAAATTCGAGACAATCAGTTTAGTCAAAGTGAATGTGCTTTCACTGAAGTGCAAGTAATCGATGTTTTTCAAGGGAGTACTCAAAATCAATCTTTGTTACAAAGAGACATGAGTATCGAGGATGACACCCCTTAATTAAGAGTCAGTGATGATGATGATGATGTTAATGACGTCAGAAATGAATTTGAAATGGTAATAGATGAAGCAACTGGAACTCAAATGGATATCGATGATATTGAGGAGGAATATGAAGATGTCATTGACAGATATGAAGATGATGATGAAGCTGAACATTGATAAAATTCAATGGTAGTTATATATAATCATAACTACTATATATGAATATATAATAATAATTATCAATTATTTGCTAACAAAATTCATTTTCTGTTTCAGATGGACCAGGTCACATTTCGTGAGTTGGTGAATGCTGACCTATCATTCGACGCAGATGAGTTGCTGGAACCTGACCCTCAGCCTGAAGGCGCTTCAGGGGGTATGCGGAGTGGGCACGGTCTTGCACAACTGATGATTCCTGACCCCATCCTCGAGCGACGTCCACATCTTGGGTTCAATCCACGCACCCAGAGGTGTGATAACCTGTGCATTTTACTCAGATTTCATTAATCTAGTTACATAATAAATGATTGATTATTGTTTTTATAGTTTTCCGCATATAGCTATCAGACATGGCATCGCTATTTTGCGCAACTATTTTTCTCAGCCATGGACGACATGGGAGCATATTCCCGTTGATGTGCAGAATGCCATGTTTGGCCATTGGTTGGTATGTACTTAAATAAATAATTTTCATTTTGAAATTTATTTCATCTATAACTTGATATTTTGAATTATTTGTAGGGTTTATGGTATCCGATCGAGGATACCATGCGTGGCGCCATCCACGAGGCATGGGAGGTGGCCATGCATGATCGCTTTCATCAGTTTTTGCACAATTTAAAAAGTGCTACCATGAAGAATGTAGGAGTGTCAGATTTTGACGAGTCATGTAGAGCACACCGACCAGAGTACATTTCATCCCACGTATGGGATGGATTATGTGCACACTGGTTGAGTGATGGATTTTATAGGAGATCATCGGTGGGGCGGCAGGATCGGGGGAGACAGGAGGTGACTCATTGAGCTGAGAGTCATACTTTCAGTACTCAAAGATAGCATTTGGTACGTACATTTTTTATAAATATTTTATATAACTTTAAATATTAACAATTTATTTTATATTCTTATAGGATGTCGAGCACCCCGATATTACGGAGTACGACGTATATCATAAAATGTACAGTGATCCAACTACTGGGGAGCTCAGAGGTGATCACCAGCATCCCATCGTGGTCAGTATTATTTGTTTTCAAGTTTAAAAATTAATTGCATATAATATATTCATAATTTTAATTCTAAATTTCAACTACAGGATTCATATGAGACCGAAGCGTCACAATCCCGGCCTGAGGGTCAGGCCGAGGCATCAGATCAGACCAGTGGCCATCAGTTTGATGAGGCGGCATAGATTCAGGCGACCCAATATTCTTTCGAGAAGGGCCGGGTAGTTAGTATCGGCTCTTGACTGACTCCTGGAGATTATTATGGCAGTGCTGCAATGTTAGCGTCCAACTCGAGAGGAGCTCGTGCATCTTCTTCCGCTACACAGTATGAGGATCAATTGTGATCTAAAACTGAGTTGATAGAGAGTCTCCAAAAGGAGCATGAGGAGATGCATCGGTAGTAGCAGTAGCATGAGGAGAACCGCCGACGACAGCAGCAGGTGTACGAGGAGCAGTTGAGTCGGTGGCAGCAGCAGCAGCAGGAGCAGATGAAGTACATGCACCGACACACTCGTGCCTTAGGGATGGAGTTTCTTCCACCAACAGATCACCCCCTCCTTCATATTAGTTATTTTTTAGATGCTATAAACTTTGTAAATTTAAAATATGACAGTTTTTCTATTCAGAGTTTCTGTCTCTCTTATACTGTTGTCAATATTGTATAATTTAATTTCTATTTATTTTTAATACTTTATTATTTGTTATTTGTATTTATTTTAATGTTTGTTTATTTTATTAATAATAATATTACTCTTAGTATTTTATTATTTGTTTATATTTCTTTTTGCAAATGTTGATAATTTTCATATTTTTATTTTCTAATTATTTTAATAATATTATATTCAGTATTTTTAATACATAAAAACTTTCAAAAATTTTAATTAAAATTATTATTTTTTAATTATTTATAATAATATAAATTTGGTATATTATTATAATTATTATTATTATTATATAATATTATATTATTTATATTACAATATTAATATGTTTAATAATATTATTCATATTTTATAATATTATTATATATATATATATATCTAAATTTTTAAATATTTTTATTTTATTATAATTTTTTTAATAATTGAATGATTTTTTGTTTTAATATTTGAATGAATTATAATAGTATTATTAAAATTATAATATTAATTAAAATTTTTATTAATTTTTTAATTTTTATATTTTTTTTTTACATATTTGCGACGGGATAATCATCCCGTCGCAATAAGTAATTGCGACTGGCCCTTCGCAATTACCTATTATTTAAAAAAAATTTAAATTTTTTATGATGGGAATATTTTCCCGTCGCAATAGGCACTTCCGACGGGCCCGTCACAATTCCTTATTTCTTTTTTTTAAAAAAATTATATTTTTCGCGAAGAGTTTAGTGGCTCGTCGCAAATGTTATTTGCGACGGGCCCATCGCAAAAGCCTTATTTAAAGTTTTTTTTAAATATATCGATTAGTATTTGTGACGGGAAATATTCCCATCGCGAATAATATTTTTAGCGATGGGCTGTCGTAAATAGTGTTAGTTGCGACGCCATTTACCGCAACAGGTCATTTTCGACGGACCCCAATCGCAAAAGCCCATTTGTGACGGGATCCCGTCCCAAATAACCCATCGCAAATGAGCTTATTTCTAGTAGTGTAAAGTCATAAGTGAAACATATATGATATCATAACAATGAATATGATTATGTAATAAGTCAATGACATTATTTAAATCATTATACAGGAGGTTCAAATATGTACGAAGCATATCAGACCTAAGGTAAGGGATTAATATTCAAATCTCATTCTTATCTAAGATTGTTATTCGTAAGTATTTACTGGGGTTATTATTATCATCCATTCCCATGTTTTCACTACTGGAAATACAGCCTTTCCCAACAGTTCTAAACTGTTGGGAAAGGCTGCAGAAATATTGGTATATGTTATACCAATGGTTCTGCAAACCGTTGGGAAGTAAGCCGTTGTGATAGTTTTTCCCAATGGTTTACTCTAAATCGTTGGCATAGGGGTGGGTAAAGCTAACCTATCTCAACGGTTGTTCCAAACCGTTGGGATAGTTTTTCCCAACGGTTTGGCATGAACCGTTGGAAAATCCCAACATTTCTCCTCTTTCCCAACGGTTTAAAACCATTGGGAAAGGATTTTTACCAACGGTTCAATGAACCGTTGGTAAAACAATCACTAGAAATGCTATGCCAACAGTTTGAAACCATTGGCATAGCCTTTCTATGAAAATTTCACAGTTTCCTGCAATTTGCAAAGCAGCTATGCAATTTGACAGCAGCCCTCATTTTATGCATTCCCTCCCATTTTCAATCCAATTATTGTACCTGCAATTAACTAACACATACATATTCAAATATTGTACCTGCAATAACCAACTAACACATACATATAGAAAACAAATTCATACACATTTAACATATAATGCATCCTGGAACTATACACATCCATAATTAGATTAGAATTCATAACGTAATTATAAACATACATAATTCATTTAGAATTCAATTTAAAATCTAGATGACAATTATATGTGGAATCTGGAATTCAATTCATAATTTTATAGGTTTTTTGTATACCATATATTTTTACCTGAAATGATGTCCATTTTAAACAAAATTCATACACAAGGATTGATCCCGCCACACCGTGCCTGGGATTGAGGTGAGGTTAACTCGTACACGTCACAAATGACCCATCGATCATTGTCCTAAAGTATCAACATATTTTGAAAGCATTTGTTTGGTTTTCCATATGTCAGTTGATGTTTTTAACTTAAAATGATCTCCTTTTGAAACAAAAGA
This sequence comes from Viscum album, assembly GCA_963277665.1. Classification (NCBI taxonomy): domain Eukaryota; kingdom Viridiplantae; phylum Streptophyta; class Magnoliopsida; order Santalales; family Viscaceae; genus Viscum; species Viscum album. The sequence continues at coordinate 1,700,310,462 of OY728156.1, read as the reverse complement.
TAGACACTTTGAGTTGTGTTGGTCACACCACGTCTCAGATTGAGGCGGGGTTGATTCGTACACGTCACATATGACCCATGGATCGTTCTCCTAAAGTTTCAATGAAAACCCAATGTGTTTCATCGGTTTTCCGTATGTATTTAAAAAATTTTCCATTTTAAACAAAAGAGAGACACTTAGACTGATACCGGACACACCGCGACTCGTATTGAGCCTGGGTTGGCTCGTACAGGTCACATATGACCCATGGATCGTTGTGATAAATTATCAACAGATTCCGAATGCGTTTGGTCAGTTTTCCGTGTGTCAGTTGTTCTTTTCACTTATAATCCGGTCCAATTTAAACAAAAGAGACACAAATAGAGTGGTGTTGGCCACACCGTGCCTCGAATAGAGGAGGGGTTGACTCGTACATGTCACATATGACCCATGGATCGTTGTGCTAAAGTATCGACAAAATCTGAATGCGTTTGGTCAGTTTTCCGTATGCTAGTTGATGTTTTTCACTTAAAATGGCGTCCTTTTGAAACAAAAGATAGACACTTTGAGTGGTGTCGGCCACACCACATCTCATATTGAGGCGGGGTAGATTCGTACATGTCACATATGACCCATGGATCGTTCTCCTAATGTTTCAATGGAAACCGAATGAGTTTGGTCGGTTTTCCATATGTACATAAAAGTTTGTCCATTTTAAACAAAAGGGAGCCACTTAGAGTGATCCCGACAACACCATGCCTTGAATTGAGCCTGGGTTGACTCGTACACGTCACATATGACCAATGGATTGTTGAAATAAAGCATCAATAGAACTTGAATGCATTTGGTTGGGTTTTCGCATGTCAGTTGTTCTTTTCACTTATAAACATGTCCATTTTAAACAAAAGAGAGACACTGTGAATGGTGTCGGCCACACCACACCTCGGATTGAGGTGGTGTTGACTCCTATACATCACATATGACCCATGGATCATTTTCCTAAACCATCAACACATTTCTAATGCATTTTGTCAGTTTTTCGTATTCTAGTTGATCTTTTCACTTATAATCCTGTCTATTTTAAACAAAAGAGAGACACTTTGAATGGTGTCGGCCACACTGCACCTTGGATTGAGGTGGGGTTGACTCGTACAAGTCACATATGACCCATGGATAGTTTTGCTAATGTATCAACACAATCAGAATCCGTTTGGTCGGTTTTCCGTGTGTACTTAAAATGTTGTCCATTTTAAAGAAAAGAGAGTCGCTTAGAGTGATTCTGGCCACACCGTGCCTCAAATTAAGGCGGGGTTGACTTATACACGTCACATATGACACATGGATCGTTTTCCTAAAGCATAAACACATTTCGAATGCGTTTTGTCAGTTTACTGTATGTCAGTTGTTCTTTTCACTTATAATCCTGTACATTTTAAAAGAAATACATACACAAGTAGTGATCCTGCCACAACATGCCATAGATTGAGGCAATGTTAACCCGTACACATCACAAATGACTCATAGATAGTTTTACTAAAGTATCAACATATTCTAAAAGTGTTTTATCATTTTTCCGTATGTCAGTTGATGTTTTTCACTTAAAATGATGTACTTTTGAAACAAAAGACAGACACTTTGAGTTGTGCCGACCACACTGTGTCTCAGATTGAGGTGGGGTTGATTATTACACATCCCATATGACCCATGGATCATTATCATAAAGTTTCAATGTAAACCGAATGTGTTTCATCGGTTTTCCGTATGTATTTAAAATGATGTCCATTTTAAACAAAAGGTAGAAATATAGAATGATCCCGGCCACAACGCGACTCCTATTGAGAACGAGTTGGCTCATAGTGGTCACATATGACCCATGGATCATTGTAATATATTATCAATAGATTCCGAATGCATTTGGTCGGTTTTTCGTTTGTCAGTTGTTCTTTTCACTTATAATCTTGTCCATTTTAAACAAAAGAGACACAGTTAGAGGGGTGTCAGCCACACCACACCTCGGATTGAGGCGGGATTGACTCATACACGTCACATATGATCCATGGATTCTTATGCTAAAGTATCAACACAATTAGAATTCATTTGGTTGGTTTTCCGTATGCCAGTTGATGTTTTTCACTTAAAATGACATCCCTTTGAAACAAAAGATGGACACTTTGAGTGGTGTCGGCCACACCGCATCTCAGATTGAGGCGAAGTTGATTCGTACACGTCACATATGACACATGGATCATTCTCCTAATGTATCAACGGAGTCTGAATGCGTTAGGTTGGTTTTCCGTATGTACTTAAAATGTTGTCCATTTTAAACAAAAGGGAACCACTTAAAGTGATCCCAGCCACACCGTTCTTCGAATTGAACCTAGGTTGACTCATACACGTCACATATGACTCGTGGATCGTTGAACTAAAGCATCAACAGAATCTGAATGCGTTTGGTCAGTTTTTCGTATGTCAGTTGTTCTTTTCACTTATAATCCTGTCCATTTTAAAAAAAAGAGAGAACTGTGAATGGTGTTGGCCACTCCACGCCTCGAATTGAGGCAGGGTTGACTCGTACATGTCACATATGACCCATGGATCGATTTCCTAAAGCATCAACACATTCCTAATTCGTTTGGTTGGTTTTTCATATGCCAGTTGATTTTTTCACTTGTAATCCGGTCCATTTTAAACAAAAGAAAGACACTTTAAATGGTGTCAGCCACACCGCACCTTGGATTGAGGCAGGGTTTACTCGTACATGTCACATATGAACCATGGATCGTTGTGCTAATTTATCAACACAATCAGAATCTGTTTGGTTGGTTTTCCGTATGTACTTAAAATGTTGTCCATTTTAAACAAAAGAGAGCCACTTAGAGTGATTCTGGCCACACTGTGACTCAGATTAAGGCGGGGTTGACTCATACACGTCACATATGACCCATGGATCATTTTCCTAAAGCATCAACACATTTCAAATGCATTTGGTCAGATTTCCGTATGTCAGTTGTTCTTTTCACTTCTAATCCTGCCCATTTTAAACAAAATACATACACATGGAGTGATCCAGCCACACCGTGCCTCAGATTGAGGCGAGGTTAACTCGTACATGTCACAAATTACCCATCGATCGTTGTCCTAAAGTATCAACATATTCCGAAAGTGTTTGCTCGGTTTTTCGTATGTCAGTTGATGTTTTTCACTTAAAATGATGTACTTTTGAAAAAAAAGACAGACACATTGAGTGGTGTTGGACACACCGCGTCTCAGATTGAGGCAGGGTTGTTTCGTATAACGTCACATATGTCCCATGGATCATTCTCCTAAAGTTTCAATGGAAACTGAATGCGTTTTGTTGGTTTCTGTATGTATTTAAAATGTTGTCCATTTTAAACAAAAGAGAGACACATAGACTGATCCTGGCCACACCGCGACTCGGATTGAGCACGGGTTGGATCGAACAGGTCACATATGACCCATGGATCGTTGTGATATATTAACTACAAATTCTGAATGCATTTGGTCATTTTTCCGTATGCCAGTTGTTCTTTTCATTATAATCCTATCCATTTTAAACAAAATAGACACATTTAGAGTGGTTTTGGCCACACCGTGCCTTGTATTGAAGCAGGGATGACTCGTACATGTCACATATGACCCATGGATAGTTTTTATAATGTATCGACACAATTCGAATGCGTTTGTCAGTTTTCCATATGCCAGTTGAGGTTTTTCACTTAAAATGACGTCCTTTTGAAACAAAAGACAGACACATTGAGTGGTTTCGGCCACACTGTGTCTCAGATTGAGGTGGGGTTGATTCTTACACATCACATATGGCCCATGGATCGTTCTTCTAATGTTTTAATGGAAACCGAATTCGTTTGGCCAGTTTTCTTTATGTACTTAAAATGTTGTCCATTTTAACCAAAAGGGAGCCAGTTAGAGTGATCCCGGCCACACTGTGCCTTGAATTGAGCCCGGGTTGACTCATACAAGTCACATATGACCCATGGATCATTGAACTAATCATCAAATGAATCTGAATGAGTTTGGTCAGTTTTTCTTATGTAAGTTGTTCTTTTCACTTATAATCCTGCCCATTATAAACAAAAGAGAGACACTATGAATGGTGTCGGCCACACCGCACCTCAGATTCAGGAGGGGTAGATTCTTACATGTCACATATGACCCATGGATCGTTGTCCTAAAGCATCAACACATTTCGAATGCGTTTGGTCATTTTTTCGTATGCCAGTTGATCTTTTCACTTATAATCCTGTCCATTTTAAACAAAAGAGAGACACTTTGAATGGTTTAGGCAACACCACACCTTGGATTGAGGTGGGGTTGACTCGTACATGTCACATATGACCCATGGATTTTTTTGCTAAAGTATCAACACAATCAGAATTCGTTTTGTCACTTTTCTATATGTACTTAAAATGTTGTCCATTTTAAACAAAAGAGAGCCACTTATAGTGATTCCAGCCACACCGTACCTCATATTAAAGTGTGGTTGACTCGAACATGTCACATATGACACATGGATCGTTTTTCGAAAGCATCAAAACATTTCAAATGCATTTGATCAGTTTTCTGTATGTTAGTTGTTCTTTTCACTTATAATCCTGTCCATTTTAAACAAAATACATACACAAGGAGTGATCCTGCCACACCGTGCCTTGTATTAAGGCGAGGATAACTCATACATGTTACAAATGACCCATAGATCGTTGTCCTAATGTATCAACATATTCTGTAAACGTTTGCACAGTTATCTGTATGCTAGTTGATGTTTTTCAATTAAAATGACGTCTTTTGGAAAGAAATGACAGACACTTTGAGTGGTGTTGGCTACACTGCATCCTATATTGGGGTGGGGTTGATTCATACACGTCACATATGACCCATGGATCGTTCTCCTAATTTTTCAATGGAAAAAGAATGTGTTTGGTCGGTTTTCCGTATGTACTTAGAATGGTGTCCATTTTAAACAAAAGAGAGACACTTAGACTGATCCCGGCCACACAGTAAATCGGATTGAGCCTGAGTTGGCTCTTACAGGTCACATATGACCCATGGATCGTTGTGATAAATTATCAACACATTCTAAATGTGTTTGGTCAGTTTTCTGTTTTCCAGTTGTTCTTTTCACTTATAATCCTGTCCGTTTTAAACAAAAGAGACACAGTTAGAGTGGTGTCGGCCACACCATGTCTTAGATTGAGGCGGGGTTGACTCGTACACATCACATATGACCCATGGATCGTTGTGATAATGTATCAATACAATCCGAATGCATTTGTCCAGTTTTCTGTATGCCAATTGATGTTTTTCAATAAAATGACGTCCTTTCGAAACAAAAGACAGACACTTTGAGTGGTGCCGGCCACACCGCGACTCAGATTGACTCCGAGTTGGCTCGTACAGGTCACATATGACCCATGGATTGTTGTGATAAATTATGAACACATTATGAATGTGTTTGGTAAGTTTTCTGTATTCTAGTTGTTCTTTTCACTAATCATCCTATCTATTTTAAACAAAAGAGACACAATTAGAGTGGTGTCAGCCACACATTTAGATTGGTGTCGGCCACACCGGGTCTCAGACTGAGGCAAGGTTAAATCATACACGTCTCAAATGACCCATGGATCGTTGTCCTAAAATATCAACATAATCCGAATGGTTTGGTTGGTTTTCCGTATGCCAGTTGATGTTTTCACTTAAAATGATGTCCTTTTGAAACAAAAGAGAGACGCATTGAATGGTTTCAGCCACACCACGCCTTGGTTTGAGGTGGGGTTAATTCGTACACATCACATATTATCCATTTATCATTGTCCTAATGTTTCAACCGATTCTGAATGCGTTTGGTCTGTTTTTCGTATGTCAGTTGTTGTTTTCACTTAAAATTAAGTCCATTTTAAACAAAAGAGAAACACTTTGAGTTGTGCCAGCCACACCACACCTCGGATTGAGGCAAGGTTGACTCGTACACGTCACATATTACTCATGGATCCTTCTACCAAAGTATCAACACATTCTGAAATCATTTGGTCGGTTCTCCGTATGTTAGTTGTTGTTTTCACTCAAAATGAAGTGATTTTTAAATAAAAGAGAGACACTTTGAGTGGTTCCAGCCACACCACGCGTCTGAATGATGTACCGTCTCCTTGTACACCTTGAGAATAATAATTAGGGTGTTTTTGTGTGATTTCAAGTCATTATGATGTCGTTCGGCATGCATTTGACCGTTAAACGCATGTTTTGGCCATTTACGACACGCGGGGTGCGTTTTCGGCCAACGTGGTCACACGACACCTCCAATTGGCATGCCGTCTGACCGACCATTTCAAATTTCACCCACCCTTTTCTGTTGTCTGATTTCATGGCATTCCGAAGTCTTTCGGCCAGTTTCGACCACCCCACGCATGCCTTTCAAGCGCGCCAAACACCTAAAAAACACATATTCAGTCGTGTTGCGCAAATGGCTCATCTGAATGATGTGTCGTCTCCTCGTAGACCTCAAAAATAATAATTAGGGTGTTTTCATGTGATTTCAAGTCATTTTGATGTCGTTCGGCATGCATTTGATCGTTAAACGCATGTTTTGGCCATTTACGACACGCGGAGTGTGCTTTCGGCCACCACGGTCACACGACACCTCTGATTGACATGACTTCTGACCGACCATTTCACAATTCACCCACCATTTGTTGTCGTCCTATTTAATGGCATTCCAAGGTCGTTCGGCTGGTTTCGACCACCCCATGCATGTTTTTCAAGCACGCCGAACACCTAAAAAACAGATATTCAGTCGTACCGCGCAAACCGCATGTCTGAATGATGTGTCGTCTCCTCTTACATCTCACGAATAATAATTAGGGTGTTTTCGTGTGATTTCTAGTCATTCTGATGTTGTTCGACATGCATGTGACCATTAAACACATGTTTTGGCCATTTACAACATGTGTAGTGCATTTTTGGCCACCGCGGTCAGATGAATTCTCCAATTGACGTGTCGTCTGACCGAAAATTTCAAAATTCACCCATCCATTATTGTTGTCCGAGTTCATGGCATTCCGTGGTCATTCGACCAGTTTCAACTACCCCACGCTTGCTTTTCGAGTGCACCGAACACCTAAAAAAACATATTCAGCCACGCCATGCAAAGCGCACGTCTAAATGATGTGTCGTCTGCTAATACACCTCACAAATAATAATTAGGGTGTTTTCGTGTGATTTTAAGTCATTATATTGTCATTCAGCATGCATTTGACCGTTAAATGCATGTTTTGGCCATTTATGACACGCGTAGTGCATTTTCGGCCAGCGCGGTTACATGCCACCTCTGATTGATGTGCCGTCTAGACGAACATTTAACAATCCACCCACCCTTTGTTGTCGTCCGATTTCATGGCATTTCGAGGTTGTTCGGCCAGTTTCGACCATCCCACACACGCTTTTCAAGTGCGACGAACACCTAAAAAACACATATTCAGTCGTGCTGTGAAAACTGCTCATCTGAATGACATGTCGTCTCCTCGTACACCTCACGAATAATAATTAGGGTGTTTTCATATGATTTCATGTCATTTCGATATTGTTTGGCATGCATTTGACTGTTAAACGCATGTTTTGGCCATTTACGACACGCGGAGTGCATTTTCAGCCACCGCGGTCAAACGACACCTCAGATTGATGTTTAGTCTAGCTGACCATTTCACAATTCACCCACCCTTTTATGTTGTCTGATTTCATGGCATTCCGAGGTCGTTTGGCCGGTTTCGACCACCCCACGCATGCTTTTCAAGCGCACCGAACACATAAAAAACACATATTCAGTCGTGCCGCACATACTGCGCGTCCTAATTATGTGGCGTCTCCTCGTACACCTGACGAATAATAATTACGATGTTTTCATGTGATTTCAAGTCATTCTGATGTCGTTCAGCATGAATTTTACCATTAAATGCATGTTTTGGCCATTTACGACATGTAGCGTCCGTTTTCGGCCACTGCGGTCACACGACATCTCCGATTGACATGCCGTCAGAACGACCATTTTACAATTCACCCACACATTGTTTTCGACTGATTTCAAGTCATTCTGAGGTCGTTCGGTTTGGTTTGACCACCCCATCCATACTTTTCTAGCGCACCGAACACCTAAAAACACATATTCAGCCTCTGAATGACGTGTCGTCTCCTCACACACCTCATGACTAATAATTAGGGTGTTTTAATGTGATTTCAAGTCATTCCAATTTCATTCGACATGCATTTGACCGTTAAACGCATGTTTTGTCCATTTACAACATGCGTAGTGCGTTTTCGACCACCGCGGTCAAACGACACCTCCGATTGACGTGTCGTCTAGCCGAACATTTCACAATTCACCCACCCTTTGTTTTCATCCGAGTTCATGGCATTCCGAGGTTGTTCGGCCACCGCGGCCATAGGACACCGTGCATTGGTTTGAGGCAGGGGGCAGTACGGGGTCCAGGGAGGATGGTGGGGGAGGCTATCTGCAGTCCAGGGGCGAAGGTGGGGGGCTGTCTGCGGGGCTGTCCAGGGTCCAGGGAGGAGGGTTTGGGGGGCTGTTCGGGGGGCTGTTCGGGGGCTGTCTGGGGGCTATCTGGGGGGATATCTGGGGGCTGTCTGAGGTCCCGGGAGGAGGGTGGGGGGGGGGGGGGGGTGGGGGGTTGGGGGCTATCCGGGGTCCAGGGAGGAGAATGGGTAATGTATCTGAAATTCTTTCTAGGTATCATACATCGAATTCCGACAAGACTGCAAACCGCCGTGGGGGTTCGTCCTGGAGTAGGTCCAAATCACGACATTATCACGTTGTGACCGCGGCCTTTTGGCCCAGTCCAGTGACATCCACGAGGCAGCATCTTCCGGACCGGATTCCAAATAAATCCTATGTAGTTGTCCTTTACATTATAGGAACTAATCTTATGTTATAAAAATAGACTCTTGATTCGGGATTGTGGTATGATAATGATATATATTTTATATTCGTTGTCTTTAACAGTGGTACTAAGTAGTCGAAACTAATGATTGAGAGTCAAATTATCACACCCTAAACATTCACTGCGAGTTTTCGCAGACATCACACCGCCATTTGAGGTGTTTTATTATAAAAAGATGACTTTATTTGTTAAATGAAACAATTATATTAAAGAAAACCTATTCAAAATATGAAATTCAATATAATTAAGAAGAATTAATAAAGAAGCTAAATTTAATTTAAATCATTCTTAAATTAAAGAGGCTACGAGAGGTACTGCCCCCCCAACCCCACCTTGGACTTCCCCCCTCACCCCGAAAAGCCCCCCCAACCCCTGCACAACCCCCCTCACCACGGATAGCCCCCCTCACCCCGAAAATCCCCCCCAACCCCCGGACAGCCCCCTCACCCCCCCAGACAGCCCCCCCCCCCCCCACCTTGAACATCCCCCACCCCCAAAAAGCCCCCCCCCCCACCCACCAGACAGCCCCCCGCACCACCCAGACAGCCCCCCCCCCCCCCCCCCGCACCACCCAGACAGCCCAACCACCCCTCGGACAGCCCTCCCTCAACCCGGACAGTCCCCCCACCCCCCAGACAGCCCCCCGACCGCCCGGATAGCCCCCTGACCCCTCGGACAGCCCTCCTCACCCCAAAAATCCCTCCAAACCCCGAGCAGCCCCCACACCCCGGAAAGACCCCCCCCCCACCCCGGACACCCCCCACCCTCGGAAAGTCAGCCCAACCCCAGACAGCCCCCCCCCCCCCCCAACCCACCGAACAGCCCCCCACACCACCCAGAGAGCCCCCTGCACCACCCGGAGAGCCCCCCACCCCTAGACAGACCCCCCTCAACCCGAACGGCCCGCCCCCCACACCCAAACACCCCCCCCCCCACGTCAGACAACCCCCACCCCCAGAAGGCCCCACCCCCTAAAAAGCCCCCCCTCAACCCGGAAATCCCCCCATCACCCCGAAAATCCCCCCCACCCCCACCCCCACCCCCACCCCCCCCCCCCCCCCCACCGAAACCCCCCGGACAATCCAAACACCCCATACATCCCCCACCCCCCCGGATAGGCCCCCACCCCCCGGAAAGCCCCCTGATCCCCCATACAGCCCCCCCCAACACCCCGAACAGGCCCCCTGACCCCCGGACACCCCCAACCCCCGGACACCCCCCACCCCCGGATAGCCCCCCAACCCCCCGGACAACCCCCCAACCCTCCGGAAACATTGTTAAAAATTAATAAACACATATAAATTAATTCTCAAGTAACAATTAATTACAAGATGAATAAAAATCATAAAACACATACTTAGAAAATATGGAATCCAACCGCAAAAAATCTAAGATTTTTCACCTCCATCGGATTAAATATTTAATTAACTAAATGGATATGATGGGATGGAGAAAATGTAGGTAAAAAAACAGAAAAAAAAAGATACACATCAAAATAAAAACACAAAAATAAAATATTAGATGAATAACAATAATAATAAGGTAACACTATGTAGAAAGAAGAAAATACATGATTTGAGAAGGATCTAATAGAGATTTAGCAGTTCAGATGGGGGATGTCGTGGGAGGAGGGTGTCCGCTGCTGCAGATTCAGTTTTGTTCATGAATGAGGAGGGTCTGGTTATTTGGGGAAAATTTTTCCCAATAGTGTTTAAAAACCATTGGGCAAGAGTGACTATACCAACGGTTCATATAGAACTGTTGGTAACATCCACTAAAAAAACAGGTTTTACCCAATAGTTCTTTAGAACCGTTGGTAAATCCTCTCACAAGGAAGCCTTTCCCAACGGTTCTCTAGAACCGTTGGTAAAGGGTCTTCCAAAGAGGCCTTTCCCAATGGTTCTACAGAACCATTGGTAAAGGGTCTTCTAAAGATACCTATACCAATGGTTTATGAAAACCATTGGTATAGCCTCCCTTTCCCAACGGTTTTTGTGAAATGTTGGGATGAAAGTGTTAGGAAAACACCGATTTCCAGTACTGTTTCTAAAAATGTTTTCATGTATTTTTGAAGTCCATTTTACCCATTTTTTAAAATTTCCATTTGTTATTGAAGGAATCATACTTTTTTTACCAAACGGGGAACTTTTTGACTTTTCCGACAAAAGTACGAGAAGAATGTTATTTTCTAACTTATACGGTATGAACGGATTTTTATGATTTCATAATGACTTATTTCAATGAAACTTACTCTACAAAATTTAATGATTATTTTCAACAAAATCATTTTCTTTTAAAATTTCATGGAATTTTGTGAAAATAAAAGGATTTTAAAGAAGAAATGATATTTTTCTCAATAATTAATTTCAAGTGTTTTATCAAAACTATTTTCCATCTACGATGCCATTAATAAGTATGTTTGTGTTTCAAGTATAATGTATATATTATTTACATGGTTTTAGTTTTCTTATGATGAAATGATATCCATTTATTTTATATGGATTATGTTATGATTGGATGATGTTTATAAAACGCATTTTATTTGTAGGGTTATTATGAATGATGTATGTTTATTTTTTGGCACACGAAAGAGTGATTTTATTATGAGATGGGTGGGACCTATATCTCCCTCCAACGCATTGGGTAAAGATTTATATCTCATGAGATAGACATGGCTGGAACGGTAAGTTAATCTGATTTAGTGATACAGGACTGGAACGAGGAGTGAACTCGATTCAGAAAGGGACTTTGTCCACTATGATGGTCTTGGCCACAATGCCTTGGCTACTATAGAAATCATAACATGTTATTAATGTTTTCCATAATTACATGCTTTATTCCCATGATATTTTATTATGATTGGTGATCCGTTGTGATCTATTCCTTACGTACTGCCATGCTTTATGTCATTGCTCAAGATTCTGATGTTTAAATATTATTTTCATGTTTTTAAGTTCAAATGTATATGGTTTGTTTTATTCTCTCCGTGAATACCCTTACTAAGCATTTGAGCTCACCCTTTATATGTTTTATTTTTCCAAAGGTATAATGAAATGATTTAGGTAAGAAAAAAAATGAAGATCTTTATGGGAGATGTTGAAGATATTTCACCAAGATTAGAAGATTATATTCCATGTTTCTAAAGACACTAAAATATTACGGTCCTTTGGTGTCTGTTTTTTGTTATGTATTAGATATTCTGCAAAAATAATGTAATGTATATGTACATCAAGCTTTGGGTATCTACAACGGAGTGCATGATGAATTCTGAATGCCCCACTTTTTTTCATGCCATGGACCATAGTGCTTCAAAAATGCCATGAAACACCCTTGAATTATCAAAGAATATATGTGACGAACATTCCATGAAACTGAAGATCACAGGATATCTACAAGAGATATAGTAATATCTTCATTGAATGGTGAACTTGACATTAAATTATAGGTTGACTGACTGCTAAGAAGACATGAGTGATGGAGATAGAAAAGAATTCCATCCTCCAAAAATATATATTATTACTGATGTGAAACGGTTTCCACATGCTGTGCGGTTATTGCTTCTCCACTTAAACATTTTTTTTATCTATGTTGATGTTTAGATTTGTTTTATATATTTCACTAGTTTTACATTATTTTTATATTAATTTTAATATATTAATTCTATATTTTACATTAGTGTTTATCTAAATTTCTTTCACCCTTCTTCTAATTCTTATTCTTCATCTTTTCCTATTTTAATTCTCTTTTTATATTAATTTATCTCTTCTATATCTCTCACTATTTTTTCATTCTATTTAATTATTATTTTTTATTTTCATTTCATTATCTATTTTCATTAGAAATTGATATATTACAAACGATGATGGGAAGCTAACGTGAGGGCTGGCCTTAGGTGAGGTTAGGTGCTCCAAAATTTTTCAATTAAATTCTTTTATGATCCGAAGATATTTTTATTGAATGAAATTGAAGTTCTTGTCTATAATGATTTTCCACTATAGAATGGAACATTATTTAAATTATATTATTTTTTACATATTTTCCCTCTATTATGTTGGACACGAGTGCTTCATATGGTGAAGTTGATTTATTCCAAAGACGAAATGACATATGATGGAGTCATGTCATGAATGATTCCACCATCTCGATTGTCATGTTTCATTATCCTTGACTACTGGTGGAGGTGGAATTTGGTTTTCATTGGAATTAATTATTCCATAGTTAATAAATAAAAGCATAGTAAATCATCCATGATATTTTAGAATTGAGATATCAAAATGAATTTTAAAACAACAGACAATAGATAATGATAGAACCTCAGTCCGAACCTAAGGGATAGGTACTTTATTTCAAATCTAATCTTATATTTAGCGTTAGTATAGTTTTAGATTTTCACATAATTTATTTCAAAAAACCAGAACTCAAATTCAATTACATTAATAAAAGAATAAAAACAAATATAAGTAGCTCGTATGTGAATTAGAACTAGTAACTGAACAAACTGTGAAACTTTTCAAGCAAGATGGAATTGTTCATCCACTATTCTACACTAGAAAAATGTAAAAGTGTTCTTTTTTTCCCACCCCATGATAGGTGTTTTGTCAAAATTGGTGTCTTGGATGGGGATCCAATCAATTTTTTTCTTTTTTTTTCTTTTCTAGTTTTTATATATTTTTTAATTCCTTTTGTAAACAAATTAATAAAAAAAAATATTGATCAATACATACCATACTTAGATGCATAAAAAATTACTATTTAGTGAAATAAAATAGAATATTAAGACGATAAAAACTATTTAAATTAAAATATTAAATGAAATAAAATAAATATATAGTTTTTGGGAAGCCTAATTTTTCAAGCAGATCATGGTTTCCAAAATCAAATTGAACCTCAACTTAAGGATGAACCCTTAGAACTTATGGGTTATTATATAGAGAATCAAGAAGTTGAGGCCACAAACAAAAAGTATCAAGATCCCAACCATTTTAATATCCTGATCTAATCCTACCATAATGTTCTTGATGGTAATGATGAGGACTCGTGAACATATTTGAATATGATAGATCGATATGATCATGGTCAGTTTTGGAGTGACTATTTATGTATAGAAATAAACAAGTGATCTCCCAACCTTTAAATAATAATCCCCAAAACCACTTAAATAATACTAGTATATGGAATATGTCCCCACCCATGTGGTGGAATATTAATAAAATATGGAGGATCCTAAATAAATATCTCCACATTCAACCACAAAACTCAACGAGGTACTTTCCGATAAAATATTTATTATAACCAAATTGACACAGGGAGTTGATCATTTCCTAAAACTTATATTTTATAATTTTAGTAAGAATTATTTAAGCATTTAATCCCATTATTTTTAATTTTATATTTTCATACTCTAAGAATTTTTTTATAAGAAGATGATGAATAATTACATGAACCTGTTGGGGAACACATGAAGGTCTTTGATTTTGTTTAACATACCTTAATGGAAGCCCATGAGGAGAGCCTAGTGATCAATCTAGAGGAAAACAATAAAAATGGAATCCCATTATGAAAGGGAGAAGTCTAATTTTCATTCATCATGATTAAATTCCTTCCAGTTTAAAATAAATTATAATCTACCCTTTGATTATTCAATATAATAATCCCATATTGAAAAATCAAGAGGAGATTTCATAAGTATCAAAAAACATGGAAGCTGATCCATAATTTATCATACCCCTTCTATGCAAGCTATAATTTATTTTGAAGGAGTTGTCTTCAGTGTACTATATCCATGGAATCCTCATCACCAACATAGAAGAAGGGGTAGATGGGAAAATCAACATGTTGGGGTTTAAATTAAAGAAGATCCACCCTTTATTAGATTAAGAAGAACAGCTAGTGCTTCAATTGCTGAGGTACTAAAAATTGAGGACCTTCATGGTGGATCATGCAAAGAAATATTTTTCAATTTTTTATGGGAAATTCAATTTCATTGTTTAGAATTAGTTTAGGACTTCATCCCCAATCACTTATATTTTCGAGCTTTAATGACTTGATCCTTCAACTTAATTAATTAATTTACCTTTTTGGGACTATGATGAAATAGAGTACCCCCAAAAAATTCGTGGATAAGGATTAAATCATTTTGAGAAAAGGGTTTTGAATTTTAATTTTATATTTTAAACTCCAAAAAAATTCAATAAGAACATATTTTGATATTTAAACTATAATTATCATGCACATGCTTTCAATTTGTGATTTATTTAAAATATCTAGCATGACATGAGTTTCTTATAAACCATGTGATTCCATGTTTTAGATTTAAAGTAAATTGGAAGAGTATGATTTAGAATTGAATTAGTAGAGTGAACCATGGATATTACAATTATGAAACTCGGTTAGAATGTATTGGTTGAATCATGTAAATGACATCTCCCTTCCCGTTTTCCTAAATTTTAATTTATGAAATTTAATTGAATTTATTTTTTATTATTATTCATACATTGATTTAATGTTTCAAATTATGTTCTCCATTCACGGAAGGAATTACAAAAAAAAAATATTTATTATTTTATCTTCAGTATATTTCTTGAGTGAACTTGGGGAATTCCACTGACTAGAGATTTCATTGGAATTTTTCAAAGCTAGGACTATGAAAAAAACACATTTAAATTGACTGAGGAAACTTTTGTTAAGAATACATTATCCTTGATGCAACCATAAACATTTATCCTTTTTTACACCCTTGAAATCATGAATGAACTTATTAGGAATGATCCTCATTTCATGCCATGTTTATCCATTCATGCCCTGCTCTTAGTATCTGCATGATGTTTTCAAGATGAAGAGTAGGGTTGAGGGAAGTTATGGTGGAATGATGCATTTCATTATATGGAAAAAGTGTGGGTTTGATACTTTGGGTATTGAGTATGGCTTGTGATTTATTCATTATACATTATTGGTTTCCATTATAGAAATAACTTCAAAAAATAGATATGGGTTGTGTCATGAATGAATCAATAATTCAGATTTCAAACTCGAATATTTTTAATGTATCTGGTTAGGGGAAATATTTTTGGATAATTCCATTAATTAATTTCAAAAAATTAAAAATATATAAAAATAGTAGTTATAAAGGTTTTAAAATAGAGTGAAAATTCAAGATGGTGAAAATCAATAATTATGATTTCATTTTTCATGACACTAAGGTTGAGCATAGGAAGTTTATGTTATCATTTTTTAAAGTAAGATATTTATTAAGATATTACTTTTTGATATCATGTTTATTAATATATAGAAGAATATCCTCCTGGAGCCATAATTTTAAACATTAATTCCTACTATCCTTAATCCTTAAATCCAATTCAAACATTATTGAATATTCCTCATGATTTTTTGTGCCTTTTTTCTTTTCATATTAGAGAATGAATTTCCCTTACAAGAATATGGAGGATTAAAATGTATTCATGATAAGATAAGAACTAAACTTGAATTTGTATCACGAGTGATGAGTAAAAATATACAATGTGAGTTAAATCATGTCATGGATTGTTTAATAAAAATAAATTGGGAACATTAATGAATGAATAGAGAAGGACCATCATTTAAAAATGGTGATAGTAAAATGATTTGATTGATTATTTCATTTAAAAGTGTGAAATTGAATTGATATTTTATGTGTAACATGAAGATATTTTTTCTACCATTGATAATTGTTTGATTTTATTGATTTTAATTTTAAATATTATTTCCATCAGTTCCCTCATTCAATTAAATAATGATATTTTATTCTTAAGTACATGAATTGTTCATTTGTGGGGGTATTTGAGAGACATTATATTCATGAAATTATTTAGAAAAATTCTATTGATTTTCAATGAATTTTAATGATTTGTTCCATTTATTTAAATATTTTTTTTAATTATGGTATTTTCAAAAAAAAAATTAAAATTAATTGAAATGTTTGTTTTTCGTGATTTTTTATTGAAAATATTTTTTGGGAATCATAAAATCATTTTTAAATATTATTGAATATCAAAGAAGGGGCCAGCCCAAGGCTTGTCCTCAGCTAATATAGAACATGTCTCTTGGATAGTTTAGAAGAGGGCTTGTTATCCATGAGGCTCACCAGGAGGGCTTGAACAAGGGGAAGGTGTCTTTTGATCACAGGGAGGATTCTGTAGTGGTGCGTACTTTGGGCCGAGGCCCATGAGGGTCGTGTGGGGAGGCATGAACCATTTTTATGTGTTCATGTGTGATGTTATTAATATTTTAAAAACTTTTTATATACTTCCTTCACTGATTTTATATGAAATATTCCTAATTTGTTAGGAATATTAATGGTTAAATATTAAATATATTTTTTCATCGCAATTTGAATTCATCCAGATTCAAGTATGTTTACAATATTAATAATAACTATCACCCTATAAATCCAAATTGTGTTTTTCCTATTTCTTTGGATTCCTTATTCAATTTCCCACATATCATTAGAAGAAATTATTGGCCAACTCTACCATTTGAAGGGTCATATTGACCAAACGAGAAGGCCCACAGAATTTGTGAAGAAATTGAACCATCAATGAAAATTGAATTGTTGAGCTCAATCAAAAATCTGAAATTCCATTATTCTCCTCCAATGTTCAGGGAAAAATTCAGGAAGTCATGGATAAGTATTTCAGTGTCCACCTCCAAAAACAAGGCTCCCAAATGAAGCTTTGAAGTCCAACCCACCATTCTGTCAGGGAAATGAAATCAGCACACCAAAATTGACTTTTTTCATGATATAGTCATCAAATCAAGCCAATATTTTACAGTGTTAAATATGAGAAATAGGTGGTAGGATTTTTTAATAAATCATTCATATTTGAATAAATCTTCCTATTCAATAATCCATTCAAATTTTGACCATAGAAAAGGAATGGAAAAAATGGCTAGTTTAACGTTGTTTATGAAAACCATGATTACTTCGGCTCCTAAATCCAAATGCCTCAAAATTTTGAGTGTAATCAGACAAAATTATTATATACAAGTTTTAAGAAGATTACATCGCAATATTTGGCTATCCTTATTTCCAAATTAGCGATTCTAGTGGAGGAGTAGGTTTGGAATGCAAATAGTCCACCTCCTTGGGCTATAAATAAAACCCCCTATTCTCCTTGAATGTGGTTGGAATTTCATAGAAAAGGAGGGTAGGTTTTCATGAACAAGGGTCTACAAAATTCTTGGTTGGATCTTACATACTGATGTTTTTACTTAATAAACCATTCCACATTACTTCCCTTAATTTTTTTTCTTGTTCCTCAATTATAATCGTGTAAGTGTTTGTTTTTGTAATTCTATTTTAATGAAATTTTATTATTATTTATATATAATTATCATCCACCTTATGTTAAATAATATTAATGGTATTAAAATAGTTTAAATAAAGTTGAATCCCATTACCTATTTTTTCTTTCTCATTCAATCTAAATTTAGTATTTAATTCTTTTCATTGTTTGTGTGTGTGTTCGGCACAAAACACTTTTCTTATCCCTTTATTTTTATTCTCCTAATAATTCATCATCAAGAAATTATAACCAGATTATTAACCACCCAAATGGCTGGGTAAATCTCTCATTGGGGTGATTCTTAATTTTGGGATATTAAGTGATTGAGGGCCTTCTCTAAATGGATGTTTTTTAAATTAATATTATCTATATTGAACTTAATATGTCATGGATTAATGATATGTTTTGTTAATAATGTGGATTCCATGGATTATTGGAACCAAAACTACACTACCATAAACAAGTAATGGTAATTATTAGAACCCTAAGTTATGTTACAGCTTGGATTAGAGCGTTAACACTTGTTAATTCTGATCAAATTCATCATGTGAAGTGGCTATTAATTTAATTCAATATAAAGAAAATCTCCAGGATATCATAAGTTCATATCCTCGATAATGAACTCACCCGAATATTTATTAATTTATTAAATCAAATATCATCCATAAATTATTTTATAATCTCTGAAAACAAACCCCTCAATCAAAATATAGTCAACTAAAGACAATCGACAATTAAAACATTTCATTGAAAAGGATTCGACCCGAGTGCTGTTATACACATTAGCAGAGCACCAGAACCTTGAACGGTTGATAGGTGACAATCGGTCATGCTTTGAAAAGGCTGTGTTTCTAGGGATGATGAAATTAAATAGTCTTTAGTTTTTGATTATTGTAAAAAAACAAAAAAAATAAAATACTAAAAAAAATTGAAGAAAAACATTAATAAAAACCCTCCTTTTCATAAATATCATAAATGGAATGAACAAAAAGAAAAAAGCATCTTCATATTTCATCTAAAATCTCTATGAATGCCCTGTAGCCTCCCAAACAATCCCTCATATTTGTTTGACCCTGAAATTGAGTGAACACTTCCCCAACTTATGAGTAACATAAGTGATAATCAACCAATCCAAGAACCAATCCTTGTCCATCCAATTGAACTAGTTGTGGACACTCCTAGCGAACAAACACTTCATGAAATTGTGTCCAATAATATGAATTACTATCACCTTGGTATTAAATATCCAAACATAGAGGTTTACTTAGAACTCAAATCAGGTTTGATTCATCTTCTCCCTCATTTCCACGGGCTAGCCAGTGAGGATCCACATCTCCACTTTAAAGAGTTCCAAGTGATGTGCTCTACCATGAATTCTCAAGGGGTTTCTGAGGAACAAATAAAACTCTGAGTATTCCCTTTCTCCCTAGTTCAAACATATATGTCATGGATTTATGAACATCTTCCTAGTTTCATAACCATATGGAATGAAATGAACTAACTCTTCAGGGAAAAATTCTTTCCTGCTTCTCGTACTACTTCTATCTGAAAGGAAATTAGTGATTTCCATCAATTCCCCAACGAATCACTCCATGAATACTAAAAGATATTCAAAAATCTTGTTGCAACATGCCCACACTAGAAAATACTTGACCAACTCTTGTTCCAATACTTCTATGAGGGGTTATGTTATATAAAGAGAACCCTCATTTATGTTGCAAGTGGTGGTTCTTTTGTTGATAAAACTTCTTCAACTACAAGAGATCTCATAAGCAACATAGCTCCAATCAAACAACAATTACATTCTAGAGAACAATATAAAGTAATAAAAGCTCTAGATAATCAATCTATAGAGACAAACAAGATGAAAAAGTGGATGAGTGAACTTATAAGTCTTGAGCGACAACTGGTCGTGCCTACCAACAACCCAACATCATCATCTTCAAAATCTCTATTCCAAGAATAAATCAAAACTTTGGAATCTTTAGATCCCCATCTCATCGAACTGACACATGTCCACAACTTCAATAGGATCCATCTGATTCATCCAGAACAATGGAGCTCAATGTAGTATATTATCAGAGGAACACCAACACTCAACAAGCAGGTCAGTTCATTAGAAGCATCAACCAACCCAACCCTGACTCCTTCTGTTATACATTCAACCAAGGATTGAGGTATGGTAATCCCATTTCTCATCCCCCTCAATACCATACTAAAAACCCAAACCAATTCCAATGTGGTCAAAGTGTTGGTAACTTCCTACAACCATACACTTTTGTTCCTCAAACTCAAATAATCAATCCTCCAACTGGATTAAACTATCCTAGTGAGCCTTCCCAATCCCCATACTAATACAATCGCTTTTCCAAGAACCAAAATCAAGGTAATCCCAATCTAGAACAAGCCTCTTCTTCCAAGAAACTATGGTAAAGTGATTTTGAAGATCTTTCCTCCTTAATCTGTTCCATCCTCAAAAACCTTTAAATCGAAATTGGTCAAATTTCATCCCACAAATGATAGCATCAATAGTAAAATTCCTCCTAACTCATGTCTCAACCATTACCCAACCCCAAGGGTAATGTAAGTGCAATCTCACTTAGGTCATGAAAGAAAATTTCTAATCCTTAAGATAAGTCCTCCATCCCCCCTTTACATGTTGACCTAGAAAATGAAAAGAAAAAGAAACATTAAATGGAATGTGAAGACATTCCCTCACCTGCCTCAATTCCTCATAGGAACCCAACTCTTTTTACCCAAGCCATTTCTATGCCAATGATGTCCTTTGAAGCCGATCCTAAAATACTCGACATGTTTATACATGATAAAGTCAACATTCCACTCTTAGATGGAATAAAAAAAATCCCTAAGTAAACAAAGTTTCTTACGGAATTTCACACCCATAAGAGGAAACTTGGGACAATTGAAATATTTTTTCACCCTGCAGTCTATTCCGAAAAAGTGAAAAGATCTAGGGACCTTTACAGTTCCAAGCCAAATTGGAAGTTCCAACATCAATGATGCACTCATACACCTAGGAGCCCTTATTAATGTAACGCCTAAATCCATATTCTCTAACTTTTGTCTAGGTCCCTTACATCCAATGGGTGTTGTCATTCAATTGGACAACCAATGTACTTCTAGTCCTGAGGGTA
The DNA here is from genome assembly GCA_963277665.1 of Viscum album. NCBI lineage: Eukaryota > Viridiplantae > Streptophyta > Magnoliopsida > Santalales > Viscaceae > Viscum > Viscum album. Next base: position 1,700,289,027 of record OY728156.1, on the reverse strand, counting down.
TAATCAATGATGTCCTTGTTCGTCTGAATGATCTTATCTTCCCGGAATATTTCTATGTCCATGACATGGAATGTGAGATTAACTCTTCTTGATCTCCCTTAATTATAGTAATACCATTCCTAATTATAGTGAGAACCAAAATTGATGTCCATTCAGGCATCCCGTTCATGGAATTTGGTGACCAACTGACCATGTTCAACATTCTCCTAGCCATGTGAGACCCTTGTGAGGATCAATCTTCATTCTCAATCCTTCATTCTAATGAAAATTTTGAGAGTCAATTGAACCCCATTCCATCATGTTCATCATGTTATAATGAGAGATAATATTGTGAAATCTGCACCATGATTAACAACGTTATAAATGGTGAAATTGATGTAGACCATTCATTTAGAGACTCCATCAATCTAGAGGAACTTGAGAACTCTTTTTAATCCGACATCAACTATGATATCTACTGCTCTACCTTGGAAATTAGTAAGGAAAGTGAATCTGAAGCAATTGAAATCCCTTACGCCATTACTCAGTAGTCTAACCCACAAATGAGAGTTGATACTAATCTAAAACTTCTTCCTGAACACATGAACTATGCATTCTTTTTCCATGATCAATCTCATACTGTCATTATCTCTGTTTCAATTACAAAAACTGAGGAGTCCAAACTTGTTCAGGTGTTAGAGGAAAACAAAAAGGCCTTAGGATGGACCCGAAATGACATACCAAGAATCAACCCTTCCCTTTTCATGCATCACTTCCATCTTGATGAGTCATCCAAACCTATTAGATAACCATAACGAAGACTCAATCCACTAATATTTGAGGTAGTTAGGGAAGAGATCACCAATATTATTTAAGATAGTATTATCTACACAATTTATGATATTGAACGGGATAGTCCAATTCAAGTTGTACCTACGAAGGGTGGGATAACTATTGTCAGAATTGAACATGTGGAGGTAGTTACAACTTGAGTGAAAAAACAAATGGCATGTGTGCATCGACTATAGTAAATTTAATGTTAAAATAATAAAAGATCAGTATACTCTTATATTCCTCGATCTGATGCTAGAATGATTATCCAGAAAGTCACACTATTGCTATCTTGATGGATATACCGACTACTTCTAAATCCCAATCGCACATCAGGACCAAGAATATACTACTTTTAATTTACCATTTAGAACATATGCATATAGGAGAATTCCATTTGGCCATTGAAATTCTCTTAAAACATTCCAGAGGTGTATAATGAATATCTTTGATGAATTCATTGAACACTACATGGAAGTCTTCATAGAAGACTTTACCATTTATGGTGATTCATTTGAATCTTGGATTAATTCACTCTCTCTAGTCCTTCAAAAGTGTGTCAAGTGTAACCTTGTGTTTAATTTTGAAAAATGTCACTTCATGGTGGAAAATTGGATTGTTCTGGGAAACATAGTTTCGATAGATGGTATTGAAGTTGATCCTGCAAAAATTGAAGTGATCCAAACACTTCCAAAACCCACATTTATTCGAGACATTTGTTCTGTAGAGACCCGAAACTTGAAGTACATAGAAATTACATTACTTTTGCGGAATACATAGTACATAACAAAAAAACACACACAAGGACTGTAATAGTTTAGTGTCTTTGGAAAATCGGAATATAATCTTCTAATCGTGGTGAAAGATCTTCAATATCTCCCATAAAGATCTTCATTTTTTAAACATAAATCCTTTCTTTATGTCCTGGGGAAAAGAAAACATAAAAGTGTGAGATCAAATTCTAAGTAAACGTAAACAAAAGAAATATCAATCACGTCATATTCATAAGAACATATCTTTTGGAAATCTTAACCTGCAAAAGAGATCATAATTTCATAACATGGGATAAATAATAGTAGTGAAATGGAATCCCAATAATCATAACATAAAACATGAAACATTTTGTCATACACACATAATCATAGAGAATCATTTCTTATTAGTCATGACTCATTGCCAAGACTATCATAGTGGATTATGTCCCTTTCTGAACCAAATTCACTCCTCGTTTCAGTTTTGTTTCACTGAACTGATATAATCTACCGTTCCAGCCATGTCTATCTCATGAGATATAAATTCTTTACCCAATGCATTGGAGGGGGATATATTTCCCACCCATCTCATAATTATACCATTATTAAGTGTGCCACAAAATCATAAACCATACATCATTGCATAACCCATGTAATAAAAATGGAATTCTTAAACATCGTGACATCATAAAACAATTCATATAAGATAAATGAATTCATAAAAATAATTCCATCACAACATAATCAAATCAATGTAATGATAGGGATAGAATCAGAACCATGTATCATGTTATATGGAAAATAATTTTGATAAAACACTTGAACTCCATTCTTGAGGAAAATATCCTTTCTACTTCAATTTTTTTTCCTTTCTTAACATCTCATACAATTTCAAACTAAAATAAGTTGATAAAAAATAAACTTGGAAACTTTTAAGGCAAGATTCTTGGAAATAATTTTTAAAAAATCCATTCATGCCGTATAAGTTAAAAAAAACATTCTTCGTACTTTTGTCGGAAAAGTCAAAAAGTTCCTCGTACGAAAAACGTCAAAAGATTCATTTCATATATTTTACTAAAAACTCACCAAAGGGTAAAATTGGATTTAATAAATTGTAGGTGGATGGAAATAACATTACATATTGAGTAAAAATGGATTTGGATGATAAAATACACCCCAGTAAATGCCAAAGTATAAACAATATCGGATAAAAATGAGATTGTGATATTTCCCTTACCTTTGGTCCGATATGATTCGTACGTGTCCGAACCTCCTGTATAATGATTTAAATAATGTTATTGACTTATTAAAGAATCATAATTATTTTTATGATATCGTATATGGTCATATTCTTAGCTTATTATTAGTAATATTTCATTTCTACTTGTTATTCGGGTGTTTATTACTTTTTTTTCTAATGCATGTTTTGTTAAATAAATTCTTGTTCTTCTCTTTAGGTTACAGATACCTCACTTCCATAATGGTATTAGTGTAATATATATAATCTTCATTCATTCAATTAATTTATATAATCATTATTAAATGAAGATCATGTAGAACGAGTCGCATCACATCGTGGAGACGGTATTCCATACGTACGCATGAGTGATGATATCATTCCTATGATCGTGGAATTGTATTGGAGCATATCTATACTATTTCAGAATCAATATCACTTTATAATAGGCATATATAGTCATAATTTACACCATTATACCCATCCAAGTAAGGTGGTGGTGGAAAATAGATTACACCACGGTGTGGAGACGGTATTCCGTACGTACGCACACGCGGTGATTTCATTTTCTGTAGGATGGATAGATGGTGAAATAGGGTTGTTTCATACTTATAATAACATATCAGTATATGAGTGATACTGATTTTATTACTTCATAATGAAACAAATAAAGAAGAAGAATTTGAAGAATAAAGAAATTGGAAAGTATCGGTAATGGATATTACCTCTTCTTTGAAGTGCTTCTTTGAGACCTCCTTTTAGGGCACTAAAATTTGTCTTTGAAGACTACCAGGACCTCTAGGATGTCTCTAGGGAAGTGGATAGGATAAAATTCCAGGGGTTTTCCGAGCATGAAGGCTCAAAGTGGTGTGAAAAAGAGGGGAAGGAGGTGCCCTTTTATAAGGTAGGAGAGGGGCACCTTTGGAATAACTAAAAATATTATTTTATTATAAAGTCAATTTCGGTTTTAAATAGCTCCAAATTGAGTTATTTCAAAGATAAGGTGGGGATGGGTCGAAATACTCTCATCCAATAGAATTTAGACAAGTTGAGATCATTATATTAACCTTATCTTTTCGTTTTAACTCTAAGTTAATTAGATTGACATTTACCATGTCACATTGTATTTTTATATTATATAGTTAATAAACGTACCATATACATCCAAGCGACCCCCAAGTTTTCTTTTATTAATATATATAACCTTATCTAAGTCTTTTAGCCAATACTTAGATTTTTAGGAATAAAATAACAATTAATAATATAATATTTGTTTTAAAAACTATTTTATGTCAATTTTGACACTATTCAATAGTTGATTTTTTTGAAACTCATAACAGAATGATTACTTCAACCAAAGTTAATTAACTCAATCATAACATGTCATATTAACCTATAAAATTAGTTTAATTCATAAGAAGTCTTAAATTATACTTATTTAGGTATTTATAATATCAATTATTCTAATTTTTCCCTATTATGGTAATTACTACATCATCATTGCGTGATAAATAACTTAAATTATTTAAATTATAAAAATTAAAAATAAAATATCATTATGTAGGAAATCATTTTAGATTTCTAATGAATCTTTATAGTCGAGTTTATCTTATGTATAACCTTATATTAAAAATGATTTAGATATTAATCATTGATTTTAACTATTTTAACCCTTCTTTAAATAAATTAATAATAAATGTCCTAATCTAATCCATGTGGGCCTAAATGGTCATATTTTATTCCTAACGTTGTTTTTGGTCTAATTACACTTGTCCAATAGAATTAGGACATGTGTTAGGGTAATAATAATATCATTTTTCCCCTTAATTACACTATTTACTTTTAACCGTGGTAAAAAAAAGAAAAAAGTTACTATTCACCAAAAATTGTTTTCATCTCATTCAACCACATTTTAGTCCTTGATATTAACTATGTTTCTCGGATTTTCGAAATTCCACACATAGAAGTGGTAAAATTATGTTTTATGAAAAATTCAGTTTTTTTAACTACCACATAGTGGTTTCACTATTAATCAAAAATTGAATGTTTCCAGAAAAATACCAAAAATTAGGCCTAAGATATATTTGATATTATGAACTCAAAAATGATTTATATTTTACCAAATTCAAAACATATTAGTTTCATTAATTAATTTAAAAATTAATTCCCGTCGTCAAAACAAATAGCGTGTTTTTAAGAGATAATAACCATCAAAAGATTGACACTTGTTTATGTCTGGTTTAAATGTAGAATTACATCCAATGACCGACATTATATTAAATTGTAAAAATATATTCCAAATATACTTTAAAACCACTAAAATTAATAAATTATCACTATTAATTATTTCGATTAAAAAACTTGTTTTTAATTATAATTTAGTAATTTTCCCTATTCATCAGAATATGAAAGTTATCCGAAAATTACCAAAATTTCACCTTAGGCTAAATTCGATACTCCGAATCCAAAAATGAAGTCCATTTTGAGATCTAAAAATTCTAAAATTTTAAAAGGTGGTTATTACTATTCATAAAAGCTAGTTTTAATAATATTTTAATAGCCTATCGTTTTTTAGTGAAACTCAGTATTGCGTACTACACACGCTATCGAGGAAGGTCGCGATTGCATGTAATGCAAGGAAAGTCAAGGATGCATGATGAGCAAGCTCCTTTTGGTGTATCATACAACAAAATACATTAATGAAATTAAAAGAATATTTTTTTTATAAAATCTCAGGCTGTTACATTCTACCCCCCTGAAAATTAATTTTGCCCTTGAAATTCGTCGGGGTTATAAATGGTTTACTACTCGAAAGTTTGTTTAATAGAAACCCACATCGTAAAAAGGAATACCAAAACATTGATTTAAAAACTAAAGTATGAAATGTATTGGTTACCCAAATTAACTCATCACTGGGTTTCCACGTAGGAGGACATAGGTGAAAATATGGATATGGAAGAAAAATCTAACCATCAAGTTCTGATGGAGAGTGGTAGAGAACATGGCTATGAAGAAGCCAAAAATCACAAAGCTATTTATTTGGGATGATATAAGGTACCATCTGATTCATTGGATATAAGGGAACTAGGACAACATTTTTGGTTTTCAAGATCATTTCCCTAAAGTTGATGAAATTGGAATTAGAAGAAATACTTTCGTGATTTTGGTATAGTCTCACCGTTTTTCATTCTTTGGAAAATTTCAACTTCATCTATTAATGAAATGAAGTTTAATTTGTCATTCGTGATGTGTTAGCAGATCATGTGATAGAATGATGGGTCATTCCATCTGTCTCAAACAAAAGGTTAGAAAAGTTATCAAAAAAAAATACTAGTCCATCTATAGTGATATTAATCTTATATGGTTACAAAAATGAACTTATACATCATATATCATACCGCTTAATAAAATAAAACTACTTTCTACTAACCAGGGACTTCCTGTAGGCCAGTGGTAGGCGATAAAGGCCAGTCGCACTTCGGTTGTGGGTTCGATTCCTATGACCTTGTCCGACGCGAAGGGCTGTCGCCCGTCCTGCAGGTTGTCCTATTTCTAAAAATATATTACTATAACATCCCATCAATAATATCGAAACAAACTTCTGTCCTTAAACAATACTAACTTATGTCCAACATAATCTATTCTAGTCTTTAGGCTTATCCATAATACTACAGTCCATTCTCATAATATAGTGAAAACGATTACCAGATTTTTAATACCATTGTTGATCCCCATATATCATAAGATATGTCTTGTTGGTCACATTCCAAACATTCAAAGGCCATAATCATGTATTCTATTGAATATCCATTGAACCTTAGTGAAAACATGAATGTAGTTAAAAGTTAACACTTTACACATACCAAAATCCTCAAAATTCTATATACTCAAACCATGATATCACTTAGTCCTTATATCAATCATGAGCTCATGAATACAATCAAACATATTAGATTATCTTTATCCCTTCATTATGGGCATATCATCTGCTTTCCAAAAATATTTCGATCACTTTTCATGGTTACCGATGCCATAAAATTATTTGAAAACCACAATAGACAAAAATATAAATATTCCAATATTCCACGATACTATATACAAAATTATTTTGGAATCCCATTACATAAACACTTTATCATTCCACCACATCATTTTCATATTCAACATCTCCAATGGTGATCAAATGTTACTTCCCTTTGCCCTTTGCCTTAAGTGGTTGCTCATGTCGATCATCACTAACCCTTGGATTAGGGAATTTATTAGCATAATGCCCCATTTCCTTGCACTTGAAGCATTGAAGTGTAGTAGGTTCATTCTGTGTATCCCTTCCTTTGTTTACATCATTAGACATCTTCTTCCCATCATTGCGGAATTCAAATGCCCGATGACCTTCCTTTCCACATTTGAAACATTTGCTTTTCCCTTTAAGACAATCTCCACCATGCTTCTTTCCACACTTTGAACATAAGGAAACATGTATCTTCTTTTCACCATTATTCTAAGATTTCTCCTTGAACTCCATCTTTCATTTCTTGTCAAAACTATGAGATGGATAAGTACCACCAACTTTCATTTCTACCTTGATAGCACAACGCACAATTTCTTCATAGCTACTGAAGTCTCTTATAGCTAATGCCCTTCTACGATTTGGTTTTAAGCCCCTGAAGAATCGATCAACTTTACTTTTAGGTTGGATGATAAATCCAGATGCATACCTTGCAAGCCTTGTAAAATTATCTTCGTATATACCAACAGATTCATCAACCTTTTGTTTTAGTTCATGAAACTCCTTCTCCATCTTTGTTCGAAAAATACAAGGGAAGTACTTATTGAAAAATAAGTTCTTGAACCCATCCCATTCCATGGACTCAATTTCATCTCTTGGCCTTGTATTCTTTATAAGATTCCACCATTGATCAGCTTCACCTTCCAAACGATATACTGCTAAGATGACTTTATCATGTTCAGAACATTGAAGAACTGAAAATATCTTTTCAGTAGTACTGATCCATTGTTCAGCATCAAGTGGATCAGAAGACCCACTGAAAGAAGGTGGACGTTGCCTCATGAAGGAATCAATAGAATATTGTTCCCTTCTCTGCTCATTTGGAAGTCTAGAATTATTCATATCTTGTGTAAGTATAGCAATTAGATTTTTCACTCCATCTCCCATAACAGTTGTTTGTTCAGAAGGACAATCATTGCATTTTCCATTGCATTGATCAACATGGTTCCTTCGGGTTCCGGCCATCATCTAAAACCCAAAAAGAATAGTGTTAGAGGTAAAAATCATGCTAGGGAAAACAACATAATAAAGGGGTAGTACCTTCAATATCTAACAGCTTAGGTTTAATTCTATGATCATTAGTGTAATTATAGTACTATATCCTATATGTATACTTAACCTTAGGGACATCCCTAGACATACCTTAGAAATATCTCTAGGGATCTCACTAACGTTTTCACATCCTAGTTTCCAAAGGTTGACTAAACCACTCCTCTGATACCAACTGTAGAGACCCAAAGCTTGACGTACATAGACATTAAATTACTTTTGCGGAATACTTAGTACATAACAAAAACACACACACAAGGACCCTAATAGTTTAGTGTCTTTGGAAACTCGGAATATAATCTTCTAATAGTGGTGAAATATCTTCAACATCTCCCATAAATATCTTCTTTTTTTAAACCTAAATCTATTCTTTCTGTCCTGGGGAAAAGAAAACATAAAAGGGTGAGCTCAAATGCTTAGTAAGGGTAAACAAAAGAAATATCAATCATGTCATATTCATAAGAACATATCTTTTGGAAATCTTAACCTGCAAAAGAGATCATAATTTCATAACATGGAATAAATCATAGAAGTGAAATGGAATCCCAATAATCATAACATAAAACATGAAACTTTGTGGAATACACACATAATCATAGAGAATCATTTCTTATTAGTCAAGACTCATTTCCAAGACTATCTTAGTGGACAAAGTCCCTTTCTGAACTGAGTTCACTCCCCCTTTCAGTTTTGTTTCACTGAACTGATATAACCTACCGTTTCAGCCATGTCTATCTCATGAGATATAAAATCATTACCCCATGCATTGGAGGAAGATATAGGTCCCACCCATCTCATAATGATACCATTCTTATGTGTGCCACAAAATCATAAATCATATATCATTGCATAACCCATGTAATAAAAATGGAATTCTTAAACATCGTGACATCATAAAACAATTAATATAAGATAAATGAATTCATAAAAATAATTCCATCACAACATAATCAAATCAATGTAATGATAGGTATATAATCAGAACCCTATATTATCTTAGATGGAAAATAATTTTGATAAAACACTTGAACTCTATTCTTGAGGAAAATATCCTTTCTACTTCATAAACATTTTTCATTTCTTAACATGTCATACAATTTTAAACTAAAATAAGTTGATTATATATAAACTTGGAAATTTTTAAAGGAATATTCTTGGAAATAATGTTTTAAAAATCCATTCATTTCGTATATGTTAAAAAAATATTCTTCGTACTTTTGTCGGAAAAGTCAAAAAGTACCTCGTACGAAAAACGACAAACGATTCCTTTCATATCTTTTACTAAAAACTCACCAAAGGGTAAAATTGGATTTAAGAAATTGTAGTTGGATGGAAATAACATTACATATTGAGGAAACATGGATGTTGATGATAAAATTCACCCCAGCAAATGCCAAAGTATAAACAATCTCGGATAAAAATGAGATTGTGACATTTCCCTTACCTTTGGTCCGATATGCTTTGTACGTGTCCGAACCTCCTGTATAATGATTTAAATAATGTTATTGAATTATTACAGAATCATAATTATTTTTATGATATCATATATGGTCATATTCTTAGCTTATTATTAGTAATATTTCATTACTACTTGTTATTCGGGTGTTTATTACTTTTTTTTCTTATGCGTGTTTTGTCGAATAAATTATTATTCTTCTCTATAGGTTTTAGATACCTCATTTAAAGAATGGTATTAGTGTAATATATATCATATTCATTCATTCCATTCATTTATATAATCATTATGAAATGAAGATCATGTAGAATGAGTCGCATCACATCATGGAGACGGTATTCCGTACGTATGCATGAGTGATGATATCGTTCCTATGATCGTGGAATTGTATTGGAGCGTATGCATACTATTTAAGAATCAATATCACTTTATAATAGTCATATATAGTCATTATTTACACCATTATACCCATCCAAGTAAGGTGGTGGTGGAAAATAGATTACACCACAGTGTGGAGACGGTATTCCGTACTTACGCACGCGCGGTGATTTCTTTTTCCGTAGGATGGATAGATGGTGAAATAGGCTTGTTTCATACTTATAATAACATATCAGTATATGAGTGATACTGATGTTATTACTTCATAATGAAACAACTAAATAAGAAGAAGTTGAAGAAGAAAGAAATTGGAAACGATCGGTAATGGATATTACCTCTTCTTTGAAGTGCTTCTTTGAGACCACCTTTTAGGGCACTAAAATTGGTCTTTGAAGAATACCAGGACCTCTATGATGTCTCTAGGAAAGTGGAGAGGAGAAAATGGCAGGATTTTTCCGAGCTTTAAGGCTCAAAGTGGTGTGAGGAAGAGGGGGAGGAGGTGCCCTTTTATAAGGGAGGAGAGGGGCACCTTTGGAATAACGAAAAATATTATTTTATTATAAAGTAAAGTTCGGTTTTAAATAGCTCCAAATTTAGATATTTCAAAGATAAGGTGGGGATGGGTCGAAATCCTCTCATCCAATAGATTTTAGACAAGTTTAGTTCATTATATTAACCTTATCATTTAGTTTTAACTCTTAGTTAATTAGATTGACATTTACCATGTCACTTTGTATTTTTATATTATATAGTTATTAAACTTACCATATACATCCAAACGACCCCCAAGTTGTGTATTATTAATATATATAACCTTATCTAAGTCATTGGGATGATCCTTAGATTTTTAGGAATAAAATACCAATTAATAATATAATTTTTGTTTTAAAAACTATTTTATGTCAATTATGACACTATTCAATAGTTGATTTTTTTGAAACTCATGATATAATAATTACTTAGACAAAAGTTAATTAAATAACATATAACATGTCATATTAACCTAGAAAATTAGCTTAATTCATAAAAAGTCTTAAATTATACTTATTTAGCTATTTATAATATCAATTATTCGAATTTTTCACTATTATGGTAATTACTGCATCATCATTGTGTCATAAATAAATTAACTTATTTAAAGTCTAAAAATTACAAATAAAATATAATTATATAGGAAATATTTTTATCTTTCTAATGAATATTTATAGTCGAATTTAACTTATTTATAACCTTATATTAAAAATGATATTGTTATTAAACTTAAATTTTAACTATTTTAGCCCTTCTTTAATTAAATTAATAATAAATGTCCTAATCTAATCCAAGTGGGCCTAAATGGTCATATTTTATCCCTAAGGTTGTTTCTGGTCGAATTAAACTATCCAATATAATTAGGACATGTGTTAGGGTAATAATAATATCATTTTTACCCTTAATTACACTATTTACTTTTAACCATGGTAAAAAAAGTAAAAAGTTACTATTCACCAAAAAAAATTCATCTCATTGAACCACATTTTAGTCCTTGATATTAACCGTGTCTCTCGGATTATCGAAATTCCACTCACAGAAGCGGTAAAATTATGTTTTATGAAAAATTCAGTTTTTTTAACTACCACTTAGTGGTTTCACTATTCATCAAAAAAATGAATGTTTCCAGAAAAATACCAAAAATTAGGCCTAAGCTATATTTGATATTATGAAATCAAAAATGAGGTCTATTTTACCAAATTCAAAACATAGTAGTTGCATTAATTAATTTAAAAATTAATTCCCATCGTCAAAACAAATAGCGTGTTTTTAATAGATAATAACCATCAAAAGATTGACACTTGTTTATGTCTGGTTTAAATGTAGAATTACATCCAATGACCGACATTGTATTAAATTTTAAAAATATATTCTGAATATAATTTAAAACTACTCAAATTAATAATTTATCACTATTAATTATTTCGATTAAAAAAGATGTTTTTAATTATAATTTAGTAATTTTCACTATTCATCATAATATGAAAGTTATCCAAAAAGTACCAAAATATCACCTTAGGATAAATTTGATACTCCGAATCCAAAAATGAAGTCCATTTTGAGAGATAATGTTTCTTCAATTTTAAAAGGTGGTTATTTCTATTCATAACGGCTAGTTTTAATAATATATTAATAGCATATCGTTGTTTATTGAAACTCGGTATTGCGTACTACACACGCTATAGAGGAAGGTCGTGATTGCGTGTAATACAAGGCAAGTCAAGGATGCGTGTTGAGCAAGCTCCTTTTGGTGTAGCGTACAACACAAGACATTAATGAAATTAAAGGAATATTTTTTTTATAAAATATCGGGCTGTTTCATGTTCAATCCTCGTTCATGCTGGTTTCTATCATCGATTCATCCATAACATCAATACGATTTCTAACCCACTCGCTAGGTTCTGCCAAAATGATTTCACTTTCCCTTTCTATGAGATTTCAAGAGATCATTTTTTGAACTCAAAATACATATGCCCCAATAATCCAACCCCTAGATTGGTCCTTACCCTTGGAGTTGATGTGTGATGCTTTTGATAGAGGCGTTGGGGGTTTTCTTGGTCAAAGAAGAGAAAAGATTCCTCATGTAATCTATTATTACTCAAAAAAATTGGATGAAACTCAACCTCAGTACAATGTGACTGAAAAGTAAATTTTAGCAATTGTTTTCTCCTTAGATAAAATCTAGCTCTATCTCTTAGGTTCCAAAATAATCATATTCACAGAACATTCTGCTATAAATTTCTTACTCAAGAAAATTTATTCCAAACAGAGTCTAAGAATATGGTTCATAATGCTCCAAGAATTTGACAATGAAATCAAAGATTTTCCCATATAATAAAACCCTATGGATGATCACTTTAGTAGAATTTCTAATTCCTCACATTCTGAAATAATTGATCCCGAATTCCCAACTAAACACCTTCCATCTCTCACTCCAAAAATTCCATGGTATGCCCTAAATGTAAATTACATTTTTTCTAGTGATCTTTATGAAAAGATTTCAAAAGAACAAAAAATAATGTTGAAATGTGATTCAAAATACTAATTTTTCGAATAAAATAAACTTAGGAAAATTGCGGCAGACATGTTAATTAGGAGATGTGTTTATGAAAATGAACATTCTTCCATCATATAATTCCATCACTCAATGCCTGGTGGTGGAAACTTTGGACCAAAATGGACATCCCTAACAGACCTATAGTCTGTATTATTATAGCATTCACTCTTCAAGGACCCACATGAGTTTTGTCAATCATGTCCCACTTGCCAAAAGATTGGAACAATTTCAAAGAGAAATGAAATGCCCCAAAAGCCTTTGATTTTATATGAGATCTTCTATGTTAGGGGAATCAATTTCATGGAATCATTCCAACATTCCAATGTATTATCAAACATTCTTATTGCAATTTATTATGATTCTAGGTGGGTCGAGGCCAAACCCACTAGAAAGGTTGATTCATATACTGTTAGTGAGTTCTTAAAGACACACATCTTCCACCGATTTGGCACACCAATTGCCTTGATAAGTTACTTAAGAACCCATTTTTTTAATATAAAAAAGGAATATATTTTGAAAATTAATGGGGTTGTACATATAAATTCAACTGCATATCACCCCCAAACAAATGGTATGTCAGAACATTCTAATAGGGAAGTGAAAAGATTTTTTGAGAGAATTTTAAAACCCACCAGAAAATAATGTCCTAAAAGACTTGGTGAATCACTTTGGGATTATCTAACCGCCTATAAAACACTCATCACGATGTCTCATTTTAGGCTCATTTTTGGTAAATCATGTCATCTTCCAGTTGAAATCCAACATAAGTCATTTTGGCCTATGAAAACATGTAATTTTGATTATGAAAAATCTGGGGAAGAAATATTGTTTCAATTGGCTGAACTGGAGGAGATTCAACTTGATTCTTATGAGAGTTCTAATCTCTAAAAAAATCCAATCCACTCCATTATAAACACATCCTAAGAAGGTTATTTCAGGAAGGTGAAAAGGAAATTCTCTTCAAATCTTGATTTCGACTTCTCCTAGGTAAGCTTAATTCTCAGGGGGAAGGTCCTTTTGTTAATACTAAGGTTTTCCCATTTGGTGCAGTCCAAGTCCAAGACCCCTCTTTGAAAAGAACATTCATGGTTAACAGACATCTGTTAAAACATCGCCATGAGAGGAAATGCATTCCGAGAACCATATAGAAATCAATTGGATCCAAAATTTCTATGGTATACCCACCACCAGATGGTGATGACGACCCGCCAAATCTAAACTAGGGGAACCTATTTCCCTTTAACTCCCTCATTCTCTCTTCTTCCACCTTCTCTCTCTCTCTACCTATTTCTTTATATTCATCCCTATTTCATTATTTTACCACTTTCTTTATCAAAACATTTATTTTTCTCATTCTCTTTCATGTGTTAGTTTATTTTAAAAAACACTAAAAAAACAAAAAATACAAAAAAAAGAAACCCAAAAGAGTCATACTTGCTCAGCATTCAGTTTTGAAATTTTCTCTACCAATTTTGGGGAGTCCAAAAGGAATTTTTTCACCTCAAAAATATTTTGTTTTCATCATATATTTGGATAAAAAATATTTTGTCAAAACCAAAAAAATTTGAATGCTCAATTGTTTATATGGATAATGATTTTCCCCAACTATGAGGAGCAAAATTAGCTTTCATGCCATGGCCACTTATGGCTATCTTTTCAAAATGTGTGTTTTCACCCCCAATTTTGTGTCTTTAATTTTTGGACCTTCAAGCTTAATTTCCAACTTTTGTGTGAATTAATATGATTGTGAAATTTTCTGAACCACATGAAATCACAATAACCAAATAGCCTCCCATTTCCCTTACATTAATCCTTATTTTGAATGCCCCTTTGAGGCTATGAAAAAAATTTCTTTGATTTCCAAATTACAATCCCAAAACCTTATCCCAACAAATATCTACATGAATTTATATTTCATTATTTATTGAAATTTATGTGGTGGGGGAATTGGTTTCATTTTTTTGGCACTCTTTTATTGATTTTCAACGAGTTATCATATGCTTGAGGGAAGCATCCATTTTTGTGTGGGAGGAGAGGTTTTCATTAAGTGAGTTTTTGGGAAGGTAATGTACTTTATTATATGTAATTTTTTAAATGCTATTTACATGAGTTCAAAAATAATAATAATAATAATAAAAATAAGAAAAAATGGGTTCGATCTTGCGGAAGTCAAAAATCACTCTTCCAAAAAAAATTATCTTCATAAAATTATAACATTTAGTTTCATGAGGAGATCAATTGTGGGATGGGTTATGAGTGTGATAACTTTTTCAAGTTCAACATTAGGAAAAAAAATGAAACACAAAGAACACTTGAATTATATATTCTTATTTCATTGGAATAACTTTTGTGTTCTGTAAATATTTC
This sequence comes from Viscum album, assembly GCA_963277665.1. Taxonomy (NCBI): domain Eukaryota; kingdom Viridiplantae; phylum Streptophyta; class Magnoliopsida; order Santalales; family Viscaceae; genus Viscum; species Viscum album. Next base: position 1,700,273,604 of record OY728156.1, on the reverse strand, counting down.
GCCTTCTAATCTCCTTAAATTTTCTTCCTCCATTGTGTATTTATTCACACAGTCATTCCCTTATAAATATGTGTTTTCATTTCCTTCCATGTTTCATTTCAAAAAAAAGTATGAATTGTTTTACCCATGTTAATGTTTTACCCCTCTTCTCCTCTCCCTTATAAATTATATTCCTACCATCCCATAGCCGCAGAAAAATACCTCTAGAAGACATCTTGATTCTTCTGCACATTAGGATAGGGAATGGAAGATGGGAGATCATTAAAACTCTATGATTTTCACTTTTTGATGGTGAAAGAGTGAACCTCCATAAATGAATTTTAATATCTTGAGAGGTGAGATTTTTGAGTGTCAATATATTCCATTTCATAATTTAAGAATGAAAATAGAGTAGTATTTGGAACAACGTTTATATAAAAATTTGAGGTGGAATTAAATATGGATGTGTGAAATAGTCTAAACCTCCCCTTATTGGTGAAAAAAAATTTAATAATTATTATTGAGTGAGAATTATTTTGTAATGTTTTTTATACTTGTTGTACATGAAGAAATGAACAAGACTAAGTGTAGGGGATTTGATGTTTTTAATATTTTCATAACTTATTATATAGTCCATTTACTAATTTTATATGAAATGTGCATAATTTTTGGGAAATATTAATGTTTAAATATTAAATATAATTTATTGAGCCCTATTTTAATTCATTTAGATTTTATTTAGTTTACTATATTAATAATAAATATCTCCCTACTGATCCAAATTGTTTTGTTCTTGTATATTAAGATTCCTTATTCAATTTACCATATATCATTATGAGTAATCATTGTCATATTCTACCATTTGAAGGGTCATATGGACCACACAAGAAGGCCCACAAAATCTATGAATAAATTGGACCAGCCATGAAGATTTAATTGCAGTGATCAATCTGGAAGTTCAAATTCTTTTATTATCCTCCAACGTTTGGGATAAAATGGATGGAGTCATGGATAATGCTTTTAGGGACAAAATCCAAAAACAATGGTCCCAAATGAATCTTTGAAGTCCACCCCACCATTATGTCTAGGAAATGAAATCAGAACACCAAAATTGAGTTTTCTCATAATATATTCCTCAAATCAAGCTGAGATTTTCCAAAGTGAAATTGGAGATATAGGAGGCCAAATTATTTGAATAATGAATTCGTATTTCAAGGAATATTCCTCTTCAATATCAATACACATTTCGGCAATAGAAAGTGCATGGACAGAAATGGACAGTTTAACATTGTTTATGAAAACTGCCATAACCTCGGATCCATAAGTCCAAATGCCTTCAAATTTAAGAGTAGTCAGCCAAGATTATTACCTAAAACTTTTAAGAAGATTCTATCTCGAGATTCAGCTATCTAGAAATCCAAATTTTCAATAAATGTGGAGGGGCACATTTGGAATGTAAAGAGTCCAACTCCATAGGCTATAAATATAACCCCCTCTTCTCCATGCATGTGGTTGGCATTTCAGGGAAACGGAGGATATGTTGGCATGACCAAGGCTCTTCCAAAGGATTGGGAGGATCTTTCATACTCATGTTTTTACTTGAGAAAATATTCCACCTTCCTTCCCTTCATTTACTTTTTTGTTGTTCTTTTATTTAATCGTGTAAGTGCTTGTTTTTGTAATTCTATTTTAATGCATGTTTCTTCTTCTTCATCTATTATTCCCATCCACCTATTGATAAATAAAATTAATTGTCCTAAAATAGTTTAAATACAGTTGAATCCCCTTCCCTTCTTTTTATACTCATTCAATCTAATGTCATTATTTAATTCCCTTTATTGTTTGTGTGTGTGTGTTCGATGCATAACTCTTATATTATACCATTTTTTTACATAACTTATTATTTCATCATCATAAAATTATAGAAGGATTATTAACCACCCAAATGGATGAGTAAATATCTCGTTGGGGTGATTCATAATTTGGGGATATTAAGTGATTGGGGGACTTCGCTAAATGGATATTCATTAAATTAATATTCTGTATCTTGAACATAATATGTCATGGATTAATGAAATATTTTGTTTAGCATGTGAATTATATGGATTATTATAACCAAAAATACACTACCATAAATAAGTAATGGTAATGATTAGAACACTAATTTATGTTACGGCTTGGATTAAGGCTTTAACACTTGGGAATTCCGATCAAATACATCTTGTGAAGTGGGTATTAATTTAATGCAATATAAAGAAAAGCTCAAGGATATCATAATCTTAAATCCCCAATAATGAACTCAACCCAATATTTATCAATTTGTTAAATCAAACATCATCCATAAATTATTTCATAAGCTCTGCAAACAAACCCCCCAATCAAAATACAGTCAACTAAAAACAGTCTTCTATTAAAATGTATCATCACCGAGGATTCGACCCAAGTGTTTTTATACACATTAGCAGAGAACCAGAACCTTGAACAGTCAATTGGAAACAATTTTCCGTGCTTTAAATGTGTAACATGATCCCATCTTATCTGTAAGCATCTGAGCTCATGATGGAGATGTTTGATTTTAAACAAGCATCAAGCCCCAATAAATTTTTAAAGTGGGAAGCTTATGTTGGGGGCATTTTTCATACATACCAAATCACTATCGTTACACCTCATGCCTCTGACACACCCTTCCATATTCTTTTTCACTCAACACAACACTGCCATCAATAATCACCAAATATCACATGCTAGGTTGTTTTGGTTATATTTTGAAAATAATCATCCTCATAACATCATTAAATTAATTTTTTTTTGGTTATGATGATTTTTAATTAATTAATTTCATTTGATGATAATTGAATGTTTAAGAATTATAAATGTCAAAAACAATGTTTTTATGATTATTTAATGTTTGTTTTCATTTTAATTGTAATTCTATTTAACATTGAAATTATTATTTAATTTTGATGTTCTTTTTAAATTATTATTTTCATAAAATTGTTTAATTCTATATTCTCCTAATTAAATTTTTCTTTTCCATTATTTTGTTAAATTTAATTAATTAATTTTAATTTAGAACATAATTTAATAATTGTTTATAGGTAATTATATTTCAACCCTTTTAATTAATTTTTAAATTTAATAAATAAATAAATAAATAATTTTAATCAATTGTTGTAAAAATATTTTATTCTTATAATAAAATAATTAGTTTGTTATATATTTTTACTTGAATATTTATATTAATAGATGATTTAATTTTTACATTTTTTGTTTGTAATGTTTTAAACAAAAATTGTTGTTCAAAATTTATTAATTAATTTTCTTATTTATTTATGTTACTTTAATAAATATTATTTATATGGTGTGTAGTAGCATCACCCATAAGATAATTTTTCACTCACCCTCGTAAAAGATTTCTGTCCCAACTAAAGAAAATTTGCAGCATATCAGTGTTTTAGAAATTCTAATATTCCAAGACCTACGTTTTTTCATGTATGATAATAACAAGTGCTATATAATTTCTAGATCCCATAAGATAACACAGGTATTTTATATATATGGGTTTTATAAATATTGATTTACGGAAAAGTGATAGGGTATGAAATATTTTTAAAAATGGCTCTTTAGGTGCGTGAACATCGTTCATGCATCTTCAGCGCAGAGGGATGTGTGAACAGGGTTCACATATCCTTCATCCCATCTTGAAAGGATGTGTGAACCCTGTTCATGCATTCTAGAAATGGTAGAGGCGTGAACGGTGTTCACGGGTCCTTCATCCCATCTTTGTTGGATGCGTGAACCCCATTCATGCATCCTTTATGATGTCTCTAAAGGATGTGTGAACCCTGTTCACGCATCCTACAGAAAGGTTAAAAAATATTCATTTGTTTAGAAGCAACAATTTCTTATGTATTTGATAAATTCAATTACAACCCCGTTCTATTCAGTATTTTTTTAACAAAGGAAGAGTGGTTTATAAAAACAATTATATATATATATATAACATGATCTTCCTGAATGTTCTACAACAATTATATTTGATTCTAATTGATATATTAATTCCGGAATAAATTTAATATTTCTTCATTTACCTACCCCTAATGAGACACTCATAAACATCAATTTTGAAATCTTATATAACTTCACCAACGATGATCTTGTTTAATACTTATTCTTACATATGCTAACACATTCTTAACCCTCTTAAGGATTGTTTCTAATTTTAGAAGAATATGAAATAAATATTTTTCATAATGCCCATAATTTTATCACATGATGGAGGTATTTTAACAGTAAAATCCTCCAGTGAAGATTGTGTACCAGTAAAACAGGTGTCTTTTTATAAAGAATGAATTGGTATTTCTCAAAATTGGACAAATAAAATTATAATTCCATACATCTCATGTTGTGGTTTTTTATCTTCAATCATAATCATCTACTCTTCACAATTATTCATTATTCATTGAAATTATTCTTCATAAAATTAAATTTTTTTAATCAAAGAATCATGTTCAATGATTTTAGGATTCAAATCATTGAGATCAAAAATATTTGTCAAGATTTCTTGATGTTCACAAATCTTTTCATCTAGAGTATTAATATTTATTAATGATTACCAAATAGAAATTGTTAATTTTGGAAGAAAATTTGATGACAATAAGACACATATTTAAAAAAGTAGAACTCTATAAATGATAATAGTAATGCACATACATAATGTGTCATTAATCAAAAATCAACTTAATCTACATCTCTGGCATGGATGCTCCAGTGTCCCACAACAAAGTGTATTCTAGATGCATCCATGTCATGTATGTTTCTGTCTGCGCTCTGGCGTACGCTACACATCATACTCAGCAGCCACCCCCACATCCTCCTATGTGACAGGCGGTGGATGTACAGTCGCACCGTACGTACCCTGTCCTGCATCTAACGATAGTGGAGGCTGGTAGGAACTCTCACCAACATGGAAAGAAGATGGCTGCTGTGTTGAGGATGTCTGTAATATAGAATCGAGCTCAACCCATTCATCATCTATATCTACCTGTGGCTGAGACTGAGAGGCTAGAAGAGCATATGACTGATCATGCAAAACACCCTCCTCCTGAGGAACAGTGGCATCTGACTGATCAATCTGAACATCCTCCTCTGGTGGAATAGTAAGACCCATAATAGGGTCATCACCCCCTGGTACATCTATATGAGTTTCAATAGGATCTACAGGCTCTATAGCCTCCTTAGCATGTAGTGGATCAAAGAAAATGACATGATAAATCTCTTCCATCGAAGGTATCATTTGTGATACAATGGTGTGAAAATATGTTGGGTCAAATACAATGTGCTCTACTGGATCAAACATGTGTAGTAGATGACAGATACAATCATACAATGGAATGAAATTATGTTTTTAATTAATATGAATAAAAATTTCCCTAAATTGTGGATGGAACTATGTATAACATGTCATGAAAGCCTCATCTGTGTCATGTCAGAAATCTGACTGGGGATCTGTAGTACCATGATGCGTAATCCATCTATTCCACCAAATGAAAACACATTGTCCCTGCCCCTCTCAACTGTAAGTCTTGTCGTCTATCCGATAAATCAATATATCTGGCGTGGTATCTCCTCCAATCAAAATCTCTCTTCCCTGAAATCTTTAGGGAATGCAGTGAATCTAACTGACTGGTCGGGATAGGAATAGGCTAAAAGAATCTGAATAGCCTCATAACTCTATCAGTCTAATGCCACTTGACTATATGAAAATGAATAAATGGAACCCTACAAGAGATGATAGCAGGCATCTCCATATGGTTTGGTGGAAGACTCTGGATAATAGCATCTATATATGGAATCCATAAAATATGAAAGAAAAAATAAATAATCAATTCATAAATGAATACATGTATCGTAAAGAATAATGATTTATCAATATAAATAATAATCACTTACATGATGTGGACGAATGTTGTCCTACTTAAGATTGTAGGCTTGGACATCGTGTCTGGGGGAATCTGAATATCGATTTTCCGGACTCCACCTATAGATAATATTACTATAATTACATTTCATAATAGATAGTTATACAATTAAGTTATACAGTATAAGAAAGGAATAACATACCTATTTCCACACAGAGACTCTACTACAATATATATTTGTAATGGCACATGACCATGTAGAGCTAAAAGGGGGATGTGCTCCCATACCCATATCTGTAGAAGAACCATACATCCCATGATCTGCATCTTATCTATGTGACATGTGCTACATAATTCCCTGTATATAATTGATAGACTAGCAGAACCCCAGCTATATAGGGCGGCCTCATCCAAATCCTCCAAAAAAGATAAATACATCAAATGTACAAAAGTAGTGGAGTGATCAACAAAAAGCGTGCCACCGATTAGCCTCAAAATATATGCATGTGCATATCGTAGCACATTGATCTCAACGGCATAATCTGCTAACTGTGTGAAGTGCTGGTCTAACCAAGGCATACATAATCGACCACAAACGATGGTCCTACCATCATCAGGGGGCTTTATGACTATTAGTCTATGAACAAGCTCCAGAAAATCTGCTCTAACTCAGCCAGTTAGAGCTAGACCATTGATGGGGAGGCTCAACATAATGGCCACATCCTGCAGGTTAATTTTATCTCCCCCTCTCTAAAATGGAATCTATGTGACTCTGGACTCCATCTCTCTACAATCGCAGCAATGAGCAGATGATCGAGAAAGGTGAAGTCACACATCACTACACCATAGAATCCAGAACGATGAAGATGAGGGATGATAGCAGGAGGTGGTGCGGTATGATGGAAATGGTGAGATCTACATACACACAACGAAGGCACTAGACATCCCTCTAAAAGAAGTCATGATACATGAGTAGCCTTAGATATGAGAAATGGAAAAACATTCATCTGCACAAATGATATCATGTTACTTTAATATAGTGTATTCAATAAAAAAAATCAACTATTATTTAAATAAATCTAGTACAACAAAATGAAAAATGATCATGTTAATATTTTCGATTTATACTTGATTTGTTGTGTGTGGATTAGTGTTTGTATTACTTCACCAATCCAATCAGTAAATAAATAACCCTATTACCTAATTCTGAAATTCATTATTTATGATATCTGTATTAATTAAAATCTATAAAGGTCTTATAAGCATTTCATGTGGGCTTCAATGAGCTATTCCTTTCATTCTATGTTGTTTTTTGGAATAGTTTGAGTATCACAAAATTTATTATTAGAGAATCAAAAAAGGAGACAATCCAAAATTGAAACATGTTATAAATAGAGAAAGTAAGAAATAAAAGGATTCAATACATAAACATCCACATACAAATCAAAATATACATATTCGTGATACAATACACAAACTCGATCAAGGATGAAAAGATCTGGTGCTCTGTGCTTCCACTTGGGGATATCTCTTATGAGTATGGCCTTCTCCATAACAAATACTGCATCATATTCTCCCTCCTATTTTTCGAGGCCAATCCATTTCATTTCTAATTTGAATTGATTTTGGTCTTACTTGAGGTCGTAACCTAGTGGTATGAAGCCAATAATTTGAAAAATTATAGATATTGAAAAAATCATAAATGAAAACATAACCAAATTATGAAACCTGGAAATATCAGGGATAATGGTCAGCTGATCAGCATTCAATGAGATAGAATGAAAGTCACCAAAAGGCATCCAAGCTACTCTATAACAGTTCACCAAAGTGCTCATGCGATACACTTGGTCAACATATGGCTCCCATTATATATTTACTGAAGCACAAGCTACGATAACAAGTGCACATGGATATCTAAATGACTAATAGTTGCCACAATCATAGTATCTGTTATCTAGCATCACTAAAAACACTATACCACTGGTGCATGTAGCCCGGTCGTAGCACAATCTTACCTAAAATCTCATCTTCTCACTTTCAAAGGCTAGAATAGTCCATATTGAAGCCTCATTCAGTATCGAATTAATGTCACTTTGGAAATGATGCATAAAACACATTCCGTTTTGCATCCTCTGATAGGCCTCTTGGGACTGGTCAACAAAGTAGTGAACACTTCTATAAAATGTATCTTGCACTAACCATGTGATAGAAAGTTTATGCACACCCTTGAGGACATAATTTATGCACTACACTATATTAGTGGTCATATGGCCATATCAACATCAACCATCACATTCTAATGACCATTTTTCTTCAAAATATGCATCATATATTCCTATACATCTTCCTTAGTAGTTCAGATCTCTTCACGGAGTTGATAAAACCATTCTTGTTGGGGCTCATATGATTAATCCATAATAGAATAATATATTAAAATGGAGAATAATTTTTTTTTAAATTATGTTTATAAAAACATACCCAACTTGAGGATCGCCATCTTTATGGAATCATCTCTAAAATGATTATGCACATTACTTGCAATATGTCTAATGAAAAAACAATGATAAGAATTTGACTCAGTCTATGGAACCCCATAACTAACCATAGCCTCTATAATCACTTAATGATGATCAGATATCAGACACTCTCCATGGTTTTGTGTGACATGAACATGTACACAAGCCTAAAAGCAGCTCCAACATTCAAAATTCTCCATTTCAACAATATAAAAAGAAAGTGGCAGAGGAGAACGATTACCATCCTATGTGGAATCAATGAGTAGAACACCTGTATACTTTCCATACTAGAAAGTGCCATCGAATAGAATAAATTTTTTACAATAGGGAATGGAATAAATTCATGGCCTGAATGCCAAAAAACCCTATTGAACTTCACCTTTGTTCGATCAACTCGGTGATTGGGGGATACATACTCAACAGTTTCCAACTGATAAACAATTTGATTATTGAGAGATAAAAATTCCATATTTTTTGGCAACATAGCATATTTTTAATCTCAATAACCATACACTTTTACAATTGCCTTCAGTTTTTCATTCCATGATTTGGAATATGATAACTTGTAGTTAGACAACTGTTGAATTCTTTCCTAAATAAGGGAAATGGGAACATCCTGACATTTTCATATCATCTCACAAATAACATTTGATATATACCCTGAATCAAGGGATGTGTGATCCTGCAACAAGCTTGGATGCACAAAAGTGTGGGGGCACTCAAATTTTGTTATCCTCCAACATGAAAAAAATTATAAAATATTTCCCTTAATCAAAATTTACATTATGGCCCATATTTTTCACTATGAATGTTATATTTTGTCTTTATTGACTCATCAACCAAAAATGTGAAATGTCACTCAATGTGGTATTTCTTTATCACATTTTTCATGACCAATTTACTTTCAAACTCCTGCTCGACATAGATGGCATTATCATTTGATGCAAACCTATTATCTATAATTACAGGGAATTTAGAAGCCAGTGTACTGACATCCCAATAAAAATTTTGTATACGAGACATTCCTTTAACTAAGGAACTCAATAATGAAGGATGATTACCACTAACCGGTAGATGTCAGGGATGTATGTATCTAAAAGGAACCTCAGAAGGTTCATTGCCCACATCATCCTCACCAAAATCTCTCAAAGGAATATCAGAAGGTTAATTCCCCACACAACCATCACCCACATCATCTCTTGATGGATCCCTAGATTCTTCTTCCTCAGATAAACATTCATTCACTATATCAGCACACAAAGGGATGTTATCTACATTTCCTTCTATATTTTGATAATCTTCTTCATAATTTTCTTCTATTACTGGAGTCAAATGAGAAGGAGGCAATGAAAAATAATGATGTGAAGGACCAACTTCTACAAAGCTCACAAAACATGGTTCTGTAGTAGTGAGTTCCACCACATCTGTTTTAGAAATCACCACATATAACTCCATCAAACCATTAGCACACTGCTGTCTAAATAATGAAGACGCATCCTTCTAATCATCATCATCGACCAAAGGGTACTCGGTGTGCCAGAAATGTTCAGGATTTTGTAGATGTCGATATGTGATTGAAGAAATGGATTGATCGACCCTCAGTTTTAACGGATTATGAATTTTATGGAGAACTTCATCTAATGTCATACATCCATGATGATTTACCACTCTGATAGGTGGAACACTATAACTAAATCCCTGCTTTGTATAAATGGTCTCATCATTGCAATATATTTGCGAATAAATTATTACCTATAAAAATTAATTAATAAAATATTATATACTACATAAATATTTTACATTATTTAATATGTCTTTATATATTTTAATTAGTTATGAATAATTAATCATCACTTGATCATGAGACATATGATTCATTTATCAATATTTGATAAACTAACCAGAACCTTTGGGAAGACTCATGGAGTCTCTATTATCAAATATTTCACCAATCGTTAGTCTCCTTTCAAACAGCAATGCCTAATGTCAAATTCTTGTTCTCGAATGCATCTTTGGGGACACCTCTCTGGGGACGCCTCTTCTGGGACACCTCTGGTTGATTGCATTTTAATTACAAATTTACTCATATGCATGTGAATGGGGTCTAGGGGTATTAAATACATAACCTTTTTAAGCGAACACACAGGTCCTTACATACTTAGTCAAAGATGAGTCACATGTCATCAACACAGAAAAATAAATGCAATTATTACAAATTTTATAACCACATTCACAAAACAAGACATGCAATTTCAATAATGTATCAGTCGGTCATCTCAAGATCAGTCATCACACAACTTACCATGTTTTTGGGTATACATATTATATCTATTACTATATGTCATACATATTAAATGTCTACACCTATTTTATATTTAATAAGTTTAATTATAAAAAATATAATTTAAAAAAATTATTTATACAAAATTGTTCATATACCATTAACAGAAAATGTTATCTATACATTTTTTTATAAATTTAAATATGATACATATAAAAAATATATTATTCACAAATTATATTACTAGTGTATAAAATTATTATAATTTAAATTAATACTACTTTCAAAATAACATTTTTTATAAAAAAATTGATTTTCAAAAACATTTAATATGAATTCATACGACATTTTTGACATGACATAATCAATTTTCCTAAACACTCAATACGAAATCATACAACAAACACATAGTTCATGAATTATATCAAATAAACAACACTAATTTACAGATCAATACATATGAAATAAATAAACCATACACATAAACACTAGTTTCTACATATCACAAATAAAATAAAAAATCATACAAATGAAATAAATAAGCCCAATTAAACAATTGAAAATTTAAATATAAATTATACCTCCTTAAAAGCAGAAAAGATTTTTTGAGAAATAAATTTTCCAGGGCTTCGCAGCAAAATCCATAGTAGGGGAATAATTTTTTTTGGTGGGGGGGAGACCCCCTTTTATAGATTTTCTCGGTCGAATGCGTGAACGGGGTTCACACATCTTCTACATGAAGAGATGCGTGAACGTGGTTCAAGCATCATTCTAAGATGGGATGAAGGATGTGTGAGCCCGCTTCATGTATCTCTCCACGTTGGAGATGCGTGAACTTGGTTCATGCATCTAATGACCCATGTTTAAAAATATTTCAAACCCTATCCATTTTCCATAAAGAAAATTTCTAAAACCCATATATATATAACCCAATAAGGCACCCACATAAGATAAATACATTGAACTCTGATGTTGAGAAAGAACCATAGCTCAGTTTAACAATATGTTCTTCTACTAGGTTGGATGTGAGGGAGCTTGAGAAAAATCGTAGACACCAAATCTAGTTTTGATTACTGAGTTTAACCTTTGCCTCCATCACTAGTATGAGATTCATCCATATAAATCTGAAACTACTAGAACTGGCCCATACTGATCTACCTCTTTAAAGATGACTAACATTTTTAATCACGTTTCCGACCACTTTGAGGCCGATCTCAAGTCGGTCATTGCCATAATGTTGAGAAACATTGCCGCCATTGCTGGAGCCCATAGCCACCGACACTTACCTCTACTAGCAGCCACTGAAGACAACCCAAGATGCCTTTGCTGGTCGAGTTCACACAAAGGATGAATCCGAAGATCCACTGCTTTTGAATCATCAGTGAGGCCACCATTGTACAGTTATCACACAGAAGAAGAAGCTTGGAGTTCCAAGGTTTTGAGGTCACTATCATTGATACCAACCACCAATGGATAATTTGGGTAGAGGAGTTATTTTTATTATAAAAAATATAATTACTAAAATATATATATAATTATATTTATTATATTTATATTTAATATATTTATATTTATTATATTAATTTTTATTATATTTAAAATTATATATTTATTGTCTTTATAATTATATAATTATTGTATTTATGTTGTTAATTATATTTACTATACTCATAAATATGTAATTAGTAAAAAATATGTAACTATAATAAATATGTAATTATAATAAATATAGAACTATAAATATAATAAATAAATACTTATAATATATTTATTATATTTCTATTTATTATACTTATTATAATTATATTTATAATTTTATTATATTTATAAATACATTTATTATAGTTATATATTTTTTATAATTTTATATTTATTATATTTATAGTTATATATTTATTATAATATTATAATTATTATAATTAAAATTATATAAATATAATAAATTTATAATTATAAACATAATAATTATAATAAGTATGTAATTATGATAAATATATAATAGTAATAACTGTATAAATATAATAATTATAAAATTATAATAATTGTATAATTGTATTTATATATTTAATATATACCTGTAATAAATATGTAATTATAATAAATATTTGATTATAATAAATATATTCTATAATAAATATATAATTATAATAATTTTATAACTATAAATATAATGAATATATAATTAAAAATATAATAAATATATTGTTATAATAATTAAATAATTATAATAAATATGTAATTACAACAATTATATAATATTTAATAAGGTATATTTATACAAAGATAAATAATTTTAATAATGTTTATTTATATATAAATTTATAAACTTTAAATATAAGGTTTATTTATATATAATTATTTATAAATTTATAAATTTATATATAATTATTTAAATAAAAAAATAAACCATATTAAATTTATTTATAAATATATATAAATATTATAAATATTATAATTATAAATAGATATATATATGTGTGTGTGGATATAAATATTTACATATAAATATTATTATTTATTTTAAATATATAATTATATTATAAATTATTATAATTATAAAAAGTTATATATATTTACATATAAATATTAAATGAATTTTTATTTATAAATATATATTTGTGATTATATTTATAAAAAAATAAATAAATATTTATAAAAATAAAGAATTATATATAATATAAATAAATATAAGGAATTTTGAATACGTATTTATAAATATAATTTTAAATATATAATTATAAAAAATTATTGTTTTATATAAATATATTTTTACCATTATAAATAAATATAATTTGAAATATATATGTATATAAATATAATTATGTATATATATAAATAAATATACATATTTATACATACAAATCAATTTATATTTAATATTTTAATAAAAAATATATTTGTAATTATATAATTATAAACCTATCTTTATAAATAAATATTTATAACTATATAAATATAAATATATTTAGAATTATATAATTATGAAAATATAGTTACATATATATATTTAAAATTTATTTATTAATATATTTAATGTTCTTATATAAAAATATATTTATTTATTTATTTTTATAATTATTTTTAGAATTATATTATAATATTTTTTATACTTATATATTTATAATTATATATTTATACATATATATAATTTTAAATCTATAATTTATAATCTATATTTATATAGTTATAACTATTTATTTAAAAATAAATTTGAAATATTGTTAAACAATTATTAAATTTTAAATTAACAAATGTATTATTAAGGACTATAAAATATAAACCATATGACCAATATAAATGAATCTATAAACACGGATTAAATATATATGAAATAGTTGAAAATAAAAAGAATTTCGTAAACAATGGTGACTAAAAAAATTTGTCTTTAAAAACCACCTAATTAGAACGCAAAAATGATTCATGTATGTGACATTAAAATCCTAGAAAATATAAACTATATGAATAATATAAATAAAACATAAAACATGGATTAAACATATAATAAATAGTTGAAAATAAAAATAATTTCTTAAACAATGTTGACTAAAAATAATTTATAGTCTTTCAAAACCACCTACTTGAAACATAATAATGTTTCAAGTAAGTGGTTTTGAAAAGTTAGAAAATATAAACTATATGACCAATGTAAATGAAACATAAAACATGGATTAAACATATAAGAATTACTTAAAAGTAAAAAAGAATTTTGTAATCAATGTTGACTAAAAATAATTTATAGTCTTTCAAAACCACAAACATGAAACATAATAATGTTTCAATTATGTGACATTGAAGAGTATAGAATATAATTATAAATTATAATATAATTAATTAGTTAATTATTAAAATAATTATTAATTATTATTCCTTATTATAATAATTAATGGTTAATTATTAAATATTTAATAACTAATTAGAAATTTACATTTATAAATATATTTACTATTATATAATTATAAATGTAAATTTTTTAAATATTTATGTTATCATGTAAAATATTTTTGGTTACTTTATCTTTGTTTTTCTTTTCATTTTTCAAAAATTATTATATGTTTAGTCTTTGTGGAAATTTTTATTTAGATTGTACTTGTAATTTATAATTTACATTCTTTTAAAGTCACATACATGAAGAATAATAATTTTTCAGTTATGAGACTTTGAAAATATAAAAATTATTAATAGCTAATTTAAATTTGTTTGTATTTACAATATTTTGGATTTTTTTATTTTTCTTAAACAACAATTACTTATCATAGTAAATAGGTTTTTTAATATATAAAACATGACATCTTAAAACATCAACGACGATACCCCCGGTACCACAACGCCACGTCTGAATCTCATGTCCTCTCCACGTCCGACGTCTGTATCACTCCGGTGTTGTAGCTACGAGTTCCTCCTCTTCAGGTACTTCTTGTGGTTCCTCACGGTGTTGTGTAGAGGACTGACCAAAACCATGTGAGGAGGACAACCCAAAATTATATGGGGCGCCATATATCTCTGAAACACCTATAAATGGTAGAAATCAGGCACTGAAGAAGGCCTCATCGGGCGAGGGGGCCACCATAAGCTGTGTGACCGCACCCAGATCGAAGTCCATAGTAATCTGCGGGGACAACATATGTGGTATATAATTGTCTCCCTACTGTGCAATATCATCATTCGGCTAGGTCGGATTGTCTCTATGTGGTGCAGGGACATCTGGATGAGCCGCTCTCGGATGTCAATGTCATTACCTCTTCCCCTCTTGATGTTCTCGTCTCTAATGTCCAGCTGGCGGTAGTGGTGGCGGTGCATCGTCCTCAGCTGGCATAGCAAGGACATCGACATCCTCAGGAGCTTTAGCTGTAGGATATAGATCGGGATATTCTTGTGGCTCCTCATCAAAAAAATTGACACGTATCAACCAGGGATGATCGAGGAGAGCCAACACATCCTGATGAACTACATCCCACCTAAAATATGCATCCTCATGTGGATTTGGGTATGTGTAAGATGACGAAGGGAATCTGCCTGCAAATTAAATAACATTTAAATTAATACCAAAAATGAGTTAAAAAAAACAATAAATCTTAATAAACATACCAACTATTGAATGCCAATACCCTGACATGTAAGGTGCATGATGATGTGACATCGATACCATTCTGTATAATCCACGTGAGTAAATAACTGAGAGCATGTTGTGTTATATCTAAATGGAAAGATACTAAATCAGGCACACGTGTCCCAATGATCGATATAAGATCCATGAGTCTATAGCCATTCTGTTGTCTGTCTACCTATATGCACAATCAAATTTAACTCGGCAGGCTGTCCAGGTTCCATCGGGTTATGCTATATAAAACAGAACTAGCACATGACATGGTACGGTTGGTTCCACTCAATGATTTGGAAGTGGATGAGTGGCACTACTGCATCACAATCTCCAACCATAGTTGTGCAGTATGGTGGATGTGATGCGTAGACAAAACCAATATATGAAGTCCATGAAACCTGAAATGTAAACTCAAAAAATAATTCATATATTTTCATGATAATTTTACTGAGTTTATATAGAAATATATTAAAATACTGATAACAAAAACTATTTTTCCTAGAAAAAAATATTTTTTAGCATACATCAGCTAGAATTATGGCGTCAAATATCTGTTAGAAGTTGTGCCGACTATGTCTTGGAGTATGTGAATACTTCTAAGACTGACACCACCTGGTTTAAAAAGACTAATATACAGTAATATTAAAAATAATAATAAAAAAATAATAAATAACTCAATGTCATGACGTAGACATACCATCTTCCTTATGGAAAATCCCGAAATATCTCTGATGCAAGTGGTGTGATAGCTCGAGGAGCGATGCGGGGAAAGTTCTCTGAGGCCCACATCTATACTAACTCCATGAAACCTTCAATTTGATGTGAATCAGCCTGAAAACTGGTACAGAGATATCTGTACAGATGTGGTAATATAGTTGACCCCCAATCGTATGTAGTTTTCTGATCAAGATCCTTAGGTAATGGGAGATACATCATGTTTACCAAAGTGGTGGAGTAGTCGACACACAACATGCCTCCGAGCAGCTGAAAAATGTATTCACGTGTGTACTGAATAAGAGTATCCTTGACTTCATCATCAGGAATGATGTCGAAGTGCTGATAAAGCCACCTCATTTGCAAGCACGAACCTAGTAGGACACCTCATGCGCTGATGATGTCAATTCCATGTAGTCGATGTATGATTTCATCCCAGTCACCACTACTGGCACCCGTAACTGCTGGTCCATGGATGGGTAACCCCAGTATGTAAGTAACGTCCTCCAATGTAATAGTCATTACTGCCTCTTGGAGATGAAATGTGTTTGTGTCTGGCTGCTATATCTCAACCAACGCAGTAATCAAATTGTGATCAATGGTCTTGAAGTCACACATAGAGACTCCATAAAATCCTACCTATCTAAGGTATGTAAAAATAGATACTGGCGGTTCCTCATGATGAAATTGTATCATCTTGGGTAAAAAAAGAATATGACATTCTAATATTTATCAATATTTGTGAATAATATTTTGATATTACTTTAATGTGAATTCTATGCTCGATTGCATACCCAATACACAACAATGAGTTTCTTTGAAATCTTACATTGCACACTAATAATATAACAATATTATTTTAAATAATAGTTAACAGCTGGTTGTTGTAATTACGAAAATGAACAGAACTAACTACAAAATGATTACATATGTTTGTTCAATATTTATACATTTATCCAATAAATTTTGTGGCATATAATTAAAATGAATCTAATTTAAAAATAAATACTCTAATATTTTTAAGAGACTGTTTTACCGACTTTTGATGGAGAAAGTTTTTTAAATCTATCTTTTGACAATTTTATAAGCTCTATTTGTCAAAATAAACATAATCATTAGAATTGGGACATTGAAATTTACTTTGGATAAATTTTTGGTATTTTTCAGACAATGTTCATTTTTTCATGAATAGTGAAAAATACTGCATTTTACTTCAAAACTGCTTTTTATTCTAGTTTAATTATATGATTATATTATATTTTAAATTTTTTTAAAGTTTAATTAGAAAATATTTTTACCATTTAATCAAATGGTGGTTATTATAATTAATTTCACTTTGAAAATGAACATAAACAAAAGTCAATATTTTGATAGATATTGTTTCTTAAAAAAATGGTATTTGTTTTGACAGCAGGAATTAACTATATAATTTTTTAATGAAACTTCCTTGTTTTTAATTTGATAAAATTGAAATCATTTTTCAATTTGTAATATCAAATATATCTTAGGGTGAATTTTTGGTATTTTTCTAATAATGTTCATTCTTTTAATAAATAGTGAAAATACAACATTTTAATTCAAAATTGCCTTTTCATCCAATTTATTTATATATTTAGATTGTCATTTTAATTTTTTTCAATGTATAATTTAATTATGTTTTTATAAATTTATACATATTTGTTCATTGTAAGTAATTTCACTTTTCAATTGGATGTAAAAACAATTCAATCCTTTGATAAAGTTTACTTCTTAGAAACCAATCTTTTGTTTTGAAAACAAGATTTACATTTAAATTAATTACTAAAATTTCTGTTTTTTGAATTTGTTAAAATGGGTTCCACATTTGGAATCATAAGGTACAAGTTATGTAATTAATAATCTTTTGTTTTTTGGACATTATGAATAGTTAAGATGGTAATTATCTTTAATTATCATGTTTAATTAGTAACCAGGTAGTTAAGGGAAATAAAATAATATCATAAATATATAAAATGACCCCAACATGTGTACTAATTTATTTTGTGGTGTCACGGCCGACCATGAGATTCCTTGTGCCTACTTTGGGGCCCCATGGAATCACTTTAGTGTGATAGTGACTTTTTATCATATTATTTTTTAAAGAAAGGAAATATAACAAAGGTTTGTATATCCTAAGTAAAACAATTTTAATTTAGTTTAAATAATTATTTATTTGACTATAAATAGTCATTGTAAATCTAAAAATATTTCCAACATGATGGTAATTTTTTTATAATTTTTAGACATTATATAAATAAATTTATTTATGACACCGTGATGATGCAGTGATTACCTCATTAATGAATGATTTAAATAAAATGAAAAGATAATGTAAAATATAAGACTTAAATTTGTCAAAAATCTATTGTATGGGTGGATTTATAACCCTTATCAACTTATCTTTGAAATATATAATTGTTTGACCATTAAAATCCTAAAATCATGTTATAATAAAGTAACATTTCATGACATTCCAAGAGTGCCCCTCCTCCCTCTTATAAAAGGTCCCTACCTATACCCCCTTACCCACACCTCTAAATCCCTTGTATCATCCAAACTCTGATCATATTGTTTCTCCACATCCCTATCCTACTCCTAGAATCCTCACTTTGGGAATACGTATTTCCAAGGAAGCCTTTGGGCTCAAATTAAAAAGAGTTACCTGATTTGAAGGTAATGTCTTCTCTTATGTTCTTTTGTTTTATTTTGCTTTTCCAACACCCTAAACTCTTTTTATTACTTTATTTAGTAACAAAAACAGTATACTCAATATACTAGGATGTTTTTATGAGAATTATTCGAGCTACACTTATACACACCTCCATCTAATTGTTAAATAACATACTGTTTCTGTGGGTGGCGAATTACTGCCTCACGAAACGATGATTGTTCAATCTTCTTTTAACACCTCATGTGGTATCCATTATGATGTCACTGTATTTTAAATATGATATATATGGTATTTATGTTTTCTATATGATTATGTATTTTATATTTAAAACATACACTTTTGCTTTGCATGTTGTGCAAATGCGATAATTTTATATGAGGAAGTGTGGACTACCGCCCCCTCAAGTGATGTGACTCGTTCACGCAATACAAGGAATGTATAAAGAATAAATTTAATGAACTTATGTGACCTATATAACATATATATTATATTATAATTATAATATATATCTCTCTCATTTATTTTTAATTCCATTAATATGACAAAGAAATGAAAGTAGCGTTCATGCGTACGTACGGCCTACCGT
This sequence comes from Viscum album, assembly GCA_963277665.1. Classification (NCBI taxonomy): domain Eukaryota; kingdom Viridiplantae; phylum Streptophyta; class Magnoliopsida; order Santalales; family Viscaceae; genus Viscum; species Viscum album. Next base: position 1,700,253,820 of record OY728156.1, on the reverse strand, counting down.
CTCCATGAACGGTGCATTTCATTTATTTTTATCTCTAAATGTTATGGAATAGTATAAAATGAGTATGTACTGGATATATATTATATTTATATCATTAATAATCTTCTGGAGATGGTGTACTTATAACTACACAGACAATTCTTTTCAAACAAGTTCATTTTTGACTCATGTACCAAACATCGACAAAAACATCTGATATGAACTCGCATAATTAACTAATTATTATAAAATTAAAATATGTGATATGAATTGAATAATAAAATTTAATAGAGGTATTTAAGAAATTATAAATTAAAAAAAGTTTATTATTCAGTAATATAAGGAAACGAACAAGACAAGTCGGACTTGAGGTAAGGGATCCTACCTCTCTCTTTCTTTTTAAGTACTCTCTTTTATGTCATTTCCTTTAAGATCCATTTTCTTATGTTAGGGGATGTTCTTTTATATTCCTCTTACTGTGCATTTTAAGTTCATATGATGAGATACCCTATTTGATCTCGTCAATCCATTTTTTTTGATGTTTTAAGGGCGCCGTTAGGCTGTCGAGTTTTCGTAAGAGATTTTTCATATCACATTTATTCCCATGAGATTCATGCTACATCTGGCACTATTTCATTTTTATTTGGTGTGTGTACTGCCCATGATTATATTATTTATTTAATATAATTTAATTTATGTGTATTTACATCTTCATTGTATGACCCTTCTTTCATGGGGTGTATGTTTCGATAGTTACCCAAATCGGTAAGGGAACCTTTCACCCTCCTATTTCTAAAAGAATTATTTTTGTTATGTATTTTATTTTATATATTATTATGTTGGGATATGTTCTTATATATCCTTATTGTTATAATTGTTATATACAAGTGATGATACACCCTTTTTATCTCTCATCATCTCATTTTCTGAATTTTAAAGTGAAGACGTTAGGCTGTCAAATTTCTGTAAGGGAACTTCTTAACCCAATTACAATTCATTGGGTTAAACATCTAATTATTGATTATGTCTTGCTATGAATATGTGTGGATGACCTCTTATTTTTTTACACTTAATATCCTGTTATATTTGGTGTATTTATTTTTGTCACACATATTTTTGTAATTGACTTATCCTTAATCTAAGGATACTGTCTTTGTAAGGGACTTCATCTCAATATCCTTTCATTGAGGAATATTTTGTTTTATACAAAACATTATTTTATACGGTGCATAAAACCCTTTGAATTTTACTTTTATTCTAAATGAATCTTTTTATACTAAGCATTTTACTAAATGACAAAAGGGAATGTTTTTGTCTTACGTATGCGGCGATAATGACTTCTCGGCCGCCATGAACATTATTTGAGTTTAGGCTTCCTCTACAAGCCATAACATTTTTTAGATGAAAAATAAATACCAAGATTTAATTTTCTTTTATTGTGGTATTGAAAATGGTCTTGATAATGTTCGTATTATATTAATGTGTTTTTGATATCTTGTGATTGAAATGTGGTAATGTTGTGTTTCCTTTATGCATGTTTTATTGGATACTATTATGTTATGGTTCTTGTGAATTATTTATGAAGATGGGTGGTTTTTTGATAAACTAAAGGAGGGTGATCCCGATATAGCTCTCCAATTCAATGGGTAGCCTGAAGAAGTTAAACGCTATGGTTTCTCTGAAGAGATTTACGGAATATACTATGATGGGTATTCCAAACGTAACCATGATGGTTACTCCCTACCTAAGAATGTTATGAATGCCTCAAGATACCTTTATGTCTTATTATATCCAGGATTTATACATAAATATTATGATTTCATAAGGTATGTTATGATTGAAAGTTATGGTTTCATTGATTTGTATTTATTGGCGGGTTAATGTTTCCTTTCATTATGTAATAACCCTTACTGAGATTTTTATGCTCATCCCAAGTTTTTGAAATGTTTTTCACAGTTTATAAGGAAGGGTAAGAGAAAGGAAGTATTCAAGAAGATTTATTTCAAGAAAATAACTCTTGTTTTATTTAAGGATTTATTTTATTGTTGTGAAAAATAGGTTATAGTAGTAGTTTCTACTTTGTAATCCTATGATATGTAATAGTTATGTCCTAATTCTCTAAAACTCTAAACCTGAAAAGATTCTCATTGTTAATTATTCATTTAATTCAATATTAAGTAATGTTTTATGTTCAGGTCATTATATTTGGTATCAAAGGCCAGTTTAGATAACTTTAGAGGTTAGAGTGTTGTTTAAGCATAAGTTAAAAGTTGTGTATGACCACAATGGTTAGTATATTAGGTGGAGTCATTGTTTTTTTAAAGTTAGAATGAGTTTAAGATAACTTTGATACGTATACCTTAGTGTTTATCTTCCTCATTATTATATGATTATTTTACTAATATACTCACACTGACCTTTTTGGTTTTAGTAAATGGTTGGATCTAGAAGGCACCAAAGTAATAGTGGATGTGAAGGAAACGGTGACAGTTTTCTGAACAAGCAACTGAATGATATGGGAGTTGCAATGAGAACTATTGTTTTTATTCTCAACCAACTATCTGGAGTCATGATTGACCACCTGAACCTTAGTGATTTTTATAAGGTATCATATATGCGTGAAACAAATCCCTACGGAAGTTCAGGTAATAATCATAAAGGTATGTATGTTAAAAAACGTATGTGTCAAAGATGTGGAAAGAAACACATAGGAAAATGTTTCAAAGGGATAGAAAGATGTTATAGATTTGGAAATGAAGTTCATAAAGTAAGAACCTGCCTTGGAAGAAGGAAGCATCTAGTTGACTCTAAGAAAGGGAAATAAGTTCTTTTTGAAGGATCAATTTAATGTTTTAAATGTGGTGTGCATGGTCATTATGTGAACACATGTCCTATGAAAAAGTTTTGGGAATGGGATCACCAGGATCGTACAAATATTCGTTTACCAATACCTAATGCCTTTCCGATTGAGGATGAAGAAACTGACAATGACCAATGAAAGGTATGGATTATTTATTAACATATGTTTTCCTATTATTGAATATTTGGATATGATTCATGCTTTTTTTGTAGGAAAGAAGTATTTCAGAATAAGGTGGAAAGTATTGGTTAATGGATCATGAAAAATATTGAATGGGTAAGAAGTCAGCATATAAGGGATTCAAGAGTTATGGTAGATTTTAGGATGGTGAAATTCTTAAATGTATTAAGGATATTTTGATGATGGGGTTACATTAGAAGACTATTTATAGTATGTGTAACCCTGATGCTTGATATATGAAAATTTTATTCAAGGAATAATTATATGTTCTTTTGTGGATATAGTTATAAAGAAGTATTTGGGTTTATATGATCCTTAAATTTGAGGCAATTATCGGTTAATACATTTTGGGATGGAAATAAAAAGTTATTAGACAACATTTGTGGTTAAAGTATGTTATGTTTATTTTTGATGAATTTATCTTTTGGGGGGGAATGTTATAAAATTATATTGTTTTTAAAAGTGGCAACACATAGACCATGTGACAACCCATCGCATCGAACGAATCTGCGGGAATCGAACCCACAACCAAAGAGCGACAGGTATTTATCGCCTACCAATGGGCTACATGAAGTCACGGGTTAGTTTGACTAATTCTTTTTAGTTATATGATCTTATGAATTGGGAATAAGTTTATTTTTGGTTATCTATGGAAATTATTAACCTATCATGGAAGATATGTGATTAGGTTAATTACTTTTTAGTATGAGACATTAAGAGTACCTCATTTTATTTGGAGATAAATGTTAAGATTTACCTTAGAAGACTATGTGATTAAATCCTTTAGAGATTTGGGTTTCAATAATAGTTTGGTTTATCCTTGAATAATTTTATGGAAAACTATTTATTTAATGGTCTTTGTTTAACTTTGGATAATGTTTGAAAATTTTTGGAGATTAAGAGTATTATTTCTTTTTATAAATCATTATCATTTTTGGGTATTATCTGATCTCGTACTAACATGTTTGGTTTTGGTTTTGGTCTAAATACATGGGAAATATATAGTTCCCTTTTGTGGATTACATGATTCTCTAGAAGTTGATTATATCACTATTAATGTGAACAAGTCATCATAAATACTTGTCTTTTGGATAAAATATGAGTTTGTGTAAGAAATCTGGTAAGAGATGAAAGTCTACATGAAAAGTAAGTATATTTCCTTATGATTTAGTTAAGCTCATAAAAAAATTCCTCCATGAAAAGTAATTTAAAACAAAAATGTTTTCTGTTAAATTTTCCTACTGGGGAATCAAATACCGTTTAACCCATCAAAAGTTTGTGATTTTCTGGTGGTTAACTTTCTCCTAAACATGTATTCCAATCACTCTCCATCAGAACATTATGGTTTGTTTTCTCCTCCATATCCATGTTTTCATGGAATACTAGTTTCTATTGTCTCAGGTGACCTTTTTAATTTTCTTTCATTATTTTAAATTAATAGTTTAATTTACTTCTTTTCTGATGTGGGGATTTCAATGAAGTTTTCGAGCCCAATTTTAAAATTGCGACGATGCAATTCCTAAAATGGTGGAAGCATGTAACATCTTGGGTAAATGATGAATATGAAATTCTAATATTTATAAATATTTTGGATTACAAGTTTAATATTACTTTAAAGGTAATTCTATGCTCGATGGCATACCCAATACACAACAATGAGTTTCTTTGAGATCTTACGTTGCACACTAATAATATAATAATATTATTTTAAATAATAGTTAACACCTAGATGTTGCAATGGAGGGAATGAAAATAACTAACTAAAAAATTATTACATATATTTGTTAAATATTTTTACATTTATCCAATAAATGTTAGAGGCTTAAAATGAAAATGAATCCAATTTTAAGAATAAAAACTCTAATATTTTAAAAAGATTGTTTTACCACCTTTTGATGGAGAACTTTTTTTAAATCTAAATTTTGACATTTTATAAGCTCTATTTTTCAAAATAAACTTATTCTTTATAATTTGGACATTTAAATTTACTTTGGATAATTTTTTGGCATTTTTCTGATAATATTCATTTTTTAATGTATAGTGAAAAATACTGCATTTTACTTCAAAACTACTTTTTCATCTAATTTAATTATCTGATTAGATTATCTTTTTATATTTTTTATAGTTTAATTAGAATATATTTTAACCATTTAATCTAATGGTGGTCATTATAATTAATTTCACTTTGAAAATGGACACAAACAAGTGTCAATCTTTTTATAGATATTGTTTCTTAAAAACAGGATATTTGTTTTGACAATGGGAATTAAATATATAATTTATTAATGAAACTTTTATGTTTTGAATTTGGTAAAATGGGAATCATTTTTGAATTTGTAATATCAAATATAGATTAGGGTTAATTTTTGGTATTTTTCTAATAATGTTCATTTTTTAATGAATAGTGAAAAATATAGCATTTTAATTCAAAACTGCCTTTTCATCCATTTTATTTATATAGTTATATTGTCATTTTAATTGTTTTTAAAGTATACTTTAATTATTTTTTTTTCAATTAATACAATTTTGTTCATTGTAAGTAATTTTACCTTTCAATTTGATGTAAAAACAAGTCAATCTTTTGATAAATTTTACTTCTTAAAAACCCGTATTTTGTTTTGACAACAGGATTTACTTTTTAATTAATTACTAAAATATTTGTGTTTTTAATTTGGTAAAATGGGTTCCAAATTTGGAATCAGAAGGTACAAATTATTTATTTAATAATCTTTTGTTTTTGGACAGTATGAATAGTAACGATGGTAATTATCATTAATTATCATGTTTAATTAGTAATCGAGTAGTTAAGGGTAATAAAATAATATCATAAAAATAAAAAATGACCCCAACATGTATCATAATGATTTTTTTGGTGTCAAGGACGACCACGGGATTCCTTTTGATAACATTGGAGCCCCATGATATCACTTTAGTGTGATAGTGACTTTTTATCATATTATTTTTTAAAGAATTGAAATATAACAAATGTTTGTATATCCTATGTAAAAAAAATTTAATTTAGTTACATAAATGATTTATTTGACTATAAATAGTAATTGGAAATCAAAAATTATTTCCTACATGATTGTAATTTTTTATAATTATTAGACATTATCTAAATAAATTTATTTATGACACTGTGATGATGCTATGATTAACTCATTAATGACTGATTTAAATAAAATGAAAAGATAAGGTAAAATATAAGACCTAAACTAGTAAAAAACCTATTTTATGGGTTTATTTCAAACCCTTATCACCTTATACTCTAAATATATAATTTTGGGACCTTTAAAATCCAAGAATCAGTTTATAATAAAGTAACAATTCATGACTTTCCAAGAGTGCCCCTCCTCCCTCTTATAAAAGGCCCCCACGTCTACCCCCTTACCCACAACTCTCAAGCCATTGTCTCATCCAAACTCTGCACTTATTATCTCTCCACATACCTCTTTTACTCCAAGAAGCCTCACTTTGGGATGAAGTCTTTCCAAGGAAGCCTTTGGGCTCAAATTAAAAAGAGTTACCTGATTTGAAGGTAATGTCTTCTCTTATGTTCTTTAGATTTACTTTGCTTCTCCAACCCCACAAACACATTTTATTCCTTTCATTTGTAACAAAACCGGTATATTAAATATGATAGGATGTTGTTATGTGAATTATTAGAGCTACACTTATACACACCTCCATCTACAGGTTAAATAACATACTGTTTCTGTGGGTGGCGAATTACTGCCTCATGAAACGCTGATTGTTCAATATTCTTTTAACACCTCTTAGGGTGGCCATTATGATGTCAATGTATTTTATATATGATATATATGGTATTTATGTTTTCTATATTCTTCTGTATTTTATATTTAAAACATACCTTTTTTTCTTTTCATGTTGGGAAAATGCGATAATTTCATATGAGAAAGTGTGGACTACTACCCCCTCAAGTGATGTGACTCGTTCACACAATACAAGGAATGTATAAAGAATTAAATTAATGAACATATGTGACCTATATAACATATATATTATAATATAATTATAATATATATATATATATATCTCTCATTTATTTTTAATTCCATTAATATGACAATGAAATGAAAGTAGCGTTCATGCATACGTACGGCCTACCATCTCAATTAACGGTGAATTTCATTTCTTTTTATCTAAAAAATGTTATGGAATAGTATAAAATGAATATTTACTGGATATCTATGATATTTAAATCATTAATACAATTCTAGAGATGATTTACTTATAACTACATGGACAATTCTTTTCAAACTAGTTCATTTTTCACTCATGTACCAAACATCGACAAAAACATCTGATATGAACTCGCATAATTAACTAATTATTATAACATTATAATATGTGATGTGAATTTAATAATAAAATTTAATGGATTTACATAAGAAATTATAAATTGACAAAATTTTATTATTCAATTATATAAAGAAACGAACAAGACAAGTCAGACATGAGATAAGGGATCCTACCTCTCCCTTTCTATTTAAGTACTCTCTTTTATGTCATTTCCTTTAAGCTCCGTTTTCTTATGTTGGTGGATGTTCTTTTATATTCCTATTACTGTAAATTTTATTTTCATATTATGAGATACCCTATTTGATCTCATCAATCCATTTTTTTGATGTTTTAAGTGGCATCATTAGGCTATCGAGTTTTCGTAAGGGATTTTTCATCTCACTTTTATTTCCGTGAGATTCATGCTACATTTGGCACTATTTACTTTTTGTGTGGTGTGTTTAATGACCATGATTGTATTATTTGTTTAATATAATTTAATTTATGGGTATTTACATTTTCATTGTATGACCCCTTTTTCATGGGGTGTACGTTTCGAAAGTTACCCAAATCGGTAGGGGAACCTTTCACCCTCCTATTTTTAAAAGACTTCTTTTTGTTAGGTATTTTAATTTACATATTCTCATGTTGAGATATGTTCTTATATATACTTATTGTTTTAAATTTTATGTCTAAGTGAAAAGATACACTTTTTATCTCACATCATCTCAATTTCTAAATTTTAAAGTGATGTCGTTAGGCTGTCAAATTACTGTAAGGGAACTTCTTAACCCAATTTCAATTCTCTGGGTTAAACCTATAATTCTTGATTATGTCATTCTATGAATATGTGTGGATGACCGCTTAATTTTTTACACTTAATATCCACTTATATTGGGTGTATTTATGTTTTTCACAGATATTTTTTTAATTGATTTATCCTTAATCTAAGGATACCGTCTTTGTAAGGGACTTCATCTAAATATCCTTTCATTGAGGCATATTTTGTTTAATACAAAACTTTATTTTATACAGGGTATAAAACCCTTTTCCTTTTACTTTTATTAAAAATTATTCTTTTTATAAGAAGGGTTTTACTAAATGACAAAAGGGAATGTTTTTTTCTTACGTATGCGGCGACAATGACATCTCTGCCGCTGTGGCCATTATTTGAGTTTCGGCTTCCTATACAAGACATACCTTTTTTTTAAAATGAAAAATAAATACCACGATTTAATTTTCTTTTATTGTGGTATTGAAAATTGTTTTGACAATTTTTTGATTATATCATTGTGTTTTTTATATCTGGTGATTGAAATGTGGGAATGTTATGTTTCCTTTATGAATTTTTATTTGATATGATTATGATATGGTTCTTGGTCATTGTTTATGAAGACGAGTGTTTCTATGATAAACTAAGGGCGGGTGAGCCCGATATAGATCTCCAATTCATTGGGTAATGTTAAGGAGTTAAATGCTATGGTTTCTCCGAAGAGATTTAGGGAATATACTATGATGGGTATTCCAAACGTAACCATGAGGGTTACTCCCTACGTAAGAATGTTATGAATTCCTCAAGATACCTTTATGTCTTATGATTTCTATGAGTTATACATAAATATTATGATTTCATAAGGTATGTTATTATTGAAAGTTATGGTTTCATTGATTTCTATTTATTGGCAGGTTAATGTTTCCTTTCATTATGTTATAACCCTTACAGAGCTTTTTATGCTCATCCCAAGTTTTTGAAATGTTTTTCACAGTTTATAAGGAAGGGTAAGATGAATTAAGTATTCAAGAAGGTTTATATCAAGAATATAACTCTTGTTTTATTTAAGGATTTTTTTATTGTTGTGAAAAATCGGTTATAGTAGTAGTTTCTACTTTGTAATCCTTTGAGATGTAATAGTTATGTCCTAATTCTATAAAACTCTAAACCTAAACAGATCCTCAATGTGCATTATTCATTTAATTCAAGATTAAGTAATGTTTTAAGTCTGGGTCCTTATAGAAATGATGCACTCCTCGAATAGAAAGATGTATAATAGGTCATCCATCCAATATATCACGTGACACGTGCATCTCCTGGGTAGATAATAGTGGCTACTCCCTCTGAATGTACAAAGAGTAAAACATTAATTTCATGTAAGATATGAAATTTATCATTTTAATTTCATAGTTTAAATGGTTTTTTTTTTAATGTGAATATTTAAATGGTTAGAACTGCATGATTAGATTTAATCAAACAACACCAACTCAAAAAAAAAGAATCTACATGTATAAGAAATCATTTATGTGTCATGTACGGGTCCATTTAAATGTAGTATTTTGGTTATTACTATTGTGGTTTCTTCTGATGTAGTGTGTTGGAATAATATTTTTGCTTATTTCAATTCAATAATTTGGGAGTGATACACAAATTAATCAATGTACGGTTTGGATTGTTTTTCAATGTCTGTAATAATTTGTATATATGTAATTAAATTAATCAATGTTTGAAATGTTTATAATATATAAGTACATTTTCAAAAAATTACCCTATATAAAAATAGGACAAATATTAATTAAAATGGTGATAATGATAAAATTTATTACATGTTCAAATTTTTACAGTAACTAATAAAGTACATGATTCATTTTAACTATTAGATGATTGTCTTATGTGTCTACGGAAACGTGTCTTTGTATGACCTTCCTGGAGGCATATACTGCACCTTTGTCCATATGGCTGTACACTAGGCCAATCCATCTCATTTAGAATATGATTCAACTTTGGACTCCATTTAGGTCAAAGTCTAGTGTTATTCGGTAGAAGCGTGGGTGCACCATTAAACAGTTGAAAATTATGATATTTCCTAATTGGCATCAATGTAGTACTGTAACAGGAGTTGATGATCTCAAGTTGATAAGATGGATCAAAAAACTGCTCCCATGATAAGTGTATGTAAGAACATGTTTCAATCACATGACCACAAGGATATCTTAGTGACTTAATGTTTCCACATTCATAGTAATACTTATCTAGTAAAACAACTCCCACATGACCATTGTTACAAGACATAGCATCACCGGGCTCAGTGACCTCAAATTGTTGTTATAGATGATTAAATGAAGTTACATGGTAAGCTGCCGCCTCATAAGGAACTGTACATATCCTACACTGGAAATGGTGTCCATAGCACATCCTTCTGTTCAATCCCTCTTCATCCTGCTTTCCTCATTCCATAAAGTACATTAAACTCCGATAGAAGGTCTCTTGTACTAAACCTGTAATTTAGATTTAATACATTATACTAATATTATATTATAATTGTAGCTCTTGTGAGTAAAATTTAATCAAACATTCATATTTACCTGTGATAGGTAATTTTCAATCTCCCTTGAAAACTCCATTTATACATTCTATGATGTTGGTCATCATATGACCATATCTCCTCTCATCATCATATGTCAACGACCATTTCTTCTTTGGGATTTTCATCATGTAATCATACACATCTGGATTCACTCTGTGAATAACCTAAATATTCTCCTCCAACCATTGTTGTTGAGGATCATATGCTATCAAAAAAAACACATCTGAATAGATATGAAAATTACAAAGGCAGAAATTTTTAAAACACAAAAGTATGTTCATACGAATTTTTAAGATTGCCTTCTTCATCGACTAATTCTTGAAATTATTTTAGAAATTTCTTGCAACGTGTCTAATATAGTATCGATGATGGGCGTAGGGTGGTCTCCACAAAATAACCATAGACTATACTGCCTCCTTGATTGCATGGTGGCAATCAGAAATAAGACAAATCCCTTCTGCTTCCATAACAAACTCTCAGTTACATGCCAAAAACCATCTCCATGATAATAAGATCTCTTTATCCACAATTGAAAATGCTAAAGGTTGAGGGGATAGATTTCCATCTTGTGTAGTGGAAATAAATAATGTTCCTTTGTACTTTCCATATAGAAATGTTTCATCAATATGTATAAATATCTTGCAATGTCTGCAAGCTGCCCCACATGGTAAAAATGCCCAAAATAATCTATCGAACACAACCATTGAGCAGTCAAATTGTTTGTTTTGGTTCACATATTAAATATTATGAATCTAATATAACACTTGATTATTATGGTGTAGAAGCTCCAAAATTTGTGGTAAAACTCAATAAGAGTCATCCCAATCACCATACACTTTCACAATAGCCTTCTGTCGTGTTGCCTATGCCTTCCAGTAAGAGATTTGATACCCAAAAAGTTGTTTGATTCACTCCATCACCAGAACCACAGTAACATCATGACATGCTCTAATAATTTCAACAATAATAGTTGAAACAATATCAACATCTAATAAAGAGTGTTCATGTGACAGGCTTAGGTTCAAAAAGGTGTGTGGAGTAAATATAGTGATGTGCCATCTTTGAAAAGTGTTATCAGTTATAGATCACAGACACATTTGACAGTTCGATTCATATTTTTCACAACAGATCAAATAGTAATACCTCTTTGACACTTCTACAACATAAGAGTAAAATCTTTCGATGTGATATTGTTTTATCACATTTTTCATTACTTCTTTTCTCTCAAAATCATTGCCAATATACTGAACACCTTTTTCTGACACTCGATTTGGGCAACAAATGATTCTTAGAAATTATGAACTGGGAGTAATAACTGACCAATAAAATTCTAGCAATCGATTCATGCCTTTAGTCGACCACAAAGCCAATATTATGGGATGGTTAAATGTTAAGTTGAATCTCACTTGAGTGGGCACAAACTGATCTTCTAAATACTCTTCTTCTTCCTCTTCAACTTCCTCTTCATCTTCTTCTTTGAAATTGTCATCATCTTCAAAATCATCAACCAATCCATCTAAAGTGTGTGGAGGAATATCCATTAAAACAATGGCCAAGGGAAATGATGGAACAACTATTGATGTTGATGGAAATTCTTTTTGTGTAAGAGCATATGACATAGTCTCATGAATTTGAAATTGGCCAACTTCCAATGTCGAAGGAACCTCCATTGTAGCTATAGTGACATAAAACTCCATAATTTGATTCCCAAGTAGATACTTATCCAACTAAAGTACATATTCCAAATCATCATCATCATTTACCTGATATTCGACATGCCAAAACCTATCTATATGTTGCAGATGTCAGAATGTGATGGACTCTATCACTTGATTCCTCTCTAGTTTTACCTTTTGATGAATTTTCCATTGCACAGCTTCTAAAGTGGTACATCCTCTAAGCATCACAATAGCTTCTTGATGTATACTATAACTACATCCTTGTTATTTCTCAATTATGTGACTATTGTAATAAATATAGGTAGCATATATGTTTTTTATCTAAAATAAACCATTTTTATTAATTAATTCTAATTAGATAATCAATTTATGTAGCATGATTCTAGTAATTCAGGTTGGAATCCACATCCCTCCAATAAATCAACATGTTCAAACCATATTGATGTGTAACTCTTTATACAACCCAAAAGTCTATGTTACATACCCAAAATTGGAAGCCAAACATATTCATACATATCCACATGAATTATATGCATGAGGTACACGAACATGTCATGTAAAATCATAGATTTATATAAAATTGAAAAACTCTACATGAGTAATCTTGGATTGACAGATAACCAACCCCGTTCACTTTCCTAGACACAGGTACGCCTTTGGGAAGTTAGGTGGTCCGACCCAAAGCCCCTATACCTGGGGATACCTTAATAAAGAGAGCATTCATTTCATAAAAACTATAACACTTAATATGAAAAAAAATTTATTCAACTACTAAATTCATGTTCATAACATCAATTGAAAATTGAGGTCAAGGTAGATGGAAAACTAAATTCATTATCATACCTAGAATGTAATACAAGGATATATTTTAGTATCCATTTATAACTACATCACTACTTAATATTACTACACCGCTAATTAATATAACTACTTCTCTAATTAAGATAACTAATTCGCTAATTAAGATTACTACTTCACTAATTTGATTTAATTAATTGCCTAATCACCTAATTAACATTGATTAACATTGATTAACATAATTACCATTAATTAATCACCTAATTACCATTAATTAATCACCTAATTTCCATTAATTAATCACCTAATTAGTCTTATTTCATCACCTAATTACCATTAATTAATCACCTAATTACCATTAATTCATCTTCTAATTACCATTAATTAATCACCTAATTAGAATTAATCAATCACCTAATTAGAATTAATTAACCAACTAATTAGAATAAATTAACCACCTAATTAGAATTAATAAATAACCTAATTAGAATTAATTAACCACCTCATTAGAATAAATAAATCACCTAATTATAATTATTTAATCATCTAATTATAATTAATTAATCACCTAATTTGAATGAATTAATCATCTAATTAGAATTAATTAATCACCTAATTACCATTAATTAATCACTTAATTAGTATTAATTAATCACCTAATTAACAGTAATTAAACACCTAATTAAAAATATTTAATCAACTAATTATAATTAATTAATCACCTAATTATAATTAACTAACCACCTAATTAGAATAAATAAATCACCTAATTATATTTAATTAATTACATAATTAGAATTAATTAATCAACTAATTATAATTAATTAACCACCCAATTAGAATAAATAAATCACCTAATTACGATTAATTAATTACCAAATTAGATTTATTTAATCACCTATTTACAATTAATTAACCACCTAATTAACATTACTTAATCACCTAATTAGAATTAATTAATCACTTAGTTATAATTACTTAATCACCCAATTAAAATTAATTAATCATCCAATTACAATTAATGAATCACCTAATTACAATTAGTTAATCAAATTATTAAATTAAATAATCATCAAATTCAAATTAATTAATCACGTAATTACCTTTAATTATTTACCAAATTAGAAATAATTACCCACATAATTAGAATTAATTAATCACCTAATTAGAATTAATTAACCACCTAATTACCATTACATAATCACCTAATTAGAATTTATTAATCACCTAATTAGAATTAATTAATCACCTAATTACCATGATTTAATCACCAAATTATAATTAATTAATCACCTAAATACAATCAATTGCTTACCTATTTATAATTAATTAATCACCTAATTACAATTACATAATCACCTAGTTATAATTAATTAAACACCTAGTTATAATTAATTAATCACCTAATTATAATAAATTAATTACCTAATTATAATTACCTAATCACCTGCATATAATTTGGTAATCACATAATTAAAAATAATTATTCACCTAATTATAAATAATTAATCACCTAATTTTAATTTATTAATAACCTAATTACTAAGAATTAACCACCTCATTATAAGTTATTACTCGCCTAATTACAATTAATTAAAGGCCTAATTACAATTAATTAATCACCTAATTACAATTATATAATAACCTATTTAAAATTAATTAATCACCTAATTAGAATTAATTAATCACTTAATTAGAATTAATTAATCACCAAATTATAATTATTTAATTACATAATTACGATTATTTAATTAACTCATTACAATTTAATTACCTAATTATGATTAGTTATTTAACTACTTATAATTCATTTAACTAAATAGTATTACTTAATAACCTAATTACCATTAATTAATAACAATTACTACAAATAAACCATTACAATTTGAAAATATATTACATTAATTATGAATTATTTCTATGAACTAAAAATATATATAAATAAATCACCATATTATACAAATTAAAAATTAGAATTACCTCAAATCGAAGGAATGGTTATGATCCTTTGAAGTTCTTCACGGACAAAGATAGGTAGAGCTTTGAGAAAGAGAGATCTTAAAGAGAGAGTGAGGAGAGTAGAGAGAGATATTGAAGGGAGAGTTTGAAGAAGGGAGGGAGTGAGGATGTGAGAATGAGGAGAGGAGGGGGGGATCCCCTTAAATAGGGGAGGTTTTGTTTGGAAGCTAGTTTATGTGGTGCCCATCCCAACAATGGGATACTATCAGCGCCACATCAAGTGGGGTTGCACCTATTATTGGCTGGAAATGGATAGAACCACTTCATGTTGCATTGTAGGGTTTTGGGTAATTACAACCACTTCAAGTGGTGCTTATTAACCCCATTTTTTAAAATAAAAAACACAAACACCCATTAAAAAAGACCCCTACACCTAAATTCCCCACCACCACCATCTACATATTTGAAAAAACCTAAACATTGGCCACTGTAGTACTCAGATATCACCACTGCAATTTCTTCCCTTTTGAGATCCCACCATATCTAAGAAAACACCACCATCATATTTCCACATCATACTTTTGGTGGATAGAAAAACCCGGGATGCCGTGTGAAATAGAGACGTTGTAGCCGTGCAAAGCAGAACAACCTCTGCTGTGAGTTGCATCCTCTCAACCCTATCCCATTGTGAATCTGTTGAAGCCATTAATGACTGAACCTCATATCTAGATCTAGTCCGGGCTCGGTTCCATTCTCTTTCCTCTGGATTCTACGAATCAGATCTAGCCAAGTCATAGCCTGAAGAAATGGACACCTACTTCCCTCGAACTACTGAAATCTGATGTTTCCCTCGATCCAATAATGAACGAGTCTGAAACTGTGTATCTCTGTTGTTGTTTTCTGATATCTAGATTTTTTATGCAGACCAAATTGACACCTTGTTCATTTGTCTCAATACTACAAAAACGGGCTTCATTAGTGCACTAAATAGGCTTTAGCAGCACTACAAAAGGGCTATAAAGCTCAGTGCTGATAAAGGGATCCTTTATCAGTGTTGAAAAAGCACTGATAAAGGCTTCCATTATGAGTGATTTTTTTACCACTGATAAATTCCATGCCCACTATAACATAAAATTCTTCAGCAGCACACTGACACAAGACCTACAAAAAAAATCATATCATACAATCAGATAAAATATACAGTGGTAGTAAATTTGGGATCAAACGATGTGAAAAAATCTATACCTAATGTGATGTACTAATTATTCATTTTGATTATCAAAAGGTACCATTAAATACTCTCTCCTACAAATGATATCTTACATTTCCTTAGATAAATTATATAGAGAGAGTTAAAATTCAGAACCTTAATAAAAATTTGATTAAGTCATGCCTGTGAGTTATTCAACATGTTTTCTGTGGTTAAGATTCTTGTCATGCTTGGATATGGAATTTGTTTATAGATTTTGAGTTCCTTTTGGGATATGTTGTCTTAGTAATTTGAGAGTTTCCCCTGTAGATTTCTCATGGTAGATGGATTTGGGTGATTCTTGGGACACTTAAAGAAATGTGTTCTTATGGTTGAGGCCTTTATCTTATGATCTGTTTTCTTCTTTTCACGCCATTTATAGAATTTATAAATGGTGGGGTTATATATGCCTATTCATTGTCCGACCTATACAATTGATTAGTAGTCATGTAGTGATTTTATTGGGGGACACAATTTAGAAGAAACATGTGGGTACACTTTCATGGGGAAGATTCCTATTCATTTTTAACTTTTTCTGTTTTACGTACATAGGAAAATGATGGGTTGAATGACTCCAAGTAAAAACCATGCAACTTACCTTTTTTAGGGATTTGTTAGGAATGTGGGTTGTTCATGGTTAGGAGATACCATGTTTTATGGATATATAGTTTAATGAAGTCATTTTTAATGATTGGAACATGGTTAGTTAACTGTTTATTCACTTTAAATCCTCTATTCATTTTTCTCTCCCTTTTGTTTTTCTCCCCCTCCCTGTCCTCTTTATTTTCTTCCCTCACCATGAACTCTATAGATAAATGTTTATATTTAGGGTGTGTGATGAATTATTAATGGGGGTATATTGTATTTGGACTACTTAAGACACTATGAGTGTTGTCTAAGTGTCTTATGTCATAGGTAATTACTTTTGGATTGTTTTCCATACGCCAGTTGTTATTTTCACATGAAAATTCTATCCATTTTAATCAAAAGAGAGACACTTTGAGTGATTTCAGTCACACTATGCCTTGTATTGAGATGTAGTTGACTTTTACATGTCAAAAATGACCCGTTTATCATTCTATTAATTTATCAACATATTCCAAATGCGTTTGGTCATTTTTCCCTAATGTTAGTTATTGATTTTACTTAAAATTCTGTCCATTTTAAACAAATTAGAGACACTTTGAGTGATACCGGCCACAATGTGCCTATTATTGAGGAAAGATTGTATCATTCATGTCACAAATGACCCATGTATATTTTTTATAAAGTATCAACACAATCTGAAAGTGTTTGGTCGGTTATCCATACGTTAGTTGTTTTTTTCACTAAAAATTCTGTCCATTTTAAAAAAAGAGATACACTTTGAGTGATACCAGTCACGTTGTGCCTCAGATTGAGACGAGGATGAATCATTCACGTCATAAATGACCCATGGATTGTTTTAATAAAGTATCAGCAAAATCATAATTCTTTTGGTTAGTTTTCCTTACATAAGTCGTTGTTTTCATTTAAAAATTATGTCCATTTTAAACAAAAGAGAGACACATTGAGTGATATCGATCACATCGTACCTCGGATTGAGGTGAGGGTGACTAATACACATCAAAAATGACCCATGTATCGTTCTCCTAATGTATCAACACAATAGAAATGTGTATGGTCATTTTTCTGTCTCTGAGTTGTTGTTTTCACTTAAAATTTGGTCCATTTTAAACAAAAGAGAGACACTTTGAGTGATATCGGCCACTATGTGCCTCGTATTGAGGGGAGGATGACTCTTACATGTTTAAAATGACCCATGGATCATTTTAATATTTTATAAACACAATCCTAACGCGTTTGGTTGGTTTTCTGTATGTCAGTTGTTGTTTTCACTAAACATTCTGTCCATTTTAAACAAAAAAGAGACACTTTGAGTGATACCGGTCACGCCATGCCTTAGATTGATTCGAGGTTGACTCATAAACATCCCAAATGACCCATGTATCGTTGGTATTAATTATCAACACAATATGAATGCATTTGGTTGGTTTCCCATACATCATTTTTTCTTTTCACTTAAAATTTTGTCCATTTTAAACACAATATAGACACTTTGAATGATACCAGATACACCATGCCTTGGATTGAGGCAGGATTGACTCTTACAGATCAAGAAGGACCCACGGGTCATTGGCCAAAAGTATCAACACAATCCTAATGCATTTGGTTGGTTTTCCATACGTCAGTATTTGTTTTCACTTAAAATTCTGCCCATTTTAATCAAAAGAGAGACACTTTGAGTGATACTGGCCACACCATGCCTCAAATTGAGGCGGGGTTGACTCATACACATCACACATGACCCATGGATCGTTTTACTAAAGTATAAAAACAATCAGAATGTGTTTGGTCAGTTTTTCATATGTCTTTTGTTGTTTTCACTTAAAATTTTGTTCATTTTAAACAAAAGAGATAGACTTTGAGTTATACCGGTCACACCGTGCCTCGAATTGATGCGGGGTTTTATCTTACACATCAAAAATGACCCATGGATCGTTCTAATAATGTATCAACACAATATTAATGTGTTTGTTTTGTTTATTGTATGTCAGTTGTTGTTTTCACTTAAACTGTTGTCCATTTTAGACAAAACAGAGACACTTTGAATGACACCAGTCACACCATGCCTCAGATTGAAGCAGGACTAACTCCTTCACATAAAAAATGACACATGTATCATTCTCCTAAAGTATCAACACAATCAAAATGTGTTTGGTCATTTTTTCTATATATCAGTTGTTGTTTTCACTTAATATTTTTTCCATTTTAAACAAAAGAGAGACACATTGAGTGATACCGGTCACACCATGCCTCGGATTGATCTAGGGTTGACAATTATACTCCATAAATGACCCATGTATCATTGTACTAATGTATCAACATAGTATAAATGCGTTTGGTTGGTTTTTCGTACCTCAGTTGTTGTTTTCACTTAAAATTGTGTCCATTTTAAACAAAAGAGAGGATCTTTGAGTGATATTATCCACATCGTGCAATATATTGAGGTGGGGTTGACTATTACATGTCACATATTACCAATGGATCATTTTACTAAAGTATCAACACAATATGAACGCATTTTGTTGGTTTTTCGTATGTCAGTTCTTGTTTTTGCTTAAAATTATGTCCATTTTAAACCAAAGAGAGACACTTTGAGTGATACCAGTCACATCATGCCATGGATGGAGGCCGGGTTGACTCATACACGTCCAAAATGTCCCATGGATAGTTCTCCTAATTTATTAACTCAATATGAATGCTTTTGGTTAGTTTTCCGTATGTTATTTTGTGTTTTCACTTAAAATTATGTCCATTTTAAACAAAAGAGAGACACATTGAGTGATACTGGCCTTATTGTGCCTCGTATTTAGGATATGTTGACTCATAAACGTCACAAATGACCCATGGATCATTGTACAAAATTATCATCACAATACGAATGCATTTGGTCGGTTGTCCGTACATTAATTGTTGATTTCACTTAAAATTGTGTCCATTTTAAATGAAAGAGCGACACTTTGAGTGACACCGGGAACACTGTGCCTCATATTGAGTAGGAGTGACTCATACTCCTCACAAATTCCCCATGTATTGTTTTAATAATGTATCAACACAATCCAAATGCGTTTGGCCAATTTCTTGTACGTCAGTTGTTGTTTTCACTTAAAATTTTGACCATTTTAAACAAAAGAGAGACACTTTGAGTGATATCGGTCAAACCTTACCTCAGATTGAGGAAGAGTTGAATCGTACATTTCACACATGAAACATGTATCATTGGCCTAAATTATCAACCCAATCCAAATGCATTTGGTCATTTTTTCATATCTTTGTAGTTGTTTTCACTTAACATTTCATCCATTTTAAACAAAAGATAGACACTTTCAGTAGTAACAGTCACAGTGTGTCTCAGATTGAGATGGGGTTGACTCTAAAATGTCGCAAATGACCCATGGATCATTATCCTAAATTATCAACACAATAAGAATGGGTTTTTTCAGTTTTCCATATGTCAGTTGTTGTGTTCACTTAAAATTCTGCCCATTTTAAACAAAAGAGAGAAACTTTGAGTTATACCAGTCATTCTGTGCCTCGGATTGGAGAAGGGTTGACACTTACATGTCACAAATGTCCCATGGATCGTTTTCTTGAAGTCTCATCACAATAAAAATGCGTTCGGTCAGTTTTATATATGTCAGTTGTTGTTTTCACATAAAATATTGTCTATTTTAAAAAAAAAGAGACACTTTGACTGACACCAGGCACAACGTGCCTCAGATTGCAGTTCGATTGACTCATACATATCAAATATTACCCATGTATCGTTGGCATAATGTTTCAACACAATACTAATGTGTTGGTTGGTTTACTATACATCAGATGTTGTTTTCACTTAAAATTTTGTCCATTTTAATCAAAAGAGAGACACTTTGAGTGACACCGGCCACATCATGCCTCATATTGAATTGGGGTTGACTCAGAAACATATAAAATGACCAATTTATATTTTTACTAAAGTATCAACACAATCCTAATGTGTTTTGTAAATTTTTTGTACGTCAATTGTTGTTTTCACTTAAATTTCTATCCATTTTAAACAAAAGAGATACACATTGAGTGACACCGGACAAGTTGTGCCTCAGATTGGGCGGGGTTGACTCTAACATGACAAAAATGACCCATGTATCATTTTCCTAATGTATCAACACAATAAAAATGAATTTGGTCAGTTTTCCATATGTCAGCTGTTGTTTTCACTAAAATTTTTGTCCATTTCAAACAAAAGAGATACACATTGGGTGATACAGGTCACACTGTGACTTAGATTGAGGCGGGGTTGACTCATACCCATCAAAAAGTACACATTGATTGTTGGCCTAATGTATCTACCTAATCCGAATGTTTTTGGTCAGTTTTTCGTATGTTTGTTATTGTTTTTACATAAAATTTTGTCCATTTCAAACAATAGTGAGACACTTTGAGTGATATCGTCCACACTGTACCTCGGATTGAGGAAGGGTTGAATCATACACATCAAAAATGACCCATGTATAGTTATCCAAAATTATAAACACAATCTGAATGTGTTTGGTTGGTTTTTTGTATGTCAGTTCTTGTTTTCACTTAATATTTAGTCAATTTTCAACAAAAGAGAGATAGTTTGAGTGATACCGGCCATACCGTGCTTCATATTGAGGTGGGGTTGACTCGTACACATCATATATGACCCATGGATTGTTTTTCAAAATTTAAAACATGGATGTGGGGGGGGGATACCCAATGGAGGAAGGAATTTCCAACAATTTTCATCTTCTTATAATGGATAATCAGAAAACATACAATTTCTACCAATGAAAATGATCAACGTATGGGAATCCATTTGGTAACTCAATGATCATATTGAAATCCATTATGGGTTGAGATAATTACTCATCATTTAGTTGAATGTGATTGGTCATGCATGATATGAAGGTATTTTGGAGATTTTACTAGTTTTTCTTATCCAAATACCAAAGAAAAGTGGTTCATCATTCTTTCATGTTGCTAGTTCATTTCATCTTTTAAAATGGAAAAATAACTCATTAGAGAAAGGATGTTTTATTTAATAACAATTAAAATTTCCTAGAAAAATTTACATAAAACAATGTTTCATCTTTTGATCTCCTCAACCCCTCACAAAAATGTCTTCTAATTATACACGTCCCCAAATTAGATCTTCATGCTATTTGTGTACAATCTTCCATCAGGTATACATCCCACTCGTTTTAGAAAAAATATATATCATCTTGTGAATATGAGGATTTTCAAAAGTCATAGTAGTACTGCAAAACATCTCAATTATCCAAATCCCATCATTGTGGTCTGCTCTAACATACAGAATGTCATCTATATTGGGGCTTCTATGAAATGATTGCGATGTACCACTAAAATCATCGTCCTCAATTGAATTTTCATCAGACCCTTCAGTAGTTTTGGATGAAAATAGAACAATCTACCACTTTCAGTTTGCGGGATATGGAACATAAAATACTTGACCCACTTGTGATGACATTATAAAATGTTCGTCTTTGTAAGCTTCATTACTAAAATCAACTTTTATAAATCCCAATTCATCTATTTTGACACCAATATTATTATCAACCCATTTTCATTGAAAAATCGGCATTTGGAATGTCGTATAATCCAACTCCCATATTTGTTTGATAATTTCAATGTTTGACATATTAGCATAAATTGGATTTTTGTCCTTACTACCATAAACATGAATCGCTTCAGCCACAAGTGTAGCTCAACTATTTTTCATTGTACTATATTCATCATGTTCATCTATATAAAATGTATAACCATTAATTACATTCCATTGTAAGATAATATATACACACTTCGTCCGGAAGCTATCCGTCGAAGTCACTCTAAAATTGAATTCGGATTTTCAGATAACTCCATAAAAATATGGTTCCGAAACCATCCTATAAACTGGCGATTATGTGTTTTGATATCCATTTTTCATCCCTTGAGGGATTCAACTTCCTTGGAATTTCTTTGTGAGTTTCAATATTTGGAGAAACATCCTAACTATTATGAAAAACATAAAGGTGGGCCAGCTCTCGATCTGTAATATTGATTGTCACAACATCTCCTCCAGAAATTCCCTCACACTCAATGTGTCCAATGTGATGAGATTTCGGGAGACCAATGATTTCCACATCAAATAAGTATTCGGTATAGAATTCAATGGCATACTCAACAATATATCACTCCAAAATACAACCCCCTGTCTGACTTCAATTTTGGACATACCCTTTCAAAATCATCATATACAGTTCAATGAGGTACATCCAACTATAGTGCACAGGACCAAAAAGTCAAATCTCTCTCACCAAGTGAACCATAAAATGAACTATCATATCAAATAATGATGGTTGGATGAACATTTCTAATTCATATAATATGATGACAATTTCTCTTTCCATATCTAGAAATTTCGCCGATTGTAAAACGATGTATATAGATTTGAAAAAGAAACAAAGTTTGGTTAATGAATGATGAAAATTCTTGGTTAAAATGCAACATAAATCTAAATAAATTAAATATTGCAACAAAACATGGTAGTAATGTGATTTCATACCATTTGGCTTATAATCATTCATTGACAGAATGTTCTTGATATTTGATGAATACCCCTCTAGAACCTTTACATCATTGAAGAAGTTGTAAAACTAATATCTCTCCTTCCTGGAAAGAGTGTAAGCAGCTGGAGGAAGAGACATTCGATTATCACTTTTCACGGGAGCCAACTCTTCTCATATTCCAATGTCAACCATATCCAACATTTCCTTAATTACATACATTTTTTTTCCTGGGGCATTTATCAATGCTTCAAAAACACTATCACATACATTTGTTTCCACATGAATCACATCCAGAAAATGTTTGAAATACAGAAAATTCTAGAATGGTAATTCCAATAAAACTAATTTCTTTTTCCAAACAATTTTAGTATGGTTTTTCGAAATCAGTTTACCAAAAACTGTGTTTACATATTTTACTATCTCAAAAAGATGATCACTTGTTAGTAGAAACAGTGTTGTTCATTGTTCAGAGTATCCATTGAATGATGTCATCCATGATTGGTACTTATGCCGATGAGGTAGAAATCTACGATGTCCTAGAAACCTAGATTTCTATGAATCGTTCAACCTAATTGATTATGTATCTTCTTCGCACATGGGACACCCTTGAGTTCCATTAATTCTATAGCCTGAAAAATTTCCAGAAGCAGGGAAATAAAATATCGTCTCATACGACATCACTCTCAACGTGAAGTATTCACTTTTATAAGCATCATACAACATAACACCTAAATCCCACAATAACATTAAATCCTCGATCAAATGAGCCAAATAAACATCAATATCATTACCTAGTTGCCTTGTTCCTAATATAAGCATAAATAACATGATGAATTTCCATTTCATGCATAACCAGGATGGCATGTTATAATTTACTGACATAATAGGCCATGTACTGTGAGTACTTGTTTGAAAACCAAAAGGATTCACTCTATCTATAGATAAAGCATGAAGAAGGTTTTTCGTCTCATTTCCTAATTCAGCATACTCATGATCAATTATCTACCATTGAGGAGAGTCATCTGGGTGACGTAATTTCACTTCTTAATTTCTTTTATTTGCATGCCATGACTATTGTCTTGTAGTTTCTTCACTTCCATATAGACACCTAAACATTGGAATGAATGGAAAGTACCATAAAACATTCGTAGTACTGGGTTAATCCTTCTTGTATCGAGAAGCACCGCACTTTGGGCATTATGTAAGTTATTTTTTCTCCTTGAGAAACAATATATGGTCTTTTGGGCAAGCATGGATTCTTTCAGATATCATACCCATCGAGCATATCAATATTTTAGCATCATATGTCCATCTTGGGAGCTCATTATCTTCCAGAAGCAAGTCATTCAGGAGAGAATGTAGTTTTGTAAAACTTAAATCACACCATATGTTTCTTTATTTCAATTTATACAACTTCAGTACTACTGAAAATGCTATATATTATGTGGAACCAGCTTACAATGGCATCTTTTCAAACTCTTTAACTTCTCAAAAAAAATTTAGCAATCACGAAGTTCATCTTCAACTATCCTTATCATTTCCTCAATACGATCTTCATCATCATTGACATATATAATCACATCCTCCATACGGTCTTTTTCATTATCCATATTTTTAATCATATTTGATGATCTATAAAATGCAGTTTTATCCCATCATATGGCTATATTCGCTTTTTCTATGTGTTTATTCCAACATTTATAACATTGATCTATTTCGTGACATATCAAATGTTCTTCCAACTCCTTTGGAGTAATTAGTCTATAACAACAACAATGTAATCATGGACAAAAGATTTTATAAGGATCCTTTGCATTATCCTTTGCAAACTTGATGAACTCTTTCACTCTGTTCTCATACTCTATTATCAAACGATTAGCATCCATCCAATCTTTATTCATCTCCATAATTTTGGAATCTCAAATATTATTATTTATGATTCAAATACACAAAAAAAGACTTCCAAATATAGTAGAATATAACCACTTCCTTATAAAAATAGAGATTAATAGAGCCTAACCATTTCCAATAAAGATTTGGAAATTGATAAAACCAGGATAGACCCCCCATCAAAATCAACATAATTTCCAGCCCCCTTTACAATAGTTCTAGCACCCACCACCCTTGTTGAAAAACATTAAACATTCTTTTAACCACCCCTACCAGCCACCTCATTCATAATAAAATAATCTCCTTAAACATCCCAAAACTAGTGACCAAACTCAAATAAAATGAAAACGAGGATACAATTTTGATGAGAAACTAATATATTAGATACATTTCCAAACAAAAAGGGTCTCATAGGGGACACAAATATTCTAGGTTTATCCAAAATTACTATGGAATATCATAGGTTTTCTTACATAAAGTAACATAAGAAATAAAAAAATGAGGTTAGTGAACATAAATTCTATCATGAATATCTAAATGATATGTAATAACTCTCCTTCTCCTTTCCCAAACTTTTAACTAATATCCAAAGACACAACTTACATCCATTCTATAAAAAAGCACATTCCCATAAAAAGCGATAAACCACAATCCCTTAGTGTTAAAAAACTCTCACATAAGGAAGAAGGACCACATCGACCATCCCTAGCCAAAACGCAAACCTCCTCTCACTAAATGTTAATACCTTCCATAATATTGAAAATATTTGTGAAATTAATTTTATAAATAAATTATTTCCTAAAATCATGACCTTTAGATTAGAAAAATTCTCATCCATTTAGGTAAAATAGAAATATACTTCCATTTTTTTCTTATGAATCATTAAATTTTGATAAACACATTAACCAACTCAATAAAATGCATATTTTCACAGGAATTTGAAGGTAAAGAGAGAAAAATAATTCCATTGAAAATACTTCAACTGAATCTTTTAGTATCAATTGAATGATGGTATTGTTTAATAAAGGGATGGGGTCAATAACTCAGGACATAACCATGTCTATACTCTCAAATCAAACTCACCACATCCCAAAATTTTATCAACTAAAACATGACCATCTGACTAAATAAAACTACACCTTTCTGAAAACAAGAAACCCCATGAATCATGGGGAACTCATACTAATGATTCCCCACTGCATCACCATTTAAATAGATCAACTATATAGTTATGGTACACCTTGAGATACTCCACCCTAGGGCATAATCCCCGCCCAACATCTAGAAAATATCATCACTCCCTTATTCCTCATTCCATTAGGACCACAACTCAAGGAACCATCTTTAGCCTTCTATGAAACTCGAAGAAAGCCGCTCTTGATAACTTCATCACAATCCATCATCTACAACCAAAACCTCAAAAATAAACTAACTACCTTCCTTAGAATCTCTAACCTCAGAGATGTCTCAAAATTATAGGATTTCATTTATTCATCAACCATGTGTTCTAAAAACTAGACCATTAATGCATAGATGTGAATCCCAAGGGAATGCATATTGATACAACTTGATTGAATTTCATGATATTATGTATACACTCATACTTATATATATAGAGTATAAAACTCTTCCTAAAACCACTTTTGACTGAACATGATTTTCCTTCCATCATTCTCACGACACCCTTAAAAGTATTCCCACTACTAAGGAAACCCATAAATGAGATAGAATATTTTCCAATTCAAAACCCTCTTCAACTGCTTCTTGCCCATTCTGAACCTTAGGACCCATCACCTAGACAATAAACATCGATAACTCCTAATATTGAAATTTGAAAAGACTCTATCCCATATCTCTTTCAACCTCATGTGCACTTTACAATGAAAATGTTTCAACATGTTTAAGTATCAAAATTAATAAATTTAATCCAAAAAATTAAATATCTTACCAACACCAAGGGATACACTTCCACACTAAAAGAATCATATATACCCCCAAGCTTATAAACTACAAAACCACTTCATAATCCATTATAAAATATTATATTCCTATGAAAGCATCACTATCAGACCCTCCGATAACACAACCACCTCATCACCCCATGCCACCATTCTTAAATCCATCAAAAAAATATAACAACCTATTTTATCCTTCTCACTACTCACATTTTGAATATATTGTTTATAATATTCTTCTTCATGAAAATAACATAACATTACCCTATAAGTAAAAAATAATTCACTTGTTAAAAATTTAATCACTTCATGTATTTTTTAAAGAATGTGACCTAAAAACGTTTCCCAAACACAAAACATAACCCAATCCAAACCAAAATAAAACACCATAGTGAATATTATAATAAGAGAAAAAGGAAATGGATGAGAATGAGAGGAGAAATCACCAAATATAAAATATGAGAAGCTGAGAATCAAACCTTGTCAAACGGAATCCCAAACACTTGAAGTAGGGTTTGCGGGGAGTAGGGTCCAGGGGGGAGGAGGAGAAGTAGGCTTCACGGGGAGGAGGATCCCTAGAAGGGGTTCTATGGGGAGGATTAGGAGTAGGGTTCGCGGTGGATTAGAGCTATCGGCGAAGTAAGGGTAGCGGCGATGGAGGTCCGACAAAGAGAATATTGGAGGGAGGGGAGTTGTCGTAGGGGTACAGTCTCGTGAGAGCTTAAGGGAGCGATAAACATAGGGTACTATGCAACCCATTTTATAAAATGGGACTATGGTTTTATCAGTGCTAGAAAAGCACTGATAAAGATCACCCTTTATCACTGCTAATATTTTAGAGCTGATAAAGTGTCACTTTATCAGCGGTAGAAAAGTGATGATAAAGGTAAGACTTTATCAGTGCTAGAAAAGTGCTGAAAATGGATCCTTTATCGGTGCATTTAATTAGCACTGATAAAGAATTACCTTTATCAGTGCTATTTTCTTAGCTCTGATAAAAGGTGGTGGTTCCCTTCCCCATTTTTTAGTAGTGATATTAATTTAAAGTATAATATTTTTACACTAGTTATATAATTTATGAATAATATATTAGTTATATGTATCATATTTAAATTTATTAAAAAATATATAGAAAATTATTTTTATTATTGGTATAAAAATAGATTTGTATAAATAATAATTATAAATTATATTATGTGTAAATAATTATTATTTGAAGTAATAAATTATAAAGTAATATTAATTTTAATTTTTTATAAAGTAGCTATATAATTTAGTTATATTAAGTATTCCATTTTAATTTATTAAAAAATATAAAGAAAATTCTTTTTGTTAATGATATAAAAACAGTTTTTTATAAATAATAATTTGAAATTATATTAAGTGTAAATATTTATTAATTGAAGTTATAAAGTATAAAATATAATTAATTAAATATTTTAATGTAGAAAAATGAAAAAAAATTATATATATTTAATTTATTAAATTGAATATAACATAAGGTTATATTATTTTAAGAAATGTTTTTTATATAAGTGTAAATTGGATTACTTTTTTTTACTACTAATAATAAATTTAATCAATAAAGTATAAATTATATTTACATATATTTTGGAAGGTAGTAGAATGACAAGAAAAATATTATATATACATATATGTAATTTTATAAAATTCAAAATATCATAAGTGTTCATTATTGTAAATGGTTGTTATGTAAATGTAAAATATGTTTGTTACATTTTAATTTATTAAATGTTATTAATATATATATATATATATACATACAAATTGAAAAGTTTTGTAAAATTGATCGAACTTCGATTGAAACCACGAAGAATTTTGAAACCGCAAATGTAAGATTGATCGTAGGTGAAGCGCATCATTGAGAAAACGAGTATCAAATATACGTATGATTATTATATTGGCAATTGGAAATAAAAATAAAAAATAAATACAAGAAGTAGAAAACATTATGTAGAGCCAAAATTCCATCTCATTTCATTAACATATCACCATATTTATAGTGTAACACCCCAAGCTTCCACGGTACTTTTCCCTTTGAATAATGCAATGGCGTGCATTGTACGCAACTTCGAGATTCTAACACACTGCAACAAATCAAACTAGCCGTTATGAATAGAAATACCTACTTTTTGAAATTTTATAAATTCTATATTTTAAAATGGACATCATTTTTGGTTTCGTAATATCAAAATTATCTTAGGGTGAAATTTTGGTACTTTTTAGATAACTTTCTTATTTTGATGAATAGTGAAAATTACTAAATTTTAATTAAAAACAACTTTTTTAACAGAAATAATTAATAGTGATAAATTATTAATTTGAGTGGGTTTAAAGTATATTTAGAATATATTTTTACCATTTAATAAAATGTTAGTCATTGGATGTAATTTCACATTTGAACCTGACATAAACAAGTGTCAATCTTTTGATAATTATTATCTCTTAAAACACACACTATTGGTTTTGATGACGGGAATTAATTTTTAAATTAATTAATGCAACTAATATATTTTAAATTTGGTAAAATAGACATCATTTTTAAATTCATAATATCAAATATAGCATAGGCCTATGTTTTGGTATTTTTCTGGAAACTTTCTTTTTTTGATGAATAGTGAAACCACTAAGTGGTAGTTAAAAAATAGAATTTTTCATTAAACATAATTTTACCACTTCTATGAGTTGAATTTCTAAAATCCAAGAGACATGGCTAATATGAAGGTGTAAAATGTGGTTCAATGAGATGAAAATAATTTTTGGTGAATAGTAACATTTTACTTTTATTTACCACGGTTAATAGTAAATAGTGTAATTAAGGGTAAAAATGATATTAATATTACCCTAACGCATGTCCAAATTCTATTGGAAATCTTTATCTCGACCTAAAATAACCTTAGGAGTAAAATATTATCATTTAGGCCCACTTGTATTAGATAAGGACATTTATTATTGTTTAATTCAAATAAGAGTTAAAAGAGTTAAAATCGAAGCTTATTTACTAAAACATTTTTAATATAGTGTTATACATAATATAATTTCTATTTTAAATATTAATTAGAAAGATAAAATGATTTCCTACAAAATTATAGTTTATTTATAATTTTTATACAGTAAATAATATAGTTTATTTATGACACAATGATGATCTAGTAATTACCATAATAGTGAAAAATTAAAATAATTGATATTATAAATACCCAAATAAATATAATTTGAGACTTTTTATGAATTAAACTAATTTTCTAGGTTAATATGTCATGTTAGGATTGATTTAATTAACTTTTATCTAAGTAATAATTCTTTTGTGATTTTTTAAAAAATAAATTATTGAATAGTGTCAAAATTGACATAAAAGAGTTTTTAAAAAGAATATTATATTATTAATTGATATTAAATTCCAAAAAATAAGAGCTTCGGCCAAGAGACTTATATCATGATAGGTGTATTATTAATGGACCACCTGGGGGTCTCTTGGATGTATATAGTAAGTTTATTAACCATATAATATAAAATAAAAAGAGATATTGTAAAAATGAAACTAATTAACTAAGAGTTAATACTTAAAGATAAGGTTAATATAATGACCCAAACCTGTATAAATTCTATTGGTTGAGTGGTTTTAGACCTATCCCCACCTTAAAATTTAAATAATACACTTTTTAGCCATTATATCAAGAGTATTAATTTATTATAAAATAATATCTTTAGCTTTTCCAAAGGTGCCCCTCACCCCTCTTATAAAAGGGCACTCCCCCTTCTCATTACTTCACATCTTCAAAGCCTTTTGGTTCTACCAACCCCTACCCAAATACTCTATCAACATCACTCAATACAACCTAGAGTCCTTATATTGATAATAATTTCAACCTAAGGATCCCTTTTGATCAAATCAAAAGAAAGAACCCGAAGAAGAGGTAATGTTTTCACCACCCCCTTCCAAGTTCCTTTCTTCATCAACTTCTTATTTCTTTGTTATTTATATTCTAAGATAATAATTACAGTATCTTCTATATACTGTGATGTTATTATAAATATAGTACAACCATATTCATTATTCTATCCATCCTTTGAATGGCATGTCACCATACGTGCGTACGTACGGCTTACCGTCTCCACGTCGTGGTGTAATTGTCATTCAATAAATTATTATTTGTATGGGTATAATAATGATGTTTAATTAATGTAAATAATAAATATAACATGATAATTATTCTTTATATATGATATACCATCCAATTATATATTATTTTAACATCAAAAGAATGATATTGTCGCTCGTGCGTACGTACGAACTACCGTCTCCACGAACGCGATGAGATTCATTCTCCATCGTATCCATTCATGTATAATTATCATTTGATGATTTAAAAATAATTTATAAGGACTTGATATCATTCTGGATATGATTTTGATACAACCTATCCATGACAAACCCATCTTATGTAACAAAACCTATAAAAGAAAACGAGTAAGTTAACACCCGAAACAACGACAATACTAAGATATTATTAAAAAATCAATATTAAAAGATCATATATGATATCCTATAAATGTAAATTATTATTTTATAATTCAATAACAATTATTTAACCATCATATAGGAGGTTAACCTACCGTCGACCAAGGAAAAAGTAGAAAGTAAGGGGTTTCTTATCTCACTCTTAATTTCGCGAGAAATCTATTGTTCACCACTTATTTATTGCATGTGGTGTATGTGTACTGCCCATAATTGTATTCATTGTGTAATATACTTTAATTTATGGGTATTTACATCATCATTTTTTGATCCTTATTTAATAAGTGCATATTTCGTAAGTTACCTAATCGATGAGGGAATTTGAAATTTCAATTTCCACTCATTTGGCTTTACGCATATTTCATTGATTATTTTACTCTAAGATTATGTTTGGAGTCACTATTCATTTGATTATGTCATAATTTCCACTCCCTTTTCTGTGGATATACTTTTGGTACACATAATCAGTCCATTGATAAATTCTCAAGTCATCGATTTGAACTTGATAAGTGTAATTTTAATTCAATCTCCATTTGTTGAGTTAAATATCCAATTCATTGGTGTTTCTTTTACAAGAATATGTGTGAATATCATCTGATTGATTTACAATAAATATCCAATCATATTTAGTGTATTTAAATTTGTCACACATAATTAGGTCGTTGATTTATCCTTATCCAAAGTATATGGTCTTTATAAGAGAATTCATCTCAATTATATTCCATTGAGACTTCTTTGTTGTTATACACCAAATCACTTTTATATGGTGTATATAATGTACTTTGACATAGTATATCATGAATCCATTTATTCTCATGATATTACAAAGTTTGATTACCTCAATTATTTGTATTCAAGTTTCTCTCTTTTGGTTAGTAACTCTAACTAAAATATCATTTTAAATTGTTTTAAAGATTTATCATTCTAAATCATTCTCATTAATGGCCATGTTTTAAAAATGGTTTAAGGATTTATCTATATGGACATTAATGTTTTCAAATCAAAATTCCTTTTAAAATTTTCAAAGTGGTATGGGACACTTTGATTCAAAAATCTATTTTTAAATGGCTTCTTGACAAATAGTATGGATTTTAAATGATTTCAAGAAAAAGGGGATGTTTCTCTCTAATAGTATTGATGATTATTTCCATCTATGTCAATATCCTTCATTATTCTCGATTGAGGGTAATATAATACAATACAATATTCCATATTGTATCGAATGAGTTATTTTTGACTGTGGATGTGCTATTTTTAATCCATTCATGGTTTGTGGTTAAAGTATTGACATTTCATATGCTTGTTTTAATAAGAATGTTTATGTTATGTTTAAACCTGTTCATATGAGGAATGAATTGGACTTAGTAAGTGACAGGTGGATCCCTCTATAGCTCCTCGATGCATCGGTAGGTCTCATGAGACAAACTAGAGTCTTGGCCGAGGCCTTGGAAAAATCTTAATTGTAGTCTTGGCATGAGGCCTTGACTACGAGGTTATGATAGTCTGGCATTATGCATTCCATCATTATGAAAGTGGTTATTGATATTTAATGAGATTATTCGACTAGTAGAATATCCATGTGAGTAAGTAAATGGCATTATTTCATTTTATCATTTCCATATTATTCTGATGTTCAAGTTTAAAAGGCTTTTATTTTAGTCATACATTGCCTTAAGTGTTTATGGTTATCTATGAAAGCTTATACTATATTGTTATCCTTACGGAGCATCTGAGCTCACCCCTTTCAATGTTTTATTTTTACTAGGATGTGAAGAGGTAATTTATGAATGACCTGCTGGGATAGTATGAGGGGATGTGTAGACAAGATGTTGTTGTAGTTTTTTTACCTTAAGATGTAATGTAAGACTTATGAATATATCTAATGTCTCCAAGGTAACTAAACTAATCGGTAATTTGAGACTTGATATTTTTTGTGATAATTACAATGTTATGTAATAATGCACCGACTCTTGGTAACTAGAGTCGGGGCGTTATAGTTGGTATTAGAGGAAGTTTAGTACAATCCTTGGAAACTAGATTTAGATAAACTCTGATTAGAGCACGTAGACCTAGGATGAACATTGAGGATTATTATAGATGAACTTCCTAGAATTTTGGTATTGTAGAGATTTTGTGAGTTTTTCGAGAAATACATCCCTGTTTGGATATAGCATCTCGTCTTTTTATAACATAAAAATTCATTACATTACAAAAAACTGAGGATCTTTAAGGTTTAGTGTCTTGGAAACTAGGAACATAAATCCTGAAAACATAAAACATTCTTCTTAAACACTTGAAAGGCTTATCCTCATGTTCATCCTAGGTTCATTACTACATCTCATATCCTGGGGACATACATCAAAAGAAAGGGTGAGCAGTAGTCCCAGTAAGGGAAACAAGAGAAACATTTTACATGTGAACTTGAGATACTTCAATAAGGCCAGGAAAAGAACTTTAAGGCATGAGAAAAAAATCATGAGGCATATCATAATAAAAATTACATTTTTCATAACATGAAGATGTGGATGCAACATTTAATATTGACAATCATTTCATTTCACCATGGTCCATCCCCCAGGTGTCATTAAAAATTACCAAGGTTATTCAGCAAGGTATCAGTCTAAAAAGTCATCTCTAGAGATTAAGTCTTTACCCAATGCATTGAAGTGCTATCTGGGAGAACCCTTGAAATGTTTTTATTATCATGTGAGCCACATATATCTTCATAAATCATTTCATAATCATCCCATATAGCATAAAACAAATGGGTTTCATTTCATAATCATACCATTTTAAAAACTGCTTTAAAGACATGATCTTTATGTCACTTTAAACCCACGAAAAAGGGAAAGTGGGTTTCATGTTTGTAAATCCCAGAATTTAAAATAGAACATTTTGATATGTATGTGAATACCCCTGTAGAAATAAGAACTTTGAGTATTAAATTAATAAAATAAAATAATTTTGAGATAAAGAGGGAGGAATTATGAGACGAACTTATGCAGCATAACGTCTATGATACATGGTTTTAGAAAAAGATGGAAAGAGAGGGGAAATTGGTCACCCACTCAAAAATAATACATAAAACAATAGGGGAACATAATATAAAGTATTTAAGAACATGGTAATGATATTTTAATTATATACCATTTGAAATGAAGAACTTTAAAGAAAGACAAAAAATAAGATTTCTCTTATGAGAATTCGGCAGCCTAACGACATCACTTAAAACATCCAAAAATGGATTGACGAGATCAAATAGGGTCTCTCATCATATTAACATAAATGATCAGTATGATAGATATAGAGATCATACCCCAACATAATAAAAAGGAACTTGAAAGACTTGACATGAAAATAGATCTTGAAAACGAGAAGGGTTAAAGAACCCCTTGGAAATTCAGCAGCCTAACGGCGTCACTTAAACATCAACAAAAATGAATTGATGAGATCAAATAGGGTCTATAATCATATGAAACTAAAATATCAGTATGATATATTTATAGATCATACCCCAACATAATAAAAAGTAACTTTAAAGGCTTGACATGGAATTAGAACTTTGAAAAAGGAGAAAGATGAAAGAACCACTTAAAAATTCAGTAGCCTAACGGCGCCACTTAAAACATCAAAATACGGAATTGAAGAGATAAAATGGGGTCTCTCATTATATGATCATAAAAGATCAGTATTATAGATATAGAGATCATACCAAAAAATAATAAAAAGGAACTTTCAAGACTTGACATGAAAGTAGAACTTTGAAAAATGAGAAAGGTGAACGAATCCCTTAAAAATTCTGCAGCCTAACGGCGCCAGTTAAACTTCAACAAAAATGAATTGATTAGATAAAAAAGTGTCTCTCATCATATAAACATAAATGATCAGTATTATATATATAGATATCATACCCCAACATAATAAAAAGGAACTTGAAATACTTGACATGAAAGTAGAACTTTGAAAAATGAGAAAGGTGAAAGAACCACTTAAAAATTCGGCAGCCTAACGGCACCACTTAAAACATCAAAATACTGAATTGAAGAGATCAAATGGGTTCTCTCATAATATGATCTTAAAATATCATTATGATAAATTTAGATATCATACCCCAACATAATAAAAAGGAAATTGAAATACCATACATGAAAATATATCTTAAAAAACTAGAAGGGAGAAAGAATCCGTTACAAAAATTTTGGCACCCTAACGGTGCCACTTAGAACTTCATAAAATGAAATAATGAGAGTAAGAGGGGATCTCTCATTATATTAACATGAAAAGGGCAGTAAGAGGAGTATAAAAGAACACCCTTTATCATAAGAACATGGAGCATAAAAGAAATTACATAAACAATTTCTTGAAAAGAAAGAGAGAGATCAGATCCCTTACCTTAAAACGTAACTCTTAAAACTCAAAGGTTTGGACCTTGAGGGCTTGGGGGCACCTTGGGAGGACTCTTTGGGAGGTAAGGAGACCAGAACATAGTTGGGGGAGAGTGGGGAGTCGAAATAGATGAGATTATGGCTTTGTATTTATAGGGAAAGTGAGGGGACAAGGCATTAATGGCCAAGGGACACCTCAGAAGTGGTTTTCCCAAAACCATGTGCTCTCCCAAAATATTTCCCATGATGTTATGCCAAATGGGGCCCCAAATACAATAATTCATCACCTTTGGTCGACCATCCCTTAAAATATCTCCTGAAATCATCATGACACAGTTATGATGTCATTAAACATACTGAAACCCTAAAACTGGTTTTTTTAATATTCACTGAAAATTCATCTTTCTCAGAAAAAACCCAAAATTTCACCTTAATCAAATATCGATGCTCTGATTAGAAATATGAACTCCATTTTATAAAAATAATTTTCTAAATATTTTTAATTTAATTTTTAAATAAATACACTATTTACCAAAAATTCATTTATTTAGAAAAAACCCCAAAAATTACCATAACATAATATCGGTGCTCTGAGTCCAAAAATGAAGTCCATTTTATAAAAATATTTTTATAAATATTTTTAATTTAATTTTTAATTAAAAAACACTATTCACCCGAAAAAACTAATACTTGAATAATAATTTATGAAACCGTTATTTAACAATTTTATTGAATCACATTACTTAATCAAGGTGCCTAGATTATATTAATACTTTCTTTAGGTGAGATTACGAATCCATTTGGACACATTACTAATCCTAATCATAAAATCACTATTCATAATTTATTATTCATCAAAAATCAAGTTGATCTTATTAGACTATAAATTTCGTACTGAACATAATTGTAGAAGACCATTTTTTGAAAATTATTAAACATTTTTAATTATTTAAGGTTTTCATAAACATTTTTAAATTATCCATTTTAAAAAATTCATCAAAAACATGCATACTATATTTATCCGGACATTTGAAAAGCCATAAACATCTTCATAAGAAGAAATCCCAATTTTTATTTAAAACATCGGATTACACAAGGCAGTTAAGGTCTCCTAACATAGCCCCGAATCACACCAACATAGGACCTAAGTGTAAGAGGTGCTAAGGTGAGAGAATCCGAGGGAGGCTCGGCCAACATCGCACGAGTAGTATTTTCTATCAGTTTGAACTTCTCGCAAAGGCGATTCCGTTCTAGCCTCACACGATGAAGTTCGGCTTGGGTTTGGTCCAGAGCAAAGCCCAGTGGTGCTACCTCCTTCCCAGGTTCTGTTAGATGGGCTTCGATCAGTCCAAGACTACTGGGTGAGGCCATGAAATCTTTTTTCTATAATAATTAACCAAGATTACTTGTATTTAGAGACAATAATCAAAACGTTTAGTTTCCAGCTGTCATATTGACCAATGGTCATATAACAGTCAAAACCCAACAGTGTCATTTTAATTATACACATGTTATCAAATGAAACATTTTTGTTGAGTATAAAAATAAAATAAAATAACACATAAATTAGGAAACAAGATTTATTCAAAATTTCGGGTCGTTACACTAGATACGAGAAGGTAGAGGTGGCTCTGGAACAGATGTACCTAGGGGTAAAACCCGAAAACAGTGCTTTGAGCTAGACTCGAATGGGAACTCATGCACGATAATAGGCCTCGCTGCTCTCTTGGTTACGACACTCCCGGGGGATATGCTTAGGATAATTTACATTTTCTATACAAACTGATTTAAAGTATTATATATATAAGATGAGAGTAAATGAACTTGGTTAATCCTAATGTGTTTCAAATATGAGAATATGGTGACATGTTAATCTCTAAATGATTTTATGACTACTGTTACTCACACAATGCTTTCTGGTTTTAGTCTATGGCTGGATTCCAAGGAAGTCATAGTGATGTTGAGAATGATGTAAAAGTAGGGAACGGTGGTGGTAATGAGCAACAAAATGAAATGTTGATAGGCGTAAAAGATTTCGTCTTTATGCCAAATCAATTTTCCAAAAATATGATCAGCAATATATATATTAACCAATTTCCGGACTCAACAAAGAAGAGAATGTTGATGAATGATAAGAGCTCCAGCAGTGGAGACCATGGAGAAAGGAATCCTCAATTTCCATCATGCAGGAAATGTGGAAGTAGACACCCAGGAAGGTGTCTCAATGGGACAAAGAAATGATTTACGTGTAAGAAGGAAGGACATAAAGTGAAGAATTGCCGAAGAAAAATGAAGAGTACTATGGAAGAAGATAAAAATGGTCCCAAAAATCCATTTACAATCATTTTCCGTAAATGTAGGGGACCTGGCCATTACCCGAGTGAATTCCCTATTCTGTAGGATATTTTCTTGGACAAAGAAGAAGCTATGTGGAAATAAATGGTTGGAGAAATGTTTAAAAATTATTAGTGCTCCTTTTTGATGGGTTTACTTCGGAATATTTTTCTCTTGTATTTTTAACCCTGCAGATTTCCATGTGAGAATGATATTTGAGGAAGAATTATCTTTTCTCTTATGGATATATTTATAAATAACCATTAGGATTTATAAGATCTTTGGGTTTGAGGCAATTATAAGTTATTATAATTTGGGACGAAAATGCAAGGTATGAGATAAGATTTGTGGTTAAATTATGTTATGGTTATTTTGTGGAATTTATCTCATTTTGGTAATGTTATAAAATATAGTTTTTGAAAAAGGACAACACGCAGACAGTGTGACAACACGTCGTGTCGGACAAAGCTGTGGGAATCGAACCCACAACCAAAGTGCGATTGGGATTTATCACATACCACTGGAATACGTGAAGTCCCTGTTTAGTGTGACAATTATTTTTAGT
This sequence comes from Viscum album, assembly GCA_963277665.1. Classification (NCBI taxonomy): domain Eukaryota; kingdom Viridiplantae; phylum Streptophyta; class Magnoliopsida; order Santalales; family Viscaceae; genus Viscum; species Viscum album. Next base: position 1,700,214,608 of record OY728156.1, on the reverse strand, counting down.
TAAATGATTTTATTGATCAATAATAATTTCATTTGGGATCTTATGTCTTATCAAATGAATACCCTTAGTATAGGAAAATGAATTGGTGATTAAGTGACAAATGTTATTTTGGAAGTTCTTCACATTGTTGTGAACATTATATGCCCAAGAAAAATAGAATAGTATGGGATTTCATTTGAGGAGTAATGGTGGATTTTTATCTATGTTTATATTGTGGATTTTTAGTGATTTGCGTTATTTATGGAAATGATTAGGTTAATTACTTTTAAGTATGTGACTTTAAGAGTAATTAATGTCATTTGGAGATACAAATTAATTTGGAAGACTAAATTCTTATAAGTTTTGGGATTAAATATTGGTTTGGATTATATTGAAGGATTTTAAGGACAATTGATTATTTAAAGGTATGTATTTAACTTTGGGGAATTGATGGTTTAATTTTAAAAATTAAGATTAGTGTTTTTTTTCTCAAATGGAATATCCATTTGGGGGATCATCAAATATTATACTATCCATTTTGGTATTGATTAATCTCTAAATACAAGGTTAATATATAGTTTATCCTACGTAGATCATGTATTTCTATAGAAGTTTATTCTAGCTCTTCTATTGCGACCAATTCTTCTTGAATACTCATGTTCAAAAAAATGAGTTAGTGGTAAAAATTTATTAAATAATGAAACTCTACTTAAGAATTAAGTATATCTCTTTATGTTCTTAGTCAATATCATAAATTAATTCCTCGTCCTTATGTATTGTAACTTAAAACAAAAAATGTTGTCCGTTTACTTTTCCTACTGGGAGACTAATGACTGTTTGTCCCAACACAAGTGTGTGATTTTCTTATTGTTAACATTATCCTGATCATGTTTTCTATCCCTCTCCATCAGAACTTAACACTTAGTTTATCATTCATATCCATGTTTTCAAACATGGAATCCTAGTATGCATTATCTTGGGTGACCTTTATACCTCTCTTCCTTTCTTTTAAAGTGATAGTTTTATTGACTCTTTTTCCAATGTGGGGCATTAAATTTTATTCTAAAGCCTAATTTTAAAAAAAATTGAGAGGACACAATTAATTGAAGGAGGGGAGAATGTAACACCCCATGCTTCCACGGTACGTTTCCCTTTGAATAATGCAATGGCGTGCATTGTACTAAACATCGAGATTCTAACAAACGACAACCAATCAAACTAGCCATTATGAATAGTAATACCTACTTTTTGAAATTTTATAAATTTTATCTTTCAAAATAGACTTCATTTTTGGATTCATAATATCAAAATTAGCTTAGGGTGAAATTTTGGTACTTTTCAGATAAATTTCATATTTTGATGAATAGTGAGAATTAAGAAATTTTAATTAAAAACTACTTTTTTAATCGAAATAATTAATAGTGATAAATTATAAATTTGAGTGGTTTTAAAGTATATTTAGAATATATTTTTACCATTTAATACAATGTTATTAATTGTATGTAATTTTACATTTGAACCTGACATAAACAATTGACAATCTTTTGATAATTATTATCTCTTAAAAACACACTATTTGTTTTGACGACGGGAATTAATTTTTAAATTAATTAATGCAACTGATATGTTTTGAATTTGGTAAAATAGACATCATTTATTAATTCATAATATAAAATATTTCTTAGGCCAAATTTTTTGTATTTTTCTGGAAACATTCATTTTTTGATGAATAGTGAAACCACTAAATGGTAGTTAAAAAAAACTAAATTTTTCATAAAACTTAATTTTACTGCTTCTGTAAGTGGAATTTCGAAAATCTGAGAGACACGGTTAATATCAAGAGGTAAAATGTGGTTCAATGCGGTGAAAATAATTATTGGTTAATTTTAACTTTTTTATTTTTATTTACCACGGTTAAAAGTAAATAAGGTAATTAAGGGAAAAGATCATATTAATATTACCCTAACACATGTCCTAATTATGACAACCCTTCTTTTTAATACAACTTAAGCATGCTTTATTACATAAAAATTCACATGATACAATAAATAAGATCGAGAGGTTTAGTGTCTTTGGGGCTTAGGATCATTACATAAAAACTTTAAACTTGAAATACAACATCTTTATTGAAAACTTCCTTTACATGACCACTATATTCCTTCGTACTTAGAATTGCATGGGATAACCTGAGGATATGCATAAGAAAAGGGTGAGCTATAAAGCCCAGTAAGGGAGTACACAATGAATAACATGAGGAGTACAATACATGTTAGGCAATAGGAACATCAATAGATCATTAGAGTAACATGAACATAAAGGCATGATAAAGCATGATAACCATAACATAGAAATGTGGCAACAACACTTAACATTTAATTAGCATGATCCAAGGCTCATTGCACATGGAGCATGAGTAAACCCTCATTGAACTTGAAGCACGAGTAAACCCTCGTTGCACTTGAATTATCATGAGTCAACACTCATTGCACAGGACGTATCATGATACAATACTTTACCCAATGCATTAGAGCGCTATAAAGGGCGCACCCTTCTTAAACATTTCATTTCATGCATAAGTGTGCCACATGGATCATAAAACATGGATTCATAAAACATAATAATTTATTCCACGATAAAGGAATGTGGAATTCATACATGAAACTTTATAATCAATAAGTAAATGTGCATAAAGGTGAATACCCTTGATGGAGAAATGGGCATGGTATTCACTACGCAATGATATTGGCTTAGAAAATCGGCGTGATTTCGGCAGCGTAACGGCGTGGCATAAGAATTCATAAAAATGGTTGATGAGATAGAAAGGGGTTCCTCATCATATTTACATTTAATGGAAAGTATGGAGGTCATATAGATACATGTCACAACAATTGAAAAGGAATTCAGATTCATGATACAAAAGTATTGCTTGAATATAAAAGAGGAGAAAAAATTCCCTTTCAGAATTTCGGCATAGTAACGGGTGTACATGGGAGGCATTTAATGAGAGAGAAAGGGGTATCCCATCATTCAAACAATAAGAGGGCAGTATGGGAGAGGTGATAAACCATACCCCAACATTCATAATTGAAATTAAAAGGGCAATACAACTTAATGTAAATTGACAAAAATGAGAAAGGAAGAAAAAAACCCTTACTTGGAAGTGTGCTTCCAAAGGCTAGAGAGAGGCTTGTGAGAGGCTTCTTGGGATCATGGGGCACCTTGGGAGGATTCTAGAGAGAGTAGGGAAGAGGTTGGACGAACTCCAAGGGATTTTAGTGAGGAGGAAGTGGGAGCTTGGGTGGGTTTATATAGGAAAGGTGAAAGAATTCTTTATTATTTAGGTTTGAGACACCTTATATTAAAAAAATCCAAACCACAAACCATCCCATGGTATTTGCCCATGGTTTCTGGAAAAGGAAAGAGGAAAAAAATATTTTACAACGCCAAGGTCCGAACTTATTAAAAAATTAGGGTTGCTTATGTGGAGGTGAGTCACACTCCCATGGAAATTAATTTAAAAAGGCAAAGTGTTGAATAAGTCTTGAGGGCTCCATTAATGCTTTTCAAAGTAAGTCAAACAAACCCAAAACCTCATTATTTTAATGAAAAAACACATATTGTCCGAACATAAAGATTATTTTATTTTATTACATCACCACTGGGTCATTATGATGTCATAAAACACATTATATGTTTAAATGGTATTTAATTTTTACCCAAAAATTTGATTGTCTCAGAAAATTATGAAAAATTCACCGTTGGTTAATTTCGACATCCTGATTCCAAAATTAATATTTATTTTATCTAAATAATTTTCTAAATATGTTAATTTTTACTTTTAATATAAAAACTGACATTTATAAAAAAATCCACGGGTTTTGACAGAAATGGCTTTCAAACCTTAATAAAAATTTTAATTGCATTCATAAAATTATAAGATCATTTATACTTAATAAAAAAATTAATTTAATATTAATAATAATATTTTATTAAAATAATATTTAATTAAAAAATCCTTTAATTTAATAAAATATATTTCTTAATTAAATAATAACTAAAAACACCATTTGTACTTTAAAAACTAATTACAATGTATCAAAAATGACTAGAAATTATATTCATTATTATATACAAAAATAATGTACATGAACATGGTGCTACTTATTTGTTACATAACCCCTTAAAATAGCCGCATAAGACCTAAGGGTAAGGTGCGCGATGGTGACAAACTCTTGGGGTGACTCGGATAACATCGCTCGAGTGGTAATTTCAATCAACATCCACTTTTCCCGTAGACGATCACGTTCGAGCTTGACCTGATGAAGCTCTACTTGGGTTTGGTGAAGGGAAAATCCCAAAGACGCCACCTCTTTTCCGAGCTCTGACAAATGGGCTTCATAAGGGGCAATTATACTGGATGAGGCCATCACTTCCTTTGTCTGAGTAGAAATGGGTTCGTTAAAGCCTTATATTTATACTACTCAGATGATCACTGCTAAACAGCTAAAAAGTAACGGTCACAAATCTTAACATAAAACTAAAGATGTTGACATCTTATAAAAACATTTTTCATAAAGAAACATTTAACTGGATCAAGAGGGATTTTCCATTAATGAAACTTTGGGTCGTTACAACATTCCCCCCTTAAGAAATTTCTCCTTCGAAATTTTCCTTTTCCCACACTAAAACAAATGTGGGTAACTTAGCTTCATCATATCCTACGACTCCCAAGTTGCTTCTTCAAACATGTGGTTTCTCTACAACACATTGATGAGGGGCATTGTCTTATTTCGTAGAACATTTTCTCTACAATCTAAGATCTTCACTGGTTGCTCCACATAAGTAAGATCGTCTTCTATTTGTACCACCTCAGAAGAGAGTACATGTGAAGGGTTTGGTATGTACTTCCTTAAGAGGGATACATGGAACACATCATGCACCTTGACCATAGTAGGTGGAAGTGCTAGTCGATAGGCCACAGCCCAAACACGATCAAGAATCTCGAAGGGGATGATGTACCTTGGACTTAACTTCCCGTTCTTTCCAAACCTCATGACCTTATTCCATGGAGATATGCGTAAAAACACCATGTCTCCGACTTTGAACTCAATGTCTCATCGACGATTATCTGCATTACTCTTCTGTCGACATTGGGCTGCCTTGATATGCTGCTGAATGGTTTTCACCTTCTCCACCATTTCTTCGACCATTTCTGGTCCAAGCAGCTTACGTTCACCGACCTCATCCCAACATGCCGGTGTTCTACACGTTTTCCCATACAGGGCTTCATATGGTGACATTTGGATGTTCGAGTGGAAACTATTATTATAATAGAACTCAACTAGAGGAATATGTTGATCCCATCCTCCTTTAAAGTCCATTGAGCACGCTCTCAACATATCCTCAAGTGTTTGGATATTCCACTCGGATTGGCCATCATTTTGAGGATGATAGGCCATACTGATGTTCAGTTCATTATTTAGAGCATGTTGAAGACTCTTCCAAAACATAGAGGTAAATCTTAAATCTCGGTCAGACACAATAGATAGTGGTACTCCATGAAACCGTACCACTTCCCTGATATATATCTGTGCCAGATGATCCAAAGAAAAATCATCTCGAATAGCAATGAAGTGTGCAGTCTTTGTAAGACAATCCACAACAACCCAGATTGCATTGTTGCCTTTGGATTTCCTTGGAAGTCCAGGGACGAAGTCCATGGTGATGTTCTCCCATTTCCATTCTAGTATGGGAAATGGTTGCATCATCCCCTTAGACTTCTACCTCTCTGCCTTCACTTGCTAACACACCCAGCTCTTTGATGTATATTCAGCGATCTCCTTCTTCATATTATCCCACCAAAAGTTTTCTCGAAGATCTCGATACATCTTTGTTCTCCCTGGGTGAATAGAGAAATTTGAACTATGTGCATCATCCAAAAGGTCATTCTTCAGCTCCGAACTTGATGGAACACATAGTCTTTTCCCAAACCGCACAATTCCTTCTTCATTAACATTAACCTCTGAGTATTTTCCCTTTTTGATAGCTTCAACTTTTTCATGGATTCCTGCATCATCCTTTTGAGCATCCTTTATCCTTTCCAAAAGAGATGGTTGAGCAATCATTTGTGAAAGGATTTATGATGTTACCTTCTTTATGATTCCCACATCCATCTTCATCAAGTCTAAGAAGATTGGATCCTTCTCAATTCTCGTTATTAATAGAATAGATGGATCCTTTCTACATAGGGCATACGCCACCTTGTTCGCTTTCCCATGGTGGTAATGTATTGAATAGTCATAATCCTTGATGAGCTCTATCCATCTTCAATGGCGCATATTAAGCTCTTTTTGTGTGAATATATATTTAAGACTCTTGTGGTCAGTATATATCTCACATTTCTCTCCATAGAGATAATGCAGCCAGATTTTCAAGGCAAAGATCAATGCCGCCAACTCCAGATCATGTGTTGGATAGTTTCGCTCATGGATTTTCAACTGCCTTGAGGCATAGGATATCACTTTATCATTCTGCATCAGCACACATCCTAATCCCTTCTTCGAAACATCACTGAATACCACAAAAAGCTCCCCACTTGTGGGTAAAGTGAGCACGGGTGCAGTGATAAGCCTCCTTTTCAACTCCTTGAAGCATTCTTCGCATTCATCACTCCAAGAAACTTTTACTCCCTTTTGAGTTAGCTTGGTAAGTGGGTTGGACAATCGGGAGAAATTTCTCACAAATCGTCTATAATATCCAGCTAACCCCAAGAAGCTACGGATATCCGTTACCGATGTTGGCCTCGGCCATCCCTCAATTGCATCTGTTTTGGAGGGGTCCACAGATATCCCATTGCTTGTGATGATATGGCCCAAGAATGGGACCTCCTTCAACCAGAACTCACACTTGCTGTACTTGGCATAGAGCTTCTCCTTGCGCCAAGTCTCCAGTACAGTTCTTAAATGCTCCTCATGGTCCTCCTTGGTTTTGGTGTATATAAGAATATCATCTATAAAGACTACCACAAATTTTTCTAGGTAATCTCTAAAGACTCTATTCATCAAGTCCATTAATATTGCTGGAGAATTGGTGAGTCCGAAATGCATTACTATGAATTCATAGTGCTCGTACCTTGTACGAAAAGCAGTCTTGGGGATATCTTCCTTCTTCACACTTTCTTGATAATATCCCAACCGCAAGTCCACCTTGGAGAAGTATTGTGCTCCACGTAGCTGATCAAACAAGTCATCGATTCTTGGGAGAGGATACTTGTTCTTTATCGTGATTTTGTTAAGTTCACGATAATCGATGAAAAGCCGCATTGACCCATCCTTCTTCTTGACGAAGAGGACTGGTGCACCCCATGGTGATGCACTTGGGCGTATAAACCCTTTATCCAGATTCTCCTGTAGTTGTTTCTTTAGCTCTTCATGCTCAACAACAGCCATTCTATATGGAGTCTTGGATATTGGTAGCGCCCCAGGTATAAGTTCAATTGAGAACTCAACATGTCTTCTTGGAGGAAGACCAGGAAGTTCCTCGGGAAATACTTCAATGAATTCCCTCACAACAGGAATTTCTTCAAGGGTGGTTTCTTCCTTGGACTCAATCATCTGAGCCAGATATGCGTGCTCATAAGGCAGTAATATCCATGCTTGAGATGATGGAGCTAAAGGAGATTCATCTTCCTCCTGACACTTGTAAAGAATCGGGGGTTGATTCTCTATATGGAGTGTGATTTCCCTCTCCTAACATTTTATGTTGGCTCTATATAAGGAAAGCCAATCCATGCCAAGAATTGCATCAAATTCCACCAAAAGGAGTATGACGAGGTTCGCTGGGAAATTCAATCCACAGATTATAACAGGGGATGACTTATACTCATGGGATGCAATGATTGCCCCATTTTCCGTACTCACTGACATCTTTACTTCAATGATTTGTGGTGGTGCAGGGATTGTTCTACTAAACTTTTGAGATATAAAAGAATGCGTAGAACCTGATTCAAAAAGTACGTTCGCTATTCTTGAATGAATAACTAGCGTACCTTTCACCACTTCGTTGACGGGGTTCACATCGGTAGAAGTGATTGAAAAAGTTCTTCCCTACTGTCTTGGAGGTTGCTGGTTGCCTCCGATAACCCTTGGATTAGGGCACTGATTTGCAAAATGAACTGGTTCTTTGCATTTGTAGCATTGAACAACGCGTTGAGGTTCGAACGGAGCATTCTTCTCCTCTGTCGCAGCCGCGGGTCCTTCTTGCTGACAGTTAACAGCTAGGTGCCCTTATCTTCCACACTTGAAGCTTTTTCTTGTCCCCCTAAGGAAATTTCCAGGGTGCTTATTTCCACACTTTTGGCAAGTGGGGTGCTGGAATTTCTTAGCGCCGTTGGATTTATCCATCGGACCACCAGCATTGAATTCTACCTTACGCTTCTTGTCCCCATGATACCCCTGTGATTCTCCGATCTCCATTTCAACCTTGAGGGCACATCGGACAATTTCCTCATTGCTGTCGAAGTCACAGATCGCTAATGCTTTCCGCAAGCTAGGCTTCAGCCCACCAATGAAGCGGTCAACCTTGCATTTGGGGGTAACGACGAAGCCGGAAGCGTATCGTGCAAGCCTTGTGAAGTTTTCCTCGTACGCTCCCACAAATTCTTCATCATTATATTTGAGGGAATGGAATTCCCTTTCCATCTTAAGACGGATGGTGTGTGGAAAATATTTATCGAAAAACATCTTCCGGAATTCCTTCAATTCCAAAGCCTCGATCTCCTCCTCAGGCTTCGTATTTTTGATCAACGTGCACCATTGATCAGCTTCACCCTCCATACGATAAGCCGCCAGGAGAACCTTCTCTTTTTCAGAGCATTGGAGGATGGAGAATATCTTTTCAATGGAGTTGATCCATTGTTCAGCGATCGTGGGATCGGATGATCCACTAAAAGTAGGAGGCCTTTGTCTCATGAAGCTTTCAATAGAGACTTGTTCTTTCTTAGGGGGGGTTGAATGTTCCTCTTGACCAGTTTTTATATTCAAAACTTGAGTTAGCTGAGAGAGAAGCGTGACAAAGTTCGTGATTCCTGCTCCCATTGGATTGGGCATCTCATAAGTACAATCATCACACTGATCTTCACAACGGTTGTTAGCCCGAGTTCTCCTATTACCGACCATTGGCTGGAATAAAAGGAAAGTTAGGGGTAACACATAAAGGGTAATACAAATACAAAAGTTGATGATTATAAATAAACTTTAATCTCTTTAACTCATGAGTCTATAGGATTCAATCCAATCTTTTCATGATCTTCCTTCTAACATATATTCTTAGGGGCATTTTTTCCTTAATAAGGGTTCATACTAAGATTGGGAATTTATCAAAACATATCCACCGGGAGTGTCGTAACCAAGAGTGCAGTAAGGCCCGTTGTCGTGCACCAGTTCCCGTTCGAGTCTAGCTCAAAGCGGTGTTTTTAGGTTTTACCCCTAGGATACATCTGTGCCAGAGCCGCCTCTACCTGCTCGTATCCAGACAGGGATGTATTTGTTTGATAAACCACTTACTTAGTATTTAACAAAACTTAGGTATGTTTTTATTATGCTTAGTCTTGTATCTAAGGCTTTACTAGGGTTTCCTAATCCCAAAAATAACTAAACCTATCCTCTGATACCAACTATGACAACCCTGCTTTTTAATACAACTTAAGCATGCTTTATTACATAAAACATCACTTGATACAACAGAGAAGATCGAGAGGTTTAGTGTCTTTGGGGATTAAGATCATTACATAAAAACTTTAAACATTAAATACAACATCTTTATTGAAAACTTCCTTTACATGACCACTACATTCCTTCGTACTTAGCATTGCATGGGATAACCTGAGGACATGCATAAGAAAAGGGTGAGCTATAAAGCCCAGTAAGGGAGTACACAATGAATAACATGAGGAGTACAATACATGATAGGAAATAGGAACATCAATAGAGCATTAGAGTAAAATGAACATAAAGGCATGATAAATCATGATAACCATAACATGGAAATGTGGAAACAACACTTAACATTGAATTAGCATGAGCCAAGGCTCATTGCACATGGAGCATGAGTAAACCCTCATTGCACTTGAAGCACGAGTAAACCCTCTTTGCACTTGAATTAGCATGAGTCAACACTCATTGCACATGACGTATCATGATACTATACTTTACCCAATTCATTGGAGGGCTATAAAGGGTGCACCCTTCTTAAACATTTCATTTCATGCATAAGTGTGCCACATGGATCATAAAACATGGATTCATAAAACATAATCATTTATTCCATGATAAAGGAATGTGGAATTCATACATGAAATATTATAATCAATAAGTAAATGTGCATAATGGTGAATACACTTGATTGAGAAATGAGCATGGTATTCACTACACAATGATATTGGCTTAGAAAATCGGCGTGATTTCGGCAGCGTAACGGCGTGACATAAAAATTCATTAAAATGGTTGATGAGAGAGAAAGGGGTTCTTCATCATATTTGCATGTAATGGACCGTAAGGAGGTCATATAGATATATGTCCCAACAATTGAAAAGGAATTTAGATTCATGACACAAAAGTATTGCTTGAATATAAAAGAGGAGAAAAAATTTCCATTCAGAATTTCAGCATAGTAACGGGTGTACAAGGGAGGCATTTAATGAGAGATAAAGGGTGATCCCATCATTCAAACAATAAGAGGGAAGTATGGGAGAGGTTAAAAACCATACCCCAACATTCATAATTTAAATTAAAAGGGCAATACAACTTAAAGAAAATTTACAAAAATGAGAAAGGAAGAAAAAAACCCTTATTTGGAAGTGTGCTTCCAAAGGCTAGAGAGTGGCTTGTGAGAGGCTTCTTGGGAGCTTGGGGAACCTTGGGAGGATTCTAGAGAGAGTAGTGTAGAGGTTGGACGAACTACAAGGGATTTTATTGAGGAGTAAGTGGGAGCGTGGGTGGGTTTATATAGGAAAGGTGAGAGAATTGTTTTTATTTAGGTTTGGGACCCCCTATATTAAAAAAATCCAAACCACAAACCATCCATTGCTATTTTCCCATGGTTTCTGTAGAAGGAAAGAGGAAAACAATATTTTTCAAGGCCATGGTCCGAAAATATTAAAAAAATTAGGGTTTCTTATGTGGAGGTGACTCACACTCCCATGGAAATTAATTTAAAAAGGCAAAGTGTTGAATAAGTCTTGAGGGCTCCATTAATGCTTTGAAATATAAGTCAAACATACCCAAAACCTCATTATTTTAATGATAAAACACATATTGGCCGAACATAAGGATTATGTTATTTTATTACATCACCATTGGGTCATTATGATGTCATAAAACACATTATATATTTAAATGGTATTTAATTTTTACCCAAAAATTTGACTGTCTCAGAAAATTATGATAAATTCACCGTTGGATTATTTTGACGTCCTGATTCCAAAAATAATATTTATTTTATCTAAATAATTTTCTAAATATGTGAATTTTCACTTTTAAAATAAAAACCGACATTTATAAAAAAATTCACGGGTTTTGACAGAAATGGCTTTCAAACTTTAATAAAAATTTTAATTGCATTCATAAAATTATTATATCAAATAAACATAATAAAAAAATTAATTTTATATTAATAATAATATTTTTTTAAAATATTATTTAATTCAAAAAGCCTTTAATTTAATAAAATATAATTCTTAATTAAATAATAACTAAAAACACCATTTGTAATTTAAAAACTAATTAAAATGTATCAAAAATGACTAGAAATTATAATCATTATTATATAAAAAAATAATGTACATGAACATGGTGCTACATATTTTTTACATAACCCCTTAAAATAGCCGCATAGGACCTAAGGGTAAGGTGCGCGATGGTGATAGACTCTTGGGGCGGCTCGGATAACATCGCTCGAGTGGTAATTTCAATCAACTTCCACTTTTCCAGTAGATGATCACTTTCGAGCTTGACTTGATGAAGCTCAGCTTGGGCTTGGTTAAGGGCAAAGTCCAAAGACACCACCTCTTTTTCGAGCTCTGACAAATGGGCTTCGTAAGGGGCAATTCTATTGGATGAGGCCATCGCTTCCTTTTTCTGAGTAGAAATGGGTTCGTTAAATCCATATATTTATACTACTCAGATGATCAATGCTCAACGGCTAAAAAGTAACGGTCACAAATCTTAACGTAAAACTAAAGAAGTTGACATCTTATAAAAACATTTTTCATAAAGAAACATTTAACTGGATCAAGAGGGATTTTCCATTAATGAAACTTTGGGTCGTTACACTAATTCTATTGGACAAGTGTATCTTGACCAAAAACAACCTTAGGAGTAAAATATTATCATTTAGACCCACTTGGATTAGATTAGGACATTTATTATTATTTAATTCAAAGAAGAGTTAAAAGAGTTAAAATAAAAGTTTATTTACTAAAATATTTTTAATATAGGGTTATACATAAGATAATTTCAATTTTAAATATTCATTAGAAAGATAAAAAGATTTACTATATAATGATATTTTATTTATAATGTTTATAAAATAAATAATTTAATTTATTTATGACACAATGATGAAGCAGTAATTACCATAATAGTGAAAAATTAAAATAATTGATATTATAAATACCCAAATAAATATAATTTGATACTTTTAATGAATTAAAATAATTTTATAGGTTAATATGACATTTTAGGATTGATTTAATTAACGTTTTTCGATATAATCCTTCTGTTGTGATTTTTTAAAAAAATCAATTATTGAATAGTGTCATAATTGACATAAAAAAGTTTTTAAAACAAATATTATATTATTAATTGATATTAAATTCCTAAAAATCTAAGGTTCAGCCAAAAGAATTATATCATGATATTTGAATCATTAATGGACCACTTGGGGGACTCTTGGATGTATATAGTAATTTTATTAACCATATAAAATAAAAATACCAAGAGACGTTGTTAAAATGAAACTAATTAACTAAGAGTATATTCATAAAGATAAGGTTAATATAATGACCAAAACCTGTCTAAATTATATTGGTTGAGTGGTTTTAGACCTATCCCCACCTTAAACATTAAATAATAAACTTTGTAGCAACTAGAAACTGAATATGAATTTATTATAAAATAATATATTTAGTTTTTCTAGAGGTGCCCCTCACCCCTCTTATAAAAGGGCACTCCCGCTTCTCAATACTTAACACCTTAAAATCCATTTGGTTCGGCCAAAACCTACACAAATACTCTCTCAACTTCCCTCACTACAACCTAGAGGCCTTAGTTTGATCATATATCCATCCTAAGGATCCCTTTTGATCAAATCAAAAGGAAGAACCCGAAGAAGAGGTAATGTTTTCACCACCCTCTTTCAAGTTCCTTTATTCATCAACTTCTTCTTTATTTGTTATTTATATTCTAAGATAATAAATCCAGTATCTTCTATATATTGTGATATTATTATAAATATGGTACAACCATATTAAGTATTCTATACATCCTTTGAATGACATGTCACCATACGTGCGTACGTACGGCTTACCGTCTCCACGTCCTGGTGTAATTGTCATTCAATAAGTTATTATTTGGATGGGTATAATAATGATGTGTAATTCATGTAAATAATTAATATAAAATGATATTTATTCTATATATATGATATACCATCCAATTATATATTATTTTATCATCAAAAGAATGATATTGTCAATCGTGCGTACGTACGGACTACCTTCTCCACGAACGCGATGAGATTCATTCTCCATCGTATCCATTCAAGTATAATTATCATTTGATGATTCAAAAATAATGTTTAAGGAATGATATAATTCTGGATATGATTATTATACAACCTATCCATGAAAAAACCGGCTTACGTAACAAAACATATAAAAGAAAATGAGTAAGTTAACACCCGAAACAACGATAATACTAAGATATTATTAACAAATCAATGTTAAAAGATCATATCTGATATCATATTAATGTAAATTATTCTTGTATAATTCAATAAAAAATATTTCACCATTATACAGAAGGTTAACCTACTTTAAACCAAGGAAAAAGTACAAAGTATTGGGTTTCTTATCTCACTCTTAATTTCGTGATAATTCCATTGTTCAACACTTATTTATTGCTTGTGGTGTATGTGTACTTCCCATAATTGTATTCATTGTGTAATATACTTTAATTTATGGGTATTTACATCATCACTATATTATCGTTCTTTCATTAGTGTATATTTCTTATGTTACCTAATTGATAAGGGAATTTGAAATTTCAATTTCGACTCATTTGGCTTTACGCATATTTTATTGATTATTTTACTCCAAGATTATGTGTGAAATCACTATTAATTTGATTATGTCAAAATTTCCACTCCCCTTTCTATGGATATACTTTTGGTACACATAATCACTTCATTTATAAATTCTTAAGTCATCGATTTGAACTTGATAAGTGTAATTTTAATTCAATCACCATTTGTTGAGATAAATATCCAATTCATTGGTGTTGTTTTTACAAGAATATGTGTGAATTTCCTCTGATTGATTTACAATGAATATCCAATCATATTGAGTGTATATAAATTTGACACACATAATTATGTCGTTGATTTATCCTTAACCAAAGTATATGGTCTTTATAAGAGAATTCATCTCAATTTATATTCCACTGAGAATTATTTGTTGTTATACACCAAATCACTTTTATATGGTGTATATAATGTACTTTGACATAGTATATCATGAATTCATTTATTCTCATGATATTAAAAAGTTTGATTACCTCAATTATTTGTATTCAAGTGTCTCTCTTATGGTTAGTAACTCTAACTAAAATATCATTTTAAAATGTTTTAAAGATTTATCATTCTAAATCTTTCTCATTAATGTCCATGTTTTAAAAAAGGTATAAGGATTTATTTATATGGACAATAATGTTTTAAAATCAAAATTCCTTTTAAAATTTTCAAAGTGGAATGTGACACTTTGATTCAAAAATCTATTTTTAAATGGATTCTTGACAAATAGTGTGGATTTTAAATTATTTCAAGAAAAATGGGATGTTTCTCTCTAATAGTTTTGATGATTATATTCATCTATGTCAATATCATTCATAATTCTCGATTGAGGGTAATCTGATACAATACAGTCTTCTATATTGTATCGAATGAGTTATTTTTGACTGTGGATGTGCTATTTTTATACCATTCATGGTTTGTGGTTAAATTATTGACATTTTGTATGCTAGTTTTAATATGAATGTTTATGTTATCTTTAAACCTGTTCATATGAGGAATTCATTTGAATTAGTAAGTGACGGGTGGAGCCCGCTATAGCTCCTCAATGCATCGGTAGGTCTCATGAGACAAACTAGAGTCGTGGCACGAGGCCTTGGAAAAATCATAATTGTAGTCTTGGCACAAGGCCTTGGCTACATGGTTATGATAGTCTGGCATTATGCATTCCATCTTTATGAAAGTGGTTATTGATATTGCATGAGATTATTCGACTAGTAGAATATCCATGTTAGTAAGTAAATAACATTATTTCATTTTATCATTGCCATATTATTCTGAAGTTCAAATTTAAAAGGATTTTATTTTAGTCACACACTGCCTTAAGTGTTTATGGTTATCTATGAATTCTTCTGCTATATTGTTATCCTTATTGAGCATCTGAGCTCACCCCTTTCAATGTTTTATTTTTCCAAGGATGTGAATAAGTAATTTATGAATGACCTGCAGGGATTGTATGAGGGGATATGAAGACAAGATGTTATTATATTTTTTCCCTTAAGATGTAATGTAAGACTTATGAATATATCTAGTGTTTCCAAGGCTACTAAACTAATCGGTCTTTCGATACTTGATATTTTTTGTGATCATGCCAATGTTATGTAATAATTCACCGACTCTGGGTAACTTGGGTCAGGGTGTTACATATAGAGTACAAGAGATCTGATCCAATGGTGAGAATATGAAAGGTTGTCCATTAAGAGTGGAATTAATTGGGAATTGAGGAGTCATCATAGTTATAATAATTATGAAATCCATTAATAATGATTCATAACACTCGCTCTTGGATGTCATAATTTCATAGAATCTTATTTAATATTCACTTAATAAAACCCTGTGGGAAAAATATGTGAATCCAAAATGAATAAATTCCATGTCATGCTACCTCATAAAAACCTTATTAGGATAACCCAGTAGAAAAAACCTGTTGAAGGGAAAACAAGTGCAACATTACCAACTTCCCCTGGTTATATAATTTAGTTATATCTTCTAGACATCAATTAATATTATTATTTAATTAAGTCTTCAGAACATGGGAGGAAGAACATAGGTAATAATGAATGGTTTAATTAAAAATTACAACTCATGGGGAATACCAAAAAATTTCATTATTTATAGATATCCATAATAATTTATAACATTCCCTTGGATATCTTTTTATGATGTATGATTTCATCCTTAAAAAATTCATCAATGAAAAAACCTTCAGGGGAAAACACTTGATTAGGGAAAAAGAGTACAATAACCTCAAGTCCCCAGAGTGTTGCCTTGTTAAAAACCATGTCAATAAAACCCATTGGTAAAAACATGACTAAGGGAAAAAGAGTACAACAGTTACAAATCTCATTCATAATGATCATCATTTATCTCATAGAATTTCAATGATAAATTCATAACCAAAAAATTCAGTTTTGAATTTTGGAATAATAATAACTTATACCCTTCAGATTTCAATGAATAGGGAAGAACATTACCTTGCATCATAATATGATTTATTGTTTTTATCAAGGCACATATGCACATGTACAAGTATATCCTTCATGTATAAATAAAATTTTCATTTATATTTAATCCTTCTGGGATAGGTATGTTCTTCATCAACCCCTTATGTATGAAATCTGTCAATATTGGAAGAAAGATATTTAATTATTAATTATCGATAAAACCATACCAAAATTTGATATTTTTTCTTCAGGATGATTAATTCAAAATACACGGAAATCCCATGTAATTTCATGATCAAATAATTCATTGATTTCAGAAAAATCTTCAAGAGTATAGATGTTTTTCAAAACACCATAATAATATGATGAATACAATGATTCATAAACACCAAGGCATGATAAATTAAATTCACATTTATCCATAACATAATATGGATACATCTTATTTTGTTCACCCCATATTTTATCAGATTGGGTGATACTTTCAAAATTAATTAATATGCTTTAGGCATTTTGAACCCTTCTGGGATTCATATAAAAATATCTAAATATAAAATGAAGAATATTTCTTATAATATGATCATAGATATTCAATAGTATTGATATTTTGGATAATCAATCCATAACATTATATGTTGAACATTTCATAAGTTACATAAATAATGTTGGCCAATTATTATGATGTTGAAATCTCTCAAAATCTGTTGTCATCAATGAGTTTTGAAATCATTCATAGAAAATAAATATTCAACAACATTTTATTGGGATATCATAATTTTTTGGTACCAGTGTCACTTCAGGGACAATATCTAAAATGATATAATGTTTCTAATATATTCATATTACTCTTCAAGGGAAAATATATTTATTTATTTCTACTCATGATGATAAATGATTTTATATAATCAGTTCAACCACACTTTAGGTGTGTATAATCAGACTATTGATTTCCAACACTTTACATTCATGTAAGTGTTGTGAGCATCATGTCAATGGTTCGGCATGACCATATAATATAAGATACTCAGTATTTCATTTAATCAACATGTATAACACGTAATGTATACTTCACCATCAGCAAATAACATATGTGATCATTTAGTGGATGCATCATTCATATAGATGGATCACATAGTGGGCGTGGCCCATACATACTTCATCATAAGTATATAGAAATTTATTTCCATAATAAGTGCTAATTATATAAATAATTTACCTCAAAAATGGGTTCCTTATGGTAAATTATTATACAAGGGGAATTCATAATGATGTAATGATAATAAATGCATTGATAAAATTGTAGACACGCATCCATTAAATAAATTCATCATTCTCCCCCTAATGGATGTCTACAATGTTATCAATAAATTGATGCTCATGTATACTTGAATCAATATCTTTCATTATTATTCATCCCATATGGCCTAAATCAACATGTCATTTATTTCAAGTCCTAGGATTGGTAAACTTCTAGTTTACCAGTATTGATTCGATTGTACAAAACAAATTATTTATAATCACTTTTATGAATGCTTATTACATATTGAGGTACATCTTTTGTGTCCATATGCAATTCATTTTCAAGAATACCATTCATATGTCTCATTGAGATTTAAGATATAAAAAATCATTAAGAATGTGTACTACCAGGTAGGAATATATTCTCTCTTCTGGAGTCATTTATTAATTTTCACTACCTGTAAATGTACTTATATGAGAATATACTAACGCATATATTAGTTCTTTTGAAGAATTTAATAAAAATAATATTTGTAAATTTTTTTCTTCAACGTCGACGCATATAAGATCTCAAGGATATTTCAATGTGAAAACCCATATTTGTAGTTATAATATCCACTTATGGTGGTTGATGAATTCATAATATAATCATAATGGGTTAGTCCGATCACCAAGCGGATTATTGCATAATTTAGAACTTCTGGCTAAAATATTTTGGAAATTCGGTCCAAAAATTATTTTACAATACATCTACCTGGGATAGGAGCCCCCACATATTTTAAAGCTGGTGAATTTTGTAACAAGAATCAATGTTGAATAATCTTCTAGATTCAGAACACACACCTCATCACTATACAAATTTATAAATCATTTAAAAAAATTCACTTTACCAAATAAAGGATTAATCATTTGATCAAACCTCATAAACTCTCAAATATTCATGATATCACAAATCATGTCAACAATTTTCATGAATAATTTCATTTGATTCATGGAATGAGATATTGTAATTAATACTACATTCATATAGGGGAATTCATTCATTCATAGGATTTCATGATCCATGAATGAAAATTTATTATTTATCAATAATGATCATCTTGCATAAAATATAAATTTTATTGACTATGATGATCATTGGTTTATCCACTTCAGGTGGTAAAATCATTTTCATAATATATATCGGATTATCAAAACTATGTAATTAAATCATTTCATTTATGAATTATATGAACAAAAACTTCCACATCAGGGGATAGATGATTTACATGAGATGATATTTATAATTTATACGAATATGATAAATAATAATGTTTCCCTTGATATTGTTGTCGCAGGAACAATAAATGATAAAGGAAGACATTCTTTAATATAATGTCAAAGGACATTATTTTCATATCATCCTTCAGGGATGTATTATTTTATAAATATTCATAAAATTTATTGTGCTCTGTAAATATTTTTTGTCATCAAACCACTTCTGGTGGTTATATTTTTATTTTTTTTATAACCAAATACAACACAATGATCATTCTCAAAATATCATATTCACCTCAAAAAAGATATATAATAAAATCAGGTATATTTACATTCAATTAGGGATGTGAAATAAACCAATTTCAATAAATAATCTCATTCACTCAAGGAAACAGAATAAAATTATTTGTTTGAGTTTTATAGTGTCTTCAAGGAAATTGCAAGAATATTTAATTCAATAATTTTATCAAATTCATCCACTTCGGGGGATTAATATATATAATATATATTTAGGCTTGTTCATCAAGAATATTTAATTTCTCTAAAACATTTTATAAAATAAAAGAAAGGGAAAATAAATAAAACAAATATTTACAAATATTTAAAGTAAACATCATCTCCATAATGAACCATTATATAGAATAATCAAACTTGAAACCTTCAGGGTGAACAAGAAATAAGATATATGAAATTTAATTGTTCATGGAATGATTATCTAACATCAGATCGATGTACAATAGGTTCATGATGATCATCAAACATCAGCTCGACGTACGACAGGTACACGATGTTCATCAAACTCTATCTCGACGTACGAGGGGTACGTGATGTTCATAAAACTTTGGCTCAACGTATGACGGGTACGTGATGTTAATCAAACATGGATCGATGTACGACGGGTACACGATGTTCATCAAACTTCTTCACGACATATGACGGGTATGCGATGTTCATCAAACTTTGGATCGACGTACGACTGGTACAAGATGTTCATTAAACTTCATCTCAACATACAACGGGTACGTGATGTTCATCATTTCATGGATTGATGTACGATGAGTACGTTATGTTCATCATTCAATGACTTTACATATGAGGGTACACGATGTTCATCATTTAACTTCTTGACGTACCATGGGTACGCGATGTTCATCATTCAACGGCTCTATGTACAATGGCTATGCGATGATCATAATTGAACCACTTCCAGAGGTGTATTTTTTTTATTTTAAGAATGATGTTTGTATCAGCATCAACCACATTGGTTATTAATCAAACACATTCTCTCCAAGGAATGATGTGAAACTGTGAACCGTGAGTCATTATATCTCTTCAGGATCACATTATTTTTCCTGCAACAATAGATTATGAAAATCATATATAATTTTGTGATTTATCCAGAGGGGAAAAATAAATGTAATAATATCATAAATATAAAATAAGGCTCCACTATTGATGTAGGTCCTCGAATGAGTGGAGTTGATGTGCTAGTGAAAGAGTATGTCAAAATAAGAATGTTTATAAAAACATGTGACATACCTTTTCCTATGAGATTTTTCTTATGCCGATTATGGGGATGAAGAGAGTGAAGTCATGATGCGCAATGCAGAGAAGATTATAATGCTGATAACGTGTTGTGAAATTGATCGAACACTAATTGAAACTACGAAGTATTTCAAAACCGAAAATGTATGATCGATCGTAGGTGAAGCACATTGCTGAGAAAACGAGTATCGAATTTACATATGACAATTATAATGGAAATTTGAAATACAAATACAAAAGAAATTCAATAATTATAGAACACAATGTAGTTCCAAAAGTCCATCTCATTTCATTAACTTGTCACTATATTTATAGAGTACATGAGATCTGATCCAACGGTGAGAATATGAAATATTGGACAATAAGAGTGGAATTAATTGGGAATTGAGGAGTGATAATTATTTTCATAATTATGACATCAATTAATAATGTTTCAAAACAAAAAGTTAAATTTTTGAAAAGAGGTGTAGATATTTAATATATATTACATATAGTGATAGATAAAGTTATATAATATTTAGAATATAATAATTATACCAAAAAACATGGTAAGTTGTGTGATGACTGATCTTGAGATGACTGAACAACACATAATTGAAATTTCAGGTTGTAATTTGTGTTTGTGATTATTTAATTTGTAATAATTGCATTTATTTTTTCACATTGATGGCCTACGATTCATCACTCTCTATGTTTGTAAGGACCTAAATGAACACTAAAAAATTTAATGTATTTCATACCCTTAGACCCCCTCACATGCATGTGAATAATTTTATAATTAAAATAAAATCAATAAGAGGCATCCCCGATGAGGTTTCCTCTAAGAGGTGTCCCTGAAGAGGCATCCCTGAAGATGCGTCCCCAGAGAGGCATCCCCAAAGAGGCATCCTCGAAGAGGCATCCCCAAAGAGGTTACCCTGAAGAGGCGTTTGACAGGAGGCATTTCGGTTTGAAAGAAGATTGGTGCTTGCTGAAATATTTGATAATAGAGACTCCAGGAGACTGCCCATAGGTTTTGGTTAGTTTATTAGATAATGATAAGGTAATCGTATGTCTCAAGATCAATTAATGATAATTTTTTCATAATTAATTAAAATATATAACATTATATTAAATTTTCATTGGTAATAATATCACCATCACTATACCACAATAATGATAAACAAATACATAAAACAATGTCTCAAAATAAAGTCTATTATTCAAATCTAATTTAAATAATGTCATATTTTGATGTATTATATAATATTTTATTAATTATTTTTCATAGGTAGTCATGTATGCAAAAATATATTGCATTGGTGAGGTAATTTATATCGAATAGGGTTTTAGCTATAGTGTGCCACCTTCCATCACTATAGGAAAATGACTATTTCATGGCGGTTTCAAAAAACTGCCACTAAATTGTGTTTAGGAATACAATACGTGGTGGTTTACTGGATTTAGGGACAATTTACGATAACCTTCATAGTGGAAGCATTTAGCGGGGGGGTTTTATGGTTTTAGAGGTGGTTCAAACCGCCGCAAAAAAATTATTTTCACAGGGAAAACCACTGCTAAAAGCAAGATTACCGTCATGAAATAATAAAGGAATATGAAAAAAATTTAGAGGAGGTTTTAAACAATGTGGATAGAAAAATAATGAAATTTTAGCAGTGGCTAAAACCACCACTAAATATAATACATTTATTTCACGGTGGTTAAAACCACCGCAAAAGCTATATTTATCAAAAATAGCAGATGATTCTGCAGCCCTAGTACGAGTGCCCGAAAAAAAAACCATTCCAATTTCACATTTACATACATCCCACATGAAAAATAATACCATAAGAATAAAATTTTCAGTAGAATCACATGATAGATACTATAATAGTAGGTTTAGTGTGATTTGGGTACATAAAATTTATTCTAAGTACATGGAGTGTCACTTTTGGATATAGTGGTTTCACAATCAGGGATAACAGTTGATCTCGAGTATGTTGATATATTTGTGTATCTATCATAACCAAAGAATGTAATTGATAGATGATGTTTTATTTTATTGTATGGGAATTAAAGGAGAATCATTTTTGAGATCTCTCACATAGAATTTCAAATGACCACAGTTACCAAGAATGGATCCACGTTTGACTATACATACTACTATGAGGACGTTTCCATAGTGTGGAAGAAGTGGTTATTGACAGCTCTAATCCTAAGCATTAATAGGCCTAACATTGGACATGTAGTGAAATGTGATGCATCTAGTTATTGATTAGGATATGTTATGATGTAGATTAATAAATTAGTCACTTTGGGTTTCATCAGCTTTTAACCCACAAGATGAAATACACCAATCCTATATTTTAGTTTTTAGTTGTGGACCATGCATTCAAATGATTGTTACAGAACCTCTTGGGTAGATATTTGTTCTGTACATTGGTACCTAGAGTGCATATTATATTTTCCCAATGCATGGACATAATCATTATCAGATGCATTTCATATATTACTTGTATATGTTTGACATCGTTAAATAGTATTTAACTAGAAATGGAAATGTAGAGGTAAATGCATTAGGCTAGAAAATATAGGAGATGGGAGAACAGGTTTCATTAGCTGAATAGAGGACATTATCATCACTATAAGACTAGTTGTTGGGTGTAGATGAGGGTTTAGGGGAAGAATTGTGGGTATCCATAGATAAAATGTCTTCATTGGTTAAACAAGTAAAGGCAAGTTAGAATATTTTCAGGAATGTATCATGATGTGTGATAGTTTGGAAGAATGTAAAACTATTTCAAGATTTAATTTTGAAATATATGGAGTGTTTATAGATTGGATCATGGTAATGGTCACATATTCCATAAGAGATGAGTTTATGAGATCCTATAATTATTTGAAGTTGGATTTTCACTCAGGCCCGACCATGATTTACAATAATGAAAAGTGGATTTTTTGGTGGCCCTCCATAGTAAGAGACATTGAAGGCTTTGTTTCCCATTGATTGACTTGTCATAAAATTATCACCGAGTGTCAGAGTTGATAGTTAAAGTGTGATGTTCACCCAGGGCCGACCTTTTTTACCTCATATTTTTTGAAATTATAATATAAGTCTATTAATTGATAGTTGAAGCTGTTTATAACCTTTTATCCTCATATCAATGAGTAGTCAATAAGGATGATCGAAACCATATAGGACATTATTCAGGATTGTATTATATATTTTACACACCATAAGAGGTTTTTAAGGAGATACAAATTCTAATAGTGTAAGACACTCAAGTGTTCAATAGATATTTGTAAATTCTACTATTAATGAAGTGGACAGTCCCTCCACCTTACCAGGATCAAGAAATTAAAGGGTTAAACATATATTTTTAAATTCCTATCAAAAATATTTTGAATAATAAGAAATAATAATAATGAGTTATCACATGCCAACTATAAAACATTAAGAGTGAATAATATAAAATTTGAACAAAGAAGGTCTATCCACTAAAAACAAGATGAAGGGATTTACAAAACTGGATATTCCCAAGAAATTCAATAAGAAGGTTGATGGTTCATCCTTGGGTAATAAACCTAATAAATTTTGGAAAAATGAATCACAAAAAACAATTCATGACAATAAATAATCGACATATATGGTGCATACAACACTCAAGAAATCTAGATATGAAAGGAAACAATAGAAATCAATAAAATTCATAAATGGAAACATGAGAAATCAAGAAAATGTTAGGACATGAAAGTGTTTAGGGGAAACTATGTTCCACACATAATACATATTCAAACCGACTGTTAGAATAGTTGTTTAAAATATGAACAATACAACTAATCATGGTCTGATGATGAACACAGCTCATCATACTCTCCACCACCATCTCTACTTCCTGCTACCACCTGTAAGATCATTATATTGAAAATTAAATATTGATGAATATTAATATTTAAACATAAAAATAATAAAGGTTTGTAAACTAAATGATTTTGAATTTTTCTGATTTACCTGCTCACCTCCGGTCGATACAATACCACCAGGCATAGATCTGGACATCTTCTAATATAAGTCAGTCAACACATTTTGCAAAGTGGATATCTGATTCCCCTGGTCTTGAACTATGTTTTGTAGAGATACAATCTATCTATGAGTATCTCAGGGTATAGACTGACAAAAACAATGATTATATGCTACTGCAATCCTCAGTGGCCTGCCAAAGACCTCATATGTTATAGGTCTCAAACCCATCATGTGAACTCTTCTAGGATTCTCCTTCCTATAGACTTTAGCGACCAGGTCATCATGGGATACTGAGTAGGACATCACAAGATTGGAATCCCACAATTATTTAATTTTTACCTATAAATCAAATAGAATTTATTTTATAAGTAATATATATTAACATAGTAATAATTGATAAAAAGTTATTATAATGAAAAATGAGTCCATACCCCAAATTCTTTGGAAGACTCATTAACAAAACATCCATCAGATTTTTGGTGAAATTTCAACCACACTTTTGTTCCGGATGCTTCATTCCCTAAATTATGTGACCGAATTAATCAAACATAAATCAACAATTTAATATTTTAAACAAATAATATTGTCTTATAAATATTTAAACTAATGATAACATTACCAGAGCACATCAGCTTCTAGAAAAACTCTTTGACCTCGAAGTGTGAGGGATGGCCTTCTTAGCCCAATGTGATGCATTATTTTTTGAAAGATCGTGAAATAAATAGTAGTGTATTCAATTACATCTCTTATTTATATACATGTATAAATGTAAAATGAGATTAATATATTAATATATATTTAAATACCATCTCCTTCTCATCATGATGTCTGTCAACAAAAACCTTCCATGGATCTTTGCGTACTCCATTGAGTAGCTTGCAATAAATTTGTTGGTCTTTCAACAAAGTATTGTTGACAACTCCCCACAATATTCATTTAATCTCATTCCATTTTTTGCTAATATTTTTCAATTTCCACTTTTGTGCTATCACATAAGCAACTGTAATGTGGAAAAACATCTGCACACAGAAATTAATTTTGAAAATATTAATAACATGAAATTAAATTACACAATAATGTATTAAAATTACATTTATTTGGGAATCAAAAAATTCATTTTTCCAACTGGTGAGCATATTCCTCCAATCATCATATGAAATAGAAAGGGAAACGGGCTCCACGGCCAGGTGGCCTAAATTTTGGCCAAGTAATACTGCAAAGACATCTGATGGGACCCTATATGAATCAAATAGTACAACCATCTTATCTTCAGTCAGATTCCATACACTTGAACTTTTTATATTTTTCTCCACACATTCATTGTTTTGATCATTAATGAAAAAATAGTTAGTATAAAAAAAATTCAATAAATTTATTCATATTGAAATTTGTACCTATAATAGTCACCCTCAAGTATCCTCACAAAGAACTAGAAGTGGTGCGCCACTCCCCCACTACTGAGGCTCCAGAAGCGGGAGTTGCCAACTGAGCTGATGAAGGGACACTCATATAGGTTGTGAGAGATGGTGTAGGGGGAGATGGTGCATGGAGGGAAGAGGATGATGTATCAGATGCTATAGAAAGGGAGGCAGATGAATTTTCATCTGTCGCAGTGGTCATTGAAATAGTATATAGCTTCCACCTTGAAATTACTGTCGTTTAATCAAATAAAATTATTTTCAAAACATATATCTCAAAAATATTATTTAGAAAAAAATTAAAAACGAAAATAGATGCACAACACAAACAAACAAAATATAAATAACAATAATAATGAATGATTTCACAAATGAACTATGTTGTTGCTAAATAAATTCATAATTGTATATACAATCATTTTCTCCATAAATCATGTCGGTTTCCTTCTCAATTTCTATTGGAGTTGGTCGCCTATAACAAACTAATTTGTAGTTTCTTCATTAATAAATACCTTATCGCATATTGATTTTTCTTCTATGTGACAATGCTTGTTATAATGTCCTAAGGATAGTTGTTTCATTAAAGGGTCATAGTAGATGCTTGGTATGATGAGAACTCAGAAATTCCATAACACCATTCTTGAATATATGTTTTGTGGTCATATGATGCTATTTGAGGGACATAAATAATACACTCCCTTAGGGGTGGCGACTCATAAAACTTTGAGGAACCTTCTCATGGTGTGTTCCCTTATTATATCTTGGAGGATATTATGAGAATAAGACCCACCAGTAGGAAATCCACATTTCAGAGTGTCCTTAGATTTTTCTATCTACGGACGTGTGTATTGGTACTCAAAAATTATGATTATTATTAATGGGTTTTATAACATGGAAACATAGATGTATTAATGAAAACTGTGAAGAAACACTGTTTTTAAAGAGGTAGGATGTGTTTGGTGAGTCATGAGTAATACTGCTATAATAGATAATGGGAAAAGGATTTTCCCATTTTGTTCCATAATGGAAGTAGATATCTCAGGCCCATTGATGAAATTGATATAGCCTAAATAAATCAACGGCCATAGTAAGGAATTGGAAAGTTCAATTTCGGGAAGTCCTAGAAGTAATAATCAAACACATGGGTTGATGGAACTAGCATGCAACCCACTTGATTCGAAATATCTACACAAATGGGTTACATTACCTGGTAAGCGTTTGTAGGCGGTGAAACATCATTATGGAATTAACTTCTTTATTTATGGGTGCCTTGATGTGTTTCTAGACGCTGATCTTGTACTTTAGGCAATCTCCACCTAATGCCACTGAGAAAGAGGCATAGAGGGTCACACACTGAGTGTGTCCATGTATCTTAGTTAAATATTAATTTATCATGTTGAATAAAGATTAATCCTGATTGTGGTTTAATAATTATTCAATGATTCCTGATCTCATTTAATTCAACACTAGTAATTCAAGAGGATATATATTTTGGGGAAAATAATATATTTACTAGTGAGTAATCAAGTGATATTTATTTAATAAATAAATAGTTATTATTCAAGGTCTAATAAATGTGGTGGGGTAAATTAATAGAATTGAAAAACAAAATTACACACTTTCTATATTAATTTACACACCGTGTAGTTTTTCTAGGGATTAGTGAGAAATAATATTATTTATTTAATTAAAAAATATTTGGTGTAATTTTTTGGGTGCATGTCAATTAATAATTATAGTCAACTATTATTATTAGAAATGTGGTCTTACATAGAATTAAATGAAATGAATAAATTCCTTTCAGTAATTAATTCATATTTTTATTATATATAATTAAAATCCCAATGATATAATTCTCATTAGCCTGGAAATTTTTTTGGGGGTTCTTCACAATAGAAATAGAGAAAGCTCTCAAGCCAAGAGACAATTACTTTCTTCTAAGAATTCTCTCATGCTATGAGAGAGAAATCATCCTCCACCGGATCAAGGTGATTGAAGGTGGAAATTTCTAGCGAAGGATCTTCCTCACCAGCACCTGTAGATTCTTTCAGTGGTATCTAGAGATACATAGAGCATGTGTGGATCACCACTAGAGGAATCCTACACATGGATTCTATGACGCAATGACAGATCACATCAGATCATGACCAAAATTATCAACGGAGAGAGAATTCCATCAATGTAATTCTTGCCTTTTATTTAAATTAATTATAACCAACATATGATAATCCTATCTATGGTTCTAGGAATCCCCTCTTTCCTTTCGTTCTTCATTCTATTATGATGATTCGGAGTTCTATTATTGTGATGGATCTCAGATTGATCTTCGTTAATGGAAAAAATAAAGGTTTCTTACACCCACAAATGTTCATACGCTGTTCTGAGAACCTAAAAGGGGTATAATAGGGGTCATATCGTTGATTATATTTATTTAGTTTTTCATTGATGATTTACGCATTTAATAATTCAGTTGATTCAATTAAAGTTAATCGTTCTGCAAATCTGAATCTTGAGAATTGTTCCTCCTCTCTCTTTTCTCGTTCACCTTACAGAAATGATTTTTTTAATTTAATTTTGATTAAAATAAATAGAGGATCTCATCTGGAGGTGACAAATGTTTCAGGTTGCACAACACCAGAACACATGGCATGTATTCAGAAGTATACATCGTGTTGTATAGATTCAATGCATCGGGCCAGTCCACCAAATCAGGTTTTGTGTTGTAGTATTTCTATGTATTAAATTACTCTATGTGTTGACTAGGAATAGGTGGAACATGGTTTCCAGATTACACATCATGTGGAATATTGGACACGACGTGTAGTCCCATAGGGTTAAGGTTGGACCGTGTACCTCGTACATGGTTGGTCGGGCTGGAAACCATGTAACGTGGATACTACACAGCGTGTATCCCACTAAACACGATGTGTACTCTGAATATTTCTGAAGTACATCTACACATCATGTCCCCGAGCATGTACTTCAGATGGATGGTGCACAAAAATTATGTGTCATGTAGTTGTAACTACACGCCATGTACTCATCCAAATTACGCATATTTATTAAAATTTATTATTATATTTTACAAACACTTTATATGTTTACCATAGTTCTTGATTAAAGATGAGGCACAACACATAATAGGTTATATATATATGTGTGTTTAATTTAACATCTACGTAATGTTCATTTATACTCATTGGGTAGTTATGAACTGGAAGTCACTCGGTTTCCACCATGGTAAAAATTAAATATAATGATAATTTTAAATTAATTTATTTTTTTAAAATAATGATGGATTAGAAGTTGAAGGAAATTCATAAAAAGGGTTTAAGATAAAAGGAATGATTAATTAAATATAATTAATTGATTTGAACATGATTTATCTTAAACAATAATGATTAATCATTTGAATGCTAGTTTTATTTATGTGTAAATATCATTGCATGTATGGATGATCATGAGCTAGACCAATACCAATGTATGTGAATGGTTTCTTTTAATTAATTTATTTAAATTAAATTTTTTGGCCTGCGAGCCTTCTCCTCGTTAATATGTAGGGCTTGTGCACCAAAGGTTTCTTTTATGTAAAACCCCCTTTTACCCCTCACTTATTTCTGAGATAAAATCATATGTAATGGATGGATTTCCCAAGCTAGTAGAGGCATCTCATGTTTGGAGCTATGGTGAAACCAATCCTAGGAGATACAAAGGTGGACATGTGGAAAACTGTAAACATGAACCCAAAATGTTCAAGGTTGTTCTCCCATAGGTCTGGGGTTATATTATCAATCGCTAGATAAAATATCCAATATAACAAGATCATGATCATACCATTTATTTTATTTATGTCATTTGCCGGGTTTATTTAGTGTGGTTGTGTTTTCAAGATCCCGAAATTATAGAATTAAACAATCATGCAAGATGGAACTAAAATAAGATTGGATTATGCATAAATATTATCTTAAACATGGTTAATCACTTAATTATATCCCACAAAAAATTAATAAACATGAAATCAAAGATAATAAAATGGAAATTTACTTATAAGGATGAAATCCCTCAAAAAAATATTAAGT
Organism: Viscum album; assembly: GCA_963277665.1. Taxonomy (NCBI): domain Eukaryota; kingdom Viridiplantae; phylum Streptophyta; class Magnoliopsida; order Santalales; family Viscaceae; genus Viscum; species Viscum album. The sequence goes on along the minus strand of OY728156.1, from coordinate 1,700,184,301 downwards.
AGGTATAACCATCCATAATCTTGGATATAATCGAACCATAGTTCAAATTGCTTGACCAAACCTAGTTGAGTTACTTTAAATCATCAGGGAATTATAATTCAAGTTTTTGGGTTGAATTGACTTGGTTCACATCATGGGTTGACTTTTACAATAGAACATGGTCTGACCAAGAGCCAAAGGTTGAAGAAATCCAAAATAAATGTATTTCAGGATTGGGGAGTTTACTCAGTGGATCAAGGAGCCGTGAGTTAATGTAGTTAGAATTTGGAATGCGTACCTGAAACCATTAAAGATTCTTGACCAACCCGAGTTGGGGTAATGAAATTGGATATATAGATATTTTCCACTAGAATATTCAGGAAACAGAATATTCTAAATTCAATGGTGGGGGATATTGGATTTTGATAAAATAGTTGGAGACTAATAAGTATTAATTTATTTATTTATCTTAGTTTTATCATCATAATTTACTAAACCTTTTCTCATATTAATTTGTATAAAAGGAATGAAAAATGAAATCAAACATATCATTTAAAACCATACATGAGAAGGAAAACCTTCTGACCAACACCAATTTCCAGGAATGGCAGAGGCGTTTATGCATCATCCTTTTCCACAGAAGAAATTGTATGTGTTTGAAGAGCATGTTCTAGTTAAGCCAGGAAAATATACCAGTGATGAGTAACTATCTCTCTATATTAAAGATATGGATGATGCCAAATATATAAAATTTTTCATTCTATCGTCCATGTCTAATGAGCTCTTGAAGCAACATGAAAACATTGATGTGTATCGCATGACGTCTCACCATAAGGATATCTATCAAGAGAAGGTGAGATAGGAGAGATATGAGATCTCCAATGCTTTGTTTACAATTATGCTTGGAGAGTCTGCACCAGGTGGGTCTCTTGTAGCCAATCTTATTGGCAACATTAAACTCCTGGACATCTTAGGGATTTAGTTCCCAAATGAGTTGTGTAAAGATCTCATCATGTCATCACTGCTAATGAACATATCAAGATTTATTGTCAAGTACATCATGAGAAACAATGATAAGAGTCTATCAGAACTTGTGACCTGAATTCACCATGTAGATAATGACATGGGGTGTGACAATCTTTTTGTCTTTAGGGTGAATAAGAAAAGGAAGGAAAAGGAATATAGGCCAAGGACTTATAAAAAGTCTGAATCCCCCGAGGATTGTACCTTCAATAAGGGGATGATGCAGAGGCAGGTCAAGGAATGGGTGGAGGTATATTTTTCATGTGGAAATCATGGCCACAAGATGTGGAATTGGACCCAAAAGAGTGCGTACGCTAATGGTGTGTTCATTATTGAGTGTAATCTTTCCATTTATACACATTGGGTATTATATACAACTTATTGGCCACACATCTGTATTCAAATACAGAAACCAAGTAGATTTAGAAAGATTTCCAGAGTATAGGTGGATCTTCGAGCTACCAATGGCACGAGGCTAGCTGAATTATCCCTTAGTGATTACAACCTCTCATTTCTAACTAGGATGGTTTTTGTTTTTTCATAATTATTATTATGTGCCTAGTGTGAAGAAACACGTAATTTCTGTATCGTTTTTGGATATGGATGGATTTATTTTCATGTTTGGAAATAAGGGTTTATTCTTTTATAAAAACATCGTATGTTATGGTATGGTGCATTTAAATATATTTTTTATGTATTAAATTATAAAAACATGTTTGGAAATCGATAACAAAACAATCTCTCATGACTCATACATCACCCAGTTGTGGAATCACTATCTCGGTCAAGTAAACGAGAAGTGCTTGAAAAAGCTCTGCCAAGATGGCTATTTAGACTCTACTGAGCTAAAACCACATGATAGATGTCATCATTTTTTACAAGGTAAAATGACCAAGCCACCTTTCGATGGATATGGTGAAAGGGCCACAGAGCTTCTATGATTGGTGCGCACAGATGTGTGTGACCATTTCTAGTAAAAGCTAGAGGTAGATATTCATACATCATTACTTTTACTGATGATTTTAGTAGATATGTCTATGTCTTCTTAATGAGTTATAAGATATATGCCTTAGAGAAATTTAACAAATTCAGGAATGCACTAGATAATCATCTTGGTAAGAAGATAAAGAAACATTGATCGGATCGAGGTGGAGAATATCTGAACCAAGAGATCATTGATCTTCTACAGGAGTCTGGGATTCTGTCTCAGCTCAATCCTCCATATACACCATAGTGGAATGGTGTTAGTGAAACCAGGAACCACACCTTGTTGGACATTGTGAGGTTGATGATGAGTCATGCAAATATTCCATTATCCTTTTGGGGATATGCATTACAAACTGCAGCATACACGTTAAAATGGGTACCAACTAAGGTGGAAAATGGAATTCCCTCTGAGTTATGGAATGTAAAGAAACCAATTTTTTCCCACACATGTGTATGGGAATGTGATGCACTTGTTAAGGCTTTATAAGGTAACAAACAAGCACCATAGGGCATGAGGTGTATCTTTATAGGATATCTCAAGGAAACAAATGGATATTACCTATATAACCCTTCATACAAGAAAGTGACTATTGCCAGAAAAGCGATCCTTCTTGGGAGGGACTAAATCCTCAAAAAGGATGGTGGGAGAAAGATTGACTTCGATGATGTTGATGCTCAAGAGACATAGGAATGTTTATAGGAACAAGTTCCACAAGTCATCGTGGAAGAGGTTCCAGAAACACAAGTACTGTGTAGGAGCTCAAGAGATGTAAGAGAACTAGAGGTATTTGGTTTCCTAGTCACTAGGGATGGTGAATTATTATTGTTGGACAATAATGAAACTCTCTCCTACAAGGAATCAGTAGAAATCTTAGAAGCTACAAGATGGTAAGAAGTAATGAAATTTTTGTCGTATTCCATGTATCAAAATCATGTTTGGGTTATAGTCGATGAGCCAGTTGATGTAAAACATGTTGGATGAAAATAGGTATTCAATAGAAAATGGGACATGTAAGGTCATGTTAGCACCTAGAATTCAAGGCTAGTGGCTAAAGGATTCAGATAAAATCATGGAATTGACTATGATGAAGGATTTTTTCCAGTTCCCATGTTTAAATCCATAAGAATCATACTTCCCATAGTAGCTTACCATGACTATGAGATTTGGTACATGGTTGTAAAAACAGAATTCCTTAACAGGAACCTTCACGAAGATGTCTATATGACACAACCAGAAAGGTTAGTGACACCAAGTGAAGCCAAATGGGTTTTCAAGTTGCAGAAATACATTTATAGATTAGAACAATAATCTAGATCATGAAACATTATATTTTATTAGGCCATAAAATAATTATGTTTAATTAAGAATGAATGTGATCCATGTTTTTATAAGTGGTTTAATGGTAATACAGTCATTATCCTAGTAGTATATGTGGAAGAAATATTACTTATTATAAATGATGCACAAGTTTTACCATCCGTTAAGGACTGGTTGAACAAGTGTCTCTCCGTGAAAGACTTATGTGAAGTAGCCTACATTCTTGGGATCAAGATCATTCAGGATAGATTCAAGAGGCTTCTTGGTCTATGTCAGGGTACATACATTGACCATATACTAAAATGATTTAGTATGGAAAAATCATAGAGGGGATTGGTTCTAGGGTCTCATGACCTACATCATTCTATGAAAATGAGTCCTCAGACACAACATGAGAAAGATATAATTTGTAAGATCCCATATGCTTCGGTAATAGGATCCATCATGTATGTTGTGTTATGTACCAGACTTGATGATTCATATCCACCGAGCATGGTAGGAAGATATCAACCACATTTAGGATAATAGCATTGGAGTGATATTAAGACTATCCTTAAGTATCTAAGAAAAACTAAGGATATGCTCCTGGTTTATATTAGAGACAAGGATCTGGTCATCAGAGGATATGTTAATGTTGTTTTCACACAGATCAGAATGATCTAATGTTGCAATATGGATATGTTTTTTGTCTCAATAGTGGAGTTGTGAGCTGGAAGAGTTCAAAAAAACCATTTATCACTGATTCTACAGTGTAGTCCGAGTATATAGAGTCTTCTGATGCAGCTAAGGAAGTCATATGGATTCAAAAATTATTCTAGGAGCTTGATGTGGTTCCTAGTAGTAAAGATCCAATCACATTGTATTTTGATAATACTACAGTGGTGGATCTTGCAAAAGAACCAAGGTCACATCAATGGAAAAAGATCATACACCAGAAGTATCACCTCTTAAGGAATTTTTATCAAAGGGGTGAAGTTACAGTGAGAAGAGTGTCCATTGGAGAGAATGTGGCAGAATCCATGACTAAAGATCTATCTCAGCAGAAGCATGAATATCATGTGAGAGCTAGCGGGTTAAAGATTATTAGTAGTTGGCTTTAGTCCAAGTGGGAGTCTGTTGGAGTTGGTGGCCTAGAACTAACTACTTTGTACTATATTAATTAATAAATACCTTGTCACATCATGATTGTTCTTCTGCATCACAATGCATGTGATAATTTCAAAATTATAATTGTTACATTAAAGGGTCATAGTGTATCCTTAGTATGATGAGAACTCGGAAATGCCATAACATTGTTCTTGAATATATGTTCTATGGTCGGATGATGATAATTGAGGGACTCAAATAATACACTCCATTAGGGGTGAAGACTCATAAAACATTGAGGCACCTTCTCGTGCTGTGCGTCCTTAGTAATATCTATGAGGATATTTTGAGAACAAGAACCGCCAGTAGGAAATTCACATTTCATAGTGTCCTTGGATGTTCCTATCTATAGACGTATGTATTTGTACTCAAACATTATTATTATTATTAATGGGTATTGCAACTCGCACACATAGATGTATTGATGAAAACTATTATGACACACTATTCGCAGTGAGGTAGGATATGTTGGGTGCATTACGAGTTATATTGCTACAATAGATAATGTGAAAAAGGATTATTCCCTTTTGTTCTATAATGAAAGTAGATATCTCATGCCCTTTGATGGAATTGATATATCCTAAATAAATTTGTGGCCATGGAATGGAATGGGCATGCTCAATTCTGGGAAGTCAAAGAAAGAATAATCAATCACATGGGTTGATGGCCCCAACATACAACCCGCATGATTCAAGATATCGACACAAAGGTATTACATTACATTTTAAACATTCGTAGGATGTGACACATCATTGTGGCATCATCTTCATTCTTTATGAGTGCCTTGGCATGTTTTTATATGCTATCCTTGGTCTTTAGGAATGCTCCATCTAATGCCACTATGAAAGAGTCCTAGAGGGTCACACACTATGTTTGTCCATGTATCTCAGTTAAATATTAATTTAACAAATTTAATAAATATTAATCCCGATTGTGGTTTAATAATTATTCAAGGATGTCTGATCAAATTTATTTGGATAATAGTTATTCGAGAGAATATATTTTGGGTGAAATAATATATTTATTAGTGAGTAATGTAGTTATATTTATTTAAATAATAAATAGTCATTATTCAAGGTCAAATAAATGTGGTGGTGGAAATAAAGATAATGGAAAATCAAAATTACACGCTGTGTAGTTTTTCTCTGGATTTGTGACAAATAATATTATTTATTTCAATAAATAATATTTGGCATAATTCTTTGGGTTCATTTCAAGTAATAATAATAGTCAACTCTTATTATTAGACATGGGGTCTTACTTTGAATTAAATTAAATTAATAAATTATTTTGAATAATTAATTCATTTTATTAGTTGATGTAATTAAAATACCGATTATATAATTCTCACTAGCCTAGCCATTTTTTTGTGGTTGTGTACAATGGATCTAGATAATGCTCTCAAGCCAAAAACGAATTATTTTCTTCCATGAACTCTCTCAAGCTATGAGAGACAGAGATCCTCCTCCGCCGGATCAAGGCGATTGGAGGCAGACATCACAAGAAAAGGCTCTTCTGCACTAGAACTTGGAGATCTTTTTAGTGACATCCAGAGATACGTGGAGTATTTATGGATCACCACTAGAGGAATCCTACCCTTGTATTCTACAACGCAATGACGGATCACGTCATATCGTGACTGGAAACATCAACAGACAGAGAATTTAATCAAGGTAGTTCTTGTCTATTAATTAAATTAATTATAACCAACATATGATGATCCACTCTATGGTTCTGGGACTCCACACATTTCTTTCATTTTTAATAATATTCCAATGATCGGGTGTTCTATTATCGTGATGGATATTGGATTGATCATTGTTAATGACAAAAATTAAAGTTGGGTACACCCACCAACGGGCTTCCGCTGCGCCCAAAACCTACAATTACATCATCAACATAATACATCATTGATAGACTTTCAATATCATGACGGAAAAATAATTTTGATTCTTGTTATTGAGAGGATTCAATTTCAGAGGTCAAATATCTAACTTCATCACCCATATCATACAAATCTCTTTGTTTTATGTGAGCAACTACATTGCACCCTTCATCCATAACAGCTTTCACAAAATATACAATTATTTATTATGATGATAAGATATATGGATCATGCAGTTCATGATCACCATCATCCATCAAGAAATATAAGTTCACAGAAATAAATTTCAATTAATCTCTTTTCACAAGTCTGATAATATCGAGCCAATTTCATTTGGATAAAACAACTCAGAATTGCCTATGGTGGCGTAATTCAATAATTTCGGTCAGATTTCCATAGTAACCCACATCAGAAAATGTAAATATACCACTACTCTATGTTCTCAAAACCTCATCTTGATTGAATGTACTAAATCTAAAGACATTCACGTTGTAAGAGTCGAACTTTATAACTTGTTTTAGAGGACCTTGAGAAAAAAACATCAAGTCTTCTAAAAACTTTACTCAAGTATCAGTATTCATGATCAAAAAAAATAAATATAATTTTTAGAATTAAAAAATCTATGTTATAACCTAATATTTTTATTTATTTCAATATTTATAAACTTACACGTCATGAAAACCATTCTATAATCTCTTTATTAACTACTTTCATTATATCTTTCTCATTTTGTGTTCAGACACTCATTCATCTATTTTTTTGTATCATCAACTCATTAATAAATGGATCTACAATTTCGCTATTCAGAAGCACATATCTATGTGCCTGTAATAATTCTATTTTTTTCAGTGTAACATTTGAGGTTCTTCAAACTAATTGGAAAATAGTAGGAAATATTTTTTATTTTCCATGTATTTGAGATTGAGTTGATGTGTCTTCAACATGTCCAACTTGATTAAACCATGTCTCAATATAATACAAGTATCGAGAACAAAAGTTAAGACACTCACTTCCAAATATCCTTCAACAATAGATCCTTCTGGTTAAGATATATTTATCACGTATGAATTCAAATTCCCAAGATATCTGTGAAATAAAATAAAAAAGCATAATTATGCATTTAATTAAGTGCCAATTTTTTTTTCATAACTGAAAAAAATATAAATAAAGTACCTATCCATTGGATACATCCATCGATAATGAATGAGGCCTCCTAATTTAGCTTCCTCATCAAAATTCATAGTCAAATGATTCATGACAGTAAAAACCAATGGATGAAAGAACATCTCTATTTCACAAAGTGTCAAAAAACCTCTCCTGAAGGGTGTCAAGATCAAAAGGATGTAAAGATTTCTTACATATTTGTCTGAAAAATGACCAGAATTGGATTACAATAGCAGTAAATTTTTTAGGAAATAATTTATGTAATACCAACAGTAGTAACTATTGTAACAAAATATGTGAATCATGACTTTTTAATCCATGTAACATACAATTCATTAAGTCAACACACCATGAGATGTTACTTTAATACCCATCAGATACTTTAACATGATTTAAAATTCAAATGAATGTATTTTATCCCTATTTTTCATTGAAATCATTGTCAAAGCATACCTTTCATTCTCATCTGGCCATAGATCATGTTTTATATTCATTACATGTAAGTATTTTCAAGCATTGAGATGATCCTTCGACCTTCCATGCTCATTAAGAAATGTGAAGATCAAATTCTCAAAGACATTCTTCTCAATATGCATCACATCAAGATTATGTCGCAACAAATTTAATTCCCAATACAGACATTTGAAGAATATATTTTTTTATTCCATTATTGCATTCTGATTTCAATTGACGATGCACTTAAAACCCATTTCCATCTATCATTCAAATGATGAACCTCTCCAAATTCTATTTCAAAATTTCCAAGATTTTTCAATATTTCAGAACCAATTAACAACTTTGGATGTAGTCTACGATCAATGTAACTGTTAAATTTTAATATGTTCAGCTGAAATCTACGAGATGCATCGAGAAATCTTTGATGGCACAAAAAGCACAATTTTCTAAAATGAGGTTGCTATTTGGGATCAAAATCAAAGTTAAAAATAGGACAAGACAAAACTATGTATGTTTTCTGACCAGATAAATTCCCATGCCCAAGGAATTCACTAATGGTCCACATTAAAACAGTATGCATTTTGAACATTGTTTTAGATAAAGCATCAAATGTCTCCACACTATTGCACCATAACTCCTATAATTCATAAATTAAAGGATTAAAGTATACATCAATATCATTTATACAAAAAAAATCTGATAATAATCATCGAAATGAAAAAAAATATTTTTGTTCCATGCACATCCACAGAGGTAGATTGTAAGAGATCAAAAGAACTGGCCAAATGCTATAACTGGTTCTCAATGTCCCGAATGAGTTGAATTCGTTGACATCTAATCCCAATCGAACATTCCTAGGATCAACTGAGAAATCTGGATATAATGAATCAAATTTCTTCCATGATTTCGAATCTCTTGGATGTCGCATTTACCCATCATTTTTATTATCTACAGAATGCCACTTCATGTGTTCGGCAGTTTTCGATGACATTAATAATAATTGAAATTGAGGATTTAAAGGAAAGTAATGCAAAACCTTTACAGGTGTGCTACTTTTCTTCTTCTTCATGGTAATATGTTGATTCAGAGTTACAACATCACGCATTGACTGCTATATAGAAGAAGAACATTTTTTGCAATCCGGTTTACTTGAATTCTCTCACCAATAAAGCATAAAATCATTGGGACACACATGTATTTTTCAATAATTCAATCCAAGCCTATTAAAAACTTTTTTCATGTCATAAAAAGAATCATGGATGTTTTTTTTATGAAATTCATCACGCAACAATTCAAATATCATGGACATTTCTTTATTTGTAATTCCACATAGACATTTGATATGTTACAACTTCAACAGAAAAGAATGTTTTGAATATATCAAACATCCACTATACAACTCTTGATTTCGATCGTCAACTAAATCATGAAACATATTTTCCTCAATGAATTTTTCTCTTACATTAGTCTCCAAATAATCAAGAGAAGGATCCAATGATATGTTACAAACAATCTTGATCTGGTTGTCCAACAGTCTCAAAATCATGACTTGTAATGTTGCTATTTGTAGCACCCCCATCTGGTTGTTTTGAAATGTTTAGATGTCGATGGTGGTGTTTTGATATGCTGAATACATCATTTATAACTTATTGCATTTAATTTTCCATTGTAGAAAAAGTTGGGAGCTCATTCTGTGGATTGACATCATTGTTCAACCTTTCTGTAACATTTGATTCTTAGTTCCAAATCCAACACAAATATTTACTATGGATTTGCTTCAATATTAAATGTTCATAAACTTCATCTCTCTTCATCCATCTTCTGAATTTATATTTAGGGCATTGTCATCTTATTCTCCCTTCAACGGATCTATTGGAAACTCAAAATCTAGAAACTCCTCTAAGACCTTAACATACTAAGGTTTGTTCCTCGATATTGTGATGCAGCTTTTATCCATGTATATTACAATGTGCCTACACAATATTAAAAAAACATCAAACACATAACTCTTATTAAATAGTGAAATAGATTCATATATGCTAGTTTAAAAACGTATAAATATGTTAAATAAGGTTTCCTATATAAATACATATGGTAAATAATGAACCCACCCAGTATAAAACCAAATCATGCAAATTAAAAAGATCCATAAAAGAAAAGGAGAACAAGGATCCCATCCCTATAGTTTTTGTATGTAATTGTCATGACCCATCCTCAGGTCCCATGTCATGACTACCCCAAGCCCACCTTCCATAGGCCAGGGGTTGGCGACTACCACCAAAGGCGTAAATCCCAAAAGAAGGGAAGGCATTGCCTTAATGAAGTAACATACACAACAGAGTACGCAAGAGAAGTAAGCACTGAGTAAAATTGGGTGCAAGGTAAGTGATGAAAAGTAAATGGGCCAGTATACAAACCCAACAGAAAGTAAAGTACAACTGAAAGGAAAATACAACAGCAGTAAGTAATGCAGCAACACCGAGTCGTCCTCTGGAAATCCCACATGATGGGTGGGTAAAGATAGCCTCCTTAGCTCCTCGGGTCCGGCCGTCCGCTCCGTATACATCCAGCCAAGTAGTCCATCTCCAGGTACCATCTAGCTCCATAAGCCTCCACCTCGATCAGTGTTTTCCGTCGTCTGCATCCAACACAACGTTGTGCAGGTATAGCCTGTGCAGGTGTGAGTATACGATACTCAATAGGGACCCCGAGACCCCCGAAGGTCTCTCAGAATGCACGAAGGATAAACCAAAAAGGAAAGATACAATCACAAAGTATCAAAAGAATCTACTTAGGTATATGCCCATACATATACCTAAGTCTCTAGTTATAGAACGACTCCAACTCTCGAGCTCAAGCACAACCCAGTCCACACAAGAAAACACAATCTAGTCCACACAGGAAAACACAACCCAGTCTACACAGCAAATCAAGACAATCCCTTCGATGATAATGATTGAGAATCCAGACTCAACTCACACATGTATACACTTAGTAAGGCAATAGAGATGATCAGATATAGCTATTGATTCATCTAAGCTATCGGACCCACATAGGATACAAGACCAGCTAAGCTGTCGGACCCACAAAGGATACAAGACCATCTACTCTACTGGACCCACATAGGATACAAGTACAGAGTCAATACTGCCAGACCCACATAGATACAAGAATAGTAGTCATCATTTTCAAACCCACAGAGGATTCTAATACGGTCATCATTGCTTCCGATCCCACGGAGGATCAAATTACAGTCGTCATTGCTTCCGAACCCACAGAGGATCCAAGTACAGTCGTCATCATCGCAGTCGCAGCCAGCTCTAGGGTTCCCACACACAACATGCTAACTTCTGAGAGGGTCTGCTCCTCAAGCCAAGGGGGTCGATACATCAACTATCACGAAGTCCAGAGTTGATGTATCCCTATGATTCGTCTCATCAAAAGAAACCCAACGCAATAGACGGTGAGTCAATCGGACACCCAGTCAGAGAGTTATTGGCATTTCCGTTCCAGGGGCCCAGTTGGTTTTTATGTTAAAACCAACCTGACCATACTCCAGCTACATCCAAACCTCAAGAGGAGTAATCCAAAAGGACCGTCTCAACAAAATGATCCCAACTCAATTGATGTCATATCAATCGGATGTCCGGTCCTTGAGATATAAGTGTTTCTGCCCCAAGGGCCCGATTGGTATCGAGTTCGAACAAACCCGGCCATACCCAAACTTTGTCAAAACCTCAAGTGTAATATACCGCAACTACTATCTCGATCCACGGATTCCTATGCAACTGATGGTGTGTCGATCGGGGGTCTGTAGGGCAAGTTATGAGCAAAAGACTGAAAGAGGTCCGAATGTGGGGGGTCTGGGCCCGGTCCGAACCGACACAACCCCCCGGCTCGGTCTGTGCAACCCGCCCCGGCCCGGTCGGGGGGGTTTGCTGGCTCGGCCAGTGAGCCATGCAAGGGGGACGCGGTCCCCCCTTTGGGCTTCGCGGATGCGGCGACCGATGCCACATCTCCTAGGATCCCCCATGGCTGCGGGATACAACTCTTCGCTTCCATGGTTTCAGCTGTAGTGGGCCCCTGCCAGCGGCGCGCCAAGGCGCCACTGCCTCTGGTCACCAGCGACCGGCGCCGCCGGGGATTTCTGCATGCCACCGGAGTCATTCCGGTGGTCCGTTCTTCCTCCCTTCTGCGCCTATGGTCGTCTTGAGACCTGTAGATTACTGCGAAGGCCTCCAATCACCATTCCGGTCCTGTTTTGTCATCTCCAAGAATTCTGTGCATCAAGAAAAAACTAGTGGTGGGTTCAGAATTGTTTGTTAGTCTAAACCCACCGCGTTAGAGGTTCAAACATTACCAACAAATTTCTCACCATGTCGGGGATATAAAATTACATAAGGAAAAATTATTCAAATTCCCCTACCTCAACAAGGAAAACAATCATCAACGTCACGGGGAAAAGGATCGTGGGCGTCATCGGGGCACACCGAGGAGGAAGTGGCGTCTCTTCTCTTGTCCAAGAGAAGAGAAGGGTTGTGGGTCATCGATCTCCAAGGAACCAGCGTTCTTCGTCGTTCTTCATCGAAGGCCAGTGTTCTTCGTCGTTCTTTGTAGGAGGCTGGCGTTCTTCCTTGCACAGCGAAGCTCTCCTCTTTAATAAAATAATAGGCTCCCCCTATTATTTTATTAAACTTGCAAAGAAACTTTCCCATAATTAATTCACCACACTAATTAAAATGTGTGGAATTTAATTAATGAAGGGAGAGAGAAGGTTCCCCCATAATTAGACGCATTGGCAGTTAAAATTAAATAGGGGAAAAGATGAAGGTTCCTCATTAAATTATGGGTTGACATAATTTAATGGATTGAGGTGACATTAAATGGAGGTTTTCCAAATTAATAAAGGGATGTTTAAGAGATTAGAGGGAATTAAAATGGTGGGGCTCATGCGGGCCCCCACCTCTCTATCATTCCCACTTGGGTAGTTAAGTGGCTGTGGGCCCCACTCTTAACTACCCATGGGAGGTAAAAACCACCTTAATAAATAAAAATTGTCCCAAAAATTTTTATTTACTTCTTATATAAACCACAAAAAATATCTCCTCTTCCTTTGCGAATGCAACTATGGTAAGTGTCCCCTTAAGCAATTACCGGTGCTACAATTTCATCGGCACCCTTGGATTTTAATTTCAAGCACCGGTTCTAAAGTTAGAAAAACCAGCTCATTCGTTCACTGAACCTACCCGAGCTAAACTTCAGAGATTGATTGCGGGCACACCGGGCCTCGGAATCACGTGTCGTCAGAAGCCAAAGACTCATAAAATTCCTAAGTATTTAAAAAATTCCTTGAAATTTATTGGTCTTTATATCACTCCCACCTCAGGGCTTTACATCCCCGTAAAACTACAACATAAACTATGGGAACAAATGAGGGTACTGAGCACACATCTGAGCACACATCTGAGCCTCCCTCTCCCATGTGCTCTCCTAGAGGTTCTCATGCTACCAACGAATGCACACCAAAGGTATATACCATAAACCTAGGAACCGCTCCTGTCGATCCTCTCTCTCCACCGGGACCTCTGCAAAAGTCCCCATGTCATCGATGTCCAGCTCCCCGTGGTCGATGATATGTGTCGGGTCATGCACGTATCTCCTCAGCTGAGATACATGGAAGACGTCATGCACCCAGTGCAACTGAGGTGGAAGGGCTAGGCGGTAAGCCACCTCGCCTACCCTACTGGGGACCTGGAATGGTCCGATAAAGCATAGAGATAACTTGCTACCGCTGCCAAATATCTGTAATCTACATCGAGGTGAGACCCGTAAGAATATATGGTATCCATCCTCGAACTCTAGTGGTCTTCGCCTCCTATCAGAATAAGACTTTTGTCTACTCTGTGCAGTCCTAATCTACTTCTTGATGACCTGCACCTTCTTCGTCGTAGCCTGAACCATATCTGGTCCTATGAGTGCTGACTCCCCAGGGTCAATCCAGCATAGAGGTGATCTGCATGGTCGGCCGTACAGTACCTCGTAAGGTGCCATCCCGTTGGTTGAGTGGTAGCTACTGTTGTATGCAAACTCCACCAAGGGTAGGTGATCTTCCCAACTGCGACCAAAGTCGAGGACACATGCACGAAGCATGTCCTCGAGTGTCTGAATGGTCCTCTCTGTCTGGCCATCTGTCTGAGGGTGAAAGGTAATGCTCAGGCATAGATGCATCCCAAAATCCTCCTGTAACCCCTTCAAAAGCCTGGAAGTAATGCGAGCATCTCAATCGGAGATGATAGATGATGGAACACCATGAATCCATACAATATCATGAACGTAGAGGCGTACCAAGCTCTCTACTGAGCCCTGCTATCTGATCGGTAGGAAGTGGGACAACTTGGTGAGTCAGTCCACGATCACCCATATGATGTCATGTCCTTTGGAAGTACGTGGAAGCCCCATCATGAAATCCATGTATATCCCGTACCACTTCTACTCTAGGACCTCTAAGGGTTTTACCCAGCCTGCTAGTACCTGGGGCTCTACCTTCACTTTCTGACAATTGAGGCATCGAAAAACAAACACTGCCACAACTTTCTTCATACTCAGCCACCAGTACTGTCGCCTGAGGTGCTGGTACATCTTCACTACCCCAGGCTGTACCGCTAGAGGGGAAGTGTGGAACTCCCTCTGCACCTACTCCTGTAGTGTAACTGGTACCATGGTACGTCCCCTGAAGAGGATGACGTGCTCTACATCTTCATAAAATTCCTCGGGTGCTAGCCCTGAGGATATCTGAGGATGTCGCGCCTCAAAGACAACTTCCACACGATGTGCCTCTCTGACCCGCTGAAGTAGTGGAGGAGTGGCTATGAGAGACTGAAGACAGGCTTCCCCATCTCTATCCACAAAGGATATCTTCAAAGCGGCTAACTGCTCTGTCGCTTCCCCAAGTAGCTAAATGCATGATCTCCTGCTGAGAGCATCAGCCACAATGTTATCCTTCCTAGGAGTATAGACAATCTCAAAGTCATAATCCTGGAAGAACATGAGCTATCGCCACTGTCTCAGGTTCAGGTCCTTCTGCGAGAAAATGTACCTGAGACTCTAGTGGTCAGAGTAGAATATAAAGCGCTCTCCCATCAGATAGTGTTTCCATGTTTTCAGGGTGAAGACCACTGCTTCTAACTCCAGGTTATGAGTGGCGTAGTTCTGCTAATGAGGCCTCAACATCCGTGAATCGTAAGAGATCATTACTTGCTCCTACATCAGGACACATTTGAGTCCAGTCCCTGATGCATGAAGTAAACTACGTACCCTATACCCTCCTCCGGCAGCCTCAAGATGGGTGCAATGGTCAATCTTTGCCTCAACTCCTGAAAGCTCTACTAACATCTGTCTGACCACACGATGATTTTCCCCTTCTATTTCAAATTTTTACATGGTGCTACAACTCTAGAGAAGTCTGGCACAAATCTTCGTTAGTACCCAGCCAGACCTAGGAAACTCCGCACCTCCATCATGATCCTAGGCAACTCCCAAGCAAGTACCGCCCTATCCTTCGCGGGATCAACTGCTACTCCCTCCTCTGAGATGATGTGACCCAAGAAGTGAACCTCTCGGAGCAAGAACTGGCACTTCGAGAGCTTACCATAAAGCTGGTGCTCTCGAAGTATATCCAGTACAACCTGTAGGTGGTAGGCATGCTCCTCCTCAGTTGTCGAGTAAATCAGTATGTCTTCAATGAAGTCTACGACAAACTGATCGAGGTAGGGCTGGAAGATCTTTTTCAAGAGACTCATGAACACTGCAGGAGTGTTAGTCACACCATAGGGCATGACCAAGAACTCATAGTGTCTGTACCGACACCTGAAGGACGTCTTCTGCACATCCTTGTCCCAAACTCGGAGCTGATGATGGTCTGGCCTGAGGTCTATCTTTGAGAACCAACGTGCTCCCTTGAGCTCATCAAAGAGGTCTTCAATCCTCGGAAGTGGATACTTGTCCTTCACAATAACCTGGTTCAGGCGACGGTAGTCAACACATAGTCGCAAGCTCCCATCCTCCTTCTTGGCGAACAGAATCGGAGAATCCCAGGGTGAAACACAGGGTTGGATGAAACCTTTCCCCTCTAAGTCCTCCAGTTGTACCCGCAGCTCACGAAGCTCAGCAGGAGCCATCCAATATGCTGGAGTGGATATCGGTGATGTCCTGAGGTACAGGTTTTTGTAGAAATCTACCTCCCTATGCGGGGGTAGTCCAGGAACATCGTCAGAAAAAACGTCCGCATACTGGTCCACCACTACAGGAAAACTCGGACTCCACACGTCAACTGCTCTGAGGATGAGACTGGCCAACTAATGTGTGATCAGCTACCATATCCTCTACGTAAGTCCATCCCATGGTGCAATAGTTCCCATCTTACTGGTGAAGGTGAACCTGGTCACTTCAGTGCAGACACACCGCACCTTGCACCTAATACAGTCGATCTAAGCATGGACTATAGATATCCAGTCCATACCCAAGATGACATTGTAAGGCCTCGATGCTACTACCAAAAGATCCTAGTCGAAGCTATCGCCTCCTAGAGTAAGCTTACACTGCCATCACCAGTGCGTAATCGTCGAGTCTTATTCTGTAGGATTCTCTAGTTCCAAGGATCGAGCCAACGGCTCCGTGGGAATCTCCGAGATCCGAACAATAGTAGCGGCAATAAAAGAATGACTCGCACCTGTGTCTATAAGAACTGTAGCAAGGGTAGAGTAGAAATAGATTGTATCTTGAATCATCTCGGGTGCGCCATGGTTGTAAGCCTCCACGGCCTGGAGCTGATCCTGCCTCTTCCTGCCAGCTCTCGGTGGTCGGGGTGGACCTCTTGGGGGTGGTGGTGGTAGAGCCTCGAAGCGTCGTCCACCACCTGCTACTCGGACAGCTCCTCTGCCTCATCCGCCTGCTCCCTATGGACCGCCATGGTCGAACCTCTGCCTCTGCATGGGAGGTCCCTCTACAATCTGTTGCTTCTCTGCATGACTAGTCGGGCAGTCATGATCCATGTGGCCATGCCCGCCTCATGCATAGCACTGTCTGCTCCTCATAGGGCTGGCTCTGCGCTGTGTTCCCTACACAGCTGAACCTGAATCCCGAGGTCACCCACCTGTCGTCCTGGTCCGCTTGGACCCCTGCATCATCTGTCGACTGCTAGCTGCAGAGGAATATACTATGTGTCGTCCTGCAGTGGGTATCGATGTTGATGGATGCTCAGCGAGAAAGATCTCCACTAGCAGGTCTCGCTCTAGCACCCCTGCCTGGGTCGGAATACTGAGTTGAATCGTCGAAGCTATGATCTCATGCCTCATCCCCTGCTCAAAGGTTTGGGCCCAGAAGAATAAGTCCCGTACCATGTCTGTGGAGTAGTGCGAGAGGTTGGTAAATCTCGCCAAGTACTGGGCTACTGACATGCTGCCCTACCTCAGCTGTAGTAACTCCTAGATGCGCACCACATGGAGGGGGGCTAGAATGAACTCAGAGTAGAAGAGGCTCTAGAAGTCCGTCCAAAGTAGAGATTCATCATCGTGCACCTGGAGCATCAGGCTCCACCATCTACCTGCTGCTTCGTGCAAGAGAATCGAGACAAGGATCACCATGAGGTCTACTGGTGTCCCTAACAATATGAGGACTCTGATGAAAGCCTCCAACCAATCCTCAGCTTCCTGAGGCTCCATCTCTCCATGGAACCTGCGTGGCCTCTACCTCTAAAACTCGTGTAACGCACTCAGGCGGCGTGCACTCTCTGCTGCTGGGGCTGGTAGCATCTGTGGATCGGTTGGTAGAGGTACCGTCAGCGCCTCCGTTGTAATGGGGCCTTGCATCGAGGCCTCATCGCTCAGTGGGATGCCATCTCACACAACGCTCGGAACCCTGGCTGGCTGCCATCATGGGGCCATCCTGAGAAGAAACAGGTGTTCCAAGGTTAATACAATATACATGGGGAGCCGACACAAAGTAATCAAAAAGAAAATTTTTTAAAGTAAATACACATGCAATCATTGCTTTCGTGCACTGAGTTGGAAATCAGAAGTCAGGGACCTGATGTATGGATATGTATGCCACCGCATAAAAACAGGACACCCTGGACTGAAAAACACACTCAATACTCTTAACACTATTGCTCCACAGAGAAGAAATTATCAGAGCCCTGTGTTCGGCAGTATAACCGACTCCTCTAATACCAATTTTTCACAACCTGTCCTCGGGGCCCTTGCCGTGACTACCCCAAGCGCACCTTCCATAGGCAAGGGGCTGGCGACTAGCACCAAATGCGTAAATCTCAAAGAAGGGAAAGCATTGCCTTTGTGAAGTAACATACACAACAGAGTACGAAAGCGAAGTAAGAACATAGTACAAATGGGTACAGGGTAAGTGCTGAAAAGTAAATGGGTTGTATACAAACCCAACTGAAAGTAATGTACAACAGAAAGGAAAATACAACAGTAGTAAGTAAAGCAGCAATAGCGAGTCGTCCTCCGGAAATCCCACCTGAAGGGTGGGTACAGATAGCCTCCTCAGCTCCTCGGGTCTAGCAGTCTGCTCCGTATACGTCCCACCAAGTAGTCCATCTCTGGTTACTATCCAGCTCCACAAGCCCCCACCTCGATCAGTGATGTCCGTCGTCTGTATCCAACACAACGTAGTGTGGGTATAGCCTGTGCAGGGGTGAGTATACAATACTCAGTAGGTACCCTGAGACCCCCGAAGGTCTCTCAGAATCCATGAAGGATAAACCACAAAGGAAAGATACAATCACGAAGTATCAATCGACACTACTTAGGTATATGCCCATACATATACCTAAGTCACCAGTTACAGAACAGCTCCAACTCTCGATCCCCAGCACAACCCAGTCCAAATAGGAAAACACAATCTAGTCCACATAGGAAAACACAACCCAGTCCACACAGCAAAGAAAGACAATCACTTTGATGATAATGATTGAGAATTAAGACTCAGCTCACATAGGTATACACATAGTAAGGTGATAGAGATGATCAGATGTAGCTACTGATTCATCTAAGCTGTTGGACCCACATAGGATACAAGACCAGCTAAGTTGTCAGACCCACAAAGGAGACAAGACCATCAACTCTGACGGACCAACATAGGATAAAAGTATAGAGTCAATACTGCCAGACCCACATAGGATACAAGAACAGTAGTAATCATCATAGAACCCATGGAGGATTCTAGTACAGTCATCGTCGCTACAGAACCCACAAAGGATCCATGTACAGTCATCGTTGCTGCCAAACCCACGGAGGATCCAGGTGCAGTTGTCATCGTCGGAGTCGCAGCCAGCTCTAGGGTTCCCGCACACAGCACGCTCTATTCCGGTAGGGTTCGCTCCTCGAGCCATGCGGGTCGATACATCAAATTTCACGAAGTCCAGAGTTGATGTATGCCGATGTTCCGTCTCATAAAAAGAAATCCAACACGATAAATGGTGCGTCAATCAGACGCCTGGTCCGAGAGTTATTGGCGTTTTCGTTCCAGGGGCCCGGTTGATTTTTATACTAAAACCAACCCAACCATACTCTAGATACGTCCAAACCAAAAGTGGAGAAAGCCAAAAAAACTGTATCATCAAATGTATCCCAACGCAATTGATGGCACGTTAATTGAATGTCCGGTCCTTGAGATATAACCGTTTCTGCTCCAAGGGCCCGGTTGGTTTCGAGTTCGAACCAACCCGGACGTACCCAAACCTTGCCTAAACATCAAGTGTAATATACCAAAACGACCGTCTCGATCCAAGGATTCCTATACAATGGATAGTGCATCGATCGGAGGTCTGTAGCAAACGTTATCTGAAAAAGACCCAAGTGGTTCGAAGTGGGGGGTCTGGGCCCGGTCCGACCCGGCCCAACCCCCCTGGGTCTGCCCGAACCGGGTCAACCCGACCCAGGTCCAGGTATGGCCGGGTGTCGCGCGGCCTGGCCTGGCGGGGTGTGGCCCGGCCCGGTCCGCGCGACCCGCCCTGGCATGGCTGGGGGGTGCGCTGGCTTGGCCAGCAAGCCGAGCAGGGGGGACGTCGTCCCCCCTTTGCACTCTGCGGATGCGGCGACAGACGTCACGTCTCCCAGGATCCCGCGCGGCCGCGGGATGCAACTTTTCGCCGTCGTGGCTAAAGCCATGGTGAGATCCTTCCGGCGACGCGCCGGGGCGCCCCCGCCTCCAGCCGCCGGCAACTCGTGCCGCCGGAGATTTCTGCGGGACACCGAAGTCATTACGATGGTCCGTTCTTGCTCTCGTCTGCGCATGCGGTCATATTGGGACATGGAGATTACTGTAAGTCCTCCAATCACCATTCCGGTCTTGTTTCTTCATCTCCAAGAATTCTGTGCATCAAGATCAAACTAGCGGTGGGTTCAAACTTGTTCGTTACTCTGTACCCACCGCGTTAGTGGTTCAAACATTACCAACTAATTTTACATCATGTCAGGGATATAAAATCACATAAGGAAAAATTATTCAAATTCCCCTACCTCAACATGGAAGAAGATCATCGACGTCACGTGGAAAAGGATTGTAGGTGTTTTCGGGGTGCGCCGAGGAGGATGTGGCATCTCTTCTCTTGTCACGGAGAAGAGAAGGGTGGCACGTCATCGATCTCCGAGGAACCAACGTTCTTCGTCATTCTTCGTCAGAGGTTGGCGTTCTTCGTCATTCTTCATCGGAGGATGGCGTTCTTCCTCGCACAACGAAGCTCTCCTCCTCAATAAAATAATAGGCTCCCCCCTATTATTTTATTATGCATGCAAAGATACTTTCCCATAATTAATTCACCACACCAATTAAAATGTGTTGGAATTATTTAATGAAGGGAGAGAGATGGTTCCGCCATAATTAAACGTGTTGGATGTTAAAATTAAAAAGGGGAAAAGAGGAAGGTTCCTCATTAAATTAAGGTTTGACCTAATTTAATGGATTGAGGTGACATTAAAGGGAGGTTTTCCAAAATTAATGAGGGTATGTTTAAGATATTAGTGGGAATTAAAATGGTGGGGCTTGTGTGGGCCCCCACCTCTCTAACATTCCCACTTGGATAGTTAAGTGTCTATGGGACCCACTCTTAACTACCCATGGGAGGGAAAACGACCTTAAGAAATAAAAA
Source organism: Viscum album (assembly GCA_963277665.1). NCBI lineage: Eukaryota > Viridiplantae > Streptophyta > Magnoliopsida > Santalales > Viscaceae > Viscum > Viscum album. The sequence continues at coordinate 1,700,163,178 of OY728156.1, read as the reverse complement.
TTGTTCTGACAATTTTTATTTACTTCTTAAATAACCCCCCAAAATATCTCCTCCTTCTTTGAAAACGCAACTTCAATAAGTGTCCCCTTAAGCAATTACCTTCATTGCAGTTTCATCGGTGCCCTCAGATTTTAATTTCGGGCACCGGTTCAAAAGATAGAAAAACCCGCCCATTCGTTCACTGAACGTACCCGAGCTAAACTTCGAAGATTAGATTGCGGGCACACCGGGCCTCGGAATCAAGTGTCGTCAGAAGCCACAGACTCGTAAAATTCAAAAGTATTTAAAAAATATTTCCATGAAATTTCAGGGTCTTTACAGTCATTATAAACCAAAATATATGGACAAACTGATGATGTCATATCTTTGATATCACTTGGGAAAGGTCTTGATAAATCATATAATAAATTAATAGAAGTATGAAATATGAAATATAAACAAAATCATACCTTAAAAGAAATATTTTTATGCTTTTAAGAGAAAGATATATGTCAGGGTGGAAAGATCAAAATTGAAATGGTTTCTAAATAAGATTTTGATAATTTGAAAAAGATTATTTCTAATACATTTGAGTCTATAAAATTCATTACTAGTCAAGCTAGAGTTTCTAATTTCTATTTAATGGGTTTTGTAGATATCTTATGATGAATTATGTTATTTCCAAAAGATATTACTACAATGGGAAGAAAAATTTAGAGCTTATATTTTGATAATGTACCATTGAAACCTTGATTGGAAATAACAATGTTTTGTTTGAGAAGTTAACCTCTGTAGAGCCTGGTGTTTAGTTTTTTTTGACTAGATGAATGATATGATGTGAAAACATGTTCAGTATTCTAAGACTATTCATAATTTTGTAAAATTAAATCTGTTGAATGGATTAGATATGTTCCAGGATTCATGGTTTTTGATGAAGGAATAGTATGGGATAATGAATTAGAATTTTTAACTATTTATGAGGGGGATAACGGTAGTGCATTAGACTATTTAGGATTCCATAACCACAATATCTGTTTTCTAATGAGCCTAATACATCTTCTCATATTACCCCATAACATGTTAAACCATTGTTCCAAAATTCATTTTCAAACTGATATTTTTAATAAAAAAATAATAATTTTCTTTATATTCTATTATTTGATATCTTTATTATCTATTAACTTTATATTATTATTTTATGTTTCAGAGCCTATTTATTTTTCAGAATCCATTTAATTTTGGACAGCATAAAATTCAATAATGAATTATAATTTTTAACTGTAGTTTTGTATTCTTTTATTCTTTATTATTCCACATCTTAATATTCTTGTAGAAAATTGAAATGTTTCCCTTTCCAAATCACAAAGAAGAGTTAATTTTTTAATTTATCTACGTGTTTTATAAAATTCTAGAAACCCTAAAAAAGGATGGGGAACCTGAAAAACAAAACAATAATATTTTTATATATCGAATGATGTTTATAGGGTGAGAGAAAAACTAATCCTAGTAGGATCTCAACAAGGATTTTATGAAATTATTTTCAAAACACATCTCATTTATTATAGTTTTAAATATTTATAAAATATATTTTTATTGATAATCACATGAAAAACAAAATATCACCTTAACATCCATTTTATAAACTTATATTTTCTTCTTCTTTAAATTAAAATAATCATTTTAAAAATATTACATTAAAACTCTTACATTCTTTAAAACCACCCATTACAGTTTCAATTTTAAAAAAACTTTAGAAACACCCTTTTGAAAACACTTCAAAAACAATTTAATGATACAAACCCATTCTAATAATCTATACAAATAAAACCCCAAGTCACCACATCACAAACCAGATATGATTAAACAAGGAGATGAATTCATGGTTCCCACAATATTAATAAAACTAGGGGAAACAAGGAATGAGAGTCCCCAAATGGAATCCATATAGTATCATGGGAAACAAAAAAGGTCATAAAGTAAGATAGTCCTAGAATTTACCAATACATGATACCTACCACTATCATATGTTTCATCCAAACAATACAAGTCACTTCAGTATCCTACACCTAGCATCATAGGGGGAACTCCCCACTAGCCTTGTTATACAACACAAGTAGGGGACAACAATAGTGCGTGACTATCTAGTGTAACATAAATATATACCTCTCTCTCAGTTCCTAGTTTACCCATGATAGATATAATAGGAGAGGAGTAATCAAACAAGTTACATGATTAATTAAAAATCATAATATAAATCTAACCTCACCTATAATACCGTTGTAATAAACAACACCAAAAATATCATCCATGTCATAAAAATACATCTAAAGAGAAGGGAGAATCATTAAGGGTATTACATACATTATAAATTGTTCATTATGAATATTACAAATGAGACTTATTAAAATAATCAGAATTCTAAGTCACTTTAATCCTCTTTAAAATCCCATTTCAAAAAATTCATTAAAACAAACCATTTATATTCATTACTGACATATGAAATTATTTAATGTCTCTTAACTATACTCATACTATTGAATATCTAGTGATCAAAATATTTTGGGGTTTAAAAAGAACTATAAACCCTAAATATATAATAGTCCATGAGGAAAATGAAATAAAAAACCTGACATTTGAGGATCTATATGGATCTATCATGACCTATGAGATCACAATGAGGTTACATCCTAATATACAATCCAAATGATCCAATAATAAAATAATTTTTTCAAATAAATTATCGATGAATCTTATATTGACGATTAAATAGATCATAAATCAAAGAATATGAACAGATACTTTTTTAATAAAGATATCAAAAAATTGTTAAAATAAGGTGGATAATGACAGAGGACAACAAGTGATGTTATTCCAATGAAAAAAAGGAACACATAAGGTCTTAATTCTATATGACTAACAAAAGGAACAAGGGGAGGAATAAAAAATCAAGGAAACATTTAATGATTCAACTTAGTGTGTGGGAAATAAAACCCTCCTATAAAGTGAATCAATGGAAAAATGTTCCTAGTATCTCATGACTAAAATAGAGATTAGTCATGATGTAAAATCTAACTCTTATTCATATTCCACTAAAGATTCATCCTCTCCTATTCTTTATCCAATCACATATGCTATAAATATCTAATATATGCTTCATGAAAACATGATGAAGGTTTTTCCTAACTAAATTTAATACAGAAATATCATAAAAATAGTATAATCAATCCCTCAATGATAAGTAAAATCTCACAATCAAAAAAACCAAATTATCAAAACGAATATTCAATATAATGTGATAATTTTTCAATGGAATATTGATTAAATCAAAAATTCATTAATTCACCAATGCCAAAGAAAATTATATAAAAAATTTGGTTTACAATGTTTTGAAAATAATAATATTATTTGGTCTTTTCAAAAATTGAATGTTATTTTAAAAAATCAATTTATTAAATGATATAACAAAAAATGTTTTATAATTACTATCATAAAATAGAGAATATAATTCAAGAAAATAATTAAAATAATGGTATATAATGAACTAGATGGTTGGGGTGAACTGCTATGGTGAAAGGATAATTTCTCAAAGTTCTATTTGATGGTGTGGAGGGTTTATAATCATATAATTCCAACTAATGAAAATATAATGTTCATGTGTGTGAGAATGGATTATAGGTGAAACTATTATAACTATAGGATAGAATAATAAAAATAAGGATGATATGTAGGGGCGGCGAGAAGCGTCGAGCGGCGCCATGGTTTATGACCTGTAGCGAGGAGGCGAGCTAGGACATCGGGGGTTGGCAGAAATGGGTGGTGATCGGCTCTGAGGGGCGGCAAGGTGAAGAGGCACATGGAGGGGAAGCATAGGGCTTCGAGGGTCTATTGTCTGGGGGTCTCACAAGGTTCATGGGGGAGAAAGGGGGTCTCGCGGGGGTCCAGGGGAGAAGTGTCGGGATTGAAAAAAATAGTTTAGCGGCATTTTAGTTAACCACTGCTAAAAACCACCAAAAAAGGCTATTTCTGTTGTAGTGGAGAGTGATAAATCTTCATAGTTCTATGAAATTGGATTCATTTCACAATAATATTCAATGATGATGATTGGATGGATGTGTCCTCCTTATTTAGATATCAGATGGCTAATGGATTGATGGTGTTGTATGTGGTGATTTCTGATATAGATGTGGTGCAACCGACTACAACAGAACGGTGTTTTGTTAGCTCTGTAGAATTTAGTCCTTTACATCAGCCTTTTTCAGTGCCTCCTCCTTATATGACTCATGTGATATAAGTAAATTATGAAGCTGATGAAAAAAATTTGGAATGAAATGTAGATTAAATCCCTTTGTGTGCTGATATATTGAATGAAAATTTATCTGAGAATAAGAATCTAGAGAGCCATTAGGAAATGATGTGGGTGAGGGTGATGTGGGGAATGAACCTCTTATGTTTGCTTTGATAAACATGCATCCATGAGATCCACCATTTAGTGGAAATAATACTTTAGTATTGTGTCCCTTAGTTGATGTAATGTCTCATGAACAACATTTTTATTGAGATTTTGTTATATAGGATTCTGAATTCCATGGAATTTTATGGAATAGGTCTACATCAAATGATAACTCCATCAATGTTGGGCATGAGTTTAAAAGTAAATTGGCTATGATAAATTTGATAATACAATACCACCTTCTGCGACATTTTTCAATTTTTGTTGATGATTCAAAGAAGAAAAAATATCTCATTCATTGGGAAAAATATGGGACAGAATGTAAATTTTGATTAAGATAAATATTTAATAAATTATTTTCATGTTGGAAGATAACCAAATTATAAGGCCAACATGCTTGGGTGCATCCAAGATTGTCATAGGATCACTCTTCCCTTGATTCAGAGCTTATATCAACTGTTATTTGTGAGATGATACAGATATGTCAGGATATTCTCATTGACTTTGTTTAGGAAATAATTCAATAGTTTTATGACTATAATATATCATACAACAATGCTTGGAATGAAAAACAGAAGGCAATTGTAAAATTGTATGGTGATTGGGATGAATCTTATTAAATGCTGCTGCAGCTTATGGAATTTTTATCTCTAAATAATCAGATTTTTTATCATTTAGACATTCTTGAGTATTTATCCCCCAATCACCGAGTTGATCGATCAAAGGTGAAGTTCAATTGGATTATTTAGGCATTAAGGCCATGCATCGCTGCATTTCCCTATTGTATGAAATTTATTCAGGTTGATGACACTTTCCATTATAGAAAGTATACAGGTGTTCTAATCATTGCTACCACGTAAGATGGTAATCGTCCTCCTCTGCCACTTGATCTTTATATTCTTGAAATGAATAATTTTGAATGATGGAGTTGGTTTTTGGCATGTGTACGGGTTCATGTCACACAAAACCAGGGTGTGCGACTGATATCTAATCACTATAAAGCGATTATAGAGGTTGTGATTAGTGATGGGGTTTCATGGACTGAGCATAATTCTTATTATCATTATTAAATTAGACATATTGGATGTAATGTACATAATCATTTATGAGATGATTCCCTAAAGAAGGCAATCCTCAAGTTGGGTATGTTTTTATGAACATAATATTTTAAAAAAAAATTAATATCCATTTTAATACATTATTCTTTTCCAGTTTCAGCATTTGATCTCGAAAAAAATGTTTGATCGATGCCTTGAAGATATTCAAACTACAAATGAATATGTGTATGATTATATGATGCAGATTTCAAAGGAAAAATGTCTTTAGCATATGATGGTGGTAGGGGATATGGCCATATGGTCACCAATATAGTGTAGTGCATAAATGGGGTCCTAAAGGGTGTATTGAAGCTCCTAATAACAGGGTTAGTGAAAGATACATTTTATAGAGTTGTGCACTACTTTGATGACCGGTCCTAAAAGGCCTATTAGAGGATGGAAACTAGTATGCATTTTAATCAGTATTTCCAAAGTTTTATTGATCAGATACTGAATGAGGCTTCGAGATGGAGTGGTGTAGCCTTTGATACGTAGAATATGATCTTTTAGGTAAGGGGGTTCTTTGATTGGTCTACATGCAGCAGTGGTCGAGTTCTTGTGGTGATGTTGGATAACAATTTCTATGACTGAGATAACTTTTAGGCATTGAGATATCAATGACCACATGTTATATCTACTTATGATTTGGTAAATATATCAGGTGAGCCACATGTTGACCCAGTGTATCACATGATCACTTTGGTTAACTGTTATAGTTCATCTTGGATGCATGTTAGTGACTTTCATTCTATCTCATTTCCTAGTGATCAGCCGACCATCATCCCTGATATTTCTAGTATTCATAGGTTGGTTTTGTTTTCAATTATGATTTTTTAAATGTCTATTTTTTTAAATTATGGGATTCATACTACCAAATAGAGGCCCCAAGGAAGACCAAAGTCAACTCGAATAAAAAATGAGATGGATTGGCCTCGGCAATGAGGAGAGAGAATACAAGACAGTATTTGTCACGCAGAATGACATACTCATAAGAGATGTCCCCTAGTGACGGGACAAAGCTCAACATCTTGTCATCCATGACCGAGTCTATGTATTGTATCATGAATATGTATCTTTTTTCTGTATATGGATGTTTTAGTATTGAATCCTTTTATTTCTGACTAGCTCCATTTCTGACATGTTTTAATTTTGGTTTATCTCATTTCTGGATTCTATAATAAATAATTTTGTGATACTAAACCTATTAAAAAAATAAACATAGAGTGAAAATGAATATATCATCCTTTTACATGTTCAATACATGTTTTTCATCACTGCTACTTTATATTAAAAGTATTGGAATTAATTAATCATCATATATTAGGTCTCTACCCTTCAAGAAACATAACATTACCAAATAAATTAAGATATCTTATAGTCCTTGGGTTAGATCATAGGGGGTGGGGTAAAAATACAATATCCAAGAAGAAATACATTTTCTATCACATATTATGTCCATCTTACAAGTTTTCATTAATAGTCTATTCAATCATCACCACTATGCTACAAACTACCATGGACACCAAGCCACAAACAACCAATGCCAAAAATCCAAAATGTATCAAAGTCACTAAACATGAAATAGCAGAACCAGTAATGACCAACGATATAAACAATGGAGGACTAAATCAACAAACTGGAGCACATATGTATATATGAAATGATGGATGATACATAACTAGGAAAGCATCCAAACAAGTCACAATGCCAGAAAACACTACATTACCAAAACAAGTACAAAAGAAAAGTAAACAGCTCCTTAGCATCGCGAGCCAATGCTCGGTCCCATGCTCTCCTGCTCCAAGCAATCAAGTTTCATAAGTCGAAGGGTGCTTGACCTTGTCTATACCTGCAACAACATAGTCTACTTGGGCTCAAAAGCATGGCCCAAACAGGGTGTGAGATAAAATCCTAGTAGGCATTCACCCGAAGATATGTGCCTAATAGTTAGTGATTATATTGCAGGTAAAAGTACAATAAGCAGTAAAAAGTAACAACAAGCAATAGGCAGTAACAGTAAGTAGCGAAGTAGGATGATACACAATAGAAATCAATCTACAACTAACAACAGCAGTGAAACAATAGTTAACAAGCAAGAAACCCTCTGAGAAGTACTCACAACCATACCCTCTAGTCCTATCCAAGAAATACCACAACCCTCTGGGTAGTGCACTCAGCCTAACCCCTTTGGCTTGGTCTTACGAATTAATGAGACTCTCTGGGGAAGCCCACTCAGTCAATTCCCCTTATAGTCTAGGGTAGTCAGGGACTCTCTTGGGGAAGATCACGCGGTCTAACCCTCTTATCCCCAAGTTATAGAGTCTCTATGAGGAATTTATCTCAGTCAATTCCTACTATAGCCGCAGGTATACTACAAACTCTCTATGAAAACTCACTCGGTCAATTCATCCTCTAGACTGGGAAGGTTCTTAAAGGGAAACATACTAGTTAAGACTCTCTTAGGAAGCACACTCGGTCTACCCTTATGTAGTCTATAATATCCAAGACTCTCTGGGATCTCACTCGGTCCATCCCCTGTAGTCTTCAATGTCTAAGACTCTCTTGGAAGCTCACTCAGTCTATCCCTTATAGTCTATAGCACTAGGTTCTCCCAGCCTCGTGCCAGTCAGTGCATAATAATTCTATAAGGCCAAAGTACACCTATAGAGATACTTGAATAAACAAAGTACACCTATAGAGCTACTTAGCTAAACAGTCTATAAGGCAACAAGCATGTCATGAGTTTAACTTCAACCTATAACAGCAAGGCATGAAAACAGGTGTAACAACCAAAGGAAAACAAGACCCAAAGGTCGTAAACAGAAAAAAGCATGGTAAAACATCCAAGAACCACAATGTATTCTCTAACATGATCAATTTACCTCTACGCAAGAATACAAGCAAGGCAAGAAAACAACGAAGGCAAAAAGGTAAACATGCAATACCCCGTTCATGGGTATCAATGGAAATTCACACATAAAACTCAGAGACATTGAACGGTAAGGCACAAACCACCTACCTCGATTCTTGGAGATCGATCTAGTTGAACCACAATGGATGATTCTCCCTATAACGTCATAGATCGGAGAAAACGCACAAAACTATCAACCTTAGATAACTTGAGAAAGAGGAAGAATTGGAAAACAAGGCTCAAGAAGAAGGGAGAACTCACCGCTGCGCTTCTAATGCAATCAACAGAGCTCAAATCGGAGAACGGACAGAGGCTCGGGAATCCGGAGAAGTTTCACAGTCGTACGACATCTCTCGGTCGAACCAAACCTAGAAGAAGATGATTATGGTGATGAGGCGCGACCCCGGTCCGTTTAGTGAAAAAAACGAAAAGTACATGGTGTGTAGTGGGTTTTTCCGTACTCCACCAAAATCGGCCTCCACGTCACCCCTACACACCATGTGTGTGGTCCGGACAATGCCAACACACGGTTTCGAGCAGAAAAAGAATACACGGCATGTACTCAAAAATTACACGGTGTGTACTTCAAAAATTTCCAGAAACTACAAAAATTCTCAAAAACTCCAGAAAAGGAAATACATACCTGAAAAGAAGATCCGGATTCTTACTACACACCTCCGTTGTGCCCTAAAATTTATAAAAATATTAAGTATAAATACAAAAAAGATACATTTCATTATTTACTATGTATTCTATGCCCCTGTACCTATCAGAGATGGCTCTTTTTATGTTCATGGAGGTTTGGGCATGGGATCCCCACTATCTATCAACACCAACACCCTCATCACCAATATCCTAAATTATTTTTCCACCTAGATCAATAGATGGTGGGTGTGGAACATGGGTCTCGATGGTTCCCTCATCCTTACCCTCTTCTTAACCAATGGAAACCTAATCCTCCCAGAGACCCCATGGTCCATGATCCAATGACGCCTTCGTATATCCCAACCAACCCAAAAATGTCAAAAACTTCCTCCCAATCCACTGGGTAACTGTGGAGGCTCCAAGGGTGGACATGAAAGAAACCAAATAAATGGAGGACATCACTAGTGATTAGATATAGGTTTTAAACCTATAGTCTGGTTTGGTCCACATATTTCTCTTATTCTTGGAATAAATGTATGGGATGAACTTTTTGTGAAACGATGGCATGGACTTCATGACTCCTATAAAAAATACAAAAAATCCTCAATCCAATTTTTTTAGAATTATAAAGGTAAGGAAGAGAAGATCCATAATACACTACTGATATATTGATATCGCATTCGAAGAGTAGGATGCTCGTGGCTGTGAAAATAGCGGTTTACATCGGGAAAGGTGTGAGCTTCCCTGTGTAATGAATCACTCCCTTGGACAAAATTTTTTCATGCAAAAAGGGAAGAGTGCTCATGATAAAGAAATATGTGTGGGATCCAGATATTCTTATAGAGTTGTGAAATAATTGTATTCATGTACAGGAAATGTATATATATATATATATATATATATATATATGTTTTGTGTATGTGTGTGATTCTATATGGCCAGTGCCATTGTCAATGGGGTATCTGGGCATATTTGGATGGTGATTATGGGTCATGTTTTACTAGGATTGGGTGTGGTTTTTATGAATCATGTTAGTATCTCTATCTAAAATTTCTTGGATTCTTATTCATTTTTTTTGGATCCCATATAACACACCCATTATAAGAAAAACTTCCCTTGTTTAGTATTTACACACCTCAGAACTGTAAATATAAAAGCAAATTCATTGTTTACTCGGTAGTCTTTTCTAATGTACATATCGAATATGGAACCTTTGACATTCATGCGAGGTTTTGGCATGGGATTCCCACTCTCCATCAATGTTGGCACCCTAATCTCCAACATCCTATGTTTTTTCGACACTTAGATCATGGGAGGGTGGGGGTGGTGCCTAAGTCATGGAAGTTCCCTCATCTCTACCTAGTCCTCTTCGAGACCCCATACTCCCTAACATAATGTGGCCTCCAAATTCCTCCACACCCAAAAAAATTGAAAACTTTTTCTCGAATCTCTAGGTCACCATGGATGCTCTAAGGTATGACATGAAAGAAACTAGAAAAAACGAAGAAATTACTAATGATAGGTCGTAGCAGTTAAACCTGCAGTACTGGTTGGTTTGAATAATTCAGTTCTCCTTAGCGTACACATAAGGGAAGAACTTGTTGAGGAAATATGGAATGGATGTCACGCCAAATATAAAAAACAAATAACACCACAATCCAGTTATTATACAATTCTAAAGAGAAGGAAGGAGAGCATCGTGTTACACACCTGATATACTGATGTCATGGCTGAAGAGTAAGTCGCCCATGGCTGCAACAATGGTGGTTAGCAGTGTGAGGGGTGTGGGCTTCCCAACATAATCAATCACTTCCTTGGACAACATGTTTCCACGGAAAAAGGTTGATGAGCTCATGATAGATAAACAAGCACATGATCCAATGATTATTATATAGGTGTGGAATAATTGTATGTATGTGTGAGATAGAAAGTTATATATATATATATATATATTTATATATTTAAACATTTTATGTATGTCTGTGTTTATCAATGGTCAATGCCACTATCAATGGGTTATCCCATAATATTAGGATGTTGATGATTGTTGGTGTTTTACTAGTATTGGGTGTGTTATTTGAAAAGAAGGTCTGTATCTCCATCCACAATTCCATGATTTTTCTTCTTCTTTTTGACTCCCAAATAACACACCTCTTACAAGTAATATTTAGCTTGTCTTGTATTTACAGTCCTATTATGTGTAGATAATAAAAATCATTTCATTATTTACGTTGCGTTTTGTTCCCCTAAACCTATCAGAGATGGATCTTTCAATGTTCAGAGGAGGTTTTGGCATAAGATTCCTACTCTCCATCAATTTTGGCACCTTCATCACCAACATCATGAATAATTTCGCCATCGTGATCATGGGTGAGTGAGGGTGTTGCCTTAGTCTCAGGAGCACCCTCATCCCTAACCTCCTCGTCACTAATGGCGGCCAAGTCCTCCCCAAGAAAAATAGTTCCATGAAGAAATTTAGTCACCATAAACGTCACCCCACACAAAAACATCAAACAAATCCTCTAGAACCGCCTGGTCACTGTGGTGGATCCAAGGGTGGGCAAGAAAGTAGCCTGATAAAAGGAAGACATTACCAGTGATACTTTGTAGCTGTTAAACCTGTAGTTTTGGTTGGTCTGCATATTTCAACTCTCCTTGGGGTACACATATGGGATGAACTTGTTGAGGAATGATGGCTTGGATTTCATGCCACATACAGAAAACAAAAACACCTCAATCCACATAGTTTGTATTTCCAAAGATAAAGAAGTAGAACACCATATTACACAACTGATATACCTATGTCATAGCTGAAGAGTAGTTTTTCATTGGTCATGATAACAACAGTTAACACCATGAATGGTGTGAGCTTCCCAGCGTAATCCATAGCTCACTTGGCCAACATTTCTCCATGGAAAAAGTGCGGTGAGCTCAAGATAGAGAAACAAGCATGGGATTTGAAGATTTTTATAGATGTGTGGAAAAACTGTATGAAAGGGAGGCTAGTTCTAACACCTTAATATTTCATAGTATGTTATATTTTTATATAAATTCAATAGATTTCATTGCATGCAACACTGAGTTCGAGCACACCATGATCTATCAATATAGCTGTTTCAAAAAGTGGATATGAATACTATTAACCACATTATTAAATTTATAAAATTTATTATTGAAAATATACATAAATTTTGAATTCAAAATATTAAAATTTTATTAGCATGATTTTTCGGTGTGTTTCTAAAAAGTATCCATTTTTTATAAATATTGAAAAATACTGCATTACTATTAAAAATCTACATTTCCATTAAAATAATTTTATTTTGTTACATTTATTTTAATGGGAAAATATAAATAATAAATATATTAACTCAATTTAGGCCATTAGAATCATATTTATAAGATAATTAGATAAAAACTTTATCAAACTATTGAACGTCTCTTTTACCTGCCTTATAGCCACATTTACAGGATAAGCATTAAACGTAACATTACCGCTTCAGTGAATTTAATTTAAAAAAATAGGCATACATGGTTTTAATCATTATGAAAAATTTGGTCTAATAGGGTCAAAATAAAATTTGGTGAATAGTAAATTTAAATTTTTTTTACCATGATTAAAGGTAAATTTTGTAATTAAAGGTAAAAATAATATTATAATAATATAAAACTACCCTAATACTTATCCTAATCATATTGGATGAGTTTTATTTACTAGTAAAATGTTTTGTCTAAAATGATGACCATTGGAAGTCACTTATGTATGATTAGGACATTTACTATATTTTATTTAAAGAAGAGTTAAAAATTTCATATTCAGATTTTAATAACTATATCAATTTTAATATATGTTTATATAAGAATTATGGTCAAGTTAAAATAGTATTTATAAATATAAAATTTTCATCTATACAATGATAAATTATTTATAATTTTAAGAAATAAATAATTAAATTAAATTGTGAACATTTGTGATGCATTAATTTATTAATTAAAGGAAAAATAAATTAAATGATATTAATAATATTAAATTAAATATAATTTGAAATATTGTATGTCATCCATTAATTTTTTTGATAAAATAAACATGTTATGGATGGTTTAATGTAGTTTTTATTCAATGGAATCAACTATTTCGAACTTTAAAAAAATCGGGTATTAAATAGTGTAAAAAATGACATTAATGAGATTTTAAAATAAATACAATTTTTTAAATGATATAAAAGTCATAAAAATATATTCATCATCCAACTAACTTGTATAGTATTAAATATCTCATACCTGATAAAATTTGGGTTTTTTTGGTATTTCATAGTAACTATATTAACCCTATAGTGTAAAAAAGTCATGTAGATATGGTAAGAGTTAAAATATTATACTAAGGATTAAACCTAAAAGATAAGCTAGATTTTGTAACCTACACTTATTTAAAAATCATTGGTTTAGTGGAGTTTGATCCATCCTCATATTGGACTAGAAATTACTCACTTTAGAGCTATTTGAAATCGAAAAGTAATTTATATTAAATTAATTGTTTTAGAGTATCAAAAATTTACCCTCCCCTCTAATTAAAGGGAACCTCAAATTATATATTATTCAAACCTATAAATCCCAATGGTTTTTCCAAAACCTACCCATTTTTCCTCCCAACTTCCCACAATTCATCCTAGAGGCCATACTTTGGGCCAAGATTCAACCTATGAAGTCCTTTTGTGCAAATCAAAAAAGAAAAAATACTCAAAGAGGATGAAATTATTTTACCAATTAAATTCAATTTCATTCCTTATTCTACTTCAAATTCCTATGTTGTTTACATACTAAATTAATAACTCCTATATTTTATAGATCAGATTTTTACCTAATAAGACTTTGGAATATTTGAAAATATTATTTTAGAGCCAGGCACTGAGACGACTTGCAATTATAAGGCCCTGTGTGCCTAGAATTAATTGTATTAAAATATTGAGTATATTTTATATTATGCACATGTAGTCAATTAAATAAAATAGGATATCTCTTAAATGGTTGATCAGATTAGAAATATGAGACCATGGTTGGGTCTGGAATTCGGTGTTTTCCATAGGCGGGACATAAAATGAGTTGGCACGGGATGTTCCGACACCTTTCTCATTGGAGGTGTGTTAAATGGATGGATTAAATTATTAATTTAGTCATTTAATGGTTCAAACATTAATAACTCATGAGTGGGGACTCAGAAGATAAATCTGAGACCACTGATGAGCTCAAAATGTAAGATTTACCCTGGGCGGGGTATAACCATTGTTGGCGTCGGGAGATCGGATTATGTGCCATCGTGACTGAGTAATTAAATAAATAATTATTTATTTATTTAATTATTTAATTGAAAACACATTAACTTAATTTATGAGTATAAATTCATATTTTCAGTGGGTTTCCTCATAATTCAGTTTTTCAAAATGACAAACCCTCCCTTCCTCTCATCTCCTTCCCGTTGAAGAATGAATAACTAACGACAAAAAACCTCTAATTCTAGATGGATCAAGAAGTGAAGAATGCAAAGGATCATCCTCCTTCATCAACTAACTCATCCTTCGTTAGCAAAAAAAATGATCCAATCAAGGTTGGACTTGTCTTTGTTTTTTTATGCCTCTAATTAAACTTGGAGCATATCGATTTTATGTTCATCAATCTACACCCTTGTATGATCCCATAAATTGAAATAAACTGATTTTATCGATCTATTAATTATTTTTATTGTTCATTAATCATCATTATTATGGAGAAAAAAACAATATCTTGAATAATAGCCAGGGATTTTCATCAAGTTTGTCTGTCATGATTTTGTTCCCCATTCTTCATCCATTTATCTCTGTCATTTATTATGATCGGTGATAAATATCTGATGTGAAACTAATCCTTGAAAAATTGGATTGTTTCTGAGGACATGGATTTGTGATCGATCGAGGTGCAATTCGGTTTGATGGAATATTGGAAACGGATTGAAGATCAGATTGAGGGTTTCTGTATGTAGTTTGGTATAATGGACGTGCGATACTCTGATAGTGTTCCCCAAGAATATTGTATGAAAATGATCTGGTGGAGATATTACCAATGATGATAGGTCGAGTGGTTGTTGATTCTGTGTGTGGTGGAGGTGGAAACAGTGAGGGAGACCGGTGGTCGAGGTTAGATGGCTACGTAGTCGCGGTCTGTGGATGGCCATGATGTGCAAGGAAGAGGTACATAGTCTTTTTTTAGGCTATAGGGTGGTAAGAGTGGGGGTGTTCTTCAGTGTTGGGGAATGAATGAAGGCTAGAAGTTAGGGTTTAGAGGGGGTGAAATCGTGGAAGAATAAAGAAATTAGGGAAACAAAAAAAAGAAATGAAATAATAACAATAACAATAAATGTTTTGAAGAGTGAGGGTGTTCTGGGCATGGAGTCAAAGAAAAGGGAGGCGCCTATTTTGGTGGTGTGTGGCATATATTTAATATGAATATTTAAGGAAGTAAATTACAAATAATAATATATTATTATTATTTTTGGATGTCAAACCATAATTCGTCTATAACACATCCATGCGACCTCAACTTGACGAACCATTAATGACAGCATGACCCTGATATCAAGACATTCATTTTAAGTCTGATGTTGAATATCTTTTTCTGCCTTCAAGTTTGTGTACCCAAAAAAGATATAAAAATAATGATATAATATTTTTTGTAAATCCTTGACCTGCCATAACTCATGTGTACGATGTTCAATGGACGTGCCATCAATGACATTGTGATCCCAATGATGAGACATATCATTTGACACTAATTCTGGATATATAAATTGAGATCAAGGTGCATGCCCCTAAGGCCCAGTTCACACGTGTTGTGGAAAAACACATCTTTTTCACAGTGTATCCATTTTAGAAAAATGGATAGTCTATATCGTGTATTTTTTGTGAGTATCACAATGACATGATCTGTATAGTTTGTTTTTGGTCCATGGTGTGGGCTCTATGTGATGCCATTAAAGTTCAATCCAGCGATATATGAATTTTCCATCAGATGTCCGTTCATGGTGAATGAATAGTAGATCTTGTGCATTTTTCTCCAATGGTGGGATCCATTTGGTTTTCTAGTTCTATTTGAGAAGTTCTTCCAATAAAAGTATGTTTTCAACCTTTGGTTTAACAACAAGCAATGTGAGCCTGTTAGCTTTCTGGATAGAGATATCATGCACTATGGGAGTACACTAGCACGCCTAGGGTTACTTGATTTGTAGTATAGTACCTTAGAATGGATAGGTACATGACCTGATGAAAAGGCAGGGCCATGCGACATGTGTTCCCAACACACATTGGGTACAACTATACGAATCATCTAACTCTCGTATATCCTTCTTTCAGAATCCGTCTTTCACATATGAGTAGTTTACCTTGAGTGTTTTTTCAAATAGAATGTTATGTTTCCTTCTATATTGGATTCTGAAATACGATGATAGTTATTTCGGTGTGAGACCTCATGACTACAGTGGCATACTTTCTTGGAGGTACCATCCAGCAGGGATGGCCAGTGTTCCTTAGTGGATTATAATAGGTACCATTTATTAGAGATGGCCAGTGCAGTTCCAAGTCGACCCTCCCACCAAGTCAGGTAGCATAGAACCCGAGGAGATACCGGGCTGACCCAGAGCGTAGTCCCCAAGGAGATATCGGGCTTACCCTCCAGTTGTGTTGGGAAGTTCCGTTCACCCACAATAGTACTGGGCTTACCCTCCTGCAGGACTGGGTAGTGGAGTTCCCTGATGAGAGTACTGGTCACACACTCTTGCAAGGCTGGGATGTGGCATTCCCCGATGATAGTATTGTGCTTACCCTCTAGTAGGGATGGGTAGTGGCGTTCCCCAATGATTTTTCCAAGTTTCCAACTAGCAGGGCTGGCAAGTGGTGTTCCTCAATGACTACCAGAACAGGACCCTCTCCTGAGGAGCATAATTATGAGGAGGAGTTTGACATTCCTATGGACTCGTAAGAAAGAGGGGTTCTTTCCCCACTAATATGCATCCTTGTGACAGGACCGAAAACTGTGTTGATGATTCAGTGTTGCCCAAAGTGGATAGTATCGAGGTGTGGTGATTTGATCCCCTTTGACTTATGCCTCATAGGCAGTTATGATGATGATAGGGACATCGCAGATGGTTTTTACCTAGGAACTGATGGCTATTAACTTTCTTGGATGAGCTGGGAGACGGAGATCCACTTACTCCCTCATTTGGGTTTCTTTGACTAAGGATATATATATATTACTTCCAATTTCCACTTCTTGGGATTTGGTTACTCTTCTTCCTAGAGATGTGAATATGTGAGGGGTATGCCATGTCCTTGCCATGTCTAGCTTCTCATGGTTGGACAATTCTTCTCTCCTACTATTGGAAGAAAAGACTCGATGAGAAGTTTATATTCTCACCATTTCTAGATCCTTGTTTTTAGATGATATTAACATCACTCGCTTGTTAGGTTACACTGCACTCCTTTTACTATAACTTTTCATATCAACTATATTCCTTTCTAGAGTATCTCTTACGGATCCCCCTTCACCTTTTCTAGGCTTCCTATAAGTGTTTTTGTATCCACCATTCCATGGGTTTTTCTCGCATGTGTCATGCCTTATGAAGATGATGAATAGGATGATCATGACTTCAGTGGTGAATAAGGATACGTGTTCTTGGACTTCGTATGATGTTCATATCTTGGGTTCTAGGAGTAGGGCTCTCTCAACTATTTACTTTTTGGTCACTTCCATGTTGTGGCACTTTTATGGTTGGGTGTGTATTTTTCCTTTTTCCCCTTTCCGTTTACTCTTCTGTACTTGTACCATTTAGTGGTTCATACATGCTTAGTTTATTTATAGTAGTTTCTCTTATTTTGTTTCTATCCCTATTAACTTTTTAATTGAGTTGGATGCATATGTTTTTATAGGTTCATAGGAAAAGTCATCCCCATGTTTATTGTGCCTTTAGCGCTAGTCACCAGCCCCATGCCTATAGAGGTGGGCTTGGGGTAGTTACGGCTCATGCCCCGATATGGGTCGGGTAATGACATGAATATTATAAATTCTGAGATTTTATAATAAGGTACAACTATATTCTTATTTTTATCCATCCTATGAAAAACAATATCTCTATGTGTACGTACGTACTACTTATCGTCTCCACGACGTGGTGTAACTTGTTATTCAACACTACTTTATTTTGATGGTATAATGATGAGTATAATGAATATAAATAATGAATAAAACATGATTATGATTCTGTATAATAATTATACCATTCAATTCCATATAATTTAACCATTAAGGGAATGATAATGTCACTGATGCATACGTACGGCTTATCGTCTCCACGACGTGATAAGACTGATCATCCATTACAACCCTTTCAAAATGATTATAAAAATTTATATGCTAAGTAAAAATGAAATATATAACATAATAATGCTACATGAATAATATATATATATATATATATATTTGTGTGTGTGTGTGTCATTTACTTGCTTCCATTCAATACGATAAGAAAATAGAAACAACATTCATATGTACGTATGACCTACCATCTCTATGAAAAATATCTTCCATTTGATTTATCTATATATTATATATATTCATATACTGAATATATATATGATATAAAAATCATTTTATAAATTATGGAAGTAATTAAATCATTATCTATGTAATAATATCAATAATAACAATTCAAAACATGTATGATAAACAAAGCGATTATTACCTGAAACATTGCATTAACATGGAATCATTAATAAACTGGAAATATAAAGTTATAAATGAATCATATATTTTATCAAATATATTTTTATTACTCTGGTATAAGTTAATGTTATGTTTAAAACCATTATATAGGAATTTCAGACACGTACAGAGAGTATCAAACCTAATGTAAGGGAATTCTCATCTCAATGTTAATTTTCATGAGATATAAGCCATGTTAACCACTTATTTGTTGTGTGTGGTGTATATACTACCCCTATTATATTATATATCATGAATACATTTATCTTTACGGTATTTAAAGATTAATTTGAAAATATTGGGATTATGATTTTAATGTTCAAAGCGGTATGGGACGCTTTGAATGTTTAAAAAATTAATCTTTTCTCCATTTCAATATTCTTGATATTATTTAATATAACTATTTATTTTGATAAGAAAGGATTATAAAAAAACATTTTATGTCTATTTTTATGTTAATTCAAATTTTTCAAAAAGGAATCTTTTTAATGTTTTATGTAAGGGTATATTTTGTAGTCTCATTATTATCCAAGATTGTTTATATTTAAGTCTCTACAGGAACATCTTTATCATCCATGTTCATGTTTCTTAAAAATGTATTGAAAAATATAATTTTTATTCCACAAAAATTGTCTAAATTCATTTTTATACATGTTTGAATTTTTTATAAATGTTTAATAGGAATCTTTCTATCACTTTCCAAACGAGGTACTTTTTGACCTTTTCAACAAATTAAGGAAGGAATGTTTTTTAACTTATATGGTACGAGTGGATTTTTTCTGCCATCATGATGCCTTAATGTTTTCAAATATTACATTACAATATTACAAGATTATTTTTAATGAAAATATTTTCTTTTTAAATTTTATGGAATTTTAAATAACTATTTTCAATAAAAATTGATTTTCTCTAAAAAAGATTTTAAAGATTTTATTATTTACATTTTCATCTATGTCAACATCCTTTATTAGAACATATGTTTTATTGAGGATAATTTCTTATGATACAACCTATCATATTTCATTGAAGGTTGTATGATATGTTTGACTTTGGATGTGCTATTTATATACCATTCTTAGTTTTGGGTTAATTTATTCATTTTTAGAATACTATTTTTTAATACAAATGACTATGTTGTTTATGTTTAACCATTTTAATATGAGGAATGTTTTGGAATTAGTAACTGACTGGTGGGGCCCACTATATCCCCATGATACATTGATAGATTTCATGAAAGAGAATAGATATGGTTTTGGCTGAGGCCCTACCCATTTATTAGATTTATGGCATGAAGCCTTGAAAATATAATATTCTTAGGACGAAGCCTCGATGGTAGGTTTAGATGCTCATCAATATGAATTCCCCCATAATGAGATTAGTTATTGATATTAACTATGATTATTTGAGTAGTATAATATCCATGCGAATGTTTAAATGGAATTATTTGATTTATTCATGCCATATTATAATGATGATTGTGTTTAAAATGATTGTGTTTTAGTTTTTTAAATTACCATAAATGTTATGTTTATTTATGATAGCTTCTGATGTATTGTTTTCCTTTACTAAGAATATTAGCTCACCCCTTTCTTATGTTTTATTTTCCCAAGATTTCAAGAAGTGTTTTATTATTGGTATATAGGGTTAATCTTGGAGAATGATGGTGTAATCAAATAATTTTATAAGTTTCATTTTATGTTTTTAATTCTAATGAAAGGTTCATGAATGTAATCTATTTTCCAATACTACTAACCTGATCGGTCAATCAGGATTTGATTCCATGTAATCATGCCAATGTATTAATGTAATGCACTGGGTTTGGGATTTTGGGGTTGAGTTGTTGTAGTTGGTATCAGTGGAATGTTTGAAACAACTTTAGAAGTGAGATTTAGAAAACATTGATTAGATAAAAAAACCCTAAGGAAGACATTAAATACAAACATAGATGGTCATCCTAGATTTTTCGTATTGTAGATACTATGTGTGTATTACAAGAAATGCATCCTAGTCTGGATAATAAAAGTGGATGTGGTTTTGGCACATATGTTCCTTGGAGTAATAACTCCGACAATGTGTTCTGGACCTGACTCGAGGTATCCTGGTACATGAAAACATGCCTTACTGTGCACCTCATTTGATACTCCTATGGGATATTCTACGGATAATTCATATTTTCTGTGAAAACCATTATGAAGAATTTAAAATTATATATTTCCTCAAATTAACCATTTTTATGATTATGATATTAGATATTCATAATTTTTTCAATTGATGTTAAGTATTATAGTTATTTGGAATTATTAATTATGATTCATAACCTAATAAAATTTATGCCATTATTTATAAATGGCATCTTATATAAGGAAGATAAACTATATCAATGCACGTAATCCATGTAGGGAATTCCCTCTTATGAAATATAATGATAGTGGAGCTGGTGATAAAACTATTCCAGAACAGCTTATAACCATACTAAGATAGGTGACTTAGGTTATAAATAATAACCTTGCCTATATAGAGCACCCTAACCAATAATGTGGAGGAGAAATGTTATACCACATAATGAGACAACCTCCAACATTCAATATGACTACAAATCCATTTGTAGTAGATCAATGGATAATTTCGTTGGATAAAATATTTCTTGCTTTGGGGAGTAACAAAAAAGAAAAAGTTATCATGGAATTTTATCATCTCTTAGGAGATGTGGATCAATGGTGGTATCTGATTAAAAACAAGAAAGATGACAAAGAAATTGAATGTATATAAAGGAAGGATTTTATGAAAAAAAAATTAAAAGTATTTCCATCATGGACAGAGATTAGATATGGATAGAAAATTATTTAATCTCAAGAAAAATGAGGATGAGATTGTTTCCAAATATGAAGAAAACTTCACAAGGTTGTCAAGGCATGTTGTGGAAAACATACGTAACCCAAGGAGTATGATTGATCATTTCTTCGATGGGTTAACTCCATTTCTCTAAAAGGCATTAGTTATAGGTTTCGGGCGCAGCGGAAGCTCATTGGTGGGTCTGCCCAACTTTGATTTTAGTGTTAACAATGATCAATCTGAGATCTTCCACAATGTAAAATGCTAGATCATCAGAATAGAAAAAAGAATGAAAAACAAAAGAGGGGTTCCCAGAACCATAGAGATAGAATCATCATATGTTGGTTATAATTAATTTAATCAATTCAAAAGAATTACCTTAGTAGAATTGTGTCTTCTTTAATTTATTCAGTCACGATCCTATGATCCATTATTGCATCATATAATCCATGTTTAGGATTCCTCTAGCAGTGATCCACATGTGTTCCACGTATCTATTGATGTTGCCAAAGGGATCTTCGGGAGCTAGCATAGAAGAACCTTCGCTTGCGATGTCCTCCTTCAATCACTCTGATCCAATGTAGGAGGATCTCTCTCGGTCTAGAGAGAATTCTTGGAGGAAGGAGTTTTTTCATCCTTGAATGAATTCTCCAGAATTGTTGTGCACAATGATTAGGGAAAAGTGTTGCGGTTGTGAGTATATTTATAATCGGGTCTGAGGTTGATGGAGTTATGAAAATAAATAAATGTGTTACACATTTTATTTATTTCATTAACTCTCATTGAGAACACCAATGTCGAATCATTAATTCCTTGACAAGCACCCACACTAATTATAATAAATTTCATTTAATAAAACAATATTGTTTTCTCAAAATCCTAACTTGAAAAAAATACACTGCATGTAATCATAAATGCATGGCGTGTACTTGTTTTCCAAAAGGAAAACTACATGGTGTGTAATTATTAATACATGGCATGTAATTATTTATCATTACCTTTCAAAATTGAAAACTACATGGAGTGTAATCATTAATACACGACATATACTTGTTTTAATTTTATTCTTCCTCCAACATTAAAATGATTCAGTCTTACTTGAATAATTATTAAATAGCGCATGGGAATAATCTTTATTCTACTTGAGATACATGGAAACACTTAGCGTATGACCATCTAGGCCTATTTTTCATTGGTATTAGGCGGTCTTTCCTAAAGTCCAAGATTACTGTCTAGCAACGGGTCAAGGAACCCAAGAGAAAGAAGTTGAAACCACATTGACGTGTCACATCATACAAATTCTAACTCCATAATGTAATACATGTGTCTCGATATCTCTAATCAAGCAGGTTTCATGCTAGTTCCATCAACCCATGTGCTCGATTATTCTATCTTTGAATTCCCGAAATTAAACCTGCCTATACCTTACCATTGACATGTATTTATTTAGGAAATATTAATTCCATCAAAGGGCTTGATATATCTACTTTCATTATGAAACAGAAGGGACAAATACTTTCTCACATTATCTATTAATGCAGAGTTACTCATGACACACCCCACGTATCCTTCCTCTCTGCGAACAGTGTTTCATCAAAGTTATCATCAATACATCTAAGTGTAAGAGTTGCAATACCCATAAATAATAATCTTAATGTCTAGGAGCAATACACACATCCGCAGATAGAAATATCCAATGACACTATGAAATGCGAATTTTCTACTGGCATGTCTCATTCTCATAATATCATCCTGGATATTACCAAGGGCGCACACCATGAGAATGTGCATCAAATATTCATGAGTCCTCACCCCTAATGGCCTATATTATTTTTGTCCCTCAAATAACATCATCCGGCCACAGAACATATATTCAAGAACACTGTTATGGCACTTCTGGGTTCTCATCATATTAGGGATCCGATATGACCCATTAATGCAACCGTTGTCCTTGGGACATTATCACATGCATTGTCACGCAGAAGAGAAATCAAGATGTGATAAGGTATTTATTAATGAACAAAGTACAAATTAATTGGTTCAAGGCCACCAACTCCAACATTAGTTTCCCAAAATTTCCCATCATATGAAGATATAGTATCATGTACTATCAAGATAGAGAAATAATTTTCTATGTCTTATGAATTTAAGGTAAAGAAAGATATGAAGAAAATATTGGAGTAATAGACAGATAATGGGATGATGGGAATGATAGATTTTTATACATGTGATAATAGTAGAAGAAAACACCCTAGTTCCTGCTTAAAAGGAAAATGAGTTTCTTTCATGTGTGGAGAAAAAGGCCACCATGCTCATGATTTCATGGAAAATAAAGAATTTACCAGTGTACAATGCTTCCACGGTAAAGGTATGGGGAACTATGAAAATGCATTCCCCAAGTGTCAAGGAAATATAACTCAAAAAAATGGATCATGGTCGGGCTTATGACATATCTATATTAGAAGTGGAATAATTAATTTATTTGTTTTTTTGGATTCAAGAATTATGTTATGAAATCTTGGTTATGAGAATAATGAGATATATAAGGATTGTACTATAGTACATATCCTTTGAGGATTTGGAAGCATGAATGTTTTCATTATGGTTTTAATATGCTCATGGTATTTATATATTTTGTGTGTGAAAATAAGAGAAAAATTATTTTATTTGAGGATATAATATTTCTTAATGTTATTTTTGGAATGTTATTATAATATAGTTTTAGAAAAAGTACAACCAGTAGGTTGGGTGAAAACCTGTCACATCCAACAAGACCATAAGATTTGAACCTACAACAGAAGGGTGATAAGGGTGCATCACCTTCCACTATCCTACATGATGTCCTAGTTTGTATAACATAGTTTTGTTTATTTAAATGGAATGATATATGTAGTATAAGTAAATTTTTATAACCCTATATGATTAAGATAAAAAAGAAATTTTTTTCTAATTTTATTAACTTTTGGAGAGAAAGATAAGTTTCTAGTCGAAATATGTTAAAGGATGGAACATTACTTGTCAAGTAAGTATGCTTCCTTGTGATCTTGGTCTTTGAAGTAAATGAATTATTCAACTCGTGGGAAAATATATCAAAACTACAATTAACCCAGTACTTTCTTTTGCGATGAATCAAATGGTCCCTTGGATCGTTATAGATTTATTACTTAGTGATTATTAATATTCACCTAATCATGTTCTCTATCAGTCTCCATTAGAACTTGATGATTATATTTTTCTTTCATATCCATGTTTTTCTATATGTAACCAAATTATGTGTTATCTTTGGTGACCATTGTACTACTCTTTCATTATTTTAAAATGGGGTTCTCATTAATCCCTCTTCAGATGTAGATTTTCAATAAAGATATTTTGAAAAGTCCAACACATAGTTTTCAATCCTCGGTTTAAATTGTGAGAACAAAATTTATTAAAGGAGGGAAGAATGTAATAGCCCGTGAATTCATAGTACACTATCTTTTTTAATGAAATTTAATAGCTTGCATTTCACGTAACACTGATTTCGAGCACACCATGATCTATTAAAGTAGCCAATTAAAAAGTAGTTATGAATAGTATTAAGCATATTATAAAATGTATAAGATGTATTTTTTAAAATAGACGTCATTTTTGAATTTAGAATATCAAAATTATCTTTTGGTGAATTTTTGGTATTTTTCTGAAAAGTTTAAATTTACGATTAGTAGTGAAAAATAATGCATTATTGTTAATAATCAACATTTTCATTTAATTAATTATTTTACATTAAATGGATTTTAAATTAAAAACAAATAAATAATACATATATTAACCCAATGTAGGTCATTTTAATCATTTTAATAATAAATATAGATATAAAAATTTATTGAACATTTGAACATCTGTTTTACCTACCTTCTAGCCACATTTATGTGATTAGCATTAAACGTAATTTTATCGCTATTGTGAATTTTATTTCGAAATTATTACATATATGATTGTAATCAGTATGAATAATATGGTCTAATAGGATCTACATATTTTTTGGTGAATAATAACTTTGAATTTAATTTACCATGATTAAAGGTAAATGTGGTAATTAAAGGTAAAAATAATATTATAATAATATAAACCTACTCCAACACTTGTCCTAATTTTGTTGGATGAGTTAGTTTTGACTAAGAGAATCCTTGGTATGGAATTACAGTCTTTTGAAGCAACTTGGGCTTGATTATTTCATTTTTTATATTTTATTTAAAGAAGAATTAAAAATATCATATTCCAATTTTAATGACTATATCATTTCTAATAGGAGTTTATATATGTGTTATTGTCAAATATAAATAGTATTTAGAAGGATTAGATTTTTATAAATATATTAGTAATTTATTTATAATTTTTGGAATAAGTAATTGAACTAAAAGGTGATACATTTAGAGTGGCCCCCACACCCCTCATCACCATCGGTAGACTAGTCCTCACAGAGTCCCCTTGCTTCTGATCCAACTTGGGTTCCATATAATCCTCCCTACATAAAAACATCAAAAACTTCCTTCTGAACTGTCGGGTCACCATGGAGGCTCCAAGAAAGGACATGAAAGAAGCCAGATAAAAGGAAGACGTCACCACCGACAGGTCATAGCTGCTAAACCTGCAGTACCTGTTGGTCCGCGTATTTCCCATCCCCCTTTCGTACACATATGAGAGGAAATTTTTGAGTAATGATGGCATGAACATCACTCCACCTGTAAAATAAAAAATGCCTCAATCCAGTAATTTAAGAATTCAAAAGAGAAAGAAGTGGAGGTCCCATTTATGGAACTGATATACCGATTTCGTAGTCGAAGAGTAGGACTCTCGTGGCTGCAAGATCGGAGGTTAACACTGTGAATGGTCTCAGCTTACCAGAGTAATAAATATCTTCCACGGACAACATTTTTCCATTAAAAAAGGGAAGTGAGCTCACGATATAGAAACAAGCGCAGGATCTATGGAATAATTATAAACATATACGGGGAGGCTCGTTATATATATATATATAATTTTTTTGTGTAAATGTTTATTTCTATATGGTTGGCACCATTGTGAATGTGTTATCCCGATATATTTGGATGGTGATAATTGGTCACGTTTTACTAAGGATGAGCACGGGTTTCCCGAATGAGGCCAGTATCTCTCTCTACACTTCCCCTGGACTGTTCTTCTTATTTTTTGACTCCCAAATAAAACACCTCTTACAAGAAATAATTACCTTATTTGGTATTTACACACCTATTAATTGAATATATTAAAATAAATTATTATTTACCATGTAATTTATGTCCCAGTACACATTGGGGAAGGTTCCATCGAACTATTTCACCTCAGAGATCAAGGGATGGTGGGGGAAGTGCCTAAGTGTCGGCAGCACCCCCATCCTTCCCCTCCTCATCACTATCTGCAGCCTTTTCCTCCCTCAGACCCCCTGCTCCATGTGGGCGCCACTCCCATTTTGGGAGTCATCTTGGTCGGCAACAACCTGCAGCGTGTCTCTCATGTTGGGAAGCCGAAGTAGTAGCCTTCATTGAAGTTTTAGGCAGCATGGAAGAAGTTTCATGGGTAGATGAGCTACCCACCAACCGAAGGAGAAGTCTGGTTTTCTTCTTCTATTTAAATAGGATTCGAAATCCATTGTTTGTAAGATGTGGTGTATGTTTTTAATCCTCCGTTGAGAACTGGAGAGACCTGAATAGAGAAAGACCCCATTATCCTATGGACGTAGGACATCCGACCGAACCACGTTACATTTTTTGTTTCTCCCTTTTTCTTTTGTTTTGTGTGTTTGAGGTACCATGCACCTCCGATGTGCCCCAACAAGTGGTATCAAAGGCGAGTCGGAGAGAATGGAGTTGACCCGGTGAGGCGGTGACGATATTTCCAGTGACCAAAAAATCTAAAGCGGTCGAAAAAATTTTCTGAGGGAAGATCTGTGAAGAGGACGTTGAGACGAATCCAACGGCGCAAGCAGCGATGAAAATAGAGTTGAAACATGCCTGGTAGGCTTGGTTAGAGTTTACTCAAACCCGTAGGTGAACAGTGTCCCCATGCCGGAGAAGATGGAACTCTTCACACTGCTGGTGTCAATTCTGGTGACATTCTGGCAGGAACTCCGGTGTGCCCCGTTAGCATCAAGTCAGTGCCACGTCAGCAGGTGATCTGGACCGTTGAATGTGTTTTGACCATATCTCGGTCAACTGGTGTCTGATTTCGGTGATCCAAGAGTCGATTCTGACTATTTCAACCAATCTGGCCGCATTATTATTGTTATTATTTCAAAATTATAACTTAATCAGGTGGTGACTAAGAGGTGTGACATCGAAGGTGTTGATCGCGTTTTGCGATATTGACGATGGCCGATGGTGGAGCACTACCAATATTTGATATCGACATGTTCGATGGTAGAAATAATTTTAGCTTGTGGAAAATAATGGTGAAATATATTTATGTGAAATAGGGCATGATTAGACCGTTGATCGGAGAAAAGACCGAGACAACTACTGTCGATGATTGGGAAGAGATCGAGATACGGGTCGTCAGCACAATTCGACTGTGTTTGGTGAATGAGGTAAAATACTCGATGTTGGATGAGACCTCACTGAAGGAGATCTGGAATAAGTTGGATCAGCAATATATGGAAATTTTTATGACCAACAAGTTGTTCCTGAAGAAGAAATTGTATCATTTGTGCATGGATGAGGGGACAAATTTGTTGGATCATACCAATGAATTCAACAAAATCTTGACGCAATGATTGGGGCTCGACGTGATGGTTAGAGAGGAAGATAAAGAACTTTTGAATTTATCATTACTACCAATATCATTTGATGGGCTTGTGACTATATTGCTTGTGGGGAAGGAGACATTGAAGCTGGACGTGGTGATGGAATCACTTCAAGATTCGGAGGCATTCTGAAGACCCGTGATGCATTCAGGCGAGCAAATCATGGTGATGCGAGATGATCAACATGGGAGGAACCGACATCGATAGTCATGAGGTAAAGAATGGCGGCCAAAATCCAGGGAGTGTGATCCCAGTTAAATCACATGTTTCTGGTACAAGAAAAAGGGTCACTATAAAAGCGATTTTGGAGAGTGCAAACAGTACATTACTGGAAATAATAAATTTGAAGAGGAGGATGTGAACATCATAGGATTATCAGAAGATGATGAAATCATCATGACAACGAGAAGCATGCACTCATATGAGAGAGGTTAATGGTGAAAAGTGCGGTGTCATTACTGTAAAATATACAGGCACATGAAGCAGTAATGCCGATTTCTAAAGGGGAAGAATGATAAGGCTCACAATCTAAAGGTAGACAGATGGGTTATGGATTCGGGGAGCTCGGAACACATATATACAATTAGAGGTACATTTGATACTTTTCGGTATGTGAGAGACTCAGTGAGACTTGCTGATTGGTCAACATGTGAGGTTCGAGGAGTATGGACAATGAAATTGAAGACACTCAACGGAGGAGTTCATAAACTGGCTGATGTGAAATTTGTTATGAGGATGATATGGAACCTGGTATCATTAAGTAGGCTCAATGAAAAAGGGATCAAGATTTCCATAGCAAGTGGAGTGTTGGAAGTCTCACGCAGGGATGCAACGATGTTTACTGGGATGGAGTCCCAAGGGTTGTATCATTTGATGGGGACCGCAGTCAGCCCGAGATCGAGTGAAGATGGTGGAAGTGCCGTGTCATCTGGCGTGAAGAAGCATGTTCAATTTTTTGATTAAGTTTTCAACACCTGCAAGGAGACTGAAGGTCAAGTTTCTACCCCAAATTGGTTGTGAGGGGGAGATTTGTGGGGACCACTCCCATTTTGGGAGTCATCTTGGTCGGCATCAGCCTACAGCGGGTCTATCATGGTGGGTAGCCGACGTAGTAGCCTTTGTTGAAGTTTCAGGCAGCATGAAGGAAGTTTCATGGGTAGATGAGCACCCACCAACCAATGGAGAAGGCTGGATTTCTTCTCTATTTAAATGGGATTTGAATCACATTGTTTGTAAGATGAGGTGTATATTAGTAATGCTCCATCGAGAACTGGAGAGACTAGAATATAGAAAGGCCACATTCTCCTGTGGACATAGTCCATCGGACCAAACCACATTAAATTCATGTGTTGATCTATACTTCTTCTGTTTTATTTGTTTGAGGTACTACACACCTCCGCTGTGCCCCAACACTCCATGACCCAATGCGGCCACCATATATTCCACCCCACCCAAACACATCAAACACTCCCTCTGGAACCATTAGGTCACTATGGAGGCACCAATGGATGAACCGGAATTAACTAGATAAAAGGAAGACATCACTGGTTACGGACTGTAGCTGTTAAACCCATATTACTATTTGAGACTATGTATTTCTGTTCTCCATGGACTACACATATGGGAATAACATTTTGAGGAATGATGGCACGGATGTCCCTTGACATGTAAAAAAATGAAAACACCTCAATCCAGTTATTTTAGAATTATATAGGGAAGAAAGAGGAGTTCCATATTACAAACCTGATATACCGATGTCATAGTTGAAGAGTAGGCCACCTGTGGTTGCGACCATATAATTTAACACTGTGAATGGTATGAGCATCCTAGAGTAATGAATAACTCCCTTGGCTAACATTATTCTAGGGAAAAAGGGTTGCGAGCTCACGATAGTGAAACAAGCAGGGGATCCAGAGATTCTTATAGAGGTGTGGAATAATTGTATTCATGTAAATGGAAGCTATTTATATATATTTAAATGTTTTGTGTACATGTGTGTTTCTATATGGTTGGTGCCATTGTCAATGGGTTATCTTGGGGTATTTGGATGCCAATGATGGGTCGGGTTTTTCTAGAATTGGGCATGAATTTCACGAATCATGTGAGTGTTGGCATTTCCCACACCCATGTCTTGGTATTTCCCCCCATCCCTACCCTCCTCATCACTATCAGAGGCCTATTCATCCCCAAGACCCCCCCTGCTTCATGATCCAATGTGGCCGCCAAAAATTCCACCTCACATAAAAACATTGAACACTTCCTCCCGAACTGTTTTGTTACCATGGAGGCTCTAAGGGAGGACACGAAAGCAGCCAGATAAAAAGAAGACATCACCGATGATAGGTCTAAGCTGTAGTACTAATAGGTCCACCTATTTCACTTCTCCTTGGTGTACACATATGGGAATAACTTGTTGAGGAATGATGGAATAGACGTCACACAACCTATAAAAAACAAAAACACCTCAATCTAGTTATTTTAGAATTCCCAAGAGAATGAAGTAGATCTCCATTTTACACGCCAGATATAGGGGATTTTATATTTATGTGTTTTCAACAAAAATTATGGAAAAGGGATATGGTTTGATTTTTTTTTAAATGGGTCTCTAGATGTGTGAACGGAGTTCATACATCTTTGGTACAGAGAGATGCATGAACGGGGATCACGCACCGTTCATCCCGTCTTCAAAGGATGCGTGAACCTTGGTCATGCATCTCTCAATGCCAAAATTGCGTGAACGGAGTTCACGCATCTGGACGAGAAAATATATAAAAGGGGGGTCTCCCCCTGCCAATTTATTATTCTCCTTTGGATTTTGCTGCAAAGCCCTGTAGAATTATTTTCTCTACAAATTTTTGCTGCTTTTAAGAAGGTAAAATTTATATTTAAATTTTCAATTGTTTAATTGTGTTTATTTATTTCATTTGTATGATTTATTTATTTTATTTGTAATATGTAGAAACTAGTGTTTGTGTGTATGGTTTATTTATTTCATACATATTGATGTGTAAATTAGTGTCTTTTTTATGATTCAATTTATGAGCAATGTGTTTGTTGTATGAATTCATATTGAATGTTTAGGAAAATTAATTATGTCATGTCTAAATTTATGTATGAATTCATAATGAATCTTTATGATAATTAAATATGTTATAAAAATGTTATTTTGAATGTAATATTAATTTAAATTATAATATTTTAAACACTGGTAATATAATTTGTGAATAATATATTAGTTTTATGTATCATATTTAATATTATTAAAAAATATATTGAAATTTTTTTATGTTAAGGGTAGAAAAACAATTTAGTATAAATATAAATTTTAAATTATATTAGTTATAATTAAGCTAATTAAATATAAAAGAGGTGTAGATATATAATATGTATTTTATATAGTAATAGATATAATAATTATACCAAAAAACATGGTAAGTTGTTTGATGACAGACCTTGAGGTGACCGACCGATGCATAATTGAAATTGCATGTCTTGTTTTGTTAATGTTGTTATTTAATTTCTAATAATTGCATTTATTTTTCTGTATTGATGACATGTGAGCAATCTCTGACTAATTATGTAAGGACATGCATGTCCGCTTAAAAAAAGTTATGAATTTCATACCCATAGACCACCTCACATACATGTGAGTAAATATGTAATTAATATGCAATCAACAAGAGGTTTCCCCGAAGAGGTGTCCCCAGATAGGTGTCCCCGAAGAGGTGTTCAAGAACAAATGTTTGACATGAGGCATTTCTGTTTTAAAGGAGACTAATGGTTGCTGAAATATTTGATAATAGCGACTTCATGAGTCTACCCATAGGTTTTGGTTAGTTTATCAAATAATGATAAATTAATCATAAGTCTCAAGATCAAGTCATGATTAATTATTCATAACTAATTAAAATATATAAAGTTATATTAAATAATGTAAAATATTGATGTATTATATAATATTTTATTAATTATTTTTTATAGGTAATAATGTCTGCGTAAATATATTGCAATGGTGAGACCATTTATATAGAGAAAGGATTTAGCTATGGTGTGCCACCTGTCAGAATGGTAAATCTTCATTGTTTTATGACATTATATGCAGTTCATAATAAGACTTATGATCAGTTAAAATTGAGGGTCGATCAATCCATTTCTTCAATCACATATCGACATCTACAACATCATGAATGTTTCTAGCACACCGAGTACCCTTTGGTCAATAATAATGATTGGATGGATGAATCTTCCTTATTTAGACAACATTATTCTAATTGTTTGATGGAGTGGTATGTGGTGATTTCTGATATAGATGTGGTGCAACTGACTACTACAAAACTATGTGTTGTGAACTCTGTATATGTTGGTCCTTCAAATCAGTCTTTTTCATTTCTTCCTGATTTGGCTCTAGTAATAGAAGAAAATTATGATGATGATCAAAATTTAGAATGAAATGTAGATGACATCTCATTGTGTGATGATATAGAGAATGACAGTTTATCTATGGAAGAAAAATTTGGGGAGCCATTAGGAGATGATGTGGGTAATGAACCTTATGTGGTTCCTTTGAGAGATGTGGGTGAGGGCGATGTGGGCAATGAACCTTCTGAGGTTTCTTTGAGAGACAGACATCCACGACATCCACCGGTTAGTGGTAATCATCCTTCAGTATTGAGTTCCTTAGTTAAAGGAATGTCTCGTGAACAACATTTTTATTGGGATTTCCTTACAACGGCTTTTGAATACCCTGTCATTAAAGGGAATAGGTCTGTATCAAATGATAATGCCATATATGTTGGGCGGGATTTTGAAAGTAAATTGGAAATGAAAAAATGTGATAAAGCAATAGCACATTGAGTGACATTTCATATTCTTGGATGATGAGTCAAAGAAGAAAAAATATATCATTCGTTGTGAAAAATACGGTCCAGAATGTAAATTTAAATTAATGAAAATATTTGATAAATTTTTTGCATATTGGTGGATAAAAAAAATATAAGGCCCACACACTTGTGTGCATCCAAGATTGTCGCAAAATCACTCTTCCCATGATTCAGAGTTTATATCAAATGTTATTTGTGAGATGGTATGAATAGGTAAGGATGTTCCCATTACCCTTGTTTAGAAAAGAATTCATCAATTTTATAACTACAAGATATCATATACCAAAGCATGGAATGAAAAACAGAAGGCAATCGTAAAAGTGTATTGTGATTGGGATGAATATTATGCTACGTTGCCACAACATATGGAATTGTTTTCTCTCAACAATAAGATTGTTTATTAGTTGGACACTATTTTGTATGTATCCCCTAATCACCGAGTTGATCAAACAAAGGTGAAGTTCAATAGGGTTTTTTTGGCATTCATGTCACATATTTCTGCATTTTCTATTGTAAACAATTTATTCATGTCAATGGAACTTTCTTGTATGGAAAGTATATCAGTGTTCTACTCATTCCTTCCACACAGTATGGTAGTTGTGATCCTCTGCAACTTAATTTTTCTATTGTTGAAACGGATATTTTTGAATGTTGGAGCTGGTTTTTGGCTCGTGTGCATGTTCATGTCACACGAAACCATGGTGTGTGTTTGATATCTGATCGCTATCGAGTGATTATAGAGGTTGTGGTTAGTTATGGGGTTTCATCTACATAGCTGAATTCTTATCATCGCTATTACATTAGACATATTGCAACTAATGTGCATAAGCATTTCATAGATGATGTTATAAAGAAGTCAATCCTCAAGTTTGGTATGTTTTTTATATACATGTTTTTTTAACAAAATTTATTCTCTATTTTAATACATTATTCTCTTATAGTTTCAGCATATGAGACCCAAGAAGAATGGTTTGATCGACACCTTGAAGAGATCCTAGTTTCTAATGAAGATGTGTATGAATATATGTTGCAGATTTCGAAGGAAAAATGGTCATTAGCATATGATGGTGGCAGAAGATATGTCCACATGACCACTAATATAGTGGAGTGCATAAATGGGGTTCTCAAGGGTGTGTGCAAACTTCTAATCACAGGGTTAGTGAAAGAGATATTTTATAGATGTGTTCACTAATTTGTTGACCGGTCCCAAAAGACCTATTAGAGGATGGAAAACAGAATGCATTTTACACAGCATTTCCAAAGTGATATTGATCTAATAATGAATGAGGATTCAAGATGGAATTTTCTAGCCATTAATAGGGAAAATAAGATCTTTCAGGTAAGACTGTTCTATGACCGGGATACATGCACTAGTGGTCGAGTGTTTGTATTGATATTAGATAAGAGATACTATGATTGCAGCATCTTTCAGGCATTTAGATATCCATGTGCACATTTTATTGCAGCTTTTGCTTTAGTAAATATATCATGGGAGCCATGTGTTGACCCAGTGTATCACATGATAACTTTGGTTAACTATTATAGTGAAGCTTGGATACATGTTTGTGACTTTCATTCTATCTCATTTCCTGCTGATCAGCCGACCATCATCCCTAATATTTCCAGGATTCATAATTTGGTTCATGTTTTAATTTATGATTTTTTCAATGTCTGTCCTCCCTTAATTTTTTGGCTTTATAATACTAGGTTACAGCCCTGAGGAAGACCAAAATCAAGTTGAATCAGAAATGAAATGGATTGTCCTCCATAATGAGAAGGGAGAATACGATGATGTATTTGTCATGCAGAAGGACATACTCGTAAGAGATGTCCCCAAGTGGCAGCACAGAGCTCCACATCTCATCATCCATGATCGAGTTTGTGTATTGTATCACAAATATGAATATTTATATTTTTATGTGTTAGTTTCAGTATTGAATCTTTTTTATTTCTAACATTCTCTATTTCTAACTTGTTTCAATTTTGGTTTGTCTCGTTTTTCGATTCTCTAATAAAGAATTTTGTGATACTCAAACTATTCAAAGAAACAACATAGAATGAAAATAAAAATATCATGTTTCCACATGTATCAAAGACATTAATCCACACACAACAAATGCTGTATAAATCAATAATATTAACAAAATCATTTTTCATTTGATGGTTTTTATATTTATTTAAATAACTGTTGAATTTTTTATTGAACCTCTCATACAACATGAACCAATGCATAATACCTTGAGATTATATGATAAAAATGACATATCACTGATACGATCCATATGATTATCATCCCTATGAATTCAGGTATCATATGTCCCACACAAAAGAACTAGCTCATAGAAGCCCACATGAAATGCTTAGAACACCTCTATAGGTTTTAATTATTGCAGACCTCATAAATATTGTATCTCAAATTTAGGTAAAAGGGTCATTTATTTATTGAGGGGATTGGTCAAGTAATAAAAACACTAATCCAAACACAACAAATCATGTATATATCACAAATATTAACACAATCATTTTTCATTTGATTGTACAAGGTTTATTTAATTAAAAGTTGAAATTTTTTATTGAATTCACTGTAATAATGTAATGATGATATCATTTGTTCAGATAGAAGATTTTCCATTGCACACATCTCAGGCTACTCACGTGTCACAACTGCTTTTAGAGGGATGTCTAGTGCCTCCATTCAGTGTAGGCAGATCTCACCATTTCCATCATACCTCACCACCTCCCGCTATCATCCCTCATCTTCGTCGTGCTGGATTCTATGGTGTAATGATGTGAGACTTCACCTTTCTCGATCATCAGCTCATTACTACGCTTGTAGAGAGATGGAGGCGAGAGTCACATACATTCCATTTAAGAGAGGGGGAGATGAATATTACCCTACAAGATGTGGACATTATGTTGGTCCTCCCCATCAATGGTGAGGCTATAACCGGTCGATTTGGTGAAGATTTATCAGAGCTTGTTCATAGAGTACTTGTCATAGAGGAACCTGATGATGGAAAGACCAACGTTGGTGGTAGATTATGCATTCAATGGTTAGACCAACACTTCACACAGTTAGCAGAGGATGCTATTGAGATCACCGTGATGTAATTTTCACATGCATATATTTTGAGGCTGATCGGTTGCACACTTTTTGTTGATAACTCCACTACATTTGTACATTTGATGTATTTATCTTTTTTGTAGGATTTGGACAAGACCAGAAAATATAGTTGGGGGTATTCTTTTCTATCATATACATATAGGGCGTTATGTAGCACATGTCGGATCGATAAGATGCAGATCATGGGATGCATGGTTCTTCTACAGATGTGGGTATGGAAGCACATACCTCATTTATCTCCACATGCTTGTGTTCCATTACCAGCAGATATTGTAGCAGAGGCTCTATGTAGACGTTGGTATGTTATTCCTTCCTTATGTTGTCTAACTTAATTGTATAACTTTCTATTATGAAATATAAATATAACAATATTATCTACAGGTGGAGTCATGCACATCGATAGTCAGATTCCCCCAGACACGATATCCACACCTACAAACTTATTTTGGATAGCATTCGACCATACAATATAAGTGATTATTATTTATATTATTAAATCATTATTCTTTACTATACATGTATTCATTTATTAATTGAATATTTATTTTTTCATTCAGATTTTATGGATGCCATATACATATGCCATTATCCAGAGTCTTCCACCATACTGTATAGCGATGCTTGCTATCGGCTCCTGTAGGGTTCCATTGATTCATTTTCATATAGTCGAGTGCCATCAGTCCGACAGAATTATGAGGTAGTTCAGATTCTTTTAGCCTGTTCCTAACCCGCCCAGTCAGTTAGATTCCCTGCATTCCCTGAAGATGTCAGGGAATAGAGATTTTGATTGGAGGAGATTCCACGCCATATATATTGATTAATGGGATAAACGATAGGAATTCCAGTTTCAAAGGGTGGGGACAATGTGTTTTCATTTGGTGGATCAGATGGATTAGGTAGATTGGTACTACAGGTCCCCAGTCAGATTTCTGATATGACACGGACGAGGCTTTCATGAGCTAGTATACATAGTTCCTTCCACAATTCAGTGGAATTTTTATTCCTTTTACTTAACAACATAATTTTTTTCGTAGGAGGCGTGTATATGTCATCTAATACACATGTTTGATCCAGTAGAGCACACCGTATTTGACCCAACATATTTTCACACCCTTGTATCAAAGTTGCTTCCTTTGATGGAAAACATTTATCATGTAATTTTCATTGATCCGTCACATGCTGAGGAGGCTTCAGAGCCTTCTAGGGATTATATATATGTAACAAAGGGTGATGACCCTATTATGGATCTTGTTGTTCCACATGAGGAGAATGTTCAGATTGATCATTCAAATGTTGGTCTTCCACAGGATGAGGGTATTCAGCTTGATTAGTCATATGCTCTTCCAGCTTCTCCGGCTCAGCTACAGGTAGATACAGACGATGACTAGGATGACCTAGATTCTTTATTACAGGCATCCATAGCACAACAACCATCTTCTTTCCATGTTGGTGAGAGTTCAAGCCAGCCTCCACTATCATTAGATGCAGGAAAAGGTACAGACTTTGAGAATGTAAATCCACCACATGTCACACAAGAGGATGTGGGGGTGGCTGCTGAGGATTATGTGTAGCATACGCCAGATCGCAGATAGTGACTGACACGATGTGGATGCGTCCAGTATACACCTAGCTGTGGGGCAGAGGAGAATCCATGCTAGAGGTGTAGATTAGGTAGATTTTTTATTTACTATACATTATGTATGTGCATTAATATTATCATTTATAGAGTTCTATTTTTTTAATAATTGTCTTACTGTCATCAAAATATCTTCCTAAATTAATAAATTCTAATTGGTATTCATCAATAAATATAAATACTCTGGATGAAAATATCTTTGAACATCAATAAATCTTGAAAAATATTATTGATCTCAATGATTTGAATCCAAAAATCATGGAACATGATTCTTTGTTTAAAAAAATTAAATAGCATGAAGAAGAATTTCAATGAATAATGAATAATTGTAAAGAGTAGATGATTGTTATTGTAGATAAAAAAATCACAATATGAGATGTATAGAATTAGAAGTTCAATTGGAAAATTTTGAGAAAATACATTTTTAATCTTTATAAAGGGACACAAGTTTTACTGGTACACAATCTTTACTAGAGGATTTTACTATTAAAACACCTCCATCATGTGATAAAATGATTGACATTATGAAAAAGATTTATTTCATATTCTTCTAAAATAAGATAAAATCTTTAAGAGGGTTAAGAATGTGTTAGCATATCTAAGAATAAGTATTGAAGAAGATCATCCTTGGTGAAGTTATGTAAGATTTCAAAACTGAAGTTTATGAGAGTTTCTATTTAGGGGGATGTAAATGAAGAAATATTAAATTATTTCTAGAATTAATATATCAATTAGAATCAAATATAATTACTGTAGATCATTCAAGAAGATCATGTTATTGAGATATAAATGTTTTTCTAAATATCTCTTGTTTTTTTAATAAATAAAATACTAAATAGAAAGAGGTTGTAATGGAATTAATCAAATACATACGAAATTTTTTCTTCTAAATAAATGGTGAATTTTTGAAAACTTTCTGTAGGATGCGTGAACGAGGTTCACACAAACTTTAGAAACATCATAAATGATGAATGAACACCATTTATGCATTTACCTTTGTTAGGATGCGTGAACGGGGTTCAAAAATCCTTCAAAGATGGGATGAAGGATGCGTGAACCTCGTTCACGCATTTCTCCATGCCAAAGGTTCATGCATCCTCCATGCCAAAGATATGTGAATAGTGTTCACGCATCTGGAGACCCATTTTTCTTAAAAAAATCAAACCCTGTCCCTTTTCCATAAAAAAAATTTAAAACCCATTAATAAAAAAGGCCCTAGATATACTCATGTTCTTGACGAATAGTAGTCCTCCCATGGTCGCGATAAAGGAAGTTGACACCGCTAAAGTAGAGTGCTTCCTGACAATATCAATCATTCCTTGGCCAACATTTTTCCATGGAAAAAGGGCGGAAAGCTCACGGTAGTGAAAAAAGCGCCAATTCTGGAGATTTTTATAGAGGGGTGGAATAATTGTATGCGTGTATGGGGAGCCTAGTTATATATATATACACATATACATATATATTTATATATGTTTTGTGTACATGTGTGTTTCTATATGGATCATGTCATTGCTAGTGGGATTTCCATGCATATTTGGATGATGATGATTGGTCGTATTCTACGAGGATTGGGTGTGGGTTTCGCTAATTAGGTCAGTATCTCTATCTACACATCCCTGGATTCTTATTCTTCTTTTTTGAATCCCAAATAACAAATTCTTATAATCAACAGTTCCCTTGTTTTGTATTTACATGCCTATCACTATAAAAAACTAGAATTTATTAATGCTTTTTTAGTGACATGTGTAAAAATCGTTGCTATTTGTGAATTTAGCAAACTTTTTGAAGTAACATTGCTAATTTAGCAGTGTTTCATAAAAATATTTGTAATTAAGCAATTTTTTCACGAAAACGACACTAAATTAGTGATATTTTCACCAAAACAACTCTAAATTAGCGATATTTCCAAAAAAACACCGCTAATTTAGCGACCTTTTCCAAAACATGTCGCTACTATAGCAAGGGTTCCTAAAAAACAACATTAATTTAGCAATGTTTCCCAAAAAAGTCACTACTTTTGCGATGTTTCCCAAAAAACATCACTAATTTAGTGATGTTTCTCCCAAAATATTAAATTTGAAATGTTTCCTTAAAAGTGTCTCTAAAAATATATTTTTATATAGAACATTTCCCCATATCGATGTAAATAAATAAATATATATATATATATAAACACACAAACACAAATATATATAAATATAAATATAAATATAAATATAAATATAAATATATGTATATAAACACGTATATATTATAAATTTAGTCACGTTTTAAGAAAACATGTTTATTTTAGTGACATTTTTACCAGGGTTTTAAAAATGTGGTAAATTATATATATATATACATGTACATATATATTTATACACCCACAAAGATATATATATATATATAATCATATATATATATAATATAAACACATTTATATAATCTAATATAAACATATAAATAAACATAAAACATAAACATAGATATATATAATATAAACATAAAATATAAACATATATATATTTATATAATAAAAAACATAAACCTATATATATATATATAACTATATATATAATGTAAATTATAAAAATATATATAACATATAAACAAAATGTAAACATATATATATAAAATATAAAATATAAAATGTAAACATATATATATATATTAATATATGTATATTAACACACACACATATATATATATATATATATATTTTTAAATAATGAAATTTATTTATATAAATTTAGTCACGTTTTTAAAAAAACACGAAAATTTTAGCGAAATTTTTATCGTTGTTTTAAAACGTGCCTATATATATATATATTTATAATTATATATATATATATACATACACATACATATTTATACACACACCTAAAAACATACACACACTCACACAGAGAGAGATATATATAAATATATATAAACATATATATATATATAATACGAGCATATAGTATATAAACACACACACATATATGATATAAAAAAATATATATATAATAGAATATAATATAATATAATATAATATAATATAATGTAATCATGTATATGTATACATGATCATAACATATAATATAAAAATTATAAAAAAATATAAAATATAAACATATATATATATAATATATTAATATCTAAAATATTGTAATCTATATATATATATATATATATATATATATATAACTACATGATAAAACATGCATTTATCAAAATTTAAGGTAGATCAGTTGGTTGAGTTATATGATGGTGATTCAGAGGTCTATGGATCTAATCTCACGGTGGTTGGATTCCAGATTATTTTACTGTGAGGCAGGCTATAGAGAGCATGCTGGGATTTGGTGCAGATATATGTAGGCTGGCCACTGGAGAGATATATGCGGATGAGAGAGCATAGGGGATTTGGGAGATACATCGAATGCGGGCTGGGAAGGGGGAATTGGAGGCGGGTAGGGAATGCGGGCTGGGACGGGGAACATGAGGCGGGGAAGGGGCAACAATAGGTATACAGACGAGAGAGCACATGGGGTTGTGGAACAGGACGTGTGTTGGGATGTGGAACATGAGGTGGGCACGCAGATAAGAGAGCAGAACAAGGGGGTTGCAGAGATGCGACAATCAGACTGGGAGTGATGATTTATAAAATTATTTAAAGAAATTTAAAAAATGGATAAAAAATGAAAAATTATGAATAAAAAAAGGATAAATTTTCATATACCGACGTTTATAAAAACATCGTTAAATGAGGTGTCGCTAATTAGCGACACAAACATTGTTAAAAAAAATTAATGATGTTTTCTTGAAACATCGGTAAATGAGATGTGAATTACCAATGCTTCTATAAAATGTCGCTAAATTTTTTTAGAGACATTTTTTAGAAACGTCAATAAATAAATTAGAAATGTTTACAATCGTCGCTAATACAAAAAATAAACATTGCTAAATCATGTTTTTCAGTAGTGTATCAAGTTTATATATTAAAAAAAATTAACTGTTTACTGTGCTGTCTGTGCCCCTGTACCAATCGTAGATGGCTCCTTCAATGTTCAGGGGAGGTTTTTACTTGGGATTCCTGTACTCCGCCAGCACTGGCACCCTCATCATCTAAATCAAGAATTATTTTGTGGCCAAGATCAAGGGTGAGTTGGGTGGCGTTTTAGTTTTCGTGGTGCCCTCGTCCCTTCCCTTCTTGTAACCATTGAAAACTTAGTCCTCCCCAACACCCCATGCTTCATGATCCAATATTGCCACCATATGCGACACCCCACACAAAAAACATCGAACACTTCCTCCCAAACCACCAGGCCACCGTGGAGGCTCCACGTAAGGACACACACTACCGCATAAAAAGTTTTACACAACACCACAATTAAACAGCACTATAAAAAGCGCTGATAAAGGGGATGCCTTTATCAGTGGTAACAAATAGTGATGATAAAAGGTTATTTAAAAAGTGCTTGAAAATTGATGTTAGAATTGCCCCTTTATCTAGGATTTTTTAGTACAAATAAAGGTTTCCCCTTTATCTGAACTTTTTTTAGCGCTATTAAAGGGACCCCCTTTATCAGATTTTTTAATAGCACTAATAAAAAGAGGTTTTTATTCACATTTCTTCTACTTGTGCTCATAAAGGGTATATTTAAAAAAATATGTTTCATTAAAAATAATTTAATAATGTAATAATATATATATATAATACATATTTTTTAAATATGTTTTAGATAAGTATAAATAAACATTTACACATAATATATAAGATATTTAGTGAAAATGGTTTATAAGATATAAAAAATGTTATTAATTAATTATTTTCTTATTATTATCGAGTAATAGTCATTTAATAACAATCTGAAGACACAAAAAAATCAAAAAATTCATAAATGATCTAAAATAAGTTGAAAATATAACTCAAACTGCAAATGGTCATAAATTTGGATCTGTGTGTCCATTTGAGCTCTACCACATATCAAATCGAAGCCCGCAATGAGCTCTACGCCGCAGAGTTTAGGACTATGATCTATGAACTTCGTCATATTTTCAACTCCCAAATAGTTTCTGAAGGCCTCCAAAACTGAGTTTTTAGTTGAGATACCCAAATTTCATAACATTTAATGGAATTTCAGCCTCGTTTAAGGGGGTCTTTTGCATTTTTTCAGTGGGGAATGAATTTATTCCCAAAGATTACATTCATATTCATATTATGGATTTAAAATTTTATCATTTTTCA
The DNA here is from genome assembly GCA_963277665.1 of Viscum album. Lineage (NCBI taxonomy): Eukaryota > Viridiplantae > Streptophyta > Magnoliopsida > Santalales > Viscaceae > Viscum > Viscum album. The sequence goes on along the minus strand of OY728156.1, from coordinate 1,700,119,830 downwards.
CAATGTACTATTATTTATAATCAAATATATAACTATATATATGTATATATATATTCACAAATAGATATTATATTTTATAAATAAATAATTAAAAATATTTTTAAATAAAATATATTTCTCAATATAAAAGTCATATCTCATTAAAAACTAATATCCATTTTATTTAAAATACTAATGTAAGAATATTTATATACTGATACAATTAATATATACATATATAATGTTTATATATAGATATTTATATATCTGTGTGTGTATTGACAAATAGAAATATATTTATCTATATATTTTAATATATGTATGTAAATATTAAAATATAATATTTGTAATTAAATATATGCAAGTGTAATTATATTTATAGAAGCACATAGATATATAAATATATGTATGTCTGTATTTATAAACATATACACACACAAAATAATATTTTATATATGTATTTAAATAAATACATGTATATATATATATATGGATAAAAAAATGTTACGATATATATATAAATATACAGATATATCGTAAAATAGAGAAAAAAACTATATAGGTGAGTGGAAAATGTGTGGGTGTATAAGGGGGAGGTCTCATGTTTGATACCTAGCAAAGGTAGGGGTGCATGCGAGCGAGTGAAATGAGTCTAGTGCTATTAATGTAGGGGGGATTAGCATAGTCAATGTGGTGGAAGGGGGCTTCCTAGTAGTGTTGAAATTGGGGGATCATGCGCTATTAAAAAGGGGGTGGGTCTACCCTCAGATTTGCAGATTTTTTTTAATTTTTTTCTTTGGTTTTTATCAACAATTTTAAAAAAATGATGATAAATGTGGTCTTTCATGAGCACTAAAAAGATAAATTATAAATGACCCTTTTATCAGGTCTTTTTTCATGCTGATAAAATACCCCTATTATCATTCCTTTTTATCGGTGATAAAAGGTGCTTTTATCAATGTTGACAAAATGGACCCCTTTTAATAACGATTCAATTTTCAGTGATTTTTAGTACTGTAAATACCCTTCTGCATTCTTTTAAAGTCCATATCTATAGTAGTGATGAAAGAAGCCAAATAAAAGGAATAAATCACTAGTGATAGGTCATAGCTGTTAAACCTGTAGTACTGGTTGGTCCAGGTATTTCCCTTATCTTTAGGAATAATGTAATAGACGTCATAATGCCTGTAAAAAACACCACATTCATGATATTTAAGAATTTAAAAGTGAAGGAATTATAGCTCAATATTATACACTTGAAGTACCGATTTCATAGCTGAAGAGTAGGCTAGTTGTGGCTACAAAAACGATTGTTAACACCACAAAAGGTGTGAGGCTCCCCGGATAATCAATCAATCTCTTTACCTAGATTTTTTCATGAAAAATGGGGGTGATATCAGGATATGGAAACAAGCATAGGTAGATCCTTGATATTCTCCATCATAATTAGGGAAGTCAACTGAGTCATCACCACTCTCTCTATCTATGGGGTCAATAGGTGGGGGATGAAGGATCATGTTCTTGAATTTTCCAACTGGTACACCTTTGTGGTGGTGTTCATTATATGCATGGTAATGGGGGACCATTGTAAAACCCAGATCTTCATTTCCCGTATGGATCTTCATTTTTGGTTGTTTTGATGGAAAATTATGAAAGAATGATTTTTCTAACTACACATCGTGTACCTGTCTTACCACATACAACCGTGTTCTGGCCAAGTAACAGTTGAGTAAATGTCCTTGTGGTGACCTGCCAAAATGCTTATGTTCGGAGGTGGTTGAGGATACTATACAACATGTAATTTTAATGAACACACCATGTAATTATCTTTTTATTTGATATATCAGAGCAATGTCACGTCATAAATCAATAAACATCTTCTTCTCCCCTTGGATCATACAAGAGTGAGATGGAATGACAAAAAAACTTTGACCCCCTCCCGATTCATCGTATGAGCTCCAATTGAGACTCCATCAGGTGTGTTGGAGTCCCACTAGTGAGTTCTCGAATCCACTTGGGCCTTTATTCCTAATTCGTTCTCTAAGTTGAGTTATCAAGGGTTGAGAGTTTTCCCCTTTTTGTAGATCTACACTATTTTGGGCCGATTCAAGGGCCTGCATTAAACTATATCAATCGTACAACATCGAGGTATGTGTTTTAGGCCTTTCATTGATCATATTTGGATTATATATGCTAAAAGTGTTGCATACCCAAGATTAGGGTATTGCTTGATTTGGAATTTGACCCTATTTATTACCTGCTATGGTTTGTTGATTGATAAGGGTTGTCTCTTATGTGTAAGGTTAGATACCTTATTACAGGACACCCCATGAGTGTGTTTTCCCTTGATTGATTTTTTATGGCCATTTGGTCTCGGATGCCTATTTGGATTGCCTTGTTTTCCATGCCTTGATTGATTAGGACGAAGTTTTATTGATTATATGAAATGCATGTGATATTCTTGTGAATGATTATCCATGTAGTATTTTTAGGTTAAATGAGCTACGTTGATATTATATGCACTCTTTTTTCCAATGGACTATGAGAACCTTCGACCAGGAAGTCTGCGGGGACTTCCACATTATTTACACAAGACCATGAGAGTCTTGGTGTAGATGACTGACACCGGGGTATTGACTATGAGGTCTACCCAGGAGGTAATTTGTAATTTATTTATTTCATGTTGACCCATGGGTATTGTCCTTGAGAGATGTCCAAGTGGTTGTCTGTAAATAATTAGTGCTATGTTAGGCCAAATGGGTTAGACTATTAGAGATTCCCAGAGGGTATTTATTTAATGAATTGATGTTGTGTTAATCCAAATGGGTTAGACCGTGAGATCTATCCCAAAGGTTTTTTATGAATGATTGAATGATTTTGACAAGTTTTCAAAGCCAAAGAACAAGCTTAAACTCAGTCTTAATTGACTGTTTAGATGGTCTTCTGAGACATCTATTTTGTTACTATTACATATGGGGATATAGGGATAGGATACATCCTGAGATTACATGATTAAATGGATGAATAATAAATTTAAATGAATGTAATTGAAAACTATAGGATTTTTTAATTTTGAGTACTTCCTAATTTATTGCTTCATTATTTCATATTACATGCTATATATATATTCGCTGATAGTAATGGATAGAACTTTTGGTGGCTGCCTATTGACATTCATATGAAACACTTTTTTAGTCATAATTTTGGACCCAAATAGATTATATTATTGCAGGTATAGATAAGGGATATAATCCTTCTTCATCAGGTACTGGATTTGTGTTGAAGATGGAGATCATGGGACCAAGCTGAGACTTGTGATGCTGCAAGAGTTTAGTTATTTCTTGTACATTGGTTTCTGTATTTCTTTCCAGCATTGTGAAATTTTTTAATATTTTTATTAGATAAACATGTCATGCATCATATATATATTTAGTGGCTTCTGTTGGATTACATTTAGTATTTCGATGTTTACTTTTGTGGTATTACTACTTCTGCTTTTGTTTACGATTTTTTTATGCTGTGTATACTCTGCCAATGAAGGAATAGTTTCCTGAACCACACCTTGGCCCTCACTACTAGTTGGATGCTTCTGTAATTTTGGGAATTGTGCTTGAGGTTATGTGACAAAATGGGTTCGAGGCACCTTTGGGTGGAACCCAGATCCGGGATGTTAAAAAGTGGTATCAGAGGTAGGTTATTTCAAACTGTGCTTTACTATTTGGAGCCAATAGATGGGGATAAGAAGGAATTAGTAGTTGGTAATAAGCCGTTATCAGGAGTAGCTATCCCTTGTATAGGGAAAATCCATGTTACCTCGAATATTGTGATTTTTCTAGTTTTGTAATTGTTACAGTTGATTTGATATCACTATTGGGTGATTCACTTGTTTTGTACTATTATGATTGATATCATTGTGGTTATATTTCTGTTTTATCCCGAAATGATGAGGTTATTCCATCTAATGTATCATATAGGGACTTTCTAGAGATCACTTATCATGCATTCTCGTTATGCTATTTGGGGTGCATTAATGATTGCATGCTATTGTGATAGATGTTGTGCTAGATATGCCTACTGTTGTGATAGATTCCATGATAGAAATACCTACTATTTTTAATAGGGTATTATTATGCGTAATGTTTCATTTGGATGGATTCTAATATTTGGTCCCTGAGGTGTTATGAAACCTCTTGGATCAGAATTTTGTGGATCATGTTTGATCTTTAATTGAATTATGATAAGATATGACATGAATATTGATGAAAAAATTCGATTCACAGGGTGTATGGGCTCTCACAGATTGGAACTTGGCATGCCTTGGCCAAATATTATGGTTTTTGGGGTTCCAGAGTAGTTTCAGAGGCTTATCTTCCAGAAAACCCTGAAAACATCGTGTGTGATGTTATGAATACACTCCATGTGTTATTCTATTTTGGAAGGAATTTTTTTCATAAGTAAATGTCATGTACCATATGTACATGTCGTATAGTTGTTGACTATGTGACTGACTATGTGAATAATCACACAGGATTGGTAAACACCTGGTAGTACATGTCGTGTGCTGGGAGTACATGTCATGCAATAGTCAACCATGTATCTGGCCATGTGACTAATGATACAGGTGGAAGAAACTTGGGCTGTACATTTCATTCCTAGATTGTATACATAGTGTAGTGTTACACCGATAGAACCCATGTGGTTTTTTCCATGTAGAGTTAGTTGGGAAGGAGGGAAAATTCTAGTATATTCCATGTCTCGGGAGGAACATGCAGTCTGTATAGGGAGTTACCCAACCGGGTTGGAAAAAGCACATGCCCATGTTAAGGATTAAGGTAATGTGTAGTGTAGTGTTCTATATGCCATGTAACCCTACTTTGATAAACATTATTGTTTTCCTTATCTTGTTCCGTTCATGCTCTCAAATGTTGCAGTAATTGATGGTCATGTACTAAGGTGAGCACTTGACATTGCAGAGTCATGCCACCAAGATGTCCTCCAGTTGTACACCAGGTACAGGGAGATGATTGGACACAAGAAATAATAGATCAGGGACTACCAGAAGTTCCTCACATCCTTCCCATATTGACACTAGCTGTTGTACTGGACACAGGTGTTGATTCATAGATCCATGAATGATTTATGAGGATGACACATACAATTCTGAGAGATCCACATTCTGCCCCGACAATGGAAGAGTTGAAAAGGGTGTTCCATCAGTAGCATCCTCCTAGTGATTCAAGATATGGAGGACCACGGGTTGCAGAGTCATCATTGGAGGCCATGTTTTCTATCTTCAATCATCTAGATATGCCTTTTGAGAGGAGGGTTAATCTTGCAACTTACATGCTACGTGATTCTGCCAAAAGATGGTGGGATGTTATCTCATAGGTGGGATATTATCAAAATATGTATTGGGAAGAGTTTTAGAGGTACTTTTATGATTACTTATACCCAGAGATGTTGAGGGATGACCGAGCTTGGGAGTTCATGCATTTGGATTAGGGTTCTCTTTCATGGATGGATTATTCTTCTCACTTTATAGAGCTTTAGTGCTTCGCACCTGTGTTGGGAGGTGATGAGTTATCAATAGCTAGGCAATTTGAGGATGGTGGTAGGTAAAAAAATCCAATCGTAGGTGAATGTTTTCAAGGTGACTTCAGAGACTACTATAGTAAACCATGTACTGATTACTGAGCGCAATCTGAGGGAGTTTGGAGCTACGAGCCAGGGCAATTCATCATCTATGACTCATACTCCTTCAACCAATTGTAGGAAGTGCAAAATGAAGTTTACTTGCGATGGTTCTTCCAGTAGAAGGGTTGTTTGTTCAGGTATCTAGGTGAGGTGATACCAGTGTGGGAACAACGGCAACACTAGAACAAACTGCCCATGATACCCACATAAGCGTCGATCTTGCAGCAAGATGGGTCATATTTAGAATTTTTGCTAGTTTTTCTCACCATCAGATGGTGAGTGGGGATCCGTTATGACTCCTTGTACAAGATCAGGACCACCAATTTCCCATATGTTAGGGAACTAGATTTCGTCAAGACGTTCTGGCCGAGGAGGTTGTCTAGGATGTGGAAGCTATACAATGGTTTTTTAGCAACAACAGGATGGATCAACTCAAGGTATCCAGGCATGGTCGTAGGGCCGCGGTACATGTCATATATTTGCAATGTAGCAGACCCAATATGAGTAGGATCTCATACCATCTATGGTTATAGGTATGATTCTAATTGCCTCAGTTTTAGATTCATCTCTTTTCGATACTGGGACTTCCAATTGTTTTATATTTGTTTCCATTGTGGAGAGTATTGGCCTCTGTATATTTAATTTTGGTGATGTTATGATGCATGAAAATCTATTGGGGATTAGGAATTCTAGTGTATTTTGGTAAAAGGAGTTCCCTCTATAGGTTGGTACATGTAACTTCATGTGAGACCTCTATGTCGTAGAGATGACTGGATTTGATGATATTCTTGGAATGGATTGGTTAGCCTCATTTCTGGCCTTTGTTGACATCTATTGTTGTAGGACGAGTTTCACATCGCTAGAGGGTGGGTCTTTTCTACACAAGGGTGAATGGGATGTCCAGAAAAGTGGAGATGGGCCTGACTATCATGGGTTGGGAGGGATTAAATAATATATGGCTAGTTCATATCTGTATGACCAGGGGACTTCACATATCGAGGTTTCTCTAGTGGTGGATCATTTCAGATATGTCTTTCTAGATGAATTTTTAGGTTTACCTCCAGAGAGAGTTGTATTTCTCTATTGAGATTGTACTAGGAGTGGAACTGGTGTCCATTCATCCTTATAGGATGGCTACACCAGAGTTACAGGATCTCAAGAAGTAGTTAGAGGAGTTGTAGGCAAGGAGTTTCACCTGAACTAGTACTTATACTTGAGGTTCACATGTTATTTTTGGAAATAAGTCAGATGTCACCCTCAGACTTTGTATGGATTATCAAAAACTGAACCAGTTGACGGTCAAGAACTGATATCCGTTACTGAGGATTGAGGATCTATTTGATCATCTTCAGGGATCCTGGGTGTTCTTGAAGATATAATTGAGATATGAATATCATCATTTGTGCATTAGACCATTAGATATACCTCTTACATCCTTTCAGAGTAGGTATAGTCTATATGAGTATTTGGTTATGCCATTCGCTCTCATGAACACACCAGAAGTTTTCATGGTGTGATGAACCGAGTGTTCCATCCTTACATGGATTATTTTGTTGTACTCTTCATGGATGATATATTGGTGTATTTTCACACTCAACAAGACTATGAAACCCATCATGATATCATATTGAGTACACTGAGAGAGCATCAATTATATGTTATGCTCTAAAAATGCCACATTTGGATGGACTAGATTCTCTTCTTGGGTTATGCCATCTGGATGACCGGAGTATTAGTAGACCCAGATAAGGTAAAAGAAGTAGTTTCTAGGGAGCATCCAAAGAAATTATTTATGGTAAAGAGTTTTTTGGGTCTGATTGGTTACTAAAAACACATTATATAGGACTTTTCATGCTTAGCAATGCCGTAGAAGGATGAGAATAAGAATGGTGCGACGTTCAAGTGGATAGATTCTTGGGATTCATCCTCTCAAGAGCTGAAAGGGAGATTGACTTCAGCTCCGATACAGATTTTTCTAGAAGTAGGTAAGAGTTATATCATTGACTATGATGCATCAGGTATCGGTCTATGAGTAGTGCTTATGAGGGGGAAAGAGTCATTGTGTATGGGTCTCAGCAGTTGAGGCCACATGGGAGGAGTTTCTCGACCCACTATCTCAAGTTAGATGCATTTGTGCATGGTTTTCTTTGTTGAAGACATTATATTTTGGGCGAGAATTTCATGGTGTTCACAGAAAAAAAATCTAAAGTATATCTTTAATCAATGATATCTCAAATTGAGACATGGAAGGTGGGTTGAGTACCATCAGTATTTTGACATTGATCTTGTCTATACGTATGGAAAAGGCAACACAGTGGATGAGGCATTGAGAAGGAGGACTCAAATATAGGTAGTTCAGGAGGCCAACAGTGAGTGGAAGCTTATGGATTCTTTCTCTGAGATGTATTTGGAGGTCCATGATAGATAGAGGAATATGTTTCTTTCTTATATAGTTGTTACCTATAATCTTCTAGATCGAGTGTAAATAAAGAAGCTATTAGATTCTGTAGGCTAAGTTCTATAAGGGAGTGTGTTAGGGGATGACCCTTCTATTTAGTGGACCATAGATGAGGATAAGGTTTTGCATTTTCATGGGCACGTATGGGTTTCAGAAAACATACACGAAGATCTATTCTATGATTTTCATACTTCATTATGGGCAGTTCATCCTGGTGTCACTAAGATTTATCAAGATGAACATCGTAAGTATTGGTTGCCAAATATGAAGAGGGGTGTAGTTGGTTTTGTACTGAAATGTTCCACCTATCAGCATGTGAAGAATGATTATCAGTGACTGGTAGGAATTTTACTCTTGTTACCCATTCTTGAGTGAAAGTTAAATAATGTTGTGATGGATTTTATGAAGGTTTTACCAATGTTTCCTCGAGGAAATGATGCTATTTGGGTTATTATCAATGGACTCATGAAGGTTTCACACTTATTGCTGATCAAGAAATCCGTCAGTGTTGATGAGCTTGGGAAGTTGTACATCGGAGAGATTGTGCGGTTTCATGGGGTTCCATACTCTATTATTTCAGAAACGGATGCCCGGTTTACTTCTCATGCCTATAAGGGATAATAGAGGGATTTGGGTACATATGTACTTTGGAGTACAACTTACCATCCCCAAACAAATGGCTTGTATGAGTGCACGATTAAGGTTGTGGAGGACATGCTTTGAGCATACGTCCTAGATTTCAGGGGCTCTTGAGTGATACACATATCCCTGGTTGATTTTGCCTACAATAATAGTTTTTAGGAAACAATTCAGATGAAATATTAGGAGGCTTTGGATAGTAGGAAATGTTGATCACCCCTATATTGGCTGGTGGAAGGAGAGGCTACTATGTTGGGACCTCGTCTTGTCCAGGACACCACTATGTAGGTGGAGTATATTAGGAAGAAGATGACTACATCACAGTCTCAACAAAAATCTTATGTTGATTGATGGGGACAACCTCGGGAGTTTGAGGTCAGAGATCATGTTTTACTGCATGTCACACCGAGGTTGGGACACAAGAGGATTAGCATATAGGAAAAAATTTCACCGAGATATGTCAGGCTATCTGAGGTTTTGGAGACAGTCGATCTAGTTGCCTATCGGCTGCAGTTACCTTAGAGGTTCTAGTATATTCATGTCTTATTTCAGGTTTCTCTGCTACAATGTTACTTTTAGACCCGTCTCACATTTTTTTACCCGAGGAGGTTGAGTTGGATGTGGATGAATCCTTGGAGAAGAACCCTATTCAGATTGTGGATCGCAACATGAAGGTTCTCCATGGTCGGTCTTTTCTTTTGGTACAGGTTCAATGGAAGCATGGGTGACTACATGATGAGACTTGGGAGAGGGAGGCTAATGTGTGATCATAATGGCTGGATTTTTTCGCATATTTTTCTTCACCACCCTTGGAAGGACAATTCGGGGACGAATCGCTTTATGGGGGGGGGGGAGTTTGTAAGAACCCAGATCTTTATTTTAGGTATGGATCATAATTGATAGTTGTTTTGAGGGAAAAATTAGAATTGGGGGTTTTTTTAATCCCACACAATTTACTTATGTGTACATTCCATGTACCTAGCTTGTCGCGTACAACCGTATTTTGGTCGTGTAACGGCCGAGTACATGGTAGTGTGGTAACCTGGAAAGCTGCTTAAGTTGGGGGTTGGTTGAGGCTACTACATGACATGTAGTATTAATGAACAAACCATGTACTTTTATTTTAATTTGATATATCAGAGAAGAGTCGCGTATTATGTCTGTAAATACCTTCTTCTCCCTGAGGTTCATATAAGAGAGAGACGGAACGACCTACAAACGTGGAATCCCTCTTGACTCTCCATATGTGTTCTGATTGAGACATTGTTTGTTGTGTTGGAATCCCACTGGTGAGTTCTCAAATCCTCTTGGTCATTTCATCCTGATTCCTCCTCTTAGTTGCATTATCATGGGTTGAGAGTTTCCCCCTTTTTGTAGATCTACACCATTTTAGGCCAATTCAAGGGTCGATGTTCAAGTATATCGATCGTACAAAATCTAAGTAGGTGGTTTGTGTCTTTTGTTATTCATCATTGGATTTTATATGCTTAAAGTGTCGCATACACACGATTGGGGAATTGGTTGATTTGTAATTTAACTTTTTTTATTACCTGTTATGGATTGATTGATTGATAAGGGTTGTTGGTTATGGGAAATGTTAGATACCTTGATACGGGACACCCCATAGGTGCATGTTCCCTTGATTGATTGTTTAGGGATGTATGTTCAAGGATTATTGTTAGTTTTGCCTTGTTTTCCAATCCTTGTTTGATTAGGATGGAGTTTGGTTGATTGTATGAAATGCATGTGACATGATTTTGAATAATTATCCATGTTGTAGTTTCAGATTAAATGAGCTACTTTGATATTATATGAGCACTATTTTTCCAATGGATTGTGAGTCCCATGGACCAGGAAGACTGCGGGGACCTCCACATGATTTACATAGGACCATGGGATCCTTGGTGTAGATGATTGACCCAAGGGTATTGACCGTGATAGCTCCCTAGGAGGTCATTTATAATTTGTTGATGTTGTTTTGAACTAGGGGTATTGAAATTGAGATCTTACTAGGTGGTCATTTGTAAATGATTAGTGCTACGTTAGACCAAATGGGTTAGACCATTAGAGCTTCCAAGATGGTCTTTATTTAATGAATTGATGTTCTATTAAACCAAAGGGGTTATTCCATTAGAGCATTCCCAGAGGGTTGTTTATGAATGATTGAATGATTATGATGAGTTTTCCAAGTCAAAGCACGTGCTTGGACTAAGTCTTACTTGATTGTTTAGATGGTATTCTGAGACATCTGTTTTGCTACTATTACACAGGGGGATATAGGGTTTAGGATTGATCCCAAGATTATATGATTCACAGGATGAATAATAAATATAAATGAATGGAATTTAAAACTTTAGGATTGTTTACATTCAAATAATTCTTAGTTTATTGCTTCATTCTTTCATATTACATTGTATATATATATTTACTGATAATTAGGCACTGATATTTTGGTAGTTACCTACTTGGATTCATCTCAAACCCTATTTAGGATAGGATTTTGGACCCAAAAAAATTATATGATTATAGATATAGATAAGGTAAAGCTCCTTTCTTCATCAGGTACTTGATTATTGTTGAAGCTAGAGATAATGAGACCAAACTGAGGCTTGTGATGCTGCTAGAGTTTACTTGTTTCTTTTATACATTGGTTTTTGTATTTATTTCTAGAATTTTGACTTGTTTTGGATGTTTTTCATAGATAAATATTCCATGCATCATATATATATATATATATCGTGTCTTTTGTTGGATTACTTTCAGTATTTCACTATTTACTTTTGTGGTATAATTGTTTCCACTTTGGTTTACTAGTAGATTTCTCCTATACATACTATGAAAATGAGGGCATAGTTTCTCCAATATCACACCATGGCCCTCTATGCAAGTCCGAATCCTCTGGTGTTTGGGGAAATGCGCTTGAGGTCATGTGACCGACTGGGTTCAGGGACCCTTTGGGCACCACCCAGATCCGAGACGTTACACCCCTGACCTCTGTCACCCCCTTTTGTGTCCCATTCCCATTCCCTACCATTCATTGACAAGGTGACCCAGTGTGCTATCAAAGTTATATATATATATATATATATATTGGAAAAAAGATTTTAAAATATGTATAGGTTAGTTTTTTTGTTTGAAAATGGGTGTGAAAGGAGGCAAAGGGACTACCACCTTTCAGAAAAAATAAAAAAAATTACTACTTTAAATATAAAATTTGTATATTTAATTTTTTATTATTTTTCCTATATGTATAATAAAAATTTTTAGAAAAAATTAACTTCTATTTAATATCCATAATTACTATCATTACAATAGTCTAGAATTCTGACAGAAATCCTCACCCATGGCTACCTTTTATAATATGGATTGTCTTGAAAATCATTCGGTATTTTCGATGTGGGATTAAGGTTCTCCCTTTACTATACATAATTAATAATATATTTTTATTAATTACTTTAAATCTATTAATAATAAATATTATTTACTAATAAATAATTATTAATTTTTAATTTTTACTACTAAATATTAATAATTTACTAAATTATTATATTACTTTGAAAGCATATAAATTATTTTTCATCAACATTTGTTACAAAATTATTTTTATTTTCAACTATTTCTTACATGTTTAATACATGTTTTATGTTTCATTTATACTTGTCTTATAATTTATATTTTATATTATTTTAATGACACATACCTAAAGTATTTATAAGTTTCATGTATGTGAATTTAAAAGCTTTAAAATTATTTTTCATCAACATTTATTACGAAATTATTTTTACTTTAAACTATTTATTTTATTTTTTAACCCTGTTTTAACTCTCAATTATATTGGTCTAATAGTTTATATTTTATATCTTTTCAAATTCACATAGATGAATCATTTTTATGTTTGAAATAGGTTGCTTTGAAAGCTTATAAATTATTTCTCATCATCATTTATAAGGAAATTACTTCTATTTTCAACTGTTTCTTATATTTTTAATCCATGTTTTATGTTCCATTTTTATTGGTCTTATGGATAATATTTTATAGACTTTCAAAGCCACATAACTGAAAAAAATTAGTTTCAAGTAGGTTGTTTTGAAAGATTATAAATTATTTTCCATCAATATTTTTTATGAAATTCTTTTTATTATCAACTATTCATTATATACTTAATCCATGTTTTAATTTTCATTTATATTAGACTCATAGTTTATATTTTATAGGATTTCAAAGTCACATACTTGAAACATTTTTATGTTTTAATTTGATGGATTTTAAAGATTATAAATTATTTTTCATCTATATTTTTTTGAAATTATTTTTATTTTCAACTTTTTCTTATATGTTTAATCCGTGTTTTATGTTTCATTTATAATATTCTTATAATTTATATTTTATAGACTTCCAAATTCACCTACAAGAAATATTTTGATGTTTCTATTGGGTATCTCTAGAAGCCTATAAAATATAAACTATAAGACAGATATAAATGAAACATAAAACATGGAACAACCATATAAGAAATAGTATAAAATACAAATAATTTTGAAAACAAATGTCGATGAAAAATAACTAATAAGCCTTGAAATTACCTTGAAAATATGTCGAGTATTGCACCATGTCAAAAACGTTGAAAAGATGTCGAGTATTTCACCCTTAGAAAAGTGGAGGATGTATGAGATTTTACATAATATATTAAGAATACATTTACTTTTTATATTTAGGTTTTCTATAAAAAATATTTAAATTGGTCTAGGTCAAATGATTTAATAATTATATTACTAATTAACTAATTAATTTCAATATAATTAAAAATTATATTATTAATAATTATATTACTAATTAATGATTATATTACTAATTAACTAATTAATTATTTTATAATTAATAATTATACTAAGTAACTAATTATTTATTATATAATTAATAATTAATAATTAATTATAATATTACTAATTAATTTTCATATAATTAATAATTATATTACTAATTATTTATTATATAATTAATAATTATATTACTATTTATTTATTATATAATTAATAATTTTATTACTAATTAACTAATTAATTATTATATAATTAATTATTATATAGTTAATAATTATATTATTAACAATTATATAACTAATAATTATATTACTAATTTATTATTACATTATTAATAATGATTTTACTAATAAATTATTATATAATTAATAATTATATAACTAATTAAATAATTAATTTTATAATTAATAATTATATTACTAATTAACTAATTAATTTTTAACTAATTAATTATTAATTAATTTAAAATTATATAACTAATTAACTAAATAATTATTAACTACTTAATTTAATAAGTAATTATATATAGCCTAATTACGGATAAATTAATAATTAATAATTATATAAATTTTTTTAATAATTATATATTATATAATTAACCAATATTATTTAGTTATTATTTAGATTATGTTTTATTAGTTATATATTATTTATGTTGTAATTAATTAAAACCTATTATATATATTTTTAATTTAGCGTAGGAAAGGGAGAACCGGAATCCCAAATCGAAAATGAAGAAGGGGGCCTACCACTTATCATTTTACTAGAAAGGCTGCAGACCCCCTACCGCCTTTCAAACCCATGTTCAATTTTTTTTAACATACATATAATTGAAAAAAAACATTTCCAAAAAACCAAATAAAAATTACTCATGCTATCCCCACATGGGACCCCAATTTCCTAGGCTACACATGCCCCATTCCAATTCTCCTGGTTCCCCACAATGCCTCACTTATTATGATTATTCTTTATTATTTATTTATTATTTAAATTCTAATTAAATAAAACCTATTATGTATATTATTAATTCCTTGTATGAAATGGACAACCTGAATCTGACATTAGAAATATAGAAGGGGGCCTATCACCTTTCACACCCATTTTCCATTTTTTGACATATATATATTTTAAAAAACATTTCCAGAAAACATAAAACAACTACTCGTGATATCCCCACATGAGACCTCAATTTCCCAGGCCACACACACCCTAGGTTCTAGAGGTTCTTCATCCTAGTAGATCAAGAAGACAATACGAGGGTATCAGTATGGGGGAAGGTTCTTTCCCCCATACTACCTCCCCCTTACATGTCGCCACCCTAATGCTGCCCCCATAATGACACCTCCATTCAATATCCAGGTAAGCAAGGAGAGAGGAAAAGGCATCAAGAAAGTCATTCGGAGTCTTGAGTATGCTAATGAGTCTGGGTAGAGCTAGATATCTTTTAGAGTGACTGGGTACTCACTGGGATACATTAAATATTTGAGGTGCTCACTAGGATAGGATACTTCATGTATCATTGGGATACATGAAGTATCCCAATATCTACTACCAATATTATACTGAGATCCCCCTATTCTTTCTAGTGGGGTTTCCCATCCCTTCTGAGACCATTAAAACTTTTCCCGATGGTAGAACCCATATTTCCCATAAACAATGATGCTTCCACGAAAGATGAGTAGTTTATTGTCAACTCAATATCAACGAAATCCCACAATCCATCCCTATAATACCGATTTTTTGTAGTGCACCCTTCATCTAAAGAGTAGGCAGTGGTCTGAATAAATCCTTTAGGTTGGATTTCGTTGGGGTAGAAGTCTCGAGATATTTGGTTTTAGGAGGGAGACCGCAACACCCAATTTTTCAACGCTACTACCATAAATCATAGGAACCACAATTCTATTAGGGAAGAATTTAGGGATGACGGAACAAGAGTCCCCCTATCAATAGGGGAGGAATGCGAGGCACAATAAACAATCTCCTTCTACACTCCTCACATAATAAAATTCCTCTGACTACTCTTACCCTTAATAGGAACTCATATAGCTAAACAAAATTGATGAATAGAAGACTCCAGCTAGGGTAAGGTAGGCATCAAAAGCATCACTTCATTGAAAGTCTATTCCTTTGTCAATTGATCAGTCACCAGCCGCCCTTTTCCAACCAGGATCATTGATTATTTCATCACTGGAGGCAATTATCTTGTCTATCAGGTCTAGTGGTACTCGCCCCATAGGAATTGGGGGAGGGAAGTATGGAAAATAAAAAAAATATTGGTACTAGCCATTTGGGACATAAGGAATGGATATTGGGTGGATTAGAAGGGATATAAAGATGATAGAGTAATGATTGTGATATGACCATATCTTATCTACTTCCCTTACCCCTACTACGGTTGACTGATCAGGGGGAAATGGACAAGACTTTTCTGATGGGGAGGGGTAGTCCATACTGTATGGAGGAACTAGCCTTTGGTTGGCACAAATCCCAACTCGGGCCACTATATAGAAGAGTACCTTCCCTCTCCCACTGTTTGAGTACCCCCAAAAGGTGACCTATGTAATATATTATTACATACCCACCCATGAAAGAATCATCTTGTCATGGAATAGAGAAAGTGGGGGAAGCACTAGACATAGGGTGGGGATATGTGTTATTGAGTGAGGTTGTCCCATTTATCATTCGATCTCTAGTTGTACCCTCAGTAGAATCTATAGCTGATGCACTAATTCGAGAGAGAATGATGGACTTATCCAGGGAGAATCTAGTTCATCATGCTGATGTCGGGAAGAATATTTTCTCCACCCTATTTCATTTCACTCCCATCTATAGTGCATAATTTCAATTGATATTGAGGTAGGAGAGTGATGATAATTCCATGTAGGGGAAGGGGACAAAATAGAAACCACTAGTAGAAGAGGAGCGAAAAGCCACTCAAACACTGGGAGAGGAGGTAGCTGTTGATATGAAAAGATGGTCATCCCTACCTGCACCTACCCATCAGAGAGATAGATCTACAGAAGTAATCATGGAGAAAGAACTCCTTCTAACTACCCCCGCCTAACTTTAGTAGTATCTCCTGCAATCTACGACCAATAATCCGGTTGTTATCACCCAATAGGGTCAATCATAAATTTATCCATAATGCATGAGATGTGTGGGACTAATTCCTCATATCATGTTTTTTGGATTGACTTATTCATGTACGTATCGATTTCCTTCAATAAGGAAACTACAATGGAAGAAATCTCTCTTCCCATCATTGATTTTCTGGTTGATTCCAAAGCCTGACTTGATAGGTTGTCATTGTTAGACGAGTTTTAGGAGGAAACCAGATCATGGTTGCTGAATAAGATCAGACTGACGACCTCTGTCAATACTCAATGGGGGACATTTTTCTAGACAATTTTTTTTAAATGTCTCAAAACACCACGTAAACCTTTCAAATATCCATAACAACCATCTTCCATTTCATGATGATTATGTTTATGATATTCTAATCAAATTGAAGACATAATGAGAGAAGATCACAGAGCGAGCACCTACTATAATATAACATTTTCCTAAACAATAAGAAGTGTTCCTTTTGAGTCTCAAATCAGGTGATGCATATGGGATTCATTGTCATCAAGTGAGGAATAGAGGTAGTTCCAACTGAGGATCTCAAATGTTCTTATAATATAAGGCATTAATAAGCCTCCACCTCTCAAAATAAAGGAGTTACAAAGTCTTCAATAGTCAACTCCAACATCTTCGATGATTCATATATCTTGCCATCACTATATGTGAGTCCATGAGTTGTATTCTTTAAGAGAACATAAGAGGACCCTTTCAAGAAACATACAATGTATCTCATGAATGCCCCATTATTATCTCTTCCAGTACTAAGAATATGTTTACTCTATGTTTAGACCAGTAAAATGGGGCTAGGTGCATTCCTCCCTTAGCATGATGATGCAGGTAAGAATGATAAGGCTATCCACTATCTCTGTAAGAATTTTCTTAACTATGAAGCCCATTATTCACACATATAAAATATTTTACTTGTAGTGATTTTGGAATCTCATAAGGTTCACCATTATAGGATATATCACCCTAGATAGATCATATAAATTATCTATTCTAGAAACTAGCTATCACCGTGCGATGGAAGCTATGCCTTTTTGAGTTCGACATCACCTATGTTAGTTAGAAGGCAATAAAGGGGAAAGTAGTGGCCATTTTTTTGAACAACCTCTTCCAGTTCATACGAATTTTCCAGATGAACCTCTTTGCAACTAAAGGTTCTAAAAGATCTGACCATTTAGGGTAAAGACAAAGACCTCCATTTCTTCTTCTTCCTAATGTGTTTTGAATGATTTTTCTACACATGACTAAGACTAACATCTCACTTTAGCCCTAATTTTCAGTCAAGAAACTATATCCTTGAATCTTTTATGCATTTCAAAGAAACTCGACTAAAATTAGAAGGTCTTAAGGGTGGAGTCCTTTATTATCATGGTATCTACTTGATCATCTATTTTATCTGTTTAGAATATATTCTAGCCATCACATTTGAGTCCAATAATATGGACATGGCCACATCCCCACAACTAGCCCACTAGTACAATTTTGGAACCGATATAGAATATATATCCATCTTATGCAACTATGGGAGCTCTCCCCTTTTCCCAGATAAGAGGAAAGAAATTCTCTCTCTATTCTTCATCAAGTTCCTTATCCCAATCAGTGGAAGCATTCTACTAATCAATTGAGAAACATGATTGTATATTGAAAAGGCATCATATGCCTTTCATTAATTAGTACAATATAGGTAGTATGCGATGAAGTCATCTCTCTATATATTCTATCTATTCCGATACAAGTATTTTTCTATCCCCATACATTCTGGGCTCTATTGTATCCCTATTAGAGGTACATGGATCCATGAATTTAATGAATAATATAGACCATTAGAGTAGAGTAATGAGAAATAGAAGAGTCAAGGGGGATGCATTCTTGATAGAAAGAGAGGGATTTATTTTTAGTCAAGGCCATTCTGATCGGACATTCACATAGAAAAGAGTTTCGGGATCAAGCCCTTAAAACACTCATGAGAGTCTAACTGGGAGCGGGAATTGGTATCATCTCTATATTTTCTATTAGAATAGTACTTATTCCTATCCCATTTGAGACCAAAACACTCTAATACCTATATTATTCCGAACAAGGATGAATGAAAGAAGAGTTTTTGACCACTATAGGAAGCCAGAGAAATCAAAGAGAAAGTCGGTATAATATAGGTATTAGAGAAACTCACTAGCCTAATGACCTTTCATTGAAGAAGAAGAAGTCAGTCAGACATATCAAATATAAATATACTATATAGATATACTATCTATAGAGTATATCTATGTATGAGAATAAGGGGCATGCATATGAACAAAGTGTTAAAGAAAAACATGGGGTATGGTACTTATATATATTTCCATGAGGTTTGGAAAGAGTCTGGTGTCAATGATCAACTACTATGAAACATTTTAATGATATCCTTTGAAACATATTCCTCCATCTAAGTACTTCAATATATATAGTGCGGATTGATTCATTTAGAACTCATAAGCCCAGAGTCAGCATCACCATTGGTAGGGCTGGAATATGGAGATGACCTATTATTAAAATGACATAGATTGAATGCTCACACACCTGAGGATGAACCATATGCCATGATGAAATAGATTCAACTAGATGAGAGAGGACCACATCAAAGGGGAAAGGCACATACATATCTTTTAGAACCAAGAATGGGATATTGACATGAGAAAAATGAGGAGAGAGAATAGATGAACACTCTTCAACCATCATAAAGTCATCTACGTGACCAATGCATGCTTCAAAGAAATAAAGGATTAAAGACCAATTCACAATATAAATGAAGAATAAGGATTCTAACAAAGAAGGTCTCAAAATTCATAGGTACTATTCTATATAGTCATTTTAAGGTTACCACGCACTAATGTTCTTATTCTTAGTCGCGGGGGGGGGGGGGGGGGGGGTTTAAAGTGTGAACCAAACCTTGTGTCTTGTTTTTAGTGTGTTTTCTACTCGATCATAGTGTACTGAAGGTAGGTATGATCCAATTGGTGAAGCTACCATTGAATATATAGCAGAGTAGATGGGACCATAAATATTCTTCTATTTATATATATTTTACCTATAGAATCAATTGATTAGCAGGTCTTCCAATTAGAGCTTGTATCTTGGCATTGGTGCTACACATTATGTGATCGAAGGTTATGATGTTGGGATGGTTTGATATGCTCAGTAGTTCGAAAGACCAACCATCAGTGTTTGGATCACTCTATGTAGTCGACTAGGAAAACTACAGCTTGACACTCTACTATGATACAAGAGCTTAGTACTCTTCTAATAGCCTATTGTTGTGTGGGAATGGTGAAACCAGAACAACTAAAAACAACCATCCTTACAACCCCACCACTGTATCGCAATGGTTGAACTGAGGTCCTAGTCGTTTTTTCTGTCCAAACACATGAGTACACTCATTTCCACCAATAGCTATTACAGGGTCCTAGTGTCCAACAACTATATCATCTGGAGGATACCTTTGGATCCCATAGAACAGGTCAGTACCATTCAAAATATTTGATGGTTGAAGTGTGAATACATTCAGTTTGGAGATGGGGTTGTCTTTTTTGGGCATCATTGACGTGTTATTGGAATCGGGAAGATTTCATATCTCCAAGAGCCAAACATGTATATAGTTTTATGACATTATCCTCTTTTTTCTTTCAAAATCAACTTATGGTCTCCCAACTACTGTTGAATCATCTCCTTGCACTATAGTCTACTTTATATTTCCTTTATTGGTGCACCAAATGTCGTTCTTCATGGTTCCACTTTGCTTCTCTGGGTGTAGGGTGTGATCTTGTCGCTTACTCCATTTGAGTGTTGGTATATTAATGGTGTTCTAGTTCCTAACTCCAACCCCGCTAATTCTATCCTGTTGACATGATCCTTCTCTTTGGGCCAACAACTTCATCACTCAATCGCTCTAATGCATGATGCTTCATAGCCTATTAGATCATCTTCACTTGGATTTTTTGATTTACAATGATTCGTTCGGTCAGCTCCAAGGAAGTCCCATGCATTTCCATCCATGTTTCCTGGCCCATCATATTCACTATCGATTCCAACACTTAAGCTACTAGTGAACCTACGTTCCTATGGGAACTGATAGCATTTGTTCAACTTCATCATTTTTTTCGTGGACTTGATACTTATCGTAGACGCTACAATTACACCTACCAAGATGGTATTCCATATAGTAGCAAGTTGCACCTCATATTCGCTCTTTGAGTTGGATATCTATATGGCATCTATTGTTCAACAAGTAGTATGGATGGTATAGAAAGGGCCAATGTGCACTGTTTACAGTGAATGGTTGGGTGATGCACTTAAAAGAATTCTTGAGCACTAATACCCCAACTCAACACAATTTTATGGCTACCAGTTGATATTCCTACATTGCCCCACTACCACGCCTTGTGAAACAGCCTTTATAGAAAAAGGAGAGATGGTGGTGTGAGAGATATCCAAGCCGTTGGCCTTCCTATTCTATTAGAGGCAATTCATATGGTAGCATCAATGAGTCACCCTTACTAGATATAGTTATCATAGAGATATTAAGAGAAAGGGTAGAGGTACCTGGGTGGTTGTTGTTTAGAGTTGAGGTTGAGCATTGGTAGTAGTGGATCAATTGGAATCAAAAACATGGTTAAATGCTTTCCAATATGTGCATTATCATTAAGATAGTTTCATGGTTTTAATTGGGGGGGTGAGACTTATATTATAAGAATACCTAACCTGGTACACTACCCATATGATACCAAATTTGGCGAACCATGAATTATACTATTTGAAAAGAGTTGAAATGGGGTTGCATTTCTTCTCTACGAGACCTCCACCATGAGCTGTGGGTTATAATTCCTTCCTTGAGGGCATATGACCTTAGAACCTCTCACATAGGTCAAGCACCAAGGATCGCACTGGTATAAGAATGGTCACCTCTTTCCATCAATCATCAATTTCTAGGTGGTAATGGAACAGAAGGATGTTTGGTGGGGGCTCATCAGCTGGTGGAGTTCGAGGGGCACAGATGTGTTGCACATCCCTGATATCTAGAAAGGGGATACGAGGTTGGAAATGAACAAGTACTAGACCTTTCGATCTCGGTATATTATTGTTATTAGTCCCCTTATAGACTATATATAATGGGGTAAACAATCAATACATATATGTACCAGGACATTCCTACATGCACTGGGTTTGCCTCATAACCATTGCCTTTTACCTTTCACCCTATTCCCGGACAAGGTGACCCTGGCTGCTGTCCTCACCCGGGATCTCAATTTCCCAGGTTACACATGCCCCACTCCAATTCACATGGTGCCCCACATTGCCCCACTCAAATTACCTAGGGGTCCCTATATGGTTGGAGTTTTCTCCATGCATAGACCCCTCCTACATATATATTTTAATTTCCACTCCCCACCCATTTCCCACTATGTCATCCTCATGTGTCCAGTTATCATTCTATCCCATTCCTAGACAAGGTTATCATGGCTTTTGTCCCCATGAAGCACCTCAATTTCCCAGGGCCACACACGCCCTACTACAGCTCCCCTGGGCCCCCTCTATTGTCTCCACACCCAAACCCCTCCCATTAACTTGACTTACTTCCACATGAAAATTCCTCCAAGGAGCATCGAACCCAGGTCATCCCTTGTATTCATCTTCAACCCTACCACCATGACAAATTAATTTGTATTAAATAAATACCCATGATAATATTTATATATATATAATAGGGAGCCTATTTAGTAAATAAAATTTTCATAAATATTTAGTTACATTTAAATATATAACCTATATATAAATTTCTATAAATTAATATTTACATGTTTATATTATGTATTTATATTATAATAAATTTATAATGTATTATGTTTAGACATATTTTATATGTGTATTTTTTTACATTTGAGTAAATATATTTTTTACATATATTTATGATTCTATTTATGTTATGTATATGCACATATATAAATATTATTATGTAAACTATTTATACAAAAAAATAAATATTTATATACTTAAATACATATTTAAATATTATATGCATGTTTATTTAAATATAATATAAAAAAATATTAATTTCATATATTTATATGATTTATAAAAAAATATATTTATATAATTCATTTCAATACACATATATAAATATGCATTAAATAAATTAATATTATTAAATAATTAACACACACACACAGAGACACACATATATATAAGTATGTATGTATGTACACCATTAAATGAATTTATTTTATATATTATGCTTAAAAATATATATAATATACAGACAATCATATACATTATTTATATAATTCATAAATGCTTATTTATATGCACGTGCGTGGGATTATTTGAATAATATATTATTATTTTTATATAAATTATAAAAACTAAAATGGTTTACATTTGGTACATATTTTAAATAATTTATATTTCTATATATATTAATATAATATATTTATTCATTTAAATTATATAAAATTAATATTACATGAAAAAAAATTATATAAAAAATATATATATATTAAAGTACACATTATAAAATTATATTTAAGTATACATATAAATAAAACAAAAAAAATATTTTATATAATATGTTCGCATATAATTTTTTTTAAAAAAATTATATATTGTGTTTTAATTAATTATATATATATATATTATAGAATTTTTTTTTATGAAAATAGTGGGGGTTTACATGCCCCTCCAATGTAGGACATTAAAGGGGGGTTTTGAAACCCCTATAATTTATTATATGGGGGGGTTGAACTCCCTATAATATAATATATTATACGAGATTTTTAACCCCCTTTAAAATGACCCATCCCAATGGGGCCCGAGCCGCAACACCCCAAGCCCACCTCTAGTAGGCCAGGGGCTGGTGACTTGCACCGAGTAGGCATGCTACTAACATTGGAGGCATTGCCTATAAACCTGTACACACGCACATACATCTCCAAGCCCACAAAGCTGAAATGTAAAAACTACTAAAAGGAAAAATATGCATACAAACACTAAAACCCAACCAACAGAATATGACAGGAAAGTAAAGTACAAGGAAGTAAAATCCTGGTCCAAAAGTACAATCCCACCAAAAACAAAGTCTGTAACAATGTCCAACCTATAAGGAATGGTACTTGGACTGCAACCTATAGCCGTCAGAACACACCTCGGCCCGCCTGATCTCAATGAGCGCCATCTGGCCCTGGTCCACCTAGAATCCTGTCAAAGGCTTGCTCGTCTGCACAAGATACGAAACAAATGGGAAAATCCCATGCAAGGGTGAGTATAACAATACCCAGTAGGGCACACCAAAACCACAAAGGAAATACAACAAGGGAAAAATACCACAAAGGAAGATACAATCAGCCCTACACAGTATATTTCAACTTAACATATAATAAGAATATCCATATATACTCATACAGGATCGACTATCGCAAAACCACCACTAAGATCCAGCTCGAAGATTCCACTAAGCACATAAAAAGGAGAACACTCTCCTAGGTCTAAAGAGAGAGACACAATGTACTCGTTCTGGGAGAACACACTCCACAAGTACTATGAGAACATGATTCTCAGATGAGGATCGCGACCAAGTCATGGGGTGATTCTGACAACTCAGTCTGAGCTAATCCGCTAAGCAGAGGATCGGCGCCCGTGTAAAGTTGGTCACGTCGATACCAAGAACTCTACATATGGTTCTAGGAATGAATAGAGGATACATCTCTAAGTCTCACAGAGGGGATTCCAACAACTCTATTCAGGAAGTCCGGCTGAAGGGATAATACTCCTGTATAAGGAAATGATACCAGAACCTTCACGGAAAAGACCAAGGGTACGAACCCTAAGGAAACTAGTCCAAGTCACAGAAGACATGTGGCTCAAGCCATGAAGAAACGGTTACACGACGTGTAGTATATTTACGCACCATGTTCCTTGACTCCGGGTACTACTCGTGTAAATGGCCCATATCATTTGGCTTGTTGGATAGAAACCAACTACACGGTGTGTAGAAGAGTCACACGCTGTGTCCGAGCACCTGAGGCTCGCTTTGTGTACGCTGGCTATGTGCCCGTAAACGGTCTCTGTCCATGTCCGTGTCGCCTACCTGTGTACCAGTACACGGGGTATTCCATGTATCTAGTCGGGTCTGGCTGTGGAAGGGTATACACGCCGTGTCCTTGGCCGTGTACCCAACCTGTGTCCGTGTACTCCCGGAGTACATGCCAGGTGGTTTGCCGATGAACACACACCGTGTATCCCATACTACACGGCGTGTAGTCAGGGAATTTCCAGAAACACCATTTTCTTCCTCATGCTTCGACCGATCTTCTGAATCACGTTTCTATGGTCCGTTTTCCGCGAAACTCATGATCAAGGGTCGCCTCGATGGCACAATGCCGAATCCGTGGGTTTCTGGCTATCGATCAGCTCCGAAATCTGATTCCGGTCACCAGTACAGAAATCGTTTAAAGAATGATATCTTCTAATCCTCTTCGATTCTTCTGTCTCCATCATAGATGCACCTCCTTAGGGTTGTACCGAATCCAGATCATTAATTTGGGATCGTTTCATCGCACAACGGGTGCGCAACTGTAACACCCCAGGTGAATAAAGAATATGACATCTTTATATTTACCCATATTTGTGAATAAAATATTAATATGACTTTAAAGGGGACGCTATGCTCGATGGCGTACCCAACACGCAGCAATGAGTTTCTTGGGAATCTTACGTTGCACTCTAATAATAAAATAATATTATTTTAAATGGTAGTTAACATGTAGCCGTTGTGTTGGCGGGAATGGATAGAAATAACTAAAATATGATTATATTTGTTTTTTAATGATTTTACATTTATCCAATAAAAGCTAAAGGCTTAAAATACGGAAAGAATTCAATTTTAGGTGTATATGCCCTAGTTTTCACTAAAGGTTCACTTATCGCCTTTTAATGGAGAACTGTCATTAAATATAGTTTTGATCACTCTTATAAATTCCTTTGGACCAAATAAAACTCTTATTAAGAATCGGAACATCAAATTTTACTTTGTGTAATTTTTTGGTATTTTTCCGATAAAGTTCATTTTTTAATGAATAGTGTAAAATGTTGTGTTTTAATTCAAAACCTCTTTTTAATCTAATTTATTTATATGATTAGATAATATTTTGAATTGGTTTTAAAGTGAAATTAGAATATATTTTTACCATTAAATCCAATAGTGGTCGTTGGAATTAATTTCACTTTGAAATCAGACTTAAACTAGTGTCAATCTTTTGATACTTATTGTTTTATAAAAACACGCTATTTTCTCTGATAGAGGGAATTAATTTTTAAATTAATTAATGTGACTAATATGTTTTGAATTTTTCAAAACGGACTTCATTTTGAATTCGGATTATCAAATATATCTTAGGGTGAAGTTTTGGTATTTTTCTGAAAAACTCCAATTTTTTATGAATAGTGAAACCACTAAGTGGTAATCAAGCAAACTGATTTTTCAGTTAAATGAAAGTTTACCACTAATGTGTATTGAATTTTGAAAATCTGACATACATGGCTGTCATTAGTATGTAAAATGTGGTTCAATGGGATGAAAATAATTTTTTTGGTGAATAGTAACTTATTAAGTTTTTAATCGCGATTAGTGGTAATTAGTGTAGTTTAAGGTAAAAATAATGTTTTAATAATATGAGATGAGTTTGACACATGTCCTACCCTCATTGGAAGTGTCATGGCCGACCATGAAAACCCATGGGTCAACTTGGGTACCCCATGGAGCCACTTTGGTTGAGAAATGACATAAATAACTTTTTATTTAATGTAAAAGTAAAAATGACACAAACATAATATGTTTTACGAAAAAAATTTTACATGGGGTTATAAAGATCAGATTTTTTATTATAAATAGTCATTGGAAATATAAAATGATTTCCTACATCATAGTATTTTTTTTATAATTTTTAGACATTAAATAAATTAAATTATTTATGACATAATAATGATGCAGCGATGACATCATTATTTGAAGATTTAAATAAAATGGAAAGATAATGTAAAATCTATGAACTACAAATGTCCAAAACCAATTGGATGAGTGGATTTCGAACCCTTATCACCTTATCCACGAATTATATCAATGTGGGACCTTTTAAAACCGAAACACATTTTCAAATAAAGTAATATTTCTTTACTTTCCAAAAGTGCCCCTCCTCTCCTCTTATAAAAGGCCCCCACCTCTACCTCATTTCACACACTCCTCAAGCCTTTGGTTCAACCAACCCCTGCCCATTTACTCTCTCCACATCCCTATCCTCATCCTAGAGGATTCCCTTTGGGCAGAATTCTTTCAAAGGAAGCCTTTATGCTCAAATCAAAAGGAGTTACACTTTTAAAGGTAATTTATTCTCTCATGTTCATTTGTTTTATTTTGCTTCTCCAACCCCCAAAACTCTTTTTATTTATTTCTTTTGTAACAACACCAGTATCTTCAATATACCAGGATTTTGTTATAAGATTTATTCGAGCTACACTCTCACAAAAACTACATCAAATGGTTAAAGAACATACGGTTTCCGTGGATGGCGAAATTATGCCTCCCGAAACGATGATTGTTCAATACTCATTTAACACCTTCAAAGGTGGCCATTATGATGTCACTATTTTTATATATGATATATAATATGTTTATGTTTTACTTATGCTTCTTTATTTTTCATTTGTGTCTTACCTTGATGGCTTCCATTATGGGTATACGCGATATCTTCATTTTAAGGAAGTGCGGACTACCGCCCCCTCAAAGTGATTTGATTCGTTATATACCATATCTGGGACGTATAAAGGATGAAACTATGATATTATATATGATATTATACTGGAATTATAATATACCTTTATATCAGTATTATTCCATTCTATAAAATACGAAATAGAAATGAAAGTAGCGTTCATGCGTACGTACGGCTTACCGTCTCAATGAACGGTGCATTTCATTTATTACCTCTAAATGATTATGTAATGTTATAAATGCATGCATGTACTGGATATATATGAGATATATGATATCTACATCATGAATACAATTATGTATATAAAAAAAATTTGGCCACATGAACAACATGTAATTGTAATAAGTCCACTTTCGACTTAAGAACCAAATATCGGCAAAACAAATATTATTAACTTAAATGATTACATAATGTTTATGACATGTTAATAAGTGATATAAAAGGAATAATGAACTTGAAAAAGGTTCTTAAGGAAGTATAAATTAACTCATGTTTATTTTTCAGGACATTAAAGAACGATCGAGTCAAGTCGGACCCGAGATAAGGGATCTTACTCCTCTCTTTCTTTTTAAGTACACTCTTTTATGTCATTCCTTTTAAAGCTCATATTTCTTGTTATTGGGATGATCTTTTATATTAATCCTACTGTAAGTTTTATGTTCATGTGATGAGAGACCCTATTCTCTCTCATCAATCCATTTTGGTAGTTTTGATTGGCGTCGTTAGGCTGCCGAACTTTCGTAAGAGATCTAACTTATCTCTTTCTTTTTAAGTACTCTCCTTTATGTCACTTCTTTTAATCTCCTCATTGTAATGTTGGGGGATGCTATTTTATATTCCTCTTGCTGTAAATTTTATTGTAATGTTATGAGATACCCTATTTGATCTCATCAATCCATATTCAGATGTTTTATGTGGCACCGTTAGGCTGCCGAGTTTTCATAAGGGATTTTTTCATCTCACTTTTATTCCCGTGAGATTTATGCTACATTTGCCACAATTTCCTTTGAGTGGTGTATGTAATACCATTATTCTACTCTTTTCGTAATATACTTTCCTTTATGAGTATTTACATCAATGATTTATTGTCCTTCTTTCATGGGGTGTATGTTTTGAAAGATACCCAAGTCGGTAAGGGAACCTTTCACCCTCCTCTTTTTTAAAAGACTTCTTTTGTTGGGTATTTTAATTTACATATTGTTATGTTGGGATATGTTATCATATATCCTTATTGATGTAAATTTTATGTCCATGTGATGAGATACACTTTTTATCTCTCATCAACTCATTTTGATGTGATTCTGTTGGCTGTCAAGGGAACTTTTTAACCCAATTTCGATTTCTTTGGGTTCAACATGTAGTCATTGAATATGTCATCCATTGAATATGTGTGAATGACCTTTTATTGTTTTACACTTAATATCCACTTATATTGGGTGTATTTATATTTTTTACACATATTTTTGAGATTGATTTGTCCTTAATTTAAGGATACCTTCTTTATAAGGGATTTCATCACATTTGACATTTCTATTGAGGGTTCATTGTTGTTATGCACCAATTCACTCTTATATGGTGTATATACTGTACTTTGGAGTATTATATCATGAATCCATTTATTATCATGATATTATAAGGTTCTGACTAAATGTTATTCCTCAATTATCGTATTCAAGTGTCTCTAATTTTGGTAAAACCCCTTTAACCAAAATATCGTTTTAAATGTTTTAATTATTTGTTCATATTAATATCCATGTTTTCAAAATGGTTTTAAGGATTTAGTTATATGGATATTAACGGTTTAAAATTTTAAGCTTCAAGGTGGTATGGGACACTTTGATTCAAAAATATCTTTATTAAATGTTTTAAATGGTTTTGTAAATGGTTTCTTTTTGAATGGATTCATTATTTCAATATACTAAAATGTTATATTGTGATTGAAATGTGGAAATGTTATGTTTCATTTATGCATGTTTTATGTGATACATTTATGTTATGGTTCTTGGGCATTGTTATGAAAATGGGTGGTTCCGTGATA
This sequence comes from Viscum album, assembly GCA_963277665.1. NCBI lineage: Eukaryota > Viridiplantae > Streptophyta > Magnoliopsida > Santalales > Viscaceae > Viscum > Viscum album. Next base: position 1,700,090,280 of record OY728156.1, on the reverse strand, counting down.
AACTAAGGGCGGGTGAGCCCGATATAGCTCTCCAATGCATTGGGTAACGCGAAGGAGTGAAAAATTAAGGTTTATCCGAACAGATTTAGGGAATATACTGTGATGGGTATTCCAAACGTAACCAAGAGGGTTACTCCCTATGTAAGAATGTTACGAATGTCTCAAGTTACTTTTATGTCTTATGATTTCTATGATTTATTCATGATTTGATATGCCTATGTTTTATGGGTAAAGTATGATTTCATTATTATGTATACATGTACTCATGTTTCCTTTCCATATTTTTATATCCCTTACTGAGCTTTTTATGCTCATCCCAAGTTTTTGAAATGTTTTTCATAGGTCAAGGGAAGGGTATATGATGTGATGATAGTGTCAAGGATGTGTCAAGAAAGAATCCATGTTCTATTTTAAATATGTTTCCGTTGATGGGAAGAATGAATATTGTCTTTTATGTATCCACTTTGTTTAAATGTGGAATGTAATGCAAGTTTCATGATATAATTCTATAAAACTCTAAACCTGAAAAGATCCTCAATGTGTAATCTTGTAATAACTCAAGATTAAGTAAGGTTTAAGGCTTGGGCCTTATAGTTGGTATCAAAGGTCTATTTAGATAACTTTAGAGGTTAGGGTATTCTTTAAGCATAAGTGACATTACCATAATGGTTATGATTTCAAAAAGAGTCCTAGTTTTATATAAAGTGAATGAGTAAGTATATCTAAGTGTTTATCTTCCTCATTAGTACATGATTGTTTTGTTGATATACTCACAATGACCTTTTTGGTTTTAGTAAATGGCTGGATCTAGCAGGCACCAAAGAGACATCGGGTTTGAAGGAAACTGTGCTGGTTCTATGATTAAGATACTAGATAAAATGGAGGATTCAATGAGGAATATCATGGTTGTTCTAAACCAAATATCAAGGAGTCATGATCAACCACTTAAACCTTGTTGAGTTCTCTAATGCATCATGTACGAGATGGCCAACTCGATGTGGAAATTCAGGTAATAATTATTAAGGTAACCATTAGGGTTTATATGATCCTTACTTTTTAGGTAATTATGGGTTACTCTATGATATGATGGAAAATGAAAGGAATGATGTAAACTTGAGGATAAAATATGTTATGATTATTTTTGAAGATTTTATCTCGTTTTGGGCAATGTTTTAAGAATTATATAGTTTTGGAAAAAGGACAACACGCAGACCGTGTGACATCTCGTCGCGTCGGACAAAGCTGCGGGAATCGAACCCACAACCAAAGTACGACTGGTATTTATCGCCTACCACTGGACTACGTGAAGTCCCTGGTTAGTTTGACTGATTCATTCTAGTTATATGATTTTATGAATTAAGAGTAAGTTTATTTTGGGTTATTTATGAAAATGATTAACCCATCATGGAGGATATTTGATTAGGATAATTACTTTTCAATGCGAGACTTTAGGAGCGACTGATGTTGTTTGGAGATAGATGTTACGATTTAACTTGGAAGACTATGTGACTAAATCCTTTAAATATTTGGGTTTCAATCTTAGATTGGTTTATTTGAAGGATTTTATGGACAAATTGTTTATCTAATGGTCCTCATTGAACTTTGGGTTTTGTTGGACAAATTTTGGAGGTTAAGAATAGATTTTCTTTTTATAAAGGGTTATCCTTTTCTGGATTATCTGATCTTGTACTAGCCTTTTTGGTTTTGGTTTTGGTTAAAGTCTAAAGACATGGGAAGTATATAGTTCTCTTTTGTGGATTAGGTGATTTTCTAAAAGTTGATTATAGTACTCTTAATGTGAACAAGTCTTCCTAAATACTCGCCTTTTGGGAGAAAATATGAGTTAGTGTAAGGAATCTAATAAAAGTTGAAATTCAACATGATAAGTTATTATGTTTCCTAATGAATAAATTCCTCAATAAAAAGTAACTTAAAGCAAAAATGTTGTCTATTAACTTTTCCTACTGGGGAATCGAATACCGTTTAACCCATCACAAGTTTCTGATTTTCTTGTGGTTAACTTTCTCCTAAACATGTTTTCTATCACTCTCCATCAGAATATGACCCTTTTTTTTTCCTCCATGTCCATATTTTCATACTTGGAATCCTAGTATGGGTTAACTCGGGTGACCTCTGTGCTTATCTTTCTTTATTTTAAAGTGATTGTTTTACCGACTCTTGTTCCGATGTGGGACTTTCAAATATGTTTCCATGCGCAATTTTAAAATTGTGATAATGCAATTCCCAAAAGGGGGGAAGGATGTAACATCCCAGGTAAATAAAGAATATGACATCTTTATATTTACCCATATTTGTGAATAAAATATTAATATGACTTTAAAGGGGACGCTATGCTCGATGGCGTACCCAACACGCAACAACGAGTTTCTTGGGAATCTTACGTTGCACTCTAATAATAAAGTAATATTATTTTAAATGGTAGTTAACATGTAGCCGTTGTGTTGGTGGGAATGGATAGAAATAACTAAAATATGATTATATATGTTTTTTTAATGTTTTTACATTTATCCAATAAAAGCTAAAGGCTTAAAATACGGAAAGAATTCAATTTTCGGTGTATATGCCCTAGTTTTCACTAAAGGTTCACTTATCGCCTTTTAATGGAGAACTGTCATTAAATATAGTTTTGATCACTCTTATACATTCTTTTGGACCAAATAAAACTCTTATTAAGAATCGGGACATCAAATTTTACTTTGTGTAATTTTTTGGTATTTTTCCGATAAAGTTCATTTTTTAATGAATAGTGTAAAATGTTGTGTTTTAATTCAAAACCTCTTTTTAATATAATTTATTTATATGATTAGATAATATTTTGAATTGGTTTTAAAGTGAAATAAGAAAATATTTTTACCGTTAAATCCAATAGTGGTCGTTGGAATTAATTTCACTTTGAAATCAGACTTAAACTAGTGTCAATCTTTTGATACTTATTGTTTTATAAAAACACGCTATTTTCTCTAACAGCGGGAATTAATTATTAAATTAATTAATGTGACTAATATGTTTTGAATTTTGTAAAACGGACTTCATTTTTGAATTCGGAATATCAAATATATCTTAGGGTGAAGTTTTGGTATTTTTCTGAAAAACTCCAATTTTTGATGAATAGTGAAATCACTAAGTGGTAATCAAGCAAACTGATTTTTCAGTTAAATGAAAGTTTACCACTAATGTGTATTAAATTTTGAAAATCCGACATACATGGTTGTCATTAGTATGTAAAATGTGGTTCAATGGGATGAAAATATTTTTTTTTGGTGAATAGTAACTTATTATGTTTTTAATCGCGATTAGTGGTAATTAGTGTAGTTTAAGGTAAAAATAATGTTTTAATAATATTAGATGAGCTTGACACATGTCGTACCCTTATTGGAAGTCTCGTGGCCAACCGAGACAACCCATGGGTCAACTTGGGTACCCCATGGAGCCACTTTGGTTGAGAAATGACATAAATATCTTTTTATTTAATGTAAAAGTAAAAATGACACAAACATAATATGTTTTACAAAAACAATTTTTACATGGGGTTTAAAAGATCATATTTTTGATTATAAATAGAAATTGGAAAGATAAAAAGATTCCCTACATCATAGTATTTTTTTGATAATTTTTAGACATTAAATAAATTAAATTATTTATGACATAATAATGATGCAGCGATGACATCATTATTTGAAGATTTAAATAAAATGGAAAGATAATGTAGAATCTATGAAATACACATGTCCAAAACCAATTGGATTAGTGGTTTTAGAACCCTAATCACCTTATCCATGAATTATATCAATTTGGGACCTTTTAAAACCGAAACAAATTTTCATATAAAGTAATATTTCTTTACTTTCCAAAAGTGCCCCTCCTCTCCTCTTATAAAAGGCCCCCACCTCTACCTCATTTCACACACTCCTCAAGCCTTTGGCTCGGCCAACCCTGCCCATTTACTCTCTCCACATCCATCTCCTCATCCTAGAGGATTCCCTTTGGGAAGAATCCTTTCAAAGGAAGCCTTTAGGCTCAAATCAAAAGGAGTTACACTTTTAAAGGTAATTCATTCTCTCATGTTCATATGTTTTATTTTTCTTCTCCAACCCCCTAAACTCTTTTTATTTATTTCTTTTGTAACAACACCAGTATATTAAATATACTAGGATGTTTTTATAAGATTTATTTGAGCTACACTCTCACACAACTACACCAAATGGTTAAAGAACATACGGTTTTCGTGGATGGCGAAATTATGCCTCCCGAAATGATGATTGTTCAATACTCATTTAACACCTTCAAAGGTGGCCATTATGATGTCAATATTTTTATATATGATATATAATATGTTTATGTTTTACTTATGCTTATTTATTTTTCATTTGTGTCTTACCTTGATGGCTTCCATTATAGGTATATGTGATATCTTCATTTTAAGGAAGTGCGGACTACCGCCCCCTCAAAGTGATTTGATTCGTTATATACCATATGTGGGACGTATAAAGGATGGAACTATGATATTATATATGATATTATACTGGAATTATAATATACCTTTATATCAGTATTATTCCATTCTATAAAATACGAAATAAAAATGAAAGTAGCGTTCATGCGTACGTACGGCTTACCGTCTCCATGAACGATGCATTTCATTTATTACCTCTAAATGATTATGTAATGTTATAAATGCATGAATGTACTGGATATATATGAGATATATGATATCTACATCATGAATAAAATTCTGTATATAATAAACATTTGGCCACATGAACAACATGTAATTGTAAGAAGTCCACTTTCGACTTAAGAACCAAATATCGGCAAAACAAATATTATTAACTTAAATGATTACATAATGTTTATGACATGGTAATAAGTGATATAAAAGGAATAATGAACTTGAAAAATGTTCTTAAGGAAGTATAAATTAACTCATGTTTATTATTCAGGAGATTAAAGAATGATCGAGTCAAGTCGGACCCGAGGTAAGGGATCTTACTCCTGTCTTTCTTTTTAAGTACACTCTTTTATGTCATTCCTTTTAAAGCTAATCTTTCTTGTTATTGGGATGATCTTTTATATTAATCCTACTGTATGTTTTATGTTCATGTGATTAGAGACCCTATTCTCTCTCATCAATCCATTTTGGAAGTTTTGATTGGCGCCGTTAGGCTGCCGAACTTTCGTAAGAGATCTAACTTCTCTCTTTCTTTTTAAGTACTCTCCTTTATGTCACTTCTTTTAATCTCCTCTTTGTAATATTGGGGGATGTTCTTTTATATTACTCTTTCTATAAATTTTATTGTAATGTTATGAGATACCCTATTTTATCTCATCAATCCATATTCGGAAGTTTTATGTGGCGCCGTTAGGCTGCCGAGTTTTCGTAAGGGATTTTTTCATCTCACTTTTATTCCCATGATATTTATGCTACATTTGCCACAATTTCCTTTGAGTGGTGTATGTACTACCATTATTCTACTCTTTTTGTAATATAATTTCCTTTATGAGTATTTACATCAATGATTTATTGTCCTTCTTTCATGGGGTGTATGTTTTGAAAGATACCCAAGTCGGTAAGGGAACCTTTCACCCTCCTCTTTTTTAAAAGACTTCTTTTGTTTGGTATTTTAATTTACATATTGTTATGTTGGGATATGTTCTCATATATCCTTATTGATGTAAATTTTATGTCCAAGTGATGAGATACACTTTTTATCTCTCATCAACTCATTTTGATGTGATTCTGTTGGCTGTCAAGGGAACTTTTTAACCCAATTTCGATTTCTTTGGGTTCAACATGTAGTCATTGAATATGTCATCCATTGAATATGTGTGAATGACCTTTTATTGTTTTACACTTAATATCCACTTATATTGGGTGTATTTATATTTTTTACACATATTTTTGAGATTGATTTGTCCTTAATTTAAGGATACCTTCTTTATAAGGGATTTCATCACATTTGACATTTCTATTGAGGGTTCATTGTTGTTATGCACCAATTCACTCTTATATGGTGTATATACTGTACTTTGGAGTATTATATCATGAATCCATTTATTATCATGATATTATAAGGTTCTGACTAAATGGTATTCCTCAATTATCGTATTCAAGTGTCTCTAATTTTGGTAAAACCCCTTTAACCAAAATATCGTTTTAAATGTTTTAATTATTTGTTCTGATTAATATCCATGTTTTCAAAATGGTTTTAAGGATTTAGTTATATGGATATTAACGGTTTAAAATTTTAAGCTTCAAGGTGGTATGGGACACTTTGATTCAAAAATATCTTTATTAAATGTTTTAAATGGTTTTGTAAATGGTTTCTTTTTGAATGGATTCATTATTTCAATATACTAAAATGTTATATTGTGATTGAAATGTGGAAATGTTATGTTTCCTTTATGCATGTTTTATGTGATACATTTATGTTATGGTTCTTGGGCATTGTTATGAAAATGGGTGGTTCCGTGATAAACTAAGGGGGGTGAGCCCGATATAGCTCTCCAATGCATTGGGTAATGCGAAGGAGTTAAACGTTAAGGTTTATCCGAAGAGATTTAGGGAATATACTGTGATGGGTATTCCAAACGTAACCAAGAGGGTTACTCCCTACGTAAGAATGTTATAAATGCCTCAAGTTACTTTTATGTCTTATGATTTATATGATTTATTCATGATTTGATATGCCTATGTTTTATGGGTAAAGTATGATTTCATTATTATGTATACATGTACTCATGTTTCCTTTCCATATTTTTATATCCCTTACTGAGATTTTTATGCTCATCCCAAGTTTTTGAAATGTTTTTCACAGGTCAAGGGAATGGTACATGATGTGATGATAGTGTCAAGGATGTGTCAAGAAAGAATCCATGTTCTATTTTAAATATGTTTCCGTTTATGGGAAGAATGAATACTGTCTTTTATGTATCCACTTTGTTTAAATGTGGAATGTAATGCAAGTTTCATGATCTAATTCTCTAAAACTCTAAACCTGAAAAGATCCTGAATGTGTAATCTTGTAATAACTCAAGATTAAGTAAGGTTTAAGGCTGGGGCCTTATAGTTGGTATCAAAGGTCGGTTTAGATAACTTTAGAGGTTAGGGTATTCTTTAAGCATAAGTGACATTACCATAATGGTTATGATTTCAGAAAGAGTCCTAGTTTTAGATAAAGTGAATGAGTAAGTATATCTAAGTGTTTATCTTCCTCATTAGTACATGATGGTTTTTTTGATATACTCACACTGACATTTTTGGTTTTAGTAAATGGCTGGATCTAGTAGGCACCAAAGAGACATCGGGTTTGAAGGAAACATTGGTGGTTCTCTGATTAAGATACTAGATAAAATGGAGGATTCAATGAGGAATATCATGGTTGTTCTAAACCAAATATCAAGGAGTCATGATCAACCACTTCATCCTTGGTGAGTTATCTAATGCATCATGTACGAGATGGACAAATCGATGTGGAAATTCAGGTAATAATTATTAAGGTAACCATTAGGGTTTATATGATCCTTACTTTTTAGGTAATTATGGGTTACTCTATAATATGATGGAAAATGAAAGGAATGAGATAAACTTGAGGATAAAATATGTTATGATTATTTTTGATTATTTTATCTCGTTTTGGGGAATGTTTTAAGAATTATATAGTTTTGGAAAAAGGACAACACGGAGACCGTGTGACATCCCGTCGCGCCGGACAAAGTTGCGGGAATCGAACCCACAACCAAAGTGCGAATGGTATTTATCGCCTACCACTGGACTACGTGAAGTCCCTGGTTAGTTTGACTGATTCATTCTAGTTATATGATTTTATGAATTATGAGTTAGTTGATTTTGGGTTATTTATGAAAATGATTAACCCATCATGGAGGATATGTGATTAGGATAATTACTTTTCAATGCGAGACTTTAGGAGCGACTGATGTTGTTTGGAGATAGATGTTACGATTTAACTTGGAAGACTATGTGACTAAATCCTTTAAATATTTGGGTTTCAATCTTAGTTTGGTTTACTTTGAAGTATTTTATGGACAAATTGTTTATCTAATGGTCCTCGTTGAACTTTGGGTTTTTTTGGACAAATTTTGGAGGTTAAGAATAGATTTTCTTTTTATAAAGGGTTATCCTTTTCTGGATTATCGGATCTTGTACTATCCTTTTTGGTTTTGGTTTTGGTTAAAGTCTAAAGACATGGGAAGTATATAGTTCTCTTTTGTGGATTAGGTGATTTTCTAAAAGTTGATTATAGTACTCTTAATGTGAACAAGCCTTCCTTAATACTCGCCTTTTAGGAGAAAATATGAGTTTGTGTAAGGAATCTAATAAAATTTGAAAGTCAACATGATAAGTGATTATGTTTCCTTATTAATAAATTCCTCAATAAAAAGTAACTTAAAGCAAAAATGTTGTCTATTAACTTTTCCTACTGGGGAATCGAATACCGTTTAACCCATCACAAGTTTGTGATTTTTTTGTGGTTAACTTTCTCCTAAACATGTTTTCTATCACTCTCCATCAGAATATGACCCTTTGTTTTTTTCCTCCATGTCCATATTTTCATACTTGGAATACTAGTATGGGTTAACTCGGGTGACCTCTGTGCTTATCTTTCTTTATTTTAAAGTGATTGTTTTACCGACTCTTGTTCCGATGTGGGACTTTCAAGGATGTTTCCAAGCGCAATTTTAAAATTGCGAGGACGCAATTCCCAAAAGGGGGGAAGGATGTAACAACCTAGGTAAATAAAGAACATGACATCTTTATATTTACCCATATTTTTGAATAAAATATTAATATGACTTTAAAGGGGACGCAATGCTCGATGGCGTACCCAACACGCAACAACGAGTTTCTTGGGAATCTTACGTTGCACTCTAATAATAAATTAATATTATTTTAAATGGTAGTTAACATGTAGCCGTTGTGTTGGTGGGAATGGATATAAATAACTTAAATATTATTATATATGTTTTTTAATGTTTTTACATTTATCCAATAAAAGCTAAAGGCTTAAAATACGGAAAGAATTCAATTTTAGGTGTATATGCCCTAGTTTTCACTAAAGGTTCACTTATCGCCTTTTAATGGAGAACTATCATTAAATATAGTTTTGATCACTCTTATACATTCTTTTGGACCAAATAAAACTCTTATTAAGAATTGGGACATCAAATTTTAATTTGTGTAATTTTTTTGGTATTTTTCCGATAAAGTTCATTTTTTAATGAATAGTGTAAAATGTTGTGTTTTAATTCAAAACCTATTTTTAATATAATTTATTTATATGATTAGATAATATTTTTAATTGGTTTTAAAGTGAAATTAGAAAATATTTTTACCATTAAATCCAATAGTGGTCGTTGGAATTAATTTCACTTTGAAATCAGACTTAAACTAGTGTCAATCTTTTGATACTTATTGTTTTATAAAAACACGCTATTTGCTCTGACAGCGGGAATTAATTATTAAATTAATTAATGTGACTAATATGTTTTGAATTTTGTAAAACAGACTTCATTTTTTAATTCGAAATATCAAATATAGCTTTGGGTGAAGTTTTGGTATTTTTCTGAAAAACTCCAATTTTTGATGAATAGTGAAACCACTAAGTGGTAATCAAGCAAACTAAATTTTCAGTTAAATGAAAGTTTACCACTAATGTGTATTGAATTTTGAAAATCCGACATACATGGTTGTCATTAGTATGTAAAATGTTGTTCAATGGGATGAAAATATTTTTTTTGGTTGAATAGTAACTTATTAAGTTTTTAATCGCGATTAGTGGTAATTAGTGTAGTTTAAGGTAAAAATAATGGTTTAATAATAAGAGATGAGCTTGAAACATGTCCTACCCTCATTGGAAGTGTCATGGCCTACCAAGACAACCCATGGGTCAACTTGGGTACCACATGGAGCCACTTTGGTTGAGAAATGACATAAATAACTTTTTATTTAATGTAAAAGTAAAAATGACACAAACATAATATGTTTTACGAAAACAATTTTTACATGGGGTTAAAAAGATCAGATTTTTTATTATAAACAGTAATTGGAAATCTAAAAAGATTTCCTACATCATAGAATTTTTTTTATAATTTTTAGACATTAAATAAATTAAATTATTTATGACATAATAAGGATGCATCAATGACATCATTATTTGAAGATTTAAATAAATTGGAAAGATAATGTAAAATATATGAACTAAACATGTCCAAAACCAATTGGATGAGTGTATTTCGAACCCTTATCACCGTATCCACGAATTATATCAATTTAGGACCTTTTAAAACCGAAACACATTTTCAAATAAAGTAATATTTCTTTACTTTCCAAAAGTGCCCCTCCTCTCCTCTTATAAAAGGCCCCCACCTCTACCTCATTTCACACACTCATCAAGCCTTTGGCTCGGCCAACCCCTGCCCATTTACTCTCTCCACATCCCTCTCCTCATGCTAGAGGATTCTCTTTGGTCAGAATCCTTTCAAAGGAAGCCTTTAGGCTCAAATCAAAAGGAGTTACACTTTTAAAGATAATTCATATTCTCATGTTCATTTGTTTTATTTTGCTTCTCCAACCCCCTAAAATCTTTTTATTTATTTCTTTTGTAACAATAACAGTATCTTCAATATACTAGGATGTTGTTATAAGATTTATTCGAGCTACACTCTCACACAACAACATCAAATGGTTAAAGAACATACGGTTTCCGTGGATGGCGAAATTATGCCTCCCGAAACGATGATTGTTCAATACTCATTTAACACCTTCAAAGGTGTCCATTATGATGTACCTATTTTTATATATGATATATAATATGTTTATGTTTTACCTATGCTTATTTATTTTTCATTTGTGTCTTACCTTGATGGCTTCCATTATTGGTATACGCGATATCTTCATTTTAAGGAAGTGCAGACTACCGCCCCCTCAAAGTGATTTGATTCGTTATATACCATATGTGGGACGTATAAAGGATGGAACTATGATATTATATATGATATTATACTGGAATTATAATATACCTTTATATCAGTATTATTCCATTCTATAAAATACGAAATAGAAATGAAAGTAGCGTTCATGCGTACATACGGCTTACCGTCTTCATGAACGGTGTATTTCATTTATTACCTCTAAATGATTATGTAATGTTATAAATGCATGCATGTACTGGATATATATGAGATATATGATATCTACATCATGAATAAAATTCTGTATATAATTAACATTTGGCCACATGAACAACATGTAATTGTAAGAAGTCCACTTTCGACTTAAGAACCAAATATCGGCAAAACAAATATTATTAACTTAAATGATTACATAATGTTTATGACATGGTAATAAGTGATATAAAAGGAATAATGAAATTGAAAAAGGTTCTTAAGGAAGTATAAATTATCTCATGTTTATTAATCATGATATTAAAGAACGATCGAGTCAAGTCGGACCCGAGGTAAGGGATCTTACTCCTGTCTTTCTTTTTAAGTACACTCTTTTATGTCATTCCTTTTATAGCTCATCTTTCTTGTTATTGGGATGATCTTTTATATTAATCCTACTGTAATTTTTATTTTCATGTGATGAGAGACCCTATTCTCTCTCATCAATCCATTTTGGAAGTTTTGATTGGCGCCGTTAGGCTGCCGAACTTTCGTAAGAGATCTAACTTCTCTCTTTCTTTTTAAGTACTCTCCTTTATGTCACTTCTTTTAATCTCCTCTTTGTAATGTTGGGGGATGTTCTTTTATATTAATCTTGCTATAAATTTTATTGTAATGTTATGAGATACCATATTTTATCTCATCAATCCATATTCGGAAGTTTTATGTGGCGCCGTTAGGCTGCCGAGTTTTCGTAAGGGATTTTTTCATCTCACTTTTATTCCCATGATATTTATGATACATTTTCCAAAATTTCCTTTGAGTGGTGTATGTACTACCATTATTCTACTCTTTTAGTAATATACTTTCCTTTATGAGTATTTACATCAATGATTTATTGTCCTTCTTTCATGGGGTGTATGTTTTGAAAGATACCCAAGTCGGTAAGGGAACCTTTCACCCTCCTCTTTTTTAAAAGACTTCTTTTGTTGGGTATTTTAATTTACATATTGTTATGTTGGGATATGTTTTCATATATCCTTATTGATGTAAATTTTATGTCCAAGTGATGAGATACACTTTTTATCTCTCATCAACTCATTTTGATGTGATTCTGTTGGCTGTCAAGGGAACTTTTTAACCCAATTTCGATTTCTTTGGGTTCAACATGTAGTCATTGAATATGTCATCCATTGAATATGTGTGAATGACCTTTTATTGTTTTAAACTTAATATCCACTTATATTGGGTGTATTTATATTTTTCACACATATTTTTGAGATTGATTTGTCCTTAATTTAAGGATACCTTCTTTATAAGGGATTTCATCACATTTGACATTTCTATTGAGGGTTCATTGTTGTTATGCAACAATTCACTCTTATATGGTGAATATACTATCCTTTGGAGTATTATATCATGAGTCCATTTATTCTCATGATATTATAAGGTTCTGACTAAATGTTATTCCCCAATTATTGTATTCAAGTGTCTCTAATTTTGGTAAAACCCCTTTAACCAAAATATCGTTTTAAATGTTTTAATTATTTGTTCTTATTAATATCCATGTTTTCAAAATGGTTTTAAGGATTTAGTTATATGGATATTAATGGTTTAAAATTTTAAGCATCAAGGTGGTATGAGACACTTTGATTCAAAAATCTCTTTATTAAATGTTTTAAATGGTTTTGGAAATGGTTTATTTTTTAATGGATTCATTATTTCAATATACTAAAATGTTATATTGTGATTGAAATGTGGAAATGTTATGTTTCCTTTATGAATGTTTTATGTGATACATTTATGTTATGTTTCTTGGGCATTGTTATGAAAACGGGTGGTTCCGTGATAAACTAAGGGCGGGTGAGCCCGATATAGCTCTCCAATGCATTGGGTAACGCGAAGGAGTGAAACGTTAAGGTTTATCCGAAGAGATTTAGGGAATATATTGTGATGGGTATTCCAAACGTAACCAAGAGGGTTACTCCCTACGTAAGAATGTTACGAATGCCTCAAGTTACTTTTATGTCTTATGATTTCTATGATTTATTCATGATTTGATATGCCTATGTTTTATGGGTAAAGTATGATTTCATTATTATGTATACATGTACTCATGTTTCCTTTCCATATTTTTATATCCCTTACTGAGCTTTTTATGCCCATCCCAAGTTTTTGAAATGTTTTTCACAGGTCAAGGGAAGGGTACATGATGTGATGATAGTGTCAAGGATGTGTCAAGAAAGAATCCATGTTCTATTTTAAATATGTTTCCCTTGATGGGAAGAATGAATACTGTCTTTTATGTATCCACTTTGTTTAAATGTTGAATGTAATGCATGTTTCATGATCTAATTCTCTAAAACTGTAAACCTGAAAAGATCCTCAATGTGTAATCTTGTAATAACTCAATATTAAGTAAGGTTTAAGGCTGGGGCCTTATAGTTGGTATCAAAGGTCGGTTTAGATAACTTTAGAGGTTAGGGTATTCTTTAAGCATAAGTGACATTACCATAATGGTTATGATTTCAGAAAGAGTCCTAGTTTTAGATAAAGTGAACGAGTAAGTATATCTAAGTGTTTATCTTCCTCATTAGTACATGATGGTTTTGTTGATATACTCACACTGACCTTTTTGGTTTTAGTAAATGGCTGGATCTAGCAGGCACCAAAGAGACATCAGGTTTGAAGGAAACTATGGTGGTTCTCTGATTATGATACTAGATAAAATGGAGGATTCAATGAGGAATATCATGGTTGTTCTAAACCAAATATCAAGGAGTCATGATCAACCACTTCAACCTTGGTGAGTTCTATAATGCATCATGTACGAGATGGACAACTCGATGTGGAAATTCAGGTAATAATTATTAAGGTAACCATTAGGGTTTATATGATCCTTACTTTTTATGTAATTATGTGTTACTCTATGATATGATGGAAAATGAAAGGAATGAGATAAACTTGAGGATAAAATATGTTATGATTATTTTTGAAGATTTTATCTCGTTTTGGGGAATGTTTTAAGAATTATATAGTTTTGGAAAAAGGACAACACGCAGACCGTGTGACATCCCGTCGTGTCGGATAAAGCTGCGGGAATCGAACCCACAACCAAAGTGCGACTGGTATTTATCGCCTACCACCAGACTACGTGAAGTCCCTGGTTAGTTTGACTGATTCATTCTAGTTATATGATTTTATGAATTAAGAGTAAGTTGATTTTGGGTTATTTATGAAAATGATTAACCCATCATGGAGGATATGTGATTAGGATAATTACTTTTCATTGCGAGACTTTAGGAGCGACTGATGTTGTTTGGAGATAGATGTTACGATTTAACTTGGATAACTATGTGACTAAATCGTTTAAATATTTGGATTTCAATCTTAGTTTGGTTTACATTGAATGATTTTATGGACAAATTGTTTATCTAATGGTCCTCGTTGATCTTTGGGTTTTGTTGGACAAATTTTGGAGGTTAAGAATAGATTTTCTTTTTATAAAGGGTTATCCTTTTCTGGATTATCTGATCTTGTACTAGCCTTTTTGGTTTTGGTTTTGGTTAAAGTCTAAAGACATGGGAAGTATATAGTTCTCTTTTGTGGATTAGGTGATTTTCTAAAAGTTTATTATAGTACTCTTAATGTGAACAAGTCTTCCTAAATACTCGCCGTTTGGGAGAAAATATGAGTTTGTGTAAGGAATCTAATAAAAGTTGAAAGTCAACATGATAAGTGATTATGTTTCCTTATTAATAAATTCCTCAATAAAAAGTAACTTAAAGCAAAAATGTTGTCTATTAACTTTTCCTACTGGGGAATCGAATACCGTTTAACCCATCACAAGTTTGTGATTTTCTTGTGGTTAACTTTCTCCAAAACATGTTTTCTATCACTCTCCATCAGAATATGACCCCTTGTTTTTTTACTCCATGTCCATATTTTCATACTTGGAATCCTAGTATGGGTTAACTCGGGTGACCTCTGTGCTTATCTTTCTTTATTTTAAAGTGAATGTTTTACCGACTCTTGTTCCGATGTGGGACTTTCAAGGATGTTTCCAAGCGCAATTTTAAAATTGCGAGGACGCAATTCAAAAAAGGGGGGAAGGATGTAACACCCCAGGTAAATAAAGAATATTAAATATTTATATTTACCCATATTTGTGAATAAAATATTAATATGACTTTAAAGGGGACGCAATGCTCGATGGCGTACCCAACATGCAACAACGAGTTTCTTGGGAATCTTACGTTGCACTCTAATAATAAAATAATATTATTTTAAATGGTAGTTAACATGTAGTCGTTCTGTTGGAGGGAATGGATAGAAATAACTAAAATATGATTATATATGTTTTTTAATGTTTTTACATTTATCCAATAAAAGCTAAAGGCTTAAACTTCGGAAAGAATTCAATTTTAGGTGTATATGCCCTAGTTTTCACTAAAGGTTCACTTATCGCCTTTTAATGGAGAGCTGTCATTAAATATAGTTTTGATCACTCTTATACATTCTTTTGTACCAAATAAAACTCTTATTAAGAATCAGGACATCAAATTTTACTTTGTGTAATTTTTTGGTATTTTTCCGATAAAGTTCATTTTTTAATGAATAGTGTAAAATGTTGTGTTTTAATTCAAAACCTCTTTTTAATATAATTTATTTATATGATTAGATAATATTTTGAATTGGTTTTAAAGTGAAATTAGAAAATATTTTTACCATTAAATCCAATAGTGGTCGTTGTAATTAATTTCACTTTGAAATCAGACTTAAACTAGTGTCAATCTTTTGATACTTCTTGTTTTATAAAAACACGCTATTTGCTCTGACAGCGGGAATTAATTATTAAATTAATTAATGCGACTAATATGTTTTGAATTTTGTAAAACAGACTTCATTTTTGAATTCAGAATATCAAATATAGCTTAGGGTGAAGTTTTGGTATTTTTCTGAAAAACTCCAATTTTTGATGAATAGTGAAACCACTAAGTGGTAATCAAGCAAACTGATTTTTCAGTTAAATGAAAGTTTACCACTAATGTGTATTGAATTTTAAAAATCCAACATACATGGTTTTAATTAGTATGTAAAATGTGGTTCAATGGGATGAGAATAATTTTTTTGGTGAATAGTAACTTATTAAGTTTTTAATCGCGATTAGTGGTAATTAGTGTAGTTTAAGGTAAAAATAATGTTTTAATAATATGAGATGAGCATGACACATGTCCTACCCTCATTGGAAGTGTCATGGCCGACCAAGACAACCCATGGGTCAACTTGGGTACCCCATGGAGCCACTTTGGTTGAGAAATAACATAAATAACTTTTTATTTAATGTAAAAGTAAAAATGACACAAACATAATATGTTTTACGAAAACAATTTTTACATGCGGTTATAAAGATCAGATTTTTGATTATAAATAGTCATTGGAAATCTAAAAATATTTCCTACATCATAGTATTTTTTTATAATTTTTAGACATTAAATAAATTAAATTATTTATGACATAATAATGATGCAGCGATGACATCATTATTTGAAGATTTAAATAAAATGGAAAGATAATGTAAAATCTATGAACTACACATGTCCAAAACCAATTGGATGAGTGGATTTCGAACCCTTATCACCTTATCCACGAATTATATCAGTGTGGGACCTTTTAAAACCGAAACACATTTTCAAATAATGTAATATTTCTTTACTTTCCAAAAGTGCCCCTCCTCTCCTATTATAAAAGGCCCCCACCTCTACTTCATTTCACACACTCCTCAAGCCTTTGGCTCGGCCAACCCCTGCCCATTTACTCTCTTCACATCCCTCTACTCATCCTAGAGGATTCCCTTTGGGAATAATCCTTTCAAAGGAAGCCTTTAGGCTCAAATCAAAAGGAGTTACACTTTTAAAGGTAATTCATTCTCTCATGTTCATTTGTTTTATTTTGCTTCTCCAACCCCCTAAACTCTTTTTATTTATTTCTTTTGTAACAACACCAGTATCTTCAATATACTAGGATGTTTTTATAAGATTTATTCAAGCTAGACTCTCACACAACTACATCAAATGGTTAATGAACATACGGTTTCCGTGGATGACGAAATTATGCCTCCCGAAACGATGATTGTTCAATACTCATTTAACACCTTCAAAGGTGGCCATTATGATGTCACTATTTTTATATATGATATATAATATGTTTATGTTTTACTTATGCTTCTTTATTTTTCATTTGTGTATTACCTTAATGGCTTCCATTATGGGTATACACGATATCTTCATTTTAAGGAAGTGCGGACTACCGCCCCCTCAAAGTGATTTGATTCGTTATATACCATATGTGGGACGTATAAAGGATGTAACTATGATATTATATATGATATTATACTGGAATTATAATATACCTTTATATCAGTATTATTCCATTCTATAAAATACGAAATAGAAATGAAAGTAGCGTTCATGCGTACGTACGGCTTACCGTCTCCATGAACGGTGCATTTCATTTATTACCTCTAAATGATTATGTAATGTTATAAATGCATGCATGTACTGGATATATATGAGATATATGATATCTACATCATGAATACAATTCTGTATATAATAAACATTTGGCCACATGAACAACATGTAATTGTAAGAAGTCCACTTTCGACTTAAGAACCAAATATCGGCAAAACAAATATTATTAACTTAAATGATTACATAATGTTTATGACATGGTAATAAGTGATATAAAAGGAATAATGAACTTGAAAAAGGTTCTTAAGGAAGTATAAATTAACTCATGTTTATTATTCAGGAGATTAAAGAACGATCGAGTCAAGTCGGACCCGAGGTAAGGGATCTTACTCCTCTCTTTCTTTTTAAGTACACTCTTTTATGTCATTCCTTTTAAAGCTCATATTTCTTGTTATTGGGATGATATTTTATATTAATCCTACTATAATTTTTATGTTCATGTGATGAGAGACCCTATTCTCTCTCATCAATCCATTTTGGATGTTTTGATTGGCGCCGTTAGGCTGCCAATCTTTCGTAAGAGATCTAACTTCTCTCTTTCTTTTTAAGTACTCTCCTTTATGTCACTTCTTTTAATCTCCTCTTTGTAATGTTGGGGGATGTTATTTTATATTCATCTTGCTGTAAATTTTATTGTAATGTTATGAGATACCCTATTTGATCTCATCAATCCATATTCGGAAGTTTTATGTGGCGCCGTTAGGCTGCTGAGTTTTCGTAAGGGATTTTTTTCATCTCACTTTTATTCCTGTGAGATTTATGCTACATTTGCCACAATTTCCTTTGAGTGGGGTATGTACTACCATTATTCTACTGTTTTCGTAACATACTTTCCTTTATGAGTATTTACATCAATGATTTATTGTCCTTCTTTCATGGGGTGTATGTTTTGAAAGATACCCAAGTCGGTAAGGGAACCTTTCACCCTCCTCTTTTTTAAAAGACTTCTTTTGTTGGGTATTTTAATTTACATATTATTATGTTGGGATATGTTCTCATATATCCTTATTGATGTATATTTTATGTCCAAGTGATGAGATACACTTTTTATCTCTCATCAACTCATTTTGATGTGATTCTGTTGGCTGTCAAGGGAACTTTTTAACCCAATTTCGATTTCTTTGGGTTCAACATGTAGTCATTGAATATGTCATCCATTGAATATGTTTTAAGGACCTTTTATTGTTTTACACTTAATATCCACTTATATTGGGTGTATTTATATTTTTCACACATATTTTTGAGATTGATTTGTCCTTAATTTAAGGATACCTTCTTTATAAGGGATTTCATCACATTTGACATTTCTATTGAGGGTTCATTGTTGTTATGCAGCAATTCACTCTTATATGGTGTATATACTGTCCTTTGGAGTATTATATCATGAATCCATTTATTCTCATGATATTATAAGGTTCTGACTAAATGTTATTCCTCAATTATTGTATTCCAGTGTCTCTAATTTTGGTAAAACCCCTTTAACCAAAATATCGTTTTAAATGTTTTAATTATTTGTTCTTATTAATATCCATGTTTTCAAAATGGTTTTAAGGATTTAGTTATATGGATATTAATGGTTTAAAATTTTAAGCTTCAAGGTGGTATGGGACACTTTGATTCAAAAATCTCTTTATTAAATATTTTAAATGGTTTGAAAATGGTTTCTTTTTGAATGGATTCATTATTTCAATATACTAAAATGTATATTGTGATTGAAATGTGGAAATGTTATGTTTCCTTTATTCATGTTTTATGTGAAACATTTATGTTATGGTTCATGGGCATTGTTATGAAAACGGGTGGTTCCGTGATAAACTAAGGGCGGGTGAGCCCGATATAGCTCTCCAATGCATTGGGTAACGCGAAGGAGTGAAAGGTTAAGGTTTATCCGAAAAGATTTAGGGAATATACTATGATGGGTATTCCAAACGTAACCAAGAGGGTTACTCCCTACGTAAGAATGTTACGAATGCCTCAAGTTACTTTTATGTCTAATGATTTCTATGATTTATTCCTGATTTGATATGCCTATGTTTTATGGGTAAAGTATGATTTAATTATTATGTATACATGTACTCA
Source organism: Viscum album (assembly GCA_963277665.1). NCBI lineage: Eukaryota > Viridiplantae > Streptophyta > Magnoliopsida > Santalales > Viscaceae > Viscum > Viscum album. The sequence continues at coordinate 1,700,070,526 of OY728156.1, read as the reverse complement.
TGTTTCCTTTCCATAATTTTATATCCCTTACTGAGCTTTTTATGCTCATCCCATGTTTTTGAAATGTTTTTCACAGGTCAAGGGAAGGGTACATGATGTGATGATAGTGTCAAGGATGTGTCAAAAAAGAATCCATGTTCTATTTTAAATATGTTTCCATTGATGGGAACAATGAATACTGTCTTTTATGTATCCACTTTGTTTAAATGTGGAATGTAATGCAAGTTTCATGATCTAATTCTCTAAAACTCTAAACCTGAAAAGATCCTCAATGTGTAATCTTGAAATAACTCATGATTAAGTAAGGTTTAAGGCTGGGGCCTTATAGCAACAATCCAATGTTAATATCCCCATGAAGAACGGATAGAACGCAGTGAAAAATGTGAGAATTTGGGGAATAAGAACACAAAATATTGAGAGGGAAGAACCTTGATCTATGTTCGTGTCGATATCAGTCCGTCACTGTTAGAAGGTTGAATGAAATCAAACAATTTCAAGAATCAAATCCCCACAATTCCCGCAAAATCCCATCCCACAAGAACAATCGATCCATGGGCTAATCTATTCATGGATTAGTCCACATTCATCGTGAAAAACAAAAACGGGGAAGAAATAATAAAACAAACATCATACCTGGATCTGCGGCGTTCGTTGGTGAATATTCGGTCACCGTGTCATCATCACCTAAGAAGCTTGTCAAGAACACCGGCGCCGCGTTGGGAGGTTTTTCACCATAGCCTCCAAAGTCTCCAGGAAAAAATCAGGGTATTGGGAATTGTAACCCTGATCCCCTATGAAAAATATATATTAAAATAATAAAATCATTTCGCTGCAATAGGGATTAATAAAATATTTTAATTAAATATTTTATTACGGTTACGTCCAAAAACCAGATTTCACCACCGACCTGCACCGGCCAATGTTAGTCCTTTCCTATGGTAAAATCGATACTCTGAACGCAATGGTGCCCTCATATTTCAGATCCGAGCACCCTTTGATGAGTTATTCCACTTTTTCATGAAAACCACACGCGCGTGTTATTTAATTATTAAATTAAATTCAAACATATGTTCCGGGCTCACTCGGCCTCGGAACTGCATGCCGTTTTAGAGCATGTTATCGAATTAATTCCTATTTAATATTAAAATATTAAATGAAAAAATCTGGGACATTACATCACACCCAACATAGGTATTTTACGTCCCCAAAAATCCAAAACAAAGGCTACTCAAAAAGATGTTGGTACTACACGCGAATCTGAGCCTCCCGCTCCTAAATGCTCTCCTGGAGATTTTCATGCTGCCACCGGACATGCACCAAGGGAATAGCTCACCCACGAAGGATCTTCTCCTGTCAATCCTCGATCTCTACTGTGTACTCAGCAAAGGTCTCTCCATCATCAATGTCTAGCTCGCCCCAGTCGATGATGTAAGATGGGTCATGCACGTACCTCTCTAGGTGCGACACATGAAAGGCGTTGTGTACCCGATCCATCTGAAGAGGTAGAGCCAAGCGATATTCCACCTCACAAACTCTACTCAGAATCTAAAAAGGGCCAACGAACCTCAGAGATAGCATGCCGCCTATGGCCAAATCTCCACAGTCCCCTCCGAGGTGAGACACAAAGGAACACATGGTCTCCTTACTCTAACTCCAAGGGCCTCCGCCACCATTCGGCATAAGAATTTTTACGACTCTATGTAGTCTTCATCCGTTCCTGGATGACCTAAACCTTCTCTTTAGTATCTCTCACCATCATTGGGCCCATGAGTGCTGACTCTCCTGGGTTAGTCCATCAAAGTAGTGACCTGCATGGTCGCCTGTACAAAGCCTCGAATGGTTCCATACCAATAGTGGAATGATAACTATTGTTATAAGAAAATTCCACCAGTGGTAGGTGATCCTCCCAGCTATGACCGATGTAATGTATTCAAGATCGAAGCATATCCTCCAGAACCTGCATGGTCCACTCTATCTGTCCATCAGTCTGGGGATGAAGTGCTATGCTCAAGTGTAGCCGAGTCCCATAAGCTTCCTGCAATCCCTTCCACAACAGGGATGTGAAATGAACATCACGATCTGACACGATCATGGATTTCACTCCATGAAGTCAAACTATCTCCTACACATAGTGGCATCCCAAGCTCTCTACCGAACTCTTCTCTTTTATGGCTAGGAAGTGGGATGACTTGGTTAGTCGATCAACGATCTCCCAGATGGCATCGTGCCCCCTGGATTTATGTGGTAAGACTATCACGAAGTCCATTGATATCCCATCCCATTTCCACTCTGCCACCTCAAGGGGATGAGTCAAGACTACTAGCACCTGGTGCTCAGCCTTTACTTGCTGGAAAGTAGGGCACCAAAAAACAAACTCTGCCACACAACTCTTTATTCCTAGCCACCAGAACTGATGTCGGAGTTCCTGATACGTCTTGGAAATGCCTGGATGAACCACCAAAGGTGATGTATGTAACTACATTAGAACCTCCTCCCGAAATGTCACTAGTACTACGGTATGCCCTCTGAAAAGAACAATGTGCTCCCCACCTTCTGAATATCCATCAGCCGCAACAACTGTAGATATCTGAGCACGTAGTGCCTCACAGCTAGAAACCCCACGCTGTGCTTCCCTGACTGCCTATAAGAGTGGAGGGGTAACAACCATCAACTGAAGGTAAGATCCCTCATCTCCATCCATGAAGGATAACTGTAAAGAGGCCAATTGCCTCATCACCTCATCCATCAACTACGAACTGGATTTTCTGCTGAGAGCATCTGCCACAACGTTCCCCTTCCCAGGTGTGTAAACGTTCTCAAAGTGATAATCATGGAGGAACTCAAGCCATCGTCTTTGTGTCAAATTCAGATCCTTCTGAGAAAAGATATATCTAAGACTATTGTGATCATAGTAGATGGTAAACCACTCACCCATCAGGTAGTGCCGCCACATCTTAAATGCAAAGACTACCCCTGCCAACTAAAGATCATGGTTCGTGTAGTTATGCTCATGTGGCCTCAACTGACGTGAGCCATAGGTAATCACCGCTTGACTCTACACCAGGACACAACCAAGACAGGGTCCTGATGCACCGTAGAACACTACTTACTCGACACCCTCTTCCGGTAATCTCAAGATCGGGGTGCTCGTCAAACTCTATCTCAACTAATAGAAAGCCTGATGGCATCTCTCGATCCACACGAAAGGCTGCCCCTTTCGGGTCAAAGAAGTCATGGGTGCTGCAATCATGGAGAAATCAAGGATGAATCTCCGATAGTAGCCTGCCAACCCAAGGAAACTCCGCACCTCCATCACGCTCTAGGGTGGCTCCAATGCTAGCACTGCCTCTACCTTGGCTGGGTCCACTGCTACACCATCTGCCAAGATAACGTGTCCCAGAAAGTGGACCTCCTGTAACTAGAACTGGCAGTTAGAGAGTTTCCCATATAACTAGTGCTCTTGGCGTGTGTCTAGAACCATCCTTAGGTGTCTCACACGTTCCTCCTCGGACACAGAGTACACAAGGATATCATCGATAAAGACTACATTGAACCGATCAAGATAGGGCTGAAAGATCCGATACATGAGTCCCATGAACACTACCAGGGCATTCATCATGTCAAAGGGAATCAACAAGTACTAATAGTGAATGTAGCGACATCTGAACGCTGTCTTCAGTATATCCTCATCTCGTACTCACAACTGGTGATAGCCTGATCGTAGATCAACCTTCGAGAATGATCATGCAACTCTCAATTGGTCGAAGAGGTCATCAATCCTCAGTAGTGGATACCAGTTCTTCACGGTCACCTGATTCAAGCACCGGTAATCCACACATAGACTCAAGCTCCCATCTGCCATCTTGGCAGATAGCACTAGGTCCGCCCGGGGTGAAACGCTGGGTCTTACAAAGCCCTTCTTCTGCAAGTCGTCTAGCGGCACTCTCAGCTCTGCAAAAGCCATCTGATATGCTGATGCTTATATCAACATCATCCCGGGTGGAAAATCAATGCAAAAAATCTATCTCCCGATGTGGAGGTAGCCCAGGGACATCCTCCGGAAAGATGTCCTCGTACTCAGCCACTACTGCTGGGAACTGGAAACTCGTAACATCTCCTGTGGCAAGGGCTAGGCTAGCCAACTGATGTGAAATCAGTTGTGACTTCCTATGCATGAGTCCATCCGGCGCTACCTGGGTCTCTCTTTCACCAACAAAATAGAACCTCGTTCCATCACTGCGGACAAACCAAACCCTTCGCCTAAAATAGTCTATCTGGGCATGAACTGTGGATAGCCAATGCATACCAAGAATAACATCGTAAGGCCTAGATGCTACCACCAAGAGGTTATATCCGAAACCCTCACCTCCAAGGGTTAGGTCACACTGTCTATAGAGGCATGTGATCTCTGAATCTTCTCCATTCAATGTTTTTAAATGTAAGGGTCAAGTCAACGACTCAACTAGAATATCGAGGTCTCGAACAAGATAAGCAGCCAGAAAGGGATGACTAGCACTTGTGTCTATCAGTATAGAAACTAAAGTATAGAATACATAGATTGTACCTCAAATCATTCTGGGAGTACCTGGTTCATAATCCTCTGCCACCTACAGCTGTCCCTGCCTCTGTCCACCTGCACCCTGAGCCAGGGGTGGACCACCTGGGGGTGGTGGTGGTAAAAGGTCAAAATGACGACCACCTCTAGCTGCTCTCCCAGCTCCCCTACCTCGTCTGCCACCCTGCATATCTGTCTTCTCCACACATTGCCTCTGCCTCACCAGACCATCCACTGCTCCCGTGTCAGTAGTATGGTGGGTCGGACAATCTCGAGCGAGATGTCCCCTACCATCACATGAGTAGCATCGCCTCTCTCGATGCTGGCTGGATGCGCCCTGCGAACCCTTTACGACAAATCTTTTGTCCTGGGACCTCCTCTGAAAATGTCTCCCATGCCTGGGTCCCTGACATCAGCTCCATGCTGCCGAGGTCTTGGCTCCAGCTCACCCACTACTGACCACTGCCTGCTGTCTCTGCTCTGCCAAAAATCTCTTGACCACCAAAGCCCGCTCGAGCACCCCATTATAAGTAGGAATGCTCATAGGGATGATTCTAGCTCAGATATCTCTGCGCAAGCCTATCTCAAAAGTTCGATCTCTGAAGTACAGATCTTTGACCATATCCATCGAGTATCGCGATACGTCGGTAAACCTAGATGAATAGTCATCCACTGTCATGGTCCCCTATTGGAGCTGAAGAAGCTCCTATATATGTACTGATCTCAGGGTAACAGGTGAAAACTCCTCTATGAAGAGACGCTCAAACTCCGACCATTCAAGATTCTCCTCGTCGTGAGTCTGGATAACCAAACTCCACCATCGTCCTGCCGAGCCCAGAAGAAGGCTCGCTGCCAGGATCACCATATGATCTGCTGGTGTCCTGACCAAATGGAAGACTCTGGTCACTGCCTCAAGCCAATCCTCTACTTCCTGAGGGTCAGGCTTTCCTCGAAACCTAAGGGGTCTCTGTCTTGGAAACTCGTGGAGTGTGCTCATCCTGTGCTCCTCCTCCACTGGTACAACATGCACTAAACACTACTCCACAGGTGGCAGGATAACTGGAACAACACTTGATGGTAAAACTGGGGGATCCAGTCCCTATATTGAGGCTTCATCACTGAGGGGGTCATCCTTGTGATCAAGCTGCTCGATCCTAATGGGTGCGTGTCGTGGAGGCATCCTATTAAAGAAACAAGATGTATCTCAGTCAGTGAGTATATCTGGAGAGCAGACTCAAAAAGGAAATGGAAACAACAACCCATTCCTATATGATGCATGTACCATTATTTTTCCCATGCAACTAGTGTTCTCATGTTTTGAGTCAAAAAGCAAGTTAGCAGAGTCCTAGTGTATGGATATGTTGGCTGCTCGCACCAACACTGGGGTCCCTGGCCTGAAAGCCGAACTCGAAACACTTAACACTATTTCCCCAAACCAACTCATAGTGTCTCGGTCCTAATATAGAACTGACCACCTTTGATACCACTCTTTCATGACCAGTCCTAAAGGGGCTTGAGATGCAACTCCCCAAGCCCGCCTCCAATAGGCCAGGGGGTGGTGACTAGAACCGAGTGGGCATGCTACTAACATGGGAGGCATTGCCTATAAACCTATACACACACAAATACATATCCATTCCCACAAAGCTAGAAAGTAAAAACTACTAAAAGGAAAAATATGCATGCATACACTAAAACCCAACCAACAGAGTACGACAGGAATGTAAAATACAAGGAAGTAAAATCCTGGGCCAAAAGTACAACCCCCCCCCCCAAATAATGTATGTAACAAAGTCAAACCTATAAGGAAAGGTACTGGTACTGCAACCTGTAGCCTTCAGAACACAACTCGGCCTGCTTGATCTCACTGAGCACCGTCCAGCCATGGTCCACCTAGAATCCTGTCAAAGGCTCGCTCGTCTGCACAAGACACGACACGTGCGGGCAAAGACCATGCATGGGTGAGTATGTTGATACCCTGTAGGACACCCCAAAACCACAAAGGAAATAAACAAAGGAAAATACCACAAAGGAAGATACAATTAACTCTACATAGTATATGTCTACAGAACATATAATAAGAATGTCCAGATATACTCATACACAATCGACTATCGTGAAACCACCACTAATATCCAGCTCAAAGATTCCGCTAAGCACATAACAAGGAGATTACACTCCTAGGTATGAAGAGAGAGATGTGAAGTACTCCTTCTGGGAGAACACACTCCATAAGTACTATGAGAACATGATGCTCAGATGAGGATCACGACCAAGTCATGGGGTGATTCTGACAACTCAGTATGAGCTAATCCGCTAAGTAGAGGATTTGATCTTGGGTAAAGTTGGTCACGTCGATACCAAGAACTCTACCTAGGGTTATAGGAATGAATAGAGGATCCATCTGTAAGACTCATGGAGGGGATTCCAACAACTCTATTCAGGACGTCCTGCTGAAGGGATCATACTTCGGTATAATGAAATGATACCAAAACCTTCAGGGAAAAGGCCAAGGGTGCGGACCCTAATGAAACTAGTCCAAGTCACAAAAGAATAGTGGATCAATCCATGAAGAAATGGTTACATGGCATGTAGTATTGTTACAAGACGTGTTACTTGACCCTGGGTAATGCCTGCGTAAACGGCCCGTGTCATCCGTCCAGGCTGTGTAAAACTAAACTACACGGCGTATAGAAGAATCACACAACGTGTTACTTGACTCCAGGTACTTCCCCTATAAACGGCCCATGTCATTTTGCTTTTTGGATAGAAAGCAACTACACGGTGTGTAGAAGAGTCACATGCCATGTCCGAGCACTTGGGGTTCACTCTTTGTATGCTGTCCATGTGCCCATACATGGTCTCTATCCGTGTCCGTGTCGCCTGCTTATGTACCAGTACACGTGGTATCATGTGTATCTGGCTAGGTCTGGCCTGGGAAGTGTATACACGTCGTGTCCTTGGCTGTGTACCCAACATGTGTCAGTGTACTCTAGGAGTACACACCAGGTGGTTCGATGAAAAACACGCGTCATGTAGCCTATACTACATGGCATGTATTTGGGAAATTTCCAAAAAACACCGTCTACTTCCTCGCGCTTTGGCTGATCTTTCGGATCGTGTTTCTCTGGTCTATTTGCCATGAAACTCAAGATAAAGGGTCTCCACGATGTCGTGATGCCAAATCCTTGGGTTTTAGGCCTTCTATCGACTCCGAAATCTAACTCCGGTCACCCGTGCAGAAATCGTTTGACGAACGATATCTTCCAATCCACTTTGATCCATTCGTCTCCACCACATCCGCACCTCTGTAGGGTTGTACCAACACCAGATCTTCAATTTGGAATCGTTGCATTTCACAATGGGTGTGCAACGATCCGTTGTTCGTATCCCCGCGAAAAACGCATAGAACGCAACCAAGAACGCGAGAATTTGGGGAATTAGAACACAAAAAATCAAGAGGGATGAACCTCGATCGATGTTCGTTTCGATCTTGGTCCATCACTATTAGAAGGTTGAATGAAACCAAACAATTTCAAGAATCAAATCCCCATGATTCACACAAAATCCCATCCCACAAGAACGATCAATCTGCAGGCTAATATATTCATGGATTAGTCCGCGTTAGTTGTGGAAAACAAAAATGGGGAAGAAATCATCAAACAAACATCCTACATGGATCTACGGCGTTTGTTAGTGAAGATATGGTCGCCGCGTCGTCGTCGCTAGCGAAGCTTGTCAAGAACATCGTCGCTGTGTTGGGAGGTTATTCTCCATAGCCTCCAGAGCCTCCAGGGGAAAATCAGGGCTACGGGAATTATAACCCTGATCCCCTGCGAAATCCCTATTTAAAAATAATTAAAATATTTTGCTGCAACAGGGATTAATAAATAATTTTAATTAAATATTTTATTACGGTTACGTCCAAAAACCAGATTTCACCACCAACCTGCACCGGCAGATGTTAGGCCTTGCCTAAGGTAAAATCACTACTCTGAACACAACGATGCTCTCAGATTTCTGATCTGAGCACCCGTTTAGGAGTTATTCCACTTTTTCAGTAAAACTGCATGCCCGCATTATTTAATTATTAAATCAAATTCAAACATTTGTTCCGGGCTCACCGAGCCTCAGAACTGCATGCCGTCTCAGAGACTTGTCTCAAATTAAATCCCATATAATATTAAAATAATTAATGAATAAATCCATGACATTACACCTACTAGATATTAAAAAATAAATTTCAAAAAATTTAGAGGAGGTTTAAAACTCCTATAATTTAAGAAACTAGAAGGGGATCATAACCTCGTATAAATTTGATGATTATCATGGGATGTGCATAAAATCCACTAATTTATATAGTAAATGAATTTAGAAGGGGTTGTTCATAAACCTCTCTAAAAAACCCAGACTAATTCTATGTTTTTGTAGTGGTATATTTTTTATGGTATATAATATTTTTTATAAAATTGAAAATGTAATATCCATAGTCATGTTCATGACCTTATTTTTGTAATTGTAGAACAATTTAAAAAAATAAGTATTTTTGTTTTGAAATATTGTTTGATAGTTAAATCATACTATATATATACATTAATATGTTTGCATTTGAGAAATCCTTATACTTATTATTTTTATTCACTTACATCATACCATGATTTAGAAGATATTTATAGATCACCACATCATTAAAAAAATCTAATTTAAACATACACTAAATTGTAAAATTTTATTTTTATCTGAAAAATATTGAGGGCATTAAAAATTCATAGTCAATATTATGTGTGGAAAACTTGATGGAAATCCATGATTTGGATTCAAAATTTAAATATTCAAGGAATCCAAATTGAGTGTGATGAGCATCTATTGATTCCTAAAAAAATGAAAATAAATAAGTAGTGAAAAAATATTAAATATATTTTTTAGGATTTGATTGTACATTTCTAAAAATAAATTATAGGAATCAAGAGGAGTATTTCATCTATTATTTTATTTCTTAACAACGTGCTTAGTTTATCCATTTTATTCTAAGTTTCTTCAATTTCCAAAAAAGTTTTACCTTTTGAAATGATACTTGGATTAATGATTTTAAAATTTTCTTTATAAGGGTTTCCCATTATATAATTGTAATATATACACCTTTATAAAAAATGAATATGTTGTAGTGAACATAGTATATCATTTTTTAGACAAACAAAATTTCAAAATATACCTCATTTATGTATTCAAAAGTGGTACTCCTGACTATTCAAACTTGTTATTTTCATTTATACTCTGAAGACCAACCATGTATGTAATGGAATCCTCAAATATTTATTCTTTATATTAAATATAGGGAATATTTTTATCTTTGAATGTTGTATCTACAAGAACATGTAATGTTACTATATACGATAGTGGAACTATTTGGGTGAAGGTACTCTCAGAAAGACCTTTTTATTTTTTTATTGATCCACTAGATTTTCTTGATTCAACATTTTGCCTCCTCCTAATTTTATTTATCTTTAATACCATACCTGATTTCAGATTTTTTCATCAACTATTAATGTTTTTCATTTGAGAAAAAAAATTTAAGGACATACCTCATGCATCATTATATGATTAAATGACCATGATATGAAATTTACAATAGAATTATTTACCATGGTAACATTCAGACCATTAATATGAACAAGAATCTCGGTGCTTAGATCTTATGCAACTTCAATCATCACTCTTTTTCTAACTTATGGGAATTTTTATTGTATATCATGTCTTTTAGGATATTTTTCATTGTACCCCTCAAAAAAGGTGATGTGTGGGTATTGATAGATATAAAAAAATAATAATTTTATGCTTATAATTTTAGAAATATAAAGTTATTAGAAGTTTTTTGATTCACATTTAAGATAATGTGTTATTGAAAAATGTATTACTTCATGTATTGAATATAGTTGTGGGGAATGACTAGCCTCAATGCTAGTGAGGTCAAGTGACTCTTCATATGTTGGTAATTGTTCTATTATTGGTTTACATTGATTCTTTTTTCATATATTATTCCTCTAAACCAGAACATTAAATAATATAGATTAAAGAATTAATTTGTTCCAACATTCCTTTCATTATCTCATATGTATCCCAATGTAGAGATATCTTCTTGAAATATGTTTGAGGTTACAATCCAAAACCTGCACCTCGAACATGGCCATATTGTTTTAGTTGTTCCAGATCTACTGAAAATTATTTTTCTTCAGGTTCATTTGATACTGATTATTGTGTCAAAACCATATATAAACATATTAACACAAATAAATATTTTTATGGAATACTTTTATACAACATAAAAATTTACTATTATGTATTACTTATAAATGATTCCCATACTACTTATGTGTTTTAATATACTAGTTTCCCCAGTTGGTTTACGTGAACCTTCTTCTATAGAAAATTATGTTGGGGTGGAAGTGAATTCAAATTCCGATTTATCAATTTTCATATAAACAATGAAAAATATGTTTTTTCATATCACATAATTTTTTTACTATTTATATAAAATACATACCATTTTATTATTAGGTGGATCGTCCTCCATCCTTGATTTTTGGTATGTGTAAATTGGGTTTGATTCACATTTCCAATTTTAATCACTCTTTTTTTGTTTTATAAATTAACAATTTTGAATCAAAGTGGATAGAATAAATAAATTCAAACAAAATATTATCTATTACAATATAGTTGAAATGATTCCCCATCACGATGACTAATAACATATTTCTATGTTTATTGGTCTGTAATGTGTGCATATGTAGATAGTGGGTGGGAGTATATATTCCCCTCAGTATCCCTGAGATGATTATTTTTTAGAGGTATCTGGAAGGCTCTATAATATTTTACAGAGACCATTAATACAAATTTCTTATAGTTATCATCTAAAATAAATGAAGTCTATAAGGGATAACAAAAAGTAAATCAATGATTAATTATAATATTTCAATTAAAATAGAGAAATCACATCATAAAATTTACCTAATATATTCTAAAATGGTTTCTTCAATGATTGCACAACATTGTGACACATGTCTATATCAATTAGAACATGAATTCCCATTATGACCCCAATATAACTAATAAACATCATCTTTTAGGGTTAAAAACTTAGTCATCTTGATTCCAGACAACCCCAAATTTAATATTTACCTATTTTATTGGTATCTTTAGTTAACAGAATGACGACACATCACTCTTTTTTCCATCCACATGTTATTGATCCCTAATAATTGCACTATTTCAATATCAATTATGTGTTCTTTCTTGAGATTGGTATCCTTTGTGTGTAGAGAATTCATTATCTACGTGAGTTGTAAAAAATTTAATATATATTATATAAATATTGTAGATAAAACATAATATTATAAGTAGAAACATAGTATATTACAAAAATTAACCTATACATTGAACTGCCTCTTTTTTTATTTAACAGTTTAATAGATTTGGATCATCAATCAAGTATCCAAGTCCACTATTTTGTTGGAGACTAAAACTACTATAGAGGAAAATTCCATTAAGGAAGTCCCTTTCATTGGGAGATAATAATAATTTCTTGGTGGTCCAAATGTAGATAGTTTCTTTTAAATTAGAGATGATTATAGGAAGGGTATTTTTATACTCGATAGAGGAGTAAAATATGTTAAACCTTGAAATAAAAAAAAGTGATTTTTTAATGAAAATGTTATAGTATTTTTAATAAATAATTATTTTACTAGTAATATTATGTGTTCTCTAATATATTTATATAAATCAAATTATATTTTTAATTATTCATTAAGATATGAATTCTCTATATACTGATGTTACCAATCCCGAGGAATAACACAGTATCTATGATAATACTGTGGAATTATTAGCGGATCAACAACATGTGGATGAAAAAAAGAATGACCTAGAATTACTATGTTAGAGAATTTTATCAATGAAATAAATAAAGATAATAAATTTGATGTTTTCTATAATTAATACAACTAACATGTTGACCCCAACAAGTCAATGTTTATTAGTTACATTAAGGTCGCAACTATAATAAATGTGCCAATTGATATATATATATATGGAACAACATTGTTCCTACATTGGGGAAAACTATTTTAAAATATATTAAGTAAATGTTATGATATAGTTACTCTATTATAAATTATTTTTATAATGAAATGTTGATTTACTTTTTTATTATCCCGTGAAGAGTTAGTTTATTATAGATGATTATTGTAAGAAATTATTATTAATTATAACTATAATAGCTCAAAGAGACTTTAATAAACTTATGAAAAAGCATCATCTCAGGAATACTGAGGGAAAATAATCCCACACCCACTAGCTCTATAGACACACACATTATAAACCAAGAAACATTTAAATATTTCATAAATCATCATGATGAGGAATCATTTCAACTGTCTTATAATTGATAATATTTTATTTAAAATTATTTATTCAGACCAAACTGATTCAAAATTGATAAATTATAAAACAAAAAATGAGTGTTAAAAATATGAAATTATCATGAAAAAAATGTACACCTATAATAATGAATGGGTGGGGAATGCTTCACATGAAAATAAAATGGTATGTATTTTAAATCCACTGTACAATTATTATGTGATATGAAACAACATATGTTCCTCTGTTTATATAAATAATTATGCATAAAAATTGATAGCCACTTCCAAAAAACATAATGTTCTATGGTTTTAGGCTCATGTAAATAAAGAGGGACAATATGTAGATTAATACACACAAGCAGTTTGAGAATCATGTGTAAGAATGAAATAATAGTAAATTTTTATGACTTATAGTAGTATTACAAAAAAAATATTATTTATGTTTTTAATTTTTATACGGTTTTAAAATAATAATCAACATTGATTTTACCTAATTAAAAACTAAACTCAATAGATTCAAAGTTTCCAGAACAAGTTGGTCATGTTAGAGGTGGAGGTTTAGGAGTGTCACCTTGAATATATTTTGAGAAGGAAAAGCCGCAAGGAGATACATATGAGATGTTGAAAGGAATACAGACACATATAGATGATTTAGAAGATATTATTGTTTGTTCTGTTTTGGAACACTAGTATATAAAAAATGATAAAATAGAACCAATAGTATAATATTTATGAGTAGATGAAGATCCATATGACCCCACTAGCATTGAGGCAAGACATTCCCGGCAACTGCTTACCATATCTGAGGTAACAAATTTTTTCTTAATTCATTCTCCCAAATTTAAATCCAATAACTTCTAATAACTTTATATTATTAAAATTATATAGGGAAAAATTATATGGGATTTATATCTATAAAAACCCATGCATTACCTTATTAGGAGGGGTATGATTTACAATATCATATGAGACATGATAAACAATAAAAATTAAATAAATATCATGAAAAAGTAGGGATTAAAGTGGATTGAGAGCTACACATCATGTTTCCTAATCAACTTGTTGATCTGGATGTTACCATGATCAATAATACTATTATAAATTTTATAGCATGGCCATTTAGTCTTATAAAGATAAATGTGGTGCATCCTTAATACTAATTTATTGAAATGAAAAACCATTAAAAATTGATGAAAAATGTTTGAAATGAGATATGTTGTTATATATGGATAAATATATAGGAAAAATAAGGTTTATTCATGAAAATCTAGTGGATCAAAAAAAATCAAAAGGTCCTTCTAAGAGTACCTGCACGCCAATAGTTCTACTACTGCAAATATTAGAATTACAAGTTCATGCATATAAAATATTCATTGATTAAAATATGTCATATATTGAATATAAAGAATAAATATTTAGAGAGTCCATTAGAGTTATTGTTGATCTCTAGTGTATAAATTAAATTAATAAGTTTCAATAGATGTGAGTTACTGTTGTGAATACATACATGTGGTATATTTTCAAAATGCGTTTTTCTAAAAAAATATTTACTATGCTCATTGTAGTTAATGAATATATATATTTTCTATAGTTTTATATATTACTACTACATAAATGAAAAATCCTATTAAGCATGATTTTGGACTCCTTAATCTTGGTATCATATCAGAGAAGGAAAATATTTTGGAAATAGAAGAAAATTAAAATATAAATTATGAACTAAGGATGAAATTTGAAAAGAAAATAACAAATGACATACTCCTCTTGATTCCTATAATTAATGGGTAAAACACTACAATAAAATTATAAAATCTATATTTGTATTTGTTTCATTACTTATTTCTTTTATAAAGCACTGGATCCTCATCATAATCAATTTGGATACCATGGATATTTATTTTTTATATCCAAATAATTTATTACCAACAAATCAACCACACATAATGTCTATTGTGAATTAGTAATGTCTTCCACTCAAAATTTTATAGAAAAATTTGAAATTGTACTTTATTTTATGTTTTAATGATATTTTTTTAGGATGTGGTGAACTATAAATATATTCTAAATCATGGTATGATGTTAGTGACTAAGCAGAATAAGCATATAGATTTCTTAAAATAGAGATATATTAAGGTATATATAGTAATATTTAACTACGAAACATACTTTAAAAAATACTTATTTTTTTAAATGTTTATATAATTTAAAAAATATGATAACGCCGCTGATTGTGGATGTTACATTTTCATGTTTATGAATGATTTCATACCCATCAACAAATTAGCATCTTAGAACAGATAATTTCAAAAGGTAATTACATTTTCAGTCTAAATATATGTTAATAATTTGTTTGTCTATATTTTTCAGTAATACTATGATTTCTAATTTGTCTATGTACTCAAATTAAGAAGTACATTTTTTTAGAGATGAGTGAGAAAAGTACATGGTGTGAGAATTTCTTTTGACATCTGGATAAGGTGGTTACCTATTATGTTTGTGATTTAGTATTATATATAAGCTTAGAGATACATTTGGGATATGAAGTATCAGATTATTATTTCTTGGATATCATTTTTCCTATAATGAAATTCATGTGAAATTGGAAACCTATTGGTAATAATTTAATTATAATCCCACATTTTCAATTACCATCTAATGTTTTCCTAGATCTATTCCTCCTCTCATTCTAAATGAATTTGAACTCCACAATATATTTTCCTCCTCTCTTATTTGAGGATACAAAGGTGATGATTCTCCCATACCATTGGTTCCTCCAACTAATGGAAATAGTATGAATTTTTTGATAGAGGGTGTTTCATCTAGGAGAATCATCAAAAGAATATTGATAAGAATCCACAACATAATGGGAAATCATTTTAGAAATCCTAAAATCCACCGATTATTATATATAAGAAAGAACATTCTTTAATATTCCTTTACTAAACCAACATCTCATGTGATTAATTCAATAATCCTATTGTAACTATAATTTTTAAATTATTATAAAGGTTATATGCTAATCAACCAATTTACCATGCATTTATTTTAAACTATTCACTACATTACTTTTTTGGGGGTTTATAATGAGTTTCTAGAAACTAGAAAGCATTAGGTGGTGACCCTAGAGGGAAAGTAATATTTGAGCTATTTTTAAATAGAGAGGTGTATTGGAGTGTTACTCTCTATGTATTCTAGTTATGTTTGTAACATGTCAGGAGCTTCTCATGCTCACAAGAGATTAGACTTCAAGGTTATTGCTGATATAATGGTGAAAGGAAATGGGTCAATAATCCATTAACCCACAATTCTAAAGACCTATTACCAACTGAAGGGTATTGGTTAGCCCCTTACAATGGAGTGATGTGTGCCTTGGGATTGGTTTTCTCCATTTTTATAATGGTCTATGCCTTTGGTTTCTTTATTTTTAGTACTGTATTCAATATAGGGTTCCCCTATTTCCAAGAACTATAGATTTACAAGGCTATATATTTATCAATGAATAAACAATACCCAAATTCAAAGAAGGTTCAATGAAAACCTTCTCCTATTTTATATGAGCACATTGATATTAGTGAGCCTTATATGGGTAACTTACTTCCAGGATCATAACCTTATCATTTTAATTTTGTGACTTTCTATTTTTTTTGAGTTTGTAAATATGTATTGTTCCTTGTTACAATTACTTCCACCTCCACAATGAATTCTTTTACTTTGATGTTTTATTCAATAAAATACATGACAATGAATAATTTTATATATAATAATAGATATTCAATACCCATATACCAGACCACTTATTAATGTATAAATGAGGAAGTAATTGTCACGTAAGTCAAGTTAGAGTTATAAGCTTGAAATGTCAAGAGGGAAATTGACCTCTACATTTCAGTTTTGTCTAAACATGCTTTATATAGACAAAATTGAGAAAATGAGCTTGTATTTTTTTGAAAAGGTTGGAAAATCGTCCATAATTCATGTTTAATTTTTAAGATTCAGTCACATGTCAATATGAAACATGATGTGGACATTATGATTCAAAGTGCATGTTTTCAATATAAAAGTGTCATTTTTGTTTAAAACTCACATCATATTGTCAAAACCAAGAAAAAAAGATAATATTGTTTTAAATTTTTAGAAAAATGAACCATAATTCATTTTTGAGATGTATGAATTGAATGAATATCAACTTGATACATGATGTGGTCAGTATAACTCTATGTTCACATCTTCAAAAAAAAATTTCATTTTTTTAAAACATTTTCCTTATTATCAAAACATAAAAAAAAATCTCATATTGTTTTTGAGATTTATTAAAATGATCCATAGTTCATTATTGATGTATAATTATATACCAATAATTAATTTGATACATGATGTTCTAAGAAGAAATCGATGTGTATGTTTTCAATATAAAGTTTCATTCCATTTGTAATACCATACCTCGTTTCAGACATTTTTCATCAACTGTTAATGATTTTTCACTGGAAAAAATTGTTAAGGACATACCATATGAATATTTATATGATTAAATGGCCATGATATGAAATTTATAATAGAATTATTAATCATGGTAACATATAGATCATCAAGAAGAATGAGAAACTTGTTGGTCAGCTCTGAAGCTACTTAAATATTCACCATCATGTGATATTTTAGTTGTTTTTTATTATATAGCATGTCTCCTTGGATATTGTACACTCTAACCCTCACAATAAGGTGATGCATGGGTGTTAATAGATATAACTCAGATTAAATTTTACCATATATAATATTTTTAAAATAAATCTATCAAATGTTATTTAATTCAAATTTTGGATAAAGAGTTATGATTAATTTATATCCCCAAGTAAGGAAGGCAGTTGAGGAGAATGACTAGCCTCAAATCTAGTGGGGTCATGTGGATCATTATGTGTTGATAAGTGCTCTACAATTAGTTGTCTTTTATCCTTTTGTATATAAGGGTCCTCAATATGAGACCATAAAATAAAATCATTTAATGAATCTATATGTGCTTGTATTCCTTTCAACATCTCAGATGTATCTCCTTGTGGGTTTTGTCTTATAAGAAACTGTTCAAGGGAACACTCCAAAACCAGCACCTCTAACATGGAAATATTTCTTTTGTTGATTCAAATATATTTAAAGTAGTTATTATTTAGGAATAATCGATGTTGATTCTTGTGTCTGTATATTTTAAACAACATATGAAAAATGTAGATATTTTTATATATCATTATTATAAATCATAACAAATTACTATTATGTCATAATTACACATTATTAAAAAACTTCTTGTGTGTTTTCATCAACTAGTTTACTCCTTTATTTACAAGTGATTCCGTTCATAGCACATGATGTGGTATGTTAGTGGATTTGGATTTTGAATAATTAATAATATATAAAAAAAGGAACATATGTTGTGTCATATCACATTAAAATATTACTATAGATTTAAAATAAATATTCTAATATTTTCAAGTGATGATTGATTATTTTTAGAACCCCTTTATTATTTCATAAATTAACACTTTTTAATCAATGTTGATAAAATAATTTATTCAAAATAAAATATTATTGATTACAGTTGTGTTGAAATTATTCCTCATTATAATGACTAATAAAATCATTCCATGTTTCTTGGTTTATAATCTGTATATATGGTGCTGGTGGGTGGGGATTTATTTTCCTCTTAGATTCCAAAAGCTACTACTTTTTTAGAAATTTTCATAAGGCTCTATGTGATTTTCCAGTGATAATTAATATAAATTTATTACCTTAATCATCCAAAATAAATGAACAATTCAAGGGATAATGAAATTTAAATCAAGATTTCATTGTAAAATTGTTCAGTAAAATGAGGGAAGTAAGTCGTAAAATTAATATAATATCTTCTCAAATGGTTTTCTTTAATGTGTTCAAAACATTATTCCATGTATATATATCAATTGGTACATTCATTCTTTTTGTGACCCCAATGTAACTAATAATCATTGACTTGTTGGGGTCAACATGTCAGTCATGTTAATTCCTTTGATCATTAAATTTTATACCTCTAATTATTACATCTATTAAATCTTGTAACATAGTGATGCTACATCATTATTTTTTTCAGCCACAAATTTTTTATCCCATAATAATTCCATAATTTTAGCATTGATCATTTGTTCTTACATGGGATGGGTAACATCAGTGTGTAGAGAATTCATTATCGGCATGAGTATCCAAACAATTAATTTACATTATATAAATATAGTAGATAACACATAATATATTGCATAAAATCATAGTATATTAATTTAATAGACCGACAGGAGTTAACTAAACTAGCCATTTGTGCCGATCCACAAAATGGTGAGGTGGAACGAGAAAATGAAATAAAGTCTTGTATATAACAAAAACAAGACATAAAACTAGAGTACAAAGAGGAAGAAATAGATACATCCAATATCTATACAATCCATGACAAATAGGAAAAACCAAAAATTTATGAATTAGAAAATACCAAAATTTCTCTATGTGAAAAAACTGCAACTTCTAAACCATCCTGATACAATGGAATTGATGAAAAGAGAATAAAAAATTCTATATAATTCCCTCTCCTTTACTGAATTCCTGAAAAACAACATGTACAAATTCTAAAAGAAAAAATTCGGGTGTGAGAATAAATATCTATAGGATACCACAAATAATTCTATACAAGGTCTAATATCATGAATGCAACAATTCTAACTTTTAAAATAAAAATAGTTTTACTAAACAGTTTCATAAATTCAAAAATCATCTTTAAATAAAATTTCCTTTGTTTTTTCCAAAAATTCATTCATATCCACAAGAAAAGAATATGAAAAGTGTAAGTGGAAAAAATAGGAAAATATATCCACACACCGTGAGGTAAGAATGTAAATATGTAACCATGAAATAACACATCATACAAATCCATGTGATATAACCTCATGTGAAAACATGAGATCAATAATCCTTGATAAAATCTATGATGTGATAAACAAACATAAATGAAAAATAACTTTGTACTGGGACCTAGCCTATTGGAATACACACTAGACATAAAATATCCAAAACTAGGAATATGTTGGTACTAACTAATATATAGTTATCCACAATCCATCAACACTCTGAATGTTACCCCTAGTGGCGCCACAAACACAAGGGTTACCTTTGTCCCTTTCCTAACAAATCAAAGGTTTCCAATGTGCTATTTTCAAATAACCATTTCCAAACCATGTTCATATATTCTAAAATATTTTCAAACCAAAAATAATTTTCTTTAGTATTTGAAATTCAATTTTTGAATTAAAACCACCATTCAAGCATGTAATCAAACACTTACTGTACAAAATCCAAATTTTATAGAAAACCCCATTAAAAAATATTTACATACTAGAATTAATTTTTAACCAAAAATAACATCCATTAAATGAATAAACCAGTGTAAATTTATAAGAATGATAAAAAATTCATATAATTAACCCATTTTATAGAAACACCAACCTTGAAATAGAGGTAACACAAAATGCCTTCAAAAACTGATACTATGGAAGAATAGATTGGGTCCTCATGATACTATATTCATAAGAAACAACATCAATCCTCCATCAAATCCATTAGATCTAGCATCACATCCCAATTGGTTTCAAATGAGATGAAAGGAGAAGAGATCTAGCACAAATCTATAAGGAAGATAGTAAATTGGATAAAAAATTCAACATAACTCGATGTGATCAATAAATAATGATATAATTAGACCTATAATATAAGGGAGAGACATCTAAAGAACTAGGGAATTATTAGTTTGAGATAATCAGAGGTTAATAAGTGATTGGGATCTTAAATGTCCTTGGGAAATAGGGTAAAATACCATTTTTAACATCTGGGAAGGGGTTTACAAGGATTCCTGGGGTAGGCCACATAGTTAGACTAACTGGGTGACTGAACCATGCTCTCCCACTGTCCATTCAGTCTAAGGGGTTCACAATTCGCATTGGGGGCCATACAATTTGGGATTATTGGGTTCAAACAATGTGACACCCCTAGACAACCAAAAGACACCCTACATGGTTTTCCATAGACGTGTAAAACTAACTCATTGACTATAAAAAAACCATACAAAATTCCACTAGAACCTCATAGGGGCATACCCCATTTTCTCCACATGGTTAAACTAACTATGGGGTTTAACCGTTTTCATTTCAAGTTTTCTAAAAAAACCTTCTTTTCATCCTTTGATCCAATAAATCTTCTCATACCATAAAAGATAAATACAAAGTATCAACTAAGGCGTACCTATGACATGGGGAGTGTCACAATTCTCTCCAAAAATGTGATTTTTAACCCATATGAAGAGGTGTGTACTAATTCCATTTATTTTTTTAGCTGGTCCAAATATTGGAGACTGAGGGATCACTACATATCCTATGATCACAGGCATCAAGAAACATATAGTTATCCTGGAACCATGAAGTTTAACATCATGTGGCAAGGATGTAAGCCTCACAACATGAAAATGGGTATTACAACTAGACCCATGGAAATCTAGCAATCAATATGTAACCCACATTTGTTTAAATAAATCCATACACAGTTATTGATTAGATGTGTGGTAGGAGACAAATCACCAATAATAGTGGCCCTCTTAGGTGAGGACCATAGTAATGTGAAAAACTTTCTCATGCAATGGGAATCAACCATGAATTTTAATTTCATGTGGCTAGGACTCATGATATGTTATGCCTTGTTCAAGTGGGTAATCCCTTACTAAAATTTACAACCTCACATGATCAATTCTCATTGTGAGAAACAAAGAATATCGAGGGTTATTATCACCATTCAGAGGTGATTAAAGATAATATAAGGTATTGTTGTATCATATGGTTCCTAGACAAATATATAGGATCGAGGAAATTCTACCTATCTTATTAAAAATGAGAATCGTGCCTTACATAGTTCTAGAAACCTATGAGGTTTAAAATCATGTGTTAAGGACATTAGATGTGTAGTTTAACATCATGTGGTAAATAAATAGGTTAGCAAACATGAATAAAGATGAACCATTATGGGATCTATGAAATTTAATGTCATGCGATGAGGAAGTCAAATATTTAGTTTAATGTCATATTCTGAGGATGAGGAAAAACTGATGTGAAAGAAAAAAATTATTTCATATGGTACCAAAACTAGATGTTTTGGAATCAATATGAATCTTGTGATGACATGAATCAAACCACATATAATTCGTGGATGAATATGTTCCTTATGTGGAGATGACTCTCACATGGGAACATGGTCATTTCATCCTTACTTCACACTGATATAGCTTTTGTGAGTTGAGTATTTAAAACTATGGTGCTTCCAGTGCAGTTTAACATCATGCAGTGATGTTGTGCTGCATATAGTGTAGTGTTATGTGGTTAGCACATGACATACTATGCAGTTTAAAGTCTAATAATAGGGCTTAAGATTCTATGTAGTTTAACATCTTCCTTCAAGGATGAGAGAGACATTTTGGTTTAATGTCTTTCTTCCATGATGGGATCTGTATTGTTTAAAATTCATGTGGTTAGGATGTGTTATGTATAGTATAACATCATATTTTTAGGAAAAACTCTGTATGGTTTAACCTCATGTGGTTAACATTAACTCCATTCAGTTTAATGCCATGTGGTTAATATGAACTCTATAAAATTTACCATCATGTGGTGAAGATGAACTGTAGCACACCCTTTTGACCCATTTGGGATCTCATAATTGGATATGGAAATGGGTCTAGGCATGTTTGGGAAGATTCTTCCAGCTGAAATTCTTTATAAATCCAGGTTAGTCGCTTCGTCATCCGAGCTATATGTCTTTACCTTACAAGACCATATAGGTTGCCTCTCTGGGTCACCTGTTAGCTGTGGTGAAGTGCTGATGATGGTTGATTTGGGCACTATATATAGTTAATAACAATATTGTAAGAATATTTCTATATGAAGGTTCCTAAAAATTTTGGTCACTTTTCTATATGAAGGTGTCTGATATTTCTGAGCACATATCTATACAAAGGTGTCTGGGAAAGAAATTTTTTTCCTTGTCCATTGATGATATCACCATGGGGAGGTTGACCAAGGTGGATTTCAGGAGTAGAGTCCCTCTGGTCTATCTCTGCACTACCACGAGGAGGAATATCATAGTAAGTGTCACCTTCTTCTCTAGTTGAAAATTGAAAGAACCCTTGGGGTGTCGAGAATGTATCTAAAAAAACCTCAAGGACACTTATAATTGAGCATGTCTGGGGTATGAGCCTTAGTATTCATCATGGATGGAATATATTATCATAAAATTTTGGGTTGAGTAGGGTTATAAGCTTTCTCTATGACAACTTTCAGAATCAATTGAAATCATCTTGCACTAAGGGAATATGAGTCCACTGTATTGATGTTATAGGAGTATTTCAATGAGTTTATCTTATAGGGATATGAGCCTATGATGAGGTGTGTTCTGCTGTCACACGTTGGGCCTCATCCATAACATGGATATGTTCTCAATCTGAGACCATTGGAATATGTTGTTGGTCTTTTTTGATAGGAGTATGAGCTTATCTCGAGGCATGTTCCACTCTCACATGGTGATCCCTAGCTGGAATGATAATTTGGGCCCAATCCTAATATCCACCCACTTTTAGAATACGTTGAATTACCACCAGAATGGGATTAGGGATATGATCCTCTACTTATAAGCTAATGGGATATTTTGAGTAGCTTTGTCAACAAAAATACGAGCATGTCTCAAGGTAAGTCCTGCTCTAACTTAGTGATACTCATCCAGAATATGAGGGGGGTATGAGCACTATCCTGGGCCTTTAGAGTATGTTGTCAGTCATTTTTTGATAGGGATATGATCCTATACCGAGTCATGTTCTACTCTCAATTAGTGAGCACTGTTCATAACATGAATATGATCGCGATCCCAGACTTTTGGAATATTTTGTCGGTCGTTTGTGATGGGAATATGAGCCTATTCCAAGGAATGTGCCTCTCTCACTTGGTGATCCTAGATTGGAATAAGGATATGATCGTGATCTTTATAACATGTGAATTACTAGAATATGCCAATAATTCTCTATTATGGGAACAAGGATATGGCCTTGCTCAGGAGTAGCATCTTGTTCATACTGACCGGAGTGTTGTGGTGCTCTGGCTATCAGGATAAGAATATATGCTAACCCTTACATGTTAACTAGAATATACTAGTGATGATCCTCTATTGTAGTCATAAAGAACTAGAACTTCAATAGGGTATGATCAGAAATATATAATTATATTCCCTCAGCTTTCAGGATATATTCATAGTTGTCTTTGATTGATGTGGGGATTTATGCCAAATTTAGTCCTCCTTGTTCCATCATAACATGTTGATGGACTTTATGCACAAGGGTCTCGATTTATACATGCCCCATACTTTCCACCTAGATATGATACCTAACCATGTTCGAACTCTAATGGTTATGAGACTTCATTCTACGGTACACAACTATCTTTATTTTAAAAGGAATCCTTGGTAGCAAAATATGAATGTTTGGGGAGTTTAGATATTAGAGAACACCCTCATAATTAATTTGTGGGTTATTTTCAATTTTTTGATATATTTGAGATTGATATTGTACCGTATCAGGGGTGCTTCTGGAAAATTAAATTTTCACTTGATACTGATGATGTATTCTAGATATTAAGATTCCACATATTTTATCAACATGTGACTAGGACGTGTTCTATGTAGTTTATCATAATGTGGTAAGGATGTGAATATTGATGGATGGGCCAAGATATAGGATCCTGGCATCCTTACATATCTCATTAGGAAAAGAAATATGTCGTACATAGTTATATAAAACCGATTCATTTTAATGTTGTGTGGAAAGTAAAACATCCATAAAGTGTAACATATTATGGCATGGACATGAATATAGTTGGATGGGATTGGATATAGGACTTGGTGTCCCTACATATCTCATTCGGAGGAGAATCAAATCTTATATAGTTTTAAAAAACATGTGTAATTTAATGTTGTCTGTGAAGTATATCTACGATGTAGTTTAATGTCTTTTTGTAAGGATATGAATACATGTGGCTAGGATAGGATATATTATATGGATTCCCAACATATATCATTAAGATGAGAATCAATATGTATGTAGTTATAGGACACCTGTGTTGTTTAATGTCACGTGGAAAGGACATCAGCCGTGAATTTAAACATCTTGTGGTAACGATGTGAAAATAGGTTGTTGGGAAAAGATATTGTATTTGGAATATCTATGTATCCAATTAGGATGAGATAATGTCATGTGGAAATGACATCAGCCATGCATTTTAATGTCATGAAATAAGGACATCATATGTGAAGTTTAATTTCATGCGATAATGATTAAATCCAAACATTTTAACATCTTACAGTAAGGAAGTCATCTATGCAGTTTGATTTCATGTAGTAATGACATTCTTCATTTAGTTTAATGTCATGCAGTAAGGACATCAGAAGTGAACATTAATTTTATAAGGTAAGAAAATAAGCTATGAATTTTAATTTCGTATGGAAAGGACATCATCCATTCAGTTTAACATCTTGTAGTGAGGATGAAGACCATGAATTTTAATGCCTTGTGGTAATAATGTAAGCTATGTAGTTTAATTTAATGAGTCAAATACATCATTCATAAATTATAATTTCATGCCGTAAGGACATCAACCATTCAGTTTAATTTCATGCGGCAATGACATCATCTATACTATTTAATGTCATACAGTAAGGACATTAGCCATGTAGTTTAACTCCTTGTGGTGAGGGAAAAGGCCATGAAGATTAATGTCATGTGATAAGGATGATAGCCATGTAGTTTATTTTCATGTGGTAATGACATCATCTGTTCAGTTTAATTTCATGTGGTAAGGACATCATCTATGATGATTAATGTTATGAGGTAAGGACATCATCTATGGAGTTTAATGTCACATGGTATGGAAATCAACCATATAGTTTAACTTCTTATGGTGAGGATGAATTCCATGAAATTTAGTATCTTTTGGTAAGGAATATGGTAATATAATTTTAGGAGAGTGTCTCTTCTGATCGATCTTGGATAATTCACATGCATATTTCTTGATTTTTGGGATCCTTGAACATTATCAAGCCACCACTCATCTGTATCTCCAACCAATACTTGGAGATAAATAATATCTCTATTATGTTCCTGAGATGTTTATGGTAGTGGAAATGGTTTCCATGTCCTATCAACCCTACGTCATTTGGCTTCCTTATTACTAGGATTTCCATCAAACAATTTTCCATGCCACATTACAAATACATGGTGACATGGTTTGTTTGTAAAGAATAAGTTTTGTTCAATAATTCATTGAAACATTCTGGTTTAACCTTAGAAGTTAGGTGGATCACACTTCACTATAAAACTGGTGAATCCTATTCAATGTGATTTGATGATCATAGTGGGGATTCAAGAGTTAGTGGTTCCGATATCCCCTTGTTCATCTGCACATGAATCTAGTCATCAAAGGAAATGAAACCTTATATTGTGTGCTTTAGACGTCGTTGGTGGTGAAGTTAATGTCACATCCTACCATCATTACCTCACTTTTCTTTCTCATCATTGGGAGCTCTATCAAACCATTTTTGATGTCATAGTTGAAATATCTAGGAACATGTCTTGAATGGATGGAATATACTTTTCATTTTCTATCTTGATGATATGGGAAGGTATGATACTTCTCCCACAAGTTATATATACCTCCATTTTCATGGGTGCATGGTTGATTTTGGAGCCTTGGGTACCAGCCATTAATTTCCTAGGGGTAGGTGCTGAAACATCAGGGGGTCCTCGATGATGTAGTCACTTCCAACTGATTAAAAGATACCAACTCTCCTAGATGATTTGTGGTAACATATTATGTTAGATGGTTGCCAAAATATATCATATGAGGATGTGGAAAATATGGAAATACCCCTATAGATATGGGATCATGATAGGTGGAACAATGTATAGATTTCACCCGATGTGGGGATGATAAATATGAAAATTCCCCCGACCCTATGGGAAGCGGAACTTCACTATAAGGTGGGATTCCATTAAAAGGCACGGGTACAACATCTTGAGGTCGATATATAAAGAGAATTCCCACAACCTTTTCTTGAAGACCCCTATTCTCTCATTGGAGTTGGGTAATCCATTATTTTATGAAAATTTATTTATCATCCTCAAGGGGATGGCTAGTAGAAGCCATGACAACACCCTCTCCTTTGTAGGTGGAGGGGAAAGTGGATGATGATGGGTGTTCCGATGTGGAGCGTTGAGACTAAATCCACTGCTTACACTAGACGTATGCTCCATTATCATTACACTTTTATGTACCAACATGGTTGGTAAGACCATCTAGAGATTTCTAAAAGATACTATTGAGCCATTATTTTCCTACGGTAGAGGAAAAAGGTAGGCTAACCTGTTATGACTCAGATGGCTAGAGGAGGGTATGATTAAACTCTTTAGGAGTGTTCTTATATAGATATGATATGGATTTTATAGATCTGATTGATATCGTGTTGATTTAGACACAAATGGTCTAGTGCTCCACCTCGATGCAGTATCTCGTTTGGCATGCCAGTTACCAATATACCATTTGAGGGGTCGATTCTCAAGGTACCATTTAAGGGGTATGTAAGCATGATGAAGATTATACCATGGTATAATATGATAAAAATACCCCATAATTGTATGTCAGGGTGCTCTATTGGGTCCCATAGTTACCTAGGCTAGTTGTAATGAAGTCAGATGCTCCCGGCTTTTGATTATCTAAGATTGATTATAGGACACTGTCATGATACACTAGTCAGAAATTAAAATATTTGTGCTACCATTGAAATAATAATTCAATAGAGATACATTATTTGGATAACCCTAGAGGTCTCTCCTGTTGGGTTCCACAACATGGACAGTTAGGGTAGGCACAACATCCTCTACAGCTCCTTATAGAAACTTGGTTATTTGATGATGCTGATCACCAGAACGGATGGGGGCCATCCTAGGAAGCTGCTGAGTAATTTAGTTTACATGATTATTATTTTCATTCACCTCATTGAGGTAGGGATGGTATGAATTTATTAACACTAGATATAGGCTCCCAATTGGGTGGAATGTGAAAACAAGGGCCACTTCCTCTTCTGTGGTATTTCATGGAAAATACAGTTAGTTGAAATTCATCCTATGAAGGACTTCAGGGGATTATTACAGATTTGGGATTGATATATTGATGTGATTCCCAAAGATAATGATGTTTTCCAATTGGTACTAGAAGCGGTGTGTTTTAAAAAATGTATGTTGGGGCCTTGAGGCTAAACAAGATGGTAAATGATCTAAAAATACATTAGGAAATTTGAAGATATTATTTTGTTTAAATGGAACTTGAAAATTGCATGAAATAAAAAATGGAATCTTATTAGTGTAGTGTCATATATAAGAGTACATTTTTGATCAATAAATTTCACTATTTAAAGAATAAATAGGTGGTCCCTTCTTTTTATGAAAGGTTCAATGAATTTAAAATAAACATGTTGGGTGTTACATTTTTTTTTCTGAAAATTGAGGAACAAACCAGCCTAGATAGGAACAAGAAAATATACCATTTTGACATGTGAAAGGGATGGAATAGTTAAATAATTTTGTGTTATTTTAACAATTTACTTTCTTCAAAAAAGATATGTGGATGAGATTAGGTCTGAACGTTTGATTGATCTTGGGGTGTTCAATGCCCTTCTAAATCATTTCAATCTAGTTACCCATATTTTAGTCTTCCCTAGAAACTCCAAATGATTACCAAATCCATAAATGACTACATACCTTCATTCAAAAGGCAGGTGGTCCATCTGTGGTTCATTCCCAATGGTTATTAGGAACTCACATTGCTCAAGAGGATAGGAGGTTTGAATCATTACACCATTTTTGGGAGAATTGTTTCCTACTCCGAGACCCTATTATATATTAACGATATGTTCATGAAATCCTTCCCAGGTCCTGATATTGGACTGGTTACCCCTATGTAAATGACTTGATTATATATATGTATTTATAGGAATAATTTAATGCATATTATTATTTTTTATCACTATCTTCTTTATATATGATTGTTTGGGGTGTGTTGACATTTGGGAACTCTTGAGTTTATTACTATCCATGAAGGTGGATGGTGTCTTGGGGATGGGATTTGAACTCAATGAGGCATCTTATGTATCCAATGAAAACAAAAATAAAAACCCATGTAGTTTGTTTGACACTGTTTATATTTGGGTGTCTGAATCGATCCACATAGTTTAAGGTCATGCAGTAAGGAAATGAAAAAAAGCTCAGTCCTTGATAAGGCATCCTGCATGTCCTATTTCAAATAGGAATCAGAGTCTATGTAGTTCTCATAAGGGAATGTACATTTTGAGGATACAACCATAGAGGACTTAGATGGGAATTATTCATATAAAATTACCATGTATTACATTTTTGTGAGTATAACCATTGAGTAGATATAGTATGTAATCTGAATTACACCTCATTGGTCATCCCACACTTGGGAATTCATGTCCTATAATTGGCACAATCATTTATGGCATCAAATCAAATATGGGTCATACTCGGTTTGGGAAACACAAGATAGAAAAAGATCAGTCGCATTGAGCGAGAGCATATCTGTGTGGGGATTACAAATTAAATATTAAATTTGATAGATATGATTACCCATCTCAGGTATAATATGTGGTATCACCTAAATTTACCCAATATTATAGGGTTTTGTGGTCACTTTTAGTTAAGCCTATGTTGTCGAATCCTCAGAGACCTAAGATTTAACCTACAGACACATAATTATATGGATTGTTTTTGGTGATAAATTTGCCAAACTGAGTTGATATTAGATGTTTTTAATGGATAAATAACAGATTTATGTGAAATTAATTAAAAATAATGAGTTTATCCTAGGTTATCGCTCGTGGTGGATTTAATGAATTCCTTATTTAACGATTTCAAATTCGTATATTCGAGATGGGTTTATTCAAGAGGATAAAAAACATCATCAATTAATTTTTTAATACCAACACACCATAATACTAATCACATATACACTTGGAGGATCAAATTAATGAGAAATCCAAGGTAAAGGATCATATTAGCACTTGAAGTATGTGGCCTTAAAATTCAACAAGGATGAAGAACTTTAAAAATCATCAAATAAAAATCTGAATTAAAAGAAGTGATTTGAAATTAATGGGATGATAAATAACATCCAATACAACCCCTTGCTACTCCCTTGTATC
Organism: Viscum album; assembly: GCA_963277665.1. Lineage (NCBI taxonomy): Eukaryota > Viridiplantae > Streptophyta > Magnoliopsida > Santalales > Viscaceae > Viscum > Viscum album. The sequence goes on along the minus strand of OY728156.1, from coordinate 1,700,040,199 downwards.
AACTCATATGTGGGTTAGCCCTCCATGTATGTTATGGTTTCAATGGAAGTGGGAAGTAGACTCGTGGGGGAGAAATTGAAGAAGTAAGAAAACAATAAAAAATAAAATGATCACTCCACCGTTGTGTGAATAATTTCACAATGATTTTTGTGAATAAATTCAAACCTTGAGGAAAAAGTATAAAATAAAGATGGAGAAGAACATACCAATATGAAAAGAATAACTTTTATTAAGAAACTAAGATGAATTAAAACAACTTATAATTGAGGAAGAACATTACAATGGAAAAGTGGAAACATAACATTACAATGAAAAAAATGAATCCAAGATCCCCAAATACTCTAAAAAAAAATACCTTAAATATTTATTTTGGGAGCCTTAGGATGATCCCCATTCATTCTAAGTCTCCTCAACTAATTGTGGTTGGCCTAGAGTGGTGGAATCTAAGGGAGAGGAGACTTTTCCACCCTTGACCCGAAGTTGCAGCCAGCTTGCATCCACCGAATAGATCCGTCGAAATGACCATCTAGATGGAAGAATTAGAATGGGACATAGAATAAGGAAATATAGAACCATATCTCTACTAACCTCTGGTAACATTTCAAGAAAAATTTTTTTTTTATGATATATGATTAAATTGGTGGTCTATTTTTCTGGGCCGCGGAATCTAGAAAAGAAATTTTTCTCTAACTTGGGCTGCCAATAACTCCATTTTATCATCCTAATTAGCTTTGGAAACTTTTGAGAGAATTTTTTACCATGATTTACTATATCTTCTGTTGAAATTTCATAATTATTGGGCATGGATATTGGCCACTATAGTCTCTTTATTGGGGTGCTTCCCAATTTACTTTTCCAAGAATGTTGTTGGTTCAAGGCCAACTTTGATGGTCTTCAAATGTAAATCTTCCAACACACCAAAAGTACAAATTGTTACTAATGTAATGAGAAACCTGAAAATTAAATATTAAAATAAAATCAAAATCATTTGGTACTTTAAATGATGTTCAAAAAATGTACAATGTAATAGTGCATCTTAAGAAGGAATTAAAATTATATTATGAAATGATGTTCAAAGTGTAAAATGAACTAAAATGGTATTTATGTATAATAAATCACATAAATATATATATATATATATATTAAATATTAATATTATACTCATTCAGTGGCTAATCACACCCCTCAACATGAGTTTTTCTAGACCTGAGAAAAATATATCTCAAAAATGTGAAATTCGAATTCCCTTTCCCAAGATCATTTTAATAAATAGTGATAAAAAACCCTTATAATAAAAAACTATGAAACCCATTAAAATATTTTAATTCAATATAGTTTCATAAGAAAATCCAAATCCCAATCCCATTCCTTTGTTCATATTAATCACCATTTTTCAACCAATATCAATTAAGAATGATGATGTGTTGTGCATCACAATAGACATGGGGGTTCATCTTTATTCATAGGGGAAATGATAGAAGTTCTATGTGGAATAAAATTTCAATATTAAGATGAGTATTCAATTATTTTTATATTTTTTTCCAATATTTCCATGATAATTTAAATTTCACTCAAAATAGTCAACCCATGTAGAGAGACTTTGCTGATTACTCCTAGGCTCAAAGGCCTTAGGGAACCAAGTGATGCCCACATACTCGGGGATCCTCTTGAGCTAACTCAATAAAAAAAATTAAAATTACCACAAATAGAGATAAAATTAATAACTATTGGCCAGAAAACCATGGAGTCGTGATCCTCAAGTGCCGAAAGCCACGCATTAGGTCATTTCATTTCTTTATGTGCAAATTTATTGTTTTTTTTATTTTTTATTTTATATTGAATACAAATATTAAAACTAAAATGATCACCAATCCTATGTTGTTTATTTGGGGGACCCCATGAACTAAAACTAATACCCAAATATCCAAAGGAAGTTCATTGTGAATTCTTTTGGATGAAATATCACATTAGATAGCCACACTTTCCAAAAATCTATGCTCATGAAATTATACATGGATTAAAATAAGAATATAATAATGCTAAATTATTTGATATTCAGTTTCAAAGTTTTCAATGTGTATTATCATGTTTAATGATAAATGAATTTTTACTTCCATTTGCACAAAATTTTTTCAAATCATTTTTTTTCACACAAGAAATTTTTTTAAACAAAAGAATTTTTTAAATTTAATCTCCCACCAACTTCAAATAACACTGTCCCTAGTGTTTAATGAAAAGAAAATTTTGAAGGTGTAAAGGCAGATAAGGGGAGTTTAAAAAGGAAATTGAAAATGAGGATTATGTAATGAATTCACCTGGTGGTTGAAGTTGAAGGTCTTTCTGCTCCAATTTAGTCCTTTGATATCCATGTTACTCGTAGAGTTCCCTAGTGGGAAAAGGAATGAATATATATATATATATTAATAAATAAAATAAAATATAAGTATATATATATATAATATAGAATAAGAAAGTACAATAAGTCGTAGGTCAGTGGTAAGCGTGCGCCCCTGTCTCCCTTCGGTCCCAGGTTCGAGTCCCCATGGCTTTGTTGGTTGCGATAAGGTTTTCCCCTTGACCTTTAACATGTACTTTTATATTTTATTATTAATATTTTAATTTTTTTTATTATAACCTACATACCATTAAAAATAAAATGAATTGATGATACATTGTCTTCTTTTTAAATTTCTGGGTAATGTATTACACAAGGATCACACCACATGACAGAAATGAATATGGCGCTCCCATTTCAGACCCATCAACACTCATAATAGAAGAACATGTCAACAATCTATTTTTTTATATATCAAAATGAATCATTAATCCTATTTGTAAAATAAAGATTATTAAAAAAGATTGGAAACCAGAAAACTATGGGTTGCCTCCCGTGCAACGCTTTTGTTTAACATCGTTATCCTGACATGAATCCAAAATCTATCAATTTTTTTCTGCTTCATAGGTTGTCTCAGTTAACTCAACCTCCGTGTACTATTTATTGAATGATTAAATGAATGGTTTTAATCTATGACCATTGACCTTGAAAATGTTACCACTTGTGGGAAATTGAATCACTACTGCCCCATGGGGGTACACATGATGCACTATAAATGGACTTGAAAATCTAGCCCTTAAATTTTTCGTGTGTAAATAATGTTTTGAACTATACAAGAACATGAAGTTTCCCGGTTCAAAGTTCTTAACATTGATATTCCTAGATTGGTAGGCTTGAACTCTATCTTCATTTATCCTTGAATTTTCATAAGCCTCCATCCTAAGTTCTTCATGTTCATTAAGATATAATTTTCTCTTTACTTCTACCAATGAAATGTCGAAATTAATTTTTTTGATTGCCCAACCCACCTTATTCTCAACATCAATAGGTAAATAGGATGCTTTTCCATAAACCAACCTATATGGTGACATGCCAAGGATAGTTTTGAATGCTGTACGATATGCCCAAAGATGATCCAAGAGTTTCTCAGACCAATCTTTCCTAGAGGGATTAATAGTTTTTTCAAGAATATTCTTAATATCCCTATTTTCTAACTCAGCTTGACCATTGGATTGAGGATGGTATGCAATGTAAACTTTATGATAAATTCCATACATAGACATGAGTGAAGAGAATGGGCAGCTGCAGAAATGGGTTCTTTGATCATTGGTTATAGCCCTATTAATTCCAAATAGAGAAAATATGCAATCTTTTAAAAATTAGATCACAACATGATGGTCTTTGGACATGGTGGAAATGGACTCAACCAATTTCAAGACATAATAAACTGATAAGAGAATGTAGAGGTATCCTCTCGATTTTGGAAAGGCTCCCATGAAATTAATTCCCCAACAGTCAATGATTTCAACTAATAGAATGGGAGTGAGAGGAATATGATTCCTTTTGGTAATTGCTCTTAATTTTTGACATTGAGGTCAAATTTGGAAGAATTGGTAGGAATCCTTAGTGAGGTTAGGCCAGTAGAAACCACATTGTAGGAACATTGTAGTGGTTTTCTCTGTGTAAATGTGGCCTTCACATGCCCCTGCATGATAGAGTCTTAGAATGGACTCTTGCTGAGACTCAGAAATGGCCTAACCTCACTAAGGATGGTATTATATGTCAGCATACCATGGGCAATCACTCACAGAATAGAGTTGCTAAACGAGAAAAGAATCATACACAGAAAGGTGATGTGAGTTTTCTTTGAATTCCATCATATAGAGGTGATTAGCTATAAAATTTTGAACACCCTTTTTATCCTTGATGGATAAATCAAACTCTTGAAGAAGAAGGAACCAGCTAATCAATATAGACTTGGAATCATGTTTTTGGAAAATGTATTTTAGGGCTTAATGATCGGTGAAGACAATGATGGGTGATCCTAAGAGATAAGACCTGAATTTATCTAAGGTAAAAACAACAACAAGAAACTCTTTCTCAGTGGTTTTGTAGTTTATTTGTGCATCATTTATAGATTTTCTTGTAAAAGAAATGACACATTGAGTTTTCTCACAGCGTTTTCCTAAGTCTGATCCTACAGCGAAGTCACTTTCATCACACATGAGTTCAAAATGATGTTACCAATTTTGAGATTGCATGATATGTGGATATATAAGAGATGACATTAGTGTAGATAATGATTCACCATAGCATTATGTCCATAAAAATGGACCATCATTCACTAATAGAGAACAAAGTGTTCGAGAAATAGAGCTAAAATTACTAATGAGCCTTCTATATGATCCTTCATGTCCTAATAAGGACCTAACTTCCTTAAAAAACTTGAGAAGGAAGGTGAAGAATTATGTATACCATAGATTTACCAACTTTAATCCCTCTACCGGATACTATATGGACTAGAACAAGTCCTTCTTTTACCATGAAATGGCATTTTTCCCAATTTAGGATGAGATTCTTATCCTTGCATCTTGAAAAAAACCTTTCATCATTTAGAAGGAATTCCTAAAAAGTATCCCCATAGATGGAGAAGGCATCCATGAAGACCTATAAACAACCCCCTACCATGTCTGAGAAGATCCCCATCATGCACCGCTTTAAGGTACCAGGAGCATTACATAACCCCAAGGTCATGCTCTTGAAGGAAAAAGTGTTGAATGTAAAAGTGAAGGTTATTTTTCCTTGATTCTCTAAGGATACCAAGATTTGATTATACCCTGAGAATTAATCTAGGAAGCAATAGAATTTATGACCCCCCACTCGCTTAAGTACTTGATCAATAAAGGACAAGGGGAAATGGTCTTTCTGGGTACAAGATTTGAGCTTCCTGTAGTCAATACAGACTCCCCATCAACTACTGACCCATGTGGGGAGATGGTCACCATCCTCATTGGTGATCACAGTGATTCCATCTTTCTTTGGGACAACATGAATTGGGATTACCCACCCACTCTCAGAAATGGGGTAGATTATACCCGCTTTCAAAAACATAAGAAGTTATTTTCTTACCACATCCCTAAGATTTGGATTGAGTCTCCTTTGAGGTTGACGACATGGTTTGGATTTAGATTCAAGAAAAATACTACGAGTTCCAATGAGTGGGCTAATCCTAGGAATACCATAAAGGGTCCATCTAATTTATTTCTTAGGACATCTAAAAGCATCATCACTTGATTGTCTTCAAGAGAGGAATAAATGAAAATGAGAAATGATCAATTTCACCTAAGAATCCATACTTCAGTTATTAAGGTAATACCTTAAATTAGAGATTTGAATTGTTATCACATTCCAAGAAACGATGAGACATTAAGTCAAACTCAGTTTTTTTGTTCATAATTCTTGACAGAATTGGTTCCCTGTGAACAAAATTTTCATCCACTAAATTATCCAATGCAGTGTCAAAAATTGGTATGGACCCAATCTGATTGATTTCACCCATGTTATCATCTATTAATGATTCAATAAAATCATCAATAGATCTATCTAGAAGTGATTCAAGCCAAGGAGAAAAATTTAAATCACGTGAACAAAGAAAATCAATCTCTTCTTCACTTAAACATCCTTCAGTGATCCCTTGATGTTCCTCAAGTTCACTATAAACACTACCAAGCCAATTAATCTCACATATCTCTTAATCATCCCCAATTTGAGAGTCTTCATTGTAGATGTTCAAGTCTAGAATCATGTTTCCAAAAGAGATGGTCATGTTACCATTTAAGACACAGATAACAAAGTTGATTGTTTCAAGGAAGGGATGACCAAGGATGATTGGGGTTTTCTCACTAGGACCTATGCTTGGGTGATTTTCAAGATCAATGAAGTCAGCTGGGTAAAAGAAATTTTCAACTTTCACCAAAACATCCTTTAAGATCCACTATGGAACTAGGACATTACGACCTGCAAGTTCAAGAGTGATAAATGTGGGTTGCAGTTCTTCGATCCCTAATTGATAGTACATGGAATAAGGAATGAGATTCACACTAGCTCCCAAATCATAGAGTTATTTTACAACTTTTTTCTCTCCTAACTCAACAATGATGTATGAACATTCAGGATCTTTCAACTTTGGAGGAATGGTCCCTTGAATGGTGATACTCACATTATTAGCAAAAAGGACTTGGTATTGATGTGAAAATTACCTTTTAAAATTTCACAAGTCTTTACGGTACTTTGAGTAGGAAGGAATAGTTTGGATTGCATCGACATGTGGAATTTTCAACTTAACCTGAGTGAAGATTTCCCTCAAAGTTTCATTTAGTTCAGGCTTTCTTTTCCCCCTTATGCATTGCGGGATGGGAGCATGATTTTCGATTGTTTGATGTGGTTGTATTTCATTCACATTCTCAAAGGGGTATTTAGAATTTATGGGTGGTTCTTCATCATCTTCAGGAGTTGCTGAAGATTTAATGTTTCTGGTATGTCTTGTTCAAGTTTCTCAATGGATTCCCCACTTCTTAAAACAATTACTACTTTGAGTTGTTCATGAAAGGTTTGTTTATAAATGGAATCTCCCCTTAAAGTTTAGGATGGTACCACCTGAGTAGGCATGGGTGCCTTCTTATTTTTAATGGTTTTTAGTTCATATTTAAGGGATGATACTTCTGCGTTCATTATCTGCATTTGTTTGCACGACTTCTCAAGGGTTGGAAGTTGGCAAGATTGAGGTGGGGCTTGTGCTGGTTGGTTTATCATAGGAGGATAATTTGGTTGCTGCATGGATTGCTTGATGGGTTTTTTGTATTAGATAGAATTATGTAGGAATTGTTCTTCTTGTGGTTGGAATTGGTTATGGTTTTGGTAATTTTATGAATGGAAGGGGTTTTGTCCTTGTGGTTGGCTAGGTTGTTGGATATCTTTCCAATAGAATCCTGGATGGTCATTGTACCATTGATTGAAAGTTATTTGGTACTGTGGATACTAAAAGTTCAGCATATTGACCTCCGCTGGTGTTCCTCCTAGTAGAACATCTTTAATGGAAGGGATGGTTGGGCAGTTGTCAGTTTTGTTCTCATTTTTGTCCCAAATTGTGCATACCGAGTCAACAATTTGAATTTAATGGACCTTTAAAAGATCGATCTCTTCAACCTTCCTAGTGAGTGCAGCAAGTGTCACCCTAAGAATTTCCTCCTCCCTAATTTTTTGAATTCCACCATATTTGGGTGGCTTCCCATAGTAAGTTGATGTTCCCCATGTTTTTTTGTTCGGCTAGTCCTTCAAGATACTCAAAAACATCATTTGGGTCGTTGTTTTTGAAGGTTCAATTACACATCATGTCAATGAATTGTTTGTTTCCCGGACCCAGCCCTTCATATAATATTCGAACATGTTCTGGTATTGAAAATACATGGTTATTAACCATGTATAGAGTGTCTTTGAACCACTCCCATGTTTCATAGAATGACTCTACCTCTTTTTCAGAAAAGTTTTGGATGCTCTTTCTAAGTTAAATTGTTTTGTGGTGGGGAAAGTATTTTATGTAGAATTCTTTTTTTAGTTGGTCCCAAGTGTTTACGGATGATGTTCTCAAAATTTTTATCCAATTTTTAGCTCAATCCTTTAATGAAAATGGAAATATTTTCATTTTAACTGATTTTAGTTGATGTGGGGGACACACGGTTTCAACAATGTCATTGTACTCCTTAACGTGATGGTTGGGAATCTCGGACTCCATTCCATGGAATTTGGGAAGATGGTTTAAGAAATGGGTCTTAACGATGTAGTTGAAATATACTAGGATGTTGTGTCTAATGCATGAGGGGGCATTGGTCTAGGAAGGTGTGAGGTATTCATTCATGGTTTAATTAAATGCATTCCCCAAGTTTGGGGCTGCCACATATGGATTTCCATTTTGGTTCGCACCCGGGTTTATGAGTTGGTTTATTTGAAGACCTTACATTGAAATGGGATAAATCTTTGACTTTAGAGTATTAGGAAGATTAGGATATAATGGAAAGAGTTTACTTGGTGTACTTCACTCCCCAACCCTAGGGCTATCCACCCTAACTAGACGGTTTGATTGATCACAAGTGTAAGCGGACATGGGCCAAAAGAAAAAAACAACAAAGGGAAAATAAAAGAGAAATGGGGGAGAATATAATTGTTATTAATATGAATTAATAAGGTCCTCGTAAATAGAACCAAAATTTGGTCTTGCCCAAATTTACCCAATATTATAGGGTTAATCGTTTGCTTGTAGTTTAGCTTGGGTTCTGGAATCCTCATAGAAGTAAGAAGTAACCTACAGACATGTACATTCTATATATTGTTTTTGGCCTTGAAGTGGCCAACTTGAGTTGATTTTAGATTTTTCTAAAGGATAACTAAAAAATTTAAGTTAATTCAATTTAAAAGAATGAGTTGATCCTAGGTTATCGCTCAAGGTGGATTGGATGAATTCCTTTTTTAACGATTTCAAATTGTTATATTCGAGATGGGATTAGTCAAGAAGATAAAAAAACATCACCACATACTGTTTTAATACCAAAAAAGCATAATAATAATCACTTATACACATAGAGGATCAAATTTATGAGAACTCCAATGTAAAGGTTTGTATTATCACCAAATGTATGTGGCCTTAAAATTCAACAATGACCAAGAAGTTTTAAAATCATCAAATAAAAATCTCAATTAAAATAAGTAATTAGAAATTAATGGGATGATAAATAAAATCCAATCCCGCCCCTTTCTACTCCCATGGGTCAACCCATAAGTGGGTTATCGCTCCATTGACGCTATGGTTTCAATGGAAGCGGGATGTACACTCCTGAGGGAGGAATTGAAGAAGTAAGAAAACAATAAAATGAAAATGATCACTCCACCGTTGTGAGAGTAATTTCACAATGTTTGGTGTGAATAAATTCACATCTTGAGGAAATGGTATCAAATTGATATAGATAAGAACAGAATAATATGAAATGAATAACTTTTATTAAGAATCTACGATGAACTAAAACAACTTACAATTGAGGAAGAACATTACAAAGGAAAAGTGGTAGCATAACATTACAATGAAAGAAATTATCCAAGATACCCATATCCTCTAAATTCACTTCCTTAAATAGGAGTTTTGGGAGCCTTAAGTATATCCCAAATCTGTCCATGTCTCTTCAATTAATGGTGGTTGGCCTAGGGAGGTGGAACGTAAGGGAGATGAGACTTTTCCACCCTTGACCCGAAGTTGCATCTAGCTTGCATCCACTGAATAGTGTCGTTGAAATGACCTTATATATTTCGAATTATAATGGTCCATAGAAGAATAAAATGTATCCCCACATGACTAATAACATCTTGTAAAATTTCATCTAATAATAATTTGTTGTTTCTGGGATATGATTAAATTTGTGGGATGTTATTCTGGGTTGCAGAATCTACCCTAGAAATTTATCTCCAACTTAGGTCGCCTATAAATCCATTTTAACATCCAAATGAACTTTTTCCACTACATAATGAAATGTGCCCCATGATTTCATATATCTTATGTTATAATTTAAGGTTTATTGGTCTTGGATATTGGCTGGTAGAGTCTCTTTATTGCGCAGCTTTCCGATTTACTTTTTCCAGAATGTTGTTGGTTCAAAGACAACATTGGTGGTCTTCCAATGTGAATCTTCCAACACTCCAAAAGTATGAATTGTTCCCAATGTAATGAGAAACCTGAAAATTAAATATCAATATAAAATAATGATCATTGTGTACTTTATATTATTTAAAAAAATGTAACATGTAATAGTGCATTTTATAATGGAATTACCATTATATTATGAAATAACGTTCAAATTGTAAAATGCACTAAAATGGTGTTTATGAATAATAATGCACATGAATATTATATATATTTATAATTAAATTTAGCCTCATTTTGTGGATAATGAATTCGATATAGATATCATGACTTAAGATGGCATCATACGTATCATAGTTATCATAGGAATTAGAGTTCTTATAGTTTAGTTCATTCCTAACCCACCGATGGAATTGAGGTGATTAGGGTCATGGTTAGGACTGATACATAAAATGATGAACATGTATGATCCCACATCTCATATGATGATTTTTGTGGAAGAGTGATCAGCCCATAGGAATGATTGTATCACAATGGTTGAAATGTTGAAGAGATGACATGAATTACACCAAATTTGAGGCACATTTCAGCTCGGGCCATAGAAAGGCCTTCTACGTGTCCTGGATATTTATAGGAATCAAAGTTCTCACAGTTTATTTTACCTTTAACACACATATGGGATATGTTGAATGATCACGTTTGGATATATTATTGTTATTGCGGAGGTTTTTAGGAATTCTATGGGATTATACCAGGATGGATTCCAATTTGTTTACTCATTCTCTACCGTCTGATAGATAAATAAAGCCAAAAACTAGAAAAGGTTTATCTAATAGCATGAAACCAATTGGGTTTCATGAGTTCTTAACCATAGCACATCAAGGACACATCCCTTATAAAAAAGGGAATATAGTCAAAGGTTCTTGGTCAATTCCCATAATACATGAGTCTAAGTGGGTCTATAAGATGATGTTGAAATGTCATAGGAGATCACCCTAACATGACTTTTTTGTCTGATAGACAGGTCTTGATTGTCTATCTGACATGTTTGTGAAATGTTTATATAAAATTTCAACTTATTTGGTTTTATGTTAAGAATTGTGACTGTTGCTTTTATAGCCGTTGAATAGTGATCACATGATTAGTATAAATATAGGGATTTAACAAACCCAATTTACTCAGAAAAAGGAAGTGATGGCCTCATCCAGTAGAATTACTCCGTACGAAGCCCATTTGTTAGAGCTCGGAAAAGAGGTGGTGTCCTTGGGCTTCGCTCTTGACCAAGCCCAAGCTGAGCTTCATCATGTCAAGCTCGAACGTGACCATCTAATGGAAAGGTGGAAGTTGATTGAAATTACCACTCGAGCAATGTTATTCGAGCCACCTCAAGAGTCTGTCACCATCTCACACCTTACCCTTAGGTCTTATGTGGCTGCTTTAAGGGGTTATGTAACAAATTTCTAGTACTATGTTCATTTACATTATTTTTTGTATATAATAATGAATATACTTTCTTGTCATTATTGATACATTGTAAATAGTTTTAAAAGTGAAAATAGTGTTTTTAGTTATTATTTAATTAAGAATTCTATTTTATTAAATTAAGGGATTATTTAATTAAATAATAATTTAAAAAATTATTATTATTATTATTATTATATTAATTTTATTATATGTAAATGATCATATAATTTTATGAATGCAATTGTAATTTTTATCAAGGTTTGAAAGCCATTTTTGTCAAAACACGTGAATTTTCGATAAATGTCAGTTTTTATTTTAAAAGTGAAAATTAACATATTTAGAAAATTATTTAGATAAAATAAATTTTATTTCTGGAATTAGGACGTTGAAATTATCCAACGGTGAATTTTTCATAATTTTCTGAGACAGTCAATGTTTTGGGTAAAAATTAAATACTGTTTAAATATATATTGTGTTTTATGACATCATAATGACCCAATAGTGATGTAATAAAATACTATAAGCTTTATGCTAGTCCAATATATGTTTTAAAATTAAAATAATGTTTTTTTGGGTTTGTTTGACTTACTTTTACAAGCATTAATGGACCCTTAAAGACTTATTAAACACCTTGTCTTTTTAAATTGTTTTCCATGGGAGTGTGACTCACCTCCACATAAGCAACCCTATTATTTTAAGAAGATCTGACTTTGTACGAATAAAATATTTTTTTACTCTTCCCTGTGACAAATAAAATGGGAAAAAACCATGGGATGGTTTGTGGTTTGGATTAATTTAATATAAGGGGTCCCAATACAAAATAATAAAGAATTCCTTCACTTTTCCTATATAACCCCACCTAAGCTCCCACTTCATCCTCACTAAAATCCTTTTGAGTTCGTCCAACCTATGCCATACTATATCTAGAATCCTCCCAAGGTTCCCCAATCTCCCAAGAGTCATCTCTCAATCCTCTCTTAGGCCTTTGGAAGCACACTTCCAAGTAAGGGTTTTTTCTTCCTTTCTCATTTTTTGTACAATTTCCTTTAAGTTGTTTTGCACTTTTAATTTCAATTATTAATGTTGAGGTATGGTTTATCACCTCCCTCATACATCCCTTTTTATGTTTGAATGATGGTATACCCCTTTCTCTCTCATTAAATACCCCCATGTACACATGTTACTATGCCGAAATTCCCAAAGGAACTTCTCTCTCCTCATTTACATTCAAGCAATACTTTTGTATCATGAATCGAAATTACATTACAATTGTTGAGACATGTATTTATAGGAACTCATTACATTCCATTACATGTAAATAAGATGAGGATCCACTTTCTATCTCATCAAACGTTTTTATGAATTCTTATGTCACGCTGTTATGCTGCCGAAAACGCACCAATTTTATAAGCCAATGCCATTGTGTAGTGAATACCATGCCAATTTCTCCATAAAGGGTATTCACCTTTATGCACATTTATTATTTATTATAATTTTTCATGTATTAATTCCACATTTCTTTATCTTGGAATAAGTTATTATGTTTTATGAATCCATGTTTTATGATCCATGTGGCACACTTATGCATGAAATGAAATGTTTAAGAAGGGTGTGCCATTATAGCGCTCCAATGCATTGGGTAAAGTATAGTATCATGATACATCATGTGTAATGAGTGTTGAATCATGCTAATTCAATTGCAATGAGGGTTTACTCGTGCATCATGTGCAATGAGGATTTACTAATGTTCCATGTGCAATGAGTCTTGGCTCATGCTAGTTCCATGTTAAGTGTTGTTGCCACATTTCCATGTTATGATTATCATGCTTTATCATGCCTTTATGTTCATGTTTCTATTGTTCTCTATTGATATGCCTAATGTCTAACATGTATTTTACTCCTCATGTTATTCCATGTGTATTCCCTTACTGGGATTTATAGCTCACCCTTTTCTTATGCATGTCCTCATGTTATCCCATGCAATGCTAAGTAAGAGGGAATGTAGTGGTCATGTAAAGGAAGTTTTCAATAAAGATGTTGTATTTCATGTTTTAAGTTTTTATGTAATGATCTTATGCCCCAAAGACACTAAACATCTCGATCTTCTATATTTTATCAAGTGAATGGTTTATGTAATAAATCATGTTTAAGTTTGTTTTAAAAAGCAGGGTTGTCATAGTTGGTATCAGAGGATAGGTTTAGTTATTTTTGGGATTAGGATTAGAAAACCCTAGTAAAGCCTTAAAGACAAGACTAAGTATAATAAAAACATCCATAAGATTTGGTAAGTACTGAGTATGTGGTTTATCAAGCAAATACATCCCTATCTGGATACGAGAAGGTAGAGGAGGCTCTAGCACATATGTATCCTAGGGGTAAAACCCGAAAACACAGCTTTGAGCTAGAATCGAACGAGAACTGGTGCACTACAATTGGCCTTGATTCACTCTTGGTTAGGAAACTCCTGGGGGATATGTTTTAAAATATTCACAAGCTTAGTATGAACCCTTATTAAGGGAATTAAAAAAATTCCCCTAAGAATATATGTTAGAAAGTAGATCATGAAAAGCCTAGATTGAAGCCTATAGACTCATGAGTTAAGGAAATAAATGTATATTTATAAGTCATCAACTATTTTCCTTGGATTACCCTTTATATGTTACCCCTAACTTTCTTTTTTTTCCAGCCAATGGCTGGTAATATGAGGAATCAGGCTAACAACCCTTGTGATGATCAGTGTGATGACTGTACTAATGAGATGCCCAATCCAATGGGAGCGGGAATCGCACATTGTCACACTTCTGTCTCAGCTAACTCATGTTTTGAATAGAAACATGGGTAAAGTGGAACATTCAACTGCCCCTAAGAGAGAACAAGTCGCTATCGAGAGCTTCATGAGACAAAGGCCTCCTACTTTTAGTGGATCATCTGATCCAACGATCGATGAACAATGGATCGACTCCATTAAAAAGATCTTCTCCATCCTTCAATGTTCTGAACAAGAGAAGGTTCTCATGGCGGCTTATCGTATGGAGGGTGAATCTGATCAATGGTGGACGTTGATCAAAAATACTAAGCCTAAGGAGGAGATCAAGGCATTTTAATGGAAGGATTTATGGAAGATGTTTTTCGATAAATATTTTCTGCGCACCCTCCAGATTAATATATAAAGGGACTTCCTTTCCATCAAGCAAAAATAAAAAGAATCTGTTGGAGCATACAAGGAAAACTTCACAAGGCTAGCACGATATGCTTCCGGCTTTTTCGTTACCCCAGAATGAAAAGTTGACCACTTATTTGGTGGGATGAAGCCTACCCTATGGAAAGCATTAGCAATCCGTGACTTCGACAGCTATGAGAAAATTTTCTGATGTGCCATCAAGGTCGAAATGGAGATCAGAGAATCTCATGGGTATCATGGGAATAAGAAGTGTAATGTGGAATTCAATGCTGGTGGACTGATGGATAAATCTAATGGTGCTAAGAATATCCAGCACACCACTTGCCAAAAGTGTGGAAATAAGTACCTTGGAAATTGACTCAAGGGGACGAGTAATTGCTTTAGGTATGGAAGAGAAGGGCACCTAGCTGTTAATTGTTGGCAAGAAGGACCCGCGACTACTACAGAGGAGAGGAACGCTCCGTTCGAACCTCAATGCATTGTTCATTGATAAAATTGCAAAGAACCGAGGAATATTGCAAATCAGTGCCCTAATCCAAGGGTTTTAAGAGGCAACCAACAACCTCCAAAGTAGCAAGGAAGAGCTTTTTCCATCACTTCTGCCGAAGTGAACCCCGACAATGAAGTGGTGATAGGTACGCTAGTTATTCATTCAATAATAGTGAACGTACACTTTTATTTAAGTTCTAAGCATTCTTTTATATCTCAAAAGTTTAGAATAACAATCCCAACACCACCACAAATCATGGAAGTGAAGAAGTCGGTGATTACGGAAAATGGGGAAATCATTGCATCCCATGAATATAAATCCTCCCCTATTATAATATGTGGATTGAATTTCCTAAAAATCCTCATCATACTCCCTCTGGTGGAATTTGATGTAATTCTTGGCATGGATTGGATTTACTTATATAGGGAAAAAATAAATTGTCGAGAGAGGGAAATCGCACTCCATATGGAGAATTGACCCCCGATTCTTTACAAGTGTAAGGAGGAAGATGAATCTCTCTCAGCCTCATCATCTCAAGAATGGATATTACTTCCCTATGAGCACATGTATCTGGCTCATATGATTGAGTGCAAGGAAGAAACCATCTTTGAAGAAATGCCTATTGTGATGGAATTCACGGAAGTGTTTCCTGAGGAACTGCCTGGTCTTCCTCCTAGAAGAGATGTTGAATTCTCAATTGAACATATACCCAAGGAATTACCAATATCCAAGACTCCATATAGAATGGCTATTTTTGAGTTTGAGGAGCTGAGGAAACAACTACAGTAGAATCTGGATAAAGGGTTTATATGCTCGAGTGCTTTACCATGGGGTGCACCAGTCCTCTTCTTCAAGAAGAAGAATGGGTCTATGTGGCTTTGCATCTATTATCGTGAAATTAACAAAATCATGATAAAGAAAAAAAATCCTCTCGAACGAATTGATGACTTGTTCGATCAGCTGCATGGAGCACAATACTTCTCCAAGGTGGACTTGCGGTTGGGAAATTATCAAGTAAGGGTGAAGAAGGAAGATATCCCCAAGACTGCTTTTCGCACAAGATACAGGCACTATGAATTCATAATAATTCCATTCGAACTCACTAATGCTCTAGTAATCTTCATGGACTTAATTAATAGAGTCTTTAGAGATTACCTTGAAAAATTTGTTGTAGTCTTTATAGATGATATTATAATATACTCCAAAATGAAGGAGGATCATGAAGAGCATTTAAGAACCGTACTAGAGACTTTGTGAAAGGAGAAGCTCTATGAAAAGTACATCAAGTGTTAGTTCTGGTTGAAGAAAGTCTCATTATTGGGCCATATCATCACAAGCAATGGGATATCTATGGATCCCTCTAAAACAGATGCAATCAAGGGATGGCTGAGGCCAACATCAGTAACGGATATCCGTATCTTCTTGGGGTTAGCTGTATATTATTGACGATTTGTGAGAAATTTCTAACGATTTTCCAACCCTCTTACCAAGATAACTCGAACGGGTGTAATATTTTCTTAGAGTGATGAATGCAAAGAAAGATTCAAGAGTTGAAAATGAGGTTTATCACTGTGCTCGTGCTCACTTTACCCACAAGTGGGGAAATTTTTATGATATTCAGTGATGTTTTGAAGAAGGGATTAGGATGTGTGCTGATGCAGAATGATAAAGTGATATCCAATGCCTCAAGGCAGTTGAAAATCCATGAGTTTAACTATCAAATGCATGATCTGGAGTTGGTGGCAGTGTTCTTTGCCTTGAAAATCGGGCGGCATTATCTCTATGGGGAGAAATGTTAGATATATACTAACCACAAGAGTCTTAAATATATATTCACACAAAAAGAGCTTAAAATGTGCCAGAGAAGATGGATAGAGCTCATCAAGGATTGTGACTGTTCAATACAATACCACCCTGGGAAAGAGAACAAGGTGGAAGATTCCCTAAGTAGAAATGACCCAGAGATTCTATCAATAATGAGAATTGAGAGGGATCCAATCTTCTTAGACTTGATAAAGACGGACATGGGAATCATAAAGAAGGGAACATCATCTATTCTTACACAAATGATTGCTCAACCGTCTCTTTTGTAAAGGTTAAAGGATGCTCAAAAGGATGATGTATGAATTCAAGAAAAGGTGGAAGCTATCAAATAGGGTAAATCCTCAAAGATTAATGTTAATGAAGAAGGAATTGTGTGATTTGGGAAAATACTATGTGTTCCATTAAGTCTGGAGCTGAAGAAAGAACTTTTGGATGATGCACATAGTTCAAATTAATCTATTCACCCAGGGAGTAAAAAGATGTATTGATATCTATGAGAAAACCTTTGGTGGGATAATATGAAAAAGGAGATCACTGAATATACATCAAAGTGGCTGGTGTTCTAGCAAGTGAAGACAGAGAGGAAGAAGTCTAAGGGGATGATGCAACCATTGCCCTTACCAGAATTAAAATGGGAGAACATCTCCATGGACTTTGTCACCGGACTTATAAGGACATCCAAAGGCAACAATGCAATCTGGGTTGTTGAGGATCGTCTTACAAAGACTGCACACTTAATTATTTTTTGGGTGGATTTCTATTTGTATCAACTATAACGGATATATATCAGGGAAGTGGTAAGGTTGCATGGAGTACCACTATCAATTGTGTCAGACTAAGATCCAAGATTCACCTCTATGTTTTGGAAGAGTCTTCAACATGATCTGAATACTTAACTGAACATCAGTACAGACTATCATCCCCAAACTGATGGCCAATCCGAGCAGACTATCCAAACACTTGAGGACATGTTGAGAGCATGCTAAATGGACTTTAAAGAAGGATGAGATCAACATCTTCCTCTGGTTGAGTTCTTTTATAATTACAATTTCTACTCCAGCATCCAAATGGAACCATATGAAGCCCTTTATGGGAAAAGGTGCATAACACCGGCATGTTGGGATGTGGTCGGTGAACGTAAGCTGCTTGGACCAGTAATGGTCAAAGAAATGGTGGAGAAGGGGAAAAACATTCAGCAGCATATCAAGGTATCCTAGAGTCTTCAGAAGAGTTATGCAGATAACCGTCGACGAGTCCTTGAGTTTAAAGTTTGAGACATGGTGTTTCTACGCATATCTCCGTGGAAGAAGGTCATGAGGTTTGGAAAGAAAGGGAAGTTAAGTCCATGGTACATCAGCCCCTTTGAGATTCTTGATCGTGTCGGGGTTATGGCCTATCGACTATCACTTCCACCTACCATGGCCAAAGTACATGATGTATTTCATGTATCCCTCTTAAGGAATTACATACCAGATCCTTCACATGTACTCTCCTCTAAGGTGGTACAATTGGAAGATCATCTTTCTCATGAGGAGCAAACAGTGAAGATCTTAGATCGTAGAGAAAAATTTCTATGAAATAAGACAATTCATCTTGTCAAGGTGTTGTGGAAAAACCACTAGTTTGAAGAAGTGACTTGGGAATTGGAGGAAATGATGAAGCTGAGTTAACCACATCTGTTATAGTGTGGGAAAAGGAAATTTTGAGGGTGAAATTTTTTAAGGTGGGAATATTGTAACGACCCAAAGGTTCATTAATGGAAATCCATCTTGATCTAATTAAATGTCTCGTTATGTAAAATGTTGATATAAAATGCCAACTTCATTGGTTTTATGTTAATAATTGTGACCGTTACTTTTATAGCCATTGAACAGTGATCACATGATTAGTATAAATATAGGGCTTTTACAAACACAATTTACTCAGACAAAGGAAGTGATGGCCTCATCCAGTAGAATTTCTCCATACGAAGCCCATTTTTCGGAGCTCGGAAAATAGGTAGCATCTTTGGGATTCGCTCTTGACCAAGCCCAAGCTGAGGTTAATCATGTCAAGGTCGAACGTGACCGTCTATGGGAAAAGTGGTAGTTGATAGAAATTACCACTCAAGCGATGTTATCCGAGCCACCCCAAGAGTCTATCACCATCGAACACCTTACCCTTAAGTCTTATGCGGCTGTTTTAAGGGGTTATGTAACAAATCTCTAGTACTATGTTCGTGTACATTATTTTTTTGTATATAATAATGAATATACTTCCTTGTCATTATTTATACATTGTAAATAGTTTTTAAAGTGAAAATAGTTTTTTTAGTAATTATTTAATTAAAAATTATATTTTATTAAATAATGGGATTTTAGAATTAAATAATATTTTAATAAAATATTATTATTATTATTAAATTAATTTTATTATATATAAATGATCATATAATTTTATGAATGTAATTGTAATTTTTATTATGGTTTGAAATCCATTTTTGTCAAAACACTTGAATTTTTGATAAATGTCGGTTATTATATTAAAAGTAAAAATTAACATATTTAGAAAATTATTTAGATAAAATAAATGTTATTTATAGAATCAGGGCATCTAAATTATCCAACGGTGAATTTTTCATAATTTTCTGAGACAGTCAAATTTTTGGGTAAAAATTAAATACTGTTTAAATATATAATGTGTTTTATGACATCATAATGACCCAATAGTGATTTAATAAAATACTATAAGCTTTATTTTCGTCCAATATATGTTTTAACATTAAAATAATGTGTTTTTAGGTTTGTTTGACTTATTTTCAAAGCATCAATGGACCCTTCAAGACTTATTAAACACCTTGTCTTTTTAAATTGTTTTCCATGGGAGTGTGACTCACCTCCACATAACCAAACCTATTATATTAAGAAGATAGGATTTTGTCTTTATAAAATATTTTTATTCTCTTCCCTTTTCCAAAAACCATGGGCAAAAACAATGTGATGGTTTTTGGTTTGGATTAATTTAATATAAGGGGTCCCAAACCTAAATAATAAAGAATTCCTTCACCTTTCCTATATAAACCCACCCAAGCTCCCAATTCTTCCTCACTCGAAGCCTTTGGAGTTCGTCCAGCCTATTCCCTACTCTCTCTAGAATCCTCCAAAGGTGCACCAAGCTCCCAAGAAGCCTCTCTCAAGCCTCTCTCAATCCTTTGGAAGCACACTTCCAAGTAAGGGTTTTTTTCTTCCTTTCTAATTTTTTGTCCAATTTTCTTTAAGTTGTTTTGCACTATTAATTTCAATTATGAATGTTGGGGTATGGTTTCTAACCTCCCTCATACTGCCCTATTTATTTCTTAATTATGGGATACCCCTTTCTCACTCCCTAAATTTCTCCCATGTACACCCGTTACTATGCCGAAATTCCGAAAGGAACTTCTATCTCCTCATTTACATTCAAGAAATACTTTTGTATCATGAATCTAAATTCCATTACAATTTTTGGGATATGTATCTATATGACCTACTTAATCTCTATTACATTTAAATATGATAATGAGACCCTTTATATCTTGTGAACCTTTTTTATGAATTCTTATGTCACGCCGTTATGCTGCCGAAATCGCACCGCTTTTCTAAGACAATGTCATTGTGTAGTGAATACCATGCACATTTCTCCATCAAGGTTATTCACCTTTATGAACATTTATTTGTTGATTATAAAGTTTCATGTATTAATTCCACATTATTTATCATGGAATAAATGATTATGTTTTATAAATCCATGTTTTATGATCCATGTGGCAAACTTATGCATGAAATGAAATGTTTAAGAAGGGTGAACCCATATAGTGCTCTAATGCATTGGGTAATATATAGTATCATGATACGTCATGTGCAATGAGTGTTGAATCATTCTAATTCAAGTGCAACGAGTGTTTACTCATGCTTCATGTGCAATGAGGATTTACTCATGCTCCATGTGCAATGAGTCTTGGCTCATGCTAATTCTATGTTAAGTGTTGTTGCCACATTTCCATGTTATGATTATCATGCATTATCATGCCTTTATTTTCATTTTTCTCTTGTTCTCCATTTATATTCCTAATGTCTAACATGTATTTTACTACTCATGTTATTCCATGTGTATTCCCTTACTGGGATTTATAGCTCACACTTTTCTTATGCATGTCCTCAGGTTATCCCATGCAATGCTAAGTATGAGGGAATGTAGCGGTCATGTAAAGTAAGTTTTCAATAAAGATGTTTTATTTCATGTTTTAAGATTTTATGTAATTATCCGAAGCCACAAAGACACTAAACCTCTCGATATTCCATGGTTTATGTAATAAATCATGTTTATGTTTGTTTTAAAAAGCATGGGTTGTCATAAGACACGTCCAATGGTTTCTGCCCAAAATTTCCATGATGCTTCACAATACCTTAGTTGACATGCCTAAGATCATCCACATGACCGAATAAGACATGACTATGTACTTCTACATGATCAATTTTCTTGTCTCAAATTTATTTTCATGGGTGAAACTGACATGCCAAAGATGATTCACATAATCAAAGTGGACATCATTGGGGTCTTCTACATGACAATGCAAACATGCGAATATACAATCGAATGATCAATCTGACTTGTCTTCATACTCTCTCATGAAAATTCTAACATGTAAATGGGAATCACTTGATCATACCGATATATCAACAATCTATCATAGTATTGACATAATTTATCTAGATCTTGTCTTCTAAAAATATAGACATGTCAAGGGATTTTTGCCTAATTAACTTATCTCATCCTCAGGCTATCACATGATAATGTTGACATGTAAATAACATGTCCTGAGGATAACCTAAATTTTCTAGGGTGTGTCCTATGATCAATGTGAGATATTATATGACGTAAAAAGCCATTGAGAAATCAATGTAGAATCTTGCGATGACATGATCTTAAATTGACTACGTAACGAGGTCACACAAACATGAATATGATCTTTATCCTTCCCAATTGATAATGTACATTCCCAAAGGGATCATGAATCAAGTTAATATAAACATCATACTTGTGGAAGGTAAGTGTATGTCTAGGGAGTTCATTCCCTATCCGCATCTCCTAGTGTTTTCAGGGAAATGTGGGTTCTAATTTATGGCTTTTAGGGCCACACACATCTAGACGAGTGAACACATGTTAGGACTTCATGAAGGTTCCTTGTTCATGAGACTCACATGAACTCAACTGGGTTTTTGATGGATAATTCATCCATTAATGCATATTTTTGTTACGGACATATACACAGTTGAGGGTGCGTACTGAATGAAGAGTTTTCATGACATATGGGTCACACACCCTTTTTGTTTTCATATCATGAAGGGAGTGACCATGGGGATGCTATGTTTCAAGGGGGACACTTTCAAGGCTGCATGAAGCCATTGTGAGACTTGAGGGATACTCATATCATAAGACTAAGGGATGGAACGATCTCCCATTCAAGTTCACTTGAGGAAATTTCATGCGCAAAAGGAATGCATTGGAGACTATCTACCTTGATTTCCAATTCAAAGGCAGCATGTCCATTTATTTATCATGTGATGTGATCAAATGATCAAAAATGGATCAAATTAAAGGTTTTGTGATGTTTAGTTGGGAATGTGCAATGGTATCTCATGCGTGCATGATGGTTTTATGGATTCTCATGCATGTTTGTTGGTTTTCATGGGTATCATAGTTGCATTTCAAGGAGGGTGATTCGTGTGATAAGGATATGCATCTATTGAAGTTCATGGAAGATATGAGATGATTTTTTTCAAGGGAACCACATGATATTATCCTATCATGTTATTGTGGGATATTATAAAGATCACAAGATGAGTACTTGTGATGACATCCCATGGAAGATTCCCAAGAGACGGACTTCTTGATTACAAGGATGTGGTCTATGAGAATAGTGGTCGACACCTATATTTCTTTGATTATATCATACATTACTTTGTATGTGTGATTATTAAATGGTATAAGTGGTATTTATAGGCTAAAAGAGGTCAAGGTTTATGCCACCATTCATGGGGGGAATTATGCATGTATCTGCTATGGTGGTGGTGACTTTCCTAGATCGACATCATGAAGCAGCAAGACAGATTCATGTCATCTTTATTTATCCACATGAAATATTTATCATGATGGAATACTAGACAACCAATAGAGATTCTAAAAATTTAGAGTTAATTTAGATAAAAATTCATCCAGAAGTTGGAAGGGTCTCGTAGTCATAAACTTCTCACGATGATCCCAGTGATCGTCTTCGGTTGATCACATTATCAAAAGATGGTTATATGATTTCTTCAAAAATTGGTGGAATCTCTTGTAACATGAAATTGATTATTATGATGGGAATCATGTGATGGATCATGTACATGACATTTGGAGGATGTCCATTTTAGGGAAATACACTTTGGTTGTTGGAAATGAAAACAAAAACCACACATCCCTATGTTTGTCTTCCAAAGTAGCCCACATTTTCCCCTCCTTTTATTATACCCACACATCTGAATTGGTATATTTTTCATTTTCATGACTTTAATTTTTTCCCTCATAAATTCTACACATTTCTTTAGGACTATATATTGACGCAATTTTATTCATTAAAATACATGTGAAATATAAAGCTTGAAATCCATTGTTGCATTGTGTTCCAATTTCTTCCTTTCATATTTCTCAGCTTGAATAGGCAACAAACTGGTATCAAAGGGCTAAGTTACCAAGGAATCCTCATATTTTTTTAAGATGGATGTAATCAAGTTGCAAGTTCCAAATTTGTCTAAGGACAACTATGAGAGGTGGTGAATCCAAATGAAAGCATTGTTCGGATCACAAGAATTATGGGACATCATCAAAAATAGGTATGAAGTAACCATTGTGGAGGAAGAAGCCACCTTCACAATCAAAGAAAACACGACCATGAAAATTAAATGGAATAAAGACAAAAGGAATTGTTCCACATCTATCAAGGGTAAGATGAATCAATGGTCAAAAAGATTTCTAAAGAAACTTCAGGAATGTATGATTGGGACACCCTTTTTACAATTTTCATGGATGTTGATCGAGTGAAGTAGGTACATATCCAAACATTAAGAGAGAATTTTGAGGCAGCACACATGAAAGAAGGTGAGAGTATATATGACTACTTCTCATTATTTATTTTTATTGTTAAAAATTTGAAATGGAATGGTGAAAAAGTGGAGGAAATAAGAGTTATTGAAAAATCACTTCAATCTATCACAACCATGTTTGTTTATGTGGATAAGGAAATAAAATAATCAAAGGATTTAGATAAAAATTAAATTGAAGAAATGATGGGGTCTTTGCAAGTGAAGGAGTAACAAATGAAAAAGAATACGGGTTCAATGCAAGTTCATGTCTTAGAGTCAAAGTAAACTCTATAAGAACCAAAGAATAGGAAACCAAAATAAGGCTGTAATCATTCTAGAGGAATATGGAATGGATATCATCCTAGCAATCAACAAAATTAACAAAATTTTACTACTTTCCAAGGAAGAGGAAATGGTCGAAGCCAATTCACATGTGTTTGTGGAAACATAATAAACATGCAATGAAAAAATTTGAAAAAATTCGGCCATTCAACTTCAGAGTTTTGGAAAAAAATGGATCATGATGAACAATCCAACTATGCTGAAGAATCTCATTGTGAAGAAGAATCTAGCACACTCCTCCACTCACAAGAAAAGGAATGTGAATGGCTCAATTTGTGGTAACTCAACATGGGTGAAAGAAACCACCTGAGTGGTAATAAATAATTGTTCAAGGAACTCACATTAGATGTTTGTGGCAACATAAGCATTAGAGACACATCAAAGGTACCTGTGATTGGAAAAGGTAAAATAAAAATCTATCTGAAGACTAGAGAGTTGAATGACATTTATAATGTGTATTACATACCATGCATGAAAAATAATATCATTAATCCTTGATAAAGGGTATGTCATACAATTGGAAAACTCTTCTTTGTCTATAATAGATGCTCGTAGGAGGCTTGTTTATCAAGTCCAAATGGAGAAGAATCACATGTTTCCACTACATATTAACAAAAAGGTATAGAAGTGTCTTTTGGACTCATTAATAATGACTCATGGAGATAGAATCTGCACTTTGTCCATCTGCATTTCAATGGCCTTAAACTTCTATCACCATCAATAATGGTGTCTGGATTTCTCGATATTGATATTCTAAATCATGCATGTGAGGAATGTAAACTCAGAAAGAATCAAAGGAACTCTTTCCCAAGTGGGGTGTCTATTAGAGGAATGGAACCACTTCAGTTGGTTCACATTGATATTTTTAGACCACATGAAACACCCTCACTTGGATGAAATAGTTATTTTATTACCCTCATTGATGATTTTTGTAGAAAACTATGTGTCAATTTCATAAAAGAAAAGTATTTTTCTTTTAAATTCTTTAAAATTTTCAATGCTCTTGTTAAAGCTGAAATTGGTTAAAAAAATCAATGTACTCAGATCCGATAGAGGTAGAAAATTTACTACAAATGCATTTCATTATTCTGGAAGGGAACATGGAATTATGTAGAAATAAACTAAAACCTACATGACATAGTATAATGGAATTGTATAAATAAATAAACACACAATCCTTGACATGAAGAGGAATATTATGAAGGGGAAAGGGCTGCCAATGATCTTCTCAGTAGAGGTAGTGGCATGTACTTCCTACCTGCTAAATCAGTGCTGATCCAAGAGTGTTAGAAACATGTCACCACAAGAGGTATGGTGTGGATACAAACCAAGTGTGCCACACCTAATAATCATTGGGTGGGTCACATTTACTAGAGTTCCATAATCCAGAAGAATGAAGCTCGATGATCATAGTGAAAAGTGAATCTTAATCGGAAAATATTGAGGATCCAAAGCCTACAAGATCTGAAATCCAATATCCAATGAAGTAGTTGTTAGTAGATATGTGGTATTTTTTGAGGAAGAAATGTGGAAATTGAATGAGGAAGAAACAAACCAAGAAATTAATTTCGAAATAGAAGATTTGGAAGAAAGGAATGATCATCAAGAGAAAACGCCCAATACACCTTCCCCGGGTGCATCATAAAAACACAGAAATTTACTGGTACGTTCTGTCACTCCTAAAAAGACTATATCAAGTCAAAAAAAAATTGAGTTCATACTCACCCATGGTTCCCATAAATATGAAAAGTTTAAGTGAAATCTATGAG
Source organism: Viscum album (assembly GCA_963277665.1). Lineage (NCBI taxonomy): Eukaryota > Viridiplantae > Streptophyta > Magnoliopsida > Santalales > Viscaceae > Viscum > Viscum album. The sequence continues at coordinate 1,700,013,974 of OY728156.1, read as the reverse complement.
AAAACTGAAGAGGTAATTATTTTTTACCTATATGCAGATAATGAGCCTCTGAAATTTCCGGAAGACGAAGGAGAAGAATATTGGATAATTGATATGGAACATGAGATTTAATACATAGGGAAAAATTGAACATGGTATTATAATATAGTTCCTAAAATCTAGAATATAATTAGTGTCAAATGGGTGTACAAGATCAAAGAAAATGTTGATGGTGAGATCGATTGATACAAGGAAAGGATTATAGGAAAGGGGTATAAAAATGTATGGGGTGAACTAGGAAGAAGTCTCCACTCTTATTTCACACCTTGAAATTGTGAGGATTATTTTAAAACTCTCTATTCATCATAGTTGGATGATCTACCAACTTGATGTGAATTCTACATTTCTAAATAGAATTCTAGAAGAAGAGGTCTATGTTGACCTGCTTGAAGTCATTGTTATGAAAGGGGAGGAAGGAAAGGTGTATCGTCTGGGGAAAGCTCCATATGGGATGGATCATGATCAAAGTGCTTGGAATTCACATATTGACAACTATATTTGAGAGAATGGATTCACCCAATGTCTATATGAGCTTGTAGTTTACATCAAGAATAATGATCGCGGCGATATAATAATTTCATGCTAGTTTGTTTGATGATTTGCTATGTATGGGGAACAATTGACCTATGTTTGATGAATTGAAGGGGGAAATGTTCATGGAGTTTGATTTGTTCGAGGAGGACTAATTTTCTTTTCCACAGGCATATAAGTAAAGAAACAACATGGAAGTATCTATATATCTCAGAATAGGTATGCCAAGGATTTTCATGAAAACTCAAGATGGCCAACTGCATCACTGTAAAACATCTTGTAGAAATAGGCTTAAAACTAAAAAAGTATTGATAAGGAAGAATCAATTATTTGAATTTGTTCCAGACTCTGATTGGAAGAGTGAGGCATCTCAAAATCACAGGGCCAGATATTTTCTATAGTGTTGGGCTTCTAAGAAGATACATGGAAGCACCAAAAGAGTCACACTGGCTATTAGCAAAACAAATCCCCAGGTTTTTCAAAGGAACATTATATTTTCTTATGTTTTATCCATAAAAAGAATATGAAAATTAATATGGTTACTCAGACAGTGATTGGGGAGGTGACCAAGATGAAATAAAAATCACCACTAGGTATTTATTTTTCTTAGATAGACTGCTTTCACTTGTAATTCAAGGAATAAAAGTTTGGTTTCCTTACCCAAATGTAAAGAATAGTATTTGGCAAAATCATCTAGTTTTTGGAAAGAATCTTTTTGATAAATATCTTGATGCAGATGAATCCACCACATGATGGATACACAATGATATATGTTGATAACAAGTTGGAAATTGAGCTTTCAAAAAATATGTTGCTGTATAGAAGAAGCAAACATATTGATACCCGATTCCCTTTTCTAAGATATCATGTGATGCATAAAATGATAAAGTTGGAATATTTTCACACTATGGAACAAATGGATAATATTTTCACAAAAGCATTACGGATAAATGAATTCAAAAAAATCATAATGATACTCCGAATGAAGTTTGTTTTTGTTTGAATGGGAGTGTTGGAAAAGAAAAAAACCCACAAATTCCTTTATGTGTCTTCCCATGAAGCCCACATTTTTTCCATGTATTTTCCCCCAATTCATCCACGTCTATATATTTTTCCTTTTCATGAATTTAATGTTGTTTCCCGCATAAATGCTATGTGTTATTTTGTGTCTATATATTGATGCAATTGTAGTCTGTGAAATACATGTCAAATACAAATATTTAAATCCTTTATTTCATTGTGTGACAATTTCTTACTCTCATATTTCTTGTAATCTATAGACAACATTGGTTTTCTAAGTTTTTTATTGGTGGAGATGGATAGCCATGATGATCACTATGTGGTAATGCGAGCAACATCAATATTCCTGACTATGCCAAACCAGTTACACAAGAGACCTAGAGATGCATGTGAGGTTGAAGATGATGGTCCTTCACTTCACATGACTTTTTTGAATTTATGCAGCATGAGATCGATTTTATTCAGTCTTGAAATGCATGGGATTGTGCTGATAGTTGAGAATAGTCGATCAAATGATCAAGAGGATGAGATTCAATCGCATGAAGTGTATAGGGAAAGTCCTTTACAACATCAAAATATCACTTCTCCCTACCTTTTCTTTATAATTCATTTAGGGGATTCTTCTCTATTGAACAAAAAACAGGGTTCAACCCCAATACCACCCACATACAACACTATCACAGCTTCGACCCTGTGGGATCTCAACCCACATTGTGTGTTCCGTTAGGCTTGCACAACATGGGCCCTATACATGGGTGCTGCTACTATTTGGGGGCACTATTTTCTATGTCATCTTCAAGATGGACCAGGATTGCATCCACTGGGCATTGTTCCTAGAGATCCAATATGGGCATGTGGTTGATCCTATGTCTTGTTGGCCAGTGGATTGGACAATTTTTTTGTCTAAGGGTGGTAACATTTTCATACATGAATAAGGACCAAAGTATATGCCCCCATATCCAATCCCAATCCCATTCATCAAGGATTCACTGAATTCTATGTCTATATTTCCATATATTCTTCACATTTCTTAAATATTCAATGAATAGTGTAAGAATCACAAATATTTTTTTCAATAGTGATATATGTATTTCTACCTTGCATTGTCATTTTTTCATTATATATATTTTCTTTTGTCAATTGTTCAACAATTACCTAGTGTTTGATCAATGCATGACCATTCTTCAACACAACAAATCGATACCGTGGGTACGGATTATGATGTAGGTTATGATCTGAGGATAAGTGATGACGGTGGATGAATTGATGAGAAAGAAGACCATATTAGACCAAGAGCTATGTTTCCTTGATAAGTATGAAATATAAGCTTGTGATGGTGATATATCGGCTTGATGGATCGATTTCATAGTATATGGGCTATTAGAATCTAATGAGCGGATGATGTCGATGTTGGGTGACCTCCGATCCATGGATTTCAGCAAGAACGGTGGATTTGGAGACATGATGGAAAAGATGAGGAATAAATAGTGTATTTGTAAAATCCCATGTTACATGCTATGTAATATGGTGTTACAGACTATGTTGCACCCCCTAGAAAGTCAGTAGGGTTTCCATAGAGTGGAAAAGATCACAAGCTATGTGACCACTGTCACATGATTTGTGACCAATGTTGGCATCTCGACATGTATCTTAGAGGATACATGATTATGGGTAGGCCGAATTATATGGACACGACTAAATTACACTATCATGACCAGGTATATATGGGTACAACCATGTGTGAACGAGATGGTTAACAGACATAAAAACCAGTACATGGGAATAGTAAGAGGACACAAGAAAGGTGTCGGGTGATCTCTACATTCCATGTACTATTCCAACGTGGTTTTCATATTAGGATTTACATGTCATGTGAGACATCACCACAAGATAATACTAGGTTTTGGAAGGACAAGATGTGTACCACCAATAAATGCCATGTACCACCTTTGAGGGAATTTTTATCCCTTCGCATCTTTAGTCTGGACCAGTATCAGTTGAAAGTGTTCCCTTGGTCCATTAACTCAATGGTATTATGTGTCATTATATTCACATATCAGGATTGTGGTACCCTCTAGAGGATGTGACTTATATAGAGTTTGTAGGGCCCCTAATGAGATTGGACTGTGATCCAATATCATTTTATAACCTAGGTGGGGTTTGTAGAATTGGTGTGACCTCTTTGAGTAGGGAGTTGGAACTCTATAATGTAGTCCATATCGGTAGGGCTCGTGGTATTGTTGGCATATGACCACCTATGCTATAATTTGATCTATATTTGGTTCATGGAATCACCTAGTGATATAGGGTGTGACCCTATATTTGAGTGTCATGGAATTCTATGACCAGTGTGCTATCTTGGGTGGGGAAAAATGATCTTGAACTCTGTAATGAGTGTCTCTATTGGTAGCTTGGATCATGGAGTGGATTCTCCTGGAATAGGAATTTCTTCTAGAAAAATTATTTGGTTGGTATTTGGTTGTGACCACATAGGTGTGTGGTGTACTTTTGGAGTATATCTGAGTTATCTTCTGTTATGCATTGATGGTTACATATTTATTATGATCTAAATATTATTGATACTTAGTATTTATTATTTTTAGAGTGTCATTATGGGTATTTTTAGAATCACCCATGAATGGGATATCCCTACATGCGTCATGTCTTATTCTGATGATGGACCATTTGACATTGTCCTAGGAGGATAAGGATTTATTAGAGAATATATTTAGCTTGATGGAGAAAGGTATTTTTGGGGTTATTAAATTTGATCACAGTCCTCTCCCTTAGTGTAGGTTAAAAAATATGCATTTTTTTGTTGGGATTTTATTTGGATCCATTTTCACTTTCAGCACTTTAATTCATTACTGTAATTGTGGGATCATATATGTATACATGCATTGATATCAATTGTTTTGCATTTAAACATTCTTTAGGCTTGGCTATGTGTGAGTGTGTACAAGTACATTAGGATAATGTCTCTGATTTGTGTGATATGCCTTCTCAGCACTGGTCCCCAGCACATGGCCTTTTAGAAGAAAGCATGGGTTAGTCATGGTTCAGGCCTCGATGGGTCGGGTCATGACACTATAGAATTAGATTAAATTATGTGGAATTGGTGAATTCGGCATGCAAACATCATATTGGTTAACAAATTTTCAAACCGGGATCATATAATATAACTTCCCAAGTTACATACAAGTATTTTACATGTGATTCATGTTTAAAGGTTAATAAACACAATGGATGATTAAATATTTAAATGATTTTGGTACATCTAGATGTTTAGAAATGTTACATATTGACTTTTTTTGACCAATAAATCCTATATTTGTTTTGTTAATAATTAAGTATTAATAATTATATAGGATTACATTAGATTTATCTTGATTTATTTCATATCACATAAAAATGAAATTTTAAATAAATTCTATTCATTCTGTAAACTTTTTTAAAACATAAAAAATATATCAATCATCTATATTAGGGGTGATATAGGTGGTGAATTTGTTAATTTATAATTTGATATGTTTTTTGAAGAAAATGGATACAAACATTGTTTTCCATGCCCTCGTACACTACAAAAAATTATATGGTTTAAATAAAAAATCGATATATACATTAAATGAATTGATTAATTCGTATAGAATATGATGTGGCTAGATAATTTAGGGAATAACTAGTAAATATATATATATATTTTTTTAATATAGTATCTATTTAACCATTTTCTAATAAGACCCCTTATGAATTGTTTAAATGGTTGAGACCTCAAGTTTGATATTTTAATGGTATTTGGTTGCAAAGTCATCATATTAAATAAAAAATATAATTTATACAAATTCAATTATAAATGTGAGGAATGGGAATTTTTAGTATATTCAAATACTAGATAATATCATAGGATTTTCAATATCAAAACATTTGTTGTCAAAGAGGATGAACATGTTATGTTTAATGAAATTTACAATAACAAGACAACTTGGGATTTAAACAACAGTGGTGATGAATTTATGGAATTAAAGTTTTTTGAAGATAATCACCAAGAAATTGAGAATGTATTAGTTGATGGGTAGAATTTATCTCTCAAAATAATATTAATGAATTGAAAACTCATAAAGATCATCCAATAAGAAATGAAATTGGAAATGTAGAATTTGGTATAGAGACAAGAAAATTTGTCACACCCCAACCTGATTTATTTATTATTTTTAATTGATTTAATTATTATTTTGAGTTTTGGATTAATTTATCTTTTGCACAACCAGTCCTCATCGCTAGATGTAACTGTGTGTTGCCCACGCAGTTACCCGAATGGGTCGGAGTTATGGCACGCGACCTACACACAGTTTACAAAGTCGTGTGACAAGCTAACCGCTTAACCCTATAACCAAGCGGTACCGGGTGGCTCGGTTCGGGCGCAGTTTGCTCAACCGCGCATCTTATTGTAGGCGAATCGCGTGGTTAGTCAGTTCAGAATAAATAAATGAATTAATTTGGCTAGTGAATGAAAAGAAATAAATAAATAAATAAAGCATGATAATTTAGATGAAATGAAATTTTGAAATTGGTTAGAAATAATAATAATAATAAGATTATTATTATTTTTAATATTATTATTATTTTTGTGATTGTTATTATAATTATAATGATTACAAATATTAATAATAATATTATTAAATTGTTGTTATTACAAATTTTATTATCATGGTTGTATTATTATTATTAAGATTGTTATATTATAAAAATAATAATTATTATTATCAATTTAGTATAATAATAATAATAATTATTTTTATTTTTATTTGATTATTATTATTATTATTATTATTATTATTATTATTATTATTATTATTATTATTATTATTATAAGAAGAAAAATATAACCCTAAACCATACGCTACCTGGCTTCCCCCGTTCCCCCCTTTTTCTGTCCATGGCCCGCACCCCCCCATCCCATCGCTCTCTCCTGTGCCGCCTCCCACAATGCTGCTCCCCTCTCACGCTAGCCTCCTCCTCCCACTCGCTCCTCTCCTGCGCTGCCTGCCCACAACGCCACTCCCCCTTCTGCTTGGCACCCTCCCCTTGCGTCCGCATCTTATCCTCCATGTCGCATGAGCTACCGCCGCTCCAGCATCTCCTCCTGACGCCACTGCCCATCCTGGCCTCCTCCCTGCAACGTACAACAACTGCGGCTCCACATTCAAACCACCAACCATCTGGCGACGCCCCTCCCTCTTTGCGTGATGCCCTCTGCATTTTTTCCTCCTCTATAGTCTGGAAGACCCCCCATATTTTCCTCTAGTTTGCATCGCCGCACCACCCTTCCCAGGGTGATTCCAGTGATCCCAACCCCCTTCCCGGCGTGCTTCCGGTGAACCCGACCCCTGTCTACCGACGATCTTCTGGTGAAAACCTGAATTTTCATGGTGCAAAATATCCGCGTTTCTCCAGTATGGCCGTGAATCCCCTCGCCGGGTTTGCGAAGGGTGTCCCGCGTCAAGTCGAACCGTGTCCCGTCCACCGCCGCCGAAGGCAAAACGATTTGGATCATTTCGGATCACTCACCGTTATTCGCGAGGCACGTTTGTCCTCGGTGCATGTTTTGGTTCACTGCCACAATCTAAAGTGAGTTTTAGAATTGCGCACACGTTTATTTTTATTATCGTTATTGTGTTTTGAAATTCCTTCTATTTTATTGGCAGTGTGGGTAATGTTTTTTTGGATGCAATCTCGACTTGCCGTGTGTTTTCAGGGTTTCCACCACCATCGGAGGTGATGTTCTTCGTCCGTCATCTTGTTGCACATTTTATTTATTTATTTATTTTTGGTTCATGTTTATGTCTCTGAGTCCCTGGCATTTTGTTGGATGTGCGAGGGTCTTCGCCGCACTAATTTTGGGTTTCGGATGTTTTTTCAGGGAGTCGAGATTGTTTCCACATGCATGCATTTTTGTCGAAGTGCTTGCACGTGGGCAAGGTGTGGTTTGAGTCAAAATCCTTGGTGTGACTATTGTTCGAGGTAGGCATTTCTATATTTTCTCTCTTTTCGAAGCTTTCCAAAGGCACTCACATTATTTTATTCGATTTATAGATGTTATTCGCACCCTTATCATCTTGATAGTTTATTCATTGTAGTGTTTATTTAATGGTTAAAAGCGTTAAAAACTTCTTTGAAATAGTCCCTTAGTTATGTGTTGGTGTTTCCATGCCCTTGCTCCTAGTTTTAATCCATTTAATGTTGTGTTCTCTTAATTAAATCATTGATTATGTTTCACACCTCTAATTTTTTTATTGTTAACTTATGACAACGTTTTCCTGTTGAAGGGTTTGATCAAAAATGGATTTTTGGATGCTTCTTTATTTATTCATTTTTTTACCTTGCCAACTTGGTTGGAACTACCTGCCTTTATCTGCAAATGGTACTGTTGGAATTCCGGAGTGGTATTTTATAGTTGAAACATTTTCTAGAACTTGTTTGTCCTGTGTCGGTTAGTCTTATGGAACTTAGTTTTTTTATAGAAATGATTTCACATCTCTTTAAATTGGAATTTTTCTAGAATCCTTGGTTTTATAAGTGGTTCTTGTTTTCTAAATGATTTGGGCCTCTGCGTGCGGTTCTTTAAATTGTTTTGAAACGAAATCCATTAGTATATGCCTGTTTGGCTTTTAAATACAAAATTTGTGTTTAGAGTCGTTTTAGAAGAGCTTTTGAAATGTTTTCATAAAGGCATTTGATTATGTAAAACAAGAGGCCTGTTTTAAAACTCCAAGTGTTTGAAAAAGTGGTTTTGGTAACCGAATTATGTGGCAGCCCGGTTGACACTTTTTAAATTTTTCGTGTATGCATATATATAAGTATATGGGGTGCTCCTATATAGGGTAACCCTCCATGGGATAACGTATATGAAGAATCTATGTTTTGGGTAGGCAAGTGTGGTGAGATGAGTCATGCGTGTGTGGGCCTTCCTACTTACACAGTATTATTATAACCACTATGGGTTCCTGGGATTCTTTTAGATGATCGAGTGACAGTTTCTAACCAACCCCGATTAGACGGGTTGGTACCCCTGGGTTTGTTTTTAGTCCAGGTAGGCTTTGACATTGTATTGGTCAGTTAGGGAGGCCAATTGGTTATAGAATTAGGAGCTTCACCATACTCCGACAGGTGGATCCAAAACTAAGTACATCCAGGGGTCTTCTAGGGATGTTTAGGATCACCCATGGTTACTGAATTATTTACATTTCTTGTTTAATTTTTGTTGCATTGGTTTATTTTTTAGTTTCACTTTTACTTGTTTTACTTTATCCCAGCTGTGGTATTTTTCTGTTTTGGATTTCATTTATAAAATGGCTACTGATTTTGGAAATGGTGTGTAGAGTGTGTTGGGTTTTTAAATGAGAACATCATGTTGCATATTTTATAATCTGAAAATCCTACTTTCATATCTGTATTTTAAACTTGTGTTAGTGGAATTTTTTGGAAAAGAGAGAATTGTTGGATTTAGTGGTTTATTCTTGGCATCCCTACTAAGAATCTTGGTGCTCACGACTATTATACCTTTCCACATGTAGGTTCAGTTTCTCGTACATGTTTCTGGTTCAGCTTCTCAGTGTTGGGGTAGCGTGGTTTTGAGTTGGGTGGTGACCAAGGAGGTCACAAGGAGGTATGTTCACCTTTTTTTGTCTTTCTACTGCAAGTTATTATCTTTATCGTCAGTTTTTATATCATTTTATCTCTTTTTCATGGGCCAAATCATTCCCAACGGTTAAATCATGATGCTCGACACTTGTTTCCAGTCTGTCGGGATTGGGAACGCCCTTCGGGCCATGTCGCGGGCCAGCTCGGTTGACCGCTTCAGGGTCAACCCGGGTTGGTTCGTGACAAAATGGTATCAGATTGGAGGTTGCCTTTGTTATTTGGGGTGTCTAGTAGAAGGAGATTAAGACTGTCGGGTCTTAGGAGGTAAGTTACGGGTTAGTGCCTGATCACCACCTCTCGTGACGAGACCTGAGTTACCAGGGGTAGTCCGAGATTTGAGTATTTTTCCATTGGTTTCTTTGGATTGAGGGATGACAATAGGGGAAAATCGGTTCACGTTTCGGCCTCACATGGGGTGGTGACCCATGTGGAGTCCAAGTGGCTGATTTAAGGTCCTCTTAGTGTTATTCATTACTTGGGGCATGGCTCACCACAATGTCACCGAGTTAGGTACAGATACTAGTTCCTCATTCTGATGGTTTATAGACGGTTGTGTTTCATTTTGGGACTCATTTGATGTGACCATGTGTTAAAAATGTATGTGTTTTTGAAAAAAATGGTTTTCTTCCAAATTGTTTTTGAAACTGGTAAAGTGGGTTTTTAAAGAGGAAGTGTATTGGTTTGGAACAACATGTCATGTGTTTGGATTTGGTAAGGAAAAAAGAAGTGTATGAACCTTGTCACTCCTTGTAGAGGGTCACACGTGTGTGGGTATGTACAGAGAGTGTGTAGGGGCACTTTTTTGCAGATGATGTGAGCAAGATTTAATGAACGCACATCTGACGGTTCATAAGGTTCCATAGGTGGGATTTGAAATTTTAAAGAAATAATGGTTTTGGAACGTGATTTATGCTTATGTTTGTATATGTTTCGCTTATGAGTTTGTTTCCCTAGCCTTGGGCTATTGGTTTGATTGAGTTTTGGCTAGAGGCCGATTTTAGCAATGTTTTTCGTGTTGTTCTATGTATGCCGCACAAAAAGGTCGCTAAAGTTGATAATGATTCATGGCCAATTATCAATTCTTTTTTCATGTTGCTTATCGATCAATGTAATCAAAGTCAGCTAGAGGCAGTTGTGTGGTTGTGAAATTAGAGTGGGTCTCAGGCTGTTGGGAACTCCCAGGGTTGTTAGGGTTCATACCGTCTCTGGTTTATTTGAGGGTCTAATTCTGGACCAGTGAAGATGGATGTCTCACTAGCGTGGAAGATTGGGGTGTGTTTGATGGTAATTGGATCTAGCGAAGGCTCCCCATCTGGCAAGGAGTGCATGTTTGAGGAACCTGTCACCAGGACACCATATTCATCGGTGCTGACTCCCAGTTGGTCTGACCATCCTCTTGTGTGCCACTAGTATGGCCAGTTTGGGCATTCTAAGCCATTATCTTTCGTTCCTTTGAACAACATGTCAACGTTTTGGTCGTTTTAGTCGTCGAGAAGAAGAAGAAGTTGGGTACTAGAGAGTGAAAATGCCTGACTATGAGGCAGGGGATGCTTCAGCCATCAGAGCCCCAACCACAGGTCGCGGGGTGAAGCTCACGCACAGTCAGGAGTTGTCGAGGGTGTGTAGAACCTCACTTAAGATTATGTTTTCAGCTTTCTGAAGGGAAATATACAAAGTTATCTTTTTCTATTCTTGTCATTGTTGTAATCTCATCCTTATTGTGGTCGCGCAATGAGCTCGTTCTACCACAATCCAAGAAGCTTTATATACCCTTAATGCAACTTCTAAATCGTTCGGATTTCCTTGAAGGGTGTTGGGCCCGTGAAAAAATGGTTCATTCTAATTTTGAGTTGTGTCTCAATTGTGTTTGTTAGGTGGATGTTTCATTTTGTGAATTTAACAGGCAGTGTTTCGGGGTCCTTTCGGAGTTCGGGCTAGGAATTCCCTAGTCTCTGGTTGCGGTGAGGATTTTATTCGGTCAGTGTGTGAGGGGTTGAGTTAATTATTTATCCTTGGATTGTTGGGTCGTTTCGTATCAAGATTTCCATTTATGTCTCAGGGTGTTGTTCGGTCCATGTGGAGAAATTAACTGGGTTTGGTTTGGGAGTTCCTGTGTTGGACCTCCTAGGGGTGGTACGATTGGGTTTCAAGGATTCGATATTAGTGAATTCTTGTGGTGGAGGGAACCCTTCCGTGTTCTCCCCTCATCCTCGGGCTTCAGTTTTATATTGAATTTCTTGGGTGTGACATGTTGAGAGTATGGTCATCCAGGGATTCATAGTTCTTCCATGGTTTTTTATGGGCATGGACTCGAGTTGTGTCAACTGTCGTCTTGGTGACTTTCTGGGGGAATAAGGTTTTGTGGTGGGGAGAATTGTCACACCCCGACCTGATTTATTTATTATTTTTAATTGTTTAAATTATTATTTTGAGTTTTGGATGACTTTATCTATTGCACGGTCAGTCCGCACCGCTAGATGTAACTACGCGTTGCCCGCACGGTTACCCGAATGGGTCAGAGTTATGGTACGCGACCTGCACGTGGTTTATAAAGCCGCAAAACAAGCTCGCAGCCTAACCCTATAACCAAGTGTTACCGGGTGCCTCGGTTCGGGTGCAGTTTTATCAACTGTGGGTCTTACTGCAGGAGAATCATGCGGTTAGTCGGTTCGGAATAAATAAATGAAATAATTTGGCTAGTGAATGAAAATAAAAATTTAAAAAAATAAAGCAAGATAATTTGGATGAAATGAATTTTTGAAATTGGTTAAACAATTAATAATAATAAGATTATTATGATTTTTAATATTATTATTATTATTTGATTGTTATTATATTTATAATGATTAAGAATATTATGAATATTATTATTGAATTGTTTTTATTACAAATTTTATTATTATGGTGGTATTATTGTTATTACGATTGTTATATTATTATCATTATTATTATTATTATCAATCTAGTATTATAATAATAATAATTATAAATATTTTTATTTTTATTTGATTAGAATTATTATTATTATTATTATGAGAAAAAAATATATAACCCTAAACCCTACGCTACCCGGCACCCCCCCTTCTACCCTTTTTTCTGGCCACGGCCTGCACCCCCCTTCCCGTCCCTCTCTACTGTGTCGCCTCCTATAGCGCTTCTCTCCTCTCATCCCAGCCTCTTCCTCCCGCTCCTTCCTCTCTTGTGCCTCCTTCCCACAACGATGCTCCCCCTTCCACTCGGCACCCTCCCCTTTTTCCGGCAAAATCTCCTCCCAGCCGCATGAGCTGCCACCACTCCAGCATCTCCTACCGACGCCACTACCCATACCAGCCTCCTCCCTGCGCCGTCCAACCGCTGTGGCTCCTCCCTCGAACCGCCGACCGTCCAGAGGTTCCCCTCCCTCCTTTTGCATTGCCCTCCACATTTTTCCCTCCTCTCCGGTCTGGCAGAACCCCCTATTTTCCTCCCGTTTGCAGCGCCGCACCACCCTTCCTGGCGTGATTCCGGTGATCCTGACCCCCTTCCCGGTGTGCTTTCGGCAAACCCGACCCCTTTCTTTCGACAATCATTCGGTGAAAACCTGAATTTCTATGGGACAACATCTATGCGTTGCTCCAGAGTGGTCTTGAATCCCCTCTTTGGGTTTGCGAAAGGTGTCCAACATCATGTCGGACCGCATCCTATCCACCACCGCTGAAGCCAAAACGATTCGGATCATTTCGGACTGCTCGCTGTTATTCGGGGGGTGCGTTTGGCCTCTCCACATGTTTTGGTTCACCACCACCATCTAAAGTGAGTTTTATAATCACACACACGTTTATTTTTATTATCATTATTTTGTTTTGAAATTCCTTCTATTTTATTTGCAGTGCGGGTAATGTTTTTTTGGTTGCAATCTCGGCTTGCCTCATGTTTTCAGGGTTTCCACCACCGTCCGAGTTGATGTTCTTCGTCCGTTGTCTTGTTGCATATTTTTTTTGGGTCACGTTTTTTTCTCTGAGACCCTGGCGTTTTGTTGGATGTGCGAGGGTCTTCACTGCTCTAATTTTGGGTGTTGGAAGTTGTTGTAGGGAGTCGAGATCGTTTCCAAGTGCGTGCGTTTTTGTCGAAGTGTGTGAACATGGGAAGGGTGTGGTTTGAGTTAAAAAGCTTGGTGTGACTATTGTTCGAGGTTGGAATTTCCATATTTTCCCTCTTTATGAAGCTTTACAAAAGTACTCGCATGATTTCATTTGATTTATAGATGTTATTCACACCCTTATCATCAAGATAGTTTTTTCATTGTGGTGTTCATTCGATGGTAAAAAGTGTTAAAAAATGCTTTGAAATAGTCCCTTAGTTATGTGTAGGTGTTTCCATGCCCTTGATTATAGTTTTAATCCATTTAATTTTTTGTTCTCTTAATTAAATCTTAGAATATGTTTCGCACCTCTACTTTGTTTATAGTTAACTTATGACTGTGTTTTATTGTTGAAGGGTTTGATCAAAATGGATTTTTGGATGCTTCTTTATTTATGAATTTTTTTATCTTGCCAACTTGGTTGGAACTAATTTCCGTTATCTGCAAATGGTAATGTTGGAATTCTTGAGTGGTGTTTTCGAGTAGAAACATTTTTTGGAACTTGTTTTCCTATGTTGGTTAGTCCTATAGAACTTAGTTTTTTTGTAGAAATGATTTCGCGTCTCTTTAAATTGGAATTTTTCTCGAATCCTTGGTTTTATAAGTGGTTCTTGTTTTCTAAATGATGTGGGCCTCTGTGTGTGGTTCTTTAAATTTGATTGAATAGAAATCCATGATTATATGCCCATTTGGCTTGTTAAATACAAAAGTGGTGTTTAGAGTCGTTTTAGAAGTGCTTGTGAAATGTTTTCATAAAGGAATTTAATTATGTAAAATGAGAGGTCTGTTTTACAACTCCAAGTGTTTGATAAAGTGGTTTTGATAGCCGAATGATGTGAAGGCCCGGTTGACACTTCGTATATTTGACATGTATGAATATATATAAGTATATGGGGCGCTCTAATCTAGGGTAACCCTCCTTGGTAGAACGTATAGGAAGTGTCCGTGTTTGGGGTAGGAAAGTCTGGTGAGATGAGTCATGCGTGCTAGGGCCTTCCTACTTACACAATATTATTATAACCACCATGGGTTCCTGGGTGCCTTTTAGATGATCGAGTGACGGTTGCTGACCAACCCCAATTAGATGGGTTGGTACCCTCTGGATTTGTTCTTATGCCAGGTGGGCATTGCCACTAGATTGATCAGTTAGGGCGGCCAATTGGTTATAGTCTTAGGGGCTTCACCATACGCCGACAGGTGGTTCCGAAACTGAGTACGTTTAGGGGTCTTATAGGGATATTTAGGATTACCCATGGTTACTGAATTATTAACATTTCTTGTTTACTTTTCGTTGCACTGGTTTCTTTTTTAGTTGCAATTTTACTTGTTTTACTTTAGCCCAGCTTTGGTATTTTTCTGTTTTGGATTTCATTTATAAAATAGAAAATTATTTTGGAAATGGTGTGTAGTGTGTGTTGTGTTTTCAAATTAGAACATCATGTTGCATATTTTAAAATGTGAAAACCCTACTTTCATATATGTATTTCAAACTTGTGTCGGTGGACTGTTTTGGAAAAGAGATAATTACTAGATTCAGTGGTTTATTCTTGGCATCCCTATTGAGAATCTCGTTGCTCACGCCTATTATATCTTTCTAGTTGCAGGTTTAGTTTCCCATATAGGTTTCTGGTTCAGCTACCCAGTGTTGGGGAAGTGTGGTTTTGAGTCGGGTGGTGACCTAGGAGGTCACAAGGAGGTATATTCTCTTTTTTTGTCCTTCCACTGCCAGTTCTTATCTTTATCATCCGTTTGTTTATCTTTTTATCTCTTTTTTGTGGGATAAATCGTTTCCAATAGTTAAATCATGATGCCCGACACTTGTTTCCAGCGCATGGGGATCGGGCACGCCCTTCGGGCCCTGTCATGGGCCGTCATGGGTGGCTAGTTCAGGGTCGACCCGGGTTGGTTCGTGACAAAATCTATTTCACTTTACTATTTGAATTTTTCTTTTGTGATTGATTTTTTTCATGTTATCTTTGATAAGTAATTAATTTATTCAAATATGAGAGATTATATACATAATTAATGAAGTCAATTTTGAATAAAAAACATATAGAATTTGGTTCAATTTCCAAAGATAAAAGAGTAATATGAACTATAGGGATTTTTTTGTTGGAAGCATGAAGAAGCTAGAAACAAAGTTAAAGATAAATAAATACTAGTTGATCATGGTTATTTCTAAGATGAGGGAATAAAATTTTAATAATCTATTGATCCTATATATAGGATGAAATCAATTATAATTTTATTAGTCTTTTCATGTTTTCAAAATATAAAATTATTTCAAATTGATGTAAATTGTGACTTTCTTAAATTGAGTAATTTAAGAGGAAATTTATGTTAAAAAACTGAAAGATTTAAAATTAATAAATTTCCAAATAATGTTTTTAATCAAAAAAAAATTTATGAGGTCTTAAACAAAATCCCCAAACATGGTATGATAGTCTAACTCATTTTTTAATACAAAATGATTTTATAAAAGGCACGGTTGATCCAACCTTGTTCATAAGAATATTTTTTAATGATATAATGATTATAAAAATTTGTGATCATGATATAATATTTGGATCAACTAATTGTTTACTATGTAATGAATTTTCAAAATTTATAACAAGTGAATTTCAAATGGGCATAGTGGAGGAATTAATTTTTTTCCTCAATTAAAAAATTAATCATGGAAAATATGGTACATTATTAAATCAATCAAAGTATTATAAAGAACTTGTCAAAAAGTTTTTAATTGATTCTAGTATGACTATGAAAACCCTAATGAATACTATTTCAAAATTGGAATTGTCCAATATTAAAAGTTTGTAGATATTAAACTGTTTAAAGCAATGATAGGTAGTTTATTATATCACACTACATATAGAAAAAAAATAATGTTTTTGGTGTATTTATGTGATAGTTTTTGTCCAAACCTATGGAAGGTAATATTAATGTATTGAAGAGAGTAATTAGATATATTAAGAGATCTATAAGTACATTTTTATTTTATTTAAATCAAAAATGTTTTTATTTATTAACTTATTATAATTTTGACTTTGGAGGATGTAGGCTTACCCTAAAAAGTACTATAGGTATGTGTCATTTTTTGTAAAAGTTTAATATCATGGAGTTCTAAGAACTAAATATCAGTGGCACTATCTACTAATGAGGGTGAGTATGTTGATTCTTCTAATTATTATTAACAATGTATATAGTTAAAAAACATTATGTGGTTTTAATTTTTTTTATAATGTTCCAATATTCTATGATAATTATATTGAGGTTTAGATTTATAAAAACCTTTTACAATACTATATAACAAAAACAATAGAACATAGATTTAATTTTCTTATGGATCATGTAAAAAAATAGGACATTCATTTAGAATTTGATCATACTGCAAAAAGTGGCTGAAATTTTCACTAATCATTTAGATTCAATCACATCTTGGAAAATAAAGTTTAACCTAATTATAACTACAAATTAATATTTGTATTTTGTATAATTATTTTTTGATAAAACTACAAAAAAAATTAAATTTCCACATACTTGTATACTAGAACTAAATGTCAATTTTTTTAACTAATATTACATTTTCAATTTTAGGTTCTTTATAATATTTTAGAGGAAGAATGTCTTAATGATATAATTTTAATATAATTTTTGATAAATTTCAAAAAGGGGTAGAATTTTTTTGATATTTTTTTAATAAATTTTATGTTTTTTAATTTAAAAAAGGGGGTGAACTTTTACATTTTAACTTGTTTATTAAATATTCAATAGAATAGTTTTGATAAATTAATATTTCCAAACATTTCTTAACTGTAAATTTTTTTATAAAAAGTAATCATTCATTTTGTGCATGTATTAATTTTTGAATTATTTAATGATAAATTTTTAAGTTATTTAATCTTACATTTTATTTGTTAATCATAAACGATTAATGACACTTAATGAAACTTTTAATCATAATCTCTTAGATATTTTGGTTAAAAATTATTTAAATTGGTGTCTTTTTTATAATATTAGGAAACCATGGATTACTTGAAGAACCATCCTTACAACCACATAGGGGACCAGTGGTAAAAATAATTGGAGAGCTATCCTGAAAAGGAAATTTATTGAATAAATTGAGTCTTTTAAAGTCCCAATATATCTTATAAGCGAATGAGAATAGTGCCTTTAGGATGTCAGTGGGATAGCATGGGGAGTGGCCTACCCATGTGGAATGCAGTGCAGTGTGTATCAATAATGATCACATATTACCATCTCAAGAGGGTTGTGGAACACATTAATTGTTATAACAATGTATCCCCTAGCCACATTTTAATTGTGAGATGGAGGTTCACATTGAAATATTCATATTTCATTAATAAATTGTAAATAATATCATCCATTCGATCCAGATGATCACAACCATCTGATCAGTGCCAGTGTTTATCATTTACTTTGAGTATCTTTAGAGGATACTATTTGACAGTGTTCATGTTTATTGAGACTGCCATTATTAAGCCATGATTTAATGGTGATTTTATGATTCAATAAGGCCAAGGCAATGTGGAATTGTGGTTATGACATTATACATGCATTTACATAATTCATTCATGTGCTATTTTGGTGAAGATAATTTAGTTGTGGATGATCGAGTTGTGTGAGAGTTATTCTTCTATTGATCAACTTCTTCAGTTATGGTAGGTCACTTGAAACAAAAGCTATACTAAAATTCTAATGGTAGACCACAATGGTCTAATATTCCATTCCTTAAAATGATATATTATTGTTGTGATAGTAGTACCATTGGTTTGTGATGAAAGGTCACTTATTCCGAGAAAATATTTTCTAAAATGGTAGATCATATAGGATAGAAGCCCCGCCATCCTCCATCAATTGTAGATCATCACAACGGTCCACTGTTCGACCTCCTTCATAGAATAACAACTCACCAATGACATCACCATCTCTTCTATGTGAATATATCTTGCATCCATAACCATCATTTTACTACCAAGTTTCCTTGGTTTAGTACATCAGTTGTACATGCCATCACACCAATTGTAGTGTCATATACCATTCAACACATTGGATATTTTCTACAATGGGGGATCATTTCTGAAATTGTTGATCTTCTTCATGGTAGATCACAGTGGTCAATCGCTCATCTTCATTAATAACATATTAGTGAAATGGTAACTTATCAGTGGTGACAATAGATTCTACCACCATGTGTGTTTTTTATGTCTATTCTTAGTTAAAATGTTTTTAATAAAATATAAATTATGATATTTTTAATTTATTAAATTTAGATAAATATTTTAAATAATATTTTTTTATTTTTTGATAATTTTTTTACATGTTGTATAAAAATTATTATGAACATATATTATCTAAATATTTGACACATGCAGTATATTGGACACATGTAGTATTTGATATTGTATTTTTTGATTTTTAATATTTCATATAAACTATAATTTATTTCATCAATTTTTACTATAATATTAAAGTGTATTATGTATGTTTTTACTAAAAATAATACGATAATTTTTATATTTTTATTTCATAATGAAATAAATGAGATCAAAACTTCATTTATATTCATCATGATATTTTTGTACAAAGGTAATGATAACCTTATATTTTGTTATGAACTAACTCATGGAATTCCATGATTGTATCACTTGATTCTATGAGAATATTTTTTATGTAATGATCTCGGATTTTTCAATTTCTAGGTGTTCATGTGGTTAAAATAAACACAAAAAGATTATTCGACATTCACATTCACAACTTACTGGTGATAAATTTTCTTTTTATTCATTCAATGAAGAATAAATTATAGAAATATTAGGAAAGAGTGTAACGAAAGATATTGAAGGCATTAAATTTTTTTTAAAAATAAATATATTTTAATTTTTGAGGGAGTTATATTCCCACCTAATTTTAATGTTTCATGTTATTTATTCAATCAAAAATAATTTTATTCTTTTAAAATATCCAGGTGTTATAGTAACTACTTTTTTTTTGCTTTACATAAGGATGAACACTTGAATGTCAACATATTTAAAATGTATATAGCACTAAATAAGGGTATCTACAGATTTTAGTATGGTTAGCATCCACTATAGAAGGTACCAAACAATGCATAATGTTATGTGAGAATTTATATAAATGTACATATGGACTTGTGTAAAGACATATACATACCTATGTAAGGGAAAGAGCCTTCTTCCTTATTCTTGTATGGGTATGTTCCAAGTTTCATAAGGGTAGTACATAGTTGTTCAAGGGCACGTATTATTTTTTTAGTTTCATATAAGGGTCCTACAAAATCTATGTAAGGGTGATTGGAGTTTCCTAAATACAAACGAGAAATCCATTCTCACGTAAGGCGGCTAGTGAATTTCCTTTACCTATATAAGGGTAAAAAGAATTTCTCTTATGGGTAAGTTTGAATTTCTAAAGGTTTTGTAACTATAAAACCAATCTTATTCTACTCATAAAAATTTAGAATAGTGTATAAGGGTAAAAAATAGTTCCCCTTATATATCCTATATGAGATAGGTGTGGGTAACCAAAATTATTTAACAAAACATTGATTTTCTTCCTAGAACATCCTAAATAAATTTTAAAATATTTAAAATTAAAATAATGGTTGTGAATAATTTTGACGTATTTAAATTATACCCAATGATTTAAAAAGCGTTAAATGTTTTTATGTAAATATTTTTTTGGAATAAAAATTAAATGGAGAATAAAATATAGAAATTTGATGGAGTATTTGAGAGGGATATCAATAAATTTCGAAAATAATTATTTCTCAAATTGGTGTCTTTCTTGTTTCCTCTTGAGTTTGGGTGGTCAAAGCAGCACCTTCTTAGATCTGAGAGCTTAGAAAAAAATCATCTGAGGCTTCTCTTTATTTTTTTAGTTGTTATTATTTTCTATCTCCTCTATCTTTCTAGTTCCAACTATTTATAGTGAAACAAAATACTAGGTATGGGATTATTAATCTTTATTCAAGTTATGTGAGGGGGATTATGATTTCTTTTACCCTTAGGAATGATGGTATTCTCTAAAAAAATGAATATAATAATTTTTTTTAACTCAATTTGATGACGGAAGAGGAGTTTAACCATTATTTTACAATATTTAACCATGTTGTAGATTATTTTTTTCCATATTAACACATTCATAAATAATTATTATACTTCTTATTACATGTAGTGTAAAATTATAAAATATAATGATTAAAATATAAAGAGAAAATAATAACCACAAAAGATGATTAATATTTTCCTTCATGAAAAATGTAATTCTCATATTCGTTTTATTATTTTGTGATATATATAAAAGATTATCTATGTTTTTTTCCTTGTTGAAAATATAGTTTATTAGGAACCTTGTTTGCATGGTAAATATATTGGAGTATGAGACCCTTGATTTGATTAATTGATTAATCTCTCCATGTAATAATACGATAATGATGTTTTTGGGGATAATGAAACCATTTTCCCATAGAATTATAGATTTGATAGACAGTTACCCAAGTTAAATATGATTTAATGTTATGAAATCCCATTTATAAAAATATTAAAAGTGGTTGTATTGTGAGGTTGTGATATGTGGTGGTTATAATGAGTATGTGTTTGTGATGATAGATGACAGAAATATAGGGCCTATATTAATTTGGATAGGTTTTCCTTTTATGTATTTGTGTTGTTCTAATTAGAATATAATTATATAAATATGATAATGAATGTGAGAATGGTTGGTGAATAAAATGATCAAATGAGAAATATTAACTTTATTTAGGGTTTTTGGATTAAAATTATTGAAAGGTAATTTAATTGGTTGAGTTAATATGATATTTAATTTTATATGTTGTAATGTATAAAGAATTATTAATTTTAAAAAATGGAATTGTAAATATAGTGGTTTTGGTTTAATAAGAAATGTGTGGGAATGATAAATAAATGTGGTTGATAAGTGAAAGATCTATAAATAATCTTAACTTGAAAATAATATTGAAATTTATCTTGTGTTATGTTGCATACTTGTGTGGTATGATGCATTTATAGGTGGTAATTAAAGTGGAAAAGGTAGTGAGGCCTTGTGGTTATGTTTTGAATGGGACAATTTTTTTTTTGAGAACTCATAGGTTGGATTTATGTGTTTTTTTTATGAGATGATGAGTTGGTTTATTGTGGTGGTCATTCATGATATGAGGATAGTTTCATGACGATGTACTTTGTGTTTAAAATACCCTACTTTTATAGCTATGGATGTTGTAGAGACTTCGTGGAACATGTTTCTTCAGGATAGATGTCATGTGATGGCCCATTAGTTTTTGGGAAATATGTAAATTGATTTTAATGGTGTCCTCAAGCAATATATTTTGTTAAGGAATATGTGTCATCGTGTATGGTTATTATAAACAATAGATAAGAGAGACATAATGTGTGATGTTGGGCTGTAAGAGTGGAAACCCAATGGGAATGTGGTGTAGGGATCCCTTTTATCGATATTCTTCTTATTATGTTAAAAAACATTTATCCATTACATGGATAGTGTTCTTTGGTGTGGATGAGATTAGTTAGATTACGTGTTTATGTGTTGTTGGTTCTATGATTTTCGCACTAGTGCATTGGTATTTTCTTCTCACAAGTGCCTGAGAGACTTTTGGAAAACATCTTAATAATTATACAAGTATGATCACTCTATATATATAATCTATTTTTTATGTATCCAGGAGATCTTTAGGGACCGAGTTGAAAATTATTATTTATGGTTTTATAGGTGTTGTTGTGTTTCTTTCAAAGGAAAACCATTAATATTTTACCTAAATACTGTTGTTTATATTTGTTGCAAATTTTTAGAAATTATGGGATGGTTATTGTTTCTCATTGTATTATGTGATAGATTTTAATTTTGGTTGATTTATCCTCTCTCTTGATATTATTTTTTAAAGAGTGTAATGCCCCCCATATGAGAGATTTTTATACCCTCAATTCTAGTCGCCAACTCGTGGCCTAATTGGGGTTGGTCATGAGGTTCATTCCCTCTCTCTCTCTGCCCCCATTGTTAACCCGTAAGAGGTACATTTCGGGGGAGGGGTTATGAGAAAGTTTAATTAGAGGTTTTGGTTGATTGATAAGATGAATTTTGGAGTTAAGAATAGTGATAATAGCATGGTTTAGTAGCGTAATGACATTAGTTGATCTTAATGCATGACATAGGCCAAGGAATCCCACCTTGGGCAAGGGAAATAACCTAGCAGGAATACATCATGATTTTTTCTAGTTATGATGGAACATGGTAGTTTAGGGATGTTAAGTAATTTAATTAAATAAATAATGAAATTTTATATGTGTTTCTATAACTATGTTTGAGTTATGGTGGATATTAAACTATTAATTTTTGCTAAAATAAAATTAAAATTGATAATAAAATGATAAAATGTTTATTAAATGTTTTAATATGTCTTTTTGAAACCTTATTTATACATGAAATTGTTCCTTACCTTCTTATTATAACATGATTATTTATGAATTAATTTTTTGCCAATGTTAAAATGCATAACTTTTTAATAAGTTTTCCTAATATTTAAAACATTTACTAATGAATAATTATTATATTTTTTTAATAACTGTTATATTTTAAAATACCTTATTAATCATGCTACCAGGAGTAGAATTTATATTTCCATAACAAAATGGTTGTTTTGAAAACCAAGTTTAGAAGTACCCTCTTTTCCATGTCAATTAATATCCCATTCATTTATTTGAATTTTTAATTCATCATGAGTATATTCTGGGAATTTATTAGAGTTTTATTATTATTATTATTATTTTAAAATTCCTATAAAATTATGAGCATTAGTTTTGGTAACATGTTGATACTCTAAACCATTTAAATTAGTAGACTTTTTATTTTTGTGATTGATAAAAAAATTAGCACTAAAACAATTGTTCCTCACATATTATCCCATGTTTAGGATGTTTTGGGAATCATGTATAAAGTTTAAATCACTTATGTATCAAATATATTATTATTAGAGTTTGATAATTTACCATATAGCACGATTAAGAGGTTTTATTTATAATATTAAAGCATGTTATATTCTAAAATTTATGTATTTAAATAATGAAGTAAAAAATTAATGTTACCCTTATTGTTGTGTATACTATTATTTTAATAAGTAATGAAATTTTTAAAGAATATTTTGTTCTATCCTAATATGCGTGTCACATATTTATAGGAGATATTCATTTTTCATCATTAATATGGCCACATGTTATAGGTACATAAATTCAAGGCATGAGGTTTTCCTAGAAATGACCTGGAAATTTTGAGTGTTGTTTATGGATTCATTTTTCATTAGTTTCTACATTGAACTAATAATATTACATTCTAAAGAATCGTTTCCAAATATTAAGATGATGTTATAAATAAATTTAGGATGATTTTACTTAATAATGTTTCATATATAAATCCTTTTATGGTTCATAACATAAAAAAATTTGTGATCTTTGAGGTGAAGTATCTTTCTTTTGAGAACATATAACTCTACTATGATTATGTGTTGTGTTTTGGTTATATTGATTGAGTCACCCACCATCCAAAATATAAATCAGTTAATAAACTAAATCCAATAAATTTAGTTAGCGAATAATTAAAGAGTCTTGTTTATTGAATACATTGAATCATATAATTTGATGGAAAAAAAATTATGTATGATACTTGTTTAATTAATGTTATTGTTACAAATGATAATGGGATTGGATAATGCACATGCTGATGGAAATTCATTTTGTTATAAATAATGAAGATATATGTTAATGATAATGTTCCTCATTAATGATTATTAAAATGGGATGTCATACTTGAATTCATGTTTAAATAATTTATGGATTTATATAGTTGTTGTATTAGGTTTCCTATATTAGTAAATGATAATAAATAAATCAGTTAATATAATATGTTACTAGAACTAGTTGTTTCATAATTGTAAATATTTGGCGCTAAGAAAGACATTTTTCTTGTAATGGGTGGATGCCCTATTTTAGGGCCTAATTTCCATGATGAATATGACTATTATTTTCTACCTTATTTATTTTCTTTGTATGTGATCTTTTCTATGTGACTTATTGTGTGCATGGTATAGTTGTTAGTTTAGTATATATGGTTAGGGAAGCCCAATGCTATGTTGGTGGAAATGGGTGCCATTTGTGGGTTTCATCTGGTCGGGGATGCCGAAGGATGTGATTGTGGCACAAGGTTCCGATTATGATAATGATATTGGAATGGGATTCCAAATATGTTGTTACATATAGTGGTTTTGAGGATTTAATATGGACTAATACAACAAGTAGAATGTGGGATTTCACATTGTCACTATATTGAGATCTGGGATGCTTACATGGTAATTAATATTCTTTGTTTAGTATTTATAGATTTGTGTTCTTATATCCATGGAAAGGATTTCTACTTTATTGGTTACAATTGTTATAAATTCAATCATATGATTTGAGGAAACCATTTCCTAATCAATATTCATTATATGACACATTCTTAAATCATTATGGTAAGTTAGTATTTCCCAAATGAGATAATATCTCGATAAAAAAGATTCATTTTATTGATTTATATGATTTTGAAATATTTGGTTGTGTTTATATATGTTCTTTTGTTGTTTGAGAATTGTAATGTCCATATTTTGGACGTGATGGCCTGCACCTTTGTAAAATGGAAATTAGAACATTGAATCTTTGTTATTTTTTCATGGGTTTCCTCTTAGTAACTGAAGTTTTTCTTTTGAAAACATGGAATCATGTTAAATCAAGATACAATAGAGAATTTAAGCCTCACACATTGATTATAATTCATTTATCACATTAGTTTCGTGTTATGTATTGATACTAACTTATGTAAATAGCATTGTAGATCTATGTTATTTGAATTGAAGGAAATTAATGGAATCATGTAGCATTTAAATCCTTTTATGTTATTCTGGGAATAATGATAAATATAAATGGTCATATATCATGATAGTACTTCTATATGTTTCTTATAAATATCAAATTTTCTTGACAGGAATATCATTTGAGTTATAAAAGAAATAGTGGGTGGATAGATTAAATATTATGATGCGCATTGAATTAAATTAGTTAAAATTTTGGTAGACATAGAGGTATAAATGGTAATGATTTTTTAGGAAAATAAAAATCTCCTTTTAAATATAATCCAATGATATTCCCTTTGTGTTATGTAATACAATTAACTGAGACCAAGTTGTTTGAAATTGATTTAGTGGAAACATGTTTTCTCAAAAACAAATATATAGCAATTATTTTGAAAAATTTTCATTTAACTAAAAATATGTTTTAAAAAATGTGTTAAAAGTCATTTAACAAAGACTATTTTGAAGAATACCTTGATATGAGATGGATTAAGAATGGTTTTTTTCAAAATTGATTTCTTAACCTAATGTTTTTTAAATACATGAGACTTGGTGAAAACTTTTATATGTTTTTTAAAGTTAACATATTTCTATATGAAATATTGTGATTTGTGTTTAAAACTTGGGGATCTTTTGAAAAGAATGATTTGAAAAAATTGACAATAATAAGATATTTAATTGTTGTAAATAACATATACAAGTCGTTAAAAAGTCATTATTCAATCATAATAGTCTAATTTATTCATGAAAATAATGGTGTGTTCTGAATGTTATCTTCTATATTGACTGTTGGTATGAACATAAAACTCAAGGAATGGGGGGGTAAATTGAGTTTACAATTATAATTTTTTTAAAAAATTTAATAACAAAAATCCATAGTCTGATAAAATTTCCCAGTTAACAAAAATATTACACATATTCATCTTCGCATTTTGAAAATATGCTCAAAATAATTTTAATAACTCTGTTAAAATACTTTAAAAAATACTATACCTTTTTCAAATAATATACTCATATTAAAATCTATATATAAAAAACTAGTATAAGTTAACGATCACTATATAGGTTTGTTCAATATGTTAGAAAATAGATACTCTTTTCATTTATAATAATGAAAATAAAATAGATAAATAACAATAAATTTTAATAAGGGGAATTGTATCCAAGTCATGATCAAATACCCTCAACATGGAAATCACCTACTACATGATATTTATTATTAAATAAATTGATCCAAAACCAAGGTCGGGTTTTAAAAAAATATCACATAAGTTTGTCTTAGAAGATAGCTTCTTCTATAGCTATGTGTGGGATAATATAAAATACTAGATCACATTCATTTTCTTCCATAGTTATTCTGGGGTAATCAAAAGAAATTATTTATGAGAGTATCAAGTACTTTCCAATTTATCATATAATACTATTATATATAGATAAATTGATCAATATAAAATAATTCTCAAATATGAAGCATAAATCAAAAGAAAAAAAGACAATAGATAAGAAAATGTAAGGAAGATATGTTCAAATGGATTTAGTTTTCTATGATTCCATTTAATTTTTCAATGGAAGGATCTATGAGAAGTTCCACAAAAGGTTCAAGAAAACATAGTGTCATTAAGTGTTTTAAATGAGTCTTATTTTGGCACAGGTACACAAGTAGAGCCCTTTTTTATTAACTATAGGATCTATTTTTTCATCACACTTCATCTTCTTTAAATGAACATATTCTATTCTTAAAAAATAGCTTCATGGGAAGTAGTCATTTGGTAAAAATCATTGTAGTCTTAAATGCACTGCCACTTCAATTAATGATTCAAAAACTATCCATTTGAGATTTAAAATACTCTACTAAATTTTTAGGAATGGAAAAATTTATATACTTAAGAACATTTAGCTGGAATGTAAATGTTGAATGGTCTTTTGGCACCATCATTTGATATGAGAAGGTTTCACTATTAGGTCCTTCCTTCATGAGGCATGTTCATTTGTTGTTGTGGTAAGCATTTCTCTTCAAGGAGTTACTATGGTAACAAATGTGTTTAATACATTACATAATTGATCATTTACATACCGTGGCATGGTTAATTGATTTATTCATTTGGTAGTTAGTTTCCTTTATGTTGTAAATTCATTGATTTTCAGGGTCATGTCATTTGTATGCATGGTAGGTACATCTCTGTCACATGGTAGGTTTATTTTTACATGTGCTAAGATGATTATCAATATATTATAAGCTTAACTTAAATACATGGAAAATTAATTAATTTCATTTTTTTCATCTGATATAATTTAGGTACTGTGTACATGCAGAAATAGGACACATTCACTTGTCCTTTGTAGTTATTTCAAAGTATATACATGGTAATCACATTGCAAATGTGGCAGGCTGCTAAGGTAAGGTCCAAAATTTTCTATTTTTTATTTTTGTCCATAAATTGATTTATCAATAATAACATGATTATCATTAAAAATGTTATAAATATGATTTGGGATCAATAGAATAATGTGTATTGAAACTAATCTAAAAATATAACCCTTTTAGATGATCAAATATCATGATAATTAAATTGAAAAAGTTGAATAAAATAAAATTATAGTAATAGAATATTTAAATCAATTGATTTAAATTTATCACATTAATATCCTTTTACTAATTATAAAAATTTGAGGAAAAAGTACAAATATAAGAAATAATTTAAAAGGAATATGAAACTAGAAGAATATATTCCCTTAATATAGAAAAAGAGACTTGTAAAAGTGTTATAAAAATTCCCCGTCAGAGTTGATAGTAAGAATCTAAATCTACCATGTCTCTCATTTAGGTTGTATGGATAGGATCATATCCTATATAAGTAGATGTAAGAGAATATTTACTCTATTTTGGAGAGGTTGAAGCAAGGGCATTGATGACTATACATATGGAAATATGTCTTAGTTTCTTAAATGATTTTCTAGGGGATGGGCCAAATAAATTGATGGTAGAGGAGGAAATGGTATTATGTAGGGAAATAAGAATGGATAAAGGGGATAGAACAACTTATTTTAGTTAAAAGTTTCCCTTAACCTAGTAAAATCATTGGCTACTCTAGAACCCTTCTCTGATACATGAATGAAATCATCTTGATTCACCATAACAGATTCCAAAACTGGATTTATAGCCTTGAGGTTCCCAACTTTTGAATTTAAATATTGAGTCAAGGGAGGTATATTTATATCAAAGGAAATTTTTTTAAACATCCCCTTTATGTCTAAATTAGTTATGATTCTACTAAGGTAGTAATATATATTCATTTTAATTGTTTCATTATCTATATTGGTTTTCTTGGAATACTCTCAAACCACTTCCATGGTTTTTGCAGCTTGTGATTGAAAACCATCAAGCATAGCTTCTTTGGAAATTCTAAACTCATCAAACATAATGTTCAACTCATCCCTTATGAGTTATATGATCATTTATTTCTCATTGATTGGATAAATAGGAGGATATGAAGAATGAATAGTAAATACTAAACATATAAACCATTGGTATAATTGTATCACTATATCAGATAGATTAGTATATAGGGAACCCAACTGAGCATTGAGATCTCTAATATCATTTTTCATAAAATTTATCTAAAGATAAAAATTCAATTAAGATTATAAATCACAAGATACATGGTTCTCTTTATGTATTTTTCTCTATCAAGTTCTATAGTCCATCCAAACCAATAATGGATTTCTTGAAAACCCCCATCAAATCACATTTCAATTCTCTCAATCCATCCTTGGTAATAAATAATGTATAAGGGATAGAGGTAGAGAGATCATAAGACTATTTCCTACAATAAAACATGGGTACATCCTCTACTGATTCAACTCTACCTAGCTAGTATAAAA
Source organism: Viscum album (assembly GCA_963277665.1). Classification (NCBI taxonomy): domain Eukaryota; kingdom Viridiplantae; phylum Streptophyta; class Magnoliopsida; order Santalales; family Viscaceae; genus Viscum; species Viscum album. Next base: position 1,699,984,734 of record OY728156.1, on the reverse strand, counting down.
TTATTAAAACAACATCCACCTCATGAAAATTAGGAGAACCTTCATAAACAACATTACAATGAGCACTTCCTTGCCTAGATTCTTCACCTTCATTTGTTGGCTTATGACCAATGATTTCATAGAGTGTCTGTTTAGCTAAAGATCTCACAAGAGACACCTTAATCCTCTTTTGAGTATCAATTTTAGCAATAATACATTCCTCCACAACTCTTCAGTAGAAGGGAAGGATAATCTACCATGTCCAGCTGAACTACCCCAATCATCATCATCATCATCATAATCTATATAATCTAGTCCCAAAATAAGAGATCCTAGGGAATTTCCCCCCATTTTAGGCTCTTTTGGTATTGTATGCCTAGTTGTACTTCAAAAAATAGGAGATCCTTATGAACATATTTAATCATCTTAATTATAATAATCAGACTCTATCATATAGCAACAAACTAATACATCTATGTTATCTAGATCCTTAGTCTAAGAATATTCCTCATATTATTGTAATGTTAAAGGATATGTAAGCATTCCAAAATATGTTTTTGGAGAAAAATACCTACGCCCCTGATTAGAAGCTCATACATACTCATCAAAATCTACCATTTCATTATCGCCCTCTTTATCTTTCTTACTAATAGCCCCATCATCATATGAATTTTTCTATGGGTTCTAGTTTACATTCATCTTCTTTCAAGTTTTTGATGTAAGGTAGCGAACATATGTTGAGGTAATTCATTCATCCCCCGGATTAACTAAGAATTTTTACTCTAAAATGGATGAAATAATTTTTAGATAAGGCAAATAACTATATTTAGAAGTCAGAATAAAAAATTTAACCATATGTCTTAGGAAATATCAAACATAGGTTAATCTGAATAAAATTCATTAGGAAAAATATGAGTAAAATAACCTGATGCTAAATGACCGTAAAGTCTCCTTTTTGGGATAAATAATATACTCAATAAATTTTAATAGAAGACTAAATTAAAAAATTAACTCAATAGAATTGGGTCTCTCATGATATCAATTCCCAATGATATCATATAAAGTACATTGAAACTCAAATATTGCTTGATTAACTGGATACGAGCTCTTGTAATCTCCAAACTCTCCCTAGTGAGGCACACCCAAACAATTTTTACACTAACTCAAAGATAATTCCCAAATGTTAGCATTTGTCATTGATTTAAATATATCATTTCTCTAGCCAAGGAAGAACTCAAGGTGTACAGAAAATTCCTTAATAATATTCTGATAAAATGGAGTACTATTCTATTTAAACCAAACACCCCACACTTTCTATTTAATTCCATTCTAATCCACGGTCTTTATTGATTTATATTATTGTTCTTTGTTTAACTTTTCTAAAGAGTTTGGATGATCAACTAGGTGAGGATTCTTCAGCTTCTCTATCACACTAAAGATTTATGTTGATTTCTTTAACTTCTTTGTAGGAGGAAACTGAACAGGACATGCAGTTTCAATGGAACACTTCATCTTAATCATTTTCAGTTTTATTTTTTTATAAAAAGATTTTGGTTTCTGAGAGAAGTTCAAAAAATATAAGGATTTGGTAAAAGAGGGAGTGAAAGAAGGAAAATTTGACATAGTAAGATTTTGATTAAAGGTAATTATTCGAAATAAAGAATTGGATTTTGGGAAAATTCAAGAATCAATTAAGATTTGGATTTGAAATCAATTTTAATCATTTAATGAATAGAAATATTAATATACTTATGTGAAATCCATAAAAATACTTCATGAAAAATTATATATAAATAGGAATGGCAGGCATACTATCCATGGATCCATGATAATAAGATCATAATAAGCAAGTTTCCATTACCTCATAGTAGGTATACTAAGCACATAGATAAAATATTCATGGTAAGTAATTATTTTGCATGGGAAAAAATTTTCAAGGTATTTATGGTGACTGTGTGAGTTAAGTTCCATGGTATGTATACTAACTGTGGGATAAAAAAATTCATGGTTGGCATACTGACTGTATAAAACACACTAGAAAAGTTAATTCTAGAAAAACCTAGGAGCATAAATATATTAAATAAAAATATAATTCTAAAATATAGATTAAAATGAATTAGACATAATTTATCAAGACCACATCATGTCTTGTATAATTGATTCTCTCAAAATTCAATGTATTTTTTAATATATCAGCAAGATGATGTTTAGTACCGATGAACTCAAGAGTTATATAACCATTTTGAAAATTATATCTCAAAATATGATGTCTTATAGGAATATTTTTTTTCTAGTGTGTGATATAGGATTATTAGAAATATTTATTTCACTTTTATTAACACAATTCATAGGGAAATGTCATAATTCATATACAATTTCTTGTAATGTATGTTTCATCCATGGAATCTATGAACAACAACTACATGATTGTATGTACTCGACTTTTTTAGTTGATAATGAATCAAAATCCTATTTATTACAATATAATGAAACTAGAGAACCCCCCCAAAAATGAAATGTTCTAGAAGATCTTTTTATATATAAATAACAACCACTAAAATTAGTATCTGAAATACTAACTAAATCTGATTCCTGTCATATAGAATAAAACAATCTCAAGTTGATTGTATTTTTTGAGACATTTGAAATTTTTTTCCACAAAATGATATTGTGAATATTTTGGGTTTTCATGAAAATTATAACACTTACACACACTAAACATTATATCAGGTAGACTAATAGTTAATTATAGTATACTTCCAATCATACCTCTGTAATTGGTTTCATCAACTGGGTTCCTAGTTTCATCCTAATCTAGTTTAGAGCTTGTAATCATGGGAGTACGACAACCTTTATTTGTATCCATGCTAAAACAACTTAAATTATTTTTAGTGTACTTTGTTTGATTTAAAATATTTCCATCTTTATTTTGAAAAAACTAAAAACCAAGAAAGAATTTATGTTCACACCTGAAACAATGAAACTAATGAAATATTGTCAATGAATGTGTGGTAAAATGTTATAAAAGGATCATATATGTTATTATAAGTATGAATATGGTTATGTACTAAATCAATAACACATTTTAAACCATTATAAAAGAAGTTAAAGTACATACCACTAAAGGGAAGCAAAAGGTAAGGGGTGTTCTTATTTAACTATTATTTCGGTGAGATATATGCATTATTAATTACTTGTTTACTTTGTGTGGTGTAATACCCCTTTGGAATATCATATCATTATCCTATTTCTCTAAATGGTGTTTAATTGTTCCTTTGATTATTATAAATTTTATAGGGAATACAATTAAACTAATTACAAAGTGGTAAGAGTGTTGTTAACATGATTTTCATTCATTGGGTAAAAATTCTAATTCCATTATTATGCCATTCTATGATTATGTGTGAAATGACTTACGATTTTTTTATGTTGTATTACAAAGTTTTTTATATGTATTCATAGTCATTACACATAATAAATTCATTTATTATTTCCTAACCCATATACTATATTTACATTCAATGATTAGTTTGATAGTTATTTGAATAATTGGGGAAATATAGTTAAATACATATCTTTTACTCAATATGATGATTTGTTGATAAGAAATATTATTTCATAAATTAAATATATCCTTTTGATATATGAGTAATGCAATGGACATGAAGACATTTGTGAGACTCGATTATCGATTTTAACATCCCAAACCAACATCCAATAAGACTAGTAGCCAGATAAGTCACCACAATGCCTCAAGAATGCCTCATCATATGCTGGAGGATATAAACCAGTAGTGAGGGTGTATTGATAGTAACGTGGGGAAACTATACCCTAATTATCATATTAGCATAGTGGTATATTATAGAATAAACAACAGAAAGATACCGAAGTAGTAATAAATGAAAGATAAAGAAGTTGGAGAATAATATAAACTGATTAAGATAGATATCCAATGCCAACATACAACAATGGATGAATTTATAGATGATGATTCATAAAATAAAATAGTATACATGTAGAACAAAACATGATACAGTGGAGTACTTGAATATGAAAAATAAAATGGCCCGAGGGGGATCTCCTCAAGAATCATGACCTCTGACTTATTCCCTTGTTCCTAACTCCAATGTAAAAGAATGAAAGTAAATGTAATAATACATGATTCTGTAATAATGAGGTTAGATCAGGTACCCCAATGTATTGGAAGCCTAATAAGGGTGTGATATATACTAAATAGGCCACCACAAATGGCATCTACAACTAAATCTAGTTCATGAATATAAGGCACATCAATTTTATGGTATAAGGAATAATAACCAAGGAATAATAACCAAGGATTAATAAATAAATAAAAGTCAACTTAGGTTCCACTAGGACACCTGTAAGTATCTACTTGATTTGTCATTGGAAGGAATGAGTTTTTGATCTGTAACCATATATATATAATAATAATATTTATATAGTTTAGTTATATATTGTATCCACCATTATGGATTATATGTGTGAGGATATAAATAGCCATATGCATGGATACTAGGTTGCAGATAGACCGTGTGTGTAACTCAAGTGTCCATAGAACTAGTCTAATGATCCTATAGGCTCAAGAAAGGGTACAATACCTACATCTCTAAATGAAATTGAGACTTCATGCTCAAGACATGACATGGTTGGTGAGTCCTCATGTATACAGCTGAAAAAGGATGTGGTGTGTCATTCCCACTATATTAATAATGTCAATAGGGAGATACATCATGATCAACACCTGATGTAAGAGAGGGTGTATTTTCTTGTTCAAAATGTCCCTTAACCATTTTGTCACAAGCAATATCAATGGAATAATAATGATGATAATAAATACTCATTACCTCTTAAGAATAGGTAATCCACAATCCCTATATATCCATGGGTATCAAAATTCATGCTATACAAATAAGTTGTGCTTATCTATGTATAGAAAAAGGCATTTCCATACCACCCAATTCAATTAATTTTTTTTAAACCATTCAATTTAAACAGGCAATTTCATTGGTAATGTAAAATCAATTTATAATCAAAGAATTCCAACCAATATAGAATGTGGTTGGTCATTGAAACAATTATAATGAGGGAACTCTGTTTACAATCCAATCACTTAGAAGGTGTTTGGTGATTTATTCATTTAGTCATAAGTTAGTTTATTCCCTTTTAACCAATGTATTAAATAATATCATTATATTTTATGTATATATAATTCAATATATGTAGAAATAAATAAAAAGTCATAGGAAACACCAGTGTCATAGAGGCAAGAAATATTTAAAACACTAATCAACACCGTCTAGTTTAGAAGACATTGCACCTCAACTGATGGGTTTTATTATAAAACATGGAAATCATAACCATAAATTCAGTTATCTCATACAATAATCACCTTAAGGACACACAACTCAATTCATCAAAAGGATATTTTTAAAAAATCTATCAACCATGTAAGATCATCATAAGAATAGTCAAATTAATTTTACACTCTACAAGGGTGGATTATTCCCATGGAAACCCATGGTTAGTTAAGGTGATTTAGGTTAAGGTAATCAACTATAACAATGTGATGGGTTATAAGTTATTCAATACATGATATAATCATTTAATTAAAGTCATTTCATAATTTTGTAGAAACACTAGGAAATTTTGTCACACATCACAACTATAATAATTATAAATCAATGGAAACACTGGGAAAGATCCATAGGCCTCCTACCTTATATAAAGGATGCTCCACTAATAAAATATCTAGGATTAATTAAGTCTGGTTAGATATAAATTGAAGAAACGAACATCATCCCTAAAAATAGGTTGAATGAGATTATGCCAATATAGTTATATATATAGGAAGAGAAACAAATATAGAAATCCATAGGATCCAACATCTTACCTCTAGCCATACAACGCTTCTGATGGTGTTCAAATCAGAGTTCTAAAGGAGGAGAAAACAAGAAACCTATCAAGAGGACATTGAGGGCTCTATGAGAGGGCAATCCCACCCCATGTCCCTTGGATATGGGGTAAGGAAGGAGAAATTTAGGTTTTTAAGTCATTAAGGGAAAAGTTACATGTTTATCCAGCTTTAAAGGGGCACACAGTTTGGCTGCACAGTTTTCCAAACCATGAAGAATCCATGCTCAGGGAACTTCTCTAGAACCCCCCTCACATGGGTTGGACATATGGTTTGTCTAGTCATGTGTAGCCCATAAACAATCACACTAAAAAGATCCTTCCACTTGGTAAATGACTATGTGACTCTACCCACAACGTTATACCAAAACACGGGATACCAACAACTCTACTGAAAGAGAAACACAATTTCCTCTAGCAGGTCCTATAGTTTCTGAGAAACTACACACCCTAACTATTACTTATAGTTTTTTAGTATTCCTAGATCAATGCTCCAAAAAATATACAGAACAACTGAGGCACCTATCGAGCCATTAACCAAGTATATAAATATAATTTTGAGTGTTCTAACTCTTATAATTACATTTCATAACATGGTTCAAACAATAGACTATCCCCTAAATTCCAAAATTAAAACTCCATTGGAATTCCACCTTGGCTCAAAATATGGGGTGTTACAACATCACCACCTTTAACTTATTATCCAAGATAATACATAGGGAATAAAAAAATCATCACCCAACCAACATGGTTCATGATGTTTCTCTCAACAAGAGTGTTGTGTTTTCAAACGCATAACACACTTAAGACCACCATTTCCAACATCATATTTTACTACAAATAACTCCCTAAGAGTACTAATGATTCTCACAATATGACTCTTATATTGAAGAAATGATCAACCCCCATTTGATATCATTTATCTTGGTTTATCTAAATTTACATGAATTGCATCATACAACACATACTGCACTCATCTCCACCTGATGACAAGCCAAAAATAGTTATTCATATATACTATTTCTTATGATAAAAAAACAATATGAGCCACCTATGCCTGACCATTATCAGAACAATCATCTTAGATGTTCATAATATTACAACCCAAATCATGAAAGATTCCTCTAAGGAACATTATATTACCCTTGAGCTTGTATAATGAATCTCATTTCCATCTTCTGGTGATGCTTCTAGTCCAACATCCATTTATGTTTTCATGCCTCAACATGAACATGGGTGCACACTCGATCTGATTTACCTATATCATCACTCTTGATAAATCTCATCCATGCACGACTAAGGTTTAGGGTATCCTCATTATCATAAACTTGAATTGATGAGATCATCCAAGATGGCCTCTACTTTGGCATTTACTTGTGAGATTTTAGTGAACAACTGAGATGTCTTCATGTCAAGAACAATAACTAAGCCCAACGGTAGTTAAATCAAGAATTGGCTAGTGTCCGTGAGTCCAAACAAGGAATTCCTACTTGGGATCCCAAGTATCACTAATGACTAAACATAATGGTTTAAACAACCACGTTGCAGAAGTGTATCTCCCAAGGATTATACTTATTAGGCCTAATCAAATTTAACTTTTTCATGGAGTATAAACAGTAATATCTTAGTGTACCCATAAGATATCAAGAGAGGGGACATGATCATCACCAAAGGAATATCACACTAAGAGGATATTGAAAATTACGAAGAATATTCAAGACACTTATATCATATATATGATGAAGAGTTTTGTGGATTCAAACCAACCACATTAGAACTACCAAAAACAAGGGTGGTCGAGTCATTACAAGTCGACTTCTCTTGATAGAAGCTCTGGTTCACCTGTCTATGCATCATCATTACCAGATCACAATGAATTTAACACCGAATACATCACATGATCTCTCATGATTTAAAACCAATGTCCATCCATGGCCAACAATGTTTCCAATGGTCACATACTTAGCCAACTATATCACTATTGCATTTCCATGAAAGAACTGACACTATACAAGATTAATTAACTACATAGGAATTCCAAAGCAGCACTGACCATTTCAAAATGGAATTACTTGGTTTTGTATCTTAAACATGGATGGACATGTATTAACAAAAATTGATGTGACACTCCTGTCCTTAGGAGTGTATTAGTTATCTAAAGAAGATATAAACCATCCACTCATAAGTGAACTTGATTATATTCACCTTAAATGAATACATGAAAAATTACAAGTCATGTGTACATATATCACATAATTTGACATGAAATCCAAAACCAACCTGGAAGGCTTGTCAAAACACCTTATATTCTTGGAATTCCATCCTGAGTAGTGGGAATAATTTGATTACTTTGATGCCCCGGTCACTCTACTCAAATGATAAACCAATAACATACTCAACAGCTCAAGGATCGATGATTCCTCTAAACCCAAATGGTTTTTTATATCACTTAGAAACTAGACGAGTACTACGTATATGAATGTAAACTACCTCAAGGTTCCAGAAGAATGATAGAACATCCTCGATTCTATCTATTGGTTTCCAACCCTATGCACCCAAGTATTAGGTAACCATAAAATATATTTATCCCAAAGTCATATTTTCCTAAATGAACATTAACCTTGATGAATATATACCAATTTTTCCATCAATGAGGAAGATAATATGGTCATGCGACCTAACAAGTAGCTGACCATGCCCAATACATGTCTAACATGATGAGACTAAGCATTAATTAATGATCACACTTGTAAAAATGGTTAAGAATACAATAACCACCCATCCAAAAAAGGTTTTCATTTAGAATCTAATATACCTACTAGGGAAAATGTCACCCAAATGATACCATTCATAAAAAATCTCATATAATTTAGGAACAAATTTAAGCTTTAAAGGTTCTATTTACCTCTGGATAATGCCTTACATAATCATAAGATTCGACCCAATTACCAAGTCACAAAAAAAATCTCAGTAGGCCCTATAACTATAATTTAAGACCTAGCAAAAAAAAGAAAAAAGTCCTGTAGAAAATGCTTACATTTTTGTTCCTTGCCAACTAAAAGATTTGTTTAAACTAAAATTACAGGAGGGTTTATACTAAGGATACCAACAAAGAATCAATTTTAATTCATTACCTTGATTCACATTAAATTATTAAACATTTAGCATATTTAATTTTTAGAATCATGTACCAATTATAAGACAAAATCACTTGGTACCTAAGGTAAATAATTACTAATGGAAAAATAGGAAACTCTTCTCAAACATCCCTTTTAACAATTAATCATTTATTTGAATCAAACCATAATTATGAAATTATCCTATAAATTCCTTTTAATCATTTTATTTATTCATATAGATTTCACAATTTGGTTTAGTTAATGAAAATATCATTTTCAAACTATAGTGGAAAACACCCATTAGGCTGAGACTGGAATACTAATCAACTAACATCTGATATAAATTTAACTCAATAGTATATATAGTTTTTTATATGTTTAAGAGGGAACCTATCAAGTAATATGCCACCATATTTTTATATTTATCCATACAAGTAGCTACAATAATTTTTAATGGCCATTTCTATATAGTGTGAGTATACCCCCATGGGTTAAATAATACAATGTAATAGATAAGGTGACATAAGAGGGTCCCATTTCGACAACCTAGGATCATCTTAATGAAACCCAATAGTATTTTTTTACTTATTAATGTTTCAAAACATTCATAGAGGGTTATCTAATAAGAAACAAGCGTCAACTTACTGGGGTCCAGTTGTGAATTTTGAAATTTAATCATTCGGATCATGATTCTTGTACGATAGAACCACAAGATTTTATAGAGGTAACCCTCAACAATTTAAATTTCAAAATTCCTTTAATAGATTTTTTCATATAATAATAACCACCATGACAGACCTACTCAGGTTGAGTAACGTAAAAGGACCACAAGAATCCAATTCATTTCAAATAAAAATTAAATATATATTAAATTTATAACAATATAAAAATATATCATGCTACTATATAATGGTTAAATTAAATGTTTTTACATTTACCAATATATAAAGAACCCATACAATTAATAGATTGTAATTTGGTTCCCATTAATTACATCTAATATGTTTTAACCTATAGAACCATTGGTTCTGGGCAGAAACATCTCATGATTGCTTATTTAATGTTCAATAATAATTATATATTGGAAAATTCCTTTTAGATTGATGATTGTGCTTTAACAACCAATTGTGTATCTGGTTTATAACTTATCATTATACTATAATCAATAAACACATAGGGGAATTTTTAATAAGCACATAAGTGTGATACATAGGTAAGACTTACTAAATAATTATGAAACAGGGAATATAATTACCTAATTCGGGTAGAAGATTAACATGATAAATAAATCACCCAAGTATGTTATATTAACAAACATGATAAAGAAGTACCTAAACATACCCAAAAATAAGCATGTCACTAACTTAGTAGACATTCTATATAAAAATCATTCTAAAGAACACACAAAGCACATCATCATAATCAGAAGGGAACCTACAAATAGAACTACAAGGAATGTAATATTCTTGGAAAATGAATCTCTCTATACCTATAATGATGAATTAAATTATACTTCCTTTCCATATCTGGCTGAGGGATAACTACTATAAATCTGAAAATCAATAAGTAACATAAAATACACCAATCACTCGAGGTAAAATTAAAATCATCTATAATAAAAAAATTCCTAGAAAACAATATCATCCCTAGCCACATGGAATTTTCCCTATGGGTGGGTTGAACACTCCCATACATGGCTATTTACCAAGAATTGACACATTCCTAGTCTCTTATTTACCATCCAAAAATATAAAGACAATGGAAAGATAACCCCTTCGATAATACTTTGTAACGTCTCAAGAATACTTCCTATAAAACTAGTAGTTAGGCCAGTCACCACATAGCCTCAAGTGTGCCTCACCTAATGCCAAATTCTGACAACTAGTAGTGAGGGTCTAACGATGATACAATGGGGATTCAATACTCTCATGATCAATGTAAAATTTAAGTATATCATAGAATAAATAACAAACAAAAATAAAAGTTGTAATAAATGAAATAGAGAGAAAGAGAAGAATAAAATAATCTAAATAAGAGATATTTCCACCACCAGTATATAAAAATGCATTCATTTTCAGATGATGATACATATACTAAAATAGTAGAAATATATTTGAAAACCAGATACAATGTAGTAAATTAACAAGAAGAGAATAAAAATCCAATATGGGTGTCTCCTCGAGAATCCTATGCTCTAGCTCAGTCCCTTTCTCCTATCTCATAGGTTCAATCATGGAATCCCATGTAGGATCCATGGTTCTACAAACATGAGGTCTTCTCGGGTACTACATTGAAATGGTGTCTCGTGAAGTGTGTCAGATATACTCAATAAGATACCACTAATGATGTCTATAGATACATCTAGTCTGTGAATATAAGGTAAAACAATGTTCACGTATAAATATTAATAAACAATGCTAAAATATATATAAAATAGTCGGGTAAGGTTCCAATAGGGAATTTGGTATACTCTATCTGCTTTGGCATCAGAAGGAATGAGTGCATGAGTTGTAACCTCATAAATATATTAATAATATATATATTATTTAGTTATATACTATATCCACTTATATAAACTAAGAACATGAGGACGTAAGTAGCCATGTACCAGGATACTAGGTGTTATATGGACTTGGGGCATAAAATAATTGTCTATATAACTATTTTAACTAGCCTATATGCTCAAGCATGTATATAATACCTATATATAATAATTGATGTGAGATTTCAATCTCAACACTCAAGGTGTTTGATGAGTTATCCCTTCAACAGCTGAATAAGGATGTGGTGTGTCATTCCCACCATCAAAATAGTGTAAATGGTGCGTGATGTTAGGATCAACACCTGATATAATGAAGAGTTAAATGTCATACCCAACAAGTCCCTCAATCGACGTGTCAAATACAATATCAATGGTGTAATAATAATGATAATATAATGAAATTACCTATTAATTAGAGTTAATAGATAAGCCCGATATAACCAATGGCATTATAGTTCATACTATTCATATAAATCTTACTTATTTATATATAGAAATAGGCATGATTTTCCACCCAATTAAATTCTGTATCATTCAAACCATTCAATTTAAATAATACATTTCATTTATCAAGGAAATTATATTTATAATCAAGGTATTCTAAGTCACTTAGAATGTGGTTGGTCATTGAAACAGTTATACAGACTGAAACTACATTTTCAAGATAATCACATAAAATGTGTTTGGTAATTTAAACATTTAGTCACAAAGAGGTCCATGAAAATTTATTCAATCCATTAAACAACATAATTATATTTCTTGTACTAATCATTCCATATATCTATACATAAACATAATTGAATAGTAAATACCAATTTCATAGATCCAGTAAATATTAAAAACACTAATAACTACCTATTAGTTTAGAATACATCTCACCTGAAATGAAGTATTTTATTATAAAAAATTACATTGAAAACAAAAAACTCATTTACCTCAACCATGCATAACATTCAAGAGGCATAACTCAATTCATCAAAAAGCCTCGTTTTTGGAAGTTACCAAACATGGAAGTTCTTCGAAAGCATAATCAAATTAATTTAACACACCACAAGGGTGGATTAGTCACAAGGAAATCCTTATTTCATAGGCGATTTGACAATCTAACTTGTAAGGGAACATTTTGGGTTAAGAAAATAAAATCTTACCATGTGATGGATTCTAAGGTAGTCAAGTCATGATCTAATCATTTATTTAAAGGCATTTCATAATTTAGGGGTAACAGTCAGAAAGTCTTGCACATGAATCAATAATGATAATTATAAATCCATGGAAACTTAGGGAAATAGATATAAAACAACAACCTTATACAAATAATTATTGAATCATCTAATATCTAGGATTGATTTAGTTTTGTTTGAGAGAAATTAGAGAAATGAACTACCACCATGAAAATTGGTCAAATGAGCTCGTACTAAAATATTTCAACTGATAGGAAAAGAATCTAAGAAAGGAAGAAAGTAGTTTCAATATCTTACCTACAGCTATCCAAATCTTCTAAAAGTGGGTTTATCTGATTCTAGTAGAAAGTGTGACCCAAAAACATAGAAATAGGACCTTGAGAGCTCCATGAGAGAACTAATCTACCCCATGTTCACTAGAAATGGTAGAATGAAGGTGGGATTTGTGTTTTGATGTAATTAAATGGAAAAATATTAAATTTACACAACATTAAATGATCACATTGTTTGGTTATGTAGTTGGCCAAACCATGTCCAACCATGCTTAAGGCACTGCTGAAGAATCCCCCTTATGTGAGTTGTCCCCATGGTTTAGATAAACGTGTGTAGCCTATGAAAAATCCCACTGACCAGAACCTGTGGAATGGAACATGACCAGGTGGCTCTAGTCATATGATTATTTCAAGACATGTGGTCCATGTATCTCTCCTAATAGTGATACATAGTTTCATCTATTGGGCCTTATGATTTTATACAAACTATGTGCCCTAACTAGTCCTTTCCATTCTTTTAGTTTTTGGATTTCGATGCTCTCGAATCCTGAAAGAACACCTAAGGAACCTCTTGGGCCCTTAAACATGTCTAAAAAACCTTTCATTGTTCTAACTATTGTAATTATATTATGAAACACATCTCAAAGAACGAATCATCCACCAAACACCAAAATTCATATTCCTTTAGAATAATTCCTTATCTCAAATCATGGGTCTTTACATTGATTTCCCCTTGATGAATCAATATTCTCAAGGGGAAAATCAGTTAATATATCATTAAATGGGTTTTTACCTGTTAATTATTCCATATTGTGAAATTTCTTGACAGTAGTGGTTCATGTTCCAGATACATGACATACAATAATTAAACATTTCATTTATTTGAAATTCAGTTATTATTATCCATATGATTTTCACTATAACAAAATCTATGGATGAATTTAATTATATGTTTATATACTAAATGGAATGTGTTTCTATTAATTAACCTGTCATGTTAATTATTCTTATTAAATCATTATTACATCCACTCTACCTAACCCTTACTGAGAAATTGAGCATACCTTTATATTGTTTGCTTTCCTGAGGTTTTTATGAAGAGATATTTGAATGACTTTTAAAGGATTCATATTATTATATTTTGTTATATATTATGTTTTCTTTTATTTTCCCTATATAAAATGACTTTCACATATGTAATCTTGTTTCCAAAACTACTACACTATTTGGTCCTTTGGGGTTTCAATATTGTATCTATGCCAATGTCATAAAGAGGGGCACTGACTCCGAGCTACTGGATCAGGATATTTATATATTGAGAGCTTTGGAGAAACTTGGTAGGAATTTAGAGAGGTTATGTAAGAGTAAGAACATACTCCATGGTTTTTGAGTGAAGAGAAATGGGATCTTGGGTGGGTTTATATAGAAAAAGGGATGCAGGTTATTTATTATTTCCTAAACATAGTTTTTGGACTCTATATAATAAAATAATGAAAAAAAACCTTACCATGGTTTTTACCCTTGGCTTCTACCAAATGGAATCTTTTCCCATTATTTTATAATTCTAAGAGAAGAAATCATTATAATATCACCCATAGTGGTGTGGAAGTGATTCATGCTTACCAAGAAGTTATTTTGAAACCTAAAATATAATAATGGTCTTGGAGGATTCATAACAGATTGATAAAATTAATAAAATAACCTCAAATATAGATTATTTTAATGGGAAAATATATATTCGGTCATGTATACCATATACAGAATATATTACATAACTTTTGGGTCATTTTGATGTGATAATGCACACCATGTGTTTACACTGTGTTTAGATTTTTATAGAAAATTTGAGGGTGTTATAATGTTATTAAAAATTCACCATCAAATGATTTTGACATTCAGATTCTAAAACTAATATTTATTTTATCAAAATAATTTTCTAAATATGTGAATATCACTTTAAAATAGAAATGAAATGTATTGAGAAATTTCAGGTTTTATTGACAATAATAGATTCAACCCCATAAAAAATTACAATTTCTCTTCATAAAATTATATTTTATCATTTATATTTAATATATACTATTGAATGATAAGATTTAATAAAAATAAACTAATTTAAAAAAAATTTAATTAATCAAAAAATGCTTCCTTGATTAAACATATATATTTTCAGAACTACAATTTATCTTTCAAGGCATAATCATTTGTTTTTGGATTGAAATTACATTATATTTAAGGGTGTGATCCGGTTATTTCATGGTTTGGTGTGTGCATCTTCATAATATTCCCTATTTAGGAATTCCTTAAAATAGAGAGCATGAGAATGGGTCTATATAATGTATTAAATTTATTGATGATGTTTTATAGATACATTAGATAGTACAAAATCTTATGTGATATCTTGTGGGATTATATGTATTAGAAAGTCCCCTATATGAGGGTTAACTTTTATACCACTATTTATTAATGTGGAGTGAGGCTAGAATTAAATATAATTATTTTAGTTTATTTTATGATTTTTTATTCATGATTGTTTCTTTGGTGTTTCATAAAAATTGGGATCTCCTATTGTATTATTATAATTACCCCTATATAGGAACTTGTATGGATACAAACTTAAGATTTTGAAAATGCACGACTTTTATAGGGGATCGTAGAGGTTGTGGATTAGGTTTTTTACTTCATTAAAGGTGATTCCATGTTGATCACAATGGTATGTTATAGAATGTTTTATATCTATTCATTAAAAATATAAAAATTTGGTTTCATTGACATAAAATTATTGTACATTGTTCAAGTTACTATAATTTAGTCCTTATTTTATATGAATTTGGATATGTTATGTGTTTTCCTTTTTTACTAATGTGATAAAATATATTCATACATTCTCAATTTCATTTCTTTTTTATAGTGTACATATTATCATAATTGGTTCTTTATAGATTTATAACTGTACTAATATAGTCAAATACCATGATAGTGAATTTGTTTTCATAATTGTATTTTTATTTTAATGATTTAATCATTACTAATTTTTTATTTTTTGAAACATTACATCATTTTTTTATTTTTTGTAAATTTTTAGCATTAATGTGAAAATTGGTTAATTCTACAATTATAAAAATTATTTTCACTTTTTTATTTCAGGTTTAACATTTATATATCGATTAATATTGGGATATTATTTTTTTGAAGGTTTCTAGGAATTATGGGATTCCAATTCCTCAACTGGACTAAGTATTATGTTAAATAAAAGTAGGCCAAAATAAATCATGAAATGTGAGAAGCATTTTTTGTGGATTGATTTGACTAATTCTTAATATATGGGGTATATATTAAGCTAAAACCCCATTAATGATGATATTAAAGTTACAAAAAATATTGTGGAATATTTGATGAAAGTTATTATAAATGAAGAAATTCTTTTATTTTAGCATCTTATGCATGCGTCAAAGTGAAGGAAGATGGAGAGTTGCTTTGTCTAAAAAATTGTTTCTTTTGTAATTTGAGGATAAGTTTTCATATAAATTTCCAAAATAAATCAATATTTCAGGTAATATAACCCAAATCATTTCAAACATATTTGAATAAGCCACCCTGTATAAATTTAATTACCATTCTAGATAAATATATTCAATCATTTTAATGATTGAAACTAAATGGAACGGTTTACAGACCTCTTAATTATAAATATGAGCCTCAAATTAAATTTCAAGATGATATTTAATGAGGGAGTCCATATCTCTCTTTTATGATAATTATAGAGAGGAGAGGAATTCAAGATCATTATTCTAGAAATTATGTGTCAAACTCTAACAGGTGGGAATGCTATAGATCAGATGATATTTTCATCTGAGTTTTTTGTACTTCATTGTAAATTAACTTTAAAATAGTTATAAAATATGTTTTCATGAACATAAAAGGAAATATTTCTTTATAAATTACATTTTATTATAATTTTTTTATATAGTTTTTTATCATATAGCTGTAAATTAATAATTCTTAATGTTTAAACTTCTTTGGAGAGGTCAACATGCTGACCATAATAGATTCACTATGATTTGGATTCTAAATGTTAGTCGGGTTCGATAATCCTATTCATATGAGTATATACACCCATATATTAGTTTTATATATGGTTTTTTGATATTATATTTGTATACTCTGATAAAATGAAGTATACATTGATTAATACAAATGTCAACTAATTTTATACAATGAATAAGGGAATGTGAGATGGTTAAAACATGTCCATTATTACAATCTCAAATATGCCTTTTCATCCCTTTTTAGGGTATCTAACATATAGATTATGATAAAGGTTTATATATTCTTTTTTATTTTACTTTTTATTAATAAAATAATCCACACTTTTATGTATAACATAGAAAGAACAAATTAATAAAAGTGACAATTTGAGCTTCACCGATAACATAAAAAATAGTTTACTATGTGTTTACCATAATGCTAAATTTATAAAGGGAAACATTATTAATTAATGTAAAATTAATGAATTATCGGTGGAAATTTTTCATATTGATATAAGGGTTTAATAATATTGTTTTAATATTTATCCTATCACTTGGATTTTATCCCCTAATATAGATAATTTTTTTAATATGGATATTCATAATGAAAAATCCTATGTTTTCCTAGAGTACACACAATTTAGGTAGTTTTGAAAATAATAAGAGGAACATAATGATCTCATGATTCAAATAAATTCATTCATGATTCATCTATCAACCAAAAAATCAAACTTCTTGATTTTACTCTAAATAATTCATAATAATTTATCAATAAAAAGAAACTCAAGAAAAAGGAAATCATGTTGCCCCGATTTTTCATGTTGAATATCCTTGTGTGGGTGAGTTAAAAAATAAATTGTAAAATTCCTTCATGAATTCAAAGTAAGATATTGTTATGTATTTTTTCATTAATGTAAAATTAAGAAATAATTGGTCCTTAAAAATTTTGGGATGATTTTTTAGTAAATGAAATTCCATGTATATTCCCAATTATTTCTATTGAAATATCACAAACATTTTTCTAAAATTTATTTAAGGGGAAAGAGAAACTTTAGATATTTATTTTTTAAGGGCATTTAGAGGGACTTCAGATACTAAAAAAATTATTTACACATGTTTTCTACTCCCATATTAGGCTCAAAGTTGAGAAAAACATGATCAATTCTAAAATTTGGTTTTTTTCATATTATCTTGATAATAAATTGTTAATTGATCCTCCATGTGCAAATTTTATTCCTAATAATTTTATGTGGGATTATTTTTTATAAGAAGGGGTAGTGAAGGGTGATGTTTACGAAAGAATAGTTACCCCAATTAAGGTGTATAATGGATTACAAGATATTTGGGGTACCAAAATGATTTTTAATGAAAATTAATTTTTCATGATGAAAGTGAATATGAACCATATCATCGAATTAAATTCTAGATACTAGGGGAGGTCTCATATAAGTATAAAGCTTGGTTGAGGTTTGATTACATTTTTTCCACTTATACTACATAATTTAAATAATAAATACATGGAAGAGATTCTGATAATATTATTCATGGAGAGTGTCTACTATAATTCAATGTTAAGTAAAATTAGATAAATTTCATTATAGTTATTCAGGAGGAAGAAATCACACCCACCTATAAATTGGGTATGAAACAATAAAACTCCCAAGAAGAATAAAACATAAAATAAATCACCCACATGGGTGTTCAAACAAATATTACATTCCTATATATCTATCCTTTTCTATTATTTCCTGATATTACATAATTTTTTTATATTTTGTTTCATATATTTCATATAGGTTTGTACATTATAGAATTTGAGAGACTAAATCATTTATGATCTAGTTAAATAAACCATGTTGTTTCTCTTCATCCCATATATTTTATCATGTCTAATATTATGGATCCCCATATATCATATAATCCCTGGTGAAATGAGAAAATTGAAAAACAAATCTATTGGAAGAGCATACATGTTTAGATATTGATTCATTGTTTTTCTATTTATTTATTTTTTATATTTGTGATTCAAATTTTTTTTGTTTTTGATATGAATTTTTTTTTATTTTTACTTTTTTTAAAACGTGTGAGGTAAAATTATAATCTAATCCATTTTTGAATCCTTGGTCAATGAGTTAACCAATTTTACCCATGAAATTGAGAATAACTCAATGCATAAAATTAATTAGATTAAATATAAATAGGTTTTGTTTTTCTTGAAAGGACCTATGATTTTTGAGTCCCATACCAAAAAATGCTATCTTAATATTAAAATTAACTACTGATGCATCTTTTGAAACCGTTTAATATGTTTATTACATTATTCTAATTTCTTTAATGAAAGAAATGATATTTTTTGAAAAATAATTTTATTTATTTCATTCAAAATGTTGGGAGTTGAGGTGATTATTTTTCAAATTAGTGAGACAATACATTAGTTTTATATTCATATTTTTCATGTGAAACTTTATTACTCGTACCTACACAATAGATTTAGTCTTTTTAAACCCTAGTTACCAAGAATAACATTTCTAGTTATCCACATTAAAATCTATTTTCTTTATCCAACACACTATGGAAGTGAAATGTATCAGCTAGTTACACTTATGTGTGTAGGAGGTTATGTTATTTTGTGATACATTATTCAGATCTAATTTTGGGGGAAAATAGAATCCTAAAAGTTGATTTTTTGGATATATAATAGATTATGATACTACTATTTGTAAAATTGTTTTTGATGAAAATGTTAAAAAATTATATTTTGAAAAATCATTGAAATCATGCTTGTAAAGCTGAAAAGATTTATTATCATTGAATTTAAGAAAAATAGTTCACAAAAAAATTTTAAAATTTATATTAACCTGTCTACATTCAAAAAAAATCTATGTATAATTTGAATATATCAATAAAAAGTTCAATTATATAAGGGTAGTTGAGTAGGATTAATTATTACCCTAAAATGATAATTTTTCACACTTTCCTTGAGAACATCAAGATTATTGGACATGATTTACTACTTATGGGAGTAATGAGGATACACATTACATAAATTAAAATAGATTCATGTATTTTTCTTCTAAAATACCAAAACATTTCTTATTCTACCACTATGTTTTTAACATTTCAATACAACTAGACATAATCCTATGAATAAAACAGATAGTTACATAGGATAAAATCAATTTCTTGATTCATATCATTTGGGAATGTAAGAATATATCAATCCTGTGGTGACCCTTTCATGTTCTTGTATGATAAAATATTTTTTAAAAATATTCATTTGTTTGATGAGGTAAAACTAATGTGTGATAACAGTTTTTTGTTCATTGGATTAGAAATAAAGTGGAAATGAATGTAATTAATATAATATAAAAATTTAAATAATGTTATTTTATGAGGCATGATAATTCTTATTTATTGACGTAAAATTTGTTGACCTCATGTTCATGAGTTTTGAAATTGTATTTGAAATGATTTGGATGCTTACTTGTCAAGGATTCCCAGTATAATGTTTTGGGAAATTGATTATGTAAATATTTTAATATCATTTCATAAGTATTTCAATGATATAATCCCCATTAATTTTAATTTTACATTGATTACATTAATTTTTTTATTTTTATAAATTCTATTAAATAAGGTATAAATTATTTAATACTGGAATTTTAAATATTTTTTATCACATGGAATTTCAGGTTTATTTTTTTTAAAATTCATACAAATTGAGAAATTAATTTATTTAGGATTATATATTTTGTTTTATATAATTACTTTAACTAGAACATGATATGAATCATATCCATTAAGGCTCAAATAAATCATTTAATGCTGAAAACAAGTTTGGTTAATAAATTAGAACACTCCTTGATAAATTGGGAGAATATTGTGCCAAAAAATCATCATGTGAGGAAATTATAATTATAAAATGTATAGGACTCAGATAAACACAAGATAATTTTATTTCAAGTAGATATTAAATCATTAGTGTATCTTATAAATTCATCACACTAAAGGAAGATGGAGAGTATTTTAATTTAAAAAAAAGAAAGCTTATATAATTTAAGGATATTTTTTTCCAACACATGTTAAAAATACATCACCTTCTCAATGATTATATCTAAGAACCTTACAAACAAATTTGAATAATACACCCTATTTAGATTCGATAGAATTTAGGGATAAATATATTTATGCTTTATAAACACAGAAACTGGACAGAATCGTTTTCACACCACTTCTATGTAAATATGAGTCAGTAATTCCATTTCACAAGGATTGATTGAGTGTTATTTCATTGAAATAAAATAGTTTTATTATAAATAGTATATGAGTTCAAATTATTAAATCTATAAATTAAGGGTAGGACTTCAAGTGGTGGTGGTGGTGGAAATCCATGGATATTCTTCTTTTGATTTTTCATGTATTTATTTTTAAAATGTTTTTGATTTACTCTTGAATTTAATTTAATGAATTAATAAATGAAATTTATTCCATGAATTAATTTTCATATAATTTTTCAAGAATATTTTTTAACTTATGGATGAAAATTAACAATTATTGTTATTTAAGATTCTATGGTGAGGTCTCTATGTTGATCACAACAAGTTGGGTTAGTTTCAGTGCCTCAGAGGTCCTTAGGTAATTCATTCGCTTTTATATGCATATAAACACCTATATATGAGTACTTGATATGTTATTATGAAATATAGAATTATTTTTCTAGGTATTAAAGTATAAATTTAGTAATTTAACTCAGAATCATTTTTATATAATTAATAAGGGAATATATAAAGGTCAAAACATGTATACTATTGTTATATCAATTTTACTTTCTCTTCTCTTTTCAACATGTCCCATCACTAAAATCTATCATATATTTTTATATTTTTATTTAAATTTTCTTAAACCAAAAATCCCTATATTTTACTCTAACGTAGCAAGGAAAATTTACCACACACGATAGTTTGAATTTATCATGCAACCCCCCCCCCCCCCATGAGGAGATAATGTAGTTACCACTATGATACATCTCCAAGGGGATAAAATATTAGTTGATGTAACATGACTAAATACACATTATCATAAATCTTATTTTTATGTATAATTACTATTTTAATCTCAAAATCCCATATTATATTAAATATGGGTATTGGGGTCCTCAAAACAATATCACTAATTATGTTGAGATCCTCATGGGGTCGAGTCCTGAAAATCATGGAATAAAAGAGTTTACAATGTTTGACTAAAATTTAAAATATATAGTTACAATTTAGTCACTATTATGCATTATTAAGTGTAATATAATGTGTCTTAGTAATGTTTAATGACATTATACCCAAAACCACTATTATTTATATAGATTACTATTATTTTTTTTTACCTATGATTCCATTAATATATAATAACATATATAGGTATTATGAAATAATAAATATGGCGGGATAATATAAATTATGAGAAAATAATTTGTTAGAAAACATGAAAAGAAATATTTAATACAAGGAATATAAGGAACAAATATAGATTTTCTTGATTTTCTACATATATAACCCACACTTATCACCTTCAAGAATTAACTAAATTAAAAAAATGTTCGAAATAATAATTTTCAAAAATATATATCTAAAAAATATGAAATTATTGTGAGGGTAATCTAGTGGAGGGTGGGTACTTATAGGTGGAGGAAAACAATTTTTTTTTAAACAAAACTCATACCAAAGATATGATTCTATATTATAGTAATAATATGAGTAAAATTTATATCATTCAAACATGGGGGATGATTGTTTTATTCACATATATTCCTTAATGTATCATATATCTTATATCATTATATTTTTTTCCTTTGAGACATTCATGTTACTAAAATTTTAAATATTTCTAACCATCGAATATAAGATTTTAAACTTACCCACCATCCTATAAATTATTCCAAATCATATAATTCAAAATTTCACCGGGCATTATGTTGATTTATAAATATTTATTTCTTATATAAAATTATTCACTAGTTACAATAAGTTTTTTATTATGTTTGTAAATCTGGGAGTCATGTTGATCATTAGAGACTTCCCATAAGAAATATATTAATAATAATCATAGTGTTTTAATTTATTTCATTTACACTTTTATTTTTATATGTTTTAATAACTAAAAGATATTGATTTTTTCTAGAATGTGATGTAACTCAATAATAATATTTTTATTATTATGTTTGAATAATATAACCACCCAACAAAATTCAACAATAGGCAATGGGGGTGGTTACAACTACTCATGTTCTATCAATATACAATACATTACTTCCCATTGAAGGTAAAAAGGTGGATTATTCATTGAGTATGATGGATCATGAAGCTATACCCATAAGATGAATATCGAAGTATCAATTGATATTTAATTTCTTATTTATAGACATGAAAATTACTATACAAGGCTAAACATAATTCATATTCTAATGAACTGGAAAACCATATTTACTAGTGAAGATAAATACATATAAAAAATATAAAAAGATAGTGTGGAATAATTTGAAATACATTTAATATTGAAAATAAATATATTTTTTCAAGGTTGATGGAGTTTAAATTATTTTAAATATATTTTATGTAACATTAATACATGAAAAATTGAGGGAATTTATAAATGAACAAAATGGTTAATTTTTTTTATACACCATGATAACACCATGAAATATTGGTATTTCCTAGAACACTTTTTCTGTTTCAAAATGAAGTGGGAAATTACTTTGTGTCAATATTATTGTTATAAAACATGTAATGATTACAAGACAAATTCTAAATTGTGGCATGAAACTTATCCTTATATCAATGTTGGTATGGGATGAAATCACGGTGTAATTTGAAAATGAGGTTCCTAATATGTTAAACAAAACTAATTTAACATTATTCATTATGGACTACCTTATAAATTCCGTACATTTACACACAATAATAGGGGATTTAAGCCATGTGTAACATTCATGACCCTATATCAATGAAATTTTGAGGCCTAAAAGTGTACCACATTTATTTATGCTTGATCCTACCCCTCATTTCACATCAATATCTTGGGGGTTTCTTCACATGTCTTTAAAAAAATATATTCATTGTATTCCAACATATCATACCTAATCTTATGGGATATCTAAAAGTTTATTTGAAACATTAGAGTATATGTTATGGTCATGATTATTTGAATGCTACGGAATAAGGGAACAAAACCTACCTCTTGTGTACTATTAATACCACAATACCTTCCATTATAGTGTAAAAATTTCACCATTCTAACTCTGTTTGGGAAAAGATATAAAACATTGACCTGCTAGGATGATGTTAGATAAAGGATGGTAGTTTGTTTGGAATTAATTTTGGAGACAACTGATAATGATTGAGTTTTCCAATATCTATTAAGATATTTCAGACTAGATAGAAAATATATAGTGATAATTTGATAAAGGGATTTGAATTCAATATTAGAGATATTGAAATCACGGAATTATAACCATTGATGGTAGTTATTTGGCATGATAATGTGGATATTTATTGTCAAAGGTTCAATTTTCGTTATGATAATTTAGATATAATTTGAGTGTAGGGATGACAATTGGATTTTCAACTATACCAATTTATAGTATATGATGTCTTTTATATATCATTATGGATGATTTAAATATTCTACCAGACACATGTACTCTCCACTAAAAAAATAGATCATGTAGCATGGAATTTCTTATTATGATGAAACATTCTAGATTATTAGTACAATAGAGTAATGTTTAGGTAATTAGATGAATTGAATAAAAATATAAATTAATGGGATCACAAAATAGTGGACAATAGATGGAATACTAAAGAAGTGAAATCATTTTACTCATGTATTTTTATGGATTTAATATTAACCAAAATTTAGAGCATGAATTTTTTGAAAGGGATTTAATATAAGACCTGAGATAATGATATAATAAATAAATATCATATTAAAGTGTCGCTCAAATAAACCAATAACTTTAATCACATAATAATAAAATAATATAAAAATATAAAAATAAATTCACTATAATAATCACATCTAGTGTCATATAACAAAAAATATACAGGGAATCACTATAATCATAAATTCTAAATGATCATACTACACATAAAAAAATTATATTTTATAATGATGAATGTAATCTACTAATAAATATATCAGTTTTAGAAAGTGATGTGGATATTAAGGTAATATCCATTGTAAATACACTTACAATCCATGATAATGTAACATACATATGAAAATAAAAAAGGGATTTATTAGGTTATCCAATAACATCCATTTGATCTACTTCCTTTTTCCCTTTATATTTAGTGATCCTCCATCTAAAGGATATTAATTTATTTTATTTTTAAAAAATATAATATACACTACTATTAATTTGAAAATGACATGGAATTGAATTTACATGGAATTAGGCCTTAGAATTCTCATATTAATTATTTTTTATATTTGAATTAATAATATATATACGGAGTAATATAATTGTTCAAAGGGTAATGTGAACATTTTTAGAGACCAAAGATTACCATACATATATATTACTCCATTTTTTATGAATATTCATTAAATTAGACACATTAATAATTACTATAATAGGTTAGGGACTTTGGAAACTAGGAAGCATAAACATTGGTCCATAAGTGAGACACATCGTCTCCCACTAAATTCTACACAACTGGGACCCTTCTTAGAAATTACATACATAATACATATCTTCAAAAAATGGGGAAAGGAAACAAAATAAAGGGTTAGATAACATGCTCAGTAAGGTCAAACAATAGAGATAATTAAGCATAACATGAACATAAGGGTATGTGGACATGATCATAACATTTTAAAACCATATCATGCATATCAAAAATCATAATCTTGAGTCATGGAATAATGATTGGCAGTTCATAAGACATGAATAATTTTGTAAATAGAGAACATGATACATGAGAGAATAACATTGGAATAAGACAAGGAATTTGTGGCACAAAAATAAGAATAGAAAATAAATTCCTTATTTGTCAGGGATTGATTCAAAAACCATCATAGATGACAATGTCTATTACCAAACTGGTTTCACTGTCCATTCCAACCCTATCTTAGTGAACTAGGTTTACTCGGAATTACTATCCTTTCTTACTAAACCATGTTAACCCCAGTTCTATTCTTATCTATCTCATAATATATAAATATTTTCCCAATTAATTATAGGGAAATATAGGTCTTACCAGCCACATAATGAAAACCATATTTATGTGTTCAATAGATCATAAACATTGATCATATCATAAAACATGAAATGAATCGGTTATCATAAATAATTAATTATATCATAACCTATGGAAAATAGATTGGTTTAAAAATCATTTCATCATTTAATAACCCAATAAAATAAGAGGTTTTCATTATCATTTCCTTATGGTATAACTCATGGAAGTGAAACTAGTTTCATAAACATCATTCCATCAAAATATATAAAATATAAAGAAAGAATATATATGGTATCCTTGGATCATATCCTAATTATGGAATAGGTAACATGAATAGATGGAATCATAGATGGAAAATAATTCTGACATGTCATTTAAAATTTTTTTGATGGAAAATATTATCTCTATATTGAGAAAATATTTTTAAAACATAAAACATTTATAAAACATTTTTCATTGAAAATAACCTTGAAAACATATAAAGGAATATTTAAAATTAATTTAAAACAAATTTTAAAAAATGAATCACATTGAATAATATTTTAATTGTAAATTGTGTTAAAATATAATTTTATGTTTTTTTAAAGGCCTTTGGTTTTTTTGAAAACCTGGTTTGGGAAGAAAATAAATTTCCAACCGAAGAGGGAAATAAAGTCACATTTTATTAAAAACATTTTATTAATTATCATAATTATGAATGTGTAAAAATATGGTACCATTACTTGATTATATCATGAATAAAAAGTGTAAAATAAAATTCAAAAATAATTTTTGAGAGGTAGGTCATGATATTTCAGCATTGGAGACTCAATCATAAACACTCTCGATAAATGATACCATTGTAACAAAAAAGCTTTACCATATTGGAAACATAGAATCTTAATAAACCTAATTGAATTATATAAAATTAATAATTAAATATCATTAGGATGAATAAATTCATTATATTAAATGTCAAAGGGGAATTATATACACCTCATTAAAGAATATATGTGCATAACCAAACGTGTGTCTCAAAGAAGGAAAGTGAAGACAAAATTCCATAACCAATTTGTTAAATTCTGAACCGCAATCCCCATGAAAGAGATATCCTCAAATAGTTATGTATATACCAAAACTTTTTCTAAGAATCATTATATTTTATATAAATGTGTAGTATATAGACCATAATAAAGAAACATGTGGTGAATATGGCTTGTTTTTCATGGAAAATAAAAGGGAAATAGAAATCCCTTACCTTATGTATTGAATTCCATCATACTCATTAAAAAATCCTATATAATTAATATAAGTCTACTTAAAATCTATTAAAGAACCTTATTCATATAAATTATACCATCTATGATTTTTTATGACATTTTATTACCGGTTCCTTAACAATTCCCTGTTAAAGTTGTGTTTCGTCTAACAACCACTTTGTTGTTCATATATGTTATGATTTGATATATTTTGGTCCTATTTCATTGATCGTGGTCACATCATCTACATAATTATAAACATTATATAATTATCATATATATTTAGAATATATATATTTATAGTAATCCATTAATTTTAGTTATAAGGAATGAAATACACCATTCATGGAGATGGTACGCCGTATGTACACAAGAACACTATTTTTCCATTTTCTTGTTGGATTGAAAAATATAAATTAAATGATATATATTATCATTAAATATTCATGGTTATTTCATATAAATATAACAAATTTTCGTCAAATCAATCCTTAATATATTCCATGTAGAGCCTAAACGAATCACATCGCTTCGCGAGCTGGTAGTCCACTGTGCACATGAATGACATTATCATATTACCAAAAAATGGATAGAATAAAAGTATGTGTGATATAATAATTGAAAAATCATAATAATATAATTAATATAATTAATATAAAATATAAAATATAAATCCATCATTGATCCCAACCGTGATAGGTGGTAATGGAAAAATGAATGACATCGATTCATGAGGTGGTATTCCGCCATACACACGAATGATGTTTTCATCACCCATTAGAAAGAAGTGGAGATGGATGTAGATAATGAAAATAATTTAAATACATAAAAATATATTTAATATAGAAATATTATATTATAATAAAGACATAAAATAAATAATGTTGGTAAAAGAAGAAATAAAATAAATGTGCTCATTGATGAATGATACATGTTCATCGGGTATCCTCCTTTGGTATTGGATGAAATCCTTCCCAGGATAGTTTTATTATCAAACTAAGGCTTATAGTATGAGGGGAGGGAATTTATGAATTCATTTCATTAGGTATTGGAAGAACCAAAGAGTTTTGAAGGCATTAATAATAGAGGAGAGGTATGGCATTTTATTAGTTGGGGAGAGGACATACTTGGTTTTGTTGAAAAAGATTTATTACTCCCACATTATTCATGTTGAAAAAGGGACAAAAATGGATCAAATTATAATCTTCAACATGATATGTTAAAAATATGGATATAAAATATTTTTTTGACAAGGGAATAAGTAAATATTTACCGCATTCAATATTCAATTAGGAAAAAAATTAATTTGAAATAATTATATATTATAAATTATAAAGATTCAGAAAATTTAATCCACTTTTAAAAAATTCCATTCAAATTAGTGAGAAAATGATTTAATATTAATCTCGTTTATGTGTGTAGAAATAATTTTTTTAATGTGAAAAAATAAAAATTTTAAAAACTTTTTCTATCAAATTTCAATGTAAAATTAATTATAATGTCCTAAATTGGATTAATATATGTATAGTTTAACTAATTATACTTTAAAAATATTTTGAATTGTACTTTAATATTGGGAATAAATTAATCAAAAATTTAGTTTTCAACTAAAAATTTGTATTTTCCCTATTTATCAAAAAATGAGTCTTTTCAGTAAAATGCAAAAATTAACCCTATAAATTTTTTGAATATATGAATTAAAAATTTAATTTAATTTAAAAAATTTAAATTTATAAATTTTTGTAAAATTATTTTTATTATTCTTTACAAAAATAAACAAAAATCATTTTTGCAGAAAATAGTATTTTGGAAACATTTAAAGGATTAACCAAGAAATATGAATTTTACAATCTATATATTATCGTTATATAAAAAAATTATAATTATTATTTAAAAATCATTTGTTAGTATTTATATTAGTAAGATTAATGGCTAGGTTATAATGGTTTCTTTTAAATAACTATATTAGAACTTTGCTAAAAGTCAGTGGTGTGTGTAACACATGCTAACCGAGTATTCTGTGTCACACAATATTAACATACTTTTAAGAATATAAAAAAGTTTAAATTGGTGTAGTGTACAATGCAACCCATTAAAAAATTAACTTATTCGAATAATATAATTCATAAAAACTAAGGGTGTTACATTCTACCCCCTTACAATGAATTTCACCCTCAAAACTCATCATTCTAAAATAAAAAAATGAGGATAATTTTTCATCATCATATCCTCGAGTTCCCGTAAAACATAATAAAATTTGTAGCTTTTCCCTAAAACATTTACCAGGTGAAGGGTCTTGTTTTTTATAATTTCTTCTTTACTATTGAAAAATAATAACTGGTTTTTTTTCATATGAAATATTTTTTTCAAGAGATATGGCCTCTTAGTTTAGTACTAGTGAAGGGTTAGGTGTGTACTTACTCAGGATAGATAAATGGAACACATCATGCAATTGAGAGAGGTTTAGTGGAATTACTAATCTACATGCTTCCATCCTGATACAATAATGAATTTCAAAGGGACGCATATACCTAGGGATTAGTTTCACTTTATTACTAAATATCAGAACCTTCTTCCACAGAGAAATTTTTAGAAATTCCTTATCACCAACTAAAATTTTTAGATCATACTGGTTATTATTTTCATAACTTTTATACTGATTTTGAGCAGGTTGGATGTTAAGAAAAATAGATCTAACATTCTCTTACATTTTTTCATCAATATTAGGTACAAATATCTTTCATTATCCACCCTCATTATATCAAGTTGGAGATCTACATTTCATTCCATAGAGGGATTCACCAGGATCCATATGGATGATTGATTGAAATATATTGTTGTAAAAATACTCAACTAGATGATATTGTTGATCCCAACAACCTTTTAAATCAAAATAAAAAGATCTCAACATATCTTATAGGGTTTTAATTGTTTTTTATAAATACCATCTATTTGGGGATGATAAATAGTGCTAAAACTCAACTCTATATCAAGAGATTACTGAATACTTCCCCAGAATAGTGAGGTAATCCTCATATCCTAATCTGTTATAATAGATTGTGTTACTCCATGAAAACATAAAACTTCTTTTATGTATATCCTAGAAAGCTGATCAAGAGAGAAGTCTTCTCTGATAGTGATTAAGTGTGTTGAATTATTAAGGATA
Source organism: Viscum album (assembly GCA_963277665.1). Taxonomy (NCBI): domain Eukaryota; kingdom Viridiplantae; phylum Streptophyta; class Magnoliopsida; order Santalales; family Viscaceae; genus Viscum; species Viscum album. The sequence continues at coordinate 1,699,954,045 of OY728156.1, read as the reverse complement.
TCGATTAAAAATCATATAGAATTCTTCCCTTTAGATGTTTTGAGCATATAATGATAAAATCCATTGTGATATTTCCCATTTAGATTCTTGTATGGGAAATGTATGTTACATCCCCTAAGAATTTTTTATTTTAGCCTTAACATGCTAACATAAAGAGCACTGATATTTTAACGACCCGGACTATCATAAATAAAATTTCCCTTGTGATTTAATTTAATGTCTTACTATATAACATGGTTATAGAAAAAAACATTCACATCAATGATTATATTATATCTAATCAGATTTAAAATACCAATAAGCAACATAACCATTGATAATATATTTGTTGAACATTAATCATATTATTAGTGTAAATATAGGGTTTTGACAAATCCCATTGACAAAAACGATGGAACCGATGACCTCAACTAGTAAGACTGTACCATATGTAGCACATTTATCCGAGTGTCCATGGGAGATAACACCACTATGACTTTTTATTAACTATTCCCAAGCTGATATTCAATAACTTAAGTTTGAGTAAAAAATTTTATGAGATAATTTCATGTTCATCAAGATCACGACCCAAACCATGTATAAGGACCCGACCTTAAACCTTACATAATATTGAATTAAATGAATAATTCACGTTGAGGATCTTTTCAGGTTTAGAGTTTTAGAGAGTTAGGACATAACTATTACATCTCAAAATATTACAAGGTAGACATATCTACACAGATTCCATTTTTTTCATAAAATAAAAACTCTTAAAAAAAGGGTCATGTCTAGTTCCATGTTTTAGAAAGCATGACTATTCCTTGATCCCATCCTTGAACTTATTCATCTTTAAGTCCTGTGAAAGTATTTCAATATATGGGATGAACATAAAAAGCTCAGTAAGGGTTATAAAACAAAGAATGAAAAAATTTGTTTATAAATACATACAAAACAAGAACTCTTTTACTTACATCATGAAATCATAATATTTATGAAACACGCATAGAAATCGTTAACCATAAAGGTAACTTGTGGAATCCATATCATACTTACATCGTAGTTATCACAGCTACATAGGGAGTTACTTTAGAATACACATCATAATATATTCCCTAACATCTCTTAGAAGAAACATTCATGTTTACCTCCATCACGTTACCCAATGCATTAGAGAGCTATCTTGGGCTCACCCGCTCTAGGTTTATCCCTGAACCACCTGTATACATAAATAATTCCCATGAACCATAACATGATCATAACACATAACAAAAGCATAAAGGAAAGATAACATTTCCACGTGGCAATAATAAAATATCATTTCAATATATTGAAATAATAAATCCATTCAAAAAACAATTTCCGATACCAAAATACATAAAAACAGTATATGGTATTTATTTTTCCTTTAAAAAACATTCCGTCTTGTTAAGGAAGGCAAAGATCAAATAATACTCGTGGCAGTGGAAAGGACATTGTCACCACTTACATAAAAAAAATCTTTTTTTTCGTTTAGTAAAACGATTCATAGAAAAATATTACCTTTTAAAAGTCAAGGGTGTTTATACAACATATAAAAAAAGTTGTTTTCTGAAACAAAATATGCCTCAATGAAAGGAGATTGAGACGGAGTCCCTTACCTCATGTCCGACTTGACTTGATCATTCATTAATCCCATAAATAGTAAAATAAAGTTAATTTCTACTTGCTTAAGAACCTTTTTCAAGTTTATTATTCCTTTTATATCACTTATTACCATGTTATAAACATTATTCAATCATTTAAGTTAATAGGGATCATTTTGTCGATATTTGGTACTTGAGTAAAAATGAACCCCTTATATTTACAAGTTTTACATGTGGTCAAAGGTTCATTATATCCAGAATGATATTCTAGATTTGGATATCATATATATCATATATATCCATTATATACATGTTTTTATAATTTTACATAAGATTTAGAGGTAAGAAATGAAATGCACCGTTCATGGAGACGGTAAGCCGTACGTACGCATGAACTCTAATTTCATTTATATTTCTTATTTTAATGGAAGTAAAACATAATGATACATAGTTATATTATGATTCCAGTATAATATCATATAAAATATCATTAAAACTATCTTTTTTACATCCCACATAAGGCATGAATGAGTCATATCACTTTAAGGGGGCGGTAGTCCGCACTTCCTCAAATGAGATTATCGTATTTACCCACTATTGGAACCATAAAGGAATGATATAAATGGAAAGTACAGAAGAATAAGTAAATAATAATCATAATATATATCATATATAAATACAGTTCCATCATAATGTCCACCATGGGAGGCGGTAACATGTAATTGAACAATCATCGTTTCATGAGGCTTTAGTTTTCCATCCACAGAAACATTATGTTCTTCATCGATTAGATGGAGTTCTGTGTAAGTGTAGTTCGAATATTTCCTATAAAAACATCCTAGAATATTGAGGATACTGGTGTTGTTACAAAATAATGGAAATAAAAAGAGTTTAGTTGTTATAGAAGTAAAATAAAATAAAACAATTTAAGAGAAACCGTTACCTTTAATTTGGGTAACTCCCTTTGGTTTGAATCAAAAGGACTTCTTGAAGGGACTTTTGCCTAAGGTAAGGATTTTAGGAGGAGGATAGGGATGTTGAGAGCCTAATTGGGAAGAGTTCGGATGAGCCAAATGGCTTGAGATGTGTGCGAAATTGGTTAGAAGTGGTCTATTTCTATAAGGGGAGGGGGGATTTTTAGGAAACTGTGAAACTATTATTTTATAATATAATCATATTCAGTTTATAATGGTCCAAAAGTCATTATGGTCAAATATATAATTACTCATATTAGAAATAAAATTATCCAATCAGAATTGGAAATGTTTTGGATAATAATTTACTCATTATAATCTTATTCATTTAAAACATTTATTAATGAGGTAAATACTGCATCACTATTGTGTCATAGATAATTTAATTTATTTGATTTCTAAAAATTATAGAAAAATTATAACTTGTAGGAAATATTTTTATCTTTCCATTTAATATTTATAGTCGAAAGTAAGACTTATATAACACCATTTAAAAATTAATTACTAAACGATTTTTGTTTATGTGTATTTTTCCTTTACTTTAAATTAGTTGATCTAAATTGTCATTTTCACTCCCAAGTGGATCAAAGGGGTCCCAAAATCAACCCAATGATGTCCATGGTCGTCCATGACCCATCCAAAAATGTTTGAACAAGTTTTAAGGTAATTTTGAATTATTATAATATTCTTTTAACCTTGAATTACCATATTTACCTTTAACCGCGGTAAATAAAAGTTAAAAGTTACTATTGACCAAAAATTATTTTCATCTTAATGAACCACATTTTACTTCTTGATAAAAACAATGTATGTCAGATTTTCGAAATTCAATTCACAGAAGTGGTAAAATTTCATTTAAATGAAAAAGTCAGTTTTTTTTAACTACCACTAAGTGGTGTCACAATTCATCAAAAATTGATGTTTTTCAGAAAAATACCAAAAAATCAGCCTAAGAATTATTTGATATTCCGAATTGAAAAATGATGTCTAATTTTCCAAATTACAAACATATAAGTGTCATTAATTAATTTAAAAATTAATTCCCGTTGTTAAAACAAATAACATTTTTTAATAAACAATATCTATCAAAAGATGGATACCTGTTTATGTTCAATTACAAAGTAAAATTAATTCCTATTACCAAAATTGGATTAAATAGTAAAAATATATTTCAATTTAACTTTAAAACCAACTACCAATACAATATAAACATATAAATAAATTAGATAAAAAGGAACTTTTGAATTAAAATACAGTATTTTCAGTATTCATTAAAAAATGAACTTTTTGGAAAAAATCCCAAAAAATTACACAAAGTAAATTTTGATGTCACCATTCTAATGAAGGATTTAATTTGGTCAATTATAATGTATTAAAGTGACCAAAACTATATTTAAATAGGGTTCTCCATTAAAAGGCGATAAATCGGCCTTTTAATGTAAATTATGCTTAAAATTAGATTCATTCATATTTTAAGCCTCTAACTTTTATTTGATAAATGTAAATAAATTTAACAAACATGTATAATCATATTGTAGTTTGTTTTGTTCATTCCTGCCAATACAACGGCTAGGAGTTAACTACCATTAAAATAATAATATCATATTATTAATGTGCAACGTAAGATTCAAAAGAAACATGTTGTTGCGTATCGGGTACGCTATCGAACATAGAAAACTATTTAATGTAAAATTAATATTCAATTCACAAATATTAATAAATATGAAATATGTATTATTCTTCATTTACATGGGGTGTTAAATCCTTCCGCCCTTTTGGAAATTACGTCCTCACAATTTTTATTCACTTATCCAAATAAGTGGGGGTATATATCCCTCATAGAATTTTAAGATTTCCAAATTTCCTCTTCAACCATATGGTTTTTCCACAAAACCTTTACCTGGTGAGTTACCTTATTCCACAACACTTTCTCTCTAAGTTCAAGAATCTGGACTGGATGTTCTTTATAAGAGAGATTCTCATCCAACTGAACTACCTCTAGGCTCAAAACATGAGATGGATCCGGTATATACTTTCTCTACATCGAAACATGAAAACCATTGTGTACCTGAGATAAAAATGGAGGTAAATCCACTCTATATGCAACTGATCCAACTTTCTCAAAAATTTCATGAGGTCCAATGAACCTCAGACTCAACTTTCCCTTCTTACCAAAATGCATCAAACTTTTCCATGGAGAATCTTTGAGAAAGACATGATCACCTACCTCAAAGGAAAGATCCTTCCTCCGGTTATCTACATAGATTTTCTGTCTTCTTTGAGCTATTCTCATGTGCTTCTGAATCAACTAAACTTTCTCTGCCATCTCTTTTACCAATTCGGGTCCCATCAGCTTCCTGTCACCTATATCATCCCAAAATGCTGGAGTTCGACAAATATTTCCATATAATGCCTCAAATAGAGCCATCTGTATACTGGAATGAAAACTATTATTATATGAAAATTCAACCAATGAAAGGTGTTGGTCCCAACTTCCCTGATAATCCATCGAGCAAGCACATAGCATATCCTCCAAGGTCTGAATTGTTCATTCTGACTGACCATATGATTGAGGATGAAAAGTTGTACTGAAGTTTAATTCAGTACCCAATGACTTCTGAAGGCCTTTCCAAAAGTTAAAAGTGATCATGGGATCATGATCAGATACAATGGAGAGGGGAACTCCATGCAACCTGACTATCTCTTTAACATACAATCGAGCAAGTTGATCTAGAGACAAAGTATCTCTAATAGGAAGGAAATTTGATGATTTAGTCAATCGATCAACTATAACCCAGATTGCATTATTACCTCGAGATGTCTTTGGTAATCCAAAACAATGTCCATGGATATATTTTCTCATTTCCACTCTGGCACCGGTAAAGGCTCAAGCAATCCATTCGGTAATTATCGCTCTACTTTAACCTGCTGACAAGTTAAACACTTCATAGTAAAATCAGCAATATCTCTTTTCATTCCATCCCACTAGTAATACTCTGAAGATCTCTGTACATCTTAGTACTACCAGGATGAAATAAAAACAGAGAACTATGAGCTTCACATAACAACTCATTCTTCAACTGTGAATCACAAGTTACACATAATCTCTTCCCAAATCTCAAAAAATAATCATTATCAATGTTAAATTCCAGCAACATACCCTTCTAAACCAACTCTACCTATTTCTTCAACTCACTGTCTTCATTCTGTGCTTGTTTAATTCTGTCTGATAGAGATGATTTTACTGACACCAGAAATAAAACAGAAAAATTTCCTACAATAACAACTTCTATTCCAAAGTTCATCAAATCAAAAACAAAATGAAGTATTAATTTTTCGACACAAAGCATCAGCCACTTTATTTGCTTTCTCCGTATGATAAATGATCGTGCAATCATAATCCGTGATTAATTCCAACAATCTCCTCTATCTCATGGTCAATTATTTCTGAATGAATATATACTTAAAATTTTTGGAATCAATATATATTTCACATTTCACTCCATAAAAATGATGCCTCCAAATTTTTAATGCAAAAACAACAATAGAAAATTTCAAAACATGTGTCAGGTAATTTAACTCACGAGGTTTCAACTGACGTGTAGAAAAAGAAATTACCTGATAATTTTTCATTAGGACACTACCCAGTCCTTTAAACGAAGGTTCACTGTAGATAACAAACACACCATTTCTGGAGGGCAGTTCCAAAACTGGAGCATTCACCAATCTTCTATTCAATTCTTGAAAACAATCATCACTTTCTTTTGTCCGGATGAACTTAACACCTTTTCGAGTTAACTTAGTCATTGGACTATATATCCATGCATAATTTTCAACAAACCTTCAGTAATAACCAGCCAAACCAAGAAAACTAGAAATCTCGGTTATATTTGTTGGTCTTGGCAATTATTCAACAACTTTTATTTTAGAAGGATCAACAGTTATGCCATTTTTTGAAACAATGTGACCAAGGAAATAAATTTGTTGTAACAAAAACTCACACTTGCTGAATTTCCCATAAAGGTTATTTTCTTTTAATGTTTTCATGACAACCCTTAAATGACTTTCATGTTCCTCTTTAATTTTGGAATAATCCAAAATATCATCAATGAACACAACCACAAAATTATCCAAGAACTAACAGAAAATTCTATTCATAAGATCCATGAATACAGCAGGTGCATTGGTTAACCCAAAAGGCATAACTAAAAATGTATAATGGCAATATCTAGTATGAAACACAGTCTTTGGAATGTCTTCTTCCTTTACTTTCAACTGATGGTACCCCGACCTCATGTCAATCTTCGAAAAAAACTGAGCTCCTGGTGCTGATCAAATAAATCATCGATATGAGGCAAAGGATACTTATTCTTAACAGTGATGTTATTCAATGCTCTATAATCAATGAAAAGTCTCATTGAACCACCATTCTTTTTAAAAAACAGTACAGGAGCACCCCATGGTGATGTGATAGTTTGAATGAAACCTTTATCTAATAACTCATGCAATTGCTTCTTTAACTATAAAAGTTGAATTTGAGCCATTCGATAAGGGGGTTTTGAAATTTGGCTTTGCATCCGGAATTATGTCAACAGTAAATTCAACTTCCCGATCAGGTATAATACCAGGAAATTCATTAAGAAAAATATCAAGGTACTCATTTACCTCTAGAACATCATTAATATGAATAGTTCCTTTATTTTCAACAATATGTGCAAGGTAAAATTCATTTCCATCTTTTACTAGTTTCTCAACTTCATGATATGTTATCAAAAGAAAGGGTTCATTGTTGTAAAAAAACTATAAATCTTTCTGAAATGAAACCTCTTTAGCTCTACAATCAATCTTTGCATGATAAACGGAAATCCAATCCAAACCCAAAATAACATCAAAATCTTCTATAGGAAAAACAATAAGGTTTGCAGCTAGATTCTTTCCGCACACAAGGACATGAATGTTCTTATGTTTTCTTTTTGTCTCAGCATTTCCACTAGTTGTTTTTACCATAAGTTATGTATTCATATCAGGAGATGGAATTCCCAATTTACTAGAAAACTTCTCAAAAATTAAAGAGTGTGTAGACCATGAATCAAATAACACATTGGAATAATCTGAAAAAACAAACAGTGTACCTGATACAACTTCGTTTGATGGCCCAACATCTGCTGAAGTCATTGAAAAGGATTTCACCACCCCTTTATGCTTGTAGTCTGGATGCTTTTCCTCATTAGAGTTCTTCTCTGGATACTTTTTTGCATAATGACCCATTTCGTTACACTTAAAACATCTTACCGATGGATTTTCTTTGCCTTCTTGTTCATCCTCCTTACAGTTACGAGCAATATGACAAGACTTACCACACTGGAAGCCCTTTCCCGACTTTGATAAACATTATTCGGGATTCTTTTTACCACACATCTCACTGGATTGATATTTAGTTTCCTTACCTCTAGGATTCTTTGATGAATTCTTCCCCTTTTTCTGCCAACTGGATCTCTTACTCTATTGTTTCTCAAAGAACACATGATCATCAGAAAACTCCATTTCCACCTTCTCCGCACATCGAACATGTTTTTCATAACTTTTGAACTCACGAGAGGATAATGCTCTTCGATATTGTGGCTTTAATCCTGAGTAAAATCGATTTTTCTTACTATCAAGATCTCGAATGAAATTTGGAGCATACCTTGCCAGTCAAGTGAATTTTTCTTCATAAGAAGCCACTGAGTCATCCTCCTGCCTCAATTCCATGAATTGTTTTTCCATTCTAAGACAAACCACCATAGGAAAATATTTCTCAAGAAACATACCTTTGAATTCATCCCAATCAAGAGAATTAATCTCCTCACTATCCCTGATATTTTTCATTATCGACCACCACTGATCAGCTTCACCTTCAAAACGTTAAACAACAAAACTAACATTTTGATGTTCTGAACAACCCATGACATCCAAAATCTTTTCCAGGGATTTAATCCACCCTTCAGCTAGAACAGGGTTAGATGATCCTCTGAATGATGGGGGATGTTGCCTCATGAAATTCTCCACTACTGTCATGTTCCTCTGCAGTTGATATGGCTGATCTTGTGCATGAATACAACCACCATTTATAGCCTGAGTCAACAGTTGCATCACTACAAAAAACAGTTCAGTTCTGATTCCAACCATCCCAGGTTGTTGATTTGGAATATTATCTTCCTCCTGATGTCGTCCCAACATAGCCACCTTGTTTCTTCTACGGAAAACCATTATGAACATAGAAATATCTTAGGCAAAGCATCATGGTCAAATGGAAATGCTATATGTTTTCAATATTAACATAAATTACATTATGGATATTACATTAATAATACCCTAAAACCAAATGTTACTAAACTGACCTCTGACACCAACTATAAGGACCCAAACATAAAATATACATAATATTGAATTAAATGAATAATTCACATTGAGGATCTTTTTAGGTTTAGTGTTTTAGAGATTTAGGACATAACTATTACATATCAAAAGATTACAAGGTAGACATATCTACACAGATTCCATTTTTTTCCTAAAATTAAAACTCTTAAAAAAGTCATGTATAGTTCCATGTTTTAGATATCATGACTTTTCTTTGATCCCATCCTTGACCTTATTCATCTTTAAGTCCTGTGAAAACATTTCGAAATTTGGGATGAGAATAAAAAGCTTAGTAAGGGTTATAAAACAATTAATGAAAACAATGGTTCATAAATACATACAAAACCTGAACTATTTTACTTACCTCATGAAATCATAATATTTATGAAAGACACATAGATATCATTAATCATAAAGGTAACTTGTTGTATCCATATCATACTTACATTTTAGCTATCACAGGTACATAGGGAGTTACTTTGGCATACCCGTCACAATATATTCCCTAAAATATCTTAGGATAAACATTATGTATACCTTCGTCACATTACCCAATGCATTGGAGAGCTATCTCGGGCTCACCAGCCCTAGGTTTATCACAAAACCACCTGTATACATAAATAATGCCCAAGAACCATTACACCATCATAACACATAAAAGAATCATAAAGGAAAGATAACATTTCCACGTTGCAATAATAAAATATCATTTCAAGATATTGAAATAATAAATCCATTCTCAAAATCATTTCCAAAACCAAAATACATAAAAAGAGTATATGGTATTTATTTTTCCTTTTAAAAACATTTCGGCTTGTTAAAGAAGCCAAATATCAAGTAATACTCACGGTGGCAGAAAGGACATTGTCACCGCCTACATAAAAAATCATTCATTTTTTTCATTTAGTAAAACACTTCATAGAAAAGGATTCCCTTTGAAAAGTCAACGGTGTGTATATAGCATATAAAAGAAAGTTGTGTATTAAAACAAAATATGCCTCAATAAAAGGAGATTTAGACGAAGTCCCTTACCTCATGTCCAACTGGACTCGAGCATTCTTTAATCACCTGAATAATAAACTAAAGTTAATTTATACTTTCTTAAGATCCTTTTTCAAGTTTCTTATTCCTTTTATATCACTTATTACCATGATATAAACATTATTCAATCATTTAAGTTAATAGCGTTCAATTTTTAGATATTTGGTATCTGAGTAAAAATGAACACCTTATATTTACAAGTTGTCCATGTGGTCAAAGGTTCATTATATCCATAATGATATTCATGTTTTGGATATCATATATATTCAGTATATACATGTTTTTATAATGTTACATAACATTTATAGGTAAGAAATGAAATTCACTGTTCATGGAGACGGTAAGCCGTACGTACGCATGAATGCTACTTTCATTCCTATTTATTATTTTAATGGAAATAAAAAATAATGATACATATATATATTATAATTCCAATATAATATCACATATAATATCATTAAAACTATCATTTATATATCCCACATAAGGAATGAATGAGTCACATCACTTTAAGGGGGCAGTAGTCTGCAATTCATCAAATGAGATTATTGTATTTACTCACTATGGGAACCATAAATGCATGATATAAATGGGAATTACAGAAGAATAAGGAAATAATAAACATAATATATATCATATATAAATACATATCCATCATAATGGCCACCATGAGAGGCGGTAAGATGTAATTGAACAATAATCGTTTCATGAGGCGTTAGTTTTTCATCCATAGAAACATTATGTTCTTCATCCATTAGATGGAGTTGTGTGTAAGTGTAGTTAGAATATTTCTCATAAAAAATCCTATTATATTTAGGATACTGTTGTTGTTACAAAATAAAGGAAATAAAAAGAGTTTAGGGGTTGAAGAAGTAAAATAAAAGAAAACAATTTAAGGGAAACTATTACCTTTAATTTGGGTAACTCCCTTTGGTTTAAACCAAAAGGACATCTTGAAGGGCCTTCTGCCTAAGTTAAGGCTTCTAGGAGGAGGAGATGGATGTTTATAGATTAATTGGCAGAGTTTGGACGAGCCAAATGGCTTTATAGGTATGAGGAATTGGTTAGAAGTTATCTCCTTTTATAAGGGGGAGGAGTGGATCATTAGAAAAGTGTGAAACTATTATTTTATAATATAATGATATTCAGCTTCTAATGGTCCAAAAATCATTAAGATCGAATATAAGATGAATATTATTCGAAATAAAATTATCCAATCAGAATTGGACATGTTTTGGATAATAATTTTATCATTATAATCTTATTTATTTAAATCATTTATTAATGAGGTAAATACAACATCATTATTGTGTCATAAATAATTTAATTTATTCAATGTATAAAAATTATAAAAAAATACTACCTTTTAGGAAATATGTTTATATTTCCAATGAATATTTATATTCTAAATTAGTACTTATATAAAACCATTTAAAAATTAATTGCTAAACGATTTTTGTTTATGTCTATTTTTCCTTTACTTTAAATTAATTGATCTAAATTGTCATTTTCACTCCAATGTGATCAAAGGGGTCCCAAAATCAACCCAAAGATGGCCATGGTTGGCCATGACTCATAAAATAAGGTTTGATAAACTGTTAAGATAATTTTGAATTATAATAATATTCTTTTAACCTTGAATTACCTTATTTACGTTTAACCGTGGTAAATAAATGTCAAAAGATACTATTCACCAAAAATTATTTTCATCTTAATGAACCAAATTTTACTTCTTCATAAAAAGAATGTAAGTTGGATTTTTGAAATTCAATTCATAGTAGTGGTAAAATTTCATTTAAATGATAATGTCAGTTTTTATAACTACCACTAAGTGATGTCACTATTTATTAAAAATTGACGTTTTTCCGAAAAATTCCAAAAAATTCATCCTAAGAATTATTTGATATTCCAAATTCAAAAATGATTTCTATTTTACCAAATTAATAACATATAAGTTTCATTAATTAATTTAAAAATTAATTCCCGTTGTTAAAACAAATAGCGTGTTTTTATGAAACAATAACTATCAAAAGATTGATACATGTTTATGTCCAATTTCAAAGTGAAATTAATTCCAATGACCAAAATTGGAATAAATGGTAAAAATATATTTCAATTTTAATTTAAAACCAACTAAAAAGATAATATAACTATATAAATAAATTCGTTAAAAAGGCACTTTTGAATTAATATACAGTCTTTTTTAACTATTCATAAAAAATGAACTTTATCGGAAAAATCCCAAAAAATTACAAAAAGTTAATTTTGATGTCCCCATTATAAAAAAGGATTTTATTTGTTCAATTAGAATGTATTAAAGTGACCAAAACTATATTTAAATAGGGTTCTCCATTAAAAGGCGATAAATCGGCCTTTTAATGCAAATTATGCTTAAAATTAGATTTATTCATATTTTAAGCCTCTAAATTTTATTTGATAAATGTAAATACATTTAACAAACATGTATAATCATATTGTAGTTATTTTTTTTCATTCCTTCCAATTAAACGAGTAGGAGTTAACTACCGTTTAAAATAATAATATTATATTATAAGTGTGCAATGTAAGATTCCAAAGAAACCCATTGTTGCGTATCGGGTATGCTATCGAACATAGCAACCCATTTAAAGTAAAATTAATATTTAATTCACCAATATTAATAAATATGAAATATATATTTTTATTTATTTACTTGGGATGTTACACCATGTCTGCTGAACGACCCCATGGAATTCTCACCATTGTGAACCTCACTCTTAGGGTGTTTTCAAGTGTATTAAAGGGATATGTATCCTGACCCTAGAAATATTTGTATGTATATAATTTTTTATAGAACAATGAATATATGTTTCTCCTATTATTGTTAAATTATATATTTTTTTATTTCATATAATCAAATAGAAATTTTATTTTTGTGGAATATTCATATTCTATTAAAGAATTTATTGTGATGAATTAATGGAATTTTGAGATTAATAATATTTTAGTAAATTATTATTATTAAATAATGTTTATCAAATATAAAAGATCATATAATTTTTAGGATGTAAAATTTAATATTAATAAGGGTTCGAAAACTATTATTGTGAATAAAAATTACATTACTCAATAAAGATTGATTCTTAATTTAAAAGAGAAAATAAACATATTTAGAAAATTATTTTGATAAAATTATTATTAATTTTCTAATCATAACATCAAAATTATCCAATGATGAATTTTTCACATTTTTCTTTGATATTTGAATTTTTGGGTAAAAACTAAATATGGTATAAATATACAATGTGTTTTATGACATCATAATGAGCCAAAATTGATGTAATAAATACTATTAAGGGTATCCAAGATCAAATATATGTTTTCCATTATTTTTTATTTTAGGTTTACTTTGTTAATACTATAAAGAAATTATGAATCCTCCAAAACATATAATATATTTTAAAATTTTAAAATCATTATTTTATATTATTAGTCACTTCCACATCTTCAATGGGTATTATTTTAGTAATATCATACCCTTGCATTATAGAATATTAAAAACCACCCCTATTGGGAAGAAACCATGGGATAAAACTATGGTAATGTTTTTCATTTTTGTTATTTTATTATATAGAGTCGAAAACCTATGTTTGAGAAATAATAAATAATTATCCAATCATTTACTGTATAAAACCACGCAAGATCCCTTTTCTCGTAACTAAAAATATTTGTATAATATATTTACTCTTACATCCCCTCTCTAGAGTCTTCTCAAGGTGTCCCATGCTCTAAAAAACCTCCTCCCCAGCAATTGGAGTCACACACTCAAGTAAGGGTTCTTTTAATTCTCCCTTCATTCAATAATCTTCCTCATTTTGTGCCCTCTTATTTTCAATTACTAATGTTTTGGTGTGTTTTTTACAATACCTACACTTAGCTTATGATTTATAAATGATGATAGACCCCTTTTACACTTATTAATTTCTCCCATGAACATTTATGTTCCACCATTATGATGAAAAAATTTCACTATGGGATTCCATCCCAAAAAATATGTTGTGAATTCCCATATACAATTCCTATCAAGGATCTTCACATTTATGCACATAAATTTTTTTTATTTGAACCTAACATGTATTTTTTTGACACTCTTCAATTTTGGAATAAAATATTATGATGAATCAATTCATGTTCTATGATCAATGTGGAACAAATATTCATGAGAATGAAATGAATGTGATGGATCCACCTAGAATTATATATCTCCCTGATGAATTGTGAAATGTTTTAGTCTCATGAAAATTCATGAAAGGTATAGATGAGTGAACCTAATACATCGTAGTAATTTTTACATAATGATGGATTGAAATTTTTCCTTTACATATGTTTATGATAAATTGTTTTCAGTTGTTTCCACATATCCCATGTTACCTTTATGATTATCATGCTATATCATGTCTCAATGTTCATGTTTATGATTATCACTCCATTAATTCATTTTTATATGTTTATTTTTTTAATATGTATTACATTAATTATGTTATGTCAATTTAATTCCCGTACTGGGCTTCATAGCTCATCCATTTCTTATGTATGTCCCTAGGTTATCCCGTGCAGTTTTATGTATGAGCATGTTAAAGAGGATTTCAATAAATATGATGTATTTACTATTTTATGTTTTTATGTAATGTACATAATTCCAAAATTCATTATACATATTGATCTTCCAGGCTGAATTATCTGAAATCTTATATAATAAATCATGAATTAATGTGTAATAATTATAAGGCTTGTTATAGTAGGTTTCATAGGAAAATCAATGAATCTGATCATTGGGAACTCTCAGGTGTGAGCATCGAAAGAAGTATGTATATCCTCTCATGAGATTCATAATAAATGTGCCTCTACTAGGGATGGTGGTGTGTCCCTTCTAAGAGGTTTATACACCCATGGAGTTCCCTAATTGGTATCCATTATAGTCCACTAGAAATAATTATAGACCGCTATAGTTCATATCATTGGAAAGTTTAGTTATTTTTGGGATTAGGATTAGAATAATATAGAAATAGATTTAGGGATAAGACTAAATATAAGAAAATACCCCTAAATTTTGGTTATCATAGAGGATGTATTTTATAATGAAAATAAATCCCTGTATGGATACTAAAAGTGGATGTGGCTCTGGAATAGACGTACATAGTGGTAAAACACGAAAACATTGCTTTGAGATAGACTCAACCAGGAACTGGAGCAGGATAATGGGTATTATTGCGCATTTTTTTGACTCTACTAGGTGATATTCTTTTTTAAAATTATAATCTCATTATGAACCATTATTAAGGGAATAAAAAATATGCATAGTTATATATGTTAGGAAATAGATCATTAATAACAAATATTAAAGCCTATAAATTCATTAAATTAAGAAATAAATATAATTTATAAGTTTTACATTTAATATCATTGGATTTATATTTAATTGTTTAATAGTTAAAAAAATAATCATCCCTAATTTCCCATTTATTCTATCTAATGGTCATAAATAGAAGAAATAAGGTAAATAACCAATGTGGACAGAAATGTGATGACTCCTAGAATTTGATGCCCAACCTGATGGGAGCAGGAATCACAAAATTTGTGATGATACTCTCCCAGCTAACTCAGGTTGTAAATAGAAACCTAGATTATGAGGAGAAACCAAATCCCCCTACTAACGAACAAGATGGACTTGAGTCCATTATGTGATAAAGGCCTCCAACATTCAATGGATCATCTGATCCCTTATTTATGGAACATTTGATCAACTCCATTGAGAATGTATTATTGAACCTATATTTTTATGAGGAAGAGATGGTACAATTGGATATTTATCATATAGAGGGAGAAGTTTATCAATGGTAAACATTGATCATGAATAAAGAAGCTTGAGGAAGATATCAAAGTGATGTGGTGGAAGGAATTCCAAAATGTTTTTTTTTGATAAAAAATTTCATCACACTCTCCAACATAAAATGTAAAGGTATTTCTTTTCCCCCATGAAAAGTGATGGAGTATATATCATAGTTTACAATAAAAACTTTTGATGACATGCATGATATCATTCCTAATTTTTTGTCACCCCCAAATTAAAGGTTTATCACTTCATTGGTGGGGTAAAACATAGTTTATGAAAAAAATTGGTGATCCGAGTCATTAATAGTTATAGGGAAATTTTCGGAGGTGTCATCAAAGTCAAAATTGAGATTAGAGAATCTCAAGTGTTTCATGGAGATAAGAAGTAGAAATTTTAGTTTAATTGTGTAGTCTAATTGATAAATCTAATGGTGCTAGGAAATTTCAACGTCCCACATGTCAAAAATACCGAAAGAAGAACCTTTGATATTTCGTAATGGGAATGAGAAAATGCATTTGTTGGGGTAATTAAGGACCCCTCACTAGAAATTTCCAATTGGAGAAAACCAATAATGTATTAGAGTAAAAGAATTCACTAGTCAACCCTCAGTGGATTGTTCAATACTTCATCTGTATTGAACTAGGGAACTTTGAAAACCAATGAAGTATGTCATGTGTTTTGGAGACAACCCACAATCTCCAAAGAAGCAAGGGATATCTTTTTTCCATCACAATGGAAGATGTGGATCCCATAAAAAATTTGTTCATTGGTACTCTAGTTATTTATTTAATAATAGTGATGTACTTTTTGATCATAGTTATACAAATTCATTTATATCCTCAATGATTAGTAGATCTATTCATAAACCACCACAAATCAAGGAAGTAGGGTTTTTGGTGAAAATATAAAATGGGGAAATTATTGCATCCCATGTATATAACTCTTACCCTATCAAAATTTCTATCATGAACTTAACATAGAACCTTTTCACATCCCCTTTGGTGGAATTTGATTCAATTATGGGTATAGATTGGGTTTCACTATATAGAACCAACATAAATTCCCTTTTAAAAGAAATAACTCTCTATATCAAAAATCATCCTCATATTCTAAGAAAATTCATGAAGATGGATGAGTGTTGTTTAGAATTAACATCTAAAGCATGGATATTAATTCCCTATTAGAAAAAATATCTAGCTAAAATGATTTAGTCTAAGGAAATGATAATACTTGAAGTTAGGCCCATTGTGCAGTAATATGCTGAAGGGCTTCTTGAAGAATTTCATTGTCTTCCTCCTAGCTGAAAGCATGAATATTAAATCATTTTTATAACGTGGGTGTACCCATTATACAAGAATTCATATAGTATGGATCTTTTTATACCTAAAAATCTGAAAAAAACTATTGTACAATCTAAATAAATGGTTCATATGCCTAGTTTCTTCACCTTGTAATGCAACAATCCTCTTTGTCCTGAAGATGGATGGGTCAATACACATTTGCATTGATTGTCATGATCTCAATAAGATCATGATAAATAATAAGTATCATCGGCCTTGGATTTATGAATTCTTAGATTAGCTATGTGGAGTACAATACATATCCAAGGTGGATCTTTGGTCGGGGTATTTCTATGTTAGGGTGAAAAGGTGTATATCCCCAAGACTGCTATTTATATAAGGAACATGCACTATATGTTCATAATAATGCCATTTAGAATCACTAATTCCATGATAATCTACGGGGACCTCATGAATAGAGTCTTTAGGAATTACCTCAACAAATATTTGGTCATGTTTATTGAAGATATTATAATATACACCCAAATCATGGAGGAGTATGAGGAGTATCAGTAACTTTTCTATAAAACCTTATAAAATTGTAATATTTATTCCATGTATAATAAATGTTAGTTCTGGTTGAAGGAAGTCTCGATCATGTGGAATTTTATCACAATAAATGGGATATCTATATACCCTTAAAATATAGAAGCAATTAAATGATGGTTGAGGCCAAAATTAGTGACAAATTTTTGTTGTTTCCTTGGTTTAGCTAGGCACTAGAATCTATTTATTAGAAATTTATAATTATTTTAAATCCATATAACTAATATAACTGAGTTGGGTGTCATGTTTTTTGTATGTGATGAATATGAAGATATCTTAAAGGAGTTTAAAAAGAGGCTTATCACTATACCTGTACTAACACTACCCACACGGAGAGAACTTTTCAAAGTATTCTGTGATGCCACGAAGAAGGGATTGGGCTTTATGCTAATAAAAAATGTGAAAGTGATTGCATATGTGTCAAGGAATCTGAATATTCATGAACATAACTACCCAATGTAGGACCAAGAGTTTGATGAAGTGATATCATATTTAAAAATATAGTATCATTATCTCCTTGGGGATATGTGTGAAAGATATGCAGATCAAAAATGCCTCATGTATATATTCACTCAGAAAAAACTGAATATGAGTCAAAAAAGATTGTTAGAGATGATCAATAATAATTAATGCTCAATCCAATACCATATTGTTAAAGTGAATAAAGTGGTAGATGCTCTATGTAGAAAGGATCCAACAATTTTATCATTGATGTGATTTGGGAAGGATCTGATCTTCTTAGACTTGAAGATGATAGGCAAGGGAATCATAAATAAAGAACATCATAAATCCTTCCACAAATTACTTTTTCTCAATCATATCTTTTGTAAAATATAATGGTTGATCAAAGTGATTATATGTGAATTCATAAGAAAGTGGAAGCTACAAGAAAATTTTAGTCCTCATAGTTCAATGTTAATGGATAAGGAGTTGTGAGATTTGGGTCACAACGATGCATACCATAAAATCCTGAGTAAAATAAGGAGATGATGGATGATGCAAATAGCTCAACTTTATCCATACATCCAAGAATCAAATAGATATATTGAGATATTTGAAAGAAATGTTTTTGGGGAAATATAAAGAATGATATCTGATAATATACATCAATATATATATTATGGTGGAAAGTGAAGGTATAAAGTCAAATATCCAGGAGGGTGATGCACCCATTTCAAATACCTATCTGGAAATGGGAAAACATAACCCTTGAATTCGTAACTATTCTTCCAAATACATAAATAGATAATAATGTTATATATGTTGTGGAGTATCTTCTTACAAATACATCTCACTTCATTTCAATTTGAAATTGTTTCTCACTCAATAAACATGAAATGATATACACTAGAGCTGTGGTGAGTCTATATGGAAGACCACTATTGATTGTGTCTAATCAAGACCCAGTACATACCTCTATGTTCATGAAGAGTCAATGATATGCTCTAAATAAAAATTTCAACTTCAGCATAGATTATCACCATCAAACTAATTTCCAATATTAGTGGAATATCCAGACACAAAAGGAGATGTTAAGAGAATGCTAAATTGACATTGAAGTTGGATAATATCAACATATTCTTCTAGTTCCATTCTCATACAATAATTGTTACCACTCAAGAATCCAAATGGATCCCTAATAATACCTTTTTGTGAATAGGTGAAGAAAACCTTCATGCTATGATGGAGTTGGGGAATACAAAATTCTAGGTCCTGAAATGGTCCAGGAAATGGTGTAAAAGGTCATGACCATTCAACAACACAATAGGGCTACTCAGATTCGACAAATGATCTATACTGATAATCATTGATGATACATATAGTTTGATGTTGGATTCATGGTATTCCTATACATATCTCCATGTAATAAAGGCATGATATTTGGGAAGAAGGGAGTTCCTTGACCAAGAAACATTTTTCCCTTTAAGATCATTGAATTCATTAGAGAAGTGTCACGCCGACTAGAACTCCAACACAACATATATCATTTAAAATATGTACTCCATGTATCCCCCCTTGAGGAAGTAAATACTAGACCCCTCACATGTACTCAATCCAGATTTGATAATATTGGAGAATGATATTTCTTATGAAGAGAAGCTGGTGAAAATAAAAGATTGTATAGAAAAAGATATATGAAACAAGACAATGAACCATTTAAAAGTGTTTGGGGGAAAACAAATGTTTGAATAAGAAACATGCGAACATGAAGAGGTGATGAAAAAGACATACCATCATCTATTTGAGTGGGGGAAATGAAAATCTCAAGGGTGAAATATCTAAATTGGGGGAGATTGTAATGAACTGAACTATTAAAATAAAATTACCCTTATGATTTAAATAAATGTCTTATTATGTAATATGGTTATAGTAAAAACATGCAATTGTTTTATTTTATTATGTCTTGTCTAATTTAGAATATTGTTAAGAATAATAACCATTAATAATAAAGCTATTAAATAGTGATCATATAATTCGTATAAATATAGGGTTTTAACAAATCCAATTGAAACAGACAAAGGAAGTGATGGCCTAAACCCATAGGATCATTGCCTATGAATTCCATTTAACAGATCTTCCAAGGGAGGTAAAATAATTGGAATATCCCCTCATCCAAGACAAAGATAATATCAAACAACTTAAGCATGAGAAAAACTATTTATGGGAGATGTTCAAGCGCATCCAGATCATAGCACAATCCATGCACACTGAACCACCCCATGAAAGTGTCACTGTTGTGGACCTCACTCTTAGGGAGTTTGATGGTAAATTAATTGGATATGTTTCAAGAGCCTAGAAATATGATCATGTACATTATTTTATATAGAATAATGAATATATTTTCATTGTATTATTGTTACATTATAATTTTTTTTGTTTTGATATAATAAAACACAAATTGTATTTTTCGGTAATATTCAAATTCAAGTAAGGAATTTATTTTGTTGAATTAATTGATTTTTTAAATAAAACATATTTTAATAAAATATTATTATTAAATAATTTTAATCAAATATAAATTATTAATTAAATTATATTAAGTCAAATGTAATTCTTATAAGGGTTAGAAAAATGTTCTTGTCAAAAAACCCAACATTTCTCAATAAATTTCGTTTATAATTTTGAAATTATAAATGAACATTTTTAGAAAATTATTGATAAAAATGAATATTATTTTTCAAATAAAAATGTCCGAATTATCTAACTATGAGTTTATAAAAATTTCTTGAGACTGTTGAATTTTTAGGAAAAAAGTAAATACGGAATAAATATATAATGTGTATTACATTATCAAAATGACCCAAAAGTGATTTAATAAGTACTATAAAGGGAATAATTGGAAAAATATATGTTCTTCCTTCAAAAAAATGAGATTTTTAATTTTTTGATTAATTTTATAAATCCATTATGAATCCTCCAAAACCTATAATATATTTTAAGGTTTTTAAATCATTTATTTATGAGTATGACTCACTTCCACATCAGTAAGGGAATTATTTTATTATGTTCAGCCCCTGTCCTTTTGAAATTATTGACGAAAAAACTATTTGGACAAAATAACTATCAAAACCCATGGGAAGGATTGTGATTTTGGTAATTTTATTATATATATTACAAAACATATGTTTGAGAAATAATAAAGAGCTCCCCAATCATTTCCTATTAAAACCCATCAAATCTCCCATTTATCTTCACTAAAAAACCTTTAAGAATGTACTTACTCTGCCATAAACTCTCTAGATTCCTCCCACAGTGACCCCAAGCTCTCAATAATACCCCCCATACATTTGGAGTCACAAAATCAAGTAAGGGTTGTTTTCTTTCTCCCCTCTATTCATGAATCTTATTCATTTTATGCCCTTTTATTTCCAATTACTAATGTTGGGGTGAGTATTTTATAATTCCATATACATCCCTTATGATGTATATGTGATTAGAGAACCCTTTAACCATCATCAATCACTCCCATGAAAATTTATGTTCCCCTGTTATGCTGTCAAAATTTCACAATGGGATTCCATTCTAAAAAATGTGTACTGAATTCCCATATCCAATTATTATCAAGGGATTTCACCTTTATGGACCTATGATTTTTTATTAGGGACATATATATATATATTTCTTCTAAACTCATTTATTGTGGAATAAAATAAGATGGTGAATGAATCCATGTTGTATGATCTATGTGCCACACTCATGAATAAAAATAAAATGAATGTGACAGGTGCACCCGAAATTATACTGTGTTCAAGTACATTTGGTAATGTTTTAATCACACCATACATCATGGAAGGGATTAGGGAGTGAACCAAATCCATCATGGGGTCTTTGTAGTTAGCCTTGAACTATGTTTATGATGTAGGGTTTTAATTTATTTCCACATTTCCCATGTTTCCCTTATGACTATCATTCTATATCATGTCTCATTGTTCACATTTTTGATTGTCACCCGTTTTATGCCCCATTGGTATGCCTAATGTTTAACATGTATTAATTTTATCATTTTATAAAAAATTTATTCCCTTATTAGATTTTATGGCTCACCCCTTTCTTATATATGTCCCTAGGTTTTCCCATGCAGTTTTAAGTACGAGCATATTAAGGATGTTCTCAATAAAGATGGTGTATTTCATGTTTTAAGTTGTTATGTAATGTACCTAATTCCAAAATAAAATATCCTTCTTGATATTCCATACTGTATTATGTGTAATATTATGTAATAATGTAATAAGTAAATTTTAATAAAGAGAATGGATTTCATAGAGATATAGACCCTCTCATATATCTCTTCAAGCCATCCCATCAGAAGTATTATTTCCAATATTTATACTTTGAGATGAATAGAGAATGATGAACTATGAGATTCCTCTAACAGATCCTTCTTAAAATCAGGTATTGAACCCAAAAAAATACACCATTCCTAAATCTTATCATTCCATCAAGATCAAGGTTAAACTCAAAAATAATTTCTAACCTAGTGAAGCTCTATATCTTCTTTCTCCACCAAATTAATCTTCACATGGATAGATGGTTGAGAATTCAATTAAGAAAGACAATATGTTATCCATCCTTTGGTATTTCTATATCCATCCCTTGAATATATATATTTATTTGATGTTTTCATATCCTTATCATGGATAAGCTAGTAAGATCATTTTAACTCGAATCATCTTCCATCTTGTTCACTTTCCCCGGGTGGTAATGTATTAAGTAGTCATAATCTTTAATAAGATCTAATCATATTAATTTCCATATATTTAACTCACTATATTGTAATACATTATTTAAAAATTTTGATCATTATATGTATCACACTTTTGTCCATCGATATAATACCTCCATGTCTCTAATGAAAATATTATCATGGCCTAATCCGAATCCCGAGTTGGTCAATTTTTATAATGAACCTTAAATTTTTATGAGGAATAAGATAAAACTATGAAATTATTCATAAGAACACATTCCAATACCTTCTTGTATGAATCAATATATATTAATAACCCTTTTCCACTATAGGGTTATGTAATGAAAGGTGTATTGACTAATATTATAATTATATTATTGAAATTTTTCTCAAATTAATCTCTCTATAGGAACTTGGCTCCTTTTCGAGTTAACTAGATGAGTGTATTATATATTCATGATCAATTATCTAAAAAATTTATGTAATATTCAGAAAAACCAATATAACTATGGATGTCTGTCACCATGGCTGGTTGGGGTAAATATTCAATAGCATGAGTCTTTGATGGATCTACTGATATACCCTCTATTGAGATTATGTGACCAAAAAATTAAACCAATTGTAGGAAAAAATTCACACGTTATAAATTTTCCATATATTTTATACTTCCTTATTGTCTTTAATAAAATTATCAAATGATATTCATTCTCTCCCTTTACCTTTTAACTCTTAATAATGTCATATATAAGGAATTCTACAAATTGATCAAGGTATTCTCAAAAGACTCTATACATTAAATCCAAGAATATAGTTAAGGAATTTTTAAGACCAAACAAAATCACTATATATTCATAGTTCCTATACATTATATGGAATTTTTTCTTGGTTATATCATCCTTATTTAACCTTAATTAATGATATAGATAAAAAAGGTTAATCTTGGAAATGTATTAAGCTCAACACAGTTGATTAAACAGGTCATTAATATGGAGAAGATGATACCTGTTCATAATTGTGATATTTTTAATCCATTAATAATAAATGAAAAGTATCATTAACCCATATTTATTTTTCAAAAAAATAATAAGTGCACCCCAAGGGGTCACACTTGAATGAAGGAATCCCTTAGTAAGGATTTCCAAAGGATTATTATATCATTCCCATAACTCAATTGGGTCCATTCTATAGGGAGTCTTTGAAATTAGAGTGGACCGAGGTATTAGTTCTATTGATAACTCAACTTCACATTTTGGTGGTAGACTAGGAAAATCCTCGAGAAAGACATTATGAAATTCTTAAAAAATAGGCATATCATTGATGTCAAGTATCTCCCCAAACTTTTGAGATAAAAACACCTTATAAATAGAAATTATTACCCATAAAAGTGATGTTTTATCCGTAGGAAGTTCATACATATCATCACAATGATATATGATCATTATTTGTTATGGATTATAAAATGTGACTTACCTTCCATAAAAATTGATATGGGATTTAAGTATAGAAAACAAACCCATTCATAGTATGACATCAAATTATATATAATTTAGATATATATATTTAAAAAAACATCATTGGTTAATAATCAAACTAGTATAGGGATCCTTTGATACATACATTTGTTCATGTTGATGCATGTTAATGAACAATTGTTAACACATTGATATTCAGTACAATCCTATAATTTTGTTAATGATAAAACAACATGAATTAAATCTATAATAGATTATTGTATTTTGAAATAATTCCCCCTTATATGGTGTGATGAGAATAACCTCCCATCCGTTTGACCATTGTGAGTTATTAAGAATCATTATAAATAAACCACATTGACAACCAACCTTTTAAAAGTAGGACAATAGTGGATCTTCTTGTTATGTATGAGGGATTCATTGTGTGTTTTTATTTTTGAGATAAATCATTAATGGAGGCCAAAGAAATAAGAATTTTGATCAGTTACAATGATTGTGAAACCTTACTATACCTACCATAAACAAGCGTTGGAAAAAATATCATTTCAAGCGAAACAAAAATTATGAATCTAACATGAAATTATTCAAGCAATATATGGAAATGTTCTCTTTATATTTGCCTATTTTAATGAATATTTTTAATACAAACAAACATAGTGAACCTAGCATGAATATTCTATTAAAGAAACCACATTGATTAGGATGTGATTCCCTTTTGTTTCACATGTTTCACTAAAATAAAAAGGGTGAATATAATGTATATTATTTATTTATAAAATTAAGTTATTATGACCATATTGATAATACTGGTCGAACATGAAATTACTTATAATACTAAACTGATTAGTGTTCTTTTATTTGGTTATTATAACTCAAAGTTACCCTTTAAAAAGTGCTCTGTGATCCTTAGTGATGTCCTCTTTGAACACATCACATTATCATGAATCAGCTATTGCATCGGCTGTATCTCCCATGACTAGATAATTGATGTCACCTATATTTATCCTACAACATCTAGTGGAATATAATTTGGTGAAAGAGTAACATTATCATGGTACCTTTACATCCCTTGCAGTTGCACAAGTTATTCATTATGCACTGAAGGGTGTGAACCCACCCTAGTAATGGAAGGATATAGCGAGACCAGTAGCTTCTTCTGGCATTATCAACCACCTTTGGATTATATCCTTAGAAAGTGGAAACAAATATAGTCATTATACTTGTAAGGTTAATCAAAAAGTTAGTTATGACTACACTGTATCCCTAAGGTCACCTATGTTGGATCCTCATGATCACCACTACTAGCATAAATTTGTAGCCACATGATGAGCTTCTAAATGTATTGATTAGGTGTATATATCCTCTTCTATTGAAGAATCACACTGTTATACTACATTAGAAACAAATTAATAGGAATATTAAACTATTCATTGCATGGAATCTATAAAATATATCATAGAAATAATAAAGGGAAGACACATATCTCACCCCCACATTTATCCCATCTACATATCCTGATGAAAAATATATGATAAGAGTGGGAACATATTCGCAATCCCATGTAAGAACATGTACATATCATAGTTCCTATCATAGAATCCCACCAATGTACATGGTAGATGTTTATGGAGAGTAATTATTTCATTCCCATGTCTTTCCAAGATATAAACTGACCTTAATGAACTAATTGAAGGAAGTAGTTATAATACCATGATGATCTGACCAGGTAAGATAATATTCTTATTCCCATCTATGATGACGAATTGAGTCATCAAATCCCAATATAAATTCATGTGTGTAAATATAATACCACATTTGCCCAAGAGGCCTGTCAATATATACTAAAAGAAAACTAGAAGCCATAAGATGTCCTTACACCCCTTTAACCAGAATAAGAGAGATTGAACATCTCAAAAGCTACTGATATATGGGAACACATTCATCCAAGACTAATGTGGACCATCAATTTATTCTTATTGTAGATACTATGTAGAAGAATATTTCTACTCAGTTTTGATAAGCTCATTTTACAACTCCACTGATGACATGGGAGCCACCAGAAAATGTTCATATCCAACAAGATCATATCTGATCTGAAAAAATAACCGTGAATGCAATATTTATGGAGGTTTACAATGACCCAAAACAAGTTCCATAATAATTCACCGATATGATTTGGGACACTCGATGTGCTACAACACTTTTCAATGGTGTCATGAGACTCCACTAATTCCACATCAGAATTTAAGAGTATCTATCAAAAGGGAGGTTAACCACCCAATTTCCTAGATGAAAATATTGGACGTCCTCCAATGAAAAACTATCCTGGTAATCCTCCTCAGGAAAATATAAGGATATATCATGATAATATTTCCCCGGATGAAACATTGTGTAATCCTCCTCAATTTGATAATATGAACCACCATAAAGATCCTCCCATTGTCGACACATTTTATTACCACCATGAAGGTTATCTTTGAAATAGTAGTCTATAAAGATAACAAGAGTCTCCCCATGATGAAAAAAACCCTTTATTACCCTCATATCAAGCTACACTCAATGGAAATAGGTTATCCATTATCATTACCCAAACTAACACATTTAGAATATCATCCACATCAACAAGTTGGAGTAATCACATCTCAAATACATATCAAGGGAACAATACATTATGGTCAAAATAGGTGGAATATTTCGCCCCAACAGATTATAGAGATAAACTAGATAAATGGAAATGGATATCTAAGGATGGGCCTCATATTGTATTTTGGCCAATCTCCACTCCCTAATATGAAATTTATAATGTGTTGACGGAAGAACACGTGAATTAACTAGTACATAACATATAGAAAATCCTATGTCTGCTAAAGGCAATGTACCACCATTATTAACTCTATGGTGACAATATCCAAGTTTTGAAAAAGTTGTAGTAAAAAAACATCTGGAATGGAAACTATATGTAAAATTGTATAATACTTCTATAAACCATTTAAGGACACTTTGTATGATATTCATTAATGAACCATATGATGTGTGTATCCAAATATGGAGAATTTGGAGTACTAAACTTTATCCCACTCCTAGGAAAATAGATTCCCATAAAATAGATAACCTGCAATAGAATTTTTTCAAGAGTGGTCCTGGGAACAAATAATGTGAATTATTGTAGATCCATCTAATAAACATTCTTTCCCTTGATACAAGAAGATAATATTACCTAAGTTTTCATTCTATTTATATAATCGTTCTCCAATCCAATAAGAATATCATGAAAGAATATTATTTAAGAATAGAAAAAACATAAATTATAGGATAACCTTTGGGGGAAAGGAGCATTTTTTGTTATGAATTGGACACACCACATGCTTGAGTAAAAGCACATCAAATAAAAAAATATCAGAAGCCGTAATGATAGCCATGTGAAATAACACCTAGTACATATCATTAGGGACAGTTGTACCACCCATTGGATATTAAAATTCTAAAAATAAGTTGGATGTATAGGTGAAACATCCATGATAGCCCTATCCACTAGGAATTGGTGCATTTTTACAACCTCCACTCATGAAATTTAATATCTCCCATGCTGAGAAGTGACCCCAAGTAGAAAACACCTCATTCATTACTACCATTTCATGATATTACCCTCTCTTTTGGAACATATTAAGTGAAAGATGTGGTAGATTGAATTAGAATACCCATTCATAGATCTATGTATATGGAGAATCTGAAAAAGAATTTAAAACACTATGGATGTTTCAAAACAAACTATCCTGCTAAAATAAATTACTTAGGGAATGATGTAATGACTTGACCCACTGTAGACTGGTTAGATAGTAGAAGGATTAGCTTCTACTACCCCGAGAACACTTTCCATAGGCTAGGGGATGGAAACCATTTCTAATTAGGCATATCACACACATGGGTGTCCTTAATTGGTGGTAGCTACACACACACACACAAACATCTCCATGAAACAATTTAGAGATCATAACCATAAATAAAAGCAAACATACTTCTATCCCAAAGTCATAGTACTAAAAAAGTATATAAATCATGAAAGGAAAAAAATAAAGGCCCAAAAAAAACAATAAAATCATCCAACCTAATCAGAAGGATGGGAATTCAGTCAAGGCACCTCCATCTATCTAGCTCTTTATGCACAACCTACTATGGGACCTCCTAGGTATCTTTTGAAAGGATTGTCATCTGTACAAGACATGTTATGTTTGGAAAAAACTTATATAAGGATTATTATAAATATACCCAGTAGGAGACCTATGAACCTGAAATAAAAGAGGGAAACTAAATGGAATGATTATGCATGACACAATGCCCAGGGTGAAATCATAAGCAAGAGAGAACAAGAAACTCCATCTCAACCACTCCTTATCTGTACATGAAAATATAGCTCATCTCCATGTGGTGTTTCAGTCTAACATCAACTCACGGAATCCTATAGTATCCCATATATACTCAAATAAGACTTTATGTCTCATGAGGTTCCATCCACACATCCAGTCACATGATTCTACTTGAATCTCTAGGTATTTATCCTTGAAGAGATCTCTCTCTATGATCCTTACCATCCATGATGATAACCATATAAAAGATATAACTCAATTGGATGGGACCCTCCATCCTTTATGTATCTTATATGAGAGATCTCACTCTATTAGGTATCACTAAGTCGATGGAACATCCCCTCTATCCTACGTGACATACATCCAAGACAACACACTCATAAGGGTCTTTCCTGGTGTAAAGTAACACTGGAACATAGTGGATCTCAATAGTTGGATAGGTTACATCACCCATATCTAATGGGGGACACCACTAACCCTAATATAAACACTAATAATTTCATATCATATATAGGTGATCACACCTAGGAACTATTTGGGGAAACGACCAACCCAATATGGTACCCTAGAGATCATATTTTTCAGATGGGTGATATCTACCCATGTAGTGTTAGTCACGATGATTCCATAAACTCCACCTAGAAAACCAATATTACTAGGGGATCATATACACAATGATACAAAAGCCCTACTGAGACTGCATACTCATTCGAGGATCATATACCTGATGATGTCGTAGACCCTATAAGAACAATACACTAAGTTGGGGATCTTATACCCAATAATACTATAAAACCTACTCATATATCCTGATAGATATGGATCACTACCAATTTACTGTTGTACATGAAGATACAACAAACCCACCTAGATGAGTTGCTATGATAGAGGATCCTACCCCAACCACTCAGAGGGAAACACAAAAACTATCAGAGCTAATCATATTGATGTGACTAAAATCCTGTGATGGGTACATAATGCCAAATTATACCCACACATGGATAGGCCAAGGAAACCCAATATACCAATACTAGTCTCTACATTGCAAAAATGGGCATACTAATCGTATCTCGTGTCGCATATTGCATGAAAAAATTGTGTCCACCATTGCATATAATGTTGAATCTATGTCATAAATATGGCGATGAATGAAGAAGAAGTCGATTACATATCATATACCCACAATACATGGAGTGTATCACAAAAACCAACCCCTAGTCGTGTCACCTATTGGTACTTGGAGTGTATTTGGGAATATACATTGTGTGTACAATAGATCAAAATGTGTTTGATATCTTCCAGTATCCTGGGAGTATCCTCACCCATACACAACTGGTTGGCCATGTCGACCCACATGACATGTACCCTTGGTACACGACATGTCTTGGATATCCTACTACAGGGCCTTGTCATCAACCTATTCCTATTTTAATCACCCACACCCTGTTTCCATATACATGGATGTATACTTCATCCCATATACACCCAGAGGCTCTGGAAGTGTACTCCGACATAACCATGTTCCCTTACATCACATTCCTTCCAATGTCTTCAGACAAATGACCTAGTATCACTACACGCTGTGTACCCCTAGAACACAATGTGTGGTCCCAAAAGTTTATCTACCCCAAATAGGAATAACACATAATGTGTGATCCTATAATACAAGTCTTTTGATCGATAATTTTGAAAATTAATCCCCTTTGAGCCTCATGAAACTCCATGATATGCAATGAAACCCATAGATCTATCCCCATGGGATCTCTAATAGTTGTAACAAGGCTATAAAATCATAAAACAATGCATCGATTATAACAACCTAGTAAATTTTTTATAATTTAAAATATAATATGTTAAGGAAATTAATAAATTAAAAGTCTATTTTTAAATTAATAGTACTTATATTTTAAATTTATAGATTTCAAATTAATTTTAAATTAATGTTATAAAAATAGATACTATATTACTGTATTTTTTGGTCTAAAAAAATATTTTAAATTGAATATATGTATATAATTACTAATTTGAAAATTCATTTTTATGAGTTTATTATTTAATTAATTAATTTATGAGTAATATATATACTTACTATTATAATTATTTTGATAAATACTAAACTATGTTATTAATATGTTCATTATTAATTTGACACCCCGTGATTTTATGGTTTGTTTCTTCAAAAAATAATTTCAATTTTTTAGTTACCTTAATTGAACAAGACCTTGTGTCTCTATGAAACAAAACTTTTTTACTGTTATAACCTAGTAGTTAAACATAATTTTTCATCTTAAGTATTTTTAATTTAGAAAAAAAGACATAGATGGTTATGTTTAGTAATATATTTAGGGTCAAATTGAATAAACTTGTTTTTTAGTGAATAGAAACTTGAAACTTATGAATAGTAATATACCCTTATGAATAGTAACCTCACCAGTGTAAGTAAAAGTAAAATTTAAGGACCATATAAAAGAGAGTGAATATTTAAAAAATTAATAATTTTGTGTTGGTATTTCTGTGAGCAGTAAATATTTAATTAAAATTTTACAATTAATAAATTGATTTAAAATATAAATAATTTTAATAAAATTTATTCATAAATAAATATTTTGTTTTATGATGATTTTGGGATAATTTAATGATACCTTAGTTAATTTTTTAGTGTATTATAAAATCATTTACAATTTTAAAAGCTTTATTTTTTTGAGTAAAAGGAGATTTTAATTAAAAATTTAATATCTAATCTATATAATTTTTTTTAAATTGATATAATTTTTGGATTATACACATCGAAAAATTGATAAGGAGAATTTTTGGGAATTTTTCGAAATACTTATATTTTTGGAGAATATTGAAATTCGATAATTTACGAAATATGCTAAATAAATGAATTTTTGGATCATTATTGAGCCATGACTGATGTAAACAAAGACAGGTTCTAAGTCACATGAACAAATTACTATTTCTAGTCACAATAATAAATACTAGTCATATTACTGAGCCAAAATAATAAAATAATGATTAAAATAATGGAAAAACCCTCCTCTCCTCCGCTATAAAGATCACCCCTCAAGTCCCTCTTCTCCTCACTCCTCTAAACCATGATGCTTCTCAATGTTCATCCCAAATACTCTTCCCTATTACAACATCACATCCAAAAGATCATTATCTTACAAAAATACCAAAACCCCTTCCTCTAAGGCATTTCTCAAGGAGGTGTATTCAAGAGGTAAACTTCACTTTTTCTTTTAATTTGATTTCAAGTTCCATTATTTTATTATCCTATCCTCACCTAACCTATCCAAATGATCATGATAACTCTAATATAATATATATAATTTAATCATACCATGTTTATGTAATATCTATCATTAATATCCTTACTCTCTCTCTCTCTCTTTTATTTGAAAAGCGAAATCATCATCCATGAGGTTCCAATTTACAAACTTTTTGGACAATGAAACCTAATTATTACATTTATTATTAAATTATGGTAATGTAACCATTTTTTATGGTTTAAAAGTATTCTAAAATAATTATTATATCTTATATAATGATTCTGTATCCATAATATATACATTAAATTACGTAATTTAACAAAATTAGTTCATAATAATCGAAATACAGCCAAAATAATCATAATGATTATTACTAAATGTATTATTTAGTATTTCATCCTCATACAACATAACCAGATGATATAAATAAAACAATTACACTTATTTATGTTATTTAATAATATATATGTTCAATTAAAGAGAATTGTATCCATTCCACATGAACATTCATACTTATATACAAGTATTCTGATCGTAAAAACCATTGAAATGAGCGCTCCTGAGAAAAAAAATTTGTATCTTATAACTCATACAAAATGCCATAAAATAACTAATAAAATTATAAAAAATAAAATAAGTATATATAACGTTATAAATCAGTTAATTAGTAAATATAATTTTTTTTTTGAGGACTTGTATTTCATGTGCTGAATATATTCTCACATAAGGTAAGTGGTTTCTCATCTCACTTTTACTTCCATGAGATTTCCATTATTGGCCTCTTATTTATTGTATGTGTTTTATGTGTACAAAAATTTGATATAAAATACCATAAATACCTTTATATTCATGATATTAAATGATTCATTGTGTGATTATTAATTTTTTGACATACTATTCAATTGATTACAATGTAGTAAGCGTCTTCTCAACATACTTACATTTACATGAGATATGCCTTACTCAAACCTAATTCTTGTGTGTGGTGTTTGTAAACTTCCAATTGATGTATTATATAATGAATATATTTGTTTTTTTGGTATTAAATGTATCATTTAATGATTATTAATTTTGGGGTATATGATTTTATTGATTATAAAGTGGTAAGGGATTCCACCCAAACCTTCAATTTTCCTTCAGGTTATTCCTTCACTATCCTGACCAAACTACAATTATTATTATTTTTTTTGTACATATTATATATTATGTTTTTATATTACAAAATCATATATTCCTATCATTTCATCGTCATTTATGGGGACTATATGTTTTAAAATATTTCCCTTCCTAATTCTTTCTAATAAACAAGTCTGATTCAGGGGATCTTCTTGAATTCTAACCCATTTCCAAGTGTGATATATAATCTATTTTAAGCCACAATTATTGTTATAAAATCAAAAAAATTATCATTTTAAAATATCTTGGTTTATTTATGGTTTTATGAAAACCAAATTTCCTTTATTATTTAAAATCTCATCAATATTTTCCTTAAACAGCCTAAAAATGTTTAATTTCTACAGCTTCTTAAAATCAATTTTTTACATGATTTAACTTAATTGGGACACAATTTATGCCTCAAATATAATCTAAATATCCTTCCCTTCTTATGGGGTATAAATTTTTATAATATGATTTTATGAAAAATAAAAAGGATTTTCCAAAATAACTCTTATTTCCAATTTAATGACGGATTTTTCACATCTCACTTTTACTTATATGATATACAGTTCTGGTTCAACAATAATTACATTAATGTGGTATACATACTACCATTTGTTATATCATATAAATATTCTCGTTATTCTCATTATATTCTAATGGATTATGATATTACTGTTTCAATGTGGTATGGGGAACATTGGAATGTTTTATAATTATTAACTCACGAACATTTCAATGCCCTCATTTTAGAGTATCTTCATCAATGTCAACATATATTTTCGAACCATGTACTTCATTTAGGTTTATCTCTTATGACACCATGTACCATTTTTAAGGGTTTATGATCATTTTGATAGTGGATGTACTAATATGATTCCATTAATGGGTTATAGTTCAAGTATTCAAATTTCGGTTGCTAGTTTTTCAATACAAATGTTTATGTTGTCTATGTATAATCCTTTTCATATGGGGAATTTATTGGACTATTTATGTTGTGGGTTGGTCCCACTATAGCCCCTTGATGCATCAACAGGTCTCATGAGACAAGCTAGGGTTTTGGAATGAGTTCATGATGGTATGATAATTATGGTCTTGGCATGAGGCCTTGACACATTGATTATGATGTTTGGAATTATGCATTCGACCATTATGATATTCGTAACTGATAAATCATCTGATTATTATAAAAGTATAATATCCATGAAAATATTTATGTGATAAGTTATATGTAATTATTCACTCATCCTTCATTCCTTCCATATTATGTTCAAGTTATTTTTTAAGGGATGTGATTTTAGTTATTCATCATACCTATTGTTCTATTTTAGGATATCTTCATCTGAATTGATTATCCTTATTGATCATATAATGTCACCCCTTTCTTATGTAACTTATCACCATATTAGGAAGAATAAAATTTTGAATGAGATTTCAGGGATTCTATTAATCTTATATTGTATCAGGTTTTAATTTCATTTCCCAATGTATAAGGGGTATCATGAATGAAATCCAGTCTTAGAAGACTTCTAACTAATAAGTACTTTACGATTTTATTCCTTGTAATCATGATAATATAATAAAATAATTCACCAACTCCAAACATCTGAGGTTGGGGCATTATAGTTTTTATTAAAGGGTGGTTTAGAAAAAACCTTTGAATCTATATTTAGAAAACATAGATTAGGGAACATAACCCTAAGACATACTTTGTGGATTAAGCATACAAAAACATCCTACAATTTTTGGTAAGTTATTTATTATTTGGAAATTCCTAGAAAATATATCCCTCTCTAGATACTACTAGTGGATGTGGTTCTTGAATAGATGTACCATGGAGTAATAACAACAATAAGGTGTTCAGGGCCTCCATTGGTGTAACCTCGTAAACAACAACATTGTTTATTGCACACCAAGTTTGACACCCATGGGGGATATGATTAGCATAAATCACAATTTTTTATAAAAAATTATTATGGATTTAAATATAAATTGAAAATGAATATCATATGTTAAGGCTAAGGTGTGTTAGGTTAAAAATAATGTGTCATGATGTTTTATAAATGATTAATCATTTTTTTCACTATGACTATTCTTGATCAAAATGTGATTTTGGGTTTTAGTCAATGGGCTGAATCCATAAGATTTATGTAAACATTGAACCAGATGGACAAGGTGGTAGTGATGAGCAAGAAAATGGGATAATGATAACAGTGAATGATATCATGTTCATAACTAAAAACTTTTATAGAAATATAATTAACAACATATACCGTAACCAACTCATGATCCCACCAAAGAGGAGAAGAATGGAATTTTCTGTGAGCTTTATTAGTGGATACCATGGAGAAAATAAAGTTCAACTTCTATCATGCATGAAATGGGGAATGAGACACCCGAGAATGAGTCTCAAAGGAACGTAAAAATACTTTATGTGTGAGAAAGAAGAACATAAAGAAAATAATTTCCATCCAAAGATGAAGAGTATAATGGAAGGTAATAAAATTATTCTTTAGAATCCATTTGTAGTTATTTTTATTAAATGTAAGGGACCTAGGCATTACCCGAGCCAATGACCTATTCTATAGGATAACGTCAAGACAAAGGAATCCCCTATATTAAAATAAATTTATTATGTATTTATGTATTGACGTTGTAATCAAGATAATAGTTAAAATAATTTTTTGTGTTTGACCATTTTTTCATAGATTTTCATTATATTAACTTTGGAATAAATACAGTTTTAGTTTAAGGACAACAAACAATCTAGGTTACAACTCGTCGCATCCATCAATGGTGAGGGGTTTGAACCCATAATTGAAGGGCGAAATGGTGAAATGTCTACCACTATTCTACATGAATTCCTAGTTGTAATGACTTTTTAGTTAAAACATATAATAAATAAATGCCATTTTAGGTATTTTTTGTTTTATCAAATTGATAAATTTGGGATTGAAAAATTATTTTGTTGTTATGAGATTAAGGTTATTTTAGGAGACGTTCACAATTTTTTAGATTCCTATAAGACATTGATAAATATAATATTTTGTGGAATAGATGATGAATTGTATTTTGGAGTCAAATATGATTTTATTATGTACATATGGCCAACTAGAATATTTATGGAAATTGATATAATATATTAGACATTATGTGACAATGAAAATTAAATCATTGTTATTAGATATTAAGGGTTATCGATATCAGTTTGAATTCTTTGTGAACAAATCCTTTTAATTTTGGGGTCTTTGTCTAGAAATTTTTTTTGAATAATTTTATTAATTTAAAAAATGATCATTGATGAAATTTGTGTTTCGCAATTGAATTTTGGAGATTAAAGTTGTTTTCCATCATATAATGTTGTATTATTCTTTCGTAATTATCTTATCTTATCCTAACCATTTTGGATATGGCTGATGAATAAAGATAATAGGTGTAGATAATTATAAAATTGTGTGGATCTGTGATCAATAGAATTTGATTCGAATTCTTCCAACAAGAAAAATTCATCTTGAACATTCATCTTCATGTATAGGGAATATAGAGAAAATAGATCAAATCACATCCAAAGTACGTCATTATTCTTATGACATGGAATGTAACTAATTATTTTTAATTTCTAAAGTTTTTCTGTATAAAGTAATAGAATACATCAATTATAGGAAAACAATTTTGTAACAAAAATGTTATTCCTATAGTTTTTTCTATGAAATCAATGTTCTTTTAACAGATCAAATGATATATGAATTGGTGATGGATAAAATTTTAATGACCATGTTCTCTATCACTTTCCATCAGAACATAAAAGTAACACCATTCTTCTCTGTACATATTTTCACTTAACACTAATATAATCTTATTCAAATGGGTCAGTTTGTTGTATGCTATGCATTTTCATTTAACCCTTATTTAGAGGACATTACATAAACCTTATTTTCAAGGTGGGTTTCCAAAATGGAATTTTCAAGTTTAAAACATTAACTTTTGAGGTTCAATTTTGATTTGCGAGGATGCAATTCTATTGATGGGAGGAATATTACAACACCCAAAAAATTTTTCTTAAAATTGTAAATACAAAATGTTATGAAATAGAATAATATAAAAGTATTTTTTTGATTAGTAATATTTATATTTAAAATTTTTTACTTTCAAAAAGAAATTTAATTAATGTTCTAAAAATAGATACTATATTACTGTATTATTTTGTGTAAAATAATATTTAAAAAAGAATATACGTATTTAATTAATTACAAAAATAATTTATTTTTTTCAATAGATTATTTAATTAAATTAATTAATAAGAATATATATTAACTCATATAATTATTTTTATAAATACTAAATTATCTTACGAATATGTTGAATATTAATATGATACCCCTAGATTTTATGGTATGTTTCATAAAAAATAATTTCATTTCATTAGATAGATTATATGAAAAAATGTGCCTCTCCCTGAAACAACACTTTCTTACAGTTATAACCAAGCCGTAAAATTTAATATTCCCACTTTTGTGTTTTGAATTTCGAAAAATAGGCATTTAAAGTTGCATACTGTAAGATATTTAGAGTCTGATAGAACCAACTTATTTTTTGATGAATAATAACATGAATTTTATGAAAATTAATTTATCCTTATGAATTTTAACCTCACACGTGTAAGTAAAAGTAAAATTTTGGAGCCTTATAATTGAGAGTGAGTATTTTAAATATTAATAATTAAGTTATGGTATTTCTCTGAAAAACATATATTTACAATTTTATAATTAATAATTTAATTTAAAATATAATTATTTTTTTTTAAAATTTAATCATTAGTCCTTATTTTTTTTTGATGATGTTGGGAAAATATAATGAGACCTTAGATAAATTTTGAGGGCATTATAACATCAGTTACAATTTAAAAAAGAGTATCTTTCAAGTAAAAAATATTTAAATTGAAAATTAAATTTGTAATATTTATAAAATTTTTTCCATAAAATTTAGTTCATTTTTGGATTCTAAAAATTGAAAAATAGTTAGGGTTAATTTGTGTGATTTTTATGAAATACACGAATTTTTGGTTAATAGTGAAATTCCTTAATTTACGGAATATGCTAAATAATCAAATTTATGCATCATTATTGAGTCATAGATGATGTAAATAGACATTTTATCAAACTAAAATTCACTTATTACTATTTTTAGTCACAAGAATTTGGAATATTCATAGCCTTACGCCAATATAATACAATAATGATTAAAATAATGGAAAACTCTTATCTCTTCCACTATAAAAACTACCACTCACTCCCCTCTTCTCTTAACTCCTGTAAGCCTTGAATATTTTCATTTTTATATCAAAATAATATTCTATACTCTTATTTATATTACAGAAGATTTTTATCTTACTAAAATACCAAATGCCCTTCCCTTAAGGTATTTCTCAAGGTTCTATATTCAAGAAGTAAAATTCACTTCCTTTTTTTAATTTGATTTCAAGTTCATTTATTTTATTATCCTATCCTTATCTCCTATATAAAAATGATCATTAAAACTACATTATCATATATATATATAATGTAATTATAATTTTTTATGGAATACATATCATTAATATCTTATCTATATCTCTCTCTATCTTTTCTTTTAAAAACTAAATAATCATTTGGGAGGTGCCAATTTACAACCTTCATGAATGATGAATTTTCTTTCTTAAATTTGTTTTTCAGGGATGGTAATGAAACTATGTTTATGGTTTAAATAGATTCTTATATATTTATTATATATTATATAATTATTATGGAACTATCATTTATACATGATATTAAATAATAGTACTAAAGTTTTCATAATAATCGAAATACCACCAAAATAATCTAAAAAATTATCATAAAATGTATTTTCAAATGATTCATCATTATAACTTGTAACCAAATTATATATATATCCATTTAAATTTATTTACGTTCATTTATAATATATAAGTTCAGTTCTGGATAATTATATCCATTCTACATGAACTTCTATCCTCATAAACAAGTATACCGATCATAAAAACAAAGGAAACAGACACAGATGGGCAATAAATTTATATCTTATAACTCATAAAAAGTCCATAAATGAACTTAATAAAATTATACTAAATAAAATATATATAGATATGTTTCAGAATTAGTCAATATAAGTAATTAATTTGATCATTCAGGACATTAAGTTTAAGTGTAGAATACATTCATACATAAGGTAAGGGGTTTCTCATCAAACTTTTATTTCAATGAGATTTCCATTATTCACCACTTATATTTTTATTTTTG
The DNA here is from genome assembly GCA_963277665.1 of Viscum album. Lineage (NCBI taxonomy): Eukaryota > Viridiplantae > Streptophyta > Magnoliopsida > Santalales > Viscaceae > Viscum > Viscum album. The sequence continues at coordinate 1,699,914,522 of OY728156.1, read as the reverse complement.
TATTTATAATTAAAGTTGATATATAATAACATGAATATATTTATATTCAAGTTATTAAATTATTCATTGGATGATTATTAATTTTTGTACATACTATTGAATTGATTACAATGTATTAAGTGTTCTCTCAACTGACTTGCATTTACGTGAGATATGCCTTATTGGCCCCTAATTCATGTGTGTGTTATATTTATACTTACCCTTAATGTATCATATAATGAATATATATATATATTCATGTAATTAAATATACCATTAAATTATTATGAATTTATTGTATATGATTCGATTGATTACAAAGTGGTAAGGGATTCCACCCAAACCTTCATTTTTTTATTCGGGTTATTCCTCCACTATCCTTACCCAAATGTAATGTTCATTTATTTTTGTGTACAGATTATATAATTTTTTTTGTTCCAAAATAAATAAATTCATATCATTTTATCTTTCATTTATGGGGATTATATGTTTTAAAATAATTCCTTTCTTAATTCATCCCAATAGACAAGCCCGATTCAAGGTATCTTCTCAAATTATTACACATTTTCATGTGCACTATATAATCATTTTTAGGAATTCAATATTTTTCTAAAATAAATAATTTTATCATGTAAATATGTCTTGGTTTATTTATAGTTTTATTAAAAAAACATTCCTTTCTCCTATGAAATCTCTTCAATATTTTCCTTAAATCATACAGAAATTTTTAATTTATAATGATTCATATAAACTATTTTTTTACATTATTTCACTTCAATTGAATATCATTTTTGACTCAAATATAATCTCAATATCCATCCATTTTCTTCTCTAGTATATACATGTATACAATATAATTTTATGAAAAATAGAAATTATTTTCCTAATGACTTCTTCTTTCCAAAGTAAAAAAAAAGATTTTTTTTCATATCAATTTTCATCCGTGATATATATTACTAATTAAGCACTTATTCCTTGAATTTGGTGTATGTAACTACCTTTTATATATCATATCAAGAGTCTTCTTATTGTCAATAATTTATAAGGTATTATGATATGAATGTTTCAATATTGTATGTGACATTTTGTATGGTTTAAACATTATTTCCTCTTGAATATTTCAATGGTATAATTTAAATGTATCTTAATCTATGTCAATATACATTGATAAACCTTTTAAATCATTTATTTTTATCCCTTATGATACCATATACCATATTTTTGTTGAATTTTTGATGATCAGTTTGACAGTGGATGTGCTAATTTGATACCATTCATGGGTTATAGTTAATGTATTCACATTTTGTATGATTGTTTTTTAATAAAAATGTCTATTTTGTCTATGTATAACCTTTTTTATATGAGGAATGTGTTGGACTTAGTATGTGATCGGTGGAGCCTACTATAGCCCCTCTATGTATCGGTAGGTCTCATGAGACAAACTAGTGTCTTGGAATGAATCGTTTACAACATGGTTGTTATGTTTTTGGAACCATGTCTTGACGGTATGATTATGATTTCTAGAATTATGCATTATATATTTATGATATTAGAGATTGATAAATCATGTGATTATTAGACTATTATAATCTCCATGGTAGGTCTCATGTGATCAATTATATGGTATTATTTACTCAGCCATCATTACTTCCATATTAAGCTCAAGTTATTTTTAAAGGCAATAGTTTTCAGTTATTCACCATACCTAATGTTTATGTTTATGAAATCATCAACTGAATTGATTATCGTTATTGATTATATGAGATCACATCTTTCTTATGTTTTTTTCACCTGGTAAAGAAGAATAAATTTTTGAATGAGCTTTCAAGGATGTAATTAATTTTATATTGTATAACATTTTAATTTCATTTCCCAATGTATTATGGGTATTATGAATGTAATCCGGTCTTCCAAGACTGCTAAACTGATCGTCCCTTTGGGATTTGATTATGTGTAATAATGATAATGTAATAAAATAGAGCAACGTCTCTGGGCTTTTGGGGTTTGGGAATTACATAAATGGGGATCAGGATAAAATTCCTGTAAATATTCCTCACTTATAGTGAAACATGAAAGATTTAGATCCAAAACAATTTTTGGATCATGATGCACCTCAATATTAAGATGATGAGTATAAGAAATAGTGATACATGGCACCTTCTCATTGTAGTCCATCCTCCGATTGTCCATCACACGGGGGGTGGGGGTCATCATAATCTATGATTGAGAACTCACGGGGGGAGTGGAGTCATATTAGTTTATCTATATTTAAATTATCTAATAAATCATCAACATTCCTTCCAATAATCCTTCAACCAAGCACCCGAAATCGAAAAACATTATGTCATGCCTAGGGTAAACACGATGATCTGAATTGAACCATGTTCATAGACTTATGATCCAAAAATATAATCATGTTTTGTGACACTTTTACCAAAAAACCATGTGCGAATCATAAAATATATTTAGAATTATTAATATCACTACCTCAATAATCTATGGGCCCCGTAATCCCCCAAAGAATATGATCCCCACTTCAAAAATATCCCAATAAATATTATAAAGTCATACAAAGAAAAAAGACTCTATATTATCCCTACCTATAGGATTTCCATCTTGAAAATAAAAATCCTAGGAACAAGGGGGAAAATGAGATATAAAAATTATCTCCCACATCAACAAGCTCTCTAAGATTTTCTTGTGTGGTATACCAAAAAGCAAATGAGGAAACCACTCTCCCACAAAGGGTCTTCTCAAATCGACACACCAACGCCACTAGGTACCAAAAATTCTACTCCAAACTATCCGTCCAACTTAAAATAGGTAAAAGTCATAAAATAAAGAACAGAAACGTATCCTCAACAATGATAGGTGGAAAACACTAACCTCTCTATCCAACCATGGTCTCATGGTCCAGTGGTACCTCTCCTTACTTACTTGATAAAAATAATAATGTAACTTTATAGTCCTCATCAACCCTTATATGAACTCCAACCACTACAACCATTTCTAGAACCAAATCCAGACCCCAAAATTCTATCTCCTTCTAGATATTACTAGTACATTTATGACCTATAAGGCCTCAAATGGTGCTATATCGATGGTGGAGTGACAAAAACACCGTGAAAACTTGAATACCCGAAGCATATTCTCCACATCCCAAATAGTTTTCTCTTCTTAGAGCAACCATCAATTTCCAGGGTGTACTATTGAGGGAAAGAAACCTCCTCATTACCTTATATCACAACATAAGTACATTCATCATTAAAACTAAAATGTTAGGCATAATCCACACTTTCTGAAAACCCCTCAAGAACATGTCCTTTAGATACCTGGTCATATAAGACCTTGATGATTAAATCTTGTAGCTGTGACTTCATACCTTGATAAAAAAAGTAGAAGGGTGACCACCCTATACTAGAGACATGTCTCATCATCCATAAGTGTACCACATGCATAAATGATACCGAGCACAATAGGGTAAAAATGAATAATATATGGATACCCAAGTGTACACATTGGTTGTTAATATGATCTCCATATACATACATCTAACTAAACCATAGCTCAAAAAGCTACATGGGAGTAAATTGATACACTGATGAAAAAATAAGGGGATCCCCTAGGTTCTGGTATTTGTAGAAATCCAAATCTTGGATGGGAGGTAAACTCCACAAATCCTCTTATATACAACATTAACTCCAATACTACTATCGGAAACTGAATGCTTGTTGCACTAATACTACATGGGTCATACTATCCATCTAATAAATGTTCGATTGTATATGCCCACACATGAGATCATCCTACACATCCTGGGATCACACCAACCCAAAAAAAACTACATCCCAAAATAAAATGGCACTACCACACCGACTTGCAAAAATAATCAAATAATTGATAATAATAAACCATTCCACATTATGGAAAGAACCATAGGGACTATCTCTACCATTATGGGAAGGATCTATGTGAGGATCTCCCTCCACCATAGTCTAGTCACAATACATTAGGAGGTAACAATCTTTGACCCTATCTTCTTGTAGCTCAATGCATAAGGGTTGATACAAAAGTATCATATAGTATCACTAGGCCTCATACATGGGATATATTATTTGAAAAGATGCTCCTTTCTCTGTTATATTTTAATATTAGGTTGAACAGCTACATGTCATACCTCTAACCACACTTTAGATTCCATGCTAGAATCTCATTCTTCTTGAAGACCACCATTTCTCATTCGAACCTATTCAAGATCCTTGAAAACAAAGGATTCCTAAATTTCATGTCCCAACATTCATTGATAGGGATAATAATTTGGATTGCCATCAAGACCCACTTCATAGGCTAGCATTGGATCTGATAGTCGGAGAACATTAAAATTTATAGCAGCTATGAAATTGTCGCAGACCTGCTCATCTCAGAACAAGTAATTTTTTTTAATTCCTCAAACATATTTCTTCTAGCACCCCATCACCCATATTGATAAGGTGGGGGTGGATGTGGGGATCCAGGGGGTCCTGCACGGTTCGGTGTGGGCTTCAAAACTGGAGTTGGTGCTAGGGAGGCTTAAGCATGACAGAAGCTGCTTCAGCTTTTAATGTTCTTTTCTCTAGGGCTAATGAGGACACTAGGGAATTGAGGTTGGTGTATTTCAAAAAGCCATATATTAACTAGTCAATGATAGAGAAATACCTGAACCCACTCATGTACATAATCAGGATGTGCATGGTTCACAATTCATCCCGAAGATTTTCGATGCTCAAGGCTAGCATTTCTTCCTTGTGAAGTGGCCGATTCAGGGAGTAAGTCTAGCCTTTCAATCTGGTAATGATATCTGATACTCTTTTGTTCTCTCACTATTTGTAGGTCATGAGGACAATGAACATCATTTTACGTAGTGTTGAACTAAATTGGAAGATAAATTATCATCGTAGGTCCTCCCAGCCTGTGATTGAGTTATCTAGAATGCTAGTATACACTACAAATGATGATCTCTACAAGGTTCATAGGAAGAACCTATGTTTTAGTTCTTCTTGTGCTCTAGATTTCCCATGATGGGGTCATAATAAGAGGCATAGTTCATTTAATGCTGTTCTAGATCCCCCAAGACATTGAATACTGATTATATGGGGTTTTCGAAGTATAGGGGTGGTAGAAATTGGCTCACCCAGTCGAGGTAGTGTTTGTGCTCTGGCTGTATCAGAGAGTGTCGCCCCTCCATGGATTCTAGTCAAGCTATTAATTGTTTTACGGTGATCCATATCCCTTGATTCATATCCATCTGGGATTGATCTTGGGCTAGTGTGGTAGTGGACATGATTTTGTGTGTTGATACTACTAGAATTGGGGGTTGATACATGGACATAGGTATCGTTTGTGGGATTACCTGAATATTTTCTGGCTCCCTTCCCAGTGGGGTAAAGTCTTTTTGTCCTTTTGAGGATGGGTTTAAGTAAGTTGATGGTCTTGACGCAAGATTGAACAGACCTCTAAGCTTGGATTCATTCACCAGAATGAGTGTGTGTCGCAAGGGCACTCCTTTTGGGAGCACTGTTGATGTTCAGTAGGGGAAACACATCTGGAGAGGAAACTCCTTCGATGTATCTCAATATTATTTATCCTGAGAACTTTTATTTCTTCCTCTAGCATGGTGAACATTTCTTCCAGAGCGAGGGATGTATTCTCAGGGGGAGGAGGATGCGGGTCATAAAAAACCGTGGATTTACTCTTCTTTTTTGTTGGGGTTTCATGGTGGAGGTAACAGCGGAATAAATGAGGGGGAAACCAAATTTAGGGACACTCTCTAGTTCTATGTATGAACTAGATCAGGCTCAGCTTGGGATGCCTCTGGGAGGGAAACATCTTACTTTTCATCCTCTCCCTCTATGACATTTCCTGTGAGGTCTGTGGGGTTGAAGTTTACCATGTTCACAGTGGAATACTGCATTGTGGTGGAGTACCAAGTGTAGAATGGTAGGGAGGCTTTCTACACCCTTTATTGTGCATTCTCCTTCAATTTTATGGTATTCTTTGGGTTTCTCAGTGAATATTGACCGAAAGGGAGCCCTAATTTTTCCTCGTAATGCATCATTGTCTCATAGGGGAGAACCACAAGGGGGGGTAGAAGGGGTGACTCATGAGTCCATTGTTCTTCCTAGATGGTGGAAGATAGAAGTCCACTATGTGGGTACATGAGATAAAAATTCCCCAAGCCCTACGGGCTCAGGTTGTTCCCGTTCTTCCGTTGTTGCACTATGGCCTAGATTTTGTTGGTCTTATGGGGGAATTTTAATATAAATATGCACCCATCCCTATGGGTTGGGGTTGTTCCTGCATTGCTGTGGTACAAGATTTTATTTCCACCTTTCCATTTTCACATACTCACATGCTAGTGTGAGCCGAAAATGGAATTGGGCCCGCACAGAGTCTATGGTCTTTGGAAGACATGAGTATTGCTTGTCGGTTGTCTTCCCTTAGGTGAGATGTCTACTAGATTTGGTGGGATGCCTGAATCAGAAGATTTTTTATGGCTTGATCTATTTAGTCCGGATGCTTTTGAGGCTTTCAAAATGAAATTTTTTTCTTAAGTATCCCATATTTCATGCTAAGGGGTTTTTGTGGATTTCAACCTTTGGGTGATGAAATTGCAGGATTTCATTTCCAATAGGGTCTATTGGATGGGATGAGGGGTGAAGTTTAGAGCTCCATTTTCTCCCCATCCCCGAATGTGAACTCCATCCAGGGTGTTTCCAATGAGGTGACATAACATTTCCAGTGCATGGAGGCAAGTTAGTTCAAGGTTTTCCTTTCGACTTTCTGATTGGGGAAGCAATGAGAACGGTAGGGAATCTAGGTCAATTACACCGCGAAGCTCCCCTAACCTATTGACATGGTCTGCAAACCCTTCATAGGGCTGGAACATTTCTTTTGGATGATAATGATTCATCCATATATTGAGTCGGACTTCATGTGTGCATTCCCCATAAAACACTCCTGGAATATCTAAGTGAGAAGTGGTCGTAGGACAATACATCATTGTTATGTCATCCTTATCTAGTTCTCTTCTCACAAGAAACATATCCTACTATTTCTATTCTGAAGGCTCTTTTACATGATATGCCTAGTTTGACTGCTTCTTAATAATTTAATTCCATGAAACTGGGCTAGTGGGATCCTTGTTGATTTACATACGGTGCGGGGGTGTCTGAGATGATGAACGTGACCTCAGGCGATCCTCTGGTAGATAATTAATATCACTCATTATAGAAGAAGTGACAGATGTGTATGAATCCATATTTCTAAAAACCTTAACATAGGAGCTATTTATTTCCTATATTCTGACAAGGGGAGGGCTTTCATTATAGTATGAATTTTGGTTGCGGGGAGCACCTTCACAATTGGTGCTGCAATGGTGAGGGTTACCATTGAAACTTGATGACCGACCATGAGATATTTTTTTACAATTTATACCCTGTGGAGGACCTTCAAGTAGGGCTACAACATGGGGAGGACCTTATTTATTCTTGGTGTCACTAAGGGGAGGTCCTTCCTGATGACTTTTGTGATGGAGAGGACTACTATCATGACTTGATACCTAGTTGTGAGGAGAATTTCTACAATGCACGTCTTGGGGAGGGCCTTTAATATGTACTACAATGAGGGGGGACCTTCTCATCGAATGATGTTACTATGAGGAGGAACTTTATATCAACATTCTTTGTGGGGATGGCCTTCTAAATTATTGTCATTATGGTGAGGACTACCATCATGACTTGATGTCCGACTACAGGGACAAGCATATCTACAGTGTATACCCAAGGGAGGACCATCAGGGCAGATGACAACAAGGGGAGGAGATTCTTGCTATTTGATCATCGGGTCGAGGGGAGGGATACCTCGACGCACATAAAGAGATATGATCTCATGATCGATCATTCCTGGCCCATGGAGTGAGCCCCCATTGGTGATCTATGGAGGACCTATAGAGTTGCTGGTAGTAACAATGTGGGGAGGGCCTTCACAACTGTTACTTCCACTTCCATAATTTGGTAATGGAATAATAGGGTCTTGATATATCATTGATATATGTGTGATGGCGTCAAGAACCCAAGCATCCTGCCTAGGAGGATCATGTATGTGATCTTCATTTTCCGGTTTCCTTTGGTTCATTTTATCTTTGAGTGCTCTCTTACAGGTAACTGGGGCTATCTTCTGTTAGTAATGGAATTCATATATAGGTTATTGTCATGTTGGGATCCCATGATGCTGCTGGAATACACTGAGAGACATCTTTTGTTTGGTCGGGGATATATGCCTGTCCTGGAGCGACCACCATGTTGGACCGACGTCCCCCAGTTGGAATGAGTATTTTTTCCTAATTCAGATGTCTATATATCATGAGATATTTCCATCGACATTCTTAAACTGAATTAGGGATGCATAAATTCTCTAGAGTGATTAACTCATTTTGTGAGTGAGTCATTCTATACATGGAAACCAAGTTGTGGGCCCAATTTCTTGCCTTTTCCACCGATGCAATGATATCTTGGCATGTTTGGAGGATATGGTATTGAAACGACATCTGATATTCCATTAGATCCACTATGTGTTGAGAAACATATTTGGCTGGAGCAGGTATGAAGGCCCATTCTAATGTTAGAGAAGGATTTTGTTCCTACTCTAGTCCTCCATGAGTTTCCAGTAAATACTGACAGTTCTCCTATGTCGGGATAGAGGAATGAGTCTGCTACCGGTTATCTTCTCCATTTTCCTCAGTATTTGACTGGTGGTATTTATATTCATGATTGGGGATTTTCATTTTCTCTCTTGGCACTATATTTTTCTCACGGGCTCTATATGAATCTGTAGGAATTTGAATCTACTCATATTTTATTTCTGCCCTATTTGGATGGTGTGTTTGATATGAATCAGCAGGTATTTTTACCTTCATGTATTCAGTTGCTTCCCATTTTGGATAGATGTCTTGAAATGCATCAGCAGGTATTTCTTCCTATAGGTAGAAAGTTACTGCCCTATTTAGATGGAAACATGAAATGCGGTAGCATGTATTTGTGCCTACATGTATCCAGTTACTACCCTACTTGGATGGTGGTCATGAAATGTGATTGTAGGTATTTATGCCTGTATGTACCCAGTTTCTTCCCTATTTTGATAGCGGGCCTGAAATTCATTATTAGGTATTTTTTCCTTCAGGTAGATGGTTTCAATCCTATTTAGTAGAAGGGATTGTTGTAGATCAGTAGATATCTGCATTTTCCAGTAGTTTTTCACTCAGTCTGCAAGGAAGGACTAGCGAGAACTACCAGAAACATGCATGTGCTCTTATTTTTCCACTATACTTTTGTATTGGGATTGAGTTGAGGGGGAAGAGTCATATTTCTTCCCGTTGAATGAGACTGTGTTAGTATGGTGGAGCTGCTCCTCAGGAACCAGGGTGATAGCCTAGTCCTGATTATTTATTCACTGCACTTGGCAGGCAGCCCGAGGGGCCTAGGTCTTCTGGACATTAGGAGGTTCCCTCAGCATAAGGTCCTCTACAATGGGAGGAGGCATGGTCATCCTGTGTCTATGGAGGCGCTCTTTGGTGGGGACCTGTGGGTAGGACCCATGTGTAGTTGAGATGAAGTTTTCAACATCGACCTCATCTTCCTCTCTAATATAGGTGAGGTACTTATTATCATGTTCTAGGGACATGATTTCGAAGATGTTTTAGATGACCACCAGGACTACCATGTACTGGTGTGTCGGCCGTGACTGAGGAGGAAGCTGATAGAACCTTACAGACTAGAGGTATTTTCTTGAGGCATCCACTATTGGGAGAGTACAATTTCGGTGGTACTCTTAGATCAGTGGGTTGGATACCGAGTGTTTAAGATGTTAGGTTGGCGATGGGGTCCAACTCTTGCTGGGGCCCCGTCCGCCTATGGGATCACTAATGTGTGTGTCTTTATCAGTCTTCGGGATGTCATTTGGATCGAAGGTTTCTCTGGGGGAACTTGAAACATACATATATGACATACATAAAAAAAACCTCATCAAAGTAGAATTATTTTAAATCAGTGAATATCTAATGTTTCATCCTGGCCCCTTCCCCTTTGCTTGTTTTTTTGTTGCAGGGAGAAGTTGATTGGGTGAGGTAAGACTTCCACCTTGGTTAAGGATTCATGTCGAGTACAACATTTTTGTTCCACCTCCAAGGCATTGTGTTTTGGGTGATGGGAAAATGGTACGACAAGGATCATCACCCCTTCACTTTTACGGGGACGGTTTCCTATAAATTTCACTATTCCTTTTCTTTTGACCCGTACGATGTCATTATCCTTTAAATAACATTGTATTAACCTCATTAGGGCTAGTAAATTCAACACGTTCATATTTTAAAAGGGATACTACAGCCAGTTGATCCTAGTGGGCGATTTCATAAGGTCAAGTGCTTGTGAAATTGGTCCTCCTTAGATGTAACTTCCTCAGATGGTCTCTAATGGGTTTATTTGTGGATCCAGAAACAACCAATGTCTCTGGTATCCATGATTCATGGACATTCATTCTAGTGGATGGTTCTTGTTGATTTATGGTTCATCAAAAAACAATTAAGGACTCCATTGGTTAAGGGGAATGTTCTTGTTGATTTATGGTATCCATGATTCATGAAATTTTTCTCTTCAAATATATAAAATGGAAAATGAATGTTTAAAGGTAATATTATATTTGAATACCCTTAATGTGGAATTATTTTGAATTTTGTGGCAGTGTAATAATAATTTTTATGATGAAAATGATAAAATTACAAAAATTAAGTATTCATAAAATGTGAAAGGTTGGAGAAGTTCTAATAGAATGTTCTTCAAAAAGAAGAATCCAATTTCAAAATAAGATGAATGTTCATAAGAATACGAGTTAGAAGAGTTGGAGGACTTTTATGGTCATAAAGTAGATTCTTTGGGGGTAGTTGTTTGAAATTACCTAACAAGATAAGAAAGTGACAATGGAGAAGGATATATTGAAGGAAGAGTTGATCTTCAATCTGAATTAGAAGCTGACATTAAAGGGATAGATATTTTTAGAGGAAAAACAAAGAAATAAAACAAATTAGTTCATTATGAAAAACTCTATATGCATCTGTTGGAAGAATACAATTATGATATGAATAAAGAAATTGAAACTCTAAGGTCTTCAATGCCAGAAATTGCCTAAATGTGGTTGAGTACAAAATCAAAATTTAAGATTACTGAAGAAATAATGATAATTTGACTGAAACTTGAAATTATTAAATAGAACATAATGGAGAACTTGAAGAAGAAGTTGTTGGTTGGTGACCAACTATTAATGACTACGAAGAATTGTTGAAAAATTGGAAAACATCAGGAAAAAAGATAACACAAGCAATATAAGATATGGAAGTGGAGGATATTTTTCCAGCAGAATAAAAGAAACAGTCAAATCAAAATGATAAGGCTGGTATGGGGATTGATCAAAAATTGAAAGCATTAACGGTTTAAGTCAGACCACAAGCACACACTCTGATAGTAATGATCGATTTGGGATTAAATAAGAATCATAAGATTTAGAGAACCCATGTAACAACTAGTGGTGCATTATTTCAACACAAGAATGTCAGTCACATAAGGTTCTTTTTTTTGTAATGATGGGACACTCAAAAAATGTTTGTTCCATATCAAGTTGGTATCAAACAGAACATAGCCAATAGTGGAAATCAAATAGGTCTCAAATTTTCAGGTCATAATTTGATGGTCACTATTTATGGTGTAGACGATTCAGACACATAGAAAGATATTTCTCATCCAAAATACATAAGAATGTGTTAAAGAAGATAATGTTTGTTTATAATCTGTTGAAAAATGTATCATCAAATGAGATGAAAATGAAAACACAGTTTTTAACTCTACAAGATGAAGCTAGTCCATTATGTTATAAGGACTGTCAAGAGTATCAATCCATACTGGGTAAGAAGTCAAAAACATGGATCAAAAGAAAAATATCCAAGAAATCAATGGTTATAGATATTCCATTCAAGACATTATATCACATTGGAATATGGATCATTTAATGTGGATGTGCCTTTCATACGATAGGAAACAAGTATCTGGAAATGGGAATCAAGTAAGATAATGTTGGTATCATATGGTTTGGTAATGATAATGGGATGAAAATTATTGGGTCTGGGAAAGAAAATCTTAGGGGAAAAGACATGATATGTGCAGATGCCTTGATTGTTAAAGGTTTTAGTCATAACATGTTATGTGTAAGTCAATTGCGTGACTCCCGATATGCCATAATATTTTACAAGAAATTATGTGTCATCAAAGCAAAACATAGTGATGTTATATTATAGGGAAAGCATAAAAAAGAGAATATCTACCTTTTCAGGGGAGAATACTATATGAGCATTGTGTATAAGGATGAATAAAATAGTCTATGGTATAATTGTCTTGGCCAAGTGAGCCAAACATCCTATGAAGATCTCATGAAATACAATGCAACTCGAGATATCCCTAGATTATCATGTGATCATACTCATACGCATGATTCCAACCAACAATGGAATATTATCTCAAATACATATAAGGAGAAAGAGAAAAGGTCAACAAGATTTCTTGAGATGGTTTATTTTAATGTGTGTAGAACAATTTCACCAAGAGCACTTGATTGGAGGAGATATTATGGTCTCTTAATTAATGATTATATAAGAATGGAATGTGATTCAATCATTGTACCACCACAAGATTTTATGAGATATATCATTTTTAATTTATTTTATTTCGTGTTTTGTTCTCTATCCCAGAATTAGCTAGCGCTCTATGCAACATTGTATTATCATTCATTATACACAACACTATTCTTGGCCTATGGTACACACAATCTCACGTTTTTTGGATAGAATTAACTTCACGCAACACTGAGTATATATATATTATTCAATGTATAAAATATCTATTTTTTATTATGTAATATGCAACACCAAAGGAGGATTTCAGTAATTGAAACAATGACTTATCTTGCATTGCATGCAAGAGAGACCTTCCTCGATAGCTTGGATTGTACGCAATACCGAGTTTCACTAAACACTGATATATTATTAATATATTATTATTTAATGGGATATAAACTTGTTTTTATGAATATTATTAAACAAATTTAAATTTTATATAAAAATATAATTCATCATATATTTATTCTATAACACTATATTAGAGAAAAATCAATTCTTCGGATTAAAGAAGTACTTTTCAAAAAGAAATGGTTTTTTCCACCTTTTGAGGGACAACCATTTTAAATCTTTTTTTTTGAAAATTTAACATATTAAATTAGACTAAATAAACTTATTGTTTTAGTGTAAAAAATACACAATTACTTTGTTTTATTTTTTGGTATTTTCTTGATAAGTTTCATTTTTTTATGAATAGTGAAAATACTGATTTTTTTATTTCAAAACCATGAAGTAGTAAAATTATATTTTGGATTAGTTTTAAGTTTTAATTAATTAATTTTTATACAATTATGGGTTTTGAAAATGATTTTATTCATGAATTTATAATAAAAGCATTTTCTATTTAACAAGGGACATTTTTCGAAAAACTGTTTTTCATGACATTTAAACTGTTTTATTTTAAATTTTATTCTAAAACTTCTTTGTATTGAATTTTTAAAAATTGATGTTATATTAGGATTCATTAAAGAAAAATTTGGTTTGTAGTTCCCTTTTAGTTTTGACCAATATGATTTGTAACGATGAAAAATTTTATTACCATAGTAAAGGGTAAATTAGGTAATTTAGGTTAGAAATTAAATTATAATGACTATAAAATGACAAAAACAAATGAAAAAAAATATTTTATGAATGTAATTCGACCCATAACACTTAATTGTCTATATTATTTAATTTAATGGAAACTTTTTAATGAAGATGAATTAAATAATATTAAATCAATGAAATACACAATGTGTAATTTTCTTTATCTTTAATATCTATTGTGTATCCACATATGAAAAAATGGGTGGTATCAACAAATGTAAATTTTAATTTTTAACTTAACCAAAATATTTCACAGATATTATTGTTTTTACATTTTGGGGCCATTTGTTGGATATTATGACATTTATAATATTTTATTTAATGAAAATTTAAAGATGTCTCATTCATGTCATAAATAATATATCATTTTTAAAATATGGTTATACATAAAATAGATTATACTATAAATACTGAACTGAAATATAAATTGATATCTTTATCATGGTAATTTCTTTTTAATTTTTTAGAAATAAATACAAACCCTAATGTTTTATAAATGGATGATGTAGAAATTATTTCAGTGATGAAAAATCAATAAACCAATTTTTATTAAAATGATAATAACTATTAAAGAGAAACAATACTTTACCAAAATTTAATTGTAGAGTATATATCGACCATAACCATCCAATGGTTGAGTTATGGACCATTTTGATCCATGTGGTATAGATTAAGACAATTATATTATTTTATTTAAAGTAGTGTTAAAATTGTCACATTCATAATTTAATAAGGATAAAAAATTTATGATGAATTTTCAAGAAGTTAAACTTGTCTTAATATATTATTCTAAAATATATAAATGCTTTCTTCATAATAATATTTTATTTTAAATTTTTATTTTTCATATAATTATATTAAATAATTTCAATATATTGATAAAAATAATTATTTTATTAAGCAAAATATGAAATAAATATTATTAAAAATATTAAGATAAATATAACGTGGGATAATTAATTTCTCCAATGAATTTTATAGACTTCATTTATCCCTTAGGGATATGCTTTAATATTTTTTTTGAGGATAAAATCTAATCTTGATATTTTTAAAATTCCATGAAGTGAATACTGTCAAAATTTACACAATTGATATGTTTTTTAAAATTATGATTTATTAAATTACTTAAAAATCATAAATCACTTTTTAAAAATATTTAACAATAATTATATGTTCTAAAACCTTCTAAATTATTCATTTATGGTCTAATTGACTTCTAATATGTAAATATTTTAGCATTTTAATATTGAAATATTTGTTACCCTAGATAAAAACATAAATCCAATAATTAAGTTTTAATTAAAATTAAAATTCTTAAATTGATATAAACAATTGTTTAAAATTTATTTTTTGATGAAATTAAGACCCTATATAATATCATATTAAAAATTTATACATTTTTAAAGTATTAATTTGGGGTTTTATTTTATTATAAATTAATATTTTTTAGGCTTCCAAAAGTGTCCCTCACCTCAATTACAAAAGAGAACCTCTTCCCTTATTTCTACACAAATCAGTAAGCCTAAAATTTCATCCACAACATTCCCATTTCTCTACTCAACTTCCCTATTTACATTCTAGAGGCTTTTTTTTTAAATTCTATCCCTAGATCGATTAAGAGGCAATCTATAGAGAGCACATAAAGGAATAGTTAATCTACTCTAATGATTCTTTCATCTTTCTTTCTACTTCTACTTCTACTTCACGAGTTGTTTCACTATTGAATAATAACTCAAGTAACACTTATATAATGAGATGTTATTATAATTATAAAACAAATATCTTCAACTTTCTATCCATCTAAGTAAATACAAAATCACTATGATTGTGTACGTACATCTTAACATCTCCACGCCATGGTGTCATCTTTTTTTCACCCCCACATTACTTGGATGGGTATAAAAATTGATTTAATAACTATATATAATTATTATAAAATTATTTTGATTCTGAAATAGAGTTAACCATTCAAATCAATACCATTCAACAATTATGGGACTGATATCATTGCTCGTGCGTGTGTACGGTTTACCATCTCCACGATGCAATGAGATTCATTCTCCAACATTAAACAATGATTATAAAGTATATATAATAAATAATCAAGAAATATATGAAATTATAAATCAAAAATATTTATCTGTATATATATATATATGTCATTTACATACATACAATCAAATTAAAAAAGGAAACCTAAGTAACGTTCATGCGTACGTAATCCTACCATCTCCATGAACAATGTATTCCTTTTCATTTATCTATCTATTACATATATTTATATAATGAATATATATGATATATAAAAAATGTTTTACATTTTGGAAGCATGTAAATCATGATCTATGTAAATATATCAATAATAACAAGTCAAAACAAGTATGATAAATAAAACGATTATTACCCAAAACATTACTTTAACATGGAATTGACAAATGAACGGGTAATATATAGTAATAAGTGAATCATATATGACATTATAAATATTATTATGGTTTTTTACATGTAAATAATATGTTTAAACCCACTATATAGGAGTTTAAGACACATGCAAAAAAAATCAGACCTATGGTAAGGTATAACTTTGGAAATATCATTTTTATCAAATATTTATTATTATATCGCATGATCTGCTAAAACTTCAAGAATGATAAATTAAACATCATTTCATTAAATAAGAGATGAAGTGGAAATTGTTCAGAGAATGACCAATGGTGAGGTTGTAACGAAATCATGTAATTATTTCTCCTCAATCAAAAAATCATCAACATTAGGAATTGGATCTTGAAACCAAAAATGTTATCCTATTACATTATTATACAATGAATCAGATGGTCCCTTATATCATCATAAATGTATGTCTTTCTGGTAGTTAACTTTCTATAAACCTTATTCTCTATCAATATCCATCAGAACTTGGTGGTTAGATTTCACTTCCATATAAGTGTTTTCACTAACCACCTATATTCTCCTATGTGGAAACCTAGTGATGAGGTACATTGGGTAACCGTTATGTTTGTAACATTAAATTTTAAAATGAAATTTTAGAATCCCTTTTTACAATGTGGGTTTCCCTAAAATAAACTTTCAAGTAGCATACCATTTATAACCCTGATGAATTGTGTGGGAGAAATTCATTTTAAGGGTGTAGAATGTAAGACCACGAGATTTTCTGAGATAGATTATTTTTAATTTCTTTTAAGTCTTGTGTTGTTCGCTAAACATATATTATCTTGCACTATATGCAATACTATATTATCCTACAATATATGCAACACTATTCTTGGCTTCTGTTACACAAAATTTCATGGTATTTTGATAGAATTCATTTCACACAACACTGAGTATAGAATTTTTTCAATATATAAAATAACTATGTTTGTATTATGTTATACTAAATTCCAAAGGAAGATATCAATAAACATAACACTAAATTTACTTGCATTACACGTAATATCGACATTCCTCGATAGCTTCTGTTGTATGCAATATCGATTTTAACTAAACAATGATATATTATTAAAATATTATTATTTAATGGGATATAAACTTGCCATTATGAATATCATTAACCATGTTTATAGTTTTATATATCATTAAAATTCGACTTATATATTTTTTAGAACATGATATAAAAACAAATTCACTTTTTCAAATAAAAGAATTACTTTTTAAAAAAATTTATTTTTCCTTCTTTTGATGGAACAAATAATTTAAATCTTTTTTTTTGAAATTTTTTATATATTTAGATTTTCAGAATATACTTCATTTTTTAGTTTGGAATGTAAAATTTTCTTTGGTTGAATTTATGGAATTTTTATGATATGTTTTTTTTGATAAATAGTGAAAATACTGATCTTTTTTATTTAAAAGTCATTAAATAGTAAAATTAAGTTTTCTAATAGTTATAAATTTTAATTTATTTGTTTTTATACAATTATGGTTTTTGAAAAAGATTTTATACATGAATTTGTTAAAATAAATTCCATTTAAAAAGGGACATTTTTTCAAAAACTGTTTTTTCAAAACTTTTTAATGGTTTTATTTTAAATTTCATTCTGGAAATTATATTTATTGAATTTCCAAAAATGGATGTAAAATTTGGATTCAGGAGGTCCAAATTTGGTAATTAGTTCTTTTTTATTTTTTTCCAATATTAATAGTATCGATGGTAAATTTTATTACCATAGTAAAGGGTAAATTAGGTAATATAGATTAAAAATAAAATTTTCATGACTATAAAATTACCAAAAAAAGGAAAAAATTATTTATTGAATGTACTTAGACCAATAACACGTAAGGATCAAAATTATGTCAATTAATGGACACTTTCCCCTGAAAATGATTAAATAATATTTAAATCAATGAAATGTAGAAATTGTAATTTTCGTTGTCTTTAATATCTATTATGTATCCACATATTGAATAATGGGAGGTATCGAAAAATATAATTTTAATTTTTAACATAGTAAACATATTTCCCTGATATAAAATTATTTTTTTATGTTTTGGGGCCATTTTGGAGATATAATGGTACTTACAATATTTTATTTAATGAACATTTAAGGATGTCAAATTCATGTTTTAAATAATATATCTTTTTTCAAATAAGGATATAAAATGATAAAATAGACAATAATAAGTTATTTAATATCTAAAATTATTATATTTATCATGGTAATTTATTTTTAATTTTTAGGAAATAAATAATTACCTTAATGTTTTATATATGAATCACTACAGATATTATTTAATTGATGAAAAATCAATAAATTGATTTTTATTAAAAATATATTAACTATTAAATGGCCAAAAAAACATTACCAAATTTTATTCTTAGAGTAAATATAGACCATAAGCATCCAACGGTCTAGTTATGGACTATTTGGATCCATATGGAGTACTTTAAGGCAATTTTTTTTAAGTAATGTTAAAATTGTCACATCCATAATTTAATAAGAATAAAAATATTAATGTTGGATTTTAAGGCATATGAATTAGACTAAATATAATATTCAGAAATATTGTAAATTTTTCAACATAATTTTATTTTATTTTTAATTTTTATTCACAAATTAGTTTATTATATAATAACACTATATTTATGTATTGATTATTTTATTAAGGTAAATATCAAATAAATGTAATTAAAA
This sequence comes from Viscum album, assembly GCA_963277665.1. Classification (NCBI taxonomy): domain Eukaryota; kingdom Viridiplantae; phylum Streptophyta; class Magnoliopsida; order Santalales; family Viscaceae; genus Viscum; species Viscum album. The sequence continues at coordinate 1,699,895,553 of OY728156.1, read as the reverse complement.
ATATTAAAATAAATATAATATGGGAAAATTAATTTGTACAATTATTTTATAGATTATCTTGACCCTTTAGGGATATTATTAAATAATTTTTTCAATGATAACATCTAATCTTGATATTTTTTAAAATCCATGAATTAAATATTGTCAAAACAGACACAACAGATATTATTTCAAAATAATGATTTATCATATTATTTTAACATCATAAAAAATTTAAAAAATATATAATAATAATAATATGGTCTAAAATTTCCTATTTTATACATTTATTGTATATGTTCCTTGAAATAAGTAAACATTTTAACTTTTTAATATAGAAATAATTTTTACCTGACTTAAAAAATGAAATCTATTAAACAAGTGTTAATTAAAATGATAATACATAAATTTACATAAAACGTTCTCTAAAATTTACTTTTTAATTATATTACAACCCTATATTATCTCATTTTTGAAATTTGGAAATTTTGGAGGTTTTCAAGTGGGGTTTGATTTAAGTATAAATTAATATTTTTGAGGGTTCCAAAAGTGCCCCCACCTCAATTAATAAGTGGAATCTCCTCCCTCATTTCTCCCAAAATAATTACCCTTAAGGTTCATCCATAACATACAAATTTATCCTCTCAACATCCCTAGTTACAGTCTAGAGGTTTTGGTCTTCTCGAAAGACCAACCCTAATTTCGTTAAGAAGAGATCTAATGAGAGCATGTCAAAGAAGAGGTAATCTTCTCTACCGATTCTTTCATATTTCATTATACTTCTAGTTATAAGTCATGAGTTTTTTCATTATAGAATAATAACTCCAGTATAAAATATATAATGAGATATTATTATAATTATTAAACAACCATATTCATCTTTCTATCCATCTGAAAAAGATGAAATCACCACGCGTGCGTACGTACGACTTACCGTCTCGATGACATGGTGTAATATGATTTTCACCACCACATTACATGGATGGGTATAAAAATAGATTTAATAACTATATATTATTATTATTATTATAAAATTATAATTATTTTGAAATAGTTTACACCATGAAAATAAAAATCATTCAACAATTATGGTAATGATATCGTCACTCGTGCGTACGTACAACTTACTGTCTCCACGATGCAATGATATTCATTCCCCGCATTAACCCTTCAAGAATGATTATAATGTATTTATAACAAGTAAGAATGAAATATATGAAATAATAATTATATTTTATTTATTTTTATATATATATTTCATTTACTTACTTACATTCAATTCAATAAAGACACAAAAACAACGTTCATGCGTACATACAGCCTACAATTTCCATGAACGGTGTATTAAATTTTATTTTTATATCTTTTATATATATTTATATACTAAATATATATAATATATAAATCATGTTTTACATTTTGGAAGTATTTAAATCATGATCTATGTAATAATTTCATGAATTTCAAGTCGATACACGTATGATAAATAAAATGATTATTACACAAAGTGTTTCTTTAACATGAAATTAAAAAATGAACGAGTAATATAAAGTCATAAGTGAATCATATATGATATAAAAATATTATTATGGTTTTGTTACACATTAATAGTTTGTTTAAATCCCCTATAATGGAGTTTCAGACACATTTTGAAGAAACCAGACCTAAGGTAAGGGATAACTTTGGAAATATCCTTTTTATTCTTGATTGCTTATTCGTAAGTATTTACTGAGGTATATTTATCATCCCCATCCATGTTTCCTAAATATATATTCAAAAATATTTTCTATATCCTTATATATATTTTTAATGTTAATTTTACTCATTGGTGAATTTTTACTAAATGATAAGAATGGAATGTTTTGTCATTTTCTGTACGAGGTATTTTTTGACTTTTCTACCAACAATGCGAGGAGAATGTTTTTTCTAACATACATGGAAGGAATAGAATTTTATGGTTTCATGAAACCCTATTTCCATGGAGCTTCCCGTACAATATTTCAAGATTTTTTTCAAATAAATTATTTTCTTTTAAAATTCTGTGTCATTTTGATAAAAGAGAACATTTTTGAAAAAGAAACGATATTTTACTTAGGAATTAATTTCAATTATTTTATCAAAATTATTTTCCATATTAGATGACATTGGGATATGTATATATCCCTATTGTTACATTTATTTGATTGTGTTTATGATGGAATTATTTTTATGAAATCAATTTATTTTTAATGGATTGTGATTGAATGATGTTTAAGAAACCCATTTTATTTCATGGGTTATGTTTTGGTGATTTTTTTTTATGTTTTTTAGAACATATAATAATGGTTTCATTATGAGATGGGTGCGTCCTATATCTCCATCGAATTTATTGGGTACAAATTTATACCGTATGAGATAGATATGACTGGAATGAAAAGTAAATCTGGTTAAGTAATACAGGGCTGGAATGACAAGTAAATCTGGTTCAGTTATATATTGTTAGAACAACAAGTAAACCTGGTTCATTGATGGAATTATACAACTATGATGGTATTATAAGAAATGCCTTTACTAATATGGAAATATTATTTTGTGCTTAGTTGTTTTCAACAATTCCATGTTTTATTTCAATTCTATTTTATCATAGTTAATGTTACTTTATGATCTATGACTTACATAATTCTAAGATTTATTTCTTGACTCATGACTTTTATATTTAAACTATATTCCCAAGTTTTTACATTCTTATGTTTATGGTTTGTTTTATTTTTTCAATGTTTACTTTTACTGAGAATTTGAGCTCACCATTTTTATGTTTTTCTTTCCCTAGGATATAAATAATGGTTTTAGGTAGGAAAAAAATTGTGAAGATATTTATGGGAGATGTAAAAGATCTTTCAGCAAGTAAAATGATTATGCCTCATGTTTCCAAATGTAATAAAATAATATGGTCTTTGGGATTCTATTTGTTTCATGTATTATGTATTCTTAAAATGTAATTTAATGTCCATATAGGTCAATCTTGGGTCGCTATAATTATCACCCCCATATATGAGGTATGAAGTTTCATAAAATCATATTAAAGGGAATTTGAGAAGATTTTGGGTTAAACAATATGGAATACCACAAAAAATAATGGAATATAATTCATGAATTTCCATGTAGGGTATTATCTTGAGAATCATGGGATAATGAATCTTGTTTTATAGGTATGAACTCTATGAAAAAATGGAGTAGTTGAGATAAGAAATCATCTTGTCAACAATATTGACAAAACAATGCTCATTTAGAAAAACCTTCAAGTGAAATTTTTTAAGGGAGTAGTGTTGACATTAGTCAACACAAGAAATATGGAATTGATATGTCTAAAAGAAGAGAAGACTCCATATGAGCTATGATAACGAAAGAAGAAATCATTGAAGTACCATAAAATATTTGGAAGTAAGTGTTTAATTATCAATAAGGAGAAACATTGGATGTTTGAATCCTACAGCGATAAAGGGATATTTCTTGGCTACTTAAATAAAAGAAAATAATATAAATGTTTCAATAAGAGGCTATGAAATATTTTTTAAATCTAGGATGTAGCCATAGTGAAAAATGAGAAAAATCTTCCAAAAATACAAGATCATTCTCAAGAGGGTTATGATTAAAAAATAAGTAGATCATGGGATGCTCTATTTCTAGAGATGATTTGTTTTGGTGAAGTAGTTGGTGATTAGAATTGGGTTTAGGATATGAATGAAAAGATTAACAAAATTGAGAGGAATAAAAAATGGTAGATTGTTTCAAGGCTAATAGATAATAATGTCCTCAAGGCAAAATTGGTCTTTCACAACAAAATGAATGAAGATGGTGTTGTGATTTGACACAAATAAAGACTAGTGTGCAAATAATACTCTCAGATAGAGTTTATCTATGTTGATGAGACATATTCACCTATATCAATTATAGGGATAATTAGACTATTTTCTTCAATAACAATGAAAAAAAAGGATCAATGCATTCCATATAGATGTTAAGTCATCATTTCTAAATCGTGTTCTGGAAGAAGAAGTCTATATTGAGAAGCCAGATGGTTTTTTCATTCATGAAGATGAGAATAGAGTTTTCCAACTAAATAAGGCATTATATGGATTGAAGAAATCACCAAGATCACATGTGTACCCATCATCCTCTGGACTTGACAAGGTCCCAACATAGCTACCTATCCCACCTCCACCCAAAATATGGGTGATCGACATTTCCTACTTTAAAAAGCCTCATACAGTGCGAAATTAGGGGTAATCATTGGTCAGAAGCACATGTGTACCCATCATCCTCTCTATACCGTTCTAGAAACTAGAATTAAATTGGCCATCCCTATCTTGAATGATAGAATATGAAACCCTAGGTAAATATGGAACCACATAGATGTACAACCTGCCAAGTTAATCAACGCTAATGGTTTCCTTGATCGGTAGGAAATGTGAATCCTTCGTGAGTATATCAACAAAAACCCAATCGACATCATTACCTATATGGTACCTCAATAAACCCATCACGAAATCCATCAAAACATCATTCCATTTCCACTCACAAATGAGCAATTTATGTAAAAGTATGGTTTGTCACTGGTGTTTTTCCTTCACCTACTGATAGGTGGAACATCTCAGGTCAAAACCTGTTATATCGCTTTTTATACCTGGCCACCAATACTGATTATGTAAATCCCAATACATCTTGGTGACACTAGGATGCACTTCCCATATAGAGGCAAAAGAGTCCTACATTATCTCCTCACATAAGTCTACTGAAACCCACATGTGACCATTCAATCACAAAATATCATCCTTGCCTATAGTACAAAAAGAGCAGGGTCCTCACCTAACATATTGTCCCGTAGAACTAGGCCTTCATAATCTTATAGTTTCATCATAATTACTCTTCATAATAAGGTAGAGGTAACAACTATGGGTTAAAGAAAAGTATGCCTCTAACTGTCATGAACCTCCAAATGAATATGAGAGAACAAATCCCAATGCTTCCACTTTCTATTGTCTTTCTTCACTATCTGTACCTAAGTCCTCTTGATCAAAGCATAGACCACTATATTGCCTTTACCAAGCGTGTAGGCAAGCTCAAAGTCCAAATACTGAAGGTATTCCACCCACCGTCACTTCCAATGATTCAAATAACAATGTGTAAATATGATCTGGAGTATTTTGTTGCCCGTGTGCACCAAAAAACGCTCTACTAATAAGTAATGCCTCCAAAAACATAATGTGTGAACAACTGTAACTAACTCAAGATTGTTCATTGGGTAATTCCCCTTGTGTGGCCTTAGTTTCCAAGACTCGTATTTCATGAGTCAATCCCCCTACATAAGAACTGCTCACAGCCTAATACCTAATGCGTTGCATTACAAAGTGTATCTTTTACCTTGCTCTAAAAAAATCAATATTAGTGGTGAAGCCAATGTCTCTTTGATCTCCTAAAAGGCCATCTCATAGGATTCTTTCCAAATATACTTCGTACCATTTTTAGTCAAGCATGTTAATGGTTTTGCTAAACATGAGAAGTATGGTTTGAAATGCCTATAGTAACCAACCAGACATAGGAATCTAAGAACCTAAAAGTTTTTCTTAGGATGCTCCTAAGGAAACTATTGATCTCACCTTATTTTGGTCCACTGATACTCCTATATTTTAGATTATGTAACATAGGAAGTGAATCTAATCCATCCAGAAGTGGCACTTTGTGGGATTAGCATATAACTGATGATATCTTAGTGTACTAAAGATTATATCAATATATTTGGCATGTTCATGTATATTATGAGAATAAACCATGATATCATCAACAAAAAGCACAAAAAACAAGTGAAGATAAGGATAGGGCACTTACTTCATGAACACCATGAAATCCACTAGCATTTTCATGAGACCGAATAGAAAAACAAGATACTCATACAGACTATACCTACTTCAAAAGGCTATGGAAGGTATGTCAAATGACCTAACCCACACCTAATGATAACCATCTCTCATGTGAATCACTGAGAAAACATGAGATCCCTAGGGCTGGTCAAAGAGATCATCTATCAGAGGTAGACGATACCAGTTCTTGACTTTCATCCAGTTTAGTTTCTAATAACCCCCACATAGACTTAGGGTACCGACCACCTTTTTTGCAAAACGACTGGAGAACCCCATGGAGAAGTACTAGGTTCGATGAAGCCCTTAGCTTCCAATCCCTCTAGTTTCCTCATGAGCTCTTGCAATTCCATTGTAGCCATCCTGTAAGGAAGAATGTTTACCAAGGTTGCACATGGCACTAGATCGATAGAAAAATATTCCTCTATCACCAGTGGTAAACTTGAAATGTCATATGAGAAGACATCCTTGAAATAATCAACTACTAGAGAGAAATATATCTGACACATTCCGTGATCATGAAGATACAAACTCAAAATCTGGGTATCATCCTGCATAACCTAGAATGCTCATGTATAACACATCTCTCATGGAAATACAATTCACCTCTATGTATAAAAGATCCAGCCTCTTGTGATGTGAAACTCACCCAATAATTATTGCAATAAACAAAGGAATCAAAGGAAACCAACCATTCCATCATGAGAATGACGTTAAAACATGTCATCTCTAGGGCATAGAGGTCCCTTGAGAAGTGACACCCACTGAGCTCAAGGGTAACTCTTTGCATTGATGCACACATTCTGTTCTAATCCATAATAGAGTTTCTAGAATCATGATGTCATCATAAGTAAAAACATAGAGTCCAAGGCTCTCTATAATGCGAATAAATATGGAACTATGTGAATCCCCTGTATCAAAAAGTGAATAAGATAAAATGGGGGATACTAGGATAGTACCTCTGTTAGTAGATGTTATAGGATCCTACTCTTTCTAGGTCTGTTGTACAAAATTTTTCTGGACTATACCATAATCATGTGACACAACCCGACTACCCTGAGCTAACCCACCATACTACCTCTATGAACATGGGGTTTGACTACCATGACAACGACCATGTCCTTGGCCTGAATGGATAGATGGATTCTAATTCCCTACCTAATGGGATGGTGGAGACCCCAATCTTGAATGTTGTGATGGCGCAGAACCACTCATACTAGATTCTGGAGGAAATCTTCTGTAGAAAATTGAAGATGGGCCATCTTGCCGCAAGATCGGTACCCAATTGGGTCCTGCATAAACTATGTCATCGTATTCCCTAGCCTACTACACTGGTATAACCTCACTTGGAAACCTAATGATATGTTTCAACTACTACTATTACTATGATAATGCACTAGATGACGCTTCTTATTCCCTGCTGAGACAATATGGGATCTAAGTGTCGAACCCTCCTGGCTCTCACCTCAAAACTCCCTCAGGTTTTGATCTATGATTAGAACCTAATTCACTATACTAGAAATGGTAGTAAACCTAGATACATTTACCAATGATCAGTTTTCATACCTATGACCATCCTCAAACATCATAGTATTTGATAAATTTTCACCCTTCATAATCGGTTCAAATCTCTAGAGCATCAAAAAACGAGATGAGTAGTCCATCATTGAAAAAGTTCCCTTCTCCAAATGCATAAACTCTAGAGATTTATCAGCCCTCAGCATCTCAATATAGTATTATTTGTGGAAGACAATCAAAATTCCTCTCCATTCTCTATCCTAATGATGCAATTCGAAATTAACTTTGTCCCACCATCTCTTAGAAAAATCATGCATCATATATTCCATGAGAATTAACCTCCTCTTAGGATGCTTCTTTACATGATTGAAGATTGAAATCATGGCCTCCAAACATAACTCTACAACAAGTTTTCTACCATCCCCCAAAAACATGGCCGGATGCTCCTGATTGAACACCTATGTAAGCTCATATATAGATTTGGAAGGCTATGGGGCTCCCTGAAAGGTTTTCATGAACCTAGTAAAGCCTTCAAAGAACTCTTCATCATCACCTGCATCCGGTATAAAAGTTTGTGCCATGCTTGGAAAAATTAGAGGATACATTGGTCTCACATGGCCTACCACCTCTGGTGTATGATCATCACCACCCTCCTGGTATACTGTTAGAAGTCATCATGGTGGCATAACTCCACAAGTTCAAGCACACACATTAGTTTTAGATCAAATTCAATGTCTCAATGGAGGCATAGCTAAAAATCACAGAACAAAACAAGATGGTTCAAAACATTCCCCTAAGCCTTCAGTCGTCTACCTGCCCCATGTGTCTGGTCTAAGTGTCACGAAATGAGAAACACTACCGAGAGCCCACTACTATAGTTAGGTCTAGTCATGTTTTCCATCAGAATACATTTCATTTCATGTTATTTTCACAATCATTTCTTGTTTTATGCTAATTCAACATTTAAAACTAGTATTTTCACTCATTTCAAGCTTATTACACTATCTTCTGAAGAGGTACCAATGGTATTCCGAATTCCGACCTGTGGGGTCCCATAATCCCCATGAATCAAAGCTGAGAATCTAACTATAGAACTTGGATGCATAATTCATTATATGGCCGAAACATGATCCACCAAATTCAAATTCAAGAGGGGTCATACACCATAGGGACCTAAGCTTGTAATCCATCGAATTCGAACCATAGCATATACTAACACTCCTATCACAACAGTAGGCATATCTATCACAATACCTATTACAACAGCATGTAATCAGTGAATCACCTAAATAAAATAAAAATAATGCATGGAAGGTGATTCTATCAAGTTACAATATGATGCATGAGAATGAATACAATGAAATAATTGTGTTAAAGAAAAAATTGAAACTATAATCATTTCAACCAAAACAACATGATAAAAGTGTGTCACCCAATTGTTAAATCGAATCAAAGGTAAGGGATCCATATCCACAAATCAAAATTAAATTTGAGGAAATTTGGAGTTTCCCTATATGGGGGTAGCTACTACAGGGCACAACTGTTTACCAAATCTCATTCTAGTTCTTTATATTTCCATTGTTTCCAAATAGTAAAGAAAACATGACAAGGGGCTCTTATACCACTTTTTAATGTCCTAGGTCTAGATACCATATAATAGTTCTCCAAGCCTGGTTGGCCAAATGGACTCAACCACATCTCCCCAAATGCCGAAGGGTTCCGACTAGTAGCAAGGGGCAATGTGATGATAGTGGGGAGACTATTCCCTTATTTAAAAAGTATAGAACAATGGAATTAACATTTATATAGTAGAATAAGTAAACCATTCAATAGAATAAAATAGTGGAAGGATGATAATAAAAATAACCATGTGTCATATCATATACAAAATGTTTCATGTAACCTGTTTGTAAGATAACTACCAAAAAAGGATATACTATAGACATATACAATACATGTGTCAAATGTAAAAAAGGTTAGGAAGAGTCTCATAAGCATCTCCATCTCTGGCTTGATCCAATACTCAGCTTCTCCTAGGATACATATCAAGAACCTGGTGGAGGGTGATTTCCCTTATCAACACCTGAAACCTTATAATCTGTTTAGGACCAAAGAATGACCTAAATAGGGTGTGAGATTAAATACCAGTAGGCAGCCACCAAGGTCTATTCCAATTTGTTAGTGTGTATATATAATATGAAATTTATGATAGTGAAAGTAGTAAGCTAGGAAGTACTCAGGGTAAATTGTCCTACAAGAACTGGTTTCCATTTACATTTCAATTATGTTCAATTAAAAATTCAATTACATTTATTTTTATAAGTATCAAGATCCAGACTAAGACAAATTTTCCCTCATATGAAATTAAGAACCATAGATACCATAAAAGGTTATATAAACATGTATAACCATGGACCGAATCCCAACATGTGATATGGTTTGGTAGATGCGTCACAAGTAACTTCAATATTAAATTATAACTCAATCCCATCCCTGAAATTTATAATATGGAATTCATGTATCACTCTAGATTCTAGTCCACCAACACCCTACATGCTCGTCTTGGCGATCCACCCATGAACCCAGTTTCACTCTAGGTGTAGTGTTTGTCCATGTCAACTTAGCCCATCCTTGGAAGTCCTATGGGGTACCCCAAGTATAACTCATGAATTATTCATTCCTCTCAAGAAATTACATGTAATCTTATAAGGATCCATGATTCACTAGATGTTTAGTTCATAGAATCAATGATCCCATCCATGGATTCTATGGTTCAGTCATGGAATAACAATATAATCATCCCATTGAAACTATCCTAGGAAATTTAAAGAATCCAAAGTTCACACAAGGTATGAGGGTAAAATAGACATGTAATCTTTTCCATGGGATTCAAACAAAATACATGATTCAGCTAAATATTAGTTAACTCACAAGGGTAGGTTCATAGTTGGATCAAAACAACCAAACATTCTTAAACATGAATAGGAATAACCATGGGTCAAGGGGAAAGTCATCTATCCAATACCCTTATCCACATAGAATACCAATAACAACATGTAAATTTCTCGGAATAATAAATTAATTATAAAAAACCCACAAATGGTTCTCAAGGCATAATTCATTGGTACCCTAATCCAAACGATGGTAAAATATTCAAACTAGGAACTCACCCAAGGTGTGGTCCTAAATTTAGGAAAACAACCTATCATATTCTTTGAAATTACTATTAAATTACTTAAATGAAAACATGTAACAACATGTTTGATTCATAAATCCTAGAGACATCCTAAGAATGGGAGTATAACACTCTAACATATATAAAAATCTCAAAATTTAGCAAGAAAATTGAGACCACCTACCTTATATTCATTTTTGATAGCTCATCCAGTATCATGATTTGATTCTCCCTTGTTTGAGAGAAATATGAAGAGTGGATGAAGAATGGGATATTAGGGAATGCAATCCTAAATCAAAGTAGCATAATTGATAAGAAGAATAAATTAATATTCCTAAAAGGGAATCGAGGTATTATTGATGTGGATCCTTGGAGACGAATGACAGTAAAAATGGACAATGGATTAAGAATAAAGAGAAAATAATATATTAGGTCCTTAAAATGGGATATCCAAAGGTCTATAGCTTTCCAAATTGAAAGACGAGAATAAAATAGTTTTCAAATAACTCAAGGGAATCATTTTCATTTTACCCAAAAAATATCTGGGTTGCACGGTTTCTACACACATTTCCCAAATCGTGTGGAAACTGTGTGACACTCAATGTATGTCTAGGGAAGAGCACATGGTTATCCGACATGGTTTGATAAACTGTCCAGTAATCTTGTGAACTCCTCTATCAAAATTAGATAAAACTGCAGAACTATTCGCACGGTCGTGTGCCCCAGTCTTCACATAAATCACTAACCGTGAAACCACTTTTTTTTCACCCAAAACTCAACTTTATGGCTTTGTACAATCCCCGAACACCCTAGAGACCTCCATGACCCCAACGAGAATCTATATTTGGCCATTTTAATGAAATTAAATGAGTAAAATATGGAAAGATCACAATTTTTACCTCAAATAAGAACTGAGTTCTTACAAAAACAATATCTATTATCGTTGTATGATAATTTCTAAAAACAACAGTCAATATTATGACACTGAGAATCATTTCCTAGAACTGATTTTTATAGTACAAAATTTAAGTAATTACTTGTTGTTCTATAATGTTCTCTTGTTCCCTTGAATTAGTCATCTCATGTTTATCGTCACTCATTAATTATAGAATAGATATTAGTTTTATTGCTTGGAGATTACTGGTTTCCATGAAACACACCCTACTATGGAAATCCCACAAGTGAATAGAAAAAAAAATGATGAATATTTATATATCCATAAACCTACCCATACATAGGGTATGTACTATGATTATTCCTTTTAAATCCAAATAGTGAAAATTAATGGAAAACATGACGATAAAAATAGTTGGTCTAGGCATTTTCTTCCTCCCCACATCCAAGGATGTTTTATCTTACTATCTGAAAGATTCACTAACAACATGGTGAAATTCCATGATCTTATTGAAATCTTGGATTTATCATTGTAACACATAGTGGACCATTTTATTATTAAAGGAGACAAAGAGCTAGTAATTAAAAATATTAAAAGAGAGCATGACATTAAGAAGGAATGAATGACTACACTCCTTTTATATGTTAGCGGATTGATGGAGAAATTACTATTTGATCCAATGCTGATTCATATCACTCACTCAGATATTACCCATGTCGAATAAATAGAAAATGAATTTATGATGTTGGATGAAACTGATACTAACGAGATGATTTTCGTATAACACACTAGATGGTTTCATTCCCAATCATTGTATAGGATATGGAGAAAATCAATGAAATAAATTCTACCATATGGTATAGTCGGAAAACAATTATTAATTAGATTATTTAAATAATATACTATCTCCTATGTGGGATGCATTGATTTACCCATGTTAGGATGTAATATATTTGATTCTGGGTATCAAATTTCCTCCTCTATGTTAGAACAAATGAATATAATGTCCATTAAAAATAGGTTTTGATGGGGTCGTCCTATGATTCATTGAAGGAGTATATATCATTTTTGTCATGTAGTAGATTCATGTAAACTCTTACGTTGCTCATCAATTAATAATTAGGCTTTACCATCCACTCAGGAGACCTGGATATTTTTGAAAAATGATGATACATGATTATGTATATTTAACAAGAATATACCATGATTGTTGAATACTTGAAAACTTCATCCAGTAACCCTCAGAATAGTTTTATACTCTAAAAAACTATTGTTTTTTTATTTTTTGGATAATTATATCATGGGTCCATATCTCCAGCTATAAAAAGGTAGTTGACATATCTAAATGTTATAACTAACATATTTTAAAAATATTTTGAGGCTATACCCCTTCAAATAATTGGAAGTAGGAATATCATGAACTTGATGAAGAAAAATATGATTACAATATTTAGTGTCCCTCACACAATATTGAAGAAAATATTTTTTCTCATTCAATTGAAAAGTATATATGAGGAATATAACATTGATCAGAGATAGTCAGAATTTTATCATGCCCTCTTGAATGGAAAAAAATATTTCTTCTATATGTCACATTAAAATATTCTCTGGAATATTGAATACAATGTGAAGAAATAATTTTCATTTAGACTTATACATACATTTTGGTCTTATCACACCATGAATCATACTAAAATGTAAGAAACACCATACTCTATTATCTACAGAATAATGATTATTATACCGATTTTTGTTTAGCTTAACTCACTTTACATTTCTATAAATGGTCATCTCTTAGATATTGCACAATAAAATAATATGCTTGATGAGTTAGTGTGATTTTATGAAAAGAGATTGAGCATAATTCAAAACCTATAAGTCCATTAATATTGTATCGTGTGATCCATCAATAATAAATTTCTCCAATGTTCATTATGGAAAAGTGAGTTTCTTCTCACCCTAATAACTCTGATACAATTATGGGAGAATCCATTAATTTTGGATCCAATGTGGGTGTGACCCAAAGTCATACACAATGTCTATTCTAACAATGCTTAATCCTTAGTAAAAATCAATGGGTAAAATATTAGACTACCAACCCAGGAAATGTTTTATGAGTAATAATTTACATGATAACACAAAGGTTAAAAACCTCCCATCTACATGGATGTAAAAATCATAGTCATGATCTATAATGAATTACCCTAAATATAATTTCACCCAGGTACCTATTACCTAACCTTAAACTACATCACAAGATGGTCAAATAATTACTAACTTTTACCGAATGACTCCAAATGTCAGTCCTTCATGAATATCAACTACATAAGGAAGCCTATTTTCCAAGGCCTTCTGTCACACACTTGAGAGTTTTATTAATATAATATTATTCTTCTTGTTATCTACCTATGACAGATATAATCAATTCCACTACCATTAACACATGTCATATCAATGTAGGGATGTTTTATTTGAGATACATTTTTAGCGTAAAGCCTGTTATTAAAAAAATATGAAGTGATTCAAATATACTATATCCTTCATCCTGCCATAACATTATAAGAAAACTTACCCATCCCCATTGTAACAGGTCTATTAACATAGTGGTTCAGTTACTTTCTTAATAAATATTGATAGAACTTGACATTATTTATTTGATAAAAGAAAATAAAAATTCCACAATTCATATACATGATAATGATTTTTGAAAAGATTTTATCTCCATGAAAAACACAAGAATTGATTATAATCTGTACATGATATGTTGATATGCTAATATTTGTTCTTACACTCCCAACTGAAAAAATAGAAAAATTTCCCATCCCTTGGTGCAATTGATTGATCTACAGAAGATGTTTTAATCATTTAATAAAAATTTTATAGCCATGAAAAAAATTGTTAATACCTAAAATCATCATCCTTATATCCCATAAAGAAAAAAATGCATGTTTCTTCTAATATGATCATAATATGTGTGAGTAATTTCCTTTAATAATTACATGTATAATGGTTACCTTCCCTACAATAAATTTAGTGGTAAACACACCAAAAATTTATGAATTATTTCTTTCTGATAAATTAATTTTTTTTATAACTTAAATTACATGCAACATGAAGTTATTCTATCACTACACACAACACTAGGTTATATTTTGTTACAAATGACACTAAATTTTATCAAAACCACGATATATTATTAATATAGTTTTTAAAATTTGATGGTTATAATAATGAAATTAATCATAGAGTTATTAATACTAATTAATTATTTCTAAATTCTATTTATAAATTGTTTTTAAAAAGGAAATATATTATTTTAAAAATAAATTAATTTTATGAAATGTTTTAATATGTTTCAAAAATACTATTTTCACAAACCAAATGATTTTTATTTAATTGTGTGAACAATAATAGAATTAAAACTTCACACTTATAGAAACACAATTTGGTAAAATAAACATCATTTTTTAAATATTAATTTCATAATTATCTTAGGGTGATTTTTTGGGATTTTTCTCAAATGTTTCATTTTTTGATGATTAGTGAAAAATAATACATTTTAATTGAAAATTGGATTTCAATTTAATTTATTTATAAATTTAAATTAAATTTTAAGTTTGATATAAAGTCAATTTAGTTCAATTATACATCCATTAATCCTATTTGGTTAATTTGTAATTAATTTCATATTGATTTTGGATATAAAAATATTGTAAAAGTTTGAACATTTTCTCATTAAAATCATGATTCCTCATCGCATCTGCAGGATTATTTTTTTGAATTAAAATTAGAAACCTATATGAATGGAATTTGAAAAAATATATTTTATATATTTAATTATATTAACATAAATTATATAAAAATTTTTATATGATTTTTTACTGAAATGAATATTGAAAACAATAAAAATTAATGATCATGATTAAGGTAAAAATTATTTATCACGATTAAGGTAAAAATTGTTTTACTGAGGTTTAAACTCAGAAGAGAATGATGAAAATTACTTATAAACATGTGTAAAATAAATTTTATAGCCATATTTTGACCCTATAATGTTTAGTGTTCAAATAAGATCCATTTTGGACCCCATTGGAATGTGAAAAACATGGGTACCCTTTTTTCATTCAAATAATTACAAGTATGCCACTTTCATCACTTATAAAAGGACACCTCCTATCCTATATTATTCACACCATGAAACCCTTTTTTCATAAAATATTTGGACAAATATCTTTCCAAATACCATTATATCATCATAGAATCCTTTGTTTTTATAGAAATCCAATCTGGATGGATTTTGGTGTAAAGTTAAGGAGGATACTTAAAAAATATGTAACATTAATCAACGGGTGTTTTTTATTTTATTTCTTCATACACTTCATTAAATTATTATTATACCATGATTATATAATAACCATATTATTTTACATAAAATATATCATATTTATGTTAATGGAGTGACCTACAACAACCTCCACATCCAACAAATGAGTTATGAAATCACCTTCATGTGTACGGTAGACTACCGTCTCGTGAACCGATGTCTTTAGTTTTTCCATTATCACCTCTTCAGGTTTGACATAATATCTAATTTATTATTTATATATATAAGGCCCTGGCCTTAAACCGTACTTAATATTTAATTAAATGAATAATTCACATTGAGGATCTTTTCAGGTTTAGAGTTTTAGATAATTAGGACATAACTATTAAATCTCAAAAAATTAAAAAGTAGAAACTTTTACTAAGTTTCCATAAAATTAAAACTCTTAAAAATAAACATGTCTAGTTCAATGTTTTATGTAGCATGACTTTCCATTGATCCCATCCTTGACCCTATTCCACGTTAAGTCCTATGAAAAACATTTCAAAAACTTGGGATGAGCATAAAAAGCTCAGTAAAGGATACACATAGAATGAAAACTTTTAGTTTTTCAAAATAACAAGTAAACCATGAATACTTTATCAATGTAATACTATTCACCTTTTCGAAGTAGTAAAATCTCTTCACTGATTAAAAGATCATTACTTTCCCTTTTGTATCCAAAATATTACCATAGAACCCATATAAAGATCACATAACATGTAAATGTAACTTGGGACATAAAAATACTTAAGTGGAATAACCATAAGGTCGACTTCCACAAATATCACTTAATGGAATAGCCATTCGGCCAACTTCCATACATAATTAATGTAATAGCCATATGGCCAACTTCCATAACCAAATGATTAGAGGTTATAACGTAACCACCCATCCTGGTATTCACGGCACCACCCACCATATGGTTTATCACATAACCACCTTTAAAATGTCCAAGTACCATTATAAAATTATAACACATAAAACCCACATAAAGGAATGATAAAATTTCCATATTTGAATAACAATATATCATTTAAATATATTGACATAATATAATCCTTTATCAAAACCATTTTCAATACCAAAATACAAAAAAAAGGTATATGGTATTTATTTTATTTTAAAAACATTACGGCTTGTTGAGGAAGCCAAAGATCAAATAATACTCGCGGCGGCGGAAAAGGTATTTGACACCGTGTACGTAAAAAAAACATTCCTTTTTGTCATTTAGTAAAACGCTTCATAGAAAAAAGATTCATTTTGAATAAACGTAAATGTCAAGGGGTTTATACACCTTATAAAAGAAGGTTGTATATAAATCAAAATATGCCTCAATGAATGGAGATTGAGACGAAGACCCTTACAAAGACGGTATCCTTGGTTTAAGGATAAACCAATTGAATAATTATGTGTGACAAACAAATACACCAAATATATGTGGATATTATGTGTAAAACAATTAGAGGTTATTTACACATATTCATAGAACGACATATTCGAGGAGTATAAGTTTATCCCAAAGAATCAAATTTGGATTAAAAAGTTCCCTTGCAAACATTTGACAGCCTAACGACGTCACATCAAATTTCAGAAAAAGAGCTGATGGGAGATAAAAAAAAGTATCTCATCACTTAAAATTTACATCAATAAGGATATATTAGAACATATCCCAACATAACAATATGTGAATTAAAAGACCCAACAAAAGAAGTCTTTTAAAAAGAGGAGGGTGAAAGGTTCCCTTACTGACTTGGATATCATTCGAAACATACACCCCATGAAAGAAGGTCAGTACATCATTGATGTAAATACTCATAAACAAAAGTATATTACACAAAGAGTAGAATAATGGGAAGTACATACACCACTCAATGGAAATTGTGGGATATGTAGCATAAATCTCACGGGAATAAAAGTGAGATGAAAAATCACTTACGAAAACTCGGTAGCCTAACGGCGCCACTTAAAACCTCCATAATGGATTGATGGGAGAAAATAAGGTCTCTCATCATATGAACAATAAAAATTACAGTAAGAGTAATATAAAAGAACATCCCAATGACAAGAAAGATGAGCTTTAAAAGGAATGACATAAAGAGCGTACTTAAAAAAAAGAGAGGAGTAGGATCCCTTACCTCGGGTCTGACTTGACTCGATCATTTTTAACGTCCTGAATAATAAACTAGAGTTAATTTATACTTGCATAAGAAACTTTTTTTAAGTTCATTATTCCTTTTATATCAATTATTGACATCTTATACACATTATTTAATCATTTAAGTTAATAATGATTGTTTTGTCGATATTTGGTTCTTAAGTCAAAAGTGGACTTCTTACAATTACATGTTGTTCGAGTGGTCAAAGGTTCATTATATCCAGAATGATATTCATGATTTTGATATCATATATATCATATATATCCAGAATATACATGTATTTATAATATTACAAAATCATTTAGTGGTATGAATTGAAATGCACTGTTCATGGAGACGGTATGCCATACGTACGCATGAACACTACTTTCATTTCTTTGTCATATTAATGGAATTAAAAATAAATGAGAGGTATGTATATTTAAATTCCAGAATTATATTCATCATTTATATGTAACATAAATTATATATATTCATTATAAATATGTACTTATAATAGTACAATACATTTGGGGATAAGAAATGAAATGCATTGTTCATGGAGACGGTAAGTTGTACGTACGCATTAACGCTACTTTGATTTCTATCTCATAAATTAATGTAATGAAATAATAATTATATAGAGGTATATTATAATTCCAGTATAAAATCATATATAATAACTTTAAATCCATCCTTTTTACGTCCCACATATAGAATTGACGAATCACATCACTTTGAGGGGGCGGTAGTCCACACTTCCTTAAATGAAGATATCGCGTTTACCCATAATGGAAACCATAATGGTGTGCCATAAATGAAAAATAAAGAATATTAATTAAAACATAAACATATTATATATCATATATAAATATAGTGACATCTTAATGGCCTCCTTTGAAGGTGTTATATGAGTGTTGAACAATCATCGTTTCGTGAGGCAGAAATTCACCATCCACAGAAACAGTATGTTATTTAACCATTATATGTAGGTGTGTGTAAGTGTAGCTCTAATAATTCTTATAACAACATAATAGTATATTGAAGATAATAGATTTGTTACAAAAGATATGAATAAAAAGAGTTTAGTGGGTTGGAGAGGCAAAATAAAACAAAAGGACTCAAGTGAAGACATTAACTTAAAATCGGGTAACTCTTTTTGGTTTGAGCTCAAAGGCTTCCTTGGGAAGACTTCTGCCCAAAGTGAGGCATCAAGGAGTAAGATAGTGAAGTGGAGGGGCACTCTTGTAATGTTACAAAATGTTACTTTATTTTCAAAAGAGATTCGGATTTTAAATGTCCCCAATTGATTTATTTCAAGGATAAGGTGATAAGGGTTCTAAATCCACTAATAAAATAGGTTTTGGACATGTTTTGGTCTTATATATTACATTATCCTTCCATTTTATTTAAATCGTTAAATAATGGGGTCATCGCTGCATCATCATGATGTCATAAATAATTTAATTTATTTAATGTCTATAAATTATTAAAAAATACTATGATATAGGAAATCTTGTTAGCTTTCCTATGACTATTTATAGTCAAATTCTGACTTGTATAACCCCAAGTAAAAATTGTCTTAGTAAAACAACTCATGTTTGTGTCATATTTACTTAAACATTAAATAAAAAGATATTTATGTCATTTTCCAACCAAAGTGGCTCCATGGGGTCCCCAAGATGACCCATGGATGGTATTGGTCGGCCATGACACATACAATGAGGGTAGGAAATGTTTCTAGGTCATTTAATTTTATTAAAACATTATTCTTACCTTAAACTACACTAATTACCTCTAATCGCGATTAAAAACTCAATAAGTTACTATTCACCAAAAACTTATTTTTATCCCATTGAACCACATTTTACTTCTTAATGAAAACCATGTATGTCGGATTTTTGAAATTCAAAACAAAAAGATGGAAAAATTTTATTTAAACGGAAAAATCAGTTTTTCTAAGTACCACTTAGTGGTTTCACTATTCATCAAAAATTGAAGTTTTTTAGAAAAATCCCAAAAATTCACCCTAAGCTATATTTGATATTCCGAATTCAAAAATGAAGTCTATTTTAAAAAATTCAATACATATAAGACACATTAATTAATTTAATAATTAATTCCCGTTGTCAGAGAAAATAGCGTGTTTTTATGAAACAATAAGTATCAAAAGATTGACACTAGTTTAAGTACAATTTCAAAATGAAATTAATTCCAACGACCACTATTGGATTAAATGGTAAAAATATATTCTAATTTAACATTAAAACCAATTCAAAATATAAGATAATCATATAAATAAATTAGATTAGAAAGAGGTTTTGAATTAAAATACAACATTTTTCATTATTCATTAAAAATTGTACTTTTTTGGAAAAATACCAAAAATTTACACAAAGTAAATATTGATGTCCCGATTCTAAAGAAGAATTTTATTTTTTCAAATATAACACATACCATTTTGAAAATTTTTATTTAAAAAAGGTTCGCCATCAAAAGGCGTTTAATCGACCTTTTAAAGAATATTAGGATGTTTACGCTTAAAATTGGATTCATTCGCATTTTTATTCCTATAACATTTATTGTAAAAAGTAAAAATATTTGACAAACATATATAATAATTTTGTAGTTAGTTCCATTCATTCCCGCCATCACAACAGCTAGGCGTTAACTACCATTTAAAATAATATTATTTTATTATTAGAGTGCAACGTAAGATTCCCAAGAAACTCGTTGTTGCGTATTGGGTAAGCCATCGAGCATAGCATTCCCTTTAAATTAATATTGACATTTTATTCACAAATAGGGATAAATATAAAAATGTCATATTCTTTATTTACCTGGGGTGTTACAATATATGATTTATAATATTTCATTTTACTTCTAAAATTATTATATCACATAGACCTTATATATTATATTCATGTGTACATACATCTTATCATCTCCATGTACAATGTATTTCATTTTCTATCACTAAATTTTATGTATTTACAAAAATAAATATATACTAAATATATATATAATTTATTTTATGGTTACTATTCTTTATAATGATAAATCATGGTGAAAATATGTGTAAAAAAATCAAATCATATAAGAAAAAATAAGGCAGTTATTTCCCAAAATCCGACGTTAACATAATTTTATTAACAAATGTTTAATGAAAGGTTATAAATAAATAATTTATGGTATGATATATATATATATATATGGTTCATAAAATTTAGTATAATGATGTTTTATTTAATTAATAGGAATTTTGAATGTGCACAATGGAAGTCCATACATAAGGTAAGGGGTTTCTAGTCTGTCTTTTATTTCTCAGAGACAGATACAAATTCACCACTTATTTATTTGGTATGGTGTATATACTAACCCTTTTACATATTATATCATTAATCCCATTATTTTAAATATATATAAAGTTTCATTTTTTGTTATTGTTTTTTGGGGATTACGATTCAAAATATTTCAAAATCATTAATTGATTTCCATCACACTTTTTTATTTTCTGTGAGACAAAATCCATATTCACCGCATAGTTATTCTATGTGGTGTATATAACAACCAGGAATGTATATAATGATGACTATCAAAACAATTATAGTGATTTAAATATAAATTTTAAGACCCCTCGTAAATTTTATTTTATAGTTTCAATGATACCAAAGTGATAATTGATTTCAATCTCAATTTGTCTTCTTTAAAACTTGTGTTATGTTATACACCAATCTTCATTTATGAAGTGTAAATACTGGCCAATTTACATGTTTTATCATGAATATAATTAATTTTTATGATATTTTATGTATTATTTTTTGTTATTATTCCATGTTAATAATGATTCAATGTTACCGAAGTGGTAGTATTTTTATGTTACAATCTCATCATTTATCCGGATTGTTTAATATTATACTTCCAATGATGAAATATTCTGATCCAACATTCAATAAAATAAGTAATTTTATTCTAATCTATATATTAATGATATTAATAAGTAATAATTCCATTTCAACTATTTCAAAATTAAAATAATTGTGATTTTTTTAACAGTATCTTACTCTAATTCATTATTCGGTTAGAAATATGTTTTCAACCAAAACCATGTTTTCAAAAAAATTAAATTATAAATTTATTAGTATAAAATTATTTTAAAAATTAATTTTAAACATGTTTTAAATTTTAAAATATTCTATAAAAATAAATCCTCATGTCACTTTACACAAACTTCATATTTTTCTTTTATCGAATACAGGGAAAAAATATTTTTTTAACATGAATGACATGAACAGAATTTACCACTTTCATGATTGAAAAATGATTTCATGATTACAATAAAAGTATTAAAATATATTTTTAATGAAAATTGATTCATTAATATTTTTTCTATTTTTTAAATTTTAAATAAATTATTTCAATGAGAAATGAATTGTGAGAATGTTTTATGTTTTAAAAAGTGTTTTTATAATAAGAACAGATATTTTACTGTAGAATTGTTTTAAAGGATTTATAAATTATCTGTTATAGGGTTCCATTTTTATTTTAAAATATAAAAAAATTTAAATGGTTTTATGTTTTGAAAAGTGAATTTCAATTAAAATTTGTTGACCTCAAGAAATGTTCCATTTGATATATCTTTCAAATCCATTTTCCATCTAAGATGATATCATTTAATGTATCTTATTACTTACAAGCAATATAAAACTAGGATACCATTATTATAAAATCACTAAATTTTTTTAATGAATTTTTTTATAAAAATAATTTCTCTACCATGGTTTATACCATGAAAAAATTCATGTGAAACATGTTTCTTTTTTTCCCCTAGTTATGATTTGATGAGATGATGAAATGATTATGTAACCTATCGCTTTTCCACATGTTACGATATAATGAAATATTTATAAAACTAATTTAATTTCATGGATTATGATAAGATTAATATTTTATTATCATTTGGAACACATAAATATGGTTTTCATTATGAGATGTTTGGGACCTATATCCCACTCCAATGCATTGGGTAACAATTTATATCTGTTGAGAGATATATGACTTGAATGAGGAGTGAACCTAGTTTAGTAAGGGAATTTGTCCGCTATGATGGTCTTGGGAGTGAACCATGGATACTTTAATGGTTTTTGGAGTGAACACATTCCATTATAATTTCCATGGAAGCGATCCTTAACCAATATGGAAATGATTTTCTATGCTTATGTGTACGTAAAAATTCTATTTCATCTGCCAATTATATATACTGTCATGGATCATGTTCATTGATTCCGTTATGGATCATGTATTATGAAATATAAATAATTATTCCATGGTTCAATCATATGATCATAGATTTGTAGGGTATGGTCTTCAAATATTTTGATAATGTTTTGAAACCATTTTTCCCATGTTATTATTATATATCTCAATTGTTTACCCTTACTGAGAATTTGAGCTCACCCATTCTTAAGTTTACATTCCATAGGTTATGGATAAATGTTTTTATGTAGGATTACTCTGGGGGATGAAATTTATGGGATAGATAGAATATACTTTATGGATTATGAATATTTTTTATTCAACTATCCAAAGTCTTTAAATAATTATTCTCTTTAGGCATGTGTTTATATAATGTAATGAATATTGATCTAAAAAGATATAATATTCATATATGATTAGCCTATGTTGCAAAAGTTTTTTTAGAGGGTATGTCTACGTAATGTTTGGAAATTAGGATGAGAATTTTTTTTGAGATCCATAGTGGTATTTATAATTATATGTCTTTGAATGTCTTAAAAAATAAGTTTAAGGACTGGAAAAAGTATAGAAAAATGTCATAGAATTTTTGAAGTGGACAGAGAAAATGATTTAGAAGAAATTACAACCCTTCATAGATACTATAAGTGGGTGTGGATCTGGAATATAGGTAGCTATGGAAATGAACTCCAAAAAGGTAACATTGAGGTTATCTCAATGGTCACCAAGTGCACCATAATGAGCCTTACAACACATCTGGTTTACAAATCATGGGAGATATGATTTGGAAATTCAATTTTTTTTACCAACCACCAAAAAGGATTTATATAGATTATGATTATGAATAAACTAGGACAACCCAATGGTGCCATAGAATAAAAAATAAGGTGTAATTTTTAAACTTCCTATAAGTGCTTTTTCATGATTACTTGCAATGAATATAGTTTCTCACACTATGATTTTTGGTTTTAGTAAGTGGTTATTATAAGAAGGAATCATGATATCAAGGAATATAAATGAAACTTTGGTGATTATAATCAACCAAAATGGATGATGACTAGATAGATAGATATTGTGATTATTCCAAATCATCTATCGTGATATACAATTAACAACATGAACTTTAGTGAGATTCCTAATTTATCAAACTACATGAAGATGAGATTTTATTAAATTTATCATGGTAAGGAACTTATAGAAAATAGACTCATATTTATATATGTAAAGAAGGTTTGAAGAACAAACTAGGAGAGTATATCAAATGGTGGGTAATATGTTATCAGTTTTGGAAAAGAAGGTCACATAGTGACAAATTTTCAAGTATTTTAATTGATTATATGTGGAAAATGTAACGACCCAAAGTTTTTCAATAGAAAATTCCCTTCTTATTTCTATGTCATAAAAACACAAAATAATGAACTACTAAGTGATAAGTGACCTTTAATCATAATTTGGTCACCCCTATGTTTGGAAATTTAAAAATCTGACATACACAGTTGTGTTCAAGACAGTTTTTGGAGTCTAATGAAACAAAAATAATATTTTGTGAACAGTAACCTACCCTTATGAATAGTAATATTACCCTTATGAATAGTAAATTAGAGTAACATTACCTATGAATAATAAAATAAAATTTATACATCATAGAAAGTTATAATTTGACCTTACTAAACGTTTTTGGTATTTTATAATTCATAAATAATTATTTATAATTAATTAATTAATTTAAAAGAATATTTATTTTCCTGAAATATATTCATAATTTATTGAATCAATGTCTAATAGTTTTTAGATAATTTTATAGGACCCTATGTAATTTCTGAAAGAATTGCAAAATCAGTTTTAATTTTAAAAACTGTTTTTTTAAGTAAATTATGATTTTAATTAAATATTAAATTAATATTATTTAGAAAATTATTTTTGAAAAATGGACTTCATTTTTGGATTCTACACATCGGAAAATGGTTGGGGTAAAATTTTGGGATTTTTCTAAGTTACTTGAATTTTTGATGAATAGTAGAATACATTAATTTATCATATAAATAAATTTTAATTAAAACCCACTATTCCTGACATCACAAGTGATGTAAGCACCCAAATCCCGAATTCAGAAGTCAAATTTACTATTCTTAGTCATCCAACACTCACTATTCCTTGTCTTGGATGAAATTAATAAACTAATCAGTTTTATATTAAGGAAACCCCTCTCCCCTCCACTATAAAAGCCACCCTTCACTCCCTCTTTTCTTCACACATCTCAAGCACCACGACTTCCCAAAATTTTGCCCAAACACCTTCCCTAGCTCATCCCCCACGTCCAAAAGATTCTGGTCTCATCAAAAGGCCAAGCCTAGCTTCCTTTAATAGGATCTCAAGAGGAGGATTCTAAAGGTAATTTCTCTCTCTCTTCTCCTTTAATTTCCTTTCAAGTTCAAGTTCCTTTCTTGATCTCTCTCTATCTATCTTCATCCAAATTATTCTGTAAATCCAGTATTATATGTATAATGTAATATTATGATTCTAATGTTATATTATATCACCCCACACCCTTTCCCCCTTCCTTTTATTTTATTAAAGAGAACGTTGTTCATGTGGTGATAATTTATCACCTTCAAAAACAACATGCTCTCTTCTTCCATTTATACCATCAATATGGTCATCAAACCATTTTTATGGTTGAACCATAATGTTTTATATGTATTATGTTCTATTATAAGTTCTAGAAATAACCTATGGCCATACAACTAAGTGAAAAGTTAAAATGAGTTGGTTGTGATCCAAAAACCGCTCAAATTAGCCCAAATAATCTTCATTTAATTCTTATCTAATGATTCGGCCACATGGATCTAATATAACTCATTATAAAATCATTCATGCTTCTGTAATATCATTAATTACATGTAATATTAGTTTTGGATGTTTACCCATGATCGACCCAAACATCAAATTAAGAATACAAGCGGACCGCTTAAGAAAACCATGAAAAAGAACATCCCCGAACAATGTTTTTAAACTCTATAAGTCATCCAAAGGAACATAACATGAAATAATGAAACCAGAATGAACCCATTTAATTTATAAAAGGTTCTGGAATTTCTAATTAATGTATATAATGTCATTATATAGGACATTAATGAGAAGGAGGCATTCGAGTACAAGGTAAGGGGAAATCTCGAACCCAATTTTCTTCCTTCGGCTTCTCCCTCTTTCACTCCATTTTTGATATGGTTACTCCTCAAAGGTCTTTTGTTCATATTTTCCTTTAATTTTCTGTGATATACATGTTTTCACTGGTTTTTATGTCCATCAAAATGTTTTCCAAAAGAAATATTCTTTCAAGATCTCACCTTTTACCTCTCATTCAAGGTTGATGGTTATTATATCAAGTATGTTGTTCCCTCTTTATTTTGGGAACCCAAAGCTTATGAATTTGTTATTATGAGATGAAATCCATTCCTTTCCATGGGTTATTTATGTACATTTTTGATATGTGTTTTTTGTGGCAAGCATGATAATGATAATGTTATGATGTGACGGGTGCGCCCGGAATTATATAGCGCAATATGAATGTTTAAATGTGACGAGTGCACCCAGAATTATATAGCGCTCCAATGCATTGGGTAAAGTGATGAATCTCATGAGTAAATGTGAAATGATGCATGAACATGATTCTTGAATTGTTCACAAATATGTGTGGTATTTAACCACTAAGACATGATGTTTCATTTTTATGCTTTGCCACATTTCAAGTTTATTGTTTACGCACCTCTCATGTTCATGATCTTTTTCCTATGTCATGATTATTCTCACCCCATGCTATATTGTTCTTATCTATCCTCTTACTGGGCATTTTTCTCACCCCTTTTGATGTATATCCTCAGGTGGCTACATGTACTAAGGAGAGGACAAATGCTACTAAGAAGCTATAGAAGAAGAGATTAAATGAATTTTTATGCTTGATGTTGTACGTGTTATGTGTAGTCCTAGTTTTCCCAAGAAACTAAACCTCTGGATCCTCCATGTTTAATACTATTATGTTGTTTATCTTTGAAATGATGTAATAGTAATGTAATAAAAGGTCGGGTCTCTATAGTTGGTATCAAAGGAAAGGTTTAGTTAATTTGGGAATTAGGATTAGTGAACCCTAAAGAAAACCTCTATCATGAGACTAAGTACAAATATGCACACAAGGATATTTACCTATGGATCAAATATGTTATGTTTTTGGTATAATTGTTTAAAAGGATAAGTTATTCATGAATTGTTTACTTATGTTTTGTTCTAACCTTTTCTATTTTAGAAAATGGTGGGAACCAGGAGAAATCAGGCCAACAACTCTTGCGAAGGCCAATGCAACGATTGCCCGAACGACATCCCCAATGATTTTGGAGGTAGAGTTCAAAACTTCATGGCGATGCTTACCCAATTATCTCGGGTTATGAATAATAACCATGATAATGGGGAACGTCCTCCTTCACCGAATAGGGAGTAGCTAGATATCGAATGTTTTATGCGGCAACGACCACCGACGTTTTTTGGATCTTCTGATCCACTTGTTGCGGAACAGTGGGTCAACTCCATGGAGAAGATCTTTTCTGTTCTTCATTGTTCCGAGATGGAGAAGGTGACTCTACCCGTTTATCGTCTAGATGGAGAAGCTGATCAATGGTGGGCTTTGATTAAAAACACCAAGCGAAGGGAGGAAATTTAAGAGATGGAATGGGAAGACTTTAAGATAATGTTTCTTAATAAGTACTTCCCAAGAACTCTTCGCACGAAGATGGAGAGAGAATTCATAGAGCTCAAGCAAAAAGAAGGAGAATCTGTCACAACCTATGAAGAAAATTTCACAAGGCTCGCAAGGTATACTTCAGGTTTTTTTATCAACAATGATAGCAAAATTGATAGATTCTTTAGTGGATTAAAACCACATCTTCAAAAAGCTCTTACAATTCGAGACTTTGGAGTTATGAAGAAGTTGTTCGGTGTGCTCTCAAAGTGGAGATGGAGTTTGGAGAATGGTCCCATGGCTATGGGGATAAGAAAATAAAGATGGAGTTTCAAGATGGTGGATCTAGTGATTAAGATGGGAAGAAAACACAAAGACCCACTTGCCAAAAATGTGGGAAGTTGCATAATGGGAACTGCCTCAAAGGGACGAGTAAATGCTTCAAGTGTGGGAAAGAAGGACACCTAGCTCACGAGTGTCGAAGAGACATGAAAAGGAAGGATAATGTAGCCAATGAAAGGAGAGAACCAATCGTGGTTCAATGCTACAACTGTAAGGAGCTAGGGCACTATTCAAACCAGTGCACTAAACCTCGAGCTCTCGAGGGTAATCAGCGCCAACAACCACAAAAACCAAAAGAACAAGGGAAGGCTTATTCAATCACTACTTCGGAGGTGGAACATGATAATGAAGTCATACAAGGTACACTTACTATTCACTCAAGAATGGAAAAAATCTTATTTGATTCTGGTTCTACACATTCCTTTATATCATGAAAGTTTGCTAGAACTATAGAATCGAAGCCCCGAAACCTTGAAGTAGAGATATCTGTAAAAACACCAAGTGGTGCAATCATTGAAACCCAAGTGTTTTATTCTTCTCCTGTTGACGTATGTGGGAAGATTCTTCCGGAATATCTCGTAATACTTCCCTTTGTGGAATTCGATGCTATAATGGGAATGGATTGGCTCTCGTTATATAGAGCACATATCAACTGTCGGGAAAAGGAAATATATTTTCATATTCCGAACCATCCCATGCTCCTCTAAAAATGCAAGGAAGATCATGAATCTCCTTTGAGAAATCCTTAAATGGTGTGGGTGATGATTCCATATGAAGAATCATACCTCGCCCAAATGATTGAGTCAAGGGAAAGTTCCAACCTTGAGGAAATGCCCATCGTAAGGGAATACATCGATGTATTTCCCGAGGAGTTACCCGGAATTCCCCGGATCGTGAGGTAGAGTTCTCAATTGAACTCATACCCGGAGCTACTCCTAACTCAAAGAGCCCCTATAGGATGGCTCCTATCGAACTGGAGGAGTTAAAGAAGCAGCTACAAGAGCATCAGGACAAAGGGTTCATACGCCCTAGTGCATCACCTTGGGGTGCGCCAGTGCTCTTTGTGAAGAGAAGGATGGTACCATGCGGTTGTGTATTGATTATCGGGAACTCAACATGACCACCATAAAGAACAATTATCCTCTACCAATGATTGATGACTTGTTCGACCAGTTAAGAGGAGCTCAATACTTCTCAAAGGTGGATCTTCGTTCTGGATATCATCAAGTAATGGTGAAGAAGGAAGATATTCAGAAGACTGCCTTCCGTACAAGGTATGGGCACTATGAGTTTTTGGTGATGCCCTTCGGACTTACTAATTCCCCTGCAATCTTCATGGATTTGATGAATAGAGTCTTTAGACATTACCTCGACAAATTTGTGGTAGTGTTTATCGATGATATTCTTATCTACTCCAAGAGCAAGGAGTAACATGAAGAACATCTAAGACTTGTGTTGGCGAAATTGAGAAAGGAGAAGTTGTACACCAAGTTCAGAAAGTGTGACTTTTGGAAGAATCAAGTCATGTTCTTGGGACATGTGATCACAAGCGAGGGAATTTATGTGGACCCTTCAAAGACAAAGGCGATTGATAAATGGCCCAGGCCCTCTAGTGTCACATAAATCCGTAGTTTTCATGGATTATCTGGGTACTATCGATGTTTTGTGAGAAGATTCTCACGATTGTCATGCCCGCTAACTAAGTTAACAAGGAAAGGGGTAAAGTTTGTCTGGACGGATGAATGTGAGGGAAGCTTCAATGAGCTAAAGATTAGGCTAATCACTGCACCTGTACTCACACTACTGAAAAGTGGAGAAAGTTTTGTGATATACAGTGATGCTTCAAAGAAAGGCTTGGGTTGTGTACTCATGAAAAATGATAATGTGATAGCCTACGCCTCACGACAGTTGAAGATCCATGAGCAGAACTACCCGACGCATGATCTAGAGCTGGAAGCCGTGATTTTTGCCTTGAAAATCTGGCGGCACTACCTTTATAGTGAGAAGTGTGACATATACACTGACCACAAGATCCTAAAGTATATATTCACACAAAAGGAGCTCAACATGCGTCAAAGGAGATGGTTAGAGCTAATCAAGGATTACGATTGCTCTATTAACAATCATCCTGGAAAGGTGAACAAGGTAGCTGATGCTCTAAGCCGGAAAGAACCTGCTACTCTATCCATGTTGAGGATTGAGAAAGACCCTATCTTCTTGGATATGCAAAGGATGGATTTGGGAATAGTAAGGGTAGGAGATACATCCTACCTTGCCCAAATAATTGCACAACCATCCATCCAACAGATGATTAAGGAAGCACAAAAGGATGATGTGGAGATACAAAAGAGGGTGAATGCAGTAAAGGAAGGGAAGCTGCAAGAGTTCCATATCGACGATGATGGTGTGATTCGGTTTGGAACGCGGCTTTGTGTGTCTTCATCACCCGGAATAAAGAAGGAGCTATTGGATAATGAACATAGCTGAACTTTCTCTATTCATCCAGGAAGTACCAAGATGTATTGTGATCTCCGAGAACACTTCTGGTGGGATAACATAAAGAAGGAGATTGCGGAATATATATCAAGGTGCTTGGTATGTCAGCAAGTTAAAGCTAAGCGTCAAAAGTCCAAAGGTATGATGCAGCCATTTCCTATACCCATGTGGAAATGGGAAAATGTTACTATGGACTTTGTCATGGGTCTTCCGAAAACGTCAAGAGGAAATAATGCGATATAGGCTATGGTTGACCAACTCACCAAGACTTCCCATTTTATTGATATTTGGGAAGACCTCTCACTTGAACAACTTTCAATGATATATGTGAAGAAAGCAGTGAGATTGAACGGTGTTCCGCTCTCGATTGTCTCTGACCGTGATCCAAGGTTCGCTTCTAAATTCTAGAGGTGCCTTAAACATGCTTTGAGTACTGAATTAAATTTCAGCACGGCCTATCACCCCCAATCTGATGGCCAGTCTGAAAGGACTATTCAGACACTTGAAGATATGCTAAGATCCTGCTCTCTTGAATTCAAAGGTGGATGGGATCAGCACTTTCCATTGGTTGAGTTCTCATACAACAATAGCTTCCACTCGAGTATTCAGATGGCTCTGTATGAAGCTCGTTATGGTAAGCAATGTAGAACTCCAACCCGTTGGGATGAAGTTGGAGAACGAAAACTACTTGGTCCCGATGTTGTTCAAGAGATGAAAGAGAAGATTCATGTCATCCAGAAACACATCGAAGCTGCTCAAAGTCGGCAAAAAATCTATGCTGACAATCGTCGAAGGGAATTGGAGTTCGACGTTGGAGATAAATTCTTCCTTCAAATATCTCCATGGAAGAGAGTCATGCGATTTGGGAAGAAAGGGAAGCTAAGCCCAAGGTACATTGGCCCCTTTGAGATCCTTGATCGTATAGGAGTCGTGGCCTATCGTCTGACACTTCCACCAAATATGGCTGAAGTTCATGATGTGTTTCACGTATCACTACTGAGGAAGTACATTCTAGACCCCTCACATGTACTAAACTCAGAGGTGGTACAGTTGGAAGATGATCTCTCATATGAGGAGCAGCCGGTAAAAATTCTGGACCGAATTGATAAGGTTCTACGCAACAAGACAACCCGCCTTGTCAAAGTGTTGTGGAGGAACCAAAAGTTTGAGGAAGCAACTTGGGAACCGGAAGAGGCAATGAAGGAGAAGTACCCTCACCTATTTGTATAAAGTGAAATTTCGGGGGCGAAATTTCTTAAGGGGGGAAGAATGTAACGACCCAATGTTTTTCAATAGAAAATTCCCTTCTTATATCTATGTCATAAAAACACAAAATAATGAACTACTAAGTGATAAGTGACCTTTAAACATAATTTTGTCACCCCTATGTTTGGGATTTTAAAAATCTGACATACACTGTTGTGTTCAAGACAGTTTTTGGAGTCTAATGAATCAAAAATAATTTTTGGTGAATAGTAACCTACCCTTATGAATAGTAATATTACCCTTATGAATAGTAAATTAGAGTAACATTACCTATGAATAATAAAATAAAATTTAGACATCATAGAAAGTGATAATTTGACCTTAGTAAACGTTTTTGGTATTTTATAAGTCATAAATAATTAATTATAATTAATTAATTAATTTAAAAGAATATTTATTTTCCTGAAATATATTCATAAATTATTGAATCAATGTCTAATAGTTTTTAGATAATTTTATAAGACCCTAAGTAATTTTTGAAAGAATTGCAAAATCAGTTTTAATTTTAAAAACTGTTTTTTTAAGTAAATTATGATTTTAATTAAATATTAAATTAATAATATTTTGAAAATTATTTCTGAAAAATGGACTTAATTTTTGGATTCTACAGGTCGATAAATGGTTGGGGTAAAATTTTGGGATTTTTCTAAGATACTTGAATTTTTGATGAATAGTAGAATACATTAATTTATTATATAAATACATTTTAATTAAAACCCACTATTCCTG
Source organism: Viscum album (assembly GCA_963277665.1). Taxonomy (NCBI): domain Eukaryota; kingdom Viridiplantae; phylum Streptophyta; class Magnoliopsida; order Santalales; family Viscaceae; genus Viscum; species Viscum album. Next base: position 1,699,862,776 of record OY728156.1, on the reverse strand, counting down.
ACATCACAAGTGATGTAAGCACCCAAATCCGGAATTCACAAGTCAAATTTACTATTCTTAGTCATCCAAGACTCAATATTCCTTGTCTTGGGTGAAATTAATAAACTAATCAATTTTATATTAAGGAAACCCCTCTCCCCTCCACTATTAAAGCCACCCTTCACTCCCTCTTTTCCTCACACCTCTCAAGCTCCAATACATCTCTAAATTCTTCCCAAACACCTTCCCTAGATCATCCCCCATTTCCAAAAGCTTCTGGTCTCATCAAAAGACCAAGCCTAGCTTCCTTAAATAGGATCTCAAGAGGAGGATTCTAAAGGTAATTTCTCTCTCTCTTCTCCTTTAATTTCCTTTCAAGTTCAAGTTCCTTTCTTGATCTCTCTCTATCTATCTTCATCCAAATTGTTCTGTAAATACAATATTATATGTATACTGTAATATTATGATTCTAATGTTATATTATATCACCCCACACCCTTTCCCCCTTCCTTTTATTTTATTTAAGAGAACGTTGTTCATGTGGTGATAATTTATCACCTCCAAAAACAACATGCTCTCTTCTTCCATTTATACCATCAATCTGGCCATGAAACCATTTTTATGGTTGAAAAAGAATTTTTTATATGTATTATGTTCTATTTTAAGTTCTGGAAATAACCTATGGCCATACAACTAAGTGAAAAGTTAAAATGAGTTGGTTGTGATCCAAAAACCGCTAAAATTAGCCCAAATAATCTTCATTTAATTTTATCTAATGATTCGGAAACATTGATCTAATATAACTCATTATAAAATCATTAAAGATTCTGTAATATCATTAATTACATGTAATATCAGTTTTGGATGTTTACCCATGATCTACCCAAACATCAAATTAAAAATACAAGTGGACCGCTCAAGAAAACCATGAAAAAGAACATCCCCGAACAATGTTTTTAAACTCTATAAGTCATCCAACGGAACATAATATGAAATAATGAAACCATAATGAACCCTATTAATGTATAAAAGGTTCTGGAATTTCTATTTAATGAATATAATGTCATTATACAGGACATTAAAGAGAAGGAGGCATTCAAGTACAAGGTAAGGGGAAATCTCGATCCCAATTTTCTTCCTTCGGTTACTCCCTCTTTCACTCCATTTTTGATATGGTTACTCCTCAAAGGTCTTTTTTTCATCTTTTCCTTTACTTTTATGGGATATAAATGTTTGTCACTGGTTTTTATGTCCATCAAAATGTTTTCCAAAAGAACTCTTCTTTCAAGATCTCACCTTTTACCTCTCATTCAAGGTTGATGGTTCTTATATCAAGTATGTTGTTCCCTCTTTATTTTGGGAACCCAAAGCTTATGAATGTGTTATTATGATATGAAACCCATTCCTTTCCATGGTTTATTTATGTACATGTTTGATATGTGTTCTTTGTGGCAAGAATGATAATGATAATGTTATTATGTGACGGGTGCGCCCGGAATTATATAGTGCAATATGAATGTTTAAATGTGACGGGTGCGCCCGAAAATATATAGCACTCCAATGCATTGGGTAAAGTGATGAATATCATGAGTAAATGTGAAATGATGCGTGAACATGATGTTAGCTTTGTTCACAAATATGTGTGGTATTTAACCACTAAGACATGATGTTTCATTTTTATGCTTTGCCACATTTCAAGTTTATTGTTTATGCTCCTCTCATGTTCAAGATCTTTTTCCTATGTCATGATTATTCTCACCCCATTCTATATTGTTATTATCTATCCTCTTACTGGGCATTTAGATCACCCCTTTTGATATATATCCTCAGGTGGCTACATGTACTAAGGAGAGGACAAGTGCTACTAAGAAGCTATAGAAGAAGAGATTAAATGAATTTTTATGCTTAATGTTGTACTTGTTATGTGTAGTCCTAGTTTGCCCAAGACACTAAACCTCTGGATCCTCCATGTGTAATACTATTATGTTGTTTATCTTTGAAAGGATGTAATAGTAATGTATGAAAAGGCCGGGTCGCTATAGAAAACATAAGGATTATCCAACTCAACGCCCTAGACAAATATTATCTTCAATAACAAAGAAGGAACTATTCTATGATAACCATTGAACTATAAGGATTGAAGTAAATAAGTATCGTGATTCAAGGATTATTTTTTAGTAGTATTTTTGCAATGATATTAGCATTGTATGTATAATGAAATATATAAGGATTATGTGATTTTTTGGAAGCATATATATCTCTGTGAAATATTTATATAGGAGTTACGAATTACATCGTGGGTTTATATGTTTGAGGTGGATCACAATTTTAAAATCATAGATACCCCTAAAAATTATTTATGTCATAGGATTTTATTAAGATTAATGATATTTTAGGAGATATTTTTGGAAATACAACCCTTTTTTTAGAAAGAATGACATGTTATAGACATATGATGGAAGGTATTGGTTACAATTTGGATTTATCTTATCTTTAATGTTAAGGTAGTTGTAGTTTATTGAAATTTCAGAATGTTTTGATTATATAGTTTTAGAAAAAGGGTAAACCATAATTCAGGAGAAAACATATTTCATCTGGATAGGCCATGGGTCTTGAACCCACAATGAAGGATGACATGGGTATAGTGCTTACCACTGCAATATTTGAAAAATTAATTCTAGTGGGAAAATATAAAGAGAGGTATTTTTTAGTATATATATTGATGTTTATTAATTCAGAAAGACATGTATATGAGACAAAGGACTAAAAAGATGGTATGACCATTATCCATTCCAAAAAAGAAATGCGAGGACATCACCATGGGTTTTTTCATAGGAATCCCCAAAACATGTAAACAGAGTAATACTACATGAGTTGCAGTCAATCTGAATACAAAGTCATCACAGTTCATATATATCATATAATATATCTCTTTGGATAAACATTGTTGGATATACATTAAGAAAGTGTCATGGTTTCATGGAGCACCACATTCATTTGTACCTGATCGGGATCCAAAGTTTACCTCGATGTTTTGGAATAGTCGTCAGCATGTTATTGATATAGAGTTGAGTTTTAGCACTGCGTATCATACTAACTAATATGGTTAGTATAAGAGAACAATTTAAACAGTAAAGGAAATGATAATATAATGTTTAATGTATTTCAATACTCGTTGGTATCACACCATACTCAATCAAAGTTTCCTTAAAATAGTATCTTTCACTCGAGCAGCTATATGTTTCCTTATTGAGACCTTTAAACATACTAGAATGATGTTGTAGAGAAAAATCTATTGGGACCAGGGCTAGAAGATTCAATGACAGAGAAGGTTAGTGATATTTATGGACATGTTTTATCAATAAAAATTTGAAAAAAAATATTATGAAAATAATCATTGATGAGATCTAGTATTTGATGTTAGTAAGAAGGAAATTCTACAAATTTCTCCATGGAAGAAAGAACGGAAAACTAATCCATATCTATATCACCCCAATTAATGTTCTTGATAATATTTGGACCATATCATATCAATTGAAACTTATAGAAAAACTATCTAAAGTTCATGATATATTCCATGTATCACTCTTCAGAAAGAACATACCCAATCCATCCAATTTATAGAACTTAATGGTCTTATAGTTGGAGAGTGATATTTCTGATGAGGATTTACCGATAGAGAATATAGATTGAATAGATTATGTTCTTCAAAAATATACCACTCACCTTGTCAATGTTCATTGGTGGAACCACCAGTTTATGGAAGCTATGTTAGAACATTAGGGAATGAAGAGGCGGAAGTATCCTAATTTGTTTTTATTATATGGACTAACTTTGAGGGTGAAATTAATTTGTAAGGTGGGTAGAATGTAACACATCAAGTTTTTATGAATTATTATTTTTGAATAAATGAAATTTCATAATAAAAATTCCTTAAATTAAACTCTATGTTATGATTTCCATATACACAACATCAGGTTAGCATTCCCTACAAACGATAACGTGTTTGTAACAAAACCGTGATATATCATTAATATTATTATTTAAACATGAAAATTATTAAAGTCATTAAATATAGAGATATAAATAAAAATAGATAATTTTTAGAAAAATAATCTATAATGGTTGTACCTAATTGAAACATATTGACATAAAAGGAATTAATTTTCGAATGAGTTTTTATATATTTCAAAAATACCATTTTCTTAAAGAAAAATTTATTTCCTGAAAATTAATAAAATTAAAAATTCACAATTTTAGAAAACTAATTTGTTAAAATAAACATAATTTAAAAAAAATCATTTATAAATTATCTTAGGGTATATTTTTTGGATTTTTTATAAAAAGTACCCTTTTTCATGAATAGTGAAAAATATTGAATTTTAATTGAAAACTGTCTTTTCATTTAATTATTTTTTAAAGAACATTATATTAAAAATTGGTTTAAAATTAGAATAAGTTAATATTTACATAGATTAATCATATTTGTTTCTTTGGAATCAATTTCATATTAAATGTTCATATAATATTTTTTTAAATTTTCGAATAATTTCTCTGTTAAAATAGACATTATCATCACGTTTGTTGGATATTTTTTTAAATTAAAATTTTCACCCTATGTGGATGTAATTTTTAAAAGTATATCCTATATTTTAAATAATAATAATTTTTTTATAATAAGTTCAACTTAATTTTTCACCAAAATTAATAATGAAAATAATGATAATTAATTACAACAGTTAATATAAAAATGGGTTTACTAGGGGTGAAACTAAAACAAGATGGGATAAAATGGATTATAAAATTTTATATAATATAATTTATAGATATATTTCAACCTTATATTGTATAATGTTTTAATATGATATATTTTAGATCTATGAGTCATGTAAGAAATGTGGTTATGTTTTTTCTTTCAAACAATTACAGGTGTGCCACTCACTTCACTTATAAAAATCAACCCCCCTACTATATTCTTCACAGATTAAGAACTTTTTTTGGAAAATAACTACCAAATAACTTCTAAAATCCTCTCCTATCATCATGGAATCGTTAGTTTTGACAAAAAAGGCCACATAAGAATGCATTTGGTGAAAACCTATGTTGAATTCCCAAAAGAAGAGGTAATGATCATCAATGAGCGTTTTGGTTTTATTTATTCCTAAAAATAATTAAAATATTTTAATACCATGGTTATATATCAAAATAATTATATTAAACATCATGATATGTTTTAATTTTAAGGGAATGTTTTACAACCATCTCCACTTGTATCAAATGGGTTATAAAATCTCTGTTCGTGTGTACGAAGGACTACCGTATAGCGAACCGATGTCATTTATTTTTACATTACCAACTATCATGGTAGGAAATAATGAATTATTTATAATTTATATATTATATTAAATATATTATTATAATTCTGAAATTACTATATCATATGTACCTTATAATTTACATTTTGGTTGGAATACAATGATGCTGCTCATGTGTATAGCAGACTACAGCCTTGGAAGTGATGTGGTTCATTCAGACTTTACAATGAAGGTAATAAGGGTGGTTTAAATGAAAATATTTGATATATTTGACATTAAATTTATTAAATAAATAAAATTTATTAGTAATATTTCTTTCTTTTAGTTTAAAAATAAAGTGAAAAAATGGTTGTTCATACGTACCACCAATCATCTCCATGAATGGTGGATTCCTTTTTCTATTAATAAATTACATGTATTACTATAAATACACATATAATGAATATATATGATATTAATATCTTGTTTTATATTCTTTATGTGATGAAATATCGATCAATGTAGGAAGAACAATAATAAAAAATATAAACATATAAAACAACCAAGGGACTTATTAACCGAAAGATGACTTTAACATGGAATTGTTAAAAAGTGTGTAATAAAATTTCATAAGTAAATAATTTATGATATGATAATATATATTTATATATTTATATAATATATGTTTAATAAAATTAAATTTATTATTTATGAGGTTTGAATGTGTTTGAATGGAGTTAAGAATTAAGGTATGAGACTTATAGTCTCTCTTTTACTTCTCGGAGACATATGAAAATTCCCCACTCATTTCAATTGTGTGGTTTATATAACACCCATTTAACATGTTGTATCATGATTCAACTTAAATTTAAGTTATTTAGTTTTTAATTTTATGTTATTATTTATTGAGGTTTATGATTTGAAATTTCACTAAAGCAGTAAGGGATTTTTTTCTCACATTTTATCTCATAAAGGGTTGAATCCAAATTCACCACATGTTTATATTATGTGATGTGTATAATATCCATTAATTTTTTTATTATTATTAATAAAACTATCAGGATATAAATATCAATTTTATGATCAATATTTCATGGGGTTTATGGTTTCAATGTTTCAAAAATAGTAAGATAATTTTTCTCAATTTTCCTTCTTTAAGACATAAGTTGTGTTCCACACCTATCTTATTTTATGAGGTTTATAGACATACCATTGGAAAAGTTGTGTCCGGAATATAATTATTTTAATTATTTTATATGTTTTATTTAATTTTATTCTTAAATGTAAATTTTGATTCAATGTTACCAAATAGAAATGGTTTTATGTTATAATCTAATCATTTATCAGGATTATTTCTGGTTATACTTCCAATGATAAAATATAATAACATTACTCTCAAGAAACTCATGAATTTTATTCTCTTATAGATATTTAATATGTTAAAATTCAATCATTAAATTTTCAATTCTTTGGTAATTTAAATATTAGAGAAGTTTTTTTAAGAAAATTTGACATTATTTATCTCCTATGTCGAAAATCTATTTTTCTTCCATAATAATGTTTTCAAATTTTTTTAGAAATTTTTTTAATTCTAAAATGATTCTAAAAAAATAAATTTCATACATTTTTTAAATTTTATAAAGTTTCTTTAAAAATTATTCTTCATGTTGAATTCCAAACAATGCCAGTTTAGCTTTTACTGAAAATGTGAAAAGAAGATTTTCTTTTTTTAACATGCTTAACATGAATAGTATTTCCTCCTATCACGAACATTCATTTATTTAAATATTATACTAAAAGTTTTAACATATATTTTCAATTATTTATTTCTTTTATATTTGAGAAATTGTTTTGTAATTAAAATATCATTTCATAGTGACAAAGGATTTTAAAAAGGATTAATATTTTATTAAATATTTTTGAAAGAGGAAAATACATTTTACTCATTAAATGTTTTATATTATTATTGATGTTTACTTTATAAATTTCCTTGTTTAGTTTAAAATAATATTACTTCCAAACGTATTTCCAAAATTATTTATGTTTTAAAAATTTATTTTTAATGAAAATTTATCTTCCCCAAGAAATGTTCCAATTAATTTATCTTTCCAAATAATTTTCCATATAAGATTAAATTCCTTTATACAACATATTCATTATTAGGTATATAAACGAAGGATACCATTATTATTCTATTTAGGAATGGTTTAATATGAAATGATGATTACGAAACCCATTTTTATTTCATAGGATATACCATGATAGAATTATTATGAAACTCATTTTTTATTCTTGTTATGATTTGATGAGATGATGAAATGATTATGAAGCCTATCTCTTTTAAAAAGGTTATGATATGATGAAATTTTTATGAAACCAATTTAATTTCATGGGTTATGAAAGGATTAATTTCTTTATGATCGTTTAGAAATCATAATATTGGTTTTCATTATAATATTGGTGGGACCTATATCTATATCTATTTTTTTGGGTAAATATTTATATCTCATGAAAAAGACCTTAATGGAATAGGGATTTAACCTGGTTTTGTAAGGTAATTTTTCCATTATGATGTTTTTGGATGTGAAACTTGACTACTATAATGGTTTGGGGAGTGAACCCATTCCACAATGACAACCTTAATAGTGAGCCTTGACTACAGTGTAAATTATATTCTATTATTAATTTTTTCTCCATTTTTATGTCTTATTACAATGATATGTACTTAGGGATAATGTCCTTTGATTCCATTATGATTCATGTTTTATGAAGTTGAAATATTTATTCTATTACTTAATTTTTGGATATTTTATTTGTATGGAATTGTGTTCAAATGTTCGGATCATGTTGTCATACCCTTATAATCATGTTATGATTAAACATCTCCATTATTTTCCATTAATAAACATCTAAGATCACACTTTCTAATTTTTTTTCATTTCTTATGATATGAAGAAAGTTTTTTTATGTAGGGTTAATAAAACGCAATACATTTATGGATACATTGAAGATATTTTAGGAATTAAGAAGACTGCGTTCAATGTTTCTGAAGGCACTAAACTAGCATGGTCCTCAAGAATGTGTTTGTGTAATGTAATGAATATAAATATAGAAATATTTAATATCCATGTATCATATTTCTAGGTCACTATGTAGTGGTTTTTGGATCTAATATCATACCCCCATACATGATTTAAGAATACTTTACCCCTTACCCTACATTTTAGTTAAATCAATATAGGATAATATCCATAGAATAACTATGTGACACCTAATTGTTATCCCAAAAGGATGCATAGTGATGCCTTGATTGTGAAATACTGAAATGAATAATGGTGAAAATCATAGCAAGACCATCACCCAAATAACCTATAGCATGCCTCCCCATATGAAAGAGGCTACCGACTAGCAGCGATGGTCTAATTGTGGTATGGTGTGGGGATTATACCCTAGAGATCAGAGAAGAACAATGGTTTTATCTGGTGTAAATAAATAGATAGTAGTAGAAGAAGTAATAATAAATTAAAATCCACATAAGATAAATAAAATAACTGAATTATGTGTCCAATGCTAATACACAAGAATGCATGCATGTCCAGATTATGATCCATAAATTAAAATATTAAACACATAGTAGGAATCATAATATAGTATAGTACATGAATAATGAAAATAAATAATGGACTTGTGGTTGAACTCTATGAGCCTATTGAGTAATAGTTCAGTATTCAGATCTTTTGTCCCATGTACACAACACAACACAAGCCATAATCTATAGACTTGTGAAAATGAAGAACTTTTTAGGTACCCGAATGAAATGGTGGCCTGGGAAGGGTGTGATATATACTCAATATTCTACAATCAATGGTTTCGATAACATAAACCATTTAATACATATAAAAAAACTAGTTACTAAGATATCAATGTAAAGAAGCAATGTGAAACTAATAAATAATCAAGTAGGGTCAGGTTTCATAAGGGTACCTGACCGACCACACATGCTTCAACCTATGTTGAAAATGTCCAAACCATAGGCAACACGTAAAAGTGAGTCATGTGGGATGTGATAATAATATTTTTAAAATGGGAAATATGATATGGACCTAACCCAAGCCTGTTATTTAGGTTAGAGGATACATCCCTTGGATAAAAAAGTGAAACATCCATTAATATAAAAGCAATTACGAAAACTAAATAATTAGAATACTGTGCTCGTATGAGGTGAACCATTTCATGGAACACCTGGGTCGCACAAGGAGTGACTTAACCTCTCAATTCTATTTGAGTATGTCTAATAAGATCCGTGAATGGTTTTGTAGGTTTCACTCTAGTCCTAGTGTGAGATGACGGCCTATGGGCCTATACCTAGTATCTCACATAAGTGATTATGTCTCACTCATATCATGGTAAAACCATCTCTTCAAGAAGCATATCCAAGGTGTCTCTCCTATGGAACCAGTATCACTCATAATGAGGTAATAAGAATGCATTGTGATCCCATCCTAGAATAAAAATATCTCCCTCCATGTATACACAATCTGTTATCGAAACAGATCGTAAGATAAATGATCTCACCCTCGGTGTTTAATGTCATGAAACCTGAGTGTCACTAATGTCATGAGAAATTCATTTAATAAAATTTTTTATTAAATACAAATGGACATGACAAAGGCCATGACATATGAAACATGGATTCATTAAGTGTGACACACCCATTTTCCACTCTAATAATTATAAAAAGGGGAACATACACAATCAAGCCATATCAAGAGGCAATAATATAAAAGAATCCATGGAATCAAACATAACTTAATGCCAAGAAAGTCGTAACTCATAAATCGATTTTGAAAATTTAAGATAGTTCCCCTCATATAAAGGTTTTATTAGAAAACATGATGTTATTATTCATGGAACTCATTTTGATCTCTTTATGCAATCCAATTCCAACATAAATTATAATTTACCCACCTCAAGGAAGTTTTGATTAATGAAAACACCAAAATTTAATACATAAATACAAAGGCACACCTAAAGGGACGTATCTAATAAGGAGGAAGATGAAATTTTAATAGGGACAATAAATGATCCCACTTAATGGGTTACTTCGGGTTGAGGATATAGACTCCCACCACACCAGGAAGGTTCCAAACATATCACATGGAAATATAAGAAAATTAATTCTAGGTATTTTATTATTTTTAAGAGTCGTTGAAAAAGTACAACATGTGGTCCCATAGAGGCATTCTATAAAATGAGTAAACATAATGGAAAACTATATACCACCTAACTTATACCATATGTGACTCATACATCCAATATCAAGGATTGATTCGATTCAGTTAGAAAGAAATAGAAGACACGGATGAACGCCCGGAAAATAGGGTGAATAAGGTCGCACAAAAATATCACCGAGGGAGAGAAAATAAACAAATAACATAAGAATGTGGAGTTATAGAGTTACCAAGGGCTCTACAATTAACATTAGTGAACTGAAATTAGAGGGCATATGAGGGATATATCCTCAAACCTATAGGTGGGGATGAAGAACCCATAGAGGTAGCTTCTATTCATAAAAAAGGAAGGTGAAAAGGGGGAGGAAAAGAAATAAGAAAAGAGGGGAAACCAAATAACTCACCCCTATAAAGTGGAGCATAGTTTTAGTCCATAATTTGACAAACCATGTTCCAACAATGTGAGGGTTAATACTTATGGGGAGGGGTTGTATGGTTTATGTGAATAGTTTGGGAAATCTTGTGAATGTTGTGAATTTACCCTCTATCCAATATATGGTGAAGGCTACAAAACTGTGTGACCTAGTGCACATGATTTGAAAAAACTGTGTTACTCCAACAATACTTGTATACTAGATAAACAACTAAAACTAGAGGGATGCACAGTTTCGGGAAAACCATTCAAAACTGTCACCTCCCACGAGATTTAGGTTTCAGAGCTCGATGTTCCAGAATATTTAAGGAACACCTGAGGCCTCCATTTGGCCTTTAAAGAACTCTATGTTCAGTAGTTTTTTGTGTTCTAATTAAAAAGCTTCCATTTTGACAATAATTTTACAAAATTGAAAATCCACCAAATGATAAAACTCAAATTCCTTTGAAATATCATGCTGTCCAAAAACATGGGTTGCTACAATCTCTCACCATAAAAATTCTCGTCCTTGAGAAGCCCTTCTGAAAACAAACTGAGGTCATGAATTCAACCCAATTGATCGCATAATATTTAACAAATATCAAAACACCTCTATGATCCAATTTACGCATATGATGTAGAAGCCCTGGAATCTCAAGTCAGTGCTCATATTCCAAACTAAAACATTGACACGTGGCTTAACTGCACCTGTATTACCTAAGACATGATCACCATGTCATCTAATTAACCACAAAAAAGACGATCAACAAGGGGAGAAAATTCTATATCATAGTATCCCCACCATCATAATTTTATAATATACCATACCCTTAGAATCCTAACGATTCCCTAAACATGATTTATAACTTCAATGGAAGGTCAAATTAGAAATAACCTAAAAAATTAGTCAAATAGACCTTTCCATGATAGCCTTGAGCTATAGTCACTTCATTTAACATAACCTGGAAACTCTACAAAGCAGTTCCCACTTTACCATGTAGGATAAAGGGAAATGACAACAAGTCAGTCCATCATAGGTATAATACCCTCAAAACACTCATTTTAGAGGGATGGTGTATTTCAAATGATAGGCCCAATTCCAAAGGATGAGGTTACTTTGTGTTTTTTTAACACGCTCATCAACACCCATAATCGAGCTCTAGTGACCTCTCTAAACAAACATCCATTAAGATTTTGAGCTCAACATGAACATGGTTGCATGAACAATCCAAAACACATAGAATTTTACAAACTCAAACATCCCATTCAAGCCTGAAAATGGTTTGGGAAAACCACAAAATCCTTAACATGAACCAAGGATCTCATCCAAGGAAATTCATAAACCGTTTTTTCGATACACAACCAAAACCATAATGAATAAGAATCGTTGACAAAGCCAATGGAATCAAGTTAGAGAACTCTTTGGTACTGATGTGTCTGTCCCAAGAATTCTTACTCAGAAACAATGATATCACTAATGACTTACAAAACCTTAAAAGATACCATTCTAATGGAACAAAACTCTAATGGAAGTCACCTATTAATCTCAGCACCTTTTAAAATGTACCATGACATAAAACCGATGCTATCTGTAAGTGTACCATAATTATTTCATGATAGGGTATATGATCATCATTGAGCCAAGATTACACCAAGAGATTGAACATTTTTCAATGTACCAAAGACACTTCCATTAAATTAAAATGAGGTACTCAGTACAACATGAACCAATAGTGTTATAATACACAAAGAGAATGATTTCCAAACCACCTTACATTGACTTTGTTATAAGATCCCGAATACTTCAGATGACATATTTCTATTACCCAACCATAATTTTTTTATAGGATGAGGCACCACATGATAATTCAAGAACAACCACCAACTTCTATCCATGACTAAAAACATTTCCAAAGGTTGCATAAAGAACCAAACAATTCACTGCGGAACATTCATGCATAAACCAAAAAATTACAAGACTCATTAACCTCATAGGCATTCCAAAAAAAACACTGACCATTTTTAAATTGAAATCCATCACTTTTTCACTTCTACTTGGAAGGAAACATATTCACTAGAAATAATGTGATTATCCCCACCTTAGAAGTTTCATAGTCATCAAAAGGAGATGTAGAATAACTGCCCATATGCGCACTAGATCTGATTATCCTTAAATTCGCACTTGATACTTCTATGAGTCATGCTGACATATGTCATAGTATTTGGCATGAAAGGAAAAACCAACCTTACTGGAACGTCAAAACAACCAATACTATTAGAATGAAATCCCATGCATTGTGAAGAATTTGATTCTTTTAATGCCCATGTCACTCTCCTTAAATGCTGACATGAGAACATACACAACAGATGAAGGCTTAATGATTCCACCAAACTCCACTAGTTTATAATATAATTTAGCAACTCAATAGTTACCACATATATGAACAAACACTACTTAGAGGAATCAGAATAATGATGAAACATCCCTGATACTATCCATAGGGTTTCTATCCAATTATTTTAGGTGTTTGATGGCCCATAAGAAGAATTATACATGAGTCCCATTATCCCATATAACTATTTAAATGGATGAAGACCTCTGTATTCTCCCATCACTAATGATAATGAAGAGGGTCACATGACCCACTATGTTTCTAACCATACCCTATGCTTGTCTGATCATTAAAAACAAGAATTACATTATTTTCATGACATTAATGAGGCTCAAATTATTGAAAAACCACCTGTTAGGACAAGGATGTCACTTTTATCTACTAAGAGTCATACATAGGACAAATAACACCCAAATAGTACCATAAAAGAGAAACTGTGCATAAGAAACTAGCACAGTCTTTGAGCTACCTGCAATGGCCAGTACGTTAATAGAACATAAAGAATTGACCCTACAAGGGGTGCTACACATGAAAATGTCACTAGGATTAAGGTAATAAATTTAAGGTTTGATATTTAGAAGAATGGTCTATAGGTAATTCTCCCACTACTGTTATAAGGCAAGCATTAGGAAAACCGGACAACCCTTACATGAGTTTTAAAACCAAGGGAACCTATTCAGGTTTCATAATGTAGATTCATTTATTTAAATTCAAACAAAAAAAGATTCAATGTCTCAAATTAGTATACCAAGATTCATTCGTAATGAAAACATGAGTTGTTATATTACATAGATACCTGCTCTAGGAACGTGGAAGGTTTTTATTAAACTCCCAATTTAAAATTTATTATTTTACTGACATCCCATCACAATTAGGGTATTCATTACATACACCCCATTTCAAAAAACATTCATCTATTTATATTCTATCACAGTTGGCCTAGTTAAAGTAAATTTCAATTGAAATCTATATAGGAAAAAACCCTTTACTTTATACTTTTCATTTTAGTAAAACTTCGCCTCATAATAATAGTCTAAAAATTAGAAAACATTAATTTTTTTAATTAATGAGGGGTTGGTCATGTAAGAAGCCACAACATGTCTGTTTGAAAAAACATTATAAATTACATGGTCACTACAAATAACAATCCCTATATAGTGTAAACATACCCATGGGGTTAAACATTTAGGCATATCAAAATAAATGTAACCTATAAAGGTACAATCACAACAATTTTGGTCCATCTATAACAAACTAAACATTATATGTTGTTTGTTTTAAAAACACCCTTAGTTTGTTCAATTTATAAGTAACATGCCCGAACTGACCTACTTGGGTCCATTAGGGAAATAAAAATACCTCCATTTGGGTAATTATTACCAATTAATAGAGGTTCAAGCAATAATAAGTCATACAATTCTTTTAAATATAAAAACATTTTATACTTATTCCTATGTATTTAAGCACACAAGGATCATAAAACATTGTTTGGTTATATGGGTTACCACATCTCAATTTATAAAGCAATTATACACATTATATATTGTATGAATTCTCCCATTTATTCATAACCAATCTATTTATGGAATAGGAAAATATAACAGCTTTAATACTTTTATAATAGTCTTTGAATATATAAAGAGCATAAATAATGGTTCGATTACATAGGTCACCATTTTCCAATTTATAAAGTGAACATACACGTTATAAATGGAAAATAGAATCCCATGTTATTACAACAAATTTTTTTCATCCCAAGAGACCAATTTTCTCATGGTTCAATAAGTCAAGATTGATTATATGGTGTTCTTGTCAATATTTGTGGGAAAAAAACTATTTAGGTCAATTATGGACATTAATAACCAATTTTAAATCAAAAATATAACAAGGAATGATTAATATTGTAGTAAATGTAGTTAATAATTATAATAAATAAAATTAAATATTATAATTACACAGGAAAGAATGATGAATGAAAATCGAAGTCCACTAAATAACCTGGGAAATCACCCAAGAATGTTATACAAGAAAAGAATGATAATCAAATCATATAATCATGTAGTACATGAAACATACTAAATAAATGACATATAATTATATATAAAAAAGTAGGATAACAAACACATAAACAGGCACAATACAATTCACGCTATACAAATTTATAACATTTCTTTAACAAGAAGGAAAATAAACCATGAAAAAACATCAAAAACTATCAAGCAATGTTATCTATATGCCAGGGAATATGCATGGAAGATAATATTCTATTTTCCTAGGATGATGCATGTAATTCTCTTACCATTCCACACTAGGACAAGTGTAAAAAACTGTAAATAGAATAAGTCTTTAAGAAGTGGAAACCATTCCAATAACTCAATGTGAAATCATAACAAACTATAACAATTAACAAGATGGAAAACCATCCCATCATTGTTTACATGGAATTTTTTTCCATACGTGGGTAGTCACTTACAGGCGCAGATATTTACCAAGTGTCAACAGATTCTGAGTCTCCTATCTACCAGAACAAAATAGTAAATAAAAGGAAAAGAAACTCTGATACAACTATGTAACATCCCGATATGACTGACTATGGAAATATTAGCAAGACTGAACTCCAAATATCATCAAGAATGCCTGCTCATTTGCAAAAGGCTATTGAATGACAATGAGTGTCTAATAGTGGTATAGTTTGGTGACTATACCTTTGAAATATGAGTTTCATAGTTGTATTATCATGTGTAAATCAATAGACAAAATCAGAAGCCGTAATAATAACTAACATCCACTGGAAGTTAAATATAATAATAGAATAAAGAGTCCACCACCAATATAAAATAATAAACTAAGTTCTATATTATGATACATAAACTAAAATAGTAAACACATAGTAGGAAAAATAATAAATTGTAGTACATTAATAAAGAATGGAAATAAAATCCCCTAGAGAGAACTCCATGGGCCTCCTTAGTAATAGCATTGTTTGGGGCTCCTAACTCCCATGTACATAAAACACCAAAAGAAGTAAACCATTTACCTACAAACATTATATTCACAGGTACACTGATGAAATGGTGACCCAATAAGGGTGTGGGAAATACTCTGTAGGACACCACCAACATTATCTATAGAATAAACAGATCTGTGCATATAAAATAAGCAGTGTACAATATATAAAAGTAAAGAAGCACATTTGAAAAATAAATAAATAACCAATTCTACTCAGGTTCCTAAAGGAAACATTACAAACCATACCTAATTCAGACTGATCCCAAAATTTTTGAACCATATGCAACATGTAGAAGTGAGATATTGGGAATATGATAAGATGCTTTTTAAAATAGGTAACATGTGACAGACCGAACCCCAAAAAATTATTTGTATTAGAGGATGCATCCATTGGATAAAAAGTGGGTCAAACATTACTATAAATAAAATTTACAAAACTAAATAAGCATCATCCTGGACCCTTGTTAAGTGAACCATTACAAAGAACCCATGAGTTGCAACAAGAGTACATTAAATTATCACGACCACCGCTGTCCATCCAATGTGATCCATGAATGGTCCCACAAGTGTCACTCTTGACCAAGTGTGATATAATGGCCTCTAAGGCCATACCTGGTATCTCACATAGAAGAACAAATCTCACTCATGTCCTAGAATTACCATTTATCCAATGACCCTGTTTATTTGTCTCCCATAGGGAACCAATATTACTCATAATTAGGTGTGATGAAAGAATGATGAGCCCATCATGGCGTATCATTATGTCCCACAACTTATACATAATATATAAACAATATTGATCACAAGATCGTTGAACATGTCCTTAGTTTTTCGTGAAAGGAATCCTGAGTATCACTTGTAGTTTACATAATTCATTTAATAAATTTTTATTAATTGAATATGCATTTATAAAGTGAATATCATACGATGAAGGACACATTAAGAGGGAATCAAACATTTCTAAATTAAATTATATATAAAAATGGGACACATACACAATAAAGACACATAAAGAGGTATGAATACCAAATAATCAATGGAAACACCCATACTATAAATCCATGTAAGGCATAACACATAAATCACTTTTCTAATTTGAATACAACACACCTCATCTATGGGTTTTATTAGAGTAAAGAATCTTTTTATTCATGAAATTCATTTACTTCACATTAGGAAAAATAATTTCAATAGAAATAAAAAACAACCCACCTCAAGGTTGTTTTTATAAAATAGACTCACAAAATTTTATACATAAATAAAAAAATTCACCAAAAGGGGTGGCTCCAAAAAGGGAGAAGAAGAAATTTATAAAGGTGGTCTAAATGAACCCACATAATGGGTTGGTTGGGATTGAGTTCCTAGCCTCCCACCACACCAATAAGTGTCTAAATACATCATATGAAAATTTAAGAAAATTTATTCAAGATATTTTATTATTTTTAAGCAACACTGCGAAATTATAGATCACGATAGAGTCTACACAATTTATAAAATGAAAAAACTTGAGGTAAATCTATAGAACAACTACTTCATATCATTATTAAATGATACATCCAATATCGAGGTTTCATTTGGTCTGGTTCCACATAATTTTATGAAACATATGAACTCCCTCAAAATAGGGTGAATTATGTTTCTCTAATATAGCACATAGGGAGAGAAGATAAATAAAGAATAGAAGTATGGTGAGTCATAGATTCACCGTGGGATTTTCAATTAACCTAATGAAATTTTAATTGGAGAAAGTATGCAAAAATTCTCATCATAACTAGATGAGGAGAACTATAACCCCTAGATTCATCTTCTAGACATGGAGGAGGAAGTATAAAAGAGGAGGAAAATAAGTAAGAAAAGTGGGGAAAACAAAAAATTCACTCCTTTAAAGAGGTAGACTACTTGTACATATGGTTGTAAAAACAATGTTTCAACCATTTGAGGGTTCATTACTTAGGTGACGGTTCACACTATTCAAGAACATGGTTTGGGAAATCATATAGAAACCACACATTTCCCCTCTATCCAAAATTTGAGGATGGTTGCATGGTCATGAGGCCTGGTGTGCACAACATCAAAAAATTGTGCGACATCTATAGTCCCTCTGGACCAGCCACATTTTTATTATTGGATAGACACATAGTTCCTGAAAAATAGTGCAGCCAAATAAACTACTACCATCTTGAGGGTTCAGATCTTGGTTCTCTCAAAACATGATAGAAATATCGAGGAACCCCTCAATTTTTTAACCATGGTTGAAAACAAAAATTTTAAGTGTTCCAATTCATGGAATTACATTCCAAATCTTGGTATACAAAACATATAGTCCAAAAAATGACTAGATTGAAATTCCCATGAAATTTATTCAATCCAAAAAACATGGGACACAACATGGATTTCTTATCCTAGGTCAATCCATGAATTTTAGTAAATAAAATATACTACATAATGCATAAACTATATTTTCAAAGAGGTCCCCATTATGAGATCATCGTAGACATCAATTGCTAAAATTTCTCATCTTGTATATATGAGACATATCTACATAAGAGCACACATTATGGTGTTTTTCATCTATGAACCAATTCTATGGTATATCTTATATATTTAAGATATTTCTCCATGTATAGGGTCTTCTCTTTTCCTAAGGAGTATTAGATATCCATGGATATGTTTTTTAACCAAAAAATTCTAGTTCATCGAGCATATGGTAGGAAATTATTCCATCCATATAAATGGATCTAATATATAAATGGAACAACATTATAACTATATATGTATCTATTAGTATCATTACATGATACAAAGAGATGTCAGGATCTCTTATCCTAGGACCAATAATAAATTCAAATCTAAGTATGGTCCTACCATATGAACTTAAACTGCTAGACATTCAAATATTTGTGGTAAGAAATTAAAATTCATAAAAATTGGTTGATATTTCATGACCCAAAACTACTCATTACATACCCTTATACATGGAATAGTTTCCTAAAATAACTTCCTCATCCATATAAGGGTACCTGACATAGCTGTTATTCTCAAAACATGAATCAAGATAAAACTCCTCTTTACAAATATCATATATATTGTGTACAAAAATACCTATAATATAGTAACCATGTGTGTATTGATTCAAATTATCATGGGATATGTAGGGATACATGAATCTAATATCAAAGGACCATCCACAAATTCAAAAAACACACATGTGTAACCTATAATAGTCATAGTAGAAACATTATTCCCGGTATTTAGCCTTTCTCGATCCATCCTTGGTTCGAATAACCTGATAATGTGTAACCTATAATCATGAAGAACACCCAAATATGTCTAACAACCCATTTGATACCACCCCATATTAACCACACGACATTACTCTTTGTATTACTATTTTTTAATTGAATAATGTCAATATATTTGGTACGGTCTAGAAAGATTTTCTTTAATCTGAACTACACTTATTCAACCGAAAAATACCATAATCCACTCAGAATGACCCACCATGTGCGATCAGAACCTCTTACACAAGGGCCTGATATATGTAAGATTTTTTTCATGTTTCCAAACCACTAATAGATTGAAAAAATAAAATTGAATCTTATTTATAATACTATTATTATAAGTAAATAATAAAAATACACCCAAAATTTCATGTTATCCCATGTAAGTCACACTAAGGAATCATGAGTGAGTTCCTAGTGAAACCTTGTTCCTAACATCAAGTATGACTCACATGAGCATAGAGGTCCTAGGAAAATACTATGTTATTTATAAGTGAGATTCACCATAACCCAAATTTTTGGGGTTGAATTCTTATTGCATGACCTTAAAAACCCCAATAACAATTACTATATATGACCTTTAAATCCTTTTTAGAATTTATTTTGGCATGATCCATGTTCCTCACTCAAGATCCATATATGGGTAATGTATTTCCATGAACCAATATGAATCCAAATCAAATACATGTTCCAAAACATATGTTATATAAATATATATAGGATTATTAATCATTGAGTTATCTATACATGAATGTATGCTACAAATTCATCCCCCTATACAAGTTCTTGATCTTCCTTGGAAATGTAATATATGAACTACACATTGCATGAATCTCGTTTCTTTAGGAAACTTAGTAAACCTAGATCTCTATACTGTGCCTAACCCCGAATTTAAGTAATGATAATTCCACAATTTTCCTTAGTCCATAACACTACAATGAGATGAATTCAAATTCCTTCCCTAGCCCATAAACTCAAATGATGCATAAAGATAGAAGAAATTGTTTGGATCAATAGAAAAGGTCATATCCTTTATGTAAGATAGATTTACATAGGGGAACCTCATATTGTTTCATTATATTGAAATTTAAAATTGGAAATTCCAAAAATCAATGTATGAATTTGATCTACACTAGGGTTCCATCTATATCCAAATGAAATCCAATGCTTTTTTATATAATAGTAAACCCCAACATCACTAAACACCTAACCCTTAGAAGAGGAAACCCCCATCATTATGTAAATGTATGATATAAAAGGGTACCATCCACCTTGAGAACTATGAATGGATTGATTTTCATCCTCATAGAATACATAGTGGTCCCAATATCACCCATACTTGGCCAAACAATGGATTTACATCAAACACCCATTTCATTATTATGGTTGGAGCCCTCTGATCACAATGGTTCCCCCTTAACCGGTTCATCGTAGAGGAAAACCAATATCATTTTCCATAGGATCCATACATTACCATAGCCTCTATATAAATATCCTTATAATATAACCCTAAATTTAATGGGTTCTATGTCATGGTCATGCTATGTTAACCCACACTGATAATAATTCATTATCACTCATTTATAATGGAGCATAACTACCCAACCACGGTTAACTATATCATGAGAATACTCAATTATAACACCCTAGTATTTTTTAAAAAATATATTTTAAAATAAATTTAATCTTTTCTATAGTTTTTATTACATGAAACACCATGTTTATTTTTTGATACATGAAACAATGAGTTATATTCCTTTACACCAAACATTGTATTTAAATGAAATTTGATATACTATTGAATATTAATACATATTATAATATTTATCATAAATCCATTGGAATAATGGACCTGAATATTATTTACTAAATAATGAAAATTTTTGGTTTACATATGCAAATAAAAATAATTATTTGGTTAATAATTAATTAGAAATGAAAATAAAAACTATTTGAAAATAAATGAAATATTTTTTTAGAAAACATTTTTTATTCAAAAATACCAATTTTTACTGAATAAGATAAAAGAAATTATAGAATCATTTAAATAAAATTTATATATATCATATTCAATAAAGTCATTATCATTAATAGTATGTGTTTCATATAAAATAGATAATAATAAATCAATTTCTATACATAAAAACTGCATTGTTTTACGAAGTAGTTATGTTACCATTTAAAGACCTATTTTAAATTATTTTCTTAATAGTTTAGAAATTTTTTATAAAAACAAATTTCTTTTTTGAAATCATCATGTCAAAATTATCTTATGGTTATTTTTTTATAATTTACAATGAAATTAAATTTTTTGATAAATAGTTAAAATAGTGGATTTTATTAAGAAATATATTTTCTTGTAGTTCTTTTAAAAACTAAAAAACTATTTTAGGATAGTTTAAAAATAAAAATTAGTTCAATTATAAATATATTAATATAATTTAGTTTATTGGAATCATTTTAATATTTATTTTTTTATAATTTTTTTAAAACGTTTTAACATTTACTCTATGGAAAACCTATTTCTCGTTGTATATGCGTGATTAATTTTTAATTAAAATTTTACAATTTTTTGAATAGAATTTGGAAAATTTATTAAATATTAGTAATCATAATAATAGATATTATCCAATAAATTGAACTTAATTTTTGACCATAATGAATAGTAAAATCAAAAAAAATTATCGTGGTTAACGTAAAAATGGGTTTACTAGGGGTTAAACAAATTATATAAGGGATAAAAATGACCCAAAATTATAAAAAAACCCATTATATGGGCATATATAGATTTCATATCATATATTATTAATAATTTTAAATTTTATACCCTTGTGGAATGAGAAAAACACAACTACACCTTTTTCATTTAAAAACATACATGTGTTATAATCACCTCACTTATAAAAAAGAATCCCTTTTCCTATCCTCTTAACACATTAATAACCCATTTGATCATACAATATCTGAAAACATTAATTCATTAATTCCCTAATATCATCCTAGATTCATTATTTTAGTCATAAATTCAACCTAGTAAGGCTTTTTGTTCAAACCTAAGAAGGTTACTCGAAAAACAGGTAACAATCTTCAATGAGAATTGTTGTATTATTTCATCCTCCACCTATTTAAATTTTTAGTAAAAAAATATGATATATTAAACTATTAATCATAAATATACTAATAATTTCTTATTTTATGATCATTATCTATAACCATATATTAATCCATCATGTGGGTTACTAAATCATAATTCATTTCTATGTTAGACTACCGCCTTGCGAATTGATGTAATTTAATTTTCCATTAAAAACAATATTGGCTACATAAAATGATGGATTTATTAATTATATTTTATATTTATGATATTATTATGTTTCTTTAATTACTATATCACATATTACATCTTACATTCTATATCAATAGAATATGATGACAAAGTTCGTTTGTGGAATGGACTGCCACCTCGTGAAGTGATGTGATTCATTCATGCTTTACATGGAAGGTAATAAGGACGGGTGTAATGAAAATATGTGATATATATTAAATAATTACTATTATGTATTGAAAATATTCCATTTACATATATTCCTTACATTCCTTTGGGGGAAATGTAAACAAATTTCTTGCGTACGTATGACATACCGTCTCCTTGAATGCTATATTTAATTTTCTATCTATAAAGTTTATGGATAAATATAAATACATTTATAAAGAATATATATATTATATTTATAACATTTATATAGTTATGGATATTATTGAACCATGATTAATTTAATAGTACTAGAAATAAAAAATCATAACGCACCTGAAAAACAAAGTAGTTGTTGCCCAAAATGTTACTTTAACTGAGATGTTTTAATAAAAAGGTAATAAAAGTCCATAATTAAATCTTATATTTTAGTGTATATATATTTATGGTTATATAATATATTTATAATAACATTATATTTATTATATATGATATTATAATTTGTATTAGGGAAGTCAATACCTATTGTAAGGGATTTATTGTCTCTCTTATATTTCTGGGAGGCATTTGAAAATTCACCACTTGTCCCATTTGTGTGGGGTATATAATTCCACTTTGAAATGCTATGACATATATCTAATTATTTAATTATATTTAATGTTTCAACCGATGTTATTCTTTATTGAGGCTTATAATTTAAAATTTTACTAAAGATATAAGTATGATTTCATCTAACTTTTATATCTATGATATGTATGACAAATTCACCACTTTTTTCGTATATGTGATGTATATACTATCAATGAATGAATTATATATTTCATAAGATGATATTTATGTGGATTTACATATCTATTTTGGGATCTACCTTTCCAGAGGCTTCTATTTCAATAGATACTCATGTGGCAATGGATTTTCACCTAAATTTTCCTTCTTTGAGGCATATCTCATGTTATGAAACTATATTCATTTATGAGGTGTATATACAACGCCTTCGACATGTAATATCATTAAATTATTTATTCTAATGTTCTTATAAATTTCATTTAATGATGTTCTTTCATTGGTATTATTATTCAATAATACCAATGTGGTAATGGTTATATGGTATAATCATATAATTTATCTAGATTATTTTTGTTTATGAAATTGATGAAGAAATATTATGACCCATATATTAAGAATCTCATAAACTTTTTTATAACCTTATTAAGTCTTTATAATACATATTTTCCCTTTTTTACCCTCTTTAATTGTTCAAGAGGTCCAAAGAATTCTTTTATAAAAAATCGTCGATATTTCTCTCCTTGGTCGAAAAAAAATTTTCATCCAAAACTATTTTTCCTAAAAATGTTTTCAATAAAGTTTTCAACATTAATAAAATAATATAATTAATAAATTAATACCATTTTTAACTTTTTTTAAAAAACGTTTGAAAGGAAAAATAATATCATTTTATAAACAATGCGCATTTGGATTTTACCAAAAATATGAAAGGGATAATTATTTTAACATGTATGGAATTATCAAAATTTTGCACCATCATAACCATTTTTTATTTGAATAATACTTTATAAGTTTTAATGTTTATTTTAATGAAATGTTACTTCAAATTTTCATTTTATTAATTATTTTTCAATTTTGAAATTATATTTTCCCCAAAAAAATTTAATAAATTTAATGCATTCTTTATAAGTTTTCAAATTTTAATTTCAAAGAAAAGGATTTCCAAAATATTTTATAATGTTTATTTTTAAAATTTTAATTTCAATGAAATGTTATTTTCCTTAAGAAACGTTCAATGTGATTTTTCTTTAAAAATCATTATCTGTCAAAGATGATATCCATTGAGATTATGTATGTGTTACCAGGGATATTATCCAAGGATACAATTCATATTCTCTCTCTAAATTGTTTATTTTTATTATGACATGATGTTTATAAAATTCGTTTCCCTTCCCCCGATTATATCGTTCTATAATTCTTATGAAAAATTAGTATTTTTCCATGGGATATACCATGATAGAATTATTATGAAACCTAATTAATTTTACACAAGTTATACCATGATATAATTACTAGGAAACCTGTTTCCTTTTTCTATGGGTTTTTTATGATGAAAATTTGTAAGGAATATAGAACCTATTTCGTTTCAATAGGCCATGTTGTGATTAAATATATATGAATCCAATTTATTTTATTTCTTTTTGATATGATAAATGTTTTATGATGTTTTGTAACACATGTGTATGATTTTCATTATGTTTTGGGTGGTACCTATATCTATATACAATCAATTGAGTAATTATTAATGTTATATGATCATGAAGGGTACATGGGAGGTTTTACCATTTCTGAAATATGGTACACAAGAGGTTATCCATTGCCAAATAGAAGGTACACATGAGGTTTTCCAAATCCCAAAGCCGGTTCATTGGTTGTTAGACCAAGCCTAACAAGTTATAAATGTCATATATGGTTTCCTTGACATAATATTTTATATGACTTTTTATATTCCAAACATCTATGTGTTATTGCAACTTTATTCTCTCATGGATCACATTATTTTATTCCATTTTATTCGAGTCTTATGAACTATAATGATTTATGACACATATCATGTATATGATCTATGATATGTAGGATATAGTTTCATATATTAGTGTTAGGTTCTTATACACATATACTCATATTATATTGATATTTACGTTGTTTGCAATTGCTGAGCATATGAACTCACCCTATCTTATGCTTTCTTCCCCAGGTTCTGATAAATGTTTTAGGTAGGTCATGCCTATGAATATTAATATGTGAGAACATATTTTTGGGATATGTTTATGATAATTTAATAATTTAGAAGATTGTATTTATATTAACCAACGAAAATTAAACACTTATATTCCTCAATTGTATGGTAATTAAATACAATGAATATTAATCTAAAATCATGTTATATTTTAGTATGAAAATCTTGTGTTGGTATGTCCACCACCTTTTCTAAACATTCCATTTCATAAATCAAACAATATGCCTTATGTATGTCATATTTCCAAAATCTATTTATGGATATCAACAATGAGCATATATGGATTTAAGGGACACCTTTGTGTTGATATGAATACATGACCAAATATAGCTCCCCCATATGTTCCCTCAATCTACCTGAGTAACCCAAGGTAACATCATATTGAGAAAAATGTACCTTAATCTTTGTATTATACGACACCATCAAAATAGAATCCATCATTGAAATATTTTTTTGGTGATCACTTTCATAGAGGTCAAAAGTCATCACTTCAAATCAAGGGATATTGATGCCTGATTTACAACACCACTATTGTCAATTAAAAATGGTTTTAAAATATTCATAGTATCAAAAACCCAATGTTACTATGTTTTCACTCCCTCATTATCAATTTTTGTTTCTCTAGGAACCGTAAAATCAAACTATATTGTATTGGGTTGAGGTTATTTAACATTAAAATTCACATGTCATAATCAAATATGCATGATCTTAAACTCTATATCCACATTGGTATTTTGCACAATACCACAAAAAATATAAGAAGATACATAAAATGATTCAGGATGAAAACTCTAAAGTGGTAGCCTATGAAAAATATATTTCCTCACCCTCTTCACCCACATTCCATGGGTTTATGAGAAATTTAGGGATTGTATTTATTTCCCATTACATGGGGGCTTTATGATGTTAAATTGACAGATTATTATTCATTAATGATGAGCTACTCATATTGTGTTGATCACCTATCTATGAGATCATGTTCTGGAGAATCTAATGTTATATCCATTTTCACTAAGAATGATTTGAACACATATTAATGTAGCCTTTAGCGTGATTGAAACCCACTCAAATATAATTTTGTCTATGAATATACATCAAAAATTTGATTAATAAATCATACTGACTCAGTTCCTTAAGTCAAATCCTCCTAGAATTCTTTGTATTTGAAGGAAACCTATTGGTTCCCCTCATCTTATAAATATTGTTAATATATATTGATTGTTCTAAATAAACCATTATATTAAAGGGGAACATAAAAACTTCCTTTGACCTTATAATGTTACCCCTTAGAGATGTTTTCTACCCTAAGGAAATGTCCCAATTAACCCCACAATCTATTTCCTATTTATGTGTTACTAGTTCCAAATATTACTTATGGCCAAATTAGCCCCATAAATCTTCAATCCATATTTATTTAGACATTTTAATGATTTCATTTAAATGTTTTATAAACCATCTACTAAATGGATTAAAATTTACTCAATGTCACACATTTCAGGATCATGTTCACCTTAAAAATAAATATTATTATATCCTATTTTATTTACCTTTCATACATGGGTGTGTACCTCACAAAGATTCCCAGATTCCTTATGTTGAGATACATTTCTTAGTAAAATTCTATTGAATACAAGGATCCTCTAATCATGAACCTAATATAAATATCACAATGGTCTAAGATTCATGACAATAAATTTAATTTCACCTCTTTTATGGTATGATTTATTTTAGAAATGGTGCCCTCAATCACATTGGGTTTTCCTTTCCAATTATGGATGGATTATCTGATAATTTTATAAAAAAATATGTCTTAAAACTACAGTAATATGTGGTAAAAGTGGTAAGATCTAAATCATCAATAACCCATTGTTTTGTAACTATG
Organism: Viscum album; assembly: GCA_963277665.1. Classification (NCBI taxonomy): domain Eukaryota; kingdom Viridiplantae; phylum Streptophyta; class Magnoliopsida; order Santalales; family Viscaceae; genus Viscum; species Viscum album. Next base: position 1,699,835,017 of record OY728156.1, on the reverse strand, counting down.
ACCCTAATCTATATGTTCAACTCATAGATGTCATCTACATCATTGATACTGGGATATTTAATTCAAACTTGGAATTTTATTTTCTTTCACTATATAGTCAATTTCAATTTTTTCAATATGTTATGACCATAAACTGTGAAAATAAATGGTCCATGCTACCTAATAATAAATTTCATCTCTCATTAGTATAATTTTCATGATCTGGAATTTAAAATGGAATGAAATTAACACTCCCCATGATCTAAAAAATAATTTGAATCCTAGAAAAAATTTAAAGCTTTTATCTCTAGGAATATATATCATATAGATTATACAAAACATTGACCATCTATATGTTGGGTCAATAAGGTTTCCTTATTACTTTTCCATTCCTTCATGTTTTAAAAATCAAAAACACCCTATCTTAAGGAAAATTTCATTTCCCCTAAGATTTTTCTTAATAAGGGTAATTTCCCTTCCCCAAGGAAATTTTCTACATACAACTATTTTCATTATTCATATCATAATTTTATGATTTTCATTAACAAGGAAAATTTTACTTCCCCAAGGAAAATTTATCCTAACCTATTTTTCATTGTTCATATTTTAGTTTCTCTAAATCTGACTCATTTTTTTCTAAGTGTAAAATTCAGTTTTATATCTAAATCCTCGGAATTATATAAATACTTAGATATAGATTATTGTTTTTTCAAGATCCGAATTCTCTGAAATTCAGAATTCGCATTCTATGAAATTCAGACTCCGAATTATCTAAAATTTCAATTCTGAATTTGCTAAAATTTAGAATCTAAATTCTCTGAAATTCATATTCATAATTACTTAGATTTCCCACTCTGAATTCCTTAGAATTACGCCTCTAAATTCCCCAGAATTTAGAATCCGAATTCCTCAGAATTACAACTCCGAATTCCTCAGAATTTAGACTCCGAATTCAGACTTCGAATTCTCTATAATTCAGGTTATGACTTCTTGATAAATAGAATTCAAATATTCTTTTAATATAGAATCCAATTAGTCATTTTTATAGACTCTGAACATATATTTTTTACTTATACTCCGAAAAATGGATTTGGTTAAGCATCCAAATTTTACTTACCCTTGTAATAGTAATGAAACGATGTCATACATTTTGTTTCAAACTAACCATTATTTGAGTGACACGTGTACAGGTCCCTCTGAGATTCAAGGAAAAATATCACCATTGGAGGAGAGATCCGACCATTAGAGAAAAACCTATAAATAATATCTCATTTGAATGAGCTCACAACTTTGATGACTGATCTATCACTCTAGAGAGCACATGCTGTTGAAGTGATTTCTAGAGAGAGATACTCTCATTCTTAGTTCATACAAAACACCTTGTTCAAATTCTTTTGTGTGACTTTGATTGTTGCTATGTACTATAAAGGGCTTCTGGCGTTAGGAATTCAGAGGTGCCGACTCCCTTAAAGATTGAGGACTTCCTTGGTGTGGAAGAAAGAGGTTCCGAATACCTTGAAGTTCGAGGGCATACTGGGAAAACAAGATAGATTCCGATATTCTTATCGATGGATTAACCTAGTGTGGGTAAGAGATATTTTCTTGAATTATAAATCAATAGACCTTTTTTCCAAGGTTGTTGGATAACCTACTCTTTGGGTTAAATGATTTCATTCTTGTTACTTGTTTTGTTTCAAGTTTATTTTCTGCTGCATTTTGATTAATAAGGAAAGTATAACTATCTTATACTTCCTTGTTCTTGTATACTCTGATTAGAAGATTCTATATGCTTTAAGGTAGAATCTTTTTCTTATAAACTTTTCTTAAGATTCATTTCTGGAACTATATTTCTGGAACCTAACATGTTTTTAGAACTAAATGGCACTGTGAATTTAACTTTTTTAACTTTGTAAAATATAGTTTTCCTTAAGGTTAAGAACTAATGTTTTATACCATCTTTAAAGGTTCCAAAGGAATTATTAAAGTATACAATTTACCCCCTCTTGTATATTGAGCATCTACATAAAATTTCAATCCTAAAATTGGTATCAAAGGTGGTCTCTTAAATACTTATATTCACATATAAATTTTTCTTGCTTAAGTTTTCATTGTTATAATTTTTTCCATTCTTAGGAATTTTTTCCTTATTTAAAAGCTTTTTCTATTAAAAAGTTTTGGTGGAAAAATATTTTCTTCTAGATGGAAGGAATGAATTTTGGTTTGATTGAAAATCTAAATCCTACTAGACCATCTATTTTTTATGGGAATGATTGTGAATATTGGAGATATTATATGATGATTTTTGTTATGAATACTAGAGTGGACAACTTTTTTATGCTTACTATAGACTACAAGATTCCTGATAATGAAGTCAGAACATTTACTAACCAAGAAAAATCCGAATATCAACTAAACTATGAGGTACAAAATACATTGTTCTATGCCATGACCAAGAATATATATATCCATATTTCTTCTTGTGAAGAAGAAAATTGTATATGGATGAAATTGTAGGTTACTCATTTTGGTACATCCAAAGTTATAGAAACTAGAAGAGCCATACTTAGAGAAGAATATCATTTATTTCTATTTCCTTATGGAGAACCAGTGAGAAAGTTACAATAAAGGTTTATGAATATTGTTAATAGATTACAGTCTATGGGTGAAAAATGTCTTGAAGATGAAGCTCTTGTAGACAAGATTATAGATATCATGCCTAATGAGTGGGAATCTAAGAGAACAATTATTTATGAGAATAATAATGTATATCAAATTACTCTTGATGAGATTTTTGGGACTATTATTCAACATGAGACTAGAATGAAATTAGATGATGTATGAATATGAAGAAATATGGAAATAGAAGTGTAGCCTTTACTACTACTAAAACAAAGACTCCTGAAAGGGTTACAAGATCCAAGTATATGAATGTCAATATTTTATTTGAATCTAGTGAAAGTGAACATTCTGATAATGAACTAGATAATGTTCCTCAAAGGATGAAAAAGATAGTTGGGAAGAAAGACTTTAAGTATAGATTTAATAAGAAAGAGAGGAAACATAAGAAGAACTCAGAAGTTACTTGTTATGAATGCAAAAGATCAGGGCATATAAGGCCAGATTGTTCTATTCCTAAGAAAAAGGATTTAAAGTAAAAGAATTATGAGAGGAATAGAATGAAGTAATACAAGGATAAAGCTAAGAATGTTTTGATATCCAATGAAACTTGGATTTCCAGTGGTGGAGACTCTTCTAATTATTCCTCATAGTATTAATCTTCTTATCAGAAGAGTCTTGGTCTACTAGCCAAATTACCTATTGAAAACCATTGTCTAATGGATAGGGTACACAATGCTAAATATATCACAAATATTTCCTTAAATTCAAATTATAGTGATAATAAATATTATGTATAAGGCCCCAACCTTAGACATTACTTAATATTGGGTTATTTCAGGAATTCACATTGAGGATCATTTCATGTTTAGAGTTTTAGAGAATTAGATCATAAATCATGCATTACATTCCACATTTAAAAAAGGTGGTTACATCAAAGATAGTATTAATTTTTTTCTATAAAAGGAAACATAGTTAAAATAAAACATGGATTCATTCTTGAAACATCCACAATTCTATCATTACATCATGTACTTTTCCCTTGACCTGTGAAAAACATTTCGAAAACTTGGGAAGAGCATAAAAAGCTCAGCAAGGGATATAAAAATACAAAAGGAGAACATTAGTCCAAGTATACATAAGAATCAATAAAATCATACTTTACTCATAAAACATAATCACTTTAACATACATCATGAAATCATAAGATTTATGAATAACTCATAGAAATCATAAGACATAAAGGTAACTTGATACATTTATAACATTCTTACGTAGGGAGTAACTCTCATGGTTACGTTTGGAATACCCATTACAGTATATTCCATAAATATCGTCGGAGAAACCTTAGCATTTAACTCCTTCACGTTAGCCAATGCATTACAGAGTAATCTTCGAATCACCCTCCCTTAGTTTAACACGGAACCACCCGACTTCATAAACAATGCCCAAGAACCATAACATAATCGTATCACATAAAACATGCATAACGGAAACATAAACTTTCCACATTTTAATAACAAGATATCAATACAACACATTTATATAATCAAAACATTATCAAAACAATTTTCAATACCAAAATAAAAGAAAAGTAAAACATGGTATTTATTTTTCATTTAGAATAAGTTATGTCTTGTAGAGGAAGCCAAAACTCAAATAATGGTCACGGTGGCAGAGAATTCACTGTCGCCGCATACGTAAGACAAAAACATTCCTTTTGTTTTTTAGTAAAACGATTCGTGTAAAAAGGTTCATTATGAATTAAATTAACATTCAAAAGGGTTTATTATACAACTAATAAAATAAGGTCATATATAAATTTCTGTATGCCTCAACCAAAGGAGATTGAGACAAAGTCTCTTACCTCAAGTCTGACTTGTTTTTGTTCGTTATTTATATTCCTGAGTAATAAACATAGTAAAATTTATAATTGAATAAGGACCTCCTTTAATGTTTATTATTCTATTCATATCACATATTATCATGTTACAATAATTAGTTAATTTGGTGAGTTCATATCATATGTTTCGTCGATGGTCAGTACATGAGTCAAAATTGAACTTGTTTGAAAATAATTTCCCATGTGGTTTTATGTAAATCATCTCTAGAATTGTAATAATGATTTAAATATCATATATATCCAGTATATATTCATGTCATACTATTCCATAAAATTTGGAGATAAAAAATTAAATTCACCGATCATGGAGACGGTAGGTCGTACGTCTGCATGAACGCTACTTTCATTTCATTGTCATATTGACGGAATAAAAACCAAATGAGACATATATAAATTATAATTCCAATATAATATATATGTTACATAGGTAAAATATATTCTTCAATTAAATTCTTTATAAATTCCATGTTTGGCATGAACGAGTCACATCACATGAGGGGGCGGTAGTCCACACTTCCTCATATGAAATTATCACATCTCCACAACATCAATAGCATAATGATGTGATTTAAAAATAAAATTCAGAAGCATATAGAAAAAATAAATACCGTATATATCATATATAAATACAGTTACATCATAATGTCCACCATGAAAGGTGTTAAAAAAAGATTGAACAATCATCATTTCGTGAGGCAGTAATTCGCCACCCACAGAAACAGTATGTTCCTTAACCATTAGATAGAGGTGTGTGTAAGTATAAATAAAATACATCTCATAAAAATATCCTAGTATATTTAGGATACTGTTGTAGTTATGGAATCAAAGAATAATATTTTTAGGGGTTGAATAAGGAAAATAAAAAAGTGGATTTTGAGAGAAGGCATTTCATCAAAATCGGGTAACTTATTTTGATTTGAGGCAAAGGCTCTCTTGAAATCAATTGTTCCCAAAGTAAAGCTTCTAAGAGGAAGATAGGGATGTGGAGAGATAATATGAGTAGAGTTTGGATGAGACAAGGTTTTGAGCGGTGTGAGTAAGGTGGTAGAGTTGGGGGCCTTTTATATGAGGGACGAGGGTCACTTTTGGAAAGTCTTGAATTATTACTTGATTATAAAATGATTTTCGGATTTTAAAGATCCCACAAAGATATATTTTGAGGATAAGGTGATAATGGTTCGTATTCTACCCATAAAATAGGTTTTAGATATGTCTATGTGTTATATTTTACCTTATCTTTTCATTTTATTTAAATCGTTCATTAATGAGGTAATCATTGCATCATCATGGTGTCATAAATAAATTTATTTATTTAATGTCTAAAAATTATAAAAAAATAACATGATGTAGGAAATATTTTTTTATTTCCAATGAATTTTTATAGTCTAAGATATCATTTATGTAAACAAAATTAAAATTGTTTTACTTAGGATATACAAACCTTTGTATATTTATCTTCTTTTGAAAAATAATGTCATAAATGTCACTATTACACCCATGTGACTCCATGGGACATCATGTTCGGTAAAAACAATCCCATGGTCGGCCATGACTCAAAAAAGAATATTTGGACACATTTTGTAGTCATTTTATATTATTATGATATTATTTTATTACCCTTATCTTCCCAATTACTAATTAATCACGATAATTAAAGATAATTACCGTTGTTACTATTCATAATGTCCAAAAACAAAAAGGTATTAATTACATAATTTGGATATTCTGATTCTAAATATGGAATGAATTTTACCAAATTCCAAACCAATAAATTTCAGTAATTAATTTAAAAATAATTCCTGTTGTCAACACAAATAGCGTGTTTTTAAGAAACAATATCTATCAAAAGATTGACAATTGTTTATGTCCAATTTCAAAGTGAAATTATTTCTAATGACAACCATTGGATTAAATAGTAAAAATATATTCTAATTAAACTTTAAATCCAATTAAAAAGATAATCTAACCATATAATTAAATTAGATAAAAAGGAAGTTTTGAAGTAAAAAGTAATATTTTTCATTATTCATTAAAAAATGATCATTATCAGAAAAATACCAAAAATTTATCCAAAGTAAATTTCAATGTCCCAATTCTAAAGAATAAGTTTATTTTGACAAATAGGGATTATAAAATTGTCAAAATTTATATTTAAAAATGGTTTTTCATCAAAAGGTGGTAAAATAATCATTTAAAAATGTCAGACTAATCTATGCTTAAGATTGGATATATTCTCATTTGAAGACTCTAAAACACTATCAAATTCATAAATAGACATAGATATGAATATATATTATTATTTACTTACTTTGGATGTTACATCCTTCCCCCCTTTAGGAAATTGTGTCCCCACAAATTTTTTACTTCTCGAATAAGTGGGGGTATTTATCCCTCATTGCATTTTCAGATTCTCATGTTGACTCTTCAACTGTATAGTTTTTTCATAGAACCTTTTCTTGATGAATCACCTTATTCCACAACACTTGATCCTTGTGGTCAAGAATCTGGACTGGTTGTTCCTCATAAGATAGATTCTCTTCCATCTGAACTAACTCTGGACTCAAAACATGAGGTGGATCTGACATATACTTCCTTAACATTGAAATATGAAAAACATTGTGTACCTGAGATAAATTAGGAGGTAAAGACACTTGGTATGCAACTGATACAACTCTCTCCAGAATTTCATACTGTCAAATGATCCTTGGTCTCTGCTTTCATTTCTTACCAAATCGCATCACACTTTACCATGGTGAAACTTTGAGGAAGACATGATCACCTACCTCAAAAGAGAGATCATTCATCCTGTTGTTAGCATAACTTTTCTGCCCGCTCTGAGTTGTTCTCATGTGTTTTTTTATCAGCTGAAATTTTTCTACCATCTCTTCTACCAATTCTGGTCCTATCAACTTACATTCACCAAATTCATCCGAAAAAGCTGGAGTTCGACACTACTTCCCATATAATGCCTCAAATGGTGCCATATTTATATTAGAATGAAAACAGTTATTATAAAAAAACTCAACCAATGAAAGATGTTGGTCCCAAATTCCCTGATAATCAATCGAACAAGCACGTATCATATCCTCCAAAGTCTGAATAATTCATTATAACTTCCCATCTGATTAAGGATTAAAAGCTGTACTAAAATTTAATTTTGTAACCAAAGACTTCTGAAGGACTTTCCAAAAGTAAGAAGTGAACCTAGGATCACAATCTGATACAATGAAGAGGGGAACTCCATGTAACCTAACTATCTCTTCAAGATAAAATCAAGAAATATGATCTAGGGAAAAAGTATCTCGTATAACAAGGAAATGAGCAAATTTAGTCAAATGGTCAAGAATAACCGATATTGCATTATTACATCGAGGTGTCTTCAGTAATCCCATAATGAAGTACATGGATATATTCTCCCATTTCCACACTTGCATTGGTAAAGGCCGAAGCATCCCTTTCGGTAACTGTCGCTCTGTTTTAACCTATTTGACAAGTCAAACACTTCACAATAAAATCAGCAATTTCTATTTTCATTCCATCCCACCAGTAATACTCTTTAAGAACTCTATACATCTTAGTACTTCCTGGATGAACAGAAAATGGAGAACTATGAGCTCCACATAACAACTCTCACTAAAACTATGAATCACAAGGCACCCACAATCTCTTCCCAAATCTCAAAACACAATCCTTATCATTGTTGAATTCAGGTAACATACCCTTCTGAACCATCACTACCTATTTCTAAAACTCACTGTCTTGCTTCTGTGCTTTCTTAATTCTGTCTGATAGAGAAGATTTCACTGATACCTAAAACAAAACAAAATAATTTCCTTCACCAACAACATCCAAGCCAAAATTCATCAAATCCTTAACCAAAGGATCACATTACAAATGTAACATTGTTAATGAAGCATTAAATTTTTGACTCAATTCATCTGCCACTTTATTTTCTTCTCTTGGGTGGTAGTAAATTGTGCAATCATAATCCTTGATTAATTCAAGCCATCTCCTCTTTCTCATGTTCAATTATATCTGAGTGAATATATAGTTTTAACATTTGTGATCAGTATATATTTCACACATTACACCATACAAATGATGCATCTAAATTTTTAAAGTGAAAAAAAGAGTAGATAATTCCAAATCATGTGTAGGGTAATTTATCTCATGAGTTTTAAACTAACATGAAGCATAAGCAATTACCTTATCATTCTGCATTATGACGCAACAAAGTCCTTTCAATGAAGCATCACTGTAGATAACAAACTCACCATTCCTGGAAGGTAGTGCCAATACTGGGGCATTCACCAATCTTCTTTTTAATTCCTGAAAAAAATCATCACATTCTTTTGTCCAGATAAACTTAACACCCTTCTAAGTTAGCTTAGTCAATGAGTTGGACAACCGTGAAAAATGATTAACAAACCTTCGGTAATAGCTTACCAAACCACATAATCTACAAATCTCGGTTATATTTGTGGGTCTTCGCCATTCATCAACAACCATTGTTTTTATAGGATCAACTATTATTCCATAATTAGAAACAATGTGACCATGGAAAGAAATTTGTTGCAACCAAAACTCACACTTTCTGAATTTTCCATACAATTTATTTTATTTTACGGTTTGAAAAATAACCCTTAAATTATTTTCATGCTCATATTTACTTTTAGAAACACCAAAATATCAACAATTAAAACACACAAAAACTTATCCAAGAACTCATGGACAATTTTATTCATAAGGTCCATGAATATCGCAGGTCCATTGGTTAACCCCAAAGGCATAACTAAAAATTCATAATGGTCATATCTTGTATGAAAAGCAGTATTTGGAATATCTGCTTCCTTTACCTTCAACTGATGGTACCCCGATCTCAAGTCAACCTTTGATAAATACTGAGCTCCCTAGTGCTGATCAAACAAATCATCAATATGAGTCAAAGGATATTTATTCTTAATAGTGATGTTATTCAAGGCTCTATAATCAATGAAAAGACTCATTGAACCATCTTTATTTTTAACAAATAAGACAGGAGCACCCCAAGGTGATTTTCTAGGTGGAATGAAACCTTTCTCTAATAAATCTTTCAATTGGTCCTTCAACTCTAAAAGTTAAAATTGAGCAATTAGATAATGGGGTTATAAAATTGGATTAGCATCAGGAACTAAGTCAATAGTAAATTCAACTTCCCAATCCAGTATTATTCTAGGCAACTCATTTGGAAAAACATCTGGATACTCATTTACCACTGGCACATCATTAATCTGAACGGTTCCCTTATTTTCAAAAATATGTTCAATGTTACATTCATTTCCATATTTTACATGTTTCTTATCCTCTTGATATGTTATCAATAGTAAGAATTCATTCTTGTACACAAACTAAAATTCTTTCTAAAAATAGACTTCTTTACATCTATAGTCAATCATAGCATGGTAAACAGAGAGTCAATCCATACCCAGGATAACATCAAACTCTACTAGAGGTAAAAGAATAATGTTTGCAAGTAGATTGATTCCATGGATAAGTATTGTATGATTCTTATAAATTATTTTTGCCTCAAAATTTCCCCAAGGTGATTTTACAAAAAGTTCATGAGTCATTTCTTGTGATGGAATTCCCAATTTACTTGAAATTTGTTTCAGAGATGAAAGAATGTGTTGACCCCAAATCAACAAACACATTAACATAATATGAAAAAACAAACAAAGTACCTGATGTCACTTCATTTGGTAGCCCAACATCTACTGAAGTAGTTGCAAAGTATTTCACCACACCTTTCTGCTTGTAGTATGACTGTGTCCATCATTCAGTCTCTTTGTCAGATACTCATTTTCATAATGACCCATCTCATTGCACTTTAAACATTTCACTAACTGTAAATAAAATTTGGTGTAACCATTACCTTGATATTTTCCAGTGAAATCATGAGCCTTATGTCCCATTTACAACATTGGAAGCACTTTCTCGAATTCAAAAGATGTTCCCCAGTATGATTTTTACCACATTTATCAAAAACTGAAAACATAGTTTTCATACCATAAACATTTTTGAAGTATTCATCCCTTTCTCCTGCCACCTTGGTGTCTTCATCCATTTGTTTTAATAGAACACTTGATCATCGGAAAACTCCATTTCCACCTTCTCAGCACATAGAACAAGCTTTTCATAACTTTTGAGCCTATGAGAAGCTAATTCACTTCGATATTTTTGCATTAATTCTGAGTAAAAATGATTTATTTTACTATCAAGTTCTCTGAAAAAATTTGGATCATACCATGCCAATCGAGTGAATGTTTCTTTGAATGAAGCCACAAAGTTATCGTCTTGCCTCAATTCCAAGAACTGTTTTTCCATCCTAAGTAGAACAGCCTTGGGAAAATATTTCTCAAGAAACATACCTTTTAATTCATTCCAATCAAGAGCATCAATCTCATCAGCGTCCCTGATATTTTTAACAATAAACCACCACTGATCTGCTTCACCCTCCAAATGGTAAATAGCAAGACTAACCTTTTGATTTTCTGAACACCCCATGACATTGAAAATCTTCTCCAGTGAGTTAATCCACACATCAGCTAGAACAGGGTCAGATGATCATCTGAATAATGGGGGATGTTGCCTCATGAAATGTTCCACCACTGTCATGTTCCTCTACAGTTGATCTGGATGATCTCATGCATGGATACCACCACCATTTATCGCTTGAGTCAACTACACCATTACTGCAACAAAATGTTCAGTTCCAATTCCAACCATCTCAGGATGCTGATTTAGAAGGTCATTTCCTTCTGTATTTTTTCCTAGCACTTCTTCCCTGTTTCCTCTGTGGAAAACCATTCTTAACAAACATGTCTTGGATGAAGCAACATGGTAATCTTCAAATGATATATAATGTCAATTTGACCATAATGTGTAAAAACAATATTTTTGGATAGTCATTTAAATGAATTATAACTCCTAATGTTATATAAACCGACCATTGATACCAACTATAAGGCCCCAGCCTTAAATATTACTTAATATTGGGTTATTTCAAGAATTCACATTGAGGATCTTTTTAGGTTTAGAGTTTTAGAGAATTAGATAATAAATAATGGATTACATTCCACATTTAAACAAGGTGGTTATATCAAAGATAATATTAATTTTTTTCCATCAATGGAAACATAGTTAAAATAAAACATGGATTATTTCTTTACACTTCCTCTATTCTATCATCACATCATGTAATTTTCCCTTGACCAGTGAAAAACATTTCAAAAACATGGGATGAGCATAAAAAGCATAGTAAGGGATATAAAAATACGGAAAGAAAATATTAGTCTAAGTATACATAAGAATAAATGAAATCATAATTTACTCATAAAACATAATCACATTAACATACCTCATGAAATCATAAGATTTATGAATAAATAATTAAAATCATAATACATAAAGGTAACTTGAGGCAATCATAACATTTTTATGTAGGTTGTAACCCTCATGGTTACGTTTGGAAAACCCATTAGAGTATATTCCCTAAATCTCTTCAGAGAAACCATAACGTTTAACTCCTTCGCCTTACCCAATGCATTGTCGAGCTATCTCGGGATCAACCGCCCTTAGTTTATCATGGAACCACCCAACTTTGTAAACAATGCCCAAGAACCATAACATAATCATATAACATAAAACATGCATAAAGGAAACATAAAATTTCCACAGTTCAAACACAAGATATCAATAAAAAACATTGATATAATAAAAAATTATCAAAACCATTACCAATACCATAATAAAAGATAAGTAAAACACGGTATTTATTTTTCATTTAAAAACTTTATGGCTTGTAGAGGAAGCAGAAACTCAAATAATGGTCACAGCGGCGGAGAAGTCGTTGTCGCCGCATGGGTAAGTCAAAAACATTTCTTTTGTCATTTAGTAAAAATATTCATTTAAAAAGATTCATTTTGAATGAAATTTAAATTAAAAAGTCTTTATTATACAACTAATAATACAAGGTCGTATATAAATTGAAGTATGCCTCAATGAAAGGAGATTGAGACGAAGTCCCTGACCTCAAGTCTGACTTGTTCTCGTTCGTTATATACATTATTTAATAATAAACATAGTTCAATTTACAATTTCTTAAGTAATTCATTTAAAGTATATTATTCAATTCATATCACATATTATAATGTTACGATAATTAGTTAATTATGTGAGTTCATATCATGCGTTTTGTCGATGTTCGGTACATGAGTCAAAAATGAACATGTTTGAAAAGAATTGCCGAAGTAGTTATTAGTACATCATCTTCAGAATGTTATTAATGATTTAAATATCATATATATCTAGTATATATTCATTTTATACTATTCCATAACATTTGGAGATAAAAAATTAAATGCATCGTTCATGGAGACAGTAGGTCGTGCGTACGCATGAATGCTAATTTCATTTCATTGTCATATTAATGTAATTAAAAATAAATGAGACATATATAGAATATAATTTATATATAATATATATGTGACATAGGTAACATAAGTTCATTAATTACATTCATTATAAATTCCATGTTTGGCATGAACGAGTCACATCACTTGAGGGGGCGGTAGTCCACACTTTCTCAAATTAAATTATCACAGTTCCACAACATGAAAAGCATAACTATGTGATTTAAAAATAAAATTAAGAATCATATAGAAAAAATAAATACCATATATATCATATATAAATATAGTGACATAATAATGTCCACCATTAAAGTTGTTAAAAGAATATTGAATAATCATCGTTTTGTGAGGCAGTAATTTTCCACCCACAGAAACAGTATGTTCTTTGACCATTACATGGAGGTGTGTATAAGTGTATATCAAATACTTCTCATAAAAACATCCTAATACATTTAGGATACTGGTTTTGTTATGTAATAATATAATAATAATTTTAGGGGAGTGAAGAATGAAAATAACCCCAAAGGATTTTGAGAGAAGGCGTTACCTCTAAATCGGGTAACTTCTTTTGATTTGAGGAAAAGGCTCTCGTGAAATTAATTCTGCCTAAAGTGACGATTATAGGAGGAAGAGATGTATTTGGAGAGATAATATGAGTAGCGTTTGGATGATCCAAGGGCTTGAGGTTTGTGGGTAAGGTGGTAGAGGTGGGGTCCTTTTATAAGTGGGAGGAGGGTCACTTTTGGAATGTCTTGAAATGATATTTTATTATAAAATGATTTTCAAATTATAAATGTCCCACAGTGATATATTTTGTGGATAAGGTGAAAAGGGTTCTATATAAACCCATCCAATAGGTTCTCGAGAGGTTTACATTATAAATTTTACCTTATCTTTTCATTTTATTTAAATTTTTCATTAATGAGTTAATCACTGCATCATCACAGTGTCATAAATAAATTTATTTATTTAATGTATAAAAGTTATAAAAATATACCATGATATAGGAAATATGTTTATATTCTAAATGTATTTTTGTAGTCTAAGATATTATTTATGTAAACAAAATTAGAATTGTTTTACTTAGGATATACAAACCTTTGTTATATTTTTCCTCTTTTTAAAAATAATGTCATAAATGTCACTATTACACCCATGTGACTCCATGGGCCCTCAAGTTTGGTAAAAATATTCCCACGTTCTACCATGACTAAAAAGAGAATATTTGGACACATTTAAGGGTCATTTTATATTATTATGATATTATTTTATTACCTTTAACGACTCGATTACTAATTAATCACAATAATTAATGATAATTACCGTTGTTACTATTCATAATGTCTAAAAACAAAAAGGCCTTAATTACATATTTTGGAACTTATGATTATAAATATGGAATCCATTTTACCAAATTCCAAACATAGAAATTTCATTAATTAATTTAAAAATAATTCATGTTGTCAAAACAAATATCATGTTTTTAAGAAACAATATCTATCAAAAGATTGACAATTTTTATCACCAATTTCAATGTGAAATTAATTCTAATGACCAACATTGAATTAAATGGTAAAAATATATTATAATTACACTTTAAAACCAATTAAAAATATAATATAACCATATAATTAAATTATATGAATAAGCAGTTTTGAAGTAAAATGCAGTATTTTTCATTATTCATTAAAAAATAATCATTATCAGAAAAAATACCAAAAATTTATCCAAAGTAAATTTTAATATCCCAATTATAAATAATAAGTTAATTTTTAAAAATAGTGCTTAAAATTTTGTCAAAAGTTAGATTTAAAAATCATTTTACATCAATAGTTAGTAAAACAATCTTATAAAAATATTAGAGTATTCTATGCTTAAGATTAGATTTATTCTCATTTTAAGCCTCTAAAAAATTATCTAATTCATAAATAGAAATAGATATGGAAATATATTATTCTTTACTTACTTGGGATGTTACATCATGAGTCTTCAGATGAAGAATCTTCTTTTGATAAAGATAATACTTTACCTACTTATGAAGATGTTTCTAGGTTTGTTAAACTTCTTGAGAATAAAAATTATAAACTCAA
The DNA here is from genome assembly GCA_963277665.1 of Viscum album. Lineage (NCBI taxonomy): Eukaryota > Viridiplantae > Streptophyta > Magnoliopsida > Santalales > Viscaceae > Viscum > Viscum album. The sequence continues at coordinate 1,699,819,979 of OY728156.1, read as the reverse complement.
GAAAAAGCATGAAATAAACAATTCTAGAATTTCTGTTCTTAATAAGGAAGTATTAGATCTTTCTAAATATCTTGATAATAAAACTTTTGATTTTGTAAGTGTTACCAAAAAACGTGAGGAATTTAATTCTTAGAAGGAAAAAATTGCTAAGGATCATGAAAACATAATTTCTAAGAAAAATATTTTAGAGACTAACTCTAGTTCTAAAACTATTGTTTTTTAAGATAAAAACATGGTTGTTAAACTTATGTCAGAAATATTTTCCTTGAGGATGTGTTTTTCAAACATTACCTTAGGTAAGGAAAATTTTGATAAAATGTATTCCCAATTTCGACCTCAAAGGAATAGTTCTGGTTTTGGTTATACTGATTCTGATCTAGTTTTTAATAATAACTATTTTGTTCCTCAAAGTGCTTTATTCTAAACTAAATGTCAGTGTGGTGGAAATTGGGAGAAAATGTGTTCCTTAAATAAAAAACAGTCATTCGGTTTTCAAAAAGCTTATTTTTCTATGAAAATGTGTGTAGATAAGAATTTACTTTATGAAATTTCAAGATCCAAGATAGTTTGGGTTCTGAACATTTAATATTATTATTTTCAAAAAAATAAGAAATGTACCAAAAACAATACATGGTACATGGATAGTGGATCTTCCCAGTATATGACTGGTAACAAAAATTTCTTTGAAAATATTATCAAGATGAAAGGAGGAAATGTAACGTTCAGTGATAATTCATAGGAAGAAATTATCAGTATAGGTAACATTGTTCATCCTGGAAAAACATTGATTTCAAATTTTTTATTTGTTAAGGGTCTTAAGCACAACCTCATTTGAATAATTCAATTATGTGAAGAAGGGTACCTTGTGAATTTTATGAATGAAAAGTTCTTAGTACACAATTCCAAGGAAGAGTTTATTATTTCTTCCCATAGGAAAGATAATTTATATACACTAAAAATAGAAGACCTTAGGAGACAAGATCTACCTTGTCATATTATAATGGAAGATCAATCATAGTTATGGAATACAAGGTTGGGAAACTGTAACCTTAGAAACCTAAAAAAACTCTCATAGAAGAGACTTGTTAAGGATATACAAAAACATAGATTTGATTCTTCAAATTTCTGTGATCCTTGTCAATTTAGAAGGCAACATAAATCAATCTTTAAATAAATCAGTGAAGTTTCATCTTCTGAGGGGTTATAGTTAGTGCACATGGATCTTTTTGGTCCAACACAAACTGGAAGCATTGGCTGAAAATATTATGTGTTTGTCTTAGATGATGATTACACGAGATTTATATGGGTCTATTTTTTCACAAATAAATATGAAGATTTTTCTTATTTCAAAAGTTTTAGAGCCCATGTTAAAAATGAGAAAGTCATTACATTGACTACTATTCATAGTGATCATGGAGGAGAATTTCAAAAATCTGATTTGGAAACTTTTTGTAGTAGAAAAGTAATTACTCATAACTTATCAGCACCAAGAACCCCTCAATAGAATGGTGTTGTTGAAAAAATAAACTGAATTCTTCAAGAGATAACTAGGACCATGTTTTTTGAATATTCTATAGCAAAAAATTTTAGGGCTGAAGCTGTAAGTACTGTTTGTTATACTATAAATCAAGTTTTCATTAAACATTTACTTAATAAAACACCTTATGAGTCATGGAATGGTTGAAAACCTATACTTTCCTAATTAAAAATATTTGTATACAAAGTATTCATTATGAATACTAAATATAATTTATATAAATTCACACCAAAATCCGATGAAGTAATTTTTTTAGTCTACTCCATAACTTCTAAGGCTTGTAGAGTTTTTAATAAAAATATTTGTACTATTGAAGAAATAGTGCATGTCAAAATTGATGAAACTGATCCATTTGTTTTTAAAAAACCTCAACATACATCTTCAGATGTGTTTTCAAAAACTGATTATCAACCCCTGTTAGAAGATCTGTCTGACAAAGAAAATGCTCAAGAAACCATTTCTGAAGAATTTACCCCAGAAGAATTTCAACCATATATTGATGAACAGATTTTAGAAAACACAAATCAGTTGTTTCTTAAGAATCATCCTAGTGATAGTATCACTGGTGATGTAAATCAACCTGTAAGGACTAGAAGTTACTTAAAAAATGAAGTAGAACAGTTGGCATTCCTTTCCCATTTAGGACCAAAAATCACTGATGATGCTTTAGGTGATAATGATTGGATCAAAGCCACACAAGATTATATAAATTAATTTGAAAGGAATAAAGTATGTACCTTTGTTGAAAGACCTAATGAAACATATTTTATTAGAGTAAAATGGGTCTTCAGAACTAAATGTGATGATAATTGAATCATTTTCAGAAATAAGGATAGATTAGTTTCAAAAGGATATAATCAACAAGAAGGAATAGTCTATGAAAAAACTTATTCTCCAGTACCTAGGCTTGAAACTATTCTTATTTTACTTTCCCAAGCAGTATTCTTTAATTTCAATCTTTTTCAAATGGATTTTAAATGTTCTTTCCTTAATGGTTATGTTAAAGAGGTATTTTTTGTTGGACAACCTCATGGTTTAGAAGATACAAAACATCGTGAATGTGTTTTCAAACATACTAAAGCTTTGTATGTACTTAAATAAGCCCCAAGAGCCTGGTATGATAGGATTCCAAGATTTTTGTTAAAAAACAATTACTTTAAGGGAAATGCTTATCCAACCCTTTTCTGAAGAAAGATAAGAAAAATGTTTTGATTATTTCAATTTATGTTGATGAAATTATATTTGGTTCAACTCAGAAATCATTAACTGATTCCACTGCAGATCTAATGAAATCTGAGTTTGAAATGTGTATGATGGGTGAGTTAACATTTTTCCTTGGTTTTTAAATTTCTCAAAAACTAGAAGAGACTTATATATCTCAACATAAGTATATTAAATATATTCTTAAAAAGTATGGATATGAAAACACTAAAAGTATAAATACTCCCATTGGCACCTAAAAATATCTTGATCTTGATGAATCAGGGAAACCAGTAGATCAAAAATCTTTTAGAGGTATGATTGGAAGCATACTTTACTTGACATTTATTCATCCAGACAAAATGTTTTCAGTATGTTTAGGAGCATGATATCAATCTAAAACTAAGAAATCTCATTTAAAGTTAGTGAAAAGAATTTTTTGCTACTTAATGGGAAATATGGATTTAGGACATTTTTATACTTCTGGAAATGATTTTATTTTAAAAACGTTTTTCAGATGCCAACTTTGGTGGATGTAGAATGGATAGAAATAGTACATCTGAATCTTTTCATTTCTTAAGAGATTAAATAGTTTCTTAGTCATGAAAAAAACCAAACTCAATAGCACTTTACACTGCTGAAGCTGAATATGTAGCAGCTGGAAGATTCTGTGCTCATGTATTGTGGATGCAACACATACTCACATACTATGGTATGAGTGTTACTAAAACACAAATTTTCTGTGATAAAACGTGTGCCATTGCCCTATGAAAAAACCATTCACATCACTCTCGTGCAAAACACATAGATATTAGGCATCACTTTCTTAGGGATTACACACAAAAAGGAGAAATCATTCTTCAATTTATTATAACACAATATCACCATGCAGATATTTTCAAAAAAATATTTACCTTCCAATAGAATTGAATTCATGAAATAGAATTTAAGAATGATAACCATAAGGTAATCCTCCTTGTTAAATTCTTGTTGAAACATATCTCCTTACATTATGAAACTCTTTTTCATATGGTGAGTACATTTTCTTGATAGTTAGTTTTTAAAATCATTCATAATGAAAATATTTTCTTACTCAAAATTTTTCGTAATGAAATTTTTCATAATCAAAATTTTTCGTATTAATCATAATCAAAATTTGTTTTAATAAAAATTTTCGCAATTGAAATTTTTCATAATCAAATTTTTCGTAATTTAATTTTTTGTAGTCAAAATTTTTCATAATCAAAATTTTTTGTAATCAATTTTTTTTGTAATTACAATTTTTTCATAATCAAAATTTTTTCGTAATCAAAATTTTCTTAATCAAAATTTTTTGTAATTAAATTTTTTTGTTTTTAAAACTTTTCATAATAAAAAATTTTCGTAATTAGATTTTTTCATAGTGTAAAATTTGTTTTCGTAGTCTAAATTTGGTTTCGTAGTCTAAAATTTTTGGTAGTCTATTTTGTTCATAGTCTATAATATTTGGTAGTCTAAACTCTTTCGTAGTTTTATTTGCTTAAATTTTTTTCGTAATCATATTTTCTTTTCTTAAATTTTTATCTAGAATCTAATTTCCTTCAAGTATAATTTACCTCATTATGAATAATTTTCCTAGAAATCCAAAAGGTATGTTTTCGTTTGTAAATTTTCATAATCATCCTTAATTTTTTGGTATTTTTATCTTGTTTAAGAATTTTTTTTGAATCTGTCGTTTACCTTAAATTGGAATATTTATTTTGAAAACCTAAAAAGATCGGAACCAACGAAAAATTTTCTTCAGCTCTCATCTCAACTATTAGATCTGTTTTAATTATTTTCAACCATTTTATAAAGAATTGAAGTTGAACCATTGTATCATTTTACTATATAAATTACCCCCTCAATTGTTGTCCTGCATCGAATTTCAAGTCATTGGGTGCTGATGTTCTGTCTCTGATTTTAAGGTCGTTCCGAATCTTCAATGTTTCCGCTGTTCCAAATGTCTGTTGAATCATATTCGCAGAAAGAAATGTTGACTGTTAATGAAATATCTGAATAGAAGATATACCGAGAGAGTTTAGTTGATTTTATATTTTATTCTATGTATGATTCTATAATTTCGAAGAACATAAAGCCCAATGGCTGGGAGAATGTATTTATATCGAAACTGAGGGCCAATGATCTGGTGTATCCAGAGTTGTTAATATAATTCTATGAGATAGTATCATTCTTCATGGAAGAAGGCAGAGACAAGTTCTCTTTCAAGTGTTATGGAAAGACATATTCTCTTTCTTACAATAAGTCAGCAAGTATGATTAAAATTCCTTACAAAGATGAAGTTGAGTTCTATACTCACAAATTATGGGATGTTGCAGAATATTTGGATAAGATCAAAGATTTATCATGTCTTGGTACTTCAGAAGTAAAGACTCGAATATTCTTCACCTTAGTATGAACTTACGGATTCATGTAATATGGGTTCAAGGTTTTTTATTCTGGGAAAAGGTGATAAGGATACCCTAAAGAAGAGTGACACTTAAATTTTGGATTTCATGGTGAACCTCAGGAAATTTAATTTGGTCAAGTACATTCTGGTTATGATCATGAATATCAAGAATGGAAATTTGGATTCTCAAATTATCATGTATCCAGCTATTCTGAAAAATATTATTGTTCATTGTTTAGAATCCTTCAAAATTCCTTTAACTCTAAGCTGAGAAATTGTAAAGTAATTTTGTTGAGTGATTAAAATTTGAGAAGGATGAAATAAGTTTTTTCTAAATAGTCTATAGAATTTTATGAGCTATCTGAAGAAGAAGCATAATCTTTGACAAAGAAGTTATAAGTGGATGAAACCTCTAAGAAAGGTGGAAGGAAGAGGAAGGTGAAGGAACTGGAAGAGAAAGGAAAAACCCTAGTGGCTAAGGAAACCCAGTCTGCACCTTTGAAGGTAAAGAAGAAAAAGGCTTATCCTAATGAAGTCATGGCTAAGTGGATAGAAGATAAGAAAAAACATAATGAAGTGTAGCCTAAGTTTTTCCTGGACCCTGCTGAGGAAAAGTCCTTAAAGATAAAGGCTGCTGAAGAGCTTGAGAAGCAACAAAAAGTGAAGAAGAACAAGAATGAGATTTCTGAGGTCGAGATAATACTATCTCTTCTTAAGGATGATGAGAAATCTTATGAGAAAATTCCAGTACCAGAATCCTTTTTAAAAGAATCACTCCTAGAGACACTGGGAAATAATTCGGTGATTATAGAACAAGATCAAGAAGAAAAAATAGTGCAAGAAGATGTAGCGGACGAAGAATAAGAAGAAAGAGGTAGTGATACTGAGGAAATGATAAGGGAAGTAGAGCATTATCATGAGAAGGAGAGTCCTTCTGAGAAGCTTTCAATCAAAAAATCTGAAGTCGAATCCTCAAAACATGCAACACTAGTTAATGAAGAGAAGGGTCAGGAAGAAGTAAATAAGCCAACATATGATGAATGTAGCAATCGTGATTTCATTCATCCGAAAGATCAACTGGTTGGTACTGAGAAATAAGTTTTTGAGGATGATAAAATTGTTCAATTATCTGATAGTGAACATGAATTTCCCATGGTTGAAGGGATTATTTAGAAAGATGACAAGGGAATGAAGGTGTTGGTTTCTAAACATAAAAAACCTATGGTCAAAATGAAATTAGTTTTAATGTTCGTCAAAGAGGAAATTTGATGAGTTACAAAAAGAATCCTCACCAAGTAAACATTATGATACAAAATAATCCTCTCTAGGACTTGATTTTTTCGTATAGTTTTTGAAAAATCGGGTTGGTACTATTCCCTTATTTCCAACTATAGATTTAAGATTCCAGATTCTTTAGCTTATGGTTAATCAGAAATCGGATTCAGTTTCCACGGTGATGGATAAATGTGTCAGTCTTGAGGTAGATTTTGAATATTTTTTCATTGGTTATGAGGCTCATAAAAGATCTTTCAAGAATATTACAAGCTGGTAAAGGAAGAAAGTCGAAAAATGACAAACAATATTGAATTTCATTATAATGTCAAGGAAGTCGTTGATAATGAAGATTTGAAGATCAAGGACCTTACCAATAGTCATAAAGAAAAGCAATGACTTGAAATAAATACAGAGAAGTAGGAGGTTAAGGATCTGAATGGGAAGCTCAATTCAGTGGCCATGAATTGGAAGAGGGAATGGAATCTCAGAATAGAATTTTAAGAGAATATAGTTAAGAAAGAATAAGTCTAGAAGGATCAAGAATAATGTCTTAAGTCTCATGAAAAAAAAATTCTTATAAAGGAAAAGAGATGATAAGGATGAGTTGATTAAGCATGCAGAAGAAGATCACAAGGAGTTCAAGAAGATAAAATGCATTGTGAAGAAGCTGATACCGAAAGAGAAATAAGGATAATCTTTTCAAAATCTGATCTTTTATTGTCTTTCTACCTTGTACAAATTCTTTCAATAATAATAATTTTTTTTGTTCTCCATATATTTGGTTTTTTAGTAATAATATTTCAGTTACCAATTTTTTACATTCCCTTTATTCCTTTCGAAAATCACAAAGGGTGAGAAAGGAATGATAAAAAGAATTATAAGAAAATAAGAGATTTCTCTATGTAAGGGGGAGTACATCTAAGGGAGATTTTATAATGAAGATTTTTGCAGGCAAGATAATGCAAAAAATTCATTCAGGAAATCAAGAATAAGATCATTATGGATTACAAATTTTAAGGGGGATTTTGTCATATTCACTATGATCCATAATTAAAGTGAGATATTTTTTTGTTTTCAATTTCATAAAATTTTAAAGTCCTTATATTATTTTGAGCAAGGATGTTTGTGCTTTCTAAAAAGTGAGATATTGTTGAGTCAATCAGGTTTCCTTATGACTTTTCCATTCCTTCGTGTTTTGAAAATCATAAACCACCTATATTAACTAAAATTTCATTTCCCCTAAGATTTATCTTAATAAGGAGAATTTTCCTTCCCCAAGGAAATTTTCTCCTTGCTCATTTTTTCAATATTCATAAATAGTTTCATGATTTTCCAAAATAAGAAAAATTTTCCTTCCCCAAGGAAAATTTATCCTTACCTATTTTTCATTGTTCATATTTTAGTTTCTATAAATATGAATCATTTTATTCCAAAGTGTAAAATTCGGTTTCACATCTAAAACCTAAAAATTATATAAATACATAGATATACAGTATTTTTTTAAGACATCTGAATATAGAATCCGAATTCTCTAAAATTCAGACTTTGAATTCTCTAAAATTCAGACTCTGAATTATCTGATATTCAGACTCCCAATTCTATGAAATTCAGACTCTGGATTCTTTGAAATCCAGACTCCAAATTATCTGAAATTCAGACTCCGGATTCTCTAAAATTCAGACTCCAAATTCTCTATAATTCTAACTCTGAATTCCTTAAAATTTGCACTCTTAATTCCCTTCAATTTAGACTCCGAATTCTTTAGAATTCAGGTTCTAAATTCCTGATAAATAGAATCAGAATATTTTTGTAATATATAATACAATTGTTCATTTGTTAGGATTCTAAAGATGTATTTTTCTTTAGACTCTGAAAAATGGATTTGCTTAAGAAACCAAATTTTACTTACCCTTGTTATTGTTATGAAATGATGTCGTAAATTCTGTTTCTAACTAACCTTTGTTTGAGTGACACATGTATAGGTCCCTCCGAGATTCAAGGAAACATATGACCATTGGAGGAGGGAGTCGACCATTGGAGAAAACCTATAAATATGAGATCATTTTAATGAGCTCACAACTTTGATGACTGATCTATCACACTAGAGACCACTTGATGTTGAAGTGATTTCTAGAGAAAGATACACTCATTCTTAGTGCGTACAGAACACCATGTTCAGATTGCTTCGTGTGACTCTAATTGTTGTTTTGTACAATCGAGGGACTCTGGGGATAGGAAGACAGAGGTGCCGACTACATTAATGATCAAGGACTTCCATTGTGAGGATGATAGAGGTGCTGACTACCTTGAAGTTTGAGGGCTTATGAATATAGCAAGACAGACTCCAATATTCTTATCGAGGGTTTACCCTAGTGTGGGTATGACATAATTTCATGAATGTTTAAATCAAGGGACATATATCCAAGTTTGTCGGATACCCTACTCTTTGGGTTAAAATATTTCATACATGTTACTTTTTTTGTTTTAAATTTATTTTCCACTGCATTTTGATTAATAAAGAAATTATAACAATCTTATACTTATTTGTTCTTTTATACTCTGATTAATAAGATTCTATACATTTTATGGTAGAATATTTTTCATGTAAACTTTTCTAAAGTTTCATTTCCGGAACCATATTTATGGAACCTAGCATGTTTGTATAACTAAGAGTTCTTGTGAATTAAACTTGTTTAACTTAGTTAGACATAGTTTTCCTAAAGGTTAAAAACTAAATTTTTATACCAACTTATAAGGTTCCAAAGAAATTTTTAAATATAAAATTCATCCCACCCCTCTTGTATATTTGGAATATACATCCTATTTTGATCCTAAATAAAAAAATAAAGAGGCTAAGAAATCATTTCTAAATGAACCAGTAAAGGTGACCTATTAAAATAGTACATGTTCCTACCTACTAGGTAAATGGATGAGTCCTTAAACAATCTATAAAATTGATTATTTAGATATTAATTCAAATTATTTAATTCATAGATATCATTGAGGTTTTGTTTTTTATATAATTAGGTCATCAATCTAATAGAATAAAATATTAATTGACAAAGTGGACACTTCCACTCAGTATCCATTTTCCAACAATAATAAACATTAAAAAAACATTTTTTATTTTCAATACATATCTTTACAATTTCCATCATTATCCCATCCTTTTCTATAGACATCCTTAAAAACATTTGAAAACCATTTTAAAATGTGAGATGATTACAAAAGTATTAGTAAGGAAAATATAAAAAAGAAATAATGAATCCTGTTAGTCTATGAATACTCATAAAAAGATCCCTTTTAAATTTTTTAAGAAAATCAATTTTAATAATGAAATCAACTTCTGTACTTAAATTTTATCAATAAATTCCTACAATGAAATATTTAAGGAAAAATGAAAATAATTTATATTTTATATCAAGCATGAAATACTAAGGGAAAAAATTTCAAAAAACTCAACATTTCACCTGGAATAAGTAGAATAATCATTCCTTTAAACATTAACATGAAAAATTACATTGTGAAATCATAATATTTCCATAAAAAAATATATAGATCATAGATAAATAATATAGATAATTTGGGATATAATTTTAATATTACAATTCCAACAATACTTAAAAATGGAATAATATACCTAGAAAATTCCAATAATATCCTTAGAGAAACGTTAAACTGGTTAACTTTGTCACTTTACCCAATGTATCAGAGAGTTATATCAGGCACACCGACCATCATGTGATATATCGAGATCATCCATAATTATGATCCAAATCAAGATCACTATTGATCAAAAAAATTATTAATTTCTATAAAATTATCCTAATATTTGAATTCTTTCAATTTCATCATCATACTCATAAGAATATTGATTAATCACATAAGAAAACAATTTCACATATCAAAATATCCATTCACTTTAGTGCCCTTTTTTGAAAATGTGTGTAAAAAAGGAAAGAAGGATTTTTACTAAAAAAAGAAACCGTATAAAGGAAACCAAAAATCCAATAATAGTTATATAGGAGGTAAAACTATTGATATTGTATATTTCAAAATAAAAAATTCCTTTTTCCTTATTTTCAAAACATTCCCAAAATAATAAAAAATGATTTCTTTTGAAAATTATTAAATGAACATAAAAAGGTAACATAAAAATATCCCTTATAATTCATTTAGATCCATACAAATATATTCATAAATTAATTTTATGTATGTGGGTATAGAGGAAAAATATTTTGAAAATAAATATTTAAAACATTTTAAATGATGTTTTTATGGTAAAGTGTCCCTTACCTAAAGCCCAACTAATAAATTATGTTTTTTATATCCTAGACTTATAAATTTATGTAAATTAAGTAATTATATGAGGATATTTTTCATGTTTATAACTCCTTTTGTTTTATTTATTACCATCTAATATAAAATTTCTTAATACATTATGTTCACATCATATGTTTGGATAATTTTTCACTAAACTGTCTGAAATTACTTTGATAATTTTACAATGGTCAAAGCTATCATTAATCCATATTCTTAGGAATAATAATAATGATATATTTAAAATTTTTGTTCATTAATTATACACTTAAAATTAACCATAAAATATATTTATAAAAAATAAATTAAAATAAAATCATGGAGTGGCAGATGACGTACACATGTGTAACGTTTTATTTATATAATGAACACGAGTGGAAGATGGTAACAATAATTCTATCATTTTATAAGGATTATTATATAATATATATTATAATATTTCATTAATTAAACTATTATATACTATCTATGTGATGCGGTGATGAAAAATGAATGAAATCGCTTTGAGGAGGTGGTAATCTACACATAAGCATAAATGGTGTTGTCATTTTACAATGGATAGAAAGGTAAGAAAACATATGATATTTTTCCATAATGATAATTATTTTATTAATATTATATATATATATATATATATACATTAAATATAGATTTATTATTGTGGTTGGTTCCCAAGAAATAACTTGTTATGTGGTTCATTACATGTTTTCTTAAACAAATACGTTTAATATCAAATATCGATTATTCTTTTGCATGATATTTGTATGTAATAATGTATATAGATTACATGTTATTATTAAAGGTCATAGAAGTTACCATCTATGATGAGAACATATAGTTTCCATAACATTATTCTTTCACCTAGTTCTTTGACTGAAAGATATTTCTGATTGGACACAAACTAAACATGCTATTATAGGGTGAGACTTATAAGAAATTGATACACATTTCATATTGTTTTCCTTTTTTAATCTGCAATATAAGAGGTTAGGTGAATATACCCATCATATAGGATATCCATATTTCCATGTGTCACTGGATATTCGTATATTTGGATGTGTGTATGGAACCTTATACATTTAGCTTATTGATAATGGATATAACTAGTCACACACTTTGATGTATTTACAAAAACAAAGAAGTCATATTTTCCATTCCATTTAGGTTATTTTGGGTGTGTTTATGAGTGATATTTCATTATTGGATAATGTGAGAATGGATATATCCCTTCTTACCCTGATAAAAGTATATATCTTAGGATGTTTGATGGAATAAAACTGCCTATATAAATCATTGGTCATGGAGTTCAGTGGATTAATTAGATTTTATATTATTATTGAAATACACATCCAGAATAAATGTTTATGGAATTGACATGTATCCTTATTGATTAGAGATATCGAGATAAAATTATAATATATCATGGTAAACGTACATAGGAATTTGAACATCATTGCGATGTAAGATTCATTATCTATGGATTACTTATCACATTTCTAAATAATAATATTATAAATTATGTGGTTTAGCATAATTCATTTGAGAAAATACCTAGAGGGTCACACACTATGTGTATATGCAATCTATGTAAAATTCAATAAATGAATTTATTGGGCTAAAATAGATAATATTTATTCATATTTGGATGATCACTAAAATTTAATAACAAGTAATTAGAATGATAATGTGTGTCAAATTATAATTATATATATTAGTTTTCAATTTTAGAAATTATCATATTTATTATATTTATATTTAAATAATACAGTGACATTTATTAAATTAAATATCAATTATATAAGAAAATGTAAATGCTGGTGAGGGAAAGATGGTAGAGTTTGATGGTCTGAATAATATAAATGATATTTATCTAAATTCATAATGTGTTAACCATGTCTAGAGATTAATAATATAAATATTACGAATAATGAAATGTGGGTCTTTTAATAGTATTAAATATGGATGAGGACTTTGATATAATTTTCCAACCCTAAAATAGATTTAAAAAAAACTATTTATATCACATTCCTTATTCACTTGGTGATCATAATAGATTTCTTGAGATTTCACCTTTACCTAATGAGATCTCTCCTCATATTCTCTCTAAATATTTTGAGAGAAAACAAAGGATATTATATCATTTGTGAAGATAAATATTGTGATGAACCATGAACAATACAAGCAATCAAGATCTTCTATGAAAGCACTTGATAATTCTGCGGTGTTGAGCATAGATTGTGGTGAATGCTTATATAACCACTGGGGGATTATTCAATTAAATAATGTAGCACAATGATGGTGTGGATAATTGAATTACTTTATATCATCAATAAATCAAAATTTATATGTTGGGAAAATTCTATATCTTCTCATAAATTAATTAGGAATTACATGTCATGATCCTATCCCTATGGTTTCATCATATTAATGTAGTTTTTTAATCTACCATTTTTATTGGACATGGTTTGATTATCATTTATAGAAACAACTAAACATGACAGAATAATAAAATATGAGTTTCCCAAACCTTCAAAGGATTCATATGCTATAATCAGATCCTATAAGTGGTATCAGAGTGATAAAAATTTTAATTTATATTAATTTATTATTCATTGATTGAATGCATGAATTTTCATTTTCTTTAACTTAATTTGTTCATTTAAAATAATTCGATATCAGTGTCTCTTATTTACTTCATTTTTGATAAAATAATCTATAATTAGATAAATAGATGTTTAGAGATATATCCCCAAAGATTTATCTAGTGAAATATCTAGATAGATATATCCAAATGTAAATATATATTTTGATATCTTGGGATTTATCTAGATAGGTATATCTAGATAGATATATCTAGAGATATATCTACAGATATATAAAAATAGATATTTCTAGAAAAATATATAGAGATATATGTAGATATATAGATATAGAGATATATCTAGATATATATCTATATAGATATATTTGTAAGGATATCTAGAAATAGATTCTAAAAGATGTATGTAGAAATAATAATAGATAGATATATATAGATATACTTCTTAATATATATCATGATAGATATATCTGGATAGATATTAATAAATCTATAAATATATTGGATGGAATTAGAATAAATTAAATTAATTGGATTCATTCATGGTGCATTATCTTAATTAAAAGAAAGAATAAAAGTAATTGTTTGAAAGATTGAAAATGTATGCTCATTGCTTGTTTATGTGTGGATTATTATGAGATTAGTCCAACCCTTGTGTATGATTGGTTTCATTTAATTTATAATTTTATTATGGTTTAATTATTATTGAATTATTGTGAATCATCCCCTCATTCTAATTATGTAAGGGCCTAAGTTCCCACAGTTTCGTTTTTAAACCACCCTTTATCCAATCCCTGGTATCCACTCACCTGTTTGTGAGTAGATGTTTATGTAAATCGGATGTGGTCCCATGTTAGGATATGATTCAAGTTAAGGAGTCTAGTAAAAACCAATCAAGGTGATACATATGAGCAAAGGTGTAATGCTACAACATGAACCAAGTTAGGGTTCAAGGTGTTTTCCCCCTAGAATCAAGTGTTAATTCATCACCATCTATAAAAAAACTTATTATAGAATCTACGTATCATTCCACAAATATTTTATTTCTATATATTTCATAGTAAATAGTTAATTTTTCGGATATCAATGTGACTATTTAATAAAGAAACTAACAAGTATTAAGGATGCAATAAAATATATGTAGATTATGAGTAAATATTTTATTGGACATGCATAATCTCCTAATTAAAATCCCCTCATATTCTGAATGCATGTTAAAGGATAAAATGAGATTTACTCATAAGGATAAAAATAACTAAAACTAAATTATTATTTAGATTAGCCATAACCTACATGAGTTATAATAGAATTAATACATCAATGTACTTTACCAACCTATTTTTTGGTGCTTTAAATTATCATGGAAATTTTGGCTGATGTTTTGGGTTGACATAACATAGATTAAATCAAGGGTTTACTACCAAACTAGGAAATATTGCAACAAATAGTAAAAAGTTGAAGAAATAATAAAAAAGGATTTCACGACTTGGTAGTCCACTCAACATATAAATGGAATAATAGTTAATGTATATTGAAATTAATTCTTACTGATGTTTTTTTAAATAACATGACAGACCTATGTTTATGCTCTGAGAAGGGGTTTATGCATCATTTTAACTTGAATATCGATGTGATATCAAATTAAATAACTGACAGTGAGGGATAATAGTTTTTTAAAAATAGAAGGAGTTTAATTGAAGTTAATTTAATTTTAAATTTTTTATCTAATATTTGTAATCAAAATAAGTACCAATTATCTGATCAAAATTTGTTAAAATGGAAAATCAAATACCATTATTAATATTACTGTTATCTATACTAACTATGTATAAACATCTCACTAAAGTGATTTTCTAGGAATGGTATATGTATTTTCATATTATACTACCCCATTAAATGAAATTAAATGTAATAGAAACCCCACATCCCAAGACACTTGAAAAAGAGGCTACTAAGGAGAAAGTATCTCTCTATTTGAATCATATAGATGATGTTATAGATTTTAATTTTTTTATACTATCCACAATGTCCAATGTGATTTTAATTTAATATGAGGAAATAGATGTGTATTTCATTATTTCTCACCTTAAGGATCTCCACCAAGAGAAGTAAATGTTAAACATATGTGATATCTCCAATGAATTGTTCACATGCATGTTGGGAGAGTTTGAACCAATGGAGGAAATGTAGTCAAGATGAAGGACTATATTGAGTTCATGGACATATTGGGTTTTATGTTCCCGGATGAGATGCACACAGCTCAGATTCTATCATCACTACCTAAAAACATCTATATTTTTATCGTGAATTATAGTATGGGAAATAGAATGAAGACACTTTCAATACATCTTGCACTTATTATCCAAGTGGATAATGACATGGTGTGTGAAAAACCCAATATCCTTAAAAGAAATAATAATATAAAGAACTAGTAAATGGATCCAAAGAATCATCTAATTTCTAAGTATCTTGGGAACCATACCTCTAAGAAAAAGAAGATCCATATATAAAGAAAGGAACAAGAGGTGGTATGTTTTTCATGTGACAAGAAGTGACAATGGAATTGAAACTTTAACCAAAAAAATAAGTAAGGGGAAATACAAATTCATTCATTATTGAGTGTAATATTTCTATATGTATAGGTTGGGTATTATATACTATGTACGGTTCTCAAATTTGTATCCAAAATACAAGAACCATGTAGATTTAAAAATATTACAAGATATGATGAGGATTAATGGGCTTCCAATGAAGTGAGGATGGTTTATCTAAATATTAGAGAATACCATCCTAGATTTCTGATAAGATTAATTTTGGTTTTGAAGAAATTTTTTAATATTCCATGCATTAACCATAACATAATATATTTTTCTTACATTGATTTGTATGGATTTATTTTTAGCTTTGGAAGTAAAGGTTTTTACTTTTACAAGGATATAATATGTTATGCTAGAGAAAAATTGGATAATGGTCATGGTGTATTAAATTATTGAAAAAAATATATTGGAAATGGATATTGAAACTAATATGAATGAATCATATGAAAAAAGGTTTGGAATTACCATCTTGTTCATATAAACGAGATGCACCTGGAAAAGGTTTTCTGTGATGCTTACATAATTTCTTTTGAGATTAGGATAGTTGAAATATGTAGCAGCTGTTTAAAAGGTTTGATGACAAAAACACTATTTGTTGGTTAACATGGAAGATCCATAGATCTTATAAATTTTCTAGAAACTAATATTTGAATAACTTTTAAAATAGATTCTAGAGGTGGGTTCCGATATTCTTCTTCTTTTACCAATGTCGTGAAAAGGTATGGTTATATTTACATATTTAGGTATAAGTCTAAATAATTTGAGAAACATAATGAATTTAAGAATGAGGTTGAGAAACGTGTCAGTAATAAGAAAAATAATCATGGGTTGGATTCATGTTGTGAATATCTAAGCCATACTTCATTAACTTTCTATGGTATAATGGGATTTAATATTTTCTCACTTCACCTTATATACCATAGTGGAATGGTATTAATTGATTGAGGAAATATAAATGTTTGTACATGGTATGGTCAATTATGAGTCAAAAAACCCTTCCATTATAATTTTTTTGATATAAATTATAAAAAATATTATACTTACTAAACCATGTCCCCACTACGGTGGAAAAAAATAATCTCTTCAAGTTATAGAGTGGAAAGAAACATGTTTTGTGAAATGTTCATGTACGGGGATGCAAGGAATTCATTACTAGTAGCTGAATAAATAAACTATCACCCTATGGAATAAAGCATATCATTATAGGGTATTCCATTGAAACTAAGAGATACTACCTATACAAACCTCCAGAAAAGAAAGTGATTATAGTAAGACAGGCTAACTTTCTTGAGAAAGAGCACATCCTCAATGAGGATAGTGGGAGTAAGAATGAGCTTGATAAAGTTGATTCTCAAGATAAACCAGAGATGGTTCATGAACTAATTCAATAGTTCCCAATGGAATATATTGTTCCTGAATGAAAAGTGTTGTGTGGTGAACTAGAGTGTTAGGAGAACTAGAGAGATAATGTTTTCTTTTATTGATGAGGGTGACACATTATTGGGAAAATATAATGACCCTTTATCTAAATTGTTGTAGTAGAGGGTTTATATGATTCAAGAAAATATGAATCCATGAATTTGGAGATGGATTCAATGTATCAAAACCAAATTTGGGTTTCGATCGGTCAACAAGTTGATGTAAAAGATATCGGGTGTAAATTTGTATTCAAGAGAATGATGTACATGGAATGAAAAGTAAATACGCATAATGAAGAACTAGTGTCTAAAGGGTATAAATATAATCAATGCATTAACTAAAATTATATCTTTTTTCTAGTTTTCATTATTTTAATCCATCAGAATATTATTTTTCATAGCATCTTACTATAACAACCATTTTTTGAAAATTGATATAATAACATTTTTAGATAATTGGAACCTTCCTGAGAATGTGTATATGATACAACAAGAAGGGTTTGTGACTCCATGAAATTATAAAACGTACAAAAATTACATAGATCCATATATGGATTAAATTAACAATCCACACCATGAAATATTCAATTTGATGAATCCATAAAAAAATTTGGTTTCATTATGAATGAATGTGATCCATAAATTTAAAATTGGTTTAGTGAAAGTAAAATTAATTCCATAATACTATATGTTAGTGAAATAGTACTAATTTGAATCAATATAACTAGACGTAAAAGAGTTTAAGGAATGTTTGAGTAAGTGTTTCTCCATAAATGAATTATGGGAAGTAGACTAGATTATAGGGAGGAGGATCATGACTGATAGATATAAGAGGCTACTCAGACTAAGTCGAGGAACATATATTGATGAGATACTAAAGAGGTTTAGTATGGAAGAATCCAAGAGGGGAATGGTTCCATCATCACATGGTATATATTTTTCCAAGAAATGTTTTATTGATAAATAAGAGGAGTGTGAGAGAATGAGTAAGATCTCATACACTTTAGAGAAAGGATCTATCAGGTATTCCATGTTATGTATAGGGATTGATGTTCAATATTATTTTATCACGGTATGTAGATATCATGGAGATATAGGTGAACAAAATTGAACTGGTGTTAAGACTATCCTTCAGTATCTGAGGAAAACTATAGATATGTTCCTGGTTTATAGAAGAGATTATGTGACAGTAATTAATGGTTATATAGATTTTAGTTTGAAGAATAATTTGAAATATATTTTATCATATATAGGATATATATTTTGTCTCATATGAGGAGCTTTGATATGGAGGATTTATAAGAAGCCAATTTTTATAGATTCAATAATGAATTCAGAGTTTGTTATGGATTCCTATACATATATGTAACCCACATGGACTCACAAATGTGTCCATGATCTTGATGTGTTTTATAGTAGTAAAGACCTTATCACAACTTACTATGATAAGAATTTAACGATTGATCTCTCCAATGATCCATGGTCAGAAATAAGGACAAAGAACACACCACATAAGCTTCATCTCTTGTAGTATTTTTCTCAATGAGGTGGTGTTATAGTGAGTACATTATCCATAGAGAAAAACAAGGAAGACCCCTTAACGAATGATTTATCTTAGCAGAAGCAAGAGTATCATGTTAGAGATAGTGGACTAAAATCTACTTTCATATTTCTATAGTGAAAGTTGGAATTAGTTGGATTTGGGGTGTTAAAAGTAATTTTTTTTGTACATTATTACATTTTTTATTAATTAACAAAATTTTGTACTATGAGGAGGACCTAGAGGTTTCATGAAATTTTTCTTGAATGTTTTTATATGGTTGAATTATATTTTCTTATGGGATACATAAAATATAGGTTATCAAATATAGGAGGATAAAAGATATTTATACATATTTTTAGGTTGTTATTATTTGATAATGTCGAAGATAGGTGGTTCTGAGAACATACCCATAAAATAAGAAATCCACGTTTCTATATGTCATTGGATATTCCTATATTCCAACATGTGTATCGATCCTTTTACTTTATGACTATCATTAATTAATATAATGGATTATGTTCTTTTGAGTATTGGAAAAAACCATGATGACATATGTTCACTGACAAGTAGGATTTGTTGGGTCCATCTTGAATGATATTACATTAATGTATAAAGTGAGAATGGATTTATCCCTTCTACCCCATGATGGAAGTATATATATAAGTCCCTTTGAGTGAATAGAACTACATTCAAAAATCTATGGCCATGGTTTTTAGTGGGAAAGATATATTATGGAAGGTCAAATAATGATACATCTATTGTATAGGATGATGGAAATATAACGCAACCTTCATGAATAGGGATATCACAATAAAATTAGTATATTAAAATGTAAAAAATTAATGTAGTTTAGAGTTAATTTTGATATTAACATCTTTATATATGGATTCCTTGTCATGTTTCTATATTCTAACATTGGAAATTATGTGGTTATTCCTAATTGCTATTAAAAAGTTTCCTAGAGGTTCACGGACTATGTGTATCATGAATCTCAATTATATTCATGTAATAAATTTAACAGTTTAGAATAAATAATATTTATTTAGCTTTGGATGTTCAAAATATTTTATTCAAATGTTATTCGAAAGAATAGAGTGAGCCTAATATATTAATTAAAATTAATTTTAATGTTTAGAAAACATAAAATTTACAATATTTATCAAATAATACTGATATGAAATTCTTTTAATTTAACAACCATTATAGGAGGATTGGTAAATGTCGATGAGGGAAAGTGGACCAAGATTAATGGTTTAATCAAAATAAATGAAATATATTTATATTATTATGTGATTATGAATTTAATGTGGTTAATAATATTAATATTTCTATTAAATGGATTTGGGTCATTTAATAATATTAATGATGGGTGGGGCCATGTGTGTGATTTTATATTCCTAAACCTGATATAATAAAGATCGAGTTATATAAATTTCCTAATTCACAAGGTTTGGACAACAGATAAGGTGAGAGTTGATTGAAAAATCAAGCATTCTCTCCAACCCTTCTCTCTCACATGTCCCAAAGAACACCATGGGTAATTCATCCTTCATGAATAGAACTGATACGATCGACCACGAATAATGCGAAAAAGTATGATCATATGTGCTAGCACTCAACAATTCCATGATGTTGATGAGAGATTATGGTATATGTGTAGACCACCACAAGTGGTATTGAACACCTAAATCCTATAGAAAAATAATGGAGTTGTGAACTTCATTACATAGAATCATAAATGGAAGGATACTTACAAGTTGGGGTAATTCTATATCTTCTCATTAATTAATTTTGAATTTCATCTGATGATCCTCTCCATGTGGTTCTAGCGTATTAATGTAGTCTATTTTAATCTACCATTTTTCATTGGAAATGGTCTCACTGTTATGTAAAGAAATGGTTGCTTGTTATTTAAGACTAACATATGATTTGGTTATACCTTCAAAGGACACTACCACTATGGTCCAAACAAAAAATATAACTAATAGTGGAAGGCGGTGATTATATACAAATTACTTCAGTTCACGAGGTGGTAGTCCACCACACATATGAAAAATGGGTTCATTTATCATTTTATGTAATATTGGATGGATATCGGCTATTATATTAACATAAAAACATCTAAATATATGTAATATAATGATGTTATTATTTCATCCTTATTGAAGAATATTTGATAGAGGTGCAATAAGAAATTATGGTAAAATTCTTGGTTTAGGACTAAATATATTCTTTCAAAAACCTCTTTAGGTTTATACATAAGGAATTCCATTGGGAAGGAAATGGAATAACCAAATGATTTTGGATGTATGGAGGAGAGGATATTAGATTTCCTTTTATAATCCCAGGAGAGAACATAAATGGAATTTTTAAAATAGTAAAAATTTGTAAATTTCTTACTCAATCCAAATTGAACAAAAGTGGACCATTTATAAATATGAGATGAGAGAGGATTTAACTATGGATGTAAATTAGGATTTAAATAATTTTTTAATTAATTTTACCCCTTATCACATTTTAAAGCCCATTGTAAACCCTTTTTAACCTTAATAGTGGGAATAATTTTTTACTATTTTAACTATATATTATAACGAAAAATAAACATAAAATTATTACCTAATATTCTTTATGATTATTCATAATAAAAAATAATTTTAATAAAATTGAAATCATAAAAATTTAATAACAAAAATTTAAATTAATCCCATAGAAGGCGATGAAAATTTTTTTTTTCAAAAAATTTATTTTAAGTATAAAAATTATTTTATACAAAATTAACATATGATGTTGATTTCAATATTATTTATTGTATAATAATTTTTAAAAATAAAAAAAAATTAATTTATAAATATAATCCAACATATAATTTTACTTTGTATATACATTAATAGAAAATTCAGGTTTTAATAAAAATCAATAATTTCACTATTCTTTGAAAAATCATACATTCTAAAACATTCTAAAAAATTCATCTTGGGATAATATTGAAATGATTAAATAAAAACTTAATTTAATTTTATCAAAATTATATTCTATAATTTGGAAATCAATATTCTAAATTTTTACATATAATCCATGATAAACCTTTTTTTTAAATTTTTCCTTTCCCATTTTATTGAAACATTTCCTAATATTCTTATAATTAATATAACTATATAAAAAATCATATCATGACTTTTTAAAAATCTATAAAAAATTTCTTAATTTGAAAAAACATCATTAATTCAAAGATAACATGATATATGCCTCCATAAAACTTGTGTAAGGAATAAAAAGTTTCAAAATAAATTCATTTTAACATTTATAATATCATGTATTTAAATCATTCATTAATAAGGTAATAATTGCATCATCATTATGTCATAAATAAGATTATTTATATAATTTATAAAATTATAAATAAAATACCATGATGTATGAAATCAATTTATACTTCTAATGACTATCTATAGATAAATATATCAGTTATAAAACCCCACTTTAAAATTGTTTTATTAAAAAGATTCATGTTTATGATATATTTATTTTTACTTTAAATAAAAAGTTATTAATATCATTATCTTACCCAAGTGGCTTTAAAAGGCCAAGAGATCCACCCAAGGATTGTACTGGTTGTCTGTGACTCATCCAAAAAGGTTAAGAAAAGTGTTAAGGTAATTTTATATTATAATAATATTATATTTACATTGAAATACCCTATTTACCTTTAACATCAGTAAATAAACTTCAAATGTTACTATTCCCCATGAAACATTTATCCTATTAGAGCACATTTTTCACCTTTATTATAGCCATATATGTCGGATTTTTGATATTCAAATCATTGAAGCGGTAAAATTTTATTTATATGACAAAGTTGGTTTTTAACTACTATGTCGTATTTTTCACTATTGATCAAAAATTGAAGATTTTCAGAAAATAACAAAAATTCACCCTAAGATGATTTTGATATTCTGAATTCCAAAAATGATGTCCATTTTACCAAATTCAAAACATTGATGTTTCATTAATTAATTTATATTAATTTTCCTTGTCAAAACCATAAATCATGTTTTGAATAAGTAAAAACTATCAAAAGATTGACATTTCTTTATTTCAAATTTAAAAGTGAAATTACATCCAATCGAAAAAATGGGAAAAATGGTAAAAATATAAGCTAAATACACTTTAATAACAATTAAAAGAACAATCTATCTATATAAATAAATTAGATTAAAAGGGAGAATTGAATTAAAATCCGGTATTTTTCACGATTCAATAAAAAAGGAACTTTATCAAAAAACACCAAAATTTCATCAAAGTAAATTTTGATGCTCTACTTCTGTAGAAGAATTTTATTTTTTCAAATATAATATATAAAAGTGAAAAATATTAGATTTAAATAGGATTATCCGTCAAAAGGCAGTAAAATGACCTTTTAAAGAATAGTAGAGTATTTCTTGATTAAAATCGAATTAATTTTTATTTTAAGATGCTAAAATTTATTGGATAAATTTAAAGGAATTTATCAAACATGTGAAATCATAATGTAGTTAGTTATGTTAATTCCATGAAATACAATGACTAGTTTTTAACTACTATTTAAATTTATATTATTATTATATTATTTTTCTGTATAACTAAAAGTTGTGTGAAACATAAGATTTCAGTGAAACTCATTGTTGCATGTTGAGTACGCTATCGAACAAAGTGTCCTATTTAACATAAAATTACTATCTTATTCATAAATATCAATAGATATGAAATTTTATTATTCTATAAATACATGGGTTGCTACATCATTCCCCACTTTTAGAAATTGAATCCATGCAATTTTAATATTGGAATTGGAAACCTCATTGAATGTCCCACATAGAAAAAAAGAGTCAATAAAACTATCACTTTAAAAGAAAAAAAATAGAATTAAAAAGGTCAAATAAGATAACCAATACTAGGATTCCATGTAGAAAAACATTGATATGGAAGAGAAACTAACCCTCATGTTCTGATTGGGAGTGATAGAAAACATGATTACAAGAAAGTTAACCATAAGAAAATCAAAAACCTGTGATGGGTTAAACGGTATTTGATTCCCCAGAAGAAAAATTAAATAGACAACAATTTTTATATTCTTTTTCATATAGTGGAAGAATTTATTTATGAGAATAACTAAAAATATAAGGAAACATACTTACTTGTCATGTAGACATTCATCCTTTACTAAATTTTTACCACAAAATCCACTCTCCAAACAATGAGTATCCAAACTGACTTGGTCACATCAAAAGCTCTAGAATAAACTTCTAGTGAATCACATAACACAAAATTATGAACTATATATTTCCAATATCTTTTTACATTATCCAAAACAAAAAATGGTTAGTACAATATATGTTAATCCCCAAAAAGGACAATCCTTTATATAAAGAAATACTACTCTTAATTTCAAAATATCGACAAATAGAACCCAAAGTTCAACAAAGACCATTCAATACATAATTATCCATAAAATTATTTAATATAATCAAACCTAGGATTTGAAACCCAAAATTTAGAAAGATTTGATTACATAATGTTCCACAAAAATAATAACATTTATCTCCAAATAACATCAGCTGCTCTTATAGTCTCACACTGAAAAGTAATTAAACAAATCACATATTCTCTATGATAGGTTAATAATTTCCTTAAGTAACCCAAATCGCTATATGTCCACAATAAAATCATATATTCTTCCAAAATAAAATTCAACCATTACTCTACAATTGAAATCCCATAGTATTCTATTTTCCTTAGGTATATAGTGTTCCCAAAAGAGAAAATGACTTCCAAAAAACTTTTATCACTTAATCCCCAAATCATTTTCCTATACAAAGGATATCCATATGATAAAACATAAGACCCGAAATTCAACTTATTATTGATGTGTAAAATCATTTATGTAAAATAATAAGTCATACGAACTAGGGAATTCATGTAGTCTAGTTGTAGGATATAAATCCTAGTCACACATTGGTTGTGGGTTCGATTCCTATAGTTTTTTCGGACGCGATGGGCTATCACATGATCTGCATTTTTTCCTTTAAAAAAAAGATGTAAAATCATTAAATATATCCATAACATGATTTAACGTCAATGGTTTTTTCATACCTGACATTTCACATCCCAAAAACTAATAACCCATAATTGTCTCTAAAACAAAGGATCACATTAACCCCAAAGGTGATCCATTATTTCCACACAAGAATAGATAATTCTTCCATGAATATCATTCTCACATATCATACATCAGGGTTACAAATTCTAGAAAAATGTTCCCAAAGTAATCCTGTTATTAATACGTTTAAACATATTATCATCTATAGATCCAACTTAACACTTCAATTCTAATGCATATTCATCATCGAAAATTATTCATGATCGTTCATCTTTGTTTTTATATCTTATTATTTTATAAATATTTCCTACAAACAAATCATGCTTAATTTCCAAAGATTTCATTAATGTTAAAACATGAGCTAAGAAATAATCTATATATTTCATATGTCATTTTCAGTTTCCTCATCTTCTATTGAATTCGTAAACATATATTTGACTGATCCTGTTGATTCCATTACTAAAACATCTTAAAATGACATTTATTTTTATAATGACCATGGAAACTACATTTAAAAAATTCAGTTTATCCATCAGAAAGAACTTCATTCCCTTCCTTGTAGTCAACTAAACACTTTCTTTTTCCATGGTAGGTTATTGTTTTATGACCTTCATTTCCACATCTGAAATATCTTCACTTCCCTTTGAAGTGTTTTCCATAGTGTTTCATTGAAAATTCTTGACAAAAAGGTTTTTAAATATTCTTACCTTAATGATTATTACCTGAAATTACATTGGGATTTGTTTATTGCATATTTTACGCCTTAGAAAAATTAACAAGGTTAAATATGTAAATCATGACTCATGATAGTTTGTTAAGAATAACCAAAAGGTTTCTCATTGTAGCTCTCATTTAATTCAATTTATTCTTCAGAAAACCATCATAGTTTTCTTCACATCAATTGTTACTTGTGTGGCTTCTAGATCCAGTCATTTAACAAAACAAAAAAGGTCATTGTGAGTATATCAGTAAAATCATCATATAATTTATTATGAGGAGGGTAAACACTAACATACACTTATTCATGTTATCTTAAAATCATTCAATTTATCTAAAATATCTATGAATATTTCTAATATGATAACCATTATTCTTATGTTACTTATCATTAAATAACACCATATCCTCTAAATTTATCTAAAACAACCTCTGATACCAATTATAAGGAACATACTTAAACATTACATAATATTGAGTTATGTCAAGAATTCACATTGAGTATCTTTACAGGTTTAATGTTATTGATAATTAGGTCATAACTTATACATAACAACTACAATATTACAATTAGAAACTTATACACACTATCCATTTTTTTAATAAGACTAAAACTCATAAAAAAGAAGCAAGTATATATCCATGTTTTATATAGCATGACTTTTCCTTGATCCCATACTTGAACATATTCATCATTAAGTATTTTGAAAAACATTTCAAAAAATTGGGATGAGCATAAAAATCATAGTAAGGGTTATAAAAAATAAATTAAGGCATTAGTCAATCAATACATACAAATCAATAAAATAATACTTTTCAATCATAAAACATAATCTTATTAACATACCTCATGAAATTATAAGATTTAGGAATAACGCACAGAAATCATAAATCATAAAGGTAACTTGTGGCATCCATAACATACTTATATTGTAGCTTTCACAGATACATAGGGAGTTACATTTCGAATACCCATCACAATATATTCCCAAAATATATATGGAGAAACAATAACATTTACCTCTATCACATTACCCAACGCATTGGAGATCTATATTAGGCTCACTTGCCCTAGGTTTATCACGGAACCACCCGTATATGTAATCAATTCCCAAGAACCATAACATGATCATAACACATAAAAAAGAATAAAATAAAGAAAAAATTTATGTATTTCATTCAAAATATATCATTTCAAGATATTTACATAATAAATGATTTCTCAAAACCATTTTCAATACCATTTTAAACCCTTAATATATAGATTTTTGAATCATAGTGTCCCACACCTCTTTTAAAATATCAAATGAACTAACATTTAAAAAAATTAATATAAATATAAATAAATCGTAAAAACAATTTTGAAAACATGTATATTAATGAGAAATATTTAGAAGAATAAATCTTTAAAACATTTAAAACAATTATTTAGCTAAAGAGTCCCTTATCACTTGAGAAAATACTTGAATATAAAAGCTAAATAATAACATTAAAAACATATAATATCATGATAATATGGTGATTCATGATATAATATGTCAAAGGGAAGTATATATGCCTTAAAGGATAAAAAAGTCCAAAATATAAAGATATTCTTCAAATGAATGGAGATTGACACATAGTCCCTTACAAAACATCGATAGCCTAATGACTTCACTTTAAAATTTAGAAAATGAGTCGATGGGAGAGAAAAGGGACTCTCATCATTTGAGGGATAAAATGTACGGAAATAAAGATATATAATAACATTTCGAAACATAAGAAAATAAAAATTAAAATATAAAAATTAGAAGAAGTCTTTGTCTAAAAGAGGTGGGTTAAAGGTTCCCATACCTCGAGTCTGACTTGTCTCGTATGTTCCATATTTTTAATGAATAATAAACATAAGTTAATTTATACTTTCTAAAGAACCATTTCCAAGTTTATTATTCATTTTATTTAACTTATTACCTTTCTATAACAATTGGTTAATTATTTTATTTCAAATCAGAAATTTTTTCGATGTTTGGAACTTGAGTCAAAAATGAACTTGTTATAATTACAAATTGTCCATGTGGTATGAAGTACATTATCTCAGAATGATATTTATGAGTTAAATATCATATATATAATATAGATACATTATATATGTATTTATTTCAATTATATATTTATTTAGAATATTCCATTACATTTGGATATAAGAAAATGAAATTCACTATTCATGGAGATGGTAAGCCATACGTACGCATGAATGCTACATTTATTTTTTTCATTTTTAAAGGAATAAAAAATAATAGATACATAGTTATATTATAATTACATTATAATATACATGTTATATATGTTACGTAAGTTTATTAATTCTATAATTCATATGTTCCATGTATTGCATGAACGAGTCATATCACCTTGAGCGGGTGGAAGTCTGCACTTCCTCAAAATAAATTATCATATTTATACAACATGAAAAGCATAAATATATGTTATAAATGATAATTATAGAAGAATATAGAGAAAATAAATATCATAAATATCATATATAATTATTTTACCATCTAATGGCCACAATAAGAGGCGGTACGAGATAGTTAAACAATCATCGTTTTGTGAGGCAGTAGTTCACCATCCACAAAAACAATATGTTCTAGATCCATTAGATGGAGTGGTTTGTAATTTTATTTAGAATAATTTTCATAATAAAAACCTATTATATTTATGATACTGGTTTTTTGATGTTAAAAAATAATAAAAAGTGAATCTGGAGTGGAAAATGAAAATAAAAGTAAAGATCTTGAGAGGAGACGCAACCTTTAAATTGGGAAACTCCATTGGGATTGAACCAAAAGGATTTCTTGAATATCCATATTCCAAGGGTAAGGATTTTAGGAGGAAGATAGGGATGTTGGGAGATTATTTGGGAATATGATGGATGATCCAAGGTGGCTTTAGCGGTGTGAGTAAGGGTTAGAGGTGATGCTCTTTTATAATAGGAAGGAAGGACTCTTAATGAATGACTTTGATATATTATTTCGTTATAAAATAAATTTATAATAAAAAAGGTCACAAAATAATTTAATTAAAATATAAGGTGATTATTATTCTAAATCCTCTCAAACAATAGGTTTTAGAAAAAATTTCGTTTCAAATTTAAATTTACCATTTAGCATTAACCCTTAGTTAACTAATTTGACTCTTACCATGTATTCTTTTGTATTCACTCTATATGGTTAATATAGTTACTATAAAATTACAATAGAACCTAAAGTGGTTCATTAATGAAATTTTAAACCTTATGTATTACTGTTGGATAAATCTTAGATTTTTAGGACTGTTAAATTATTTAATAAATAAGTATTATTTTTAAAACATGTTTATGTCAATTTATATACTATTTATATCATGACTTTTCAAAATCCATAGAAAGTTGATTAATTAAAAAAAGAACATCATTAATTAAAATATAACAAGTCATAAACACCTATAAAATTCGTGTATGTAATAAAAAGTTTCAAAATAAATTTAATTTAAAATTTATAATATCATTTTTTTAAACATTCATTAAGAAAGCAATCACTGCATCATCATTATGTCATAAATAAGTTTATTTATATAATGTGTAAAAGTTATAAATAAAATACCATTATTTAGGAAATAATTTTATCTTTATAATGAAAATTTATAATCAAATAAATCAATTATAAATTCCCACTTAATAATTGTTTTTTTAAAAAGATTCATGTTTATGATATTTTTATTTGTACTTTAAATAAATAGTTATTAATGTAATTATCTTACACAATTTTCTTTAAAAGGCCAATATTTCCATAAAGGATTTTATCGGTCATCCATGACTCATCCAATTTGGTTAATACAAGTTTTTAGGTAATCTTATATTATTATAATATTATTTTTACCTTGAATTACCTTATTTACCTTTAACTGCTATAACTAAACTTCAAAAGTTACTATTCTACGAAAATTATTTTGATCCTATCAGAAAACATTTTTCACCCTTATTATAACCATGTATGTCTGATTTTTGAAATTTAATTCAAAGAAGAAGTAAAATTTCATTTAAATGAATGACGGTTTTAAACTACAATGTAGTATTTTACACTATTCACCAATAATTAAAGATTTTCAAAAAAATACAAAAAAATCACCCTATTCTAATTTTGATAATATGAATTAAAAAATGATTTATATTTTACCATATTCAAAAAAATAGAATTTTCATTAATTAATTTAAAATTAATTCTTGTTTTCCAAACCAAATATTGTTTTTTGATAAGTAAAAACTATCAAAAAATTGACATGTGTTTATGTCCAATTTAAGAGTGAAATTACAAAAAATGACAAAAAATGGATTAAATGGTAAAACTATTATCCAATTAAAATTTAAAACTAATTAAAAAAATTATAACTATACAAATAAATTGGATGAAAACGATGTTTTGAATTAAAATAAGGTATTTTTTACTATTCAATAAAAAATAAACTTTATTAGAAAAATACCAAAAATTCATTAAAGCAAATTTTGATGTTCCTATTATAAATAAGAATTTTATTTTTTAAAATAGAACAAATAAAATTGAAAAAAACTATATTTAAAATGTTTTTTCAAACAAAAGGTGGTAAAATGTCCTTTTAAATAATATTAGAGAATTTCATGCTTACAATGAGATTCATTATTATTTTAATCCTATAAAATTTATTTGATAAATGTAATGAAATTTAACAAACCTGTGAAATTATAGTGTAGTTAGTTATGGTAATTTATATAAACACAACGTCTATGCGTTAACTACCATTTAAAATAATATTATTGTTATATTATTTTTTTGGTATAACTCAATGTTGTGTGGGACATAAGATATAAAAGAAACCATTGTTTATTGTCGAGTACGCTATGAAAAAATTGTAACCTTTAACGTAAAGTTAATATATTATACTTAAATAATAATAGATATGAAAAATTATGATTCTATATATACCTGTGTTGTTACATTTACATACATGGACTTTACATTTATTTTACGGAACACATAATACATGGCACCAATAGATTCCCAAAGACTATATTAGTTTATTGGCTTTGGAAACTTGAAACATAATCTTCTAACATTATGAATGATATATAATATCTCCCATAAAAAAATTCCCCTTTGGTTTTCCAACCAAAAATATCTCTTTATATCCAACAAAAAAGAAAAAGTGAAAGGGTGAGCTCAAATTCTCAGTAAGGGTTAGCATTGAGAACATAGAACCAACCAAAATCATAAGAATGTAAAAACATGAACATAAATTTTAAATATAAAAATATAGGGTCATAAAATAAATCTTGTAAGTACATAAGACATAGATTATAAGGAAACATTAACCATGATAAAACTCGAAAAAATAAGAAATTATGGAAAACAAATAAGCACGAAATATAATTTCTATAGTAGCCTAGTCATTGCTTCCAAGACCCTCATAATGGAAAAATTCCATTATTGAAGCAGGTTTACATGCCATTCAATCCATGCATTACAGAACCAAATCTAATTACCATTCCATTCTTGTCTATCTAATGAGATACAAATATATACCCAATGCATTGGAAGGAGATATCAGTCCCACCCATCTCATAATGAAATCACTTTTATATGTGTCACAAAAACATAAATCATAGCATAACCCAAGAAAAAATGGGTTTCTTAAACATCATTATATCATAACATTATTGATATAAAATATCATTCGATTCTTTATACAATAAAAACATAGTAATAATAGGGATATAAATATAAGCCGATGTCATTTTAAATGAAAAATAATTTTGGTAAAACACTTGACTCAATTCTTGGGGAAAATATACTTTCTTGTTCAAAAATATTTTGATTTATCAATATTTCATGCAATTTAAAAATAAAAGAATTTAATTAAAAATATAAATGAAATATTCTAAAGTATGATTCACGGTAATAAGGACTTATGGAAGCATAATAATCCATTTATGTCATATAAGTTAAAAAAAAATTCTTGTCGTACTTTTGTAGGAGAAGTTAAAAAGTAACTCATATGGTAAATGAAAGAAAGATTCATTAAAAACAATGTATTGAAATTAAAAAATGGTAAAACTTGACTTTAAAAATACATGTATGAAATTTAAACATTTTATAAAAACATTTTTAGAAAACATGAACATGGATGATAAATATGCCCCTAGTAAATACTTACCTATAAACAATCTCAGATAAAAATGAGATTGTAAAATTATCCCTTACCAATTTATAATCAGTCAAAACATATTCCTCATAAAAAAATAAAATTATATGAATATTTAAATATCACAACCTTTATAACGTGAATAATAAAAACATTAATTGTTAAAATATACACCACATAAAAGAATTTGATGGTATATAAGGCATATGTCTGACAAAAATAAGAGTGAGACAAAATAATCCCTTACCATAGGTATGATTTGAATCATATGTATCTGAAACTCCTTTATAATAATTTAAATAATGTTACTGATTTATTCCAGAATCATAATAATTTTTATTATAACAATATTTATCATATTTTCAGTCGATTGTTTCTAACATTTCATTTTTACTTGTTATTCAAGTATTAACTGCTTTATTTTATTATGCATGTTTTGTCGGATAATTTATAATTACACTTTTTAGGATATAATTATATCTTTTAAAACATGGTATTAATATAATATATATCTTATTTATTAATTTAATTAATTTATATAATCAGGCTTCACTGAATATTATGTAGAATGAATCACATCGCACCATAGAGATAGTAAGTCGTACAAATGCATGATCGACAATATCATCCCCATAATTATTAAATGGTATTATAGTGGATGGTGTATAGTATATCAGATTCAATATCATTTTATATTAGTCATATATATATTTAATAATTCAATCATTATGCCCATTTATGTATAGTGGTGGTGAAAAATGGATTAGACATATACGTGGGGACGGTAATCCGTATGTACACACATGTGGTGATATAATTTTTCAAAGTACAGGTAAAAGGTGTAATATGATTATTTAATAATTATAAAAACCTCTCAGTATATAATTAATAATTTAGTTATGACTTTATAATGCAACAACTCATGAGGTGGATGTAAAAAAGAAATAATATTGAAAGAATTGGTAAATGTTATTACCACTTCTTCGACGTTCCTCCTCTAAATCTCCTCATAGAGAAATAGAGGTAGTATTTGAAGAATTCTAGTAACACTATAATGTTTAAAGGTATGTTGATAAGAGAAATGGGTAGGGTATGGTCGATCGTGAAGGCTGGAATTGATGTTAAGTGTTGACGGAGGAAGTGCCCTTTTATAATTAAGGTGAGGGGCATTTTTAGAAACATCAAAAATATTAATTTATAATAAAATCAATCCCCACATAAAAACATTAAACATTTATAAATTTAAATATTAATATGTGATATGGTTGTAATCTCATCAACCAATAAAATTTATACACATTTTAGTTTTATTTTAATCCTTTTCATTTCAATTTATTCTTATTTAATATGTATAATTTTATTTATGTAAATAATATTCTAAATATTAAACGGATATAAATATTTACTTATTTGCTGTAAATTGTTCATAATTGGATAATTTATGACATTTTAGTCCATATAATTTTCACTGTGTAGTTTTTAAATATTTTTTGGACATTTAAATAATTTAATTTTATGATATTTTTATAAAATATCAGTAGTGTCAATTTTAACACTATTCATTTATTTGACATTAAATAAATTAAAAATAGAAGATAAATTATATCCAAAATATTTAATATACTACTAACATGTCATATTCTTCTAAAAAATTCGTGGATCACACTAATTAGTTCATATGATATTTATTTTAATATTTTTAAAACCATTTATTTGATATTCCTATCAATAAAATAATTTCAACATCACTATTGTGTAATCATTAATGGTATTTTTTTAATCTATAAGAATTATAAATAAATTCTCATTATATAGATAATTTCATTAGATGTTTTTATATTATTTATATTTGAAGTTTTATGAAGTTTATCACTATATTAAAATTAATATATGTATAAGATATAAGAGAGTGACATGTTGTAACTTTTTTTTTCTTTTTTAATTTTACCTCCATCACTTTTATGGGAAAAAGAACATTAAATGAATTCATTCTAACCCTTAGGTTATATTGGACTACTTAATTCATCCAATATGATTATCTCAGTTGTTAGGGTAATTTTATTAACTTTATCATATTGTTTTACCTTAAATTACCTGACTTACCTCTTACTCTGGTAAATAAAAATTACTATAGTTACTATTGATAATATCAAAAATAATAATAAAATTAACTTATTAACATAATTTTAACCAAATTATTCAATATGAGGGATTAATTTCTCATAATTCAAATTTAAGAATTTGATGAAATTAATTCATGGTATCAAAACCAAAAAGAGGGGTTTTAAGACGTAAATATTTATCAAAAGATTGTTATGTGTTTATATCCTTTTTAAATGTAAAATTACTTACAATGACCAAAATTATAATAAATTATAAAAAAATAATCTAATTAAAATTTAAAATAAATTAAAAGGTTATCTAACTATATAAATAAATTAGACGAAAATCCAGTTTTGAATTAAAATGAAGCATTTTTCACTATTCATCAAAATATGAATTTCATCAGAAAAATATCAAAATTTAAAAAAAGTTAAATTTTGATGTCCCAATTCAAAATAAAATTTTCATTTTTTCTTATAAAATTTATAAAATTATAAAAATGTGATTTAAAATTCATGCACCATCTAAAGGAGGCAAAACTACATTTTTTAGAAAAATACTTATTTTCTGCAAAAAATTGAATTTTTTATTATATAATTCTATATAAAAAATAAGATGAATGTTAATGTCACATAAAGTTAAAAATGTGGTTAATATGTTGCTTAATTTCTAGTATATAACCCATTAAATTATAATATTTTAATAATATATCACTGTTTAGTGGAACTCGATATTGCGTAAAAACAAAAGCTATTGAGGAAGGTCTCTCTTGCGCGTAATGAAAGAAAAGTCAGTTTTGTGTGTAGTGAATGATTCCTTTGGTGTTGTGTATAAAATAATCAAATCTTATTTCATTTATATTTGAAAACAATATATACTCAGTGTTACATGTATCATACACTAACTCAGTATTTCATATAATATACGACAAATTGGTTTTGTGTGAAAGGAGTTTTTAACTTAGTTCATTGCAATATATAAATGAAGATTCATATTTATATTAAAGAATAGAAAGAAAAATGTTCCATTAAAACTTTTGTTGTTACATCAGTTCCCCCCATAAAATAAATGTCACCCTCAAAATCCATCGGGGTTATCGAAGGTTTACTACTTGAAATTTTCATTCCTTGAACCCCACATCGTAAAAAAGAAAAAAACATCATTTAAAAAAAGAAATTTTAAAATATAATGGCTACCCAATGTAACTCATCATTGTGTTTCCACATTGGATAATATAGGTGTAAAGTGATAACATGGATTTAGAATAAAAATCTAACCATCACTTTCTAAGGATATTTATAGAGAACAATGTTTAAAGGAAGTTAACAACCAAAAATACATAAATATCCAATGATTTAAGGGATCATATTATTCATCAGATAAAAATGTATTAGTATAAAATTTTTAATTTTGAATATTCTTTTCATAAAGTTTAAGAACATAAGAAGAAATACTTACTTGATTTCAGTACAATCTCTTCATTGGTCATGCCTTGAACAATTTCCACTTCATCTCTAATTCTAAAAAATGAAGTTGAATTTCCCATTCCTGAAGTGTTAGTAGATCATGTGATCCATTAATAGAATTATTGGTCATTCCATCTGTCTTTATCACAAAAATTATAGAGTATGTCAAAAAATATTCATAAGCCTGTCTACGGTGAGATTAATCTTATATGGTTCCAAAAAATGGACTTATAATTCATCTATAATACTACAAAAATAAAATAAACTAAGTTATTCTAACTAGGGACTTATCAAAGTCTAGTGGTGGGAAAAAAAGACCCATCACAATTTGGTTGTGGGTTCTATTCCTATAGCGTTGTTTGATCCGACAGGTTTTTTTCCATCCTTCAGGTTTTCCTATTTCTAATGCTATACTATTATAACATTCCTGAAATAATATTTTAAATTTTTTTTTATCCTTAATCAATTCAATATGATTTATAACTTAATAAATTCAAACATTTAAGCTTATCCAAAATACATTTGTCCAAACTAATAGTACAAAAAATAAATTAGAAGAGAGGTCATATAACAAGCATGTGATTAACTTTACTTATCCCTAATATATCATAAAATTTATCTTATTGTTCACAATCCAAACATTGGAATAACTTCATCAGATATTCTATTGAGTCAGGGTAATAATATTAATTACCACATATCTTTATTAAAAACATGCATGTTTACTTATTCCAAAATGTGTTCTATATAATACTTAATTTCTGACAAGTCGTATACTTCATCCATGACAACGTATCCAACATCTCAAAAATCTTTTATTAGTTCCAAGGTAACTTATTTCATCCAATTTTGTTATTAATATTAAGCATATGATTATCTAAATATCATTATCGCAACATCATGCTCATATTACGAGTTATCTTTCCCCTAATCATGTATTTTTTAGGAATATCACATTTTCATTAAATTAGTTTTTTATCCATTATAACTATTTAACATATTCTTTAAAATACATAGTGAAAAATATAAACAGATAATCCTTATATAATTCACCATTCATAATTTTTGGATTCAAATACATAAATAATTCAATCCTCCCACTTTAAAGGTAGGCATGGAATAGTTCATTCCTCTACTTAGAAGTAGATTCTTATGTATGAGAATTGAATTGGGTAATTCCCATGTTTTCCGAAGACAAGCCATTTAACTCCATAAAAATTCATCAATCTATGACCGTTTTCTCCATAGATATAACATCATCCCCTCCATTTGAGGTATTCCAAAAGGTTCTTCTTCCCTTCTTCTTCACATGTAGGATGGTGAATAGTATTTCTTCTATGATTCATAAAATTTGTACAATTAAAATGTTCATCTTCCTCTTATTTTATGTGATAGGAATGTCAAAGAATCTCACACTGTTAATCATATATCATGATAGCTGATTTGGACTAATTACAATATCTTCTTTCCTCTCAGTATCCAATTTCTTTTCCCTTTATTAGTATATTTTCCATTAGACTCAATTTTAATCCAATTCTTTATATTTTCATCCATTAACTAATAAAAAAATGCAAGGGGTTAGGAACACATCTCATAGAATAAAACAACATAATTAAATGGTAGTACATTCAATCTATAACATCTTATCTTTAATCCCAGGTTATTCATGATCGTTACTATAATTCTAGGACTGTAAACTATAATTAGACTTACCAATTGGAAAATCCCTAGACATGCTATAGAAATATCTATAGGGATATCACTAACGTTTTTGAATCCTACTTTCAAAATGTTAAAAAAACCTTTTCTCTAATACCAGCTAGAATGACACAAGCTTTATGTGCAAATAAATTACATTTATTTTTTGGAATACATAATACATGACACAAAAATATTTCCAAAGACCATATTAGTTTAGTTTCTTTTGAAACATGGAACACAATCTTCTATATTGGTGAAATGTCTTCAAAATCCCCAATAAAGATCTTACACTTTTGTTTTCCTACCTAAAAACATTATTTTATCCTATGGAAAATAAAACATGAAAGGGTGAGATCAAATTCTCATTAAGGGTAAACATTGAGAACATAGAACAATGCATAAACATAATAATGAAAAAACATGAACATAAATATTAAATATCAAAATCATGGTTCATGAAATAAATCATGGAAGTATGTAAGGAATAGATCATAAAGGAACATTAACCATGATATCATTGGCATAAAACATGGAATTTTGGAAAAAAATAAAAACATAATTTGATTTCCATAGTAGCCAACACATTACTACCAATACCATCACAGTGAAAAAAGTCCATTACTGAACTGGGATTAATTTCTGTTCCATCCAAGCATTACTGATCCAAATTTACTTACCATTACATTCATGTATATTTTAGGAGATATAAAACTTTACCCAAGGCATTGAAGGGAGATATAGTTCTCACCCAACTCATAATGAAATCAATCTCATGTGTGCCACAAATACATAAATAATAGCATAACCCAAGAAATAAAATGGGTTTTGTAAACACAATTCCATCATAACATAATCCATTTAAAATATCATTCCATCATTTATGCAATAAAAACATAGTAATAATAGGGATAGAAACATAACTCTATGTCATCTTAGATGGAAAATAATTATGATAAAACACTTGACTAAATTCTTGAGTAAAATATCCTTTCTTCTTCAAAAATATTTTATTTTCTAAAAATTTCATGAAATTTTTATAGTAAAGAATTTAATTGAAAATAAAAATGAAATATTTTGAAGGAATATTCATGTAAATAAGGTGTTATAGAAGCGTAAAAATCCATTCATGTCATATAATTTAACAAAAAAAATCTCCTCATACTTTTGTCAGAGAAGTAAAAAATTAACTATTATTGTAAATAAAAGAACAATTCCTTCTAGAACATGTAGTAAAAGTCCAATTGGGAAAAAATGAAATCAAACATAAATATAATAATGGTAAAAATTTTATGAAAATATTTTTATAAAACAAGCACATGGATGACAAATATACCCCTAGTAAATACTTATGTATAAATAATCTCGGATAATAATGACATTTCAAAATTATCCCCTACCAATTTATAATCGTTTGAATCTTATGAATCCAAAAAGTGATAAAATTATAAGAATATTTAAATATAACAATATTCATAATTGGAATAATTAATACATTCATGGTAAACATGAAATCCAACCAAAATAATTTGATGGTATTAAGGCATATGTCCCACAATAATAAGAATGAGACCAAATAATCAGTTACCTTAGGTCGGATGTGCTTTATATGTATCTGAACCACCTGTATAATGATTTAAATCATGATATTGATTTATTCCAAAAAAAATAAACATTTTTTTCATAATTTTTATGGTCATACTATCATCTATTTGTTAGTAACATTTCATTATTACTCGTTATTAGGGTATTATCTACTTTATGTTCTTATGCATCTTTTGTCTGATAAGTTCTTATTCCTATTTTTAGGTTATATTTATATCATTTAAAATGTTTTATGAGTTTAATATTTATCATCCTTATTGATCAAATCAATTTATATAATCATTATTTAATGAATATTATGTAGAAAGAATCACATCTCACATTGGAGATGGTATGCCATACTCACGCACGAGCGACGATGTCATTCCAAAATTATTGAATGATATTAAAGTGGATGGTGTATAGTACATTTGAATCAAAATAATTTTATATTAATAATTTATATATTTATTAATTCAGAAATTATACCAATACATGTAAGGTGGTGGAGAAAAACAGATTACACCATGGCGTGGAGACAGTAATTCTTACATACGCACACTTGATGATTTCATTTTCCATAGGATAGAAATAAGGTGGAATATGGTTGTTTCATAATAAAAATAACATATAAGTATATATTTAGTACTATATTTATTACTTTATAATGAAACAACTCATGAGGTGGATATAAAACAATAAATATGTTTGAAAGAATCGCTAAATGATATTACCTCTTCTTCGAATAGCCTCCTCTAAATCCCCTCTTTGAGCACAAGAGTTGGTCTTTGAAGAAGAAAAATACCTCTATAATATTTTTTGAAAATTTTATAATTGAAATGGGTAAGGTATTGAAGATCATGAAGACTCAAAATAATGTTTGGAGTTGGGGGAGGAAGTTCCATTTTATAAATGAGGCGAGGGACACATTTAGAAACCTTAAAAAAAATATTTATAATAAAATGTAACACCACATAAAAAAACCCAAAATTTCCCAATTTCAAAGATGATATGAGATAGGGTTGGAATTTCATCCAACAATAAAATTTATATATGTTTTGATTTTTTTAATCCTTATCGTTTTGATTTATTCTTTTTTAATCTATTTATTTTTATTTATGTTAATAACATTAAATATATTAAATGGTTATAAATATTTAATTATTTGTTGTCAATTGTCTATAATTGGATACTTTATGACATTCTATAAAATATAAATTTTACTTTTTAGTTTTTCATTCTTTTAATTAATTTGATAATACTATTTTTTAATAAAATATCAATAGTGTCAATTTTTACCCTATTAATTTATTTGACATAAAAAACCCACATATAAGATAAATTCGGACCAAAATATTCAATAAACTTATAAAATGTCATAGTAACATAGAAAATTAATGGAGCATATTAATTATTTAATATCGTATTTATTTTGATATTTTTAAAACTATTTATTTTATATTTCTGTCAATAAAATAATATCTACAACACTATTGTGTCATTTTTAATGATAATTATTTAATCTCTAGAAATTATAAATAAATTCACATGATGTAGATAATTTTATTTTATTTTTTAATATTATTTAAATTATTTTTTTTATGATGTTTATCACTATGTTAATATTTTTTTTATTAAAAGATATAATATAGTGACATGTTTTCACTTTCTTTTGTTTTAATTATAATTACTACACTTTCATGGAGAAAAGTCTGTTAAATGAATAAATTCTGACCCTTAGGTGATATTGGTCAACATTAATTCATCCAATAGGATTTTTTAAGTTGTTAGGGTTATTTTATTATCTTTATCATAATGTTAGTTACCCTAATTTACTCGATTTACCTTTAACTATAGTAATTAAAAATTATCGTAGTTACTATTTATAAAAAAAATAAAAGTAACTGATTAACATAACTTAGACCCAATTATCCCACCTATGAAATCTGTTTTTAATAATTTGAAACACATAATTTCCAGATAATAATTTTAAATTAATTCCTCTTGTCAAAACCAAAAAGCGGGTTTTTCAGAAGTAAACACTTATCAAAATATTTTCATGTGTTTATGTCCAATTTCAATGTGAAATTACATCCAATGAACAAAATAATATTATATATTCAAAAATAATCCAATTACACTTTAAAACTAATTAAAATGATAATCAAACTATATAAATAAATTAGACGAAAAGGCGTTTTGAATTAAAATGCAGTATTTTTCACTATTCATCAAAATATGAATTTCTTTAGAAAAATAAAAAACATTCAATAAAGTTAAATTTTTTATGTCCTACTTCCTAATTAGAAGATTATTTTGAAAATATTAATATATAAATAATTAGAAACTATATTTAAAACTAGTGCACCATCCAAAGGTGGAAAAACTGCATTTTTTTAAAAATACTTCTTTTATCCAAAAAATTGAATTTGATCTTATATAATTTACTATAAAATTCATAAGTCGAATGTTAATGTTATATTAAATTCATAATCTGGTTAATAAAATTCATAATGGCTATTTTATATCTCATTAAATAATAATATTTTAATAATATATCATTGTTTTATGAAACTTGATATTGTGTACAAACAAAGCTATCGAGGAAGGTCTCTCTTGTGTGTAACGCAATCCAAGTCAGTGTTGAATGTGGTGAAATAATTCATTGGTGTTGCATATAACATAATAGAAACTTATTTCTTTTATACACCGAACAAAATCTACACTCAATGTTGTGTGTATCATACGCCAACTTAGTGTTGCGTGTAATATTTGATAAGTCTAGTTTAGTGTTAAAGGAATATTTAACTTAGTGAATTGAAACATATAGATGAAGATTTTAATTTATTATAAAAAAATGAAAAAATAGTCCATAAAAACATGGGGTGTTATTTATTTTAGGAGGATATTACTAATATTCTTCAATCTAGTATTATATTCCAAATTTATGATACCGAATGGGTTAGTCTTATTCATGTTCTACCAAAGAGGGCTGGAAATATTATTGTAAAAAATGAACATTGGGAGGTTCCCTCAAATAGAGTGAAAAAATAGTGTGTGTGCATTTATTACCCAAAATCGAATGTCAAAAAAAAGTATCATCACCCTCTTCCATTCCTTGATCAAATTCTAGAATATTAGTCAAAAAGCTGCATTATTTCTATCAAAATGGATACAAAATATACATCCAAATCCAAATTGAACCCATGAATAGTAAAAACATCATTCACTTTCCATTTTGGAACATATTCATTTAGGAGAATTCATTTTGGTCTTTTCCATGCTCCTTCAACATTTCACAAGTTTATTATAAGTCTCTTCTCTGAATTCGTTGACCATTCCAGGGATCTCTTCATGGATGAATTTACCATTTATGGTGAGTCATTTGAATCCTTCTTGAAATCACTCTCTCTAGTCCTTCAAATGTTTTTCAAATGCAACCTTGTGGTGAATTTTGAAAACTTTCATTTCAAGTTTAACAATGGGGTTTTTCTAGGGAACATAATTTAAAAATATTGTGGTAAAGTTATTCTGTTCAAAATTGAGGTGATATAATCACTTTCTGAACCCACATCAATTTTGGAAATTTAATCTATCCTTGGTCATGCTAGTTTCTATCGTTGATTCATCCAGAACATCAGTAGGATTTCCCTCCCACTAACTCGTCTACTCTATAATGGTGGCACATTCCATTTCAATGAGGCTTGAAATAGATCCTTTATTGAACTCAAAGGTGTTATTACATCTTACTAGATAATTCAACCCCCATATTGGTCCATACACTTCATGTTGATGTCATATTCTTCGGGTTTGGGCCACTGGGGTCATTATTGGTCATATAAGGGAAAAATTACTCATTTCATATTTTATTCCATAAACAATTGGATGAAACCGACTACCACTACAATATCATTGAAAAGGAACTTATTGATGTGGTTTTTTTCTTGTATAAATTTATTCCCTATCTCTTAGGTTCTAGAATCGTCATTTTCATTTGCTATTTATCTTTAAAGGATTTACTCAAGAATATTTTTTCCAAACTTCTACTAATTAGAAGGATCCTAATGATGCATTATTTTGACCTTGAGAACAATGATATACATATAAATGAAAACCTAGTGGTTGATCATTTGAGTATAATATCTAATTTTTTTCATTCTAATACAACTATTCAAAAATTTCCCACTGATCATTTCTCATATATAACTCTAAATATACCATGGTATACCCTAATTTTAAATTACTTAGTTACTAGTGTTATTTGGGAATTTTTTTTCTAATAAGTACAAAATATTTGATAATTGAATCAAAATGCAATTTTTGGGAAGATAATAAATTTATAAAATAATGGATTATTTGGTGATTATTATATGTGTTGAAAAAAATAAATATTCCTCTATCATGGAATTAATCCACTCATTTCATGGAGGAGGCCACATTATACCATAAAGGACCTCCCAAATTTTACTTGACTGTGGATTCTTGGAGGTTTTACTCTTCATAAACTCACATGAGATTTCTCAATCATGTCCCACTATCCAAAAGTTTGTCATGATATCCAAAAAATGAAATTCCCCAAACACCCTAAATATTATTTTATTTCTATGATAATTGCATAATTGAGTTCATGGGACCATTCCCCCTTCCATTGAATTATCATAAATTATTCTTGAGTAAAATTATGTTTATAGGTGGGTCAAAGAAAAAACCCACTAGGAAGGATGATGCACATACTATTAGTGAGTTCCCCAACCCCCTCATTTTCCACTGATTTAGAACTCTGTATGCCTTGGTAAGTGACTTTGGAACCCATTTATATAATCAAACCATGAAATATCTTTTGAAAAATAATATTTCTATATATAAAACATCAACTGCATATCATCCCAAAAAAATGGCATGGCATAAATTTCTAATAGGGAAGTAAAATGTGTTCTTGAGAGAATTTTTATGACCACCAGAAATGATGGACCGAAATTCATGTAAAAGCACATTACACATATCAAAATTCCTTTAAAATAACCTTTAGTATATCTACTATTAGGATATTTCTTGGTAAATCATTTCATTTACCATTTTAAATCCAACATAAGTCATTTAGTTCTATCAAAACTTGTAATTTTTATTGCTAGAAATATGGTGATGAGAGATAATTGTAGTTAAATTAACTAGAGCATATTTGACTTGATTTTTACAATAATTTCAATTTAGATAAATAAAATCCAATAGAAAAACATGAAAAACAAATCTTGTGAAAGGTATTCCATGAATGTTGAAAGGTAAGTCTATATAACTCTCAATTTTGGATTCACCCAAGATAGATAAAACCTTTTTGAGAAGTCCTTTTGTTACATCTATGGTATAACTATTTGGTGTAGTTAAATTATAGGACCCATATTATAAAATTACATTCATGGTTAATGGACATCTTTTAAAGCATTAACATGATAGAAAACACATATTGGGAACCATTTTTACTTCCATAGGATCCCAAACAACTAAGGTAGACCCGCGATTGTATAGAGACGAAAACATAAGAAATTAAAATCTAGGGTATCCTCTTTCCCTTTGACTTAGAGTGGTGTTTTTAACCTATGCATGACCTAATCTTTTTCAGCGCAAGTTGTTTGTAAAAAAGTTTTCCTTTGTGTAAAATGAATAAAATTATTTAATAAAATTATATAAATATATAATTATTTCAGAATTCCAATGTTATCTACAAAACGATGGACATTTGGAGGATCGTTGGAGAGAAATTTGGGAATCCTTTTTGATGAACGACAATATATCATGGATTGATGATCAATTCATATCAATTTTGAAGGATCTCGTTGAAAAAGAAAAGGCAATATTGTTCTTATGTAGCGAACGATCCAAATCGAGGTATTTTTCTTTATTTAATTTTTTATTCCCCATTATATATTTCTAATATGAGAATGAATCAATTTAATAATGGATTAATTCATTAATCATGTGTATTGTGAGATGAGATTTATTCTATTGGAGTATTTTGATCTCTTTTTCTAAACAAAATCCCCTATTATTGATCGTTGGACAATAATTCATGGCCAACCATGGAAAAAACGTTTTCTTGTGCCCTTTTTCCATTTTATATCACCTTCTTCGCTAGATGGATCTCTATGGTATCAAAT
Organism: Viscum album; assembly: GCA_963277665.1. Lineage (NCBI taxonomy): Eukaryota > Viridiplantae > Streptophyta > Magnoliopsida > Santalales > Viscaceae > Viscum > Viscum album. Next base: position 1,699,775,014 of record OY728156.1, on the reverse strand, counting down.
TGATGTTTCCGGGTGGTTTCATGCTTGATCGGACCCCCAAATTTAAGGCAAATCAAAAAAAGATGTCGGATCAGTGTAGATCTAGACCAAAGAATCTCATATATATGATTGTTTCTTCTTTTGGGAATCTAAGAAGGAATGGTTGTATATAGAAGGGACCACCGATACAAAGTAACCTTGGTTAGCGGTGGCGCACATTAGTGCATAGAGGTGGTCTATGTGCGAGTGGTGGAGAAACATGCAGTCGATATTGGTGGTAGTGGATGCTGGATGTGGTTGGGATTAGTGGCGGAATAAATGGTATCAAAAGACAACACGGAGTGTGATAATCCAAGATGTCCCCATGCGAGTGGGCCCATACAATTTGTTGGGTTGGGCCAGGTTAGTGGGCTAGTAAGCCAGGCTAGACGAGATGAACCTGGGTTGGATTCAAGGAAACCGGGGTGGCGCTCGATTGCGATTGACTATGGTGGTCAAACGTGTTGCTACAACAACTTGTGCTATCATGGGCACATTGACCACATATGTGGTTGGCTTTAGTGGCCAATCAATGTAGTAGGTTAACTCACTATGATGATAAGTTGATGGAAGGTTGGTCTGTGTGGAAGGTAGCCTGATTGCAGTAGTAGGTGGACCTATCTTGGAGTCAGTCCCTGCGCCCTAGATGGTCTATGGGATGCTTGTTGAGTGAAAGGTTTAAATGGTCATAAATCCACAAGGAATCATCCAAATGATGTTCCTTTAGTGGTAGCATGGCCCTGATTCTAATACGGTCTACTAAAGATCAATGTTATGTACCTTATTCAGATTTGAGGCTCATATTTTTCCTATTTTCGACAAGTAAAGGTAGATTTCCTTCCCTTGGTCAATTTATTGACTGTACAATATGGAATTACATCGACATCCCTAGAATCTTATCACCTCTAAAGGTATATTCTTTGATAGATATGTTGTGCCCCTCTACGATAATGGAGTGCGATCCTCTATTATCCATAGTAGAGTTTGTGGAAATGGTGTGACCTCTATGAGAAGGGTTTTGATCATCCATCTAGTGGGCCAGATTATTAGGGTATTTGGAATCATTATCATATGATCCCATACGTAGTGGTTTGATCAATATTGGGTTAGTGGTGTTGCACAACGGTTCTAGGTGTGATCCTCTCTCTATGTATCATAGTCTTCCCCAACTAGTGCATTCTCTTTGGGTGTGGCCCAAATGAGCTAGATCTCTTTGTCAAGTGCCTTCAATGACAGAATGGATCATGGTGTGGGATCTCCCAAAATGAGTACTTCTTTGGACAAAATCAGGTGGCAGACAGTTGGTTATGACCGCCTGATTGAGTGGATTTTCTCAAGATTATATCTGGGTTTCTATTATTCTTGTATCTGTTATACAGTGTTTCGTCTTCTGTTGAGATGACTATACATGTTTTTTTTGTTTAGTGTTTTTGGGGTGTCATACATAGTATTTTTATACTCTCCCCTACATGGGCTTTGCTTGCTGATGTCATGTATTATACAGATGGTTTTCCAATTGATGGTGTCTTAGGAGGACTAGAAGTGGGTGGAGCATAGCTAGAGTTGGGATGACAAAGGTGTTTTCTTGGATCTTTCCTTTGATGTAGTCCACACCCTTGAAGATGGTTGGACCCTTTACTATTTAATTTGTACTTGTGTTCATAATCATTGTAGTCGGATTGTAATTGAAAATTTTTACTTTTACTTAAAATATGATGTTACTCTAGTTGTGGGATATTAGTTTTAGGCATGCATCCTTTCAGTTGTTTTAAATTTCAACATTTGGTGGCTTGGAGTTGTGTGCATGTGTGAAAGTACTTTAGGATAATGCATCCCATTTATGGAAAATACTTACTCAGTAATAGACACCATCCCTTGACCTATCGAAGGCAGGCATGGGGTAGTCACAGTGTGGGCCCCTCTTGGATGGGTCGTGACTGAGCTGTATCCAAGAGGGTCAGTTCTAAATAAGGATTGAGAGACTGTGATATTGGTTTGTGGAAACAATATTATGTGTTTTGAGTTTGTATTTCTTTCTAGGGACTCTAGTATAAGTTCAGCGGCTGACCAATCCATACACATGGAGTTTAAGAAGCAACTTTTTGACTTGGTTTATGAAAACACTGGTTGCAGGGAAAAAATGGTAAATTCATCATATAAGAATGGTTCTCTCATCCATGTATATCTTTATCCATCTCCATAGATATATTATATTGTTTATAGTACATCTTTTTTTATTTCAGGATTCCTATACAAAGATAGCTTACCAGGATTCCACCATGTGAACCAAAGGATGATCCGCCTAGTGACAAGGAATCGATATGGAGGCTTATACCAGAAATATCACCTTCGGGGGGTTTACAGGCTATACAACCACCCATCGAGAAACATCTACTACAAGCAATACTAGTATAGGTTGCACACAGGTTGGGTGCAATGCACATGTTTCATAGGTCATGAACTCCTAGGTTTTGGGGTGAGCCAGACCCCCAAATGGATGATGATTGCCTAGAGTCAGTCACCTATGTTTTACGCCTTGTGAGGACCCCTTTAGAGATGACAAAATTCCTTGTTGTGAGTCTTATTCTGGGATCTATGGGAAAATGGTGAATTTTGTTGACTAATTCACATGATGAGACAACTCTATCCTAGAACAACATTGAGTGTCTCTTCCAAGAGGAGTTCTATCGAAAAACATTGCAATCTATATGCTTACATGAACTTCTGTATTACGAGAAGAGAAGTATACCCATGGAAAATTATTCAAGTAATTTTACTAATCTTCCATGCTACTCCATGGATATGGTACAATACTAATTCATCAAGGCTCGAACCATAAATTAGAGAGTATGCAAGTACATCTGAGTATCAATGGTTTCCCTTATCATTTATAGTTATATTAGCCCTGTTATTGGAAATTTTTCTATAAGAGAAGTCAAGAGTAGTGGGAGCTAGAAATGGGCACCCATTAGCTTAGTCCATGGAAGAAGGATACTGATAACTATCAAAGGGATCCATCCATGCTAAGTACATTAAGAGGAGATCTTATGACATTGGATTCATGATGTAGGGCTGCTAGGTTAGCTAGAATCAACCAAAGGACATGTAGGTTTTCTCATGTGATTTTAGGGGACATCTCACATGATATTACAAGAATCATCATACATCTGGTCAATAGATGATTGAGGGACCACCTATATTGTGACAGATAGAGGATTAGGGTGGGATGAAGGGTGATAGATGTGACAGAGGGGCTGTAAGGGAAGTGGGAGGTTGGAAAATGTTCGACCTTTTACCACCATCACACCAAGTTCTCCACACAAGGCTCAAGTATATATTGGAAAGAGATAAGGCCAGTTGAAGTCTATGTAGGCTTAGGACCCTGAGGATCTAATGATGATACTAGGTATGATCAGTGACTTTTCAAGCTTAGTTGTAGTATTTACAGACACAAGTTCTAGTCATTATTTTCTCTCCATGAATATTGTTTAAGACTTGGAGATTCTGGTTATACCATTGACTCAGCCATAATGCTTAGAGACTCCTACTAGTTGAGTCTTGATGATCACACACTGGTGCTGAAAGTGTGACCTGAATCTTTTTTGATAGATTATTAGTTGGGTTCTCTTACTAGTAGTATCAAGGAATTACAATGTCATTCATTGTACAGACTAGTTACCCATAGTTCATGCTTAGATTGAATGTTTTAGGAAAATATTATGGTTTGTACATAGTTATAGAACACAATTTTCCTTTTTTGGTGAGAGGCAAATCTAGGTGGGGTAATATTGACTCACACATAGGAGGGTGCATCCGATTACTCATCTATAGTCTAGCCAGATCCTCAGTGTAGTGGATGTTATGATTCCTCGGTTTCCTACAGTGGTGGTGGATTATGGGGACGTCATTCTCAAAGATGTTCTAGGTATACCTCTCAATTGGGATATTCACTTCTACATTGATCTATACCTTAGTACAACACATATATCTATACATTCATATCAATTATCTCAAATAGAACATCATAACCTAAGAATACAGTGAGAGGACTTGCATTAGAAGGGTATCATGAGACCCTGCGTTTCACCCTAGGAAGCCCCAGTTTTGTTTTACAAGAAGGAAGATGGGAGCTTATGGTTATGTGTGTATTACCAGCACTAAAACCTGGTGAGCGGGGTAACATGTATCCACTAATGGAGATAAATGACCTCTACGATCTGTTGAAATGAGCATGGTGGTTCTTAAAGATCATCCACTTATCAGGCTATCACCATTTATGAGTACAGGATAAGGACATACTTAATAAAAACCTCAGATGTCGTTACGGTCAATATGAGTACTTGGTGATTCATTTTAGCATGAAAAATTCCCTAGCAGTGTTCACCGGACTCATGAATCAGATCTTTCAGCCTTACTTAGACCAGTACATAGTGGTCTTCATTGGTGGAACCCTAATGTATTTGACATCTGAGGAGGACCACATGAGATAATTCATGACAATTTTGGACACTCTCTGAGAGAACCATCATTACAAGAAGCTCTCTAAAGGATAGTTCTTGATTCGATAGGTCCATTTTATGGGACACATCATCTTAGAGGCTAGAGTTATTGTGGATCCAGTGAAGGTGAGGTAGTGGATCCTTGAGATCCACCCAGGAGTGTTATCAAGCTGTGGAGTTTCTTTGAATTGGTAGGGTACTACTAGATGTTTGTACCTGACTTCTCCAGAGTGGAATCACCCTTGGTAGCTTCGACACAAAAGGGGTGTCCTTTCATGTATAAAAAAGTTCCATTAGTGCTTTTCGGAGTCGAGGAAGAGGTTGAAGGGCCCTTTCATCTTAAGGTTACCGTAGGAAGGCATCTAGTATGTGGTGTTCTGTGATGTATTAGGGAATATTCTTGGTTGTGTCCTAATGCAGTGACAACGAGTGATTACCTATGGTTCAAGACAATTGAGACCACATGAGAAGAAATATGTAACCCTTGATATTGTGTTAGCAGTTGTAGTCTTTGGTTTAAAGATGTTGTGACACTACCTGATGGGAGAGTGGTTTATCATCAACTCTGATCATAAGAGTATCAACTATATCATCAATTGGAAATAAATTTACTTGATATAGAGGTGATGGGTAGAGTTTCTCTAGTTCTATAACATTGATATTGTCTATACTCCTATGAAGGGGAACGTGGTGCAATATGTTCTTAGTAGGAGATCTAGTTTGTAGTTTCTAAATGAGTCATCAGAGTAGTTGGACTCGCTGTAGTTATTCATTATTGATAGATATAGAGTATCTTACCTCCAGTTGATGGATTTCACCCTTCCACTCTTACAATGAGTTAGGGAGGTAGAGCTTGGGGATACCGACCACAAGACCCTACAAGCTAATATTTCCCAATGGCACGGTCTTGATGGATATTCAAAGGGTTGGGAGCACATAGTTCTCTTCATAGGAATAATTATGGTACTAGTGATGTTGTAGGAGTTTCTAAGGGAGTTTTATATATCCCATTTGACAGTACATATAGGTGTGATATAGATGTAAAATGAACTCCAACATTAGTTTTGGTGGCCACAGGTGAGGAAATGATTTGAAAAGTATGTTTCTTGACTCTTTACTTGTACGCAACTAAAGGCTATGCAATAGGATCCATCGGTCTAAGATCAAACCATTGAGGTGAACAAATGGGAGTGGAATGGGATATTAATGGACTTCGTGAGAGGTTTACCATGTAAGTCCAAGGGATAGGATTCCAACTAGGTGATTGCAGACAGAATCCAAATGACAGACCATTTCCTATTTATCTGTGATTAGAGTTCAATTGAGATATTAGGACACATATACGTTCAAGATATATTTTGACTCTGTCGAGTCCAATCAAAATTTTTTTCATCATGATGATCATTTCACAAACCAATTTTTGAAGGGAATACAAGAAGTGTTTGGGACCTAGTTACACTTGAGCACAACAATCCACCCACAAATGGATCTCCAGACTTAGTAGAGCATTCATGTTATCAAGGACATGCTAGGATAATGCATGTTAGACATTGGCCATATTTGGGATGATCACCAACCACTATTGGAGTTTCCATTCAGAAATAACTACAAATACACCATCATTATGGAACTATTTGAGGAATTTTATGGGCTAACCTATTGGTCACCACTTTACTGGATTGACCCTGGAGAGTAAACAATCATTAGCCCGGAGTTTATGATAGCTACAATAGAAAATGTGAATATTATCCTGGAGTGGATGATGATGACAAAGAGACATTAGATGTATTAGGATGATGGTCAATGGTAGGATTTAGAGTTCGAGGAAGGAGGTAATGTGCTCTTTCTGTTTTCACCTCATCCTAGATTATTGAGATTGTGATGAGGCGACAAGATATCTTTGAGGTTCATCAGCCATATCCTGATACAATTTAGTGTTGGTAAGGTGGAATACTTCTTGGATCTACCTACATAGTTAGACTAGGTACATGGAATCTTCCATGCATCACAGATGTGGAGTCACATGGAAGATCCATATCACATTATCAATTGGGATGAGCTAGACATCAAGGATTGAGTAACCATTACTAAATAACCAGTGGAGATCAAGGATTAGTAGGAGAGGATCCTTCGGGAGAGATTAATTCCTTTGGTTAACATTCAGTGGAAGCATGAGATTCTCCAAGAGGGACATGGGGTCAAAAAGCTCAGATTGATGCATAGTACATCCATCTATATGAGTAGCCCTTATTTTTGCATTTCATGGTCGTAAAGACTCAAGGTGGGGAGAATGCACCATCTCAGATTTTCTATGTATTATTTTTACATATTATATGGATTATTTTTAGGCATGGTTCTATGAAGGTGTGTGATTATGAGGCCCACCATTCCATGAATAAATGTTTCAAATGTATTAAAATATTTTTTCACCACATGCATACAGTTTTCCTAAAAAAGTGGAATAACTCATAAAAGGTTTTCTTGATCAAGAATCCATGGGTACCACTAAACTCAAAGAGGTATTTTTACCCAAGCTGGAAACTAAAATCAGTCGATGTGTGTCGTTTGTGAATAAAATTTCACTAGAATAAAATGAATAAAATGATTTAATAAAATGATTTTTATTCATTTTGTTGATGAAAAAACATATTTTTCATTAAATGTTAACTTATTTCATAATTATAGGGATAACCATATAACCCTAGAACTTCTGGAGGATCGCTAGAGAGAAATTAGAGAATCCTTTTTGATGAATGATAAAGGATCAAGGATCGATGATCAACACACATTGATTTTGAAGGTTCTCGGCAAAGATCACAACACAATTTCACTCTACTTCATTAATCAATCCATATCAAGGTAGGGTTTTTGATTTAATTTGTTTATTTTTCATTATTTATTTATATTACTAGTAGGAATCAATCAATGAATGGATTGATTCATGGATTGTGTATATTGTGTGAAGGAATTTATTATACTGGTTTTATTTGATTTGGTTTCAAAAACCAAGTCAATTGTTCTTGATCATTGTCCAGGAACACTTGGAAAATTATGATGAACGTTTGTTTTTGTGCATTTTCCCCATCTTTTCTCATGTTCTACAACAGTTGGATCCATGTTGTCCCAGTCGTATTTTAAATGTGGTTCAAAGCATGATCAGACCACCAAATTTGAGGAAAATCAACAACCAATGATAGATAATAGTAGATGAAGACCAAATGAGCTCATATCTATGATCATTTATTATTTTGGGCATTGAAAGTGGCATGGTAGTCCATAAAAGTGACAATTAGCTTGTGACAGTGGTGGTCGGAGGCGCATGATGGTACCTGATGAAGGTCTACTTATGGGAAACGGAGCCACGTATGATCGAGATAGGTGGAAGAAGATGCATGGTACAACCAATATCAATGGAAGAAGATGTAGGATCAGTAGTGGAGGATGCAAGATCAGAAGCAAACGTAGAGAAGGCATGGCTAGCTGGACCTTATGCGAGTGGGCTAGAAAATTCAGTTGGCCGAACCAGGTTAGTGGGTTGGGTGAGGATGACGGGTTCGGCCGGAGGAGATGGACTGGGGTTAGACCCAAGTCGGATTTAGGGAAACTAGGTAAAATCTCAGTTGCAGTAGATTGTTGTGGTCAACCGTGCTTCCATGATAGCCTAAGCTACCATGGTCACATTAAATATGTTTCTGGTTTGTGGCCAATCTACAATGGAGTCCGGTCAATGTAGAAGGTTGACTGAACCTAGCGGTCGGTCCATGGGTGTCCAGTCCATGTAGTAGGGGGACTAACTATAGTGTTAGGTGAAAAAACTATGATAATTTTTCTATGGGCCCTGATAGGTGTATGGGAAGTTTCTTGAGTGGCAGGATAAAATAGTCATAACTCGAAAACATAGTGTCCTGATGACGTGATGCCAGTGGCAGCATGACAAAAATTTTAAGATGGTCAACTACAAATCAATTTTGGGTACATTCTTTAGATTTAGGAGCACATTTTTTCAAATTTGTACCATTATGGTTTGAGTGAATTCCCTTGGTCTCTTTATTGAGGGTACAATGCGACATTACATCCAAATCACCGGATTGTAATCCCCTCTAGAGGCTGATACACAAATAGTGGTTTGGTGTCCATCTACACGATTGGAGTGAAATCCTCTATCATCCATAGTGGAGTTTGTGGAATCACTGTGACCACATTGAGGAGGTTTTTTCTCCTCCATCAAGTGGGATACATTGGTAGGGTTTGTGGAACCATTAGAATACAATCCTCTACATAGAGATTTAATCTAGATTGGGTTTGTATTGTCCCCCGGTAGTTCTCGGTGTGACAACCTCTCTATGTATCATAGTATTCCCTGACGAGTGTGTTATATTTTGGCATGGCCTAAATGAGATATACATCTTCATCTAGTTTCTCTAATGGTATCAAGGCTCATAGAGTGTAATATCCTAGAATGATCATTACTTTAGATAGAATCTTATGGATGGCAGTTTGTTATGACCGCCTGATAGTGTGGAGTCTCTCTTGAGTACATTTCAGTTTTTTTTATAATTGTATTTTTTAAACATTGATACATCTTGTATCGAGACAATTATACATTTTGGTTCATGTTTAGTGTTTTTTGGGTGTTATAATCAGTATTTTCATACTCACCCTTTCACGGGCTTTTCCCGCACATGTCATGTCTTTTGTAGATGACCACTATTTTTTCTGTGTCCTAGGAAGACCGGGAGGGGGTGGAGAGTAGATGGAGTTGGGGAGTCCAAGGTGTTTTCCAAGAGCTTACCATTGATGTAGTCCTCTCGCATGGATTAGTTTGGACTCTTTACAGTTTCAGTTGGACTTGTGTACATACTCTTTATGGTGGGCTTGTATTTGGCCCTGTTTACTTTTCCATTACATAGAGTTGTACAATAGATGTGGGATCATAGTTGTATGCATGGATCCTTTTATTTGTCTTACATTTCATCATTCTATGTATTGGATATTTGTGTGTGTGAAAAGTTACTTTAGCATAATGAATCCTATTTATGGGATATTCTTACTCGGAGCTCACCCTTAGCAACTTTTATATTAGATGCGGGCTAGGAGAGTCATAGCACATGCCCCTCTAGGAGGGGTTATGGTAGATATAATTTATATTATTTAATGATAATTAAATATTGTTTTAATGAGGATGATAAAGAAATAAAATAAATATATCTGGTTAATCACGGTAGCTCTTCTTTATAAAACCTCTTTATAGTAGCACCAATATCCCTCAAGGGATGGATTTCAGACAAAAAAATGATTCAATGATGTGGGGAGGAAATTTAGTAAGGAATTTTGGATGGTAATTTCCAATAAAAATATCATTCATGTTATGAGTATAAGAGGAGAGGGGTGGACTTTTTATAAGAAAGGTGGGTGGCACACTAGTAACTTCTGAAAAGAAAAAGGTGTACCAATATTTTCCCATGAAAAATGAATTAAAATGAGTAATTATCAATCCTTAGATATTATACAATCAAAATATGTCCATAAAATATATTTTAGAAAAGTTTTAGTTCATTTTTACCCTAATCATTTTAGTTTAACCCCATAGTATACTGGTATTCACCTTACCAGTAGTATTTTATTTTTCTAGTTTCACAATTCATTTTGTTGAAAAATTATGTTGACCATAATAGATAACATAAATTATTATTTTTCAAAAATATAAACAATTTTGAAAATTATAATAAAAAAGTGAAAAAATTTAATTTAAAATTATACCCATATATATGATGAAAAAAGTTTTTAATAAGTGTATTTTCTAAAAAAAGAGGATTTTACATTAAATCTATAGATAATTATAATCACTACATGAATCCCAATTAATATTTAATGATATGTTGTATATATATTTCACTTAAATAATTTCCTATAATTGGTTTTTATAATTAATTAAAAAGGATTAACATTATTCTCTATAGAATATTGTTTCAGGAAAATCCTGTTTTTAATCCCAAATATAAAATTATACTAAAATCCAATATAACTATAATTTAAATGTAATTAAGTGGATTAAATATTACTAAAAAATAATTATGTTACTTTAACTCATATATAAAATATCATGGGATTTTCAAATCAATTAATTTATTGAATGTAAAATATTTCTTTACAAAAATAATTATTTTCACTATTCACTGAAAAATTAATATTTTCCAAAAAATCCCAAAACTATACCCTTTGTAAAATTTGATATGTTGATTCAAAAAATGGGATTCATTTTATTAGATAAATTTTATAAATTTTCTAATAAATTAATATAATATTTTTTGATGAAAATAAATAAAATCATTTTTAAGGGAAAAATATCTTTGAAGAAAAAAATACATTAATAAAAGTATATAGATTATTTAATATTAATTTGTCAATAATTTATATTCAGTAGGAAATTTATATATGGAAATATCATAAATTTATTAATATTATTCGGGCCCATCAATTTAACAACTTGGTTATAACGGTTACACATTTCACGTTTTGTTTAAGATTGGCGTTATATGTTAAATATTCTATTGAACATAATTTTCGTTTCTAAAATACAAGGGTTTACATCCTCCCTTCTTTAATAAATTTTATCTTTATATTTTAAAAAAATTTATGTAATAAATGGTTAGCCATTTGAAAATATTCTTTTTGGATACCCACATTGTAACAAGGTTTATTAAAACATTATCTTTATAAGAGAGAAAAAGAAATATAAATGGTATCATAAAAAACACATACTAGGTTTCCAAAAAGGAGAAAATAGGTGGTATGTGATGATTCATTCAGTTATGGAAAGAAAAATATACAAATAAATTTATAGAGTGACATATATTATTGATAAAAATAACATGAAATATCAACGAAAAATGAACATCCACAACACCATAAAATAAATAGGAATGAAAAATGTCATTGATATCCTCAAAAATTATGGCAATGGGACACAAATTTTGATTTAAGATCCTTTTAGTATGATTGAGTAATTTATTACCATATATTTTTTAAAAATAAGGAAATATACTTTCTTGATGAGTATGATTTCATCCTTTTATCAATTTACACCATTATCAGATGTTTTTCTTCAAATTATGAGAATGAAAGAAGAATTACTTTTATACCTGAAGCCCTAAAATAAAAATTTAAAGGATCAGATAAGAGTAAAAGGTATAATCAGACATTTACCACTATCTATAGATAGTAACCAAAAAAAATTATTATCACATAGTATGATAATTCCTAAAATGAATATCGCTTTGTATGATGCAATAATACATTAATTTACAATATTTAATAGGAATAACCAAATTTAAATCTAAATAATTTCATATATAAATTACAGTATACGCAAAAAACCCAAATAATCTTAAATGAAAATAGTATTTTAACATCAATGATTATATCATACATTTTATCATACCAGACTAAAAAAATAGTGATCTTCTACTTAAATAACATTATTCACTTAGTCACTAAATCACTTTTCAATCTAATGACCATTTATATGCTAAAACATGTGTTCCGAAAATCACATAATGAAATATCATATAAACCATAATGGTTTTCATCAAATTATTGTTTTTTTTCAAAATTTAATGTATTACTTCACATTATAGCGAATCATTACATAAAAATCAACCTAATAAAAGGTACCCCAAAAATTCTTCAATCACATCAAGATATCATCACTTAAAACTAAAAAATGGGCATCTATGATTTTGAAAATAATGATAATAGATGATCTTATAGACATATAATGGTATCCATAAATAATAGGATAACCTCATATGAGAAAGTAATATTCTAAAAAGTAATATAAACCCTCCTTCAATTCCAACTTTAATATCCTTGAACCCTCACTCCTGGATCCGTTGCTAAAAATAGAAACTTAAAATTTATATCTTTGATACTGATGATGGTGACCGAATTTGTACCTTCCAAAACATGTAAATTCAAATTGATATTTTGGAAAAATTTAATTCTCGATGATATTTTAGGATTATATTTTTAGATAATTAGGAAAAACACTTACATACACATTACCAACATATTTAAATGATCATTTGTCCTACTTAACCCATCATTTATTATTTCACATTATGCAATCATCATCATCTATATAAAATCATTATAGACATAATTTATTTAAAATCATTCTTGATAAGCTGGGGAAAATGAAATATAATAAGGGTGCACTCAAATTCTCAGTAAGGGTAAACATATTCATTAATAATTAAATGTAATTAGTGATAATAATATAAGGATAACGGTTTGATGATATAATAAATTTGCATGAGTATAACATAAGAATATTCACACTCATCAATACCTAGATCATCAAAAATAATAAAAATACAATAAATATTTTATAAATGCCAGAGTCATGAGAATCAGTAATCATGAATCATATGATATTAATCTTGCTTGCAAGAAATATTAATAACCTATTATAATCCTAATGAAAATGTTTTGGTATCTTTGGAAATTTTCCATCAAAACCAATTTTAACCCCATGTAAGAAATAAATAGGTCCTAGTAAAATCTATAAAGGAAACCTTCTAGTAACTCCTTGTTTTTTTCTATTTAGACATGGAACAGTATCCAATTTAGTGGAGTTCTATCAAGGTTCACCCATCATATAAGCTATATCGATATCACTTAGAACTATCTTTGTGTACCCATAATATAATTTATATTAGGTTCACCTATCGCTTTCTATGTGAACCCATTATCACCAATAATGTCAATCTACAATTCCTGAATAAAGTGCATAGAGTATTGGTTTCATCATAAACTCCTTGAAACAACCTTTATTTTTTTCATAATTTGATTAACACAGTAAAATGAAATGGGTTCCATGAAAATCTATTTGAAACCTATTTAAACTACACGAAATAAGTGAGTTCTATAATAATCTCTTTGAAACATGATTAACCCATGTAAAAGAAACAAGTTATATAATAATCACCTTGAAACATGATTAAATTATTGAATTTAAACATGATATATAACAACCTCTTTGAAAAAATATTAATTCATCAAGAGAAATAATTTGGATTGTATAATTAAAAAATCACCATGAAAGAATTTGTAAAAATAATGATTTTTTTCATTTATGAATGGAAATACCATAAAAATATCACTAAAAATTTGCTTGAGAAAAATACACTTATGATATTGAAAATAAATTTAAAAATTAAATTTCATAAAATATGAAGAAAAAATTTTTATTTTAAAATAAACATGGAAAATTTAGAAGGAATTTTAAATTAAAATAATGACCATTATGGCTGAAAAATATATTCATCCTGTAAATTTAAAAAATAAAAAATCTTTTGGATTCTTTATTTAAAAGGATGTACATAGTGACTCATTTGGAACATGCTTAGAAATATCCATTAATTTTTTTAAAAAATAAGGTCAATTTACTTGAAAATTAGATTTAAGGAAACATTTATTTTCATAATAAATTTTTTTGATATTTCTTTTGTAATCACGGATATGGAAGAGAATGATACATTATGTAAAAGAAAATTCAAGTTCGGTATCACTTACAAATTACTTTCTTGATGTTTATTTAATACATAAAGAATGAAATAGAAATAAAAAATATTAACTAGTATATAATAATGATATGTGGTTTATAAAAATATGATCATATGATTTCCTCCTAAATAACATTCAACATAAATATTCCTAAAAAGAATGAACATTGAAATATATAACAATTTCACTTTAGAAATACTTTCTATTAGAAGTCCCATAAAAGAAAAACATCAAATGAAACATTATATATCATGAAAAAAATTATTTTCATGACACAACATATCAAAGGGGTAGTTGATAAACCCTTTAAGTAAGATATGTGTATAATAATACAATATGCATAAATGAAGTGAAATTGTGATAGAGATGCTTACAGATTTGAAAATCTCTGTATCAAAACCCCATGATAAAAGAGAAAACATATGCTTTTTTAAATCCCAATAATTTTATTGAAAATTATAATAAAATACAATAATGTATGTTATATACACCACATAATGAAAATAATTTGTTAATGTGGAAAATATATCACATATGTAAATGAGAGCTGAGAAAACCATATCCTTCGGGTTAAATTCGTTGTATGTCCATTAAATCTGTTGTAATAAGCATACATTAATTATTTTATATAAAAAACCATTTTTTGATTAATATTTTCTACTTAAATATTTTAATTTATTTATTTTTTATTACATATTTAAATAACTAATCAGTTAATTCAACATCAGGTGTTTTGAGGATGTCCAGATCAATATTTCAAAATGTATTTAATGTGTTGACCATGGTCAAAGAGGTCATAGAATAAAAAGGACCATAATGATATTTATTAATATATATAATATTTATAAAAAAATTTTATAATTTTCTAGTGATTATTGGACTATGGTTATTTAAAATGAACTACCTTACACTCATTAAGACGGAAGGGAGTATATACGCATAAGTAACGTTTTCAAATATCAATGATAATTAGGGATAGTAGGTATGAATTATTTATATTTAAAAAATGATAATAATATCATATATATAATAATTTTTTCATTAAATATAAATAAATATTTAATAAATGTTATTTTTTGATGAAAAAAGAGTCACATCCTTTTGTGGAGGTGGTAGTCCACACATATGCACAAGCGACATTAACATTATTCTGTGTAAGAAATTGAATTAAATTTTATTTTTATATATTGAAAAATATTTCATTAATATCATAATTATATTATATATATTAGATATATTTAATTAACTTATCCTTATTAACATCCCTGTAAAGCATTAGTGAAAATAAATCACATTTCATTGTAAGGCGGTAGTCCGGCAAACAGACAAGCGAAGTTATCGTATCCCACAAAAAAAATGAATAGAAAAAGGTTTATATGATAAAATACTACATAATAAAATTTTTAAAAACTATTATATATATATATATAAATTAGAATCATTATTATAAAAATCCATGAGACGTGATGACAGAAAAATAATCACATTTTTTAATGAGGCGATAGTTCGTTGTACACAAGAATGATGATTTCATATAAAATTTTATCAAAGGTGAGATGGATTGAGGTTACTCTATTAACATAATATAATCTTATTATATGGGATATAGTGGTTCTATTATATAATAATAATTTAATAACATTTTTAGGAGGGCGAAGAGGAAATAAAATAAAAATGCTCGGTTATGCATGATACCTCTTCTTAAAGAAAACATCATAGGATAGAACCAAAATCCTTCAAAATATGGATTTATGATCAAATCAAGGATTATATTATGTGTAAATGGAAGTTACTATGGAATTAGGGTAGGTATTTTTAGATCATAAGGGATTTTATGGTTTGAAGTGGAGAGGATATGGGGGTTACCTTTTATATGTGAGGTGAGTGGAACACATGTAATTTTGGAAATGAATATGGTGTACCCACATTTTTCACTGTCCAAAAGGATCCAAAGTGGACCCTAATATATTATTGAGATTATAATATATAAATATTTCCATAAAATATATGTTATACAACTTTTAGTTTAGCCTGACCCATTTTTTTGGTTAAGCCCCTTTAAACCTGTTTCCACCTTAACAGAGATAATTTAATTTTAATGTTTTCTCTATTTATTATGGTAAAAAATTATGTTGAACATATTAAATAATATAAATCATTATAATAAAAAATATTTTAGGAATATTAAAAAATTCAATTAGTGTAATTTGTAAAAATTAATTAAATATTAAATCGTCATACTTGGAAAAATGCGAGTTTTCAAGAAGTGTACCTTTTAAGAAAATGATGATATTATATTAACACCATAACGAATAATAAATATGTTATGAATCCATATAAATAATTAATTTAATATAATATATAAATTTTCATTAAATAATTCATCATTATGGGTTTTTTTAATTATGTAAAAATGAAAATCCTTAGAGATTTTTAAATCATTTTTAGAGAAATTATTTTTTTAAACCCAAAAATAACCATATAATAAAATAATATATAAATATTATTAAAAATTAATTTTGTGAATTTAATATAAATAATAAAAAATATTTTATATGAAATCCTATTAAAAACATAATGGGATTTTTAAATTACATTATTAGTTTAAAATAAAAAACAATTTTACAAAATTTTGTATTTATAAAGGTTCATTGAAAAATAAATATTTTCAAGAAAATCCTATGATTTCACCATATGTAAATTTTTATATCAATATTTAAAAAATTATTTTATTTTTTCATTAAAATTTTGAAAAAATTTCATAAAATTATATATAAATTTTTTTTGAAATGAAATAAAAATCATTTTTCTTAAAAACATATTTTAGAAGAACAAATTAACGTTACAAAAAATTGTTAGATTATTTAATGAAAAATTTTCAAAAATTTACATTGATTAGGAATTTAAAATATATATACTTAAAAAAGTATTTAATACTATTTAAATCCATAGATATAACATCTAGATTTGTATGATTATATATTTTGAATGTCATTTGTGCTTGGTGTGGCATATCAAACACACTACCAAATTTTTTTTTGTAAATTATCATGATTTTATAGTTAATCTTGAAGTTCAAATGAGACATAGATTGTGATGATAAGTGAATGTTATTCTGCAATATACCCTTTTCTCTTCTACTCACATGATGATTCTAGTGGAAATTTTGATCCTTCAGGAATCTAAATGACAACAAGGACTAGAATTATCATATTGAAAGTTGAACATTGTAAATATTTTATATTACCATGTGTTGGGGTGTATTTGGGTGTGAAGAAAAAATATTTCACTATACTCAAGTGAATAATGGAATATGACCAAATATTAGTTGA
The DNA here is from genome assembly GCA_963277665.1 of Viscum album. Taxonomy (NCBI): domain Eukaryota; kingdom Viridiplantae; phylum Streptophyta; class Magnoliopsida; order Santalales; family Viscaceae; genus Viscum; species Viscum album. The sequence continues at coordinate 1,699,757,598 of OY728156.1, read as the reverse complement.
CCATACACAGTGCAAACAAATATTGTTCCATTTTGAAAGAACATTTATTTAGTTAATATGTATTAGAAAATGATTTTTGAGCATGATATATATTGAATTTTTTGGAGGCATGTTATTATTTATTTGGTAAACATTCAATAATTATGTTTACATATATCTAATTTATATATCCCATTTTATTATTTTCCATACAAATCATATCCTTTTTTAATCACCATTATGTATATGGAAGTTGTTGCACTGTCAAGTTAAAATGTGAAACAACTAGGTAGGTTTGAGCTATGTGGAGTTATTTGATTTTTTTTGTTATAATCTGATGTGGATACTGATATAATAACTAGGATAATTGAAGAATAATTTATTCTATATATGTGAGGTTCTTTAATATTATAATAGTGACATTGTTAATAATTAAAAATGTTTTATAAGTGATGCTGATATTTGTTTTGTTAAATTGAGTAAAGAAATTTTCAAAAAAGATGAAGGTGTTGACGATGTTCTATTTATTGAGAAAGATTCATCCATTTTTAAAAATTAAAAGAAAATAATTCACCTAAAAAAATTATAATAATGTATATTTCTCATTAAAATATTATTGGAGAAAAAAATTAGTATTTAGAGAATATGAGAACTCTAAGAAAGATGACTCAAAATTCATTATTCTATTATATTGTACCAAAGGTTGTTATAGTAAAATTAAAGAATTATTAGTGTTCTGATTCCTATAATGAAGAATTTGACAAAATATAGATGAATGGTACCTGATTGTTAGTTCATAAATAAGATGAAAAGAATGTGATTTAGAAAAACATGGTTCTACCAAAACATTTTGAATCAGAAGTGAGAATTTGGGAGATGCAAAGAAAATTTTGTTTTAAATGATATTCACAAGATTATGGATTGGAAACTAATGATACATTTTCCTATGATTCATGTCTTGAAACTATAAGAATATTTATTTCAATAAATATCCACTTGAAATATTCAATTTTTTAAATATATGTATTGTCTTCCATAAAAATGCAGAGTAGATGGAAAGGTATACATTAATCAACCATGTGAATTATTCATGAAGAATATTAGAATCATTTAAGAAGTTTAAATAAGAATTTATATAGTCTATACTAGGCCCTAAAATATTTGTATTATAATATGTAAAAATACTTGAATAAATTGCATTTATAAAGTGGGAGAGTAGTTAGAAATCACTATATCAATGATGAAAAAAATGGTCTTTCATTATTATTATGTATATGGTTTAAATTGTTTTAATGAAAATGATTAAAATGTTTATGTAGAGTATTGCAATAAGATAAAGTGTTTTTTTTAAATGATTATTATTAGAGTGATATGGTCTTTTTTGGATTTCAAATATATCAAGGTAGGGACCATACTTTCATTAATTAGGATAATTATCCAAGGGAACTACTATAATGATTTGGAATGAAACAATTCATGCCTAATTTCATAGAAATATTATTTTGGAAAATATTTGACAATGATGATAATTGAAAGGATGTTGATCTATGAATGTTAGGGATCATCAATGTAATCATTTTATATGTACCAACATAAATAATAGATATAGTGTTTGTTGTTATTCCCATTCCTCTATACTAAAATTTTATAAAGATACACATTTTAGTGCTATAAAGAGGATAATTAGGTATATTAAGGTCAAACTAGTTTATTTACTGAAATTTTAAAAGAAATAAAGCTAGATATATTTAGTTATAATGTTTCTTATTGTGAAGGATTTGTTTAAAATATATGACCCTCATCTAGGGGAGTTTTCTTCTTTGTGGATTGATGTGTTTTTTGAAAAAGAAACAATAATATGACTTTTAGAACTATTAAAGAATAATATATGGTTAAAACTCAGGCTACAATAAAAAAATGTTGATAAAGACAAAGCTATAAGATTTGAATCCATTATTGAAGCTACCACTTCTTCATGGATATGAAAATTAATATGTTATTAACTAATTAAAAAATAATGTTTATAATTCCATATTTAGGTATGTTAATATAAAATATATCTTTATCAAGGAAATTATGGAGAAATATGAACTGAAATTAGAGCATATTATTATAAAGGAATAAATTTAAAATGTATTGAACATGCCACTTACAAATGATGATTTTTTGAATTTGAGGCTTACGTTGGGTATATTACTACGCTCTATGGTGTTTATTCACCTCCATCATCTTGTTATAATGAGTTTTCTATTAATGTCAGAAAAAATTGGAAACATAAACCATCCTTAGTATTTATCATATTTTTGTTTTTTCAAAATGGATAGAATAATAATTGGAAGAGTATCCATTGATACTTGTTCCTATTAAGGGGATAATTTATTTAGAGAGTATTTAAAAAGTTTATTTTTTAGTGTTAATATCGCGTTACTGTGAATTGATGAGTTGTTTTTTTATGTTCATCGAGGAATTTTTTTAATAGATATTTATTTTTATATCTATTGATTTGAGAATATATTTCCTTGATGATGATTGTAATGATAATTTATTGATTGATATAGTGTTTATTTTCAGATATGATGATCAATTACTATTTGATGAAATGCTTTGTATTTAAATTACTCCCACGCAGTAACATTTTATCAAATGGAATCAAGAAAATCATATTTTAAAATGATTGAACATTTATCATTGTTTTTATGGAAAAGATGATTTTGTTAATAAATATTAGTTTTTATTGATTATTCTAATGTAATATTATAATTATTAGATGAAGTTTCATTGTAATATTTAAAATCATTGAGGGAGATTTATGATCATTGATTGAAAATAAAATATTAGTGGGTTGATTATTGGAAGCACTTAATGAGTTGAATAATGCATGAGAATAACATAATATTAGGGGAAAATATTTGAGAATATAGATGAGAGAATTAGGTTATGGGATTATGGAAGTCTCTCATGATATTACTCTATATATAGATATGTAATATTGAAGATTGAAAAGGTGGATATTATGGTTCTTTTTACTTTTTTGTAAACACATACATCATGATGAAATTGAATTGACTCTTAATGATTCATTTTTGTTGATTGAATAATAATAGAGGCATTATTTAATGATAATAGTGGGATGAACTACATAAAAACCATCAAAATTTGTGTAAAAATCATCACACATATATTTAGGCATCATCTAGTGTGGATTATACATCAAATCTACCTATATAAACCTCATTCTTCTATGTAAGGATCATTTTATGAATTGTGTATGCATTATAGTTTTTCATGTATATATATCTAAACCCAAATATTGTATGGAAATTAAATAATATAATAGACTATGATTTGTGATTATAGTATTTAATATTATGAATTATATTTTTATATAAAATGATGCATGGTGATATGATCTTTATATTTATAATAATTTTATTTTATGATTCAGGATTTAATTTGGGATATTACATTAGATGAATCTATGTAATGTCTTCTTCATTCAATAATATATCAAACTAAATTATTATAAGTCAAGTTATTCAAGAGATCCATTTCTTGAAGTAGGGGGCTATAAAGTGATCAATTATAAAATTATTTTTCACAACATTATGGAGACAAATAGCCTCATTATATATTTATAATATTTATATGAAGTTGTTTGGAAATTATTATATTTGGTTAAATATTCTAGAATGAACCAGATTAACAATAGTTTAAGTGATAATATTATTATTATTCTGGAGAATTTACATTTGATTATATATAAATTTTTTATTATAGGTGGAACATAGGAAAATATGGATGAATAGTGTTGAAATATTATTCAATTAGTATTTTGTTAATTCATATTCATCGTAGAAGAATAATAGTGTTTGAATTGATAGAGTGATGTATTAACTGTTAAAATGAATATCAAGAATGTTTTTTATGAAGGGAACATAAGAGAAGGATATGTAAATGTGATTCGTCCATATAACAATCAGAACCATTCACATGATCATGTTTCAAAAAACAGTCATTTTATGTACTGATGTACACAAACATAATAGTGGTGTCTTTCAAAGGTAGAGGAATAAAAGAAGAAGTAGAACTATAAATAGTGGAAAACTCAATAGAAGTCTACATGAGGAATACATATCAGTTATTATCAATATTTTTAATAAGGGAAATGTGAATGATTAACTTTTTTGAGAGATATATCAAATCCTTATAGAGATATGTTAGATCCCCTGTTCCAAGGATTTACTATGCTTGACTGTACATGATGATTCTTTTGGGAAGTGTGATTATAGAGTAATCCATATCAAACAAATCACTAGACTTCTTATATTTAAAGGTAATCCTTATAAATATATTATTATCCATATTTTTGTGTGCTTTGGGTTTGAATAATGTATACATCAATATATTGTAATAAGTGCTAGTGGTAGTATCTAAAGAAACAAAAAAATATTATAGAACACTAATTGAACGCCTTCCCAATGTTCTCCTATAGATCCTACAAGTGATTCAAAAAACAATGCACTCAGTCTCCCAAAGTGATTTTATTATTTTCATGGTTTATTTTCATCATAAAAAATTACACTTTAGGTTAAACACTTATAATTTCATCCATTGGAAATCATTGTTAGATTTCCATTTCACATATCTAACCACTGAGGAGTTTCACTTAGACATCAAGATTTTTGGTGAGGCCATTCTCTAAAATGAAGATGTAATCTCATAATAGTTAATTTTATTTTATTTTTTCAATGAAAAAAATATTATTATGTGGAAGAATAAAACCAAAACATAATAGGTTTAAACTTGGAAAAGTCCTTACCACTTCTTCAAAAGAAGTCATTTCATTCCCATCCCTCTATTCAGAGTCATGTACCAATAATATGGATGAAAATAAAGCCTTCATCACTATCCATTGATAGGATATTGATATACATGTCCCTTATATTCATTTTAAGATTCAATCTGATATGTTCATAATGTAAATCTATAGTGAACAAGGATTCATGAAATCCACATTCTTCTGTTCACTAATAAGTCGACTATTAGATTTTCCTTTAAACTGAAGGCGTCTAACGTAGAACGGTTGTAGAATTCACATGGATACACTTTGGGGAACATGGGATTTTCCCTTTATGATCATAACTGATGAAATATGGTATTTAGTGTGTAACATTGAAGGGTTATTTCCCCCACACTCTTTACTGATGAACACTAAGAGGTGAATCAACATAGCACTGGTTCTCCCTATGATGGACCCTTGATTACTCACCCAATGAAATAAATATATAATTGTATAAATAATTTGGTTTAAAATAAAAAATATTTTAGGATTACATTAATCTAAATTTGTAACACCTGTGAATTTATGGTATAGCTCTCTTTAGAATATTTTTTGATATCAAGCGTTTAATGCAACATCAAGTTAAAATGAACCACAATATACTATAAAAATATTATTATTTACGGTGTAATTTTTATCCCAGCTATTGTATTGGATGGTATTAATAGGATGCACTATATCATTAGAATTTTTTGTTTTGAATATGTATAAAGTAATTTCATTGGTTAAAAGATAATTAGAAATGAAAATAAAAAATAATTTCATAATAAAGGAGATGTTTTTCTGAACTTTTTTTTCATTCAAGAAATGTGTTTTTACAATAATAAATTAAATTTATAATTTTTTTGAATTATTTTTATAAAATTATATTTTATATATAATGTAAATTTTATTTAATATTCATTTAGTTCTTTTTTGTACAAGATAAAAATTAATCTAGCTTTATGCTTAAAATTTATTTTCCCAAAAAACAGTTTCCTTCTCATATTGAAAACATATTTGAAAATAAATTTATAATAATTATATAAATATAATTAGAAATTATATATTAAATATTTGTAATTAAGATTTTAAGATTTTTTAAATTGTATGTTTTATTTTTTATGAAGTTTGATTTGTAATAGTGGTAAAATTTATCCCCTTCGTAAAGGGTAAATCAGGTTATGCTAGGTTAAAACTAATTGATAAGGTCACCGATTTTCATTATAATTATTAATGGATATATATAATTTCAACATTATCACCTTATTCTCAAAATTATATTGATTAATGGGAACATTTCTGTGAAGATGACCCATATAATATTTAAAGAAATGAAAAATAGAAAATGTCACTCACATAATTTTAAATATATCTTATGTGTTCGAATTGTGAATAAAGAAAGTTGTAAATGAATATTAATGATTATTTTGAGAATAATTAACTTTTTGAATGTTTTATTTTTTCCAAAATTTTAAAAAATTATATAATTACCTTAAATAATTTCACAACACATACTCAATAATAATTAAATTAACAGAAAAAATTATTATAATGTATTAAAATTAATATAATTTGAATGGGTTAATGTTTTTTGAAATTTTATCGATTTATATAACATATCTGTGTTTTTAAGGATTATATTATAATTATATCATTTTCTTGGTGTCTCCAAGTCATATTAATTGAATAATTTTAAATTTTACAATAATGATATTTTTTGATATAATTTATATTTTTAAATTATTTACAATTAATTAAAATAATATAGTCAGCAAAATTAATGGACAATAGTATAATATTAAATAAATAGTCTATTTAGGATTCACTTTTCTATTTACTCTCAAATCCATATCATTTTAATATAGACATAGATGTTATAATGTTTAAGGTACAAAAATTGTTAATGAAGGGGTTAACAAAAAAGTTATGTTTTAAAATAACACCAAAGGGTATCTAAATTTCATTGGATGATGTTATTTCAACCAAATATTATTTTAGATAAAATTAATTTTTGTTATTAATTATTTCTATTATGATTAACTTTGTTATATTTTAATCTTTTAACAAGTCCATGTGTGTCCACTTCCACCCTTACAAAAGGAAACCCCTCCTTTCTCTTAGTCACATAATATTGAGCCTTATAAATAAAAAAAACCTAAAAACGTATCCTATAAAATTAATTATAATTTTTTTTTTATTAAATCTGAAAAATTACAACCCTAGGGTTCTTAAGAGGAGATAAAAATGAGTTATTTCAAATAAGATGAAATCACCTTAACCAATCAAATCCATTTTACTTATTACCATACCTCATATAAATATATTATATTTAAATGAAAATAATAACTTCAATATCCAAAATGTATTGAATTTTATTTATGATTTTTAAATAATCATTATCCACCCTCTTTCTCATCAAATAGAAAATTAAAGTATCAATGATGGGTATGTATGACATACCCTCTTCACATAGAAACATAATTCATTTTTATCAACATAATTTATCGATACATATCATAATGGTTTTAGTGTTTATATCTAAAATGTGTGATATAATTATTATTCTTAAATGATAACAACATATCTACCTTCTTACCTTACAATCCATTGGAAAATGATAATGCCGCTCTTGGGTATGTTTTGACTACCACCTCCATGAAGATTAGTGATTAAATTTTCATTTCTATTTTACATTGATGGTAATTACAATATATTTAATGAATATATATGATATATATTATATAATAATTATTATTCAAACATTAATTTTTATTTAACATTATTTCATTCAATCTATTGAAAAGTGAAAATAACGTTACTGCCTACGTATGATCTACCATCTCCATGAACATTGGAAGTCATTTTTATATCATTACATTTTATCATGAATCTAATTATGTAAATTATAAATGTGTATTATATTAATATAATTATTACAATTTTTGATATGATATTACTATGAAAAATGTATAAGGTCCAAAATAGCTGAATCGATAATTAGATGAGAAGAAAAAAATTTCTCACGGAGGGCAAAAATTTTAATAAATAATTGTTAAGAAACATGTGATAAAAAGTTATAATTAAATCATATATGATATTATATTTGTGTGTATGGTTATGAAATAGATATAAAATAAGTCTATATTAATTAAAAAGGTGTTTCAAACTCATTCAGTGGAATTTGAACTTATAGTAAGGGTTTATCTTCCATACAAATTGTTTAGTTTAAAGTTTTATGATCAGGTTTTTGATGATGAAATATTGTGATCAAAATATAAATAAACACATTAATTTTATTATACTTTTGTTATTTGTTGAGAATAAATATTTTCCTTTCATTTTAATCTCTTTAAGTTCTCAAGATACGGATGTAAAATTCATAAGAAAATTCGTGCTTTATTTCACTCTTTGGTAAAATATCCATTTTCATCGATATATTTGTTTTCTAGAAATGTTTTAATGAATTCTTATAACATTATTCTATGATTTTTTTATAATTTTTTACCCGTGATTTATTTTTTACAAAATGTTTTAAATTATTATAACAATTCAATATTATATGGTACATATCTTCTTAAGTAAATTCAATTTATTCAATAGTTTACGTTGCACAAACATACTGTGACAGAAGATTAAATATTATAATGTCATTTAAAATAGTATTGTTCCTACTAGGAATATAATTTTGTGATTTAAAATAATTACCTCACCTATGAATGTATAAATAAAATTTAGGTATCTTATAAATGAAAATATTCTATATTTATATTGTATATTAAGTAAATAAATGTTTTTAAAATGATAAATTAAGTATTGGTATATCTGTGAAAAATAAATTTTTATTTATAAATTTTAATTAATTTAATTATTTAAAATAAATATTAATTTCAGAATATATTTTCATTAAATAATATTTTTATAATTATCACAAAATTTTATGTGACCATAAATAATTTTTAATTGTGCCGTAAACTCAGTATTATTTAATAATTTATGATTTTAATTAGAAATTAAATTTGTAAAATATAAAAAATTGTTTTAACAAAATAGAGTCTATTTTAATAATCTACACATAAAAAAATGGTGCTGGGGAATTTTTGGGATTTCATCAAAATAGTTGGTTTTTTGGTGAATTGTGAAATATAGTAGTTTATAGTATTTAACATTATATGTAAAAAAACAAATATTGATTCATAGATGATTTCTGGATGAGGTAATAACCCATTTGTTTGTATTAAAATGATCTAGAAAATATACTTATTCATAATAATCAACACTATTTATAGTCTTAATACCAACAAATAAACTAGTTAAAAAATAATCAAAAACACCTCTCTCCTCCCCTATAAATACAACCCCTCACTACCACTTGTTATCACACATTATTAGCCGTGAATATTTCCTAAATTCAACCAAATTACCATCCCAAGACTCTTACCCATTTCCACCACCTTATGGTGTTACCAAACCACCAAATCAATGTTTCATAAGGTGGTTCCCAAGGAGACAATATTCAAGGGGTAAACTCGTCTTTCACATTTGTTTTATTTACTTTTCTTATCCTCTCTTAACCTGCCTTATGAAAAGAGTTATTGTAACACCATTATCATATATATAATATAAATGTTTTTCTATAAGGGAATATCTATCATCAAATCTAATCTTTCCTACTTGTATTCGAAAAAATGGAAACATCGTTCTTGACGTGTTGATTCACTCCCTTCATGGACGACGTGTTTTTATTTTCCATTAATTCCTTCAAAAGTGGTCATAAAAACATTATTATGGTTAAAAACGATTTTCATATATATATTATAAGTTATATCATGTTATTTATTCCAGATAATAACATAATATTAAATAACATTTTACAAGCATGTAGTGGCCATAAAAACCTCCAAAATATATTAAAACATTATCATTAATGTTTTATCTAAGAAGTAATACTCAAGGTATATAAACAATTGATAAAAAAGAAAATTTAGACTTTTTTGAGTTTCATTAAAGTTAATTAATTTTAATTCTTGAGTTTTTATTTCATTTGACAAGAACTCCCATAATTTTAATTATGGGGCCAACCAAAAAAATGATACAAATGATCAAAGAACAACAAAATTAAAATTATAACACAACCAAATGGACATAAATGAACATAATAAAACTATAATAAATAAAAAATATGTTTGATAAGGTCATATTTTATTCATTAATTAATATAATGTTATTATACGGGACATTAAGTACAAGGGTGGAACACTTTCAGACATAAGGTAAGGGAATTATTCTTAATTTTGATTTCATTAAGACATTATTGGTATTGTGCACCTACTCATTTTTATGTACTGTATCTTCTACCACATTGAGATAATTTTTCATTTTATATTATATTTATCCTAAATATACTTTTTTCATGTGTATGATTATTCTCTATGACGTAAAACTTTTTTAAATATGGTGTTTACAACGAATGTTATTTTATCTAAGAAAATATTGATAAATAAGTATCATCTTCACAATTTGGATATTTTCATAATGAATATTTTTTATGAGATAAAACAGTTGGGGAAAAACTCTTCGCATTTGTTTCAATGAAATATTAGATGGGTTTATACCCACAATATTAAAATGTATTGTGAATGGTCTTCATAGTAGTGGTTTATGTACCAAATACATGACATAAAATAAATATGCACATTATTCAGTATTATATTATTATTATGCATGAGATTTTCACTATGAAAAAATCTTTGGATGCAATTCCATTCTCAGTTTATTGATTAAATGTTATGCGTTTTTTAGATATTATTCTTAAAATCATAATTATTCCTTATTTATTATGATTCACTAATTATTTAATCATGTTTTTGATGTATGTAACCCTTACTGATCATTAGATCCCTCCATTTAATTTCTTTTCCTTCCCACATTAGTGAAGATGAAATCTTTGAATAATTGTCCAGGAAGTAGTTTATTTTCCATTGTTGTGTTCTATATTTAATCACCTATATAACACGGGATCCATGTATGTATCTAGTTCTTGAAGACTAATAAAATTATTTATCTATTGATATGTGATATCTTATATCTATGAATTGCAATAAAATAATCACTAACTTTGGGTTAGTATGGTTAGGGTTATTTTATGGATTGTTCTTAATGTTTTACAAACAAAGTATTTTTGAAATTTAAACAAAAATTATAATCAATGATTTATTTTAAATTATATGACATGAATATAATTTCCCACTATCATTAATGTTCAATAATTTGAATCCTATATTTTATTTTGAAGGTTATTTTCCTCGAAATTGATTCTCTAAATATTTTATAAGATTTTAGATTTTAAATTATTAATTTGAAAGTGAAAAGGGCATTTTACCCATGAAATATTATAGTGATTATCTTAATATATTCTTATTATAATATGTTATCCTTTGAGGTTAACTATCTTTTACTAGGGAATATGATGCAATGATACAATGCATATTATTTCTCAAGATGGTTTATCATTATGATGAAAATATTTTTATGAAACCTGTTTCATTTGCATGGGTCTTTTCATAGTGACATTTTTATGAATCCCAATTCCTTTTCATGATTTATTATAAGATAACTACTTTATGATATTTTTTCACACATATATTTAGATTTCATTATGTGATCAATGGGACCCAAATTATATAGTCCTTCAATTCATAATGTAAATATTCATATCTCATGAGACAAACATTATAGGAATAGGGAGTAAACCCAACTCACTATGGGACTCTATCTATTATGATAATCATTGGAGTGAACATGTACTAAATTAATGGTTTGATGAGTAAACTCAATCCAAAATTATTGTATTGTTAGTTAACATTGAATAATGAGGAAATTAATATCTATGATTATTTTTATCCCACAAGATTATGACTTATTACAATTTTATTATCCAATGTATCATGTTAATAGATTCTTTTATGAGTCAGGTCTTATAAAATCAATGATTTATGTGATGATTAAAGATAATTATTTATGAAATATAGTGTATTGTTTTCAAATGTAATGATAATGTTTTAATTCCCTTATTCCCATATTTTTTTGATATCTACCTTGTCTACACTTACTGTGTTTCTTAGCGTACCTTGTCTAATTTTTCCATTCCCTAGGTTATGAAGAATAGTAGTATGTATGATATGTATAATAAGGGTGATGGTTAAGATGATGTTAGTGAAAGATGATGTAGATAACATATGGTCCATTTGTTTATGTATCCAATTTTCAAAATATATTGGGCATGTATGATTTGAGTATGACTCTCTATATTATATTCATATAGTAAGATGTAATATCTATGTATGAAAAGTATAGGTAACTATCTTTGTTATCATAGTATATTTTATTTACCTTTATAAAATTGGATGAGAAAACATTATTGAGAACCTAGAAGATATTTATAATTATATAATAATATTAAAATGTTTTATTTATTATCAATTATGACCTCAGATAAATTTAATTTTTTATAGATAAAAAAAAGTGTCATGATCTATTCACCAAAAAATGGTATTTTCAAAATTAGGTAGTTTCTCACTATGATTATTGTTATTATTTTATTTTAGTCAATGGATGTAACATAAATGAATCGTGTTAATGCAGAATGTGATGGAAAAATTAATGATTTTCCTCTTAGTAAATGAAAATATTTTATCGATGGAAAATACAATTATGTTCCTATGCTTAAAAAATTATCATTTTATGAATCCAATTGAGATTAAAAATGAGAAATAGATGGTACATTGTTCGGTTAAGTCCTTCATGAGTAAAAACCTATCTTATTTTAGTGGGTCAAATGATCCACTTGTTTTTGCGAATGGATGTGTTCCACTAAAAAGTTATTTTCCTTTCTCTATGGTTTAGAACATGAAAAATTTGTCAAGGTTGTTTATCAATTGGAATGTGAATCAGATCAATCGTGGAATATTATCAATAATATGAGGCCATAGGAAGAAATTGACTACATGGATTAGGATGAGTTTAAGAGAATATTTTTCAAAATGTATTTTCCACATATTCATCACATGAAAAAGGATACATAATTCCATGAGCTAAAGAAGAAGGATGATGAATATGTTCAAACCTTGATGTGAAGTTTATATGTCTTGTGAGGTAATCTAATGGTATTATAACCCAAAATGAAGGTATGTTCGATTGATTCTTTATTATATTAATACAATGTCTTCAAAGAGAGATTTCCATAAGATAACCCACTAGATATGATGAGATCATTTGATGTTCTATCAAGGTATAAATAGATATTAGATGTACTTTTCCAACTTGTTGTTTTGATAAGAAATAAAAATGGAATTCAATGAAAATTGTAAAAACAATAGAGATGAAAACACTAGATTTCAGTTATACGTAAATTATAGAAGCAAAAATGGTGGAAATTGGTTTAAGGGGATGGGTAAAAGTTTTAGGTCTGGAAATTAAGGTCATCAAGGAATAAAATAAAGAATATATGGGAAGAAGTTAGTCAATGATGAAGGAAAATACCCATAGAACACATTCCCCATACTCTATTGTGTGAAATTCATGGAATATGAGCATTATACTAACCAGTGATCAAACATGATGTTTAATGGTGACTATCAACATTAGTAACCTCTTAATCCAAAAAATGGAAAATATCATGTGATAATATTGTTAATTTGGAGTATGATAATGAAGTGGTGAAATGTATGCATACAATCCACTCTAAAACTTCTAATGTCTAATTAGATTTTGGATCTACCCAATCTTTTATATTTGAGGAATTTTCTAAGGGTATCATAGTACCACCATATTGATTAGATTTTAAATTATTATTGAAAATCCTTCATGGTATAATGATCATATCTCAAGTCTATGAAACTTATATAATTAATTTTTTTTTCTTATTGTGCATCCAGCAAATGTTGTTATTATCTATCTAGTTTTATTAAATTCCATTTCAATAATATATTGGATTTATTTATAAAAACAGCACATAAATATTCAAGGATGGGAAGTAAAATATTATATTACAAACCAATCTATAATCATATATTAGTGGGATGATAAATATGAACATCTAAATGAAATTTTATCTTTTATATGAGTCTTAATTCTGATTATAACGGTGTGTTAATCTGAAATGGTCAGGTATAGACTCTATATTGATGATATTCCTATTGAATGAGAGTTCTTTGATGTCATTCGTAATGATTTCCCTAGTCTCCCACCAAATTTTTTGGTTGGTTTCTCAAGATAACTCATACCTAGTGATGTACATATTTCAGATACTCCTTTGGAAATTGACCTACTTGAGTAACAAGAATTGATTAATGAACTACAATAGAATACAAAAAAATAATTTATTCAACCACATGCTTCACCATGGAATGGAATAATTCTTATTTTTGGTAAGAAAAATAATCATTCAATGTGTATTTTCATTAATTATCAGGAATATAGAAGGCTTACAATTAATACCATGTATCATCTGTCTCAAAATGACGAATTATATGATCAACTATGTGGTTCTCAATACATTTCAACAATTTACATTTATTCAGATTATCATCAATTTATGGTCAATTAGGATTTTATACCCATTAAAATATTATTTACATGATTTAGATACGATGAAGTTATAGTGATTTCATTTTATATTTCTAATGCCCACTCCAACTTCTTGGATTTAATTAATAGAGTCTTTATTAATTTCCTTGAACTATTTGTGGAAGTATTTATAGATTATATTATTATATATTCAAAGATAAATTGATGTCCTAATGTTCACAAAATGATTGTACTTATGATCCTAGTAAAAGATAATATGTATTTCAAACATAAAATATGTGAATTTTGGCTACAAAATGATTCATTTTGGGGTCATATAATATCAATCGATGGAATATCAGTGGATCCATCAAAGATAAAGGTTATTAAAAATTCTCACATACTAATAAATATTAATGAGATCCATAGATTTATTTTTTTATATGGTTATTATAATAAATTTATGGAGAATTTATCACAACTATCTAATCCCATCACCAAGTTAAGTCGGAAGGGAGCCAGGTTCTTTTGGAATGATAAATGTGATGGAACTGAAGAGATGGTTATTAATTTAAACAATAATTAAATTACCCTATAGTGGAGAGTTTTTTTATTGCATATGTATATATTAAATAAGGGAAGTGGTTTTGTTCATGTGAATAATGATATGATGATAACTTATGCTACATTATAATTAAATGCTCATGAGTAAAATTACCCAACTCCATATTTGGACTGAGATATTGTATTTTTTCATTAATGTTAAAAATACTTGATCTTTTTGGACAAAAATGTTATATATATATATATATATATATATATATATAGTAATCATAAAATATTAAGGTATATATTCACTCAGAAAGAGTTGAATATGTTCTATAGAAGCTGGTTGGAGTTGATTAATGATTATGACTCCTCAACACATTAACACCTTTGTAAAAATTATGACTCCTCAACACACTAAGAAATATATGAATTGAATTTGGAAAAATTTATTCATAATCAAGAATAAAAATAATTTATTTTATATAATAATTCTAAAATAATTTTGTTCAAAATAAATAGTAAAAAGTGTAAACGTTATTTATCACGGTTAAGGATAACCCAATTTTCATTGGTTTAAACTATAACTAATTGGTTTAAAATTATCTAAATACCTGATTAATTCATACTGGATTGTATAATTTTTACTGTAAATTATATAAAGGTCTATAATGATACATTTTGGAGCCTTGTGGAATTTGAAAAACTTGGGTATTCCTTTTTTTAAAATAGTTCCACGTGTGTCCTCTCCCCTATATATAAATAATAACTCCTATCATGTTATATTTGTACTATTATGGACCATTGGTTTATCAAAGGCCTTAAAAAATTACATAAAAAGTTATTTACCCATGTATAATGAGCCTTATATTTATTAATACACATTCTTAATAAGGCTTTCAAAGAAAACCTAAGGAGGTTGTTAGAGGAAATGTAATCGGTCTTAATCGAGAATTTTTGACTTATTTATTCTTAAAAATACATCAAATATTATTAAAATATGGTTATATATTAACAAAATTATATCACATATACATTTATTCAATTATAATAATTGAAATATCCATATCAATTACCACTTGTATCAAATGAGAAACGAAATTGCTGATTGTGTGTACGACAAACTACCGCCTCATGAACTTGTGTAATATTCTTCGATATTAAGCTCTAATTATTTTAGATAATTATGTATTTAAGGTTTATATATTATTTTTATGAATTATTTAAACATAACTATTTATAATATTTCATATTATTATTTAAAATTAAAATCCATTGGAAATCAATAATATTACTTGTGTTTATGTGTAGACTACCACCTCTCTAAGGAATTGGAATTCATCCATAATTTGATATTGAAATAATTGTTAATAAGGATATAATTAATTATTATATATTACATATGTGAAATAAAAATTATTATGTTACGGTGATATATTATTTACCTTTGTTTTGTTACATCCTTCGTGAAAATGGAATCATCGTTCATGTGTGTGTATGTCCAAACCTCTAGATGAACAATGTAATTCATTATCTATAGATAGAATTTATGGATTAATCTAACTAAATATAAAAGTAATATATTTTATATTTATATTATGGATAATATTATTAATATAATTTAACCATAACAAATTTAACACGACCAAAACTACTAAACTAGAACATATATAAAAAAGATGCAGTTATCACATGAAATGTTGATATTAATAAAGAATTATTATTGATTGGTTAGTAAATTGTTATAACTAAATAATAGTTGGTAAAATATATATGAGTAAATTAAAATAATATATTTATAGTAAATATGTAATTTTTATACATAGGGTTCTAACATGTGCGAAAAAATTTGATACTTGAAATATGGGATTTTAATCATGCTTTTATTTCATGATATCACTCACATGTTTCTTTTATATTGTGTATATAAATACCCATTAATGTATTTTATGAATCATAAATTTAATATAATGTGATATAAATATCCCAATAAGGTTATTTAATTCATGAATATTAAGAATCAAAACGTACCAAAGTGGTAAGGGTTTATGTTACCAATATAATGATTTATTGGGAATGGTTATGATAAAGATTATGATGATGAAATAATTTGATCGATCTCTCAAAAATATGATGAAAATTTTTATACTCTTGTAATTTCAATTAAATAAATACATTCTTTTCATTTTACTCCCTTTATGTACATAATATACCAAAAGAACACATTAATGAAATATTGACTTTATCTCTTCGGTCGTATATCCAATTTCTTCCATGTCCATGGATTCTATAAATGATATAATAGAATTTAATAATATTATATATTTATTTTTAAGGAATTTTTGAACCACGTTTTAATTTTTATAAAACATTTTAAAATCAATCTTCTTTTCATTTTCTAAAATTGTTCATATGTTTTTACAAAAAATATGAAGGGAATCAACATTTTAATGTATACGGTATGAGTAAAATTTCTTACCAACATTACCAATCAATGAAATAAATCTTTTGTTACATGTTTTCAATGTTCTATTCAAAAAAAATCATTAATATTTTTGAATCTTTTTGTGTTTAAATAATTGATTTCAAAATAAAAGATATATTTTCCCAAAAGACATGTTCAATGTAACATTTCAAAATCATTTTCGATCTAAGATAATATATATTGATGTTATTTAAGTATTAATGGGGATATGATTAAACTATACCATATATAATCATTATCTATAGATTTTATATTTTTGATAATAAAATGTCTACAAAACCCATTCCATTTCTGTTTGATATGTTATAATTGAATTTTGAAATGATTTGGATGTATACTTTTTTTCTATGAGTTATGCTATGTTGAAATATTTATAAAAACCATTTCATTTCATGGGTTATGATATGATGAATGATTTATGATATTTTGGTATAAATATCTATTATTTCTGTCATGTGATGGGAGGGACATATATCAACATCCAATGTATTGGTTAAGGGATAATGTTCTTTGATCTTGAATGGTACATGAGAAGTTAACCTATCCCAAAACAAGAGGGTACACTGAAGTTTATCCCAGTCCTGAAATAATTTGGTAGGTGGGATGTTATCCCAAGATCAAAAGAGGGTACAAGGGAGTTTATCCCAATCCCAAATTAGGTACATGATTGGTTATACAAACACTAAATTTTTTTAAACAACTTCATTGGTAGCCTTGATATAATAATTTCTCGAATAATGTGTATTCCACAAATATATGTCTTGTAAAAATGTTATTCTCTCATATATTATATTATTTTTCCTTTGTGATTAATTTTTTATAAACATCCTTGATTTGTTCCATTACTCAAAATTATCAATGATATATAGATTATGGTTTCCATGTTTTATTATTATGTTCTCAAACCCTTATGATCATATTATATTTATATCTCCCTTTATTACCCTTATTGATTATCTGAGCTTTCCCTTTCTCATGTTTCCTTTCACTATGGTATAAAGGAAGGTATCATGTATGATATTTCTAAGAAGGGTCCTCATCGTGATGATATTTGGTGGATATTATGTAGTATACTTGTGAACCAGTTGTTTGTGTGTTCATGTTTCAAAAGGAAGTAGAACTAAACGATTTGGCAGTTGATAATTAGGTTATATATTGAGTATTCATATATTCATATGTTATATTTATGTATGTAATCTGAATATCACAACTATTGGTATGAGATAATTATTTAGTTAACTTTTGGAATATAGGATGAGAAAATTTTAGTGATATTGGTAAGGATATGTCTATATATTGGAAATTATCATAAAATATTGGAGAAGGATAGAGAATGTTATTTCTATAAAATTGCATACATATCTAGATAAAATAAGATAATATCTCTATGGAAAAGTTATAACTCATGGTAAAAACACTGAAAATGGACCATTGGGATTTGAACCGATCATCACCTCAAGTTTGATAGCTGGCCATCCTCCACCCCTGGTTAGACACTCTCAGGAGATATATTATGGAAATTCAAAAAATATTTATGAACCATCATGAAGGATATGAAAAATGACCTAGAATACCCTAGGTTTAGCCGAGGATATCATAGATTGAAACAATTGACCATGATTTAGAATAAATATAACTTTTTTTAATGATTTTGTGGTTCCCTACAATGATTCTATACATTACAATATGATTTTTGATTTTATTTAATGGATGGAACCCAATGGAACTATGTTAATGTTAAATGTGATTAACAATGTAATGATTGTACTCCCGAGAAAACGGACATTAAAGAGAGTTGATATGAAATATATATTTAATATTCTCATTAAAATATATCACTCTATAAGTCATGTTGATATTCTAAATGAGAAAAATGGGAATATTTTTTTTCAAATTCCATAATAAGGAAAAGAGAGAAGGAATTACTTGAGATAAGAATAAAGGATAATGTATTACATAGTACCTATTAGAAATATTTTATAAGTAATTCATGTTAATCATCTGGTATTAACATCCAAAATGATGTTAAGGTTGACTAATTTTTCCTTGGATTAAAATAATCTCTAATGGGTTTTTGTCATAATTGTATTCAGTAGGTATAATAAAATCATTTGGTGTTCTATCTAGGTGGAAATGCAGATCATAGTTAGAAATTAATATAATGGTTTTTATAAGAAAATAATAATGCAATTAAAATTAAAATATAAATACCATGTAGAGAAGAATATGTGAATTCCATAATGAATTAAGTGTAGATGAATGTACTCTATATATTATATTATGTGGACTAGTAAATGATTTTTGTGTGGAAGGAAGATCATCGAGTGGTTGAATGCCTATGTGATGTAATGACGATACATAATGATATATATCACGATAAATATCCAAAGAATGTACTAGCCACACATTAGAGGTAGAAATGTAAAGAGTTTAGGAATTATGCTAAGAATTTCTCAAATATAATGGTTAATTAAGAGGATCAATGTCTAAAGCCTCTTAAAATGTGATACAATGGGAGTAATAATGTGACCACTATTTATAATAGAGGTACAATTACAACATGGTGAAATATAATCATACCCACTTTATATAAACTATTAATATATTATTTGATTTAGGATCTAACAACTCTTTTATATATGAATAATTTTCTACGGGTATCAAAATTCTCCACATGTGATAAGATGTTGAATTATAAATAAAAAACCCAAATGGTAGGATGATCACATCTAATGTCTATAATTTTATCTCATTTATGTTTGTGGGAATGTGGTTCCTAAAAAATTTATCATTGTCCCAATGGTTGAATATGATGTTTTATTTAGAATGGATTGGATTTATCAACATAAGAAACATTTCAATTTCTATGTAAGGGGTATCATATTTGATATTCTCAAACATTATTTGATCATCTATGAATGTAATAAAAAAATATGAAATATGGATGGAAATAAAAGCCATTGTATGTTATTGATTCATTTTCAAAGGGGTTTATTTCACAAGTGGTTGGGTAGAATCTCATCATAGATTATATGGGTATTATGTGGGAGTTTGATGATTCCTTTTCATAAGGGTTGAATATTCTTACACTGAATAATGATGTTGTGTTCTAAATAAAACTCATACTTGGTGATACATGTATTTCGTAGACTCCCTACAGAATTCCCCTTAATGAGTAGTAGTAGTTATAGAAAAAATATAGAGGGGGTGTACAGTTCCGGATGTTGGTGATCCATATTAGAGAACCTAATTCGGAACCATTTTCTAGTCCTTCACCAGATCTTTCATAGGATAATGGTCTACGTTTTTATCAACTAATGGAATTCTAAATGGATGGGGAGGATTCTCATTTGTTGGGAGGATATATTTTGGACTTTTCCATCACATAGGCCAAAAAAATTCACTCTTTTATCATTTCTACACTTGGACAATAATAGCTATATTTTTTCTGTACCAGTGAAACCAGTTCAAACCTCAAAAAGATGGTCTTTACTGCCTCTACTTCTGGGATTTTATAAACTAAAGAGTACATGCAGATCCTCCATGGGAATCATGATCTTAATGTTTATGGTAATTATAACACCCTGAGATATTATAAGAAATATATATATATTTTTATGTATTATTTTATACACAACACTAAAGTAATCTTTCACTACACACAACATTGCCCTATCTTGTGTTCCACGCAAAAGCAACCTTCCTTGATAGCTTGCGTTGTACGCAATACCGAGTTTCACTAAACAATGATATATTATTATAATATGATGAAATATCTATTATGAATAGTATTAACTAAATTTTTTATTTTATAAAATTATAATTCATCTTACACATTTTCTAGAATGAGGTATGAAAACAAAATCAATTTTTCTTATAAAAGAAGTATTTTTCAAAAAATACAGTTTTACTGCCTTTTGATGGTGCTACCATTTTAAATCTAATTTTTGAAAAGTTTATAAGTTAAATTTTACAAAATAAACTTCTAATTTTGAATCAATATATAAAAATTAACATTGGATAATTTTTTTATACTTTTCTGATAACTTTCATATTTTGATGAATAGTAGAAATACACTAAATTTTTCTTAAAAACAAATTTTTTCATCAAGATATTTTATATTCGTAAATGATAATATTTAACGGTTTTAAATTATAAATAGAATATATTTTTACCATTTAAAATAATGTTTGTCATTACCATTAATTTTACATTGAATTCATAGGTAAAATCATTTCAATCATTGACAATGATTAAACCATTAAAACAAATATTCATAACAATTGGATTAATTTTAAATTAATTCCTGCAACTTCTGTGTTTTGAATTTTGAAAAATGGATTCCATATTTCGATTCATTGGGTCCAAATTATGTTAATAGGTTACTTTTTTTTATATTCAGAATAGTAACTACGACAATTTTTATTTATTACAGTTAAAGGTAAATCGGGTAATTAAGGGTAAAATAAGATTATAAAATTACCCAACCACCTGCCAAAATTCTATTGGATGAATAAAAGTCGACCCATATCACCTAAGGGTCTTAATAGATTCATTTCATGGTCTTATGACTATGAAAATGATATAATTATTATTAAACCCAATGAAAGTGACAACATGTCACTCTCTTATATATTTTAAGTATAATAATTTTAATTTAGTGATACACTTCATAAAACCTAGAATATAAATAATATAAATAAATATAATAAAATTATCTACATCATGAGAATTTATTTAAATTTTTTGGGATTAAATAATTATCATTAATGATGACATAATAGTGATGTAGAATTTATTTTATTGATTGAAATATCAAATAAATAGTTTTAAAAATATTAAAATAAATATCATATGAACTAATTAATGTTATACACAAATTTTATAGATGAATATGATATATTATAAATATTATAAATATTTTATTTTGAATATATTCTCTGTGTGGATTTTATTTAAATGCAAATAATTGAATAGTGTCAAAATTGACACTATTGTTATTTTATAAAAATAACATATTATAAATTTGTTTAAAAATTATAAATTGAAATTTATATGGTCGAAAATTTAATAAAGTATACAATTATGTAAAATTCAAAACACATAAGTAATTATTTATAACAATTTAAAATTTATAATATTATTACCACAAATAAAATTAAATAGATTAAATTAGGATAAATCAAGTTGATAAGGTTTAAAGTAAATTTGAAACATGTCTAAATTGTGTTTTTTTATTATATTACAACCCTATATTATATAATATTTGAATTTTTTCATTTTATGAGGTTTTTAATTGTGGTTTCACTTTATTATATATTACTATATTTTAGGTTTCCAAAGGTGCCCCTCTCCTGTTTTATAAAAGGGAACCTCCTCCCTCCCCTGTTCACAATATTTTGAGCCCTCAAGATCATCCAAACCCTACCTATTTCTCTTTTCCACTTCCCTAAAGACATAATAGAGGTCCTGTTCTTCTTCAAAGACCAACATTAGTTCCCTAAGAGGAGGTTTAGAAGAAGCGCGTCAAAGAAGAGGTAATGTCCTTTACCAATTCATTCAAATTTATTTCTTCTTCTACATCCTCTTATTTAATTGTTTCATTATAAAGTAATAACATAAGTATCATTAATAAACTGATATGTTATTATAATTATAAAACTATCATATTTCACCTTCTATCCATCCTACAGAATATAAAATCGCCGCTCGTGCGTACGTACAGAATATTGTCTTCACGTTGTGGTGTAATCTGTTTTCCACCACAACCTTACATGGATGAGTATAATGTTGTAAAGAATAACTATATATTATTATTATAACATGATACTAATTATGAGATACTCTATCATCCACTACAATACCATTCAATAAATATAGGAATGATATCATCGCTCGTGTGTACGTATGGATTACCGTCTCCACGGGGAGAAGTGATTCGTTCCAAATGATCTTCATTAAAACATGATTATATAAAAGAATTTAATGAATAAATATGATATATACTATACTAATACCCTTCTATAAATTATGTATCTATAACCTAAAAGGAGGAATAAGAATTTATTCAACAAAACACAAATAAGAATATAAAACAATGAACACCCGAATAAAAAGTAACAATGAAATATTACTAATAAAAAGATAAGAATATGACCATATATGATATCATAACAATGTATATGATTCTGTAATAAATAAATGACATTATTTAAATAATTATATAGGAGTTTTGGATACGTACAGATCATATCGGACCTAAGGTAAGGGAAAACTCACAATCTAATTTTTATCCGAGATTGTTTATACTTTAGAATTTACTAGGGCATATTTATCATACACATCCATGTTTCCTCAATATGTAATATTATTTCTATACTCCTAAAATTTTTTAAATCCAATTTTACCTATTGGTGAATTTTTAGTAAAATATATGAAAGGAATATTTTATCCTTTTTTTTAAAAGATACTTTTTGAATTTTCCAGCCAATGTATGAGAATAATGTTTTTTAACTTATACTACATGAATTGATTTTTATGATTTCATAGAATATTATTTCCAAGAAGAATCCTTTAAAATTTTACAATCTTATTTCCTATTAAATTCTTTTGGTTTAAAATTGTATGACATGATTAGAAAGGAAAAATGTTTTCGAAGTAGAAAGGATATTTTTTCTCAGGAATTGAGTTCAAGTGTTTTATCAAAATTATTTTCCATCTAAGATAATATAGGGTTCTATTTCTATACCTAATTATTACATTGATTTGATATGTTAGGAAGGAATTATTTTTATGAAGTCCTTATATCTTATATGGAATACGTTATGATGGCATGATGTTTAATAATCCCATTTTTATTACATGGGTTATGCTATGATGTATGATTTATGATTTTGTGGCACACATAATAATGGTTTCATTATGAGATGTGTGGGACATATATATCGCTCAAATTCATTGGGTAAAGATTCTTATCTCATCAGATAGACATGGCTGGAGTGGAAAGTTAATCTGATTCAGTGATACTGGACTATAATGAGGAGTGAACTCAGTTTCGTAATGGACTTTGTCCGCTATGATGGTCTTGGCAATGAGTCTTGACTAATATGAAATGATTTTCTATGATTATGTGTGTATGACACAGAGTTTCATGTTTTATGTTATGATTGTTGGGATTACATTTCACTAGTATGATTTATCCCATGTCATGATACTATGATCTCTTTTGCAGGTTATGATTTTCAAATTGTTATGTTCATATGAATATGATATGATTGATTTTTCCTTTGTTTACCATTACTGGGCATTTGATCTCACCCTTTTGTATGTTTTATTTTCCCCAGGTCAGGAAGAAGTGTATTAAGTTGGATATTCCAAAAGGTACTCTAGATATGATGAAATAAACAAGAGAAAATGTAGATGATTTATGAACCAGTTGTTTATGTTTCCATGTTTCTAAAGACACTATACCTATATGGTTCTATCATATTTTTGTTATATGTTATAATAAGTATGCTTCAATTATTATGTAATAACAAAATATGTAATGTATGGGTCTTTATTTATGTATCCCAGTTTCTAATGACACTATACCTATACGGTCCTATCATGGTTTTGTTATATGTTGTAATAAATATGCTTCAATTCTGAAGTAATAAAAATGTATGTAAAGTATGGGTTGTTATAGTTGGTATTAGAGGAAAGGTAAAGTCAACCTTTGGAAACTAGGATGTGAAATCCTTGGTAAGAACCTTAAGGATATTTCTAAGCAAAGAACACAATCTTAGTGTGTTAGAAATGGCCATGAATAACCTATGATAAGACCTAAAGTGTGAAATTTTATTACTGATTATGTGGTTTTTCTATTGTAATTAGTGTTTCTCACACTATGCTTCTTGGATTTAGTCAATGGATAGAACCCGAAGGAACCGTGCTAATGCTTAATGCGATAGAAAATGCAAAGATTTTCCCTCTGAGAAACCAAATGTTATGGGAGCTTGAATGAAAAATATTTTATCCATGCTCACACAACATTCTCAAGATATGAATCATGTAGGCCTTTGAAATGAGAAACGAAAGAAGAAAAATTATGTTTAATCCATCATGAGGTAGAGTACACATTCATCCAGCGGGTCTTCTGATCCATTAGTGGCTAAACAGTGGATCATTTCCATTGAAAAGATATTTTCAGTCCTGCAATGTTCTGAACATGATAATGTCATCTTAGCAGTATATCGTTTTGAAGGTGAATCTGATCAATTGTGTAATCTTATCAAGAATACAAGGAAAATGGATGAAATTGATTCCATGGAATGGGATGAGTTCAAGAACTTATTTTTCAATAAGTACTTCACTCGTATTCATCAAACAAAGATGGAGAAAGAGTTTCTTGAACTAAAGAAAAAGGATGATGAATCTATTTGTACATATGAAGAATATTTTACAAGATTTGCAAGGTATGCTTCTGGAATTATTATCCAACCAGAGAGTAAGATTGATTTATTCTTTAGTGGCTTAAAACCAAGTCTTAGAATTTCGTTAACCATATGGGACTTCAATAGCTACGAGGAAATTGTTCTATGTTCTCTCAAGGTTGAGATGGAGTTTGGAGTAACCCATTAGTTATATGGGTTTGACAAGAATAGAATAATGGAATACAACATAAAATATAAAGGCCAAAATGAAAAGAAGATGAGTTTTCCCTTATGCTCAAAGTGTGGAAAGAAACATGGAGTGAATATTCTTAAAGGCACAAGTGGATTTTTTATGTTTGGAAAAGAAGGATATCAGTCAATTGAATCTCAAAATAATGGGAAGAAGATGTCTAATGATGCGAACAAAAAAAGGGATACACAGAATGAACCTCCTACACTTCAATGTTACAAGTGCAAGGAAATGGTTCATTTTGCTAATCAATTCCCTAATCCAAGTGTAGAGACCCGAAGCCTAACATACATGGACTTTACATTACTTTTTCGGAATACTTAATACATAACAAAAATAGACACACATGGACCGTAATAGTTTAGTGTCTTTGGAAGCCTAGAACGAAATCTTCTAATCATGGTGAAAGATCTTCAACATCTCCCATAAAGATCTTCCCCTTTTGTTTTCTTACCTAAAACCTTTCCTTATATCCTTGGGGGAAGAAAACATATAAAGGGTGATCTCAAATTCTCAGTAATGGTAAGAATGGATAAAATAAAAAAAATCATATACATTTGAACTTAAAAACATGAACATATTGTTTAAACATCAAAAGCTTGACCAATGACATAAAACATGGAAGTACGTAAGAAATAGATCATAAAGAAACATTAATAATGATAAAATAGCATTGGAATAAAACATGAAATTGTGGAAACCATTAGGGACATGTTATGATTTCCATAGTAGCCAAGGCATTGCTACCAAGACCATCTTAGTGGACAAGGTCCGTTTCTGAATCGAGTTCACTCCTCATTCCAGTCCAATATTACTGAACCAATTTAACTTTCTGTTACAACCATGTCTATATCATGAGATATAAATATTTACCCAATGAATTGGAGGGAGATATAGGTCCCACCTATCTCATAATGAAATCATTCATACTTGTGCCACAACATAAACATAAATCATTCATCATAACCCAAAGAATAAAATGGATTTCATAAACATCATTCCATCATCACTTAATCCATATAAAAGAAATGGACATCATTTCATAATAAGAAAAGTGAAACCATGTAAATCATAGAGACTTTGTACTTTAACCATACACATATAATGTCATCTTAGATAGAAAATGGTTTTGATAAAACACTTGAAATGAATTCTTGAGGAAAATATCCTTTATTATTCAAAATCAATTTCTTTTCACAAAACGTCATGAAATTTTAAAAGAAAAAAATTTTGCTTAACATAATCAAGAAATTTTTTTGAGGATGCTTCATGAAAACAAGGCTTTATAAAACCGTAAAAATCTGTTCGTTCCGTATAAGTTAAAAAAACTTTCTTCTCGTACTTTTGCCAGAAAAGTCAAAAAGTACCTTGTAACATAATCAAAGGAAATATTCCTTACATACCATGTAGTAAAATCCAAAAATGGGTAAAAAGGATTTTAAACATACATGAAAAAGATTTTATGAAACATGGTCATGGACGATAGAAATAACCCCAGTAAATACTTAAGAATAAGAAATCTCGGATAAAAATGAGATTTGCAAAATTATCCCTTACCTTAGGTCCGATATGCTTCATATTTATCCAAAACTCCTATATAATGATTCAAATAATGTCATTAACTTATTACGGAATCATATTCATTTTTATGATATCATATATGGTTCACTTATGACTTTATATTACCCGTTCTTTTGTAAATTCCATGTTAAAGAGCGTTTTGGGTAAAATCGTTTCATTTGACGTCCGTGTTTTAACATGTAATTATTCATATGATTACTGAGATCATGATTACATAAATACAAAATGTAAAACATGACTTATATGTATTCAGAATATACATATATATAATAGATCGATAAATGGAATGAAATACACCGTTCATGGAGACGGTAGGCCGTACGTACGCATGAACAATGTTTTCATTTCCTTATTGAATTGAATGTAATTAAGTAGATGAAATACATATATACATAAATCAAGTATCATTATTATGTAATGTATTTCTTTATTATTCAGTATATATACTTTATAATCATTCATGAATGGTTAACATGGGGAATGAATCTCATCGCGTCTTGGAGACGATAGTCCGTACGTACGCACGGGCGATGATATCATTTCCATAATTATTGAATTGAATTGGAGTGGATGATACAATATATCATAATCATTATGATGTTATAATAACTATGTATATTTAATCTTTACACCATTATACCCATCCATGTAAGGGGGTGTTGGAAAAACTGATTACACCACGGCGTGGAGACGGTATTCCTCACTTACGCACACGCGGTGATTTCATTTTCAGTAGGATGGATAGATGGTGAAATAGGGTTGTTTCATAATTATAATAAAATATGAGTATATGAGTGATACTGATGTTATTACTTCATAATGAAACAACTAAATAAGAAGAAGTGGAAGAAGAAATAATGTTGAAAGAATCGGTAACAGACATTACCTTTTCTTTGAAACGCCTCATTGAGACCTACTCTTAGGGCACTAAGTATGGTCTTTGAAGAAGACCAGGACCTCTATAATCTTTTTAGGGAAGTGGGGAAGTGAATTTGACAGGTTTTGGCCGAGCTTGAAGGCTCAATGATGTGTGAGGAAGAGAGGGATGAGGTGCCCTTTTATAAGGGAGGAGAGGGGCACCTTTGGAAATATAAGAAACTATTAATTTATTTTAAATCCAAACCCCACATAAAAACTTCCAGAATGACTCATATCCAAATATTAGATGATATAAAGTTGTAATATCATCCAAAAATAAAATTTAGACATGTTAGTAATTTATTTCAAACATTATCAACTTGATTTATCCTTATTTAATGAATTTAATATTATTTGTGTTAATAACATTATAAATTTTAAATTAGAACAAATAATTACTTATTTTTTGTGAATATCCAATGATTGGATAATTTATAACATTTTAAACCATATAAATTTAAATTTATAATTTTTAAAAATTTTTGTGATTTTTTAAACTATTTTATAATATGTTATTTTATAAAATAACAATAGTGTCAATTTTGACACTATTCATTTATTTGAATTTAAATAAAATATATACAGAGTATATGTTCGAACTAAATTCTTTAATAGATTAATAAAAGGTCATATGTATCTAGAAAATTAGTGTAGCACATTAAATAATTCATAGAATATTTATTTTATTATTTTTAAAACCATTTATTTGGTTTATCTCTTAATAAAATAATTACTACAACATTTTTGTATAATTATTTAATATACTTATTTGTTGCATAAAAATTAAAAATAAAATCCTATAATGAATATAAATCTTTTACATTTCCCAATAATAATTTTACTTGAATTTATCATCTTAAAATCATAATATTTGAATTGTTGTATTTATTAAATTATGACGGTGACAACTTTGGCATCATTTAGAATAAAATAATATAAGTGTCATAATTGCTTGTATAAGACTCCAAATGATAAAATATTAGACCATTGGATGATTATAGTTTAAATTTACATGACCAATATGTTTTGTTCAGGGTTTTGTGACTTTTATAGTCACTATTAGTTTAATAAAAACTATATTCTTGATTATTCAGTAGATAAATAATTTCTGCATCACTATTGTGTCACAATTAATGACAATTATTTAATCCCAAAAAATTATAAATAAATTCTCATGATGTAGATACTTTTTTTTTTCATTCTTTAGACTATTAATGTTCTTAGTTTCATGAAGTTTATCATTAACTTAAAATTATTATACTTATAATATTTATGAGAGTGACATGTTGTAACTTTCTTTGGTTTTATTAATAATTAAATTATTTTCATGGAAGAAAGTCCATTAAAGGAATCTAATCCGACCCTTAAGTGATATGGGTCGACTTTTAGTCCTCAAATAGTATTTTTCCAAGTGTTAGGGTAATTTTATAATCTTATATTTACCCTTAATTACCCGATTTACCTTTAACTATGGTAAATAAAATTTACTGTTGTTACTATTCACAATGCCCAAAAATAAAAAGTATCTTATTAAAATAATTTGGACCCAATGATTCCAAATATTGAATCCATTTTTCCAAATTCAATACAAAAAATTTGCAAAAATTAAATTAAAATTAATCCCGTTGTCGAAAGAAAACGGGTTTTTCTTTAAAACATTGTAAAAGATTGAATTGATTTAACCAATGAATTCAAGGTAAAATCAATGCTAATGACATAAATTATATTAAATGGTAAAAATATATTCTATTTAGACTTTAAAACCATTAAATGTTATAATTTAACCACATAATATATTACGATGAAAAAAGTTGTTTTTAATTAAAATATAGTGTGTTTTTACTATTCATTAAAATATAAAAGTTATCAGAATAATATGAAAACTTTATCCCAAGTAAATTTTTATTTCTTGATTCCAAAAAAGACTTTTATTTTGTCAAATGGAACTTATGAAAATTTCAAAAACTAGATGTAAAGCGGGTGTGCCATCAAAAGGCCGCAAAACTGCATTTTTTTAAAAATACTTATTTTACCCAAAAAATTTATTTTTTTCTTAAACCATGTTCTAGAAAATGTGTAAGATGAATAATAATGTTATAAAATTCAAATTTTAGTTAATACTATTCATAACGGCTACTTCATAACAATATTATAATAATATATATTTGTTTAGTAAAACCCGGTATTGCGTATAACACATGCTATCAGGGAAGGTCGTGATTGCGTGTAATGCAAGCCATGTCAGGGTTACATGTAGTGCACAACTCCTTTGTTGTTGCGTATAATAGAATCCAACCATATTTTATTTATACATTGAATATATATATATATATACAATCAATGTTGCGTAGAATAACTTCTATCAAACGAACATGAAATTGTGTGTAACACGAGCCAAGAATAGTGTTGTGTATACTGCAAGCTAATACGGTGTTGCGTATAGCACAAGATAATCATGGTGTATTGTACAACAGAAGATATGAATGAAATTAAAAACAATATATCTTATAAAATCTCGGGTTGTTACATTCTGGCCCCCTTAAAATGAATTTCGCCCTCGAAATTCGTCGGGGTTATAAATCGTTTACTATTGATAGAAACCCACATCGTAAAAAGAAATACCAACACTGAACTTTTAAAACTAAAGTATGAAATATAATGGTTACCCAAATTAACTCATCATTGGGATTCCATATAGGATAACATTGGTGAAAATATGGATATGGAAGATAAATCTAACCATTATGTTCTGATAAAGAGTGGTAGAGAACATGGCTATTAAAAAGCCAACAATCACAAAGCCATAAATTTGTGATGATTTAGGGTACCATATGATTCATCAGATATAAAGGCACTAGGACAACATTTTTGGTTATCAAGATCATTTCCCTAAAGTTGATGAATTTGAATTAGAATAAATACTTACTTCATTTTGGTACAATCTCACTATTATTCGTGCTTTGAACAATTTCCACTTCATCTCTTAAAGAAATGAAGTTGAATTTGTTATTCGTGAAGTGTTAAAAGATCATGTGATCGAATGATGGGTCATTCCATCTATTTCAGACAAAAGGTTAGCAAAAGTTACCAAATATACATAAGTCCATCTTTGTTGAGGTTAATCGAATATGAAAAAATTAACTTATACTTCATTTATCACGTCGCTTAATAAAATAAAACAAGTTTCTACTAACCAGGGACTTCATGTAGGTCAGTGGAAGGCGATAAAGGCCTGTCGCACTTCAGTTGTGGGTTCGATTCTGACAGCCTTGTCTGATGCGATGGGTTGTCGCCCATCCTACAGGTTGTCCTTTTTCTAAAACAATACTATTATAACAAAAAGTTCTAGCATTAAACAATGAAAACTTATGCTCAACATAATCCATTCGAATTTTTAGGCTTATCCAAAATACTTCTTTACAAACTCATAGTATAAAGAGAACGATTACTAAAACGGTCATATAACAAGCATGTGAATACAGTCATTTTCCCTCATATATCCTGTTGGTCACATTCCAATCATGTGAATACATTAATCATGTATTCTCTTGAAAAATGAATACCCATTGAACCTTATTGAAAACATGAATGCTGTCAAAAGTTAACTATTTCCACATACCACAATCCAAAAAAATCTATATACTCAAACCATGATATAACTTTGTCCTTATATTAGTCATGAGATCATTAATACTATCAAACAACTCATTGTCTCCTTATCCTATCATTATACACATATCATCTACCTTCCAAAAATATTTGAATAACCTTCCATGGTTATCAGTACCATTCAACATATACTTTCAAATACTTCAGGAAAAACAATAATGTAACAATCCTTAGATGATTCTTTATTCCATTATACCATACATTATACTTTATAAACATACAATCATTCCACTAAATTCTTAAACCACTGAATGAGGTTCATCGTTTCTTTCATCTCATATTTCATTTGTAGTCTCTTCATCATCATCTACATAAATACTACTCATATGACCATGGTGATTCTCTTCATGAGATTTTCCCTTGGGGCATTGGTTTCCATAATTCCCATACATTCCAAATTTAAAACATCTAATCATTGTTGATTTTATAGCAATACCATTATCCTTGTCCATGGTGTTGACTGAACCTTTTCCATTTCACCTACTAGCTTTGTGTCCTTTTCCACACCCAAAGAATCTTCCAGTTCCTTTGAAACAATCTCCCCGATGCCTCTTCCCACATGATATACATGAGGGAAATTGAACTTTCTTTCCCCTATGATCATCATGAATCTCCATCTTTCTCTTATTATCTGAGTCGGGAAACTTACCAACGTTGAGATTATTGAACATATTATGAGATTGCTTATTAGGAACAATAACGATGATTGGACTTCCAAATCCCATTTCATTTGGTTGTTTATGAAGAATATCATTCCATTGTCCATCATATCCTCCATTATCGTGAGTCTTCCTATTTCCGTCTATTTTCTAAAACCCAAAAAGAATATTTTGAGAGGAAAATACCATGCTAGGGAAAAAAACATAATAAAGGGGGATTACCCTTAA
Organism: Viscum album; assembly: GCA_963277665.1. NCBI lineage: Eukaryota > Viridiplantae > Streptophyta > Magnoliopsida > Santalales > Viscaceae > Viscum > Viscum album. The sequence continues at coordinate 1,699,724,482 of OY728156.1, read as the reverse complement.
TATCTAACATCATAGGTTAAATTCTAAGATCGTTACTGTAGTTCTAGGACTATATCCTATACGTATACTTATCCTTAGGGACATCTCTAGACATACCATAGAAATATCTCTAGGAATCTCACTAACGTTTTTGCATCCTAGTTTCGAAACGTTGACTAAACCTTTCCTCTAATACCAACTGTAGAGACCCGATGCCTGACGTACATTGACATTGCATTACTTTTGCGGAATACTTAATACATAACCAAAACAGACACACAATGACCGTAATAGTTTAGTGTCTTTGGAAACTTGGAACGAAATCTTCTAATCGTGGTGAAAGATATTCAACATCTTCCATAAAGATCTTACCCTTTTATTTTCTTACCTAAAACCTTTATTTATATCCTTGGGAGAAGAAAACATATAAAAGGTGAGCTCAAATGCTCCGTAAGGGTAAGCATGGATAAAATGAAACAAATCAAATACATTTGAACTTAAAAACATGAACATACTGTTTAATCAACAAAAGCTTGAGCAATGACATAAAACATGGAAGTACGTAAGAAATAGATCATAAAGAAACCTTAAGCATGATACAATAGCATGGGACTAAAAAATTAAATTGTGGCAACCATTAAGCACATGTTATGATTTCCATAGTAGCCAAGGCATTGCTACCAAGACCATCTTAGTGGACAAAGTCCCTTTCTGAATCGAGTTCACTCCTCGTTCCATTCCTGTATTACTGAACTTTTTTAACTTGCCGTTCCAGCCATGTCTATCTCATGAGATATAAATCTTTACCCAATGCATTGTAGGGAGATATATGTCCCACCCATCTAATAATGAAATCATTCTTACTTGTGCCACAACATAAACATAAATCATTCATCATAACCCAAAGAATAAAATGGGTTTTCATAAACATCATTCCATCATCACTTAATCCATATAAATGAAATGGACATCATTTCATAATAAGAAAAGTGAAATCATGTAAATCATATAGACTTTATACTTGAACCATACACATATAATGTCATCTTAGATGGAAAATGGTTTTGATAAAACACTTGAAATTAATTCTTGAGGAAAATATCCTTTCTTCTTCAAAATCAATTTATTTCCACAAAACATCATGAAATTATTAAAGAAAAAGATTTTGTTTAAAATAATCATGAAATATTTTTGAGGAAGCTTCATGGAAACAAGGCTTTATAAAACCGTAAAAATCCGTTCGTGCCGTATAAGTTAAAAAAACATTCTTCTCGTACTTTTTCCAGAAAAGTAAAAAAGTACCTTATAATATAAACAAAAGAATGATTCCTTACATACCATGTAGTACAATCCAAAAATTGGTAAAAAGGACTTTAAACATACATTAAAACACTTTTATAAAACATGGACATGGACGATAGAAATAACCCCAGTAAATACTTACGAATAATAAATCTCGGATAAAAATGAGATTTGCAAAATTATCCCTTACCTTAGGTCCGATATGTTTTATGTATCCTAACCTCCTGTATAATGATTTAAATAATGTCACTGACTTATTACAGAATCATATTCATTGTTATGATATCATATATGGTTCACTTATGACTTTATATTACCCGTTCTTTTGTAAATTCCATGTTAAAGAGTGTTTTGGGTAAAATCGTTTCATTTGTTGTTCGTGTTTTAACATGTAATTATTCATATGATTACATAGATCATGATTACATAAATCCAAAATGTAAAACATGATTTATGTATATTCAGAATATACATATATATAATAGATCGATAAATGGAATGAAATACACCGTTCATGGAGACGGTAGGCCGAACGTACGCATGAACGATGTTCTCGATTCCTTATTGAATTGAATGGAATTAAGTAGATTCAAACATATATACATAAATAGAGTATCATTATTATGTAATATCGTTCATTATTATTCAGTATATATACTTTATAATCATTCAGGAATGGTTAACATGGAGAATGAATCTCATCGCGTCGTGGAGACGGTAGTCCGTACGTACGCACGAGTGATGATATCGTTTTCATAATTATTGAATTTAATTGGAGTGGATGATACAATATATCATAATAATAATGATGTCATAATAACTATGTATAGTTATTCTTTACACCGTTATACCCATCCAAGTAAGGGGGTGTTGGAAAAACAGATTACACCACGGCGTGGAGACGGTATTCCGTACGTACGCACACGCGGTGATTTTGTTTTATGTAGGATGAATAGATGGTGAAATAGGGTTGTTTCATAATTATAATAAAATATGAGTATATGAGTGATACTGATGTAATTTCTTCATAATGAAACAACTAAATAAGAAGTAGTGGAATAATAAATAAAGTTGAATGAATCGGTAACGGACATTACCTCTTCTTTGTAACGCCTCTTTGAGACCTCCTCTTAGGGAACTAAAATTGGTCTTTTAAGAAGACCAGGACCACTAGGATGTTTCTAGGGAAGTGGTGAAGATAATTCGGTAGGGTTTGGCCGAGATTGAAGGCTCAAAGTGTTGTGATGAAGAGAGGGAGGAGGTGCCCTTTTATAAGGGAGGAGAGGGGCACCTTTGGAAATATAAGAAAATATTAATTTATATTAAATCTAAACCCCACATAAAAACATCATTAATGACTCATATCCAAATATTAGATGAGAAAAGGCTGTAATATCATCAACCAATAAAATTTATACATGTTATGAATTTATTTTAAATATTATCAACTTGATTTATCCTTATTTAATGAATTTAATTTTATTTGTGGTAATAACATTCTAAATTTTAAATTATAACAAATAATTACTTATTTATTGTGATTTTTCCATTATTGGATAATTTATTATATTTTAGACTATATAAATTAAAATTTATAATTTTTAAATATTTTTGTGATTTTCTAAACAATTTTATAATATGTTATTTTATAAAATAACAATTGTGTAAATTTTGACACTTTTCATTTATTTGAATTTAAATAAAATATATATAGAGTATATGTTCGAACAAAAAGCATTAATAGACTAATAAAAGGTCATATGTATCTATAAAATTTGTGGAGCACATTAAATAGTTCATATAATATTTATTTTATTATTTTTAAAACCATTTATTTGTTTTATCTCTTAATAAAATAATTACTACAACATTTTTGTATAATTATTTAATATACTTATTTATTGCATAAAAATTAAAAATAAAAGCCTATGATGAAGATAAATCTATTTAATTTCACAATAATACTTTTACTCGAATTTATCATCTTAAAATCAAAATTGTTATATTGTTATATTTATTATATTATGAAGGTAAAACTTTGGTATCATTTAGATTAAAATAATATAAGTGTCATAATTGCTTGTATAAGACTCAAAATGGTCAAATATTAGACCACTGGATGATTATAGTTTACATTTACATTACCAATATGTTTTGGTCAGGGTTTTGTGCCTTTAATGGTCACTATTAGTTTAATGAAAACTATATTCTTGATTTTTCACTAGATAAATAATTTCAGCATCACTATTGTGGCACAATTAATGGTAATTATATAATCCCAAAAAATCCTAAATAAATTTTCATGATGTAGATAATTTTTTTATGTTTATGGAGAATATTAATTTTTGAAGTTTCATGAAGTTTATCACTAACTTAAAATTATTATACTTATAATATTTAAGAGAGTGACATGTTGTAACTTTCTTTGGTTTTAATAATAATTAAATTATTTTCATGGAAAAAAGTCTATTAAATGTATCTAATCAGACCCTTAGGTGATATGGGTCGACTTTTAGTCATCCAATAAGATTTTTCCAAGTGTTAGGGTAATTTTATAATCTTATATTTACCCTTAATTACCTAATTTACCTTTAACTATGGTAAATAAAATTTACAGTAGTTACTATTCACAATGTACAAAAATAAAAAGTAGCTTATTAACATAATTTGGACCCACTGATTCCAAATATGGAATCCATTTTTCCAAATTCAATATAAAAAAGTTTCAGAAATTAAATTAAAATTAATCCCGTTGTCGAAAGAAAATGGGTTTTTCTTTAAAACATTGCAAAAGATTGAATTGATTTAACCTACTAATTCAAGGTTAAATCAATGCTAATGACATACATTATATTAAATGGTAAAAATATATTCTATTTATACTTTAAAACCATTAAATATTATAATTTAACCACATAATATATTATGATGAAAAATGTTGTTTTTAATTAAAATATAGCGTGTTTTTACTATTCATTAAATTATGAAATTTATCAGAATAATATGAAAATTTTATCTAAAGTAATATTTTATTTCATGATTCCAAAGAAGAATTTTATTTTGTCATATGGAACTTATAAACATTTCAAAAACTAGATTTAAAGTGGGTGCTCCATCAAAAGGCGGCAAAACTGCATGTTTTGAAAAATACTTATTTTACCCAAAAAAATTATTTTGTTCTAATACCATGTTCTAGAAAATGTGTTAGATGAATAATAATGTTATAAAATTCAAAATTTATTTAATATTATTCATAATGGCTAGTTCATAACAATATTATAATAATATATCGTTGTTTAGTAAAACCCGGTATTGCGTACAACACACGCTTTCCGGGAAGGTCGCGACTTCGTGTAATGCAAGCCAAGTCAGGGTTGCGTGTAGTGCACAAGTCATTTGTTGTTGAGTATAAAAAAATCCAACCGTATTTTATTTATACATTGAATATATATATATATACACTCAATGTTGCGTAGAATAACTTCTATCAAACGAACTTGAAATTGTGTGTAACACGAGCCAAGAATAGTGTTGTGTATAATGCAAGCTAATACGGTGTTGTGTATACTACAATATAATCATGGTGTATCGTACAACAAGAGATATGAATGAAATTAAAAAGAATGTATCTTATAAAATCTAGGGTTGTTACACCAAGGGTAATGGATGATGATCGACGTCAGCAAACTCTTATGGACAAAGACAAAGGAAAGTCACATGCAGTTACAATCGGTGATGTGGAGTATGATAATGAAGTGGTGAATGGTACAATTAATATCCACTCTAAATTAGAAAATATTTTATTTGATTCTGGAAACACCAACTCTTTTATTTCTGAAGAATTTTCTTAGGGTATCACAATACTACCTCAAAATTTAGCTGTTGAGTTAGCTAAGACAACTCCTAATGGCACAACGGTTGCATGAAAAGTTTATAATTCTTCTCCAATTGATGTATGTGGGAATGTGCTTCTTGAAAACTTTGTGATCCTTCCTATAGTGGAATTTGATGTGATTATTGGCATGGATTGGCTTTCCTTATATGGAGATCATATCAATTTCCAAATAAGGGAAGTCACATTTAATATTCCTGATCAATCTATTATCATCTATCGATGAAAGGATGAATATAACCTTCCTGTGGAAATTTCTTCAATCTTATGGGTCTTGATTCCAATAAATGAAGGTTATTTATTTCAAATTGTTGGAGAGGAACTCAAGATTAAGAATATTCCCATTGTACGGGTGTTTGATGATGTCTTTCCAGAGGAATTTCTAGGTCTTCCACCAAATTGTGAAGCTGAGTTTCAATAGAACTCATACTGTGGGTAATTCCCATTTCAATGACACCTTATAGAATCGACCCAATTGAGTTATAGGAACTAAATAAGAATCTCCAAGTGAATCTTGAAAATGGATTCATACGCCCTAGTGCATCACCTTAGGGAGAACCTGTTCTGTTTGTTAAGAAGAAAGATGGATCAATGAGACCCTGCATTTATTATCGAGAACATAACAAGATCACTATCAAGAAAAAATATCCTCTCCCACGCATTAATGACATATTTGACCAACTAAGCGGAGGTCAATACTTTTCCAATATTGATCTTCATTCAGGTTATCATCAATTATGGTTCAAAAAGGAGGATATACCGAAGATGGATTTCCGTACAAGTTATGGACACTATGAATTTATAGTGATTTCATTTGGTCTTACTAATGCCCCTACTATCATCATGGATCTAATGAATAGAGTCTTTAGAGACTATCTTGATCAGTTTGTGGTAGTCTTTATAGACGATATTCTTGTCTATTCCAAGAAAAAGGAAGAACATTAATTTCACATAATAATTGTATTGAATAACCTTAGAAAGGAGAATCATTATGCCAAATTAACCAAGTGTAAATTTTGGCTTAAAAAATTTTATTTTTGGGTCACATAATCTCAAGAGAGGGGATATCTGTGGATCCCGCAAAAATAGGGGTTATCGAAAGATGGTCGAGACCAACAACAGTAACTGAGATCCGATGTTTTCTTCGTTTTCACGGAGGAGTGTGAAGATAATTTCAAGGAGTTAAAAAGAAGGTTATCCAGTGCACCTGTGCTCACACTGCCTTGTAGTGGAGAAAGGTTTGCGATCTACAGTGATGCATCCAAAAAGGGATTGGGGCGTGTTCTCATACAAAATGATATGGTGATAGCTTATTCCTCATGACAGTCAAAAATTAATTAGAAAAGTTACCCAACACATGATTTGAAGTTATCCTTAGTAATATTTGCATTGAAAATATGGAGGCAATATCTTTATGTTGAAAAGTGTGATATTTATACTGATCATAAAAAATTAAAGTATACTTTCACACAAAAGGATATGAATATGTGCCAAAGAAGATGGTTGGAGTTGATTAAAGATTATGACTGCTCCATACATTACCATCTTGGGAAAGTAAACAAGGTGGCAGCCGCATTAAGTCGACTAGATCATGCTAGCTTATCCATGATGAGGATCACAAAAGATCCAATATTTATGGATTTTCAATGGATGGATTTTGGAATTTTAATGAAAGGGGAGATATATTATCTTTCTAAAATGAATGTCCAACCATTTATACAAGTGAAGATTAAAGAGTTGCAAAGGGGGGATGTTGGGTTACAAAAGAAGGTGAGAAATGTTCCTGAATTCAACCTTGATTGTGATGGGATAATAATGTTTAGGAACCATGTATTTATTCCTACCATACAAGAATTAAAAAAGGAGCAACTGGATGAGGCTCACAGTTCTTCATTCTCTATTCATCCTGGAAGTACAATGATGTACATGGACCTGAAAGAGTACTTTTGGTGGGATGGCATGAAAAGAGATGTCACTAAATATGTCTCTCGATGATTGGTTTGTCAGCAAGTTAATGATGAGATACAGAAGTCTAAGGGGATGTTACAACCAATACCCATACCAGAATGGAAATGAAAAAACATCACTATGGACTTTGTCACTGGACTTCCTAAATCATCCGAAAACAATTATTCTATTTGGGTTAAATTTTATCACCTTACGAAGTCGACACACTTAATTGCTATTAGAGAAGATTTCTCCCTTTATCATCTTGCTAGGATATATGTAAAGGAAGTGGTAAGATTGCATGGAGTACCACTTTCCATTATATCTGATTGGGTTTCGAGGTTTACATTGATGTTTTGGTGAAGTCTTTAGTATGCTCTAGATATAGATTTGAGTTTCAACACTGCTTATCATCCTTAGATAGACGGTCAGTCAGATAGGACAATTCAAACTCTATAAGTCATCTTGAGAGCTTGCTCTATGGATTTCAAAGGTGGTTGTAATCAACATCTTCCTTTGGTGGAATTTTTATATTATAATAGCTTTCACTCTAGTATTCATATGGCTTCTTGTGAATCTCTCTATGGAAAGAAATGCAGAACTCCAACTTGCTGGGATAAAGTTACGGAAAGAAAGATATTAGGTTCTGATCTTGTTGATGGGATGTCAGAAAAGGTCATATCTATTCAACAACACATAAGAGCAGCTATGATTTGACAAAAACTTTATGCTGAAAACCAAAGAAAATACATATAGTTTGAAGTGGGTGATAAGGTTTTCTTACGAATATCTCCTTGGAATCGATTAATGAGATTTGGAATGAAGGGAATGATGAGAACTGAGTAAATTGGTCCTTTCGAAATACTGTCTAATGTTGGTATGGTAGATTACCGATTGGCACTTCCACCAAATCTATGTCAAGTTCATAATGTGTTCTATGTATCTCTCCTGAGAAAGTATATACTCGATCCTTCACATGTACTACGCTTAGAAGTTGTGCCGTTGGAGCAAGTTCTTTCTTTTGAAGAACATCCAATAGAGATTCTGGATCATAGAAAAATAGTTCTACAAAAAAATACCACTCACTTGGTTACTGATTTATGGAGTAACCACCAATTAATTGAAGCTAAATGGGAACTTGAGGATATGATGAGGGAGAGGTATCCTCATCTGTTTGTTACAAAGTGACGAATTTCAAGGGTGAAATTCATTTTAAGGGGGGTATAACGTAACACACTAAAATTTTATGAGAAATATTTTTTATGTATTATGTTATACACAAAACCAGAAGAATCTTACACTACATACAACACTATCTTGGCTTGCATTACACACAAAAGAAACCTTCCTCGATAGCTTGCGTTGTACACAATACTGAGTTTCACTAAAAATGATATATTATTATAATATTATGTTCTAGAAATTATGAATATTATTAACTGAATTTTGAATTTTATTATATTATAATTCATCTTACACATTTTCTAGAATGAGGTATTAAAAAAATCATTTTTTGGATAAAATAAGTATTTTAAAAAAATGCAGTTTTACCACCTTTTGATGGCGCACCCATTTTAAAAAAAAATTTAAAATTTTATAAGTTAAATTTTACAAAATAAATTTATTCTTTTAAATCAGGATATAAAAATTTACATTGTATAAATTTTTTATACTTTTCTGATAACTTTCTTATTTTCATGAATAGTAAAAATACACTAAATTTTTCTTAAAAACAACTTTTTTCATAAAGATAATTTATCTGGTTAGAAGATAAAATTTAATGGTTTTTAATTATAAATAGAATATATTTTTACCATTTAATATAATGTATTTCATTACCATTAATTTTAAATTTAATTCATAGGTAAAAACATTTCAATCTTTGACAATGTTTTAACCTTTAAAACCCATTTTCTTAACAACAAGAATAATTTTAAATTAATTACTGCAACTTCTGTGTTTTTAATTTTGAAAAATGGATTCCATATTTGGATTTAGTGGGTCCAATTAATGTTAATAGGTTACTTTTTTGGGAATTATTAATAGTAACTATAGTAATTTTTATTTACTACAACTATCGGTAAATAGGGTAATTAAGGGTAAAATAAGATTATAAAATTACCCCAACACCTACCAAAATTCTATTGGATGATTAAAAGTATACCCATATAACCTAAGTGTCAGAATAGATTCATTTTATGGACTTTTGAAAATGAAAATGATATAATTATTATTTAAACCAAAGAAAGTGACAACATGTCACTCTCTTATATCATATAAGTGTAATAATATTAATTAAGTGATAAAATTCATAAAACCTTGAATATAAATAGTCTCCAGAAATATAATAAATTTATGTATATCATGCAGATTTATTTAGAATTTTTTGGGATTAAATAATTATCATTAATGATGTGATAATAGTGTTGTAGAATTTATTGTATTAATTGAAATATCAACTAAATGTTTTAAAAATATTCAAATAAATTTTATATGAACTAATTAATGTTCTATAAAAAATTTCTAGATTAATAGAACATATTATAAATCTATTAAATATTTTTTTTTGAATATATTCCTTGTGTGTATTTTATTTAAATGCAAATAAATAAATAGTGTCAAAATTGACATTATTGTTATTTTATAAAAATAACATATTATAAAATTGTTTAAAAATAACAAAAATATTTAAAATTTATAAATTAAAATTTATATGGTCTAAAATGTAATAAAGTATCCAATTATGGAAAATTCACAACACATAATTAATTATTTATAATAATTTAAAATTTAGAATATTATTACGACAAATAAAATTAAATAGATTAAATAAGGATAAATCAAGTTGATAAGTTTTAAAATAAATTCCCATCATGTATAAATTTTATTGGTTGATGATACTAATACCCTATCTCATCTCATATTAGAATTGAGTCATTTTTTAAGGTTTTTAAGGGGGTTTTGAATTTATTATAAATTAATATTCTTTAGGATTCCAAAGGTGCCCCTATCCTCTCTTATTAAAGGGCACCGCCTCCCTCTCCTCTTCACAACTTTTTGTGCCTTCACGCATTGAAAAACCCTATACATTTTTCTTCTCCACTTGAGTGTAAACATACTAGAAGTCCTAGTATTTTTCAAAGACCAACTTTAGTGCCCTGAGAGGTGGTTTAGAAGAGGCGTGTCGAATAAGAGGTAATATCCTTTACCAATTCGTTCAAATCTATTTCTTCTTATACTTACTCTTATTTATTTGTTTTATTATAAAGTAATAAAATCAGTATCAATCATATATGGATATGATATTTTAAATTTTAAAAATCCCTATTTCACCTTTTATCCATCCTACGGAAAATTAAATCACCGCGCGTGCGCACGTACGGAATATCGTCTCCATGCCATGGTGTAATCTGTTTTCCACCACCACCTTACTTGGTGGAGTGTAATGGTGTAAATAATAACTATATAATATTATTATATCATGATACTAATTTTGAGATATTATATCATTCACTCCAATTCCATTCAACAATTACGGGAACGATATCTTCTCTCGTGCGTACGTACGGCTTACCGTCTCCACGGTGCGATGTGATTCGTTATACATGATCATCATTAAACCATGATTATATAAATGATTTGGATGAATAAACCTGATATATATTATACTAAAACCATTTTATAAATGATTTTTCTATAACCTAAAAAGAGGAATAAGAATTTATTCGACAAAACACGGATAAGAACATAAAGCAATGAACACCGGAATAACAAGTAGCAATGAAATATTACAAATAAGAAGGGAAGAATATGACCATATATGATATCATAAAAATTTATATGAATTTGGAATAAGTCATTGACATTATTTAAATCATTATACCAAAGGTTCAGATACATACAGAGCATATCAGACTTAAGGTAAGGGAAAATCTCACAATTTCATTTTTATCCAAGATTATTTATACATCAGAATTTACTGGGGAATATTTATCATCCACATCCATGTTTCCTAAATTTTTAATATTATTTCTACCCTCATTTAATTTTTAAAATCAAATTTTACCTATTGGTGAATTTTTAGTAAAAGATATGAAATGAATCTTTTGTTGTTTTCAGTACGAGATACTTTTTGACTTTTCCGGCCAAAGTACAAGAAGAATGTTTTTTTAACTTATATAGAATGAAAAGATTTTTATGATTTCATGGAACATTATTTCCATGAAGCTTCCTTTACAAGTCATAATTTTTATTTTCAATTAACTTATTTTATTTTAAAATTGTGTGACATGATGAAAAAGGAAAAATGTTTTTGAAGTATAAAGGATATTTTCCTCAGGAATGGAGTTCAAGTGTTTTATCAAAATTATTTTTCATCTGAGATAAAATAGGGTTCTGTATCTATCCCTAATTATTACATTGATTTTATTATGTTATTATGGAATTATTTTTATGATGCCCTTTTATCTTATGTGGATTATGTTATGATGGCATCATGTTTAAGAATCCAATTTTTATTACATGGGTTATGCTATTATGTATGATTTATGATTTTGTGGAACACATAAAAATGGATTCATTATGAGATAGTTGGGAACTATATCTCCCTCTAATGCATTGGGTAATGATTTATATCTCATGAGATAGACATGGCTGGAATTTCAAGTTAATCTAGTTCAGTGATACAAGACTTGAATGAGGAGTGGACTTGGTTTAGTAAAGGACTTTTTCTGCTATGATGGTCATGGCAATGAGTCTTGATTAATATGAAATGATTTTCTATGATTATGTATATATGCCACAAATATTCATGAATTATTTTGTGATTATTGGGATTACATTTCACTACTATGATTTATCCCATGTCATGATATTATGATCTCTTTTAGAGGATATGATTGTCAAAATGTTGTGTTCTAATGAATATGATATGATTGATATTTCCATTTTTTACCCTTAATGTGCATTTGAGCTCACCCTTTTGTATGTTTTCTATTCCCCAGGTCAAAAATAAGGGTATTAAGTAAGATATTCCAAAAGGGACTCTAGATATGATGAAATAAACGGGAGACAACGTAGATGATTTATGAAAATTTTGTTTATGTTTCCCAGTTTCTAAGAAACTATAACTATACGGTCCTATCATGGTTTTTTTATATGTTGTAATAAGTATTCTTCAATTTTGAAGTAATAACAATGTATGTAAATTATGGGTCGTTATAGTAATGTCCTGTTGTGTAAAAATATTCTGGATAAACTCAACTTCCTCCATTGGCACATTCATGAACTATCACTTCCTTCTGATGATCTTGTATATCGTAGGGATTTCTCCCTTGCCTCAAACTGCAGTTGTTATCGCCATCGTCATGTGTATTTTAATACCCATTGCTTCTTTTAATGGGATTGGGTATCTTCTATGTGAAATAGCCTTAGTGTCTTCTATGGACGATCCAATCAGTTTCCATCCTCAATATATTTCTTTAGACCTGGATTAGTGAAACTCATGAGAACACCCTAGTGATCAGCATAAGAAATCCTCTCATGGACACCAGATGTTGGATGACTTGGACCGCCTGAAATATGTCCAAAATGAGGAGTTTTTGATTTCAAATATTGTTATTATGGTCCAGGAACATTCATTGGTGGTGGAGTTGTCTCCTCTTATTAAAATCTGGGAAAAATCTCTTTCACTACATAGGCTTCTACATGGTAAAATCCATTCTTTTTCATCTCATAGTCCACCATCATAGGCTAATTGGGTTTCCTGTTCTCCCTGGTTTTTATACTCAAAATGAACATGGATGGGTCATGTATAAATGGATTCAGGAGAGGTGGAGGAGTTATCTGTAACCATGATCGATCTTTCAACCTTGTATTCAGTGTTACTCTTGGTCAGAGTGATTTACTCGTAGCTAAGGCCCTCGACATGTACAAAGGTACAGATTTGTGTTCTTCTCACACTGTTCCACTTTATTTTGTGGAAATAGACTCCTCCAATCATCATGGATCCATTACAATGGCTATTCTAATTCCTTGAGCTATCACTAACCTTATTTGGAGATGTAGAAATATTTTGTCTAGTTGTGTTGCTATTACACACACAGAGAAATGGTGAGATAAGTTTGATAGATTCATATACATATAGAAACACCATCCCAACACATGTACCATATTTAAGACCATGAGATCCCTTCCCATGTGTGTGTCAATCTTGGATGAGATGATGCTTTCGAGATTCAATATTTTATCCGCATCTACATATTTTTTATTTTCCCCCCATTTTTAATAAAATTTCATAATGTTGGAGGTTATATCAGTGGATCCATATAATATGGAGGCTATTAAGCATTGACACAGACTAACCAAGGTGATTGAGATCTGTATTTTTCTTTGTTTTTCAAGATACTTTCGATGATTTATGGGAAAATTCTCATTATTATCCAATTCAATCACCAAGAAAACTTGAAATGGACCCATATTAATTTGAATGGATGAATGTGAGGAAAATATCAAGGAACTATAGTGAAGGTTAGTTAGTGAACATGTAATTACATTACCCTACTATATAGAACTGTTTATAATCTATAGTGATGCATCAAAGAAGGTACTAGGATTAATTTTCATATATAATGATATAGTGATAGATAATACCTCATGAAAATTAATGGTTCATTAGAAAACTCGACTCATGTTTTTGAGTTAACTAAATAATTTTTTAATTAAATATAAAGAGGAATTATATTTATTGAAAATAGTGTGATATATATATATATATATTGATTATAAAAGTTTAAATTATTTCTTAACATAGAAATGTTTGAATATCGACCAGAGAAGATGGTTGGAACTGACTAAATATTATTACTGCTCAGTAAAATACCACCTTGTGATGGAATTCATAGAGGCCTATGCATTGAGTCAAAATTATCATTCTAGATTATTGATTACGAGTACAAGAAAAGATCAAATAATTCTATATTTTCAAAGGACAGACAAGGAACTATTAATGGAGGGGTGGAATATTATATTTCACAAATCAGTGTTAAATTATACATTTATATAAAGATAAAAAGGAACAAAAGGATGATTTAGAAAATCATAATATGGTGAGGAATATTCATGAGTTTAATAGTAATTATGAAAGAATGATATTGTTAATGAACTATTTACATGTCTCATCCATAACTTATTTAGAGGGGGATCAGATAGAGAAATATCTAAGTTCTTCATTATCTATTCATTTTGGAAGTATGGATATGTATAAATATTTTAAAGTGTGTTTCTTATGTAATGAAATAAACATAGTTATTAAAAAAATATATCCCAATGCTTGGTATGCCATAAATTTGAGGTTGAGTGACAATAGTCTAAGGGGATGTTACAACCATAACCCCTCAAAGAATTGAAGTGGGAAAAAGTCACTGTGATTTCATTATTGTAGTCCCCAAACCATATAAAGGGTAGAATTCCATATGGGTTTTAGTCCATTGACATAAAAATTTATCACACTTCATTAATATCAAAGTGTATTTCCCACATTATTATCATTCCATAATATAAATTAATGATGTAGTTTAGTTTCATGTAGTACCACATTCTATTGTGTCTGATATGGATTTGAGGTTTAACTAGATGTTCTTGAGAAGTGTTTAGAAGGATCCGTCCATAGAGATATATTTCTGCATTGTGTATCATCCTTATACATATGGATATTCTAAGAGATATTTTTAAATACTAGAGGATATCCTTATATATATTTCTATGTTTTTAAAAGGTTACTTTGATAAACACCTTACTTTTTTAGAGTTTTCATACAACAATATCATTCATTAAAGTATTGAAATGGTTCCTTATGAATCCATAAATGGAAATAAGTGTATAAATTCAACATTATTGGATGAAGATAGAGAAATAATTCAATTTGGTCCAGAGATAACTATGGAAATTGGAGAGAAAGGCAGAAACATTCAACAAAACATTATGGTAGCTCAGAGTCAACAAAAATGTTAACCTGGAAATAATTAGTGTAATATAGATTTCAATTTTGGTGAGAGGGTTTTTTTCTGAAAATTTTCCCTCGATGAAGGTTATGAGATTCATTTAAAATTTAATATTATCCATTTGTATAATTTCCTTTTTGATACTATTGATCAAGAAAATATGGTTTCTTATTTCTTTAAACCTCCATTAAACCTCTCGCAAATCCATGATTTTTTCCATGTATATATATTGAAGAATTATATAATAGATCCTCCACATGTACTGAACTCATATTTCATATATCTAGAACATTATTTACTATATAAAGAACAAAAGGTTATGATTATAAATCTTAGAGAGAATTTATATGATTTAATCCCACTAAAATTATTAAGGTTCTATATAGAATCCATCAACTTGATAAAGCAATTTGGGATCCTAAGGACATGATGGGACAAATGTGTCCCCAGTTGTTTGTTTATAATTGATATAAGTCATAGAGAGAACTCAATTTATGGGGTGATTGAATGTAACACCATGAAATTTTATGAAATATGTTTTCAAATAAATTTAATTTCTATGATAGCTTACATTACATGGAAATCCATAGTTTAATGAATCTTGATAAAATATTAATATTATTATTTTAAAATGATAATTTTAAACAAGCCATTAAACATTACTATATAAATATGAGGAATTGATTTTGATAATAATATATAATTTTTTCATATAAAGAAAACCTATTGATGATGAGTCGCATAATTTTTAGTAAATCCAATATATCCTTCGAAAATAATATTTATCAAAAATATATTTTAATGATTATGGTTAATAATTAAGAAAAATAATTACGTTCACTTTTAAAAATTATAATTGAGAAAATGAAAATCATTTTTATAATCAATATATAAAAATTATCTTGGAGTGAATTTTTGGGAATTTTCTAAACAGATAAATTTTTTAACGAATAACGAATAGTATTGATTTGTATTGGAAATATAATTTTATTTAAAAGAATTTTTAAGTCTCATTTTTATTTAAGATGGATTTTAAAATAAAATTTTTGCAATTTTATCATTAATAATGTAATTTTGATCATGGGAATAAATTTTAAGTAAATATTTCTTATAAAAACATCATACATTGAGGAATATGTTTTCTTTGGAGAAATAATTTTTTATCCCATATACGGTTTTAATTTGAAATTAAATTTGTCCAATTATGTGAATGGAATTTTCAAAAATAGTTCCATATTTTGAATAAAATTAATTAATATTATATCATAATGGAAACATTATTTTTTTTATAAATTAATTGTAAAAATAGTACAATTTAATTACCATGGTGATGGTT
The DNA here is from genome assembly GCA_963277665.1 of Viscum album. Lineage (NCBI taxonomy): Eukaryota > Viridiplantae > Streptophyta > Magnoliopsida > Santalales > Viscaceae > Viscum > Viscum album. The sequence goes on along the minus strand of OY728156.1, from coordinate 1,699,708,026 downwards.
AAAATGTGGTCACCATGAGTTTAACTAAAAATATAAGAGATAAAATGACCGAAAAACTTGTTCAATTCATATTTTATTGTCATATTAAAACCTAATATCGAATATTACATGATAATGTGTACTTTCCTAGACATTTGTCATATGAAAAATGTCGATATACTATCTTATTTGAAAACAATTCCAATTGTGCCCTCTCTACCCCATAAAAAAAGAACCCCACTCCTCTACTATTCACATTTCAAAATCACTTTGTAACATCCAATACCTACCCAAATAAATTATTTAATTATTTACCCACTTGTTAGAGTACTTATATTTTTTATTAATCTTTATTATGAAGTCTTTTGGTGAAAACAGGAGTACATTGTATTATAATGTGGGATCATTCATAGTCGAGGATTTTTGTTTTATGTACTTTTACAAATAATTCAAATTTTCATACACTATAATGATATAATAACATCAATATATTTCAAATAATGCATTTTATGATTTTAATTTAATAAAATATATCAATATCATCCTACATCACATGGGAAAGGAAACCATCGATCTTGTGTGTGACGGACTACCACTGTGTGAATCAATGTAAATCATTCTCCATCATCTCCTCTCATTGTTTGAGATAATTTTTTATTTAATGTGTATATATGATATTAATTACATTTCTATACTAATGAATTTATAATACCACACAAAACTTCTTATATTCTAATCCTTTCGTAAATGATGACATCACTCGTGAAAATGTATGTACTAATATAGAGACCTAGGATTCTCATCAATGAAGAATAAAATTTTTAGATAAATATTCATCACATTAAAAAACACAGTCTTGAGGACTGTTATAGTTTAGTGAATTTTGAAACAAGGAACAAAATATTCTTAATTCATTAAATATCTTCAACATCTCCCATAAATTACCTCCCCTTTAGTAATCATATTAAAACACATATCATCATAAACTGGGGAAAAGAAACATATTAAAGGATGGGATAAGATGCTCGGTAAGGGTAAACAAGGGAGATATGTAAGAATAGCATGAAAATAAGTGTATTAGAACATCACTACAACATTTAAAAACTATTACCTATATATAATATATAATAATATTGAGTCATGTAATAAATATTATAATTTCATAAGAGATGAATCATAAGGGAACCAAAGAGCATGATCCAAGAGATAATATCATTGGAATATGAAATAGAATTTTGGAATACGATTAAGTATAAAAAATCACTTCCATACTAGTTAAGGATCATTTCCAAAGCTATCATAGTGTAATGGGTTCACTCTCTAAACCATCATATTAGTCAAGGTTCACTCCCAATAACATCATAGAATACAAACTCTCATACTGAACATGGTTTACACTCCACTACGACCTATCTATCTTATAAGATATAAATATCTACCTAGTGCAATGGAGGGAGATATAAGACCCGCCAATATCATAGTGAAATCATATTTATGTGATCTATAATATCATAATAGCTTTATCATACCCCATGAATTGAAATGGGTTTCCTAAATAATTAATTATATCATAGCCACATGAAAGGAGATAGGTTTCATTAAAATTTCATTATTTTGTCTAATCATAACCCAAAGAAAAACAATTGCGGTCAGTAAGAATTTTATTCATGGTATAACCCATGGAAGATAAAATAGTTTCATAAATACTTATCACTTATATAAAATTCAAAATAATAATAATAATGGTATCATAGGTTCATATCCATATAAAATCATAAATTAAATCAAAGGATGTCACCTTAGATAGAAAAGTATTTGTAAATATAAATCACATGATACATATCTTGATGGAGATAACATTTATTATAAAATCTCATTTGAAAAACATAATTTTTATTGAAATAAATTTCCTCAAAAATCTTGAAAAATAATAAATAAAGCTTTAAAAAACCAATTAAAAAATTTCATGGGTGAAATATCCCATATACATTGAAAAACAACTTCTTAAAACATAAATATTTTCATATTCATGCTCAATTTTAAATAATTTATTTTAAATATAAAAAAATTTCAAAAATATTAATAAAAAAATAATTAAAAATATATTTGAAAACATGTAATTTAATATTGAACCCATTGATAAATCATGATAGTATGATATATTGTACTTTTCACACATGTTAAAAAAATAAAATATATTTTTATTTGACATTTTCAATAAACTAATTATGGGAATTGTTTGGAAAGAGAAATAAAGATTCCATTTTAAAACACATTGAAAAATTAAAAACAATTTTAGAAATTAATGTTTAAAATTATTGGAGATTAATAAAATATTATTGAAAATATTTTCATGAAACCTGGTTTTCAGAGGCTTACCATCATATTTCATCATTGTAAGTATAATCATAAACAATCCCAATAAACGATTTTATTATAACAGAAAACTCTTACAAATTTAGTAACATTGAATCAAAATTATCAAATAATAATAATATTAAATGGAACTTATAATAACATGAAGATAATTATATTCAACTTACTATATGTAAAATGGGTAGTATATACACCTTCTAAAAGAGGAGATGTCAATAACATAATATATGTCTCAAAGAATGCAAAATGAGATGATAATTCTTTGCCTCTATGGAAATGTCGAAACTGAAAAGCCTATGAATGTGTAATACTCAAATTAAAATATAAATCCACATAATTTTAACAATAATAAACATAAAATACCTTTATCGTATGTATATACACCACATATAATAATTACATGCTGAATATGTCTTGAATCTCAAGGAAAATAAAAATTAGGATTAAAATACAATACCTAATTAGTAATTAATTTAATCATAATCCCCATTAAATAATAAGGTCAATTGAAACTTCAAATATCATGAAAATAAAGACATTAATGATGTAAAATGTATAATAGGAAGTATATACACCATAAAAAATAAACAAGGGGTGAATTTATATATGTTTTCCAAAAATTAAAAAGAGACTAGAAATCCCTTACCTTAATTATTGAATTCCTTGATTGAGGTTCAAACATATTGTATAAATAATATATGTTTATTACACAACTATTAATGAACCAAGAAAATATTTTACACCATATACTATTTAATTATGACATTTTATTACCCGTTTATTAACAATTTAATGGTAAAGTCACGTTTCGGCAAATAACTACAGTGTTATTTCATATTAGTCTTGTACTATTATTTTTCGTTATTTTGCATTGATAATGAAATCATAATATATATATATTTATATTTATTTAACAATTATATAGATATCATATATATTTATTATATATTAGATTAATCCATAAAATTTAGTTATATAAAGTGAAATACATCATTTATTGAGAATATAGGATCTAGAAAAACAAGATTGTTGTATCCACTTTGTTCTCTAAATGAATGAAAATTATATTACATATTATTTTTAGATTAAAATTTTTATGTCATAAATATCATGTATGTTCATTTAACACATCCATATAGGATTTTATGTAAAGCATAAATGAATCACATCACTAAATGAGGCAGTAGTTTTCCATACACATCAGCGATGTTATCATATATCCCAAAAACGTAATCGATATGGTATGTGTGACATAATAATTCCATAATTATATCAATAACATAAATATGGAATTTAAATAATAAATCCCCCACTATGTCAAACTATGAGAGGTGGTAATGGAAAAAATATTGGCATTTGTTCACGAGGTCTTAGTGTTCCTTACACATGAATGATGATTTTGTATCCTATTTTTTGGATGTGGAGATGGTTATAGGTCATAACCATAACAAAAAAAAATATTATTATATGGAATTTAATTATTTTATTATATTACCGTGGTATGAAATTAATTTAAGGAGGTTAAAGAAGAAATAAAACCAAAATGCTCATTGATGATTGATACATCTTCTTCGGGTATCCTCATTATGTTTACACCAAACAAATTACTAGGTTCTCCCTATGTCAATCATAAGTGTTATAATATTTTATGATGAAAATTTTTATGTTATTTGGGTATGTCATGGATGAACCAAAATGGTTTTATGGTGTGAATAAGAGATGAGAGTGGGTGACCTTTATATGTGAGGTGAGTGGCACACATTTAATGTTTTAAAAAATGTGTACACACATGTTTTTTCACATGAACAAATGGTACAAAATGGAAAAATTAGAAAATTATACAATATAATATATAAATTTGAAAATAAAATATATTCTAGATAATTTTATTGGTTACTTTATCAATTTTCTTATCCATTTAACCCCTTGGTAAACCAATATTTACCTTAATCACGATAATTAATTTTTTCAGATTTAAATTTTCATATTAGCCTAAAATTATTTTTTATTTTTATGATAAAAATATTACAATTCATTAAAATATGGAATCCATTTTTCCATATTTCATTCATCGAAGTGGACAAATTTAATTTTAAAATTAATCACGAAGACACAATGAGAAAGTGGTTTGTTAAATAGAGAACTTTCAAAAGATTATAGAGGTTTTATATAAAAATAAAATATTATATTTATTCCAATGAATCAAATTGTATTAATAAATTTATAATTAAAAAAATATTAATTTAAACCGATTTAATATATGATTTTACTTTACACATAAATTAAATACAAATTTAGTTTTCAATTTAAATTTAGTATTTTCATTATTCAACAAAAAAAGAAAATTTTTCAAAAAAAAATACATAAAATTCAACCTTTGATAATTATAAGATGATGTTTTCAAAAACGATTTCTATTATGATATCAATTTTATAAAAGTTGGAAAAATTATTTTTATTAAATTTTATAAAAATTAAAAACAATAATTGTTTTATGAAAATGGTATTTTCATATCAAATATAAAATTTAATAAAAATTATTTAATTTTTTATAAATATATTACCTTTATTTATAAAAATTTTAATTAAAATGGGAATTATATTTATTACCATTCATATTGCTAATTTTAATATCTTGGTTATAATCATCACATTTAAATAACTATGCGAATATTATATCATTTATCATTTATGACTGAGTGGCATGTGTAACAAAAGCTAACATATTGTTATATGTAACACAACATTAACATTGTTCTACATGTAAAAAATATATTAATTTATTTTATTTTATTTTAAAATATAATTCAAAAAACATGTGGTGTTATATTATACCACCTGAAAAATGAAAATTTCCTCAAAATTCATCATTCTAATACAAACAAATGAGGATATTTTGGCCTCATCATTTTCTCAAGTTCAAACAAAGCTTCCTCTAACTGGTGGGTTACCCAAAAAACATTTACCACATTAGTTTTCTTATTTCATAGAAAATTTTATATTCCATCAGGAAACAATTTCATCTTTTCTAATAATAAAAATCCTTCTCTAATGGTATGACCTTTATTTTCTATAAATGTGATGGACCAGGTATGCACCTCGTCAAGAGTGATACATTGAATATATCATGAAACTAAGAATGTTTAGGTGGAAGATCTAAATTATAAGCTACAATTATGATACAATCTAGAATATCAAAGGGACCGATATACTAAGGGATTAGTTTTCCCTTATGTCATCCATAGATAAATTCCTAGAAACACCTTCTTACTAACATAAAATTATGTTACACTTACATGATTTTCAAAATAACATTTATGTCTACATTTTGTAGTTATTACATGTTTATGATGTTTTACATCCTTCTTTTCCATTTCATTGGCTACCTTAGGTCCCAAATGATTTCTTTATGTAACTTCATTCTGATATGTATAAAGTTCTTCATAAGGATCCTTATAAATTCTCAAGTGAAATCTATTGTTCTTAGGAAACTCAACTGGAGGAAATTTTTATCCCAACCACCTATTAAATCTATTAAGCATGACTTTAGAATATCCTCTAGGGTTTGAACTATTCTCTATTAATGGAAATCAATCTAAAGTTGATGTACAATGATGAAACACAACATTATATCAAGATATTGCTCAAGGATTCTCCTAAACAGTGACTAAAACGTCAGATCTTGGTCACATAAAATTGAATGTGATGCTCTATAAAACCTTTCCACTTATTTAATGTATATAATGTAAAAAATATCCCAAGACAAGTATTCAATGATATATATGACGATTGGTGAATTTTTATGATTATGAACTATAGTGCATGTAATATTATTCCCTTTAAATATTTTGGGATATTTAAAGAAAAAACCCATGGTGATTTCTTCCCATTTCCATTCTGATGTTGATTTGGTTTGTTGCAACCATTTAGTTTTTTGTATTTGATATGTTTATTTCATGCATATATTTTTCAGTGTTTTAATGTATTGATTTTAAATTTAATTGAATAATCATCCCATTTTTAGAATTATTTGACTAGTTTCTGTGTCTTATGGTATGAATAATAGAATTATGTAAAAGGAATTAAAATATGTGGAAATTGGAGAAAAAATGCACCTCCCTCCATGAGCAAAGAGAAGTGGTTTGACACAATATTTTTGAGGTTTTTGCGAAGATAGAAAACAAGAGGAACATAATTACACATCGCGTATTTCAATTACATGTCATGGATGATCAATAAAAAACCCACTACTAACATGGATTACACATCCTGAATTCCAATTTCACATCCTGAATTTTTTGAGAATATAAAAAATAATGATTTCACTAAGATTCATAATGACTAAGGATCAAGGGACTACACGATGTGAAACTAACATACATGTCTTGTAAGTTTCGACATAAGGAAAAATAAATGTGACGATGGGGGTGGGTTTGATTGGATTTCCAACAAACGGGACTCCCTGTCCACCCTACCAAGACACTCTAGGACTAGAGGAGCTGGAGTGACAACAACAAAGGCTGCAGAACATAGAGTGAATATCTAGGGTCCCACATCACTATCGTTCTTCACATCTTTTCATATTTGGGTACCCATGCTTCTTCTTATCATCATTCCTTTCATGATAGAGTAGTTTTTTTTGTTCTGGGTGATGTGATTTTTGGGGGAGTGCATCTTATGATTTTTTTATCTTTTATTCATGTTTTTTATTACTAAAACAATATTTATTAAATTAAAAATATCTTTATTTTTAAATCACATGAGCATTTCTTTGGAAATGAGGAATTTTATTACTTTTCATTAATTATTGACCTTAGTTTTATATGACCATTATAAAATCGAGGCCAGTTTTTTTTAAATATGTTTTTGGGGTACCTAGATTTGTTTTTCATGTTTTGTATGTCCATTATAAAGATGCAATCACATTATAAGGGATACATACGAAGCCTAATAATCTTCACACGACGAATTATGGCACAAAAACCTAAATAAATAAATTATAAATGAAAAACCTTTCACCCAAACCTAAAATGAACTGAATCTGCAATGTCTCCCATCTTGACATCAAAATCCAGTCAATCCTTCTATTTTTTTCTTTTTCTAATCAAATCATTAAATTTCAGAATTAGTTTTTTTAATTAATTTTGAACATAGGATCCGTTTCTTTGGGTTTGACACTCAGAAATTCCAAGTACTACGTTTTTAGTTTGGATTTATTAGACTTAATAAATTACATAATTTTGTTATCCCCCTAGGAAGAAATGATTCCCGATAGGTTTCCAGTATTTTAGCCATGAATAGAGTCACTAATAATGATGATACATGATGAGAAATATCTCTCATAATATTTAGCAACCAAATTAATATTTCATATATGACAATGGTAGGTTCTATAATATTTTTTTCCTTATGTTTTTGTTTCAAAATCCTACAACATTATTTGAGGGGACATGTTACCTCCTAACTCGTGGGTTATCATTTTCCCAAAATCTATATAAACAATATATTATGATATTTCAATAAACCACACTTTAATATCAATGATAAGATAAACTACAAAGTATACCAATACCTTAAATCTTATGTCTATAAAAAGTAATTCCTCATCAAAACCAGTGGGTTGTATTTCCATATATGACTTCTAAAATATCCACAATCTTGAAAAAATATCACTATATAAAAACATAGGATATGTCTCTAGGATTTCGACCTTATGATCAACCACATAATTATATACCCATATTTGAATCCATAACACTTATGATAATATTACATGGAGACATATATTCTTCAAAAAATAACATAATACATAGATGTTTCATGATTATTAAAACCCAAATACCATTGTTAAAATAATTTTATAACATATTTCTTGAATAATAATGACATTAATACTTTAATCCTCCCTTTTCAATGATTGGCATAGACTAAGTTGTTCCTTGGTCTATAAGTTAATTCATGGGCTAGGGCATTGAGTTTGATAATTCTCATGTTCCCCAAACATAAAACATTGAACTCCTTCAAAAAATTTAACTCTATGATATTCTATTCCACTCAATTAACATATTCATCTCTATTGGAGATATTATTATAGGTTATTATTCACACCTTATTGACATTTAAGAAGCTGAATTTTCTTTCCATTGTGTTCTTTACCACATTAATGTTCGTAAAAGTTCACCATCCTATTTTTTTACACGTTAGGAATCTCACCAAGGTTCATGTTTTTAATAATATTTCATGATAAAGTATTTGGAATAATAAAAATATATATCTCTCCTGTCATAATATTTTTTGGATGCTCATTGTCACTGAATTTTCTATCAGATTCACTACCATCATGATTCCTTCTGCTTCTATCCATTGAAAACAATAAAAAATCATAGCATGATAAAATATAATCATATTCAAAAAACCACATAGTCATAAAAAATCACTTATAATATATCTAAATCACGACACTTTATTTTCAATCTATGATATGTTCGGTTAATCTAAGGTCATTCATAGTCATCATCTATTAAATTCTATATAGATGGTTCATAAATTATTTATGAATTTCCAATGCATATCCCTGAATAGTGTCAAACTATGAGTGAAGAAAGGCCCAATTTCGTGCACTAAGTGATGATTTTTAGTAGATCAATGTTCCCTTTTGGAGTTATTAACCATAGTTACCTCTCTTCTAGAGACACATTCACCTTTAGTATCTAGGAAAGGATTTATTTTCCTTGAAATTAATTGAATTATCCTCTACCAAAATTCAATGACATTTTACTATACTTTGACACATTCTTAGACTTATCAAAAGTTTTATACTTACAAATATCCTTCAAAATATATCTAAGAATGTCACTAAATTTTTCTCATCCAAATTTACAATTTTTGACTAAACCTATCCTATTAAACCAACTATAATTACCTAGGCTTTACATACATTAATATTATAACTTATTAGATGAATATTAAAAAAAATAGAGAAAAACATGCCTAAGGATCATAACATTTTAGTTACCATGGAAACATGGAACAACATATTTTTTATTAGTAAAAAATAATCAGTTTCTCCCATAAATATATTACCCCAAAATTATCCTGTATAAAAACCTTTATTCATAACCAGGGTAAATGAATCATAAGATTTGATGATCTCAAGTTCTCATTAAGTTTACTCATGTTAGATACTTAATCATAACATGGCCATAAGGGTAGGAGAACATTATCATAACAATTCAAAATAATTCCATGAATGTATCAATGATCATAATCATGAGTCATGTCATAAATATTGGTAGTTCATAAGACATGAATAATAAATTAATCAAAGAATATGAGCCATGAGATCATAACACTGTATTATGATATAGAAATGTGGAATACAAATAATAATATAAAATCAATTACATAGTAGCGAAGGACAACGTCCAAGGATATCATTATAGAATTGGTTCTCTAGCCAAACCATTATAGAATTCAAGGTTCCATCCAAAGACCATCATAGTAGAAAAAGTACCAAACTGAACTGAGTTAACCCCCATTCTATTCTTATTAATATCATGAGTTATAAATAATTACCCATTTCATTAAAGAGACATATATTACTCACTTGTCTCATAATAAAAACAAAATATATGTGTTCCACAACATTATAAAACATTCATCACATCATATCCAATGAAATTAAATGGGTTTCATAAACATTTAATCATATCATAAATTGGGGAAAAAGATAATATTCATAATCATTTCATCATCTCATCAAATCATATCCATTGGAAAATGAAACAGGTTTCATATGAGTTTTTCATGGTATAAACCATGGAAGATGAAATGGTCTGATAAACATAATTCCATTATAAACCATTAAGAGAATTAATACTAATTGTGTACTTGGTTCACATCCCATGTAACACATAAGATAGATCAAAGGATCTCATCTTATATATAAAATTATTTTTAAGGATAAATCACTCCGAATATTTATTGAGGAAGAAAAATATGCATCCAAAATCACGTTTTAAAACCTTTAACATTTTGGAAATCATTTTATTTGAAAATAAAAAATTTAAAATTATGAAGGATGCTTTAAAATACCATTTAAAACATTTCTTAAGTAAAATTTACTTCTTGTATTGAAAACCACATTTAAAAAACAAATTATTTTAAAAATACTTATCAGTTTAAATATTTTATTGAAAATAAAAATAAAAATTGCAAATATTAATGAATTTTTTTTTACAAAATAAAATTAGATACATTGTATGGGAATATTGAATTAATTAAGCATTCAGGATAGTATGAAATACTCTTCATGTCTTTTATGTAAAAATGTAACGACACTTTTAACATTTTAGGTAAAATCCAAATACGAATTTTTTTTAAAGACACTTAAATATTACTTTTAAAAAACATTGTAAAATGTTAAAAATGATTAAAATATATTTTAAAAAATATTAGAATAGTAATAACTGTTTTTTCAAAACATTTTTAGAAAAAATTATTTTGAAGGAAACTAGTATTTTGACATAAGATAGAAATAAAGATATATATTCCTTCAAAACTTCCTCAATTAATTTAATTACAAAATCAGGTGAAAATGGTACTATTAATTTTAAATATCATTAATAAATATAGTAGAATAAAATTCATGTCTTTTTGGAGCTGTATATTACAATATTTAATAATTGGACATATACTCTTAAATAATGATATTATAACCAAAAATTCATAAAACTTTAGTAAAATTTCATTTTAATTCCCAACAATGATTTATATTAAATGAAATAGAGAATATCATGAAAATAACGATATTCATGATAAATAATTTCAATGAGGATGTAAATTCAACTCATAAAAAAATATAGGTGCATTAAATAATAAATATATCAATGAAACAATATTGAGACAAAAATCCATTACCACTTTGGTAACATTGAAAATCTAATCCTTGTAAAAGTGTGATAAAAAAATGGATATTTAAATCCACATAATGTTATGGATAATAATAAAAATATTAATTCATTGGAAGTATATAAACCCCAAAAATTATTCCCATGGTGAATAAGGTTTGTGTCTCACATAAATAAAAAGTGAGATGGAAATTCCATTGAGCTTTAGTAATATTTTGAATCTTAAGACTTTATAAATCACAAGTTCAAATTAATCATTAAATATCATAAAATAATGGTAATAATTATATAACATTTAAATTTGGTAGTATATAAACCACACAATTGAAATTATTTTTTAATTTTCATAAGTCATCTAGAAAAAGTAGACTATAAATACCTTACCTTACATATCAAATTCCTTCATACACATTAAAACCCCCATTATAAAAAATATAATTTTATTATATATTTCACAAATAACCATAAATATATATATAAACACACAAAAAATATATAAATATATAAATATATATATATATATATATATATATCATACAATATATAATTTTCTTATGACCTTTTGTGACCTTCTTATTAACAATTCCTTGTTAATGTCACGTTTCAGGCAATAACAACCTTGCTTTTTTGTAAATTTATTGATTTTTTATTTCTCGTAATACTACTATGATCCTGATTTAATAAATTATATTATTTTATACATGATATATATATCATATATATTCATTATATATATATTTAGTGTAATCAAAAAAAATTATTGATAAAAAATGAAATACATCTGTCAGAAAGAAAGTAGGTCTTATGTATGCATGACTAATGTTTCCACATTCTTTTTTAGATTAAATGAAAAGAGGTAAATTATATTATTTAAATATAGAATATTTTTATTCCCTATATATCACATTTTTTAATTGAACCCATTATTATTACCTTCCATGTAAATTGTTAACAAATCCCATCACTTCGTGAGGTGGTAGTCTTCTGTAAACATGAGCTATGTTAACATATTTCCAAAGAATTTAAAGTATAATATAATTTGAATATTACAAATAAATAAGAATAATAGTATCATAATTATAATATATAATGAATAAATACATCATTATTTTTATATTTGAGTGGTGGAAATGTAAATATTAATGATATCAATTCACGGGGTTGTAGTTCACCACACACCCACACCGTGATTTCACAACCGATTTGATTGATGTGGAGATGGTTGTAGTTCATGAATATAACATTAAATAATATAATTTTATTCAAGATATTTATATTATTCTATCATAATGTTATAATAAAAATTTATTGTGGTGGTGGAAGAAATAAAACACACTCATTGATGAAGGTTACATCTTTTTCGGGTATCCTCTATAGGTTTGCAGAAAAAGCATTGATATGTTGAATTTATGTAAAAATTAAATTTTATAGGATGTTAGGAGGGATGCTTGAAAGTTATTTTTTCTATGACTGGATGAGATAAAAAAATTTCAAGGTTTTAATAAGAGAGGATATAGGGTGGCCTTTTATATGTCAGGTGAGTGGCACACTTTTAATGTTTCGAAAGAAAAAATTGTACCACATTTTTCACATTCCAAACGATATAAAATGGGTTAAATTTCATTTTTATATATTACAAGGTCTAATTATTTCTGAATATATATTTCATAAATGTTTATATGTCCTTTTATCCCTTCTATTTTTATTTTAACTCCCAAAAACATATGTTTAATGTAACCACTATAATTTATTTTTACTATTTTCACTATTCAAATGTGTCAATAATTAATATTAATATACTATATAATATTAATTATTATGATTCAAAATATGGATTCCATTTTTCATAATTCCTTTCAATAAAGTGTTAAAATTTAATTTTAAAATTAATCCTGTAGATGCGACGAGAAATCATTTTTCAAAAGAGAAAATATTCCAAAGATTACAGTGTTTTTATATAAAAATCCAATATGAAATAGATTCCAATGGAATAAAATCGATTAATGGTTTATAATTGATCTAATATTAATTTAAAACAAATTTAAAATATAATTTTAGATTGTAAATACTTTAAATAAATTGTACTTTTATATTATATTTAAGTATATTTCAATATTCATTAAAAATGAAACATTTAATAAAAACAATCCCCCTAATAAAATATTGAAATGATGATTTATAAAATTTATTTAATTTTAAAAAATTAATTTGATAATACTTTGAAAAATTAATTATATCAATGTTCAAAATTAGAAACAAATCATTTTTTTAGAAAATAGTATTTTTGAAAAATATAAAGACGTTGCTAAAAATTAAATAATTTTTTTATAAATATGTTTAATTTATTTAAAACAATTATAATTATTATTTTAAAATATTTATTTCATTTCATATCATTATTTTTAACAGATAATTTATAATAATCATGTTAAATTAAAAATATTATTAGTTTATATCGGTTTGGTTAAAAATCAGTGTCATGTGTAATGAAAGATAAACTATTCATGAGTGTAGTTAATTCTTAACATGATGTTTCTTGTAGTAAAATATATCGACAAATTATAATTTATTTTAAAAAATAATTCATAAAAACTTGTGGTGTTGCAACTATCACATCCATGATACAATGTGATTAGTGTTTTATATTATTTTTACATGGATGATACAACGTCGAGAAAATGTAACCAATATTCATGTGTATGTATGACCTATTTTCTCCCTGAATGGTGTAATTCATTTTATTTACTTAAATTTTATATTATACTATAAAAAAATATATAATGAATTTATATGATATTTATATCATGTTTATCATTATATATATGATGTATCCATGAAATAACTAAAATTACTAAAACTACCAATCCATAACGAATATAAAAAATAAAGCAGTTATCACGTGGAATAATGTTTTGAATAATGAATTGATAATGAATGGGTGGTAAAATGATATAATTAAATCATATTTAGTATAATATATCTTATTATTGTTTTAAATTTGATTTATAATAAGTATATATTTTTTATACAAGGTGTTCAAATATTTATACTGAAAGGCCAGACTTAACGTAAAGGATTTTCATCATACAATTATTCATTTGAGACACATGCCAGATTCAAAAGTTGATTCTATTATATGGTGTATGTACTAAAAATGAATTTCTAATAGTATTATTATCATGAATATTATGGGATATACATATCGATATATGGTTATTTTTTCATGGGGTCTATGATTCATAAGTTACTAAATTTGTAAGGGTTTTATGTAACAATCTAATTGTTTATCAGGATTGTATATGGTTACGTTTTGGATGATGAAATCCTATGAAAAATCTATTAATAACACCATGAATTTTATTATCCTTAGGAAGTATTTATAAAATATTATTTTCCTTTTAGTTTTCACATCTTTATGTATTCAATAGGATAAAATAAAAATTTTCATGAAAAATTGACTTTATTTCCCTCTTCTTTCAAAAAATATTTCCCATCCACGTTCATATTTTTGAAAAATTAATTAATTAATGTTTTAACAAATTATTAATTAATATTTGATGAATTTTTTACCATATTTCACTTTTAATTTTTTTAATGGAATTTTCATGTTGTTTTCTGAATAGGGATCTTTTTTACTTTTTACAAACAATGTTAAAGTCTTTTCAATTTATCATGTATAGTGTGGAATGTATTCCCAACTATCATGAATATTGAGTTATTTAAAGATTCCTTTTTATGTTTCCAATTATGTTTTGAAAATATAATGATTCCCTTAAAATGTGGTATCCTTTTAGATTTTAAATGGGTGATTTCAATGTGTAAAGGATATTTTCAAAAAAAAAATTCCAAGTGATATTTAAAAATAATTTCCAATTTATGATGACATCAATTTATGTTATGTAAGATTTAATGAGGATATTATATAATGATAACATTTTTATTCCTTTTTTAGTTGGTTTAAATTATTTATGTAAAGATGTTAATGAAAAAGATTCATTTTCCATGAGATATGCTATGATTAAATGATGAAATTTTAATTAAACCCATTTATTTTTTAGGGGTTATAGTCTGTTGAAATGTTTATGAATCCCATTTATTTTCATTGGTTAGGATATTATGAATGATTTGCGATATTTTGGTACCCATATGTATGATTTTAATTATTTTATGGGTGTTACATATATATATATATCTCTAATTAATTGGGTAAATATAAATGTTCTAAATCTCAAAGGGGATATGTGAGGTTATTTGAAGATCAAAACTAGAGGGTGTATGGGAGGTTATCCAGATGCTGAAATAATAGGGTACATAAGATGTTATCCAAATGTTTATGTAGGTAAATGATTGGTTATCCAAATCCTAAAACATTTTTAATTACTTTGTGGGAATCGTTAATATAAGATTTTAAATAAATATATATGTGAAAAAAATCATTTTCTTATGAAAATGTTATTCTCTCAGGGAGTATATTATTTTATTCTATTGTAATTATTTTCTTATAAACTACTATGATTTATTCCACAATTGAAGTTTATTATCATTGATATATTGGGTTTGGTTTTTTAATTTTATTATCATGTTATCATGCCCTTATGCCCATGTGACGTTGATATCTCCTCTACACACCATTACTGATATTATGAGATCACCCTTTCCCATGTTTCATTTCCCCGGGTTATGAATAATAGTGTTAAGTATGATATGTAAAAGAAGGTTCCTTGTTATAAAATACAAAATCGGAGATGATATAGTTCAGTTATGAAGTATAAGCTTATTTTTCTATGATTCCAAAGTGATTAAACCAAGAGAATTATAGCATGGATCTTTATGTCATATAACTAATATCCATATATATATAAGGTATATCTATATATTTAAAGTGTGGGATACTATACATTCCTTCTATAATATATTTTAATAAGGTTCTATTGGATTAATATCATAGTTCATCATTCTCTACTCGTCATGGATGTATAATGATGTATATTAATTTTAAAGAGTGTTTCTTATGGTACGAAAATTAAAATAAGTGTTAAAGAGTATGTATATTGATGTATAGAAAACATCCCCATGTATTTTTCTATCAGTATCCAAAAATTTATAATACATATAACTCTATTAGGTTTGAAGTCACTAAAACTAAAAATCCATCACAATTTATTTTAATTGTAGAGGATTTTCATCATGATCAAATTTCCAGAATATACATTATGGTAATGGTAATGTTTCAAGGAGTACCACATTCAGTTGTATCTGACCAGGGTCAAAGGATGACCTTGATTTTCAAGAGAAATATTTAATAATCCCCGAATATAGTTTTTAGTTTCAGTACAACTTATCATCCCAAAGAAAAAATTCAATCTTAGAGAACCTTTAAAATCACTAAGGATCGGTTGAGATTTTTTTATTTTTATCTTAAAGGTAGTTTGGATCATAAACTTATACTAGTCTAGTTTTCATAGAATAATATATTTAACTCAACCATTCATATTTCCCATTAAGAATACATATATGGAATTTAGTATAGAACACTAATGTGATGGGATGAAGTTGGAATAAAAAGGATATTTGGAGATAATGTAGCTCAGGAAATAATAGATAATGTAAAATCCATTCAACAATACACGAAGTTATCTTAGAGTCTATAGAAATGTTGTATTCATAAGGGTTAGAGTATATAGAGTAAAAAATTTGGCAAGAAGCAGTTTCAATGAATTTATCAACGATTGAATTTTATGAGATTTTAAAATAATGGAAAGATGGGACATTTGTACACTTCTCCCTTTGAAATTATTGATCGAGTAGTGATAATATCATATCTATTGTTGATTAAACTGAACATACCCAATGTTCATGACATGTTCAACGTATCACTCTTAACGAAGTAAACACCTAAACATTCGTATTTTCTAAACTTAGTGGTCAAACAAATGGATCACGATCATTCTTATAAATAATAAAATGTATAAATCATGAAATTTATGGATAAAGTGAATCATAATAAGGTCACTCACATGGTTGAAGTTCACTAGTGGATTTAGAAATTCCAAGAACCTACGTGGGAACATAAGGATTAAATGAAATAGGGATACCCTCCTTTTTTAATGGAGTGATATAATTTTAGAGGAGAAATTTGTTTAAAAGGGGGTATAATGTAATACTGTGAGATTTTATGATATAATTATATTGAAATTTGTTTTGATATAATTAATTACACTAAATACAATGTTTAAATGAATAGATATATACTATTAAATTATTATTATTTAATATAATAGTTATCACCAAGATTTTTTATTTTTCATATGATTCTAATTAAATAAATTATAAAAAATTCTTGGTTTAATTTTATATAATGTTAATTACTATGTTATCAAATAATTATGAATGAAAAAAAAAATCATTTGAAAATAAATGAGTTGTTTTCATAAAAATATTTTTTTATGCGCCAAATCTGTTTTTCCAAAATAAATTAAATTAATAACAATTGTTGAATAATTTTATAGAAAAGTATGCATTTTATATTAAATAAATCATTTAATCAATTAATAATGGGTTTTTAGGAATAATAATGGAATAAATCTAGTTTTATTCCTATAACTTTATTTTCCTAAAAAATGGAATTCATCACATTTTGTACACTTATAATAAGAATTAATGAATTATAGTTATTGAAATGAAATTGATAATTATGAATTACATATTTATAATCATGATGATAGAATATGGTAAATATGTACCTTATATATTTATGGAATTTTTAATACTAGCCATTGTAAAATTTATCACCTTGGTAAAGGCTAAATACAGTTAATATAGGAAAAAACTTATTGATAATGTCTAAATTTTTTATCTTAATTATATTTAGATGAATATAATTATATTATTATAATTATATTCTTTAAATGTAATTTTTCATTGGACACTTTTCCATCAAAATGACCTATGTAATATTTAAAGAAAAGGAAAATAAAAAATTTCACCCTCTTACCTTCATATATATCTTTTGTAATCAAATTGGGAAAAAAAGAATGATTTAAATTAATATTAGTTATTATATTGAGAATAATGAACTTTCTTACAATATAGAAATTTATTTATAATTGTTATTAGTTATATAGTTACATTAAATTCTTATACAACACTAAAACAATATTTATTCAAATAAAATAAAAAATAAAATAAATTATGTCAAAAATATTGATAATAACATATTTAGAGTTATTTATAGTGTTAAATTAATTATACAAATTTTTATAACATATTAATTTTGTGTTAAATTGTTATATTTTAATTCCATCATTGTCTTGTTTTCATTAAAGTAAAATTATATGAATAATTCCAAAATTGATAGTAATTTTATTTATATATATATATATATATAATATTTTATTATATGATTTAAAATACATTAAATCATATCATAGTCCAAGTGAAGATAATATCAATTAAATTACCAACCATGGTTTATTTTTGTATCAATTTCCAATTTATTATAGCATTATAATCCATTTTATATTGATATATTTGTTACCAATTTAATGTAAAAATGTGTTTAATGAAGGGGGTAATAAAAACAATAAGTTTTGAAATAAAACTATAAGCTGTAGAAATTTAATTTTATAATTTTAATTAGAACATATACTATATATATTTTTATTCATGTTCATTTTTTAGTAATTTTACTTAATAATGTAATTATTATATTTTAATATTTTATGAAATTCTAATTTTTTATTCTCCATCCCTTTTAAATGGACACCAATACGTTGTAAATATCTTCACAATATTTATCCTTTTAGTTTTTCCATACCCAAAAAAAATCAATTCTAAACATCCATATCCATGTTTTAGTTGTTTTTTTCAAAATTCCAACCCAATGGTCATTAATGGGTGATATAAGTGAGTTATTTCAAAGAATGGGTAATCGCCTTAAATAATCACATTCATTTTAATTCTTATTTTTTCACCCATAAATTAGTGTTACTTATAATAAAATAAAAAAATATTTATACTAAATACAATTAAATTTTATTACTATTATGAATCTACCATTATGCACCTCATTCCTATCAAAGAAGAAGTAAAAGTATCGTTCATGCGTACGTATGACTTGTCGTCTACACGTAGAGATACAAATCATTTATCTTTAACATGAAATATGGATGGGTATTATGATGGATATAATTAGATATATTTAATTTGTGACATAATTATTCTTTATAAATTTTAATACCATTTATAACTTATTAAATTCAAATTAGTTGAAAAATGATAATGCCAATTGTGCATATTTTTGGACTACCAAATCAACGAAATGATGTGATTTTTTACATTTTGTATTTTACCTAGATTGTAATAAAGTTATTTTTATTGAATATATATGATATATATGATATAATAATGATTATAAAAAGGATAATTTTTCTTTATCCTTCATTCATTCCATCCCCAAAAATGGGTAAACAACATTCTCAGTTATGTATGACCTACCATCTATTTGAATGATGTAATTAATTTTTCAAACTATAACTCTAATTGATGAATATAAATATGTAATTGATGGATATTTTTAATATTTATATAATTGTTAATATTTTTGATATGATATAACAAAGATCAATGTATAAGGACCAAAACTACAAGACTAAAACATATATGAAAAAAAGTTGTTATCACCCGAAAAAATGATTTTAATAAGGAATTGTTAATAAATAGGTGAAAAAAGGTAATAAGAAAATCATATATATTTTTACATATAAAATTTTTATTCAAAAAAAATTATATTATATGATATATATTATACAGGTTGTTCCATTACATAAAAATGTTTTTTACCTGAGGTATGGGTATTAGGTTTCAATCCAATCGTTTATGAGGATTGGTTATGATCAAATTTCCAAGGGTGATATATTATGACATAAACATAAAGAAAGTATTTAATTTTATTATTCTATAGTTAATTATTTAGGAAAAGTATTTTCATTTAATTTTCCTTTCTTTATGTACTGAAGATACCAAAAAATATATTTTTATTAGAAAACCAAATTTATTTATCTCTTCAGTCAATGTTCCTTCCACTTCTATATCAATGTTTTCTAAATAGGTTATCATGATAGTTTACTTCTTCATCATTTTATTATAATTATAATTAATTATTTAATTCATAAAAGTTAAAAACAAATAACTATAATGCGGGAAATATTTTCATCTTCCTAACGACAATTTATAGTCTAAGAGATCACTTATATAACCCCATATTAAAATTATTTTTGTAAAAAGATTCATGTTTATGATATTTTTTCTATTACATAAAATTTAATTTTATAAATGTCTAAATACTATCCATGTGTCTTTCAAAGGCCTGAAGTTATACCCAAGGATTTTTTGGGTCAACCATGACTCATCAAATAAGGTTAGGACAATTGTTAGGTTAATTTTATACTATAATATTTTTTTTAACTTTAATTACCCTATTTACCTTTAACTGGGGTAAATAAAATTAAAAAGATAACATTAAAAAAATTATGTTGATCTTATTAAACAAAATGTTTCACCCAAATTGCAACCATATATATCAAAGATTTGAAATTTAATTCATTGATGTGTTAAAATTAGGTTTAGTGATAATCATAAAATGTGGCTAGAAGTGGGAAAAACACATGAAAAAATGTTCATTGAATTTTTTTATATTTTTTGATTAAAAAATGACCTCAATTACCAAATTTGGATTAATATATCTTTTTTATCTATTTTTAATTTAAAAAAAATTAATTTAAAACAATTATTTAACTAAAAAAGTCAGGTTTTAAACAATAATGCAGTGTTTTTTAGTATGCATCCAAAATCGAATCTTTTAAAAAAATTACCCAAACTTCAACCTAAGCTAATTTTTATATTCTGAATTCAAAAATGGGGTTCATTTTACCAAATTAAATTTTTAGGAGTTTTTAAAATTATTTTTATTATTGATCAAAAAAGGATTCAAAAGTAGTTCCTTTATGAAAATAGTGTTTCTTAACAAATAACTATTTTTATGAAACTTATATATTTCATTATAAATACATTTTATTTATGTGAAAAAATTATAAATAAAACATAAAAATTATTTATTATTATTTATATTACTATTTTTAATGGATATGTTATAAATATATCATATAAATAATTATAATACTAAATTGTTGTATTGCAGAAACCCAATGTTTTTTGTAACATAAGCCATGTCATTTTTTCATAAAAAACAACCTATTGAAGATAACTAACCATTAAATATTGGGATGTTTCATTCTCCCCTCCTTCAATTAATTGTAACCTCACAATTTAACCTTGGGATCAAATACTATGGGTTGGAATTTTCAAAATACCATTTTTGAAATCCCACATCAGAAAAAGGATTAATAAGACCACCTTTTTAAAATAATTAATGGGGATTATGATGGTCTCCAAAGATAAAACATAATCAGGTTCCATATATGAAATCATAGATTTCGAAGATAAATCTACCAATCGATTTTTAATGGAGAGTGATAGAGAACATGTTTAGGAAAACATTAAATTCAAAAAGCTAGAAGTTGGTGATGATCTAAGGGACCATTGGAATAATTCGAAAAGAAAGTAATAGGAAAAAAATCTTGGTTTTAATATCATTTCAATAATTTTTAAGAGATAATTAATTCATATAATAATAACAAATTGAAGAATACTAAATTGACAAGTAGAGTTTTATACATTAACTAATTTCTACCACAAACTCATCATTTTCTCCCAATGATAATAATACTCAAAAATATTCAATTTATCCTAATCAAATAGAGTTAAAAATATGAATTTATACTTCATGTTTTAGAACATTTAAATTAATATACCACATTATACACACCTAAAATCTTATAGGCCAGTGGTAGAGGATAAATCCTTGTCACACATCGGGTGTGCGTTCGATTCCCACAGCCTTGTTTGACGTGACGGGTTGTCACCCGGCCTGTGGGTTTCCCTTTTAATAAAACTATATTATTATTATATTCCAAAAATGATCTTAAGAAATAATTTATCCCTAAAAAATACTATCCAATGTCCAAATTAATCTCTTCCAACCATTATTCTTATCCAAAAAACTTCTCTCCAAACTCACAATGTAGAAAAAATTTATAAGAAATGCCATAAAATATAATGTAGATCATTTTTGTCACATAAAAAAAATATGAATACCTTCATCATATATTTTCATAAAAATTGGTAGTACTCTGAAATAACATGAAACACTATTTTAATTTGTTCATGCTTCCCTATTCCCTACATAAATCATAGAATATTGTATATTTTCCTTAAATCCAAAAATGTTGTAAACTCCAACAATGTTGGAAAAATCAAACCACTAATTAGTTCCAAGATAGTTGATAATATCCAATATAATTTTCCCTAATCGATCATCTCATTATTATCTCATAATCATAAACATATTATCGGTTATATTTACCCAAACCATATATTTTTCGAAATTTTTAACTTTCAAATGTGTCAATTTACTTGATACCATACAATCTCAAATCATTAACGAAATATTACTGTAGTAGAATCCATATGTACTCCATAATTCATATTACTATAGAACAATTGAGGTAATAATTTTTAAATCCAAATAAAAAATAAACTTATTCATTCCCCTTTAGTCTTAAACCATTAACTACGCTTCAAACTCATATTCCTTAATACCCCATAAATCTCATTTCTCTTTTTTTAGCTTCTTCAATAGAAGTAATATAACAATTACCTGTATAACCTTACTGATTCTAACCATTTATTAGAACTCAATTAATAATGTGAGAAACACTAATCATAGTGGTATATTCATGATGAATCATTTATAGGATCTCTAAATGAGTCCATGTTCTTCTAAAAACATAAGTCCACGGCATTAACCAAGTTTATCCATTTCCAAATCTAAAGGAAGATATCATATACATAGACTTATCCTCAAAGTCATTCATAAGGTTATATTTTCTAAATATAATTTACAAGGTTATTTATAAACATCCATTGACACCGAATATAATGTCCTGACCCCAGAATCCTTGATCCGGTGCATTATTTTAATACACTGGCATAATTACAAGGAATAAAATCCCAAGGGACCAATCCGTTTACCAATCATGGGAAATAGATTTCATACATTAACTTTTACCTACAATTTAAGATAAAAAATACATCATATATCATCCTTTGAGAAATTAAATATTATCCTTTCATAAATATTCATATCATTCATAAAAAACTTCTTATAATCCTCGGAACACAAAACATAAGAAAGTAGTGAGCTTAAATGCTTATTATGGTTAAACAACAAGGCATGAGTTTTTATAAATAACCATAATCATCATGGTTTGTATAAATTTGAATCACAAGACACTCAAACATAAACTTGAACATAATATTGGTAAGAATAAATCACGTAATTCAATTTAAACATTCACATGGATATTATACTAGTCAAAAAATGACATGGAATATTCATAACTAATATCATAATGAGGGAATGAATAATGTTGGTTTCCTTCTCTATCAAGATATATCCTCAAGAAAGCTTTTATAAAGATCTATAATTGTGATAGTTTAGGTTTATATATTGAAACCCTTCTGATTTGGGTCAATATCTATAATCTCGACATGATAACTACAATTAGGATCTATCATCATGGTAGATTATGTCTGAGGGTAGAAACCCGTCTGATTTGTTTCTTGATCTGTCCTCCTAAAAATTTAGGTCTATGTAGGAACAAGGATGAAGGGTTTTACACAAACTAATTTCCTCTCATGAGACCTACCGATGCATCGAGGGGATATAGTGGGTCCCACCCATCATTTACTAAGTCCTATACACTCCCCATTTAAAAATGGTGAACCATAAACAACATAATCATTCTTATTAAAAGTTTATAATTGAAATATGAATAAATTAACCATAAAACAATAATGGTATCTAAATAGAACATCCATAATCAATCTAATAACGAAGAATTCAATAATATATGGTAAGTGATCAACCTCAATTATGCATAATATCAATCAAATTATGACATTATAGATGAAAATACTCTATTAAAGTTACTAAAAATATCTTGATAAAATTTTTCTTTTTTCATTGAAATAATTTATTCAAAAGGTGTGCACAAATTAAAAAAGTAATTTAAAAAGAGATTATTGATTCTGAGTGTTCCATACCACATTAAAACATTTGAAAATAACTAAAATTTAAAAGCATTCATGTCCATATAAATAAATCCTTAAAAAAAATTTAAAACAAGGAAATTAATGAGAAATTTTTTAGAAGGATAAATGTTTAAAACAAATAAAATGATGTTTTAGTTAATGATTCCCCTACATACAACATTAAAAAAATTAATTTTTTGAAAACCATTGGATGAACATAAAAATAGACATAAAATTTCCTTTATAATCCTTTTGTATCCATATAAATAATATTGTAATGTAATATTAAGAATATTGAAATAGAGAAAAGATTAATATTTTAAACATTCAAAGAATATAATAACACATTGACCATTTATATCATAAGTCCAATATCTTCAAATTAATATTTAAATACCAGGAACAAAAATTTATTCTTGATATGAAATTTAATATGTAACCACGCACAAGAAATATGTGGTGATCAAGGCTTATATCTCACGAAAATTAAAAGTGAGATGGAATTCCCTTACCTTGTACTTTCTGTTAGTCGAGGGTGAGTTATAATTCTATATAATGGTTAAATTATGTTATTAAATTCTAATATAACTATATATATATTTATTATATCAGATATGACCCTATTTTATCATTTAGTTAATAATATTTCAGTATTACCATTGTTTTGGGTGTTAACTACTTCATTTTCCCATGCATGCTCCATCGTGTAAGTAAAGTTTCTTAGGAATAGAATATATTTTATTCATATATGTAATTATATTATGTTATTAAATATGTTATTTACTCATCAAATTAATTTTATAATCATTCATTAATGGTTAACATCGAGAACAAATCTGACCGCGTCGTGGAGATGGTAGGATGTACGTACACGCGAGTGATATTATCATTCTCTTGCTGGTTAAATGGTATGTAATTGAATGGAATATTAATTAAAAATATTAATTATAATGTTATATTAATTTTTTAAATTCATTATAATCATCATTATACACATCAAAATAGTTTAGTGTTGAATAAAAAACTACACCACTGTGTGGATACGGTAAATAGTACGTACTCACGTATGGTGATATTATTATTCATTGGATGGATAAAATAAGGAATATGGTTTAACTATAATTACAATATCATCTTAGTATATATAAGGTACTAGATTTAATATTTTATTTTTGAAACAACATAGACAGACAAAGTAGAAGAATAAAAGAACTTTTAAAGAGGTGATGGCACATTTACCTTTTTTGGGTATCTCCATTTTATTTAGAAAAAAGTACTCCATAGGATGGTTTCCAAAAGTGTGGCCTCTAGGATTAAGTGAGGGATTTTGGTAGTAGAAGTTTAAGGGGTTGGAAAATCCAATGGGCTTTGGTGGTGTAAACTAAAGAGAATGAGAAGTTCCCTTTTATAAGAGAGGTAAGGGGACCTTTTATAAGATCTTAAAATATTAATTTATTATATATTGATATTTGTTTTCTAATAGCTAAACAATGTTTTATTTAGAGTATAATATGAGTATGGGACAAAATATTCCCAACCAATATGATTTCGAAAAGATTAGGTCATAACATTAAAGTAATATTTTGGATTTAACCCTTAGTTAAATAGCATAGCTCTTAGCAGGTATACTTGTATTTTTACACTACATGGTTAATATAGTTACTATAAAATTCCAAGAGAACCTAAAGTGGATCATTTATTTCTATCGTATCACTATAAATTTTATTTGGAAAAATCATATATTTTTATGACTTTTTAACGTTTAATAGAATAGAATTTATTTTAAAATATCATTTATGTCAATTATAACTCTATTTAATACATGGTTTTTATTAAAGTCATAAAAACATGATTCTTTTAAAAAAAGAATAAAATCAATAATTAAATGTCATAAAAATCCATATAATTCTTGTATTGAATAGAATATTTCAAATAAAAATATTTTAATATTTATAATATCATTTATTTGATTCTTTTATTAATAAATCTATTATTGCATCATCATTATGATAAAATTAAATATAATTATTTAATCTGTAAAAATTATAAATAAATAACCATGACATAGGAAATATTTTTAACTTCATAATTCCTATTTTTCATCTAATATTTCACTTATAAAACCCCATACTAATTTTTTTTACTAATAAAAGTCATGTTTATGATATTTTTACCTTTACTTAAAATTAAATGTTATAAATGTCTTAATCACACCCAAGTGGCTTTTAAAGGCCAAAGACAATACCTAAGGAATTTATTGGTCGTCCATGACTCATCTAATAAGGTTAATAAAAGTGTTTGGGTAATTTTTTATTATTATAATATTATTTTTACATTTAATTTCCCTATTTTTATTTTACAAAGGTAAATAAAATTCATAAGATATGATTCACAAAAAATTATTTTTATCCTATTAGACCACATATTTCGCCCTGATTACAACCATGTATATTGATTTTTGATATTAAATTCACATAATTGGTAAAATTACATATAATTCTAATATGAAAATGTGGTGAGAATGCGGGTAAAATGACTTGAAAATGATCAATGAATTTTTATATCTATTTATTTTAAAAAAATGATCCTAATGAACTAAATAAGGTTAATATATGTAATATTTATCAATTATGAATTTAAAACAAATTTAAATTAAAATAATTATTTAAATGAAATAGTTTTTTTAATAATAATGTAGTGTTTTCATTATTAATCAAAAATCGAAACATTAAAGAAAATTACCAAAATTTCACCCTAAGTTAATTTTGATATTCAGAAATAATAATTGAATTAGTTTTTAACAAATTAAATTTTTATTACTGTATACAATTAATATTATCATTTTTCACAAAAGGACACAAAATGAAGTTCTTTTATGAAAATAGTATTTCAAAAGATATAACTATTTTTCCAAAACATATATATTTCATTATAAATATGTATTATTTATGTGAAACCATTATAAATAAAATTAAATATTATTTATTATTATATTTAATGGATAAGTTATAAATATATCATTTAAATAACTATAATAGTAATTTTTTGTTTTTCTGAAACTCAATATTACGTTGTAAAAAATCCAAGTCGGTGTTATGTGGATCACAAGATATTGAAGATAATGTACCATGAAATAATGTGGTGTTACAATATGATCGAATGATTCCATCATTATTATTTATCTTTATGGTATATTATTATGATGAAAATATGTTTATGAAACAAATTCATTTTCAATGGGATATTATATGATGAAATATTTATGAAACCCATTTCCTTTTCATAGGTTATTATACAATGAATTTATTATAATATTTTGGATCACATTCAAATGGCTTTAATTATGTTATGGGTGGTCTTTAAATTATATGTCCTTCTAGTACATTGACAAAATATTGATATGCCATTAGTTAAACTGGGCCATAATGGGGAGAGAACCCTGTTCTAGTCAACTATGATAGTCTTGGGAAAAATAAATTACTATTAAAATGGTTTCAGGAGTAGTCCCAGTCCACTATGATACTTTGGGGGTTGAGTTTCTACAACTAAGGAAATTATTTTCAATTCTTATGTTTTTGACACAAACAAATGTCTTCTGATAATTTAATGGTCTCATAAATCATGTACATTGATTCATTTATGATTCAAGTCTCATAAAAATCCATTAATTATACCATGATTCGAGATTATGATCTATGATATGCAGGGTATGATTTTCATTATTTATTCTCATGTTAAAATAACTATATTCTCAATTTATTTAGACATCTCTCTTGTTTACCCTTATTGAGAATCCCCTTTATTCTATTCCCTTTCATTAGGTTTTAAATAATGGATTTAAGTATGATAAGGATTTTAATGATGATAGTTATGAAGAGCTTTGTGGAAGATGATGTATTTCACTTTTGTGACTACTATTTATGTATCCATGTTTCCATAGATAATAGACCTATATAATCATAGCATGGTTTGTTTATGATATTTGTCTAATTAGACATAATATCTATATATGAAAGGTATGGGTCACTTTAAGTTTGAGTGGATGTAAATATATATAATTGAAGAGAATTTCATCTTTTGTGATGACCTTACCTCAATGAAATTCCATTAAAATTGATACTTGGAAAAAATTCATCTATACTTCATCAAGTAAAAGTAAAATCCTTATTTATTGAAGTAGCTTCATTCTGGGACATGTGGATCTCATCTATTAAGATTCTGGTCCTCTTACTTGATCTAGAGGCTGAGCTACTATTTTCCCCCCATAATTTGTGATAGTATATAATTTACCCATAGGTCTCATTCATTCCTTGTTTACCCCATTTCTAGAATTACCATAATTTTTTTTGAACGCTACAGTGTATTCATAGTCATAAACTATGTATAGAATAAAAATCATGGGTATATACCTAATGGTGACACAATGACAATTCATATTTATTGTTATTGATACCAATTACATTAACAAATGAGCTAAATGATTCAATTAAACAATTTCAAAATGAATCGTGTGATCTAGTTTTTGAAACCCCATATCTTTTATCAGTTTGAGATCCCTTAAAAAATTATCATCAACAATAATAAAAAATTTATAGAATCAGAGATGAATAATTATAATTACAATTAAAACAACCTACCCATTCCCACTTCCCACTATCAAACAGTGATAAATAAATATATAAA
Organism: Viscum album; assembly: GCA_963277665.1. Taxonomy (NCBI): domain Eukaryota; kingdom Viridiplantae; phylum Streptophyta; class Magnoliopsida; order Santalales; family Viscaceae; genus Viscum; species Viscum album. Next base: position 1,699,678,868 of record OY728156.1, on the reverse strand, counting down.
GGAATTAAAATAATTATTTCAATCAATATAAATAGGATAATGAATCATAAAATATATAGGTGTGTAAAAAATATATCTAATGAATGGTGGGAATATAAAACCACTAAATGGGACTCTACCTAACTAAAAAATTCTCTAGGTTTTATGGAACATAGGTAATGTTTCCCATTAAGGACTAGTTACAATCACTCCCAAAATCCATTTATGATCAGTTAATATAGGATGAGTGTTTAGAAGTATATCTATTTGAGTTGTGGTCACATGATGAGTGAAACCTCAAGGATCATTCTAATCTCATAGCCTACCTTAATTGAGTAGATTATGAATTAGAAAATAGACTAACCTTATCCAATTCCTTGAGTGAAACATAGTGAATGAAATAAAAAAACTAACTATACCGAGAGGAAAATAAATTCAATTATAGATGATATCATAATCCTCATTCAACATTCACAAGGTGTATTATAATAGGACATATTCATTAATAACTATTGAAAAAAAGTAAATTTCATATCCCAAAAATAAAATTATTATCATGAAGTAACACGAATATGCTGCAGTGACCTCATTATTCCTAACTGCGTGACTTTAAACTATGAAACATCTATTTTATCTACATAAGATTAATATCTATAGAATCTACACTTATATTCGATCCACTAAACTAAATGAAAAATTAGTGTTAGCTACAAATCTATAAAATACATTGTACATTATCATCATCATATAATGTTCAACATCACATTTAACATAATTTTATTATGATGTTAATGTATATACAACTATCCAAATCATTTAACATAAAAATTAATGGAACATTTATCATTTCCAAAGAGTATACCCCAAACATTGTAGTGTAATTATCCCGACATTACCCCCATTTGTTTTTTGTCACTTACTGCACCTATCCTGAAAACCATGTATTGAATGTTTTCTATTTCATCAAATACAAACGAATATATTAAATTCATAACTTGGTCCCTGCATCCTTTTATATCACAAATCCTTCCTAAGGTTTTTTATACTTATTACATACTTGTCAACCCCCCCCCCCCTTTAACTTCTTGTCCTTCAGGTGATTCCCTAATTTCTTCTCACATGTATGTGAAATATCACTATAGAAACCTCCATCTAAACCTATCATTGGATTGATATATGATTCATGTGATATTTTGGGCCATTGTGATGAATTATCTCTAGCCTAGACATAGACTCTATCCCCATTAACGATTTTTCCATAGTGATTTGACTTTTACTAGATTGTATCAGGTTTTTTTAATCATTTTTACCACTATAGAACCCATACACCACACCATAGTCCAATTTTTTAATTTTTATGAATCCACTTTACGGAAAAGTGTTAACCATTAAAAAACATCCACAAACCACCTACAAAAACACCACATAGAATATCAACATACAATATACTAACATAAAAAATCAAAATCCATCTTCACTGGAGACAAACCCAAACAAAAAATTTCTACACCATGTTCAAAGAGAACTCAAAATTAAAAATTCATATTGTAATTCATCATCACCCATCTCAATAAACAATACACCATTATTCACGTATATTCCTCGACTATCACTCTCATCATCACAACTGCACTATCTCCAAGATTCACCTCATTGGATGAAACCATTGTCTTATCAGAACTGATCTCAAATGAGATTCCCCTGGAATCCTCTATCACCGTCGAAAAAAGATTCATCATCTCCTCCAGACTTGAAACAAAAAACATCAATCCTTAAAAAAAATTAGCCAATTCACGACACCAAACTACCACTGGGGACATCACCAGCTTAACAGCACCATCATTATAAAGACCCGTAAATTTCAAGGAAATTTTTTATCGTAATTTAATTGGGATTTTACGAGTATGTAGTTTCTAACGGCACCTGATTCTGAGGCCCAGTGTGCCCGAAATGAATTTTTTATGTTTGGCTCAGTTATGTTTAGCGAATGAACGAGCGTGTTTTTCTAACATTTTAACCGGTGCTCAGAATCGAAATCCAAGGGCACCGATGAAACCGCAGTGCCAGTAATTGCTTAAGAGAACTTTTTTTAGGTTGCGTTTGCTCTGGAGGAGAAGTTAAAAATGTGAAGAATAAAAATAATAATTGTTTTACAATTTTAATTTTTATTTCTTTTCTAATGGTTTAAGTGTTATGGGAAAGGACGATGTGAAGAATTTGGGGTGGGGCCCACATGATCCCCCACCTCCTTCAACTTCCCCAACACCCCATTAAACCCCCCCCTAGAAATTAATTTTGTAACTCATCCACATTAAAATTCATGCCAATAAAATGCCTAATTTATTGGCCAACACAAGTTAATTAATTGGGTGAATTCAATTGGAATTTTGAAAAAGGTTGGTATGAGTAATAAAATAAGGAAAAGCCTTATTCCGTGACAATCTTCTTTCGACGAATTCTTCGAGGTAGGGGTTTTAAGTTCTAATTTAATGGATTAAATTTGTGCTTGATTTTCCGATGTTAGTTTTATTTTGGCCACTTTTTATCAAATTAATGGGAGAAGGTTGGATCGCACAAACACGGCCGATCCTCCTCCCCCTTTGTTGATGTTCACCGTTGCTTTTTAGTACAAAGGCTGCGCAGTACAACGACACTGCGGGGGAATGAGGATTATCATCGTGGTGAATGAGTGCGGTTCCGTCGAGCCGCGCTGTTGAGGCCGAAAAAGTTCGTGGCCAGATTGGGGCTGCGGCCGGAGCAGGCCGCGATGGAGCAGGGGAGGGCAGCCGGATCCACCGGCTGCTGGTGCTCAGGAGGCGGGATCGGTTAGACCCGCACGGTACAACTGGCCAGCAGTTACAACTGTCCAGATCTGGGAAACCTAGGGGTTTGAACACCAAGTCATCGCAGCAGGACAGACCACCCACGGGTTTGTCATTCAGTTCAAAGTGGGTGGTGGCTCCCCCCCCACTCCGCGTCCGCTCAACACGCGGGCGCCCGGACTAGGCCGAACCGGTCGGACCGGGATGGACCGCCCGCACAGAACCAGCCCCTGCCAGCCGGGCCGGGCCGTGCCCTAGTGGGCTAGACCCAGACCCGGGTCAAGAAAACCCGGTTCGGGCCAGCCCATGGGGTTTTGGGCCGGGTCGGTTCGGGCCCAAAACCCCCTAAAATCAGACGGATTTCTTCAAATGCCCGTAACATGGGCTACGGACCTCCGATTGACGCACCGTCTGTTGCGATGTGATCCTTGGATCGAGACGGTCGTTTTGGTATATTACACTCAAGGTTTCAGAAAACTTTTTGTATGGCCAGGATGGTTCGAACACGAAACCAACCGGGCCCTCGGAGCGGAAACACCCATAACATGAGCTCCGGACGTCCGATTGACGTATCATCAACCTTTTTGAATTCCTATTAGTGAGATGGACATTTTGGATTACTCCTCTCGAGGTTTGGATGATCTTGGTGTATATTCAGGTTGGTTTTGACTTAAAAACAAACCGGGCCCCTGGAACGATAAATCCAATAACTCTCAGACCGGGCGTCTGATTGACGCATCGTCTGTCATGTTGAGTTCCTTTTATCGAGATGGAACTTTGGGTACATCAACTCCGGAATATGTGTCAGTTGATGTATTGTACCCCTTGGCTCGGGGTGTGGACCCTCTCAGAATCGAGCATGTTTTGTGCGGGAATCCTAGAGCTGATTGCGACTGTGATGATGATGACGACTGTACTAAAATCCTCAATGGGTTCGGCAGCGACGACAACCGTACTAGAATCCTCCGTGGGTTCGATGGTGATGACTACTGTTCTTGTATCCTTTTTGGGTCTAGAAATACGTGATTCTTGTTCTTGTATCCTACGTGGGTCCAGCAGTATTTGACTCTGTACTTGTATCCTTCGTGGGTCCGGTAGAGTAGCTGGTCTTGTATACTTTATGTGTCCGACAGCTTAGCTGGTCTTGTATCCTATGTGGGTCCGACAGCTTAGATGAATCAGAGGCTACATCTGATCATCTCTATCATCTTACAAATAAGTATACATGTGTGAGCTGATTCTTGACTATTCAATCATTATCTTGATATGATTGACTTGTTTCCTAAGTGGATTGGGTTGTGTTATCCTGTGTGGATTGGTTGTACTATCCTGTGTGGACTTGATCGAACTTGGGATCGGATGTTGGATCTGAACTGGAATTGATGGCTTAGGTATATGTATGGGCATATACCTAATTAGAGTTGGTTGTTACTTAGTGATTGTATCTTTCCTTTGTGGATTATCCTTTGTGGGTTCTGGGAGACCTTCGGGGGTCTCGGGGTCCCTACTGAGTAGCATATACTCACCCCTGCACGGGCTATTCCTGAACTACATTGTGTTGGATTCAGACGATATACAGTGCTGATCATGGTTGAGGCTTGTGGAGCAAGTCGGTACCTGGAGGTGGACCACTGGGTGGGACATGCACAGAGTTGACGGCTGGACCCGAGGAGTTGAGGAGGCTATCTATACCCACCCTTCAGGTGGGATTTCTAGTGGACGGATTGACATTGCTTCATTGCTTTTCAGTGGCTCTACTATCTTTTCAGTTGTACTTTACTTCAGTTGGGTTTGTATTATAGCTCATTTAGTTTCCAGCACATACAATTGTACCCAGTTTACCTAGTGTTTACTTTATCTTGCTTACTCTGTGGTGTTTGTTTACTTTATAAAGGCAATTCCTTCCCTTTTTATCAGGATTTACGCCTTTGGTCCTAGTCGCCAGCCCCTGGCCTATGGAAGGCGGGCTTGGGGTAGTCACGGCACGGGCCCCGAGGACGGGTCGTGACAAATTGGTATCAGAGGAGTTTGGTTCTACCGTAGAACTCAGGACTATGATCATTATTCTATGTGAAGTAATAGTGTTAAGGGTATTGAGTGTGGTTATCAGTCCTGGGAGTCCAGTGTTGGTGCGGCAGCCGACATATCCATACACCAGGACCCTGACTTTTAATTTCCAACTTAGTGCACGAAGACACTGATTGCATGTGGGTTTCAAAAGTTTTCTTTTGGATTACAATGTGTCAGCTCACCAGGTATACTAAATTGACCGTGGAACACCTGTTTCATTTCAAGATGGCCCCATGACTGTAGCCAGCTAGGGTTCATAGCTTTGTACGAGACGACATCCCACCAAGCGACGAGGCCTCAGTGCAGAGCCCTTTTCAGCAGAGGCACCGGTGGTACCTATACATTCCGAGACACCGATGCCACCAGACCCAGCCATTGAGAGTGCATGTTTCCTTAGTGAATTACACGAGTTTTAGCATCAGATACCTCCCAGGTTCTGTGGGGATAAAGACCATCAGGCAGCAGAGGATTGGCTGGAGGCTGTTGTATGAGTTTTTAGGTTAGTAGGGACACCAGCTGACCTCATGGTGATCCTTGCAGCAAGTCTCCTACATGAGGTAGCAGGCAGATGGTGGAGCCTGAAGCTCCAGGTGCACAACGAGGCATCTCTCCTCTTGTCAGACTTTGAGAGCCTCTTTCGCTTGGAGTTCGTCCCAACCACCCTCCATGCGGTGCGCATTTAGGAGCTACTACAGCAGTGGCATGGCAGCATGACGATAACCCTGTACTCGGCGAGATTTACTAATCTCTCGTGCTTCTCCATGGACATGGTCCGGGCCAGGACCTTCGAGCATGGATTGAGGCATGAGATCAGGGAATCAATGATCTCCCTCAGAACTCTGATGCAGGTAGGAGTACTGGAGTGGGCCCTTCTCGTAGAGAGCTTTCATGCTAAGACTACACCAGCTGCGGGACCTACCGCAGGGCGACACGTAGCAGAGTCTTCTATTGCAGGCAGTCGACAGATGTCACAGGGGTCCAGGTGGACCAGACCATCAGGCGGATGACCTCAGGACACTGGCTCAAATGTTCGGGGAACATGGCATAGAGCCAGCCTTCTGAGGAGCAGACAGTGCTACGCATGCTCCGGGCAGGGCCACATGGCTCGTGACTACCCGACCCGCCATGTAGAGGAGCAGCAGATGGTTGAGGGACCACCCATGCAGAGGCAGAGGGTCGACCGTGGCGGTCCGCAGGGAGCAGGCGGACGAGGTAGAGGAGCTGGCCGAGTATCAGGTGGTGGGTGACGCTTTGAGGCTTTACCACCACCACCACCAGGAGGTCCACCCCGACCACAGGGAGCTGGTGGGCAGAGGCAGGCTCAGCTTCAGGTAGCGGAGGCCTACAACCACGGCGCACTAGAGGTGATTCGAGGTACTATCTATGTCTACTCCACCCTTTCTACAGTTCTTATAGACACAGGAGTGAGTCATTCTTTCATTGTCGCTGCCCTTGTTTGGAGTTCAGAGATTCAAACAGAGCCGTTGGCTCGATCCTTACGGATAGAGACTTCTACTGGAGCAGACTCGACGATTACACACTAGTGCCGGCAGTGTGAGCTTACTCTATAGGCAAGAGCTTTGGCTGGTATCTTCTTGTAGTGTCGTCGAGGCCTTACGACGTCATCTTGGGCCTGGATTGCTTATCTATAGTCCATGATCAGATCGACTATATTAGGTGCAAGGTTTGGTGTGTTCGCACCGATGGGATCATGTTCACCTTCACCGGCGAGAATGGATCCTTTGCAGTGTAGGATGGACTCACGCAGAGGAGAGGACAGATGATCACTCATGAGTTTTCTAGCCTCATCCTAGAAGCATTAGACATGCGGAGTCAGAGTTTTCCTGTAGTGGTGGATTAGTATGCGGACGTTTTTCCTGACGACGTTCCAGGACTACCTCCTCGTAGATAGGTAGACTTTTATATTGACTTATACCTCGGGAGAACCCCGATATCCACTCCAGCATATCAGATGGCTCCCGCTGAGCTTCAAGAGCTACGGGTTCAGCTAGAGGACTTGCAGGGCAAGGGATTCATCTGACCCATTGTTCCACCATGGTCTTCCCTAAATTTATTTGCTAAGAAGGTGGACACAATCATGCAACTGTGTGTCGATTATCGTTGCCTGAACCAGGTGATCGTGAGGAACAAGTATATGCTACTGAGGATTTATGACCTCTTCGATCATCTAAATGGTGCATGGTGGTTCTCGAAGATAGACCTCACGTCTGGCTATCATCAGCTTTGATTTCGGAATGAGGATGTGCAGAAGACGGACATCAGATGTCGGTATGACCACTATGAGTTCAAGGTTATGGATTTCGGCTTAACCAATGCTCTAGAAGTGTTCACGAGTCTCATGAACAGGATCTTTCAGCCTTACCTCGATCGATTTGTCATGGTCTTCATCTACGACATATTGATATACTCGACCACTAAGGAAGAGAATGCCTACCACTTGTGAGTTTTACTGGACACACTCTGAGAGAACCATCATTATGGTAAGCTCTCAAAGTGTCAGTTTTGGATACGTGAGTTCCACTTATTAGGGAACGTCATCTATGAGGTGGGAGTTGCGTGGATCCGGCGAAGATCGAGGAAGTGCTAGCTTGGGAGCCACCCAGGAGCATGACGGAGGTGAGAAGTTTCCTAGGACTGGCTAGATACTACCGGAGGTTCGTGCCGGACTTCTGCAGAGTTACGACACCACTTTTAGATTTGACAAAGAGGGGGAAACCCTTTGTGTGGTCAGATAGATGTCAGCAGAGCTTCTAGGAGCTGAGACAGAGATTGACCAATGCACCTATCTTGAGGCTACTGGAGGAGGTAGTAGGGTTCGTAGTCTACTACGATGCATCAGGGACTGGACTTGGAGGTGTCTTGATGTAGGAGCGGGCAGTGATCGCCTAGGAGTCATGAAAATTGAGGTAGCATGAGAAGAACTATGCTACCCGTGACCTGGAGTTAGCAGGGGTGGTCTTCGCTCTGAAGATGTGGCGACATTATCTGTTGGGCAAACGCTTTACAGTCTACTCTGACCACCAGAGTCTCAGGTATATCTTCTCAAAAAAGGACCAGAACCTAAGACAGCGTCGATGGCTCGAGTTCCTCTAGGACTATGACTTTGAGATATTATATAATCTTGGAAAGGGGAACATAGTAGCTGATGCTCACAACAGGAGGACGGGCATTCCGCTACTTGGGGAGGAGATAGAGCGGCTAGCTGCTTTGTCGATATACTTTGGGGATAGAGATGGAGAAGACTTTCTTCAGTCACTCACAGTCACTCCTTCACTACAATAGTGGGTCATAGAGGAACATCTTGTGGATGCAGATTGTGAAATGCGATGTGTACAAATTTCCATAGGATATGCACCTGATTGTTTTTTTATGGGAGGAGAGCATGTCTTCCTTTTTAGAGGACGTACCGTTGTACCAGATTCTTTACAAAAGGAGGTGTTGAGAGAGTTTCACACATCCCCTTTAGAGGTACATCCAAGAGTGGCAAAGATGTACCAGGATCTCAGACGACAGCACTGGTGGCCGGGTATGAAGAAGGTTGTGGCAGAGTTCGTTTCTCGATGCCTTACCTGTCAGCAGGTGAAGGCGGAGCACCAGGTACCATTAGGCTTGGTATAGCCCTTGGAGTTCCTATAGTGGAAGTGGGACATAATATCTATGGATTTCATGACTGGACATCCACATACTTCCAAAGGTCATGACTCCATTTGAGTGATTGTCGACCGACTCACCAAGACAGCCCATTTTTACCCATCAGACAGTAGGGCTCAGTGGAGAGATTGGGACGCCTCTACATTCAGGATATCATAGGGATTCATGGTGTAAAATCATCTATCGTCTCTGATCGAGATGATCTCTTTACTTCCCGTCTTTGGAAGGGGTTGCAGGAGGAATTCGGGATGCAGCAACGTCTGAACAGCGCCTTTCACACTCAGACGGATGGTCAGATAGAGAGGACCATTCAGACTCTCAAGGACATGCTCTGTGCATGTGTCCTCGACTTTGGTCATAGGTGGGAGGATCACCTACCGTTGGTGGTGTTTTTGTACAACAACATCTACCACTCCACCATCGGGATGGCACCATACGAGGCATTGTATGGCCGACCTTGCAGATCACCTCTGTGCTGGACAGACCCTAGGGAGTTAGCACTTGTAGGACTAGAGATGGTTTAGGCCATTAATTAGAAGGTCCAGGTCATCCAGGAGCGGATGGGGACAGCTCATAGCCGGCACAAGTCTTATACTAATAGGAGGTGAAGACCACTAGAGTTCGAGGATGGCGACCGCGTCTTCTTGCGAGTCTCACCTCGATGTGGATTACAAAGATTTGGTCGGGGCGGCAAGTTATCTCCGAGCTTCATCGGACCATTCCAGGTTCTCAGTAGAATAGGCGAGGTGGCTTATCGCCTGGCTTTACCACCTCAGTTGCACCGGGTGCACGACGCCTTCTACGTATCTCAACTAAGGAGATACGTGCACAACCCAACCCATATCATCTACCGTGGGGAGTTGGATATTGATGACGGGGTGACTTTTGCAGTGGTCCCGGTGGAGATCGAGGATCGACAGGAGTGGGTCCAATGTGCGAGGTTGATTACTCTAGTGCGAATCAGATGGCAGCACAAGAACCTCCAGGAGAGCACTTGGGAGTGGGAGGCTTAGATGCATGCTCAGTACCCTCATTTGTTCCCCTAGTTTGTGATGTATCTTTACAAGGACGTAAATCCCTGATTTGTGAGTAATTTAAAGACCCGTAAATTTCAAAGATTTTTTTTTATTTCTTTGGGATTTTACGAGTACACAGTTTCCGACGACACCTAATTCCGAGGCCCGGTGTCCCAGGAATCAATTTTCGAAGTTTGGCTCGGGTACGTTCAGTGAACGAATGAGTAAGTTTTTCTAACTTTTGAACCAGTGCTCAGAATTGAAATCTGAGGGCACCAATGAAACCGAAACATCGATAATTTCTTAAGAGCCCCTTTTTCTGGGTTGCGTTTGCTCGGAAGGAGATGTGAAAAATGTGAGGAATAAAAATAAAAATTGTTTTATATTTTTTTTCTTTTCGGATGATTTAAGTGTTATGGGAAAGGAAGATGTGAGGAAGTTGGGGTGGGTCCCACATGAGCCCCCACTTCCTTCAACTTCCCAATCACCCCATTAAACCACCCCCCCAGCAGTTAATTTTGTAACTCATCCACTTTAAAATGCATGCCAATAAAATGACTAATTAATTGGTCAAAGCAAGTTAATTAATTTGGTGAATTCAATTGGAATTTTAAAAGAGGTTGGCATGAGTAATAAAATAAGGAAAATCCTTATTTTTTTATTTTTGAATCATTGTGTGGAGATTTTTTGGAGAGGAGGGCTCTAGTCTTGAGGAACGTCTTCTTCCACGTTGAAGAATGCAAGAACGTCATGACCTCGATGAAGAACGTCGTCACCGCAAGCAGTGATCGTCGTGCCTTTCATATCCTCTCCACAGCCGGTGTGACACACCGCTCCACCTCAGACATTCTCCTTCAAGAACGGAGAGAGATTTACCTCACGACGCTTTTTTTTTTGACAATCTTCTTTCGATGACTTCTTCGAGGTAGGGGTTTTATGTTCAAATTTATTGAATTAATTTTGTGCTTGCTTTTCCAAAGTTAGTTTGATTTTGGCCACCTGTTATCAAATTAACGGGGGTAGGTCGGACCACACAAACACGGCCGATCCTCCTCCCCCTTTGTTGATGTTCATCATTGCGGTTTGGGACGAAGGCGGTGTGGTGCAACGACACCGTGCGGGAATGAGGATTATCACCGCAGAGAAGGAGTGTGGCGCCGTCGCGCCATGCCATTGAGGCTGAAAGAGGCTGCGGCCAGAGCGGGGCCGCGGTGGAGGGGCGCGGTGCCGTCATGCTGCACCGGAGAACCTTGGAGGGCTGCAGCTGGGGTGGGCCATGGTGGAGCAAGGGAGGGTGGCCGTAACTGCCGGCCACCGACGCTTAGGAGGCAGGACCAGCTGGTCCCGTGCAGTACAACTGGTCGGCCGTTACAGCCGGCTAGATTCAGAAAAATAGGGGGTTTGAACCCCCGATCAGCGTAGAAAGGTAGACCCCCCGCGGGTCCGCCGTTTGGTTCGAAGGGGGTGGCAGCTCCCCCCCCCCCTTTCGCGTCCGCTCAGCACGCCGGCACCCGGACCAGGCCGAACCAGCAGGGCTAGGCCTATGGAAGGTGGGCTTGGGGTAGTCATGGCATGGGCCTTGAGGATGCGTCGGGACAATCATTCTCCTCATCCGAACACCACAAATGGCACAAAATAATTATGGAATGACTAAGCTAGTTTAAAACCTTCCCAGATGTAGATTTCATAAACATTAACGAACAAACCAAATTTGTATCCATCGTCGTATAAAGAACACAAAAATCATTATCAAAACCATGAGAAACATATCTCATTTGAATAGAAATTCACTTCCAGATCGCACCTCCCAAAACAATTAAGGAACCCCCGCTCAAGCTTCATCATAGAGTGGAGTAGAGGGCATTGGGGTCAGTGAATTGATAAGGGAATCTACTATATTCAAGAAATTCTATCTCACATAATCTTAAATCAAAATCCAAAAACCCAGATCATAACAACATAGGAGTGCCTGAAAATCCCTCGGTCATCACTCTACTTATGCCAAACCACTGTGTAATCATCACTCTAGATCTGACCTAGATAGCTGGGATGCTAAGCGGGGTAAGAGAGGGGATGAAGTAGTCGGCAGTTATAGAAAACACCATCATCAGGATCTACAGCCACCTATAATAAATGAACTGAATCCCAAACTTCTAGAGAGAATAAATAATGTGTGAAAAAACTAACCGAGAGGGATTGGAAGATATTGGATGCTGCAATAGGGAATGATACATAGGGGAAATGATGCTCAAACACACTGTTAGCCCCGATGATAAGGGTTCAAAGTGTAACCATAGATGAAGCTGAGAGTGGGAGGGGGAGTGCTAGGGGAGAATGGTGACATCACATTATTTAACCCATACATTACCCATATTTCATCTTATAATTGAGTCAGATGCATATTGAAACTATATTTCAAAGAATTACTTAATGGTTTGTTGAAATTTCATATTAAATTAAGTGATATTTATTTTTCTTATCACGGTACCAATCCTAAATCAATAACCACCCACCCCTTCTTGTTATTTATTAATCATGTTTCTAGTTACATGCACTATCGTAACACCTACACTTAATCACTATCCTTGAAGAAGATCTAATAATTTAAAACATTAATTCAATCCCACATCAGTGAAAGAATCATAACAATAAAATACAACAATATATCCTTTACTTTATCTATATTAACATTGTATTCCAAATTCATGTTGGCTTTATGTAACAACCCTGACCCCAATATCCTAGAGTCGAAAGTTTTTTAATTATAATGGAATAGATACAAGTGATCACAGCACAAATGATCAATCAATATAGTAGTCTGGAAGAACTAGATACATACATAATTCACTTAAGAAATTAGTAATTAAAAATAACAAATATCAAAAGAAAATAAAATTCTTTTTGTCACTTATTAAAAATTGCTTTTTCACAATATGGGGAATGAAAACAAATTAATGGTTGAGTTAAAATTCTTTGTATGGGTAATATGAGACAATAATAAATGAAATGAATAAAATAAATAATAGACTTTATGAAAAGTTAAATAATATGAAAAACATGTGCCATTAGTACACATATAAATAAAATGGATTCATATATTTTTATAGTTAAAAAATCATGGAATGTAATTACAAAATACTAAATGAAGAAAATGCTTATTTTTTGGATGTAATGTGTTTAGAACATGAACCGTTATACCATAAAGGCTATTTATTTCTATGGGTAAAAACCCATTAGATTATTACTTGGAACAAACATGAAGGGGTTTTCCCCAACTGTTCTGTATCATGAGACAAGTCAATGCATCGAGATGTTATCTATAACCAAGGCCCACCCATCACTACAATTCCAACTAATTCATTATAAATAGATTCAATTCGACAACAACAATAAAAGATAAAAGAAGAAGAAAAAATAGTATATGTTTAATAGGATAATAATATATTAGAAATATGGGTATTTAATGAAATTTTCGATAAATGATGATGATCATAAAAGGGAAGTATATCTACACGACATATAAGGTATGACTGGTTAATTATACATAACATAAGAGAATATCATAATGGTCTCCATGAAAGAATGGATTTAAATTATAAATCAGAATTAATAAGGGAAAGTGGGAATATATAATTATAATTGATGTCTAATTAATGTTGAAACATGTAAAAAGATTTGTTAGGAAACATTATAAAATATGTTCATTAATGCAATTTAAGGAAAATTATTAAAGAGTATTTAAAATGGACCAATGCTTTATTGTTTTCATCAAACAAAAAATGAAATGAGATAGTTTTTCATGATAAAAAGAGTAATTTGAGAAAAATATTAGGTGATTAAAACATATTATAAAGGTTTCTTGAAAATGGGTATGTAATTGGGATGTTTCCTTAAAAATCGGGCTTGCTTATGAGGAGGAATTTAAATGAGGACCTTATAAAACATGCATTTCCACATAAAAGAAATAAGTATTTATCTAGGTAAATATTTTGAAACATAAACATAGTGTGTAGTTGGATTACATAAGAAGTATTAATAATTACATTATGGTAAATATAGAGGAAGATTAACTGGAAAGAAAAATGAATGTTCAGGGGGAATCCCTTACCATATGTCTAAAATTGTCCTGCATAAGTACATAAGGTTCTAGATAATGAAATTAGGTTAATAAATAATTTAATTCAAGCCCTATTAAAAATTTATTTTATTTATAATAAATTTATTAATTTCTTTTATGTAATTTTTTTGTGAGTTATAAGATTTAATTTCAGTATTCGGGAGTGTTCGTTTCCTTGGTTTTCAAGATTGGTGAGCTTTTATACATGTGTGAACGATCATGTAAAATGGTAATAGTTATCCATAATTTAAGTTATATATTATTAATTAACATGAATATAATTAATTTTTCTTATAAATATATATATATATATATTCTTAATATTACGATGATTCATTAATTAAAACATTAAGGATATCCATTTAGATTTTTTTGTGTTTCTTCGAACATCACGTACCAGATTTGTTTTAGTAATTAATATTATGTATTTATAGTAGTTCCAAAACACTAAATAATTTGTAACATACATTTAAAATTTTATTACTATTATAATGTTTTTATGTATTTAATTAAAGCTGTGAATGGAAAATGAAGACACATCATCCATTATGTTTATAAATCAGAACATCAGGGAGAGTGTTTTCAATTTTAGAATAAAAGGGAGAGGACAATGGGTATGATGATGAATATTAAATTAACATAATAAAATTATAGTATATATAAAATATAATATAGTTATCATATATGTTTGTATATAGGTGTTAAGAAATGTATATTTAATGAAAATAAATTGAATGAAAATTAATGGAATAAAATGGTATTTTACCTCTTGAATTCTTCCATTGAAAATCTTCTTAAGGAACATTGAAATGATCTTCTGGGTGAGACCAAAAAGAGAAAAACATGGTGGAGAGTATTGGGATATGTATATAATGACCCATAATTTACATACATGGTTATTACATTAAAATTGAAGCAAACTTATTACATCATATAACAAAACCATGAAAGTAATGTATAGGTATAGCGTCTTTAGAAATTGGGAAACATAAACAACTGGTTCATAAATCATCTACGTTGTCTCTCATTTATTTCATCATATCTAGAGTCACTTTTTGGAAAATCCTACTTAATATCCTTCTTCCTGACTTGGGTAAAAGAAAACATACAAAATGGTGAGCTCAAATGCTCAGTACGGGTAAACAAAATAAATATCAATCACATCCTATTCATAAGAACATATCATTTTGGAAATCTGAACCTGCAAAAGAGATCATAAATTCATAACATGGAATAAATCATAGTAGTGAAATGTAATCCCAATAATCATAACATAAAACATGAAACTTTGTGGAATACACACATAATCATAGAGAATCATTTCTTAGTAGTCAAGACTCATAGCCGAGACTATCTTAGCGGACAAAGTCCATTTCTGAACCGAGTTCACTCCTCGTTTCAATCCTATTTCACTGAACCGGTTTGACCTGTCGTTCCAGCCATGTCTATCTCATGAGATATAAATCTTTACCCAATGAATTGGAGGGATATATAGGTCCCACCCATCTCATAATGAAACCATTCTTATGTGTGCCACAAAATTATAAATCATACATCATAGCAAAACCCATGTAATAAAAATGGGAATGTTAAACATCATGCCATTATAACATAATCTATATAAGATAAAAGGGCATCATAAAAATAATTCCATCATAACATAATCAAATCAATGTAAAAATAGGTATATAAACAGAACCCTATATTATCATAGATGGAAAATAATTTTGATAAAACGCTTGAACTCCATTTTTGAGGAAAATATCCTTTCTACTTCAAAAACATTTTTCCATTATTAAAATGTCATTCAATTTTAAACTAAAAGAAGTTGATTAAAAATAAACTTGAAAACATGTCAAGGGCGATTCATGGAAATAATGTTCTAAAATTTCATTCTGGTCGTATAAGTTAATAAAACATTCTTGTCGTACTTTGGCCTGAAAATTCAAAAAGTACCTCGTACGAAAAAGGAAAAATGATTCCTTTCATATCTTTAACTAAAAACTCACCAAAGGGTAAAATTGGATTTAAAAAACTGTAGGAGGATATAAATAATATTACATATTGAGGAAACATGGATGTGGATGATAAATATTCCCCAGTAATTTCTAAAGTATAAACAATCTCGGATAAAAATGAGATTGTGAGATTTTCCCTTACCTTGGGTCCGATTTGATTCGTAAGTGTCCAAAACTCCTATATAATGATTTAAATAATGTCATGGAATTATTCCAAAATCATACTTATTTTTATGATATCATATATGGTCATATTATTATCTTCTTATTAGTAATATTTCATTGCTACTTGTTATTCGGGTGTTTATTACTTTTTGTTCTTATGTGTGTTTTGTTGAATAAATTCGTATTCTTAATTTTAGGTTAAAGATACCTCATTTACATAATATAATTAATGTAATATATATCATATCCATTCATTCAATTCATTTATATAATCATTATGCTATGAAGATCATGTAGAACGAGTCGCATTACATCGTGGAGATGGTATTCCGTACGTAAGCACGAGCGATGATATCGTTCCCATGATCATGGAATTGTATTGGAGTGTATTTATACTATTTCAGAATCAATATCACTTTAAAATAATCATATATAGCTATTATTTACACCATTATACCCATCCAAGCAAGGTGGTGGTGGAAAATAGATTACACCACGGCATGGAGACGGTATTCTGTACATACGTACGTGCGGTGATTTCGTTTTCCGTTGGATGGATAGATGGTGAAATAGGGTTGTTTCATAATTATAATAACATATCAGAATATTAGTGACACTTATGTTATTACTTCATAATGAAACAACTAAAGAAGAAGAATTAGAGGAAGAAATAAAATTGAAAGAATCGGTAACGGACATTACCTCTTCTTTAAAGCGCCTCTTGTTAACCTCCTCTTAGGGCACTAAAGACGGTCTTTGAAGAAAACCAGGACCTCTAGTATGTTTCTAGGTATGTGTAGTGGATAAATTGGTAGGGTTTGGCCGAACTTGAAGGCTCAAAGTGGTGTAAGGAAGAGAGGGAGGAGGTTTCCTTTTATAAGGGAGGAGAGGGGCACCATAGGAAAAACTAAAAATATTATTTTATTATAAAGTAATATTCATTTTTTAATAGCTCCAAATTGATTTATTTTTAAGGTAAGGTGTGGATGGGTCTATTTCCTCTCATCCAATAGAATTTAGACAAGTTTAGTTTTCTATTTTAACCTTATCATTTAGATTTAACTTAAAGTTAGATAATTTAACTTTTACCATGTCTTCTTGTTTTCTTACACTATAAGGTTAATAAACTTACTATAACAAGTCAAAAGAACTCAAATTTGTTTATTATTAATATATATAACCTTATCTAAGTCTTTTGGCCGAACCTTATATTTTTATGAATAAAATAACAATTAATAATATAATATTTGTTTTAAAAACTATTTTATTTAAATTTTGACACTATTTGGTAATTGATTTTTGTAAAAATCATAACAGAAAGATTAGTTCGAAAAAAGTTAATTAAATCAATTTCAACAAGTCATATTAACCAATAAAATTATTTTAATTCATAAAAAGTATCAAATTAAATTTATTTTGGTATTTATAACTTCAATTATGTAAATATTTCATTAAAAAGATAATTACTGCATCATCATTGTGTCATAAATAAATTAATTTATTTAATGTCTAAAAATTACAAATAAAATACCATTATTTATGAAATCCTTTTATCTTTCTAATGAATATTTATAGTCGAATTTATCGTATGTATAACCCTATATTAAAAATTCATTAGTTATTAAAAATTGATTTTAACTATTTTAACACTTCTTTAAATAAATTAATAATAAATGTCCTAATCTAATCCATGTGGTCCTAAAGGGTCAAATTTTATTCCTATGGTTGTTTTTGGTCTAATTAAACTTATCCAATAGAATTATGACATGTTTTAGGGTAATAATATTATCATTTTTACCCTTAATTACCCTATTTACTTTTAACCGTGGTAAAAAAGTAAAAAGTTACTATTCACCATAAATTATTTTCATCTCATCGAACCACATTTTAGTCCTTGATATTAAACACGTCTCGTGGATTTTCGAAATTCTGCTCACAGATACGGTAAAATTATGTTTTATGTAAATTTGCAAATTCTCCTAGGAGGTGGGTAAAAGACGGTGAAAAGTTCATTAAAATTTTTATATATCTAAAATGATTATAAAATGGATCCAATGAATTGCATTGAAATTATATAGATATTATGTATCAATTTTGACCTAAAATAAAATTAAATAAAATAAATAATTCTTTAAATAAAAAGTCAGTTTTTAAATAGTAATCTCATGTTTTCACTATTCATCAAAAATTGAAAGTTTTCAGAAAAAGACCAAAATTTCACCATAGGCTAATTTTGATATTCCGAATCCAAAAATGAATTCCATTTTGAAAATTAAAATTTACAAAATTTCAAAAAGTGGGTATTATTATTCATAATGGCTAGTTTTAATAATATTTTAATAGCATATCGTTGTTTAGTGAAACTCAGTATTGCGTACGAAGCAAGCTATTGAGGAAGGTCGCGATTGCGTGTAAATCATGACAAGATAGTGTTGTGTGTAGTGAAAGATTACTTTGATGATTTATATAACATAAAAACAAAATATTTCTCATAAAAAACTCAGGTGTTAAATTATACCCCCCTTAAAATGAATTTCTCCCTCGAAATTCATCACTTTCTAACAAACAGACGAGGATGCCTCTCCCTCATCATATCCTCCATCTCCCATGTAGCTTCTTCTATTTGGTGGTTCCTCCATAAAACATTCACCAATAAGTGGTCTTGTTCCGTAGGACTTTTTCTCTATGATCCATAATCTCTATCGACTGTTCTTCATAAGAAAGATCTTGCTCAAGCGGTACAACTTCTGAGCTGATTACATGTGAAGGATCAGGTATGTACTTTCTCAGGAGAGATATATGGAACACATCGTGAACTTGATAGAGGTTTGGTGGAAGTGCCAATCAGTAATCTACCTTCCCAACACGATCCAATATTTCGAAAAGACTAATATACCTAGGGCTCAGCTTTCCCTTCTTTCCAAATCTCATTACTCTCTTCCAAGGAGATATTCGTAAGAACACTTTATCACCCACTTCAAACTCTAGGTCTTTTCTTCGGTTATCAGCATAAATTTTTTGTCGACTCTGAGGTGATCTTATGTGTTGTTGAATATATCAGACCTTTTCTGTCATCTCATCAACAAGATCAGGTCCTAATAGCTTTCATTCCCCAACTTCATCCTAGCAAGTTAGAGTCATGCATTTCGTTCCATAGAGAGCTTCATAAGGAGCCATCTGAATACTGGAGTTAAAGTTATTATTATAAGAAAATTCCACCAAAGTTAGGTGTTGATCCCAACAACCTTTGAAATCCATAGAGCATGCTCTCATCATATCTTTTAGAGTTTTAATTGTCCTCTCAAACTGACCGTCTGTTTGAGATGATAAGCAGTGCTGAAACTCAACTCTGTATCCAAATTATGCTGAAGACTTAGCTAGAAATTTGAGGTAAACCTCAGATCCCGATCAGATATAAGGAAAGTGGTACTCCATGTAATATTACTACTTCCTTTACATATATCCTGGCAAGCTGATCCAGAGAGAAATCTTCTTTAATAGCAAGGAAGTGTGAAGACTTTGTAAGATGATCAAATATGACCCAGATAGCATTATTGCCTTTGGATGTTTTAGGAAGTCCAGTGACAAAGTCCATAGTGATGTTTTCCCATTTCCATTCAGGTATGTGTAATGGTTGTAACATCCCCTTAGACTTCTGTCTCTTAGCTTTAACTTGCTGACAAACCAAGCATTGAGAGACATATTCAACAACATCTCTTTTCATTCTATCCCACTAGAAGTACTCTTTTAGGTCCCTATACATCTTCATGCTTCCAGGATGAATAGAGAATGAAGAACTATGAGCCTCATCAAGTAGCTCCTTATTTAATTTTGGGATGGGAGGAACACAAACCCGATTCTTGAACCTTATTATCCAATCACAATCAAGGTTCAATTCAAAAACATTTCTCACCTACTTTTGTAACTCTACATCTTCTTTATGTGCCTCTTTAATCTTCACATGTATAGATGGTTGAACATTCATTTGAGAAAGATAAGATTTTTCCCCTTCCATTATAATTCCAACATCCATCCTTTGTAAATCCATTAATATTGGATCTTTTTTGATCCTCATCATGGATAAGCATGCATGGACTTGTTGACATAATGCGTCTTCCACCTTGTATGCTTTCCTAGGGTGGTAATGAATTGAGCAGTCATAATCGTTAATCAGATCCAACCATCTTCTTTGGCACATATTCAGCTCCTTTTGTGTGAAAATATACTTTAAACATTTATGATAAGTATAAATATCACACCTTTCTCCATAAAGATAATGCCTCCAAATCTTTAATGCAAATATTACCGCAGCTAACTCCAAATCATGAGTTGGGTAATTTTGCTCATGGATTTTCAACTGTTGTGAGGCATAATCAATCACCATATCATTTTTCATAAGAACACACCCAAGCCCCTTCTTGGATTCATCATTGTAGATCACAAACCTTTCTTCAGTACAAGGAGGTGTGAGTACAGGTGCACTAGATAACCTTTTTTTCAACTCCTTGAAATTCTCTTCACATTCCTCCATCCACATGAACTTAACTCCTTTTCGAATCAACCTGGTGAGTGGATTAGATAATCATGAAAAATCATTCACAAAACGTCGATAATATCCATCCAAACCAAGAAAACATAGGATCTTGGTTACTGTTGTTGGTCTCGAACATCTTTCTATAACCTCTGTTTTTGCTGGATCCACAAATATCCCCTCTTTTGAGATTATGGGACCCAAAAAATGCATCTTTTTGAAGCCAAAATTCACACTTGTTAAATTTTTCATAAAGCTTATCCTTTCTCAGGGTCTTAAAAATAATTCTCAAGTGATCATCAGGTTCTTCCTTGCTCTTTGAATAGACAAGAATATCATCTATAAATTCTACCTCAAACTGATAAAGATCGTCTCTAAAGACTCTATTCATCAGATCCATGAATATAGCAGGAGCATTAGTAAGACCAAATGGCATCACTATAAATTCATAGTGTCCATACCATGTACGGAAAGCCGCCTTTGTAATATCCTCCCTTTTGACCCTTAATTGATGATACCCTGAACGAAGATCAATCTTGGAAAAGTAATGAGCTCCGCATATTTGGTCAAATAAATCATCAATGCGTGGGATAAGATATTTGTTCTTGATAGTGATCTTGTTAAGTTCTTGATAATAAATGCAGAGTCTCATTGATCCATCTTTCATCTTAAAAAACAGAACAGGTTCTCCCCAAGGTGATGCAGTTCGGAATATGAATCCCTTATAAATATTCTCTTGGAGTTACTTCTTCAATTCCTACAACTCAATTGGGGCCATTCTATAAGGTGTTTATGAAATAGGCAAAGTACTCGGTATGAGTTCTATTGAAATCTCAACATCACGATTTGGTGGAAGACCCGACAATTCCTCTGAAAAGTCATCGTCAAACTCCTATAAGATTGGAATATTATTAATCATGAGTTTCTCACAAAAAATTTGAGATAAATAACCTTCATTTAGTGGAATCAAGACCCATAAGATGGAATAAATTTCCACTGGAAGGTTATGTTCATCCTTGTATCGATAGGCGATCATAGATTGATCTGGAATATGAAACGTGACTTCAATTATTTGTAACTTGATATGATCTCCATATAAAGAAAGCCCATCCATGCCACGAATCACATCAAATCCCACTATAGGATGGATCACAAGATTTGCAGGAAGCACTTTCCCACAAACTACAATCGGAGAAGAATTATAAACTTTTCATGCGACTTTTGTGCCATTAGGGGTTGTCACAGCTAACTCAACATCTAATTGTTGAGGTAATATGGAGATACCCTTATAAAATTCTTCAAAAATAATATATTGGGTGGATCCAAAATAAAATAAAACATTTGCTACTTTAGAGTGGATGGTTAGTGTACCTTTCACCACTTCATTATCGTACTCCACATCACTAATAGAAATTTCATGTGACATTAATTTGTCATTAGCCTTAAGAATTTTTTGACATCGATCATCATCAACAACACATGGATTAGGTCATTGATTAGCATAATGCCCCATTTCCTTGCACTTGTAACATTGAAGTGTAATAGGTGCACTCTGTGTAGCCTTTTCATTTTTCGCGTCACTAGACATCTTCTACCCATCATTGAGGCATTCAAATGCCCGATGACCTTCCTTTCCACATTTGAAACATTTACTTGTCCCTTTAAGGCAACTCCCTCCATGTTTCTTTCCACACTTTGAGCATAGGGAAAAACTCATCTTCTTTTCAGTGTGCTCTTTAGATTTTCCTTTGAATTCCATTTTTCACTTCTTATCAAACCCATATGACCGATGGGTTACTCCCATCTCCATCTCAACCTTGAGAGAAAATCGAACGATTTCCTCATAGCTATTGAAGTCCCTTATGGATAACTCCCTTCGAAGACTTGGATTTAAGCCACTAAAGAATTGATCGATCTTACTCTCGGGTTGGATAATAATACCAGAAGCATACCTTGCAAGTCTTGTAAAATTTTCTTCATAGGTACCAACAGATTCATCATCCTTTTGCTTCAGTTCAAGAAACTCCTTCTACATCTTTGTTCGATGAATACGAGGGAAGTACTTATTGAAAAATAAGTTCTTGAACTTGTCCCATTCCATGGACTAAATTTCATCTCTTTTCCTTGTATTCTTGATAAGATTCCACCATTGATCAGCGACTCCTTCCAAACGATACAATGCTAAGATGACATTATCATGTTCAGAACATTGAAGAACTGAAAATATCTTTTCAGTAGTACTGATCCATTGTTCAGCAACTAATGGATCAGTAGTCCCACTGAATGAAGGTGGACGCTGCCTCATGAAGGATTCAACAGAATGTTTCTCATTCCTTTTCTTGTTTGGAAGTCCTGCATGATTCATAGCATGACAAAGTTGTGTGAGCATTTCTAAAAGAATTTTCATTCCTTCTCCCATAACTTTTGGTTGCTCTAGGGCACAATCCTTGAATTTCTCGTCGCATTCTGCATTAACACGGTTCTTTCGGGTTCCAGCCATTGACTAAAACCAAGAATAATAGTGTGAGCAACACTAATTATAATAGGAAAACCTAATAATCACGAATAAAATTTCACACTTAAGGTCTTATCACAGGTTGTTCATAGCCATTTTTAAAACACTAAGATTGTGTTAAATGCTTAGACTTATCCTTATGTTTCTTACTAAGGCTTTCACATCCTATTTTCCAAAGGTTGACCATACCTTTCCTCGGATACCAACTATAAAAACACAAACTTTACATAAATGGTTATTACTTCAAAATTGAATCATACTTATTGCAACATATAACAAAACCATGGAAGGACCGTATAGGTATAGTGTCTTTAGAAACTAGGAAACACAAACAACTGGTTCATAAATCATCTACATTGTCTCTCATTTATTTCATCATATCTAGAGTCCCTTTTTGGCATATCCTACTTAATATCCTTATTCCTGGCCTGGGGAAAAGAAATCATACAAAAGGGTGAGCTCAAATGCTCAGTAGGGGTAAAGAAAATAAATATCAATCACATCATCTAATAAGAACATATCATTTTGGAAATCTTAACCTGCAAAAGAGATCATAATTTCATAACATGGAATAAATCATATTAGTGAAATGTAATCCCAATAATTATTACATAAAACATGAAACTTTGTGTAATACACACATAATCATAGAGAATCATTTCTTAGATGTCAAGACTCATAGCCAAGACTATCTTAGCGGACAAAGTCCATTTCTGAACTGAGTTCACTCCTCATTTCAGTCCTGTTTCACTAAACCGGTTTAACCTGCAATTTCAACCATGTCTATCTCATGAGATATAAATATTTACCCAATGCATTGGAGGTAGATATAGGTCCCACCCATCTCATAATGAAACCATTATTATGTGTGCCACAAAATCATAAATCATACATCATAGCATAACCCATGTAATACAAATGGGAATCTTAAACAGCATTCTATCATAACATAATCCATAAAAGATAAAAGGACATCATGAAAATAATTCCATCATAACATAATCATATCAATTTAAAAATAGGGATAGAAACATAACCCTATATTATCTTAGATGTAAAATAATTTTGATAAAATGCTTGAACTCCATTCTTGAGGAAAATATCCTTTCTACTTCAAAAACATTTTTCCTTTATTAGAATGTCATAAAATTTTAAACTAAAAGAAGTTGATTAAAAATATACTTGAAAACATGTAAAGTAAGCTTCATGGAAATAATGTTCTAAAATTCCATTCAGGCTGTATATGTTAAAAAACATTATTCTCATACTTTGGCCGGAAAACTCAAAACGTACCTCGTACAAAAAACGAAAAAAGATTCCTTTCATATCATTAATTAAAACTCACCAAAGGTTAAAATTGGATTTAAACAACTGTAGGAGGATATAAATAATATTAAATATTGAGTAAACCTGGATGTGGATGATAAATATTCCCTAGTAAATTCTGAAGTATAAACAATCTTGGATAAAAATGAGATTGTGAAATTTTCCCTTACCTTAGGAAAAATTTGCATCGTAAGTGTCTGAACCTCCTGTATAATGATATAAATAATGACATTGACTTATTAAAAAATCATAATTATTTTTATGATATCATATATGGTCATATTCTTAACTTCTGATTAGTAATATTTCATCGCTACTTGTTATTCAGGTGTTTATTACTTTTTGTTCCTATGCGTGTTTTGTCGAATAAATTCTTATTATTCTTTTTAGGTTTTAGATACCTCATTTCCAAAATGGTATTATTGTAATATATATCATATTCATTATTTAAATTCATTTATATAATCATTATGCAATGAATATCATCTTGAACTAGTCGCATCACATCGTGGAGACAGTATTCTGTACGTACGCAAGAGCGATGATATCATTCCCATGATCGTGGAATTGTATTGGAGTGTATGTACACTATTTCAGAATCCATATCACTTTAAAATAATCATATATAGTTATTTTTTACACCATTATACCCATCCATGTATGGTGGTGGTGGAAAATAGATTACACCACGACGTGGAGACGGTATTCCGTACGTACGCACGCGCGGTGATTTCGTTTTCCGTAGGATGGATAGATAGTGAAATAGGGTTGTTTCATACTTATAATAACATATCAGTATATGAGTGATACTAATGTTATTACTTCATAATGAAACCACTAAAGAAGAATAAGTATAAGTAGAAATAAAGTTGAAATAATCGGTAACAGACATTACCTCTTCTTTGAAGCGCCACTTCTTAACCTTCTCTTAGGTCACTAAAGATGGTCTCTGAAGAATACCAGGACCTCTTGGATGTTTCTAGGTAAGTGTATATGAGAAATTTTCAGGGTTTGGCCGAGCTTTAGGGCTCAAAATGGTGTGAGGAAGAGAGGGAGGAGGTGCCCTTTTATAAGGGAGGAGAGGGGCACCTAGGAAAAACTAAAAATATTATTTTATTATAAAGTAATATTCAGTTTTTAATATCTCCAAATTGATTTATTTTAAAGCTAAGGTGGGTATTGGTAGAAGTACTCTCATCCAATAGAATTTAGGCAAGTTTAGGTTTCTATTTTAACATTATCATTTAGATTTAACTTTAAGTTAGATAATTTAACTTTTACCGTGTCATCTTGTTTTCTTACATTATAAGGTTAATAAACTTACTATAACAAGACTAACGAACCACATGTTGTTTATTATTAATATATATAACTTATATAAGTCATTTGGACGAACCATATATTTTTATAAATAAAATAACAATTAATAATGTCATATTTGTTTTAAATACTATTTTATGTCAATTTTGACACTATTTGGTAATTGATTTTTGTGAAAATCATAACAAAAAATCAGTTAGAAAAAAGTTAATTAAATCAATAATAACACGTCATATTAATCTATAAAATTATTGGAATTCATAAAAAGTCTTAAATTACATTTATTTGGGTATTTATAACATCAATTTTTTCTATATTTCATTGATAAGATAATTACTGCATCATCATTGTGTAATAAATAAATTAAATTATTTAATGTATAAAAATTACAAATAAAACACCATTATATAGGAAATATTTTTAGATTTCTAATGAATATTTATAGTCGAATTTATCTTATTTATTACCCTATATTAAAAAAGATTTTGTTATTAAACATTGATTTTAACTATTCTAACCCTTCTTTAAATAAATTAATAATAAATGTCCTAATCTATTCCAGGTGGGCCTAAATGGTCATATTTTATTACTAAGGTTGTTTTTGGTCAAATTACACTTATCCAATATAATTCAGACATGTGTTACGGTAATAATAATATCATTTTTACCCTTAATTATCCTATTTAATTTTAATCGTGTTAAAAAAAGTAAAAAGATACTATTCAACAAAAATTATTTTCATCACATTAAATATCATTTTACTCCTTGATATTAACCGTGTCTCTAGGATTTTTGAAATTCCACTCATAGATGCGGTAAAATTAAGTTTTATGTAATTTTGCAAATTCTCCTAGGAGGTGGGTAAAAGACGGTGAAAAGTTCAATAAAATTTTTATATATCTAAAATTATTATAAAATTACTCCAATGAATTGAATTGAACTTATATAGGTATTATGTATCAATTTGGACCTAAAATAAATTTTAAAAAAATAAATAATTATTTAAATAAAAAGTTGGTTTTTAAATAGTAATCTCGTGTTTTCACTATACATCAAAAATTGAATGTTTTCAGAGAAATACCACAATTTCACCATAGGTTAATTTCAATATTCTAAATCAAAAAATGAAGTCAATTTTGAAAAATAAAATTTACAAAATTTAAAAAAGTTGGTATTACTATTCATAATGGCTAGTTTTAATAATATTTTAATAGCATATCGTTGTTTAGTGAAACTCAGTATTGCGTACGATGCAAGCTATCGAGGAAAGTCGTAATTGTGTGTAAATCAAGCCAAAATAGTGTTGTGTGTAGTGAAATATTCCTTTGTGATTTATATATCATAAAAACAAAAAAAATTCATAAAAAACTTGGGTGTTACAATGTATGGGGTGGAAATTGAATAATATTCAAGGGTTTAATGGTGTGAGGAGAAGAGGTGGTGAGGGGTGTTATTGGTTGTGGAGGAGAGGGGTGTTTTATTAATATTTTATTCATTAGTTTATTAGTTTTGTGAAAGAATATGAATATTTTTTATTATTGTGAATAAATATTGTTACTAGTGCATGTGAGATATAACCAATGGGGGTTAAATATTTTGTAAATCATCCATGAATCAATAATTATTATACTAGATTTTACCATAAATTACGGTATTTCAATATTCACAAAACATTAACTATTTTAGAAAGGTCCCAAAAGATCACCCATACCATTTCTCGATATGTATAATTTAAAAATGAATTAAATTTTTTGAAATTAATTTCCAAAATATGATAAATTTAATTTTGAATTAAAATAATAATTTATTCGAAAAATAATGATTATAAAATTATAACTGATTTTTTGACACTTCAGAAAATTAATTAAGTTCTCCAAAAAATTATTATAATGATAAGAAAAAAATATATTTATTAACGAATATATTTTACGAAAATAATTTTTCTTTTAAATTGTCAAAATAATTATAAAATCTTTAATAAACAATTAAGTTTTACAAATATACCAAGACTAAATTAATTATTTTAAAAATAATTGTTCACTTAAACTATGATATAATTATATAATATTTAAATTTATAATATGGATATATTTTTTATGATTTCATAGGTGGGGATAAAATTCTAATGGTAACATTAATATTCCAAACACTCATTGGGATGGCCCACACTGTCTCATTGGCTTGAGAGGGCAGTGAGACATTACTTAGACAAAAGAGACATCTCAAAGATGCCAAAGGCTAACAATAAATACTGAAGGGATTCAATATATGTATGGGAAGATTTCACCTTTATAGAAAAAAATAACCAGAAAATAAAAACAAAAAAACACTATGTGATGCATTATAACAATGATGGAAAACTCAACATTTCATTTATCCGAAATGATACTAAATTAATGTACCAAAATGGAAGACTACAATATCAATGTAAATAAAACAAGAGAAAACTATCAAAACTCAAAGACAACTATAAGACACCAAATACCCACAATCTCCAAGCACATAATCCACAAACATCCCATGTATCATGAAGTACTACAAAAGACACGTGATATGTTACCTTTTCCCATGACCCTATAGACGACATCTGAAAAAGGAAAAAAGTTCCAAAGCTGGGGTGAGTACTAAAGCATACTAGGTTTTCCCCAATTAATTCCATACTAATGCCACTAAAATATTATATTTAGAAAAAATTACATAAAAAAATTATATAAACAATTTCTTAAATAATTTATATCTAAATAAAACAACTTCTAAAAAATTTTATAAATAAATATAAACAAGTTCCATGTCAACCAATTTTCCAAAAAAAAATCTATTTTTCAATTATAGAAACCAAAAAATGCTTTAAAAACATTACATATGTTACATTTGGCATAACAATTTCATTACCCATATCCATTCCACAAACCATGCATGGATCATTATGAAAGTTCCATACTCATGAGAAATCTCTCATCGATCTACCATTTTTTCACAAGTTAATTATATCCCATGTACCATTATAATATTTTCACTAAGTATAAGGGCATATTTCAACCATGCTTTGTAAATTCAAAATGAAAACACACAATATGAATGCCCAAAAACCATGCCAATACCATCACAATGAATCCATTTCAATAAAACAACCATATTATTTAAAACTCTTTTCTAACAAGACATTTCAAAAATCCATAAATTCCATATTTTAAAATCAAGGAACTAAATCACTTTGTACAGAAAATTACAATGATTCCCTAATTTTATGAAAAACCATAAATCAACAATAAAGGGTACTCATATCATTCTTTTCAATAAAATTTAATAATAATATTTAATCAATCATGAAATTTGAAACTAATCCAACTAGTTATAGAAAGTGGATTTTAGTGTGAAGACACCTACCTCTAGAGTTTTTGAGAGAATGATAAACATCATGAAAATGTCACAAAATTGGGTTGAATCTCCACAAACCCACCTTAGATCACTTCCCCTATCATCATAAAGGCCAAATATAATCGGACATGCTATCCAAAAACCTTAGATCCACCGACAGTGGCCATAGATCCAAGAAACCGAGACAAGGAGTGCAGTAGATTTTTAGAAAACATCAAGAAAGATAAAGAACAAATCCTTTTGATAAGAATTGAGCGTCAGCACAAGATAAAACGCCTCCAGATAACATCCAAATTGATTACGTGAAACTTCCATGACCTTTGGGAAAGAATAAAACCCAAGATAGGGCCACATGGGAGAAAAAATGAGTGTGGTAAAGGGTAAAAGGAATGAGATCCACTTTTAAGGTTATAAACATTGACCCATGTATGGTTTTGTAACAAAGTTAGATAAACCATGTGGTAACCATGTTGTTGCCACTATTTTAAAGGAGAACTCCCACAATTGGCTCACATATTTATCAAGTAGTGTTCCCACATTGCCAAAGATCGTTGTCCAACAAATGAGAAACATATCATGGATTCTCCTATGATTTCTCACGATGTGGAATAACGATGTGTAGCCCATGAAAATTCACATTATATCCTTCCTCACTGTGCATGGTTCCATGATAGTGTTTCTTGGTTTTTGATAACCATACACTAACCTTGCACCTGTTGGAAATCCCAAAAAAAATTCAAAAGGTCCTAAAACAGTCCCAAATATAACCAATATAATATACATACATATAAACATAATTAAAGGGTAACATGGTAGAAAATAGGGTTTTGTATTCTCCCGACCATTGTTTTTTTCCATCTGTATAAATTTGTGACCCATAATTACATTGGAATAGTTCTGACCATTTCTCTTTCATTTCCTTCTCACATTCCCAAGTCTCCTCCTGAATTTGAC
The DNA here is from genome assembly GCA_963277665.1 of Viscum album. Classification (NCBI taxonomy): domain Eukaryota; kingdom Viridiplantae; phylum Streptophyta; class Magnoliopsida; order Santalales; family Viscaceae; genus Viscum; species Viscum album. The sequence goes on along the minus strand of OY728156.1, from coordinate 1,699,648,985 downwards.
AATGTTTCCACAAAACTGACACTAGGATGATTCTGCTTCCACACAAAACTTTATATGTCCTATCCATAATCTGAACAATAATATGTAACAATGAAACATCAAGATCTTGGTCAACCTGATCCCATCAGATCACATGGTCGGGGTCAAGAAAATACTTATTCAACTGAGTTAGTAGGAAAAAATTATGTACTCTATTGAACCATGGTGTCAATTCAAAATGATGTGTCGCCTCTCCATCCCATTCCAGTATCTCAAAAGGAGCTATGTATCAAGGAGATAACATGCCCTACATTATAAAATGATGATGTCCAAGACATATATTGAACCTTAATAATACTTGATCACTCATCGCAAATGAAAACGACCATCGAATATGATCCAAATATTATTTCTCAAGACTTTTCACTATCTCTATGAATTTTATGATCAAATGAATATTCTTCATTCTTTATTGAACAACGCTCAACCCAAATAGTGAAGTCTCATATGTTTCTAACCAATAAAGTGGAGAAAAAAATTGACGTCCATAGAATGATTCAAAAGGGGCCATATGTATCAATTCCTGATAACTGTTGGTATATGAGAAATGCACCAACGACATATGATCTTACCATTAGACAAAAAAATACATTACAAAAGAAGACCAAATGTCTTACAATGTTTATATTATTATTTCATATTTCCCATATTTCTAAATATGGTACACCATACAAATAGTAAACTGAGTCCAAAGGGTCTTCTATAAGTATTTAAAAAAATGAGACATGAACCTTAGATCTCTGTCAAACAAGATAAAAATTAGTATACCAAGTCTCATAAATAGTTGTCAAATAGATATTTTGGACATATCCTCAACGATATAAGTTACACGAATATGGATGAAATGAGCCATCTTGTTAAACTAATCCACTATCACCCATATGGGTTGTGTTTCTGAACCGTTCTTAGGAGACATGTTATAAAATCCATGGATATCTACACCTAATTCCAAAAAGAGATAGGTAAAGACTACATCATATCTTCTAGTTACTAAAGCACTACATTAACATATTGAAAATTCAAGCATCTCTAAAAAATTTATCCACCTTTATTTTCATGTTGATCCAACAAAAATGAAATTTTAGTGCCTTATAAATATTATGTATTTATATATGAATAGACTAGATGGAATGGTGGTAATGAGAAGAAGTTGTTATTGAGAATCCATCTGTTCGACAATCAGATTTCTAAAACATCACACTAATATCCAATTCATCTTCTATACCTCAATGGACTCCCCACCATTGAGTTTTGACCGCATCACCATGAATTCTACATCAGATTTCTGTGCCTCTTTAACCATATTTACCAAATAAGCAACAAGTACAAATGAGAATAAAACCACAACATCACCTTAGTGTTTGTATGCCACATGAATTTTATCTAGTATTTACATCAACTACCACTCATCTGATGATTGTTTTTCGAACCTAGCATACATATTTCTGCTTAAGGCATCAGCCCTAGAATTTACATTACCTAGTTCATAAATAAAATCAAAATCTAACATTTAGAGATAATCTATCCATATTATTTTCCTCAGATTCAAATCCCACTGTGATAATTTATTTATCAAGCTCTTATGATCCCTTAACATGATAAATATCTCACCAAAGAGATAATGAAACCTTGTCTTCAAATAATGGACTACAACAACTAACTCAAAATCATGTGTTGGGTAGTTCTTCTCATTCTCAATAAACTACCTTGAGCCATAAGATACAACAAGGTCTCCTTGCATAAGAACACAACCAAACCCAGATCACAAAGCATCACAATACACCACATACCCTTGTCCTAGTTTTCGAAATATCATGATATGTGTGAATATATAGTGAAAATGTATCATTTGAAAAGAATTTTGAATTTCCCAATTACATTGGAATGGAATATTCTTCTTTTTATAATATATCAAAACCTAATCTAGTCATGAAATATCACGAAAAAAGTGTTGATAATAACCTGTTTGACTAAGAAACCATCATTTCTCAAAGACAATCTTCAGCGGTTTCTAAGAGATTACAACATCTATCTTCTTCGAATCTACTGCAACAATTTAGTAAAAAATTACATGGCCTAGAAATCATACCTATTATATCAAAAATCGTACTTTGATAATTTTACACACACAAAATGGTTTCTTAAGATGTCTTTTTTTGTTTCATGGTGTTTCTCATGCTTATCCCTTGTATTTGAAAACAGTAATATTTTTTCAAAAATCACCACAAAAAAGAATCTAGATATCAATGAAATATCTGATTCATCAATTCCATGAAGTCCAATGGTTCCTTATTAAGACCAAAAGCCATTACCACATATTCATAATGTTTATATCTACTTCTGAATGATGTCATTGGGATATCCTCATTTTGAACTCTCAATTTGTGATATTCTAATCACAAGTCTATTTTAGATAGCACTATAATCCCCTCAATCTATCAAATATGTCATCAACTCATGGAAGTGGATACTGATTAATTATCATTTAATGGTTATGATTACAATAATACACCAACAAGATTAGAGTTCCATATGATTTCATCACAAACAAAATTGTTTCTTTCCATAGATACATCCTACTCTAAATGAAACCCATTCTTTCTAGATATTCAACCTACTCATTTAGTTACCTTAACTCTATTGGTGGAAACTAGTAAAACGTATGGGAAAAAGTGCTGGTACTCAGAATGATATCAATTGTAAACTCCGCTTATATTATCGGTGGAAGCCCTATGAAATTTTTAGGAAACACATCTAAAAACTAATCCACAATTGTTGGAAAAATGTTATTCTCAATATATTACATCAATTACAAATCAAACACCACCAACTGGTAAGAGATCATTCCCACTACAAGTGAAAACAATCCAGTTTCACCTGTCTTTACATTCCACCCCCTTCTAAAGAGAAACTCGATGTTGTCCTGAGTCACAAAAATAACTATTATATGACAACTATCAATGTGGTCCTTGAAAATTTTAGATGAATATATACCTAGGATTATATCATATATAATCATTTCTAGCACAAGGAAATCCCATTTTAGTTCAAATATATCAATTGTTAATGAACATGAACTACATGGAAATGCTTGACATTCTCTTTTCCCATGAGGATTTTTCTGTTTTATCACAGAAGAAATCATCTCAAGTTTTAATCATAGAAAATATATAGAATGATATGTAATAAAGGAATGATATGTGTCGGTATCAAACATCACTTGCATAAGGGAAGAATTCAAAAGAATTATATCTCTCACTATAGATGGTCCAGTCTGATCATCCAAAATCACCTACTCAGGTCCATATAATTTCTTTGTTGTTGCACACTATTTTTTGGTTCCCTATAGATATTTCCCTTTCTGAGTAGTCATGGTATTCCTAGAATCACCATGGTGAGCTATGTTATGATGATGTGTTTGATTCTTCTATCCTTCACCCATCAAAGTGTACAACACTTAGATACTTGACAAAAATTTGGAGAACCTGACATCATAATACTAAGACAATATTCTTGGAGATGTCCCACATTTTTTTAATTCAGGAATTCCCTTGGTGGTGTGGTACACTCTCACTTAATGTTGTTGAGAAAACCACATTGGAAACATTGTTCTTTTTTCATGGATATCGAAGGAAAATTCACTGATCTAATAGTTTAATTCTGATTCTCACTCCCACCCTTAATATAGGTGTCCCCATTCCTCTTTTCCCTTGAATTGGAGTTCCAATAATTTACCATAGGTATAAATATAATTATTCTAACCATAGCACGTGATATGTAATTCTTAGCAACCATCTCTGTATTGACTATCTTTGTATCGCCAGTAATACTGAGCATAGAAATCTTCAAGGGAATCTCCGATCTTAGCCCTGATTCAAAGATGTTTGCCATCAAGGATGAAATAGTTGTAACATCAGGTGAAAATCACACCAAATTCATTAATTTATCGAGATAATCGATGATAGAATTTTTTTCCTAGCTTCAGGAAAAACAAGTTCCTCATTTTTTAAATCATTAATTTGTGAGGATAGAATTGTTTGTGAACAATTACTCAAAATCCTTCCAATCAAGGCCTTGATCCACATTAACCTGTACCACTAGATCCCAACACTATCATGAAATATCCTTAAGAATATACATTTCTAGATTCACTTTTAGATTTTATGGTGTGCTGATGAAATCAAAGATACAATTTATCATGTTTAGCCACACCTATCCCCTTTCTTGTTCTGAATCATCCCTGATTGGAACTAGACAGAACGTTCTAATTTTCATGGCTCACCCCATTGGTTTCCTTTGTCCATATCATAAAATTATTTGGTGATTATGTGAAATAGTTTTTGGTTTAATTATGTCTTAGGTGAAACCACATTCTTAGAATCTTATTCTGGTTGGTTTTTATGATGCCTACTAGGTTCCATTTTATATACAAACAATAAACGCCACAGGTCCTGCTCCCTAGAAACTAAAGGATTAGAATTTCCATCACTATCACATCAACTACCACATCATTTCATTCAAAATAAACTTGTTTCACATATGAACATTTTTTAAAAATCTCTACTTTCTTCTAAATGTTAGCCCATTTTAAAAATACACCAACCATGCTCTTTTCAAAGTCTTTCATTTGAAAACAATTCCATAATTTTTCAAAAATCAACACATTTAATCAAATCATATATTATTTCACAAAAGGAAATATGAAATACTATTGTACGACATTCCAGTAAGGAATGTCCTGTTCCTCTCATAAGATAAACCCATGAAAATGTGATTAAACAGTCCTATAAGTGTCTATTGAAAACTTATGTACCCAAATCCTAGGTAAGTTGAAGATCAATATAAAAATGTTAGATAAGACTTTTAATTCTCTACATTTAATGTCCTAATAATACCACTCCTATCTATGATCTGCATTTAAGGAATATATATGAATTATTTCAACTACAAGACTGATAAAAATTATTACTACTTGTTCAACAAGGAAAGGACCAAGTTGATACCACACATCTCAAATTGGATTTTGGACCAAACATAAATAATACCATTTGTAATTTCCAACCCCTTATAATTAGCTAGAAATGCTAGTGAGATGTTACGTGGCCTTAAGTGACATCCCAATGATGTGAAATGCTAGCAATAAATACTTAAGGGATTCAATATACGTAGGGGACAATTCTCCCATTGATGATAAAAAAAACACTAAAAAATCCAAAACAAACAAAACAATATATTATATATCAAAAAATGAAAGAAAACTCAGGATTTCATTCATCTGAAATCATAATAAATTCCTACACCACATCGAAATACTGAAATATCAAAGTAAATAGTGGAAGCCAAAACTATCAAAACTCAATGATAACTACAAATCTCCAATTCCCACATTCTCCAAGGTCCATCTCTACTAATATCCCATTTATCATGATGAATTTCTAAAGACGTGTGAGATATTACCTTTTCCCATATCCCAATACATGGAATCTGAAAAAGCAACAATGTGTGAATGAATAGATTATTGTAGTAATATACCTTGATTATCCATTTATTACATTCTAGATCATGACAGTTCTTGAGTCATTGAATTTTCTAGTTTAGACAACCTTGACCATCATTATTTGGAATGCTATAGTGATATAACTTGATTCTCCAATTTAGTCACTACCTCTATATTGACATGGTCCAATGGAACTTATAAATCTCCTTCTGGGGACTTCAATTATTTGATTTGAGAGGTTATATGGGACTGGTCAACTTTATCTATTGATATCTGGGTCCCCATGAAATCAGTAAATTAAATTATCATGAGACAAGGTCTAGGTAGATAGAACCCACCACTTCCTTTTATGAAATATCATAATGAATTTCTTAAAGAGGCTCCACATCATGAACCACATATTTCACCCTTTCATAATGGATCTATTATTTATTTTCATTCTCCTAATCATCCATAATTTCATGGTGCAATGCATAGAGTGAATTATAGTCAGCCTTAACATCATGTAGGATCACTATCTTGGGGTAGAGTGTACCCATATAACCACCCATCATACCAAGGGGTGTTTCAGTGATGAGGAACATAATACTCATCTATTCTCTTCACTAGATTAGTTTTTTCTCATCACTCATTTCCAACCATAATAAAACCTCATATAATATGGTAGAATGAAAATTTGGAATTTTCATGATCTGTAGGGATGGATGCTCAGATATAGCCTATATTTATATAGGATCCATAATGTTATTGGGGCATAAATACACATTTTCTTCCAAAAATGGTAGTGGTTATGCCTCAGGGATCATGGTAGGCTCATATTGGGTGTATTATGCTCTATGGTCATTTTCTACCACCAACATACTTATTGGCTCTCTAACATAATAATTGAGAGTTTAATGTTCTTCGTACACCTCATAAACCATTGAGATAGTGATGGAATATTCATATATCATCATCACCCATGATTTGAGCTCCACCATGAGGTAATGTAATGAAACATGAATTAAAACACTAGTTTTGGAATTGTATGTTGAAAAAAAAGAAGGGGATGTAAATAGAATAATTTAATATTTAAGAACAAGAAAGACGGTAACATTACACCTCCCCTGATTTGGTAGGGGCCTCAAAATTATGGTCAATATTTATTGTAATAGATGATAATAATTTGTTTCCTGATGCATTGGAGGGAAAATACACATCAACATCCCCCTAAATATATCTGACTAATTTAGTGGTAACTATAAGTGGCTAGTTAACCCATATTGCTAAATATGTAGTGGTAAAGTCAATGAATTAATAATATATTGTCTAAAAATATTAAATGGAGGGAAGAATATTCAAATTTAACTCATACACATTATATTTTTTTGAATCTCAAAACCACAAGATTCATCAAAATATTGGTGGATTGTTGTGACCACAATCCATAGGAGTAATAACTCCTTGAAATTTCTAGGAGGATAGTGTATCATGGGATATATCTCTTAATTATTATCTATTTGGTGTATTATCTTAATACCCCATCCATTCCTATTCCAAGGGGTACATTATATTATCCATTCTAGTTGAACTATGAAAAATGAAAAAGAATGTTACTATTACAAAGGATAAAATAAATATTACATGGATTTTTCATGATTTTTTACTTACATGGTATGATTACTTCACTCCCTAATAATCAGATAATAGATTGCATTTTACAACCTCGAGAGAATCCAAATTATCAGAGTCTCTTTCATAGGATTATTTGTTATCAGTCTCCCTTAGAAATGTATCGTTGAGAAACTCTATGTATTCTAAGCCTTCACCAAGATTCCAATTGAGAATCCCCTTCACTTTTGTGGTTAATATTTCATCCTATACATGGGATAATATTGGTCACACATTCTCATTGATGTTGGAGATAGATTATTATAAGGACATGGTGGGCATATCCTTAGTAAGCGTGATGATGTCTAGGAACATCCATACTGTAAAAATATTGCCCCATTTTTCTAACCATGTATACAATATTCTTATATTCTATAAAAAATTCCAAACATTTGTGATATTTTAATATTCTATTATCACATTTATTATCTTCACATTTACTCTTAGATCAAACCTTGGTGAAACATTGGCAGTAATGGAAGGATAACCATGCTAATGAGATCACTTATTTTGGCATCCATTATCAAAAAAAATTTCATACCATGAGGCATCTCCCCACAACTATGTTCATAGCCCCAAGTCTTCCTCATCTATCATTTCCCTTGAATAATCCCTTTCCCATAGAGGGTGATATCATATAGAAGTGGGATTTCCTTTACTTGTACAACCATGTGCCTGTGATAATTAACCCCTATGAGGGATTGTAAAGTTCCCTATATCCCTAGTATAATACACTATTCATATTTGGTCATAGTATTAGTTATTCATGTCTAAGAACCCATACCTTCATTTCAGGTATGTTTTCTATTTATGGTCATTTTTGAGAAAAGGATGAAATTCTGGAATTTTTTGAAGTACACTCAATGTACTCTGTTGTCGTAGGAGGCCGGGTTCTGGACATGTAATGGTGACACACACGTCTGTGTGAGGATGACTTGGAGCCGCCTAAAGGGGAGTACGGAAAAGGTGTGTACATGCCTTATACTCAATAAGTACAGACCATGTATTATGTTTTATTTCATTAAACACACCGGGGTCACGTCTAATCCCCAAAACCATCTTCTTTTAGGTCTCGTTCGGTTGAGAAAAACCATATAGTGTCAAAACTTCTCTTAGCTCCCAAGCCTTCATCCATTATTTAAATCGACCGTCATCAATTGCATTGGAATCGTAGCGGTATGCTCTTCCTTATCCTAGAGTACCGTTTTCCAATTCCTCCTCTTTTCGAGGTTATCATGGGTTGAATTGTTTATACATTTTCGTAGATCTTCGGAATTTCAGGGTGCTTAAATCCTTAAAACACATGTATAGTGTTCTCCTAACGTCAAGGTAGGTGGTTTGTGCCTTTCTGTTGAAATTAAATGAATTTTATGTGCAATTGTGTTAATACCCTTGGACGGGGTATTGTGCATTTATCGTTTTACCCCTGTTTTTTTCTGCCATGCTTGTATGCTTGTGTAGAGGTTAATTCATTATGAATAGTGTTGATTATCATGCTTTGAAAGTTTTCCATGCATGTTCTGTTTATGACCCTTTCGTCCTGGTTGCCTGTTTTACCATGCCTAGTGATTGTAAGATGGAGTGTTATATTCTGACATGTTTTTATGTTGTAGACTAGTTATCCAAGTAGTACTTTAGGTTTACTTTGGCTATATTACATTGTTATACTCATAGAACTACATGGGGTCGTGAGAACCTAGTGCAGTAGACCATAAAGTGATAGACTGAGTGAGCTTCCTCATATAGTATCTGGACATTATAGACTATACGAGGATAGACTATGTGAGCTTCTTCAAAGAGTCTTTGGACATTATAAACTATACGGGGACAGACTGAGTGAGCTTCCTCAGAGAGTCTTTGGATATTATAGATTCTACAGGGATAGACCGAGTGAGCTTCCTCGTAGAGTCATTGAGAATTATATACTATGAGGGGATAGAATGAGTGAGCTTCCTTAGAGAGTCTTTGTTTTACTTGATTTACCTTGAATCACTCCAGGCTATAAGAGGAATTGACTGGGTGAGATTCCATAGAGAGTCTGTGAATGACCTGGGATATAAGGGGAATTAACCGAGTGTGATTCCTTAGATATTCCTTTGAACATGGGGCAATAAGGGGAATTGACCTTATGTGCTTCCTCAGAGAGTCCCTAACTACCTTAGACTATAAGGGGAATTGACAGAGTGTGCTTCCTCATAGAGTCTTCATGAATTCGTAAGAAACAGAGGGATTAGGATAATTGTATTACCTAGAGGGTTTCTTGTACTTGTTAGGTAGGACCAAAGGGGATTGCTGTGAGTACTTTCCAAAAGGTTACCTATTTGTGTTTGGCTGTTACTTGGTATTGAACTATGGATTGTTTAATGTTGAGTACATTCCTATTTACTTCATTCTATACCTTTTACCTGCCATATATTCACTGGTTGTTAGGCACAGATCATCAGGTGTTTGCCTAATGGTATTTAGTCTCACACCCTATTTGGGTCATGTTTTTCGGCCCAAACAGATTATATTGCCGCAGGTATAGATAAGGGAAAGCGCCCTTCCACTTCAGGTACTTCATATGATGTGGATCTGGAGAGCATGGGACCAAGCTGGGTCTTGCAATGTTGAGGAGCTTTTTATATTTTTTCTTTTGTACTTGGTTTAGTACTGTTGTATTCCAACATTGTGGTTTTTTGGATTCTTTCCTACAAATATATGTATCATGCATCATTGCTATATATGTGTGCTCCATTTTACTTCTTTCAGTATTCCGCTATTTACTTTTGTATGGGTTATTACTGCTTCTTCTATTGTATGTTGTTTACTTCCATTGTGTACTCTGTCAGTGAGGGCATAGTTTCCCCACTACCACACCCAAGTCCCTCACTGCTAGTCAGAATCCTCTGGCGTTAGAGGAAATGCGCTTGAGTCCATGTGACCAACTGGGTAAGGGGTGCCTCTGGGTGGCCTCCAGAACCAGGACGTTACAAAGTGGTATTAGATGAATTATTTTTTTCTTGAATTACTATTTGGAGCCTCTATCTAGGGATAGGATGGAATATGTAATTATTAATAAACTATGCTTGGGAGTAGCTAACTTTTGTATAGGTAAAAGCTAATTTACCTCAATTATTTCAATATTTCTGGTTTATCAATTTTAAAGTTGATTTGATTTCACCATTTGGTGAATCACATGCTTTGTGCTGTTTTTGTTGATATTATTAAGGTTCTATTTCTGTTGCAACCTGATGAGATGAGGGTATACTATCTCATGAATCATATATGAACTTTCTAGAAATCACATGTCATGCATTCTTGCTATGCCATTTAGGGTGCATTAGCAATTTCATGTTGTTGTGATAGATGTTGTGTATAATATGCATGCTGTTTTGATAGATGCCTTGATAGAATACATGCTTTTGATAGGTATTGCTTTGTGTAAGGTCTTGTTTGAATGAATGCCAAATTTTGTTTCTTGAGGTGTTATGGGCACTCATGAATCGGAACATGGTGGATCATTAACTCGTTTCCTTGTATATGACATGTATAAGTTTCAAAGCTTTGATTCGCTGGGAGTATGGGCCCTCAAAGATCGGAATTTGGCACCTTAATGTTCAATTTTTGTGTTTTCTGGGATCCAGAGCAATTTCTGAGGCTACTGTCTGGAAAAAACCAGAATACACGGAATGTAGTTTATGAATTCACACTATGTAGTCCCTAATAATGTCACTGACTATGTGGGTAGGAACATGGGGTTGTGAAAAATCTTGCAGGAACACGCCGTGTACAGTATGTACACGTCATGTTGTAGTAACCGTGTGTCTACCTGTGTGACTAATGACACGAAGGGATGAAACTTGAGAGATACACATCATGTTAGTATTGAACACGCTGTGTTCTGTAACCCAGGAATCTGGTCATGTAACGAATAGCATGGGTCAGAGATAGCCTTCAAGTACACGTTGTGTCTACTTGGAACACGCCGTGTAGAGTGAGCCGTGTACCCAGCCATGTCACTAAAAACACGATCCAGGGAAGCTCATGTAGTAAATGTTGTGTTGGTTATTCATAGGACATGTAGTCTTTTTCTGGGAGATCCGTGAAGTTGGTCATGTAACTAACAACACGAGTTGTTGAAACTTTTCTAATACACGCCGTGTTTGAACCGAACACGCCGTGTAGTCTTGGGTTAACAAGACCGTGTAGGTTAGCCATGTAAGGGGACTCGGGAAGGGGAATATAGTTCTTGTATAGGACATGTGTATGGACAACACGCCATGTTTTTGTGGTGTTACATGAATAGTTGTGGCAGGAGTATATGCCCATGTGAATGACTTACGGGAACACGTCGTGTAGGGGAACTACACCCCATGTAGTAATGTTTTTTAAAACTTGAATTATTTCATTCTTCTGTTCATTTATTTCACTTCTAAGTTTTGTTCCTATTAAACTTGATCTATGGAATGCATTGAACTTGTAGAGTCATGCCACTGAGACATCATTCGGTTGTACGTCAGTTACTAAACGGTGTCAAGAAACTGGAAATGGCTGATCAGGGACTTCCTGCAGATCCTACAGTCATTACAGTATTATTACCAACCATTATACCTGACATAGGAATTTTTTATTAGTTCGGAGACGGCTTTATGATAATGATTTATACTTTTCAGGGAGCACCATCCCCTACCCCGCTAATGGTAGAATTGATGTAGGTCTTTCAGCAGCAGCATCCTCCTACATTCTCAAGGGATGGAAGACCTTTGGCTGCTGAGTCATGGCTATAAGATACTTTGAAGATTTTTGAGCATCTGGTGATACCTCCTGAGAAGAGGGTAAATCTTGCTACCAACATGCACCGAGACTCCTCCAAGAGGTGGTGGGATGTGATCTCACAGGCGGGACGCCAGCAGAGTATGGCTTGGGATGAGTTTCAGCGCATCTTCTACGATTAATTCTACTCAGAGACCTTGAGGGATGACTGAGCCCATGAGTTTATGATTCTGGTGCAGGGTACTCTTTTTGATAAGGAGTATTTCTCTTGTTTCACAGAGATGTAGCGTTTCACACCCATTCTAGGAGGCGATGAGTTGTTCCTTGCATGGAAGTTTGAGGATGGTATGAAGAACGACATCCGATCGTAGGTGAACATCTTCAGGTTGACTTCAATTTCATCTATTTTCAACCAGGCACTGATCACAGAATGAGATCTGAGAGATTCTGGAATAGTGAGCCAGTGCGGTTCGACATCCAGAGTTAGTGTCCCTCCTAATGATAGTAGCAAGCGCCACAGGGAGTCTGCACGAGGAGATCAGAGTAGGCATGATGCATCTTCAGGTCAGCAGGTAGTTTGCTACCAGTGCGGTAGGAGTTGTCATTCTAGGCCGCAGTTCTAGAGAGACTTTATGGAGTGCCAATCTTGTGGAAAGATGGCCAGCTTCATCATTTCTGTCAGATCATATCACTGGAATCTAGTGATAGGGGTTCATCTATGACTCCTCGTATAGGAGCAGAACAACCAGTTTCTCACCAGTCTAGGAACTGGAGTTCTTCCGGTTGTTCAGGCTGTGGTGGAGGTCATGGATATGGTGGTCAGTTTCCATGCTATCAGTGACAACAGGTTGGATCAGCTCAGAGTAGTCATTTAGGGTCACATGGCCATGGGGTAGACCAGACATTTGTAGTATAGAAGACCCAACAAGAGAAGTATCTCGGACCCGCTACAGTTCGAGGTACGATTTTAGTTGCCTTAGTTTTATCTTCTTCCCTTTTCAACAGAGGGGCTTCCCATAGTTTCATAGCTATTTCTATTGTGGAGATCCTTGGGCACTATATTGTTTCTTATGCTGACATCTTTACAATAGACACTCCGTTGGGGATGAAGACATTTAGTGTACGTCGGTGCAAGGAGATCCCTCTTGAGGTTTCTGGGTGTCACATACATTAGGATCTCTATGTCCTAGAGATGACAGGCTATGATTTCATTCTCTGGATGGACTGGTTAGTTACCTTTTAGGAATTTTTTGATTGTTATCGCCATAGGGTAAGTTTCATATCACTAGAGGGTGTGTCGTTTCTTCATAAGGGTGAATTGGATGTCACGGCGAGTACAGTGGGTCCAGAGCATCATGGGTTAGGAGGTGTTACAGCCCAAATTGCTTGTCTATATCTGGATGATTAGCGGATTCACAGTTATACTTTCCTCCAGTGGTGGATCGTTTCAAAGATGTATTTCTAGAGGAATTTTCAGGTTTTACTCCAGAGTGAGAGGTAGACTTTTCGATTGATCTCATGCCAAGAGCGGCACCGGTGTCCATTCCTCCTTATAGGATGGCTACACCTGAGTTGCAGGAGCTCAAGAAGAAGTTGGAGGAGTTGTAGGGAAAGGGTTTCATCTGACCCAGTACTTCTCCTTGGGGTTCGCCTATCCTATTTGTGAAGCATTCAAATGGTACTCTCAGGCATTGTGTGGATTATCGGAAACTAAACCAGTTGACAGCCAAGAACTTATATCTATTACCGGGGATTGATGATCTCTTTGATCAGCTTCAAGGATCCCGGGTGTTCTCAAAAATTGATTTGAGAACCGGTTATCATCAGTTGCACATTAGACCATTAGATATACCTCTAATAGCCTTTCTAAATAGGTATGGTATATACGAGTATTTGGTTATGTCTTTTGGTCTCACGAATGCACCTGCAGTTTTCATCGCACTGATGAACTGAGTGTTTCACCCATATCTGGATTCTTTTGTGGATGTCTTTGTGGATGATAACTTCGTGTAATATCACACTCAATACGACCATGCCACACATCTTGAGATCATTATGAGTACACTAAGAGAGCATCAGTTAAATTCTAAGCTCTCAAAATGCCAATTTTGGATGGATCAGATTCACTGCTTGGGTCATGTTATCTCAGAGACTGGAGTATCAATAGACCTAGAGAAAGTGAAAGCAGTTGTTTCTTGGGAGAAGCCGAAGAAAGTCTTTGAGGTGTGAAGTTTTTTAGGGCTGGCTTGATACTAAATACACTTCATACAAGACATTTCACACTTAGCAGCGCCACTGACGGCCCTGACTAAGAAGGGTGAAAAGTTCTTGTGGTCAGATTCTTGTGATTCAGCTTTTAAGAGCTGAAGGGATGGTTGACATCAGCACCGATACTAGTATTTCTAGATCTGGGAAAGAAATATTCTGGCTACTGTGATGCTTCAAGTATCAGGCTGGGAGCTGTGCTTATGCAGGGAGATGGAGTTGTTGCATACGAGTCTCAATAGTTGAGGCCACATGGGAAGAATTACCCAACGCACGATCTCAAGTTGGAAAAAGTTGTTCATGCCCTATTCTGTTGGAGACATTGCCTTCTGTGAGAGAATTGTGTGGTTTTCACCAACCACAAAAGTCTCAAGTATATTTTTAGTCAGTTTAACTTAAATTCGAGGAAACGAAGGTGGGTTGAGTATCTTCAGTTATTTGACATTGAGCTTGCCAATACGCTTAGGAAAGGAAATGCAGTGGCTAATGCACTAAGCTAGAGGACTCAGATATAGGTAGTTCAGGAGGCCAGAAGTGAGTAGAAGATCATGGCACTGTTCTCTGAGATGCATTTGTAGGTTCATGATAGACAGGGACAGACTCTTCTTTCTTCTATAGATGTTACCTATACCTTTTTTGATTGAGTTCGTATGAGGCAGATATCAGATTTAGAAGGCCTATTCCGATGAGAAAGTGTGTTAGGAGAGGACCCTATTCCTAGTTGGACCATTGGTGAGGATGATGTCTTGCGTTTCCAGGGGAACGTATGGGTGCCATCTGACATATATGAGGATCTGATGTGGGAGTTTCACTCTTCTATTTGAGAAATTCATCCTGGTGTCACCAAGATGTATCATGATCATCATCATCAGTATTGGAGGTTAGGTATGAATAAAGGTGTTGTCGGTTTTATCATGAGGTGGTCCACCTTTCAGTAGGTGAAGGAAGATCATCAGCGACCAGTAAGACATCTACAACAGTTACTCATTCCCGAGTTGAAATGGAATGATGTCGCGATGGATTTAGTGACTAGTTTTCCAAGGTCTCATAGAGGGAATGATGTTGTATGGGTTTTCATTGATAGACTCATGAAGGATTCTCACTTCTTTCCGATCAAGGAGACCTTCAGTGTTGATCATCTGGGACCATTATACATATGAGAGATTGTACCTCTACATGGAGTTTCGCACTCCATTGTATCAGACTGGGATGCATGTTTTACTTATCGGGTCTAGTAGGGACTTTAGAAGGGTTTGGGCACACAGGTACATTTAAGTAAAGAAAACCATCCCCATACGGATGCCCAGTCTGAGCATACGATTCAGGTGATTGAGGACATGCTCAGAGCATGAATTTTGGATTTTGGAGGTTCTTGGGAGATACATATACCTCTAGTGGAGTTTTCCTACAACAACATTTTCCAAGAGAATATTCACATGGAACCTTATGAGGCTTTGTACTGTTGTCTATGCTGATAACCCTTGTGTTTTCTGAAGGTATGAGAGGCAGCTATGATGGGACCTCATCTTGTCCATGAGACCTCAGAGCAGATAGAGTTTATTCAGAAGAGGATGGCTATTGCACAGTCTCGTCAGAAATATAATGTTGATTAGTGGAGACGACCTCTGGAGTTCGAGTTCGGGGATTAGGTTTTCGCGCATGTCACACCGAGGTTGGGACATAAAAGGATTAGGAGATAGTTCAAGATTTCACTGGGATACGTCAGGCATTTTGAGCTATGGGAGAGATTTAGGCAGGTTTCCTATCAGTTTCAGTTACCTTAGAGGTACCGGGCTATGCATGATGTATTCCACATCTCTCAACTTCAACGTTACTTTTCAGACCCATCTCATGTCTTTCAACCTAAGGAAGTTGAGTTAGAGGTGGATGCCTCGTTCGAGGAGAATCATATATGGATTGTTGATCGATGTACGAAGGTTCTCTATAGCCGGTCAATTCCTCTCGTACGAGTGCTATGGCAGCACGGGCGAGTACAGGACAAGACTTGGGAGACGGAGGCCAACGTACGAGCACTGTGGTCGGAGCTGTTCCGGGTTTCTTCTTCTATGCCTTTCTAGGAAATTTGGGGTTGAATTTCTTTAAGGGGGATGTTTGTAAGAACCTGGACCTTCTTTTTAGGTATGTTTTTCTTTTTGGGTCATTTTTTAGAAAAAGTGTAAATTTTAGAATTTTTCAATGTACACACTGGGTACATTATGATTACACATCATGTACTCCATTGCCGCAGGAGGCCATGTGCTGGCCATGTAATGGCCACACACACAGCTGTGTGATGATGACTTGGATCTACCTAAAGTGGAGTATTGAAAAGGCATGTACACATTGTGTACTCAAGAAGTACACACTATGTATTTTTTTATTTCATTAAACTCACTAGGGTCACGTATAATCCCCAGAACCATCTTATTTTAGGTCTCATTCGGCCAAGAGAAACTGTATGGTTCCAAAACTTCTCCAAGCCCCCGAGACTCCATACGTTCTTCGAATCGACTTCAATCAATTGCATTGGAACTGCAATAATAAGATCTTCCTTCTCCTAGAGCATCTTTTTCCAATTCCTCCCATTTCCCATATTATCATGGGTTGAACATTTTATACATTTTCATAAATCTTCAGAGTTTCAGGGTGATTAAAGACTCGCAATTCATGTATTGTGATCTCCTAACATCAAGGTAGGTGGTTTTATTCCTTTCTGTTGAATGTTGTTGAATTTTATGTGCAATTGTGCCAATACCGTTGGAAGGGGTATTGTGAGTTTTCCATTTTACCGCTGTGTTTTTTCTACCATGCTTGTATGCTTGTGTAGAGGTTATTTGGATAAGAATACAATTGATTACCATTCTCTGGAAGTTTTCCATGCATGTTCTGTTTACGACCGTTTGGTCCTGGTTGGCTGTTTTCCCATTCCAAGTGATTGCAGGGTGGAGTGTAATATTCTGACATGCTATTATGTTATAGACTAGTTATCCAAGTAGTTCTTTAGGTTTACATTGGCTATATTACATTTTTATACTCATTGACCTACACGGGGCCGTGAGAACCTGTTGTAGTAGACTATATGGGGATAGACCGAGTGAGCTTCCTCAGAGAGTCTTTGGATATTATAGACTATACGAGGATAAACCGAGTGAGCTTCCCCAGAGAGTATTTGTACATTATAGACTATAAAGGGATAGACCGAGTGAGAATCCTCAGAGAGTCTTTGGACATTATAGACTATACGGGGATAGACTGAGTGAGCTTCCTTAAAGAGTCTTTGACCATTATAGACTAGGAGGGGATAGACCGAGTGAGCTTTCTCAGAGAGTCTTTGTTTTACATGATTTACCTTGATTCGCTCCGAGCTATAAAAGGAATTGACTGGGTGAGCTTCCTTAGAGAGTCTGTGAATGACCTGGGCTATAAGGGGAATTGACCAAGTGTGATTCCTCATTGAGTCCTTTGACCTTGGTGATATATGTGGAATTGACCGTGTGTGCATCCTCAGAGAGTCTCTGACTACCTTAGACTATAAGGGTAGTTGACTGAGCATGCTTCCTCAAAGAGTCTTCATGAATTATTAAGAACCAGAGGGGTTAGGATGAGTGTACTTCCCAAAGGGTTGCTTGTACTTGTTAGGTAGAACTAGAGGGGATGGCTACGAGTACTTTCTAGAGGGTTACCTATTTAGGTTTGGTTGTTAATGTTTATTGAGATGTGGATTGTTTAATGTTTAGTTCTTTCCTGTTTACTGATTTATGTACCGTTTACCAGCCAAATATTCACTGACTGTTAGGAACAGATCTTCTAGTGGTTGCCTACTAGGATTTAGTCTCACATTATGTTTGGGTTATGTTTTTGGGCCCAAACAGATTATATTGATGCAGGTATAGATAAGGTCAAGCACCCTTCCACTTCAGGTACTTGATATGTTGTGGAGCTGGAGAGCATGCGACCAAGATGAGGCTTGCGATGCTTAGGAATTGTTATTCTGTACTCTTTTGTACTTATTTTAGTATTTTTGTATTCTAGCATTGTGGTTTTTTTGGATAATTTACTAGAAATATATGTATCAAGCATCATTTTTATATATGTGTTCTCTAGTTTACTTCTTTCAGTCTACCGCTATTTACTTTTTTAGGGGTTATTACAACTTCCGATATTGTATGTTGTTTACTTTTGTTGTGTACACTACCATTGAGGGCATGTTTTCCCACTATCACATCGAAGGCCCTCTCTGCTAGTCAGCAGCCTCTAGCATTAGGGGAATATCCCATGATCCCATGTGACCAACCGGGTACGGGGCGCCTTTGGTTGTCCTTTAGAACTGGGACATTACAGTTTGGTTGGGGATCCAGTCACTAGCGATGTTATCATAGTAATGAAGCCTTAATAAAACAATATCTATAATAGGTTTTGAAAAATAATTTTTTTTCTCATAATGAACACCAATTTATACTCATGGTAAGAACCACCAGAGGAACTCAAATTAATGTATGAATTGACATAGGGTGTATGTCTTATTAATGATGATGTCATTGAAACTCGTAGCTATGAAAATAATTCTAATGGGCATCAGTTAATCCCAATAGTCTATGATTTCATTTCCAACATGAATAATAATTCTAATTAGGGTGATAAGGCGGTGGAAATTAAATTTTTCATACACCATAAATATATATATTAATAACACTTTTTCAACAGTTAAGAGGAGAAACTTTTATATATTCAATAGTTTATTAAAAAATTCTTTTATTTAGGAGGTGATGGAGTTTATAGAGTTCTAACCCTAAAATTGTGTTTTTACCCCTAATAATTTTAATGAGTTTTAAAAATTTAAATCCATATGTCTTTTGTTGATATTCTTCATCATGATGTAGAACATCACTAGGAATGGAAGAATATAATTGATCTGAGGTTTAGGAGCCTATTATGGAACCTGATGTAAGAACATAGAACTTCTTTTTAGGTATATTTTTCCTTTTTCTGTAATTTTTGAGAAAATAAGAGTTTCTGGAAAAAATTTAAGTACACTCTATGTATATTATGAGTACAGTCTGTGTACTTCGATGCCTTGCGAGGCCGTGTGCTGGTCATGTTTGGACAATACACATGGTTGTGTGGGGTGATGTGGATGCCTCTAAATGTAGAGTAGAGAAAATCCTATTACATGTCGTGTACTCCAAAAGTATATGTCATCTAATTTTTTTTCATTAAATGTATCGTGGTCATGTCTAATCTCCAGAACACGCTTCTTCTCCATCTTCTTCGACCAAGAGAATCTCGTTTGGCCATGAGTCTCCTCCGAGCCCTCGAGCCTCTGTCTGTTCTCCAAATCAACCATTGTCGGTTGCATTGGAAGTATAGCCGTAAGCTCTTCCTTCTTCTAGAAAATCATTTTCCAATTCCTACACTTTTACAAGTTATCATGGGTTGAAACTTTTGTGTGTTTTAATATATCTATGATGTTATAAGGAGATTCAATCCTCATGGTTCAAGTATATTGATCTCCTAGAATCAAGGTATGTTGTTTGTGCCTTTCCATTCAAAGACTTTGAGTTTTGTGTGCAATTTCCACCAATACCCTTGAACGGGGTATTGCGTGTTTACTGTTTTGACCCTATAATTTTCATTCCTTGTTTGTATTATTTTGTAGAGGTAATTTGGTTATGTATGAGGATAATTTCTATGCTTGGATGTTTTGCCCATGCCTTGTTCTATTTAGGACCTTTTGGGTCTTATTCTACCTTTGGACGTTATAGCTTTTTTCTATGCCTGGTGATTGTAGGATGGAATATTGTTCCCTGACATACTTGTTATGTTGTAGACTATTTATCCAAGTAGCTCTGTAGCTTTAATTTGGCAATATAGCATTATTATTCACTGACTGGCATCAGACTATAAGAACCTGGTGCTATAGACTATAGGGGGATAGACCGAGTGAGCTTCCTCAGAGAGTCATGGACATTATACACTATAGGGGATATACTGAGTGAGCTTCCCAGAGAGTCTTGGATATTATAGAACACGGGAGGATATAATGAGTGAGCTTCCTCAGAGAGTCTTTAGATTTATAGACTATACGGGGGTAGACCGAGTGATCTTTCTCAGAGAGTCTTTGTTTTGTTTGAATTTCCTTAAACCATTCTAGGGTATGGGAGGAATTGACCGAGTGAGCTTCCTCAGAGAGTCTGTGATCGACCTAAGTCTATAAGAGGAATTGACTGAGTGGGCTTCTTTAGAGAGTCTGCAGACCTTGGGGATATACGGGGAATTGACCGTGTGATATTCCTCAAAGAGTCCCTGACTACCTTAGACTATAAGGGGAATTGATCGAGCGTGCTTCCTCAGAGAGTCTTATAATTTCGTATGACCAATCTAGAGGGGTTAGGCTAAGTGTACTACCTAGAGGGTTTTTGTTGCTCCTTGGATAGGACCAGAGGGTTTGGATGTGAGTACTTCCCATAGGGATTCCTGTTTGTGGTTAGTTGTTTTCTTCAATGTTTCTTGTTGATCTGTGGATTGTTTACAGTTGTCTGTCATCATGTTTACTATTTACAACTTACTGTACCATTACCTGCCATTTGTTCACTGACTATTAAGAACAGATATTCCGGTGGTTTCTTAATAGGACTTAGTCTCACACCCTATTAGGGTCATTCTTCTGGGCCCAAACAGACTATATTGTTGCAGGTATAGATAAGGGAAAGTTCCCTTAGACTTCAGGTACTTGACTTGTTGTGGAGCTGGAGAGCATGGGACCAAGCATAGGCTTGTGATTTTGAGGAGCTGTTGGTCTTTTTTTTGTACTTGTTTTAGCACTATTTGTATTTCCAGCATTATAACTTTTTTGGATACTTTCCTAGACATATGTATCATCCATCATATATACATGTGCTTCTACAGTTTATCATATTTAGTCTTCCATTGTTCACTTGTGTATGGATTGTTTACTATTTTAATTATTTTTTATTGTTTTCTCTTCGACAGTGTACTCTCCCAATGAGGGTATAGTTTCCCCACTATCACACCCAAGGCCCTCGCTGCTAGTCGACAACCTCTATCATTTGGGGAAATGCACTTAAGGCCATGTGACCAACCGGGTAAGGGGAACCTTTGGGTGGCTTCTGAAACCGGGATGTTACACATGATGAACATGATCTTCCTCACCCACATGGGGTTCTACCTAAATGGTAGAAAACATCAACTAAATATGGACACTAGAAATCATTCTAAACAAAATTATAAGGTCTTCCAAAAGCTTATGAGGAAGACTAAAATGGTGTATAATCCCTTCTATTGGAGTAACCAATACCACCATTTCATTTCATATGCATGAAATCTTAGGACCTACATTAACTACTCTAATATTCTCCCTTTAATAATATACAAGATTATTTTCAATGATTTCTTGAAGGGGATTCCCTAGTTTTGGAATATGTCAACCTAATTCTCTTCCCTCAGAGAAAAAAAACACTTTTCCATCAACAAATTATACTCTACTTATACCCATGTGTTCATTAAAAGAGGAAAATTTTCATACATATCTTGGTGTACTAAGATATCTCTGATCTTATGGAGATCCCACATATTCTAACTAAGCCCTTCATGGTAAAGGAGGAAGGTATATGTGCCAAGTGAAGACCACCAAAACAACTCCAGCATCAGGTTTGACTGATGATAGTGACATAACTGTTACATACATAAGACCATATATTGTTTTATCCATTGTTTGAAATCTATAAACTCCACATAGTTATATCATAAAAATTTTTCTTGATTCCCACTCATTCATCATGTTATATGTTAGGCATAGTTTCCACTACTTATCCTAACCATACCATCTGTATTCTATAAAAACATGGTATATGTTAGTATGTTACAATGGTGTTGTCTTGGTTTGTAGTGACTCATTATTTACCATCTGGGTGGAATGAATAGTGTGTATGTTAATGTCATGTTTTGGTTCCTCATAACATGATAAATCATAGATATGTTCATAATAAAATCAATAACAATATCCAAATGTATCATCATAGAGAATTGGAGATAAAATTTTATATCATTACATGATCTTTCAATCCAACCCCATACAGAATATCCTTGGGGATTGTGGGTACTCTCCTTGGTTCATCCTATGTTGGTTTTCCAGTATCTAGTGTAATGATAATATTTGGTCCCATGATTCAATTCAAGGGTTCCCTTCCATCACATTCCTCTAATTAGTATCATTTTGAGAAGTCTAAGAAGACATGTTGATAGTTGAGTGATTTTATTGAATATTGTAATGATAGATCAGGTAAAGGTCTATAGTTCACAAAAGCATTCATCACACAATTAACTACTTGGAGGAGTGGTTAAATCCTTTTTATGAAACTAGACGTAATAAAACACATATTCATGTAATGGTTACGTTTCATGAAATCCAAGGAGATTATTAAATTATTCATTGTAATTAATATATTTTTTATGTGATATAATGTGACTCAAATTCTAAAAAATCATGGTGGGATGCTTAGAGGATCCCCAAATATACTCATTGAAAAAAATTTAGCCCTTTAACTACACATGTTTCCATAGAGTGAAATATTAAATAAGATACAATATAAAATTACACAAAATTAAATTATCTATTACCTATTGAAAACCATTAATAATGGGGTATATTTTATAACACATTGGAAAGTGTATAGGAAGGATCAATGAGTAATCCTCATTAAAATATGATATTTTATAATATATGGATAATGTTCCCTCAATAATGAAATTTGATAGTCATTATGTTGAGGTTTAGAAAAAACCAAATGTTTTTATAGAGGTAAAATCGTACATGAGCTTCCACTCCTATAGTAAAATAATTCTATGAAAAACCCATGGGTAGACACTATGATAGAAATTAGTTATCTGGAGGAAGTTGATGTATCTTTTCTCATGAAACCTCAACCTCTTCACTATACACAATACTAATGGATGAATATTCATGTAATATTATATGTGGGAACTATTATATTAATTTCCTATCATAACACATTGGTTGAATTAAAAAACACATTTTAATATATTAATAAGCTCCAATTCCATGAAGAACACGCACATTGAAATTTCATCATTCTCCATGAAAAACAAATCTTTTGACAACACTAATTAGTAATGACTGTGTGTTATGTTAAACCATTTGTTATGACCTCTATACAAAAAATATCTATTATATTTGATAAAATATGGGACCAACATATGATATATATAGATTCATTTTTTAATAATCCGTACGCACAAAAAGAATTATGGCTATTCAACTTTTGATCCCTATGCATCATCATTGGGTTGGGTTGCATTTTCATAATCCCCACCAATCACTTTGTTTCTTTTGAGATCTATATGGGAAAATTTATGTGTTAGTCCAACTCATTCCATTATACTTTATCATTCCATGACAAGTGTTTCCCGGTCATATTATGATAATTAGTATGAACCAAGCATATCATATAAATTTTAACATTGCAACATGAACTACATGGGTTTAGATTCATGATAGGTAGGATGATTATATAATGTATAATTATAACACTATTACTATCTCATCTTCCCTAAGAGAGAAGGAATCCTCCATACTTTATCATCATGCTATTTAGCCCCAAATACTGTAGAATTTACCTAATAGTCATTAAATAATTGGTGTCCCCATTACAATTTAACCCTAGAGTGACCTCACTTTAATCAAAACCACGATCTACTTCCTTTTTGGATTTAAACACAATGAATCAATCCACATTATATGATTTTAATATGATAACCTACACATTCTTATTTGAGATGAATAAAAAAACTAACCCTTCATTATTTGATGAGAATTATATGACTCATCCTACCTTATGTTTCAAGCATAACATCACCCATTATTCCTAATATAATGTGAATAATGTGACCCATATTTTATTTATGTGATGAGCATAACATGTATTAATTGTCTAAGATAAGAAATATACAATAACCACCCAAAATAAATCTAAACCCATTAATCCATCACCTCCTTATGTGATGATCCTAATATATCTCCATCTACTGATGATAAATTTGTAAGACACCCCATCATCCTTATGTAATATTAATAGGATTGCATCATACCCTAACATGAGGAATAAAAATATCTCCTTATGTAATGAGAAATAGCGACCCATATATCCTCCCATATGTATCCAACATAATATTCCCTCACACCCCAATAAGAGGAAGAAAATATTGTCTATAATTTCCAAAACACAGATATCCTATAACATCATGTTTTTTGACATTATTAGGTAGAAATTAATGTAATTCACAAAATTTTTTTGGAATTTTCTTGGTAAAGGATTCATGATCATATCATAAATCTATTAGAGAGTATCGAACCAGGAAAATAACAATATTATAATTAGATAAGTTCAAATTCTCTTGGTTAGATTAATAGTTCCATTGTGGTCACCTTTATTTTGAAAGGACCGCCACCTTTGAAAAGTAGGAACATATGACCTAGATCATGATATTTTTTTACATCTTAAAAAATCTGATCAGAAAGGGTTAAAAAATGGATGTTGTGGAAATTTTAAAATAATTGAGCGGTCCCATACAACATGATCTCCATGAACATCAGTTAAAGACCATATATACGATAATAAATTTATATAAAATGTATGAGCAAATTTCCATGGTGCTTGATCCACTCCATATTATGCAGTATCATCTCACTAATGGGTAGGACCCACTATCTATAGTGCATGATCTATTATAGGCTATCATTATCCCCGCTACTATTTATGTCCTCGTCTCTATTCCAATCTATATCCTCATGTTAGTGGTGTCAATGTCGCTGGGGGTGTATCATCAATTGTGGGTGTATAATGAATATTTGTTTCCAAAATATTATTATGAGTTTCATGTAGATCAGGATATGTCAATAGATCCTCAATATTTACATTATAATATATAGAATGGATAAAATATTAAAGGTCCACATGATCTCTTTGATTTATGTAATGACTGAAAAAATACTCACCATATGGATCAATTTTGTTTATTAGAATTTATTACCCCTTTGAATATAAATATAATAACATTAATGTTAATGAAAATTATGAAACAATAAGGTCACTAAAAATTAAAAAAAAATAACTAATTCAGGCCTATCTACGATCACATGTTGTATATAATAGTTTGGTGTCAGTAAAAGTAAAAATAAAAACCCTAATTTGATAGTTAGAGACGTTTTGTGGAATTTTTTTTCTAGAAAATATTATTCTATTATTTCATTTCCCAATAGACAGTATAACATGTATGATAGTGAAAATAATCAGAATCTTGTATACATATGAGCTTAACATTTTTAAATGTAGTGACATAGAATGTTATAGTAGGTATATACTTCCATCACCCAAAATAACAATTCACATAATTATCTTGGTGCTACATAATGAATTTGAAGTGGATAAATTGAACTAGAAAACATGGTTTCCAACCATATATATGATTTTATCCCATGATAACTATAGAATATTTGATATATGTAACCAGATATGATAGTTCATAAACAAAATTTTAATTTTATTAAAAATAACTACCATTTCATTATATAAACTTATAGAAACAATAGAAAATTATAGTCTTATACCAAAATAATCATTTTTTAACTTATATCTTATGGACCTATACTTTCAATTATATGTAGATTAATATTCCCATTATTCCTCAATGTATGTACTTAACACCGAACCTGACTCTAATATGTGAAAATAGTAATATATGGTTAGTTTATGAAATTTATTAATAAACAGTTAAATTAGAATAAATTAATTATGTAAACCTATAGTCACCCCAAGGGTAGTATATATATATTTTTTATTTATGGTATACAATAAATACAGAAGTGATTCATGGAATTCAATATCATTAATACTTTTATTAATGAATTAAAATTAACACATATTGATCGATATAATATATATAGGTAACTATAACCATATTCCAAAACATATAATCCCAAAATATATAGTGATGTCAAATATGAACGCTTATGTAGCAATATGTACACCATTATTACTAAGGTAGTAGAGTGACTAACACAAAATATTCCTCTGAAAGGCAACATAATATATGAAAATATTTATGGGAGAAGCATGAACTCATATCTCTGATCAAGAATCAATACTAAATTATCATTAATCTTTCCTATGTGAAATCATCCACACTAAATGACATGAGGTTAGTTGAAAACCTCAATGGCTAGTAAATAATACCCTTTACCACAATAGTCTCTTGATATTGAACTCGAAACAACCTGACAGGATAGTTTGACCCAACATATATGATACATTCTCCAAATTTCATTCCATATCCCCCTCTTCAAAATGTAATGTGTGTTTCTATGGTTATAATATATTAACCAATGAATAAATTGGATGATGATAAATGTATGTGTTATAAAATATGGAGACTCTACAAAATATTGTATATTGGAGGTATGAAACAATGGTTTCTAAGGGTTTATAATAGAGGAAATTATGTTATATTAAATTATAATTCTATTTAATATGTCACACCTCTATCAAGTCACTTTATAAACTAGATTTTTGTTATGATAATAGAGCCTCAACTATTAAAATTTATATCATTTTCATATTTATTTGTTGTACATTGTTTCGTTAATTTTTTATAATTTTAAAAAAATATTGTGACTATAAAATTATGTTATCCACCTGATTATGTAGAATATAAATAATAAAAAAATTATATGAAGTTTACATTGGATAAATATTCAACTCATTGATTATAAATACATTTATAGTTACAATTTGAGAAAAAACATCAATCTTATGGGATGTTTAAATATTAATAAAATTTTATAGGTAATAATTTTTGGATTTTTCCTTAAAAATGTGTTACCCTCATATTTTGGTTGTTTTTAACTAATTAGGTGAGTCTATATAATTTCGAATAAAAGTATTTTTTTCACCCTAATAATATAAAACTGTTCACTTTTAGTAAAAACTAATTCACAATAACAGATATACTAAAATCATG
Source organism: Viscum album (assembly GCA_963277665.1). NCBI lineage: Eukaryota > Viridiplantae > Streptophyta > Magnoliopsida > Santalales > Viscaceae > Viscum > Viscum album. Next base: position 1,699,621,726 of record OY728156.1, on the reverse strand, counting down.
ATATTTACCAAAAGGTATCCATAGTTAATAGCATGAGTAATTTATAGTCTCATGTCTATACAATGGATCAATGAATTACTCCCAATATAAGAGTTTGTAAGAATGTTTATTGATAAAATGTTCCAAAATATATCAAAATTCATGGAAGTTACTACCAAAATAATGGAATTGCTCTAGTATAACCACAATCACACAACCACTGATACCAATAAAAGTATCATTGATATTAATGACCTTAAATAAACTCTTAACATTGTCTAATTTATTCAAATGTATTGATGTTTCTTCATTTTGAATCTTATCAATCACATACTAAAAAAGGTACCCATATCACATCCCAGTGTATAGACACTCTTTGACCTTATATATTATTTTGAAAAAATAATTCATATTGTGATATAAATTTTTACTCACAAATCCATTAATCAGTAGCATCCAAACACTATTTAATGCTCTATTAATACATTAAATAATGTTAGTCATTATGTGTCAATATATCCCCCATCATCATATTCTAGTGACAATTTTTCTTTTAGAATATTCATCATATAATTATATATCACTATATCATCTATATTAATTCCTTCTAAATGATATAGTAAAACATTGTATTGTTGATAATATTAAAAATATGATATTAAATTTTAAGATATGTACTAGTATTCTCTATGATAGAGGACTTTTTTAAAAATACTATAAATATAGATATTGATGTTTTCCTTCATTAAGGACTCATCCATAAAAAACATATATTTTTTAGAGTCATGTTTAACATCATATTGATAATATCCAGGGGTTGATCTCCATGTAAGACCCTGGTACATTCAAAGGAAAGTACGGAACACGTGTTATGATGAAAATTTATTATTCTCAATAGTATAATATGATAGTGGTATAGTGGAAGATTTCAAACATTTTTTGAAATAATCAACAAGATTCCATAATAATGTAAACATATTAATTTCTCATAAATCAATATTCACTAATTTTAATTCAAAAAAGTATCCACAAAAACTTTGAATGCAAAAAATTATCTTAATATCCACCTCTAAATGATGAACATGGTTCGGTTTCAGGACATACCCAATAGTATGAAACTCATAAAAAACATGAATTTAGGGGAAAAAATTCAAAACTCATGGTAAGATGTGAATGGAGTCATCCGAGTATCTAAAAACATTCACAATGTATTTATTTCATGCATCCCATGTCATTATATAATATATCACATAACTAAAAAAGTTATTTAATTCCCTCTATCACAAGAATTACTATAAATTATTTACAATATATTATCATTTAAACTATAATAGTTGAAATAAAATCAATATCTAAAGAATTTTAACCTATTTATAGTATTGTGATCATACATGGGTTTTGATTTACTCTAGATATTCTTCAACTATGAAAATTTTTACTGAGAATAGGTCACAAAGTTATATTACATTATAACTCAGTACTATCAAGCCACAATATATAAGAATCTATTTTTAAATCATCCATGATATAACTGAATATATCCCATTGAAATGTAATTTTATTATTACATTAGTTATTTGTTTTATATCAAATATAAACAAAAAATCTATTTTTTGTCATTTGATACATGCCACTAGTAATTCATAGAAATAATATAATGGTGTAATGATTAAATAATAAAATCCGTGTAAGAATGTTGTAACATTAATAAAATATAATACCAAGGTTTGAATATCATTTAATGGTTATTATGACTTAATAGGGGTAAGATACGAAGGAACATTGACATATTATTCTTCTTCAATATCCTCATCATCATTATTAATTTTATATAATAAATATTTCTATTCTATGAAATCACCAACCATCAAGACATCATATTAAAAAGGAAATTCCCTAAAATGTATTATATTTCTAAGAGATGACGCAATCTAATGATATGACATTGTATCTTGTGGCTCTAATGGACCAAATACCACCACAGAAACATAATCTTTAATTCGTATCCATAATTCGATCATGATATTGATTCTTAATTTGTAAAAATATTTTATTTCAGTATTCATCATATAAAATTTTAAATTCTAATTTTAATTTCCTATTTTATATCTAATATATTTGTGTTTGTTAGTTTTGTTAATATTCTAACAAAATGTTATATCCTCTGATGAAATTTTCCTTAAAAAACTTCTACTAATGTAACACTTGATAATTAGAACAAAATCTTGTTCTCTATTATATCTAACACCCTATTCATTATAAAGTATTTTTATTTTGAAATAAATATATATAGAAATAATTTTATAAATAATAATAAATGATGTTTGGTTAAATAAATTTCTATTAATTTTATTATTTCCAAAAATTAATGATATTTATTTCAAATTATCTTGGAATTATATATGATCACTAAACATATAATGATTATAAATTATTTATCATTTTATATTAGGTGCAGGTGTTTTAGATGACATTCTTTGATGATACCACATTGTGTGAATCTTCCAATGTCTATCTAGGCCTGCTAACAAAAGGGTAAACTGTAAATTCCTATATATCAACCAGGATTATATAGAATCAAATATATATATATATATATCTTAAGAAATCATTAAATGATATCTAGAATATCCTTAATTTTTTCAACTAACTAGATTAATATTTAATTTCGAAATTCAATGTAAAATATATATTATCTAATAAACTAGAGTATGATGAGAAGGTGTTAAAATTCAATAATTTAATACAAGATGGGGAACCTATTGTTTAGATTCATGGATATTCTATAATATCCATGGAAAATGATTTTTAATTTTTCAAATCCTCTCAATTAAACCATTTTCATCAACTCCGATTTATATACAACAAAATTATAATAGATTCAATGAGAGAATACAATTTTGGGTCAAAGTTATAATATAATTACATATTTTCTTGTTAAAAAAATAGTAGTCACACAACATATCTCCAATAACACTTTTCCTTCCCCACCACCACAACACACATATATTGATTACCAAATTTCTATTAAATAAAACATATATTATATTTTAGTTGAGGCAATTCAAAATAAATGGTACTGATAGATCATCAAATATCCAGAAGGGGATATCTATGTTTTTCCAATGAGTATTCCTGTGGGGTTATACCATATAGAGAACCACTATAAGAAAGTAGGATTCCACTTATCTTTTAGTAGACCACTATATGATTAGTTTCAGGACAAGAAGCACCCATTGTTCCTATATTTTTTAAATCAATGTTTGAAGTTTAATTATTTTCTTTTTGAACACATTCATTTCATACTTCATCATTATTCTCCTCCACCAATGAATTATTTTTTTATATTTTTCCATTATATTCCTACTCTCACTAATTAATAAAGTCCCATGTTTTTCCGAGATGTAAATTTCCAGATAAATATTAATTTTTTGTTACCAAGCACATAAGAGGTGTAAAGTTGAAATTTCTCCACACAGATTCTCTTAAATATTTTATTTGGGATTTCATGATCTTGTTATGGGGTGTTTGCCATAGATTTTTTATTTAGTGTGTTCTTGAGTAACTGATATTTTTTAGAATATATTAATATTTATTATGTAAACATTAATTATTACAACATGTTTGAGTGACGATATCAATCATATGGAATCTTATATTGAAATTGTGACATTATTAATAGGTCTAAAGTAGTAAGTGTTACCACTAAATGGTATATTTTTTTCATTTTCTATGATCTACATGAGGCAATTAATTATGTGTTTTAGAGAATTTTATTAATTTAACTAAATATGATTTTTTTTATTTCCCTTCCCCACCCACTTTCTTATTCACATGAGTGATAAGGGAGGCATCCCCAACACATCACCTACTAAACTGAGAGTATAATGTGATGACTGAGGAATAGGCTTCATCAGTGGGATCGATTAGGACCAGATCGAGATACATGAAACCTCAAGAATGTATCCGAGCTCAAAGATTGATCATTTTATCTCAGATGTATGATATATTATTGTTTTTCACCATTTAAAAAATTATATTTTTTTGTATGTTTTATTGTGTTATCAAACTATTAGAGATATTTTATGGACTATATTTTCTTGATATGGGGAGAAATATGGGTTTTAGAAAATTCATAGGGGTGTATTTTCATGAAAACCCCATCACATGGATTGCAGTACAACGAAAAAATCTAGCTATTCTTCATAATCAATAAAGGTGGAATATGGGGACTAAACAGTGTATAATGGATGATGAAAAATCATGTTGTTATTTTCCACACAACAAGGGGTGTGTTAAAGTTCTCATATAGACACCCTATGTGGGGTTACATGGAATATAATGCACATGTCCAAACACTATGTGTAGTTTACAATTAGGGTCCATGTAAGGTATACAGTTAGAACTTTTTTATGGAACACATATAAGAACCCCCATGTGGGTTACACAACATTAGTATTTCTTTCCTTCAAATTACACGATATTTACACACAAAAATGAGTGGGATAAATGCTAGGAGAAGGTTGATGGGAGTATATGTTATGTACTGGCCAATAGACATAATATACTATTCACATAGCATGTTTTTTCCTATTTTAGTTACCATAGTATGTAATAAGTCAACTAAGAGTCCATTTTGAGTATTTGTTTCCCATATAAGGCAATTGTTAAGGTCTCATGACTCCCATAGGATGTTGGGGAGTTGATTAGGTTCTAATTAAATATGATAATGTATATTTTCAATTAGCAATTGAATGAATGTTCCTCAAAGGGAGACATGTAATGAGACCTGAATGCAGAGCATTAGAATTATTTCATTCCTATAAATGAGTCATGAAAATTACAAGATATGAAATTGTTTTTGTAAGAACCTGGTTCTTCTTCTTGAGGTACAGACTTCTTCTTTTCCTTTTTCCTTAAGTGTTTTTAGAAAATAAGGAAAATTGGGAAAAATACCAAATTTCATGGGTACACACCATGTACTTTTCCGCAGACTGTGTACTTTGGCCGTATAGGATGAGCAAACAGGGTGTGTAGCCCTGTCGGCGATGAAGGGTGTAAAAACTAACTACATGTCGTGTACTTGGTATTTACACGTCGTGTAATCAGTCGGTAGGTCAATAGTAAGGTGGTTAAAGTAGCTTCCAGCAGACTGACAGTACATGCCGTGTAGCCAGGAATACACACCGTGTACTCATGTCGACAGATGAACAATGCGGCGGTGAAAAGTATCCTCTAGTAGAAGAGTTAGAAAATGAAAAGTACATGTCATGTACTTGATAGTACACGCCGTGTAGTTTGTTTTTTTTCTTCTTAAAATCGTAAGTATCCTCCTCTATCAATAAAGGAACCTTACGACATCAGAAGAACACGGGAGAGACAACCAGAGCATGGAGGAACTCTTGATCGTCAACTAAAACTCGGTTTTCTTCGCTGATAGTCTCGATTGAACCACGCGGGTGCGTCCTTCGATCATCCTTAACCTTTCTATCCAATTCTGTCCTAAGGGAATCTTATTGATGTTTGAATGGGGAATATTCTATCCCAGATCAACGTTGTACTCGGACGTTTCGGAAGGTGTCGTTCATGTTTATTTTTCAGAGGAGATCAAGGTTGGTGGTATGAGGTTTAATTCCAACTATTGTGTTGTTTTTGTGTACCATTGTGTGATGCTACCTTGTTTGTGGTGTCTTATGGTTGAGGCCATGATTAATTAAATAACTACAATTGCATAGGTAATTTTATGAATATGGAAAACTTCTTTTTGGGATCATTTCTTGGATTCAGGGCCACCCCTTGGGTGCGCTCCCTTGTTTAGCCCTTTAGATAGGTTACCCGAGGTTATTCCGTGATTTTAGAATTATTTGAATTGCATTGAGAGGAATTGATTATAAATTTCTTTCTTATGTGTGGGGATCGGCCTGGTTACATGCTTAGCCTGGGGGAAGTGTTTCTTTTTCTTTGCAAGAAACTTTTCTCATGCCTGTGGACAGTAGATTCTATGCCTGTGGGCGACACCTCATATGCCTGCGGGCAATATTCATTATGCCTATGGGCAATTACCTGTGGGTTTCAATTTGATTACCTGAGGGTAAGTATTTGAATGTCTGCATACAATGTTTATTTTTTATATTCCCTGTGTTTATTTTACATGTCATACCTACCAAGCTAAAGCACAGGCTTGGTATTGTATTACCTTTTACTTGTTAGATAACTTGTTATAGTTTTTCTACGGAATTGTTAGGGAGATTTTCAGTTGTGGCTGAGTCTCGGGAACTTATAATTAAATTATATTGAATTTTTGAATAATAACTAAATTGAAATGGAACTGGTCGGAATATTTACTTTTTTGTACTTCCTTGTTACTGCATTTCATTACTGCACACTGCTGTTGCACAAACTCACTGACAGTTGGGCACTGGTCTTTGGTGGTTTCCTACTGGGATTTATTTCTCACACCCTATTTAGTTCATGTCTTGGGCCCAAACAGATTATATTTATGCAGGTGTATATTAGGGAAAGAGTCCCTATATAGGTACTTGGTTGTTGCAGAAGAGTAGGAGAGTATGGGATCGAGCTTAGGCTTGCGATGCTGTTGAGTTCCTGTTGTGATGCTTTATTTTTCTTGCTGTATTTTTTCATTGTATTGTATTGTTTCAGATTTTAGTGTATCCTATTTTTTCTGATTTCTTAGACTTAGGGACATATTTCATCATTATATATGACTGTTGGTCTTTTCTTTATTTTGGTACTGCATCCATTTCAGCATTGGTATTGTTTACTGCTTTCTCATTTTGTATGCTGATATCTATTTTTAATATTCTACACTTTGAGAAATGAAGGCATAGTTTCCCCACTATAATACCTAGCCCATCACTGCAAGTCAGAAGCCTCTGTCATTTGGGGAAATGTTCTTGAGGTCATGTGACCAACCAGGTTCGAGGTACACATTTGTGTGGAACCTGGATCTGGGACTTTACAAAGTGGTATCAAAGGAATTTATTTTCTCTTGACTTACTATTTGGCCCCTATAGCAAGGGATAGGACAGAATAGGTACTTGGTAATACGTTATGCTCAGGAGTAGCGTACCCATGTACAGGGAAAATCCAATTTACCTCGAGTTAAAATTTTTCTACTTTTGCAATTTTATAGTTGATTTCATTTCTCCGTTAGAGGAAACACTTGTGGTGTTCTGTTATATTTTTATACTTCGGTTCTATTTAGTCACAACCTGATGATATGAGGGTATGCCATCACATGCATCATTTAGGCACATGTTAGAATCACATTCCATGCATAGTTTCCATGCCATATAGGTGTATTAGAAATTGTAGGTTGTTGTGATAGATGAGGTGATAGAAAATTCTTGTTGTTGTGATAGATGCCTTGATAAAATACCTGATATTTTATAGGGAATTATTATGTATGGTTTTGTAGAATGAATGCCAAACATTGGATCTTGAGGAGTATTGGCCCTCATTAACCAAAATTTGGTGGATCATTGACTATTTACCTTGTTTTTAACATGTATAAGATTCCAAAACATTGATTTTCGGGGAGTACGGGCCCTCACATATCAGAATTTGTCACTTAGGTTTTGTTTTCAGTGTTTTCTAGGCTTTGAGGTAGTTTCTAAGGCTTACTGTCTGGAAAAACCCAGAATACACGATGTGTAGTTTTGACTGCATTCCATGTACTCTTCTGTTCGAGAAGAATTGAGATTTTTTTAAGTACATGTCTTGTACCGTAAGTACATGCCGTGTAGTTTCTACCCGTGTCATAAGCCATGTCGGTAGAACCATGGGATAGTGAAACCTTGAGGAAACGGATCGTCTACCAGTTGTACACACCATGTCGTGTTGACCCTGTGTCCACTATGTAACTAATAACACGAGCAGAGAGATCTGAGCTTATACACGTCGCGTCAATTATGAACACACCATGTTGTTTGACCTGGGGACCCGACTGTGTAACTAACAAACACGGGTTGGTGTTACCACCTCCTACACACACCATGTACCTACGGGACACACTGTGTAGTATTGACTGGTGAGAGACCGTGTAGACATGACCATGTGGCTGGGGAAATTGGGTGGTGTACACACCGTGTGTGGGTATAACATGTCGTGTAGTGTCAGTCGAGTAGTCGGTCGTGTCACTAACAACACAGGCATTTGGAATCTAAGTCGGACACGTCATGTCTATCTGGAACACGTCATGTAGTGTGAGATGTGTACCTGGTCGTGTAATGAACAACATAGGTCAGTGAAGCTCATCTATTACACACCGTATAGACTTTATACACATCGTGTAGTGTCGTTCAAAAGGGAGTCATGTGGAAAAGCTGTGTAGAATGACTTGGGTAGGGGAATAAAATTCAATCACACGTCGTGTGTGTGGACAACACGCCATGTGTTTGGGGTGTTACATGACCATTACTGGGAGAGGTACACTTCCATGTGGAAGGCTTATAGGAACACGCCGTGTAGTTATTATACATGTCGTGTAGTCCTATTTTGTAAAACTTTAATGTTTTATATTCCCTGTTCCCTTCATACATTGCTATTTCTTGGTCCTTGATGATCTAAATCTAAGGTGTGTGTTTGACGTTTTAGATTTATGTCTTTGAGACGACCACAAGTTTTTCACTAGGAGAGAGGCATTGATTATACTAGAGAGATGGTAGTACATGGGAATCCAATGGATCCTTCAGTAGATCCAGATGCGGCGCCGGCCCTTATACCGGACATAGGCACTGATGCGCAGTTCCGTGAAGGCTTTATGCGGTTCATACAGACCTTCTAGGGAGCACTGTCGGCTGCCACATCTATGGCATAGTGGACTCCTATATTCCAGCAGTAGCATTCGCCTAAATTTTAAGGGGATGGCAGACCACTGGATGCGGAGTCTTGGTTGGGTTCTATGCAGACTATTTTTGAGCATCTGGAGATGCCTCTAGGGTGGAGGGTAAAGCTCTCTACATACATGTGGCGTGATTCTGCAAAGATATTGTGGGATGTTACCACCCAGACTGAGCATCACCAGTACATGGCATGGGAAGAATTTCAGGTAGTTTTCTATGACTTTTTCTTTTTGGAGATGCTGAGGGTAGATCAAGCTCGAGAGTTCATGAATCTAGAGTAGGGCGCTATGTCAGTGATGGATTATTCTGCCCGCTTCATCGAGCTACAGTACTTTACACCCGTTCTAGTGGGAGATGAGGTGTTGAGGGCTCGACACTTTGAGGATGGTCTTCGATATGACATTTGTGCACTGGTGAATGTTTTCCGGTTTCCAACAGTGCATGCTATTTTGAACTAGGCACTGATTACTAAGCGGAACTTGTGGGAAGCCAGTGGTACAGGCCAATGCGGTTCGACACTAGTTCTAGTACTATTTCTACTGGTAATAGGAAGAGGCAGATGAATTTCTCTCATGGTGGTAGTACTAGTCAGAAGACTTCTTCATGTGGCCTAGTTATGTGCTACCAGTGTGGTAGAGAAGGGAACAAGAGACCTCGGTGTCCACATGACCTAGTGGAGTTCGAGCTTGCAGTAGGATGGGTCATCTCCAGCATTTTTGTAGGGCGTTTCCACTAGTGGCTATTGAGAGGGGTTCTGTGCAGACTTCGTGTTTAGGAGTTGGGCTAGCAGCTTCTTAACAATTAGGGAATTGGGATATGTAAAAATGTTCAGGCCGAGGTGGTGGTCTTGTCCAAGGAAGCCAGACACCAGGATCTCAGAGGTAGAAAATTGGGTCAGCTCAGGGTAGCCAGGCTGTGTCGCAGGGCCGCAACACTGGGTAGGCATATGCAGTGCAACAGACCCAACAAGAGTAGGATTCTGAACCTTCTATTGTCAATGGTATTTTTCTAGTTTCTTCTATTTTTCCTTTGTACTTTTCAATATGGGTGCTACACAATGATTTATATTTGTTCCCATTGTGGACAGCCTTGGGCTCTGTGTTTCTTCTTCTTCTAATATTATGATTCTAGACACTCATTTGCGGATTAGAACGGCTGGTGTGCATCAGTACAGGGAGTTCCCCGTAGCGGTTGGTGCGTGTCAATTTATGTGGGACCTTTATGTCTTAGAGATGAAGAGAAATGATGTCATTCTCGGAATGGACTGGTTAGTACCCTTTGGATCATTTGTAGATTAATATCATCACAGGGTGTGTTTCACCACACCAAAGGGAGGGGAGATTATATACAAGGGAGAATGGGATGTCCAGGAAAGAGGTGGTAGACCTGAGCATGGTGGGTGAGGTGGAGTGATAGCCTAGATTGAGAATTTTTATCTGGATGACCAGGTAACTTGTATGAAAGATTTTCCTCTTATAGTTGATCATTTTAGGGACATCTTCCTAGACAACTTTTCATGTCTTACTCTAGAGAGAGAGGTGGATTTCTCAATTGAGCTTGTGCCATGGGTACCACCAGTGTCCATTCCTTTTTATAAGATGGCTACACCAGAGTTGCAGGAGCTCAAGAGGTAGTTGGAGGAGTTACAAAAAAAGGGTTTCATCTGACCCGGTACTTCTCTTAAATGTTTTCCTGTCCTATTTTCCATGAAGGCGGACGGTACCCTCAGATTTTGTGTGGATTATCGGAAGTTGAACTAGTTGAAGGTCAAGAACTGATATCCCTTGAAAATGATTTATGATCTTTTTTTTATCACATTAGAGGAGCATGATTGATCTCGAAGATTGAAATGAGATCCGGATATCATCAGTTACACGTTAGACCATCAGACATACCGGTTATAGCTTTTCGGAAGAGATATGGTCTATACGAGTACTTGGTTATGTCGTTCAGACTCACGAATCCACCAACAGTTTTCATGGATCTGATTAATTGTGAGTTCCTTCCATATCTGGATTCTATTGTCATAGTTTCCATGGAAAATATCTTAGTGTACTCTCACACTCGACACGACCATGCAATCCATCTTGTGATCGTCTTGAGTACATTGAGAGAGCATCAGTTGTATGATAAACTCTCAAAGTTCCACTTTTGGATGGACCAAATACACGTCCTAGGTCATATCATCTATGAGGTAGAAGTTGCGGTAGACCCAGAGAATGTGAGAGCATTAGTTTCTTGGGAGCAGCCTAAGAATGTGTTTGAAATACAGAGTTTCTTGGGGCTGGATGGTTACTACATGAGCTTTATACAGGACTTCTCTCACTTAGCAGCGCCATTGGTGGGTTTGACTAAAAAGGGTGTGAAGTTTGTTTGGTCAGAATCATGTGAGATATCCTTTCAGGAACTAAAGGGAAGGTTGACATCATCACCAGTCCTAATACTTTCAAAATAAGGGAAGAGATATACAGTTTACTGTGATGCATCAAGTATTGTTATGGGAGTAGTGTTGATGCTGGGCGATCGAGTAGTTGCGTACATGTCTCGGCAGTTGAGGCCACATGAGAGGAATTAACTGATGCATGATCTTGAGTTTACTTCAGTTGTTCATGAATTATGATGTTGGAGACATTATCTCTAGGGAGAAAATTTTGTGGTGTTTACAGACCACAAAAGTCTGAAATACATATTTACCTAGTGTGACATGAACTTGAGATAGCGAAGGTGGGTTGAATACCATCAGTCCATCAACATTGAGATTTATTATACACCTGGTAAGGGTAACATAGTTGCTGATGCCCTGAGTAGGAGGACTGAGATATAGGCAGTGCAGGAGGCCAGTAGTGAGTGGAAGCTTATGGCTTTGTTCTCTGAGATGCATTGGGACGTGCACAACAGTCTGGGGAAAACCTATATTTCTTCCATAGATGTGAATTCTACCCTCCTGGATAGATTGAGGATGAGACATATATTGGATTTGGAAGGCCTGGTTCTATGGGAGTCGGTGGTAAGTGAGGACCCTCCTGCTAGTTGGAAGATAGGTGATGATGAGGTGCTGTGTATCCATGGACGAGTATGCGTTCCATGGGATATACATGAGGGTTTGATGCTGGAGTTTCCTGAATCAGCTTGAGAAGTGCATCCCAAAGTTACCAAAATGTACCGTGACTTGAGACGTCAATATTGGTGGCCTGGTATGAAAAGAGAGGTAGTTGGTTTTGTTACGAGATGTTCCACCTGTGTGCAGGTGAAGGCAGAGTATCAGAGGCCAGCTGGACTGTTACAACAGTTACCCATTCTATAATAGAAATGGGATGATGTCACGATGGACATCGTGACTGGGTTGCCAATGTCACCTTGAGGTATTGATACTGTGTGGGTTGTTGTGGAGTGACATACAAAGGTAGATCACTTTTTTCCGATTAAGGATATCATCAGTGTTGAAGAGCTTGTAAAGTTATATATTTGAGAGGTAGTACTTCATCATGTGGTTCCTCATTCTATCATTTCAGATAGGGACACCCATTTTACATCTCATTTTTGGTAGAGTTTTCAAAGGGCACTGGGTACACAGTTGCTTTTGAGGACAGCTTACCACCCTCAGACTGATGTACAGTCAGAGAGTATGATACAGGTGCTTGAGGACATGCTGCGTGCTTGCATCTTGGACATTGGGGGCTCTTGGAAGAATCACATACCACTGATTGAGTTTGCCTACATTATACAGTTTTCAGGAAACTATTCAGATGGCACCATATGAGACTTTATATGGTAGGCCATGTCGATCACCCCTATACTAGTTGGAGGCAAGTGAGGTAGCTTTACAGGGACCACGTCTCATGTAAGATACTTCAGAGAAGGTCCAGTTGATTCGGAATAAAATGGCTACTGCACAGTCTCGTCAGAAATCTTATGTTGATTGACGTGGACGACCACTAGAGTTCATGGTTAGGGATCAGGTTTTCTTGTGTGTTTTACCAAGGATTGGGCACAGGTGTATTAGGATATAGGATAAACATTCACTGAGGTATGTAGGAACGTTTGAGATTCTGTAGAGATTTGGGCTGGTTACCTATCGGTTGAAGTTTCCACAGAGGCACCGAGCCATGCACAACGTCTTCAATGTATCTCAGCTGTGCCATTATCACTCAGACTAGTCTCATGTTTTTCATCCCACGGAGGTTGAGCTTTAGGCAGATGCATCCTTTAAGTAGAATCCTATTTTTATTGTGAATAGGAGCATGGAGGTTCCCCAAGGCCGGCCAGTTCCTCTCGTAAGGGTGCTATGGAAGCATGGCTGAGTGCAGGACGAAATTTGGGAGTGGGAGACCGTCGTACGTGCTCAGTGGCTAGAGTTGTTCATAGATTTATCTTCACCACCCTTGCAAGGGAAATTCGGGGAAGAATTGCTTTAAGGGGTAATGTTTGTAGTAACCTGGTTATTCTTATTGAGGTACGAGTTTCTTATTTTCCTTTTTCCTTAAGTGTTTTTGAGAAAATAAGGAAAATGGAGAAAATCCCAAATTCCATGAGTACGCGCCGTGTACTTTTCTACACACTATGTACTTTGGTCGTGTTGGATGAGGACATAGGGCATGTAGGCATGTCAGTGATGAAGGGTGTAAAAATTGACTAGATGTCATGTAATTGGTATTTATACACCATGTAATCAGTCAGCATGTGAATAGTAAGTTGTTGGAAGTAGCTTCCAGCATATCAATAGTACACACCATGTTGTTAGGAATACATGCCATGTACTCTATCGACATATGAACATTGCGGCGGTGAAAAGTATCCACCATTGGAATAGTTAAAAAAATGAAAAGTACACGCCGTGTACTTGAGAGTACACACCGTGTAGTTTGTTTTTTTGCTTAAAATGGGTAATAGCCTCCTCAAAAGACAGAGGAAGCTTACGACGTCAGAAGAACATGGGAGAGATGGTCGGAGCTTGGAGGAGCTCCTGATCGTTGACCGGAACTTGGTTTCCTTTGCTGACAGTCTCGATTGAACCGCACAGGTGAGTTCTTCTCCCTTCCTTAACCTTTCCATCCAATTCTTTCCTAAGGGAATGTTATTTAAGTTTTAATGGGGAATCTTCTATCTCGGATCTACATTGTTCTCAGATGTTTCTCAAGGCATCGTCCACATATATTGATCAGAGGATATCAATGTAGGTGGTACGAGGTTTAATTCCAATTGTCGTGTTGTTTTTGTGTACCATTGTGTTACGCACCCATGTTTGGGGTGTCATATGGTTGAGGCCTTGATTAATTAAATACCTATAATTGCATAGGTAATTTAATGAATATGTACAACTACTATTTGGGTTCATTTCTTGGATCCAGGGAGACCCCGTGGGTGTGCTCCCTTGTTTAGATGTTTGGCCAGGATACCTGAGGGTATACCGTGATTTGAGCATGCTTTGAATTAACTTGAGAGGAATTGTATATAAATTTCATGCTTATGTGTTGGACTCGGCCAGGTTATGTGCTTAGCCTGAGGGTAGTGTTTCTTTTAGCCTGCAGGCAACTTTTCTCATGCCTGTGGGCAGTAGTTTTCATGCCTGTGGGTGACACCTCATACACCAAGGGGCAATATTCATTATGCTTGTGGGAAATCTCATGCGGGTTTCGATTCTGATTACCCAAGGGTAAGGATTTTCATGTCTGTAGACAACCTATATTTTCCATATTCCCTATGGTGATTTTACATGTCATACCTACCATGCTAAATCATAGGCTTGGTATTGTATTACCTTGTTCTTGTTTGATAGCTTGTTATAGTTCTGCTGCGGAAATGTTAGGGTGATTTTCAGTTGTGGCTGAGTCTTGGGAACTTATAATTCAATTATATATAATTGTTTAATAATTATTAAATGGAAATGGAACTGGTTGGAATGTTTTCTTTTTCGTACTTCCGGGTTACTGCATTTCATTACTGCACAATGCTTTTGCACAAACTCACTGATAGTTGGGCACGGGCCTTTTGTGGTTGCCTACTGGGATTTATTTCTCACAACCTTTTTGGGTCATGTCTTTGGCCAAAATAGATTATATTGTTGTAGGTGTAGATGAGGGAAAGATTCCATATATAGGTAATTGATTTTTCCAGAGGAGTAGGATGGCGTGGGACCGATCTTAGGCTTGCGATGCTGTCGAGTTCCTGTTGTGCTGCTTTATTTTGCTTGCTGTTTTGTTCCCTTGTATTGTATTGTTTCAGATTGCAGGGTATCTTGTTTTGGCTGCTTTCTTAGAATTAGGGACATGTTGTATCATTATATATGATTGTTGGTCTTTTATTTATTTTGGTACTATATCCATTTCATCATTGGTATTGCTTACTTCTTCTGCATTTTGTATGATGATATCTATTTCCACTGTGCTACACATTGAAAAATTAGGGCATAGTTTCCCCACTATCAGACCTAGGCCCTCGCTACTAGTCACCAGCCTCGGGCATTTGGGGAAATACGCTTGAGTTCATGTGACCAACCGGGTTCAGGGCACCCATTCTGTGGCACCCGGATCTAGGACGTTACCATTTTTATTGTTCTTTAGTAGTGGATTCGACTTATCATATGAGTATGTAATACAAATTCTGACTGGCCTCCGGATTTTCAGTTGAAATGAACCTATGATTTGTGAGAAAACCTTCAATTTTTGATATGACTGATAAAAAGGCATGGAGACTATGGTGGGTTTGGAGGACCTTAATGTACATCTTGTGAGTGAGATGAATATTCCTATTTATAAAACATGATATTCTTTTGTGATAAAAATAAACTTGGAGAACTAGCCATGTGGATAGAGGAATTAGAGGTGTTTCTTCAGTTATAGAATAATATGATTTACTGGTACCCTATAAATTAGATAATATGATTTTGAGTGTGTTTTGGTGACAAATGGTTTTTTTTTGATGCCATCAAACAAGCTGAAATAAATCCTCATACAGAGGAAATGATTGTGTTTGATATTATAGATTTGATTTTAGTACCCAAACCCACTATATGTCTTGCCTAAGATACATCATAAAATCCAGCATGTTACATAAAACTATGATGATATATATAGGAGATGTTGTATGATATGGTGGTCATTCCATGAAAAATTATATAGATTATTAGGGTATTTTAAGATTCCTCATATTATTTATTATCAAGGTTAGGATTCTTAAGGCTTGTGAGGATGCCAGACGACAAGAAAATATTTCTAGGATTCCTATGATTCATCCTACATTCATGGTGATATAACATTGGATTACATGGATTCTATGTATCATTTGATCATCCCAAATGACATACAAGATGCATACAATACCAAAATCCTCAATGTTAATTTTTTTATTACAAAGAATGTCTAAGATACTCATATAATCATATTTTGGATAATAATATGATAATACACCTCATATACTCCCAATGATCTAGTGTAGTACTTGATATTATGATATTCCTATGATGATTCGTCGGTTCTGATCTTCACCTGATGTATTATTATACAATGTAGTTTTCATGTTTTAAAATTGTATGCACTTAATGTTCAAGCTTCATGTTAAGAGACACCCATTGTAACGCCCCGACCCCAGTTACCCAGAGTTGGTGCATTATTACATAACATTGGCATGATCACAAGAAATATCAAATCTCGAATGACCGATTGGTTTTGTAGCCTGGGAAATACTAGATACATTCATAATGTTTTACATTACATCAAATAAACATCTTGTATTCATATCCCCACATACCATCCCTGCAGTTCATTCATAAATAACTTCTTCATAATCCTGGGAAAAATAAAACATTGAAAGGGGTGAGCTCAGATTCTCAGTAAGGATAACATTATACCAGAAGCTTTAATAGATAAGCATAAACACTTAAGGCAGTTTATAACTAAAACAAAAGCCTTTTAAACTTGAACTTCAGCATAAAATGGAAAAGATTAACTAAAATTATCCAATTTACTTACTCACATGGATATTCTACTAGTCGAATGATCACATGCAATATCAATAACCACTTTCATAATGATGGAATCCATAATTCCAGACTATCATAACCACATATCCAAGTCCTCGTGCCATTAATACAAATAATATTTTTCCAAAGCCTTGTGCCAAGACACTAGTTTGTGTCATGAGACCTACCGATTCATCGAGGAGCTATAGCGGCCTCCACCCGTCACTTATTAAGTCCAATGCATTCCTTATATAAACATGTTTAAACTTAACATAATCATTCGTATTAAAACTAGCATACGAAATGTCAATACATTAACCACAAACCATGAATGGTATAAAAATAGCACATCCACAGTCAAACATAACTCATTCAATACAATATGGAAGATTGTATTGTACCTCAATCGATAATAATGAAGGATATTGACATAGATGAAAATAACCATCAAAACTATTTGAGAGAAATATCCCCCTTTTCCTGAAAACATTTAAAAGTCACACTATTTGTCAAGAATCCATTTAAAAATAGATTCTTAAATCACTGTGTCCCATACCACTTTGAAACTTTTAAACGGAGTTTTAACTTTAAAACTTTAATGTCCATATAAATAAATCCTTAAAACCATTTTTTTATAACATGGACATTAATGAGAAATATTTACAAGAATAAGTCTTTAAAACATTTAAAAATGGTATTTTAGTTATAGTTTCTAACCAAAAGAGTGACACTTGAATACAAATAATTGAGGTAATCAAAACATTTTAATATCGTGAGAATAAAGGAATTCAAGATATACTATGTCAAAGTACATTATATACACCACATAAAAGTGATTTGGTGTATAACAACAAAGAAGTCTCAATGGAATGTAAATTGAGATGAAATCTCTCATAAGGCCATATCCTTAGGTTAAGGATAAATCAACGACATAGCTATGTGTGACAAATATAAATACACTAAATATGATTGTATATTTAGTGTAAAACAATCAAAGGACATTCAAACATAATCATGTAAAAACAACACCAATGAATTGGATGTTTAACTCAACAAATGGAGAATGAGTTAAAATTACTCTTATCAAATTCATATAGATGACTTGAGAAATTATCAATGGAGTGATTATGTGTATCAAAAGTATATCCACAGGAAGGGGAGTGGAAATTATGACATAATCAAATGAATAGTTATTCCACACATAATCATGGAGTAATATAATCAATGAAATATGCATAAAGCCAAATGAGTGGAATTTGAAATTTCAAATTCCATTATCGATTTGGTAACTTATGAAACATTCTCCCATCAAAGAAGGATCATGAAATGATGATTTAAATATACAATAATTAATTTATATTACAGAATGAATACAAACATGGGTAGTACACATACACCACATGCAATAAATAAGTGGTAAACAATGGAATTCTTATGAAATTAAGAGTGAGATAAGATACCCCTTACTTTGTACTTTTTCCTTGGTCGACGGTAGGTTAACCTCCTGTATAATGGTTAAATAATTTTTATTAAATTATTCAATAATAATATACATTAATATGATATCATATATGATATTTTAACATTGCTTTGTTAATAATATCATAGAAATATCGTCATTTCAAGTGTTAACTTACTCGTTTTCTTTTATTTGTTTTGTTACGTAAGCCGTGGTTGTCATAGATAGGTTGTATCTTATTCATATACAGAATTATATAATGTCCTTAAACATTATTTTTAAATCATCAAATGATAATTATACTTGAATGGATATGATAGAGAATGAATCTCATCGCGTTCGTGTAGACGGTAGTCCGTACGTACGAACGAGCGACAATATGATTCTTTTAATATTAAAATAATATATAATTGGATGGTATATCATATATAAAGAATAATTATCATGTTATATTTATTATTTACATGAATTACACATCATTATTATATCCATCCACATAATAATTTATTGAATAACAATTACACCACGACGTGGAGACGGTAAGCCGTACGTACGCACGTATGGTGACATGTTATTAATGGGTGGATAGAATACTGAATATGGTTGTACCATATTTATAATAATATTATCGTATATATTAGATACTGGATTAATTATTTTAGAATAGAAATAACAAAGAAAGTAGAAGTAGATGAAGAAAGGAACTTGAAAAAGGGTGGTGAAATCATTACCTCTTCTTCGGGTTCTTCCTTTTGATTTGATCAAAATGGCTCCTTAGGTTGGATTTATGATCAAACTAAGGACTCTAGGTTGTATTGAGGGAATTTGGGAGAGTATTTGGGCAGGGGTTGGCTGAACTGAAAGGCTTTGAAGTTGTGAAGAAACGAGAAGGAGGAGTTCCCTTTTATAAGAGGGGTGAGGGGCACCTTTGGAAAAGCTAGAAACATTAATTTATAATAAATTCATATTCAGTTTCTAATGGATTAAAAGATGATTATTTAAAGGATAAGGTGGGGATAGGTCGAAATCCACTCCACCAATAGATTTTAGACAGGTTTGGGTCATTATATTAACTTTATCTTTTAGTTTTAACTCTTAGTTAATTAGTTTGACATTTACCACGTCACTTTGTATTTTTATATTATATAGTTAATAAACATACTATATACATCAAAGAGACCCCTCAGTTTTCCATTAATGATAAAACTATCATGATATGTGTCTCTTGGCCCAACCTTATATTTTAATGAATTTAATATCAATTAATAATATAATATTTGTTTTAAAAACTCTTTTGTGTCAATTTTGACACTATTCAATAGTTGATTTTTGTGAAACTCCTAACAGAATGATTACTTCTAAAAAAGTCTATTAAATCAATCCTAATATTTCATATTATTCTATAAAGTTAGTGTAATTCATTATATGTCTGAAATTATATTTATTTGGGAATTTATAATATACATTATTTTAATTTTTCACTATTATGGTGATTACTGCATTATCATTGTGTCATAAATAAATTAAATTATTTAATGTCTAAAAATTATAAATAAAATATAATTATGTTGTAAATATTATTATATTTCTAATGAATATGTACCATCGAATTTATCTTTTGTAGAACCCTATATTGAAACTGTTTTAGTAAATAAACATTGATTTAAACTCTTTTAACTCTTCTTTGAATTAAATAATAATAAATGTCCTAATCTAATCCATGTGGACCTAAATGATAATATTTTATTCCTAAGGTTGTTTTTGGTCGATATACACTTTTCCAATAGAATTAGGACATGTTTTAGGGTAATATTAATATCATTTTTACCCTTAATTACCCTATTTACTTTTAATCGTGGTAAATAAAAGTAAAAAGTTACTATTCACCAAAAATATATTTTCATCTCATTGAACCACATTTTACTTCTTGATATTAACCGTGTCTCTCTGATTTTC
This sequence comes from Viscum album, assembly GCA_963277665.1. Taxonomy (NCBI): domain Eukaryota; kingdom Viridiplantae; phylum Streptophyta; class Magnoliopsida; order Santalales; family Viscaceae; genus Viscum; species Viscum album. The sequence goes on along the minus strand of OY728156.1, from coordinate 1,699,601,511 downwards.
GAAATTCCATTCACAGAAGTGGTAAAATTAAATTTTATGAAAAATTCAGTTTTTTAACTACCACTTAGTAGTTTCACTATTAATCCAAAATTGAAGTTTTTTAGAATAATTCCAAAATATCCCTCTAAGATATAATTGATATTCTGAATTCAAAAATGATGTCTATTTTAAAAAATTTCAAACATATAAGTTGGATTAAATAATTTTATAAATAATTCCCGCTGTCATAGCAAATAGTGTGTTTTTAAGAAACAATATATATCAAAAGATTGACAATTGTTTAGGTCCAATTTCAAAGTGAAATTAATTATAATGAACACCATTGGATAAAATGGTAAAAATATATTCTAATTATACTTTGAAACTACTCAATAATATTATTTATTGATATAAATTATTTTGATTAAAAAAGTTGTTTTTAAATATTTTTCACTATTCATAAAAATTGGAAGTTCTTAGAAAAATACCAAAAATTCATCTCAGGATAATTTCGATATTCCGAAACCAAAAATGAACACCATTTTGAAATATAAAATATATATAATTTCAAAAATTAGGTATTACTATTCATAACAGCTAGTTTGACTGGTTGTGGTGTGATAGAACTCGATGTTGCGTACAACACATGCTATCACATTATTCAAAGAGAAGCGTATCGTAGAAGCTTGGGGTGTTACATTCTCCCCTCCATCAATAAATTGCATCCTTGCAATTTTTAAAATTGTTCTTGGGAATATAATGGAAAGTCCCACATCGAAAAAAGAGTCAATAAAACTATCACTTTAAAAGAAAGAAAGAGAGGTATAAAGGTCAACGAAGATAACCCATACTCGGATTCCATATAGGAAAACATGGATATGGATGATAAACTAAGTGTCAAGTTCTGACGCAGAGGATAGAAATCAAGATCAGGAGAATGTTAACAATAAGAAAACCACAAACTTGTGTTTAGAAAAACGACCATTAGACTCATAGTAGGAAGGTAAACGGACAACATTTTTTTGTTTTAAGTTACATTACATAATGATGAGGAATTTATTTATGATATTGACTATGAAAATAAAGATATATACTTACATTTTAAGTAGAGTTTCATTCTTTAATAAATTCCCACCACTAACTCATTTGTTTTAAATGATGAGTATTCAAGAAGACTTGGTCACACTGGAAGTGCTAGAATAAACTTCTATGGAATCACATGATCCATGAAGGATGAACTATATATTTACATTGTCATTGGAGATTAATCAAAACCAAAATTGTTAGTACAAGATTTATGATCCCCCAAAATGATATTCCATGAGAGAAATAAACACTAATCTTAATTTCTATAATTAAACCAACAATACCCCAAAGTAAAATAAATACCATTCAAAAATAAATTGTGCTTAAAATCCTTCAATATAATCCAAACTATTATTGAAACCCAAAACTTATAGGAATGTAGTCTTCCACGTTAAATTGTATCTCCAAATGACAACATCTACTCTTAAAGTCACATACTTAAAAGTAATTAACATAATCACATATTCTTTATTATAGGTTAATGATTTCCATAAATAACCCAAATCTCTATAAATCCACAATAAAAACATAGATAAAAATCCACCATTACTCCTCTAATGAAATCCCATCGTATTCTATTTTCCTTGGACATATAGTGTTCCCAACTAAGTGAAAATCTTCCAAAATAAAATTTATCACTTAATTTCCAAATCATTTTCCTATACTAAGGGTATTCATTTGATAAGACATAAGAACCCAAATAAACTTATTATTGATCAATAAAATCATTTAACTAAAAATAATAGTCGCACTGACCAGGGACTTCACGTAGTCCAGTGGTAGGCGATAAATCCCAATCGCACTTTGGTTGTGGGTTCGATTCCCACAGCTTTTTCTGACGTGACGGGTTGTCACACAGTCTACTTGTTGTCCTCTTTCAAAAAACTATATTTTATAATATTACCAAAATGAGATAATTTCTCAAAATACCATAACATAATTTAATAACAAATGTTATATCATACCTTGCATTTTCATCCCAAATTGTAATAACTTATAATTCTCTCAAACCCCAATGATCATATAAAGCCAAATGGTTATTTATACATATATCCACAAGAGAAGAGATATTTCTTCCTCAAATATCATTCTCACATGGAAAACTGCAGGGTTAAAAATACTAGAGAAAATTATTCCAATGTAAACCCATCAACAAGGAGCACTAATACTTTTTAATAATTTCTCCAACCATTGATTTCCACATAGCTTCTTCTTCTTTGACCAAGAAAACACCCTATTGAATAGGGCATTCACTCGGGTAATGGGCAGGTCCCCTAAATTTACGGCAAATGACTGTAAATGGACTCTTGGGACCATTTTTATCTTCTTTTATAGTACTCTTCATTTTTCTTTGGCAATTCTTCACTTTATGTCCTTCCTTCCCACACGTAAAGCATTTCTTGGTCCCATTGAGACACTTTCCCAGGTGTCTCATACCACATTTCTTTCATGATGGAAATTGAGGGTTCTTTTCTCCATGGTCTCCTTTGCTGGAGCTCTTATCATTCATCACCTTTCTCTTCCTTGTTGAGTCTGGGTGTTGGTTAATATATATGTTGTTGATCATATTTTTGGAAAACTGATTTGGCATAAAGACGATATCTTTTACGCCTATCAACATTCCATTTTGTTTCTCATTTCCACCACCGTTCCCACCTTGTACATCATTCTCAAAGTCACTATGACTTCCTTGGAATCCAGCCATTGACTAAAACCAGAATGCATTGTGTGAGTAATAGTAGTCATACAATCATTTTGAGATTAACATGTCACCATATTCTCAATTTGAAACACATTAGGATTAACCAAGGACATTTACTCTCATCTTATATATATAATACTTTAAATCAGTTTGTAAAGAAAATGTAAATTATCCTAAGCATATCCCTCGGGAGTGTCGTAACCAAGAGTGTAGCAAGGCCCGTTGTCGTGCACCAGTTCCCGTTCGAGTCTAGCTCAAAGCGGTGTTTTCCGGTTTTACCCCTAGGTACATATGTTCCAGAGCCGCCTCTACCTGCTCGTATCTAGACAGGGATGTATTGCTCGAAAAAATCACAAAATCTCTACAATACCAAAATTATATGAAGTTCTTCTATACTAAACCTCAAAGTTCATCTTAGGTATACGTTCTCTAATCAGAGTTTATCTAAGTCTAGCTCCCAAGGTTTGTACTAAACTTCCTCTAATACCAACTGTAACGCCCCAACCCCTATTACCCAAAGTTGGTGCATTATTACATAACATTGGCATGATCACAAGAAAGATCAAATCTCGAAATACCAATTGGTTTAGTAGCCTTGGAAATACTAGATACATTCATAAAGTTTTACATTACATCAAAAAAACATCTTGTCTTCATATCCCCTCATACTATCCCTGCAGGTCATTCATAAATTACTTCTTCATAATCCTGGGAAAAATAAAACATTGAAAGGGGTGAGCTCAGATGCTCAGTAAGGATAACATTATAGCAGAAGATTTCATATATAAGCATAAACACTTAAGGCAGTTTATAACTAAAACAAAAACCTTTTAAACTTGAACATCAGTATAAAATGGAAAAGATAAAATAAAATAATGTCATTTACTTACATCCATTGATATTCTACTAGTCGAATGATCACATGCAATATCAATAACCACTTTCAGAATGATGGAATTCATAATGCCAGACTATCATAACCACATAGCCAAGGCCTCATGCCATGACTACAAATAAGATTTTTCCAAGGCCTTGTTCCAAGACACTAGTTTGTCTCATGAGACCTACCGATGCATCGAGGAGCTATAGAGGGATCCACCCGTCACTTATTAAGTCCAATGCATTCCTCATATGAACATTTTTAAACATAAAATAAACATTTGTATTAAAACTAGCATACGAAATGTCAATACATTAACCACAAACCATGAATTGTATAAATATAGCACATCCACAGTCAAACATAACTCATTCAGCACAATATGGACGATTGTATTGTACCTCAATCGATAATAATGAATGATATTGACATAGATGAAAATAACCATCAAAACTATTTGAGAGAAATATCCCCCTTTTCTTGGAAACATTTAAAAGTCACACAATTTGTCAAGAAGCCTTTTAAAAATAGATTCTTGAATCAAAGTGTCCCATACCACTTTGAAACATTTAAAAGGAGTTTTAATTTTAAAACTCTAATGTCCATATGAAAAAATCCTTAAAACCATTTTTTTTAAACATGGAAATTAATGAGAAAGATTTATAAGAATAAGTCTTTAAAACATTTAAAAATGGTATTTTAGTTAGAGTTTCTAACAAAAAGAGAGACACTTGAATACAAATAATTGAGGTAATAAAAACATTTTAATATCATTAGAATAAAGGAATTCATGATATACTATGTCAAAGTACATAATATATACCACATAAAAGTGATTTGGTGTATAACAAAAATGAAGTCTCAATAGAATGTAAATTGAGATGAAATCTCTCATAAGGTTGTATCCTTAGGTTAAGGATAAATCAATGACATAGTTATGTGTGAAAAATATAAATACACTAAATATTATTGTATATTTAGTGTAAGACAATCAAAGGACATTCACACATAATCTTGTAAAAACAACACCAATGAATTGGATGTTTAACTCAACAAATGGAGAATGAGTTAAAATTACTCTTATCAAATTCATATCGATGACTTGAGAAATTATCAATGGAGTGATTATGTGTATCAAATGTATATCCATAGGAAGGGGAGTGGAAATTATGACATAATCAAATGAATAGTGATTCCACACATAATCTTGGAGTAATATAATCAATGAAATATGCGTAAAGCCAAATGAGTGGAAATTAAAATTTCAAATTCCCTTATCGATTTGGTAACTTATGAAACATTCACTCATTAATGAAGGATCATAAAATGATTATGTAAATATACATGTATTAATGTATATTACACAATGAATACAAACATGGGTAGTACACATACACCACATGCAATAAATAAGTGGTGAACAATGGAATTCTCACGAAATTAAGAGTGAGATAAGAAACCCCTTACTTTGTACTTTTTCCATTGTAGAAGGTATTTTAACCTCCTTTATAATGGTGAAATAATTTTTATTAAATTATTAAATAATCATATACATTAATATCATATCATATATGATCTTTTAACATTGCTTTGATAACAATATCTTAGAATTATCGTCGTTTCAGGTGTTAACTTACTCGTTTTCTTTTATATGTTTTGTTACGTAAGCCGTGGTTGTCATGTATAGGTTGTATCTTATTCATATACAAAATTATATCCAGTCCTTAAACCTTATTTTTAAATCATCAAATGATAATTATACTTGAATGGATACGATAGAGAATGAATCTCATCGCGTTCGTGGAGACGGTAGTCCGTACATACGCACGAGCAACGATATCATTCTTTTGATATTAAAATAATATATAATTGAATGATATATCATACATAAAGAATAATTATCATGTTATATTTATTATTTACAGCAATTACACATCATTATTATACCCATCCAAATAATAATTTATTGAATAACAATTACACCACGACGTGGAGACGGTAAGTCGTACGTACACACGTATGGTGACATGTTATTCAAAGGGTGGATAGAATAATGAATATGGTTGTACCATATTTATAATAATATTACAGTATATAGGATATACTGGATTAATTATTTTAGAATAGAAATAACAATGAAAGAAGAAGTGGAAGAAGAAAGGAACTTGAAAAAGGGTGGTGAAATCATTACCTCTTCTTCGGGTTCTTCTTTTTGATTTGATCAAAAGGGCTCCTTAGGTTGGATTTCTGATCAAACTAAGGACTCTAGGTTTTAGTGAGGGAAGTTGAGAGAGTATTTGGGCAGGGGTTTGACGATCCAAAAGGCTTTGATGGTGTGAAAAAATGGTAAGGAGGAGTGCTCTTTTATAAGAGGGGTGAGGGGCACCTTTGGAAAAGCTAGAAATAATAATTTATAATAAATTCATATTCGGTTTCAAATGGCTCCAAAGTTGATTATTTAAATTTTAAGGTGGTGATAGGTCTAAATACGTTCATCCATTAGAATTTATAAAGGTTTGGGTCATTATATTAACCTTATCTTTTAGTTTTAACTCTTACTTAATTAGTTTGACATTTACCATGTCACTTTGTATTTTTATATTATATAGTTAATAAACATACTATATACATCCAAGAGACCCCCAAGTTGTCAATTAATGATACAACTATCATGATATAAGTCTCTTGGCCGAACCTTAGATTTTTAGGAATTTAATATCAATTAATAATATAATAAGTTTTTTAAAAACTATTTTATGTCAATTTTGACACTATTCAATAGTTGATTTTTGTGAAAATCATAACAGAATGATTACTTCTAACTAAGTACATTAAATAAATCCTAATATGTAATATTATCCTATAAAATTACTATAATTCATTAAAAGTGTCAAATTATATTTATTTGGGTATTTATAATATCAATTCTTTTAATTTTTCACTATTATGGTAATTACTACATCATCATTGTGTCGTAAATAAATTATATTATATAATATCTAAAAATTATAAATAAAATATCATTATGTAGGAAATATCATTATCTTTCTAATTAATATTTACAATCGAGTTTATCTTATGTATAACTCTATATAAAAAAGGTTTTAGTAAATAAACTTTGATTTTAACTCTTTTAACTCTTCTTTGAATTAAATAATAATAAATGTCCTAATCTAATCCAAGTGGACCTAAATGAAAATATTTTATTCCTAAGGTTGTTTTTGGTCGAGATACATTTTTCCAATAGAATTAAGACATGTTTTAGGGTAATATTAATATCATATTTACACTTAATTAACCTATTTACTTTTAATGGTGGTAAATAAAAGTAAAAAGTTATTATTCACCAAAAATTATTTTCATCTCAGTGAACCACATTTTACTTCTTGATATTAACCGTGTATCTCGGATTTTTTAAATTCAATTTATAGAAGCGGTAAAATTATGTTTTATGAAAAATTCTGTTTTTTAAATACCACTTAGTAGTTTCACTGTTCATCAAAAATTTAAGATTTTCAGAACAATGCCAAAATTTCCCTCTAAGATATAATTGATATTCTGAATTAAAAAATGATGTCTATTTTACAAAATTCCAAACATTACAGTTGCATTAATTAATTTTATAATTAATTCCCACTGTCACAGCAAATAGCGTGTTTTTAAGAAACATTATATATCAAAAGATTGACAATTGTTTAGGTCCAATTTCAAGGTGAAATTAATTCTAATGAACACCATTGGATAAAATGGTAAAAATGTATTATAATTATACTTTGAAACTACTAAATAATATAATCTATCACTATAAATTATTTTGATTAAAAAAGTTGTTTTTAAATATTTTTCACTATTCATAAAAATTGGAAGTTCTGAGAAAAATACCAAAAATTCATATTAGGATAATTTTGATATTCTGAAACCAAAAATGAAGTCCATTTTGAAATATAAAATATATATAATTTCAAAAGGTAGGTATTACTCTTTATAACGGCTAGTTTGATTGGTTGTGGTGTGTTAGAACTCGATGTTGCGTGCAACAAATGCTATCACATTATTCAAAGAGAAGCGTACCGTAGAAGCTTGGGGTGTTACACCCATGCATTGGTCTAAGTAGGTATAGTCCATCCCATATACCACGTTAGAACATAAGGAATAATAGTGAAATAATAATAATTTTTAATAGTTTTTATTCACCGATTATTTGGTAGATCATGTTTTCAACAACTTGAATATGAAAAGAGATGATACAAGTAACATCCCACTACCTCATACTACAAGAAAACTACTTTGACTACTCACAGTAGGTTGATCACATATGAAAGAGTAAATAAATTAATCCCATGACATACTTCCCCCCTATAAGCCTATACATCCCAATATAAAAGCCCATTAAAGCTATCTGATAAGATCAATCTAATCCAGTAATATGTTTATCTTGGAATTATGATTAGTGAGGTATGATAGATTATCAAAGTTTCATGGATTTCAAAGTTTGGTGTGAGTATTTCTTATTATGGAACAACAAAGAGAGTCCCAACCATAAACAATATCTTAGTGTATTCACATATAGTATTCCCATATGTATAAAAAATAAAAAATAAAACTGTAAAAAATAGTACTATCTTTCCCTGGGAACTACCAAGACTCCCATCATCAACAATACCTTTTTGGGATTGATATAGTGTTAGTAAATAGTGTGACATGTAGTCCCATACTGAAATAGGATGAATATCTAGCTCTAATGTAATACCTTAGGCATTCGAACTTTTGCATGTTCATGAACATGATACTATGATATATCCTTGACATCCCATGTATTCGTAATATGAAACTGAGTATTCAGACCTGAGAATATCAATAGCCATAGTTAAGAGATCCAAGGTAACATTTTGGAAATTCCATGTAGGTTTCCTCATGATATCCAATGTAATTACCTAGGGATCTTATTTTCCTTAGGTATTCCTATCAAATCCCAGTTAGTTTCTTGGATTTCCCATAGATATCAATTGTATACACAAGATCATAGTGTGTATCCTAGTCATCTCACATATTAGTCTCCATGGATGGGTCATGGGAAGTATACATGGAATCCCAATAGTAGAAATCTTAATGTAAGTATCTTGAGATATTTTTTAGGAATACCATAATAGAAAATTTAATGTCCAGATCCTATAATACATCATAGGAATCCTATTGTAGAATTATGTGAAAGCGCCGGAGCCTATGAAAAATCCAATGCATCTTAGAGCCATATGAAATAAATGATGGTCACAAGTTATTATCCCAATAACCAATTGTATCAAAAATATATCTAAATCATAGAGAGTGTCCCAGTTATACAATGTCATCACACACAAGTCAAAACTCCTATTTTCATATAAATCCTATAATCTTACAAATTTGGGGGCATTTCATCACTCCCATTGCATCTCATAATAAGTTCATTTCTGGACACCTTGATCTCGCACCATCGATTCATGTTCTATGTGTCGATCCTAGGTGTTTCATTTTTCATCAATAAGTAAATATTTGTTGAGTTGGTGAAACCTAGTGATGGATATGATTGAATAATTTTAGTCAATAAGTACATGAAATGATTTCTTAAATATTAATAAAAAAGACTATGAAAGATTCAATAATTGAAATATGAGGTTATTTGTGATATTTTTTAGAGGACCATGATAAAATATTTTATTATATCATAAATATATTCCCAATTAACTTAAACTGTATTGATTATTTTAAAAAGTAATTTTATTATAGTTTATTAAGAAAAAATTCTACAAAAATAATGTAAAGGAACTATATCAACCATACACGTGGGAGAAAATTTTACAATGTGTTAGTTAGACAACAAGGACATCAGGATGTGGTAAGTGATCATTATGGAGGTAGATATCTTGTATGAGAAGGAATGAGTGTGCATGAGTTGTGCATAGGAGGGGCATGGTGCATGCGAGACAACACCATGGAAATGTGTGTGGTGTATTCCATAGGGGTCTTGATTAATTCTATTGATTAGATTAAGGTATGAGTTTGTATATATAAAATTCTCATCCATAAGGAAATCTCGATGTGAGAGTGTGGAACATGGGAACTAGTACATGATTTTTAAAAAAATGAAAGAACGAAGGACATTTCATATAGTTTATATACACAATCCAATTGTAGAATATGATCATAGACTACATAAAGACCAAAACCACAACTTACACTACTGGTTTTCATTCATAATGAATTTAAGATCCAAGCCCCACACCAGAAAATCGTGGCCATTTTCCTTCATTGACCTATTGTGAGGTCCTTCCATGGAGTGTTAATCTTTGTTTAGTTTTTTTCAGTATCTGCATAGAAATTGATTATGTGAGTGAAACATGTCATATATAAGGAAAAAATATTTCATTTCCATGAAGTTATTTAGTGTGTAAAGAGTAGATGGATCTTCCACAAAGTATCATTCTTTTTTTAATAATGAATTGGTCTTTTGTATGAATGAATATTTCATGAGTGTGGAACCATAATGTTTCTTCCATTCTAAAAAATATTGATTGAGAATATTGTGATGTATCTATGAGCCTCAAATCATTTTCAAGATACCACATGTTTGAGTTAGTAAGTTTCCTCACAAACCATATTTACTTCTCATTCATATCATCTTTATATGTCATTACAATAATAAATGACACTTATCATGAGATATGATACTCATGAATATGGACTTCCATGAGTATTTACATTAACATGAGTGACTATAACCTCATGTACTCAAGAATCTCATCTATATAATAATAAAACTAGCTAAGTTCAAAGTTCAAAATAAAATACCATGGTATATATTAAATTTCAAATTCATGTATATCAATTATTGGGCATGAAGATTGGAAGAGCATTGAAAAACAATCATAAGCTCTAATCCTCTATGAAATCCACAAGAAAAAATGATGTAGGTAATGAATATATTTATTATGCATGAAATATTGACCTGTATATGTTAATTTTAGATGAAATTATATTTTAATGAACATGTTTTTATGTTGAATTATTATTTTGATACCATTGTGCATGTAAACAATGATTCCAATGCATGCATTCTAGATGAGTTGTGGGTATTCCAATACCATGTGAATGGGATAAATCAATATTTCAGATATTTAATGATCTAGAGAGAATGAGTCCATGAATTTTTTAAACCATTTGACGAAATATATGGAAGATTACCTTAGCCTTCTAGGTATTAATATTATTAAAAATCCATTGATATTAAAAATAAAATAACATCTAAAATAAATGTAGAGTTAATCATATTTCATTGATTATACTAATATGGAGGAATAACATATGAGAAAGATAATGATAATTAATGTGAATTTATGTACAATATGATTTTTGTATACATGTTATTATAGGTGATGAAATGTATTTTGTATGAGATTTGAGAATATTTTTTGATAAAAATATTTAATCAATTTAAATGAATTCAAATATTAGATAAATAACTATTTTAAAAAGAGAGAAGTCCTTGAATCTATGTAATTATATTATAAGGAGATCAAAAAATTTCATGTTTTCAAGTTATAAGGAGAAAAATATCACAAATGATCTGGATATATTTTCAATAAATATAAACGTATTCCAGAAACTATTGAAAATTTTAATGATGTATACAAGTGAAGGTTATACAAATTTCATATCGAGGTAGACCATTCTGAAAATATGATCTTTATATTGATGGTTCTAATATAAAGTAAGAGCTTATGACTAGGGTGTCTAAATAGTCACGGGAGGTTTATGATTTTGGCAACCAACTAATCATGAAAGTAGTGAAATGGGGGTCTATATCCAATTTATAATGATTTTTAACTAGGTTTTATGACCATTATTATCATGTTTATTCTATACTAGAAAATATATGTGGGGTTGTCTAAACCATATAGAATAATGTTGGTGTATAGGCTAAAAATTCTAAATATGGTTCACTACTCATTATTTAACTATAACTATCAAAGAGTTGAGGTATTGAGAGACCATTGAGTATATTGTGAAATTGTATAGGTTGAGGAGGATAATACAAAATAGAACAACTCAGAAAAAAGAAAGAGTGGTATTCTATTATCAATATCCCCCTCTTAGTGATCCATTCAGATCTGTGAACTTAGATAGGCGTCGAAGAACATTTTCCCTATAAAGAAAAATGATTAATTATAAAACATTGGGAATCTTAATAAATTCATAATATATGGTGTTCTGCTATTTAGTGTGAAGAATAATCACATTTTGATAAACAATATTATACTTTATGGCTGATCACATGGCCTAGATGTGATACATACTACTATAGTGGGTTTTACACCTATCACTAAAGGATTATATATTAATCAATCTGATAAGTGAAACCTGGAGTAAGATGGTAATGTTCAAAACAAAATACTAATGTCTCTATCATAGCAGAGTAATGAAATAGTCTCGGGTCTCCAAAATGATATGGATATTTTGGATAAATTGAGATGAAACTATGAAGGAAATATCAAAGTCACGGAAGCCAAAAATACTGCTTATAGGATATTGTTTGACCACATGGAAATTGATAATGATGAAAAATAGCAGGAAAATTTATATGGTTCAAAAAAATAGGAAGAATATCTATATTTTTAGTCAAAATATAAAATATTAAATCATTATTAAAAAATTAATTATGAATATTCCTGTTTAATTTCATATGAAAACTACATACTTGGAAGAAAAGGATAATTTGATATTACATCAGTTTCATAATACACTCAAAGCCTATGAAATGAGAAAAAAAATTTGAATAAAGAGGTAGTGGATTAAATTTCAATTGACGTACTATGAAAAGTATACATTAATGAAAAAGTAGTTGTTGATTCAATCAGATATAAAGATGATGAAAAATTATATGAATTTAATAAGATTGATTCTCTTGATTCAAAATATTTTAAAAAGTAAAATGGAAGGAGAAATGAAAAAACTCACCAACATGATTGATTTGTGATTTCTTTGAATTATTTGCCTATTATTTTCAAGAAATAAAGAAGAATAATCTGATGAGGATGAGGATGATGGGAAGCATTGAAAATAAAAAAATAGTATAACATACAGATGAAATATTCTAGTAGTTTGATGGGTAATCAAGGGAAATCTAATTCATTATCAAGTAACTATTTTGGTGATGAGGTTAATTTCCTTTCTATGGTTGTAAAATATTATTATTCAACATATAGTGATGATGATGGCTAAGAGGTAACTAAATAAATATTTAAAATGAATAATGAGTTATTGTCATGTGTCGAACATGTTACAAGGATTATTAGAAAAATAAAAAAATAATAATAAATTTGAAAAAAATGGTTGTTGATGAAAATGATAACCTGAGAAAATGAATAATCCTATAGTAATGCAATCCAATAGTATTAATAAAATTTTGTTAAGACTGAATATATGGTGGGTGATCTTAAATAATACATTGTAAAAAATTAATATGATTTTATTGATACAAAATCCATATGTGTCATAGTATAACATGTTTCAAATGAGGAAATATAAGGATTCAATAAATTATTTTGTGTTAATGAATAATATTTTCCATCTAGTTGTATAATGATTTCTATCTATTGGCGAAAATTTTGTACTTATAATTGTTAAGAAAGATCTATTAAAACTAATGGTGTAGGTCTTAGAAAAAAACATATTGAAGGTTGGACCGAGAATTATTATGATAGAATTTATTCCCTATAAAATTAATATGATAAAAAATGTAAACCATTCCCCTTAGATAGAATAACATAAATAATTCAACGTAACAACCTTAATATGAATTTGGATTGAATTTTAATCATCCTGTAAGAGATAAGTTTAGTTGTTTATTCCTAGAGTTGTGGAAGGAATTTATATAAAGTATTTATATGATAGTTTATTGTGTCATTACCAAGAATATGGAAATAACTATGAGGGATATTTTGTGAAAAAAAATACTATACAATATCACTGAATGTATGTAATGGACAAATCTAACAAAAATATGTACAGTCAAAATAGATTTTATTTTCAAGAGATGGTTTGTGGTATATGTTTATATTGGTTCTCCATGATGAGGTATACATGATTGAACTACAAAGAGAGATTCCTTTTGGTGGATAATGGAAGAATTATGAAAATATAATGAAAGATAAAGAAATGTGACAAAAAGTTGAATATATCATGAAGAAAAATGAGAAATTGAAGAAAACTATTAAGAAAGGTTGATTGATAATCCAAAACAATCCATTATATATGGAAAAGAATATGAATATTTTTGAGGAAAAATATCATAAAGTTTATTCATAAGATCCTGTGAAAGTACCTGAGGGGTCATCCAAAAGAGTTTATATAAGGAATCATAATATGTATAAAAGATATCAGAAATTTAGGTATATCTCAAAGGACTGTAGGTCTATCCTACCAGACTATGAAACAAATATGCCAAGTTTTAATATAGAAAAAGATAAGTACATTGTATATGAATTAAATTGATTAAAATCATGAATAAGTACTAAAAAATTATGATAATAGAGGAAAAATGGATTTTAGTTTGAGAATAAATTCTCATCCAGATTATTATATCTAAAATAAAAATATAACCCTCCTTTTTACCTATCATTTTACATGTTTTGAACAAACATGTAGTGAATTAAAGGGTATGATTGATGATATCCCTACTAAGAAATCAATAAATATTAGTTCACTCAAGGAATTCTTCCAAATAAAATTATCCTTGATGAAAAGAGGAGATTTGGATCCAATTTGGGTGATTAATCTAAGAATTAAACATTCATTTTATTAATATATATATATATATATTTAATAGGTAGATAATCTAGAAAATATGAGTAATATGGTATTATAATCAAAATTTATATCCTCTCTATAATTCTATAAATTCATAAGGATTAAAGGGATTATTGGTTGATCAAATCATGTGAGAAAGGGGGATTTATACATCATTCACCTAAACATTATAATGGGTTCATTGAATTATACAGAGGATTTTTTTATCTATTGAATAATTTGTTTTAAGAACCCCTTTAATGGGGTTTTGAGTAAATAGTAATATGTGTTGGATTTTAATGACATCATTGATCAACATGGTTATAGAATCTTGTTTTCTATTGTAATTTATCCCATGTAGGCTTAGGATTGTTTAATTAAAGTCTCTTAGATAATAAATTCCAATGGCATCACTACAATCTCACGAAATTGATATGGTATATTATTTTAGGAGAAGAGTTTGAGACTTTGTGAAGATAATAATACGCGAAGAACCACTCAAATTTCATTTTTATTATATTTCCAATTAGGTGGATAATGAAAAGAGTATATGTAGTGAATTTAATTATATTTGAAAATATTGGCCAAAAAATAATTATTTAGGAGATTACTGAGCCCAAGTATTGAATTTTTTATCAATGTGTAAAAATATCTTTAGTTGGTGAATGATAGTAAAGTAAATGATTGAAGAAGATGAATTACCATGTCTGTGTAATTATTATATAAAAAATATTTGATTTAATGACTATAAAATATTCAATTATTTAATTAGGAAATTATTTGTTAGATTTATTGAAAAGGATGTGTGAATATATTTTATCTTTTAATGATGAAATTTGAGGACTTACACATCATTTTGATTCTTGTTAACTCTATTTATATAAGATTGTTATATAATCAGGCCATCATCAACCATGTAAAGTGGCCAGCTCAACTGTACATGTGGGAGAATAACTCAATACATGGGATCTATCTAACATAACTATCATAAAGTTTAATGTGGTTATTGTCGAGGAATATCACCATCAAGTAATTTAATTTGTACAAATAAGTGGAATGTTGGAGGTGCAAGTTGTATGGGGAATATCACATGCCATGGGAGTGTGTGTGAAATGATCTAAAGTGAAACCAATTATTCACCTTGAGTAGATGAGGGGATGAGTTTTTATATAAATAAGTTCCATAATAAATTGGAAAATGAGGTATTATAGAACATAGTGATTTTTACCACATTAAAAAAATAATAAATAATAAAGGTCATCTTATCTAGTTTATGTGAACCATAAAATAACAACACACGATCATCTCTTACCCCCATACCAAATTCCTCACTCACACCACTAGTTTATCCACATGAGTTATTTAGAATCCTAGACTCACATACAATGATTAATGACATCATCCTTCCTATATCTTCCATGATTCCCTTCCATGAAATTTCAAACCTCTATTGTGAGTGTTTATATTGTGCGTGAACATACCTTTTGTGAGTGGAATGAATATTCTTTGAGGTACAAATATAGTATTTGTATGAAGTGATTATGTGATTATTGATTTCTTGGTGCTTTTATTAGGTATAGATATTCTCCAGTGGATAATATATCTTTACTGAGAATAAATATTCCATGAGTGGATAGTTATCATGGATCTTCCATGAGTATAGTGATGATTTTATACACCTCCAATCTTCGGAAAGACACCATTGGTATGATTCATGGATGATATTTGGAAACATTGTTCCATGATATTTTTCATCATCTATAGTTATTCATACATTCATACATGATTCATTTCAATATATCTGAAACTCATGCATATAGACTACTATGCACATTTACATGTTCTTGAGTGACTACGTCAACCTATACTCTATCATAACATCTGAATGATAGTAAAACAAGATAAACACAAGGGTGAGATTAATATATATATATATATATATATATTATTTCACATTATTTTATAAAAATAATTTCATACAATGATAGGGAGTGCATTTATAGACAATCTAAATATTTTATTGGATATGAAATCCTTAATAAATCACATCAGATGTATTATTTATGAGACTATCATACATGAATGGTGGAAAAATGAACATTAATTTTACATGAAATAAATTTCTAGAAACATGTTCTTATACAAAAATAATTATGGTTAAACCAATATGAATGAATTTTATAGGTTATATGAATTCATTCTAGATGAGCAATGTTTATTCTCTTACCTTGTGAAGGTGATATCACAATACATTAAAGTATTTAATGATCCAGGGAGAATAATGTAACTGATATTGCAAAACCAATATATAAATAAGAGGATTAATACCCATGTATTTTGGGTTTTCAAAGGTGGGATAATTATGGGATATTAAACATAAAATAATATCAATAATAAATAAAGAGATATTCTAAATTCATTGACCGAATTAATAATTAAAAAAAACCTACTTCACATAAGTATAATTAATGTGAACTTATATACATGATATTTCATTCATATATATATTTTCATGTGATGAATGTAGGGTTGATCTTTAATAGAAATATATTTTGATATAATTCATATAAAACATTATGAGAATTATAAGAGTCATTACATCACAATATCAATGAGAGAGGAGTTAATGATGGGTAATTGTACAAGAACGATTTCAGAATTTTCTGATTATGAAAATACCGAGGAGAATCAAATCACTAAAAATAGGGAGAGATTTCCAAGACCATTAGATCTATTAAAGAAACTATTATGGATCTTTAATAAGTACGTAAGAGAAGGTGATAAATTTTTATATGGAGTTAGACCATATTATGATTAAGATATATTTATTATTGAAACAACTTAAATGAATGAGCTAGTGACCAGGGTGTGTTTATAGTCATTGGAGGCTTATGATTGAGATGTCTATCCAATATCATAAGATATGTAATTGTGGGGTCTAAAAAATATGTAAATCTTTGTATCTGGGATGGTTATAAAAAATTTAACAATATGTCTCTATACAGTATAATCTATAGTGATATTTTTAACCAACATGAATAGTAGGTTAATTTACATCAAACCTTATAAATGCTATTTGAAGTTCACTATTTTACTACTACTAGACATTAAGTGAGGATATGAAAGTTCATTTAGTGGATCTAGAACAATAACATGTTCAAGAGGATGGGTAAAAAGGGAGTACCAATTAGGATGTAAAAAAGTGATAATTGATTTTCCCCTTCTCTCTAAATTATCTATCAATGTATTGGAACTTCACATAGAAGAAAACCACAATCCTTAATACGCATTACCACATCTACCATATTAGGTTAAATTTCATAATGGGTCACCCTACGGGGGGGCTGTGTCACACCATAACACATATACCCTACATGGTCTCGATAATATAAATCTAATCTCTCAAGTGAAAACATTTCAATTAGGGGGAATTTCATCCCTCAACATTATTGTAATCATAGTATAACCACAAACACGATCGTAAGGAAAGCATCATTGGAATCGATCTCATGAGATTTTAAAATGATCACATAAAATCTCGAGTCATTGTTTGTTCATCTCATCATACTTATAATCGAGTCCTACCTAAGGGATACCAACATAGGTACTCATATCTCAATAGGGGGGAAGGATAAACCGATTCTCATCTTGTATATCCAAAATTGTTTATGTAATTTCAATGTTCTATAACGTCCTACCAGAGCCAAAATTTCTTGTCTATCACATTCCTCATCCCACAGGTCACTAATGAATCCTAACCATAGGAAAATTGTGAAGTGTTTAGTTTCCCTCATTTATTTTATAACCCATAGGGTCTATATATATCATGGTATACACATAAATTATGGCAGTGATGATCAAGAGATGAGGAAATATGCTGGTGAAAAATATGCTGTTGGCCTTGGGGAATTGTTCATTTCATAAAATATATCTTAATTAAAAAATAATTTAATAAAAATGGATGATCTACCATAGTGGTGAGACCAAATACCATGTTCTCCATTCATAAAATACACAGACCAAACAGAAATACATATGTACACCTACCTTATTCATAGTGGAATTCCCTTTAACCATATCCCAAGAACCCTCGATCGACTCATCCCATAACCTATCATTTCATGTGAACATATATCAAGAATAAAGAATCAATTAAATTAATTATTAAAATTTAATTAAAATACTCAAAATGCATAAAATATTTCTTATCAAAAAATTTCACAAAAAAATATGAAAAACTACTTAAAATAGGTCTGTGGTGAACTCCCAATACCATATTAAGAAATATACCTATCACAAGACACCCTTTTAACAGCCATATTAATATATTCTAATCCAAAATTACAAATAAAGTCATAAAAAATTACCTCCATGAAAATGATGTGTGAAAACATGGATTCCACCTCACATGATTCCATCTCTCTAGGTAAAATGAAACCCCCTATTTTATCAGACAATTTTACACTGATCGAGTGAATTATTAATATATTTCCTATACTAGAAAAATCAAAATTTCTATAAAACCTATGAGAAATAGTTGGTGGTTGTAAGATGTGAAATTTAAAATTTAATTCGAAATGGTACACCCAAAAATTCCATTCTTCATGGGGGAATTAGATGGGGGAATATAGGTTGAGGGAGAAATCCAAAATGGCCCTCACATACATGACTCATCAACTAAGGGAAAAGGATGAATGACTTCTAATTTACCAATTTTACATTATAAAAAAGAAATGGGTAAAAGTGAAACTATAGGGATATGAAAATGATTATTTTTCTAGAGAAAAATCGATTAATGACCGTTTGGACTTCATAGTATGTCTAGTTTCACCTCACACTTCTTATAATATGACACCATCATGTAGAGGGGTCATCCCATTAACTAACCCCAATCATATTGTAGACCTAAAGGCATGTGGTGTGATATTATCAAAAGTATAACCAACCTTGGAATCCTTCCTACTTTAAATCATATGGTATACACTATATAGAATGGAACCCTCACTACTGTGCATCACAGAATGAACTATAGATGTTGTTGTATAACTGTCTACAAATAATTGAAATTTTATCATTTATCCACTCATAATTTCTCCAATTCTCACCCAAGAACCAAAGATAATCCCTAAGGCTCAAACAATTTCTCCCATACTCACCATCAGATTAATCAACACTAGTAATTTCAATTTGAATCCTGATTCTCAATATAAGCACATAACCTAAATCAGAATTCAAATATCATTTGAAATTCCCAACACATATATTGTATTAGTTATTAAAACCTCCAAAATATTACTATTCTCATTAATGATAATACCTTGTATTACTCAATAAAAATGATAAACTCCTCACATCCCATCCCAAAATAGAAAATGAGCATACGGTAGACAACCCCCAAAAAACATGGCACACAAATAATCAAATCCCAGTCCATCCATTAATCATCATCCCAAATACTATGGTGGAAGTCAAAATCATGATGTCCATGACCAACTCAACCTCACTCTTAGGGTTCTCCCAACCATAGTACTTTGATCATATGTGTTGATTCTAAGGCATGAATCAACCCATCCTCAGAATCATTTAATGAAATTCATTCTTAGTGGTCCAATAATCCTCTTGATGTGATATCAATTTCCCCTCAACCAATTACGTATAAAAAAATATTTGATTCCCTTATAGTTGATAATATAAAAAAGTATCACTTACACCCACCAATATATATTTTCAGCACCCGATACACATTTTTCAATTGATGTTGGCATCATTATATCATCTAAGGACCCACACCACCTTCTAAATATAATTGTCTTTGTAATTCCATTGTTACACCATGACACTCCCACACTAATCATAATTATATCACCCCAAGCAATAGTGAATCGGAAATCCAAATAATTATTTAAACATATCAAGGTTTTCCCAGGCTTGATTCCCAATTATAGATTACATCTAAGACTACACTCAAATCCCCAATTAGGTATTAATGATGGAACCGGTTCACATATATAGGCCCTTAAATATACAAAGGCCACCAAAATTTCTCGATGATTAGTTTCATAACACCCACTACCATTCCCACCCTAGTTCATACAACTAGGGTCCATGTTCTATCCAATACCACATATAATGTATGGATATCTACATTAATATAAAACTCAATATCCATCTACAAATATTAAATACAACAAAATTATATCCCTATAGGAACATCACTATTAGTATTTAGAATAAATCATACAAGATGATGGTGACACCATCTAATATCCTATCATGTACTACTTCCTAAATTACTTTCCATATACCAATCATTAAAATAATCCTATATAGGTACCATTTCTTAACATCTGTTTAACCTATCAAGACACACTCATCTCAAGGAAGGCTACACCGTCCTAGGATCATCCCATGAATTTAACATTCCACCACACTCAATCCATTTTCAAGATCACTCTTTATCACAGTGGGACATCTACCATTTTGATTAAAACAACTAGAAACTAATCACACATGAATTTCATCCAAAACATCATTACTAGGATCGTAAAAGTCCTCTCATCAATCTATAACATAATGAAACTGCACATTTCAAATGTGTACCACATAGAAATTTTAGAAATCAAATGGGTTTATGCATTCATACCACCAATTCATAGAACCTCGTGGATAATAGAATGAGTATTACACCAAAATATAAGCCTCAAAATGAACTCCAAGAGATAATTTATAGAAAAAACCAATAAAAACATTCAAGGACACGTCATTCATTCTCATCTGTCTCCCATAAAAAAATTTTATTAGCAACCCTCATTACCCAGATATGGCATAACAATGTTAACATACACCATTGTGTTAATATCCCATATATCTATATCAAGTCATCTCAATTCCTATAGATCATGGGATCACACACCTGAAAAACTAACTTCACATAATGTATTCTAGTATGATCAAATTAGAATCACAGATGCAATTTTCACTGATATTTCAAACAACTCCACCACATCATGAATAATCACACATTCACTCACACTATGGTATCATCCCAAAATTACAAACCTATACCCACACTCTATCCATCCTAGATAAGACAATCCTAGATCATAATAATATATATGATTATAATCCATGCATAAAATAATTAGGGTTGTATATTCATTTGTTCCTGAACCTTAACACTAGGCTTGGTTATAATAACACCATAGTGATTTTATAACAAATTAAATCCACATATATAATCCCATACCACAGAACAAGAAGAACCTCATGTGTACTGATGTCATATGAAATTATCTACCCATATTTATAATTAACAAGGTTACTCAAAAACCTATGAAAATCAATCTTTCAGGTTTCCCTCACGCACCAGAGTCATTTCAACAATAGTAAGGAACCTCTTTTCTATTTAATCATAACACCCAATTCATCAATATCTCAATCCACATCCCAATGTCACTAGGATATATAAAAATCATATAAAATTGGTCTTAGATAGATCTCATCTCACTGTAAACCTATATTTTTCTGTCTAAGAAATCAAAACTAAACACACATGCCAAGACCCACTCGAGGATGTTGTACATACCCATCATGATTCACATGAAAATTCATCAGCCACCCTAAGGAACTAATTCACACCAATAATATGAATATGATATTACCCACTTAATTACCACTACCCCATCTTTCAGCCTATAATGATACCAATTCACGGTGGAATGTGACATTTATAAAATAATAATATGGTTTGGTTTAGTAGAATACAGCCAAGAAGGTATATGGGAAAAACTATATTGAGATTTTATTAATACTTTTGGAAAATGAACCAATTTTACTTTAGAACCTATATGAAAACAATCCATTAGGGTTTATCATAAATGAATCCAATTCCTACAACAAATTATTTTGGGCTATTATAAACCCATCCATAAGGGGGGCTATGTCATCAATAATAAATGTACTATCTCCATAAAATCAACAGGTAATATAATCGGTAGGAAACATAAAGTAGTTATAATGAGTAAAATAAAACCAAATAGATATATGAGAAAATATCATATAAGTTATTACTAAAACTTTAAACACATGATCCCTCACCATTAGTGATATCAATTATACACAAACACATCTATTTCATATGAATCCTATGCTCTATATACAAGGCATGTGTACAGGCTTCTTACAAATAGTATAAGCGAATAAACTCATTAATAATAAATCCAAAAATAAATTGTTTCATACAATGTGAAGTCATGAAGAAATAAAATTTGAAACTAAGAATAATAGATCCATTTCATCAATAACCTAGAATTTCCATCAAAAAGGAAATTTTTTATGCAACAATATGATTTCCATCAGAAGCTCTAACACATTCTTATGAAAAATGATTACCACCACCCATAAATAATTAGAAATAATAAAAATAATTGATAACTATTTATAAAGTCCTTCCACCCAAAGTTGGGTCAAATAGTTCACATACCAGTGATTTCCATAGGACATAAGGCTTTCATTCCTATACACTAGAGGCTTCCGACTACCAGAGATTGTATTGGGTGTTACAGTGGGAAGTTTCTGCCCAGAAATTAAAGTAAGAAACAAAAAAAACTACAAAAAATCATCCATATTAGTAATTGGGGTAAAGAAAAAAAAATAATATATTGTGATAGTAGATGTCATGTTGAATCATATAGTCATACAAACTCATGGTCTTACTAGCATTCAAAACATCCTGCATATTAAGGTGATAATTTATGAAAAGTAAATAAATAAAATAAATTATATTGAGTCTCTACTTCTATCCCTAATCCTCGTCATCCCAATTAGTAATCGTATATGAGATATCCTACTCAATAATGATACACTGAGCCTCTTATAAACATGGATTTATGGTCAGTGAAGTCTACATAGGAATCCAATTCTCTTGGTAACTTGAGCAGGGTGTGGGTTTAACTTTGTAAGGAAACACCAATAGAGTCCCAAACATATCTAGTAATTTAGTGAATGCACATATAGAATTCTATGATGAAGAAAAATATAATATATATATATATATAAATATATTAACAAATAAATAAACCATCATCAATACTATAGTTCTAACTTGAAACATGCAATTGACTATACATACATCAACAAGTGTCAGAGTGTCATTTAGTGATTAACATACCACACCAGGCTCAATGCATAGATCATAGCTAATAACATCAGCATCCCAATGGTACCTAGTGCAATAACTAGGTCAATGGAAGTATCCTATGACTCCAAGGTAGGACTAACATGATTCATTTGTATCCATATATGTGGATTCATAAAGGAACAATGATTAGATCCCATGTAATTTCTTGGCCATCCCAGGTAGGGAAACTCACTAGATACAACGTTATAACATCAAAATCCTATATTTATTATGAATACTCACCATATCCTCAGCTATACCCAAGGAAACCCATAGATATAAGGTACATCCACTAAATCCACAGGTGGAAAAATATATTTCCCTGTCATTTTTTGTTTTACTTTTTATTAGTTACTTTTACTAATGTTTATACAGAAAATGTTATATGTAAAAGTTTTGAAATAGGTTTTAATAAATTCCACATCTAAAAATTAACTAAAATTGAATTTATGGGGTATTTAAAAATCATATCTTTTATAGCCAAATGTTGAAATTATATTTCCACATTATTTTCACAAAAAAAACGGATGTGGATAAGATCTCTAAAAAATTTCAATGTCGTTTTTTTGGTTAAAAAACAGTGATTGTCAAATTTTTTTACAGTTGAAAAATTCCCTTAATTATTTAAATGTATGAATTTACAAAAAAACTATTTTTTAATTTTAAACTATAAAAAATCAAATAATACATTCAATTATTATTTTTACCAAAAATAACGTTGAAAGTCGGACAATTTTTATTTGATGTCGATTTTTATAAAAACTAAAGTGGAATTTTTTTCTTAATAAAAGTATCACAAACCACATGACCTAAAATTTTCTAAAACCCTATAAAATATAAGAGAACATTTAGAAGAGAAATAAATTTATAAACTAGACGAAACCTATAGAAATAACAATAATTTAAAAAATTAAATAAGAAAAATATTATCTAAATAATAAATTTTAAAAATTTTAAAAATACCCATACATATTAATTTATAATTTAATAATATATATATATCTATGATGTATTCCCTATATAACATTACAATTATAAAAATTTCTAATTAATAAGTTGGGTGTTCAAAATAATTTCCAGGAAATTATTGGGATATGCATACTAATTGCTTACCAAAATAATTGATAAAAATAACACATTACATTCAAAGTTATTAATGAATGGTTTTAAATAAATTTTTTTGTATCTATGAAAGAGTGGTTTAGTAAATATGTAACAAAAATAAAAACAAATAATATTGGAATGTTAAAAAATAAAACAGTGACTGAAGAATGAATTTAACATGTTTAAAAATTATTATTCATCTTATATTTCTTGTACTGCTCCAAACATATAAGGAGAAAACAACCATCATATTTAAATTTAAATGATGTTACATCCTATATATTAATAAAGTATTGACATAATTAGTTAGAACAATTTCAAGAAAAATAAATATAAAACGACCACCATGGGATATATAAATGAAAAAAATACAAAATTTTTAAAAAATGAGAATAGTATTGATTTTTAAGGGAATAATGCAGTAATTATTTTATGATTATTATTTATAAAAAAACATTTACATGTTATTTTGATAAAAAATTTATGTAAATTATCATTATATATTAACTGTGAGAAAATAACACAAATGTGTAGATTTTTTGGGAATTATAAAAAATCATTTTCATGAAAGTAGTTTATTTATGGACTGCTTTGAAGTATTTCACAAAAATACACACATTTATAAAAATATTTATAATAAAAACATTTCTTTCAGTCTTTTATTTGGGAAGAGTCAATGTTATAATATTTTTTCAGGTTATATAATGGTGATAATACATCTGTCCTTGGAATTTAGATAACGTGGTTGTGATGAAACAATGTCTTATTCTTGTTTCAAATTTAACCTAGTTTTATTTATAAATATTCACATTAATAAATATACTAATTTATAAAATAAATACAAGGAAATAATTGAATAAATTTATATTCATCTGAGTAGCAATGTACCCTTTCACAATAGAAAAAGTATAATAGTATATAGCTAGAAAAAATTTAAACTCAATCAACAATGTAGCACTATATGGGACACAAAAAAGTAAACATTATCAAAGAGGTATAATATTATGATTATCTTAAATTAATAAATCTAAAACATATTAAATAAAAATTTATAAATTATATAAAACACATACCCAAATAATATTTTGTTTCAATATAGTATACCATTATAGTACGAGTATAAATCCGCCTCAATTTCATGCAATCCCTGGACTTCATTTTGGTTTATTCACAGAAATATATCTATATATAAATTTCATGACACCATCATTAATATTAATAATGATTAAAAATTACCTAGAAGAGCCATGTGA
Organism: Viscum album; assembly: GCA_963277665.1. NCBI lineage: Eukaryota > Viridiplantae > Streptophyta > Magnoliopsida > Santalales > Viscaceae > Viscum > Viscum album. The sequence goes on along the minus strand of OY728156.1, from coordinate 1,699,575,508 downwards.
AGGTAGAGACTCTTACCAATCATCAACATCCCATTTTTGAGAAATAATACCCAAATAGTGAAATGATTAATAAACACAAATCAGATGTTTGTAACTTTTCATTTGAATTCAATTTATAATGAGGAATTTATGATGATGACAATGTGACATTTGCATAGAAAATTTGATTAGTCAATGAGAGTAAATGAATGAATACGGTTCACGGATGCGATTGATTAAAAATATGAGAATTCCGAAATGACCTACAACCAAATGAAATAAAAATTATAAAATTATTTTTCATTTATATATGACGGAAAAATAAATTCAACTCCTCTAATATTTTCTAGTAAAATTACATACAATAAACTCCACTAAAAATTAGAGAATATGACTATTGATTTTAAATTTTTTAAGGTTTAATGACCCACATACATAAATTACTTAATTGTATCATATTTCAAAAATTTCAATGAATCAGGATGCTATTCAAAAATAGTATTGTTTTAAACACTACAGAAGAATAATTTCATTAAAATTCATGACAAGGGGTTTATATGCATCATGACACTACACACAACCTAACTATACAATTTTGACATTAAAATGATAAATAATATGAATTGTAAACAAATAAATAAAAAATAAATAAATAAATGTAATTAAAATAATGTTTAAAAGATGAATCCATGCTAATTTTGGAACAATTGGTTTTTAGATTGATGATTTTTTCTAGAATATATCATGACAACCCTTTATTGATGTCATAATATGTAACGTCCCGATTCTGGAAGGCACCCAGAAGAGCCCCATACCCTTTTCGTGAATGGCCTCAAGCGCATTTCCTCGAATGCCAGAGGCTCCCGACTAGCAGCGAGGGCCTTGGGTGTGATAGTTGGTAAACTATTCCCTTATTTGCAGAGTGACATAGTGGAAGTAAATCAAATATACAATAGTGAAATCAGTAAACATACCATTAAATAGTAGATAGTGGAAGACTAAAGTAATAACAACTAGAGAACATATATAAAATAATGCATGATACATATGTCTAGGAAAATATCCAGAAAATTCACAATGTTGAATACAATACTAATCCAAAGTAAAATGAAATGTAAGTAAAAAACCCCTTAGCATCGCAAGCCAAAGCTTGGTCACATGCTCTCCAGCTCCACAGTAATGAAGTACCTGAAGTAGAAGGGTGCTTTCCATTATCTATACCTGCATCAATATAATCTGTTTGGGCCCAAAAGCATGACACAAATAGTGTGTGAGACTAAATCTCAGTAGGTAACCACTAAAAGATCTGTGCCTAAGAGTCCATGAATATATATGGTATAAAATAAATAAAAAGAAGCACTAAACAAGGAAGTACACAGTAGTAACATTCCTACAGTTCAATGCATTTAATTTCAAATATCATGTAAACAGCTAATCAAAGTAGGTAACCCTCTGGGGGTACTCACAGCCTAACCCCTCTGGTTCAACCAAACAAGAATAAGCAGGAAACCAAACACAATGGTAACCCTCTAGGAATTACTCACATCCTAACCATTCTGGATCAACCAAACCAGTACAAGAAACCCTCTGGGAAGTACACACAGTCTATCCCCTCTAGTTCAGCTTAATCATAGACTCTCTGAATAATCATTCACTATCAATTCCTCTAATATTCTCGTATCAGTAACTAAATGTGCTATATGGAAGCACTTACGTCACATTTCCTAGGTAGCCCGCATTGAGGAACTACATACACTATGTGGAAGCACTTATGTCAATTCCCACTATGGCCTCGCATCGTAACAGTAAAACAAACACTATGGAGAAGCCCTTACATCCATTCTACCTATGGTATACTACACTAGGTTCTGACTGCCCTATGTAAGTCAACAAGTAAAAAAAAGTGTATCATAAAAAGTAAACCTCAAGAACTACTTTTCTATCAGTCTACAACATAATAGCATGTTAAAAAAACAAACACTCCATCCTACAACACTAGGCATGGAAAAAAGGAAAGGTATCCTAACAGGTTAAGCAAGACGAAACAGTTGTAAACAGAACATGCATGGGAAAACACTTCCAAAGCATTGAAATTAACCCTATTCACATTCAATTAACCTCTATTCCAGCATACTAGCATAGTGGGTAATTAACAGGGCTAAAATAGTAAACACGCAATAACCCGTTCAAGGGTATGAGAAACATTTTCACATATAACTCAAATAATAGCTATGGAAAGGCACAAACCACCAACATCGGAGTTGCAAGATCACTATACATGAACCTCAAGCCTTGAATCACCCAATAAATCTGTAGATCTACAAAAACGTCTAAAACATTCAACTGATGATAACTCTTAAAATAAAAGGAATCAGGAAACAAAGCTCTAGAAGAAGGAAGAGCTTTCTAAGGTGATCCCAATGCAATCGACGGTGGTCGAATAGGATATTGGATGCACGCTCGGGGGCTCAATGAAAGATCACAGACGTCCGGTCTACCTTAGACAAACAAGACCTAGAAGGAGATGGTTCAGTTTGTCAGATGTGATCCCAGTATGTTTAATGAAGAAAAAGAAAGTACACAACATATACTTTTGATGTATATGTCATGTACTTTCCCTTACTGAGCCCCACTTTAGGCGGCCTCCAGGTCACCTCACACGGCTATGTGCACGGCTGTTACACAGCCAGCACCCGGCTACCCACGGTAACCGCGTACACGATGTGTACTTTAAAAATTTTCATAAATTTTACTTTTCGTAGAAACACCAAAAAAAAGGAAAACATACCTGAAAAGAAGATCTGGGTTCTTACAAATTCCCCCCTTAAAGAAATTTGTCCCCAAATTTCCCAAGTAAGGTGGCGTAGAAGAAGAATCCTAAAAAATCTCTAGCCACTATGATCATACGTCGGCCTCCCTCTCCCAAGTCTCATCCCGTACTCACTCATGCTGCCATAGCACTCGTACTAGAAGAACAGACCAACCGTGGAGAACCTTCATACTTTGGTCAAAAATCCGGATAGGATGCTCCTCAAATGATGCATCCACCTCTAACTCAACCTCATCAAGTTGAAAAACAAGAGATGGGTCTATGATGTAACGTCAAAGATGAGAAACATGGAATACATCGTGCATAGACCGATACCTCAAAGGTAACTGCAACCAATAGGCACCTGGCCCAACTCTCTATAACACCTCAAATGGCCCAACGCACTTTGGAGAAAGCAAACCCTGTCTTATAATCCTCCTGTGTACCAACCTCAGTGTGACACGTAGGAAGACTTAATCCCCGACCTCGAACTATTGTCTCTGTCGATCAGCATAAGACTACTATCAAGACGGTGTGGTAGCCATCCACTTCTGAATCAACTCTATCAGCTATGTGGTCTCCTGGATAAGACATGGTCCTAGCATAGGTGTATATCCTACCTCCAGCCAACATAAGGGTGATTGGAATGGCATACCGTACCAATCCTTATAATTTTCCATCTGAATAGTTTCATGAAAACTATTGTTGTAAGAGAACTCCCCAAGAGGTAAGTGCCTCTCTCAAGTACCTCAAAAATCCAGGATGCATGCTCGAAGCATGTCCTCAAGCACCTGAATCATACGCTCGGACTGGCCATCTGTCTAGGGGTGTTATGTTGTACTCAAAACTACCTATGTACCCAAAGTCTTCTGAAGCCACTTCCAGACATGAGATGTAAAATGTTCATCCTTGTCTGAAAAAATGGAGTGTGGAACCTGATGTAAACATACAATCTCTCAAATGTTCAACCATTCTAGATCATCAACACTGATGGTCACCTTGATCAGCAAGAAGTGAGAAACCTTCATGAGTCTATCAATAATAACCCATGTTTCTTTATTCCCTCGAGGGGACGTATGTAAACCCATAACAAAGACAATCAGGACATCATTCCACTTCCACTCGGGAATGGGTAACTATGGAAAAAGCCCTGCTGGTCGCTGATGCTCCACCTTCACCTGCTAACAGGTGGAACACCACATGAAGTAACCAGGAACATCTCTCTTCATACATGGACACCAATAATGATGGTGTAGATCACGATACATCTTGGTGAAACTAGGATGAACTGCCCCAACTGAGGAATGAAAGTCCCGCATTAGCTCCTTGCGTATGTCTACTGACACCCATACACACCCATGAAAACACAAGATCTCATCCTCGCCTACGGTCCATCCAAGAATAGGGTCATATCCTAACACGCTATCATGTAGGAATATGCCTTCTGAATATGATATCTACCTCCTTATCACTTGATCATGAAGAGTAGTGGTAAAAAAATACATAAGATAGAAACGTCTGCGCCTATCTGTCATGCACCTCCAAATGCATCTCAGAGAACAGAGCCATAAGCTGCCACTCACAACTGGCCTCCCAAACTGACTGTATCAAAGTCCTCCTACTCAATGCATTAGCCACTGTATTGCCCTTCCTAGGCGTGCAGGCAAGATCAAAGTCAAAGTACTGAAGGTATTCAATACATCTTGACTGTCTCAAATTATCTTCATGTTGTGTAAAGATATACCTATGAATTTTTTGGTCGGTGAAAACCACAAAATGTTCTCCCATAAGATATTGTCTCCAACATCGTAAGGCATGAACAACTACTGCTAACTCGAGATCATGTGTCAGTTAATTCCTCTCATGTGGCCTCAACTACCGAGACCCGTACGCAACGACTCCTTCTCCCTAAAATAGAACTGCTCCAAAACTGATACCTGGTGCATCACAGTAAATGGTATAGCTATTTCCTGGATCAGGAAAAACTAGTATTGATGCTGATGTCAACCTCCCTTTCAGCTCCTGAAAGGCTGAATCACAAGAATCTAACCACAAAAACATTGAACCCTTCTTAGTCAGGCCCATCAGTGGTGATCCTAAGCATGAGAAGTCTTGTATAAAATGTATGTAGTATCCAAACAGTCCTAGAAAACTCTGTACCTCAAATATGTTCTTTGGATGCTCCCATAAAACTACTACTCTCACTTTTTTTGGGTCTACTGATACTCTTGTCTCTAACATCACATGACCCAAGAAGTGAATTTGGTCCATCCAAAAGTGAAATTTTGAGAGCTTAGAATATAACTGATGCTCTCCCAGTGTACTCAAAATGATATCAGTAGGTGTGTAATGGTCATGTTGAGTGTGAGAGTACACCAAGATATCGTCCACATATACAACCATGAAGGAATCCAAGTATTGAGGTACACTCGATTAATCAGTGCCATGAAGATTGTAGGTGTGTTCGTGAGACTGAATGGCATAACCATATACTCGTATAGACCATACCTTCTCCAAAATATTGTAAGAGGTATATCATATGGTATGACATGCAACTGATGATAACTGGACCTCGAGTCAATCTTGGTGAACAACTAGGATCCTCTATGATAATCAAAGAGATCATCAATCCTCATTAAGGGATATTAGTTCTTGACCGTCAACTAGTTCAACTTTTGATAATACACATGAAGTCTGAGGGTAACATCCTCCTTCATTGAACATAGTATAGGCGAACCCCTTGGATAATTACTGGGTCGAATGAAACCCTTTGCCTACAAATCCTCCAACTGCTTCTTGAGCTCATGAAACTCTGGTGTAGCCATCCTAAAAAGAGGAATGGACACTGGTGCCTCTCCCGGAACAATATCAATAGAAAAGTCTACCTATTGCTCTGGAGGAAAACATAAAAAGTCCTCTAGAAAGGTGTCCCTAAAATGATCCACCAAGGGAGGAAAGTCCATATTTAAAGTCCCCTTGTCATCCAGATATAGACTAGAAATCTGGGATGTAACTCCTCCCAACCCAGGATGCCCGGGTCCTGCTCTGCTCGCCTCGACAACCCATTTTCCCTTATGAAGAAACGATCCACCCTATGGTGATGTAAAACTCACCCTACGATGAAAGCAATCAACTACTTCCCAGAAGGGAAGTAACCGGTCCATTCCGAGAATGACATCATAACATATCATCTCTTAGACATAGAGGTCCCAAAAGAAGTGACACCCACCAACCTCAAAAGGGCACTCCTTACACTGATGTACACTAACCGTTATAGTCCCCAACGAAGTGTCTAGCATCAAGATATCAATAGAAGAAAAGATACAGAACCCAAGGCTCTGCACAATAGCAAAAGATACAAAACTATGGGAAGCCCCTATATCGAAAAGAGCCGAAGATAAAACTGAGGCAACTTGGATCGTACCTAGAACTATTGAGGGTATAGGATCCTGCTCTGGTTGGGTCTGATCCACTACAGATTTCTGGCTTGTACCACAGCCCTATGACCCTTCCTAACAACTCTGAACTGATCCACCCTACTGTTGCTGAAAGCCTGGTGACTGACTACCACGGTCGCAACCTCCACCTCAGCCTGAACGGCCAAAAGAACTCCAGTTCCCATACTGGTGAGAAGCTGGTGGTGATGATCATGTACGAGGATTCATAGAAAAACCCCTATCAACAGCTGTTGGTGATAAGATCATGAAGAAGCGCCGAAGATGACCCATATTGCCACAAGATCAACACTCCAATGGATCTCTCAGGCAATGTGGTCTTGTATTCCCACTCTTCTCAAACTAGTAATACACCACCTTGCTACCAGAAGAGGTGTATCGCTACCTTGGATCACCGCACAAAGACTGCCTGTGCTGCTTCCTATTTTCAGTAGGAGGGATACTAACTCAATATGTCGAGCTGCCCTGGCTCACAACTCCAGAATCCCTCAGATTGCGCTCTGTGAATAGTTCTTGGTTGACTATAGAAGTGATGGAATCCAACCTAAAGATGTTCAGCTATGATCAGATGTCATGCATAAGACCATCATAAAACATCCTTTACATGAATAACTCAACACCTCTTGAAATGGGCATGAAGTGTTGCAGCTCTATAAAGAGAGAAGAATACTCCATTATAGAAAGAGTAACCTACTCTAGACTCATGAACTATCGGGCTCAATCAGCCCTCAAAGTCTCTGGGTAGAAATATTCATAGAAGGCACGCTGAAACTCATCCCAAGACATGACCTGCTGGAGTCCTGCCTAGGAGATCACATTGCACCGTCTCTTGGAAGAGACCTGAAGCATATACGTAGTGAGCATCACCCTACTCTCTGGAGGCATCTCTAGAAGTTCGATGATAGAAAGTATGGTTTCTAACCATGAATCTATAGCATGTGGTCCTCCTTACCTTGAGAAGGTGGGAAGATGCTACTACTGGAAAACCCATGTCATCTCTTCCACAGATGGAGTAGGATGTGGTACTCTGCAAAAGGTATGCATGAACCTCATAAATCCTTCTTGGAACTATGTGTCAGAACCTGGGTCCGGAATGATAGCTAGCGCCAAGACTGTCACAACTAGAGGATCTGCTGGTAGTCCCTGGTCGGCCCTATCCGGTGTCTGATCACCACCCTATAACTAGTGTACAACTAGAGGACGTATTCATGGCATGAATCTATAATGTCAAGTGCATACCATAGATCATGATTACTGAGGGTTGAAAACTATAAGTTCGTGAAGGGAACAGTAGAAAGAAAGCATTTATGTTTTTCAAAACATGGATACACATTGTGTATAATGACTACACGGTGTGTTCCCTTAAGCCTTCACTTGGGTGTGTACTCCTGCCACCACTGGTCGTGTAACACCCCAACCACACAACATGTTGTCCAAACACACAACATGTACTTGAATTCTCTTCCCCTACTCAAGTTCCCTTACAGGGCTGAACCAGATGGTTCTCCTAAAAAAACTACACGGTGTGTTTGTGCTAGACACGACATGTACTACACGAGCTTCCCTGACGCGTGTTGTTTGTGACATGATCGGATACATGACTCCCACTACACGACATCTTCCATATGGACAGAGAGTGTATACGAAAAGACTCCACCAACCCATGTTTGTTACTACATAGCTGGATGCATGGTTACACTACACGAAGTGTTCTATACTAACACGACATGCATACTTAAGTTTCTACAATCTTTGTCATTAGTCACAAGGGTGGACACAGGGTCTCTACACATGGCGTGCACGTCCGGTATATGGTGTGTCCTACAAAGAAATTCCCAACCCCGTGTCTCTTCTCACACAGCTTGTGACACAGTTAGAGGATACACGGCGTGTACATAGAGTACACGGCGTGTACATAAGAAAAACTAGTCCTTCTCGAACAGAAGGACACACGACATGTGTTTATAACTACTCATCATTTATTATGGGTTTTTCTGGACAATAAGCCTCATAAACTACTCCAGAACCCATAAAAACACTAAAATGAACAATAAAGTTCTAAATTCCATTCTGTGAAGGCCCATACTCCCTAAGAATCAAATCTTGGCATCTTATACATGTCATAAACAAGGATGACAGTGCAATGATCCACCAAATTCTGGTCCACGAGGGCCCATAACACCTTAAGAACCAATGTTTGGCATTCATTAAACAGAACCTTACACAATACAATACCCTATCAAAAATAGGTATTCTATAAAAGCATATATCTCCAGATCATGCATATCTAACAAAACATCTATCACAATAACATTGAATTGCTAATGCATCCTAAATGGCATGGAAAGAATGCATGAAATGTGATTAGTAGCAAGTCCCTATATGATGCATGAGATGGAATACCCTCATCTCATCGAGTTGTAATAGAAATAGAACCTCAATAATATCAATGATAACATCACAATATAGGTGACTCACCCAACTTTGAAAATCAAATCAACTCTAAAATTTCAAAACTAGAAAAAATTTCAATAAACGAGGTAGACTGGCTTTTACCTGTACATGGGTTAGCTACTACCGAGCACAACTTTTTACCAAGTAACTATTCCTTTCTATCCACGGCTATAGGATTCAAACAGTAAGTCAAGAAAAAAAGAATTCATCTTGTACAACTTTGTATCATTCTAATTCTGGAATCCACCCTGAGGTGCCCCATACCTAGTTGGTCACATGGCCTCATGCACATTTCACTAAACACCAGAGGCTACCAACTAGTAGCAAGGGCCTTCGATTTTATTATGGGGAAACTATTCCTTCATTAGCAGAGCAACACAACATAAGTAAATTAGATATACAATAGTGGAAGAAGTAAACATACCATACAATAGTAAATATTGGATGACTGGAAGTAATAACAACTGGAGAAAATATATAAAATGATACATGATACATATATCTAGGAAAACAGCCAATAAAGTCACAATGATAAATACATTACTAATCCAAAGTACAAAGAAAAGTATGTAAATAACTCATCATCATCACAATCCATTGCTTGGTCTGATGCTCTCCAACTCCATATCAATCAAGTACCTGAAGTATAAGGGTGCTTGCACTTATCTTTATCAGCAACAATATAATCTCTTTGGGTCCAAAATCATTACCCAAACATGGTATGAGACAAAATCCCAGTAGGAAACCACCCAAAGATCTATGCCTAACAGTCAATGAATATATATGGTAGGAAATAAATAAAAAGAAGTAGTATACAAGGAAGTACACAACATCAACATTCCTACAGTTCAATGCATTAAATTTCACATATCATGTAAACAGCTAATCAAAGAAGGTAACCCTCTAGGATTACTCATAGCCTAACCCCTCTGTTTCAACCAAATATGTTCATGCAACCCTCTAGGAAGTACACACAGTCTAGCCCCGCTATTTCATCTTAAGAATAGACACTATGAGAAATCACTCGCCGTAAATTCTTTTTATAGTCTCGTATCGGTAACTAAAGGCGCTCTGGGGAAGCACTTAGGTATCATTCCCCCTATGGTCCACGTTGAGGAACTACAGACACTCTGAGGAAGTACTTACGTCAATTCCCCCAATTGTATCTCATCGTAATAGTAAAACCACACTCTAGAGAAGCCCTTATGTCCATTATCCCTATGGTCTACTACACCAGGTTCAGACGGACCTATGTAAGTAAACAAGTACAAAAAATCATATCAGAAAATTTAATCCTCAAAAAATACTTTGCTAACAGTCTACAGCATAACCACATGCCATAAAAACAAACACTCTATCCTACAAAACTAGGAATGGGAAACATGCAAGGCAGCCTAACAGGCTAAGCAGGACCAAACGGTCGTAAATAGAACATGCATGGAAAAACACTTCTAAAGCATAACAATTAATCTTATTTACATTCAATTAACCTCTATTCCATCATACAAACATAGCAGACAATTAACAGGGCTAAAATAGTAAGAACGCAATACCTCGTCCAAGGGTTTTGGGAAATTTTTCACAAATAACTCAAACACTTGATACGAAAAGTCACAAACCACCTACTTCGGTGTTGTAGGATCACTATACGTGAACCTCAAGCCTTGAATATCCCAAGAACACCGTATATCTACAAGAACATCTAAAATTTTCAACCAAAGATAACTCTTGAAAGAGGTGGAATCATGAAATGAAGCTCTAGAAGAAGTAAGATCTTACCGATGCAATCCCAATGCAATCAATGGAGGTCGAATCGAAGATCGGATTCTCGCTCCTGGGATTGGGGAAAGATCATGACTATATGGTCTCCCTTGGAAGAACCAGACCTAGAAGGAGACAATTTTGTCCATCAGACGTGACCCCAGTACGTTTAATGAAAAAAAGAAAGTACATGTCATGTAATTTTGAAGTACACGGCATGTACCTGCCCTTATCGAGCCCCGCTTTAGGTGGCCTCCAGGTCGCTGCACACATTCGTGTGCATGGCCATTACATGGCCAGCACCTGGCTACCCATGGTAACTGAGTACACGGCATGTACTCATAAAGTACACTGTGTGTACTGAAAAAATTTCCAGAAATTCCTCTTTTCAAAAAAACACCAAAAAATAACAACATACATGAAAAGAATATTTGGATTCTTACATAATGACTATGATTTATTACTTTAAATGTATAAATATACCATTTAAATTTCTTCATTCCCATTAGTTATGTAATGAAAATGAAATATCCTACAACCATAACTCATACTTTTCATATGAAAACACCTTAAAGCCCAAAAAATAAAAATATTGAAATCAATAAAAACCAAATAAAAAATAGAATATATAAGTAGGTAATTTTCAACACTCTATTGAAACAATATAAATGTTATATACTACGAAATATAAATTATTTTATTATAGGAGAAATATTGAAATAATGCTTCCTCTTTTTCTTTAAATAGAATAAATGATGAAAACATAAATAGTTGAAGATGATATCTTCTATATATTGTTTATCAAATTAATCAAAAAGATTAAAAATACTCAATGTGAAAAGTTCTTTTTTTAAAGGATGTAAAAATTAAAAAATTATAGATTAAAAAATATAATCATCTACTATAAACTATATAAAAAAAATCAAATAGACTATTAAGGATTTAATTTCTATTTTTTATGACATTGGATGAGTTATACCATTTAATACATGAAAAAACATCTTTATACAGGTACATGATTCTTGATTCTTCAATCACTATAGATCAAAGGGAAAAAGGGAATAAGATTGGGGATTAAAACCAAGAAATTCAAGATGATAGAAAAAATGATAAACTTATTACTACATCATCTTAGGATTCTATATTGCATGATTTTTTTTAAAAAAAATTCAAAATGAAAGTAAGTAATGTAAACATACCGTTAACATGAAAAAGGGTAGAATAATAGTATAATTATGATAGGGTTCGAGGGTACTCTAATGGCAGAAGTCATACAAAGATGAAACATAATATGGAATTTAAATACTGAGATGTAGAATTTGATTATCAGAACTGAAAATTTATTAGATTAAGTACAAATAAAAACCTAAAATGAAAAAAATTACAAATAAACCAATCAATGAAAATGCTAAAAGTTGAAAGTATATAGTTGAAATTAATGGTGGTGGTTCTGGTTAAATATGTCGAATATGGGTAAGTTCTTCATTTTTACAAGACTCAACCTCATTGAAAATATATAATAACAGTGAATTTTATAAGATTATTAATTTAATATTTTGATATATGAAAAATAATTAATATAACTAACCTATCAAATTCTGTCTTTGTCATTGTTTTTATTATCTCAAAGATGAATCTTAAGAAAAAATAATTTCATTATACCCTTCCTTTTTGATAATGTTACAACAGTTATGGATCATTAACTTGAAATTAAAAACCAGCACATATATATTAGACAAGATATATATTATCTAATATAAATATATTTAACCATAATTTCACATAGTTGATTTTATTTGGTATCATTATCTATAATTAATCATTTTTGAAAATTTTTTGAGACCTCTATTTTCATATATCTATTATCAAATCACAAATAAGTAATAATAAATAAGAATAAAGACATTATAAAAAATATTAATGTTTTTTATTTAAAAATTTTCTAAAATATTTATGTACTCTACCTAATACACTAAATTAAATGAAAGAAGAACCTTTTAAAATAATAAACAACCTAACATCTACAAGTAGACAAAAATTGGTATAAATACTTATTTATTTATATTTAAGTAAAATGTAAATACCATAAAACCTAAAAATAATAGAGAAAAATATAATATAAAATAGTTAAGAAAAAACTAATTATTTAATTTCGGATTTTTTATTATTAATATAAATGCTACATACCTCGTAATTTAGATTTTTACCAAACAATAAAAAAATTTCATACAAAAAACATGTAAAAAATATGGAATATAAAAATGTTAGAAAAAAATATTATCAAATCAATAATTTATTTACATTAATTAATATATGTATACATTATATTTTAATTCAAAATCATAATTAAAAAGTAGTATACAAATAAATGAAAATATAAGTATCTTCTTCACTATTATAAAACTCTATATCATTGAAAATTGAATACAACATTTAATGTTATGAGATTAAAAAATAGAATATTTTGATATAGAATATAAAATAGTTAATATAACTAACAATATCAAATTTATTCATTAAACTTGATGGGATTATCATATACATGAATATTAAGACATAATTAATACATTATACCATCTCTTTTGGATCATTACACTATAATTATAAAATGTTAACATGAAAATAAAAAACAATATATATATATATATACATATATAATATAAACCAAATATTATCCAACATAAAATATATTTACCTTTATTTCCACGCATTGGTTTGTATTTGGATTCTTTCTCAACAAGTGATACTTGTTATACATTTTCAATGACATAAAATGGTATATATATCAACTAATAAAACATGTATAAATAATTTGAGTTATGTATAAAAATCTATAAAAAAATTAAAACATACTTGTCTAACAAGGGGATAAAATTTTTACAAACACCAACTAATAATGATAACATCCAATATAATATTCACTCATATGGGAATAATATGCCCAACATCAAATGAAATATACAATATAATAATTTCACAATTAAGAACACTATAATGAATATTATTTCATATTTAATTATGTTTTCTAAAGCATCAGGGAAAAAATAAAACCTTCACTAAATATCCATATTTTATAATCTCTCACAAATATATGTAACTCTAGTATAATTATTCATAAATTGCATTTCCATTTAATTGAATTCTAGATCCCCAAGACCATAAACATGAGTGCTATCATTTTGAATAATAAGAGTGTGTAGATAAATTTTTAATTATGCACTATATTAAGTCACTTGAAATCATATTTATTAAATGGAAGAAAAAATGAAACCTAAATTTATTTACATTGAAAAAAAATAAAAAACTATATTTATTAAATCTTAAAAAATTACCAGATATGAGATACATTTTTTGAATATTATCAAGGGATAAACTCTTCCATATATATCAGACATCATCCAAAACTCATAAATAATATCTATGGAAGAAGTAATCTAGATTAATAATTTTATCCCTTTAGAAATATTAGAAGTATCTGATTTTTTGTTCTTAAAGGGTTTTTTATTTTATTTTTATTTTTTTTTGTTTTAGATACTCTTATATAAATAGAATATCATAATAAATTATAATAATGTATTAATATAATTTAAATTATTTAAAAAAATGTATACCTCGATTTTTAGATGAAAAAGAAGTATAGTCGGCCAAAGTATGAAATAAAATATACAATCTCAAAATATGGGAACCTCCTCAGTATACAATGGAAGTAGAATATTTTTATCAATAATGTCATGTACTGATATTCTTACCTATCCCAATTAAAATTGATGTTGATATAAAGATTCCACAAAAATATATAAGACTCTCTAAGCTATAATATATACATGGGGATATCTAGAAAATTAATAAATGTATAAATTTAGGTCTGAATGATGAGGTGGTGGATCTGAGTAGGTAGGATAGGAATTCTTTAAAGGATTCATAGGATTGGAAGCTCGGAAAATTTATAGATGATTCCTAGGATATGATTATATCATAAAATTTTCAAACATATCCTACACTACTAATTGAATTTTATATTCCGAAAAATGTTTCAGGTCATTAATCTCACCTTTAAATGAATATATTTTAGGGTATCTTGATTTAAAATATAGATGAGCAAAATATTTCCTAATACTGAAACTCACATCATATCCTCTTATGTAGCTGAAGTGTTCTATCATTCCTAAAGTAGTAGCTTGGAGTTTTAGCCTTCCCTCATGGATCAAATTACACTATTTTAAAATCTCTTAATGGCCCTCGTAAAGTGAAAAATTAAAATTGTATATTACTATTGATAATTTAAAAAAATGAAATTTATGGAAAATTAAAATTAATTTCTAACAATTATTTAATCTAATTCATTATATTCCTCTCTAAGATATAAATTTTTTTTTTCCATATGGGTCTTCCTCTTTTTCTATGGAAATTGGGGGTAAATGGAGGACCAATCTAGACCCCTACTAAACCACTACTATATTGTGATTTTATTTCATTAAACTATACTGTAATAATTTTATCATCTAATAAATGATACCCTCCACATAATAATGTATTTGGGTATATATTATGTAAAATGGATCTCTTGATGATCTCCTCTATCGACCTATGACATAAAAATAATCTAATAATAAATAAGGTAAGAAAAAATAAATTTTACAATATTAAATTGTTATCAAAATATAAATGACTCATCATTTCAGCTGGAGAAAAATTTCGTTCCTGAATATTCTCTAAAAACCAACACATGTGGCATGTGTTTTCATTATGCAACGTCCCAAAACATTTTTTTGTCAATTTTTCTTTAAAATATCTCTATCAAAATTCCATTATATATATAAATATTTTCATAATATCTTCAATTTCACAAAATTTAATGTCATATATACTTTAATAAATTAAATATTAGTCATTTCAAATATATAATAGTTGATAAATGAGATATAAATAAATAAATTGATATATTTTACCTTTATGGACTCCCACGGATTCTATTTATCTATCTTTTCAATGGAAATCTAATTAGGATATAAAATGATATTTCTGAAACACCTCTACAAGGAGATATAACTAGTATGCTGCATTTCAATTTGGGTAGTTGGCTTATTATTATCATCAATAATTAATATTTATTCTCTTGTTTCCATGATATTGTGATAGTTTTGGTAAACATGTAATTCCAAGTCTACATAATCTATAAATCTATTTCTTTATAGAAAAAGGATAAGTCTCCTTTATTGGTGGTGGATCAATTGTCCTGGAATATTTTTTTATAATTTAAGAGTTTTAATTCATTAAATATTTATAATATAAAATATTTAATAATATGAATAATTACATATACCTGGATAAATGTTATTATTCCTATGTTTTTTCATTAAAATTCAAAACATTGCCGAACTTTTATGTAAGTATATATTTTTAGATAAGTGAGTTTTCAAAAAACACTTGAGTATGTTTAAAAAAATGTCATTATTCATATCCAAAAAATAGGAAGTTAAACTGTTAAATTAGAACATTAATTCTAAAATGATATAAATAATTATAAATTTTAATATCATATTTACCAAAAAAGTTTTTTTATATGTAAATTTTAATAAAATACAATGACGTACATTAGGGTTTTCAACCAAATAATGATTAACCATAATTGATAAACAATTTAACATGAAAATCATATAAGTAATCAACATATAAATAATTAAACATGAAATAATTAAAATAATAATTAGTATTTTTACATGTAAATTTTAAAAAATAAATAATATATAAAAATTAACCCAAATAATTAGATGGGAAATTTTGATTTTTCCCATATCCCTTCAGCATGCTAATTTCATAGAGAATGGAATCTATCTGCATTATATTCGTTGTAATCATCTGAAAATCATGTAATAAATGAATAAAAATCATATAAATTCATAACATCATCATCATCCCAATCACTAAAATGATATATTATCTTTCAAAAATGAAGAACTATGAATCATTCAATAGATCAATGATATAAAACCTTTTTATGGAAGGTGGCACCATGATAAATGGATCCTCTTTCAAACTAAATACTTTCAAATCAACCAGTGTAAAACCTTAATCATCATGTTTTATACAAGTATTAGTCTCTACCAAATTACACTTATACATTTTGATTTTAAATTTAATAAATAAATTTACAATATATCCTCAAGAATTCCAAAATATGAAATTGATACAGAAATTGGGTTTCTATATTTTACAATAAAAAATGTTATGCTTCATGGAAGAACACCTCCCACTATATTGAATGGTACTCTTTTCATTCTTATTTTTTTTACTATGTACACCCATTAATATCAAAACCAAACATGTGACCACAATATGAGATGGTTCCCCTACCAACAATTTAAACATTTGTAACATAGATATATCTATAATGAATTTATATTTTGTCCATGAAATGAATGTTTTTTATACTCAATCACTGACCACTTTTCATTTATTTTTGGATATCATAGCTTTAATTTAGAAATATATGTTGATATATATGGTCAAATATAATATCTTTTGTTCAAAATGATGAAATTTTTCTACATCACTGCATCACATGGAATGAAATTTTCTTTTTAGCTTCGAAACCCTCTACCTTGGCTGTCAACTATCACTTGTAGAGATATAGGGATAACAATATGATCCAATTAAAAATAATAATTACAGTATAACTCAATAAACAATTACAACAAATATTTTTGAATAATATAGGACTTTAATCATTGAAAATTTTAATATATCCCTCCAAAATCATTATATATAATTAAAAAAGATATATCAAATTTAAATTTTCCCAAATATTCTTATCTGGTGCACCAGATGAATGTCTAGATGAACCATTATATAAAAAATGTTATTAAGAATACATTTCTTATTAGAAAATAATAATTCCAGCTTCATACTGTATCTCATTTAACAATTTTTTATCAATTAATTTGATAAATATGGAATTGTAATAATTACATAACTCAATTATTATCTTTCTAATAAGTTTCAGTAATATACATTGTAAGGAAACTGATAGTTTTTGTTTAACCAATACAAAAAATTCATTTGATTTCACACCTATTAGTTTACAATCCTCCCATTACACCAAATTATTCAAATTACATTATTATCCGATGGGTACCTGATTACCTTGTAGACATTAAAAAAACTTCACAATCTCACTCTTACGTAATATGTTACAATACATAGGTAAATATGTTGTATTTTATATTATTATGGGAGATAAATTCAAACATATTACCATGAATATCGAGTCCAATATAGAATGAAATTTATGTCTAAAAATTTTCAAAAATACTCTCACAAATTATCATCCCAATATTCATAATGTTGATGTTATGTTTTATCACTAAATATATAAAATAAGAATGTTTGAAAATGACAGAAAATATGATACAAATATATTTTTATTATTAAAAATTACAATCTACCCATATGTAAAATCAATATGTTTCACCTTTTCATAAGATTTTTCAAATAATAAATGTTCTGGTGGAATATTATATTCCTATAAACCATTAAATAATTGTTTCTATATATAATAAGGATGAAAATTTCAGAAAAAAAATATTCGTTATCCGATATAAATTATCATTCTTACATTATAAAATTAATAATATGAAGTCTCTTCTTAACAAATTAGACATTATTTTTGTCCTCTAACACTATATCACAAATAAATTTTATATGAAGGAAAAAATTATAGTTAAAATATAATAGGACACAAAATAAATTACTCATTCATGTATCTATAAAAAAAATTTACACCTGTATCCCATATAAGTTTCAAATCATCAATCAATGGTAGTAGATGCCCATAAATATGTATTATTTACTATTTTGACCCAAAAATAATCAAGATCCTCATAAAATATGATTTCTTCATTCTTATATATTGGTACTGCTTGTAAACTAATGAAAAGGTCATGTACTATGATTTTTATTGAGGCTCTGATGTAGATTTATTCTATCTATAAAGAATCCTAATGTGATTTTTGTAACTTCACCTTAAAAATCATGAAATGTTTTATCAAATATATTCCACTATCATGAATCAGTTGGGTGATGTAAGTTACCATTAGATATGGACTCATCTTTATGCTATCATAACCTTTTTTTCATCAACCGAATTTTCAAATAGACATGTTAATTGAGGAATTACTAGAAAGTTGTAAAATTCTTTATGGGGAAGAATGATTTAAAATACTATGAACGAATTAGAGTTGAATTATTGGAATTTTTAGAAGGAAGTATTTGAATAAATTAGTATGAGTTTCCAAATTAATTTAGTAAGTGGTTTGATTTCATTACCAGATATTGAACCAGAGTTAGATTTTCCATCATTTTTTTAGTGTGATCTCCCACATTTATGACATATTGATAAATACCCACATTTTTTCTTATACAACACACAATCATTGGGGAAATCATAGATCTTATAGAACCAAAATCCCATTCAGAATAATATTTCATTTTCATTATAATTGGAATATGGAATCATGTTTCCTTCAAGATATATCTCTTTTAAAAGTTCAATAAACCTAGTTTAACTTTTATCACTCCACCTATTTCATCATTTAATCTTAGATAATCTCATAAATACTGAAAAAATATATATTTATTGAAACCTAATAATAATGTATTCTCATAATCCTTATACAACCATTTTAACATGAAATTTTATTATTGTTTCAATACCAACATCATGAATTAATTCTTCAACATGATCCTCTTTCTTGTTATAAATTCATTCCTCAATATTAGATTCTAAATTTTCCATTCTTTCACCATGATAAATCTAATGTGTATAAATATAGATAATATAATAAAAAATGAGATGATACTTTATTTCAATTTAATTTAACTCTCTCATATTCAAAAACTTCATGGAGGGAAAAATCAAATATTTTTTATAAATTTGTTATTTCAAAAATTCCATACAATCACTAACTCCTTTTTAATATTCAATAGTGGTTCATCATATATTTATCCAATTTCTATATATTAAATACCTAAGAACACAATAAAATAGTTGAATATATTACAACTAAAAATATTTAAATATATTTGTATACATATTAATTTTAATCAAAAAATATATAATCAAAATAATAAATTATTGATAAATATTGGAAAATCATAGTCAATAATACATAATGATCAAAATATATCGTTGAAAAATTTATGTAAAAGTGATTAAGAATAAATAATAAAAGATAATTTAAATATTTGTAAATTATTTAAAAAATAATATTTCTTCTAATAAACATAAAATTAAAAATCAAGATACAAATAATATTATATAAAAAATTATTATATTGACACAAATAAATTATAAAGAGAAAGATAAATTGATGAAAAAATGATTTCCATTATAAATAAATTATTATGATAAAAAATTTATAAATAAAAAGAATTATACATATAAAGATTTTTAGAAGAAAAAAAATATAGTGAAAAAAATATTAATAAATTTTTATTAGTAAAAAAATTATAGAAAAAAATTAAAAATGATAATAAAATGCATTACAGAAAACAAATAAATGAATAAAATCTATAAAAAACAGAAAATAAATCTATAATTAAAAATAAATAATTACTTTTAAAAATTTGAGGTCGATAATGAAAAATATTTCATTAATTAAAAAATATAAATTAAATTCAGTGGTATCAGGGAAAACTCTAAATGATTGAAGAAAATCAATTGAAAGAAAAAATGATGAACAAAAAACTAAAAAAGCATTATAGTGTAGTTGTCGGTAAGAAGAAATTAGGTTTTTCTGAAGTAAATAGTATACATTATTGTTAAAAATGATGAATGATGGTAGATCAAGAAGAAATAACATGAAAACGTGATGAAAATCCAATGAAAAAGGTAATATCTATCATCCTCAAGGGTCTTGGGTGGCATTGGTGTCGTCGAAGGTTGTGATAGGAGGATGTTCAATGAAAAATATACGGAGGGTTTTGGGTTCCATTAAATTTTTAAAGGCTTTAATCCTTAGTTTTTATAATATCCCATTATTAAAATGTTTTTTATCTTTTAATGTATGTTTTCTAAAAAAATATTTTATTTTTTTATTTTATATTGATTCTTATGAAACCAGTGTTAATCGTTCTCTGTTGAAACCATTAATGTTTGTTTTATGGAAAACTATTGTTAAAGGTTTATTGATCATTATTTTAAAATTGTTTTTGTAATAAACTGACAATAAATACAAACCTTATTCATTATTAAATTCATTTTCTTGAAACTGACATTAAAACCATGATGTTGAAGCCCATATTTATTCTAGTGATCCTAGAGAGTATCTTTGGAATCTCATGTATAAGGATCCAAGGGATGATCCTGGGGAGTATAATGGGAATCCTAATAGTCATAGACATAATGTTAAGACCTAGAAGAGTGTCTTAGGTATCCTATAATAGATGGACCCATGGATAGGTCCAAACAAAATTCATAGTACTCCCATACTAGCTGCAATTTAAAAATATGGGTCCTATGATGTATCCTAGGAATCCTAATTTCATCATCAACATTGTAAAAATATTATGTAGTGACCCAGTAATCCTATTTTACTAGGTATATAAATGGATCCTGGGGAGTATCCTAGGTATCCCACGTCTCCAAGAATAAATAAATATCTTACTTTCTCCTCGGAAATCTTATAAATATTAAAATTTAGGGAAGTGTGTACCTCTAATAATATCTCACAATCTCTTAATCACTAGCCACCACAAGAACTCAATGTTTATTTAGATTCAATGATGAAATGATAATTATTAAATCTTAATCAAGGATACACCATCTTGAGATCATTATCAGACTAAGGAACCCATTGAGGACTCTTTGGTCACACCATAACACAAAAACATTACATGGGATCCTCAATATCAATCTCATCTACTAGATCAACACCTATAAGAATTTTTGTATAATATTCCATAAAATTATCATAATCATGTCAGAACCTCACCAAGAACATATGTATAACCTTAGTGGAATCACTCATTTGAGTAAGATTAGTTGTGATCCCACATTCCATGTCATTGGTCGGTCCACTGACTTAACCTTTCATCATGTCCTACTCAAGCCACACCCACCCACACATTAATATCTCAATAGGAGAGAAAAATTCACACCAAAATCCCCCCAACTATCCTAAAGAATTTAATGCATATCATGCTTCTATAAAGTCCTACATTGAATAACCATTACCATCCATCAAAATCTTATACATTGAAGTTATTTAGATACTATATCCCTGGGATCACTACATTCCATTCAGTTTATTCCATTAAATTCTCTCCTCTCAAGGTCCAAAAATCACAAGGAATGAATATATAATAATTCGTCATTAATTAGGGATTGAGATACAAACCTATTGCACACAGGACCATCACAACCCTTGGGTTTTTATCTATTTTGAATTAAGTATTTTAAAAAATATCCTTCTATATAATGGATTTATATCTTATAATGGAGTTCCACATATCACATAATTTATATACAAAATAAACAAATAATTATTTTTCCCGTAGCAAACACCAAACTCATTAATAGAGTTAATCACCTTAAGCACAACTAAGATTTTATAGCCTAAGAACATTAAAGATCAAATAATTTCCGAAGACCCTATCTCAAGAAAAAACATCTGATAAAATTAAATAAAATAATTTCAAAATAATAAAGCATTTTAATTAAAATTGTCAAATTTACTATGATCTCATTGAAGATCCTCAACCCTACATAACATTGAACAACCACAAAAAGAAGGTCCATGGTGAACTACCAACACAATGATAGGAAAAATTATTATCACACGCAAACCATTCAGTAGAAAAATTAATTAAATTTAATAAAAAATACAAAATAAATTCATTATGAAAGGTACATCCAATAAAATGCATGATATGGGACGATTTTTTCCTTAGGATAATTTTTCTAGAAATTAAAATGATATGAACTTCCTTATTTGATGAGTTCACTATGATTTGGTAATATGATTATAGATTCACTATATATAATGAAATGAAATTGAAGAAAATAAATAGCAGAATGAACATTGAGGAATAGGTTAAAGCTCACCTTTAATGTATAAAAAAAGACACAGTCAATATTATATTGAAAGAGGGGAGTGTAAAAGTTATATATAGATAATATTTCTCCTCCATACAGGCCACTTGAACCAAGAATGAATGTGGTACTACTAGTAAATTTATATTCACTAATATTAAAACCTAAAACCCTATAGTTATTCATTGAATGATTTCTCTTTAATAAGGTACATCGCCTGAGATGCTCGTCACCTTCATGTTGAAACCACTTATTCCCCTGGCCTCCAGTAGTGTAAAACCACTTGGTAGAGGGGCATACCATACAACACCCTAATATTTTGGATTCTAGTTTCTCAAAATTAATATTTCATTTGATATCATGTTTAAAATTATACAAAAGACTAAAAAATAGTGATAATTTAAAATAAAACTACTATTTGTTAAATTAGTAGACATAAATGGATATAGTCATATTTTGAAATCTACTAACAAAACGGAAATAAATGGAATCAATTAGTAGAGGTCTCCACTATGAAACACATTTTTCTATTCTTTCAATGTATGTAGCTTCTCTAGGGGTTCCCCTAGTCCAATCCCATAATGAACCCCAATAATCTAGGTATGAGATAAATCATATTCAAGATAAATTAAAGCTCATGGAAATTTACAAGATATCCAAGCAAGAAGAATCACCACCCATGAGAACCACAAGAAAATAACTTATACCAAGAATCATGACCATTGGATTTAAAGAACCAATCCCATGAACCATGATAAGTTTATTGAATACAAGGAGACAATTAAAAAAGAATTGAGTATTACAATTGTACACATTACCTAGAATAAGAAAAAAAAACAGACAAAAAGGGCTTATTCCAACCTAAAAACAAAATTTCATCATTCATACAATATTACATTAAATTTAAATTACAACCACACCTACTAACATCACTCATACCCTCCATGATCCATCTAGAATCAAGAATATAATAATTAAAATACAAAAAACATGCCATACAAAACCACATTAATCCAAACCAGAAACCATCAATAATCCAAAATCCAAATCCTTAATTTAATTAATAATATAGAATATGTTGAAGTACCTACATGCATGAGATCCTTGTGAGTTATTCCATACATTACATAATTTTAGTGACATAATCAATTCCAATAATGGCCATGTAATCCAAATTAATAATACTTTTAATAACATCATCATTCATTGATACCATTTAGTTATATATTTCAATAAATGAATACAAAATAGTTTGGCCTTCCCCATACATGTTCTTTTTCCTTTCATCTTGCTTATCAACCAATTTACAGATTTAATCATTGAACTTGACCTAAAAAGAATAAACAGTTTCATATTTTCTTTCTCTTCCTCCATAAGGAGTAGTGGAAAATGTATATATCCTACATTTGTGGATCTTTTAACCATACCTTTCCTCAAATGAGAGTGTTATTTACATGGATTATTATTAATAGTGGTTATTATCACAATCATCAACGAAATATTTTCCTTTTATAATCACATAAAATGAAGTATTTCTCTTCATTTTCCATGCATTTATTAGATCCAGACTCATTAATTTCATGATCTAATTACACCATGTGTGTAACACCCCAGGTAAATAAAGAATATGAAATTTTCATAGTTATCGATATTTGTGAATAAAATATTAATATTACTTTAAAGGGGATGCTATGCACGATGGCGTACCCAATACGCAACAATGAGTTTTTTGGGAATCTTGTGTTGCACTCTAATAATAAAATAATATTATTTTAAATAGTAGTTAACGCCTAGCCTTTGTAATGGCGGGAATGAACAGATCTAAATAAAAAATGATTATATATTTTTGCCAAATATTTTTACTCTTTACAATAAATGTTATAGGATTAAAAATGCGAATGAATCCAATTTTAAGCGTAAACATTCCAATATTCATTAAAAGGTCGATTAACTGCATTTTGATGGCGAACCTATATTAAATCCACTTTTTGACAATTTTATGTGTTATATTTGACAAAATAAAATTTTTCTTTAGAATCGGGACATCAAAATTTACTTTGTGTAAATTTTTCGTATTTTTCCGAAAAAGGTCAATTTTAATGAATAGTGAAAAATCTTGTATTTTAATTCAAAACCTCTTTTTAATCTAATTTATTTATATGATTATATTATCTTTTGAATTGGTTTTAAATTTAAATTAGAATATATTTTTACCATTTAATACAATAGTGGTCGTTGGAATTAATTTCACTTTGAAATCGGACTTAAACTAGTGCTAATCTTTTGATACATTTTGTTTCATAAAAACACGCTATTTGTTTTACAACGAAAATTAATTATTAAATTTATTAATACAACATCTATGATTTTAATTTTGTAAAATAGACATCATTTTTTAATTCGGAATATCAAATATAGCTTCGGGTGAATTTTTTGTTATTTTTTGAAAAACTTCAATTTTTGATGAATAGTGTAACCAATAAGTGGTACTTATAAAAACTGATTTTCCGTTTAAATGAAATTTTTCCACCTTTGTGTTTTGAATTTAAAATATCCAATGTACATGGTTTTCATTAATTATTAAAATGTGGTTCAATGGGATTATAATAATTTTTTGGTGAATAGTAACTTATTAAATTTTTTATCGCGATTAGAGGAAATTAGTGTAGTTTAAGGTAAGAATAATGTTTTAATAAAATGAAATGACCTAGACACATGTCCTACCCTAATTGTATGTGTCATGGCCTACAAATACAATCCATGGGTCAACTTGGGGACCCCATGGAGCCACTTTGGTTCGAAAATGACATAAATACCTTTTTATTTAATGTTAAAGTAAAAAATTGCACAAACATAAGATGTTTTACTAAAAATAACTTACATAGGGATATACAAGTCATAATTTTGACTATAAAAAATAATTGGAAAGATAAAAGGATTTCCTACATCATATTATTTTTTTTATAATTTTTATACATTAAATAAATTAAATCATTTATGACATCATGATGATGCAGTGATGACCTCATTATTTAACGATTTAAATAAAATGGAAATATATTGTAAAATATAAGACCTACACATTTAAAAAACCTATTTTATGGGTGTATTGGAACCCTTATCACCTTATCCTCGAAACACATCAATGTGGGACCATTAAATTCCGAAACTCATTCTAAAATAAAGTAACATTTCTTACTTTCCAAGAGTGCCTCTCCTCTCCTCTTATAAAAGGCCCCCACCTCTACCTCCTTACCCACACTTCCAAAGCCTTTGGCTCAGCCAAACCCTGCCCATTTTGTCTCTCCACATACCTCTCTAACTCCTTGAAGCATCACTTTGGTCAGAAGTCTTCCCAAGGAAGCCTTTGAGCCCAAACCAAAGGGAGTTACCCAATTTTAAGGTAATGTCTTCACTTGTGTCCTTTTATTTTATTTTGCTTCTCCAACCCCCTAAACTCTTTTTATTAATTTATTTTGTAAAAACTACAGTATCATCAATATACTAGTATGTTTTTATAAGAAGGATTCTAGCTACAAATACACACACCTACATCTAATGGTTAAATAACATATTGTTTCTGTGAATGGCGAATTTCTGCCTCACGAAACGATGATTGTTCAACATTCTTCTAACACCTTCAAAGGTGGCCATTATGATGGAACTATATTTATATATGATATATAATATGTTTATGTTTTACTTAATCTTCTTTATTATTAATTTATGGCATACTTATATGGTTTCCATTGTTGATAAACGTGATATCTTCATTTAAGGAAGTGCGGACTACCGCCCACTCAAAGTGATTTGATTCATTAATACCATATGTGGTATGTATAAAGGATATATCTAATGACATTATATATGATACCATAATGGAATTAAAATTCTATTATGTATCATTATGTTTTAACTCCATTAAATATGAAATAGAAATGGAAGTAGCGTTCATGCGTACGTACGGCTTACTGTCTCCATGAATGGTACATTTCATTTCTTATCTCAAAATGTTATGTAATATTATAAGAACATATATATAATGGATATATATGTAATATATTACATCTAAATTATGGATATCATTCTGGAACTATAACACAAATATATATATCTCATTTTGTTTTAATTCCATTAATATGACAAAAAATGAAAATAACATTCATGCGTACGTATGGCCTACCGTCTCCATGAACGGTGCTTTTAATTTTTATCTCCAAATGCTATGGAATAGTATAAAATGAATATATACTGGATATATATGATATTTAAAACATAAATACTATTCTGGATATGATGTACCTATAACTACATGAAAAATTATTTTCCAACAAGTTCAATTTTTGACTCATGTACCAAACATCGACAAAAACGTCTGATATGAACTCTTGTTATTAACCAATTATTATAACATTAACATATGTGATATGAACTGAATAATAATATTTATAGGAGGTCCTTAAGAAATTATAAATTGACCAAAGTTTATTATTCCAGAATATAAAGAAACGAACAAGACAAGTTGGACTTGAGGTAAGGGATCCTACTCCTCTCATTCTTTTTAAGTACACTCTTTTATGTCATTCATTTTAAATCTCATATTTATTTTAATTGGGATATTATTTTATATTAATCTTACTGTAATTTTTATTTTCATATGATGAGAGACCCTATTCTCTCTTATCAATCCATTTTGGATGTTTTGAGTGGCGCCGTTAGGCTGCCGAATTTTCGTAAGAGATCTAACCTCTCTCTTTCTTTTTAAGTACTCTCCTTTATGTCACTTATTTTAAGCTCCTCTTTGTTATGTTGGGGGATGTTATTTTATATTCCACTTTATGTAAACATTATTTTAATATGATGAGAGATCCTATTTGATCTCATAGATCCATATTTTTAGGTTTTATGTGGCGTCGTTAGGCTGCCGAGTTTTCGTAAGGGATTTTTCATCTCACTTTTATTCTCGTGAGATTTATGATACATTTGCCACAATTTCATTTGAGTGGTGTATGTACTGCCCATTATTTTACTCATTGTGTAATATAATTTCATTTAGGAGTATTTACATCAATGTTGTATTGTCCTTCTTTCACAGGGTGCATGTCTTGAATGATACCCATGTCGGTAAGGGAACCTTTCACCCTCCTCTTTTTAAAATACTTATTTTGTTATGTATTTTAATTCACAAAATATTATTTTGGGATATGTTCTTATATATCCTTATTGATTTAAATTTTATTTCCATGTGATGAGATACCCTTTTTATCTCTCATCAACTCATTTTCTGAATTGTGTAGTGACGTCGTTAGGCTGTCAAATTTTTGCAAGGGAACTTCTTAACCCAAATTTAATTCTTTGGGTTAAACTTGTACTCCTTGAATATGTCATTCTATGATTATGTGTGAATAATCTCTGATTGTTTTACACTTAATATCCACATATATTTGTTGTATTAGTTTGTCACACATAATTATGTAATTGATTTATCCTTAAACCAAGGATACCGTCTTAATAAGGGACTTCGTCTCAATCTCCATTCATTGAGGCATATTTTGTTTTATACACAACCTTCTTTTATACGATGTATAAACCTCTTTGACTTTTATGTTTATCCAAAAAGGAATATTTTTTATATGAATCATTTTACTAAATGAAAAAAGGGAATGTTT
Source organism: Viscum album (assembly GCA_963277665.1). NCBI lineage: Eukaryota > Viridiplantae > Streptophyta > Magnoliopsida > Santalales > Viscaceae > Viscum > Viscum album. The sequence continues at coordinate 1,699,547,290 of OY728156.1, read as the reverse complement.
TTGTCATACGTAAGCAGCGACAACAACTTCTCCGCCGCCATGACCATTATTTGAGTTTCGGCTTCCTCTTCAAGCCTTGCCTTCTTTTTAAAAGAATAATAAATACCATGTTTTAATTTTCTTTTATTTTGGTATTGAAAATGGTTTTCATAATGTTTGTATATCAATGTGTTGTATTGATATCTTGTTATTGAAAGGTGGAAATGTTATGTTTCCTTTATGCATGTTTTATGTGATAAGATTATGTTATGGTTCTTGGGCATTGTTATGATGACTGGTGGTTCCAAGATAAACTAAGGGTGGGTGAGCCCGATATAGCTCTCCAATGCATTGGGTAACGTGAAGGAGTGAAACATTAAGGTTTCTCCGAAGAGATTTAGGGAATATACTGTGGTGGGTATTCCAAAAGTAACCAAGAGGGTTACTCCCTACGTAAGAATGTTATGAATGCCTCAAGTTACCTTTTATGTCTTATGATTTCTACGATTTATTCATGATTTGTTGAGATATGTAAAAGTGCCTGTGTTTTATGGGTAAATTATGATTTCATTCTTATGTATATATGAACTCATGTTTCCTTTTCATATTTTTATAACCCTTACAAAGATTTTTATGCTCATCCCAAGTTTTTGTTGAAATTTTTTCACAGGTCAGGGGAAAGGTACATGATATGATGATAGTGTCAAGGAAGTGTCAAGAAAGAATCCATGTTTTATTTTAAATATGTTTCCATTGATGTGAAAAAATGAATACTATCTTTATGTAACCACTTTGTCTAAATGTGGAATGTAATGCAAGTTTTATGATCTAATTCTCTAAAACTCTAATCCTGAAAATATCCTCAATGTGTAATCTTATAATAAATCAAGATTAAATAAGTATTAAGGCTAGGGCCTTATAGTTGGTATCAATGGTTGGTTTAGATAACTTTAGAGGTTAGGGTATTCTCTAAGCATAAGTGACAGTACCATAATGGATAGGATTTTAGAAAGAGTACTAGTTTTAGATAATGTGAATGAGTAAGTATATCTTACTATTTATCTTCCCCATTAGTACATGATGGTTTTGTTGATATACTCACACTAAAATTTCTGTTTTTAGTGAATGGATGGATCTAGCATGCACCAAAGTGACAATAGGTTTGAAGGAAACTTTTGTGGTTCTCTGATTAAGAGACTGGATGAAATGGGGTATTCAATGAGGAAACTCGTGGTTGTTCTAAACCAACTATCAAGGAGTCATGATCATCCACTTGAACCTTGGTATGTTATGTAATGAATCATGTATGAGATGACAAATTGATGTGGAAGTTCAGGTAATAATTATAAAGGTAACCATTAGGGTTTATATGATCCTTACTTTTGAGGTAATTATGGGTTATTATATGTTATGATGGAAAATGAAAGGCATGAGATAAACTTGAGGTTAAAATATTTTATGATTATTTTTTTTGAAGATTTTATCTCGTTTTGGGGAATTTTTTAAGAATTATATAGTTTTGGAAAAAGGACAACGAGCAGACAGTGTGACAACCCGTCGCGTTGGACAAAGCTGTGTGAATTGAACCCACAACCAAAGTGCGACTAGTATTTATCGCCTACCACTGGACTACGTGAAGTCCCTGGTTATTTTGAATGATTATTTTTAGTTAGATGATTTTATGAATTAATAGTAAGTTGATTTTGGGTTATCTATGGAAATTTATTAGCCTATCATGGAGGATATGTGATTTGGTTAATTACTTTTCAATAAGAGACATTAAGAGGAACTGATGTTGTTTAGAGATAAATGTTACGATTTAACTTGGAAGACTATGAGACTAAATCCTTCAAATATATGGGTTTCAATATTATTTTGGTTTACATTGAAGCATTTTATGGAAAAATTGTTTATCGGATTGTCCTCGTTGAACTTTGGGTTTTGTTAGATAAATTTTGGAGTTTAAGAATATATTTTAAAAAAAAAATTAACGATTATCCTTTTTGGGTATTATCTGATCTTGTAATAAACTTTTTGGTTTTGGTTTTGGTTAAGGTATAAAACATGGGAAGTATATAGTTATCTTTTGTGGATTAGGTGATCCTCTAGAAGTTGATTATAGTACTCTTAATGTGAACAAGTCTTCCTAAATACTCGTCTTTTGGGGAAAGTATGAGTTTGTGTAAGAAATATACTAAAAGTTGAAAGTCAACATGACAAGTAAGTATTTTTCCTTAAGATCAAAAATAAATTCCTAAATGAAGATTAACCTAAAACAAAAATGTTATTTGTTAACTTTTCCTACTGGGGAATCGAATACCGTTTAACCCATCACAAGTTTGTTATTTTCTTATGGTTAACTTTCTTCTAGACATGTTTACTATCACTCTCCATCAGAACATGACCCTTTGTTTTCTCCTCCATGTCCATATTTTCTTACATGGAATCCTAGTATGGGTTAACTCAATTAACCTTTTTACTTATCTTTCTTTATTTTAAGGTGATTGTTTTACTGACTCTTGTTCCGATGTGGTATTTTCAATGAAGTTTCCAAACCCAATTTTAAAAATTGCGAGGAAGCAATTCACAAAAGGGGGGAAGGATGTAACACCACAGGTAAAACAAGAATATGACATTTTTATATTTATCCATATTTGTGAATAAAATATTAATATTACTTTAAAGGGGACGCTATGCACGATGGCATACCCAATACGCAACAATGAGTTTCTTGGGAATCTTGTGGTGCACTATAATAATAAAATAATATTATTTTAAATAATAGTTAACGCCTAGCTGTTGTAATGGAGGGAATGAACAGAAATAACTAAAAAATTATTATATATGTTTTTCAAATATTTTTACTTTTTACAATAAATGTTATAGGATTAAAAATGCGAATGAATCCAATTTTAAGCGTACACATTCCAATATTCTTTAAAAGGTCGATTAACCGCCTTTTGATGGTGAACCTATTTTAAATCCACTTTTGACAATTTTATGTTTTATATTTGACAAAATAAAATTCTTCTTTAGAATCAGGACATCAAAATTTACTTTGTGTAATTTTTTGGTATTTTTCCGAAAAATTTCATTTTTTTAATGAATAGTGAAAAATGTTGTATTTTAATTCAAAACCTCTTTTTAATCTAATTTATTTATATGATTATATTATCTTTTGAATTTATTGTAAAGTGAAATTAGAATATATTTTTACCATTTAATCTAATAGTGGACGTTGGAATTAATTTCACTTTGAAATCGGACTTAAACTAGTGTCAATCTTTTGATACATTTTGTTTCATAAAAACATGCTATTTGTTTTACAGTGGGAATTAATTATTAAATTAATTAATTCAACTTATATGTTTTTAATTTTGTAAAATAGACATCATTTTTGAATTCATAATATCAAATATATCATCGGGTTAATTTTTGGTAATTTTCTGAAAAACGTCAATTTTTGATGAATAGTGAAACCACTAAGTGGAACATATAAAAACTGATTTTCCGTTTAAATGAAATTTTGCCACCTTTGTGTTTTGAATTTCAAAAAGTCGACATACATGGTTGTCATTTAGAAGTAAAATATGGTTCAATGGGATTATAATAAATTTTTGGTGAATAGTAACTTATTAAGTTTTTAATCGCGATTAGAGGTAATTAGTGTAGTTTAAGGTAAGAATAATGTTTTAATAAAATGAAATGACCTAGACACATGTCCTAACCTCATTGGATGTGTCATGGCCGACCAATAAAATCCATGGGTCATCTTGGGGACCCCATGGAGCCACTTTGGTTGGAAAATGACATAAATACCTTTTTATTTAATGTAAAAGTACAAATGACACAAACATAAATTGTTTTACTAAAACAATTTTTACATGGGAATATTCAAGTCATAATTTTTACTATAAATAGTCATCTTAAAGATAAAAATATTTCCTACATCATAGTATTTTTTATAATTTTTATACATTAAATAAATTAAATTATTTATGACATCATGATGATGCAGCGATGACCTCATTATTTAACGATCTAAATAAAATGGAAATATAATGTAAAATATAAGACCTACACATGTCCAAAACCTATTGTATGGGTGGATATCGAACCCTTATCACCTTATACTAGAAACACATCAATGTGGGACCATTAAAATCCGAAACTCATTCTAAAATAAAGTAACATTTCTTACTTTCCAAGAGTGCCCCTCCTCTCCTCTTATAAAAGGCCCCCACCTCTACCTCTTTACCCAAACATCCAAAGCCTTTGGCTCGGCCAAACCCTGCCGATTTTGTCTCTCCACATCCCTATATAACTCTTTTAAGACTCACTTTGGGCAGAAGTCTTCCCAAGGAAGCCTTTGAGCTCAAACCAAAGGGAGTTACCCAATTTTAAGGTAATGTCTTTACTTGTGTCCTTTTGTTTTATTTTGCTTCTCCAACCCCCTAAACTATTTTTATACATTTATTTTGTAACAAATAAAGTAACTTAAAAATACTAGGATGTTTTTATAAGAAGTATTCGAGCAACCCTTACACACACCTACATCTAATGGTTAAATAACATACTGTTTCTGTGGATGGGGAATTTCTGCCTCACGAAACGATGATTGTTCAACATTCTTCTACCACCTTCAAAGGTGTCCATTAAGATGAAACTATATTTATATATGATATATAATATTTTTATGTCTTACTTAAGCATCTGTATTTTTCATTTATGGCATACCTTTATTATTTCCATTAAGGGTAAACATGATATCTTCATTTATGGAAGTGCGGACTACCGCCCCCTCAAAGTGATTTGATTCATTAATACCATATGTGGTACGTATAAAAGATATATTTAATGACCTTATATATGATACCATATTGGAATTAAAATACTATTTTTTATCATTATGTTTTAATTCCATTAAATATGAAATAGAAATGAAAGTAGCGTTCATGCATACGTATGGCTTACCGTCTCCATGAACGGTACATTTCATTTCTTATCTCAAAATGTTATGTACTATTATAAGAACATATATATATAATGGATATATATGTAATATATTACATCTAAATTATGGATATCATTCTGGAATTATAACATATATATATATATATATCATTTTGTTTTAATTCCATTAATATGACAAAAAATGAAAGTAGCGTTCATGCGTACGTACGGCCTACCGTCTCCATGAACCGTGCTTTTAATTTTTATCTCCAAATGATATGGAATAGTATAAAATGAATATATACTGGATATATATGATATTTAAAACATAAATACTATTCTGGATATGATGTACCTATAACTACATGAAAAATTATTTTCCAACAAGTTCAATTTTTGACTCATGTACCAAACATCGACAAAAATGTCTGATATGAACTCATATTATTAACCAATTATTATAACATTAAAAAATGTTATATGAACTGAATAATAACCTTTATAGTAGGTCCTTAAGAAATTATAAATTGACCAAAGTTTATTATTCAGGAATATAAAGAAACGAACAAGACAAGTTGGTCTTGAGGTAAGGGATCCTACTCCTCTCATTCTTTTTAAGTACACTCTTTTATGTCATTCCTTTTAAATATCATCTTTATTTTTATTGGGATATTATTTTATATTAATCTTACTGTAATTTTTATGTTCATATGATGAGAGACCCTATTCTCTCTCATCAATAAATTTTGGATGTTTTGAGTGGCGCCGTTAGGCTGCCGAATTTTCGTAAGAGATCTAACCTCTCTCTTTCTTTTTATGTACTCTCCTTTATGTCACTTATTTTAAGCCCCTCTTTGTTATGATGGGGGTTGTTCTTTTATATTCCACTTGCTTTAAACATTATGTTAATATTATGAGGGACCCTATTTTATCTCATCGATCCATTGTTGTATGTTTTAAGTGGCGCTGATAGGCTGTCGAGTTTTCGTAAGGTATTTTTCATCTCACTTTTATTCCCTTGAGATTTATGCTACATTTTCCACAATTTTCATTGAGTGGTGTATGTATTGCCCATTATTTTACTTATTGTGTAATATAATTTCATTTTTGAGTATTTACATCAATGTTGTATTTTCCTTCTTTCACGGGGTTCATGTCTTGAAAGATAACGTAAGGGAACCTTTCACCCTCCTCTTTTTAAAAGACTTCTTTTGTTATGTATTTTAATTCACATACAATTATTTTGGGATATTTTATTCTTTATCCTAATTGATTTAAATTTTATTTCCATGTGATGAGATACCCTTTTTATATCTCATCAACTCATTTTTTAAATTTTGTAGTGACATCGTTAGGTTGTCAAATTTTTGCAAAGGAACTTCTTAACCCAAATTTGATTCTTTGGGTTAAACTTGTACTCCTTGAATAAGTCGTTCTATGAATATGTGTGAATAACCACTAATTGTTTTACACTTAATATCCACTTATATATGGTGTATTCGTTTGTCACACATAATTATGTAATTGATTTATCCTTAAACCAAGGATACCGTCTTTATAAGAGACTTCGTCTCAATCTCCATTCATTGAAGCATATTTTGTTTTATACACAACCTTCCTTTATACGGTGTATAAACCCATTTGACTTTTACTTTTATCTAAAAAGGAATCTTTTTTATATGAATAATTTTACTAAATGACAAAAGGGAATGTTTTTGTCGTACGTATGCGGCGACAATGACTTCTCTGCCGCCGTGACCATTATTTGTGTTTCGGCTTCCTCTCCAAGCCATACATTATTTTTAAAAGAAAAATAAATACCATTTTTTACTTTTCTTTTATTTTGGTATTGAAAATGGTTTTCATAATGTTTTTATATCAATGTGTTGTATTGATATCTTGTTATTGAAAGGTGGAAATGTTATGTTTCTTTTATGCATGTTTTATGTGATAAGATTATGTTATGCTTCTTGGGAATTTTTATGAAGACGGGTGGTTCTGTGATAAAATAAGGGCGGGTGAGCCCGAAATAGCTCCCCAATGCATTGGGTAAAGTGAAGGAGTGAAACATTAAGGTTTCTCTGAAGAGATTTAGAAAATATACTGTGGTGGGTATTCCAAACTTTACCAAGAGGGTTAATCCCTACGTAAGAATGTTATGAATGCCTCAAGTTACCTTTTATGTCTTATGATTTCTATGATTTATTCATGATTTGATGAGGTATGTTAAATTACTTGTGTTTTATGGGTAATGTATGATTTCATTCTTATGTATATATGAACTCATGTTTCCTTTTCATATTTTTATAACCCTTACTGAGCTTTTTATTCTCATCCCATGTTTTTTTCGAAATGTTTTTCACAGGTCAAGGGAAAGGTACATGATATGATGATAGTGTCAAGGAAGTGTCAAGAAAGAATCCATGTTTTTTTTAAATATGTTTTCGTTGATGGGAAAAAATGAATACTATCTTTATGTAACCACTTTATTTAAATGTGGAATGTAATGCAAGTTTTATGATCTAATTCTCTAAAACTCTAAACCTGAAAAGATACTCAATGTGCAATCCTGTAATAACTTAAGATTAAGTAAGGTTAAAGGTTGGGGCCTTATAATGTGAGCAGTTGATTCCAGGTTTTTATCATCATCATAATCCCCTAAATATCGTGGAGGCCTTTTAGTTGATCTTTCAACATAACCCCCTCATTAAGGGTTATATTATCATCCAACTAATCTTTTATTGGATTTAAATTGTTTTCAACATCCCATGAATTATTTAAATTTAGAAATTTTTATTTGATGAATTTTACATAATTTTTAAATTATGAATTTCATAAAATTTCATTTCTTGAATTTATGTTATTTTTCTAAAATAATAGATTTTATGTTCAATAGTGAAAAATGATCATATTTTAATGTTGTGACTTCTTCCAAATTGTCATATTACAATGAATGGATTAATATTTTTTGGAACCTTTTCTTCAAAAATATATACACACATAAATTAAAATAAATCATGTAAATATACTATTTTGAATCTATAAAACCCATACTTAAATTTATGTTAAAATAAATAATATTTTAATCAAAAAACTAATTTTTATTCCCTTATTCTAAAAAATAGTTTACATCACATGTATAAATTAAAACAAAAAAATGATTTTATATTTCATATCTTTATTTTCATATTTTGTAATAATTTCAATTTTTTTAGGAAATTTTTTTTATTAATAAGATTAAATATAATTACAGTGGTAGTGGTAGAGATGTTAATTTTATAGAATTTTTTCATTAACTTCAAGTAATTTTTAATAAATAAAATAAATAATCATCCTATAAAAAATTACAATAATATTATTTTTAAGCCAAAATATATGTGTTTTAAATCTCATTAAAATAGTAAAAAATTGTAAATGATATTATAATCACATAATTATGAAAATAAATTTTTTTACAAAGTAGTACTTCTATACATTGACTTTTTAATTTTAAAAGTGGGTTTTATATTATCTTGCAATTGAATTATAATATGTTGTTTTCCATATTTTGGATTAAAAAAAATTATGGTTAGAAGGGTACCATTATATATTTAATAAAATATAAATTACTCAAGTAAAAACCAGTTACTAAGGTAAAATAAAAATAGTAATATTTATAAAATATTTTTCCATTGAATATGAAACTTTTAGAAAACAATAATTTGAAAATAGTTATTGTAAAACCTCATGCTTCCATTATATGATTCTTTTTATATAATTCAAATTTTTTACACTACATGCAACACTTAGTTAGAGCACACATTAATTAGCCGTTTACAGAGTTGATATGAATAGTATTAAACTCATTTTGAATTTTATATATTCCATATTATTTTAATATTCATCTCATATGTTTCTTAGATATGATATAATAAAAAAAAATTTAATAAAAGAAGTATTTTTTTAAATGTTGTTTTACCGCCTTTTAATGGTGAACCCTTTTTAAATAAAATATTTGAAACTTTTATATATTAAATTTGAAAAAATAAACTTCCTATTTCATAGAGGTACATAAGAAAATCTATTTGGATAAATATCTTTTTTGTTTTTATGATAAAATTCATATTTTGATAAAGATAAGAAAATACTAAATTTTAATTGAAAAAAACATTATAAATTAAAGTAATTAATATTATTAAATTATACATTTAACTTTTTTAAAGTATAATTAGATCATATTTTTTATTATTTAACATAATTTAGGTCATTTAAATTATTTTTACATTAAAACTAGATATAAAAACATGTCAATCTTTTGATGGTTTTTACTTTTGAAAAACAAATAATTTCATTTTGACAGTAGGGATTATTTTTAAACTAATTATTAAAACTTCTATGTTTTCAATTTTGTAAAATGGATTCTATATTTGGAATCAGTGGGTATAAATCTTAACTGTTTACTTATATTTTTTTATATTTTGAATAGTAACATTAGTAATTATTTTATTATCATGGTTAAGGGTAAATCGGGTAACTAATGGTATATATACTTTTATAAAATCACCTTAACTCCTAAAAAAATTCAATAATAGGACTAAATTAGAACATTATAATATATTTTTATAAATTTAATCACTTAATGGAGACATTTCAATAAATATAAAACTAATATTGTTTAAATCAATGGATGTGACAAAATGTCACACTGTCATTTTATATAAGTATATTAATTTTACTATAATGATAATTAGGAGATAAAATATATTATAGGTTGTATATGGAAATAAAAGAGAATTACCTAAATAATTAAATTTTATTTATAGATTCTAGATATTATAAAATTACCATTAAGTACGACACAATACTGATACAAAAATTAGTTTATTAATATAAGTATAAAATAAATGATTTTAAAAATATAAAAAAAATATATTTTGAATTAATTAAGTTTCTCCAAAAAATTTATAGGTTATTATTTCATGTTAGTATTATATTAAATGTTTTTTTGAGGTTATATTTTGTGGGGATTTTATTTAAAATCAACGAATTGAATAGTGTCATAATTGTCAATATTGATATTTTATAAAAATAATATTTTATTAAAGTATTTAAAAATCATTAATGTATTTGAAAATTAAAATGAAAAAAATTATAAAGTCTAAAATTTCATAAATTTTCAAATTATGTAACATTTTCAGCACATGAGTAAATATTTATAAATATTTAATTTTTATAATGTTATTACTACAATTAAAATTAAATATATTAAATAAGGATAAATCAAAATTATAATGATTAAAATAAAATAAAAACATGTATAAAGATTATATGTTGAGATAATTTCTACCCATACTCATCATATCTTCAAAATAACCCAATTTTGAGCAATTTGGATATAAAAATCAATTTATATTAATTTAAATATTTTTATGTTTCAAAAGGTTCCCTTCCCCTCTCTTATAAAACTGAATCTTTCATTCTCTTTTAATCACACATATAAAGGCATTTGGTTCATCCAAAATCTACCCATTTACTATCCCAAAATCCCTCAATACATCCTAGATTCCTTAAATTGAGCATAACTCCATCCTAAGGAGTTGATTTGTACAAATCAATAGGAGACACCCAAAAAGAGGTAATTGTTTTATCACCTTTTTCAAAGTTCATTATTCTTCTACTTACTCTTTCTATGTTGTTTCAATATCAAAATTATAAGTCCATTGTCATCTATATTCCAATATGTTGTTATAAATATGGTACAACTTTACACATATTTTTATCCATCTGATAAATAAAAATATCACCATGCGTGTGTACGTTCGGCTTACAGTCTCTAAGCAGGGGTGAAATTTGTTATTCAGAAATACTTTTTTTGTATGGGATATAATTATGTATATAATGGATTAAAATAATTAATATAACAGGATAATTATTTTTTATAATTAATATACCATCCAATTCCATACCATTTAACCATCAAGTGAATGATGTTATCGCTCGTGCGTATGTACGGCCTACCATCTCCACGACGCGGTGAGATTTATTCTTCACGGTATCCATTCATCAATGATTATAAAATTTATATTATGAGTATAAATAATTATTATGAACTTAATATCATAATTCATATGACAAAAATTCATCATATTCATAAAAAACATGACTTACCTGACAAAACATGTGACCACAATATGAGATGGTTCCCCTACCAACAATTTAAACATTTGTAACATAGATATATCTATAATGAATTTATATTTTGTCCATGAAATGAATGTTTTTTATACTCAATCACTGACCACTTTTCATTTATTTTTGGATATCATAGCTTTAATTTAGAAATATATGTTGATATATATGGTCAAATATAATATCTTTTGTTCAAAATGATGAAATTTTTCTACATCACTGCATCACATGGAATGAAATTTTCTTTTTAGCTTCGAAACCCTCTACCTTGGCTGTCAACTATCACTTGTAGAGATATAGGGATAACAATATGATCCAATTAAAAATAATAATTACAGTATAACTCAATAAACATTTACAACAAATATTTTTGAATAATATAGGACTTTAATCATTGAAATTTTTAATATATCCCTCCAAAATCGTTACATATAATTAAAAAAGATATATCAAATTTAAATTTGCCCAAATATTCTTATCTGGTGCACAGGATGAATGTCTAGATGAACCATTATATAAAAAATGTTAATAAGAATACATTTCTTATTAGAAAATTATAATTCCAACTTCATACTGTATCTCATGTAACAAATTTTTATCAATTAATTTGATAAATATGGAATTGTAATAATTACATAACTCAATTATTATCTTTCTAATAAGTTTCAGTAATATACATTGTAAGGAAACTGATAGTTTTTGTTTAACCAATACAAAAAATTCATTTGATTTCACACCTATTAGTTTACAATCCTCCCATTACACAAAATTATTCAAATTACATTATTATCCAATGGGTACCTGATTACATTGTAGACATTAAAAAAACTTCACAATATCACTCTTACGTAATATGTTACAATACATAGGTAAATATGTTGTATTTTATATTATTATGGGAGATAAATTCAAACATATTACCATGAATATCGAGTCGAATATAGAATGAAATTTATGTCTAAAAATTTTCAAAAATACTCTCACATATTATCATCCCAATATTCATAATGTTGATGTTATGTTTTATCACTAAATATATAAAATAAGAATGTTTGAAAATGACAGAAAATATGATACAAATATTTTTTTATTATTAAAAATTCCAATCTACCCATATGTAAAATCAATATGTTTCACCTTTTACTAAGATTTTTCAAATAAAAAATGTTCTGGTGGAATATTATATTCCTATAAACCATTAAATAATTGTTTCTATATATAATAAGGATGAAAATTTCAGAAAAAAAATATTCGTTATCCGATATAAATTATCATTCTTACATTATAAAATTAATAATATGAAGTCTCTTCTTAACAAATTAGACATTATTTTTGTCCTCTAACACTATATCACAAAGAAATTTTATATGAAGGAAAAAATTATAGTTAAAATATAATAGGACACAAAATAAATTACTCATTCATGTATCTATAAAATAAATTTACACATGTATCCCATATAAGTTTCAAATCATCAATCAATGGTAGTAGATGCCCATAAATATGTATTATTTACTATTTTGACCCAAAAATAATCAAGATCCTCATAAAATATGATTTCTTCATTCTTATATATTGGTACTGCTTGTAAACTAATGAAAAGGTCATGTACTATGATTTTTATTGAGGCTCTGATGTAGATTTATTCTATCTATAAAGAATCCTAATGTGATTTTTGTACCTTCACCTTAAAAATCATGAAATGTTTTATCAAATATATTCCACTATCATGAATCAGTTGGGTGATGTAAGTTACCATTAGATATGGACTCATCTTTATGCTATCATAACCTTTTTTTCATCAACCGAATTTTCAAATAGACATGTTAATTGAGGAATTACTAGAAAGTTGTAAAATTCATTATGGGGAAGAATGATTTAAAATACTATGAACGAATTAGAGTTGAATTATTGGAATTTTTTGAAGGAAGTATTTGAATAAATTAGTATGAGTATCCAAATTAATTTAGTAAGTGGTTTGATTTCATTACCAGATATTGAACCAGAGTTAGATTTTCCATCATTTTTATAGTGTGATCTCCCACATTTATGACATATTGATAAATACCCACATTTTTTCTTATACAACACACAATCATTGGGGAAATCATAGATCTTATAGAACCAAAATCCCATTCAGAATAATATTTCATTTTCATTATAATTGGAAGATGGAATCATGTTTCCTTCAAGATATATCTCTTTTAAAAGTTCAATAAACCTAGTTTAACTTTTATCACTCCACCTATTTCATCATTTAATCTTAGATAATCTCATAAATACTGAAAAAATATATATTTATTGAAACCTAATAATAATGTATTCTCATAATCCTTATACAACCATTTTAACATGATATTTTATTATTGTTTCAATACCAACATCATGAATTAATTCTTCAACATGATCCTCTTTCTTGTTATAAATTCATTCCTCAATATTAGATTCTAAATTTTCCATTCTTTCACCATGATAAATCCAATGTGAATAAATATAGATAATATAATAAAAAATGAGATGATACTTTATTTCAATTTAATTTAACTCGCTCATATTCAAACACTTCATGGAGGGAAAAATCAAATATTTTTTATAAATTTGTTACTTCAAAAATTCCATAAAATCACTAACTCCTTTTTAATATTCAATAGTGGTTCATCATATATTTATCATATTTCTATATATTAAATACCTAAGAACACAATAAAATAGTTTAATATATTACAACTAAAAATATTTAATTATATTTGTATACATATTAATTTTAATCAAAAAATATATAATCAAAATAATAAATTATTGATAAATATTGGAAAATCATAGTCAATAATACATAATGATCAAAATATATCGTTGAAAAATTTATGTAAAAGTGATTAAGAATAAATAATAAAAGATAATTTAAATATTTGTAAATTATTTAAAAAATAATATTTCTTCTAATAAACATAAAATTAAAAATCAAGATACAAATAATATTATATAAAAAATTATTATATTGACACAAATAAATTATAAAGAGAAAGATAAATTGATGAAAAAATGATTTCCATTATAAATAAATTATTATGATAAAAAATTTATAAATAAATAGAATTATACATATAAAGATTTTTAGAAGAAAAAAAATATAGTGAAAAAAATATTAATAAATTTTTATTAGTAAAACAATTATAGAAAAAAATTAAAAATGATAATAAAATGCTTTACATAAAACAAATGAATGAATAAAATCTATAAAAAACAGAAAATAAATCTATAATTAAAAATAAATAATTACTTTTAAAAATTTGAGGTCGATAATGAAAAATATTTCATTAATTAAAAAATATAAATTAAATTCAGTGGTATCAGGGAAAACTCTAAATGATTGAAGAAAATCAATTGAAAGAAAAAATGATGAACAAAAAACTAAAAAAGCATTATAGTGTAGTTGTCGGTAGGAAGAAATTAGGTTTTTCTGAAGTAAATAGTATACATTATTGTTAAAAATGATGAATGATGGTAGATCAAGAAGAAATAACATGAAAACGTGATGAAAATCCAATGAAAAAGGTAATATCTATCATCCTCAAGGGTTTTGGGTGGCATTGGTGTCGTCGAAGGTTGTGATAGGAGGATGTTCAATGAAAAATATACGGAGGGTTTTGGGTTCCATTAAATTTTTAAAGGCTTTAATCCTTAGTTTTTATAATATCCCATTATTAAAATGTTTTTTATCTTTTAATGTATGTTTTCTAAAAAAATATTTTATTTTTTTATTTTATATAGATTCTTATGAAACCAGTGTTAATCGTTCTCTCTTGAAACCATTAATGTTTATTTTATGGAAAACTATTGTTAAAGGTTTATTGATCATTATTTTAAAATTGTTTTTGTAATAAACTGACAATCAATACAAACCTTATTCATTATTAAATTCATTTTCTTGAAACTGACATTAAAACCATGATGTTGAAGCCCATATTTATTCTAGTGATCCTAGAGAGTATCTATGGAATCTCATGTATAAGGATCCAAGGGATGATCCTGGGGAGTATAATGGGAATCCTAATAGTCATAGACATAATGTTAAGACCTAGAAGAGTGTCTTAGGTATCCTATAGTAGATGGACCCATGGATAGGTCCAAACAAAATTCATAGTACTCCCATACTAGCTGCAATTTAAAAATATGGGTCCTATGATGTATCATAGGAATCCTAATTTCATCATCAACATTGTAAAAATATTATGTAGTGACCCAGTAATCCTATTTTACTAGGTATATAAATGGATCCTGGGGAGTATCCTAGGTATCCCATGTCTCCAAGATTAAATAAATATCTTACTTTCTCCTCAGAAATCTTATAAATATTAAAATTTAGGGAAGTGTGTACCTCTAATAATATCTCACAATCTCTTAATCACTAGCCACCACAAGAACTCAATGTTGATTTAGATTCAATGATGAAATGATAATTATTAAATCTTAATCAAGGATACACCATCTTGAGATCATTATCAGACTAAGGAACCCATTGAGGACTCTTTGGTCACACCATAACACAAAAACATTACATGGGATCCTCAATCTCAATCTCATCTACTAGATCAACACCTATAATAATTTTTGTATAATATTCCATAAAATTATCATAATCATGTCAGAACCTCACCAAGAACATATGTATAACCTTAGTGGAATCACTCATTTGAGTAAGATTAGTTGTGATCCCACATTCCATGTCATTGGTCGGTCCACTGACTTAACCTTTCATCATGTCCTACTCAAGCCACACCCACCCACACATTAATATCTCAATAGGAGAGAAAAATTCACACCAAAATCCCCCCAACTATCCTAAAGAATTTAATGCATATCATGCTTCTATAAAGTCCTACATTGAATAACCATTACCATCCATCAAAATCTTATACATTGAAGTTATTTAGATACTATATCCCTGGGATCACTACATTCCATTCAGTTTATTCCATTAAATTCTCTCCTCTCAAGATCCAAAAATCACAAGGAATGAATATATAATAATTCGTCATTAATTAGGGATTGAGATACAAACCTATTGCACACAGGACCATCACAACCCTTGGGTTTTTATCTATTTTGAATTAAGTATTTTAAAAAAAATCCTTCTATAAAATGGATTTATATCTTATAATGGAGTTCCACATATCACATAATTTATATACAAAATAAACAAATTATTATTGTTCCCATAGCAAACACCAAACTCATAAATAGAGTTAATCCCCTTAAGCACAACTAAGATTTTATAGCCTAAGAACATTAAAGATCAAATAATTTCCGAAGACCCTATCTCAAGAAAAAACATCTGATAAAATTAAATAAAATAATATCAAAATAATAAAGCATTTTAATTAAAATTGTCAAATTTACTATGATCTCATTGAAGATCCTCAACCCTACATAACATTGAACAACCACAAAAAGAAGGTCCATGGTGAACTACCAACACAATGTTAGGAAAAATTATTATCACACGCAAACCATTCAGTAGAAAAATTAATTAAATTTAATAAAAAATACAAAATAAATTCATTACGAAAGGTACATCCAATAAAATGCATGATATGGGACGATTTTTTCCTTAGCATAATTTTTCTAGAAATTAAAATGATATGAACTTAATTATTTGATGAGTTCACTATGATTTGGTAATATGATTATAGATTCACTATATATAATGAAATGAAATTGAAGAAAATAAAAAGCAGAATGAACATTGAGGAATAGGTTAAAGCTCACCTTTAATGTATAAAAAAAGACACAGTCAATATTATATTGAATGAGGGGAGTGTAAAAGTTAGATATAGATAATATTTCTCATCCATACAGGCCACTTGAACCAAGAATGAATGTGGTACTACTAGTAAATTTATATTCACTAATATTAAAACCTAAAACCCTATAGTTATTCATTGAATGATTTCTCTTTAATAAGATACATCGCCTGAGATACTCGTCACCTTCATGTTGAAACCACTTATTCCCCTGGCCTCCAGTAGTGTAAAACCACTTGGTAGAGGGGCATACCATACAACACCATAATATTTTGGATTCTAGTTTCTCAAAATTAATATTTCATTTGATATCATGTTTAAAATTATACAAAAGACTAAAAAATAGTGATAATTTAAAATAAAACTACTATTTGTTAAATTAGTAGACATAAATGGATATAGTCATATTTTGAAATCTACTAACAAAACGGAAATAAATGGAATCAATTTGTAGAGGTCTCCACTATGAAACACATTTTTCTATTCTTTCAATGTATGTATCTTCTCTAGGGGTTCCCCTAGTCCAATCCCATAATGAACCCCAATAATCTAGGTATGAGATAAATCATATTCAAGATAAATTCAAGCTCATGGAAATTTACAAGATATCCAAGCAAGAAGAATCACCACCCATGAGAACCACAAGAAAATAACTTATACCAAGAATCATGACCATTGGATTTAAAGAACCAAACCCATGAACCATGAGAAGTTTATTGAATACAAGGAGACAATTAAAAAAGAATTGAGTATTACAATTGTACACATTACCTAGAATAAGAAAAAAAAACAGACAAAAAGGGCTTATTCCAACCTAAAAACAAAATTTCATCATTCATACAATATTACATTAAATTTAAATTACAACCACACCTACTAACATCACTCATACCCTCCATCATCCTTCTAGAATCAAGAATATAATAATTAAAATACAAAAAACATGCCATACAAAACCACATTAATCCAAACCAGAAACCATCATTAATCCAAAATCCAAATCATTAATTTAATTAATAATATGGCATATGTTGAAGTACCTACATGAATGAGATCCTTGTGAGTTATTCCATACATTACATAATTTTAGTGACATAATCAATTCCAATAATGGCCATGTAATCCAAATTAATAATACTTTTAATAACATCATCATTCATTGATACCATTCAGTTATATATTTCAATTAATGAATACAAAATAGTTTGGCCTTCCCCATACATGTTCTTTTTCCTTTCATATTGCTTATCAACCAATTTACAGATTTAATCATTGAACTTGACCTAAAAAGAATAAACAGTTTCATATTTTCTTTCTCTTCCTCCATAAGGAGTAGTGGAAAATGTATATATCCTACATTTGTGGATCTTTTAACTATACCTTTCCTCAAATGAGAGTGTTATTTACATGGATTATTAGTAATAGTGGTTATTATCACAATGATCAACGAAATATTTTCTTTTTATAATCACATAAAATGAAGTATTTCTCTTCATTTTCCATGCATTTATTAGATTCAGACTCATTAATTTCATGATCTAATTACACCATGTGTGTAACACCCCAGGTAAATAAAGAATATGAAATTTTCATAGTTATCGATATTTGTGAATAAAATATTAATATTACTTTAAAGGGGAAGCTATGCACGATGGCGTACCCAATACGCAACAATGAGTTTTTTGGGAATCTTGTGTTGCACTCTAATAATAAAATAATATTATTTTAAATAGTAGTTAACGCCTAGCCTTTGTAATGGCGGTAATGAATAGAACTAAATAAAAAATGATTATATATTTTTGCCAAATATTTTTACTCTTTACAATAAATGTTATAGGATTAAAAATGCGAATGAATCCAATTTTAAGCGTAAACATTCCAATATTCATTAAAAGGTCGATTAACTGCATTTTGATGGCGAACCTATATTAAATCCACTTTTTGACAATTTTATGTGTTATATTTGACAAAATAAAACTTTTCTTTAGAATCGGGACATCAAAATTTACTTTGTGTAAATTTTTGGTATTTTTCCGAAAAAGGTCAATTTTAATGAATAGTGAAAAATCTTGTATTTTAATTCAAAACCTCTTTTTAATCTAATTTATTTATATGATTATATTATCTTTTGAATTGGTTTTAAATTTAAATTAGAATATATTTTTACCATTTAATACAATAGTGGTCGTTGAAATTAATTTCACATTGAAATCGGACTTAAACTAGTGCTAATCTTTTGATACATTGTGTTTCATAAAAACACGCTATTTGTTTTACAACGAAAATTAATTATTAAATTTATTAATACAACATCTATGATTTTAATTTTGTAAAATAGACATCATTTTTTAATTCGGAATATCAAATATAGCTTCGGGTGAATTTTTTGTTATTTTTTGAAAAACTTCAATTTTTGATGAATAGTGTAACCAATAAGTGGTACTTATAAAAACTGATTTTCCCTTTAAATGAAATTTTGACACCTTTGTGTTTTTAATTTAAAATATCCAATGTACATGGTTGTCATTAATTATTAAAATGTGGTTCAATGGGATTATAATAATTTTTTGGTGAATAGTAACTTATTAAGTTTTTTATCGCGATTAGAGGAAATTAGTGTAGTTTAAGGTAAGAATAATGTTTTAATAAAATGAAATGACCTAGACACATGTCCTACCCTAATTGGATGTGTCATGGCCGACAAAGAAAATTCATGGGTCAACTTGGGGACCCCATGGAGCCACTTTGGTTCGAAAATGACATAAATACCTTTTTATTTAATGTTAAAGTAAAAAATGGCACAAACATAAGATGTTTTACTAAAAATAATTTACATAGGGATATACAAGTCATTATTTTGACTATAAAAAATCATTGGAAAGATAAAAGGATTTCCTACATCATAGTATTTTTTTTATAATTTTTATACATTAAATAAAGTAAATCATTTATGACATCATGATGATGCAGCGATGACCTCATTATTTAACGATTTAAATAAAATGGAAATATATTGTAAAATATAAGACCTACACATGTACAAAACCTATTTTATGGGTGTATTGGAACCCTTATCACCTTACCCTTGAAACACATCAATGTGGGACCATTAAATTCCGAAACTCATTCTAAAATAAAGTAACATTTCTTACTTTCCAAGAGTGCCCCTCCTCTCCTCTTATAAAAGGCCCCCACCTCTACCTCCTTACCCACACTTCCAAAGCCTTTGGCTCAGCCAAACCCTGCCAATTTTGTCTCTCCACATACCTCTCTAACTCCTTGAAGCATCACTTTGGTCAGAAGTCTTCCCAAGGAAGCCTTTGAGCCCAAAACAAAGGGAGTTACCCAATTTTAAGGTAATGTCTTCACTTGTGTCCTTTTATTTTATTTTGCTTCTCCAACCCCCTAAACTATTTTTATTAATTTATTTTGTAAAAACTACAGTATCATCAATATACTAGTATGTTTTTATAAGAAGGATTCTAGCTACAAATACACACACCTACATCTAATGGTTAAATAACATATTGTTTCTGTGAATGGCGAATTTCTGCCTCACAAAACGATGATTGTTCAACATTTTTCTAACACCTTCAAAGGTGGCCATTATGATGGCACTATATTTATATATGATATATAATATTTTTATGTTTTACTTAAGCTTCTTTATTATTAATTTATGGCATACTTATATGGTTTCCATTGTTGATAAACGTGATATCTTCATTTAAGGAAGTGCGGACTACCGCCCACTCAAAGTGATTTGATTCATTAATACCATATGTGGTATGTATAAATGATATATCTAATGACATTATATATGACACCATAATGGAATTAAAATACTATTATGTATCATTATGTTTTAATTCCATTAAATATGAAATAGAAATGGACGTAGCGTTCATGCGTACGTACGGCTTACTATCTCCATGAACGGTACATTTCATTTCTTATCTCAAAATGTTATGTAATCTTATAAGCACATATATATAATGGATATATATGTAATATATTACATCTAAATTATGGATATCATTCTGGAACTATAACACAAATATATATATCTCATTTTGTTTTAATTCCATTAATATTACAAAAAATGAAAATAGCATTCATGCGTACGTATGGCCTACCGTCTCCATGAACGGTGCTTTTAATTTTTATCTCCAAATGATATGGAATAGTATAAAATGAATATATACTGGATATATATGATATTTAAAACATAAATACTATTCTGGATATGATGTACCTATAACTACATGGAAAATTATTTTCCAACAAGTTCAATTTTTGACTCATGTACCAAACATCGACAAAAACGTCTGATATGAACTCTTGTTATTAACCAATTATTATAACATTAACATATGTGATATTAACTGAATAATAATATTTATAGGAGGTCCTTAAGAAATTATAAATTGACCAAAGTTTATTATTCCAGAATATAAATAAACGAACAAGACAAGTTGGACTTGAGGTAAGGGATCCTACTCCTCTCATTCTTTTTAAGTACACTCTTTTATGTCATTCATTTTAAATCTCATATTTATTTTAATTGGGATATTATTTTATATTAATCTTACTGTAATTTTTATTTTCATATAATGAGAGACCCTATTCTCTCTCATCAATCCATTTTGGATGTTTTGAGTGGCGCCGTTAGGCTGCCGAATTTTCGTAAGAGATCAAACCTCTCTCTTTCTTTTTAAGTACTCTCCTTTATGTCACTTATTTTAAGCTCCTCTTTGTTATGTTGGGGGATGTTCTTTTATATTCCACTTTATGTAAACATTATTTTAATATGATGATAGATCCTATTTGATCTCATAGATCCATTTTTTTAGGTTTTATTTGGCGTCGTTAGGCTGCCGAGTTTTCGTAAGGGATTTTTCATCTCACTTTTATTCTCGTGAGATTTATGATACATTTGCCACAATTTCAATTGAGTGGTGTATGTACTGCCCATTATTTTACTCATTGTGTAATATAATTTCATTTAGGAGTATTTACGTCAATGTTGTATTGTCCTTCTTTCACGAGGTGCATGTCTTGAATGATACTCATGTCGGTAAGGGAACCTTTCACCCTCCTCTTTTTAAAATACTTATTTTGTTATGTATTTTAATTCACAAAATATTATTTTGGGATATGTTCTTCTATATCCTTATTGATTTAAATTTTATGTCCATGTGATGAGATACCCTTTTTATCTCTCATCAACTCATTTTCTGAATTTTGTAGTGACGTCGTTAGGCTGTCAAATTTTTGCAAGGGAACTTCTTAACCCAAATTTAATTCTTTGGGTTAAACTTGTACTCCTTGAATATGTAGTTCTATGATTATGTGTGAATAATCTCTGATTGTTTTACACTTAATATCCACTTATATTTGTTGTATTCGTTTGTCACACATAATTATGTAATTGATTTATCCTTAAACCAAGGATACCGTCTTAATAAGGGACTTCGTCTCAATCTCCATTCATTGAGGCATATTTTGTTTTATACACAACCTTCATTTATACGATGTATAAACCTCTTTGACTTTTATGTTTATCCAAAAAGGAATATTTTTTATATGAATCATTTTACTAAATGACATAAGGGAATGTTTTTTTCATACGTAAGCAGCGACAACGACTTCTCCGCCGCCGTGACCATTATTTGAGTTTCGGCTTCCTCTTCAAGCCATACCTTCTTTTTAAAAGAATAATAAATACCATGTTTTACTTTTCTTTTATTTTGGTATTGAAAATGGTTTTCATAATGTTTGTATATCAATGTGCTGTATTGATATCTTTTTATTGAAAGGTGGAAATGTTATGTTTTCTTTATGCATGTTTTATGTGATAAGATTATGTTATGGTTCTTGGGCATTGTTATGAAGACTGGTGGTTCCAAGATAAACTAAGGGTGGGTGAGCCCGATATAGCTCTCCAATGCATTGGGTAACGTGAAGGAGTGAAACATTAAGGTTTCTCCGAAGAGATTTAAGGAATATACTGTGGTGGGTATTCCAAAAGTAACCAAGAGGCTTACTCCCTACGTAAGAATGTTATGAATGCCTCAAGTTACCTTTTATGTCTTATGATTTCTACGATTTATTCATGATTTGTTGAGATATGTAAAAGTGCCTGTGTTTTATGGGTAAATTATGATTTCATTCTTATGTATATATGAACTCATGTTTCCTTTTCATATTTTTATAACCCTTACAAAGCTTTTTATGCTCATCCTAAGTTTTTTTTGAAATTTTTTCACAGGTCAGGGGAAAGGTACATGATATGATGATAGTGTCAAGGAAGTGTCAAGAAAGAATCCTTGTTTTATTTTAAATATGTTTCCATTGATGGGAAAAAATGAATACTATCTTTATGTAACCACTTTGTCTAAATGTGGAATGTAATGCAAGTTTTATGATCTAATTCTCTAAAACTCTAATCCTGAAAATATCCTCAATGTGTAATCTTATAATAAATCAAGATTAAATAAGTATTAAGGCTAGGGCCTTATAGTTGGTATCAAAGGTTGGTTTAGATAACTTTAGAGGTTAGGGTATTCTCTAAGCATAAGTGACAGTACCATAATGGATAGGATTTTAGAAAGAGTACTAGTTTTAGATAATGTGAATGAGTAAGTATATCTTACTATTTATCTTCCCCATTAGTACATGATGGTTTTGTTGATATACTCACACTGAAATTTCTGTTTTTAGTGAATGGATGGATCTAGCATGCACCAAAGTGACAATAGGTTTGAAGGAAACTTTGGTGGTTCTCTGATTAAGATTCTGGATGAAATGGGGTATTCAATGAGGAAACTCGTGGTTGTTCTAAACCAACTATCAAGGAGTCATGATCATCCACTTGAACCTTGGTATGTTCTGTAATGCATCATGTATGAGATGACCAATTGATGTGGAAGTTCAGGTAATAATTATAAAGGTAACCATTAGGGTTTATATGATCCTTACTTTTGAGGTAATTATGGGTTATTATATGTTATGATGGAAAATTAAAGGCATGAGATAAACTTGAGGTTAAAATATTTTATGATTATTTTTTTTTGAAGATTTTATCTCGTTTTGGGGAATTTTTTAAGAATTATATAGTTTTGGAAAAAGGACAACGAGCAGACAGTGTGACAACCCGTCGCGTTGGACAAAGCTGTGGGAATTGAACCCACAACCAAAGTGCGACTAGTATTTATCGCCTACCACTGGACTACGTGAAGTCCCTGGTTATTTTGAATGATTATTTTTAGTTAGATGATTTTATGAATTAATAGTAAGTTGATTTTGGGTTATCTATGGAAATTTATTAGCCTATCATGGAGGATATGTGATTTGGTTAATTACTTTTCAATACGAGACATTAAGAGGAACTGATGTTGTTTAGAGATAAATGTTACGATTTAACTTGGAAGACTATGAGACTAAATCCTTAAAATATTTGGGTTTCAATATTATTTTGGTTTACATTGAAGCATTTTATGGAAAAATTGTTTATCGGATGGTCCTCGTTGATCTTTGGGTTTTGTTACATAAATTTTGGAGTTTAAGAATATATTTTTTAAAAAAAATAAGGATTATCCTTTTTGGGTATTATCTGATCTTGTAATAACCTTTTTGGTTTTGGTTTTGGTTAAGTTATAAAACATGGGA
Organism: Viscum album; assembly: GCA_963277665.1. Lineage (NCBI taxonomy): Eukaryota > Viridiplantae > Streptophyta > Magnoliopsida > Santalales > Viscaceae > Viscum > Viscum album. The sequence continues at coordinate 1,699,522,715 of OY728156.1, read as the reverse complement.
ATTATATAGTTATCTTTTGTGGATTAGGTGATCCTATAGAAGTTGATTATAGTACTCTTAATGTGAACAAGACTTCCTAAATACTCGTCTTTTGGGGAAATTATGAGTTTGTGTAAGAAATCTACTAAAAGTTGAAAGTCAACATGACAAGTAAGTATTTTTCCTTAAGATCAAAAATAAATTCCTAAATGAAGATTAACCTAAAACAAAAATGTTATTTGTTAACTTTTCCTACTGGGGAATCGAATACCGTTTAACCCATCACAAGTTTGTGATTTTCTTATGGTTAAATTTCTTCTAGACATGTTTACTATCACTCTCCATCAGAACATGACCCTTTGTTTTCTCCTCCATGTCCATATTTTCTTACATGGAATCCTAGTATGGGTTAACTCGATTAACCTTTTTTACTTATCTTTCTTTATTTTAAGGTGATTGTTTTACTGACTCTTGTTCCGATGTGGTATTTTCAATGAAGTTTCCAAACCCAATTTTAAAAATTGCGAGGACGCAATTCACAAAAGGGGGGAAGGATGTAACACCACAGGTAAATAAAGAATATGACATTTTTATATTTATCCATATTTGTGAATAAAATATTAATATTACTTTAAAGGGGATGCTATGCACGATGGCATACCCAATACGCAACAATGAGTTTCTTGGGAATCTTGTGGTGCACTATAATAATAAAATAATATTATTTTAAATAATAGTTAACGCCTAGCCGTTGTAATAGCGGGAATGAACAGAAATAACTAAAAAATTATTATATATGTTTTTAAAATATTTTTACTTTTTACAATAAATGTTATAGGATTAAAAATGCGAATGAATCCAATTTTAGCGTACACATTCCAATATTCTTTAAAAGGTCGATTAACCGCCTTTTGATGGTGAACCTATTTTAAATCCACTTTTGACAATTTTATGTTTTATATTAGACAAAATAAAATTCTTCTTTAGAATCGGGACATCAAAATTTATTTTGTGTAATTTTTTGGTATTTTTCCGAAAAAGTTCATTTTTTAATGAATAGTGAAAAATGATGTATTTTAATTCAAAACCTCTTTTTAATCTAATTTATTTATATGATTATATTATCTTTTGAATTTATTTTAATGTGAAATTAGAATATATTTTTACCATTTAATCTAATAGTGGACGTTGGAATTAATTTCACTTTGAAATCGGACTTAAACTAGTGTCAATCTTTTGATACATTTTGTTTCATAAAAACATGCTATTTATTTTACAGTGGGAATTACTTATTAAATTAATTAATTCAACTTATATGTTTTTAATTTTTTAAAATAGACATCATTTTTGAATTCATAATATCAAATATATCATCGGGTTAATTTTTGGTAATTTTCAGAAAAACGTCAATTTTTTATGAATAGTGAAACCACTAAGTGGAACTTATAAAAACTGATTTTCCGTTTAAATGAAATTTTGCCACCTTTGTGTTTTGAATTTCAAAAAGCCGACATACATGGTTGTCATTTAGAAGTAAAATATGGTTCAATGGGATTATAATAATTTTTTGGTGAATAGTAACTTATTAAGTTTTTAATCGCGATTAGAGGTAATTAGTGTAGTTTAAGGTAAGAATAATGTTTTAATAAAATGAAATGACCTAGACACATGTCCTAACCTCATTGGATGTGTCATGGCCGACCAAGAAAATCCATGGGTCATCTTGGGGACCCCATGGAGCCACTTTGGTTGGAAAATGACATAAATACCTTTTTATTTAATGTAAAAGTACAAATGACACAAACATAAATTGTTTTACTAAAACAATTTTTACATGGGAATATTCAAGTCATAATTTTTACTATAAATATTCATCTTAAAGATAAAAATTGTTCCTACATCATAGTATTTTTTATAATTTTTATACATTAAATAAATTAAATTATTTATGACATCATGATGATGCAGCGATGACCTCATTATTTAACGATCTAAATAAAATGGAAATATAATGTAAAATATAAGACCTACACATGTCCAAAACCTATTGTATGGGTGGATATCGAACCCTTATAACCTTATACTAGAAACACATCAATGTGGGACCATTAAAATCTGAAACTCATTCTAAAATAAAGTAACATTTCTTACTTTCCAAGAGTGCCCCTCCTCTCCTCTTATAAAAGGCCCCCACCTCTACCTCTTTACCCAAACATCCAAAGCCTTTGGCTCGGCCAAACCCTGTCGATTTTGTCTCTCCACATCCCTATATAACTCTTTTATGACTCACTTTGGGCAGAAGTCTTCTGAAGGAAGCCTTTGAGCTCAAACCAAAGGGAGTTACCCAATTTTAAGGTAATGTCTTTACTTGTGTCCTTTTGTTTTATTTTGCTTCTCCAACCCCCTAAACTATTTTTATACATTTATTTTGTAACAAATCAAGTAACTTAGAAATACTAGGATGTTTTTATAAGAAGGATTCGAGCAACCCTTACACACACCTACATCTAATGGTTAAATAACATACTGTTTCTGTGGATGGGGAATTTCTGCCTCACGAAACGATGATTGTTCAACATTCTTCTACCACCTTCAAAGGTGTCCATTAAGATGAAACTATATTTATATATGATATATAATATTTTTATGTCTTACTTAAGCATCTGTATTTTTCATTTATGGCATACCTTTATTATTTCCATTATGGGTAAACGTGATATCTTCATTTATGGAAGTGCGGACTACCGCCCCCTCAAAGTGATTTGATTCATTAATACCATATGTGGTACGTATAAAAGATATATTTAATGACCTTATATATGATACCATATTGGAATTAAAATACTATTTTTTATCATTATGTTTTAATTCCATTAAATATGAAATAGAAATGAAAGTAGTGTTCATGCATACGTATGGCTTACCGTCTCCATGAACGGTACATTTCATTTCTTATCTCAAAATGTTATGTACTATTATAAGCACATATATATATAATGGATATATATGTAATATATTACATCTAAATTATGGATATCATTCTGGAATTATAACATATATATATATATATATATATATATATCATTTTGTTTTAATTCCATTAATATGACAAAAAATGAAAGTAGCGTTCATGCGTACGTACGGCCTACCGTCTCCATGAACGGTGCTTTTAATTGTTATCTCCAAATGATATGGAATAGTATAAAATGAATATATACTGGATATATATGATATTTAAAACATAAATACTATTCTGGATATGATGTACCTATAACTACATGAAAAATTATTTTCCAACAAATTCAATTTTTGACTCATGTACCAAACATCGACAAAAATGTCTGATATGAACTCATATTATTAACCAATTATTATAACATTAAAAAATGTTATATGAACTGAATAATAACCTTTATAGTAGGTCCTTAAGAAATTATAAATTGACCAAAGTTTATTATTCAGGAATATAAAGAAACGAACAAGACAAGTTGGACTTGAGGTAAGGGATCCTACTCCTCTCATTCTTTTTAAGTACACTCTTTTATGTCATTCCTTTTAAATATCATCTTTATTTTTATTGGGATATTATTTTATATTAATCTTACTGTAATTTTTATGTTCATATGATGAGAGACCCTATTCTCTCTCATCAATCAATTTTGGATGTTTTGAGTGGCGCCGTTAGGCTGCCGAATTTTCGTAAGAGATCTAACCTCTCTCTTTCTTTTTATGTACTCTCCTTTATGTCACTTATTTTAAGCTCCTCTTTGTTATGATGGGGGTTGTTCTTTTTATATTCCACTTTCTTTAAACATTATGTTAATATTATGAGAGACCCTATTTTATCTCATCGATCCATTGTTGTATGTTTTAAGTGGCGCTGATAGGCTGCCGAGTTTTCGTAAGGGATTTTTCATCTCACTTTTATTACCTTGAGATTTATGCTACATTTTCCACAATTTTCATTGAGTGGTGTATGTATTGCCCATTATTTTACTCATTGTGTAATATAATTTCATTTTTGAGTATTTACATCAATGTTGTATTTTCCTTCTTTCACGGGGTGCATGTCTTGAAAGATAACGTAAGGGAACCTTTCACCCTCCTCTTTTTAAAAGACTTCTTTTGTTATGTCTTTTAATTCACATACAATTATTTTGGGATATTTTATTCTTTATCCTAATTGATTTAAATTTTATTTCCATGTGATGAGATACCCTTTTTATATCTCATCAACTCATTTTTTAAATTTTGTAGTGACATCGTTAGGTAGTCAAATTTTTGCAAAGGAACTTCTTAACCCAAATTTGATTCTTTGGGTTAAACTTGTACTCCTTGAATATGTCGTTCTATGAATATGTGTGAATAACCACTAATTTTTTTACACTTAATATCCACTTATATATGGTGTATTCGTTTTTCACACATAATTATGTAATTGATTTATCCTTAAACCAAGGATACCGTCTTTATAAGAGACTTCGTCTCAATCTCCATTCATTGAAGCATATTTTGTTTTATACACAACCTTCCTTTATACGGTGTATAAACCCCTTTGACTTTTACTTTTATCTAAAAAGGAATCTTTTTTATATGAATAATTTTACTAAATGACAAAAGGGAATGTTTTTGTCGTACGTATGCGGCGACAATGACTTCTCTGTCGCCGTGACCATTATTTGTGTTTCGGCTTCCTCTCCAAGACATACATTCTTTTTAAAAGAAAAATAAATACCATTTTTTACTTTTCTTATATTTTGGTATTGAAAATGGTTTTCATAATGTTTTTATATCAATGTGTTTTATTGATATCTTGTTATTGAAAGGTGGAAATGTTATGTTTCTTTTATGCATGTTTTGTGTGATAAGATTATGTTATGCTTCTTGGGAATTGTTATGAAGACGGGTGGTTCTGTGATAAAATAAGGGCGGGTGAGCCCGATATATCTCCCCAATGCATTGGGTAAAGTGAAGGAGTGAAACATTAAGGTTTCTCTGAAGAGATTTAGAAAATATATTGTTGTGGGTATTCCAAACTTTACCAATAGGGTTAATCCCTACGTAAGAATGTTATGAATGCCTCAAGTTACCTTTTATGTCTTATGATTTCTATGATTTATTCATGATTTGATGAGGTATGTTAAATTACTTGTGTTTTATGGGTAATGTATGATTTCATTCTTATGTATATATGAACTCATGTTTCCTTTTCATATTTTTATAACCCTTACTGAGCTTTTTATGCTCATCCCAAGTTTTTTTCGAAATGTTTTTCACAGGTCAAGGGAAAGGTACATGATATGATGATAGTGTCAAGGAAGTGTCAAGAAAGAATCCATGTTTTTTTTTAAATATGTTTTCGTTGATGGGAAAAAATGAATACTATCTTTATGTGACCACTTTATTTAAATGCGGAATGTAATGCAAGTTTTATGATCTAATTCTCTAAAACTCTAAACCTGAAAAGATACTCAATGTGCAATCCTGTAATAACTTAAGATTAAGTAAGGTTAAAGGCTGGGGCCTTATAATGTGAGCACTTGATTCCAGGTTTTTATCATCATCATAATCCCCTAAAGATCGTGGAGGCCTTTTAGTTGATCTTTCAACATAACCCCCTCATTAAGGGTTAGATTATCATCCAACTAATCTTTTATTGGATTTAAATTGTTTTCAACCTCCCATGAATTATTTAAATTTAGAAATTTTTATTTGATGAATTTTACATAATTTTTAAATTATGAATTTCAAAAAATTTCATTTCTTCAATTTATGTTATTTTTCTAAAATAATAGATTTTATGTTCAATAGTGACAAATGATCATATTCTAATGGTGTGACTTCTTCCAAATTTTCATATTACAATGAATGGATTAATATTTTTTGGAACCTTTTCTTCAAAAATATATAAACACATAAATTAAAATAAATCATTTAAATATACGATTTTGAATCTATAAAACCCATACTTAAATTTATGTTAAAATAAATAATATTTTAATCAAAAAACTAATTTTTATTCACTTATTATAAAAAATAGTTTACATCACATGTATAAATTAAAACAAAAAAATGATTTTATATTTCATATCTTTATTTTCATATTATGTAATAATTTCAATTTTTTTAGGAAAAATTTTTTTATTAATAAGATTAAATATAATTACAGTGGTAGTGGTAGAGATGTTAATTTTATAGAATTTTTTCATTAACTTCAAGTAATTTTTAATAAATAAAATAAATAATCATCCTATAAAAAATTAAAATAATATTATTTTTAAGCCAAAATATATGTGTTTTAAATCTCATTAAAATAGTAAAAAATTGTAAATGATATTATAATCACATAATTATGAAAATAAATTTTTTTACAAAGTAGTACTTCTATACATTGACTTTTTAATTTTAAAAGTGGGTTTTATATTATCTTGCAATTGAATTATAATATGTTGTTTTCCATATTTTGGATAAAAAAAATATGGTTAGAAGGGTACCATTATATATTTAATAAAATATAAATTACTCAAGTAAAAACCAGCTACTAAGGTAAAATAAAAATAGTAATATTTATAAAATATTTTTCCATTGAATATGAAACTTTTAGAAAACAATAATTTGAAAATAGTTATTGTAAAACCTCATGCTTCCATTATATGATTCTTTTTATATAATTCAAATTTTTTACACTACATGCAACACTTAGTTCGAGCACACATTAATTAGCCGTTTACAGAGTTGATATGAATAGTATTAAACTCATTTTGAATTTTATATATTCCATATTATTTTAATATTCATCTCATATGTTTCTTATATATGATATAATAACAAATTTTTTGAATAAAAGAAGTATTTTTTTAAATGTTGTTTTACCGCCTTTTAATGGTGAACCCTTTTTAAATAAAATATTTGAAACTTTTATATATTAAATTTGAAAAAATAAACTTCCTATTTCATAGAGGTACATAAGAAAATCTATTTGGATAAATATCTTTTTTGTTTTTATGATAAAATTCATATTTTGATAAAGATAAGAAAATACTAAATTTTAATTGAAAAAAACATTATAAATTAAATTAATTAATATTATTAAATTATACATTTAACTTTTTTAAAGTATAATTAGATCATATTTTTTATTATTTAACATAATTTAGGTCATTTAAATTATTTTTACATTAAAACTAGATATAAAAACATGTCAATCTTTTGATGGTTTTTACTTTTGAAAAACAAATATTTTCATTTTGACAGTAGGGATTATTTTTAAACTAATTATTAAAACTTCTATGTTTTAAATTTTGTAAAATGGATTCTATATTTGGAATCAGTGGGTATAAATCTTAACTGTTTACTTATATTTTTTTATATTTTGAATAGTAACATTAGTAATTATTTTATTATCATGGTTAAGGGTAAATCGGGTAACTAATGGTATATATACTTTTATAAAATCACCTTAACTCCTAAAAAAATCCAATAACAGGACTAAATTAGACCATTATAATATATTTTTATAAATTTAATCACTTAATGGAGACATTTCAATAAATATAAAACTAATATTGTTTAAATCAATGGATGTGACAAAATGTCACACTCTCATTTTATATAAGTATATTAATTTTACTATAATGATAATTAGGAGATAAAATATATTATAGGTTGTATATGGAAATAAAATAGAATTACCTAAATAATTAAATTTTATTTATAGATTCTAGATATTATAAAATTACCATTAAGTACGACACAATACTGATACAAAAATTAGTTTATTAATATAAGTATAAAATAAATGATTTTAAAAATATAAAAAAATATATTTTGAATTAATTAAGTTTCTCCAAAAAATTTATAGGTTATTATTTCATGTTAGTATTATATTAAATGTTTTTTTGAGGTTATATTTTGTGGGGATTTTATTTAAAATCAACTAATTGAATAGTGTCATAATTGTCAATATTTATATTTTATAAAAATAATATTTTATTAATGTTTTTAAAAATCATTAATGTATTTGAAAATTAAAATGAAAAAAATTATAAAGTCTAAAATTTCATAAATTTTCAAATTATGTAACATTTTCAGCACATGAGTAAATATTTATAAATATTTAATTTTTATAATGTTATTACTACAATTAAAATTAAATATATTAAATAAGGATAAATCAAAATTATAATGATTAAAATAAAATAAAAACATGTATAAAGATTATATGTTGAGATAATTTCTACCCATACTCATCATATCTTCAATATAACCCAATTTTGAGCAATTTGGATATAAAAATCAATTTATATTAATTTAAATATTTTTATATTTCAAAAGGTTCCCTTCCCCTCTCTTATAAAACTGAATCTTTCATTCTCTTTTAATCACACATATAAAGGCATTTGGTTCGTCCAAAATCTACCCATTTACTATCCCAAAATCCCTCAATACATCCTAGATTCCTTAAATTGAGCATAACTCCATCCTAAGGAGTTGATTTGTACAAATCAATAGGAGACACCCAAAAAGAGGTAATTGTTTTATCACCTTTTTCAAAGTTCATTATTCTTCTACTTACTCTTTCTATGTTGTTTCAATATCAAAATTATAAGTCCATTGTCATCTATATTCCAATATGTTGTTATAAATATGGTACAACTTTACACATATTTTTATCCATCTGATAAATAAAAATATCACCATGCGTGTGTACGTTCGGCTTACAGTCTCTAAGCAGGGGTGAAATTTGTTATTCAGAAATACTTTTTTTGTATGGGATATAATTATGTATATAATGGATTAAAATAATTAATATAACAGGATAATTATTTTTTATAATTAATATACCATCCAATTCCATACCATTTAACCATCAAGTGAATGATGTTATCGCTCGTGCGTATGTACGGCCTACCATCTCCACGACGCGGTGAGATTTATTCTTCACGGTATCCATTCATCAATGATTATAAAATTTATATTATGAGTATAAATAATTATTAAGAACTTAATATCATTATTCATATGACAAAAATTCATCATATTCAGAAAAAACATGACTTACCTGACAAAACAATAATGGGAAAAAAAGAAGTAAACACACAAAACAGTGGTAATACTGAAATATTAATAACAAAATGATAAAATAAGTTCATATATGTTATAATTAATATTTATATGGTTATATTATAATTTAATAACAGAATTTAACAACTATATATTAGATTAACACACCCTCTACTAATAGAATGTACTAGGTAATATGGGATTTCTTATATGTATGTTTCTACTAGGACATCCTTATAATCCATGTCGATGATTCTTAAAATGAAATTAAAAAATATTATTGAAAATTGTTTTTAACTCCATTTCTACCCATTTTTTACTTTTTAAAAAATTTAATTAAAGTAAAATTTCCATCCTTTTTCAAATGAGGTACATTAAAACCTTTTTGACAAATTGAAGGATAGAATATTTTTTAACTTATACAGTGCAAGCTGAAATTTTACACCGTTATGAGGCCTTATAAGTTCAAAGATATACTTAAAATATTATATGGTTATGTTAAAAATAAATTTTTTCTTTTATAATTGTGTGGCTTCCAAAAAGTTTCAAAGCTACGATAGAATTTTTCAGTCAATGATTTTTAATTAATTTATTAAATTAATTTCATCTATGTAAACATCATATGTTTTATTTTATCTTAATTTGAGGTTAAATTAATATGATTAACCATTCCATATTGTATTTAAGGGTTTGTCATATATTTGATTGTGGATGTTCTATGTTTATACCATTCATGGTTTATTGTTAATGTATTAACATTTAATATGTTAGTTTTAATAAGAGTTTTTATGTTCTATTTCACCATTTTCCTAAGAGGAATGGATTGGACTTAGTAAGTGATGGGATGGGCCCATTATAGTCCCTCGATGAATTGTTAGGTCTCATGAGACAAACTAATGTCTTGGAACAAGGCCTTGATGGTATGGTAATGGTCTTAACATGATTCTTTGATGTTATGGTTATGATGTCCTGTATTATGAATTTTCTCGTTATGAGAATAGTTATTAATATTAAATGTGATTATTCAATTAATAGAATTTACATGTGAAATTATAAATTGAAATATTTGATTTATTCTGTCCATGTTGTGCTAATGATTATTTTTAAAATGATATTTTTCAGTTTTATATATGTCCTTAAAATTTTATGCTTATTTATGATAAATTATGCTATACTGTTTATCCTTATTGAGCATCTGAGCTCACCCATTTCATGTGGATAATTTTTACCTTGGATGTAATAACATATATTATGATTGAAATGAAGTGATAGTATAAGGGATATTAGTATTTTTAAGGGGTATTATATGTTTCATTCAATCTGAAGATGAAATGTAAAACTTTAGTTTGTATCTAGTTTTTCCAAGGATAATAATCTGATCGATCCTTTGGGATTTGATTTAGTTTTTCCAAGGATACTAATCTGATCGATCCTTCGGGATTTTATTTTATCATTATCATGCCAATTTAATAAAATAATGAACTAACATTGGGAAACTGGGGTTGGGATATTACAGTTGGTAGTATAGAAATATTATTAAAAAAATTGGAAACTAGATTTAGAAAACAACCATGATTATGGAGCATTACCCTAACATAGACAATGAGGATAAGTATATAAGAATATCATTGAATTTTTTTATTATAGAGATTATGTGGGTATTCCTATAAAATAATTCCCTTTATGGATACTACAAGTGGATATGGTTCATGAATAGATATACCTTGGGGTGAAAACTTTGACAAGGTCTTCCGAGCTTGACTCGAGGTAATGTTTTACATGACAATGTTCATTACTGTGCACCTGGATTATCACTCTCAAGGGATATTCTTAGGATAATTCATAATTTATTTACAAAACATTATGAAGGATAAATGATTAACTATGACCTCAATGAAACCATGTTTATTATTATGGATTAGATATGCATTAAATTCTCACTTTATGTTACGTATTTCACTAGTTTGGAATTATTCATTAAGATTCATAACCTAATCTAGTGTGAGAAATTGTTTAAAATGATGCATAGTGGAATTAATAGAAATCATATCAATGAATGTAATTTCTATAGAGATTTCCATCATATGAAAGATAATAATATTGGAACTGGTGACACAACTGGTGCTGAATAGCTCATAACCATAATGGGACAACGAACTCTGGTTATAAATAATAACATTACCTGGATGGGGTAGCTTGATAAGCAATTCAGGGGATCAATGTTAGACCACTTCATGAGAAAACAAACACCATAATTAAATGGGAATATAAATCCTTTTCTAACTAATCATTGGATAAGTTCCTTAGGGAAAATATTTCTTTCTTTTGAGAGTACTGAAAGGGAAAAAATTGTTATAGTGTTCTATCATATTTCAGGAGATGAAAATCAATGGTGGTCATTGATTCCAAACATCAATGAGGATAAAGTGGTCACAGATATGGAATGGATGGAATTTAAAGAAGTATTCCTAGAAAAAACATCTTTCGTGATCTATGAGAAGATATTGGGACGAAATTTCTGAAAATTTGGAAGAAAGTTGATGATAATGTTTCAATGTATGAAGCTAACATCAATGTGTTAGCAAGCCATGTAGTGAAATACATACCTAACCCAATAAGTAAGATAGATCAATTCTTTTATGGGTTAACATCATTCCTCTGATATGAAATAGTTTCATAATCATTCTCATCATACGAAGATATAGTCTCATGTGCTATTAAGATGGAAAATGAATTCTCTAAGTCTATTGACATTAAAGTAAATAAAGAAAAGAATAGAATATTTGAGAAAGTCATAGATAAAGGTAAAAAGGGAAAGAAGGTTTTTTTCTAATGTCATAATCATGGGAAGAAACACCCTAGTACATTTGTGAATGGGATTATAGTTTGTTACACATGTGGAGAAAAAGGTCACCAAGTTCATGATCGTAAGAGAATGAAATAATAAGAAAATTTTCAATGCAACAATTGTAATGAGATGGGACATTACAAAAAATAATTTTCAAATTAATCAAAGAAATATGGCTCAGAAAAAGATAATGGATCGAGGTAAATATTAGGATGTTACTACAGTTGAAGTGGAATAATTAATGTATTTAAGTTTTTAGATTCAAGAATTATTTTACTATATTTTTTATTGTGTTGCAGTACTTCTTATTTAACGATTTGGAATCATAAATAGTTTTATTAAGGCTTTTGAGGTTATAAAAGAATTTTTCAATAATAGATACATTAAATTGTTTGTGGAATCTGATGTTATGGTTAATTTTGGAAATTTAGAGATCTTTTTTTTGATAGTAAAATTAGACAGATGTATTTTAGAACATTCTTATGATTGGAATGGATGAAGTTCTTTATTGGATAGTATTTTTTTTGAGGTTAACCAATTTCATTAGTTAATTTTTTAAAATTTTATAATATTATATTTTGAGAAAAAGGAGAACTCGTACATCAAACAAGGCTACAGAAATTGAACCCACAACTGAATTGAAACATATCTTTATCACCTACTATTTCCCTACTTGATGTCCTTGGTTAGTATAACATAGTTTTCATTATTTTAATAGTATACTTTTATATTTGGAAGCTTATACCATTAAGATAAATAGAGTATTTATGAATTTTATTATATTTTAGAGAGATACATGATTCTTTAATAGAAATTGTTTAAAGGATGAATATTTATATGTCAATTATGTATTCTTCCTTGTGTTATTTGTTTATTAAGTAAATCAATTCTTCAACACTTGGGAACTGATCATAATTACAAAAATTATTTCCAAGTACATTCTTTTGAGATGAATCAAATGGTCCCATGGATCATTGCAGATTTATAGCTTTCTGGTTGTTAACTTTATACTAATAATGGTCTCTATAAATTTCAATCAGAACATTATGGTTACATTTTCTTTCATTTCCATGTTTTCATACATGGAACCCTAGAATGTGATATTTTCGGTAACCTACATTCTTCCCTTTATTTATTTTATAATGGGGGTTTCAGTAATCCATTTTTAAATGTGTAATTTCAACAAAGTTATTTGAAAATGTCAAACCAATAGTTTTTAATCCTAATATTAAATTGTGACAAAGAAATTTAATTAAGGAGGGGATAATGTATCACCCTAGGATTTAACAGTTTGCCTCTTTTATATAATTCAAATAACATTCACTACACGTAACACCGAGTTTGAGTGCACCTCAAATTTTAAAGATTAGTTAGGTTTAGTATTAAGAAAATTTTGAATTTTTAATATTCTATATAATTATAATATTCATCTCATATGTTTCATAGAAATGATATAATAAAAAAATCAATTTTTTCGATTAAAAGATTTTTTTTCATAAAAAATACAGTTTTAGTACCTTTTAATGGAGAATCCATTTTAAATGAAAAATTTGACACTTTTATATATTATATTTGAAAAAAAACTTCCTCTTATAATCAGAACATAAAAATTTAGCTTGGATAAATATTTTTTGGTTTTTTGAAAAATTTCATATTATGATGAATAGTAAAAAATATTAAATTTTAATTGAAAATAACATTTTATATCGAAATAATATATAGTGTTAAATTATAATTTTGAATGGTTTTAATGTATAATAAGAATATATTTTTATCGTTTCATATAATTTAGGGAATTGGAATTATTTTCTCAATATAATTAGATATAAACACATTTTAATCTTTTTATAGTATTTACATATCAAAAAGTCATTTTCTAGTTTGGATAATAGGGATTAATTTTAAATTAATTACTAAAATTTTTGGTGTTTCAAATATTGAAATATGGATTCCATATTTGGAATAAGTGGTTCAAATTATGTAAATAGTTCACTTTTATTTTCGGAAATTATGAAAAGTAAAATTAGTGATTTTTTTATTATCATGATTATGGGTAAATCGGGTAATTAATTGAAAAAATAGTATTATAAAATTACCATAAAACTTGTAAAAATATTATTGGATGACTAAATTACATCCTTTTAATCTATGGTTTTAAATTAAATCACCAAATTTTCACTTTCCAATGTATATTACATTAATATTATTAAAATCAATCAATGTGACAAAATTTAACACTCTCATTTTATATAAGTATATTAATATACTTATAGGGATAAACTGGATATAAAATCTATTATAGGTAGTCTATATATATATTATAGAATTAAATATATCATAGAAATCACTTTATAATTATTATATATTAAAAAATTATCATTAAAAATGACACAATAGTGACACAAAAATTATTTTTTTAATAGAAATATCAAATTAATGATTTTAAAAATAACATAAGAAATATAATATGAATTAATTAAGGTTATCCAAAAAAATTATAAGTAAATATGATATGTTAAGAGTATATTAATTTTTTTTTAGAAGTTGTATTTATTTTGGATTTTATTTAAAATCAAATAAATGAATAGTGTCAATATTGACACTATTGATATTTTATAAAAATAAAATTTAATTAAATTTAAAAAAAAAAATTCAAAATTATAATGTCTAAAATTTCATGAAGATACCAATTATTGACAATTTAAACCACATAATTAAATATTTATAGCCATTTAATATTTAGAATTTTGTTACCACAATTAAACAGAAAGATATTAAATAAGGATAAGTCAAATTGTTATTGTTTAAAATAAAATCCAAACATGTATAAATTTTATTGGATTAGAGGATTTTGACTTATAATCATATTATCTTCTAAATAATCCACTTTTGATGGATTTTGATTTAAAAATTAATTTTTATTAATTTAATAGTTTTGGTGCCTCCCAAGATGCCCATCCCCTCTCTTATAAAATAGAACCACTACTTCTATATTAAGCACACATCTAAAGCATTTTTTTTCCAAAATCTTTTTATTTCATCTCCAAACTTCCCTAAATACATCCTAGATTCTATACATTTTGAATAAATCCATCCTATGGAATCCTTTGGTACAAATCAAATGGAGACGCCAATAAAATATGTAATTGTTCTATCACATCATTCAAAGTTATTTTCTTCTTCTAATTTTTATTACTATGTTGTTTTCGTATCTAAATAATAACTCCAGTATCATCTATATACTGAGAATATATTACAATTAAAGGAATTTTTCCCCATAGATATTTTTTCCCACTATCTCTTACTATAATGGTTTTAATTATCCCAAATCATGTCATATGTTAACATATATCTTACCAGATATCAGATCCTAAATTATGTTAAATTATTAACTTGAATATCAGAAAATTACAACAATATAACTCATATTAAGTGTTTACGTATGAAAAATATTATAAAGGATTATCTATGTGTAATTATATGTATTAACACTCTATGACTTTGTAGTACTGTAAGATTGATAGAAGACACCCACCAACATATGACTCACTGACACAGACCACTCACCATTGCATATGACTCACAAACACAAATGAATCACCATTGGATATGACTCACCAACATAGATGACTAAATACTTCAAATGACTCACTGACGTAAACGACATACCATCCATCCAAGTGACCTACCATTGCATGGTTCTACTGATGCAAGGACTCATCATCAGTTGATATGAGTCACCAATAGATCAACTGTCACACTGACAAAAGGAAGGAATCACTATTGATATGATTCACCAATACATCCACATTCTCACAAAGGAAGGAATCTCTATTTTAAGGTGTCACCTATTCCCCACCTACCAACATACTATTTAAATCTACATTTCTTAATATTATTTCTAACAGTCATATTTTTGTCATTTAATGATACTGCCATATTTTAAAATATTTTGAATGTATTTTTGCAGATAGTATGAGGAATGATGAACCTCTTAATATAGAAATAACATTATATATTTCATCCCTCAAAAATAAGAATATTTTTTAAATATATAAGTTATAAAAAAGAGATGAGAGGTGAATTCCAGTGTGAGAGAGATATTATGAAGAACATCTATAGCTCTATTGCAGCCACTAAAATCCCAATAACAAAAGAAGAAAATAGAAGGTAATCTGAACTGAGCTTTACATCAAATTGAAAAACTACTTCAACCTATAATAGAAGGAGAATAATATACCTACAGAACCATACTATTACATGGAATCCAGAATATGAAACGTTGTTTTTGTGTCAATATCCAGAGGAGGACGCGGACATCATATCAGCTATATCTGAATAATTAAGATCTACATATCAAGACACAAAGAGCCTTCTAAATCATTTCTCATATTTTTTTTCCCAATTTCTGTGCATTTTTACATAATTTTCAGCGGTGTGTGTATCTGTGAGTTATGGACACACTATATCCTATATCAAATTGAAGGATACAAGATATCATTCCAATAATATGTTCTTACACCTACTACTCCCATGGATATGTTTGGAAGAGGTCCTTGTTTGTCCTGTTAGTTTGTACCCACAAAGAACTGTGGTTGGGTTCTTGTGACCTAGATAACCTATGTGCTATTGTGAACCCCGATCTAGGGTGTGGATCAAACTGTTTTTTAATTTAAACTACTTGGTAGTAGGTGATCACTAAGTTGATAGGATTAAGTCACTTCTTGATATTGAACCTCTTTTTTTATTTCAACTGTGTTTCTACCATTAAATTTTACTCGTTTTCATCACATATTTCATAAAACTAAATTGAAATATGATAGGTTTTCATAGAAAGTGTTTATAATAGTATTTACTTATCGGGTTAGTTTCAAAATTTTTATTAATTATCAAATTGATATAACTGGTAACTAATATATCTTTTGAGAAATTAATCTAATAATCAATTTCTTATATATACAGTACAGGATAATTGGCCAATTGAATATTAAATTTTTGGGGAATCTAAAATAATACCTTTATAGTAAATTTTTTATATATATATTCAATTAACACCTCCTCTTGAGTGCTATACTCCAACCAAAATTTGGTATCTGATGAATGGAATTTATAGTTTTCAATGTTTTCAAAACTATTTCATATGCTATTTTTGTTATACTTCAAAGATCTCAAAATTACTATTAATACTACATTTTTATATCTTTAGAATCTTGTTCTAAAACCATTAGTATGAAAAATATATTGGAATATGATTCTACAAATAGACCTCCATTCTTTAATGGAACCTTTTATACACAATGGAAAAGTAAAATGAAAATGCACTTATAAAGTATGGGTTTTGAAATATTGTCTTCAATTATAGATGAATAATATATTCCTTCTATGCCTATAACTGCTTGTTATGAACCAACTAATACATCTTATAATAATAATTGAAAATCCATGAATACATTTTACTATTATATAGGAGATGAATAATTTAAAAAAATGTATGTAAAACAACCCATGAAATTTGGGATATTTTGTTTGTTTCACATGAGGGAACTTCTAGTGTTAATAAAATGATACTTAACCAATATACTATTAAATATTATAACATTAATATGAAGCCTGATGAGCCTATTTATGACATTTAACATAGTATTAATAAAATTTTATACACTTAAATATCTCTTGGAAGATATGTTACTATCAAAGAACAAATTATGAGGAATCTCAGGTGATTACTTGATAGATTGATAGGAACTTCTGTCTCAATTAATGAATCATGTGACATCAGTAAACTACTAATCAAAGAACTCATTGGAAAACTGATGATGCATGATGAAGAGAAAAAATTCCAAAAATAAAAATAGGATGTACCTAAGAGAAAACATGTAGCCTACATGACTACTACCTCTACGAACAAGGAAAAAGAGAACGTTTAACCTCTGTTGAAAGCACCAGTAATGCTGAATAAACATCAGATATTGATGATGATATGGCATAGTTATCCATAAGATTCGTGAAATTATATGGATTGAAGAATTTTTTTAGGAATCCCAATTATAAAGGAAGATATAATAACAATGGCAATTATAAAAATGACTGGAAAATAAATGGAAACACAAAGAATATTGTTTGCTATGAATGTAAGTGGAGAGGACACATCAATGCTGACAGTCCAAAATTAAAAAAAATAGAAAATAATTACAAGAAGTATAAGAATGCTATGAAGACCACTTGGAGCTCCTCTGAGGATAGACCAAGTGAATCAGAAACATCTCATGGTGAGAAGGATGACATAGAAAATATGTGTTTTGTGACAAACACATCTGATATAACCTTAGGTTCACATGTACATAATTCTTACTATTATATAAATGAAATTGATTATGAAAATATGACTAGTGAATAATTATTTGAATATTGTAACATGCTAGATAATACATGAAATGAACTAAAAGATAAACATAAATATTTAAAGAAAGAGCACGCACTTACTGTAACTATTATGTATGAACTTACTATTGAAAAGGAAACAAATGTTCATCTTCTCATAGAAAACAATGAATTAAAAATGTCTAATGATAAATTGAAGAATGAACTAGATAATATTACTAATGGGAAATATACACTTACTGAAATTATTGGTAAACAAATACCTCCTAAGTTCACTTTTGGTTTTGGATATCAATCTAGACAAAGAAACCTATCTAAAACACATTTTATAACTATATCTAGAAAATATGTTCTTCTACCTAAAAATCAATCTTTTTCAACTAGTTCCTATTCAGAAAAATATTTTACTAACTCTAGTTTTTCTAGACCAAATAGGGTATATTTTTTTAATATGTTATATAAGGCTTATGTAAAAACCATAAGGAAATTGAGGGTACCTAATGTACAGATTTTTAATATCACAAGACCCAAAAAAGTCTGGGTACCAAAATCTATTTTTGTTTGATTGTTTAGTAGGAATATAGTTTTAAGAACTCCTACAAGAGTCATTGGTACTTAAAAAGTGGATGTTTAAGACTCAAGACATGAGATTATTTAATCTTCCAGAACCTAATCAACATTTATGGTGGATATGTCACCATTGGTGGCAATGCTAAAGGAAAAATTAATGTCCTAGGCCAGATTGATAACTCTAAATTAGTTTTAATTTCTAAATTAATTTTTGTTGATGGATTGAAATATAATTTTCATAGTATTTCAAAATTATGTGATGATGGATTTTAGGTTAAATTTTAAAATGATACTTTCAATGTTTATAACTCTAAAAATGGATTAGTATTTTATTATTTTAGAAATAAAAATGTATATTCTTTTAACATAGATTCTTCAGTTTATAAAAATGTTTCTTGTTTAAGTGCCATTCATAAAGAGTTTTCACTTTGGAATAGGAGATTATGACACAGAAATATACACTCCCTTAGTGAGCTTACTAGAAAATCACTAGTCAAGGATCTACCTAAACATGTGTTTTAAGATGTAAAAGTCTATAATCTATGTCAAAAAGGTTAACAACACATGATATATTTCAAATAAAAGAAATAATTTTCAACTTCTAAACCTATAGAGTTGATTTACATGGACATGTATAGACCCTCTAGATTTTATTTTTTTAATGGGAAGCATTATGTCTATGTTCTTGTATATTAATATACATGGTATAATTGGATATAATTCATAGGTCACAGAAGTGAAGCATGTACTTACTTCACTAGGAATGATAAACAGTGGGAATCCAAGTGAAGCTAGAATAAAATCCATAAGATGTGATCATGGATTTTATTTTGAAAATAAATACATTGAACAAATTTTCTCAAATAATTGCAATAGTCTTAACTTATCTACCCCAAGGACACCTCAACCAAATAGAGTTGTGGAAATAATGAATAAAACCTTTCAATAGATATCCCAAAAATTAAAGAATATGATCTACATATTTACTTTGGGGCTGAGGCTATAAATAGAGCTTGGTACATAATTAATACAGTCTTAATAAGATCAATTCTCAAGAAGAATCCATATGAGTTGTTGAAAAATAGAAAACACAAAGTTACTTACTTCAATTTTTTTGGTTGAAAAGTATATATCCTTAATATAAAGGACAATCTTGATAAATTCACATCCAAGAGTGATGATGTAATATTACTATGTTACTCAACCTCTAATAAATCCTATAGAGTATTTAATAAAAGATCCAAGTTTGTGGATGAATATCTACATATCAAATTTTATTAATCAGATCCACATAAACCTAAGACCTCCCTATAAAACCCTGAAGATGATATTTCAAATCTACACATATATGAAAAATCATATAATCCTCTTGTCAAGCCATCTGTTAAGTCAAAAAGTTCGGAAAATTCTTCAGAATCTGAACATGATGAACCCAAACCTATAGATGAACCTGAAATTACTAGCCCCACCTTTACAAGACAAACTATTACCCTCAAGAACCATCATTTTTTTTTTGATTTTGTTGGATACATAAATAAGGGAACACAAACTAGCTTGAGGTTATTTTAGAAATCTGGTTGAGCATCAAGCTTTCTCATCACATCTTGAACCAAAAAACATCAATAATGAAATTAGTGATGAATTTTTGGTGATTTATATAAAATAAGAACTTAATGAATTTTAAAAAATAATGTTTGGAAACTTTTGGATAGAACTAAAGAAAACATAATCATAGGTACTAAGTGGGTATTTAGGACCAAACTAGATAAATCTAGAAATATTGTTAGAAATAAATCATGATTTGTTTCCCAAGGTTATAGTCATGAAAAAGGCATTGACTATAAAGAAAATGTTTCACCTGTTTCTAGACATGAGGCCATCATAATACTTCATTCCTATACTGCCCATATTATTTTCAAACTTTATCAAATGTATGTTAAAAGTGAATTCCTAAATGGATATATAGTTGAGGATGTTTTTGTTGAAAACCCCTTGTTTTAAATAAAATCATGTTCAAAATCATTTTTTCAAAATAACAAAATCATTATATGGATTAAAACAATCTTCAAGATCATGGTATGATAGACTAAGTACCGTCCTCAATTTAAAATGTCTTACAAATGGAATTTATGATATTACTCTACTATGAAACTAATTTCTAAATATGTTTTAGTAAATCATATTTATGTAGATGATATTATTTTTGGACCTTCAAGAAATTATTTATGTATTGATTTTTCTATAATTATGCATAGTGAATTTGAAAAGAGTTTGATGGGTGAACTTAAATTCTTTCTTTGATTTCTAATTTTTCAATATAAAGAAGGTATTATATTAAATCAATGTAAATATACAAAAGATATTATAAAAAGATTTTTCTTTGATAGAATCAAAAGCAGTGACAATATAATGAGTACTACATGTAAGTTAGATCTTGATGATGATGGTAAATTTATTGATAAACCACCTATAGAGGAATTCTTGGATTTTTTCTGTACTTGACTGCTCGTAGGCCTGTTATAATGTTTAGTGTGTGTATCTGTTCCCGTTTTCAAGATAATCACAAAGAATATCACTGAAATCCAATTAAAATAATTTTCAAATACCTCATACATACTACCAATTTAGGTTTGATTTACCCTTAAGGAAATTCATTTGATATAGTAAGTTATTCTAATGTTGATTTCTTTGGATGATTGTTATATAAAAATAGAACATCTAGGACATGTCACTTTTTGGAAAATAATTTGGTTTCATGGTGTAGTAATAAAAAAAATCTATTGCATTATCTCCTTCCAAAGATGAATACATTACTACTCGCATCTGTTGTGCTCTGATTTTGTGGATGAAACACACTCTACTAGACTATGGATATCAATTTAGACATGTACCTATAAACGGTGACAATACTAGTGCCATAAAAATTTATAAGATCCCATTTTCTCATTCAATAACAAAACATATTGATGTAAGACATCACATATTGAGAGATCCTTATCAAAAGGGTGATATCACTTTAGAATTTATTGGCACAGAATATCATCTTTCTGACATATTCACTAAGACATATATCTTTGAAAGAATTAATTACATCAAACATGAGTTACGAATGATCAATCAATAAGACCTTATGTCTCTAGTCCTTTGATCTTTTTAAGTAATGTTATCATGCTGAAATCATTGTCATGCCGACACCCACACTGTTTTCATGATGACATTGTTGTCAGGATGACAATTATGCCATGTCATACCGACATCGTTAGTAGTATGAAAAATTTGACATGAGGACACTGATGACTCACTCCTTCTAAATGTTTTATGTTTTTATCCAAACAACACTATTTCATTAATATTGTTGAACCCGGTTTACAATTCACGATTTCGTAATTTCAAAATCCCTAAATGATATAAATTTGAATTTTTCTATCAAAAACCGTCCCCCATGGCCCATTCCATGACTACCCTAAACCCACCTTCCATAGGGCAGGGGCTGGAGAATAGCACCAGAAAGGTGAAACACAAAAATAAAAGGCATTTCCTTTAAACCTGTGCACACACAGACATTGGACACTGTAGAAAAGTAAAACACAACAGAAAATAAGTAGAACAACCAACACTAAAAACCACCACTGGGATTAAAAGTATGTACTAAATGTAAAGGATCTCATATTAAAGCCCAACCGAAAGATTAGTATAGAAAAAAGGGAAAACAAGCTTCAGAGATCATCTTCCAAGGATCATACCTGAATTGTAGGTATATCTCGTCACTTTGGATCACCATGTCAATCAGTCTCCTCTATGTGTTGTCTAGCCCTAGTTATCTAATGTCTTAGTCAAGGTGTATGTCGTATGTAGAAGACACAACATTGTGCGGGCAATGCATGTGCATGGGTGAGTATAAAAATACTCAGTTGGGTCCCCGAGACCCCGAAGGTCTCTCAAAATTATACAATGGAAAAGACACAAAGCATGATCTCAATCAAAAAGCCCAAAGTAAAAGATAGCACACACTAGGTATAACTTAATGTACATAAGTAAAGATTATTATTCATAAAGTTAGATCATATTATTCTATTGAAAGGTTCTTCTACTGATCCATGAAGTGTATATGTACTTATAATCAACAAAGGGTCACCCTGTTGCTGATCCATGAAGGGTCACTCTACTGTTGAGCCATGAAGGGTTGCTCAGCTACTCGTCCATGAAGGGTCAGTCTACTAATGATTCACAAAGGGTCACTTAGCATCTGATCTACGGCAGGTCACTCAACACATGATCCCTCCCATGTCATTCTACTACAGATCCACAAAGGGTCACCCTCATGCTAATCTAGGGATGGTCACTCTTCACATGACATCCAGACACATGATTCTAGCACTTGGCGTACTTGAGTTTCTACGATTCTACTCCTTACACTAGTGGTCATACCTTAATATCCATGAAGTCCCACTTATAAGTAACCCAAAGAACCATATTATCGTAAGGGTTCCAATGTGATAGATGGTGTGTCAATCGGATGCCCGGTCTATAAGATATAATCAAAAAGATAAATAGGAATTGGTTGGATTCAAGTCCAATCTAACCCGGTGGTACTCCAACTTCTTCCAAAACTTATGTGGAGTATCTCAAAAGGGCCCCCCTATTGGATAGGGTCCTCACAACATATACAGTGCGTCTATCAGATGCCCAGTCTATGGGTTAGGTTAGTTTTAGTGAAATAGGGTGGGTCGAGTCTGGGTCCGGTAGGGGTTCGGGCCTGCTGGCAGGTTCAGCCTAGCAGGCAAGTCTAGCTAGGTGGGTGGGTCCATCCATGTTGGCAGTTTTGGCCCTCCTGGAGAACATGGCCAGCACAGTGTTGGCTGGTTACTCTGGACGGGATACGAGGCATCCAGTTCTCCTAGTTACCCATGAAGAACGCACAAAATCCATGAGTGTCGAATGGTCTGTGCCTTGTTCGGATTGGTCTACGCCCTTCACATTAGCATTTTAACATGGGTGTGATAACAATCATCATATATAATTATGAAAACCCCATATCAAGACGCCTAAAAAATCTCACGCATTAAATAATGAGTCACAGATCGACCCATTAATCAGTTTATCCATAATCATTGTATTTTTCAAGAATGGAAAAGAGGAATCCTTAAACACATAAATCCCCTACTTGGATTTGGTGTAATGCACTGCAGATGAGGAAATGAACTCCGTATTTTTTTTGATTTGACGTTCTTCACCTCTTTTCAATCCGGGGATCTATTCCTCCAACAATCCCCATTCGTTCAGCTTTCTACGTTGGAGGGTGACGTCACTGACAATTATTCACAGGTTTCTCGCACTTGCCAATCTGTTTTCCAATGGTTTGATAAAATAAAAAGAAATCCAACTCCATGTTTTGTTAATTAATATTTTTTATTAATGAACCATAATTAATGAACCATTAATTAATCCAGTGTTGTGGTTTCACAAAAAAATAAACAATTCATTAAATTTCCCTCATTTAATAAAGGTCATTATATTGTGTTTTTTCCAACCATCTCTCAATAGTTGAAGAAAAGAAAAAAAAATATCAAAGAGTATTCTTTATTTTTTTCAAAATCAAAAAAAATTAATTTTCCATCCAAACCTTACCGGTTGAAGTTAAGTTTCACCTAATCAAATCCTTGTGCTAGAAATTCAACGGTTCCCTCAAATTTTCAATCTATGCACTGGTTCAAAATATAAAAGAACCCGCCAGCACGTTTATTGAATGTACCTTAAAAAAGTGAAACAACCCATTTCAGGATCTCCCAAACTGAAAATCACATGCCGCCAAATTTCATAGTCTCAAAATAATCCCATATAAAATTAAAAAAATACATAAATTCCAGTCTTCACATTCTCCCAAACATAGGGATTTAGATCGCTAAAATCCACAACAAAAGCTAAGAAAACCAATGGGGGTACTGAGAACAAATATGAGCCTCCCACTCCCATGTGCTCTCCTAATGGTTATCGTGCTTCCAACAAATCGCTCTAGAGGGATCAATCATCCATGATGGACCTACTTCTATTGATCTCCTATCTTCACTGGGAACTCCGTAAAAGTCACCCCATCGTTAATTTCCATCTCGCCTTAGTCGGTGAAGTGTGATGGGTCATGCACGTAACTCCGCAACTGCAACATGTGGAAACGATTATACACTTGGTGCATCTATGGGGGAAGAGCTATATAGTATGCCACCTCGCCAGCTCTACTATTAATCTGTAATGGTCTGAGGAACCTCAAAGATAACTTTCCCCCCAGCCAAATCTCCGCAATCCTCATCTGGGTGAGACCCATAGGAAGACACGGTCTCCCTACATGAACTCCAAGGGTCTTTATCTAATGTCGGCATATGACTTCTTCCTGCTATGTGAATTCTTCATCTGCTCCTTGATGATTTTCACGTTCTTAGTGGTTGCCCATACCAAATCTGGACCCATAAGTACAGTCTCCCCTGGGTCTATCCAATATATATGTGATCTTCAGGGTCACCTACACAAGGCCTCAAACGACGTCATGCTGATGGCGGAGTGATAAATGTTGTCGTATGAAAACCCATCCAGTTGCAGGTTGTCCTCCAAAATTAAGACAAACTCAAGGATGAAAGCACAAATCATGTTCTTAATTTTATGTGTGGTCCACTTTGTTTGACCATCTGTCTAAGGGTGAATGTTGGTGCTCAAGCGTAGCTAAGTCCTAAATGCCTCCAGTAATGACTTCCACAACCGGGATGTAAAATGAGCATCATGATCTGAAAATATCGTCATTGGTATCTTGTGAAGCCGTACTATCTCATAAACATAGAGGCATCCCAATATCTCTTCTGATCCCTACTCTCTGATGGGTAGAAAATTGGCCGACATGGTCAGTCAATCAACGAAAACCCAGATAGAGTCGTGGACCTAGGATATGCATGGTAACCCAGTCAAAAAGTACATGGAGTTTCCATCCCACTTCAATTCTGGTACCTCTAGTGGCTGTGCTATGCCTTCTGGAACCTAATGCCCGGCCTTCACTTGCTTACAAGTGAGGCATTGTGAAAAGAACTATGCCACTAATTTATTCATCCCTAGACACTAGTACTGATGTCAGAGGTCCTGGTACATCTTCTTCAATCCAAGATGTACCTCCAAAGGGGATGTATGGAACTCCCTCAACACCTCTTCCCAAAACATCACTGGTACCATAGTGCATCCTCTAAAAAGGATGATGTTCTCCCCACCTATAAAAATCCCAATGGATCATGTCATGAGGATATCTGATCATGTCGGTCTTCATAGTCAATGTGCCCAAGCTGTGCCTCCTGAACTCGCTGAAGGAGTTGGGGAGTGACAGTCATAGACTGGAGGTATGTTTCCCATCGCAATCCACAAAGTATATCTACAACACGGCTAGCTGCTCTGTCGCCTCACTCAGTAGCAGTAGGCCTGGCCTTCTACTGAGTGCATTTTCTACTATGTTTCCCTTCTCTAGAGTGTAGACTATTTCAAAGTCATAGTCCGGGAGGAAATCCAGCAATCATATTTTTCTTAGGTTTAGGTCCATCTATGAGAAGATATACAAGAGACTATTGTGATCATAGAAGATATTAAATCGTTCACCCATCATGTACTTCCACCACATCTTCAACGCAAATACCACTACTTCTAACTCTAGGTCATGCTTTTCATAGTTATTCTCTTGTTGCCACATCTTTCATGAGCCATAGGAGGTCACCGCTCACTCCTACATCAGGACACATCCATGCCCGTTCCCTAATGTGTCGTAGTAGAATACATACCAAATGCCCTCTTCTGATAGCCTCAAGATGGGGGAACTCGTCAGTGCATATCTTAGCTCCGGGAAAATCTACAGGCATCTCTCCGTCCATACTAAAGGTTGTGATTTTCTTTAAACTGACAAGGGTGATGCTTCTCTGGAAATGTTGGGTACAAATCTCCGGTAGTACCCGACCAACCCTAGGAAACTCTTCATCTGAATCATGCTCCTGGTTGAATCCGAAGCAAGCACTGCCGCTATTTTTGATGGATCCACTAAAACTCTAGCCTCTGATCTAATGTGTCCCAGAAAGTGGACTTCCCATATACAGAACTGGCACTTCGAGATCATTCCATAAATCTGGTTCTCTCTGAGTGTATCGAGGACTTTTTGTAGATGTGTGGTGTGCTCCTCCTCCTATGTCGAGTACACCAAGATGTTGTTAATGAATACCACAAAGAAGCAATCAAGGTAAGGCTGGAAGATCATATTCATGAGTCCCATGAACACTGATGGAGCATTGGTCATTCTAAATGGCATCAACAAGAACTCGCAGTGGCCATACCGACATCTGAAGACTGTCTTCGGTATGTCATCATCCCACACTTGAAGCTGATGATAACATGATCTGAGGTCTATCTTTTAAAACCACCAAACTATCTTCAACCAATCGAAGATATCATCAATCCTAGGAAGAGGATACTTATTCTTCACAGTCACCTAGTTCATGCATCAATAGTCCACACAAAGCCTCAATTTCCCATCTTCCTTCTTGAAGAATAGAAGTGGGGATGCCCATGGAGAAGCACTAGGCCTTACAAACCCCTTTCCTAGAAATTCCTCTAACTGTAACCTCAACTAAAAAAGCTCCACAAAAGCCAGCTGATATGCTAGTGTAGATTTTGGTGTCGTCCCAGGGTACAGGTCAATTTAGAAGTCTACATCTCGTCGAAGAGGTATTTCTAGAACATCTTCAGGAAAGACATCCACATACTACTTCTCCACTATAGGATAGCTCAGACTCCTCTTGTCCACTACACTAAGGGTGAGTCTAGACAACCTATGATTGATTGGATACACCCTTCTCTGAGACTGTCCATCATATGATATAAAGGTTCCCTTCATTCCAGTGATGTAATAATGGGTCCCATACTCATGGATACACCATAATTTTGACCTAAAATAGTCAATCTGAGCATGAAATATAGATAACCAATCCATACCCAAGATGACGTCGTAAGGCCTCGATGCTACTACAAGGAGATCACAGCCAAAGCTCTCTCCTCTTATAGTAACTTCACACTATCGGCACCAGTGTTTAACCATCATATCCTCCCCCATAGGAGTCTCTATTCATAATAATTGAGGTAATGGTTCCAACAGAATCTCCTAGCACCGAACAAGAGATATGGAAATGAAAGAGTAATTGGCACCTATGTCTATAGGAACTATAGATTGGGTGGAGTAGACATAGATTATACCTCGAATCATCTATGGATCACCGTGGTCATAGGCCTCTACTACCCATTGTTGTGCTCATCCCTATAAACATACTCCCTATGGTTGGGGTGGACCACCTAGAGGTGGGGGAGGTAGTACATCAAATTGTCGCCCACCACATGTTCATGGCCTTCTCTTCTTCAACGTTGGACTCACTACATACCTCCTCATTGGAACCTCTATCATTATATCGATGGTCCTTCGACCATCTTTTGATCATCTATATGGGGAGTCAAAAAGTCGCAAGCTATGTTCCCCTGTCCACCGCACTAATAAGAAAATCTATCCCTATACTGAACTCCTCTGCCTTGGGAGCACTACACCTCCGACCCTACATCCTGGGTTGTCCTCCTGAAGGTATGGCCCACTTGGGACTCTCTATCAACTGCGTAATTTCTACTATAGATGAATCAGCTACCTATTGTTCGGTGGTGTCTCTCGTCATATGATTAGGGTAATCTAACCCTTGTCATCGCCCTACTGATCCACATAGAAGGATCACTGTCAAGGCCTCCATCTGATCTAATGGTGCCATGGATAGATGGAAACTCAATCACCACCTCAAGTCATTCCTTATCTGCCTGTGATTTGGGATCACCTCAGAAGATGAGGGGTATATGTCGCTAAAACTCTTGTAAGGAACATAGCATTCATGTGTCCTCTACCAGTAGTGCCGGTAGTAACTGCTGACCAACAAGTAGTGGTATTGGTGGGACACCACCCGAAGGTACCATCATGGGCAATGATCCCTTTACTGAAGCCTCATCACTATGTGTACCATCCTCATGGTCACACACTAGAATCTTGGATTGTTGTCTCCATCGAGGAATCTTGAAATATAATCAAGATTAACCACAGTCCAAATGTTATACATGGTGAGCTGACTCAAAAGAGTTCCATAGAGAAAAAAAATTCAAAACACATGCAACTAGTGTTTTCGTGTACTGAGTTGGAAAATAGAATTTAGGGTCTTTATGTATGGATACAACAGCCGTCGCAATAACAATGGACTCCCTGGACTGAAATCCGAACACAAGACACTTAACCCTATTTCACCCATTGATAATACAAACTCCTAGTTCTTCTAGTAGAATAGACCGCCATTTGATTCCACTTTGTCACGACCTGTCCCCTGAGGCTCGTACCATGACTATCCCATTCCAACCTTCCATAGTCTAGGGGATGGTGACTTGCACAGGAAAGGAGAAACCCAAAAGGGAATTCATTTCTTTTAAACAAGTACACACACAGATAGGGAACACTACAGATAAGTAAAACATTATAGAAAATAAGTAGATGAAGCAACACTAAAAACCACCACTGGGAGTAACAATATGTACTGGAAGTAAAGGGGATAGTTTACAATCCCAATTGAAAGAGTAGTATAGATAAAAGGAAAAACAAGATCTAGAGATCATCCTTCAAGGATCCTACTTGAAGGGTAGGTACAACATTCCACTGCATCTCACTGCGTCATTCAGTCTCCTTTGTGTACCATATAGCACTGGATATGCAAAATCTTAGTCCAGCTATTCATCTTCTGCACAAGAAAAAACAAGGTGCAGGAGAATACCCTGTAGGGGTGAGTATAAAAATACTCATTTGGAACAATGATCCCCCCAAAGGTCACTCATAATTCTAAAAAATGAAAACCATAAAGCATGATCTCAATCACAAAGCACATAGTAAAAGACAGATCACACTTGTCATAACTTAAACTATAAATGTTTGTATGATTAGTCATAAAGATAAATCATCTTATTCTGTTGAGAGAATCTGATGCTGATCCACGATGGGTCGTTTTACTACTGATCCAAAAAGCGATCCTCTAATGCTGATCCATGAAGGTCCGCTCTACTACTTATCCACAGAGGGTCGTTTATCTGGTGATCGCTGAAGTGTCTCTCTACTGCTAATTCCCAAAGGATATCTTAGCAGCTGATCCATAGTGAGTTTATCTCTGGACAATCCATGTCTGGTCATAATACATCTGATCCATGAAGAGTTTCTCTCATGCTGATCCATGGAGGGTTGCTCTCCACTTGACCTCCATCCACAAGATTCCCACACATAGAACACTTGACTTCTAGAGATTCTTCTAGTCATACATTCGGTCATACATCAGCCACCACAAAGCCCCACTTTAAAGTAACCCAAGAACTGTCATGTCGTATGGGTTCCAACATGATATATGGTGCGTCAATCGGACGCTCGATCTGTAGGATATAATCAAAAAGGTAAATAGGGCCTAGTGGGATTTGAGTCTGATCCAACCTAGCCATACTATAAATTTTTCCATAATTCATGTGGAGGATCTCAAAAGGACCACCATGTCCCAAGGTTCCACACTCTATAGATGGACAATGAATCAGACGGTCGTTCTGTGAGTTACGTTAGTTTTAGTTTAACGGGGTCGGTCGAGTCTCGGTCTGGTAGGGGTCCTGTCCGGCAGGCCCGTTGGGCCTGCGGGTCCGGCTTGGCAAGCTGGTCTGTCCCGGCCAGCAGGTCCATCCTAGTCGGTGGGTCCAGCCTGCGCACGACTAGATGTGAGGTGTTCTGTTCTCACAGTCAGCGGCGCTAGTAGGGCACCACCCCATATCTCGAAATGGCCTGTGAGAGCTGGTCATTGCGCGTCCAGCTGAGCATCCTGAGAAGGCCGCTATGTCTCCCTTATGAAGTGTCAGCACCACATTCTCCACCCGTCGCGACCATCCAGTATTGGCACATGATTCCACGGCTCCAGTGGCCACCTCCCTCTCCACGAGGTCATCTCGTACTTGCCACCGCTGTCATTTGTCGGTGCCACCATGCCGGTGGTGCTGCACTGTAGGCTCCTTACATGGGACACCAGAGATGCTCTGGTGGTCCGTTTTCCTTCCCCTCTATCCTTACAAGCCTCTCGGGTTACCACCTTTACTATGATCCCCTTGGATTCTACTTTCTATCTCATTTCTCAGTCACCCACAATGAACACATAAAATCAAAGAGCATCGGTGTGTCCAGGCCATGTTCTGTTTGGAACATGCCCTCTGTGTTTGCATTTTAACATGGGGGTGAAAACAAGCATCATACAGAATAAGAAAAACCCCAAATCAAGACCCAACAACATCCTATTTCATGAATTAATGAGTCATGTGACAACTCGTTAGTCATTTGATCCATGTTCATTGTACCTTTCCAAAATGGAGAAGAGTAATCATTAAACACAAATATCCCCTACCTGGATTCATGGGAATCCTCTATGGACATATTAAGGAACTCCTCATTAATTGAAATTCTACGTTCTTCCTTGCTTGTCGATCCTAAGATCCATTCCTCCAATGATCATCATTCATTCAATGTTTTTCATCGGAGGGTGTCATCTCCGATGCTTTTTCAGTGGTTTCCCACACTTTCCTATCTGTTTTCCAATGGATTGATTAAATAAAAATAAAACAAACTCCATGTTGTGTTCATTAGTATGGTGTATTAATGAACCTATATTAATTCACCATTAATTAAGAGAGCGTTGCGGTTTAACATCAAAATAAACGAGTCATTAAATTCCCATCATTTAATGCTCATCGTTACACTCCAGTTTCTCTAACCGTCGATCAATGGTTGAAGAAAAGAATAAAATAACTCAAACAGTTATTTTTTTCATGAAAAGTTTAAAATTTATCTTTTCAATATAAACCTTACCGGACGAAGTTAAGATTCATATTTTTGAATCTCGGCACTACAAATTTAACGGTGCCCTCAGATTTTCAATCCAAACACTGGTTCAAAAGATAGAAGAAACTTCTCACTCCTTTACTAATGGTGCCGTAAAAATGATCAAAAATTAGTATAGGGATCTCTGGGCCTTGGAATAATGTGTTTTCGAATTTTTATTTCTCATAATAATCCCATATAAAATTAATAGAAATTATACAGAAATTACGGGTCTATACAAGATCCAATATACTCATTTAGTGCTACACTCTCTCTATCACATCTCTCTCCCTCTACCCCCGACCTTTAACCTTCTGAACTCTAGACTGAACTGATTTGAATGGTGTGTGTGAGTCAATCTCTTGAAGATGATGAGTATTGTGCTTCTATGAAATAGAAAGGTGAATAAAGAAAATCTTCAACTCCTATAAATCCTGGACTAGAAAAATAGGATGTCAGCTCAGACAAAGAATTACTAGTGGAATGGTTCTTAGAGAGAAAGTCTTTATTGTTAATGGTGCTTCAAGATCAATGATAGATTTATTAGTTCAAAAAAACGATATAGCATTCTACCCGAATCTGGTCCATGAATT
This sequence comes from Viscum album, assembly GCA_963277665.1. Lineage (NCBI taxonomy): Eukaryota > Viridiplantae > Streptophyta > Magnoliopsida > Santalales > Viscaceae > Viscum > Viscum album. The sequence continues at coordinate 1,699,490,308 of OY728156.1, read as the reverse complement.
GTACATGAACACATAACTTTTATTGGAAGGAAGTGATGTTTCCTGGGTCAAGTCGAAAGTAAAAGGGAAGATAATCTCTTTCTCTTCAGGACATTGGACTGAATGTCTTAAGGTTACTCACAATGGAATATTTGATTATAATCAGGGTACTTCTCCACCCAAAAGAAAATTCTTTTGTTATGAGACAGATCTGATAGAGCTAACTAGAAATGAGTAACATAAGAGACCCATTTCAATAGAGATAAACGGTTAGTGGTGAATTTTATTTATCTTTATTCATGACAATATTTTTTCTAGGAAATGGGAATTTTCTTCTATCACATAACAAGATGTATACTTGGTTTATTTTCTATAGAAAGAAGTCAAATGGAATCTATGTAGATATATGATGGTTCACATAAATGAGAGGATAGAGCCATGTTGTTAGTCAAATTCTCTATTATACTCAAGAATAATTTCATCAATCCTAAATGAGAAAGGTAGTGTAAGTGATGTTGTTGATGTAGTAGTTACTGAATTTAATGGAATATTCTTATGTTATGACTTCTATAAGAGAATGAAAATTAACAGGAACCCATAGTGGACGGAATGGGTTAGTGATGAATATAGACTATATGAAAAGGAAAATACTATAGATCATCCAGTTAGACCAGGGAATCTAGTGGATATTGGCCTTGGTCTAGATGATCAAGAAATCTATTCTTCAGATGAGGACGATGAACCTACTACTCATTTCAGGGATGAGGGATCACCAATTTATGATAGAAGTGACCCAAACACAACTGGACCAACAAAAAGAGTTTCTATTGGATCTCCAAGTCCACATTTGGACTTAACTTCTCATGAACCTCTTCTCCAATCCATTGGAAGTGAAGATACGTTGTTTCCGACGCTTTCGCCGGGGCGCGTGCGCATCCATCCGTCACACGGAGGAGGACGCGCGGCTATGTTGCCCCGCATTCCCACTTTCCAAAGGCGGGCGGCATTATCTCCTTATTCAGGTATGTCTGCTCCTTGATCGAATAAGGATGATGGGATATCGGTTCTTCCTTCTGGGGATTCCTCCTCAGAACTCGTCACCTAGTCCGGGTCTCCCTCAAAGATTTCATACGTAGTTCGTGAAACTCTTCCCAGTGCCACGTTTCCATGGACGCCGGTTAATTACACAGCTTCTGTCAGGACATTCCAAAGGGTCCGGTCAGGGCAGCAGCCTTCAGTCGGGGGAGTAGTCACGTTGAGGCATCAGTAGCATGTCTGGATGCTGGGGAACCTGGCATGTCTGTCTGTTGTCCCTGGTCACAGGGCTTCTCAAGGGCGTGGAAGCCCAAGGAATCCCACATCGAGCGCGGGGAATTATATGTCATAGACACATATCTGAGGTTTTCCTCAGCTTCCCGTGTTTAACACAGGGTACGCCGCGAGTTTAACTTCTAGCGGAGACGGATCAACCCAACCAGAGCATTAGCTAGGATAGATCGGATTGAGGGATTTCCCTTTAAGGGATGCCAATACCGGGGCCAGCCCATTGGCGGCTGTGAAGAAGAGCATACCGACATGGTCTCACCGAGATATGATGGTCCGGGCGAGAATCGGGATGGGTGATGGATGGATGAATGAAGTGGAGGGGGAATGAAATGGGACCATCGTATGAGCGACAGTGAAGTTGGGCTTGAGCCTTGAAAATGATTCCTACGTATCCAAGTGGCAGGGAATCAATGTCTGCGTAGTTCGGGATGGCGCCGGTGAACCAACGTGAAGGTGGACCTTTGTCCGATGGACGTCGTCAGCGAACCAACTTGAATATGGACCTTGGTCCGATGGACATCGTCAGTGTACCGACGTGAAGGTGGACCTTGGTCTGATGGACGTCGTCAATGAACCAACGTGAAAGTAGACTCGTGCGTCCACTAGTGGTGGGCTTGATCCTTGGGAAGGTTTTCTATATACCATGCCTTGACACTGATCAAAGACATCATAGTTCAAAGGATTGATGGAATATAGTTTAACGTCCTGCGGGACGGTAGTGAACCCTGATGTGAATAAACGATGGGCGGTAGGTGTCAGCGAACTGATGTAAATGAGGGACCATGGTCCGATGGGAGATGGGCTTGAACCTCTGGGAGGATTCCTACGTACCATGCCTTGACATGGATCAAAGTACTCGTAGTTCGGGTTGTGGAATACAATTTAACGTCATGCGGGACGGGGGTGAACCGACGTGAATGAGGTCAGAACGACCGGATGGTAGGTGGGCTTGAACCTCGTGGAGGCTTCCTACGTACCACGCCTTGACATGGATCACAGACCTCGTAGTTCAGGTGGGGCTTTGTCAGCGAACCGACGTGAAAGTGGACCTTGGTCCAATGAGTGGTGGGCTTGAACCTCTGGAAGGCTACCTACGTACCATGCCTTGACATGGATCAAAGACCTCATAGTTCAGGTGGGAATGGGTGTGGAGTTTAATGTCATACAGGACAATGGGAGGGGCATACAGTTTAACATCATGCTGGACGAGGGCGAAACTCGACGTGAATGAACGACCGAGCAATGTGGCTTGAACCTCATGGTGGATTCCTACGTACCATGACTTGACATGGATCAAAGTCCTCGTATTTCAGGTGGGAATGGGTCGCAATGTCTTACCACTGGACCAGAATGCAGTTTAACGTCGTGCTGGATGGGAATAGGACCTGACGTGAATGGATGACGGGTGGGCTTGAACCTCATAGAGGCTTCCTATGTACCATGCCTTGACATGGATCAAACACCTCGTAGTTCAAATGGGTCCGTCGGTGAACCGACTTGAAAGTAGACCCAGGGGTCCACTATTGGTGGTCTTGAACCTCGTGAAGGCTTCCAACGTACCATGTCGTGGCATGGATCAAAGACCTCGTAGTTCAGGTGGAATGTGTAGTTTAACGTCATGCTGGGCGGGGATGAGACCCGATGTGGATAAATGACGGGTGGGCTTGAACCTCATGGAGGCTTCCTACGTACCATGCCTTGACATGGATCAAAGACCTCGTAGTTCAAAGAAAAAAAAAGAAAGACATGTGGGTCCACCAGTGGTGGGATTAAACCTTGGGAATGTTTCCTACGTACCATGCTTTGACACGGATCAAAGACCTCGTAGTTCAAAGGATTGAGGGTCAGGGTCGGTGCTCACTCTAAGCCCATGTGAGTCATGCTTGGTGTGAGAAACAAGAGGTTGCAAGGACCTGACGATCACGTTGCGAAGGGTGCGTCCGTGAGAAGCGAAGAGGGGCTTACGTGTTAGGCGGCCCATGGTGTTGGGACTTACTCCATGATGGAGGCCCATGGTTCGACCAAGCGCGGCAAAAGAGGGATTTGGGACCAATGGTGGGAGGTGCCTCGTTCCCTATCACGCCCTCCACAAACCTTGGTAGTGGGGAAGTACGGAGATGCAGAGGTGCAGTCATCCATTGGGGAACTAGGGTCTCCCTTCTCCTATGAACATACACCACTCCAATAAGGATGATATCGTCCCTTGTGGATGGGTGATTCCATTCCTGTGGAGACGAGTGGTGTAAAGAATGTTCGATCTGGGGGGATCCTTCGTGAGAGACACGAGGTTGGGTCACAGTTTAACGTCATGTGTTGAGGACGTGGTGTTTGGCAGTTTAACGTCCTGCAGATCAGACGAGGTGGGTTCACTCCGCCGCCCTAAGACTTACATAACAGGTACCCTCTGGTCCTTGGGGAAGGGAAGGTACCAGTAAGGCCATGGTCAAGGGTGGTTGTGGAACGAACCATAAAGGGGTCCACGTTAGCATGGCTATGCGAAGAAGCAATAGCCGTTAGCATGCCTATGCAAAGAAGCATTAGGTGAAGCAACGCTACGAGTGGTATTGTCCATGGGACTTTGAAATTACATCGTGCAAACCTGGAGGGTCGCACTGGAAGAGGAATCGCTAAGCAAAGGAGTGTGCTTTGTGAAGTGGAGTGCCTTGGCCTTGGCATGGGGCATAGGTGTGAGTGGAAAGTGCTTTCGAAGTGGAACAGTGTTCGCGGAGCACTGCCTCGCGAAGAAGGGGTGTCTCGCGAAGTAGGGTCCTGCGAAGCAGTGTGCTTCGCGATGTGAAGCGATCTTACCTTAGAATAGGGATCACTAGTATGGGTTGGGTGTTTCGTGGAGCATAAGTGCTCCGTGGCTGCCTGGGTTCCCTTGGGAATCCCCTTCCTTCGCGAATGCCCTTGAGCTTCGTGAAGGGCATCCCTCTCGGAAGAGGGGCTCAAAACAAGACAAAGCAGAGTCGTCTCGCGAAGTAGAAATACCTCGCGGAGCTCATGATTCCCGGTGCAAAGAGTTCTTCGCGATTCAGGATAGGAGAAGCCGAAAGGTCGGATTGTCTTTCCCCGGGACTCAGGGGGAGTCCAGTATTTATAGGGAAGGGGTGCCGCGAAGTAGATCTCGGGCGCCGCCTCCAGTGCTTCGCGGTGTGCTCGCGAATTTCAACGGCGTCCGCAGAGAATGACCGCCTCTAGAGCTTTGCGGGGGCTCGCGAACATCAAATGCATTAGCGGAGCATCACCGCCTCTGGAGCTTTCTGGCGGCTCGTGAACGTCAAATGTGTTCGTGGAGAATGACCGCCTCTGGAGCTTCGCGTCAGCTCGCGAACGTCAAATGCGTTCTCGGAGAATGACCGCCTCTGGAGCTTCACGGGGCCGTGATGGTTGGGGAACTTCGTGGGGGCTCACGAACGTCAAATGCGTTGGCGGAGGTTTACCACCACTGGAGCTTCGCGAGGCCGCGATGGTCGGGGTGCTTCGTGGCGGGGCTTCACGTCGGTGCTTCGCGAGGCAGCGCGCTAGCCGTCCTTTTCGTTCCTTTCTTTCGGGCCATACTTTGGCGCCAACAAATGCCCCCCCTCAGACTTGGATTCGCGAAGGGAGAAGGGTCAAATTCTGAGGGAAAGTCACCAAAATCGTCGGTGGTTCACGATGTCGTTCAGCGAAGGGGCCCCGCGGTGCTCATTGGGGCCACCGATCCGGGCGCGCCGCGATGTTCCGCGTGGGTGAGGCGCGCCGCGATGCTCCAGGGTCGCCGCCTATAAATAGGGGGGTCGACCTCTTTTGTCTTCACGTGCCTTCCTTGTCTTTTTTTTCTCTCAACTTCACGAAGCTATGCGTACTCCGCGACAGCCCTCCGAGAATCGAGCTTCGCGGTGAACCGTGGGTCTCCGGCTCCGCGTCCGTGCCAAGAGAACCTCTGCTTGTCGGCCTTGGCCAGACTTCGCGGCTTGGTCTCGTGTCCGATCTTCGCGATCCGGCTTCACGATTCGGCTTCGCGGTCGAGCTTCGCGATCCAGCTGAAAAAATTATTTTCTGAGGGCTAGTGTTAAAATGGCCCGTCAAGAGGCCGTATTGGGGGTGCTTGCAGATGCTGCTCATCGGGATGAGATGGCCAACTGTCCAGGCCTAGTGGAGATGGTCCAAAGCCACTCAGACCACACTTCTTTGACAGATCTGATATCGTAGGGTCAGAAGGATTATCCTCAATGCAAGATACTTCCATTGTACGGCTTCATGCTGAGGGATGACGTCTTTATCCCTGTGGCGAGTAGGGATTAACCAGTTTGCTGGTTCAGGAGCACACCGTGCCAGCACCAATGGTTCAGGGCGGCTGATGGTCATGCGCGGGAGGACATCACACTCGTCACTGCTGACTGTCTCTACAACCATGTGAACGATATTGATAGGAGTCCATTGCAACTGGAGACGTCCCCTACTCTCTAACGTACCATGCTGAAGGCGGCCTTGCAGGATTCGAAGAAGGGATGGTCCGATGAGTGGGACCTGCACCAGGGCGGCAACTTTACGGATGACTGGGACTGGGTCTACTGGGTAGGCGCATCATGCGAGGGGTTTGGGGCCGAGCTGAAGAGAGTGGGGTTGTATGAGGCGGCGTGGGCCTCCCAATTCCACATTTACCAACCCAAAGAACTGATGCCGGAATTGCTGAGCAGATGGTCGTATAGGACAAACACTCTTCACCTGCATCACGGGGAGGTGGGCATCAGCCTGTGGGATCTCCACCAGATTTCTGGGGTTCTGATCTTGGGGGCCATGTATGACAAATTCCTCCCCGTCATCTGCGCGTGGGAGGATATGGAGCAAATGTCGCGACTGGCATTAGCGCTGATGGCACTCGTCCCAGGAGAGGACAAGGAGGTAGTGAGGGATGTCCATTTTAGGAGATGGTTCAAATGCTTCCTTAATTTCCCAGAGAATCGAGAGTTCCCTCCGAGGCCTCGAACTTTTCCAAGGGTGGCCCAACGGGGCAAGGGGAACTCATATTGGCGGGTCTTGGAGGACAGCCAATGGAAGACTTGGGGTTTCATTGTCAGTACTGAACAACAGCCGATAGTCAGGCTGGCGGTGTTCATCGCGGCTCTCATCTATGGCTGGATCCTACCAGTCAGAGATACAAGTATGGGGGTGCAGCCAAGCTCGTTTATCATGGCGTCGATGCTGGCCATGGGGCAATGGATCAATCTGGGGATTCCGATGCTCACCAAATTGTACAGAATGCTGTGGCATATTAGCGAGGGCAAGAAGACGCCAAGGATATGTGGGCCCTTACACCTCCTGTACAGGTGGATTGCAGTGCATATCAGGGGGATTTACTAGTATCCAAACCCCATTTCGCCGCCGGGATCGAACTTCCGCCCCTCCATCCTGAACGCGGTCGGGAGCATCCCGTACAAACTGGCCGTTCCGATGGTACTAAATCGGGTGTGGAGGGCGGACGAGTTCAACTTCCACCCATTCCAATTGCCGACGGGGATACTTACTGATGAAGGGTGGGGAACGGAAGAACATCAGGCTTACCTCCTGGCCTTTCGAGGTGGAGTTTTGGTGGCACGGATATATTGTGAGCCACTCTACGAACCCTACACCCCACATCATTTTGCGAGGTAGTTCCGGTGCCTTCAGCGGCTGACCCCGCAGGTCTACTGGGAGTTGCGTCACGAGGAGCACCCATGTGTGATGAGGCAGCTGTGGCTCATGTTCACATGGGAAGATGGAAAGATGCGGAATGCATTGCCTCCATCCACCGCCGCTTTCAGATTGGTGAAGGAGTACTCCATCAGTTGGGCGGCTGCTTAGCCAGGGGAGATGCTGAAGCAACCAACTATCCGGGTCGGTGACGGTGGGCCTCCTCTATATCGAGGTCGGGGTCAGAGGGCAGCTAGGGACGCTCGCGGTAGCGGGGCTGCCATGGCGGCGAGACCCGCACCGGCCGAGGGTATGGTAGCAGCGGTGAATCCGGTGATTCCGGAAGAGCAGGGGCATCCAGAGGGGTGGACACCGAGGGGATTTCGTAGGATATCCACTCAGGCACTGGGGAAGCATCTGCGTCATATTGACATGGCAGGAGACGCCGTCTTCCCGGAAGCATGGGACATTTGGGATGTCAACCGGCAATTCCTCAGCCCACCCGAGATATGGGCCCACCGGAATCACCTCGGGATGGAATTAACGGGCATAGGCCCAGTTCGGGTTGGATTCATGGCATCTCTAGCGGAGGCAGAACAGTACCTGGATGAGCTGGAGGATTACGTCCATTCCAGTGGTGTCCCTCGCCCAATTTCAGACCGGATGAGGGTACTGTTGAATCAGTCGGTCCCCCCACAGTTATTGGCTGACGATCTGATGGAGTGCTTCCCCTTGCCGGAGGAATCAGAGGACTCCTCTCGGGAGGATGAAGCTGGAGGAGGGAGCCCGTTGGAGGAGGGAGAGGTCGGAAACCGAGGCTCAGAATCCGATGACTTCGCGGAGGCTCTCGAGGTAGCATTCCGTACTTCTCTCCTTATGATCTGTTCTTGGGTCACTATGGAATTCTCAGCAATGTTTGAGCCATGCAGGAGGAACTTGTTCGCATGCCTCGTTCTCGCTCATTGGCGGGTGATGATGCAGGACCTTCAGAACCCGCACCTATGGCTATGTCCAGTTCCGCGTCTGGTGGGACCTGGGCGCCCAAGGTGGCTCCTCCGGAATCTTCAGAACTTCCAACAGTGTACGAAGGGCCTCGCCTTGGGGTCCCATCAGTAACAGCTCAAGAGCAGCACCAGGAGGTTGATCTCCGTAAGTCTACTCTATCGGTATCCTCGTTGTCACATGTAGGACATGCCAACTAACGTTTATGTCCCTCTCTGTCGTACAGTTCTTCGACTGGCGTGGGCTGCTGCGGCAAGACTGGTCAGGATGTCTAGTGGCGCCCCTCCTAGGGGCATGCCAGTGATGGTGGCGATAGTCCCCCCATCTCCTCAGGTGTCGTACTGGATTCAACACCAGATGTAGATCCTGCCGAGTATTTCATGCGGGTGTACCCCGCGTACGAGCCTGCCAATCGCGCAGACTGGGACGAAACGGCCTCTGACAAGGAAGACAACAGCATAGTCCACCGCCGGTCATGGAAGCTGATCACGCGCTTTATCAATGACACCCCCCAAGCGCATTGGCTGGCCGAAATGGATAGACTCCGCTCACGATTACGCGAACTGTGTGCTGGGGGAGTGGATTCTTAATGTCCTCACGCAGTCATCCTAGATCTTATGGATGAGAAGATCCGGGAGCATGATCATGGGCTCAGCGTGGGCTGGCAGCAGAGGAAGGCGACCAGCATTAAGAAGCTCCAGGAGGCTGAAGGCGAGGTCCAACAGATGCAGACCCGGACAGACGAGCTTTCAGCCTCTCTTGATGTACAATCTGAACTGGTCTCACGATTGAAGGCCCAGTTGGCAGAGGAAGAAGTGCATATGAGGCAGACCTCTGGAAAGATGGCTTCCGTTCAGGCTGACGTAGAGAGGGCCAAAGCCAGAACTGACGAACTGCGCCCCGCCGCTGCTGAGGAGGAGCGGGAGCTGATTCAGCCGCAGCAAGCCTTTGATGCCCCAATTCAACGGGTGGCAGAGCTGCAACTCTCCTTTGACTGGGTCAACCCGTCCATGGGGGGACTCAACCCCCGAGTATTGTAACAAACCCAAAACCCTTTTATTGGTACTTTCGTGCTTCAAATTTTTTTTCTTTGTTTTGAATGTCGTAGCACACACGATTTCCACTATTTGAACTGTCTTGTTACATCTCGTTTCTTCAGCGTGCTCTTATGCACGAACGGGGCAACACCAGGGGCGCTGAAATCGATCCAGACAAATGAAAATAGGAAGCGTGAATCACGATACCCAAAATCCGGAACACTATTGGGATGGCGTGACAATAAGGGACAACCGTTAACCTTAGAGGAGAAGCGGTACCCTTACTGCGTTAGCCTGTAATGGGGACAACAAATGAGGGTCGACTATTGACCATGTTTGAAACACGGGACCATGTCACAAATGTTGTTGATCAATCCTTCGGGACGTTGGCCCAGGACAGTTGGCATACCATAGGTCAGAGATCCATACTGTTAGGGGGTCTTTCCAGATATGACCCGTCTTCCGGAACGTTGGCCCAGGACGGTAGGTGAGCCGATGCGGCATGAGACCAAGCCGTTAGGGGGTTCCTTCAGACATGAAAGGGGACAAGGGTCTGAATAAGGGGTACGCAAAGCGTGGAATATGGAGTGATGGTTTGTCCGAACAGAATCCAACACTCAGGTAGTTACACCACCGTGGTGGGAGCACACCATATGGGCGCATCGGTCTAATCATGGATCATTCCTTCTTTGGGACAGGGCCTCTCTGACGAGGGGATCTATCACTTCCAAGTGGGATCTTGGGGCATCCTGAACTTGTTCAGGGTAGAACCGCAGTTTAGTGTCATGCGTTGAGGATACACAGACTCATGTAGTTTAACGTTATACGATAGGACGTGGAAGGAAAGATCCTAGGGAGCGTGTGGCGCGGTAGATATGAAACTGACGTGAATGAGGACTTGGAGTCCAAATCATACCACATACCCCCAGAGGAAACTCTTCAGGCCGAGGGACCAAGAGTGAGGATTGGGCTGGGCCCGAATTAGAGTGTTCGGGCATTCCTACGTACCCCATGAGGATGGGAATCGAGCCATACGTAGTTCTGGAAGCGTGGTTTAACGTCATGCGGGACGATGAAAAGCCCGGCCGTGTTGGTATACATCCTGCCAAAACTACTAAGCCCACGTGAGTCATGCTCGGTGTGGGAAACAAGCAGTCATTGTGGGAACTTCCCGACACCAAAAGGGGTAGGTTAGGGAAAAGGGATGCTCGGTGAATACCGGCCCAATGACACTAACACGATCATTTAGCGCACCTAGATGTGCGAAGAGAAAGATCCGAGTATGATGGAATTCCACTTGAACATGAGGAAGTGGAAATGTGTGAATCATGGCACTCGAGATTCAGATCACGATGATGGCGGCATGAAAATGGAGGATAACTGCTGACCATGTTCGCAACACAGCATCCTGTCACGTTAGCCTAGAATGGGGACAAACAAATGAGGGTTGACCGTTGACCATGTTCGAAACACGGCACCATGTCACAAATGTTGTCAAATATCCGTAGGGACGTTGGCCCGAAACGATTGGAGGTCCCTTAGGTCCAACATTCATGGAGAGCTCTTAATCCTAGTATCCATGTCATCTGAGGGTCCTTTTGTATGTGGAGGAATATGAGGATCCAAATAGCGAGTTCACGAAGCTTGGTCATGGGACGAGAGGAATGTCCCCATGAAAATCCCACACTTCGGGCTCTTTGTCAAAACACATCTGAATACGACAACGAGAAGTATTAGAGAGAGGGAGTGTATTCCTTTACCATAGGGAGATCTTAGTTTAGGGTCGTAGAATTTAGAACATGGATGGGTAAGGGGAGCAGGGGATACATGGAAAGGTGGTCACAAAACCCGACGTGAATGAGGACCTAAGCCCTACTTACCATGCATTCTCTTGGGAAATGCCCGAGTTGAGTCGAGGGACCGAACACGATGGTTAGTCTGGGCCAGCGGGGAAGTTCCTGGGCGCTCCTACGTATCTCATAAGGATGAGAATCAAGCCATACGTAGTTCTGGAGGGTGGCACGGTAGGGTACCAGTGCCAGGGGAAAAGGGGAGTGCGGGCGTGGCCCTTGCACTAAAAGAAGCGGAATTTGATGAATCTTGTTTGTTCTTTAAGGTGGATGGTTTTTTTTGAAGCGACAGACCTAGAATAATAGGCCGTGATGTCGCCACAAGGATCAAGTCGTGATGGGCGTTGACAAATGGCATGGCACGCGACCAATACCCAACGTGATGTCCTCTACAACGAGGTCATCACAATGTAGTGTCGTTTTTCGTCGTGCGGCCAAGACGATAATGTCACAGTTTAGGGTCGTATGATAGGACCATGCATGCCTTTTATTTTCATGCAGCGCAGACGTAGTAGAGACGATGCTAGGCGGGAAATGTGCGCAGTGTCATGAGACAACCGATGGAGACATGATCCCACATCACACTATGAGACACTCCAAGAGGGAGACCTCAGGCCAAGGGGCTTATATAAAGGTAAGAGGTGAAACAGGGGGGAAGACTGGTTCCTCATATGGGTTGTACCCGATGACAGGGCATCCGGGCGGTCCTACGTATCCCATGAGGATGGGAATCAAACCACACATGGTTCTGAATGGTGCCTCTTAATGTCGAGCGGGACAAGGAATCAGAGGGCTAACTCTCAGAACGGGGTGCGCATTGTGAAGCTATTGCAAACCCGACGTGAACGAGGACGTAGTCCTACACTACACCACGTGGTCCCGTGGACGGGGTCCTGAAGGCAGGACCAGAGAGGTGAACTTGCTGAACTCAAGATGGACCCAAAGACAAGGGGTCTGAGCATTCCTACGTATCCCATTAAGATGGGAATCACGCTGAACGTAGTTCCAGATGACAATCTTAGTTTATGGACTTAGAGCTCGGACCATGGATTGTGACAAATTCCCAAGTAAGCACAAATGTCAACCCGATCCCTAAGCCCACGTGAGCTAAACTCGGTGTGGGAAACAAGGGGGGTATCCTCATCGCAATACATGGGGGGAGTCAAACGGGAGTTGTTAGAGAGCCCCAAAGGACACCTTCGACATGGCTTGTTTCCCCAACATGTAGACATGCACGGAGGAAAAGTACCAAGAGTTTCAAAACTCTACTTGGACATGATGAAGTGATGAACAACGTGAATTGTGCACCCGGCATTTTGGGCCTAATGGGTTGGTGTGGCGAGAGAGGAAAACTATTAACCATGGTGGAAACATAGCATCCATATCGCGCTAGCCTGAGGTGGGAACAGAAAACGAGCATCGACCGCTGACCATATTCGCAACGCGTGATTTTATCGATTTGTTGTCCAAAACCCTCGGGGGCGTTGGCCCGTAATGGTAGGAGATCCCTTGGGCGTAGTATCCAATCCGTTCATGGGGGTCCCTCCGGGTGTGAATGATGATGAAAGACCTGATGCAGGGATACACAAAGCTTGGAAGGCAGTGCGGACGTGTCCGAGCATAGCTTGGCATTCCGGGTAATGAACCAGAGTACTCCCAGACACATCGGTGGACTGCCGGAAAGGGATCGACGAAACAGCTCAGTAGGGAGAGGTACATGGCGGTCATTACGAGACCGATGCGAATGAGGACATAATCCCACACCACACCATATATTCCTCTCATGAAGGAATGGTAGGCCAAGGGGCCAAGATGGGATGAAGATTCCCGAGGGATGGGACTGGACCCGAATCCTTGACGTTCAGGTGGTCCTACGTATCCCATGAGGATGGGAATCAAGCCACACATAGTTCTCTAGATGTATTTTAACGTCATACTGGACGAGGAGGGGAGTAATATACCCCTAACCAAGGGAGGTATATGGTATGGCGAAGAAGCTGAGGGGCCTGATGGTTAGGCATTGGTCAGGAAGGCCTGACCTGCTTGTAGTTTAATGTCTTGCAATGAGGACAAAGGGTCGGGGACCCAAGAAGGCCAAGGTGCCTGAGGTTGGGCCTCTTAAAGGGAGGGAGTACGGCATGGTACATGATCCCGACATGAATGAGGACGTAGTCCTACATCACACCATACACCCTGGTTAAGAGGGGACCTGGGTCGGGGGGCCCGAGAAGGCATTGGGGCCTAAGGACAGGCATCAGTCAGGAAGGCCTGACTAGTTTGCAGTTTAACTTCTTACATGAAGACGGGGATCAGGGGCCCGAGAAGGCCAAGGGGCCTGAGGCTGGGCCTCGTAAGAGGAAGGCGTACGACATGGTACATGATCCAAATGTGAATGAGGACGTAGTCCTACACCACACCGTACACCCCTATGGGGAATCAGGGTCGCGGGCCCAATTGCTAGCACCACCCGGGGGGAAGTTTGTCACTTCGAGATGGGGCAGAATGAATCACTTCACTCAATGTCTGGGACATCTCGGGGAGGACCTGAAGATCCAGGACACTGTTGACCATGTTCGAAACACATCGTTCCTATGGTGACCCGATATGGGAGTAACAAATGAGCGTCGACCGCTGACCAAATTCGCAATGCGGGACTTGTATCGGCTTGTTTCTTGAAAACCCTCGGGGGCATTGGCCCGTATCAGTAGGAGAGACCTTGGGCGTAGTATCCAGGCCGTTCTTGGGGATCCCTCTGGGTGTGCAAAAATGATGGAATCCTAGTCAAAGAGTGGGTGAAGCATAGCTGTATCAATCCATGAAAGAGGCAAACATCTCCAGGGGGGATGTGCAGCCGGGTCGAGGCTTGCTCGATGTGAGTTGGGGCAAAAGTGTGCACCCTGCCATGTCTTGATCGGAGGGGAAGATTTTGGATTTTGGGCTGGGCCAACAGACAAAATTTCCGGGCGTTCCTACGTATCTCATGAGGATGATAATCATGCCATACGTAGTTCTTGAAGGACATGCAGTTTAGTTTCGTGGGGTGAAGACGTGGGAGGATAGAAGAACGGGAGTGGGCACATGATATGATCGTTACAATCCTTGTGCGAGCGGGGTTGTGTGAGCGGGGCTATGAAAGCCTACTCCCTACTACACAAAGGTCCCCCAAGGAAACTACCCCCAGGGGGAATAGTGGAAGAGAAATGCTTGGGGCTGGGCTCAAGACGAGGCGTCCGAGCGTTCCTATGTATCCCATGAAGATGGGAATCAAGCCACACGTAGTTCTTGACAGGCAGTTTAACGTCATGCGGGACGAGGAGCATCTCATTTGGGGATGTGTATGGTGTGGCAAGTAATCCGATGTGAATGAGGACGTAGTCCTACACCACACCGTATGATCCCGTAAGAGGGTACGTTGGGGAAAAACCAAGGGGCCTGGGGCCAGACCGCGGTCAGGGAGACCTGACCAGCTTGTGGTTTAACTTATCGCGGTGAAGACGGGGGGCCAGGGGCCCAAGGAGGCCAAGGGGCCTGAGGTTGAGCCTCGGTCAGGAAGTCCTGACTGGCTTGCAGTTTAATGTCTTGCAGTAAGGATGGGGGGCCAGGGGGCCAAAGTGGCCAAGGGGCCTGAGGCTGAGCCTTAGTCAGGAAGGCTTGACTGGCTTGCAGTTTAACGTCTTGCAGTAAGGACAGAGATGTAGTTTCAGGTCGTGCGGGACCATCTCACCATTTAGGGTCGTGCAGGACCCTTTTGCCCTAGGCAAAGTAACGCTTGAGGAATTTTGCATTGGTGGGAGGGGTTATACGCTCTCCATCTATGGTCACCAAGGAGTATGCTCCATTGGGATAAACCTTATGGATGATATAAGGTCCTTCCCATTTAGGATCTAATTTTGGCGGTTTCCTCTAGGGAATCATTAGCACTCGAAGGGCCAGTACCAGGTCGCCCTGTAGAAAAGAGCGGAGACGAACCTTCTTGTCGAAGGCCCTCGCTATCTTGTCCTGATGCCTTTCCAGATTGTGCAGGGCACGAAGCCGGTTCTCATCTAGTGCTTCCAATTCAGCCAGATAGATCTCGGCTACCTCATCTGATGTCTGGTGATCATAAACTGCAGTGCATAGCGACGAAAGCTGGATCACAATGGGTAGGACGGCCTCAGCTCCACAAACAAGGGAATATGGGGTCACCTGGGTGGAGTTGCGAGTCGTCTTCCAGAAATCCCAGAGGGCGTTGGGGAGCTTGTCCGGCCAACTTTTCTAGTTCTGACCAACCATCTTCTGTAGAATGTTAGAGAGGGTCTTATTGAACACCTTGATCTGTCCATTCGCCTGCATGAGGTAGCGGGAGGTATGGTTCGACCGGATTTCGTACTTGGCGTACAATTTCATTAATTCAGCTGCTCGGATGTTGGAGCCGTTATCGGTGAGGACGGCGTGAGGTACCCCAAACCGGTGGATAATGTTAGAGCTCACAAAGCCGACGATGGAACGGGCCTTGACCTCTTTGAGCGGAACTTCTTCTGCCCACTTGGAGAAGAAATCTATAGCAGTCAGGATGAACCTACACTGGCGGGCTGTTACTGGTGGATACGGTCCCACTACATCAAGCCCCCATACCCCAAATGGACAAGAGAACATGGTGGGGTGGAGGGGCTCTGGCGGCCGATGCAGGATGTTGGCGTGATCTTGGAACGCGTGGAATCTCTTGGCATACCCAATACAATTTTGGATCATAGAGGGCCAAAAGTACCCTAAACTCCGGATTTGATGGGACAGCTTCAACCCAGCTTGATGGGCGCCGTAGGAACTGGTGTAAACCTCTTGCATAACTTGAGGTATCTCTACTCCTTGGATGCAACGGAGGAGGACACCGTCGAAGCTCCGCTTATAATGGATCTGTTCAAGACTGGGGACGCTCTGGAGGGTAAATTGCAGCACGCGGCGTCGGATTCGCTCGCGCTCGGCCCGGTTGTCCGGGAGGCGACCATTTTGGAGATACTCGACAAATGGTGCCCTCCAGTCGGGAGTGGATTCAATCACTACGTCTGACGAACCCGGGACCCCTGACATAGAGGGTCCGGTAGTGAGATGACTTACCTGCAGGACATCATTGTCCTTTTGGGTGACGGGAGAAATGACTCTCCGGTGTGCCACGTGTATGATCAAATCATCTTGCTCGGGTTCTGCGAGTGACGCGGCTAAACCAGCCAGGGCCTCTGCTTGGCCGTTCTGCGACCGTGGTACATGGGTATCCTCTAGTCGAGAAGAGAATTGGGCCATTAGGAGGAGTGTGTACTCCAGCAACGGTGCAAGCTCTGGCTTCCTGACGACGTAGTTGCCATTAACCTGTTTGATTACCAGCACAGAATCTCCCTTTACATGTAGATGGGGAACATGGATCTCAAGGGCCAACTCGAGGCTGGTGATGAGAGCCTGGTACTCTGCCTCATTGTTCGTACAACCTTCTGACAACAGGAACGGGTATGGCAGGACGGCCTGCGCCGGGGTAATGAAAACAACACCCAGGCCCACTCTGTTGAGCTTGGGATCATTGAGCCTCCAACCGGTGGGGCTCCGGGAGGCCATGTCGAAATGCATTTGCCAACACGGGACAGCATGATCGACTGAGAGGATCGTCTCATCAAGGAAATCCAGGTCCAGGGATTGATCCGCGGAGGTTGGATTGGCAGCTAAAATGTCTACCAATGCCTGTCCCTTAATGGCCTTCTTAGGTACAAACCTGATATCAAACTGCTGGAGAATCACCGCCCACCGTGTTAGTCGTCCAGTCAGAATGGTTCGGTTCAGGATGTACTTCAGTGGGTCTACCCGGGAGTACAATTGCACCTCATGGTGCTGTAGGTAATGTCACAACTTCTGCACTGCGAATACGAGCGCAAGGCAGCTCTTTTTGATGGGGGAGTACCTGACCTCCGTATCGAGAAGGATATGGATGAGATAGTAGAGACTGTTCTCAGTACTCTCATTATTCTTCTGGGTGAGCAGTGCACCGAGGGATCTCTCCAGGGCGGTCACATAAAGGACCAGTGGCTTTTCGGAGATGGGTGGCATCAAGACCGGAGGTTGGAGCAGATACTGCTTGATTTCCTTGAAGGCGGTCCGGCACTCCTCATCCCATTCATAGGCGGCGCCCTTCTTCATGAGCCAGGAAAAGGGCTTACACTTGCCAGCTAGATTCGCGATGAATCGGCGTATATAGGCTATGTGGCCTTGAAGGCCTCGAAGCTCTCGAATGTTGCTTGGGGGAGGCATTTGGCTGATGGGCTTGATCTTCTCCGGGACGATCTCGATACCTCGGTATCTGACAACAAAGCCCAGAAACTTCCAGGAGGTGACCCCGAAGGAACACTTCAGCGGGTTCATCTTTAGGTGACGGGAACAGAGGACACCGAACACTTTCTCTAGGTCTTTGAGATGGTCCTGGCGCTGACATGATTTGACTACGAGGTCATCCACATAGCATTCCACCAATGTCCCAAGGATAGGTTTGAATATGTGATGCATGGCCCTCTGATAAGTGGCACCTGCAATTTTCAAACCGAATGGCATTACCTGGTAGCAAAAGGTACCTTGGGGAGCCCTGAAGGCAGTGGACTCCTCATCTTCGGGGCCATCCAGATCTGGTTGTACCCGGAATACCCATCCATGAAATAGAGAGCCTAGAACCCGGTCGTGGCGTCAATCAACAATTCTGTCGCCGGGAGTGGGAAGTCATCCTTTGGGAAGTGCCGATTAAGATCGCGAAAGCCGATGCAGACTCTGATCTGCCCATTCTTCTTCCTGACTGGCACAATGTTGGAAAGCCACTGGGGGTACTGGACCTCCTTAACGAAGTTGGCTTTGATTAGCTTGTCAACTTCGGCCTCAACCATAGCACCATGAGAACGGTGCATCTTCCTGGGAGGCTGCTTAAACCCACGATGTTTTGCCGGGAGGCCCAGACGGTGGAAGGCCACCTGGGGATCCATCCCTGGCATATCATCGTCACTCTAGGGAAACACATCACGGTGCTGTTTGAGGAAGTCTACGTACTACTGCCGCTCCTCAAGGGACATGGCTGCACTGATCAATGTGGGTCTCAGATCTGCCTCGCTGTCAAGGTTCACCTGTACCAGTTCATCAACCGTGGTAGAGACGCCTTCTTCAAAGGCGGGGGGAGCATCCTCCAGGTCTTCCTCCCCACCCATGGGGGGACTTCCCGCGACAGAAGATACTTCTGGGCTATCAAAATCTGAGGGGCAGCTGGTACCGGCTCGGGCAGCAGCGGTCATCACATCGGGAGACTCACTTGCCATCGAGACCGTAGCAATGAAGGCAGTCGACCCTATCCCATATGGCCTTCGGCTTAAGGGGCCCCGTTTGATGATATCAAAACAGTGGTGGCGTGTCGTACTGAGTCGGTTAATTCCAGCCCGGCGGAAGACACAAGTATGGCGCACCGCCGTTGTCATCAGCTTGACGTCCCGGTACCGTACATGGGTAGAAGAGTCTGGGATCACCTGAGCCTGGTTGATGTAGGAGTAAGAGGTGATTTTCTTCCGTCTCATGGACACGGGAACATGCCTTCCTTGTGTACCCGAAACAACCAAACATTGCCCCATGTCGGGGGTCTTGGCCTCCAACCGGTGGATCGGGAGGATGTAGGTGTCATCGATGCTTGCCCAGGGGTCACTTGTGATCGGGGTGGGTTCATCCTCGCTTACTAGGATCTGTTTATCCTTACTTTTGTAACAACCCGCATCCAGGTAGCGGGCCTCACAAGAAGCGAAAGGGGACGCGTCTCCTTGGAGCACGCCTACTCGACCGTTGAGCGAGTACTTAAGGCACTGGTGATACGACGAAGGGATCTCCGCGTGCAGATGGAGCCATGGCCTACACATCAACTTGTTGTAGGCGGTGTCCTGAGAGAAAACCATGAACTCGGTGCTGGAAATTAAGCCACCGAACTGAGTCTTCAGGTGGATCTTGCCAACTGGGGTTTGCTCGGTCCTGTCGTACCCCTGTATCCTGAGGTCAGAGGGAGTTAAATCACCTTCAGACAGACCCAGCTTTCGAAACGTCCAGGTCGGAATTAGATTGATTTTGGAACCCGTGTCAACGAGGTAGCGGAGGATTTCCATGCCATTGAAGTGGCCAATGATGTACAGCAGGAGAATGTTCCCCTGTATAGGAGGGTGCTCATATTCACCAGAGAACGAGATAACCGCCTGATATTCGGCATTTTCAATCGCCTCGGTATGGAAGGCTTCTGCAGCTGCCACCTCCGTCTCAAACTTGAGGGGGCTCCTTTGGGACTCGGAAAGTGCCTCGCGTATTTCGGATGACAGGAGAAGTGCCTCAAGGATGGAGAGCCTCGCCGGAATTCCGGCCAGGTGCTTCAGGACATCATACTTTCGTGCCAAACGCGAACCTCTGCTTGCAGGAGGTCGGTCGGCATTTGGAGCCATAGCGGGTCCTGCCGGTTGAACCGGCGATCGGCTAGTACTGGACACATCTTGCTGCCTACTAGTAGAAGACTGGAGAGTTGTCACCAGACTAGGATTGGACATCGGAGGCTGTCCTGTAGCTGGGCATGACTGACTGTGATGCGAACGAGGTAGCTCTCCCCGATCCAGTAGCACAAATGGCGGTGGAGGTAGAGTTGAGGGCGTTATATGGGGTTGCGCATGCTGAGATCTGCGCTGAGCCTGCTGCCTGATCTTAGTAGCATGCATGGCTTGGACAAATGTTCCTGATGACGTACCTTGATGACTGGCATGGTTGGTATTCCTTTGACGTTGACGTCGGCTGGGAACGTTGGGGAGGTCTGCCTGGCGTTCCCCCTCATCGGAGGTCATATAGGGCTTTACCAGCTCCACGGTGTTAACCGAAGCGTACCCCTGGCTGTCGCTCGGGGAGTCATCCACCTCTGGGCGGATTCTAGGAGGAATCCCCATTTCAGGGTGCATGAAATCGCCGAGAGTGCGGGATGACGACGGCACCGGAGGTGCGCGTTGCTTCTTCTTGCGTCACTGCTACTTGCCCTTTTGGGAAGAGGCCGACTGTGAAGATGATGCAGAGGCACCGTCTACTTCTTCTGAAGGTTCTGGATACTTCAGGCGCACCCGGATGATACCTTGGGCATGGACAACAGTTTTTTGAGCCATCCAGTCGTCGTATTTCCGGGATCCGTGGCTGGGGACCCGGTGCCACTCGCCTTCGCTGTCGCTACTGATCTCTGAACTTGCAAAGACACCCGCCACTTGGGCTGATGCTGGACCCAACTTGACTATGTTGTTATTGACTTGGTCATGAAGACAGTCTTTAAACACATAGAATTGCTTGAGGGTGTGCCCTAGAATTCGATGATAAGGGCAGTAGTTGGGGTGATCAGTGAGATTTGCCTCTGCCAACCTTCTTCACTCGGGCAGGCGCACGATCCATTGCTCTAGAGCACTTCGGAAATAGCCAGGGACCTAATTTTCGTTAAACGAATAAGTCTGGCGCCTTCTTTCTGGATATGGGGCCATGGGGGCCTGGCCCTGATGAAGAGCCGGAGGGGCCTGCCGAGGAGGCGACACCTGATTGTCTCGCCTAGGTGGCGGTGGTGCGTTGCGCGGGGGAACCTGTCGGTTCTGAGGCTATCGCTGCTGTGCAGGAGCCTATGCTTGAGGTGGAGGACCTCTGCGGGGTTGCAGGGGTGGTTCCGCCAGAAGTAACTCTAGCTGCATCGGGGCTTCTATTTGGGCCACCGCGGCGGGTTCATCCCTGGCGGTCCTCCTGGCTGGGATCATATGGGGCAACAAACATGCCTGACTAGCCTGTTGTAGGGCTTCCTCAAGGGGATGACCCTTATCTGAGAAATCTCTGAACCCTCCAAGGTAGTTCTGGATGATCAAGGAGGGTACCAGATTTGTCTTGACGTTCCCCACACACATCGTCAGTATTTTCTCCTGAGTCAGTGGCATATCGAGGGAATACGTAAGTCCCTTCCACCGGGCGATGAAATCTGCGACTCGCTCATCAGGCCTCTGCTTGCACTTGAAGAGGTCCGCAATGATGGTCTTGCGCGTGGTGGAGCTGAACTGGTACATGAACTGTCGGCGGAGGTCCTCCCACCCGGTCACCAATCCGATAGGGAGCTGGCTATACCAAATGAATGTCGGGGCTTCCAATGTCTGTACAAAACATCAGAGTTTGGCGGCTTCTTGCTGGGCCGGGGTCCCCAGCATGGGGCCACACCTGGAAGAGAAATGAGGAAAGTGCTGGGGCGGGTCCCCTGTCCCGTTGAAGGTTGAAAAATTGGGGTTCCCAAAACCCGGAGGTGCGGGCATATAATCCACCCACGCGGGATAAGGCTTGCCATCCGGTAGGACCGCCACCTGCCGCGTTTCTAACGCTTCTAGGAGGGCTATGAGCGCCTCAATAAGATCATCTGGGCGGAGATCCCTGTCTTGACGGGGATCCCTATCCATAAGTGCATTGCCAGGTTCTTCAACATGGAAGATGGCTTCGGCCGCTCATGGGTCAACTGGCTGGACGACCTGCGGGGCAACTGGGGGAACCCGGACTGGATTCTTCAGATTGCCCCGTCGCTCAGGGGGATTCGGCGAGACGTATCGCGCCCTCTTGCCATATGTTCCGGATTCCACCCTGTCTGCAGCAGTATCATGATCAGGGTTTCCTGGAGGCATTTCACCGGGGGGAAATTGTTCCTGCCCCTGCTGCCCCGGCCTGGGATCACCATAGTCGGGTCGCCGCTCTGTGGCGCGCTCACCCAAAAGTTCGTCAACCAGCCTCTTCTGCTCAACAAGCTGCTGACGTAACATGGCCTTCTCATGATCCTCGTCTGTTTTCTGCACAGAGGAGGACGGGTCGGAGTGCTTGACAGTTTCGACGTGCTCCTTACCCTTTCTCGTGTTTCGACTGAGTACAAGCGATTCGGTGGGTACGGGGAGGCCTAGTAGGTTCCTCTGGTGATGGGTAACTCTTTCTGATGGGTCCAGCAGTGGCGGTACGCCCTCGGGGGGGGGGGGGGGGGGGGAGTCTCCATCATGGAATTCAAGCTCGTCTTCTTTGTCCACGACGTCGGCCATGTGGACCGAGAATCCTCTCAAGGGCATGTCCTCGATATCACATAATGAATCGGGCTGCTGTCGGATATGGTCGAAGAGGAGAGTGGCATAGTGTCCCCAACCACGGACTTGTACATGGGGGGTGGCTTCCCTGATGATCCTGCGGAGTGCTTTAAAACTCTGAACACATTTTCGTTGAAGGGCGCTCTGGCGGCCTGGCGACTCAGGGTGCTGGGCCACAAGGAGTGCAGCCGTATCAATCAGGCAGCACTGCTCGCCGATTTCTTAGAAGTGCTCTCAACTTCTGGGGTACACCACCCGTTCGTAGCGGAGGCGGAAGTGTGTCAACCATAGGGTTTGACAAAAGCACCCCACTTCTTCAGGGGTAAGAGACTCCGGTACGTGAACATTTAGCGCCACCGTCGGCCAGAACTTTTCCGGGAAGTATTCCGCTGCGAGAATACTCCAGATGCTCCTGGGTTCGGACTCTGGGTCCGGCCCTGTGTTGCCCCACTCATCAACCAGGGGCGGCTGATGGACCGGTAGCGGTACCGAGGCGGACCTCTGGGATAGTAAGCTCGGTGGTGGAGAATATGGTGAACGAGCTGACTAGCCGCCGAATTCCGGGCCATCCTCTGAAGATTGAGGTGACCTGGCCACGATGTCATCATACGACAGGCAGATAACCACAGCTTCCGGAACAGGATCCATGGCTACTGGCGACAGGTCGTGTCGTCGCTCTACCGTCGTTGGCCCCCAAAATAACTCTCAGTGATCTCTGATAGAGGTAGAGGGTGCTTCTGGTGACAAAGGCGGTGATTGCCCGGTCGAGACCTACGGAATTCCCATGATTTCTTTCTCCTGGATGTACCTGCTGAGAGAGACGGGAATCTGGTGGACCACATATTCCGGGATAATGATGCGAACTCGTCTGGTTCCTGCCCCAGTCCTTGATACGGAGGAGCGGGGAGAAGGTTACATCTCTGAATCGCATTCCGCTTCAGAGTTGGAGAAGCGGGCATGTTTGATCTCCACCTGGGCCTTCCCAGGGTTCTTCTTGTGGCGGCGACGACCTGCTCTCCTGCCCATGGGTGGCTCTTCGGGACAGGTTTGACCCCTATCAGGCAGCCTCGGGGCGGCATTGGCGCCATGGCGGAGAGGACCTTCACCGGTTGCAGAGAGGATGTAGGGAGGGCCCCCACGTTGGAGAAGGACCGGATGGACGGTGCCTTCAGGTTGGCGGTCGTGGGCAGGAGGATGGACACCATACCCTGTATAGTGGGCGCGGGAAAAATTTCCGCGCTGAGCGTCACTTCCGTGGGGCAGGTCTTCCTTCGGGATGGGGGAAGCACGAGTCGTGCCACCATGACGAACTTCGGAGCGGGGGAGGCCCACGCTCTGTGGAGTAGTGGTACGGGGAGGACCTCCGTACGGGGTGACATCACCGCGGGTTAGTTCGCGGCAATCACCACTTGGGCCTGCAACACGGAGAGTCAACCCAGCCTGCCCGTGGGGCGGTTGGGGTCTCGATCCTGGTTGGGTAAAAGAGTGCTCCTGCTCAGTGTATGCGGGGGCTTCATGATGCATGCTAGCAGTGGCTCGGGCCACTGTAGTTGTCGACGTCGATGTGCCTGGGCAAGCGTCCTCAGCCCGGGCCCGACGTTGACGTCGGGTCAGGCGAGCTGATGCAGGTGGTGCATGGGCATGGCCCGCCTGCTCTTCCTGCGGAGCCGGACGGCGGCGCTGACACAGCCGGGCGGGAGCTCTCGCCTGGGGTCCTTGGGTCAGGACCCTGAGCGGGCTGAGCCGGATGGCGCCCGCCTCATCAGCATAAGGCATGGAGACGTCAAGGCATTCCGTAGATAGGCTCTCGAAACGGTTGAACGTTGGGGTGGGGAGCAGGGGCTCCCTGCGCGTCCTATTAGGGTGGCGTTGACGGCGGGGCCTAGAGGCCTCTAGGTCCAGGCTGACCATATCCCTGGTTGGGATGACCCCTTCCTCCTCGTACCTACGCACGAGGTTGTTGATCACCCTTCGCTGGATGACCTCTGATGGGTAAAGGGGACGTGGGCGCCCCATATTCCTCGATGTGGCAGCCGTTGTGGCGGTAGCAGCGCCATGCTGGGTGGCTGTGGCGATGTTGCCCCTGCCCCTGTGTAGGCTAGCAGGCGGTGATCGCGTCTTTGTAACAACAACCTGGTTCCTGAGAAACGAAGGGATCAACTCATCAGCACTGAGAGGGAAGAGCATTGACAACCAGTGCCCCAGCGTCCTTCCATTCTCCAAGTCTGTAAGAAGGATCCACGCCAACATGCTACAGAACGGAGTGCCTCACGTTCCACTGCCCCGACTTTCGGTGAGTTTCACAACAGGCCCGATATTTTCTTTGTGGGACCAGGGGCCGGATATCTGGATCCGGTGACACGTCAATGTACTGGTGTCTCGAACACTACTAATCTCCAAATTGAGGAGAAGACTTTCACGTCGGGTTCACTATTTCTGTTTCCGACGCTTTCGCCGGGGCGCGCGCGCATCCGTCCGTCACGTGGAGGAGGACGCGCAGCTCTGTTGCCTTGCATTCCCGCTTTCCAAAGGAGGGCGGCTTTCGCTCCTTATTCAGGTACGTCTTCTCCTTGATCGAAACGGGATGATGGGATGTCGGTTCTTCCTTCTGGGGATTCCTCCTCAGAACTCGTCACCTAGTCCGAGTCTCCCTCATAGATTTCATACGTAGTTCATGAAACTCTTCCCAGTGCCATGTTTCCATGGACGCCGGTTAATTACACTACTTCTGTCAGGACATTCCAAAGGGTCCGGTCAGGGAAGCAACCTTCAGTCGGGGGAGTAGTCACGTTGAGGCATCAGTAGCGTGTCTGGATGCTGGGGAACCTGGCATGTCTGTCTGTTGTCCCTAGTCACAGGGCTTCTCGAGGGAGTGGAAGCCCGAGGCATCCCACATCGAGAGCGTGGAATTATATGTCATAGACACATATATGAGGTTTTCCTCAGCTTCCCGTGTTTAACACAGGGTACGCCGCGAGTTTATCGTCTAGCGGAGACGGATCAACCCAACTAGAGCATTAGCTAGGATAGATCGGATTGAGGGATTACCCTTGAAGGGATGCCAATACAGGGGCCAGCCCATGGGCGGCTGTGAAGAAGAACATACCGACATGGTCTCACCGAGATATGACGGTCCGGGCGAGAATCGGGATGGGTGATGGATGGATGAATGAAGTGGAGGGGGAATGAAATGGGACCATCGTAGGGGTGATAGTGAAGTTGGGATTGATCCTTGAAGAGTCTTCCTACGTATCCCCGTGGAAGGGAATCAAAGTCTGCGTAGTTCGGGATTGCGCCGGCGAACCAAGTTGAAGGTGGACCTTGGTCCGATGGACGTTGTCAGCTAACCAACGTGAATGTGGACCTTGGTCCGATGGACATCGTCGGCATACCGACGTGAAGGTGGACCTTGGTCCGATGGACGTCGTCAACGAACCGACGTGAAAGTAGACTCATGGGTCCACTAGTGGTGGGCTTGAACCTTGGGAAGGTTTCCAACGTACCATGCCTTGACACGGATGAAGGACCTCGTAGTTCAAAGGATTGATGGAATACAGTTTAACGTCCTGTGGGACGGTAGTGAACCCCGATGTGAATAAACGACGGGTGGTAGGTGTCGGTGAACCGACGTAAATGAGGGACCTTGGTCTGATGGGAGATGGGCTTGAACCTCTAGGAGGATTCTTACATACCATCCCTTGACACGGATCAATGTCCTCATAGTTCGGGTTGTGGAATACAGTTTAACGCCATGAGGGATGGGGGTGAACCGATGTGAATGAGGTCGGAACGACCGGATGGTAGGTGGGCTTGAACCTCGTGGAGGCTTCCTACGTACCACGCCGTGACATGGATCAAAGACCTCATAGTTCAGGTGGGGCTTTGTCGGCGAACCAACGTGAAAGTGGACCTTGTTCCAATGAGTGGTGGGATTGAACCTCTGGAAGGCTTCCTACGTAACATGCCTTGACATGGATCAAGGACCTCGTAGTTCAGGTGGGAATGGGTGTGCAGTTTAATGTCATGCGGGACAAAGGGAGGGGCATACTGTCACGAACCAACCCGGGTTGACCCTGAACCGGTCACCCGAGTCGGCCCGCGACATGGCCCGAAGGGCGTTCCCGATCCCCACGGGCTGGCAACTAGTGCCGGGCATCAAAAGTAAACAGGTGGGAACGATTTGGCCCAAATGAAAAATAAACTAAACAGCGGAAAATAAAACAGAACAAAAAAATGAATAAAGAAAAAGCAACCAACACCACTACTAACCTGACCACGGTCCAAACTCCAGGTGGCCCCATGGGTCACTCTCCAATACCACAACCAACATCGATCAAGGCGAACAACTGAATCTGGAACCTGCAACAGAACTAAAAATAAGAAAGCACTATAGGCGTGAGTATTAAAACTCAGTATGTAGGCCCGACTATTTCTATTCCCAATGCACATACCAATAAATAAAGAATTTATCAATTCCAGGATTGAACTAAATCATATAAGATATGGTTTCCACACACATTCATTTCTAAAACAAGTAACAGTCCATTGCCCTTTTTAATTTAGAACAAGTTTAATGTTGAAAGAAACATGTGCATTGCATTTTTAAAACATTTTGTGAACAATTTAGAAATCCAAACTTTAGTTTTTAGTCAAAAGGAGAATCACACACAACACACACTAAGGGAAATGGTAAAAGTGGCACACATGGGTCAGCAACCGAACTCGACCTCTCAATCATCCGCCACACACAAATAAACACTAAAAGAAACATGGGTCGAACCTAGGAGATCGTGAACAATCCAGAACGTACTATACGTGTGACTCATCCTGAGGCATGCCATAACTCGATGACGTCATAACGCCCATAATACTACCCGGCATAGCCCTGCATGGCCTAAACGAGGGGCCCAATCCCCATAGCAGCAATAACTCAGTATTCCCCTGCTATGGGGCCACTAGCCAGTGCATGGTCTAAACTAGTGCAGCAATCGTTCTCAGAAAATTCACTCAATATGCCAGGTTCTCATGTCATCACAAGCAATAAAAAGGGGGTGCGTCTATAATGTAAATAAATCAGTCACGATGCACAAACATCACGTACAGCTCACGCAAACAACGCACACCAATGATCACCCCCGAGTGGGATTTCCAAGATAATCAATTTCATTAAAGTGACAAACGGGCCTTCACCAATTTTAAAGTAAAACCTCATTTCTCAAAAAAAACTCAAAACGCTTGTTCAGAAGAAATTATTTATCTTTAAAACAAGAAGCACATTTGAAGTTCTGTGAATTATGTTTAAAGGCCAAACTGGCATTCTTTCAAAACTGGGTGTCCGCCCGTCAAAAAAATGTCACAAGTGTTCGGTATAAAATAAACAGCTCTTTTCGCACTAAATAATAATTTAAAGTTTTATTATCTAATATTATTTATAATTCATTAAAAATTAATAAAACAACAAGAAAATAATAAATTCTAAATCTAAAGATAAGTGCAATGGGGGACCTACCTCAACTTGCAGTCCAAGCATGACGACATGATCCGCTTCGCGCTTGCGCACAAATATCTCGACACAGCGGCAAGCAGACCAGAACAACCCCAAACGACCCACCTTTAGCGGCGGACACTAAAACAATTGTGGCGAGAACCAACACCGCTCAAAACACTATCAGGGAAACCCAAACACAATTAAAAAAAACTAAAAAAACACATGATAATAAACCTCACAGATTCAATGGTGATGGTGAGCCAGACCAAGCGCATCCCGCGAATAACGACAGGCGGTCTGACGCGATCCGAACCACCTCGACATCGGTGCGGGTGAAACGAGAGGACCCAAAATAAATAAACATAGATGAAAATAAATAAATAAATAAAAAAGTAAAATAACCAAAACAAAAGAATAGCGCAACCCTCACCTCGTTGCGAAGGAGTGCTCAATGGATGAGTTATGCGAAAGGAGGAACGACCAGCAAAGACATCGGCGAGGGGTGCGATAATGTCGGAACAACGTCGGCAAGGTGCATGCTGGTCAGAACGACACCGGCAGGCCATGCGACAGCCAAAAGAAAACACCAATAGGGTGCGCGCTCACCGGGACAACACCGACAGGGTGCGGGGAAAACTGGAACAGCGCCGGAAGGGGCGGCGCTGGAATGGGCGGCGCCAGTAGGGGCGGAGACGGAAAGGGAAACACTGGCAGGAGGTTGGATGACAACTGGAGGCTACTGCAAGGCGGGCGGGGCACGTCGAGGCCGGCGCAGCTAGTAGGAGGATGCGCGGCGGCTGGGTGCACCATCATAGGAGGCCGGCGCGGGCGGCGGTTCGCACGGCGGCGGGCTGGCGAAGGAAAGCAGGATGGAGGTCATGAGCAGGAGACGTGGTGTGGCGGCCGGAATGGAAGCCGGACGGGGCGGGGGTGTAGGAGGACGCCGGAGGGGCCGGTTGCGGACGCCGGAGGCCGCATGGGCGGAGGAGAACCGGAGGTCAGGGGGGTCGCGCAGGCAGCGCCACCTAGGCGAGGGGGAACAGGGGAGTCGTCGGGGTGCTGCATGAGGGAGCGACACCGAAGGGGGCCACCGGCAGGGAAGGAGGGCAGGGGTGCAGGCCGATTGGTTGGAGGCGGAAACCAGTGTGCGGGAGCGGAGTCGGCGCGGCGAGGGAAGCCGGCAGAAGCGAGGCGGACAGAGGGAGGTGGGGTGGCTCGGGCTGGAGATAGGGACAAGGCGGCCGACGAGGTGGAGGCCTGCGAGGCGATGGCCGGCGGGGCGTCGGTCGGTGAAGCGGAGGCTGGGCGCCGGATGCGGGAGAGGGGGAGCGCGCAGGAGGGCTCGCGCGGAGCTGGGGTGAGAGGGGGCCGTGAATAGGAGGGGTACAGCGTCGGCGCTGGTGGTCGTGCAGATCTGGGGTGCCAGAGGTCCGGGATGGCGGGTCGGACATGAGGAGGGAGCCGGAAAGGGGTCGGCGCTGAAGGAGAGGGCCACCAGGGGGTGTTCACTGGAGCTGGGATCGCCGAGGGAGAAGGGTTGGGTTCACGCGGGCAGAGGAAGTCGGGGGTCGGGCTGCGTGAGTGGGAAGGGTAGTAGGAAGGGGGTGTGCGGCGCAAGAGGGGAAAGAGGGGGGAGGGGGCTCGGCGCTAGGGTTAGGTTAGATTATTATTTTTTTTCATTTAAATAAATTAACAATAATAAAGCTATAAATAATAATGATAATATAAACAATAATAACAAAAAAAGATAGATCTATAAAATAATGCTAATAAAAAATTGCAATAATAACAAAAATGAATAGCGATAAAATAATAACACCTTAGACATGTTAATATTATTATTTAAATAATAATATTATTCTTATTACAAAAGGAACATTCAACCCGCTTTAATTACAAAAAAAAATATTTATTTTAGTCATTAAACCTTTGCACAACACCCGGGCTAACGACGCCGCTACCGCCAACTGTGCGGTGACTACGCACGGGTCAGAAACCCATTGAACTTAGTAAATGCTGAAAAAAAAAATAAACTGGGACCCAACTCGGACATTGGCACGGGGACCCAGAGCCAAGAAATAGTAAAATATAATAAATTTAAGATGTCCGAGTGTGACACATACAGTTTAACGTCATGCTGGACGAGGGCGAAACATGACGTGAATGAACGACCAAGAAATGTGGCTTGAACCTCATGGAGGATTCCTACATACCATGCCTTGACATGGATCAATGTCCTCATAGTTCGGGTGGGAATGGGACGCAACGTCTTACCACTGGACCAGAATGCAATTTAACATCGTGATGGACGAGAATGGGACCCGACGTGAATGGATGACGGGTGGGCTTGATCCTCATGGAGGCTTCATAAGTACTATGCCTTGACATGGATCAAAGACCTCGTAGTTCAAACGGGTTATTCAGTGAACCGACTTGAATGTAGACTCGGGGGTCCACTATTGGTGGGCTTGAACCTCGGGAAGGCTTCCTACGTACCATGCCTTGGCATGGATCAAAGACCCCGTAGTTCAGGTGGAATGTGCAGTTTAACATCATGTTGGACGGGGATGAGACCTGACGTGGATAAATGACGGGTGGGCATGAACCTCATGGAGGCTTCCTACGTACCATGCCTTGACATGGATCAAAGACCTCATAGTTCAATGAAGAAAAAGACCCGTGGGTCCACCAGTGGTGGGCTTGAACCTTGGGATGGTTTCCTATGTACCATGCCTTGACACAGATCAAAGACCTCGTAGTTCAAAGGATTGAGGGTCAGGTTCGGTGCTCACTCTAAGCCCACGTGAGTCATGCCCGGTGTGAGAAACAATAGGTTGCAAGGACCTGATGATCACGTCACGAAGGGTGCATCCGTGAGAAGCGAAGAGGGGCTTACGCGTTAGGCGGCCCATGGTGTTGGGACTTACTCCAGGATGGAGGCCCATGGTGCGACAAAGCGCGGCGAAAGAGGGATTTGGGACCAATGGTGGGAGGTGCCTCATTCCCTATCACGCCCTCCACTGACCTTGGTAGTGGGGAAGTATGGAGATGTAGAGGTGCAGTCATCCGTTGGGGAACTAGGGTCGCCCTTCTCCTATGAACATACGCCACTCCAATAAAGAGGATATCGTCCCTTGTTTATGGGTGATTCCATTCCTGTGGAGACGAGTGGTGTAAAGAATGTTCGAGCTGGGGGGACCCTTCGTGAGAGACACGAGGTCGGGTCACAGTTTAACGTCATGTGTTGAGGACGTGGTGCTTGGCAGTTTAACGTCCTGCAGTTTGGACGAGGTGGGTTCACTCCGCCCCCCTAGGACTTACATAACCGGTACCCTCTAGTCCTTGGGAAAGGGAAGGTACCAGTAAGGCCATGGTCAAGGGGGGTTGTGGAACAAACCATCAAGGGGTCCACGTTAGCGTGGCTATGCGAAGAAGCAATAGCCGTTAGCGTGCATATGCGAAGAAGCATTAGGCGAAGCAACTCTACGAGTGGTATTGTCCATGGGACTTTGAAATCACATCGTGCAAACCTGGAGGGTCGCACGGGAAGAAGAATCACTAAGAAAAGTAGTGTACTTCGCGAAGTGGAGTTCCTTGGCCTTGGCATGGGGCATAGGTGTGAGTGGAAAGTGCTTCGCGAAGTGGAACAGTGTTCCCGGAGCACTGCCTCATGAAGAAGGGGTGTCTCACGAAGCAGGGTCCTGTGAAGAAGTGTGCTTCGCGATGTGAAGTGATCCTACCTAAGCATAGGGATCACTAGTATGGGTTGGATGTTTCGCGAAGCATAAGTGCTCCGCGGCTTCCCGGGTTCCCTTGGGAATCCCCTTCCTTCGCGAATCCCCTTGAGCTTTGCGAAGGGCATCCCTCTCGGAAGAGGGGCTCAAAACGAGACAATGTAGAGTCGTCTCGCGATGTAGAAATACCTCACGGAGCTCATGATTCCCAGGGCAAAGAGTGCATCACGATTCGGGAGAGGAGAAGCCGAAAGGTCGGATTGTCTGTCCCCGGGACTCAGGGGGAGTCCAGTATTTATAGGGAAGGGGCACCGCGAAGCAAAACTCGTGTGCCGCCACCGGTGCTTCGTGGCGCGCTCGCGAACGTCAACGGCGTCCATGGGGAATGACCGCCTCTGGAGCTTCGCTGGGGCTCATGAACGTCAAATGCGTTCACGGAGCATCACCGCCTCTGGAGCTTCACGGCGGTTCGCGAACGTCAAATGCGTTCGAGGAGAATGACCGCCTCTGGAGCTTCGCGGCGGCTCGCGAAAGTCAAATGCGTTCGCGGAGAATGACCGCATCTGGAGCTTCGCGAGGCTGCGATGGTCGGGGCACTTAGCGGCAGCTCGCGAACATCAAATGAATTCGCGGAGGTTTACCACCTCCGGAGCTTCGCGAGGCCGCGATGGTCGGGGCGCTTCGTGGCGGGGCTTCGCGTGGGTGCTTTGCATCAGTGCTTCGTGAGTTAGCGCGCCAGCCGTCCTTTTCGTTCCTTTCTTTCGGGCCATATTTTGGCGCCAACAGACGTAAGTCAACAAAATTGTAGAATATGTTGGTGAATCTAGTGAAGAAGAAGAGGAAGAAGATGAATATGGTAGGGGTGATAGTGGTTAAGAATAATGTAGGGAAGAATAAGATGAAAAAGATGATGACGAAAATGAAGATGAAAATAATGAAGATGGTGATAATGAAGAATGTAGTGAATGAGGCTGTGATAGTGAATCTTATCATCCTGGTGGGAATCCAGATGCTGTTAGTATAGAGAATGTAGAAGCTAATGTCGGTGTATCTGTTGAGGGAGTCATTCAAGATGAAAATGTTTCTTCATCAGAGCCTATATCTGAAGCTATATATACTAGAAAAATAATTATACATAAGGAGAATAAACCTAGAAAAGAAGCATTATTTAAGGTGGATAAAACTGCCATGAAGGCTAACATTGAGGGGGATCCTCAAAAAAGATTATCTCAATTTGATTAAGAGAATGAAATTTGAAGAGTAAGGCTTCGTACACTTACTTCTCTAGACTCTGATATAATGGATGAATGGGCATAGAATCCTGGGTATGTGGCACTATGATTATATTATGATGATTCAGATGATGATGTATTTGCACTTATTTCTAGTGAACAAGTGGCTGAGACCTCTTAAGGTGACTATGTCACTAAGGCTGATTTTGAGAAATTCAAGAAAGAAATATGTTCCTTTGTAAGACACTAAGTACAATCTCATATGATATATGAGAATTATTATTCCAACAGAGAGAAAACTGATCTAAATGAAAACATGAAAACTATACATTATATGGTTGAAGATGTAAGGAAAGATGGAACTTCTAGTTCTACTCCTGCATCAACTAGTGTATATCAAGCTAATTCTGCTTCATTTTTCAAGTTCGTGATAAAATAAATTTAGAAAAATTTGATTAAAACTACAGAAAACATTGTGACAAGAAACACTAAGCATGTGAATAAGATGAATATGTTTACCACTAGAATCAATGCTTTAACCACTAAGTACATAAATACAATGTAAAGTGTCATGACAGGACTTTAGAATATTTTTTCTCATCTTAAAGCTCTTTATTTTTTCAAAAAATGAAATTATGTTAAGGAACTTTCCTCCACTTCTCTTGATTCAAACTATGCTCCACCTATTAAGCAATCACAATCAGCAGATCTTTCTATTGTCACTTTGGTTTTGAAGGAATAGATTCAAGACTTAATTTCCAGTGTTTCCAAGGTTTAGGATAACTCAGTTAAGGATCTTGACCATATAAAGTATTATACAATGAGTGATTCATAGACTAAGGAAGATATAAACAAAATTAATAATTCATTTTACTCCAAACTCATCACAAAGAATCAAATGAATAGTCTATTTATGTATTTGGCCACCAATGTTACTCTTCCTCCAATGGAAATGTTTTTAAGGATCATATTCAGAAGAGGATATAATTCAATCCCCTGTTGGAAAATTTTATAGAAAAAAATATAATTTTGAAATGGCAATGAAATATGTATTTGAAATCATTAATGATTTCATCAAGAAGTTAAACCCATACCTCCAAGTCCAATATGAATCCCTTGTTGTGCCTGTTGCTGCACCACCTGGCTCTGCTTGTTCAGTCCCGACTCAAGCTCAGATGTCAGTTTCTCAAGATTTATCTTAGATGAGACCCATCTTTATAGAGCCTATTTGACCTCAGATTATTTTTCACCGAAGACCTACACTAGGTTCTACAGTTCCTGAAGGTGTGCATCTACGTCCTCTAAAAATCCATTCATACCCTCCTCTTTCTCGGCCTAACACTTCTGCTAGACCATATATTGATCCTTCTGATAATGGGAAGGAACCCATTGACCCTAACATGTAGTGTGGATCATTCTCTTATGGGATTTCTTACATGCTTTTTGTTTTTGATTTGCACCTTATAATACATTGCACTTTCCACATTTATAGAATTTTTGTCTTCTTTCATTTCTTCCTTGTCTATTTTATATCCTAATTTATTCCATTCTTTTTGTTATCACTATTCTATTTTAGATAATCCCAAAAGGGGGATAACCATTAAGCATTATCCTTTAACACACTTATCCTTTTATATATATTTTACCTTGATCATTCATAATTGGAAATGATAAGTATAATTATTTAATTCTACATCTAATGATTGTATTTCATAAATTCCATGATTTTTTATCCTCAAAAAGGGGGAAATTGTTGTCCCATAGAAATTTTTTTGCCATTATCTATGACTATAATTGTTTTAATTATCTCAAATCATGTCATATGTTAACATAAATCTTACCTCATGTCAGATCCCAATTTATTTCAATGCATTATCTTGTATATCAGATCATTTCAAAAATATAACTCTTTATGTGTGTTTATGTCTAAACAATATTATAACTGATTATCTATGTGTAACTATGGAAATTAGCACTCTATGAATTTTTTGAACTATAAGATAGAAATAAGACACAAATATATAGATGAATCACTGATGGAGATGAATCACTATATCATACGACTCCCTGATGTAGACGACTCATCGTTGTATGTGACAAGCTGACACAGATGACTCCCCAAGGCATATGACTCACTGATGTAAAATACTCACCATTGCATATGAATCATCAATGTAGATGACCTACCATCATTCAAAGTGACATATTGTTGCCTGGTGCTACCAACACAAGGACTCACCATCTGTTGATATGAGTTACCAATAGATCAAATTTTTTACTGACAGAAGGAAGGACTCACCATTGATATGAGTCATTGATAGATCAACTGTCTCACCATGTAAGGACTCGCCATTAGAAGGACTCGTCGTTGGAAGGAATCACCATTTAAAAGACTCACTAATGAACCACCTACTGATAGACTATTTAAGTCTACATTTATTAATATTTTCTATAATGATCATATTTTTGTCATTTAGTGATATTGATATATTTTATAATCCTTTTTAGGACATTTAGATAACAGTATAAGGTATTTTTAACCTATACACAAGGAAAAAAATGCACTTTGTTAGCCCTCAAAAATAAGATGTTTTTATAGAGAGAGAAGATATAATTTAGAGATGGGAGTGCATGCCTGTGTGAGAGAGATATACCGAATAACATCAATAGCTCTCATAAAACCACTAAAAACTCAACAACAAAAGAAAAACATACAAGGCAGTCTATAATGAGCTAATCATAGAATTTATAAACTACTTAATATTATCAAAGAATAAGATAATTATACTTACAGGACCATACTAGTACCTAGAATCCAGAATACGACACTCTATTTTTGTGTCAACTTCCAGAGGAGGAATCAGACATCATCTCAACTGCATATTAAAAATCAAGGGCATCATCTCAAGACAAACAGATCCTTCAAAATTCTTTATCATATTTGTTTTCACTGTTTTGTGCATTTTTAAGTAACTTTGAGTAGTTTGTGTATCTATACATTAAGAACACACTATACCCTATATCAAATTGAAGGATACATGGTATCCTTTCAATCATACCTTATTACACATGTTAATCCCATGGATAAGTGTGGATGTGGTCCTTGTGTAACCATGTAGTTTTTACCCATGAAGAACTGTGATAGAGGTCTTGTGACCTGGATAGCCTGTGTGCTGTTGTGAAACCCAATTTAGGGTATGGATTAAAGTGTTTATTAATTTCAACTTCTTGGTGGGAGGTGATAACCATGTAGAGAGGATTATGTCTTTCATTGAGACTAAACCAATTGTTTTATTTTGACTATTTTTTTACCTTTTAGTTTTACTCTATTTTATCACATATTTCATAAAATTAAATTGAACACTAATAGTTAGTCTTAGCATATGTTTATAATAGTATTGAATTATTAGATTTGTATCAAAAGTTGTATTAATTATCAAATTGATATTACTAGGAACTAATCTATCTTTTTAGAAATTAATAGAATAGTTATGCTCTTATAATACACTACTGGCAAACTGGGAAATTGAATTTTAAATATTGTGGGAATCTCAATTAATACCTTTTTAACAGAAATTTTTATAGATACTAAATTCAACCACCTCTTGATTACTCTAATCTCAAAGACATGGACAACCTTATACCACAATTTATACATCATACTAAAAATGATATCACCATTCGTGTGTACGTACAACTTACCATCTCCACGCCATTGTGAAATTATATATTCAAAAATACTTTAATTAGATAGGTTTAATGATGAGTATAATGGATTTAAATAGTGAATATAACATGATAATTATTTTTGTTTAATTATTATTCCATACAATTCCATACCATTTAACCATTATGTGAATGATGCCTTCACCCATGCGTATGTTTGGCCGACCATCTCCATGATGCGGTGGGATTTATTTTCCACAGTTAACATTTGAGAATGATTATAAAATTTATATGATAAGTAAAAATAATAATAATGAAATTAATATCATGCTGTATATGACTAATATACATCCTCTACATAAAAAACATGGCTTACATGAAAAAACATGAATGGGAAAATGAAGCAGTTAACAACCGGAATAATGGTAATACTAAAATATTATTAAAAAAATGAAAACATTTGGTCATATATGTTATAATAAATATGTATATGTTTCTGATATAATTTAATAACATAAATTAATGATTATACAGGTCATTGAAACACCCTCGGCTAACGGAATGTACAAGGTAAGGGTTAAATTCAAAATCTCTTTATTATATGAAATTGCTTTTAAGTAAGTATCTACTGGGACATCCTTATCATCCATGTCCATGTCTCTTAAAATGAAATTAAAAATATTATTGACAATGGTTTAAATTCATTTTAAAAAATTCATACTTTATAAATAATGTTTTCGGAAGGCATATTTCCATCATTTTCTAAATGAGGTACTTTATATCTTTTTTGACAAATTTATGGAATGAATGTTTTTTAACTTATATGGTGAAAACAGTTATTTTCTATTATTTTGATGCAATAACATTTTGAAGTTTTCCATACAATATAATAATGTTACTTCAAAAATAATTGTTTTCTTTTTTAATTGTTCATCTTATAAATAATTTCAATGTAAAAAATGTGATATTTCAATCAAAGAGTTTTAATTTATTTATTAAATTATTTTCATCTATGTTAACATAATTTTTTAGATTTTATGAATATTTTATGTTGAATTATTATAATAAAATCATCCATATTAAATTTAATGGTTTATGAAATATTTCACTGTGGGTGTTCCATGTTTATACCATTCATGGTTTATGGTTAAAATATTAACATCTTGTATGTTAGTTTTTATATGATTTTTTTATCATGTTTCAACCTTTTCATAAGAGGAATTGATTGGACATAGTAAGTGATGGGCATGGTATGATATATCCCCTCAATGCATCATTAGGTATTATGATACAAACTAGTTTCATGGAAGAAGGCCTTGGTGGTAAGGTAATGGTCTTGTCATTAGGCCTTGACTGTATGGTTTTGATGTTCGACATTATTCATTTCCTCATTATGAGATTAGTTATTGATATTGTGTGAGATTATTAGACTAGTAGAATATACATGTGAGTGATTAAATGAAATTATTTAATTTATTCTATCCCTATTATGATGAAGATTATGTTTAAGAGGATTTTTTAGTGTAATATATTGCCTTAAAAGTTTATGATAATTTATCATAAGTTTCTCTATATAGTTTATCCTTACTGAGAATATGAGATCACCACTTCCTTATGCTTCATGTTATCCTAAGAGGTGAAAAAATATATTATTACTGACATGCATTGATAGTCTAAGATATATAAGATTTTCCAAGGTGGATAATATGTTGCTCTTAATTTTATGATATAATGAAAAACATATGTTTGTATGTAGTTGTTCCAAGGATACTAAACAGACAGGTCCTTCAGGATTTGATTTTCTTGTTATCATAACAATGTAATAATATAATGCACCAACTATAGGAAAATATGGTTTGGTTGTTATAGTTGGTATCATAATAAGTTTAGAACAATCCATGGATACTTGATTTAGAAAACAATCTTGATTAGGGAACACTACCCTAAGATAATGATTGAAGATAAGTATAGAAGAATATCTTATAATTTTGGTAATATAGAGATTATGTGGGTATTCTGAGATAAAAAATCCATATCTAGATACTACATTTAGTTGTCGTTCTGGAATAGATGTACCTAGGGATGAAAACTCTGAAAAGGTGTCCTGATATTGACTCAGGGTAACGTGGTACATGAAAACGGGTCATACCATGCACCTAGTTTGACACTCCCAGGGGAATAAATAGGATAATTCATATTTTCACTTCAAAATAAAATGATGTATTTGTGAATAAATATGACCTCAAAGAAATTGTGTTTATTATTATGGATTAGATATGAATAATTTTTTCACTTTATATTATGAATTATACTTGTTTAAAAATATGTATTATGATTCATAAGCTAATCTAGTGTGAGATATTTTTTAGAAATGGAACCTAGGTGGGAGGAATGGAAATTCTATCAATGAACGTAATCCATGTAGGTATTGAACTCTTATACAAGATAATGATAGTGGAGTTAGTGAGACAACTGGTGTCGAACATCTTATACCCATACTGGGATAAATCACCCAGGTATTGAATAATAACATTACCCGTAGGGAGTAGGCAGATACAAAATATAAAGGATCAATGTTAGAACATTTCATGAGACAAGAAACATCAACACTCAATGGGACTATAAATGATTTTTAGAAGAGAAGTGGATAAGTTCTATAGGGAAAATATTTATTTCTTTTGGGAGTAACAAAAGGGAAAACGTTGTTATGGTATTCTATCATCTTTCTAGAGATGCAGATTAATGGAGGTCATTTTTTCAAAAAATGTAGGATGATGAAGAGGTCACAAACATGGAATGAAGGGAATTTAAATAACTCTTCTTAGAAAAATACTTTCCTCAGGATCTATGAGAAGATATACAGAGAAAATTAATAAGTTTGAGGTAGAAAGAGGATGTGAATGTTGAAAAATATGAAGCTAACATCAAAAGGTTAGCGAGTCATCATGTAGACTACATACGTAACCCAATAAGTAATTAAAACCATTCCTCCAATGGGCACTAGTATCAAAATGTTTCTCATAGTACAATGATATAGTCTCATGTGGTATCAAAAAGGAAAATGAATTCTATAAGTCTTATGAAATTAATGTAAAGAAAGATAAGAAGGGAATAGTGTAGTAAGAGAAGGATAAAGGTAAACTGGGAAATATGTATTTTCAAATATGTGAAAATTAATGGATGAAACACACTTTTACTTGCTTTAAAGGAATAAGTGTATGTTAAAAGTGTGGAGAAAAAGGTCACTAGGCTCTTGATTGGATGGGAATGAAAGAAGCTATAAATATGAAATTCTATAATTGTAAACAGTTGGGACATTATGAAATTTATTTTCCAAAGTGTCGGGGAAATATGGAGTAGAAGAAGAAAAAGGATCAAGTTAAATATTTGTTTTTACAACAGTATAGGAGGAATAATTAATTAATTTATGTTTTTTGATTCAATAACTATATTACTACATTTTGGATTGTACATCAGTAATTCTAATTTAAAGATTTGTTAGTATGAATTATTTCATTATGGATTTTGAGGTTATAAAGGTATTTGTCAATAATAGATACATTACATTGTTTTGGGAATCTGATATCATGATTGATTTTGTAATTTTCATGATATTTTTAGAATGCTAATTTGGACACAAGTATTTTGGAAAATTCTTCAGCTAGGAATGAATTAAGTTGTATATTGGATATTATTTTTTTGAGGATAAAAATTTTTTGAATGTTATTTCTAGAATTTTATAGTAATATAGTTTAAGAAAAAGGAAAACCCAATTGTTGGCCGATAAAACATCCTGTTGGACAGGAAAACGGGAATCAAACCCACAATCAAAGTCCAAGAAGGCTTTATCACCTACCATTGGCCTATATGATGTCCATAATTATTATAACATAGTTTTCTTTATTTAAATGGTATAAGTTTATATTTGGTAGCTTTTATGAATAAGATAAATAGATTATTTTTTATTTTTATTATCATTTGTAGATAAAGATGAGTTTGTTGAAGAAATTATCTAAAGGATCAAACCATACATGTCAATTAAGTATTCTTCCATGTTCTCTTAGTTTATGGAGTAAATTAATTTTTCAACACTAGGGAAAGGATCATAAAACCAGAAATGTTTTCATAGTACATTCTTTTGTGATGAATCAAATGGTCCTTTGATCATTATAGACATATAGATTTTGGGTTGCTAACAATATTCTAATAATGTTCTCAATCACCCACCATCAGAACGTAGTGGTTAAATTTTCATTCATGTCCATTTTTGCCTACATGTAACCATGGTATTTTTTATTTCCGGTAACCATCATATTTCCCTTTATTTTAAAATAGAGGTCTCATTAATGCATTTTTCAATGTGGGATTCCAACAAAGATATTTTAAAATGTCAAAATCCTATTTTTCAATCCTATGTTTAAATTTCAAGGAGGAAATTTACTTTAGAAGATAATGTAACACCTCAAGCTTCCATGGTATGCTTCTTTTTAAATAATTTAAATAGTTTTCACTAAACGCAACACTACGTTTGAGTGCACCTCGATTGGCCATTTAAAGAGCTCTTATGAATAGTATTACCAAGTTTTAAATTTTATATATTCTGTATAATTTTAATATTCATCTCATATGTTTCATAGACATGATATAATATCAAATTCAATTTTTTAGAATAAAATAAGTATTTTTCAAAAAATGTTGTTCTACATCCTTTTAATGGTGGTCCCTTTTTAAATAAAATATTTAAAACAATTATATATTCAATTTCACAAAATAAACACCCTATTTAGAACTGGGATATAAAAATTTAGTTTGATTAATTTTTTGTTGTTTTTATTTTAACTTTCATATTTTGATGAATAGTGAAAAACACTAAATTTTAATTCAAAACAACTTTTTTAATCAAAATAATATATAGTGTCAAATTATACATTTCAAGGTTTTAAATTATTATTATAATATATTTTTATTATTTAATATAATTTAGGCCGTTGAAATTATTTTCACATTAAAATTATATTAAAACACATGTCTATCATTTGATTGTTTTTTCTTTTGAAAAACACATTTTCTCATTCTGACAACATGGATTAATTTTAAGTTAATTACTAAAACATTTTTATTAAAGATTTTTAAAAATGGATTCCATATTTGTAATAAGTGGGTCCAAATTATATTAATTGTGTAATTTTATTACTGGACATTATGAATAGTAACTTTAGTTATTATTTTATTATAGTGGTCAAGGGTAAGTCAGGTAATTGATGGTTAATATAATATTATAAAACTACATTAACACCTATAAAAAGCCTATTAGATGAAAAAATTAGACCATTATCATCTATGGTTTGAAATGGAATCACAAAATGGTCGTTACCAAATGAATATATCATTAATATTATTAAACTCAATGAATGTGAAAAAATCTCACACTCTCATTTTATATAAGTTTTTTAATTTTAATATAGGGATAAATAAGACATAAAATAGAATATATGTCATCTATGGAAGGCATATATAATTATCTAAATCATAAAACTTTATTTTAAATTTTTAGAGATTAAATAATTACCATTAAGGATGACACAATACTGACATAGTTACTATTTTATAAATAAAAATATCAAATAAATGATTTCAAAAATATTATATGAAATAAATTTTGAAATAATTATGGTTCTCCACGATTTTTTAGGTTATAGTGATAGTTTATTAGTATATGAAAAGTTTATTTCAATATTTTAATCATGTTTGGATTTTATTTAAAATCAATAAAATGGATAGTTTCCAAATTGACACTATTGATATTTTATAATAATTAAATTTTATTAAATTATTTAGAAATCATAAAAAATATAAAAATTACAAAGTAGAAAATTATATGGTCTA
This sequence comes from Viscum album, assembly GCA_963277665.1. Classification (NCBI taxonomy): domain Eukaryota; kingdom Viridiplantae; phylum Streptophyta; class Magnoliopsida; order Santalales; family Viscaceae; genus Viscum; species Viscum album. Next base: position 1,699,448,318 of record OY728156.1, on the reverse strand, counting down.
AAATTCCACAATATTCTGAATTATGGAAAATTTGGACCACATAAGTAAATATTTATAACCATTAAATATTTAGAATATTATTCCCAGTATTAAAACTAAATAGATTAAATAAGGGTAAATCATAATGATAAGGATTAAAATAAAAGGAAAAATTGTATAATTTTTTTTTAAATTATTTCAACCAATAATAATATTATATTATAAATATTTCATTTTGGATTCATTTGGTTTTAAAAATTAATTTATATTAAATTAATAGTTTTGGAATTTCCAAAGATGTTTCTCCCCTCTCTTATAAAAGAGAAAATATCCTTCTCTTTAAACTACACCACTAAGGTTTTTTGGTTTAGCGAAAATATAAACATTTACTATAAAAAAATCCCTAAATAAATCTTAAAGTCCATAATTTTAGTATAAATCCTTCCTATGGAGTCCTTTTATAAAAATCGAAAAGAGACACCCAGAAAAGAGGTGATTGTTTTATCATCTCTTTCAATGTTCTTTTTTCTTTTACTTTCTCTTTCTATGTTGTTTTCATATCAAAATAATAAATATAGTGTCATCCATATAATTATATGTTATTATATTATTGTGACAACTTTATTCCCCCTTTTATCATTCCTATGTAAAACAATATCATCATGCATACATACGTATGGCTTACCGTCTCTATGCCTGGGTGATATTTTTTATTCAACAAAACATTACTTGAATGGGTATAATGATGAGTATATTGGATTTATGTAATTTATATAAAATTATAATTATTATGTATAATTAATATACAATCCAATTCTATACAATTTAAACATAATGTGAATAATACCGTCCCACATGAGTACATACGGTCAACGGTCTCCACAACACGGTGAGATTCACTCTTTACTTTAATCATTCAAGAATGATTATAATATTTATATGATGATTAATAATAATAATTATGAACATAATATCATTATTAATATGACCAAAATACTTACTATTCATAAAATACATGACTTACACGACAAAATATGAATGGGAAAATGCAGTAGTTAACACCCTAAACAATGGTAATACTGAAATATTATTAACAAAATGATAAAAGATGGTCACGTATACAATCATAAATATGTATATGGTTCTGGTAAAATTTAATAACATACATTAACCATTATATAGGAGGTTAACACACTCTTGACTAATGGAATGTACAAGGAAATGGTTAATTTCACAATCTCTTTATTATCGAAGATTTCTTATATGTATGTATCTACTGGGACATCCTTATCATACATTTCCATGATTCTTAAAATGAAATTAAAAATATTATCGATAATTGTTTAAAGTAATTTTTAACAATATTTTAGTTTTTACAAAAAAATTTGATAGGAATAATTCTTTAATTTTTCTAATGAGTTACTTTATGACATGCTTGACAAATTTAAGGAAAGAATATTTTTTTAATTTATATGGTTCATGTGGTTATTTTCCACCATTATGATGCCTTGAAATTTTGAAGATTTCCATACAATATTACAAGGTTATTTTCAAATAAAATGTTTTATTTCATAATTTTTTGGATTCTAAATGACATTAAACTAAAAAGGGGATATTTACCCCAAATAGTTTTAATGAATTTATTAAATTATTTTCATCTATGTCAATTTCCTTTTTTTGATATTATTATTATTTGATGTTGACTTGTTATGATACAATCATTCATATTGTATTTAAGGGATTATTATATATTTGACTATAGATTTTCCATGTTTATACCATTCATGGTCTATGGTTAATTGATTAACAGTTAGAATGATAGTTTTTATATGAATGTATATATTTTATTTAACCCTTTTCATTAGAGAAATGCATTAGAAATAGTAAGTGACAATTGTGGTCTGCTATATCCCATATATGCATCTGTAGGTCTCATGAGATGAACTAGTGTCTTGGAACATGGCCTTGATGGTATGGTAATGGTATTGGCACGAGGCATTTATGGATTGGTTATGATGTTCAGCATTATGCATTTCATCATTATGAGATTAGTTATTGATATTACATGTCATTATTTGTGTAGTAGAATATCCATGTGAAAGTTTGAATAGAATTATTTTTTTTATTCTTGTATTATTATACTAATTATTTAGTTTAAAAGGATTGTGTTTTAGTTTTATAACATTCCATAAAAGTTTATGCTTATTTGTGATAGCTTTATTTATATTTTTTATCCTTACTGAGCATCTCAGCTCACCCCTTTCTTATGTTTCATTTTCCCTTGGATGTTATGAATTATATTATGATTTACATGAAGATATAGTATAAGGTATATTAGTGTTTTCAAAGGGTATAATATGATGATTTTAATTTCACGATGTAATGTAAAACTTATGTTTGTATCTAGGTTTTCCAAGTCTACTAGACTGATCTGTCCTTCAGGATTTGATTTTATTGGGATCATGTTAATGTAAGAAAATAATGCACTGAATCTCAAAAATTGGGGTCGGGGTTTTAAAGTGATACAAGACATATTAAACATTATATTAACCTAGAAACTATTATTTAATACTTTTAGACCCTATTAAAATTAAATAACGACATTTAATTATTAAAATGTGATGGATGCTTCCAAAATTAAACCTCCATTCACATATGAAAAGGTAGAAATTCCACCCATCATTATTCACTTATCCCTTTGAATTAAATCATAAAAATATTCCATTATTATATTATTAGAATAAATTGTTAATTTTAAAAGGATTTGGTATCATTTATATAGAACACAACCTATATATCCAATGATACTTCCATGGGAAATATCATGTTCCCAATGAGGTTATAACATGCTCGACTAAGCATCATATAATTTAAGGGGTCCACTATCTCAAAATAATTTTTTGAGATATAAATCTTATTTAATAGTATAATATCATTGATATATTTTGATAACTATAGAATATATTTATTTAAACATATTCATGTAATTTAGGGGGTCAGGATAGCCATATAATGTTCCTTAATTAAATGGATTTCAATTCAAATGATATAAAGGTTTTTATGGTTTTGGTGGTTAATTTTTTTCATTGATAATTGATGTTGATTAACTAATTATTTTATTTTATAGTTAACATGGAATTATTTTATTGTAGTATTTCATAAAATATTAAGTATTTCAGAATCCAACTTTATATCCCTTTTAAAGGGTTTTCTATTCTAGACTTTTGATTGAAGTAAGTTATTTTCATAAATAAAATATCATTTCATTGACTTTTGACTCATATTCATGATCATTTTTCTCAAATTCATGGTTTCTTCAACCTTATGATTTTATATTTAACTTTACATTTCTCTATGGATAAATTGACACTTTTGTTTAAAATCCACCTCCTAAGTGACTTTATTATCTATAAAAGTATGACATTATTTAGAATAACTATCATAATTTCAAGAAATCCCTTTATCCCAAGTTCCATGTTTTAAAATGGGTTCAGAAATTTATTTTAACTATTAATAATTTTTAAAAAGGATATATTCATATAACTTGAAAAAATAAAAAAACTTTTTTTATAATTAATTAGCGATTTTAAATGTGTTTTAAAGAGTTTTGATTCTAGAAATTATTTTAGAATGTGTTTCATATCTCCCTAAATAATTTTTTAGTAATTATCACTACCATATGAAAATTGTTCTCAGAATATTTCCCTTTTGGATGTAAATGAATATTTTTACATGTTTTATCTATATCATGTAATTAATTTTAATGAATTGTTTTATATGTTTTCAATCCCACGAAAATTATCTTCCCTATTTTTGAAGTGATTTATAAGAAGATCATAAAAAAATTATGTTTCATCTATGATAATAGCCTTAATGATATTTATGTAAAATTGGGTATATTATAAAGACACCATCATGATTCTTTCTTTGTATATATTTTGAAATGTTATAGGAATGGTGTTTATAAACCAATATATTATCCAAGGGTTAATTAATTGATGATTGAAGTACGTTTGTTTTAATTTCTAAATAGTATGAATATATATGGATTATTATTATCTTATTAGTGAGGTCCTATAACTACTCCAATTAATTGGTCAATGATTATTTTCTCATGAGATAAGGAATTAAAGCATGAATTTTCGTTCGGTGATCACAATATGATATTTGGATTTCTTTTCACAACATGAAATGTGGAAATTTTTTTCATTTATAAAATAAATTACATATATTTTTTTGTACACAAAATGATGTGTGGATACCTAGTTTTCTCACACCATGAATAATCTAAATATTTTTTTTCAAAATATGCTGTGTAGATTTTTTTAACATAATATAAAGAATGAATATTTTTTTGTCCACAACATAAATCATGAGAACTTTATTTATTAAAAATATTATAACATAAATATTATTATATTTCTAGAAAAGTAATTTTTTATGTTATACTTCAAGGGAATGTTACATTTCCATGCCATATAACTATGATTATCTCCATGAATAATGCGTATTATAAAATGATTTGATAGTCTATTGCTATAGTATATTCTTGTTCATTAGAGATTACATGAATTTATATCATGTCACAAGGAAAAATCTTATCATTCCAATTTTTTTAATAATATATTTCTCATCTTCCCATATTTTATCAGATCCATTTTATCTAAACATTAATTACAAGGTGAGGAAAATTTTCATTAATGAGAATTTGAGAACACCATCTAATGATTCCATTCACCATGTTATTAATAATAATATAATCAATGATAAGAATTGAAGGATGTGTTCCTTGGTGTTATTATAGACAAATTTTGACAAGATTTATAATATATTTTTCCAATGTAGCTAGTCAAAAAAGACACTAAACCTCAAAAAAAATTGAGATTGTTATGATATATAATGTTTCGATTTTGTAAATTATTTAAAATAAATATATGATTCCCTTTGTCCAACTCACAATGAAAAAATATGGTGTTTAATGAAAATATTTTTGTCTTTAGACATGAATTTGTTGGTTGAGGTGCCTCAATTGGTATCAAAGAATGATTTTGTTATTTTGAGGATTTTTTATTTATTTTGTGGTATTAATATAAGTTTAATTTAGTTAAAATAGAAGGGATAAGTATATGAGGTATGTTTAAAATTAGGATAAAATCAGGATGTTTTTATGATGCAATGATTGTGTGTTTCTCCGATAAATAAAATTCATTTTTGGATACTTGAATTTGGATATGATTATATTATAGAAACCCATGGTCATAATCACCTTTAACATTGGTAGTATAGTAATATCTCTATCTAAATTTTGGTACACTTTGTGTGGGACTATGACTTCACATCTACTTGATACTCCAAGGGGATATTCTTTGGTTGGACACATTTTATTTATAGTCCATCGTGATGGATTTATTGTTTAAAGGAAATAGGACAATTTATATTGGAAAAACAAAACTAATAAAACATATATTTATCCAAGATGATTTTTGTTTAACTGAAATCTAATTTAATATTTTCATAGAGTATGACATTTTGAGGTTGAGTTTGAAGAGATTTTATCAATTAGAAACCTAATGATTGAAATATGGATGGAAAAATCATGTGGTTATACCTAACCAGTAATAATGAATTATATTAAACATTGGGAACTTATATGAAAATCCAAAACCACTAAATAACTGAATGATAGATTCATATGGATATTTTTTTGATGAATATGGTAAAGTAAAGAAGATTTAATTTGGTTTCAGTAAAAAATGTGTTATGGATCTCATTGGGGAATCTATTAATAGGACATGAAGATATTTTATATTTGTAAAAGGTGGGGTGAGAGAAATGAATTACAAATGAAAAGTAATGAATTCATTGGATATGTGGAAAGGAAATAGTGTTCCATAATTCCACTAATAGTTTATTATCTTGTGTATGGATAAATTTGGAATCTTCCAAGTCAAATCCCGGATCTAAGGGATAAGAAGGACGTTAGGAACCAAAATCATCCTTGGTAGGTGATATCTATGAAATTGAAAATATGGAAGAAGGTCCCAAAAATGATACTAAATTGGGAATGATTATCTTACATTGAAGAATTATTATTGTTGTGTTTATACCTTATTCAACAAACTCTTATGTACCTAAATGGTTTGATAAAATCCTACAACTTACAGCAGAATTTCAAGATGTTAACATATTAACAAAATCTTCCAGTGGTATTATTTTTGTATCATAAGCATATAAATCCTATTTAATAGATAATTATATTAATGCGGTTCATATAATATCCTACTATCCTTATGTACATCAAATTTGGTGTTGTATTGTGAATGGATAGGATCTCTTCACATCGAGCCCATGAAGATTTTCATAAAAGAAAAATAACAACTAAAAATCAACCCATGGTCACTTAATTAAAAATGATGATGAAAAACTCACTCAGGGGAATTATTCCCATTATATTGTGGTTCTATAGAATAAATAGTCAATGAAAAAAGCATTAGTTATATTATAATGATAAATGAAAATATTAAATCACTAGCCAAACAAATTATAGTAAAGTTGGACCATAATTAGAAATTAATTATGTAGTCATATCTATCTTATGGAAATATTCACTATTGCATTATTTATATATAATTTCAAATATGAGGAATTAATTTTTTATGGGAGAGTATGTAATGGCCAAATTTTTGTGAATATATTTTTCAATAAAATAAATAATATATTAGATAACTTATTTCACAATAAAACTGAACTAAAAAACAATACATTAAAATGAAATTATTATATTAAACTATTAAAAAATAGCTGTTAAATTAGAGGGTATAAATGGATGTAAACTTTTTATGAATCTTATATACTAAAAACTAATTAAATGTTATAGCATTCCAAAACTATCCCTTATAAATCTAATTTTCCTGAGCCAAGAAAGAACATATTTTCAATGGGGTTTCACTTGAGTAGTACCAAGATGAACTCCAATAATTATGGTACGTGTGATGACATTTCAAAGAGAAATTCAAGCTCATGGAAATTTCCATGAGATTTATGCGTGTGGAATCAGCACCCATGACAACATCCTAAGCTTAAATTATGATCTAGTCACACAATGATATATTATTAGTAAATGTACAAATAAATTAGGATGATATGATCATGTATCTCTTACTGTTGTATATTATTTAACATATGTGTTTTATACATTATCCGTTTTTTACATTTAATGAAAAATAATTTTTATTTTACAATAAAATTAGTTTTTGTTTATATAATGTATTTAAAAGATAAATTTATAAAACATTGAATTTGAATGTGTGGAAATGAAATTCACCTGAAAATATGGTGTTTCACAATTATCCTTTGGTGAATATTTTGAATTTTTTATAAAATAATTTATTTTTATTTTAATAGTGAAAAACTATTTGTTTTTATGATACTATCTCTTCTATAGCATTATCATAATACAAAGAATGACTTAAATTATTTTTAATTTTTGTCTATAAAATATTTATCTATAAATTAAATTAAATCAATTAGAAACAAAATTTTGAATTTATAAAAAACATGGTTAATGATTTTTAATCATATGTAATATTTTACTCTAATAAATATTTTTATCAACTTATAGATAGAAAATGGTTTTAATTAGTTGAATAAAATAATTCTAACAAATTGGATTTCATATTTCATATCATCATGTTCATATTATGTAATAATATAAATTTATTTTTATTCACACTATTATGATTAACAATATAAATGTTAATTACCATGATAAATATAAAATTGTTAGTTTAAAATAATGATTTTATTAACAATGTGTAATTTATATCAAATAAATTAAATTAATTTCCTTAAAAAATTGACTCTAATATTATATTTAAACCTATTGAGAAATATAATTATCCTCATTATATAGTTTATAAATAATATATAATATTAAGAAATTTTAGATGTTAGATTTTTTTTACAAAATAGTTTTCAATATATTAAATGATTTCATGAAAAACATAATTATTTATTATTTATAAATTCCATTAAATTATATTGTGTTTAAATTTATGTTTGGAAAATTTATATATTTTTATAAGGGTATTATCTTTTTAATAAAATATAAATTACTTTGTTAAAAACAAGTTAGGCAAGTAAAAAACAAAATTCTAATATTTAACTATGTATGCGTAAAGTACATGTAATATGTTCAAAAATTGTGGGAAATTGGGTGGAATGGTATTTATTGATATTATTGCACCCACACTCCTTTATTGTGAACATTAAGATAATTTTACCATTTAATAGTGATATACTATTTGTTAAATTTAACGGCTACTTCAAAAATTACCAGTATGTTACTTTATGAATAGGGATCACTTATATCACTTCATGATTAATATAAAAATTTAAATTACATATTGAAACCCTAACAATATTATCCTTTTATAATATTTTATCATTTTCATATGAATCTAGTATATATTAGATATCCATGGTCTCTATTTACATGGAGATATTTACAGGAGGGATTTCATGTTCTTAATGACGTTAGAACATATTAGAATATTCCTAAATTATAGTAAGGTATTTATTGTCTTAAAATATATTTTTTATCTTTATTTAATATTTTTCACTATAAATTATATTAAGGTGTTATCTTTATCAACTATAATTTCTTTTACGAAATACATGAAATTCCTGGGTTCTTAAGATCAATGTCATCCTATTTCTTCAAATTTAATTCGATTCAAATGATATTTTGGTTGTCATGTGTTTTTCATCTCAAATTTTATTTATTTACATATCATGTTATGTCACCAAATTTTTCTTTTTTTTGTTTATATATATATATATTTCATGTATTTATTATTTCATAATTATTCATCCAATATAGGAGACTAAAAAATCCATATTTCTATCCCATTTCAAGGGTATTATATTGCAATGTTACCAAATCCATAAACTATATTGATAACTAAAATATAATTTGTTTTATTTTTAAAACATCTTGTTGAAATTATTTATTCTATATTATTTTTCATCCACCCTATGATTTTAATTTTAGAATTCTCTTTCTCTATATAGAAATGGCACTGTTGATTCAAATCATCCTCCTTAGTGAATTTATTCTATATAAATGTTTCTTATTGTTATGAATAATTTCCATCCTTCCAAAGAATTTTATTCTTTATCCATTCAAATTTATAGTGTAGTTTTCCAAAAGATTTTATTGTTTTGTCGTTGACGCATGTGATCTACAGGAGCGGGCGATAGTGGTCTTTCTTGGTAATCTCCATATTATGATTAATTTTTCATCATAAGAGGATCTCATATACGCCTGGTTGAGGGTGCCCTAGAGCTATAATGGCTGTCGATTCTTCTTGTTCTGTTGGTCTTTTTAATTCCACATGAATCACGACTCACCATCTTCTGTGATTTGGGTTAGTTTTTAAAACCTCCCATTACCATTTAAAAACCCCTCAATCCTCAGGATGCTCGACAACCTTGTCAGAAGATACGTTTGATTGGATAGCTGAATGGAATTGGTTTTCCATCATTTTTACCATAGGATATGTGTTGAGATGAATGTGTCGAAGGTTCCCTTTTATTATTTTTGGATTAAAATCAATGAGTAATATAGGTGAAAACAACGAGTTATCTATGAGAACTGGAAGGACTTCTGTTCTACTTGTAGGTGGTTGGGGAACACTTCTTATTTTTGTCGACAGAGGTAATAATCTATGGTGGGTAGGGGATCAATGGAGCCTTGGAATAGGGGTGGAAAGGTCTATTCTCTGATGGGAGACCACAGAAAGGTGAAGGACCCATTTATAAGGAATCGACCTTAAAACATACAAAATCATGAATTAATTGAATAATTCACATTGAGGATCTTTTCAGGTTTAGAGTTTTAGATAATTAAGACATAACTATTTCATATCAAAAGATTACAAAGTAGACACTTCTACACTGTATTTATTTTTTTTACAAAACATGAACTCCTAAAAAAATAGTCATGTAGAGTTTCATGTTTAAGACAACATGACTTTTCTTTGATCCCATCCTTGACACTATTCCACATTATGTCCTGTGAAAAACATTTCAAAAACATGGGATGAGCATAAAAATCTCAGTAAGAGATACAGAAGGACTGAAAACTGCATGTTTTTCAAAACAAAAAGTAATCCATGAATACATTAACATAAGTAATACTTTTCACCTTTAAAAAGTAGTAAATACTCTTCACTGAATAAAAGATCATTACTTACCCTTTTGTAACCGAAATATTACCATAAAACCAATATAAAGAACACATAACATATAAAGGTAACTTGGGACATAAACATACTTAAATGGAATAACCACACGGTCGCCTTCCACACATATCACTAAATGGAATAGCCATATGGCCGACTTCCATGCCCAATGCATTGGAGGTTATAAGGTAACCACCCGTCCTAGTATTCACAGCACCACCCGTCATTTGTTTTATCACGTAACCACCCGTCAAATGACCAAGTACCATTATAAAATCATATCACATAAAACAATTATAAAGGAAAGAAAACATTTACACATTTCAATCACAATATATCACATAAATATATTGACATAAAAAATCCATTATCAAAACCATTTTCAATACCAAAATACATAAAAGAGTATATGGTATTTATTTACTTTTAAAAACATTACGGCTCGTTGAGGAAGCTAAAGATCAAATAATATTCGCGGTGGCGGAAAAGGTCATTGTCACCACTTACATTAAATGAAACATTCCTTTTTTTCATTTAGTAAAACGCTTCATAGAAAAATATTCCCTTTGAAAATTCAAGGGTGTTTATACAGCGTATAAAAGAAAGTCTTGTATTAGAACAAAATATGCCTCAATGAATGGATATTGAGACGAAGTCCCTTACCTCGTGTCCGACAAGACTCGATCGTTCTTTAATCACTAGAATAATAAACTAACGTTAATTTCTACTTGATTAAGAACCTTTTTCAAGTTTATTATTCCTTTTATATCACTTATTTCCATGTTATAAACATTATGAAATCATTTAAGTTAATAATGTTCTTTTTGTCGCTATTTTGTGCTTAAGCAAAAAATGGACTTCTTATAATTACATGTTGTTTTTGTGGTCAAAGGTTCATTATATCCAGAATGATATTCATTATCTGGATATCATATATATCATATATATCCACCATATACATGTATTTATAATAGTACATAACATTTAGAGGTAAGAAATTAAATGCACTGTTCATGGAGACGGTAAGCCGTACGTACGCGTGAACGCTACTTTCAGTTCTATTTCATATTTAATGGAATGAAATCCAAATGATATAAAGGTAAATTATAATTATAGTATAATATCGTATATAATATCATTAACTCCATCCTTTATACATCCCACATATGGCATTAACGATTAAAATCCCTTTGAGGGGGCGGTAGTCTGCACTTCCTAAAATGAAATTATCACATTTATCTATTATGGAAACCATAATGGTATGCCATAAATGAAAAATACAGAGGAATAAGGAAAAAATAAAAATAATATATATCATATATAAATACAGTGACATCTTAATGGCCTCCATGAAAGGTGTTAATAGAACATTGAACAATCATCGTTTCGTGAGGCAGTAATTCGCCATGCACAAGAAACAGTATGTTATATAACCATTAGACATAGGTGTGTATAATTATAGATTGAATAATTCTCATAAAAACATCCTAGTATATTGAATATATCGGTGTTGTAACAAAATAATGTAATAAAAATAGTTTAGGGGGTTGGAGAAGCAAAATAAAACAAAAGAACATAAGAGAAGAAATTACCGTTAAATTGGGTAACTCCCCTTAGTTTGAACCAAAACGGTTTATTGAAGAGATTTATTCCTATGGTAAGGATTATAAGATGAATATAGGGATGTTTAGAGATAATAAGATCAGGGTATGGATAATCCATGGGCATGTGAGGTGTGGGTAAGGGAGTAGAGGTGGGGGCCTTTTATAAGAGGGAGGAGGGGCACTCTTGGAAGGTCATGATATGTTACATTATTATGAAATGATTTTTGGATTTTAAAGGTCCCATATGATATATTTCAAGGATAAGGTGATGAGGGTTCAATATCCACCCATCCAATACGTCTTATACAAGTGTAATTATTATATTTTACATTATATTTTCATTTTATTTAAATCTTTTATTAATGTGGTAATCGCTGCATCATCATGCTGTCATAAAGAAATTTATTTATTTAATGTATAAAAATTATAAAAAAATTACCATGATGTAGGAAATATTTTTAGATTTCAAATGAATATTTATAGTAAAAAATATAACTTATATAACCCCTTGTAAAAATTGTTTTAGTAAAACAATACATGTTTGTGACATTTTTATTTTAACTTTAAATAAAAAGTTATTAAGGTCATTTTCTTACCCAAGTGGCTCCATGGGGTCCCCAAGTTGACCCATGGATTTTATTGGTCGTCCATGACTCATCCAATAAGGTTAGGAAATGTGTGAAAGTAATTTCATATTATTAAAACATTATTTTTATCTTAAATTACACTAATTACCTCTAATCGCGATTAATAAAACTCAAAAGTTACTATTCACCAAAATTATTTTCATCTCATTGAACCACATTTTACATACCAATGAAAACCATGTATGTTGGATGTTTTTGAAATTAAATTCACATATGTCATAAAGTTTCATTTAAATGAAAAAATCAGTTTTTTTAACTACCACTTAGTGGTTTCACTATTCATAAAAAATTGATGTTTTTCAAAAAAAATACCAAAAATTCACTCTAAGATTTATTTTATATTCTGAATTCAAAAATGATGTCTATTTTACCAAATTAAAAAAAATATAATTTTCCTTAATTAATTTCATATTTAATTCTTGTTTTCAAAACAAATAGCATGTTTTTAAGAAATAATATATATCAAAAGATTGACACCAGTTTAAGTCCAATTTCAAAGTGAAATTAATTCAAATGACCACCATTGGATTAACTGGTAAAAATATATTCTAATTTCACTTTAAAAACAATTCAAAATATAATCTAATAATATAAATAAATTAGATTAAAATTGAGGTTTTGAATTAAAATACAACATTTTTCACTTATTCATTAAAAATGAACTTTATCGGAAAAAATACCAAACATTTACACAAAGTAAATTTTGATGTCCCGATTCTAAAGAAGAATTTTATTTGGTCCAATATAATGTATAAGAGTGACCAAAACTATATTTATATAGGGTTCACTACCAAACATAGTAACCCCGTTAAAGTAAAATTTATATTTAATTCACAAATATTAATAAATATGAAAATGTATTAATCTTTATTTAACTGGGATGTTACATCCTTCCCCCCTTTTGGGAATTGCATCCTAGTGATTTTATTCACTTATCAAAATAAGTGGGGGTATTTATCCCTCATAGCATTTTCAGATTCCCACGTTGTCTCTTCAACCATATGGTTTTTTCATAAAACCTTCACCTGATAAATTACCTTATTTCGCAACACTTGCTCTCTTCTGTCAAGAATCTGGACTGGTTGTTCTTCATAAGAGAGATTCTCTTCCAACTGAACTACCTCTGGGCTCAAAAAATGAGCTGGATCTGTCATATACATTCTCCACATTGAAACATGAGAAACATTATGTACCTGGGACAAACATGGAGGTAAAGCCACTCTGTATGCAACTGATGCAACTTTATCTAGGATTTCATAAGGTCCAATGAACCTTAGACTCATCTTTCCCTTCTTGACAAAATTCATCACACTTTTCCATGGAGAAACTTTTAGAAAAACATGATCACCTACCTCGAAAGATATATCCTTCCTTCGGTTATCCGCATAACTTTTCTGCCTTCTCTGAGCTATTCTCATGTGCTTCTGAATCAACTAAACTTTTTCTTCCATCTCTTCTACCAATTATGGTCCCATCAGCTTCCTTTCCCCTAATTCATCCCAAAAATTTTGAGTTCGACACCGTTTACCATATACTTCCTCAAATGGATCCATCTGTATACTGAAATGAAAACTGTTATTATAAGAAAATTAAACCAAAGAAAGATTTTGGTCCCAAATTCCCAGGTAATTCATCGTGTAGGCACATAAAATATCCTCCAAGGTCTGAATTGTTCATTCTGACTTCCCATCCAATTGTTGATGAAATGTTGTACTAAAATTTAATTCAGTATCCAACGACTTCTGAAGGCCTTTCCAAAAGTTAGAAGTAAGCCAGGGATCACGATCAGATACAATGGAGAAAGGAACTCCAGGTAACTTGACTATCTCTTTAACATACAACAAAGAAAGTTGATCTAGATAGAATGTATCTCGAATAGGAAGGAAATGAGAAGATTTAGTCAATTGATCAACAATAACCTAGATTGCATTATTACCTCGAGATGTCTTTGGTAATCCCTCAATGAAGTCCATGGATATATTTTCCCATTTCCACTCTGGAACTGCTAAAGACTGAAGCATCCCTTTTGGCAAATTCCACTCTTCTTTAACCTGCTAACAAGTCAAACACCTCACAGTAAAATCAATAATATCTCTTTTCATTCCATCCCACCAGTAATACTCTCGTAGATCTCTCTACAACTTAGTACTGCTAGGATGAACTGAAAATGGGGAACTATGAGCCTCACATAACAACTCATTCTTCAACTATGAATCATAAGGCACACATAATATCTTCCCAAACCTCAAAACACAATCATTGTCAATGTTAAATTTAGGAAACTTACCCTTCTAAACTAGCTCTACCTTTTTCTGCAACCCACTGTCTTTCTTATGCATTTGCTTAATTCTGTCTGATAGAGATGATCCCATTGTTACCAGAAACAAAATAGAAGAACTTACTGTACCAACAAATTCTATGACAAAGTTCGTCAAATGAAAAAACAAAGGATATCATTCCAAATGTAGCATGGTTAATGAAGCATTACTTTTTTGACTCAAAGAATGAGCCACTTTATTTTCTTTTTGTGGATGGTAATGAATTGTACAATCATAATCCTTGATTAATTCCAGCCATCTCTTCTGTCTCATGTTCAATTATTTCCAAGTGAATATATACTTTAATCTTTCTTATCAGTATATATTTCACACTTTACTCCATACAAATGATGCCTACAAATTTTTAGTGCAAAAAAAATAGCAGCTAATTCCAAATCATGTGTAGGGTAATTTAACTAATTAGTTTTCAACTGACACGAAGCACAAGGAATTACCTAATCATTCTACCTAAGGAATCAACCAAGTACATTCAACAAAGCATCACTGTAGATAAAAAAACTCACCATTCCTAGAAGGAAGTGCCAAAACTAGGGCATTCACCAATCTTCTTTTCAATTACTGAAAACAATCATCACATTCTTTTTTCCAGATAAACTTAACACCTTTTCGAGTTAACTTATTCATTGGACTAGATACCCATGAAAAGTTTTCAAAAAACCTCCCGTAATAACCTTCCAAACCATGAAAACTACGGATCTTGGTTATATTTGTGGGTCTTGGCCATTCTTCAACATCATTTGTTTTAGCAGGATCAACAGTTATGCTATTTTTTGAAACAACGTGACCAAGGAAAGAAATTTGTTGTATCCAAAACTCACACTTGCTGAATTTTCGATACAGTGTCTTTTCTTTTAAGGTTTTCAAGATAACCCTTAAATTACTTTCATGCTCCTCTTTAGTTTTAGAAAACACCAGAATATCATCAATGAACTCAAACACAAACTTATCCAAGAACTCATGGAAAATTCTATTCATTAGATCCATGAATACAGCAGGTGCATTGGATAACCCAAAAGTCATAACTACAAATTCATAATGGCCATATCTAGTACGAAACACAATCTTCAAAACATTTTCTTCTTTTTGTTTCAACTGATGGTACCCAAACCTCAAGTCAATCTTTGAAAAATACTGAGCTCCCTGGAGCTGATCAGACAAATCATCGATATGAGGCAAAGGATATTTGTTCTTAACACTGATGTTATTCAACGCTCTATAGTCAATGCAAATTCTTATTGAACCATCTTTATTTTTAACAAACAATAGAGGAGCACCCCATGGTGATGTGCTAGGTCGAATGACACCTTTATCTAATAACTCTTGTAATTGCTTCTTTAACTGTAAAAGTTCAACTTGAGCCATTCGACAGGGGGGTTTTGAAATTGGCTTAGAATCAAGAAACTAAGTCAACAGTAAATTCAAATTCCTGATCATGTATAATACCAGGAAACTCATCAGGAAAAACATCAACATACTCATTTACCACTAGTACATAATTAATTTGAATAGTTCCTTTTTTTCAACAATATGTGCAAGGTGACATTAATTTCCATATTTTACTAGTTTATCAACTTCCTGATATGTTATCAAACGCAAGGGTTCATTCTTGTACACAAACTAAAAATAATTCTGAAAATAAACCACTTTAGATCTGCAGTCAATCTTAGCATGATAAACAGAAATCCAATCTATGCACAAAATAACATCAAACTCTATTAGAGGAAAAAAATAAGGTTTGCAGGTAGATTATTTCCGCACACAAGGATATGAAGGTTCTTATAATTTCTTTTTGTCTCAACATTTCCTCCAGGTGTTTTTACCATATGTTCAGGATTCTTATCTTGAGATGGAATTCCCAATTTACTAGAAAACATCTCAGAAATGAAAGAATGTGTAGACCCTAAATCAAACAACACATTGGCATAATCTGAACAAACAAACAGTGTACCTGATACTACTTCATTAGATGGCCCAACATCTGCTGAAGTAGTTGAAATGGATTTCACCACCCCTTTCTACTTGTAGTCTAGCTAATTTCCCTCAGTTGAGTTCTTCGTTAGACACTCATTTGCATAATGACCCATTTTATTACACTTAAAACATCTTACCGCTGACTTTTCATTGCCTGCTTAATCATTTTTTTTACAGTTACGAGCAATATGACCAGACATACCACACCGAAAGAACATTCCATACTTGGATAAACATTCTCCAGAATTCATTTTACCACACTTCTCACTGTATGGATATTTGGTTTTCTTACCTCATGGCTTCTTTGATGAATTTTTTCCCTTTGCCTGCCAACTGGACCTCTTAATATGTTGTTTGTCAAAGAACACCTGATCATCGGCAAACTCCATTTCCACCTTCTCCGTACATAGAACAAGTTTTTCATTGCTTTTTTACTCATGAGAAGCTAAATCCCTTCAACACTTTAGCTTTAATACTGAGTAAAAATGGTTGATTTTACTATCAAGATCTCTTATGAAATTTGGATCATACCTTGCCATTCGAATGAACATTGCTTCATAAGCAACCACTGAGTCATCCTCCTACCTCAATTCTATGAATTGTGTTTCCATCCTAAGACGAACCACCTTAGAAAAATATTTCTCAAGAAACATCCCTTTGAATTCATCCCAGTGAAGATCATCAATCTCCTCACTATCCCTGATATTTTTCACCATCGACCACCACTGATCAGCTTCACCTTCAAAACGGTAAATAGCGAGACTAACAATTTGATGTTATGAACACCCCATTACATAAAAAATCTTTTCCATTGCTTTAATCAACATTTCTTCTATCACAGGTTCAGATAATACTCTGAATGATGGGGGATGTCGCCTCATGAAATGTTCCACCACTGACATGTTTCACTGCGGTTGATCTGTCTGATCTCGTGCATAGATACCACCCCCTTTTATAGCATGAGTCAACTATGCCATCATAGAAACAAACTATTCAGTTCTGATTCTGACCATCTCAAGTTGCTGATTTGGAAGGTTGTCTTCATCCTGAGGTCATCCCAACATAGCTTCCTTGTTTCCTATGTGGAAAACCATTCTAAACATAGAAATATCTTAGGCGAAGCAACATGGAAATCATTAAATGATATCTCAGTTCAATCATACTTTAAATTAATTTACGTACTTGAATTTAACAATTTTATAACTCTTAAAGTTGTCTAAACTGACCTCTAATAACAACTATAAGGACCCGGCCTTAAAACATACTTAATCTTGAATTAAGTGAATAATTTACATTGAGGATCTTTTCAGGTTTAGAGTTTTAGAGAATTAGGACATAACAATTACATCTCAAAAGATTACAAAGTAGAAACTTCTACACAGTTTCCATTTTTTTTAAAACATAAACTCTTGAAAAAAATGAGTCATGTCTAGTTCCCTATTTAAGACAACATGGCTCTTCCATGATCCCATCCTTGACTCTTTTCTATATTATGTCCTGTGAAAAACATTTCAAAAACACGGGATGAGCATAAAATGCTCAGTAAGGAATACAAAAGGAATAGAAACTGTTAGTTTTTGAAAACAACAGGTAAACTATGTATACATTAACATAAGTAATACTTTTCACCTTTATGAAGTAGTAAATAATCTTCACTGAATAAAATATAATTACCTACCCTTTTTTAACCAAAAAATTACCATAAAACCAATATACAGAACACATAACATATATAGGTAACTTGGGACATAAACATACTTAAATGGAATAACCATACGATCGACTTCAACACATATCACAAAATGGAATAGCCATACAGACGACATTCATACCCAATTCATTAGAGGTTATAACATAACCACCAATCCTGGTATTCACAAAACCACCCATTATTTTGTTTATTAGGTAACCACCGATCAAATGTCCAAGTACCATTATAAAATCATAACACACAAAACAATTATAAAGGAAGGAAAACATTTCCACATTTCAATCACAATATATCACTTAAATATATTGACATAACAAATCCATTATCAAAACCATTTTCAATACCAAAATACATAAAATAGTATATGGTATTTATTTACTTATAAAAACATTATGGCTTGTTAAGGAAGCCAAAGATCAAATAATACTCGCGGCAGCGGAAAAGGTCATTGTCACTGCTTACATTAAAAGAAACTTTCCTTTTTGTTGTTTAGTAAAATTCTTCATGCAAAAATATTCCCTTTGAAACTTCAAGGGTGTTTATACAGCGTATAAAATAAATTCTTGTATTAGAACAAAATATTCCTCAATGAAAGAAGATTGAGACGAAATCCCTTACCTCATGTCCGACTTGACTCAATCGTTCTTTAATCTCATAAATAATAAACTAAAGTTAATTTCTACTTGCTTAATAACCTTTTTCAAGTTTATTATTCCTTTTATATCAAGTATTTCCATGTTATAAACATTATGTAATCATTTAAGTTATTAATGTTTGTTTTGTCGATATTTGGTACTTAATCCAAAAATGCACTTCTTACAATTACATGTTGTTTATGTGGAAAAAGGTTTATTATATTCAGAATGATATTAATGATTTGAAAATCATATATATCATATATATCCAGCATATAAATATATTTATAATAGTACATAACATTTATAGATAAGAAATAAAATGCACTGTTCATGGAGACGGTAATCTGTATAATATTATTAACTCCACCCTTTATGCATCCCACATATGGCATTAATGATTCAAATCACTTTGAGGGGGCGGTAGTCCGCACTTCCTAAAATGAAATTATGATGTTCATCCATTATGGAAACCATAAAGATATGCCATAAATAAAAAATACAGAGGCATAAAGAAAACATAAGCATAATATATATCATATATAAATATAGTGACATCTTAATGGCCACCATGAAAGGTGTTAAGAGAATACTGAGCAATAATCGTTTCGTGAGGCAGTAATTCGCCACCCATAGAAACAGTATGTTGTTTAACCATTAGATAGAGGTGTTTGTAAGTGTAGATCAAATGATTCTCATAAAAACATCCTAGTATATTAAATATACTATTGTTGTTACAAAATAAAGGAATAAAAATATTTTAGAGTTTGGAGAGGCAAAATAAATCAAAAGAACATAAGAGAAGACATTACCTTTAAATCAGGTAACTCCCCTTGGTTTGAACCAAAAAAGTTTCTTGAAGAGCTTTATTCCTAAGGTAAGGATTCTAGGATAAAGAGAGGAATTTTGAGAGATAATAGGAGCAATTTTTGGATGATCCAAGGTCTTGAGAGGTGTGGGTAAGGGATTAGAGGTGGGGGACTTTTATAAGAGGGAGGAGGGGCACTTTTGGAAGGTCATGAAATGTTACTTTATTATGAAATGATTTTTGGATTTAAAGGTTCCAATATTAAATATTTCAAGGATAAAGTGATAAGGGTTTGAAATACACCCATACAATAGGTCTTATACAAGTGTAATTCTTAGATTTTACCTTATCTTTTCATTTTATTTAAATCATTTATTAATGAGGTAATCGCTGCATCATCAAGGTGTCATAAATAAATTTATTTATTTAATGTCTAAACATTATAAAACAATTACCCTGATGTTGGAAATATTTTTATATTTATAATGAATATTTATAGTATAAAATATAACTTATATTACCCCATGTAAACATTGTTTTAGTAGAACAATACATGTTTGTGACATTTTTATTTTAACATTAAATAAAAAGTTATTAATGTCATTTTCTTACCCAAGTGGCTCCATGGGGTCCCCAAGTTGACCCATGGATTTCCGTGGTCATCCATGACACATCCAATAAGTGTTGGTCATGTTTCAAGTTAATTTCATATTATTAAAACATTATTTTTACCTTAAATTACACTAATTATCTCCAATCGCGATTAATAAAACTCAAAAGTTACTATTAACTAAAAATTATTTGCATCCCATTTAACCACATTTTACTTACTAAGGAAAACCATGTATGTCATATTTTTTAAATTCAATTCACAGATGTGGTAATGTTTCATTTAAACGAAAAATTCAGTTTTTTTACTAGCACTTAGTGGTTTCACTATTCATCAAAAATTGAAGTTTTTCAGAAAAATACCAAAAATTCAACCTAATATATATTTGATATTCCAAATTCAAAAATGATGTATATTTTACTAAATTCAAAACATATAATTTGTCTTAATTAATTTAATAATTAATTCCTGTTGTCAAAACAAATAAAGTGTTTTTAAGAAACAATATATATCAAAAGATTAACACTAGTTTAAGTCCAATTTCAAAGTGAAAATAATTCCATTGACCACCATTTGATTAAATGGTAAAAATATATTCTAATTACCCTTTAAAACCAATTCAAAGATATTCTAATCATATAAATAAATTAGATTAAAATGAAGTTTTGAATTAAAATTCAACATTTTTCACTTATTCATTAAAAATGAACTTTAGCAGAAAAAATACCAAATATTTACACAAAGTAAATTTTAATGTCCCTATTCAAAAGAAGAATTTTATTTGGTCCAATATAATTTATAAGAGTGACTAAAACTATATTTAAATAGGGTTCTCCATCGAACATAGCAACCCCATTAAAGTAAGATTAATATTTAATTCACAAATATTAATAAATATGAAAATGGATTATACTTTATTTACCTAGGATGTTACACCAGTGGTATGTGAGGTACCGATCTAGGAAAAATCTAGAACGGTTGGAGAGAATAGAGCTCGGGGAACTCTGTCATTACAACAGATGGAGGAGAAACCTGCCAAAGTGGTAGTGGACTACAATGTGGCAGGTGTGCCTGGCACTGGTGTGGGGGCACAAAATATTAATACAAAGGTGTCAAATGTGTTAAATAGGTTGAGGGGGACCTCATGGGACCTTCCAACTAAAGGGTGCATGAAGGAGAAGGAAAGTCTCAACATGTGTATATTTGGTTGGTAGTCTAGAGGAATTGTGGAAACCAGATCAGGTATCGGGCATCATAAGGTGAGAATGTGGCTTTGTCTGGATCAGTGGCTAAGAAGTCATGGTCGGACATTGCTGATATGGGTACGGGGAGGTAGATGTCCGATATGGATGTGATTATTACAAATAGAGGTGTGAAGAAAGGGGAATCAGACTTTTTTTGGTCATTATTTCTCTTGTGTAATAAGTTTGAAGGCCTTCCAGAGGCCGATTTGAGTTATTTTTCCACTATTATAGGTTTGGATGATGGGGTCGACATGAGGGTTTACAAAGTTATTGATCATGAGAACTCAAAAGATGAGTTTTAAAGCCCAAAAAATAGTGGTTATAGGAGAAACAATGGGAGGAAGGATTACTCCTTGGTACCTCCTCCTCTAGAGACCCTCTATGTGAAGAAGATGAGTGTCAACATGATGACCATTGTGGTTTTGAGCCATCAGAAGATAGAGGTACAATTACATGGTTCTACTATTAAGTTCCAAATATCATGTAAAATAACATGATTTATTGCTCAACAAAACCGAGGAGGAGGCTGCTAAAATGATGGTTAGGTCACTCGAGGTATCTCTCAATGAGGATAAATATTCAGGGATTGACAAACATGACTCAATATTGGTTGGAGAATTCATCCAAGGAAAGATTAGCATTGAGGAGTACATTCAGTCTTGGGACCAGCTGGCTTCAGCATTTGAGAAGCTGATATCAGAGGGAGAATATATACAGACTGCATCCTTACCATGGGAATTATTTAGGGAAACTATTTCTGGTAATATCAAGTATCTATTTAATGTCTCTATTTAAGTTTGTGGAATTGGTTGGTTGGTTTGGGAGAATTTTTTTTATAAGTTGTGCAAATTATGGGATAATCGTGTTGTTTGGTTGTGTTGTGATGTTTGGACTAATTTCCTACACTCTACATGGACCATTTCTGGAAGGGGATTAGAGCATGAAGTCTTCATCAGTGCAGGTCTTTTGGATTTTGATGTTTGAGAGGTTATGGCCTTGTATACAATTCTATGCTCGTTCACATTTTCAATGGACTATTTGTTGAAGGGTCCTATGTTGGTGAAGGTGTGTCATCGTGGCATAGTTGCTAGGGTGGGGCAGGCTTGGTAGTTTTATTTGGATGTATGTGGTTGTTCAGCTTCTTTTATGGTTTCTCACGTTTTCTTAAAAGTGTTTTGATAATAAAAAATTCAATATTCAGTCTGTTTAAAGGATAATTAAATACTCATATTTCTTTCAAATGAATTTTTTTTATTATTAAAATGAACTCTTTATTTATAAACATATTTACAAGAAATATATTTTATGAAATAAATTGTCAAATATTTGTATACAGTATTAATGAATAATTTTGAAATCATATTTATCATATATAAAAATATATTTTAAAAATATACTTTATAGTTTTAATTATTGATTTTCAAATTATTTATCATGATCATATATTTTTCAAAATAGTCACATTTAAAGAGTTTCAAACCCTTTCAAAAAATGTCTATTGACAAAAAATTTGAAGTGATTTATGAAGATATCATAAAATTTTATTTATTATCATTTGGAATCATCCTTAATTCTCATTATGTTACACTAGGTATTTTATTAATCCACCATCAAACATCATTCTCTAGATGTATTTTTCAATGTTCTAGGAAATTTTTTTATGAAACTCATATCTTTTCCATAATTTAATTAAGAGATATATAAATTATGAATGTCTTAATGTTCTAATGGGATTTAAATTTATGTATTATTATTATGTAAAGGGTGGGGGTCCAATTATACATCTAATTAATTAGTTAATGAAGTATATCTAATTAGTTAATGTTTTAACCACATACAATTTATTTGTTCCCCACATGAATCATGTACATTTTATATTCTAAAAAAATGAATAATAGAAATATATTTTTCATAACATGAAGAGTATATAGTTTAATTTTTATAAACATTATACATGGGTATTTTATTTTTTTAAAACATGTTGTTTGGGAAGTTATTATTTCACAATATGAAGCGTGAATTTTTTGTCATCACAACAAAATGTCTGTACATTTCTTTGTTCAATATATGATGTGTTGAAATTTTTTAGGAAATAGTGTTATAATTAACCTATGATTATGTTTATTCTAATGATCTTTGTTATACTATATTTTAAGGGAATTTATCATTTCAATGAAATATTATAATTATTATGCTCCACAGAACATTTTTATTAACTCAGGAATCTGCAGTATTTTGATATAGTGTAAACGTGTTCATATAAGAATGCATATACTTCCATAATGTCTTAAGGGAGACACTAAATCTTAGTACTACATTTAATAATATATTTAACCCCAAACATATTTCATCATATAATTATGATAAAACCCTTTATTACAATTTCATTTTTCTATAATTAGAATTTGAGTTCAGTCCATTATTTTGTTTCCCATAACCAGGTTACAGAGATGAATATAAATTATGGGAACACTAGATGGTATTATAGTGAAACATTATTATTAAGAATATTTCATAAAAAATTAAATAATTTTCATATGTAATAGTCCCTCAAATACAATAAACATTCCATTCTTGTAGATTAGAGATTACTGTGAAAAGTAATGTTTATGTTATGGAAATTATATTAAACAATGTTGTGTTTACCTTGGACCATGTAACTTCATATCAATTACAGTGTTTAAAAGAATTATATTTTAAAACTAGACATAGTTATGTGGGTTTTGGAGAATAAATCCCTTCTAATATACCCTATCATGATGCAAACCTCCATTGTCAGAGAGAAAATGTTTCCCATTTAGACCCACCACTATCGTACCTCCATATTTATGGCACAAAAATTTTAAATTGAGGAATGGTGATTCCCTATCCAGAACATCATAATAATAATAATTGATATTAGTACATGAAATGACATGAACTACTGAAAATTTTGATTTCGAATTGACATCCATTTTCCAACACTCATTCATGCACCAAAGGCACAAATATGGACTCAAAAAAAATTAAATACATCACCTAAACATTCTTCACGTCTCAATATTCTAATATAAATCCTATTAATCAAAACTATCCTCTCCCTAAAATAAGAATTTAAATATCACCTAAAATTCAATACCCATAAATTGTATGGGTCATTATAATAGGGACATAAATGGGGGTGGCATACTAAGAATTTATTTCCCACCCTATACACTTGTGTTATGGTTCACATAAAAACATAATGTATGATTTAATGTTGATCATGATATTCATAGTGGATTGAGAATATGCCTAGTGTATGAATGATTTGGTTAGAGAATCTTTATAAGGACATGGAGACTAGGATTCAGATAATGGTTTTGGAAGGTACTAGTGACTTTTTTTTCAATTTCGTGTGTAGTTTATTTTATATGTGTCCAACATATTTGGAGATAGTTTATCATATGTTGAAATGAATGAGAATCTATATAATTCATTAAATTTTGGTTAAAACATGATACATTTTTATTTATTATGTATAATCTAATTATTAATGTGGCTGCTTTTATTTAGAGATTTCCACTATTATTTAACATAGATATACAAGTATAAGATCCCCATAGTAACACCTTAAACCATCACTTCTAGTCAGAAGACTCTAAGGCAGTCATAGTTGTTCCTAAGGTCATGAATCATCAATGAACCAGTATGTAATGAGTCTTCAGGGGGTAGGGAATTGTAGAATGTTATATTTTTATTAATTTTTCATACTATTTTATTAAATGGTAGATAGGTGGTAGAAGAATGATTAGAAGAATATGATGGAGCTTATACTGGTGTTTCATGAACTATTTTTTTGATTGAAAGTCTATTTTACCATGGAATGATAATTTTATTCTTTGTTTTCATAGTTAAAATTGAGATGTTAATTTAATATTATTTGTTTTTTCGAAATTTAAATTTTGTGTTTTTATCTCAGTAGTATTTTTAAGAGGCGTATCTATATGCATAATATTTACATGGGAAGATTTAGTTAAAATTGGAAGTATTGTGTGGTTGATATGAATGAATATAATGGGTTTAACTGTTTAATTTGTAAATAATAATATATATATTATTTTACTATATAACATATTTTGGTATACTACTCAGTTAAACTCCAATATATTTTCATTCATGAAAATTCAAGTGGATATTATTATGAGATATTATTTTCTGATGATGACTATATGATCCCATTATATATAGGACATATTGTGATAACTTATCGACTTGTACAGGAACATGATACCAACATGATGAATCGATTGTGGGTGAAAATGATACAGTTTCCTATATTTAACATGTTAAAAAATATATGGGGTTTCCCATATAGATTTTTGGTTGAATTTTACCACACCTAACCATATGATTTTTGTAAATAAGTAAAGATATTCTTAGGGAAATGTTGTCATAAATACGTATGTATATGTATCTATTAATATTTCATGTTTTAATAATTTATGGGGGATCACATATAGATATTATAATTGAGGATTCTTACCCGTTTATATGGTAATGATTTGGAATTTGATGTATGAGACGTATATATGAGAACCTACAATGTGTGGACAGGATTTTGAGTGTCCCACTAATATTTAAAATGAGAACATGGATATATCCCATGAGAAGTGATCTATATGAGAGAAATTATTTTTGTGATATTTGGGTGACTCTAATTCCATTAGATTTGGATAAGGATGTCAGTGAGATGATTGTTGTGATCGAGAAAGAGGATGTTTTCCTATAGCCATTGAGGCGTGTTGAGATATATGTAAGTATCCTATGGAAGGGGTTAGGAAAGGATCATAAGGTTCATTATATATGTGAATAATTATTTTATGATTTATTTTGGATGATTATGTTTGAGATGTTCTATCATGTATACGGTGTAGGGATTGAGACATGTTTTGATTTCATAATTTATAGCACTATGATTTCTTGTGATTTTCATTATTAAGGAAATATTTTTAGAGTAGGATCAATAATATTACTAACCTTATAGATTCTATATTTAAATTATGTAGATCATTATTTTTTGGTGAAACACCTTTTTGGAATAACACCTACATGGTAGGTTGTTTGGGGATTATACTCACTGTGTGTGAGATGTTTGGATTATTGGAAGAGTGATTCTAGGATTCCTCTGGATAGATGAGTCGACATTTTAGGTGGAATGGTATGATATTTTATAAGTAATGTAATCCTATTATAATTGGAATGGAACTCATAAGGGTTTTATTTGGATATTGTATTTTTACAGTATAGTATAATACACTGAATAATGTTAGATGAGGTTAGGGTAGTACAAACTTGTTATGTATAGTAATTTTGAGAAGTATATTAGTAAGAAACCATATGTGATCTATGTACTAATGGATTGGATGAGGCACCTATGATATTATTTTACAAGAGACTCAATAAACATTTTTCATATCCCATGGTGGGGATAAATAACATTAGAAATATATTTAGGTACTAGTGCAAAGATGATTAGTGATTATTCCAGGACATGGATTTTTATTGTGGTTTGAAGATAGAATTTTATAAATCATTACACTCAAGGTGTAGTATATGTAATATCATATGGTGGGAAATAAACCATTAAAAGTAGAAGGGTGTGATCCTATTGTAAATGGGATTTTTTATGCTAATAATGGTACTATGAATATGGAAGGAATGGTTATCAATATAAAATATCGAAACTTAGATATAAGAATAATGGCTACATAAATTAATTTCATGTTGTAATAGACAGAGATTAGTCCACTAATATTAGAGTTTGGTTTTTGGAAATAGATTATGGAGACAATCATATAGTGAGGATTCACTTATCGGTCACTAAGGAGTGACTCTCATGTTGTAAGTTTCACAAATGTGATGATACTGGTTAGTGGATGGTCAAAATGATATCATGATTTTTGTGAATATGTAAATAATATTTTATCTAGTTCTATATAAAGAACCATATTTTACATTTTTTTGTGGTGTTGTGGAAACAACACTGACTTGGTCATTGGTTTGTTGATACATGTTTTTCTATGATATTATATTATAGGATATCATCATGGATTAAGTGTCATCATTTTTGAGTTGAGGCATATGGTGTGTAGCATCATGTCCTTAATGATAAATTAGTTGATGACACTATGGAGTCTCTAAATCAATGGTTTCTTTTGATTTTTGTCTCAGTGGTTTGTATTTGTTAATGGATGAGTGTATCATATTTTTATCAATAGTGTTCCTTGAAATGGAGTTCCAAAATTAATGATCATTAAACGTTGTGGGAATGAATAAAACCCATTTATTATGAAATTGATAGTATATATGGTTGGATTTTATGGTTAAATGACTACCAGTACTTCCTGGGGAATTCAAGTATTGTGGTTGGGAGGTTGTAAGGTTATGTTTTTTTTCAGGATGTGAGTTTTAGGTAAAATTCAATTATTTCGATTCTTAGTACATATAAAACATAAAATATAATTTTAACATAGAATATGTTTTTGATATAATTATTTGATGATTTCATTGGTATAATGATGGAGTGTATATACTAGGGTTTGAATATGATGAAATTATGAGTTGGTAATATATTTTGGTATATATTAATTTTTACTAATTAAATATTAATTATTATTATTATATGAGAGAGTGATTATATCTCATAAAAAGTGTTTTAGTTTGAAATTTTCACATAACTATTAAGTCTAAAATGGATGGTTTCACAATTTATGGGTTTAGATTTTTTGGGTATGGGGATTCATTATTAGGCTTTAATTGAGTGTTTAAATTAATTTATTAATATATATATATATATATATTATTTTTATTTTCCTCTCGACACTCTCCCTTATTTAAAAAATTGGAATGGGATGTTACCCCCACATTCCACTTAAATATTTGAGGAAAAATGGAGAGTGGAATAACCTGTCTTCTTCTATGGTGTTAGTCGAGACATGATCTCGATGATTCTAACCTTGAGAGAGGATCCAATCCTGATATATCTATGATTTCACCACTTGTAAGAAAAAATTTTAGGTTATGTCGTCTACTTATATTATTTTTTAGTTTTAAATTTTTATTTTTATTTATAAGTTTTAGAATGTATGTTTTGTGGAGCATAGTGGCATTATTTGTGGGGAAACATGGGTCTCAGGTGACTCTCATGGGTTTTTGTTTGATTAACCCAATCAAAATGTGTATGGTTCAAGTAAACATATCATGGATTTTTAGATATTATGAAATTTCGATAATAATGAGTACACAATGTGTAGTCCATGAGGGTAAGCCATATATTTCTTTTAGTAAATGACCCATGGTGAGGCAGGAGTACTTGTCTAGACAACCCAAATAGTGGTACTTGGCATTTTAGGTACATGGAAAACCCTCATGTGTAGTATATAGCCATAGGCCATGTTATGAAATTTCACATACCTTATACCTATTAGATGACTAGGAACCCTCTTTGAGATACACACCATATAGAATGGGTATATAGTATGCAATTGAGATATAAACTCCATGATGGATTTGATACACACATAGACTGCTCTATTGAGAGTATATGGACCGTTCTTTGAGTTACACAACATGTATTGTTCTTCTAGTTTTTTCCTTATTTTCATTCCCTATGGTTGGAATTTGACAAATGATGGGTTCATTTAATGTATTTTTTTATATATAACATGATGGTGATGGGCACTACATTATCATATAATAATGGTGAGATGATTCAATATTGATGAAAAATGATGGATATGGGTTTACTCATGGTGATAGACTAAAATATCATCTAATGGAGATATGGAATTATACATAGGAGATATTCAGTGGAAACATGTGATATGATGGAATTAGATTCCCAATATATTAGATATAATTTTTTTTGGAAAGGATCCATTATAATTAAACCATGTTATGATATGATAAAGGAATGTAGATTGAGAAATTCCTCTTCAGACTAAGTTGAATTGAGAATACAAGTAATGATAACAGCTTGTGTGGTAGATAATACTAATGTTAATTGATGGAGCTTGATATGGTTCAAGAGGACCATATATGATGTTGTACGAGTAATAAAATTATACTGATGGATTCAGAATGATAAATTTGTATGACTAAGATAGTATTGAGAAGACTACTATAATGGCCTTAGGCTTTTGAGGTATTCCATGAGATATGGTGGAGGATAATTGACTAGCTACCAAGTAATGAGATAGAGATATTGTTAGTAGTCTATATTGCCATTATTCTTCTTTGGGATGATATAGTTTTGTATAATATAATTCATTAGGTAATTGACATTATTATATGCGATATTACCATTTTCATGTTTGTAATAAAATTTAATATATGTGATTCAGAGGATTCTTCTTATGTTCTTTTGTTGTACCTAATACAATGATGAATTATTGGGAGACATACTTGGATCTTGTAGTTATATCTAAAAAATTTATATTAAATTACTAAGGTGAATATTTTATTTATGTATTCTTGATGATATTTATTGACATTCTTTTCCTACCTAGTATATGGTGGGATGTGTTATGACACAGTGAGATACCTTGTTTTCCTAGGATTTTTTCTATATTCATGGTGTAATCATATGGTATTCCTAGGATTCCTAGGAAATATTTATCATCATTGATGATATACATGATTTATATGATTCTTAGGAATTAATAGGAAGGCCTCATACTACATGGTATGTTGATGAAAATACTTAAATCATATTATAATGACAGATAATATAAGATTACTTGGATAAAAATTAGGTACTAGTGTCAGTCATGATATTATGATATTCCAAGGATGATACCTAGGAACTATTATTTAAATGATGAATTCTTATGCTTGAGATATTTTTCAGGAAGGACATGTTTCTTCACCAGTGTTCATGTTCAGTGTCTAGAGACACCTTGAATCTAGCCTATGTCTCTATGGTAGATCTCGGGTGGAATGATATAACATAAGGATTGATGGTAAAATATTTACTTTCTCATTAAATTAGATATCATATCTACGTATATGTTATATCAATTGTATATGAACATTAATAAGACATTATATTATTGATACCATAGTTATGGTGGCCTAAAGTGAATTTATTTCCCACCCCTTACCAAGAACTAAGGCGCACTTATAGACCTTATATATTATTTCATTATGACCATGATATGTAAAGAGAATCATGAAAATGCAGAGTGTTTACAAGATTGGGGTGGATTACCTTGACGAGAACATTACTACATGGATTTTAGTATGAGTTGATGGTGAATTTAGAGAATTTTTTTATATCATCTCTAATCTATTTATTTTTACATGTGATTGTACCAAGAGTCGATCAACTTATGTCTATTAGAATGATTATCTATTTGTATGTAAAATTTTATTTTTTCTAATATTATTCTTCTTTATTTATTACATGTATTATAATTATTGTTCTATTGATTTCATTTCCTACTTTCACTATTATTACACTGTAATTTGATGGTCCAATATCCCCATGTAAATACCCTAGAACATTTCTTCTACTCAGTTTCCTCTAGAATATGGGGAGTGGTTATTAAGGACACAAATCACCATTATCCTATTCAATGATGAGTGGGCATGTAGGGGAGGAATTAAAACTTTTTTCCAGCTTTGATAATGGAATTCAAGGGTCTTTGGATCCCAAATTAATCATAGGATCTATCTCCTTCTTATAATTATTTACACTCTCCTCTAATCTAATTTTTTGGTCTTGTTTTATATTTTAGTACAGATGTCAAAAAAACCATAGTGATTTCCTTCCTACACAATGGGGATTTTCTATATCCATTCATGTGGATCCTATGGAATATAATTTTCTATTCATACACTGTTTTTTCAAAAGAATTATGTTATTTATTAGAATATTTTGTATATTTATATTAATTAATTTTAAATATAAGATTTTTTTGTTTATATAAATTGTTGAATTATTGTTTATAGATATTTTTTATATTTAAAGAGTTTCTTAAAGGAGTTATGTTTATCATATAGGTTAATTTATTCATATATTTTATTTCTTTTTTTATTATTTATTAAAATCTATCTATTTTTGTTAAGAATCTACCTTTTGGTTATTAGTATATAAAATATTTCTCATGGGATTTTTGGTAGGTGTTCTCGACCTTCCCTTTATATCTTTAGTTCACACATTTTATGTATCTTCGAATTGATTTCAAAACACAAAGAAAATTCAAATTTTTTTTTTGGAAACTAATTTGAGAGTTTTGAGGGGTTTTTTATAAAATTTTTACATAAATGTGATATTTAATTTTTTAATTATAAATGGTTTTTTCAATATAAATGTTTCAAAATGAAGTAATTGTCACGACCCATCCTCGGGGCCCGTGTCGTGACTACCCCAAGCCCACCTTCCATAGGCCAAGGGCTGGCGACTAGAACCAAAGGCATAAATCCCGATATCTGGGAAGGCATTGCCTTTATAAAAGTAAAAACACCACAGAGTACAAGAGGAAGTAATACACTAAGTACAAAAGGAAGTGCTGAAAATAAAGAGGGCCAGAATACAAACCCAACTGAAAAGTACAGCTATAACTGAAAGGAAGTAAAATAGAAAAGACAAACAACTGCAAGAATAGAAGCAGCTCCTGGGTCATCCACCTCGGATCCTACCTGAAGGGTAGGTACAAATAGTGCATCTCCTAGTACGTCCACCACGGATCCTACCTGAAGGGTAGGTACAGATATCCCAGCTCCTGGATCATCCACCATGGATCCTACCTGAAGGGTAGGTACAGATAGCCTCTACAACGCTCTCGCCCATCAACCTCCTCTGAGTAGTGTCACGTCGTGAAGTCCACCTCCGGATACTGACTCGTTGTGAGATCCAACTCCAGGTACCATCCAGTCCTCGAACACTCGACCTCTATCAGCGCTGCCCGTCATCTGCATCCAACACAACGAGGTGCGGGCATAGCCCGTGCAGGGGTGAGTATAATGATACTCAGTAGGGAACCCGAGACCATCAAGGTCTCACTAAATCCAACAAGGATAGCCCCCAAGAAGATCTCAACAGATAACCTCTACTTAGGTATATGCCCATACATATACCTAAGTTATCAAGTAACCCTTCTCAATCATGAGGAAACACAAAGATTATGAAATCAATGGATAACCACTACCCAAGTATATTCCCATACATATACCTAAGTTATCAAGTGACCCATCCCAATCATGAGGTA
The DNA here is from genome assembly GCA_963277665.1 of Viscum album. Classification (NCBI taxonomy): domain Eukaryota; kingdom Viridiplantae; phylum Streptophyta; class Magnoliopsida; order Santalales; family Viscaceae; genus Viscum; species Viscum album. Next base: position 1,699,415,295 of record OY728156.1, on the reverse strand, counting down.
AAAACAATGGTCATAGACTCATCTCAAACAAGGATTTTCATTATCGAAATTGTAACTGCTGAAGATCCCCGTCTCTGTCGAGTACATTAATCATGTCATGACTCCGAGTTACATCTCACAAACCTAATACTGCTGAGGTACTCCTCCTATCGATGACCATGGGCCAGCCTCCAAATCACAGTAGTGCTTCATGCCGGGGTCTACTAACCAAACATAGTAGTGCATCCCCCGTAATAGCCTGCAGAGGTACTCACCGGTCGAGTACTGCGGGTCTGCACCCAAACACAGTAGTGCTCTATCCACCATGGGTCTGCACCCAAACAAAGTAGTGCTCCATCCACTAGGCTAGTCAATTCACTCCATGTCGAGTCGGTCAAGCAGTAGTCAGGTCTCAGCCGGCTACACGGTCTCCGTACTCCGTACGCTCGTCTCTAGTAGGGTCTGCTCCATGAGATACTGGTTGATACTCCAAGTATCACAAAGCCCATGAAGATGTATCTCAAAGGACTACCTTGTCATAAGGGTCTCAATGCAACAGACGGCGGGTCAATCGAACACCCGGTCTGTGAGTTACTAGCCTTTTCGTCACAGGGGCCCGATTGGTTTCGTGTACGAACCAACCCGACCGTATCTCAACTATACCTCTAGCTCTCATATGGTATGCTCATAAAGACCTTTTTTCAACGAGATCACCAACGCCGCTGACGGTTCATCAAACGGACGTCTGGTCTGAAAGTTATCAGCTTTTCCATTCCAGGGGCCCAGTTGGATTTCGAGTTCAATCTAACCCGGACACTATCCAACTGCATCCAAACCTCAGGTGATGTATGTCAAAAGTTCCGTCTCATCAATAGGAATCCAACAATGTCGACGACACGTCAATCAGACGTCTGGAGCTCATGTTATATGCGTTTCCGCTCTGAGGGCCAGGTTGGTTTCGTGTTCAAACCAACTCGGACGAACCCAAAGTTCTCCGAAACCTTGTGTGTAATATACTGAAACGACCATCTCGATCCAGGAATCGCATCGCAACTGATGGTGCATCTATCAGAGGTCTGTATCCCGTGTTATGGACGTTTGAATGAAAATTGCCCGAAAATAGGAGGTTTGGGCCCGGTCAGACCTGGCCCGAGACCCCCTAGGTCGGCCCGAACCGGGTCAAACCAACCCGGGTCCGGGTCTGGCCCACTAGGGAGCAGCCCGGCCTGGCTGGCGCAGCCCGGCCCAATGGGCGTGGCCCGGCTCGGCCTGGCGCTGGCGCGACACCCGCGTGGCCAGCTCGGTTGGCCGAGCTGAGCGGAACATGGGGGGCGTGCTTTCCCCCCTTATTGAAGAGTCGTTCCCCCCACGTGGGGGCCGCTCTTTGTTTTAGCTGGGCGTTAAGGACCCCCGGTCTCCCATTGGTCCCGCGCGGTGGCTTGACCGCCGCCTACCGCCGCGACTTCTGCCGCGGCGGACCATCATGGCGGCACGCCGGGCGCCGCTGCGTCATGGAGGCCGACCTGTGCCGGCCGCCGCCTCCGGCTACCGGCACCGACGTGGCACGCCGACGGGCTCTTCCGCGGACCACCGGACATGCTCCGGTGGTCCGTTTTTTTTTGCGGCCTTCGCCAGTGGTCCTCCCGGTACCCGAACATCACTGCGAAGACTTCAAATCGCCTCTGTGGCCCATTCTGACATCGCCCGTCGATCCACATGTCAAATAAACAATCTGCGGCCTCTACGTGGTTTTCAGGCGTGGCGCGATGACGTCGCAGCTTTGTTCGCCTCCACGGCGTGGCGCGATGGCGCCACGCTTCTTCGCCCGTTCTTCTTTGTTTCTGCATGGTGCGATGGCATCGCGTCAACACGTTCATGTCACGACAAACACATCATTGAAGGGGGAGGAGAGTTGGCCATGTTCGTGCGGTCTGACCTCCTCCCGTTATATTGATAACAGGCGGCGCAAGAATAATACAAAGAATGACAAGGAAACATATTCACAAACAAAACCCCAATGGTTTTCCCCACAATCAAGAATTCCCAACCCGCAAACATATTCTTCGCGGATCAACTTAATATTTAGTTGATCCGCGTTCTTTGTTTTAGAAGGAAGTAAACATGGGTTCATTAACATTCACAAATTAATTCCCTATATTAGAAAAGGTTCGTTCGTTGAAGACGTGGGAAGCGATGTCGCTCCGTCAACACCGGAAAAGAACCGTCATTGATGGTGAGTTTTCCCGCGGTTGAGTCTCATCCCTTGATGTGGAGAAAGAAAAGGATTGGAGAAGCGTGGAGCATTCTTCGCCAAGTTGGAAGGTCGTTCATTGCATTCTTCAACGTGGATGATGGACTTCTTTAGAGGAATGATTGCTCCCTCTCTCAAAAAAAAAAACAACACAACAAAACAACCCCCAAAATAAAATAAGTCTTATGCTTATTTTATTATAACATGACTTGCATCTAAATTTTTAAATTTCAAATGCATAACTCTCAAATTAAATGGCATGATTTAATGTGAAAAGAAGTAACATCATTTATTACAAGGGGGGTTTTAAGGGGAAGAGTTATGGGAGGTTAGGGAATTTGAAGGGGTGGGGTTCGTGTCGACCCCACTTCACCTTAAATCCTCTCAAGGGAAGTTTAGAATAGCAGTGGTTCCCACTCCAACCACTTAGCTTTGGTTAAACTACTTTGAACAAAAATAAAATTGGTTGCACCATTTTATTTTATTCTTTACTTAACCGAATAATTTAATAACCTCACCTGACCAAACGCAACTCTGGAAAAGGTGTTCCTAAGCAATTATCGGCGATGTGGTTTCATCGATGCCCTCTGATTTTGATTCCAAGCACTGTTTCAAAAGTTAGGAAAACCCGCTCGTTTGTTCACTGAACATACCCGAGCCATACTTCAGAAATTGATTTCGGGAACACCGGTCCTCGGAATCAGGTGCTGTCAGAAACTACATTCTTGTAAAATTCCAAAGAAATTAAGAAAAACATTTACTTGAAATTTCCTATTCTTTACAGTAATACTTCATTATTAAATTCCATTTTGATAAAGTATGTTTATACTTATATGTAAAATGGATATCAATATAATTTTATATAAACTAGAATATATTTATCCACTTTTATAGTTGTTTCACAAATGTACTCCTAATTACCCATGTTACTCTTCATGTGTGTGTTGAATTGTTTCTGAAACAATATTTACTGGTATAGATTTTACTCTTTAATGCTTGTATCTTTTGAGTTATTTTTACAAATACAAGTGTTAGTAAATTCTTCCCACATAGAACCTAGATGAATTTTATCTAGATGAACAACACATAACCATAGATTAATAGGTTTTATATGTTTTGAATTAATTGACACGTTTTATAGAAAGTAAATGAGTGATTTAACATCTTTGTAACAAAAATTATTATCTTAAACAAACCATTATTCCAAATATTAATCTATCATAGGCAAATTTCTTTTCATGATCCCTGAGTAGTTATTTACCAAATGTAAACATGGTCTAATGATTTATATTACCTGGTGAGAAAGGATAACCAATTTTAATGAATATTTTTAATGATGCGTTCTATAATTTGGTTTTCCCATTTAATATTTTCCATTACTAATTAATTATACAATTAATTTTATTCAAAATATATGAAAATAAATAAACCATAACATTGTGAGGGGAACAATGTTATGGTCTATGATTGTTCACGGTTCATTAGTTTAAAATATAGTGTTCATGTTAAAATGATATGTAATACAAGATGGATAACATTCCAAATACTATTATCATATTAATTAAACTATTGAAACATCATACAACAATGTATTGAATAAGTTGATGGTAAATAGAGTTTTAACAATTCACATATTTAACGAGGTGAATACTATATGATTTATAATGATATATCCAATGAGTTGGATATTTCATATTGTATAAAACATTATAATTTTTAATTCAATATTATTGAATGAGTTAGTTCTTTAAATTATAAATTCAGACCTCATTCACATATGTATTATTTTATTCACACTAATAAAAACAAGAGAACATTTCTTATCTCTTAATTTAACTTTTTAGTGGAGGTTATTTTATATATTTAAAAAAGATGATCCCCCACCTAAATGTTTAGTTATTCAACTAGTTTATGGACACCTTAATAGGTAGGATCTCATTGGTTTATAAAAAGGGATCTCAATCAATCTCGTTATTGATTAATATTTTTTTTGGGACTATTAAGACGTTTTTGATTTGTTGTTTTTAATTTCATAATATTAATTTCATTCCTACTATATCATATTTATTTAATTTATGTATCATTATGAAATATTTTTTAAAATATATATACTAAAATACCTTTTATTTGTATTAGATCCATTTCTAGTAAATAATTGATAAGGTGAGTATCAAAAAATTAGGAAATATTGTGTATATTTTAGAACGATCACTAAAATAATAAAATAAATTAATTATTTGAATCATTTATATAATGGTTTTCTTTAGATAAACAATATGGTTTATATAAGAACATATTTAAAAATGTATAATTTATTAAAAACACCTTTTATTTCTTAGCATAAAATGGATTGATATTTTTTCCTTTTTTTATTTCATGTTTTCCTTATAAAAAGAATTTTGTTTTAATTAATGTGAGTCCCATTACAGAAAACAATGTTACAGTAAATTTTGATTGTCCATTATTAATGTTATCAGTATAGAAAAAATTATCTATTACTATAAAACATTTATATGTTTTTTAATGGTCCCAATGAGAAAATTTTCAAAAAAAATTACATGGATAGGGAAATTGTCTCATGATAGATTTCAATGATATTTATAAAATTTAAAAGAATAAGATTCTCCTAAAAAAATTCAACTTCGATGGAATGACAATCCGCTTTCAAAATTCATATGGCCTTATAATATATCGAATTATATTTTGATAGAATTTATACTTGTTTAAAATTTTTATTTGTCATCATAAACATATGAATTTATAACTTAATTAAAAAGACCTATTCCTTAATCTAAAATTTTGATATTATCAATGTCCTTATATTTAGTTTAATTTTTTATACTACTTCATATATATTTCATTTTATATATATAAGTGATAATTTCTTGGTGTGGATCATGATATTTAATTTAAATTTATCCAAGTCTATTATTTGTTATTATAGTTATTAATTCAATAATAAGGATCTGTAATGATATATATATATATATATTATGTGTTAGATTTATATTGGAATTACGTTCTCTCTTGAGTAATGATTAATGAATAGTAAGAAACTATGCCAAAATTCTCACTAGACTAGGGACATAATCAATGTCCAAGAAATATGGTGTTAGGATACCCTTTGCCCCATTATTTCTCTTTTAGGGAGCTTGGATTCATTTGATTATAATCCCTTATGTGAATAGATTTTTTATATCTTATAGAATTTTATCATTTAGATATGTAGAGATATATCTAGCATTTATTATTCAACAACTAACTCAAATCATCAATTATATATTCTATTATGCATTAATATATGTGGAATATATTAATTTAATTGAATAAATAGTATTAAAAAAATAAATCATTAAAAGTATAAATTTTTATATGGATTACATGAGTTATAAAAAGTTTTAGGATATAATAGTTATAAATGATATACATAAGATTTAAATAGAAATTCTGGGACTACGTAAACCCCTTGAGATAATAAGTTAGATATTCCATGAATGGTGAAAACTTTTCCTGAATCATGTATTATAATCAACTCAAAATATTTGGTTTGAATTAATTATCTCATGTAAGGTAAGTTGATTATAGGTGACTCGTACAATTTCATTTATATATCTAATGTGAGATATGATTTATATTTTTTTGGATGATCAAAACTGTTATATTCATTTGGAATAGAGTGAGGATAATTCATATATTTAATTCGTCAAAAAATATCCAGCAAACTATCCAAGAGTAATATTTGATATAATTCCAAATATTCTATAATTGTCATAATTTTTTGTGATGGTGTGATCTTGCCTTGGTTATAACATAATTAAATATGAATCATTGAAAAAATAATTTATATGAAGTATAGGGTAGTCATTTTTAGTCAAATTAATTTCAAAAAATACCTTTGTGATATGATATAAAACATGATAACCACCATAATATTTGTTTCCTTATAGATAATGGCATGAATTATGAATATTATTGTAAGATCATATGTTTGATTTATATATAACCAAATAATTTCATATCTACTATTGAGAAGTATTCTTAATAAGAAAAATTTGTGAATATGGATGTTCATGTGATAAATATCAAATTATTAAATTTTAACACATGGGTGTTAGATATTATGTGTGCATCTGAAATTTGAGATGATATACAATGAATTTAAAATAAAATAAAACTAATGAAATGATAAGTATATTTAGTTATTAAAAATGAGAAAATAGTTTACATGTTGGATGTTATCTTAGATGATGTAATTCTAGAATAGGTATTAACTATTTAATTTGAAAACTAATATTATGCTCCATAAATAAATATAAATTTTATTTATATATCATCCTTACATAAGAAATGATTTATCTAAATGATTGCGATTTTTTTGAAATAAATGAATGATATATTTTATAGAATTAGGAATATGGTGATTCATTTTTGAATAATGGATATGAAATAATATCCATATCATTTAAGATAAGATTCCGAATATTGATTCTAATACACCATACCTTTTCATTATATAATTGAGAATATAAATGTTTGACATATATATAGATTCCACATAGATGTATTATTGATGTTAGTTGATTAAAAATTGATTGAAAAATAGATATCTTATTTACCAAGAAAAATGACACAATGGACTTTTAGTGGATAAGTTTAATAAACATTAAGAATATTAGATTTAATTTATATTGATATATATAAACCAATGAGAACTAAAATTTGGGGGTATAATAATTTTTTAAGATTTATTGATGAATTTATATGTTTTTTAGGTGTTTCTAATTTGATAAAAATATAAAACCTCAAAAAGATAAATGTATTTAAAAATAATTAATTATTTCACAAAAAAAATGTATTAATATTCTCAATTCTGATTAATATAGTTAATACATTATCTAAGAGTTTAACAACTATCTAATAGAGTATATTTTTATTATACAACTCACTATACTTATATCACAATAGTGGGATGATGTTTCATAGATTTAATATCATATCTTTTTGGACACGATTTAATTGAAGAAGTGTTAGTTGTACATTCCTATATCACTCTAGGGATATGAACTAGAAACAACATCTTTCTTAAAAAACCATATATAATATATGGAAATCACAATGACAACATATGAGATATGAATTTTGTGGCACTCTAATTTTTATTTTTAAGGATTTTCTGTGGTTAATCCAATACATTATAGTTATACTTCAATAAAATATGATATAAATTAATTAAATTAATTGTTAATAAGTACCAATAAAATACCATGGGATTATACATTTTTAATCCTACTATGAAAAATAGTATTATGGAATAATATGGTGTTTTCCTTATGAATTATCAAATTTTGTGATATGCTAATGAGAGTAAAGCTGAACTTCATTAAGATAAAAACAAGTGGACAAAAAGGTTTTCTAAAATATAATTTTATATTTTCCATAAGAGGTGAACAAAATAGTGATTCATTAGGTTACACAAGAGCCTCAAAGATATGAAAGTATTCTTCATGTTCCTAATACAAATGGATTTTAATTTAAATTGATAATGAATAAATGTTAATTGATAATAAAAATAAATCCTACTCCAAGGCTATTAACTATTCTTATTTTAGTACTGGTCAGGATCCATGACATCCTATATGGCATCTATTTATAATTACGATGTATGGAACATGGAGGATACAAATAAATGGGTGTGACCCATAGTGTGAAACTAGCTATTATAATAGAAATCATACCACGTTTTTTTATTTTGGTTCTAAAAAGATCACTTCTTGTTGTAGTGTTATAAATAAATACATGGTATTTACTGTGAAGAGATATTTTGACATGTTATTCGGATAAATTCAATTTAGATTTTTTATTCCATGGAAGCTGATTATGATAATGAGACATATAACGTATATGACAAAATAGAATTTATTAATGGGAATATAGTCGAGTAATTTTATTTGACACATCATGAAGGTTATGAAGTTTCTTATAAAACTGATATGGTTTATAAGAATAAATGTTTTATTTTTTAATTGATGAAAATTATTTAATTAATAACCTTAATTTTTATGGTTCTATCAATGGGATTTTTATCAATTAAATACATGTATTATTCATATATATATAAAAATTAATAGGAGTGTTGTGTAATTTTAGGTCTTATATTTTGATCACATACTACTCATCAAATATCATGTACAAACATAATATGTTTCCTAGGTATTGTTAAAACAATACTATTCTTAATGAATTCATGACATAAGAAACCTATATAATCAATATAATGATCCAATGTGATTGATAGAATATGTTTCTGGGACTGAGTCATAAAAAATATTTTCATAATGTGATAAACTGCATTATTATAGATAAATGTCACAATGGTTAATTACCAGTATTTTGTGACATGATTATTCTATTGACAAAATTCCCAGTTAATTTGTTAGAAAGTAGGATCTTGTATAAAATTAATTATATATGGGCCATAGGATCTATCATGTATGAATTATTGCATACTCATCCTAATGTCTCTTACTATTAATCAGAATGTGGAGACACTAACAAAATATTTGGGAGAGTTAATACTTTATAGTAATTAATAACATTAATAAAAAATATGTAACATGATATGTTATGTGGTAGAATGAGATCATCATAAAGGGATTTATTTATGATATATTCAAAAATAAAAAAGATGACATGAAATATCAAATTTGTTTGATATTTTTCATCAGTGGTTGAGAAATCAGTTATAAGAGTTAAAAATCCCAACTATGGTAAAGATGATGACGTCAATTGAGTATATCAATATAGAAAATGCAGTAAAGGATTATATTGGGATATAAATTTTTATCCATTAATATGGGGATTATTAAAAGAAAAATTGATACTTGTTACGATCACACTTTTTGTAATTGTTAGTATAAAGATCAAAGATATCACTAAATAACATAAAACATCCTCTCATAATAGACTCTATATAAAAATTCAATAAGACAGGTGAATTGAAGATCAATTGAGTTGTTATTGAAAAATGATATCATATCCACAGAAAAAAGAATTAATATAAAAAAAGAATGGTGGTCATGTATATTCTTGAGGAATTATATAAAATTGATGTAACACCCCAAACCTGTACTTATGTATCCAATATATAAAAATACTATATATTTTATTTACAAACAGTAACTGAAAAACATAAAAACATTTACATATTATGATCCATTCCAGTCTAATATTTGAAGGAAATGGACTACTCTTAAATATTATAAAATCTAAAACAATAATTAAAATTGTAGTGAAAAGACATTGCTTGTGCCAGCTCCTTAATAAAGTAAAACTCCATGAAAACAGTAAATTAATCTGAAAACATTTTATAAAAACATAGGGTGAACAAAAATTCACAGTAAGGGGTTTTTTAAAAAATTCCATCCCAAAACCATTTATTCTGAAATAGAATCTAAAAATAATTTTGAAAAATAACTTTAATTTTGAAAACATAATTTTCAAAAAACATTTAAAATATATTATATTTTGAAAACTCTTTTGAAAACCCTTTGAAATCATATTGTTGATAACACCTTTGAAAATAATTATGACTTTGAAAATAATAAATAAATATTTTGAAAATACTTATCCATTTTGAAACACTATAAACCCTTAAAAATACTTATAATTTTGAAAATACTATACTTCTTTTAAAAATGCATACTCTTTGAAAATGCTTTAAAATAATCATGTGTTTTTTTAGAAAATGCTAAGAATGCTTTGGAAAACAAAACATTGTTTCAAGTTTAATCATCTAAGGCCATCTAGGCCTATCCACTAGTGTTTAGGAATTTTTTCACTACTTATCCGCTTATATGTTTACAATGTCCAAGTGCCCATGATTGTAAAAACAGTTTTTGATTGCCTTACATATATACATTTTCACATGATTTTTTTTATTTAGAAACATGAAAATTAATTAAATAAACAAACACATTTATATTTATACATAAATATATATGTTTTAACTTTCTTATAAAATCACATGATTGATTTGGTACTGTCAAATATCATGTTATTTAGATTTTCCATGGTCTATTAATATAAATAATTAACATCCATCCATCTAAAATATACCAATAATTCATTAAATATTTATACTCTATCTTTTTATGTAACACCCCAAGATTTCATAGTGTGTTATTTCTTCAAATTAATTCAATAACTTGCACTACACGCAACACTGAGTTCAATTGCACCATGACTTACCAAAAAAAAGCCATTAAAAGAGGTCATGAATAGTATTAACTAAATTTTAAACTTTATATAATCCTTATAATTTTAGAATCCATATTATGAGTTTCTTAGTCATAATGCAAGAACAGATTCATTTTCAGTATTGCACTTTTATCAACTTTTGATAGTGAAACCTTTTTAAATAAAATATTTTAAACTTTTTGACTAAATGGAGACATCAAAAAATTTAAAATGAAACATCCCAAGCTTCCACGGTACGCTTTCCTTTGAATAAAAGAGTAGCGTGTGTTGTACGCAACTTCGAGTTCTAACACACCGTAACCAATCAAACTAGCTGTTATGAATAGTAATACCTACTTTTTGAAGTTATATATATTTTATATTTTAAAATGGACTTCATTTTTAGATTCGGAATATCAAATTTAGCCTAAGGTGAAATTTTGGTACTTTTCGGATAACTTTCATATTTTGATGAATAGTGAAAATTACTAAATTTTAATTAAAAACAACTTTTTTAATCAAAATAATTAATAGTGATAAATTATGAATTTGAGTGGTTTTAAAGTATATTTAGAATATATTTTTACTATTTAATATAATGTTGGTCATTGGACATAATTTTACAATTAAACCGAACATAAACAAGTGTCAATCTTTTGATAGTTATTATCTCTTAAAAACACGCTTTTTGTTTTGACAGCGGGAATTAATTTTAAATTAATTTCTGCCACTTCTGTGTTTTGAATTTAGGAAAATGGATTCCATATTTTGAATCAGGATGTTCAAATTGTGTAAATAGGTAACTTTTATTTTTAGACATTTTGAATAATTACTGCGGTAAATATTTTATTTACCATGGTTAAGGGTAAATCCGGTAAATAAGGGTTAAAAAAATAATATTATAATAATACTAAATTACCCTAAAACGTGTCTTAACCCTATTGGTTGATACATGGTCGACCATGGGCATCTTTGTGTCTATTTTGGGACCCCATGGATCCACTTGTAAGTGATAATGACACATTATATTAATAAAGTCAAAATAAAAATAAAAATGACACAAGAATATATCTTTTAGAACAACAATTTTTACATAGGGTTATATAAGTTGGATTTTAGATTATAAATATTCATTAGAAAGATAAAAAGATTTCCTACATAATGATATTTTATTTATAATTTTTAGACATTAAATAAGTTATTTTATTTATGACACAATGATGATGCAGTAATTACTATAATAGTGAAAAATTAAATTAATTGATATTATAAATTTCCAAATAAATATAATATGAAACTTTTAATGAATTAAACTAATTTTCTAGGCTAATATGATATATTAGGATTGATTTAATGGACTTTGTTCGAAGTAATCAATCTGTTATGAGTTTCACAAAAATCAACTATTGAATAGTGTCAAAATTGACATAAAAGAGTTCTTAAAACAAATATTATATTATTAATTGATATTAAATTCCTAAAAATCTAAGGTTCGGCCAAGAGACTTATATTATGATAGGTTAATCATTAATGGACCACTTGGTGGTCGCTTGGATGTATATAGTAAGTTTATTAACCATAATATATAAAAATACAAAGAGACATTGTAAAAGTGAAACTAATTAACTTAGAGTTAATACTTAAAGATAAGGTTAATATAAGTACCCAAACCTGTCCAAATTCTATTGGATGAGTTGTTTTCGACCTATCCCCACCTCATCCTTTGAATAGTCAACTTTTGAGCCTTTAGAAACCGAATATGAATTTATTATAAATTAATATTTCTAGCTTTTCCAAAGGTGCCCCTCACCCCTCTTATAAAAAGGGCACTCCTTCTTCTCATTTATTCACACCTCTAAAGCCTTTTGGTTCGGCCAAACTCTGCCCAAATACTCTCCCAACATCCCTCACTACAACCTAGAGGCCTTAGTTTGATCAGAAAGCCAACCTAAGGAGCCCTTTTGATCAAATCAAAAGGAAGAACCCGAAGAAGAGGTAATGATTTCACCACCCTTTTCTAAGTTCATTTCTTCTTCCACTTCTTCTTCCTTTGTTCTTACCATTCTAAAATAATAACTCCAGTATCTTACATATACTGTGATGTTATTATAAATATGGTACAATCATATTCAGTATTCTATCCACCCTTTGAATAACATGTCACCATACGTGCGTACGTACGGCTTACCGTCTCCACGTCGTGGTGTAATTGTTATTCAATATAATATTATTTGGATGGGTATAATAATGATGTGTAACTCATGTAAATAATAAATATAACATGTTAATTATTCTGTATATATGATATACCATCCATTTATATATTATTTTAATATCAAAAGAATGATATTGTCGCTCGTGCGTACGTACGGACTACCGTCTCCACGGACGCGATGAGATTCATTCTCCATCGTAACCATTCAAGTATAATTATCATTTGATGATTTAAAAATGATGTTTAAGGACTGGATATCATTCTGGATATGAATAAGATACAACAAACATGTCTTACGTAACAAAACATATGAAAGAAAACAAGTAAGTTAACACCCGAAACAACGATAATACTAAGATACCAATATTAAAAGATCATATATGATATCATATTAATATATATGATTCTTGTATAATTTAATAACAATTATTTCACCATTATACAGGAGGTTAACCTACCCCAACCAAGGAAAAGTACAAGGTAAGGGTTATTTCGCAATCTCTTCATTATCCGAGGTTGTATTATACGTAATAATCTACTGGGATCTCTTTATCATCCACATCCATGTTTCTTCGAAATGTATTTCAAAACATTTTTACTATTTACAAGAATATGGGTTAAAGTCATTTATACCCTTGTTTGACTTTTTATAAGAGGTTTATAAAGGAATCTTCCCGTCGTTTTCAAAACAAGGTCCTTTTTAACCTTTTCGACAGAACTGAGGTAAGAATGTTTTTTTAACTTATACGGCGGGTGCGGTTATTTTCCGCCGTTATAAAATCGTCGAAGCTTTCCTTACAAGCTTATAAGAATATTTTCAAAGAAAATGTTTTATTTTATATGGATCTTAAATGATTTCAAAATAAAAGGAGATACTTCATTTAAAAGAATTTTGATTTCATCTATGTCAACATCCTTTGATGGATTTTAAGATTATTTGAAGTTGATTTATTATAATACAAAACTTCTATATTGTATTGAAGGTTTTGTGATATGTTTGAATGTGGATGTGCTATTTTATACCATTCATAGTTTATGGTGAAACTATTGACATTTCGTATTCTAGTTTTAACCCGAATGTTTGTGTTATATTTCAAACTTTTCTTCAGATGAATGTGCTAAACAACTATGTTCCGGGTTGGGGACCGGTAAAAGTAAGCCCTCCAGGTTGGGGACTGGTAAAAGTAAGCCCTCCAGGTTGGGGACTGGTTAAAGTAAGCCCTCCAAGTTAGGGACTGGTAAAAGTATGCCCTCCGGGTTGGTGTCCGGTTATTAGAGGCACTCCGGGTTGGTGTCCGGTTATTAGAGGCACTCCGGGTTGGTGTCCGGTTATTAGAGGCACTCCGGGTTGGGTTCCGGTTAGAAGTAACCCCTAGGTCTTGGGATGAGGCCTAGACAAAGAATTTAACATTTAGCATTATGCATTCCAACATTATGAAAGTGGTTATTGATTTTTGCATGTGATTATTCGATTAGTAGAATATCCATGTGAACAAGTAAATGGCATTATTTCATTTTACTTTTGCCATACTATGTTGAAGTTCAATTTTAAAAGGCTTTTGTTTTAGTAATTCATTGCCTTAAATTTTTATGCTTATTTTGAATGTTCCGCTATATTGTTATCCTTACTGGGCATTTGAGCTCACCCCTTTTCTATGTTTTATTTTTCCCAGGTAGTGAAGAAGTAAATTATGAATGACTTGCAGGGATATTATGAGGGGTTAATAGTGTGGATATGAAGACTTTTTTATTGTAGTAGTTTTTCACTTTGAAATGTAATGTAAAACTTTATGATTATATCTAGTGTTTCCAAGGCTACTAAACTAATCGGCCTTTCGAGATTTGATCTTTCTTGTGATCATGCCAATGTTATGTAATTAATGCACCGACTCTGAGTAACTGGGGTCGGGGCGTTACAGTTGGTATCAGAGGAAGTTTAGTACAAACCTTGGAAGCTAGATTTAGATAAACTCTGATGAGAGCACGTAGACCTAAGATGAACTTTGAGGATTAGTATAGAAGAACTTCCTAGAATTTTGGTATTGTAGAGATTTTGTGAGTTTTCCGAGCAATACATCCCTGTCTGGATACGAGCAGGTAGAGGCGGCTCTGGCACAAATGTACCTAGGGGTAAAACCCGAAAACACCGCTTTGAGCTAGACTCGAACGGGAACTGGTGCACGACAACGGGCCTTGCTGCACTCTTGGTTACGACACTCCCGGGGGATATGCTTAGGATAACTCTCATTTTCTTTACAAATCATTATGAAGGGTTTATGAGTATATACTTCCTCAAAGAAAACATTTTTATGATTATGGATTATATCCATAAATAGTTCAATTTATGTTAAGTGTTTTATAAGTATGGGATTATGTATTTTTATTCATAAACTGATCTAGTTTATGCCATTGTTTAGAAATGGCGCCCAGTAGAAGGAATGAGAACTCCAGAAATACACATGATTCAAAGAGAAGGAAGGATCATATCTTTCATGGTCTTAAGCTAGAATTTATAAGAGAAATAGTCTCCCATGTATTATCATCATATGAAGAAATAATATCATGTGTTGATAAGATAAGTAAAGAGTTTACTGAGTCCTATGGCTTTGAAGGGAATCAAGAGAAGAAAAGGATGGAAGAGAGAAAGATGGATAAAGGGAAAAGGGAAAAGAAGAATTTTCCCATATGTGGTAACTGTGGAAAGAAACACCCTGGAACTTGCCTGAAAGGAATGTGAGTTTGTTATAAGTGTGGAGGAAAAGGGCACAAAGTACGTGACTGTAAGGGTAAGAAAATGGTTTCAAATGTACAATGCTTCATTTGCAAGGAGTTTGGACACTACGCGAACCTATGTCCCAGTCATCAGACTATGCCGCAAATGATGCTATTGGATAATAATCAAGTTATGATACTACCACAGATGAAGAGGAATGATTAGAGTTCTTATGTTGATTATGTCAATTGAGTGTTGTATCAACAATGTACTTGTTATAAAAATTATGGAGTATATAAGGATTGTACTGCAGTACTATTTCATTAAGGACTTGAGATTGTGTGGAGCAAAGAAAAGTGACTCAATAGAAGGTTAAATTTTTGGAAAATATATGGTTTAGAGAAAGATAAACCATAATATGGTTCTGATACCGAAGTAGTGATTTTAGAATAATATATGATTGATTTGGATAAATTATATTGGATATTCTTGACTACCTTGAAGCTGATTAATGATTTGTTTATTCCATCATTGTGGGGTTTAAAACATTTTTGGATTGATGAAGTATATCCAGCATTCTATATGGAATAAGGGAGCATGAATGTAATCAATAAGGATTATGGTAAATCAGGATGTTTCAGTGTTTTAAAAGAATACATGATGAAGGTATTAATATTCTATTACAGGGTAAAAAGGATCTACATTATGTTTACCTTCCTTATAAATGTTGGACTGTGAGTTTGGACAGAAGTATTTTGAATAAATTCTAAGTTTGATATTAATTTTGGACTGCCATAAAAGGACAACCCGGAGGTCGGGCGGCAACCCGTCGCGTCCGGCAAAGCTGCGAGACTTGAACCTGCAACCGAAGGGCGACAAGGGTGTATCACCTACCACTGGCCCACGAGATGTCCTGGATTAAATAATTTAGTTTTTATTAAAAGATCTTGTAGATTAATTATAAATTCGATTATTTTGGAACCCTATACGAATAGTGTAAATATAATTTTTTTTACGTTCTATTATGTTTTAGAGTGAAAGATGAGTTTGTGGTAGAAATTTATTAATGGATAAAACTCTAATTATAAAGTATGTATACCTCCTTATAATCTTATCCAATCTCATAAATTAATTCCACAACGTTAAGAAAAGGAACTTAGAACAAAAATGTTGTCCTAGATGGTACCTTAGATCATCACTAATTTATGGCTTTGGGATTGTTGGCCTTTTCATAGCCATGTTCTCTACCACTCTCCATCAGATAATTGATGGTTAGATTTCTCCTCCATATCCATATTTTCCTACATGGGACCCTAGTATGTGTTATTTTCGGTAATCTTCATACTTTCCATTCTTTATTTTAAATAGAGGCCTCATTAATTCATTTTTCGATGTGGGATTTCAACTAAGATATTTTGAAACGTCAAAAATGTGTTATCCTAATACCCTATGTTTTGTTGAACCGATGGTATTTCAAATCATCATAGATTGATGAATTTAAGGACCTCAATTATACACTTGTTTGTGATTGATGACCTCAATCACTACCTATAAATATTTACGTTTTTCCTCCGATTATATGTCTCTAATTTCCACCAATGTTCTCCTAATCGAGATCATAATTTGGTGGTGACCCTTTGATTTCTCTTTTCCTCATATTAAGACTAAATTTTAGTAACCCTATTTCCGATGTGGGTTTTCCCACAAATATATTTTCTATTTTCAACCTTTTATTTTCGAAGAATAATTTCAAATTGCGAGGACGCAATTTATTGAAGGAGGGGAGAATGTAACACCCCAAGATTTCATAGTGTGTTATTTCTTCAAAATAATTCAATAACTTGCACTACACGCAACACTGAGTTCAATTGCACCATGACTTACCAAAAAAAAAGCCATTAAAAGAGGTCATGAATAGTATTAACTAAATTTTAAACTTTATATAATCCGTATAATTTTAGAATCCATATTATGAGTTTCTTAGTCATAATGCAAGAACAGATTCATTTTCAGTATTGCACTTTTATCAACTTTTGATAGTGAAACCTTTTTAAATAAAATATTTTAAACTTTTTGACTAAATGGAGACATCAAAAAATTTAAAATGAAACATCCCAAGCTTCCACGGTACGCTTTCCTTTGAATAAAACAGTAGCGTGTGTTGTACGCAACTTCGAGTTCTAACACACCGTAACCAATCAAACTAGCTGTTATGAATAGTAATACCTACTTTTTGAAGTTATATATATTTTATATTTTAAAATGGACTTCATTTTTGGATTCGTAATATCAAATTTAGCCTAAGGTGAAATTTTGGTACTTTTCGGATAACTTTCATATTTTGATGAATAGTGAAAATTACTAAATTTTAATTAAAAACAACTTTTTTAATCAAAATACTTAATAGTGATAAATTATGAATTTGAGTGGTTTTAAAGTATATTTAGAATATATTTTTACTATTTAATATAATGTTGGTCATTGGACATAATTTTACAATTAAACCGAACATAAACAAGTGTCAATCTTTTGATAGTTATTATCTCTTAAAAACACGCTTTTTGTTTTGACAGCGGGAATTAATTTTAAATTAATTTCTGCCACTTCTGTGTTTTGAATTTATGAAAATGGATTCCATATTTGGAATCAGGATGTTCAAATTGTGTAAATAGGTAACTTTTATTTTTAGACATTTTGAATAATTACTGCGGTAAATATTTTATTTACCATGGTTAAGGGTAAATCCGGTAAATAAGGGTTAAAAAAATAATATTATAATAATACTAAATTACCCTAAAACGTGTATTAACCCTATTGGTTGATACATGGTCGACCATGGGAATATTTGTGTCTATTTTGGGACCCCATGGATCCACTTGTAAGTGATAATGACACATTATATTAAAAAAGTCAAAATAAAAATAAAAATGACACAAGCATATATCTTTTAGAACAACAATTTTTACATAGGGTTATATATGTTGGATTTTAGATTATAAATATTAATTAGAAAGATAAAAAGATTTCCTACATAATGATATTTTATTTATAATTTTTATACATTAAATAAGTTATTTTATTTATGACACAATGATGATGCAGTAATTACTATAATAGTGAAAAATTAAATTAATTGATATTATAAATACCCAAATAAATATAATATGAACCTTTTAATGAATTAAACTAATTTTCTAGGCTAATATGATATATTAGGATTGATTTAATGGACTTTGTTCGAAGTAATCAATCTGTTATGAGTTTCACAAAAATCAACTATTGAATAGTGTCAAAATTGACATAAAAGAGTTCTTAAAAAAAATATTATATTATTAATTGATATTAAATTCCTAAAAATCTAAGGTTCGGCCAAGAGACTTATATTATGATAGGTTAATCATTAATGGACCACTTGGTGGTCTCTTGGATGTATATAGTAAGTTTATTAACCATAATATATAAAAATACAAAGAGACATTGTAAAAGTGAAACTAATTAACTTAGAGTTAATACTTAAAGATAAGGTTAATATAAGTACCCAAACCTGTCCAAATTCTATTGGATGAGTTGTTTTCGACCTATCCCCACCTCATCCTTTTAATAGTCAACTTTGGAGCCTTTAGAAACCGAATATGAATTTATTATAAATTAATATTTCTAGCTTTTCCAAAGGTGCCCCTCACCCCTCTTATAAAAAGGGCACTCCTCCTTCTCATTTATTCACACCTCTAAAGCCTTTTGGTTCGTCCAAACTCTGCCCAAATACTCTCCCAACATCCCTCACTACAACCTAGAGGCCTTAGTTTGATCAGAAAGCCAACCTAAGGAGCCCTTTTGATCAAATCAAAAGGAAGAACCCGAAGAAGAGGTAATGATTTCACCACCCTTTTCTAAGTTCATTTCTTCTTCCACTTCTTCTTCCTTTGTTCTTACCATTATAAAATAATAACTCCAGTATCTTACATATACTGTGATGTTATTATAAATATGGTACAATCATATTCAGTATTCTATCCACCCTTTGAATAACATGTCACCATACGTGCGTACGTACGGCTTACCGTCTCCACGTCGTGGTGTAATTGTTATTCAATATAATATTATTTGGATGGGTATAATAATGATGTGTAACTCATGTAAATAATAAATATAACATGTTAATTATTCTGTATATATGATATACCATCCATTAATATATTATTTTAATATCAAAAGAATGATATTGTCGCTCGTGCGTACGTACGGACTACCGTCTCCACGGACGCGATGAGATTCATTCTCCATCGTAACCATTCAAGTATAATTATCATTTGATGATTTAAAAATGATGTTTAAGGACTGGATATCATTCTGGATATGAATAAGATACAACAAACATGTCTTACGTAACAAAACATATGAAAGAAAACAAGTAAGTTAACACCCGAAACAACGATAATACTAAGATACCAATATTAAAAGATCATATATGATATCATATTAATATATATGATTCTTGTATAATTTAATAACAATTATTTCACCATTATACAGGAGGTTAACCTACCCCAACCAAGGAAAAGTACAAGGTAAGCGTTATTTCACAATCTCTTCATTATCCGAGGTTGTATTATACGTAAAAATCTACTGGGATCTCTTTATCATCCACATCCATGTTTCTTCGAAATGTATTTCAAAACATTTTTACTATTTACAAGAATATGGGTTAAAGTCATTTATACCCTTGTTTGACTTTTTATAAGAGGTTTATAAAGGAATCTTCCCGTCGTTTTCAAAACAAGGCCCTTTTTAACCTTTTCGACAGAACTGAGGTAAGAATGTTTTTTTTAACTTATACGGCGGGTGCGGTTATTTTCCGCCGTTATAAAATCGTCGAAGCTTTCCTTACAAGCTTATAAGAATATTTTCAAAGAAAATGTTTTATTTTATATGGATCTTAAATGATTTCAAAATAAAAGGAGATACTTCTTTTAAAAGAATTTTGATTTCATCTATGTCAACATCCTTTGATGGATTTTAAGATTATTTGAAGTTGATTTATTATAATACAAAACTTCTATATTGTATTGAAGGTTTTGTGATATGTTTGAATGTGGATGTGCTATTTTATACCATTCATAGTTTATGGTGAAACTATTGACATTTCGTATTCTAGTTTTAACCCGAATGTTTGTGTTATATTTCAAACTTTTCTTCAGATGAATGTGCTAAACAAGTATGTTCCGGGTTGGGGACCGGTAAAAGTAATCCCTCCAGGTTGGGGACTGGTAAAAGTAAGCCCTCCAGGTTGGGGACTGGTTAAAGTAAGCCCTCCAGGTTAGGGACTGGTAAAAGTATGCCCTCCGGGTTGGTGTCCGGTTATTAGAGGCACTCCGGGTTGGTGTCCGGTTATTAGAGGCACTCCGGGTTGGTGTCCGGTTATTAGAGGCACTCCGGGTTGGGTTCCGGTTAGAAGTAACCCCTAGGTCTTGGGATGAGGCCTAGACAAAGAATTTAACATTTAGCATTATGCATTCCAACATTATGAAAGTGGTTATTGATTTTTGCATGTGATTATTCGATTAGTAGAATATCCATGTGAACAAGTAAATGGCATTATTTCATTTTACTTTTGCCATACTATGCTGAAGTTCAATTTTAAAAGGCTTTTGTTTTAGTAATTCATTGCCTTAAATTTTTATGCTTATTTTGAATGTTCCGCTATATTGTTATCCTTACTGGGCATTTGAGCTCACCCCTTTTCTATGTTTTATTTTTCCCAGGTAGTGAAGAAGTAAATTATGAATGACTTGCAGGGATATTATGAGGGGTTAATAGTGTGGATATGAAGACTTTGTTATTGTAGTAGTTTTTCACTTTGAAATGTAATGTAAAACTTTATGATTATATCTAGTGTTTCCAAGGCTACTAAACTAATCGGTCTTTCGAGATTTGATCTTTCTTGTGATCATGCCAATGTTATGTAATTAATGCACCGACTCTGAGTAACTGGGGTCGGGGCGTTACATTTTAAACACATCCTTTTATAAAAAAGATTAAAACCCAATTTTCTTAATTGGTTTTATGAAAAAAATTATGGCATGTATAAATAAACCATACACATGAAATAATAGAAACAATTATATGTTATTCACATAAAATAATAGGTATATAATTATATATATTTATCTTCATAATATATTTCTAAACAATATAAAATAATGTATCACACATAAAATTAAAATAATTAACAAATCATTTCATTTTTTCATAATTTGAAAAATATCAAAACAAGCGATATTATCACATATATTCAAGGATAATTTTTATAAATAAGAAATATTATTTATTTCAAATAATTAAATTATAATTAATATTTATTAATATCAAGAGTGTAAATATCTTGAAATTTTGAGAATACTCACATTGTCTCAGAAAATATAATAACATAAAATAATGTTGTACATAATAATAATTATAAAATTACTATTTTCATATTATAATTATCTTTAGAGTATATATATATATATAATATTAATTTTTTGATTAGTTATAAGAAAGATAAAATATACCCTAAACATATAATTTTTAATGAAAAAATATATAACACACATAAATATTACAATATAAAAATTATTAAAATATAAAATTCATCATTGATTAGTTAAAAAATATTAAAATGTATGATATCATGTTTTGAAAGGAATTTATAATTCATTTCAAATCATGGAGTGAAGGACATTCATATGTGAATATGTATACAAAAATATGAAACTTGATGTCTTAGAAATAAATAATATTGATAATTGGAGTAATCATATATATATTTATATATATATATTTGTATAATATTCACAAATATATAATATTCGCATAAAAATACTCACAAATTTTTTGAATTAACTAATCATATTGAATGAAAAATAACACATAAATATTTATGACAACATAAGCTTAAAATAACTACATAAAAAAATATATATAATAACACATATACACCTTAAATTACTTAAATGTAATTTTGAGAATATGTATATATCAGGGGTAAATGACCAAATAGTATGAATATAATACTTATATATATATATATTCAAGAAAAATGAACTTTTAAGGAAATACATACATATATATAAATATATATCATGAACTTAAATCCCAAAATATTAACATGAAGTTTCTATAAACCATATATATATATAAAGCATAGAAACAGAAAAAAAAGTAATTGTTTTTGTTATTAAAATTGAAAAACATCCCTTACATATAATAAAATTTTCAAATACATCATTGTCAAATTAAATGTCTTAAATCATAATTAATCCTGAAATAATTACATATATAGTTATACTTGAAGAACATGAATGCATATATACTTAAAAATAATAATATAGAAACTAATATGATTACGTAATTATGCATTTATGTAACTTAACAATGGTATATATAATTATTATTCCATAAAAATAGAAATAACTCCCTTACTTAAATATTAATTTGAAATGGGCATACTTAATTAACATAAGAAAATTATAACATGAAATTCATACATTTATAATTATTCCTAATGAATTAAAAATATTACTTATATATATAAAGGCATGAAACTAAGAAGAAAAACACACACACACTCACATAGGAATGGATGATCTGGAGCAGTATAAAATAATAGATACAACGTGGCATCGTTTTCTAGTGTTTTACAAATTTTTGGGGTCCAAAATTTTGATTTGGGTGAGCATCATGAAAATTGTATTTCCTAGAGGATCTTTTTTAAATATGGAAAATGCACGAGTTTCAAGAAGATAGACTTCATGGATTGGATTTCGCGAAGACCAGAAGAATATTGATGGTGATGATTTGAAATTACGACATGCTTCGCAAATGGTAGAGGTTGAAGTGCATCGCGATGGTGAAGGGATTTGCGAGGGAGCTTTAGAGTGAAGGCGTGAAGGAATTGACGGGATGCTTTGTGATTACAATGAGCTCTGAGATCAGAAAATTTCTATGGTGCTTCAAAATATTGAGAGATTTTCTGTTGAATTTTCAGAGCATTGTGATTTGTGCTTACGTGGTGTTGACTTCGCATGGAAGGACCAAGGGTTGGTGTAATTTCATATAAATAGGCCTCAACCCCCTTGAGAGAAGTTGAGAGTTTTTTTATGAAAAATATTTTCTCTCAGCTCGGGAAGGTGGTTCGCAAAGACAGTGTGCTTCGCGAAAGATGAGATTCGCGGCGGCTAATTTAGCTCCGCAAAAGATGAGAGCTTCACGTTGGCTCAGTGAGCTTCCTAAGGGAAGTAGATCTGTGATGACTTGAGCATCTCAAGAGTTCTTTGCAAGAGTTCTTTGCAAGAGTACTTCGTGAAAAGGCAGAAGCTTTACGAAGGCTTGTTTGAGCTTTAGGAAATTGGGAGCCTCGCGAAGTAGGGTGCTTTGAGAAGGTACATCCAAAGGATGTTTCCTAGTGTTTAGAGGCATAGTGGTATTCATTTATGGATGAATGTTTTAATTCAACAGAGCATCTATCAACAGTCGAGGATGCATGCATTTAAGCAAATGAATAGACTTACAGGTCTATAATCTGTGAGTGGATCTTCTGAAGAAGTAGTGAGCACACTTGAGTTGAGAGAGAAGGGAGTTCTCAAATTGTGATTGGTTGTAAACTAAGAGGGACATTGAGTCCGCTTCGAACATATAAATAGTAGTATGCTAATATTGAAAATTTTACATCAGCACACTGCCAGTGTATGCTCTTTGGACGTAGCCTTGTGATGGTGAAACATGTAAAAATTGTTATGTCCTGTGCATGCTTTAAGGTTAATTCATACTCTGTATCAAGAAGGATAGAGAAAAGGGTTTTGTCTAATAGAAAAATAAGATCAAAAATGGAAAGTTGTTTTCATCTATCATACCCTGATTGCCCCCCCCTCAGGGTATCTATCCCAGTGGTCCTAACAATTGGTATCAGAGGGAAAGTTTAATATCTGTAATTCTATCTCAAATGGAGGTTACCAATCATAAAGGGATTCTGATCTTTGACAGAAATAATTTTCTGCTATGGAATAATCGGATTCAACACTACTTCTGATCTTTGGGAATGGATGTGTTTGCAGCAGTAATGCATGGTATAACAGCCAATATTAACAGTGGTTCATTATCAGAGGCTTAGCGAAGATAACTGGATGCGGACGCCAAGGGAATCAATGATTTAGGAGGATACCTATCCAATTCTATCTATACAAAGGTGATGTCATGAAAAACATCACATGCTATGTGGGAAAAGCTGTTAAATATATATTAAGGAGATACAAATGTCAGAGAAGAAAAGTTGTACGTGTTGTGGAATAAGTATGAAGATCTGAGAATGAACCCAAATGAGTCTGTTGATACATTCTTTGATAGGGTAAATGTTGTAGTGGAAGACATGTGAGGTCTTGAAGAAGTTATTGATGACATAAATATTGTAAAGCACATCTTGAGGAAACTTCCACCTCGGTTCAATCTGAAAGTTTTTGTTTTAGAATATAAAGACCCGAAAAAGAAGACATTTGATAACCTACACAACAACCATGTTGCGTATGAACTTGTGAAATGATGATAATGTTGTTGTGGAAAAGGGGAAATCCAAAGAGGTGGCATTCAAGGCCATGAAGAAGCTCAACATTGAAGACTCTTAGGAAGAAGAAGAGATAGATGAGGTGATCTCATTCCTCTCCTCAAACCTTCAAAGAGGAAAAGGAATGTTTAATGGCAAGCTTCCACTTTCTTGTTTTCGATGTGGAAAGGTTATAAATCTTGAGGCAAGGTTCCCAAAAAAGTTCCAAAAGGATGATGTTGTTGATGAAATCGAAATTCCAAAGAAGAAGTATCTAGCCTATGGGAAAAGAAAGAAACAGTTCAAGAGAAATTTTTTTAAGAAGAAGAACCTTCATTCAAAAGAATATGACAGTTCAGACGAGTCTGAGGTTGAGGAGGTTGAAGAGATAGAGAACTGCAGAGATCATGGAGAAAATGTTATGGTGGCAGCTATCAGTAGTTCTCAGAATAATAATGAAACTAAATCTGATGAAGAAGAAGAAGAAGTTGAGGGAAGAGTTTATATGAAAGCTGCGTTAGATGATTGTTTTGAGGAGATAGATGTTTTAAGAGCCAAAAAAAGAAATCCAATAATGTTTTTCGTGATGCCAAACTCTATATGCAGTAGCAGGAAGAAGAGAAGTCTGAGTTGATGGATGAAATTGAGAAACTCAAGTCATCAACAACAGAGTAATCATAATCAGTTAGTGAGTACAAAATAAAAATTGAATAATAGAAAAGAAAGATCGATAGCTTGAATAACACATGGAAATATCAAATCAAGCATATTGAAAAACTTGAAGGAGAACTTGTCGATTTTCAGTAAAAGGTTAAAGATCATGAAAACTCTTGACTCTTACAGGGTCATTAGAAAAGCATATCACTCACAAAACCAAGAAGATAAAAGTAGAGAATAGTGGATCAAAAGAAAAGAAGCATCAACTATGTTCAGATGCTAAGACCGATGGGGGATTGACCGAAAATAAAAAGCTGTGAAAATTGAGGTCATACTGCAAGCACCCACTGCAAGATTGAAGGTTGATTTGGGCACAAAGTAGAATCAGAATATTCATAGATCCCAAGGGGAAACTCATAGTGCAGAAGTCACACAAATGAATGAATATCATATCAGGTGTTATTTTTGTGGAAATATGGGACATTCATAATATGTGTGTTCCATATCCAAGAGATATCGAAGGGCATAAGAAAAAATGTTGCATCAAAATAGAGAACGGTTCTCAAGAACATATTTTTATGGACACTATTTTTAGTGCGGAGGCTTTGGGCATATGTCTAGGTATTGTACTTCGACCATACATAGGAATGTGCCAAATGAGAATCAAAATGTTCGCAAGCAGCAGATCAATGAACCAACAGGTGAGTTGAAAATGAAAAATTGATTTGTAGCTTTGCAAGATGAAGCTAGTACATCATACTCTAAGAAAGATCAGAAGTCTCAATCCATGTAAAATGTGAAGGAAACAATATAGAACAAGAAGAAAAATGATGAGAAGGTAGTGGTGGCAGAAATTGCCCTTAAAGCATCAGATCACTTTGGTGTGTGGATCTTTGATAGCGGTTTCACATCTTATATGACATGTAATAAGGATCATGTTACATACATAAAATATGACAATGAAGGAGTTGTCAAGTTTGGAAACGATGAAGGCCTAAAGATAATTGGCTCGGGAAAGGCCATGTTTGGGGGAAAAGAGATGTGACATGTTGAAGTCTTTGTAGTAGAAGGCCTCAGTCACAATTTGCTCAGTTTTAGTCAACAATGTGACTCAGGACATTCTATAAGGTTTTCTAAGAAGGTGTGTATCGTCAAAGGAAGAGAAGGGGAAGTGGTTCTACAAGGAAAAAAGACAAAGGGAAATATATACCTAGTAAGTGGAGAAGAAGATATATGCTTTCTATCTAGAGAGGAAGAAAACAAGTTATGGAATAAATGACTTGGTCATCTATGCAAACCTTCCTTGGAAGATCTGGTAAAGTGTGGTGCAGCAAGAGACCTCCCTAAGCTATCACGTGATCGTACTCATACATGTGATGCATGCCAACAAGGGAAGCTTATTAGAAAGACGTATAAAGCAATGGAAAATAAGTCCACAAGAGTGCTCTAAGAGGTGAATGCTGATATATGTGGGTCTATCACACCAAGAGAAATTGATGGAAAGAGGTACTATGTTATTTTCAATGATGACTATAGCAGAATGGCATGGGTATTTGTTACTTCCCATAAGTCTGATGTGTTCAGCTGCTTAAAAAAGTACCAGAGGGAGAGAAAAAGGATGCTTGGACGGAAAATTCTAAAGATTCGTTCTGATAATGGTATAGAATTCACAAACAGTCAGGTGGAAGAATATCTCGAGAAACACGAGATAAGGCGTCAAGTTTCTTCAGTGAGAACTCCACAACTGAATGGAGTGGTTGAAAGGAGAAATCATATTATCAACAACATGGCCAGAACGATGCTCATAGAAAATGACCTCCTAGAGAAATTTTGGAAGGAAGCGGTTTTGACCTTAGTCTAAATTTCTAATAGAGATCTGTTGTGTTCGAAGGAAGGAAAGACTTTGTATGAGATGTGGTATGGAAAGAAGCCAATAGTGAAATACTTTCGAATATTTGGAAGTAAGTTCTTCATCATCAAAAAGGAGAAACATAGAAAATTTGAGTCGCGTGGTGATGAGGGGATATTCCTTGGCTATTTGGGAAAAAGCAAAGCATAAAAATTCTTTAACAAAAGGCTTCGGAAAAGTAGTTGAGAGAAATGATTTCATTGTTTTAGAGAATGAAGAGAGTATTCAACAGAACAGTGAACAATTTCCAGATGAAAGTGATGGGGAGGAAATTAACGCACGAGGAGCAGAAGTGGATGATGCTAATTCAGAAGAAGATAATGATGATGAGCATGAAGAATAAAAATATGTATCTACACAGAAGCCTAGAAATTGAGCTGAAATTGATAAGCAAAATATCATTGGTGATCAATTAGCTCCAGATCAGACAAGGATAATGAAGTCACTACAGTAGATATCTTTCTTATATCAGGTAGAGTCTAAATGCGTTAATGATGTAGCTGAAGATGAAAATTGGGTTCAGGCCATGAATGGAGACCTAAATCATATTGATAAGAATCAGACGTGGGAGATTGTTTCGAGGCCTGTAGATAAGAATGTCATCAGGACTAAATGGTTCTATCTCAATAAGACGAATGAAGATGGAACAATGATTCGGAATAAAGCACGATTGGTGTGAAAATAATACTACAAGATAGAGGGAATATATGTTGATGAGACATTTTCACCGATTGTGAGACTAGAGACAATCAGATTATTTCTAGCCATTTCAGTGCAATTGATGTTCAATGTTCTTCATATGGATTTCAAATCTGCATTATTGAATGGGGTACTGGAGGAAGAGGTGTATATTGAGCAACCAGACAGTTTTCTCATTCATGAGGATGAGAACAAGGTTTGCAGATTGAAGAAGGCATTGTATGGGTTGAAACAAGCACCAACATCTTGGTACTTAAAGCTTGATCAGTACTTGAAGAAACATGGTTTCCAGCGTGGGGGGTTTGATTACAATCTCTATTTCAACATTAGTAGTAATAAAAGGATGATGGTCTTGGTTTATGTCGATGACATAATATTAGGTGGATCAGATGAAGCTCAGTGCAGACAATTTTCTGAATTCATGAAAACTGAGTTCAAAATGGCAATTATTAGAGAGCTAACATTTTTCCTTGGTCTACAGGTGACACAAGGAAGGAATGAAACATTCATTTCTCAATCCAAATATTCCATGGAGATTTTGAAAATATATGGAATGTAAAATTCCAAGGAGATGAAGACTCTGGTTGCTACCCGGATTAAATTGTCCAAAGATGAGGATGGAAAGGCAATTAATACCACTAAATACAGGCAAATCATTGGATGTTTGTTATACTTGACTGAAACAAGGCATGAAATTGTATTCTCTACATGCCAAGCAACAAGATATCAGAGTAATCTCATGGAAATCCACATGCTTACAGTGAAAATAATGCTTCAGTATATCAAGGGCACAGTGTATTTCGACTTGATGTATAATGGAAAATATCAAACAATGTTATTGGGATATACTGATGCAGATTAGACCGGTTCAGCGGATGATAGGAAATCAATATCAGTAGATGCATTCTATCTTGGTGGACTATATATTGCATGGCTAAGTAAAAAAACAAGATTGAATCTCATTAAGCACCGTAGAAGCTGAGTATATTACAGTCACTCAAGCATGCACACAGTTATTGTGGATGAAGTAGCAGCTTGATGATATGGGAGTTAAAGTGATGTCTCCGATTAGAATCAAGTGTGATAACTCAAGTGATATCAATCTCAGCAAAAATCCAGTCCATCACTTAAGGACAATGCATGTTGTGATAAAGTATCATTTTATCAAGGAGAATGATGAGCATGGAATTATGATGTTGGAATATGTGCATATTGAACTCTTGGTTGCAAACATTATGACGAAGGCCTTACCCAAGGAATATTTTGAGAGGCATCGACTGACTTTAGGATTCCAGTCGACTCCCCGCACCTGAAAAAGTGTGTATGTGTTACCCCCTCTCCCTAAGGTATTGCGTGTTTTTCCCTATTGTGTTAATTTGTGTTCTTTCCAATGTTGCAGACCGCATAGGGGTGACCTTTGGGATTGATGAAAAAGGAGGAGAAATAATGACTCCTCAAGGGGGAGAAACTGTGGCTAAGGAAGGTAGAAAATGTCTTAGTAAGAGACACGGGGAGAAGCTGACAGGTGGAGTAGCGAGATAGGGAGAGAGCAATGAGATAGGGGAGAATTTTAAATCTGACGATGATAGAAGTGATCAATCAAAGAGTAGATTTCATGATAGCTGAGGATTTTGATAAAAGTAGAAGAGTGATGTTGGAATGGTGTGAGAAGGGTTCCAATGATCAAAAAATGGTATCTGTTTAACAATTGGTATATGGTTGGTATCATCAATTGGTATAAGTTTGGAAAATGGTATATGTTGGGTGTTAACAGTTGGTGTCTGAAATGGAGTGATTCACTGATGAACTTTTCATCTAATCTTATTTCTCATGACGAGCATTGCACATGTGGGCTTAGAGTATGTGGTGAGTGAATCTTTGGTCGCTATCTAAATCGCAAGAGGCAAAGGATGGTTGATGATAGATGGAGACTCATTGAGGTATCAAAATCTAGAAAATTGTTCTGAGAAGAGTTGTCAACAACCCCAAAGGGGGAGATTGTTGGGAAAAAATCCCTCAAGGTAACATTGCATCCTTTTTGGGCTGATTGTGTTTGTTGACAAAGCAGGTGTCCATGGTGAATTTTCATATTCCAATGAAGTTGTTGAGAACATATGTTGGCAAAGAACCATGACAAAGGAATAGATGATCTGGAGGCGGTATAAAAGAATAGATACAAGGTGGTGTCGTTTTCCAGTGTTTGCCAAATTTTTGGGGTCCAAAATTTGGAGTTCGGTGAGCATCGCGAAAATAGGGTTTTCTTGAAGATCTAATTTAAATATGGAAAAGGCATGAGTTTCGTGAAGATAGATATCATAGATTGGATTTTTTGAAGACCAGAAGAATGTTGATGGTGATGCTTTACGATTATGACAAGCTTCGCGAACGGTAGAGGTTGAAGCGCATCGCGGCGGTGAAGGGCTTTGCGAGGGAGCTTCGCGGAGAAGGCGCGATAGAATTGACGGGATGCATTTCGATTATGACGAGCTCCGCGATTGGAAAAATTCCAAGGTGATTTGTGATATTGAGATATTTCTGGTGGAATTTTTGGAGATTCGCCATTTTTGATGACATGGTTTTGACTTCACACAGAATGTTTGAGAGTTGGTGGAATTACCTATAAATAGGAATCAACACCCTCGAGAGATGTAGAGTGTTTTTCGAAGAAAAATATTTTCTCTCGGTTCGCGAAGGCAGTGTGCTTCATGAAAGAAGAACTTTGCGGCAGCTAATTTAGCTCCGTGAAAGTTGAGAGCTCCGCGTTGGCTAAGTGAGCTTCATGAGGGAAGCCACTCTACAACGACTTGAGCATCGCAAGAGTGTTTCGAGAGAGTGCTTCGCGAGAGTTCTTCATGAGAATACTTCGCAAAAAGTTAGGAAATTCGCAAAGGATTATTTGAGCTTTGCAAAATTGGGAGCCTCGCGAAGTATGGTGCTTTGAGAAGGTACTTCCAAAGGTAGTTGTCTAGTGTTTAGAGGCAAAGTGGTATTCATCTGTGGATGAAAGTTGAACTTCAACAGAGCATCTATCAACAGTTGATGATGCAAGAATTTATGAAAATGAAGAGACCTACAAGTCTATAAAATATGAGTGGATCTTCTGAAAAAGCAGCGAGCTCACTTCAGTTGAGAGTGTAGTGGGTTCTCAAATTGTGAGTGGTTGTAAACTAGGAGGGATAGTGAGTCCGCTTAGAACTTGTAAACAGAAACGCACTTATAGTGGAATTGGTACATCGACACACTGCCGGTGTATGCTCCTTGGATGTAGCCCAATGATGGTGAACCATGTAAAAATCATTGTGCCATGTGCATGCTTTACGGTTTATTCATACTCTACATGGGGAAAGAGAGAGAATATTGCTTTGTCTAACAGAAAAACTAGATATAAAAGGGGCAGTTATTTTAATATGTCATAACCTGATTCACCCCCCTCTCAGGATATCTAGCCTAGTGGTCCTAACACCCCCTGAATTAAATATTAATTTTAAATAGACATACTTAATTATCATAAGTAAATTATAACATAAAATTTGTACATTTATAATTATTCCTGGAGAACTAAAAATATTACTTATATTTGTATAAGCATGAAACACAGAAGAAGAAAACACAAACACACACTCACACACACACACACACATATATATAGATATAAAAATAGTTAATGAATACGAAGTCCCCTTAATTGAAGAGATGCAAACCTGGGGAGAGGTAGTCTGCCTGAGGAACTCAAACCAAGAGAAGAAAATAGCATGATGGATTAAAATCAGTTTTTATGATGGGGAAAATGAGAAGGGTCTCTCCATGGATTTTTTCAAAAAGTTATTCTAAATATGTAAAAAGAATATTATATAAATGTGGGTATTTAGCTTCATGGAGAATCTGGGTATAAAATAAAATTAAATAGTGTTATACTATGTGAGGGGTGTTGATTACTTACGGGTGAAAGAGGAACTACAGAAATATCGTACGGAGAAAAGGGTAAGACTTTGAAGGTGGAGATGTTGACATTAGCGTGACATGTTGGTGAGGGAGATGTACAGTGGAGAAGGAAAGCAATGAGATTCTAAGGTTGTGGTGGTGGTCTTTAGAGATAAAGGGGAACACAACTCAACTTTACTTTTGGGAAGAAGACGACGTGAAGGGGATTATCAGACAGTTGTGGTCTTTCGCATTTAAGCAATAAAGGTTACTGGTAGGGTAATTATGAGGATACCAGTCGCTAGTGTCAATGTCAGTGGTTGATGGTGGGGTGTTCGGGCATAGACTAGCTTGTGTAGGGATGAAGACAACATGTTTTAGTTTTTTAACTCTTTTTTTATTTTTCAAATTTTCTTTTTATGTTTTCATTTCATTTATTTAATAATTTACTCTGTTAATTTTTAACTATATATATATATATAATATATTTATATCCTATATAAATATGTACATTTTTGTGATATATATTTACACCTTCAACATTTATTTGGATGTAATTGTATTTTGTTATATTAATAAATCACTTAATAATTTTAACATAAATATTCAATCAGTTTTTATTAAATAAAATAATATTAATATTGTGGGGATGCCTCCGTTTTATCCCACTGCTCTCCCATGAGCACTCCCATCCTCCTCCTAGGAGTTTTCCTCTAGCGATGGAGTGACCATTCATCTCGCCTCCCGAAATCGAAAATTTCCCTCTCCTTCATTGAACTAGGGCTTCCCACTTTTCACATCCTTATTCTCTTTCAATTATTGTATTGTTCCTCATCTATCGCCGAATCATGTAGCAATATTGGTTTCCTTCTTTTCACCTCCTTCTTCATAATTTTCCTCACTCTTATTATGTTTCTTCTTCAAATTTTTTGATTCACCTGTTTCTGTTTTGGTGGATGTTCATTGTTGAAGACGTCGTCTGATTCTGTAATTTGTTGGATTTTTGATGGAGTTGTCTTCTGTTTCAGTGGTTCATATTTGACGAAGATTTTATCTATGGGTTTCATCGTTCTGGATTCATCGGGGATCGAGGTCAAGGACCTATCCTCCCTTACTCTTCTCTGGCTTGCAGGTCCATTAATCATTCCCAGGTCAGTTGGGTGGGGTGGATTCTGATGAGGTTTTGGGATGTGTTTGTGGGGAAGGTAGGGTCTTCTAGGAGGTGCAAATTATTGTCACTTTCTGCTTCCGATGTTAGATGATGACGGTGGTGTTACTTGTGTTTTCTGGGTTGTGGGTTCTTCTGATAATTTTTGGATGCCTTTCATTGGTTGACTGGTGATTCCGTTTTGGAGGACCTGATGCCGGCAATGTTCATGTCGGTCGCTGTGTGATGTCGAGAGGACGATCTATTTGGCTTGGGGCTTGAGGTTCCAAATGCACAAAAGTTTCGAGATATTCAGTGGACTGAGGTGAAGGAAATGATTCATGGGATACAAATCCTATCAAGGTTCGGCACCTGAACCTAAGTGTCAGGTTAGTCGATTCCCGCCACATGGTTAAGACATTGAGGACTGTTCGATTATTTTGGGAAAGTAAAGAGAAAAGATAGGGTTATTTACTTCTCGTCTAAACAAAGGTGACTAAAATATTTCCGACCAGCGATGGATCCGCCATGACTCAGACGCGGCTGAGAAGCTCGTCCAGGGTTTCGACGTCGAGAATCCCGCAGAACTCCCCCCGATTTTTTTCTGGTCGCCCCTACATCGACTCAGGTCCACTTTTTGGGTCCGGCTATATATGTGTGTGTTCTTCATGATTCCAGGGGATAGAATCCATACCCAACGTTTGCAAGCGCCATTTTCAAATTTAATTCAAAAGGGGCGGCAATAAATCGTGCACGTTTTCAGGAGGCGTTCCCATCAAGGTTTGGGATTCTACTAGTCCCTTTCTCTGTTATAAAAAACATAATTAAATCACAGTTCAAATTATAAGTTGACATATCTACTGAAAAATGTCACTACGAATTGACAATTGAAATTCCAAGTTCGAAATTTTATAAGATTCAAAGAAGAGAACTGGGATTTTGAATAAGAATTTTCCAATGGGAAAGTCTGATGACAATTTCCATTAGAAATTCCCAGTGATAATTTGCAGTGCGAATTGGAGTGAAATTTTCAACCAAGAGTTACTACTATGAATTTTCAACTGCAATTTCTAATGGGAATATCTAGTGTCAATTTGCAGTGCGAATTTCTAGTGAGAATTTCAACTGGGAGTTAGTACTGTGAATTTGCAACTACAAATTTCCAATGAGGATATCCAGTGTGAATATGCAGTGTGAATATCCTGGGAAAATATCAATTGGGTGTTAGTACTATGAATTTTCAACTGTAAATTTTCAATGGGAATATCTAGTGTGAATATGCAGTGAGAATTTCTAGTGTGAATTTGCAGTGCAAATTGGAAGTGCAAATTTGTAGTGTGAATTTCCAGTGGGGTATAATAGTTTGAATTTGAAACTCCAATTTCCAATGGGAATTTCCACTACATCCATAGGAAAATCCATTAAACAAATTATAGACAACTATGATCTATCACTTTGTAAAGATAAATTGTACATCACAGAATGATAGCAAGGGACCTCAATATGAATGCTCTACAAGGTATAGAGTCCATAAATTCATTTGATTTAAATGTTGTTCAAAATTTTTCTGACTGCTACGTCACGGAGCATAGCAATGAGGACATTACAAAGTCAAAGAGGATTGTAGAAATTGGCATCAACATATAGCAAGTCCCAAATTCAGAAGAAAGCACCCCATGTGAAAACATTTCTAAAGAAAGCAGTACATGGAGACCAAGTATTGGGATGACTTTTAAATCAGATTCAGATGCTTATTCATTTTATGTTGCTTATGGAGGCATTGTGGGTTTCAGTGTATGGAAATAGTATGTTAACAAACATAAAAAGGACAGAAGTTTGGTAACATCCACATTGTATACATGCAGCAAAGAAGGATGCCGAAGATCAGACAAACGTGATGTCAATCTCAAAAAGCCACGTGCAGAAACAAGGACTAATTGTCCAGCAAAAATGGGAGTTGTCTACATGTCCAATAACCAATATGAGTGCACACAGTTTGTTGAGGAGCATACTCATCCCTTACATGCTCCCGAGACCTTGCATTTCATGAGGTCACAAAGACACATTAGTGATGCACAAGGTGCTGAGTTAGATGTTAGTGACAGAGCTGGTCTGAAGCCCGGTTATTCGTTTTCACTTGAAACAATTATTGTAGGTGGCTCTACAAGTCTTGGATATACACGAGTGGACCAACTTAACTATCTACGGTCTAAAAGACAAAGGGAGTTGCAACTATGTGATGCTGATGGTATGTTAGAATACCTATAGAAGCAATCACGAGTGAACATGTCATTCGTATTCTCAGTGAAACATGACATGTGTGGTCAAATTAGCAACATTTTTTGGATTGAACTGATAATGAATGTTGATTATGAGCATTTAGGAGATGTTGTCGTGTTTGACACTACCTTCAACACAAACAGGGAGTCTAGGCCTTTGGGAGTGTTTGTCGGAATAAATCATCATAAGGAGATTGTAATTTTTCGTGTAGCATTGTTATATGATGAGACTAAAGACTCATTTATCTGGTTGTTTAATAGATTTGTTGATTTTCATGGAGGAAAACATCCAAAGGCAATTTTCACAGATCAAAATGCAGCTATATGTAAAGCAATTGGTTTGACACTACCTACAACAAGACACGGGATATGCACCTGGAACCTAATGCAAAATGTAATGAAACACTTGGCCCATGTAATGAAGTATGACTCGAAAGTGTTGGAAAAATTGAACAAATGCATGTATGGAACTACAGAGATTTCAAAATTTGAAACAATGTGGAATGAAATCCAACTACATTGCAGTGATATGAATTCAACATGGATAGAAGATATGTACAAAGTCAAAGAAAAACGGGCTAATTGTTTTATGAAAACTTCATTGAAATTAGGGATTCGAAGAACACAATTAAGTGAAAGATTCAGTGGTGTATTAAAGGATTATTTGAATCATAAACTTAGTGTCTTGGAATTCTTTCAACAATTTGAGCGTGTGTTGGAGAATAATCAATATCAAGAAATGAAAGCTGAATTTGATGGAAGGGAAAAGCTACCACACAATCAATTTCCATATCGTCCGATCATGTTTCAAGAAAGTCATTTGTACACTGAAAAGATATTTGATCTTTTTCAGGATGAACACCAACTATGTGGTGCTTGTTTCCTTAAGTGTTGTAATGAAACTATTTCCCCAAAAAGGTATCTTGTGTCAATGAAAGGTTCGCCATATGACAATAGAGTAGAAGTGTACCAACAATCACCTATCAGAATTGGATGTAGTTGTTTGAAATTTGAATGTTATGGCTATTTGTGTTTTCATGATTTGAAAATATTAGATAGGTTGGATGTGCAGTCCTTGCCAGATTTGTATATCTGTAAGAGATGGACAAGACAAGCCCATGACATCCAGTTGGCAGACATCACAGTTAATCATGATGAAGAGGATACAGTAGCAAGAAAATATCAATGCTACCAACAGTTGGCACGAATGACAATAAAGCTTGTAACAGAATCCTGTGACTTTGAAAAAGGATATAGAATTGGAATTTCAAATTTGAACAATTATTCCAGAGGACTGCAAGACACCAAAAAGAATGCACCCTCAAAATCTAGTAAATAAGAGGCTAACAACCAAGGTCGACAATAGTGTAAAACATCATTTAAGGGAAATAATAAAAGGAAAGGCGGGGACAGGCTGAAAAGTTGTCTAGAGTGGTCAGAAAAACGCATCAAAAATCGGTGAAAAATCAGAAATCAGGAGTCTACAGAACTGGTACTTCATTTTCATTATTTACTTATGCTATTGAAATAATACATTAAATGGCGTCATGACTAAATATTGTTATAATTCTATTGCAGGTAACAACTAGAAAACCGCCAAATAGTGGTTGTAATGGAAAAATTTTCACATATGTGAATGTAAGTACTGTACATTAGGTTACAAAACATTTGATATTGAAACCAACATCACAATAGTTTATTTATTGTGATATTTAAAACCTTATACAGTATAATTGGTTATGTGTAACTCTTAGTGGTGGTTTCATGGTTGGACACTCCATATAGCTCTATAACATATTGATAGTAAATTCCGAATGACTAGAAAAATCAGACCCTCCACATCATAGCCTACTGACCACACTGTAGAGTCCCGGGATAAGAACATTTTTCTAGAAAAATAAGACCCTATAGCCCAGAATTTAATTTCCACTATTCTAGGGGTAAAACATGTTAGGACCCACTATCAAGTTAATGAACTAATTCATTCAATGCTAACATGCATAAATGATGTTATAATTTTGTTGTAGGGAAATGGAACAGAAGCGTTGAATGCTGGTTACCGTGATGATAGTTTCATAAATGTCAATGAAAGTACATATTGTTATGTATCTTGAAAACCTACAAATTTAAAAACAGTTCATAGAAGATGATATGTTGTCCTATTTGAAATCTTATGAAACCCTTTTTTAGTTATAATTGTAGTTGTTAATTTATAATTATTAATGCATTTAAGAGCCAACAAGGAGGAATCATTCACTACTGATGATGCAAAATTCAGAAACGAATTCAAATGGGAATGAAAACCTAAATATGAGGACCGAGAACTCATTAGAAGCATTTCAGGATTCAATTGATACACATCTTCAACTGCAGATGTCATCAGGATATGAAATTTCTTTGGAAAATCAGTTTTTATAATTCAACTTATTGGTGCAGATAGGGAAATTGTAAAAAGCATCTTGTACATGATCAAACTGGAAATTTCCCCTCCCATTTTACAATGAAAAAGTCCAACGGAAAATTCCAATTTGATTTCCCAGTAGAAATTTGAATGCCTAATAAAATTATTTAAACGAAACTGCAAATTCCCACTGGCATTTTCTAGTGGAAGTTCCCACTAGAAATTCCCAGTTGGAATTTATATACACAACCAACTTGCATTAAAAGAACTGAACCACTGTTAACAGTGGGAAATTGTGAGTTGAATCATAGAACTGGAAGTTAAAGAAGTGACTCCAAATACTAGAAAGACAAATATTAATTCAACACCCTTCAATGAAAATTCTCTATTAATAATTCTACGCAGAACAAGTTTCCAAGTCATTCAAATAACACAGTGCAGAGCAAAAAGACAAAGAACAAATCAACACTTATCTTAAAACTAATGTTTGTTCATCGTGAATACAAATTAACCATTTCACCCCAAAATCAACAACCACCATCACAAAAAATCACAATAGTTTTGTTTGTTAAAGAACAAAAAACCGAATCAATGAATGAAACCCAAATCCCCCACCCACCCAAACCGTCATCTAGCCAAACCGTCACAATATCTGTGAGGAGTTAAGTTTGTACAACAACAACCAAAATATTAATTTCACTCAAAAACTCTTTAGTCACTTCAATCAGCTCTGGATGCAACCATATAGATCTTACTCTCCGCATAAACCACCGAGGTACCCCTTCTAGGATAATTTAAGAAATAATGCACCATAAACAACCGCCGCTCAACAAGTTCTTTCTCCGTCAAACTCTCTGCAACCACAACACCTATAGCCAAACACTCGATCACATAACAAATAATCACCCCACAATCCAAAATTCAGTCTCCCTGTTGTGGCGTTTTCTCAGTTTTCATCTCCAATTTCCTGTGTTTCACTTCTCCACAGATCAAGTCTTCCAGGAATGATTTCTGTAAAAAACAACAATTAGCACACCATCTTGAAATGTATTCTGAATTTTTATGCAGATTCTAGAAGACATTACCACACTAACTGTGTCTTTTATAAACGGATAACTAGATCTGGTTCCTCTAACTGGTTGTAGTGAATTGAAATATCTAAAAACCCTGTTCTTTAAATCCATAACTAACAAGGTCCAATGAATGTTAACAGAGATTACTGGAAAAAATAAAAAATCAGAATTCTTCATGTTCTCAACTTCTACCTGCTTCAAAAAGGTCTCCTTTAATTTCTCATTTGACGAATACAAAACTCCCTATAAGTGAATAATAAATGAGTATAAGAATTTACTAATAGTTTACTTCAATCATGGAATAAAAAAATGAAAATCTGGAAAAATATAAGCTAATAGTTTGTCATAAACAAACAACAATATTACAGTGAATGAGCTCGGCATAGAGGAAAAACTAATCATTTCTCCAATGCCAGGCATACTTCGAAGGAAACATTTTTCTTGAATAATAACTCTATATGCATCAATGACCTGTGTCCAAAAAAATAACTCAATAAAAAATAAAACACAAAATATTATTACAAAAGGTAATAGAAGACATACCATACTACAAGTGCGGCGCTTGTTTAACAAATCAATTGTATTTTTAATATTCATGACATACGATTTTTCACTTGATTCCTAGACAACAGCACTGTTTTCATAGAAATTCATTTCCCTTATCATTAAATAGTCAAAGACGAAAAAATATATAATAAATACAGTAAACAAATTACAATACCTCTCCCCATCACTATAAAAGAGCATAGAAACGAGCCTTCTATCATGAGATGTCACTATATTATACTGCTTCATCCACTGAAGAAATACCTGCGATAGTTTGGGGGTCAATGGAACCCTCTTCTTGGTTGTAACTTGTGGATATATATAGGGAGATTGATGCTTCAGCTTCCATGCTCTACTCTTCACACCCCTTACAAATGAGGTCTGTATATTAGAGGCAGAACACGTTACAGTGGGCTACACAACACATTTTCCTTCATCCAAGCGAAGTTCAACACTAACATCCTCCTCCTGACTGATATCTACATAATCTCCTTCCCTCAGCTCATCTACATGAGTTTCTTCTATGATTCCATCAATAGTAGTATATCATGTTGGATTCATTTCACCTTCAATCTATGGAATCTGATCATTTTCGAACATTGTTTCTTCCCCCTCGCGAATAACTACTTTCATCTCCTCCTTCATCATTAGTCTTTCTCTCAAAACTACAATCTATCTGTTCTTCAATTATATTTACACCTGTAGTTTTCTAATCTTCTTGTTTAGATTCACATTCTCTATAAGAAGTCTGACACTCTCCTCCTTTGAAACATTTTGTGATGCTGCTGTCATAGTTAAATGATCTTTTTTTCCTTCAATTATATGCTGAACACGTCCTTTACCCTCACAAGGGCTTGACTGCAACCTAGAGATCTTTATTGGGGTCCTTTGAGTGTAAAATGGATAGTGAAACCAAAAGAGCAGATTTCATAAATTAATATAAAAATGAAGGACTAGTCAGAATATTAAAATAGTAACAATACCTTGGAACTTGCTTACACAGCAGCAACAATATCTTGTAGACTCCACCGTACGAATAACGGTGCATCCTCTATTTTGGGAAGAACACTCTCAGATTTCTCGGCAAACCAATACTATA
Organism: Viscum album; assembly: GCA_963277665.1. Classification (NCBI taxonomy): domain Eukaryota; kingdom Viridiplantae; phylum Streptophyta; class Magnoliopsida; order Santalales; family Viscaceae; genus Viscum; species Viscum album. The sequence goes on along the minus strand of OY728156.1, from coordinate 1,699,374,597 downwards.
AAATTTACCATTATTAAGAAATGTTCTACCAACATAGCAAAATAAATCATTTAAATAAAATCAAAGACCTTACCAGTAAACAAACAACACATCCAATAACTTTTAAGGGAGTTTTGAAAAAAAATTCACTGTTGTGGGAAACTTCTCATGAATAGCAGCAGCCCAAGAATAACTCTTCACTTTTTGTACATCTTCAAAATATGTAACAAAATTCCAACCAACATTAGACCCAGAATTTGGGAGAAATAATGTCGTGCACGCAAACAGAGAAATAAAAGAAGCCACATCAGAGAAGTCTTGCTCCTCATTAGCTTTAACAGCCTCAAGAATTACTCTCTATAACACACTGTGGGACAATAGTCATCCGGCATTAGAAAACCTCTTTACTGACAATGCAGAACTACTAGTCCATATTGTATATGCAACAAAAACAGGTCATTCACCATCCTTAATGCCAAAAATATGCAAAATTTCAGCAACTCTTAAATCAAATCATCTTACCAGCTATCTCAAACATTCTTAAATCCACATAAAACCTCTGTAGTAAAAATAACACAGAACCATCAGTTTTCTTGAAATCATCAAATGGCATTACGTTATCATTAATCACTTTAAACAAATGCCAAAACGACATCTTTTGAAGATATTTAATATTATTGTCATTAATCATAGGCCTAATGTCATTAAAAAAATTTAACAGCCCAGTCATCAAAGACCGGTAGTGGTTGGTAGCTGATGTAGATAGTTCTTCTGCCGTAAAAAAAATATCCCTTAAAATTAGCATGAAGAAAATTTTAATATTAAAATAACGCATAAGAGTTGAAGCATAAATCCACCACTGAAAATTTCAAGTACAGAAATGCGACATGACGGTGAAAGAGTACGTTCAAATAAGTGGACCAATCAAAATTCATGATAATAATGACATAATATATTTACAGTGCACACTAACACTAGAAATCACACCACAAATCAAAGTTCAAATTATAGTTGCATAAGAGTGAGACATCCTAGTGGGAATTCCCAGTGGGAATTTTTAGTGGGAATTCCCTGTGGGAATATCCAGTGTGAATTTCCTGTGGGAATTTTTAGTGGGAATTCCCAGTGGGAATTTCTAGTGTAAATACCACAAAATTACCACTGAGATTTCCCACATGCTTTTTTCCAGAGGTAAGTTCAAGTGACAATTCAACACCAAAATTGAAACCACTGGAAAATTACAGTGGGGATTTCCAGTGGGGATTTACAATGGGTAGTTACAAAAAGTGTTTCCAGTGGGGATTTACTATGGGGATTTGTAGTGGAGATTTCCACGGCATTTAAAGCGGGGTTTTAGAGTCGAACTTTCTAGTGGGACTTTTTGGTGGACATTTCTGGTGGGAATTTCCAGTTGGAATTTCCTATGAGAATTTGTAGTGGCACCAGTGGAAATTCCCAATGGAAAAATTACCACTGATAATTCCCACTGGCTTCTTTCCAGAGGTAAAGCAGTAGGAAATGCCGGTGTGAATTGCCAGTGGGAATTTACACAGCAAGTTGCAACTTATAATTCCCAATGAGAATTTCAACTATAAATTCCCAGTGCGAATTCCCAGTTGAAATATCCACTGAATTTCCAATATACAATTACGAATTCCATCTTTACAATTTCAACAGATTCTATAAATTGATATGTAGTTCCACATTATAATGGAATATCAATCCAACTCTCTAGTGATAATTTTCATTGGGAAATCCCAGTTGGAAATCAAGTGGGAATTTCAAGTGGGAAATCAAGTGGGAATTTCAAGGGGGAATTTGCACTGGGAATTTCCACTGGCAATACCCCAGAGAAAATTTCCAGTGCGAATTCAACAACAAATTTGCAGTAGAAATTCTCGAATCAAAACAAAAAGTGATTGAAAAACTAATTGTTCATAAATTATAAATTGAAAATTAATTTCAATGAGACTTCCCAATTGTGAGAAGAATGCAACGCTTGAAATTCCCAGTCAGAATTGCCTGTGGAAATCCCCATGGCAACAGAGGAAATTAACAGAATAAAATTTCAACTAAATTCAAAAAAAAATTTCGCAGTTGTAAATTCCGAATGGATTACAACTAGAATAACTGGGAATTACCACAATAAAATTCCCCATGAGAATTATGAATGAATTACCACTTGAATAACTGGGAATTTCCTTTGGAAATTCTATATAGGGATCACTGGAAATTGTCACTAGATTTTTTTGGTGAATACAAGGAAATTATGGGAATTTACAATGGGAATATCCATCGGGAATTCCCAATGGTCATTCCCAATGGGGATTTCCGATCGGAATTCCCAATGGTAATTCCCAATGGGAATGTCCAATGGGAATTCCCAATGGGGATTGCCGATGGGAATTCCTACTGGGGATTTCTGATGGGAATTCCCACTAGAAATTCATCACCGAATGAGCACTCCAGATTTTTCCAGTGAAATCAAAGGAATTACCACTGGGAATTCCCAATGGGAATTTTCGATGAGAATTTCTAATGGAAATTTCCAATGGGAGTATCCATGGTTCAGCACCGAATGAGCACTAGAAATTGTCACTAGAAAAACGCAGTGAATACAAATTCCCAGCTACCCATAAGAAATATCCATTGGGAATCCACACTACAGAATGAGATGAATTTTCAAGAACTATTCGACCAATAATTGGAACTGAAAATTTCCATATGAAATTTCTAATTTGAATCAATTTAAAATTAGAAATCAATTCAATTTATGAAATATAAATTTTTACAGAAAAATGGAATGCAATTTTAAAATGAAAATACCCAATGCAAATTGAAATTTTAATTTCCCACTAGAGGGAAACTACACACAAGTAGTGAAAAACATTAAGGAAATTAACTAATAGTAGAAATTCAAACTACAAAGTTACTATGAAAATGTCAAACAAACATTAACAGTTTGTGTAATACTCCTAGAGCACAAAAATACCTACTAACTGTATCATCAAAACCAAAAGAAAAAAGAAGAACCGAAATAGAAATGAATCCCATTGAGTCGCACAAAGAACAAAGAAGAAGAGAAATAGAAGTGACATAAACCACCTGACATCTTTTGTCGTCGTCGGTTGTAGCTAGACAAAGGCTCGCCGACAACTTCACCGACGCCTTCACCAAATGGATGTCCAAGTGAATCGGCATACAGTTTCTATAAGGGATTTGCCTCAGGTTTCGTCACCAAGGGTTTCGCTGAGGTGTGCCGGCTCTCTCCTCAGTTCGGCGATATCGAGCAAATCAGTCGACAGTTTCCCTGATGGGTTTCATCGAATGTTTCGACAAACCACGACTGTAGGTTTCTGCCGACATGCCTCGGTTCCCTAGAGTGCTTCGCCTCAGGTTTCCTCTAAGATGTTGTTGATCGAATCGGCCGACAGCTTCTCCGACGGGTTACACCGAGGTTTTCACCGAACCAGGGCGGCAGGGTTCCGCCGATACGGCCGAGGATTTTTTTGGAACCCTAATTACAAAATCGATCACCGCCTAACCTAATCGAACAACCTCCCAATGTCTTAACCATGTGGTAGCCATCCAACGGCCATCCTGAGGGTCATGTCGAGAGCCCAACCTGAGACGATAATTCTTGCGATTCATGGTGGTGATTGCAGGAGATTTGTTCGATAGGGTCAATTCACTAGCCTTGAGGCATGATCAATGTGGGTGATGGTCATATGGTTTTAAAATTTGAAATTTGAAAACTAATTTTTGAATTTTGAATTTTGGTGGTGGTTTGTAATGGGATGGTTTTATTGTGCAGGTTACACTTCACCTTTTATAAGTGGCTTTAAAACCACAAAAATATTTTGATTGCTCTAAATATTATTAATATTATCAACATTACTATTAAAATTATTTTCCATTTCTGTTAAGTCATAATATTAGTATTTCAAATTATCATCATTTTGTTTCACTATCTATGTGTGTATCTAAATATTTCATATATTTTTCAAAATTATGTATATTTCCAAATAATATTTCACATATCTCTATCCATTTTTTTGGATGATGAATAAATTACCATTCTAAACTTCAAAATGTATAGGTTATTACATATATTATTTTTCTATCATTTTTATATATTTCTATAATTATTATATAATAATATAACTTTGCTAATATGAAACAATGTAAAATTTCAATAATTAAAATCATATTTAAGTTGAATCATGAACATATATAATTTTCTAAATTCATTTAATGGATATATCCCTATTTTATTATTACTAACATTTTCATTTTGTTTGAAATCCTCAACAACCATATACCAACATCCCCAAACATTTGGTTTTCTATAAATATATCACTTATATGTTATTTCAATATCTAGAATCTATGAATTTTAGTATTCTACTTGTGAGCATGATTCTTATTTTTTCACTTATATGTTTTTTGATAATATCGTCATTGGAGGTATCATACTGATGATGGATCTAGATGATGCATGCTACAATCACCCTGATGACATGTTTGTTCTACATTCTGACATTTTATTCCAAATGGATATTGTAAATTTAAAATTCTCAAATCATTAGTATAAAAAGGTGTTATGTTACTATGATGTAATGCATAATATATATTTTAACCAGTTATTTTCTTGAGAATTATTATTAATTATGTCTAATAAAAAAACTATATATGAAACTATTCCACGAATTAAATTCCTCATGATTAAAAAATATGCTTGGGAATGTAAATAACTTGAATTAAGTAAGATTATTATAATTATCAGTTTAGTCAGATTATAATTGATATAAATAATAAATAAACATTAATAAAATAAAATTATTATTATTTTCATAACTTATAATGAAAATGAAATTTGGATGAAGAAAACGTTAAAGTCTATGTTAATTTGATCTTTAACAATAAAAAAATTATTAAATAATTAAATATAAAAATGCTTAAATTATTGTACTATTACATTATAGCCCCCTTAAAAAGAAATTCTTCCTCAAAATTCTTTGGGCATACATAATAAAAAATTATGAAATTCTATTATCAGAATTTAGAAAAATAAAATCACTAGGATTCAATATTCCTAAATGTAACATAACTTTCTAGGAGTTCAAAAGGATATTTCTAACTCTTAAAATTTTCTCAATCTAAAAGGTTAAAAGAAAAATGTTCTATTAAAAATGTATACTTATAAATTAAACTCATTTTAACCAAATATCCTTATCTATAAAGTTATCAAAACCATTCATTTGAAATAAACTATAAATGCCCTAAACCTGCACATCCAGACCTAGTACATAAAATGTTTTAAATTTTTCTTATAAAAATTAATTGAAAAATGTAAAAAAATTAAATCTGTGGATCTTTTCTAGTTTAGGATTTAGAGGAAAAGGACCATTCATACATATTATCAAAGATAAAATAATAAGTAAAAAGGAAGTAAGAAGTATTTTTGCATACTAAATTCATAACGAGGTTAATCTCCATGAATCCTATAAATAATACTAAAATTAATTTATAAAAACACAGGGTGAGTAACATTTCCCAATAAGGGTTTTTTTAAAGACAGCGACAACCCATTTTTTGATATACCATATTAAAATAATTTTGAAAATAATTATCAAAATTACCTTTATTTTTAAAAAAATAATTTTGAAAAAATAATTTTTAAAACACTTTTCAAAATGTAATAGCTTTTGAAGACTCTTTTGAAAATCCTTTTAAAACATAACTTTAAAAACAACTTTGAAAATTATTACAACTTTGAAAACAAAAAATATTTCTTTTTAAAATAATTACTATATTGGGGAGGCTATAATGCCTATGAAAATTCATAAAATTTTTAAAACAATTGTTTGATTTTGTAAATACTTACACTTGGAAAATACTTTAAAAAATATAAACATTGACAGTTATCTTGGCCTACCCACTTATCCTTAGGAATGAGTTCAATCACCATATCATTTCATGTATACAATTTTCAAGTGCCAATTTTTATAAAATCATTTTTATCATTCCATATATATATATCCATTTCCAACTGGGGTTTTTAATTTAAAAACAAGAATATGAATTAAATAGGCATGAAAATATATTCAATACATTAATATATAAATATTAACATTATTAGTAAATCAATTGATATATTTGTCACTACCAAATATCACGTCCTTTATATTTTTCAGGGTTTTTAATAAAAAAGTCAACATCCATGTATCTAACATTTCCCAAAATTATTTTTCATTACTATGTTAAACTTTATCATTTAAAACTCGTCGAATAATACAAATATAAAAAACTAATTTTTTTAATTAGTTTTATGAATAAAAAAATTGCTTGGATAAATAAACCATTCATATGAAATAATAGAAAAAATAAATTTTTATTCACATAAAATAATATATATATATATATATATATTTCTGCTTAAAAATTTCTTAAATAATAAACAATTATGTATCATACATAAAATTTTAAAAAGTAACACTTTTAAATAGAACAATTCATTTTTGCATAATTTGAAAACCTTATAATCGAGAGAGATCATCACAAAGATTCAAGGATAATTTTCATGTATAAGAAATATTTATTATTTCAAACCATGAAATGATTATTAATATGTATATATACCAATATTTTAAATATATTGGAACATTATTAATACTCTCTTTTTCATATAATATACAAGAACATAAAATAATGTTGTAGACAATAGTTATTGTAAAATAACTAATTTCATTAAATAATTCCCTCATAAATTTATATCAGTATATAATTATTCAATCAAAAACAATTATAAGAAAATTAAAATATACCCTTAACAAATAATTTTGAAATTAAAATTATATAACACACATTAAAATTATGGGCAACAAATTTTTAAAATAAATAATTATTCATTACATAATTTAAAAATAATTAATTGGATGATATCCTATTTTGAAACGATTTTCCTTTTCATTTCAAATCATGAAATGATGGAAAGATATATATATATATATATATATATATATATACTTGAAACTATAATTATTAGAATTAAATAAACTTTAATGTGTGTGTGTGTGTGGTTGTATAATATAAGAAAATATAAAATACACCCATAAAAATTCTAACATATTTTTTGATGTACCTAATCATTGTGTATGAAAAATAACACATAAATATTTTTTTGAAACAAAATCATAAATAAATGATATATATATATATATATATAATAATACATATACAACTTAAATTACATATATATTTTTTTATGAAAATAATTATATAGCATGGGGTAAATTGTCATTGAAAATGGAAATAATACTTACATGTATATTTATATTTTAAAAACATAAAATTGAAATGACACACAGATATATATATATATATATATATATATTTATATATATATATATATATATATATAATGAACATGATGTTTCTATAAACTATATATATATAATGCATGGAATTGGAAATAAAAGTAATCGTATTTATTTATTAAAATGAAAAAATCCCTTTACATGTAATAACTATTTGTAAACAAATTTTTCCCAAATTAAAAGGGTTCAAACATAAATAAGGTAGAATTAGTTACATGTATAGTTAAATTTTATGAAATTTAACATATTATATAAACATATCCTAGGAAGAAAACATAAGATTGAAAATAATATTATTATGTGCATATGAATTTATATAATGTAATAATGGTGTATATAAATATCATTCTTTAAAAGAAGAATGAGTCCCTATACCTAAATAATATTTTAAAATATATATTATTAATTAATATAAATAAATTATAACATGAAATTAATATAAGTGTAATTATACAAGAAGTACCTAATATATATGTACATGAAATTTAGAAGCAATATTATATAAATATATAAATATATATATGTTTTTTCAAAAATAAAATAATAGGAACACAACTTACATGAAGAGATGGAAACCAAAGGAGAGGTTGTTGGATTGGGGAACTCGAACCAAGAGAAGGCTATAGTCTGATGCATTCAAATCAGTGGCTATGAGATGTGAAAAGGAGAAGGGGTTCAACATGGATTTTTCCAATGAGGGATTCCCCCTATTAAAAATGATACTTATATACAATTACATATTTTTCTTCCAAGAGAAGATGGGAAATAATGATTGAACATAAATAGTGTTATACTTTGTGTGGGATGTTTCCTACTTGCAGGTGAATGTAGAGATGAGGAGAAATCAAACCATGAAAATGGAATGACATCGACGGTGGTGTTGTCAGCTTGTACATGACTTATAGATGAGGGATATGAATAGTGGATAATAGAGGCAGCAAGATTCAAAGCTTATGGTGGTGTTTATTAGAGAGAAAGGGGAACACGACTCAACCTGACTAGGAATAAGTTGAAGTGAAGGGCACGATCTAACAGCTATAGTCTTGCTGGTTCTGGTGATGAAGGTCACTAGTCGGGTAGGTCATTAGAGACCAGTCAATGGATTCAGTTTTGGTGGTCGATCGTGGGGTGGTGGGGCTTGGATTGTTCAGTTTAGGGAGGAAGACAACCTGTGTCATTTTTCTCTTTGATTTGATTTTTTTCATTTTCAGTTTTTGTTTTCATTTCTTTTTTAAACGTTTAATATGAAATTGTTTTAACTATATATATATATATATGTTTAATATATATATATATATATCCTATATAAATTTGTAAAATTTTCTAAATATTGTTACATATTTATCATTCATTAGAATCTAGTTGTAATTTGTAAAAATATTAATTTACTAGTTAATTGACCGTTAAAAAATATAATACATTTTCATAAAGTCAAACTTTATTATTATTGTTATTATTATTATTATTTTCTATTCTTGTTTAGGCATACATTGGGTAATTCAAATAATCATCATTTTTGAAATTCTTTATGTGTGTATCTAAATATTTTATTTCATGTTATTATCAATATTATATTTTAAAAATTATGTCAATTTTAAAACAGTATTTCTTGTATCACTATCCAATTTTTTAGTTGAATATATTAGTATCATAACATAAATATTTTATAGGTTATTACATATATTATTTTTCTATCATTATTTCTATATTTATTTAATACTTCTATAATTATTTACCTTTACAATTATGACACTATGTATTATTTTTATAATTTAAAATATTTTCCTATGTTGAATCGTGCACATGTATAATTTATAGGATTCATTCAAAGGGGATATCCTTATTTTCTTATTACATACATTTTACTTTTATTGGAATCTTTAATGAATATCAACAAGCAACCCCAAACATTTGTGTTTCTTAAAATATCCCACTTAGAAGGTATTTCAATATCTGATTCCTACATAATTTAGTTTTCTGCCAGTGTGCATGATTCCTATTTTCAAATTATTTTTAAATTTAATAACATTATATTTGTATGTATCCTAATGATTATTGATAAATAATAAGAAATATAAAATATCAGTACTGGAATGTTTGTTTTATGTTTCCACTTTTATTCCTAAGGACTATTGTCGATCCAAAAAATCTTGAATCTCATGTCTAATTAGGTGTTCTGCTAAAATTTTGTAATGTATCATTAGTATTTTAACATGATAAATTTCTTGAGAAGACTTTTTTATTGAATCTTAGAAATTAAAATACTATAATAAAAATTATTCTATGATTTATGTACCTTTTGATTAAAACTCATGTTGATTAAAGGAAATAACATGATTTCAAGAGGATTAAAAAATTTCTCAATAATGTCAAATTATAAATGATATAATGAGTAAATATAGTTACATATTCATTAAAAAAATAAAATTAATATTTTTATCATAAATTATTGAAAAAAAAAGAATTTATTAAATAAAACATAAAATTCTAATTTAAACTATACTTTAACAATAAAATGAATCATTATATAAATATTTATAAATATGATTAAAAATTTAAGCTATTAAATTAGAGACTGTAATTAATTGTTTCTATCATTGTAAATGTATCATGATTTTATATGAATGGAAATCTATAATGGTTATTCATTAATGTTTTTTTAGTTTAATACATGAATAGAGGACAGATAATATCACATCAAAGAATAACATGGAGTTGTTATTAATAAATGATCATCATATAGTATTATATATTATGATCATATGTTAATATTATAAGAAATAAAATGATGCACACAATTTTGAGTAGATTTATAAGTTAACAAGTTGACACTTTTTAATAGTATTCACCAATAAATGTAGATCAATTAGAATATAAAAAACAATTAATATATGTTAATTATTCATATGGGTCCCAATTACCAACGTTTGAATAGATTATTTTCATGTGAGGATTCAAAAATTGGTAACAATCTTTATGTAATCATTAATGATGATCTAATCACGAGAGTCTTGATTAATTGTTGATCATTTCAAGAGTTGATTTTACTAAAGATTGAATTAATAGTCTTATTTAACATTTGATCCTTTGATTGAATTATATTACATGTCATCATGTTCAAAACCCATTGTATGAAATGTGATAAATGAAACTACATGGATTAGTAACATATGACAGATTAATTAAAACTAGTTAGCTTATTATGTTAAATTATGAATATATGTAATAAAATATAAAATATTTGCATGGTCCGTGTCTATTGGAAACTCAATGTCCTATATAATGGTAATATATAAATACTGTAAAGATGTAAATTGATGTATCTTATAATCGAAACATTAAAAAGATATATGAGTGTGTTTGACTGAGATTATCCAAATCCCTTCCACAATATTTGAAAAAACTAGATATTTTTTTAACTCCTCCCTTTTCATAAATTTATGGATTAGGGAATTCATAATTGTCATCAGTGATAAAAATGTATATAGGTTCTCAAGGTAGGACAAGAAATAAGTATTATTTTTTACAATGCGTTTTTAGAAAAATTATGAAATTTTATATAATAATCATGACCAAAAAATATAGATTGTATTAACACATATTTGTGATGTTTTAAAGAAATATTGTGATGTTTTAGTGAAAGTGAATATTTTATTAGAATTTATTTGTAATAATAAATAAAATGTGGGGAGATTCCCCACATCAAGGAATATGTTTGATTTTTTTTGCTTCAGAGTATGGTGTAGTGATATTATAGGATTTATATCAGATATCATTTGAAAAATATTCATTGTATCATTATCATGAGGATTCAGTATTTAAAAGATTTGACTAAGATGTATTTGTTAATTGAATGTTATAATGATATTTAAAATATATATATAATTGATGAAGTTGTTTTTATAGAGATATAATGATGTTGTCAGATAATTTTCTATTTCAAAATATATTATATTTTATTCTATATCATATATATTCATTCGTCGAAGTAGTTCGATTAGAGTTAGGGGAAATCATTTTTTTATATATGGATTCTTATTCTCTTTATGTCAATTATCTTTCCATTTATCATTTTATCAATTACTGTTGATGAGGTGGTGTTAGTAAACCATTTATGATTTAGAGATCTTATCAGAATTAAATGTTATTACAATGGTCAACATATTCATTCATAGGTAAGAAACTATTTCTTTATCTTATAGGAACTAAATCTAACTCACTATCTCTAATGATTAAATATGAATAGTTTTTTAGCTTAGTTATTTTTTTTTATTTTATCTTGTTGATATCTCATCTAAATTTAATTTTTTTAATTGTTTGTATCGTTCTAATAGATCTTGATATAGACAAGTCCATCAAAAAATATCATGTCAATAATGCATTGGGATTTTCCTTAGATATCTTAATTAATTATAAATAAGCACATGTATTTTTTAGGATGGGTTTCCAGGATTTTTCCATGATTTTTACCTGAAATTTTAACATAAGTATTTTATATTATTCTTTAATGGAATATTATATAATTATGTATTTTCATACGTTTCGATTTAATTTATTTATACATATAGCATTAAATTTATTGATTTTTTATATTTTAGGTATTATTTATGTGATATATATCTGTATATATGTGTTTTAGAATATTTATTGATTGGTGAATGAACAAGTGATATATATATATATGTTTATGGAATGTAATTTTTTTGTGGTTAAAAGGAATGACTTTGTTTTGTGAAACTATATGCTGTTGTGGTTTTGTGTCTTATTATTTTAGTAATGATGTGTTATTCTCCTTTCCTCTATTATTTTTAAAGTGTACCATTTTATGGATTGAGATAGTATAAGATATAATTAAAAGATACATTTAAATAATAGGATGAATCTAAAACATTATATATCCAAAGAGAATCTCTTTAGAGTACTTCTACACACTTTATTTTTATTAAGAATTGACTTTGATATAATTCATTCATTTTTTGAATAATTTATATATTAATAATTCGATATGAGAGTTAGTTTATTGTACATTATAGATGTTTTTCCCTTGATAGTAGAATTAGCACCCCATTTTTCCTATATATTGTTTTCATTGACATAAATTACTTGTGTAGGTACCTTAGGGAATCATTGATGATTTCTATTCATTATATAGCCTTTCCCATTGGGTTAATACGATCCTTTTCTTGAAAATGCGGTTACAATGATTTATGTAAATGTTTAACAATTCCTTGACCAATAGTCTTTGACAACAATGACTATAAAAAAGAATATGGGGGTCCTTATAGCCCTTGATGAGATTCTCCCCTAATTGAATATTTGATGAAAATTTTTAAATATAACAGTATTTGTTTTTGAATACATCCACCATATCATTGTGTACCATGTCAAAAAAATTTGGAGGTCCACATCTAGTATACCTGTGTTAGTTATTCTATACAATCCTCTATATGAGTTTCAAACTAAGGATATAATATAATTATCCTTTTACCATACCCACATTTATCACATGATAACCATTGAAATAAAATTTCCACTGCAATATAGGTTCTTCTGTCCTGGATTTCGAGAATGGATATTTTTTTTTGATAAACCTAGTTTTATGGGTGTTATCCTTTTAAATACTACGAGTTATAGATTCTGTGTTCTTTTAAATACTATGTAATATATTTTTCATTGTTCCTAAACGTGTGTGTAAATATTTCAGACACGTTCCTATGGATTAATAGGATTATTTACAGTATAGGAGTTATGGTATTTTTTGGTTCATATAAATTATTGTTATGTACACCTTACATTTACATATTAATGGATATGCTATTTCATTATTGGGCTTCTTGGTATGACTAAGAACACAAATATATGGTTTGATGAGTTATGGATAATTTTTAATTCTCATTAATTTGATAATAATATATAATTATGTGAAGTAAAAATGCCTATATTTTGAAGGATAATCATATATCATATCACCATAATATACTAGTTTCATTATTTTATAGTTATATATGTTTTCATAAAATATATGAAATGTTGTAGTATGTAATATTTTTGGAATATTGTAGTGAATTTGATATATATATTTATATAGGAAACATTATATTTCCATACAACTCCAACAAGTACACCATGTCATACATTTCATTATATAAATATCATAAAAAGCACCTATAGCAACGATTCATGTAGAATATTTGAAAAAATATAGGGCAATCCTAAATTTTTATAAATGGTTAATAAATTATTCCCAAAAGAAAAATAAAAAACCTTTGAACAGGTCATTAAAACCTATATTTCATGGTATAAAAATGGAGATTATTCAAGTAGATGAATGATCAGTAATGACTCATCACAAATTTATATTAATTGAGTGTTTGAGTTGTCTGTGATTTCCAAAAAAAGAGGAAGGATATTAGAAAATTAGGGTTATACTATGTTCTTATCATGATAACATATATATAATGAAACCCTATGTTACCATGGATTCTCATTGGAATGTGTGAGTTACTAGATTAATTCTCCCATGTACAAAATACTAAAACATATGATGAGACATAGGGATCATTCAGAAGCATGTTTTTACATTTTTTCATCTATCACTAGGTAAATCAAAAAAATAAAATGTTCATATATTTATTTATGGTTATTATATGTGGTTTAATTTAATTATGTATAGTAAACCAGTAAATAAATTATTACATTCTTGAATAACATAATTGGGGTTGTATTCTTAATGATAGAATCCCACATATATATAATATCAATTGATGGATTTCAATTTGTTTAATAATGTACATTAAGAGATTATTTATATTTCTGATCCAAGATTATTTATGAAAAATTATTGCATATTTCAAAAAAATAGAAATCAAGGTTCCTTAATAAAAAATAGATTTGTTAGCACTAGAAAAGAAATATAAATGTTTTTTTGAAATAACAGACAATCCTATATCAATGAAAAAGAGTGTGAAAGGTATCCTTTATTATTACCTTTTTATCATTATGAAAGGTTCAATATGGATCCAAAACCATGTTTTGGGGGGTAAACCATTCCAAAAAACATGGACCCATAAAAAATGAAAAAGATACAATTTACTAATTAGTATATGTTTTTATTGAATACATGCTTAAATCAAATTAAAAAAATAAATAATATTTACAATTTCACAAAATTATTTTTAATTTATTATTTATTAAAAAAATTATAAACGAAATATTTAAGTAATAGGAAATATTTTAAAATCCTATTTAATTATATGTTATTTCGGCTACACCCGGATGTTTTTATTAAATATTTTCTTTAAATAAATTTTATTCTTCACAATATTTCTCTGAATGAAATCGTGAGTTTATACAAACCATAAGAAGGAATTATTTTAAAATTACCATTATATATGAGCCATTATGTTAGTGAGAATAATTATAATAAACTTATGAAAATGCATTTTGGATTCATTGGCTATCAATTATTTATGAAAAATATAAATCAATTAGATATTTTTATTTTTGAGTGAATTACCTTTGGTAATGAAATTAATGATATATATATATATGTGTGTGTTATATACTTAATAAAATATCTTTTATATTCATATAATGGATATTTCACTCATAGGCTATGATTAAAACCCTATTGGATGTGTGAAAACTTATTTTTTAAAAGGATAGTTATGCACCTTTGAATGTCGATACCCTTTTAATTTATTTTTTTCACACATTACTAAATTTTATATAAAAAAAATAAAAAAGTTATTTTGAATGGAGGGTATGAAAACTTACATAGGATGAATTTCTATTATTTTTCCGATATCTGTCAGGTTTTGATAAATAGTAAAAATACGCTAAATTTTAATTGAAAATAACTTATTTTCAATGAAATAATTTATATGGATAAATTATATTATTGAATTATTCAAAAGTATAAATATAATATATTTTGACCATTTAATATAATGTAGGTCATTGTAATTAATTTTCCATTAAATTAAGATGTAAAAACTTTTCAATCTTTTGTAACATTTTAACTTTTAAAACCTTTTTTCTCATTTTAAGAACAAGATTAATTTTAAATTAATTATTACAACTTGTTTGTTTTGATTATTGAAAAATGGATTCCTTATATTTAATCAGTAGGTTTAAATTATATAAATATCTTTCTTTTATTTTTGGGCAATATGAGCAGTAAATTCGGTAAATTTTATTAATACGATTAAAGGGTAAATCAGACAATTAAGGGTAAATATAATATTATCAAATTTACCGAACACTTGTCCTAATGTAATTGATGATTAGAATTTTTCTAAAACATACTTGTGTCAAAATTGTATCAATTGGAACCCACTTGGGTGAGATTATGACATTTAATTTATATTATTTAAGGAAAAGTGAAATATGTGTCCACCAAAATTTAATTATTATTATTTTTAATATAATGTAATATAGAAGATAAAATAGACTATAAATAATCATTTCAAATATAAAATGTTTTCACTTATCATGAAAAATTCTTTTTAATTTTTAGTAAATAAATATTTACCATAATGACTTATACTTGGATGATGGAAAAGATAATTAATTGATGAAAAATTAATAAAATAATTTTTATTGAAACATTAATAACCATCAAAAGGCCCAAAAAATTGAACAAAACTTATTGGTTGATTATATATCGACAATAAGAATCCAAATCTCTACATATTTACTATTTTGAGTCTTATAGAAGTGATTATAACAGTAATATTATTTTATTTAAAGTGATGATAAATTTTTCACATTCATGTTTTAAAAGAGTCATTTATAATGTTGTGTTTTTCCCATGATAAATTCAAATAAAGGTATTATTATGAAGTTTAATGGATTTATCTTCATCATATTATTTTATTTCAAATATCAATTAAAAAAATATGTATATTAAATAATTACCCAATATTTTGGTCATAATTATTTTATTAATGAAGAGGTTTAATAAATTTAAATTCAAATATTTTAATAAATATAATTTTGGATAATTATTAAGTCAATTTACTTTTTTATATTATCTTGACCGCATGAAATTATAATATGTTTTTTATAGGGTTTCATATTTTATTTTTATATTTGTAAAAATCCATGATATAAATTGTGTCAAAATTTACATTACTTATAATCTATCAAAATATAAATTTTTTAAATTATTTAAAAATAATAAAACATTTTAAAAAATATAGAATAATTATTATATGGTAATTTTTTTTAAATAATTCATTTATGTTCTAATTGAATTTAAATTTGTAAATATTTCACCCTTTTAATATTGAAATACTTGTTACCGTAGTTAAAAATTAATTAGAATAACTATGTGTCAATTAAAATGGTATTGCCTAAATTGGAATAAAAACTTCTCTAAAATTTATTGGTTGATTATATTACAACCCAATATAATCTCATTTTTTAAATGGGGAAATTTTGGGGGGTTTTGGTGTTAGGTTTTATTATAAACTAATATTTAGAGGTTTCCAAAAGTGTCTCTCACCTCAATTATAAATGGTTACTCCCACCCTCCACTTTTCACATCATTTTGAGACCTCAAGCTCAACCATCCCATAACCATTTACTTTATAAATTTCCCACTAATCATTTTATAGTTCCCAATCTTCTACAATGTCAAACTCCAAGATCTCTAATAGGAATTTTATCGGAGGTACGTTGAAGAATAGGTAATATCATTTACCGATTCATTCAAACTTCTTTATTATTATAATTCCAACTCATGAGTTGTTTCATTAAAAATTAATAAATCAAATATTTCTTTTATTATTATATGTTATTATTATATGAATCAACCATATTCTACCTTCTACCATTCCCATGATAAATGAAATCACCATGAGTGCGTACGTACGACTGACCATCTCCACACCGTGGTGTAATCTGTTTTTCACTAACACCTTATATGGATGGGCGTGATGATGGAAGTTATAAATATATATATGATTAATATAAAATAATATTTATTCTTAGATATTATACACCATCCAATTCAATACCATTCTATAATTATGAGAACCATATCGTTGCTCGTGCATACGTATGGATTACATTCTCCACAGTGCAATGTGATTCATTCAACATAATAATTATTAAAGAATGATTATATAAATGAAGAGAATTAATAAATATGATTTATCTTATACTAATACTATACTTAAAATTATATAACTATAACCGAAAAAATAGCATATGAACTTCTCCAACAAAACATGCATAAGAACATAAAGCAGGTAATACCCGAATAAAGAGTATTGATGATGTTACTAAAAAAGGATAAAAATATGATCATAAATTTTATCATAAAAATTATTATTATTATTGAATAAATCATTAAAATTATTTAAATCCTTATACTGGTGTATCTGATACATATGAAGCATATCAAACCAAAGCTAAGTGATAACTTTGAAAATCTTATTTTTATCCGAGACTTTTTCTTCATAAGTATTTACTAGGGTTTACATATCATCCAAATACAGGTTTCCTAAATATTTATATCAAAAAATTCTTTATACCCCTCTATAATTTTTCCCATTGGTGAATTTTTACTAAACGGTATAAATGAAATCTTTTTTTGTTTTTGGTGCAAGGTAGTTTTTGACTTTTTTGAAATAAGTACGAGAGGAATGTTTTTTAATAGTTCGACAAGAATACATTTTAACACGATTATAATTCCTTATTTACATGATGATTACCCTACATGATTACAAGGCTATTTTCACATAAACTTATTTTCTCTAAAACTATGTGGCATTTTGAGAATGAAAAATGTTTTTGAATAAGAAATTATATTTTCCTCAGGAATTTATTTGAAGTGTTTTCTCAAAATTATTTTCCATATAAGATGACACTATTTAAATAGGGTCAATGTCACGAACCGAATCTGGTCGCCACTATTACCGACACCAAACCCAGCCTGTTCCAATTCCCTAAGGGAATTCCCTATCCCCATGGGCTGGCACAAGTTCCCAGGTATAAAAAAAATCTGGTTTTGGAATGATTTACCCGAGTATGAAAGCATAAAACATAAAAAACAATCAATAATAAGAATCTTAAATTTTCATGCTTAATAATTCTTAACAAAACCAGATATGAATACATTTGTTTAAATAAACTACAAGTGGTCCAAAAACAAATAATAACAACATTAATACATACCTAAGGACTCCACACAACAAGGGGGTCATCACCCGCAAGCTGTCTCCACAACTTGGCCCCAGCGATTGGGACTAACAGCCTAAACCACCATCACCCTTGGCCTTTCCTTTATCGGAGTCAAACATAACCAAGTATACATACACCTAAGGGGTGTAATTAGGGTGTGATTCTAATCACAAAAGAATACCTCTCAATGATTCCAAATAGGATCCAATACAATGTGAAAAAGAAAGTAGTTTTAGTACGCAAAGAAAGACAGTGATAAAATCCAAGAAATGCAACATTCAATTGAAAACAGTTTTCAAGCTAAAATTTTCAGAATTATCACATATTAAAATAGACATGTTTTCTACTATAAAATACTGCCAAATAAAAATGAATACAATTTAAAATATCACAAACACAATGAGCAACAAAATCGAGAACACCCCTAAGCACTAGATAGTCTCTGGTCCCATGTACCTCATACTTCGGTGTAATGTAACCATAGTAAAATCCAGTCTCGTGCATAAGCCAATAGTAGGGAACATAAAAATAACCTAGTGATCCCCAATTGTCATCCACATAATTTATTTATAGTTTTCTTTATCCAAATTCTAGGTGAAACATGGACAAAATCCATCTGGTCCACTAGCCGTACTAGTACACATCTGCCCCACCTAGGTACCCCGGGCTTCCCCATTTGTGCTCAAACAAATTCAGCATGACAAATGCATCCATTTTCATATAAAAACACCAATAATAGTCACTTAAAAATAGTACAGTATCTATACACACTGTATACCCTTTAAAACACACAACAAAACACTTTGATTTTCCCTAAAACAATTTCTCAAAAACCCGCGTTGTTTTGCACCTAACACTCCCTGAAAACCCCACATTGCACACTATAGGGACACCTATAAGTTACCAAAATAGAAAATTCAGCCTTATAAATTTCAATTAAACCATCAAACCAATTTTATTGCAGCACCATGTGAACCAAAAAATGTAATCTTTGTAAAACATCCATTTTTAAACAAACATGACACTTAAAGTTCACAAGTTCCACAACACCATTAAAACCAAATTTCGCAGCAACAAATAAAAGGTATAAAAATTAAAAACAGTATTTTCCGCCCTATTACATCCCAATAAAATAAAATAAGTAGTGATAGGGAATCCCCAAAAGAACCATCAAGAGACTTCCATGAAAACCCCCAATTTCACCTAAAATTGGAATTAAAAAATTCATTTGCATTACAAAAACCACTAAAACTATTTTTTTGCAGAAACCATAAAATTAAATGAACATGAAAATGTCATAAAAATAGAAAGTCAATTCACATAGATTTCATACATATGGAATCACCTACGAAATTAGTTAAAGCCTTGAATCCTCTCTACAAAAATAAAATCGCATCATCGCCGCACCAAGATGGACCTAGATCAAACCTAAAACCAAAAGAATTGAAAAAGAAAACCCAGGGTTAAACCTTAGGTTCGAAACCCTACCCCCTGGTCATTTGGGACTTTATGGAAATGAAATAAACCCTATTAAAAAAAATGAAACCCTAAGAAATTTGAAAAAGGAAATAAATGGACTCACTTACTTGAAGTATTATGATGTAATCACTCCAAAACAATAGTATCTGAAACTGAAAACAACCAAAATTTAGGGTTTATTGGAACAAGATTTAAGAGGTCATTTCGGTAATAAAATGGAGGGAAAAGAGTAATAATTGAGAGAGTTAAGAAGGGATGAAGTTACCTCTTTAATTCTGGCCTATTTGAGACACCCTATGATGTTCTACCCTAATTCACGATTTCAAAGAGCTCCAAGGAGGGATGAAAGGCAATGGGAGCACGCCTGGGCTTTGTATGGTCGATAGGGAGGTGGAATCACAAAAGAATTTCATTATAATGAATAATATATTATACAATTAAAAAAACAATTTAAAACTGGAAAATGGGCTTTTGGGTTGGCCCAATTGTTAAATAAAAACCCAAATACCCCATTTTTATGGATTCCTAAGGAGTCCAAATTGGATTTTTGGTGTTAAAAGGTAGTTGTAGGATATTTTTAAAGTGGAATGGGTGAATAATATTTAAAAATTATATAGTTATAAAAAAATAAAAATCGGTTTTCAAATCTGGAAATGGGCTCTCAATTTGGCCCAAATCATGAAAACTCACCCTTTCCTCCAGAAATGAATGGGAAACCCCTATATCAAAGAATTAATGGAAATTAAATGAAATTTACCTTTAAAATATGTTATGTATGTGACAATTCTCCCCACCATGAAATCATTCCATCCTGGAATGTTAACCTGAAGTTTGACCAGAAAACAGGAACATATACTCTTTCTCAACCCATGACTTCTGCTCCAATGTCTCATGTGTATCATTACCGTGATTCCAATGAACCTAAACAAACGGAATAGCCTTCCCTCAATGAACCTTCTCTTGGGAGTCCACTATTTTCACTGGTCACTCCAAAATTGACAATTCAGGCTCAATCTCCAGTTCCTCCCAATATAGCACATGGGACAGATCTGGGTTGTATTTCTTAAACTGGGAGACATGGAAGACGTCATGGATGGACGTAAACTGAGAAGGTAAGTCCAACCTATATTCCACCTTTCCAATACGCTCAGTGATCTCAAATGGGCCAATATACCGCGGTGTCAGCTTCCCTTGCATCCCCAATCGACGATGGCCCAGACGAGGGGCCACTTTCAAGAATACATATCACCAAAAGAACACTCTAGGTCTCGACTCATACAGTCAAAATTTGATTTATGACAGCTCTGAGCTATCAATAAACGTTGACTGATTAAAATACTCAGATGTCTCCTGCACCAGACTTGGCCCCAGTAGTGATGTCTCACCTACCTCAGCCCAACACAGGGGGGACCGACAAGGCTGGCCATAGATCACATCAAAATGAGACATTAGAATAGAGGATTGGTAATTTTTATTATAAGAAAACTCAACCAATCCCAAATGGGTATCCCAAGAACCTCCGAAGTCTAGGACACATGCACGGAGAATGTCCTCCAAAATCTGATTTTCCCGCTCTGTCTGACCATCCGTCTGAGGATGGATTGTTGTGCTCATCTTAATATGGAACCCCAAGGCCTTCCCAAAATTGAGAAGTGAAGCGGGGGTATCTATCTAAGAAAACTACGGATGGTATTCCACGGAGTCTCACCACTTCCTGAAGATACAAATGGCCCAACTCATCCACTTTAGTTTTATCTTTAATCAGAATGAAGTGGGCTGATTTGGTCAGACGATAAATCAGCACCCAAATAGAATTATTACCCTAATGTGTACGAGGTAATCCAAAAATAATGTCCATGGAGACTTTGTCCCATTTTGAGGTAGGAATGGGTAGTGGTTGGAGTAAACTGGAGGGCCTTTGGTGCTCTACTTTCACCTGGTGGCATGTGTAGCATCTTGACATAAAGTCCGCTATGTCCCGTCTCATAACAGGCCACCAAAACAATAGAAGGACATCATAATACAGCTTAGTGGCACCCAGATGGACATCCCACTGAGACTGGTGGCTATCCTACATCACCACCTTCCGCAGAGATAACAGCACTACTGAACGGCCCTTGAAGCACGAGATGCCCTCATGAGATAACGACCAATCAGTGGATGTCTCCCCACCATGAAGAAACTGCTTCAACTACTGACAAAGCTCATCACTGGGTTGTTCCCGCTGAATCAACTCCAACAGAGAAGGAGTCAACTGGACACTCTCCAAGAATGCCCCTCTATTATGTTCCCTAGTATCCACATGCATCTGAGAAAAGAGCCCCATCAATTCCACTCATCACTGGACTTCCTTAAAACCTACACTGGAACTCTTCGGCTCAACGTGTCGGCCACCACATTACCCTTTCCTGGGGTATAAACAATGTCAAAGTCAAACCCCTACAAGTACTCTATCTAATGACGTTGCCTCAAGTTGAGGTCCTTATGTGAGAAGATATAGGCCAAGATTTTGTGATCAGAGTAGACCACAAAATTCTCTCCCAAGAGGTAGTGACACAAAGTCTTCAAAGCATGCATCACCACTGCTAACTCCAAGTCATAGGTTGGTTAGTTCTTTTCGTGTGGTTGGAGTTGGAGAGAGCCATACACCACCACATGATCATCCTGCATAATCACGCACCCAAGACCTATACCTAAAGCATCATAATAGACCACATATCCCTTTACAGCCTCTGGAAAAATCAGTACATGGGAAATAGTCAACCACCTCTTCAGCTCCTCGAATGATGCCTGACATTCTAGACCCCATAAAAACTTCACCCCTTTCTGGGTGAGTGCTGTCATCGGTGAAGCAAGCCGAGACAAATCCCAAAAAAATCACCTATAATAACCAGCCAGGCCAAGGAAACTCCAAATCTCAAACACATTGTTTGGCTGCTCCCATGACATAAACACGCTAATATTCTCGGGGTCCACTGAAACCCCCTGCTTGGAGATCACATGCCAAAGAAATTTCACCTCCTGGATCTAGAATGTGCACTTTGACAACTTTTCATAGAGGCAGTGATCCCGTAAATTGCCCAAAACAATCCTCAAGTGATGTTTGTGTTCCACCTTAGAGCCATATTATACCAAAATGTTATCCATGAACACAAAAATGATGTAATCGAGGTACTGATTGAACACCCTATTCATAAGTTCCATAACGACTTCTGAAGCTTTGGTAAATCCAAAGGGCATGACCAAATACTCAAAGTGGCCATACCTTCTACAGAAGGCTATCATTGGGATATCTAACTCCTTCACCCTTAGTTGATGATACCCTAAACATAGTTCTATCTTTGAGAACCACTTTTCCGCCTTCAATTGATCAAAAAAACCATCTATTCTGGGAAAAGGGTATTTGTTTTTAATTGTTACCTTATTCAGCTTCCGGTATTCAATTCACAACCAGAGGGATCCATTATCATTTTTCATGGACAACATAGGAGTGGACCAAGGAGAGATGCTTGGGTTAGTGAATCATTTGGATTCTAAGTCGTCTAGATATATCATTAATCCCCTCAGCTCGGTGGGGGCCATGCGATAAGAGGGAAGAGATATCGACTATGTTCCCGGTGCCAGATCAATCGAAAACTCCACATCCCTCTTCGGGGGAAAACCCGAAAAATAATCTCGGAATACCTTCTTAAACTCATTCACTACATGAGGTAGTGCACCTTCAGGGGAAAGAACATACTCTAGCATGAGAAAAGATACCTATAAGATAACACTTCCCAAATCATGGAGTGGAGGCCCTGCGCGACCTGACTGAGGATCCCAACCTCCATAAAAAACCTGATGACTCCCATCAGCTGTCATGAAACTCACACGCCGTCTGTAGAAATCGATGTGTGCCTGTAAGTGTACTAGACAATCCATTCCAAGTATTATGTCAAAAATTTCCATATCTATAATCAGGAGGTCCCACCCCATCTCAACCCCTGACATGGAAAGCGCACAGGATGGGCACCTGAGGCCCTGCTCCTTCTTCATTCCCAGCGGTGTCACCAAGTCCATCTCGAAAGACATCAACGCAGTTGGAAAATTCAGAATGCCCACAAAATGGGTAGAAATAAATGAAATAGAGGCACCCGTATCAAAAAGAGTAGTATATATAGAAGATGGGATCAGAATGGTACCTTGAAGTGTCGACGATCCCGCCTCTAATCCTGCTGGTACATGATCCACTGCATGGAGATGTCCAGTATCTGCCAGAGGATGACCGCTAGTCTATGGTTGTGCCCTGAACTAGCTATACCCAGAAGATGATCCATCCCTACCGCCATGACTGCCAAATCGAGATCCCCTAGTCCTCGACGGCTCGGACTGTGTTGGAACTCCTCTTGAATCCACTGACCCTGCCCCATTTGGGAGTGGATGTGCAACACTGCAAAAGCGCTGTAAATTCCCCATACCTCCTCAATGGTAACAAGGATTTAGAGGAAGTGTACATGCTGGATGGATATGCCCAGGATTCACACATTGGTGGCACATAACCGATCTCACATCAGTAGCTGTAGAAGAAAACTTCCTGTAAGAGTGGTCTGAACTGCCCCCTCATTTCTTCACATAATCCTCCCACTTCCTTTTCTTCTCTGAGGAGCTGCCACTGCCCACTACTGATATTGAACCAGAGAAACCAACCCTGCCTTTCATATCAATCCCTACCATGCATCCCCAATCAAAGACCTCAGCATAGGTCTCCAGCTTAAATAAGAACCCCTTGGAGTATATCTCTGGTCGCAAGCCTTTCTCAAACCTCTAGGCCTTTTCTTGCTCATTGGAGATGATTTCTGGAGCATACCGAACCAACTCAGTGAAGCAGTTGGCGTACTCCATCATAGATAGATTCCCCTAAACAAGGTCCATGAACTCTCTAGACTTAACATAAGCCAACACCTCAGGGCAGTACTATTCATTGAAGACAACCTTGAAATCTCCCAAGCGCATCTGCTCATTCTTCCTAGTCTGAAGAACTAACTCCCAACACTTACAGTTGGGACCCTACAATAGAAAGGAGGCATAATTCACCCTGATATCCTTGGGTGTTTTTAGGAACTCAATCATACGCTCTATCTTCTCTATCCATTCCTCTGCATCCTGGGGTTCTGACCAACCTAAGAAAGTCAGAGGCTTGTTCTTCAGAACCTCCTAAGCTTTATCTTTTCTAGCACCTGTCTCTTATGCCCTAATAGGAATAGGAGTTGTAGCTAGTCCCTATCCCAATGCATGGATATCCCGAACCACAGCCTCCATGAGCCTTTGATCAATTGGTGTGGGAGAACTCTCTCCAGCTTCCTCCTGTGGGCGCGTGGGAGCTTTCCAGGGAGGCATGTTGCTACAAAATGCAACAGTCACAAAACAATAGTCAATACCACAATTATGAAAATTGTAATCAAATACATAAAATATAAATAAACTAAACACATTTCAATATTAAAATAAACAACTACTCCACATCCTCCTGATGTCCACATGTGGTATGCAGCCCACACATCTCACCGGGAAGTGTAGTCTATCTGTAAATTCCAACATCCCCTGGTGAATCACGGTCTTCCATGAGAGGTGCGGGCCAGGAACCCTACTCACAACCAAAACCCCGATCCATGACAATCTAATCTTATATCTTTCCCGACTCATCCCAAAATAGCTATATAACTCAAAAACTTTAACCTCCTCTGATACCATTTTGTCACGAACCGGATCTGGTAGCCACTATTACAAGAACTAAACCCAGCCTGTACCAAGGCCCTAAGGGAATTTCCTATCCCCATGAGCTGGAAAAAGTGCCTGGGTATCAAAAAATCTGTTTGAGAACTATTTACTCGAGTATGAAAGCATAAAACATAAAAAAAACAATCAATAATAAGAATCTGAAAATTTCATGCTAAAAAATTCTTAAAAAAACCAGATCTGAATACATTTTTTTAAAGACACTACAAGTGGTCCAAATACAAATAATGAAAATAGAAAGAAATCCCCAAGGACTCCACATGACAAGGCATTCATCACCTGTAAGCCGCCTCCACAACTCCACCCCAGTGATGGGGACTAACACCCTGAACCGCCATCACCCTTGGCCTTTCCTTTACATGAGTCAAACATAACCAAGTATTCTTACACCCAATGGATGTAAGTAGGGTGTGAGCCTAAGCCAAATAGGATACCACCAAATTATTCCATAGAGGATGCAATACAATGTGAAAATGGCAATCAGTTTTAGTATGCAAAGAAAGACAGTGATAAAATCCAAGAAATGAAACATTTAATTAAAAATAGTTTTCAAGCTAAAATTATCAGAATGTTCACATATTTAAATAGACATTTTAGATACTGTAAAATACTTCCAAAAACACCCATATACAATGAAAAATATCACAAACACAATGAGAAACAAAATCGGGAACACCCCTAAGCACTAGATAGTCTCAGGCCCCATGTACCTCATAACTCGGTGTAAAGTAACAATAGTAAAATCCGTTCTCGTGAAAGAGCCACTAGTAGGTAACATAACCATAACCTAGTGGTCCCCAATAATCATCCACATAGTTTAGTTAGAGTTTTATTTATCCAAATTCTTCATGAAACAGGGACAAAACCCATCCGGGACACTAGCCGTACTAGTACACATCTGCCCCACCTCCTTTGTGCTCAAACAAATTCAACATGCCACATACATCCATTTTCATATAAAAACACCAATAGTGGTCACTTATGAAAAATACATTATCTATACACACTTTATACCATCTAAAACACACACAAAAACACTTTGATTTTCTATAAAACAATTTCTCATAAATCTGCATTGTTTTTCACCCAACACTCCCTGAAAACCCCACTTTTCACACTATATGCACACCTATAAGTTAAAAAAATAGAAAAGTGAGGCTTATAAATTTCAATTAAACCATAAAATCAATTTTAGGGCATCCCCATGTTAACCAAGAAATGTAATCGTTGTAAAACATCCATTATTAGACAAACATGACACTTAAAGTTCACAAGTTCCACAACACCATTAAAACCAACTTTCACTGCATAGAAAAAGGGATAAAAATTCAAAATATTATTTTAAGCCCTAGTAATTCCCAATAAAATAAAATAAGTATTCATAGGGAAACCCCAAAATAACCAACAAGTGAATTCCTTGAAAAACCCCCAATTTCACCTAAAATTGGCATTAAAAATTCATTTGCATTACAAAAACCACTTAAACTATTTTTTTGCAGCAACCATAATATTAAATGAAAATTAAAATGTCAAAAATATAGAAATTCAATTCACATAGATTTCATACATATGGAATCACCTAAAAATTTATTTAAAACCTTGAATCCTTTGTGCGAAAATCAAATCGCACCACTACCGCACTAAGTGGGACCTAGATCATACCTAAAACCAAAGAAATTGGAAAAGAAAACACAGGTTAAACCGTAGGTTCGAAAACCTACCCCTGGTAATTTTGTACTTCAAGGAAGAGGGAATAAACCCTAATAAAATAAATGAAACCCTAGCAATTTGAAAGAGGAATGAAATGGACTCATACACTTGAAGTGTCCTGATCTAATCACTCCAAAACAACAATAGATGAAATTGAAAACAACCAAAATTCAGGAATTGTTAGAAAAAGATTTAGGAGGTAATTTAAGAACTATAATGGAGGGAAAAGTGTATGAATTGAGATATTTAACAAGGGATGAAGTTACCTGTTCAATTCTGGCCGATTTGAGACACCCTATGAAGTTCTGCACTAATTTGCAATTTCCAAGAGATCCAAGGAGGGGGGAAAGGAAATGGGAGCATGCCTGGTCTTCTTAGGGTCGAGAGGGAGGTATAATCATCAAAAAATTCATTATAATAAATATGATATTAAAAAATTTTAAAAGCAATTTAAAACTAGAAATTGGGCTTTCGGGTTGGCCCAATTCTTAAATAAAAACTCAAATACCCCATTGTTATGGATTCCTAAGGGGTCCTAATGGGATTGTTGGAGTTAAAATGTCAGTGGAGGATATTTTTGAAGTTTAATGGGTAAAAAATATTTAAATATTAAACTGTTATAAAATAATCAAAATTGGTTTTTAAATTTGGAAATGGGCTCTCGATTTGACCCAAATCATGAAAACTCACCCTTTCCTCCAGAAATGAATGGGAAACCCCTAAAACAAAGAGTTAATGGAAATTAAATGAAATTTAACTTTAAAATAAGTTATGTATATGACAGTAAAATTTCTAACACTATTATTACTATGATTTGATTTGGTGTTATTTTGTATATCCATTTGTTTTATATCAATTATTATGAAATGATGTTTAATAAACCCATTTTATTTCTTGTGTTATGCTATGGTGAATGTTTTTATGTGTTTATGGAACACATGGTAATGGGATCATAATTATATGTGTGTGATATATATCTCCATCCAATAAATTGGGTAAAGATTTACTTCTCATGAGATAGACATTATTGGAATGTCAAGTAAATTCGGTTTAGTAATACAGGGCTGTAAGGAGGAGTGAACTTAGTTTAATAATGGAATTTGTCCTCTATGATGGTATCAAAAATGATCCTTGACTATTATGATATTATTTTCTATGCTTATGTGTGTATGACACAAAATTTTGTATCTTATGTTATGAATATTGGGATTACATTTCACTTTTATGATTTATCCAATTACATGATATTATGATCTTTTATATACATGATAAGATTTTCAAATTTTATTTTCTGATAATTATGATATGATTGATATTTCCCTTATTTAACCATAATTATAATTTGATCTCATACATTCATCTGATTATTTTAACCAAGTCACGAAGAAGGGAATTATGTAAGAAATGTTTAAAATGAGTCTACTTTTGAAGAAATAAGAGGGTGAAAATGTGGATGCTTTGTGAACCAGTTGTTTATGTTTCCCAATTTCTAAAGACACTAAACTTATACGGTAATCATGTGGTTTCTCTTATGTTATGTAATATATATTATTCAATGTTGAATTAAAATATATATTTAAAGTATGGGCCGTTATACTTGGTATCAGAGAAAAGGTATAGTTATCCATTGGATACTGTGATGAGAGAAACTTGGTAAGAACCATATGGATATGTCTATGTATAGGTTATAATTATATCCTAGTGTTTTATATATGTTCATGAATATCCTAGGATTAAACCTAAAGTGCCATAAATTGAAATTTTATTCTTGAATTATGTGGTTTTCCCATTTTGATTAGCATTGCTCACACTATTCTTTGTGGTTTTAGTTAATGGCAGGAACATGAAGGAATTTTCTTAATGTTGAATACGACGGGAAACACAATGATGGTCCTCATGAGAAACCAAATGTTATGGGAGATGGAATGAAAAATCATGTATCCATTCTCACACAATATTCTCCATTTATGAATCATGATAGACTTACAAACATGAAAATGAGGGAACAACATTCTATTGAATCCTTCATCAGGTAGTACCCACCTTTATTCAGTGGGTCTTCTAATCCATTAGTGGATGAACAATGGATTAGTACAACTGAAAATATATTTTTAGATCTACAATGTTCTGAACATGATAAATTCATCTTAGCAGTATATTGTTTGGAGGGTGAATCTAATCAATGGAGGATTCTTATCAAGAATATGAGGCAAAGAGATCAAATTGAGCCCATGGAATGGGACGAGTTACAAAAAATATTTTTCAATAAGTACTATCCTCATATTCTTTGAACAAATATGTATAAGGAGTTCTTTGAACTTAATCATAAGGATGATGAATCTATTAGTACATACAATACACATTTTACATTATTTTCAAGGTATTCTTCTGGATTTATTATCCCACCTGACAGTAAAATTGAATGACTCTTTAGTATCTTAAATCGAAGTCTCCAAAGGGAATTTACCATAAGGGACATCAATAGATATGAGGAAATGGTTTGAATTGATATCATGTTTCGGATGGAGATTGGAGTAACCCATTAGTCATATGGGTTTGATTACAAGTGAAAAATGAAAATCAAATGAAAATCTAAAGAACACACTGAAAAGAATATTAGTTTTCACTTATTCTCAATGTGTGGAATGAAACATAGATGGAATTTTCTTAAAGGGGAGAGAAATTTTTTTATTTGATTAAAATATGGTCATCATGAAGTTTAATACTAGAGTGATGGGAAAAATACGTTTAATGATGCAAACAAAGAAAAGGATACACAGAATTCACCTCATACACATCAATGTTACAAGTGAAAAGAAATGTGGAATTATGCTAATAAATTGCCTAATACAAATGTTATTGATGATGATCGATGTCAGAAAAAATATTTAGTCCAAAGAAAAAGGAATATCACATGAAATCACTATCGGTGATGTGGAGTACGATAATGAAGTGTTGAAAGGTACACATACCATCAACTCTAAAGTTGAAAATGATTTATTTGATTCTGGATCCACCCCATATTTTATTTCTGATGAATTTTATAAGGGTATAATTATATTACCTCAACAATCATACGTTGAGATATCTGTGACAACTCTTAATTGCACAACAATCACATCAAAAGTTTAGAATTCTTCTCCGGCTGTAGTTTTTGGGAAAGTCCTTCCTATAAATCTTATGATCCATCCTATAGTAGATTTTTATGTGATTCATGGAATGAATGAGATTTATCTATATGGATATCATATCAATTTACAAGGAAGGGATGTGACATTTCATATTATTGATTAATCTACAATCATTTATCGATGAAAGGATGAATATAACCTTCCATTATAAGTTTTTCCATCTTATGGGTCTCGATTCTTATAAATGAAGGTTATTTATCTCAAATGGTTGGGTAGAAAATCACAATTAAGAATACTCCCATTGTACGGGAGTTTGATGATGTATTTCTTGAGTAATCTCTAGATCTTCCACCAAATATTGAAGTTGAGTTTTCAATACAACTCATACCTGGTCTTATGCTTATTTCAAATACACCTTATAGAATGACCCCAATTGAGTTTTATGAATTGAAGAAGAAACTCCAAAGTAATCTTGATAATGGATTCGTATGACCTAGTGAATCACCATGGGTAAAACCTACTCTATTTTTAAGAATAATGATGGATCAATGAGATTATTAATTTGTTATCGAGAACATAACAAGATCACTATCAAGAAAAAATATTATCTTCTCAACATTTATGACTTATTTGAAAAACTACAGGGAGCTCAATGAATTTCCAATGTTGATCTTCATTCAGTATATCATCAATTAAGGGTATAAAAGGTGGATATACCAAAGACGGAATTCCACACAAGTTATGGACACTATGAATTTATAGTGATGGATTTTGGTCTTAATAATTCCCCCACAATCTTCCCGGATCTAACGAATAGTCTTTAGAGAAAATATTGATCAATTTGTGGTAGTCTTTATAGATGATATTCTTATATATTCGATGAGAGATGAAGAACATGAAGACCACTTGGGAATTTTAGAGAATACCTTGAGAAAGGAGAAGCATTATGAAAAATTTACCTACAGTGAGTTTTGACTTAAAAAAGTATCATTTTTTGCTCACTTTATCTCAAGATAAGGGATATATATAGATCTATAACAAACAACTATTTTCTAATGTTTTTCGAGACTAACAATGGTAATTGAGATCCTTTTTTTTTGGTTTGGCTGGATATTATCAATGTTTTTTGAATGATTTTTCACGAATGTCTAATCCACTAACCATGTTGATTTGGAATGGATAAAAGTTTGTTTGGATGGAGGAATGTGAAGAAAATTTCAAAGAGCTAAAAATAAGGTTATCTAGTACACATATGCTCACACTGCCTTGTAGTGGAGAAAGGTTTGTGATCTACATTGATGTATCCAAGAAGGGGCTAGGTTGTGTTCTCATGCAAAATGATATGGTGGTAGCTTATGGATCATGGAAGTTAAAAATCCATGAGCAAAATTACCCAACTCCTAATTTGGAGGTAGCTATGGTAATAATTACATTAAAGATATGGAGGCATTATCTTTATGGTGAAAGGTGTGATATTTATACTAATCATAAAATATTAATGTGTATTTTTATACATAAAGAGATGAATATGTGGAAAAGAAGATGGTTGTAGTTGATTAAAGATTACAACTACTCAATAAATTACAACCATGGGAAATGAACTAGGTGAAAGATGCTTTGACTCCAAAATACCATACTAGCTTATCCATGAAGAGGACCATGAAGGGTCTAATGTGTATCGATTTACAAAGGATGGGTCTTGAAATTTTAATTGAATGGGAGAATTATTATCTTTCCCAAATAATTTTTTAACCATCTATACTAGTGATGATTATGGAGGTTCAAAAGAAATATGTAGAGTTAAAAAAAAGGTGGGAAATGTTCCGTAATTCATCCTAGATTTTTATGGAATAATAAGATTCAAGAACCACATATGTATTACTCACATATAATAATTAAAGAAGGGTCAGTTTTATTAGGTTCATATTTCATCATTCTCTACTAATCTTGGAAGCACAAAGATGTATTGGGACCTAAAAGAGTATTTCTAGTGGGATGGAATGGAAATATATGTAGCTTAATATGTCTCTCAGTGCTTGGTTTTTCAGTAAGTTAAGGATTAGAGAATGAATTCTAAGGGGATGTTACAACCATAACCCATACCATAATGGAAATGGGAAAACATTACTATGGAATTTTTTTTCAGACATACCAAAACATATAATGGCCATAATTCTATATGGGTTATAGTTGATCGTCGTAAGAAGTTAGAACACTTCATTGCTATTATAGAGGATTTATCTATTGATTAGATTTCGAGAATATATGTAAATGATGTGGTATGATTTCATGGAGTACCACTTTCCATTATACCTGATTGGGATCCAAGGTTTAGCTCGATGTTCTGGAAAATTCTTCAGCATGCTCTAGATATAGGGTTATGTTTCACCACTAATTATCATCCTCAAACAAATGGTCAGACTGAGATGAAAATTGAAAATATAGAAGACATTTTTAGAGGATTCTCTTTGATTTCAAATGTTGTTGGGATCAACACCTTCATTTGGTAGAATTTTATTATAACAATAGATTTCACTCTAGTATTCAGATGGATCCTTATGAAGCCATCTATGAAATAAATTGTAAAAGTAAAACATTATGAAATTAAGTTGGGTAAATAATGAAATTTTGACATAATCTTGTTGATAAAATGACAAATAAGGTTATATCTATTCAAATCACATAAGATAATCTCAGAGTCGACAAAAATGTTATGCTCACAGCCAATGAAATGAAGTAGAGTTTTAAGTGGGTGATAAGGTGTTCCTATGAATATCTCCCTGGAAGATATAAATTAAATTTGGAAGGAAGGGAAAGCTGAACCATATGTATATCAGTCCTTTTGAAATTATGTATTTTATTGGGAAGGTAGCTTATCGATTGGAGCTTCCACCAAATCACTACCAAGTTCATTATGTATTCCATGTATCTCTCATGAGAAAGTATATACCCGATCCTTCCCATGTACTAATATCAGAATTCGTACCACTAGAGCAAGTTATTTCTTATGAAGAACAACCCATAGAGATTTAGGATCATATTGAAATTGTTCTATAAAACAACACCACTCTATTGAATAATGTTATATGGTGGAACCACCAATTTAAAAAAGCTATATGCGAACTTGGGGATATGATGTGGGAGAGGTATTATCATCTGTTTGTTTACAAGTGATGAATTTAAATGGCAAAATTCAGTTTAAAGGGGGTATAATGTAACACTCATATTTTTTATGAAATATATTCCCTAAATAATTTTTATTCTTTATTAGCTTACATTGCATGAAATCTTGAGTTTAAACAAACCACAAGACTCCCTTATTATAAAATTACTGTTATAGGAAAGCCAGTAGTTTAGTGGGAATAATTATAACTAACTTATGAAAACAGATTGTGATTTCATTGTCTATCAATTATTTATGAAAAATGTAAATCAATTAGATATTATTATTTTTGAGTGAAATAATTTTTGTAATGAAATTAATGAGATATATATGTGTTTTATAATTAATAAAATATTTTTGATACTAATCTGATGGATATTTTAGTCTTAGGGTATGAATAAAACCCTATTTGATGTATAAAAAATTATTTTTTATAAAGTTAATTTAACACCTTTGAATGAAAACCCCTTTTAAATTACGATTTTGAAAAAATAATAATTTTTATATGACACTATAAACATTTTATTTTGAATAGGGATATGAAAAAAATACATTCGATGAATTTATAATAGAATTCTGATAACATTTTTGTTTTTATTAATAGTAATAATACACTATTTTTTAATTGAAAATAATTATTTTAATTGAAATATTTTATATAGGTAAATTATATTATTGAATTTTTTAAATGTATAAATAGAATATATTTTTTACTTTTAATATAATATAGGTCACTAGAATTAATTTTACATTAAATTCAGATGTAAAAACATTTCAATATTTTGAAATATTTTAACTTTTAAAACTCGTTTTCTCATTTAAACAACGAGATTAATTTTAAATTAATTTCTGAAACTTTTATGTTTGTAATTTTTGAAAAGGGATTCTATATTTTTTATCACTAATTCAAAATTATTTAGATATATTTATTGTATTTTTGGGAAATATGAATGGTAACTGCGGTAAATTTTATTAACACAGTAAAAGGATAAATCAAGTAATTAAGTGTAAAAATAATATTATAAAATTACCCCATAACTTGTATTAATAAAATTGGATGATTATAATTTTCCATAAAAGATACCTGGGTCGATATGGTATCCATTGGAACCCACTCGGATGAGATTATGAAATTTAATTTATTTTGTATAATGAAAAGTGAAATATGACTCACTAAATCATGAATAATTACATTATTTTTAATATACGGTTATATAGAAGATAAATTTGATTATCAAAAATCAATTGAAAGATAAAATATTATGCTTTATCATAAAAATTTCTTTGTTGTTTTTAGGAAATAAATAATTACCATAACAACTTATACTTAGAGTATGAAAATAATCTATTAATTGATAAGAAATCAATAAAACAATTTTTTTTCAATATTAATAACCATTAAAAGGCCCTATAACATGAGAATACCATGTTTTTCGAGTATATATCAACCATAGTCATCCAAGGGTTAACTTATTGACCATTTGGAGGCTTATAGAAGAGATCATGACACTTATATTATAATATTTAATGTGAAGATAAGTTTGTCACTTTAATGTTTTATAAGAGTATAGAATATTTAATGTTGGGTTTTTTAGTAGATAAATTCAACTACAAGTATTATGCTATAAATATGGATTTATCATCATCATATTATTATATTTTTAATTTTTATTCAACAAATAAGTATACTATATAATTACACCAATTTTAGGTAGTAAATATTTTATTAATGAAGTAAAAAAAGAAATGTTATAAAAAATAATTTAATAAATATAATTTGGGATAATTATTATGTCAAATGAATTTTCTATATTTCCTTGACCTCAAAGATATATAATAAAATATTTTCATTGAGGTTAAAAAAAAATTTATTTTAAAAATTCCATGATATAAAAAGTGTCAAAATCGAATCTATTGATATTTTGTCAAAATAAGGTTTTCATAATTTATTTAAAAATTGAAAAACATATTAAAAAAATATATTAATTATGATATGTTATTGAAGATTATAAATTATTCATTTATGGTCTAATTGACTACACGTAAGTAAATATTTCACCCTATTAATATTGAAATATTTGTTACCCTAATTAAAAATTAAATAGAATAACTAAGTGTTAATTAAAATTATAAGGCATAAATTGACATAAAAACTTTATTAAAGTTTTTTATCTTATGATATTACAACCCTATAGAATCACATATTAAAAATTGTGAAATTTTTGAGGTTTTTATATAGATTTTGGTTTCGTTATAAATTAATATTTTTGAGGTTTCCAAAAGTACCCCTCACCTCAATTATAAAAGTATACATCCTCCCTCAACAATTAATATAATTTTGATCCTTCAAGATAAACCATCCCCTATCCATTTAGCTTATCAACTTCCCTATAAACATTATAGAGGTGAATGTCTTCTTTAAAGTCCAACTGTTTTGCTTTAAGATGATTTTTTGAGGATGCACGTCGAAGAAGAGGTAATATCATTTACCAATTATTTGAAACTTCATTCTTCTTTTACATCGACATCATGAGATGTTTCATTATAATTTAATAACTATAGTAATACATATATACTAAGAGATTATTATGATTATGAAAAAACATAGTCCAAATTCTACCCATCATAAGAAAAATGAAATCACCATGCGTTCGTACATACGACTTATCGCCTCCATGTCATGCTGTAATCTATTTTTCAACAACACCTTACATGGATGGGTATAATTATAGAATTAATATATATATATATATATTATTAATATAAAATTATATTAATTTTGAGATACTATAAACCATAAACTTCAATATCATTCAATAATCATGGGAATAATATCGTTGCTCGTGCGTACATATGACTTACTATTTCAATGGTTCGATGCGATTCATTCCACATAATATTCATTAAAGAATGATTATATAAATAAATTTAATGAATAAATAAGATATATATTATAATAATACCCTATTTTAAATTATAAAACAATAACCTAAAAAGGGGAATAAGTACTTATCCGACAAAATAGGCATAAGAACATAAAGTAGTTGATATACGAATAATGAGTAACAATGAAATGTTACGAACAAACGAATGAAAATATGATCAGAAATGTTATCATAAAAATTATTATGATTTTTTAATAAATCATTAAAATTATTTAAATCATTACACCAGAGTTTGGGATACATTCAAAGCATATGAGAACTAATTTAATGTATAACATTACTAATATTAGTTTTTATCTGAGATTGTTTAGTTGTAAGTATTTACTGAGGTATATTTATCATCAACATCCATATTTCCTAAATATTTATTTAAAATTATTCATTATATCACTCTATAATTTTACCCATTTGTGAAATTATACTAAACAGAATGAATTTAATATTTTTCCATTTTTTGTATGAGGTACTTTTTGAATTTTCTGGAAAAAGTACAAGAATTTTTTTTTAAACTTGTTGAACATGAACAGATTTTTACATTTTCATAATTTATTATTTAAATTAAGCATCCCAAAAAATATTACATGGTTATTTTCAGATAAAATGATTTCCTCTAAAATTTTGTGGCAATTTAAGGAAGTAAATTTTTTTTAAGAAGCAATGATATTTTTCTTCATGAATTAATTTAAATTGTTGTTTCAAAATTATTTTCCATATAAGATTACAATATTTAAGTAGTTTTATATTTATAACCCTATTATTACTATGATTTTATTCTGTCTTATTTAGGAAATACATTTTATTATATCAATTATGATGGATTGATGTTTAAGAAACCCATTTTATTTCATGTGTTATGAAATGGTGAAGGTTTTTATGTATTCGTGGCACACGTAAGAATGGTTTTATTATAAGTTGGGTGAGACATATACCTCCTTCTAATTAATTGGGTAAAGATTTATATCTCATGATATTTAGATGGCTGGAATGATAGGTAAATCTGGTTAAGTAATACAAGGCTTGAATGAGGATTGAACTCAGTTTAGTAATAAACATTGTCTGCTATAACGTTCTCGGCAATGGGACTTAAATAATATAGGGTAAATTTCTATGATTATGTGTGTATGCCACGAAATTTCGTGTCTTATGCTATGAATACAGGGATTATATTTCATTTCTAGGTTTTATCCCATTACTTGATATTATGGTTTTCATATTTAGGATTATATATTCAAATGCTATGTTTTTATGATTATGATATGATTGATATTTCCCTTGGTTACCCTTATTGAGAATTTGAGCTCACCCTTTTATATTATTCTTTTCCCCAGGACCTGGAGAAGGGAATTAGATAAGATATGTCAAAAAGGAGTCTAGTTATGAAAAAATAAGCATGAGACAATGTAGATGTTTTATGAACCAATTGTTTATGTTTCCCAGTTTCTAAAGACAGTAAATCGATACTGTCCTAGCATGGTTTCTGTTTTGTTATGTAATAAATATTATTCAATGTTTAAGTAAAATATATATGAAATGTATGGGACATTATAATT
This sequence comes from Viscum album, assembly GCA_963277665.1. Taxonomy (NCBI): domain Eukaryota; kingdom Viridiplantae; phylum Streptophyta; class Magnoliopsida; order Santalales; family Viscaceae; genus Viscum; species Viscum album. The sequence continues at coordinate 1,699,336,296 of OY728156.1, read as the reverse complement.
TCAGGTTTATCATAAAACCCATTCAAGTATTTTTTTTGAATTACTGTAGTATAACATTAACTATGGTTATCTCCCAACAAGACGTCCCTATAAAAGTTTTCTATAATGATTTTTATATTTTATACTTTTTAATGATTTCAATGGGACAAAAGTTTCAATGAAAAAAATTCTATGTTCAAAAGACATGTATTTGAAAATATGAATGAAATATCTAAAAAATTGAAAACAGGATGTCTAAATATTGATATGAATAAGAAGAAACATCAAATATAGTAATTATTATAAAAATTTGTATCTTAATTTTTTTTTAAAAATCCACATCTGAAAATATATTAATGTAAAAACTAAAATCATTAACATCGCATTCCATTAATTTCATTAAAGAGAGACAACCATCAGGTTCTCGGAATGAAATCCATTTAGTTAGAGCCGATTAATGTACACAACAATCAATGTGCATAATGAAACAATTTTCTGTCTCCATAATCACAATTTTTCAAAAAAAAATGATTGAGAAATTTAAATGAAGGGGATAAAATTAAAACTCCAATTTGATTTGATTTAATAAGAAACATTAAATATTCATCAAACACCATTTAGATATGTGAAATACTAAGAATGGAAGGAAAATGATTTAAAGGGTGATATAATATTAAAACATAAAATGGTTATTACAGTTCAAAATTCAAAATTCATGAGAGTTTTTCAATTTAAAATTAAATAAAATGAAGACTATGAATTTATGTCACTATGAGAATATAATATATTTAACTATATGCTATTTAATCAGACATCACCAAGATGCATTATCAATAATTTTTCTCCATCTTCATTGGACTCAGGAGTCATAGTACCCATATAGAAAATTTTACGGTTCCACTCCAATATCACAGTTTCTAGGGTATCTGTAAATTATTTCTCTCCACCCCTAGGTAACCCCCCAAAATTGAAATATAGTCTTTTTTTTATTTTCTTCTTGAAAACACCTCATTGAATTTGTAAATTGATGACTCCATCAATAATGACATTAAATCATTTATTAAGTCTTTTGTCACTTTTTTATTATTTAAAATTATTTTTTTCATTATATTCTATCACAATATTCGACATCAATTGATTTAGATGAAAAAATTATTCATCTGAAAACTAATTAATTTTGATCCTCATCACCAATATTTCATTTTCATTAATCCACCTTCTTCAACATTGAATCAATCCAGTTTAGTGAAAAAATATTGGATAACTCATTCAAGTAGGGCTTCCAATAATAGATTCCAAAACACAATTAATAATGAACCTTTTTGACATTCACATAAAACTCAATGGCTATAAATATTGGAATCACAATTCATCATAATTAACAAATAAAACATCAAACCAGAACATGAAAATATTATTATTCATCTATAATGAGCCTCGAATCGATATTTGTTCATTAAAATGTAAGAATTTTGTTTAGGTTGTGAGAGAAATGTGATCGTATGAACTCATCAATTAGAGGATAAATATCTAATATTGAACTGGTGTAAATGAACTAGGTTATGCCTTGATGTAGACCATATCTTATTCATGGAAAGCATCAGTTCTAGTAGCGGAATTGTGAAATTCAAATATACTCACTAGAAATATCTATCAACATTATCAACATTTTCCATAAACTAACCCCAGGTATGTCAGAGATCGAATACGTCTAAGAATCATCATAGAATGGGTTCAAAATTTCATAGGAAGATACAATTGATCATCCTCAGTTTCACCTTCATCAAACAAGGTAATTTGTAATTCATATTAGGCATGATGGTCACCTTTAATCCCAATATAATCCTTAGTTAATTTCCATATACAAAGAATAGTTTTTTTAAATGAGTTTAGCATCATTAAATAAGAGTTTGGATTCATATTCTAATTTTCAGTCATTTTTTATGAATCACTTTTTTGATTCATAATTATTCAATTGGATACCTGATCATGGTGGAGAAACAAGTCATGATTGAAGTACAATTAAGTTATGAATCATTAGCACACGATTTCAGATATACATTCCTACTAATATAACATAAATGAAGGATTCATACGGATTCTATTTGGAATGGTTAGGGAATATTGTAAATTTTTGTTATTGTAGTGCCATCATTTTTCCCCAAACCATGATGAAGGATAAAATATTATTAGTCCTCAAGAATTCATCAATCTTGAAGATGGGAGCTCCCATTATCAAACTTGTATTGTGATTTAAGGTTGTACGTTTATGATCTGATAAACTCAAGAGGTACTTTCAGGTCCCTGAGTATTTTTATTTCATAATATATTGAATTTATGTGATGGATATTGAGTATTTCAGTCCGTAAGATATTATCATATAATGAAAAGATTCATTTTATAAAATGAAAAAACATACGCCAACAATTATATTATGTGGAACTGAAAATAAAATCATATTATACATAAGATAATATTTTAAATATAATACTTGACAATACTTCAAATAATTCACCTTATAAATTTATTTATGATGTCTTTTGGGAAAAAATAACACACCTACTAAAATATATCTTACAATATGACACAATGAAAGAAATAAAGAATCTAAAAATCATGAAAATAAATAAAAGCTAATTTAATAATTGTTAATATAATAAATCAAAATTTCAAAATAAAAAAAATGATAAATAAATATTCTTCAAAAAATTTAGTAAAATAATGATAATTTAAATGAAAAGATAAAAATAAAAATAAAAATAAATAGATCGAAACAATAACAAAAAGAAAAAAGAAATAAAAATAAAAATAACACGTACCATAATTAAATAAAAACACAATTAATTTATAAATAACTAAAAGATTCATTAAGTTATCACCAAAATACATATAATTAAAATAAAAAATTACTTTATTTTTATAATGATCATTGAATAAAATTACAATATCAATAACTATTTTTCAAATTATTAAATATATATTATTATAAACGTATTTAAAAATTAAAATACATTAATGTAACATAATTTATGTATAAAAAATCATAAAAAACCAAATATTAAAATATTGTAAGTCTATTATAGTCCTCATGAATAAAATTAATCATATTATGTGGAATGAAATTGATATTACATTTGAAATAATGGATGGCCATAGAAATTATTTTTCAAAATGATTTACCACATTGGATTTTTATGTAGTAGTGAAAATATTTACCCTCATAACATTAAGTATTTTTAAAGGAAAATGGAATATTATTTTACCCTTATGAATTTTTACATACCATTATGAATATTAACCTCACCTATGATAGTATATATATAGGATTTAATTGAAATTATGATGTACCTCTGGTTTGGAATAAGTAAATAATTTTTTTAAAACTGTATGTTTCTAGTAAATTATGATTTTAATTAAAAATTAAATTAATCATATTTATAAAATTAATTTTAAAAAATGGACTTTATTTTTGAATTATCCACATTGAAAAATGGTTGGGACTATTTTTTGGGACCTTTCTGAAATACGTTAATTTTTGGTGAATAGTAAAACACTATAATTTACAATAAATGATAAATAATTGATTTATTGAGTCATTGATGATGTTATTCAAATGTAATCACCAACGATTCGAACTCACATGCATATATTAATATTTTTTGGTCATGGGATCATTACTATTTCTTTTCTTATAGGAAAATAATAAACTAAATATTAAAATATTAAGAAAACCATCCTCCCCTCCATTATAAATACCACCTCTTCCACCTTCTTCTCATCACTCCTTTCAAGCCTTCTACCATATTCAAATTCTACCCAAATCTCCTCTCAAACTCCACCCCTTCAACCAATATCTCTTAGTCTTGTAAAATTCCAAATCCTCTTCCCTTATGAGGCTCTCAAGGAAGGTTAATTGAAGAGGTAAAATTCCTCTTTGTTTCATATTCATGTTCCTTTATTATATTTTCTTTTCGAGCCTCTCCTCATCAAAATGGAATGAAGACTCTATCACCATACATGTACTATAATTTTTTTATGCTAATGGGATAATTCTTCTTCAACTCTCCTTTTCCCCTCATTTATGCAATGAATGAAACATCATCTGAGATCTGTTGATTTATCACATTCAAGGATGATGATATTTTCAATTTTATTTACCTTATCCAACATAGGTCATGATACCATTTTTGTGGTTGAATACGAATATTATAAATTCATTTTTACTTATATAATTTTCTATAATACTTATGCTCTCATGATGTAAAATAATAATACAAAATAAGTTAATTGTGTGTTAAATCTCAAAATTAATCCAAGCGTTTGTCATTAATGTTTTATATAATGATTTAAATTCACTCAAAATGACCAAAATAACTTTATAACCATGAAATAGTCATAATTATCATTAACAAAATATAAAATCAATTATATACATCAACTTCGATCTTACATGAACTACCATACTCTTTTATAAGTGAGCGATCATGAATTTTATAAAAACAAGAACCCGAGAACAATTATATTGAATCCCTTAATTCATATAAAATGCCATGAATGAAATTAATAAAGACATAAAAAACCAAATAAATTTATAATGGGTTCTTGAATTTTTAATTAATAAAAATAATTTAGTTATTCCGGACATTAAGATCAAGCGGATAACACCCTTAGCTTTAAGGTAAGGGACCCTCTCTCACACTTTTATTCATGAATCCCCCATATGTTGTGTCCTTTAATATTTAATTCCTAATGACACGATATGTTTTCACACCTCCAACATACTTCACTTATGATATATAAATGACAGGATACCCCATTACCTCTCATTACACCCTCACAACAGCAATCATTAACATGCCAGAATGTTTGTAAGGGGTTTCATCATCCCACTCCCATTTTTGTTAGAGATTCAAAATTTACTACTATTACATGTGCATGATGTATGTATACTCTACATTTATGTTTCATATCATTATTTTCTTATTTTCATTATATTAATTGTATCTATTTATGATTATAAATTTTTGGCCATAAGATAAAATTGATGTCAAAGTTGTACATATTTACTACACAAACATCCATTTTCATTCGGGTTACCCTTATTATCCACTAAAATAAATTAAATTATTATTTATTATTATGTACAACTACTAAATTATGTTTGAATTTTCAATATATGTGTACCAATCAAGATCTTGATTTATTTTATGGAGAGTTACATGTTTTAAAAGAATCATTCAAAAATTATTTTGAAATGAAATTCTGATTCAAGGAACTTCTCAAAATCATACATATTTTGAATTTTACTCAATAATATGTTTTTAAGCCAGATTTAGCTTTTTATAATTAGAAATTTTAGGAGGAAAAATCTATTTTTGTTCATTTATGGTTTTATGAAATAGTACCTACATTTTCTCTTTAAAATATCTTATATGAATTATCTAAACCGAACTAAAATGTTTTAATTATAAATAATTTTAAAAAACCTTTATACATGATTTCGCTTCAATGAGATATAATTTATGCCTCATATATAATCTCAAAGTCCATACCCTTAATTTTGTTGCAAATACACATTTAAAACTAGATTTATGGAAAATACAAATGGTTTTCTAGAAGAACTCTTCTTCCCAAATTTAAATAGATTTTTCTCACTTAACATTAACATTTATGAGATATATTCTTTGTTCACCACTTATTCCTTGCATGTGGTGTATGTCATTACACTTGGTATATCATATCATGAGTCTCCTTATTCTTATGGTATTCTGCGGGATTATTATTTGAATGTTTTAAGGTGGAATGGGACACATTGGAATATTTAAGTATTTTTTCCTTAAGAATTTCTCAATGGTATCATTAAATAGTATATTTATTAATGTATTCATACTTTGATGAATCTTTTATTTCATAGATGTTTTTATATCATGATATCATATAAAATATTTTTTTAAAGGGTTTATAATTAGTTTGAACTTTGTTATTGTATCTTGATACCATTCACCAATTTACTTCGAGTGGGTAATGATTATGTTTAATTTATAGGGAATGTTATTTAAATTTATTTTATTAGGTTCAAAATGAATGTATATGTTGTTTATTATTTTACTCATTCATAAGAGGAATGAATTGGACTTATTATGTGTCATACGGGGACCATTACTTCCCCTTACTAAATCTGTAGATCTGATGAGACAAACTACTGCCTTGGAACAAGGCCTTGAATAAAATGGGATATTATGGTCTTGGAACAAGGCCTTGACGATATGGTTATGATTTCCATCATTATTCATTTCCTCATTATGAAACTAGTAATTTAAATTTCATGTGGTTATTTGACCAGTAGAATACCCATGATAGTGCTTTACTATGACATATTAAATCATCTCATATTCCTACCATATTATTTTCAAGATTAATTTTTAATGCTATGTGTTTTTAGTTATTCACAATGTCTAATGTATGTTTTTATGATATATTTCCATTTATTTCTTAACCTTACTAATAATGTGATCTCATGCCTTTCTTATGTTTCATTTTCTCAGGACATGATGAAGTTTATTATGAATGACTTGAAAGGATAAACATACAGTTGTGTATGTTCCCAACAAAACATATATGTTGTTTTTTCATTTCAAGATGTAATGTTGATCCTATGTATGTATATGGTTTTCCAAAACTACTAAACTACCTAGTAATTTGGGATTTAATTCCTTGTAATCATTCCAATTTATTAAATAATTCACCGACTCCTAAAAACTGAGGTTGGGGCATTATTGTTGGAATCAAAGGAAATTTAGTATAAAACATGTAAACTAGATTTAGAAAATGTATATTAGTGAATAAAATCCTATGATTTAATTTGAGGATAAAAAAATAATAATGTCCTATAAATCTAGTATGGACTAGATTATGAGGATCTTTATATAAAATATATTAATTTCTAAATACTATAAGTGGAAGTGGTTATGGAACATATGTAACCAAGAGTAACAAATCTGACAAGGAGTTTCAATCATGACCTATGGTTTCCTGGTACACGAAAATGCTCATTTCTTCACTCTGGGTTCGACACTCTCGGGGGATATGATTTGGTAAATTCATAAGCTTATTAGAAAACATTATGAAGGATTTATTCTCTCAAAGTAACCAAAGAATATGGTTCTTGGATTTATGATATATAAATTTATGTTATGTGTTATACCATGTTTAGAGATATAGATAGTTAAAAATCTTATGAGCTAACATATTACATGGAATTGATTAGAAATGGTTCCTAGAAGAAGGAATGAGAACTTCACCAATATATATAATGTAATGATTAAGAAGGATCATTTCTCTTATTATCTTAAGTGATCATTTCAAAAGAATATATTCTCCCAAGTATCATCATCATATGAAGAAATAGTATCACGTGTCAACAAGGTATTTAAAGAATTCAATGAGTCCTATGGATTTGTAAGGAATAAAATGTAGAAGAGGATGGTAGAGAAAAACATGGATAAAGGGAAGAACGAGAAAAATGGTTTTCCCCCATGTGATATCTATGGAAAGAATCAAATTGGAAAATGATTGAAGGGAATGACTATTTGTTATAAGTGTGAAGAAAAAGGATACCATGTTTGTGATTGGAAGGGTAAGAAAAAGGATTTCAATTTATAGTTCCATAACTGCAATGTGATGGGACACTAGGTGAATCAATGTCCCAAGAAGAAAGGTAATATACCCCAAATGATGATACTTGATAATGATCAAGTTATGATGCTACCACATATAATATGGAATGATTAATATTACTAGTAAAGAAACATTAATTTAGAATATTTAATCAACAATGCACTGCATATAAGAATAATGGAATATATAAGTATTGTACTACAATAAATTTTCATTAATGATTTGAGGTTTTATGATTAATGGTACTAAGGTAAATTGACTCCGTAGTAGGATTATCATTTAGAAAATATATGGTCGAGTGATAGAAAACCCTTATTATGTTCGTAATAATGAGATTTCAATTTCAGAATAGAGAGATGATATATATGGAAAAAGTAAATTGGATAGTACTAACTACTAATGGAATTATTCAAATGTATTATATCTTGATCTTTTGGATTGTTATACCCTTTATGAAATGAATTAAATTGATTATTGTATGAGGTTTTTGAGGTTAATGACACCACATGATGCCACCGATGCTAAGAGATAATGTATAGGATTTTTAAGTAATCACAAAAGGATAATATCCAGTTTATGAAATATAAATGTATATTTATACACTTTATAGTGGAATAATTCATCAACTCTAAGAAATGAGTCTTAAATGATGTTCTGTTATCATAATCTTTGATAATGTTAATGATTTTTTTATAACAATATGAAGTTCACTGTGTTGCTTTTGTTGTCAATGAGGCATGAAGTTGTCTTGGAATGAATGGAAGTCAAGGAATGTCAAGATGTGAATGACAAAGGTTGTGATGGTGTTGGTGATGAAGAGAGAATGGCCATAGTACTAAGATGCATGTCACTTAGGAGATTCACTAAGTGACATAAGAGATGATGGTTTGAAACATTCAGATCAGTACATCTGACGATTGTTGAGCTGTTCTTAAAGTTCCAAGAACTTGTATCAACTGGATACAAAGTCACACCAAAGTAAGAAGACCATGCATTGTAGTGACAATGCATGAGGAGTTGAAGAAGCAAGATGATCCATTCACTACTTCTAAGTGGATAAAGTGATTTAATGAAGTCCATGCACTATCACTTAGTGCATGTGAATCAGAAGATGTTCCAATTAATCTCTGATTAGATCAATGAAGTTTATTGAAGAAATATTTGATTCAGGAGCTCGGTTGAAGATGAAGAAACCTTCGGGAATTCCATTCTTAAATGTTGATTATATGTTGAAGAAAAATGGAGGAATTCTAATGAAGAAGATTAATACTTGAATTCTTAAGAAGAATTATGAAGAAGATGGCTTGAAGTGGCATTTGGCATATGGGGATACTTTGTTTTTATACAAAGTCTTTATTCCTATACTTAGCAAAAATTAGGCCAGCCAAGGCCAGCCCACGGGTTCAACCCCAAGGCACTTGTGGGCCTAAGGCGCCACGCCCATGGGGGATCCCATGGTGCAAGCACAAGGCGGCAGGGGCCGTGTAGAAGCCCTGAGGGCACGCGGTGGTGAAGCCCGCGCACCCGTGTGTGCATAGTGGGCGCTAGAGCGCGCCCGCAGGAGGCATGAGTGGGCGCAGAGCGCGCCCGCAGGGAGAACTCGGCGCGGGGCGGCGCCGAGAGGGTTGGAAGTTCAATTGAGGGGATGGGGCAGCGCTTGGGTAATAAACCGCGGAAAAACAGGAGCCCGTTTCGATGTGGGACGCGGAATTTTTCCGCGGGAGAGATCCTGGCCGCACGATCGATCGTGCGCCAGATCTCGGCCGCACATCTGATCCGCGGCGAGGCGATCTGATCCAGGCCGTCAGATGTATTTCGATCGCCCGATCCAACGGCTCCCGGCTCATCTCCTTCGTCAAGCCACCCCGAAGCCACCCGACGTCTCCCGCCGAACCAGGCGCCTCCCGACGACAGTTTTGAAGATTCCGACCACCATTGTTGAAGCTTAAGGGTCCATTGAGATTGTCTGGACCTATGGAACTCGTCCATGGTTTAAAATGAGCCTGCATGCACGAAATGGAGAACCTGATGTTCGGCCGAGGCAAACCGAAGGTGCCGAGGCTATGTTGATTCATGTTTTGCATGGGATGGCCAAAACAGAGGCCGTGCATGCGTTCTAAATCGCATGCACGAGGAGGAAAGAAAGAGGAAGATCCCGCGTGAAACAGAGGATAAAAGTAAAGATTTTGAAGATTTTAAAAGATCCTAAATCTTCGGGAGATTAAATGTATCTCTACGCGGATGAACATCCTCTGCTTCGTCTATAAAAGAAGATCCCAAGGCTCCAAAGAAGCTTGCTGAAACTCTGTTGAAAATACGAGTCCCGTGAGAGCTCTGCCTCGCGAAGCCGATGCCCCGCGCAACCCACTTGCGCGGAAGTTTGTTCTGGAGCCACCCGAGGCTTCAAAGGTGTTCCCTGCGCGCCTCCCTTGCGCGACAGGAAGAACCCGAGGCCGCATCCTTGCGCGCCCGTGGTTGCATCCCTCTCTGCCCACGGACTTGCGTGGTAGGAGGTGTTTGCGCGGCCGCTTGTGCCATTGCACTTGCGTGCCCCGTGGTGTTGCACCTTGCACACCCGAGGCAGTAGCAACCTTGCGCGCCCAAGGCGGTTGCACTTGCGCGCTTGATCCACCTTTCACCCTTTGTGTGCCAAGTGAAGAAGAAGAACCTACGGGTGCTGTGTGTGCACCAAGTGAAGACCACACCCATTAAGTGTGTGTGCAGAGTGGGAGGGCGTAGCTAAGTGTGTGGAAGAGGTAGAACACCAGGCTTAGTGCCTTTGTGTGCAAAGTGGAAGAGTACAAGAAGGGAAGAAGGCCATAGGCATTTGTGTGTGCAAAAGAACTAAAAGGCCGAACCTTAGTATGTGTGTGCAAACCAAAGTGTGTAGACACTAAGAAGAAGAGAAGACATCCACACTAGTGTATAACACACATTTATGTGTGTAATCAAAAGAGAATAAAGTGTGTGTTGTTCAAGAAGGTGTGTGTGCTAAAAGTATTTACACTCATTGTGGGTTTATCACACCAAGGAGAAAAAGGGGAGTGCATGCATGCATGCATGCACGTGCACACGTGAACAAAGATAAATCAGGCTGTGTCCATCTGAGTTGTCCAAGACCAGAAGATCTTGAAGAATTTGAGAAGGCCATGCTATCAGTGCATGAAGATGAAGAGTTGCCATGCACTCAGTGCATGAAGTTGATGTGAAGTGAGACTGGACCAGACTGGAGTTATAGATATCAGTTGTCTGAGTATTCAGTAGTTGAAGAGAGAAGCCAGGTCATCCTTAGAAGAAGGTGATAAAGCCTGAGCAAGACGAGAAGACCTGATCAACTCAAGTGATCAGAGGTACAGAGCAAGCCCAACAGCCTTTATCCCAGGCTGCTGAAGATACTTGAAGAAGCTTAAAGTGAAGAAGAGCAACTCGTGGGACTCGAGGAGCCAAGAGAAGACCCTGTGGGACTCAGGGAGAAGAAGTCTTCAGTGGGATTCTGGAGCAGGCCAGTGGGACTCTTGTAACACTGTGGGACGCAGTATAAAGACCCTCCTGTGGGACTCAGGAGAGATACAGTGGGACTCTGTATCGACCATTGTAATTCTAACAAGTTATAATGGGATAATCCATGCTGAGAGAGCATGGAAAGGATGTAGGCCTTTGGTGCCGAACCTTGTAAATCCTTGTGTCCTGTGCCTTTTCATTACTGCATTATCCGGGAAAGGTTGAGAGACATAAGAAGAGTGGATCGAGGCCTTAACAAGCCATAGAGGTTTAATTGATTAAGAATCAATTACTAAAAAGTTTTAAAGGATCACTGATTCACCCCCTCCCCCTCTCAGTGATTCACACTGATCTGGGCACTTCAATTGGTATCAGAGCGAAGGTAACCTCTAAAAGATCCAAGAGAGTCTATATGGAGTGCAGATTTGAGGAAATGAAAGAACAGCCTCAAATGGAGATATCTGCCAAGACTCTGAAAAACAGAATGAAGAAACAGGCAAAGAAGATGAAGAAGAAGGTTGTTGCAATCAGAGAATCTCCTTCTATGGAAAGAAATGTGAAAGTCACATCAGATGACAATTCCTTTTATCATTCTTCTGATGAAGCCTGCTCTAGCTGTGATGAAGATGGAAGGAACAATGATCTTCTAAATGCAATCAAATATCTTCAGAAGACAGTCCCCAAGGAAGTGGAAATGTGTATAGCTACAGGCCTCCTTGATCTTCAGGAAAAAAAATTACAGCTAGAAGATGAAGCCAATTCTCTGGAAGTCCAATTGGCAAAAAGGGTTGGCATAACCAACACTCTCAGAAAGCTGGTGAAGGCCAAAGATGAAACTGTTTCCCTTTTCAATGAAAGATATGAAGATACCTGTGAAGAATTGCAAAGGAGCTCTTCTGAGAAAGAAATATTTTTGATAATGATCAAAGATGTTTTCCGTGCACTGGAAAAGAGACACAGAGTTTCAATGGTTGTCAAAGATGCTCAACTTGAAGACAAAGCAAAAAGGGTGAAGGAGCTTGACAATTCATTGCTTGAATTGAAGACAGTGCATGATGACCAGATGAATCAGCTGAAAGAAAGTTGGGAAGGAAAGCTAAGAGCTGTTGAGGATGAGAAGAACTCCCTTAACATGAAGTGCTTAGAACTAGAGGTTATATTGAAAAATCTGCAATCACCCAAAGCTGAAGCCTCCCAGTCAGCTGAAAGAAGAAATGTTGCTACTCAAGTGAGCATTGAGCAGGATGATTCTAAAAGAAAGACATCCTCTAGTGAAAGTGCAACAACTTCTAAAAAGAAGGTACCATCCATCCCATCTTGTACTCATGTTTCTAAATATGTTTCTACTAAAAGTGCAGGATGGAAGAATGAATCTAAACAAGTATGGATGAAGACAGTGAAGAAAGAATGCTCTCCTGAAACAACATAGCAATTCAAGAAAAGTACCCTACAATCAGAAGGACTGAAGAGGTCAAGATTTGTGGGTCAATGTTGGTGTTGTAATAAGTATGGGCACTGTGCAAAGGATTGTTGGTACAATCCACTGAATGTCAAAGCACAAAGGAAGCCCATGCCATGGGGGAGCAATCCAGAGGAAAAGAAGCAGCATCCACAGGTCCAGAGACATCTATTTACTGCAAATAGATTTGGATTACTTGACAACATCTGGGATGATTGCAAAAGTGGTCAAAAAGATACATGTCAATCTCCAACTGTATCCAGAGCTAAAAAGAAGAGAAGATCACTGAACCTGGCTCAGAAAGAATCCTTGGGAAGCAAGCAGAAGAAAGCTGAAGATGCTCCCAAGAAGATTATGAAAAAGGAAGAGAAGACCTTGGAGTCTAAATCCAAGAAGGGTGATGCATCCAGAAGGACCACCAAGAAGAAATGCTTCTACTGTGGAAAGAAAGGGCATATCATGGATCTTTGTAAAGAAGCCATGAAATTCAATAGAAGCAGACTGGACTCAAAAAAACAATCAATCCAGAAGAAGAAGAAGGGATTGATTGAAAACAAGTTGCCTAAGAAAGGTAGCTTGACAACATCTAAGGAACCATGTGGAACTTCTTGAACTGGGGCCACTCTTCCAAATGATTTACTTGTCATATGGCCACATCAGTTGCAACTTGCCAGAGAACTACAAAGAGTTGAAGATGAAGCTCTTGCAATTTCTAAAGCAAAAGGGAAGAAGAAGGTTTCACATGAAGATGTTTTGAGAACCACACCAGCACAATCATCAATGAAGATCAAATGTGCAAGTGTGAAGACTGGTGAAAATGGGGCATCTCGGTTGAGAGAATCTTCTCAACCTTGTTGTTCACATTGATGAACCAAGGAGGTTCCATCTTATTCCCTTATACTATTGGTATATACATGTGCTAACGTTGCAGGGAATTGAAGATGATGATCATTCTCATCTGGAGGATGATTTGGACAGAACGGAGTGCACCCCTTGAGGGGGAGCAAATCTGAAGAAGATGATGTTCTGAGATTAATATCATCTTAAGAAAATGGATGTATGGGGGATCTTTATCTTTTCACTGAACTTTCTAATGAGTTTTGTGAAGTATGTGCAGGATTTAGCAATTCATTGTTATATCTGAAAAATTTTCAAACCCCTGAAGCATGATCTCACATGTATAGTGAATGTTGGACAGCATTGAGTACCTTGGTTACATCACTCTTGTTTTCTACACTGGGTTAGCCCAAGTAGACTTAGAGTTGATTTACTAAAGGTTCTTTCCTAAAGAAGAACATGTGGCATCATCCCTCTCTTAGTGTTTTTCAATATAATACTATTCAAAGGGAGGAAGTGATTTTTGAAAGTGAACCACACCACACCTTTGCATTTGATTTCCAATAAGGGGAAGACAATATTGGCACAAATATTGACCCATTCATATGTGCTGAAGTGGTGTATTGACAACAAATACAAAGGGGGAGATTGAAGTGCACTGTGTTGCATTTGTTGTCAATGAGGCATGAAGTTGTCTTGGAATGAATGGAAGTCAAGGAATGTCAAGATGTGAATGACAAAGGTTGTGATGGTGTTGGTGATGAAGAGAGAATGGCCATAGTACTAAGATGCATGTCACTTAGGATATTCACTAAGTGACATAAGAGATGATGGTTTGAAACATTCAGATCAGTACATCTGACGATTGTTGAGCTGTTCTTAAAGTTCCAAGAACTTGTATCAACTGGATACAAAGTCACAACAAAGTTAGAAGACCATGCATTGTAGTGACAATGCATGAGGAGTTGAAGAAGCAAGATGATCCATTCACTACTTCTAAGTGGATAAAGTGGTTTAATGAAGTCCATGCACTATCACTTAGTGCATGTGAATCAGAAGATGTTCCAATTAATCTCTGATTAGATCAATGAAGTTTATTGAAGAAATATTTGATTCAGGAGCTCGGTGAAGATGAAGAAACCTTCGGGAATTCCATTCTTAAATGTTGATTATATGTTGAAGAAAAATGGAGGAATTCTAATGAAGAAGATTAATACTTGAATTCTTAAGAAGAATTATGAAGAAGATGGCTTGAAGTGGCATTTGGAATATGAGGATACTTTGTTTTTATACAAAGTCTTTATTCCTATACTTAGCAAAAATTAGGCCAGCCAAGGCCAGCCCACGGGTTCAACCCCAAGGCACTTGTGGGCCTAAGGCGCCACGCCCGTGGGGGATCCCATGGTGCAAGAACAAGGAGGCAGGGGCCGTGTAGAAGCCCCGAGGGCACGCGGTGGTGAAGCCCGCGCACCCGTGTGTGCATAGTGGGCGCTAGAGCGCGCCCGCAGGAGGCATGAGTGGGCGCAGAGCGCGCCCGCAGGGAGAACTCGGCGTTGGGCGGCGCCGAGAGGGTTGGAAGTTCAATTGCGGGGATGAGGCAGCGCTTGGGTAATAAACCGCGGAAAAACATGAGCTCGTTTCGATGTGGGACATGGAATTTTTCCGCAGGAGCGATCCTGGCCGCACGATCGATCGCGCGCCAGATCTCGGCCGAACATCTGATCCGCGGCGAGGCGATCTGATCCAGGCCGTCAGATGTATTTCGATCGCCCGATCCAATGGCTCCCGGCTCATCTCCTTCGTCGAGCCACCCCGAAGCCACCCGACGTCTCCCGCCGAACCAGGCGCCTCCCGACGACAGTTTTGAAGATTCCGGCCACCATTGTTGAAGCTTAAGGGTCCATTGAGATCGTCTGGCCCTATGGAACTCGTCCATGGTTTAAAATGAGCCTGCATGCACGAAATGGAGAACCTGATGTTCGGCCGAGGCAAACCGAAGGTGCCGAGGCTATGTTGATTCATGTTTTGCATGGGATGGCCAAAACAGAGGCCGTGCTTGCGTTCTAAATCGCATGCACGAGGAGGAAAGAAAGAGGAAGATCCCGTGTGAAACAGAGGATAAAAGTAATGATTTTGAAGATTTTAAAAGATCTGAAATCTTCGGGAGATTAAATGTATCTCTACGCGGATGAACCTCCTCTGCTTCGCCTATAAAAGAAGAGCCCAAGGCTCCAAAGAAGCTTGTTGAAACTCTGTTGAAAATCCGAGTCCCGTGAGAGCTCTGCCTCGCGAAGCCGAAGCCCCGCGCAACCCACTTGCGCGGAAGTTTGTTCCGGAGCCACCCGAGGCATCGAAGGTGTTCCATGCGCGCCTCCCTTGCGCGATAGGAAGAACTCGAGGCCGCATCCTTGTGCGCCCGTGGTTGCATCCCTCTCTGCCCACGGACTTGCGTGGCAGGAGGTGTTTGCGCGGCCGCTTGTGCCATTGCACTTGCGTGCCCCATGGTGTTGCACCTTGCACACCCGAGGGAGTAGCAACCTTGCGCGCCCAAGGCGGTTGCACTTGCGCGCTTGATCCACCTTGCACCCTTTGTGTGCCAATTGAAGAAGAAGAACCTACGGGTGTTGTGTGTGCACCATGTGAAGACCACACCCATTAAGTGTGTGTGCAGAGTGGGAGGGCGTAGCTAAGTGTGTGGAAGAGGTAGAACACCAGGCTTAGTGCCTTTGTGTGCAATGTGGAAGAGTACAAGAAGGGAAGAAGGCCATAGGCATTTGTGTGTGCAAAAGAACTAAAAGGCCGGACCTTAGTGTGTGTGTGCAAACCAAAGTGTGTACACACTAAGAAGAAGAGAAGACATCCACACTAGTGTATAACACACATTTATGTGTGTAATCAAAAGAGAATAAAGTGTGTGTTGTTCAAGAAGGTGTGTGTGCTAAAAGTATTTAAACCCATTGTGGGTTTATCACACCAAATAGGAAAAGGGGAGTGCATGCATGCATGCATGCATGCATGCACGTGCACACGTGAACAAAGATAAATCAGGCTGTGTGCATCTGAGTTGTCCAAGACCAGAAGATCTTGAAGAATTTGAGAAGGCCATGCTATCAGTGCATGAAGATGAAGAGTTTCCATGCACTCAGTGCATGATGTTGATGTGAAGTGAGACTGGACCAGACTGGAGTTATAGATATCAGTTGTCTGAGTATTCAGTAGTTGAAGAGAGAAGCCAGGTCATCCTTAGAAGAAGGTGATAAAGCCTGAGCAAGACGAGAAGACCTGATCAACTCAAGTGATCAGAGGTATAGAGCAAGGCCAGCAGCCTTTATCCCAGGCTGCTGAAGATACTTGAAGAAGCTTAAAGTGAAGAAGAGCTACTCGTGTGACTCGAGGAGCCAAGAGAAGACCCTGTGGGACTCAGGGAGAAGAAGTCTTCAGTGGGATTCTGGAGCAGGCCAGTGGGACTCTGGTAACACTGTGGGACGCAGTATAAAGACCCTCCTGTGGGACTCAGGAGAGATACAGTGGTACTCTGTATCGACCATTGTAATTCTAACAAGTTATAATGGGAGAATCCATGCTGAGAGAGCATGGCAAGGATGTAGGCCTTTGGTGCCGAACCTTGTAAATCCTTGTTTCCTGTTCCTTTTCATTACTGCATTATCCGGGAAAGGTTGAGAGACATAAGAAGAGTGGATCGAGTCCTTAACAAGCCATAGAGGTTTAATTGATTAAGAATCAATTAGTAAAAAGTTTTAAAGGATCACTGATTCACCCCCTCCCCCTCTCAGTGATTCACACTGATCTGGGCACTTCACAATAGTTTATGGTTTTGTGGTAATCTACATTAATCTAAACTTGTTTTTATCACTATAAATTCATATTTTGGTTTTTTCTTCTACGCCCTGGTTTTCAATTCTAATAAATGTCATTCCATTCGAAAGAAGAATTTATTTATTTATTTATTTATTTATTTTTAGTAATAATAATATTATATTTTGTCCAGACCTTTTCCCTTAAACTTCTTAAGGAGTATATTCAATTTACCATATTTTTGATATGGTTTCTTTTCACAATGAAATTTTCATGTAACAACCGATAAAGTTCAATGTGAAATATCAAATTTCGAGGATGAAGTTTTTGTAAGGATAGGATAATGTAACACCCAATTTTTTGAAAAAAAAATATTAATGTCGAATGCATGAAACACCAAGTCTCTACAAAACTCAACTTTTTTATAATCTATCTTGTAAACATCATTTTACCACACCTATGATTTGAATTTTGAAAATCTATCATACACAGTTGTGATCAATAAGTTATCTAGAGTCTGATATGACCAACCTAATTTTCGTCGAATAGTAACATACCTTATGAATATAAATGTTACACTTATTTATAGTTATATATAATTTTTAATATTAAACTCACCTATGATAGTATATATATAAGTTTTAATTGAATGTATGGCATGTCTATGTTTTGGAATAAGTAAATAAATGTGTTAAAAACTATATTTTTCACGTAAATTATGATTTTAACTAAAAATTAAATTTATAAAATTTATAAAATTATTTTTGATAAATGGAATTCATTTTATCATTATAAATGTCAAAAAATGGTTAGGGGGAATTATTTGGATTTTTCTCAAATACATGAATTTTTGTTTAATAATAGAATTTAATAATTTACAATAAATTCTAAATAATTGATTTATTGAGTCATTGAGGATTTTGTGATAATTTAAGGTCCAATGGTACAAACACACATGAAAATATTAATATTTGGGTTCATTGAATCATCACTTTTTTTCCTTATGGAAAAATAATAAACTAATGATTAAAATATTAAGAAAACCCTCCTCCCCTTCACTATAAATACCACATCTTTCACCCTCTTCTCTTCACTCCTCTCAAGCCCTGTGCCTTATCCAAATTCCTCCAAAATATCCTTCCAATATCCTCCCAATTTACCAAAATCCCTTAGTCTCATAAAATAACCAAATTCTCTTCCATTAAGAGGCTCTCAAGGAAGGTTAATTCAAGAGGTAAAATTCCCTTTTTATTTTCATTAATTTTCACGTTCCTTTGTTCTCTTTTCATTCCTATCCTATCTTAATAAAAATGTAATTGAAAATTAAACACCATAAATATAATATAATAATGTTATTTTAATCATATGATTCATATTCATCTCTTATTTCCCCCTCATTTATGCTAAAAATGAAACATCGTCCGAGATGTGTTGATTTATCACATTTAAGGATGACGATGATTTCAATTTGATTTACCTTCTTTGAATCTGGTCATGGAAACATTTTTTTTGTTGAAACCATTTATTATATATTTATTTTATCTTATGTAATGTTCTTTAATCCATATACATTCATGATTTAATTTAATAATACAAAACAAGGTAATTGTGAACAAAATTGCCAAATTAATCCAAGTGTTTGTCAATAATGTTTTATATAATGAATCACCATCACTCGAAATAAAAAAATTAATTATATAACAGTGTAATTTTATAAAATTTACATAATGAAATATAAAATCAATTATTTATTTCAACTCCCATCTTAAATGAAATACCATAACCTTTTATAAATGAGACGATCATGAATATTATTAAAACGGGCACTCATGAACAATGAAATTGAATCTCTTAACCCATATAAAAGTCCATTAATGAACATAATAAAGTCACAATAAAACAAATAAACATATAAAGGGTTATTTAATTATTACTTATTGAACCTAATTTGGTTTTCAAAGTCATTAAGATCAAGCGAAGGACACCCTCATATTTACAGTAAGGGATCCACTCTCACACTTTTATTCAAGAACCCCCTATTGTTGTTTCCTTTTATTTTTAATTACTAATAATGGGGTATGTTTTAGCACCTCCCCTATACCTCCTTTAAGATATATAACTAACGGGATACCCCATTACCTCTCATTAAGACCTCACAAGAACACCTGTTACCATGTTTAAATGTTGATAAGGGGTTTCTTAATCTCACTTCCATTTTTTGGAGATATTATGCATTCACTACTATAAATATTTTATGGTGTATATATAATAACCATTGATGTTTGATATCAGGAGTAACTTTATTTTAATTATATTTAATGTAAAATTTGATGATTATTAATTTTGGGGCATACAATTTAATGGATTCAAAAGTCATAAGTATTTTCTACAGGAACATCCATTTTGATTTGGGTTTCTCTTATTCTCTATGAAACTAAATTAAATTCATATTTATTCTTATTTAATCCACATATTTTTTGGGATTTTTCTATATATGTGTATCAATCTAAATCCTAATTTATTTTATGGGGAGATATTTGTTTTAAAATAATCTTTAAAAAATTCTTCTGAAATGAAATCCCAATTCAAGGAACTTCTTGAATTCTTATCTATATTGATGATCACTCTATAATATATATAAATGCAGATTTATCCCTTTAAAACACACATTTTAACATGAAAATTACATTTTGGTTCAATTCTATTTTCATGAATGAAATCATGCATTCATCTTTAAAATCTCATTAATGAATTTTTTAAAATGCACTAAAATTTTTTAATTCTAAAGATTCTTCAAAAACACTTTTTACATGATTTCACATCAGTGGGACTTTATTTATGGTTAAAATTTAATCTCAATGTCTGTAAATTCTATTTTCTAGTATATACATGTTAAAACCAAATTAATGACAAATACAAATGATTTTCTAGAAGAACTCTTCTTTCCAATGTAAAATAGATTTTTCTCACCTGACTTTAGATTTTATGAGATATATGCCTAGTTCAACAATTATTTCATGCATGTGGTGTATATACACCACCTTACTATATCATATCAAGAGTATCCTTATTTTCATTGTATTATATGGGATTATTATATTAATTCTTCAATTTGGTATGGGATTATTTGGAATATTTAAGGATCATTTCACTATGAATTTATCAATGGTCTCATTTTATAGTATATTTATTCATGTCATCATAATTTGATTATTCATGTATTTCATAGAGGTTAGTATCTTATGATATCATATAAAATATTTCTTTGAAGTGTTTATGATAATTTTGAATGCGGATATATTATCTTGATGCCACTCACCAATTTACCTCGACTGGTTCATGGTTATGTTTAATATATCAGGAAAGTTATTTACATTTCATATATTAGTCTAAATATGAATGTATATGTTGTTTATTGTTATACCTATTCATAATATGAATGCATTTTACATAGTAACTGTTAGGTAGGGCCCTCTATTGCCCCTCAGTGCATCAATAGTACTCATGAGACAAACTATGGTCTTAGTATGAGGCCTTGACAAAATTATTAGTTATGGTCTTGGCATGAGGCCTTTTTGGTATAGTAATGATGTACTATATTATGAATTCCCTAATTATAAAACTACTAATTTAAAGTTCATTTGGTTATTTGACAAGTATAATACCCACGACAGTGCTTTATTATGGAAATATTTACTCAACTCATATTCGTTCCATTTTATCTTAAAGTTATTTTTTTAATGGAATGTTTTTTATTTATTAACTATGACTAATGATTGTGTTTATGATATATATTGTTGTGTTACATTCCCTTACTAAGTATCTCAGCTAAACCCTTTCTTATGTATCATTTTATATGGACATGAATAAATTTATTATGAACAACCTACAAGGATAATCTTAGAGTTGTGGATGTTCCCAATAAAACTTATTTTTTTTCATTTCATGTTGTAATGTTGAACCATTTTATACATCTCGGTTTCAACAACTACTAAAATACCCAGTCCTTTGGGATATTATTCCTTGTAATCTTGCCAATGTATTAACTAATGCACTGGATACATGCAACTGGGGTCAAGTTGTTACAAAATATATAACACTCAGTTCGTTTGAGTGAAGTTAAAAAATTATAAGTGATTATAGATATTTCATACATCATCCAAAATAAAAATACAATGATACCAAATTGGATTAGGATTTTCATTTTTTAATTCATTGGAATTAAAGTATTATAATTATGAATCCGACATTGAAGACTCTAGGGAAATGATTATTATATATTATTCCCACATTCATTACTAAATAATATCTTTTTTAAAGACAAAAATGGAAATTAAATTACATGAATAAACCATTGGTGTATTAAATAATTAATCTCCAAAAAGTAGCTATAAAATATTAAAATGATTAGAAAATTTAAAATCTCCAAAAATGATTTATTGAATATTAAAAATAATAAAATATGAAATATTTTATGGGTTTTAAATAGATTTAAATTTTCGTACATTTTAGAACATCCAAAGACCCATACCCCAATACTAAAACTCAACATTGTCATAGTTTTTTAATACATGTCACTGGATTTTATTTTTTAAAATTACTTCTCAAAATAGAATTGACTATTTAGTAGAATGAAATTATGTTTAAAGGGTTATAAAAAATATCAATGTATTTTTTTCACACAACATTAGTAATTAACTAAACATAAAATTCAAAAATGCATTTCTACTAGTTTTTACTTAATCAATTATGTTCAAATTTAAATAATCCATATTAATTCATATTCAAGAAAGTATTCTTTAATTTTTTCAAAAAATCATAACAATATTAATACTAACACATAATAACAAACATCCAAACTAATAGTAATAACAAGTATATTTTAACACTAATCTTTTTCATGAAAAAAAAAATTCATTTTTATTTTTTTAATTAATTTAAATATAAAATAGAAGTAGAAGGAATAATTTAGATTGCATGAATAATGAGTTCTATTTCATGGAAAAAATATAATGAATTAGAAAAGATATTTCCATTCACGATCATTTAAATTATCCCCTTTTATATTTAAAAAATTATCTACAGTTATATTTCAATCTCATTAAGATGAATACATATCAACATTAGTTTTAAGAATTATTTTTGGGAAAAATCCCTCATGGTGTCATCTTGGTGTTTTATTGTGATTATATTTATGGACAATTCAAGATGAACACGAAGCATGCTACACAGACCGCATATGGAAAATAGTTTTTAGGAAGATCAATGTTTGTTGAATTATTGAGGTTTGTGTGAGGATCATATTGTGTGATTGAGATGTGGTGATTTAGGCTACCACAATGGTTTTTGTTTACATAATACTTTGGAAGTCACAAAGGATATTGTACAATGTGGATAACATAGAATCGTTCACCGTAATGGTTTTACCACATAAAAGTTTTGGGTATTCTAGATTTGCAGGGTTTTCAAATCTATTTTCCTACATAATGAACCCTAATATGATCATTACGTAGAGTGAATGCCATTAGAAACGATCAACATTCCCAGAATAATTTGGTGAAGTCTGAAAGTGTTTGTGAGAGATAATTCTATGAAGGAGAAGAGTTCGTGAGGAATGATTCTGTGAAGGGTAATGTAGATTGTAGGATCCACCTATGAAAAGGTTTTTAGGGGTCTAATGATCTCACAGTAAAAGGTTCAATGGATGAAGAGATGATATGATGAATATGAGGTAGTCCATGGAAGATGATGTGGTCCGTGAAACGCTCACACCACTCGGTGATATGCAATTCATAGAAGATTCAAGTTAGTCTGTGGAGGACTAATGAAACTTTTCGAAGGTTATAAAATAGTTTATTGAATAAATTTATGAAAACCATTAGTTTGAGGAAAAGAGGGGCTTCAACATAGAATCTAACTACAATTAAGAATGCATTGATTCATTAAAATTAAATGACACACAAGTCCATAAACTATTTGTGGATCCCTTCCAGAGTGGTGAGAAAAGGAAGAGGAAGACAGTGATCTGTTCCACTAGTAGTGAGATAGAGAATGGGACTCAGGGAGTGACCCATGGGAAAGATGTGAGTTAACCATAAACACTATAATGGCAGTGAGCCTAAGAATAAATGTGATCTAGTATGAACATTGTAATTTTGAATTCTTCCATATTGGATTGTGGCACATTGGATCATCTTTTTTGTATGCTCATTGGAAGTAGCCCAGTGAGAGTGAACCAATTAAAATTGATGTGTCTCATGCATGATTTCAATTATTTCCATGAATTTATATGGGAAATAGAGAGATGAGTATTTCTTTTAATGATGAAACAAGATCGGAAGGGCATTAGTTTCAATATTTCATACCTTGATTCACCTCCCTCTCAGGTTATTTAAACTAATGGGGGAAAAATTGGTATCATTAACTAAAGGTAGAAATTTAGTGGTTATCCCTCAATAGAAGATATAGAGGTTTTTAATCAGATATGGATTATCATCTTTTATGGAACCAATTTTCATTTTTCGATGAATCGAATGCAGCACTACTTCTAATCATTAGGAATTTATGTCTTTAATGTATAAATTCATCGAATTTTGGCCAATATCGATAGTGGTACTTTATCAGAACTTGACTGAAGGTAATTAGATGATGATTATAATGGAATAAATGATTTAGGGGGATCCATATCAGCTTAAATATATTTGAAAGTGATGACGTGTATGTTATCACATTCTATGTGGGAAATTTTGTTGAATATTTATGTTGACGACTCAAAAAACAATGAAGTCAGTCTATAGATTCTATGAACCAAATATGAGGACCTCATATTTCTCCATAATGAGTATCTTAACGCATTTTTTTGATAGGGTAAATATTGTTGGGGAATACATGCATGGTCTTAGGGAAATCATTGAAGATATATATATTTCTAATCACATGTGTACCACAATCAAAAGGTAAAATGTCATAGTCATCTCCCCCCATACACATTGCCCTTGATTTTTATGATCCCATACTTTTGAAGTTATGTATCCTACTATGTATTTTGTTAATATTTTCATTCAATTTTGTTTTATTTTTAAAAATATTTCATTTAAATAAAAAAGGTCTTGGGTTGGATGGAAACTGAACAATCACTACAGAGTATCCACAAGGAGAGAATTGTGGGAGAAAATGACTTAATGATCATGGATATATTCTTGTTTGAATTAATGGATTATGGTAACAATTGGGTTAGGTGTTTCATGGGTTCCTGGTGATATAAGAAACATTGAAAGAGGTTTAGATTATTTAATGAAAAAATGGGATGAAAAATCATCTACAAAAAAATTACACATCGTGTAAAGGGACTACATGTTGTGTTATTGTTTGTGGGTTTTATGATTTTCTTGGCATATTCCATTAAAAACATTTACAAGATGTGTAATTAAATTACACAAAGTGTAAATGACCTAACAAAAAAATTAGTTGTGTTATGAAGAAGAATTATCAATTTTGTTTACTATAGATCATATCCTTTGGATCATCAGGGTTTCTCCTGGTGATTTTGGGGTGATAACATCCCTTCTAGATGTCCCATTAGTGTGTGTGATTCTAGGAAAGTCTATTTGGTTAGGCTTCTCCCTTCTCATCCATCTTATCAAATTGTTGTAGTTAAATACATTGATTATTTTTTGGCTCTATTCTTGATTGGTTTTGATATTGGAACCTCTTTGCATTAATCCAAACCATCTTTCTCATGGGTTTGTTACATTGAAAGCACTGTTAGGTCATCAATTAGAGGATTCTATTCTACTATTCAAATCCCAATTTCTTGATTTTGATTACGTGTATTTACTTTTAGAATTTCATATGAATAAATAGAACATGAGTTACCAAATATTAATTAATTATTTTTGAATATTAATTAGTTAAAGAATTTTTAGATTTGGGATAATTGGACTATGGCTATTGATTATTTAATTGTTAAATTATTTATCAAACATTTCTTTGAATATGAAAATTATTTAATTTATTAATTAATTACAAAATTAATTAGTACAATTGACGTATTCAATAAATTGGGGGATAAATTGAAGTGATTCATGTGATTAATTAATTTTTTAACCAATAAATCGAATTGATGTGATTAATTACAATTTGAATTTATTAAAGGATTTATGTTAATATGAAATTGTTGAATTGGATTAATTTATTGATGAATTAGTTAATTTTATATATGCGACACATGTGAAATTGTGATATATTGATATATGTGTTACAAGTGTCTGGTATTGGGACTGAGGCTCGAAATACCCACATGTGTTATATGTCTATTGAATAGGGACTGATGCTCCAAAGAGCCATATGTGTTAAATGTGTGTGGGATAGAGACCGAGGCTCCAAATACCCATATGATATAGAGATAATTGGATAGATATTGAGGCTCCAAATACCCATGTGATATTGTTGTGTGGGACTAGGATATAGGATCTAAATACCCATGCGACGTTACACGTGATGTTCGATGACCAAGGGTTTGAATTTTACTATGGTTCTAGTTGTCCATGATGTGAAATGATATAATGAATGGAAAAAATTCCTTTCAGATATATGATATTCCATGGTTATAGTTTAGACTCTAGAAGGGTCTGAAGCATGTATTGAGGTTTGAGTGTCCTATGGAACTTGGGGGGTTTATGTGGTTAAATATAGTGTAGTCGAATGAATGTAAACTCTATAATTTATTTATAGTATTTTATTAATTAAAAAAATGCATACACTACTATAGAATAGATAATTTTTTATATTCCATTGGTGGTGTACTACTGATTTTTAATCACACCATACATGGGATACCAAACTGGTACCTGTATAGACTTCATGTTTTCAGGACATGATAAGGGAAAAGGCCTTATAATAGAGGGGTGATTTGGGATGGATCATGGATGAGGGAACCATATGTGGTTCATGATTCACATAGGATTTTTTATTGTATTTACTTTTAGGGTTTCATTAAAACACTGGGAATGTACTTTATTATGTCCTGTATACTGTAAAGTTTTGATATTGTATTTCCACTTTTGGCCATATTATGATACTAGTTT
This sequence comes from Viscum album, assembly GCA_963277665.1. Classification (NCBI taxonomy): domain Eukaryota; kingdom Viridiplantae; phylum Streptophyta; class Magnoliopsida; order Santalales; family Viscaceae; genus Viscum; species Viscum album. Next base: position 1,699,309,941 of record OY728156.1, on the reverse strand, counting down.
TGTATGGTTATTTTTTATACCCCTTTGTCATTATTCATTATTTCCACTAGTGATATAGTTTAATGAAGTGGTAATAGTATTCCCATGATCAAAATTAGTCCCTCACTACTAGTAAACAACCTTTGGCATAATGGGAGAAGGAAATGAGGTCATGTGACCGACCCGCTTAGTGCACAAGTGTGTAGCATAAAGGATTGGACCTTAAAAAGTTATATCAAATGAGGTTTATTTTCTTTTTCATTTTTCTTACTATTTGGGAATGGTATACAGGGGAATAGAATGATTTTAGCCTTGGCTAAGAGATCATGAATGGGAGTAGCTAACCCATTTACGAGGGTAAAATCCAAGTACAAAGTGTGGGATTATTATTGTCATAGTTGATGTTATTTCTCCATGGGTGAAGCACTTGATGTTTGATGTGATTATTTATTAGGATATTTTATGAGGTTTGGATAATGTACTCGAATGGAATGATGGTTGAGTATACATGAATCATTTTAGGTGATGAAGATTATTTTTTTTACATGTATAATTTTAGGCACGCCCGTGAAAATAGGTTCTGGCTAAGTTATTGAAAATTGAATTGTTTTTCCTTCCTTGTGGAATTGTACTAAAAAGGTGTCAAATATGAACTTAAACTGAAAATGATAATAGTTGAGATAAATTGAAATATAAACTGTGTGTCTATTGTGAAACTTGAATAATAAGAATGAGTTTCCACTTTGTTATCCAAGGGTAGGGTGTATTATGATTAAGGGTACTGATAGTAGCTTAGTTTTGACGGGGTGGTAGGGAAAGTGGGAAACTACTTGTTATTACATATTGTTATTTCTCGAATGTGAGTTAATATTTTTTTATGTTTCATAAGTTGAATTTGCGGCATTGTAGATATACACCTCCAAAATGAAGACTTTTGGTATGTTGGTAGGAGGATGTGGATGAAGATGATATATTTAACACCTTCCAATTTTATGAGATATATTATTCTTAATTTCTTTGATGTCTTCTATTATACACTACACCAAGATTATCGTGTACTATACGCAACACCATATTAGTTTGCAGTATACACAACATATTCTTGGCTCGTGTTATACACAATTTCAAGTTCTTTTTGTGAAATTATTCTACGCAACATTTAGTATAGATTTTTTTAATGTATAAATGAAATAAGTTTTGATTATGTTATATTCAACACCAAACATAGCTTTCACTACACGCATCCCTGACATGGCTTTCATTACATGCAATCAAGACCTTCCTCGATAGTGTGTGTATTACGCAAAACCGAGTTTCACTAAATAGGATATTATTATAATATTATTATGAACTAGCGGTTATGAATAGTTATACCCAATTTTTTAAATTAAATAAATTTTATCTTTCAAAATGGACTTCATTGTTGGATTCAGAATATCAAAATTAGCATAGGGTGAATTTTTTGTATTTTTCAGAAAACATTCATTTTTTGATGAATAGTGAAAACACTTTGTTACTATTTAGAAACAGAGTTTTTATTTAAATAATTATTTATTGTATTTAAATTTATTTTAGGTAAAAATTGATACATAATACCTATATAAGTTTAATTTAACTCATTGGAGTCATTTTATAATAATTTTAGATATATAAAAAATTTATTGAACTTTTCACCGTCTTTTACCCAACTCTTAGGAGAATTTGAAAATATACATAAAACATAATTTTACCGCTTCTGTGAGTGGAAATTCTAAAATCCGAGAGACACGGTTAATATCAAGGAGTAATATGTGGTTCCATAAGATAATTTTTTTTGGTGAATAGTAACTTTTTACTTTTATTTACCACGGTTAAAAGTAAATAGGGTAATTAAGGGTAAAAATGATATTATTATTACTCTAAAACATGTCCTAATTCTATTTGATAAGTGTAATTCAACCAAAAACAAGATTAGGAATAAAATATTACCCTTTATGTCCACTTTGATTAGATTAGGACATTTATTATTATTTTATTAAAAGAAGAGTTAAAATAGATAAAATCAAAGTTTAATAACTAAAACATTTTTAATATAGGGTAATACATAAGATAAATTTGACTATAAATATTAATTATAAATATAAAAAGATTTCATACATAATGGTATTTTATTTATAATTTTTAGAGATTATGAAATTTAATTTATTTATGACACAATGATGATGCAGTAATTACCTTATTAATGAAATATTAACATAATTGATGTTATAAATACCCAAATAAATGTAATTTGAGACTTTTTATAAACTACAATAATTTTTTTAGATTAATATGACATGTTAGTATTGATTCAATTATTTTTTTTCGAACTAATCATTCTGTAATGATTTTCTCAAAAATCAATTACCAAATAGTGTCAAAATCGACATAAAATAGTTTTTAAAAAAAATATTATATTATTAATTGTTATTCTTTTCCTAAAAATCTAAGGATCAGAAAAATGACTTATATAAGGTTATATATATTAATAATGAACCACTTGGGGATATTTTGTCTTGTTATAGTATGTTTATTAACCATATAGTGTAAGAAAACAAGAAAACACTGTAAAAGTTAAATTATTTAACTTAGAGTTAAATCTAAATGATAAGTTTAAAATAGTAACCTAAACTTTTCTAAAACCAATTGGTTGAGGGGATTTTCACCCATCCCCACTTCATATTCTAAATAAATCTATTTGGAGCTATTATAAACTGAATATGACTTTATTATAAAATAATATTTCATGTTTTTTCTAAGGTGCCCCTCTCCTCCCTTATAAAAGGGAACCTCCTCCCTCTTCTATTTACACAATTTTGAGCCTTCACGATAGGCCAAACCCTGACCATTTCCCATATCAACTTCCCTAGAAACATTATAGTGGTTTTGGTATCCTCAAAAGACCACGTCTGGTGCCTTAAGAGGAAGCTTAAAAGAGGTGCTCGAAGAAGAGGTAATCTCTTCTACCGATTCTTTCAAGTTTCTTTCTTCTTCTACTTCTTCTTATTTATATGTTTCATCATAAATTAATAACATCAGTATCACTCATATACATATATGTTATTATAAATATGAAACAACACAATTTCACCTTCTATCCATCCTACGTAAAATGAAATCACCGCGCGTGCGTACATACGGAATACCGTCTCCACGCCGTGGTGTAATCTGTTTTTCCACCACCACCTTACTTGGATGGGTATAATGGTGTAAAGAATAACTATATATAGTTATTGTAACATCATAATTAATCTGAGATATTATATCATCCACTTCAATTTCATTCAATAATTATGGGAACGATATCATCGCTCGTGCGTACGTACGGATAACCGTCTCCATGAGGTAATGGGATTCATTCTCCATGTTAGCCATTCAAGAATGATTATAAAGTATATATAATGAATAATAATGAAATATATTTCAAAATGAAGATACTGGATATATATATATATATATATATATATATATGTCATCTACTTACTTCCATTCAAGTCAATAAGTAAAGGAAAACAACGTTCATGCGTACGTACGACTTACATTCTCCATGAACGGTGTATTTAATTTTATTTATCTATATATTATATATATATATATACTGAATATATATGATATATAAATCATGATTTACATTCTGGAGGTAATTAAATCATTAAATAAGTAATAATAATATCAATAACAACAAGTCCAAACACGTACGATAAATAAAACGATTTTACCCAAAACGCTGCTTTAACATGGAATTTACAAAAGAACGGGTAATATAACGCCCCATGTGAACCATATATGATATCATAACAATGAATATGATTCTATAATAATTCAATGACATTATTTAAAGTATTATATAGGAGTTTCGAATACGTACGAAGCATATCAGACCTAAGGTAAGGGATAACTTTTCCAATCTCGTTTTTATCCGAGATTGTTTATTCATAAGTATTTACTAGGGTTATATTTATCATCCAAGTCCATGTTTTCTAAAAACTGTTTCATGTATTTTTAAAGTCATTTTTACCCATTTTTGAATTTTAATACAGGGTATGTAATGAATCTTTCTTTTTTTTACGTTAGGAGGTACTTTTTATTACTTTTATGGAAAAAGTACAAGAAAAATGTTTTTTTAACTTATACGGCATGAACAGATTTTTACGGTTTCATAACACCTTATTTTCATGAATTTTACTCTACAATATTTCATGTATATTTTTTTTTAAAAATCCTTTTCTTTTAAAATTTATTGGCATTTTGTGAAAATAAAATTATTTGGAAGAAGAAAGGATATTTTCATCAAGAATTCATTTCATGTGTTCTATCAAAACCATTTTCCATCTAAGATGACATTATTTCATATGTGTATGTTTCAAGTATAATGTCTCTATGATTTACATGGTTTAACTTCTCTTATGATGAAATGATATCCATTTGTTTTATATGGATTATGTTATTATGGTATGATGTTTATGAAACACATTTTATTCTTTGGGTTATGATGAATGATTTATGTTTATGTTTTGGCACACATAAGAATGATTTCATTATGAGAAGGGTGGAACCTATATCTCCCTCCACTGCATTAGGTAAAGATTTATATCTCATGAGATAGACATGGATGAAATGGTAAGTTAATCCGGTTTAGTGTTACAGGACTGGCTGCTATGGAAATCATATCATGTGGTTAATGGTTTGCTACAATTAAATGTTTTATTCCCATGCTATTTTATCATGATTGATGTTCCATTATGATCTATGCCTTACGTACTATCTTAATTTATTTCACAACTCATGATTTTGATGTTTAAACATTATGTTCATGTTTTGAAGTTCAAATGTATATGGATTGTTTTATTTTCTCCATGCTTTCCCTTACTGAGCATTTGAGCTCACCTTTTATATGTTTTCTTTTCCCCAGGATATAAATAAAGGTTTCAGGTAAAAAAAGGAAGATATTTATGGGAGATGTTAAAGATATTTCACCCAGATTAAAAGATTATGTTCCAAGTTTCTAAAGACACTAAACTATTACGGTCCTTTGGTGTCTGTTTTTGTTATGTATTAAGTATTCCGAAAAAGTAATGTAATGTCTATGTATCTCAGGCTATGGGTCTCTACAGTTGGTATCAGAGGAAAGGATTAGTTAACCTTTGGAAACTAGGATGCGGAAACATTAGTGAGATACCTAGAGATAATTTTAAGGTATGTCTAGGGATGTACCTAAGTTTAATTATAAATATAGTTCATAGTCCTATAATTATGGTAACAATATTAGAATTAAACCTAAGATGTTATATATTGAAGGTACTCCCCCTTGATTATGATTTTTTCTTCTCACAATATTCTTTTTGTGTTTTAGAAAATGGATGTAAATAGGAAGATTCACAATAATCGAGGATAGGATAGACAATGGAATGATATTATTCATGAGAAAAAAAATGAAATTTGATCTGGAAGTCAACATATAGTTATTATGCCTAATCAGCAATCACATCATATGATCAATAATCTCAACTTTGGTAAGTTTCCTGACTTAACTAATAAGAGAAATATGGAGTTTCATGATGATCATAGAGGAATGAAATTTCAATTCCCATCCTATAAATCTTGTTGGAAGAGGCATCAGGGAGAATGATTTAAAGGAACTAGAAGATGACTTGGGTGTGTAAAAGAAGGAAACAAAGCCAGTAATTGTAAAGTAAAAAGTTTAGTTAACAACATGGACAAGGATAATGGTTTTGCTAAGACATCAACAACGGTTAAATGTTTTAAATGTGGAATGTACGACATTATGCAATCCAAGGCCCTAAGGGAAAATATCATAAAGAGAATAAGCATTGTCATATGGGTAGTATTTATGTGGATGATGATGAAGAGACAACAAATGATATATGAGATAAAAGAAATGATGAAGCTCAGCCGGTGGTTTAAGAAGGTAGTGGAATGATTGTATGTTTATCAAGAATAATATATGGTACTATGGAATAAAGAAAAATCTAAGGATTGTTACATTTTTTTCATTCCTTGAGTTTTTGAAAGTATATGATGAATGGTATCGATAACCATGAAAGGTTATTCAAATATTTTTGGAAGGTAGATGATATGTGCATAATGAATGGATAAGGAGATAATGAGATGTTTGATAGTATTAATGAGATCATGACTGATATAAGGACAAAGTGATATCATGGTTTGAGTATATTGATTTTTTTCGATTTTGGTATCTGGAAAGAGTTAACTTTTAACTGCATTCATGTTTTCACTAAGGTTCATTGGGTATTCATTTTTCAAGAGAATACATGATTAAGGCATTCGAATGTTTGGAATGTGACCAACAAGACATATATTATGATATATGGGGATAAATAACAACATTTACATGCTTGGTAGATAACCTCTCTATCAATATTTTTCCTTATACTTTGAGTTTGGGTAAGCCTAAATATTGGAATAGATTATGTTAGACATCAGATAGTATTATTTAAGGCTAGAAATTTTTGATATTATTTTTGGAATGTTATAATAGTATAGTTTTAGAAAAAGGGAAATCCATAGGAAGGGTGAAAACCCGTCACGTCGGAAAAGGATGTGGGAATCACAACCAAAGTGCGACAGGCCTTTATCGCATACCATTGGCCTACAGGAAGTCCTTGGTTAGTATAAATTAGTTTCAATTTATTATGTGGTATTATATTTGAACTATATGTCCATTTTAGGAACCATATACGACTAATCTCATCATAGATGAACTTATGTATATTTAATTACTTTTTCTATCCTTTTATTTGAGATAGATAGAATGACCCACCGTCCTATCACATGATCTGCTAATGATTCACGAATGAAAAATTCAACTTTTTTTCTTTAATAGATGAAGTGGAAATTGTTCAAGGCACGAAAAATAGTGAGATTGTACCAAAATGAAGAAATTATTTCTTTTAATTCAACAATTCTTCAAATTTAGGGAAATGATCTTGAAAACAATAAATGTTGTCATAGTGTCATTATATCCGATGAATCAGATGGTACCTTAAATCATCACAAATGTATGGCTTTGTGATTGTTGGCTTTTTCATTGCCATGTCCTCTACCACTCTCCATCAGAACTTGAAGGTTAGATTTTTCTTTCATATCTATATTTCCACCTATGTTCTCCTATGTGGAAACCCAGTGATGAGTTAATCTGGGTAACCGTTACATTTATTACTTTACTTTATAAAATTTAGTTTTAGTATTCCTTTTACGATATGGGTTTCTACGAATGAAACTTTCTAGTAGTAAACAATTTATAGCCCCGACGAACTTCGATGGAGAAATTCATTTTAAGAGGGGTAGAATGTAATACCTCGAGATTTTATGAGATATATTATTTTTAATTTATTTGAAGTATTCTATTATACACTACACCAAAATTAGATTGTACTATACACAACATCGTATTAGCTTGCAGTATACACAACACTATTCTTGGCTCGTGTTACACACAATTTCAAGTTCGTTTTGTGGAAATTATTCTACGCAACATTAAGTATAGATTTTGATTAATGTATAAATGAAAAAAGTTATGATAATGTTATATGAAACACAAAATGGAGAGTTCACTACATGCAGTCATGAATTGGCTTGCATTACACCCAATCAAGACGTTCCTCGATAGCGTGTGTAGTACGCAATACTGAGTTTCACTAAATGAGATATTATTATTATATTATTGTGAACTAGCCGTTATGAATAGTTATACCCACTTTTTGAAATTTTAAAAAATTTATCTGTCAAAATGGACTTCATTTTTGGATTCGGAATATCGAAATTAGACAAGGGTGAATTTTAGGTATTTTTCTGAAAACATTCAGTTTTTGATGAATAATGAAAACACTAGGTTTCTATTTAAAATCCAATATTTTATTTAAATAATTATTTATTTTATTTAAATTTATTTTAGTTCAAATTTGATACATTATAGCTATATAAGAACAATGTAACACATTGAGGTCATTTTATAATAATTTTAGATATATAAAAATTTTATTGAACTTTTCACCATCTTTTACCCACCTCTTAGGAGAATTTGAAAATTTACAAAAAAACTTAATTTTACTGCTTATGTGAGTGGAATTTATAAAATCAAAGAGACACGGTTAAAATCAAGTAATAAAATGGGGTTCAAAAAGATAGAAACAATTTTTGGTGAATAGTAACTTTTTACTTTTATTTATCACGGTTAAAAGTAAATAGGGTAATTAAGTGTAAAAATGATATTGTTATTACCCTAACACATGTCCAAATTCTATTGGATAAGTGTAATTTGACCAAAAACAAGATTAGGAATAAAATATTACCCTTTAGGTCCACTTGAATTAGATTTGGATATAAATTATTATTTTATTTAAAGAAGAGTTAAAATAGTTAAAATCAATGTTTAATAACTAACACATTTTTAATATAGGGTTATACATAAGATAAATTTGACTATAAATATTTATTAGAAAGATAAAAATATTTCATACATAATGGTATTTTATTTATAATTTTTTTACATTAAATAATATAATTTATTTATGACACTATGATGATGTAGTAATTACCTTATTAATGAAATATTAATATAATTGATGTTATAAATACCCAAATAAATGTTATTTGAGACTTTTTATAAATTCCAATAATTTTTTTAGGTTAATATGACATGTTAATATTGATTTAATTAACTATTTTTAAACAAATCATGCTGTTATGATTTTCACAAAAATCACTTACCAAATAGTGTCAAAATTGACGTAAAATAGTTTTTAAAACAAATATTATATTATTAATTATTATTATATTCCTAAAAATATAAGGTTTAGAAAAATGACTTGGATAAGGTTATATATATTAATAATTAACCACTTGGGGTTCATTTGGCTTGTTATAGTATGTTTATTAACCATATAGTGAAAGAAAACAAGAAGACTGGTAAAAGTTAAATTATTTAACTTCGAGTTAAATCTAAATGATAAGGTTAAAATAGTAACCGAAATTCGTCTGAAACCTATTTTTTGGGAGTATTTAGACTCATACGACATTCATCTTTTATATAAATAAATTTTGGAGCAATTATTAACTGAATATGACTTTATTATAAAATAATATTTCATGTTTTTCATAAGGTACCCCTCTCCTCCCTTATAAAATGAAACCTCATCCCACTTCCCTTTACAAAATTTTGAGACTTCATGCTTGGAGAACCTCTGAAAATTTATATTCTATCCTTTCCTAGAAACATTATAGAGGTTCTGGTCTCCTCAAAAGGCCAAATCAAGTGCCTTAAGAGGAAGCTTAAAAGAGGTGCGTCGAAGAAGAGGTAATCTCTGCTACCGATCCTTTCAAGTTTCTTTCTTCTTATAATTATTCTTCTTTATATGTTTCATCATAAATTAATAACATCAGTGTCCCTCATATACTGATATATAATTATAAATATGAAACAACCCCATTTCACCTTCTATCAATCCTACTGAAAACGAAATCATCGTGCGTGCGTACGTACTGAATACCATCTCCACGCCGAGGTGTAATCTGTTTTTCCGCCACCAATTTACTTGGATGGGTATAATGGTGTAAAGAATAACTATATATAGTTATTATAACATCATACTGATTCTGAGATATTATATCACCCACTCCAATTCCATTCAATAATTATGGGAATGATATCATCGCTCGTGTGTACGTATGGATTACCGTCTCCACGACGCGATGAGATTCATTCTCTATGTTAACCATTCAAGAATGATTATAAAGTATATATAATGAATAATAATGAAATATATGAAATAATTAATCTAATATATATATATATATATGTTATCTACTTACTTCCATTCAGGTCAATAAGTAAAGGAAAACAACCTTCACGCGTACCTACGACTTACATTCTCCATGAATGGTGTATTTCATTTTATTTATCTATCTATTATATATATATAATGAATATATATGATATATAAATCATGATTTAAATGCTGGAATAAATTAAATCATGATATAAGTAATAATAATATCAGTAACAACAAGTCCAAACACATACGATAAATAAAATGATTTTACCCAAAATGCTGCTTTAACATGGAATTTACAAAAGAACGGGCAATATAATGTCCCAAGTGAACCATATATGATATCATAACAATGAATATGAATCTGTAACAAGTCAATGACATTATTTAAATCATTATACAGGTTTTTTGGATACGTATGAAGCATATCAGACCTATGGTAAGGGATAACTTTTCCAATCTCGTTTTTATCTGACATTGTTTATTAGTAAGTATTTACTGGGGTTATATTTATCATCAATGTCCCGGATTTCTAAAAAAAATCATGTATGTTTAAAGTCATTTAAAACCATTTTTTACTTTTAATACATGGTATGTAATGAACCTTTCTTTTGTTTAGGTTACAAGGTACTTTTTTTACTTTTATGGCAAAAGTACGAGAAGATTTTTTTTAACTTACATGGCATGAACAGATTTTTACGATTTCATAACACCTTATTTTCATGAAGTTTACTCTACAATATTTCCTGAATATTTTCAACAAAATCCTTTTCTTTTAAAATTTCTTGGAATTTTTTGAAAAACAAATGATTTTGAAGAAGAAATGATTTTTTCATCGAGAATTAATTTCAAGTGTTTTATCAAAACCATTTTCCATCTAAGATGACATTATTTCATTTGTGTATGTTTCAAGTATAATGTCTCTATGATTTACATGGATTTACATCTATTATGATGAAATGATATCCATTTGTTTTATGTAGATTATGTTATGGTGGGATGATGTTTATAAAACCCATTTTATTCTTTGGGTTATGATGAATGATTTAAGTTTATGTTATGGAACACATAAGAATGATTTCATTATGAGATGGGTGGGACCAATATCTCTCTCCAATGCATTGGGTAAAGATTTATATCTCATGAGATAGACATGGCTGGAATGGTAAGTTAATCCAGTTTAGTGTTACAGGACTAGAACGAGGAGTGAACTCGATTCATAAAGGGACTTTGTCCACTAAGATGGTTTTGGCAGCAATGCCTTGGCTACTATGGAAATTATATAATGTGGTTAATGGGTTTCCACAATTAAATGTTTTATTCCCATGCTATTTTATCATTATTGATGTTCCATTATGATCTATGCCTTACGTACTACCAAGATTTATTTCACAACTCAAGATTTTGAGGTTTAAACTTTATGTTCATGTTTTGAAGTTCAAATGTATATGGTTTGTTTAATTTTCTCCATGCTTACCCTTATTGAGCATTTGAGCTCACCTTTTATATGATTTATTTTCCCCAGGATATAAATAATGGTTTTAGGTAAAAAAAGGATGATCTTTATGGGAGATGTTGAAGATCTTTCACCAATATTAGAAGATTATGTTCTTAGTTTCCAAAGACACTAAACTATTACGGTCCTTTGGTGTATATTTTTGTTATGTATTAAGTATTGGGAAAAAGTAATTTAATGTCTATGTACATCAGCCTATGGGTCTCTATAGTTGGTATAAGTGGAAAGGTTTAGTTAGCCTTTGTAAAATAGGATGCAAAAACATTAGTGAGATCCCTTGAGATATTTCTAAGATATGTCTAGGGATGTCCCTAAGGTTAAGTATAAGAATAGGTTATATTCCAAGAATTATGGTAATGATATTATAAATAAAACATAGACGTTAGATATTGAAGGTAATCCCCCTTGATTATGTTTTTTTCCTCTCACTATATTCTTTTTGGGTTTTAGAAAATGGCTGGAAATAGGAAGATTCCCGATAATAGGGGATATTATGGACAATGGAATGATATTCTTCATGAGAAACCAAATGAAATTGGATTAGGAAGTCCACATATCGTGATTATTCCTAATCAGAAATCACATAATATGATCAATAATCTCAACTTTGGTAAGTATTTCGACTCAGCTAATAATAGAAAGAAGGAGTTTCGTGATGATCATAGAGGGAAGAAAGTTCAATTTCCCTCATGTAAATCATGTTGGAAGAGGCATCAGGGAGAATGTTTCAAAGGAACTGGAAGATGATTTGGGTGTGTAAAAGAAGGAAACAAAGCCAGTAATTTTAAAGGAAAAGGTTCAGTTAACAACATGGACATGGATAATGGTATTGCAAAGATATCAACAACGGTTAAATGATTTAAATGTGGAATGTACGAGCATTATGCAATCCAATTCCCTAAGGGGAAATCTCATAAAGAGAATCAGCATAGTCATATGGGTAGTATTAATTTAGATGATGATGAAGAGACTAAAAATGTTATATGAGATGAAATAAATGATGAATCTTATTCGGTGGTTTAAGATGGTAGTGTAATGATTGTATGTTTATCAAGAATAATTTATTGTTCTATGGAATAAAGAAAAAATCTAAGGATTGTTACACTGTTGTCTTTCCTTGAGTTTTTGAAAGAATATGATGAATGGTACCGATAACCATGAAATATTAGTCAAATATTTTTGGATGGTAGATGATATGTGCATAATGAATGGATAAGTGGATAATGAGATGTCTGACAGTATTAATGAACTCATGACTGATATAAGGACAAAGTGATATCATGGTTTGAGTATATTGAATTTTTTGGATTTTGGTATGTGAAAGAGTTAACTTTTAACTACATTCATGTTTTCGAAAAGGTTCAATGGGTATTCATTTTTCAAGAGAATACATAATTAAGGCATTATAATGTTTGGAATGTGACCAACAAGACATATCTTATGATTTATGGGGATAAATAACGGAATTTACATGCTTGGTAGATGACCTCTCTATCAATATTTTTCCTTATAATATGAGTTTGGTTTTTCCTGAAGATTGGAATAGATTATTTTGGACATTATATAGTATTGTTTAAGGATAGAACTTTTTGATATTATTTTTGGAATGTTATAATAGTATAGTTTTAGAAAAAAGACAACCCATAGGATGGGTGACAACCCGTCGCGTCATACAATGATGCGGGAATCACAACCGAAGTGCGGCGGGCCTTTATCGCATACCATTGGCCTACAGGAAGTCCCTGGTTAGTATAAATTACTTTCAATTAATTATGTGGTATGATATACGAAATATACATCCATTTTAGGAACCATATACAATTAATCTAATCAAATATGGCCTTATGTATATTTAATAACTTTTTCTAACCATTTATTTGAGATAGATAGAATGACACACCATTCTATCACATGATCTTCTAATGCTTCATGAATGAAAAATTCAACTTCATTTCTTTACTAGATGAAGTAGAAATTGTTCAAGGCACGAACAATGGTGAGATTGTACCAAAATCAAGTAAGTATTTCTTTTAATTCATCAATTCTTCAACTTTTGGGAAATGATCTTGAAAACAATAAATGTTGTCATAGTGTCCTTATATCTGATGAATCAGATGGTACCTTAAATCATCACAAATTTATGGCTTTGTGATTGTTGGATTTTTCATAGCCATGTCCTCTACCACTCTCCATCAGATTTTGATGGTTAGATTTTTCATCCATATCTATATTTCCACCAATGTTCTCCTATGTGGAAACCTAGTGATGCGTTAATCTGGGTAACTGTTACATTTCTTACATTAATTTATAAAATTATGTTTTAGTATTCCTTTTACAATGTGGGTTTCTACGAATGAAACTTTCACGTAGTAAACAATTTATAACCTCGACGAATTTTGAGGGTGAAATTCATTTTAAGGGGGGTAGAATGTAACACCCCGATATTTTATGAGATATATTATTTTTAATTTCATTGATGTCTTCTATTATACACTACACCAAGATTATCTTGTACTATACACATCACCATATTAGCTTGCAGTATACGCAACACTATTCTTGGCTCATTTTACACACAATTTCAAGTTCTTTTTGTGAAAATTATTCTACACAACATTATGTATAGATTTTTTCTAATGTATAAATGAAATAAGTTTGGATTATGCTATACGAAACACCAAACAGAGCTTTCACTACACACATCCCTGACATGGCTTGAATTACGTGCAATCAAGACCTTCCTTGATAGCATGTGTAGTACGCAATACTGAGTTTCACTAAAAGAGATATTATTATAATATTATTACGAACTAGCCATTATGAATAGTAATATCCACTTTTTGAATTTTTATAAATTTTATCATTCAAAATGGACTTCATTTTTGGATTCAGAATATCAAAATTTTTCTAGGGTGAATTTTTGGTATTTTTCTGAAAACCTTTATTTTTTTATGAATAGTGAAAACACTAGGTTACTATTTAAAACCCGACTTTTTATTTAAATAATTATTTATTTTATTTAAATTTATTTTAGGTATAAATTGATACATAATACCTATATATGTAAAAATGTAACTCATTGGAGTCATTTTATAATAATTTTAGATATATAAAATTTTTACTGAACTTTTCCCCGTCTTTTACCCACCTCTTAGAAGAATTTGAAAATTTATATAAAACATAATTTTACCGCTTCAGTGAGTGGAATTTTGAAAATCCAAGAGACACGGTTTATATCAAGGAGTAAAATGTGGTTCAATTAGATAATTTTTTTGGTGAATTGTAACTTTTTACTTTTATTTAACACGGTTAAAAGTATATAGGGTAATTAAGGGTAAAAATATTATTATTATTACCCTAACACATGTCCTAATTATATTAGATAAGTGTAATTCGACCAAAAAAAAGCTTAGTAATAAAATATTACCCTTTAGGTCCACTTGAATTAGATTAAAACATTTATTATTATTTTATTTAAAGAAGAGTTAAAATAGTTAAAATCAAAGTTTAATAACTAAAACATTTTTAATATAGGGTTATACATAAAATAAATTTGACTATAAATATTCATTAGAAAAATAAAAAGATTTAATACATAATATTATTTTATTTATAATTTGTAAACATCAAATAATTTAATTTATTTATGACACAATGATGATGCAGTATTTACCTTTTTAATGAAATATTAACATCATTGATGTTATAAATACCCAAATAAATGTAATTTGAGACTTTTTATAAATTAAAATAATTTTTTTAGATTAATATGACATGTTAGTATTTATTCATTTAACTGTTTTTGAACTAATCATACTGTTATGATTTTCAGAAAAATCAATTACCAAATAGTGTCAAAATTGACGAAAATAGTTTTCAAAACAAGTGTTATATTATTAATTGTTATTATATTCCTAAAAATCTAATGTTTGGAAATATTACTTAGATATGTTATATATATTAATAAATAACCACTTGGGGTTATTTTGAGTTGTTATAGTATGTTTATTAACCTTATAGTGTAAGAAAACAAGAAGACACGATAAAAGTTAAATTATTTAACTTCGAGTAAAATCTAAATTATATGGTTAAAATAGTAATCTAAAATTGTATAAAACCTATTGGTTGAGATTATTTCGTCCCATCCACACTTCTGCTTCAAAATAAATCAATTTGGATCTTTTATAAACCAAATATGTCTTTATTATAAAATAATATTTCATGTTTTTCCTAAGGTGCCGCTCTCCTCCCTTATAAAAGGGCACCTCCTCCCTCTTCTCTTTACACAATTTTGAGCCTTCAAAATCGGCCAACCCCTATCCATTTCCCTTCTAAAATTACCTAGAAACATTATATAGGTTCTTTTCTCCACAAAAGACCAACTCTAGTGCCTTAAGAGGAAGGTTAAAAGAGGTGTGTCGAAAAAGAGGTAATCTCTTCTACCGATTCTTTCAAGTTTCTTTCTTCTTCTACTTCTTCTTCTTTAAATGTTTCATAATAAATTAATAACATTAGTATATATCATATAATTATATGTTATTATAAATATGAAACAACCCCATTTCACCTTTTATCCATCCTATGGAGATCGAAATCACCTCGCGTGTGTACGTACAGAATACGGTCTCTACACCGTGTTGTAATCTGTTTTTCCACCAACACCTTAATTGGATGGGTATAATGGTTTAAAGAATAACTATATATAGTTATTATAACATCATATTTATTCTGAGATATTATATCATCCACTTTAATTCCATTCAATAATTATGGGAATGATATCATCGTTCGTGCGTACGTACAGATTACCATCTCAATGACACGATGAGATTCATTCTCAATGTTAACCACTCAAGAATGATTATAAAGCATATATAATGAATTATAATGAAATATATGACATAATAAAGCTACTGGATAATATATATATATATATATATTTGTCATCTACTTACTTCCATTCAAGTCAACAAGGAAAGGAAAACAACGTTCACGCATACGTACGGCTTACCATCTCCATGAACGTTGTATTTCATTTTATTTATCTATCTATTATATATATATTTATATATATACTGAATATATATGATATATAAATCATGATTTACATTCTGGAAGTATGTAAATCATGATATAAGTAATAACAATATCAAGATCAACAATTCCAAACCCATATGATAAATAAAACGATTTTAAACAAAACACCACTTTAACATGGAATTTACAAAAGAACGGGTAATATAAAGTCCCAAGTGAACCATATATGATATCATAACAATGAATACGAATCTTTAATAAGCTAATGACATTATTTTAATAATTATACAGGAGGTTTGGATATGTTCGAAGCATATCAGACCTAAGGTAAGGGATAAATTTTCCAATCTCATTTTTATATGATGTTGTTTATTCTTAAGTATTTACTAAAGTTAATATTTATCATCCATGTACCTATTTTCTAAAAATGGTTTAATGTATGTTTAATGTTCTTTTTACCCATTTGTGACTTTTAATACATGGTATGTAATGAATATTTCTTTTGTTTACATTAGGAGGTACTTTTTTTACTTTTCCGGGAAAAGTACGAGAAGAATTTTTTTAACTTATACAGCATGAACAGATTTTTACAATTTCATAACGCCTTATTTTCATGATGTTTACTCTACAAGATATCATGACTGTTTTCAATAAAATACTTTTCTTTTAAAATTTCTTGGAATTTTCTGAAAAGAAAATGATTTTGAAGAAGAAAGTATATATTCATCAAGAATTCATTTCATGTGTTTTATCAAAACCATTTTCCATCTAAGATGACATTATTTCATATGTGTATGTTTCAAGTATAATTTCTCTATGATTTACATGGTTTCACTTCTATTATGATGAAATGATATCCATTTGTTTTATATGGATTATGTTATGATGGGATGATGTTTATGAAACCCATTTTATTCTTTGGGTTATAATGAATGATTTATGTTTATGTTGTGGAACACATAAGAATGATTTCATTATGAGATGGGTGGGACCTATATATCCATCCAATGCATTGGGTAAAGATTTATATCTCATGAGATAGACATGGCTGGAATGGTAAGTTAATCTGATTCAGTGTTACAAGACTAGAATGAGGAGTGAACTCGATTCAGAAAGGGACTTTGTCCACTAAGATGGTCTTGGAAGCAATGCCTTGGATACTATGGTATTCATATCATGTGCTTAATGGATTTCCACAATTAAATGTTTTATTCCCATTCTATTTAATCATGATTGATGTTCCATTGTGATCTATGCCTTACGTACTACCATGATTTATTTCACAACTCATGATTTTGATGTTTAAATTTTATGTTCATGTTTTGAAGTTCAAATGTATATGGTTTGTTTTATTTTCTCCATGCTTACCATTACTGAGCATTTGAGCTCACCCTTTATATGTTTTCTTTTCCCCAGGATATAAAGAATGTTTTTAGGTAAAAAAGGAAGATCTTTATAGGAGATGTTGAATATATTTCACCAAGATTAGAATATTATGTTCAAAGTTTCCAAAGACACTAAACTATTACGGTCTTTTGGTGTGTATTTTTGTTATGTATTAAGTATTATGTAAAAGTAATGTAATGTCTATGTACCTCAGGCTTTGGGTCTCTACAATATACTAGTAGGGGAACCTGATGAACTGATAATTCTAGGTGTGGACATTGGGGAGATGTTTTGAGAGAACATTTATTGATTCACGTAGTTTATGAAATGAGACCCCTGAAAGGTTTGGAAAATCATGTACTACCTAACATGGGAGTTTCAGTTACAACTCCATTTTAATTTTACTTGAGAGGGTGACCCCAAGGTGGTAGAGTTCTAGATTGAGTATATCTAGACTATACGTGTCCATTTAGATACTCCCGCGGAGATACAGGTCATGTTGGATGGTTCCATGTTGTGAGGATTAGCAAACAATTTGTGTGATGTTCAGGCCTGGATAGGACAGGTAGATATGTCGGAATAGAAGGAATTGTTAGAGATGTTTATAGAACAATATTATCCAGAGATAATGAGAAAGGAGAGGGTAGTTTAGTTTATGTGGTAAACTCAAGGGAGTATGTCTGCAATGGCTGTGCGGGTTGATTTATAGACATGCGGTGCTTTGCTCTAGTTGTGGTAAGAGATGAGACAACTATGACAAGGAATTTTCAAAATTGGATTAAATGTGATATTAATTACCATGTTAACAACTTTCAATTAAATAAGTTTACTAAGGTGGTAGATCCAGCTCCAATAGCTTAGGGGAACTTGAAAGAGGCTTACAGTGTAGGATATATTTTTTATGCTTGACGATCATGATGTATGTTTTTATAGGGATGGAATAATAACATTGAAAATGTTATCCATGTGGATAGTAGGAAGAGTGTTTTTCATTGAGGATCAGTTATTCATTATCTTATTTGAGTTAGTTTCCACTAGTATGGAAGGTCATGACACTCTCTTAAATATTAACCCCACCACTAGTGGAGTGTCGAGCTTGTGGCAGGATTTCGCATCTATAGGGGTTATATAGGAACCCACTATAGATGGTTAGTAATGAAAAATCTAGATAGACCAAAGTGTGGGAAGGGGATATTCTACACAATATCAGTATATAATATGGATTTATTCTTTATGTGGTAGTTGAGGTAGTTTATGTAGAGCTTCAGGACATGACCACACATATCAGCATAGTGGAAAAATTCAGGGATCTTACACTGCATCACAAGGAAGAGGGTATGAAGAGTTAAATTCCATTCATCCTTCACTTAGAGACAACATGGATGGGTCATCAATAGTGAGAGGGAATATTCTTGTAGATTTTATATTAGCTACCACCTAATTTGATACTGGTTCCTTTAAATCCTTTATTTTTTTTACAACAAGTGAATGGTTTGATCCTGGAAGAGTGGTTTATATGTGAAGTGTTAACTATTGACATAAAATTTGGAGTTTTATATAGGAACATCTATTTGTGAAAATTATTATTTCTTGAGGTTTAATAGTATATTTTTTTAGGATCTCTACATTGAAGACATTTCAGTCATAGAACTAGTTTTGGGAATGGATTAGTTAGTTGAATAATGACCCCACATTGATTATTATCATAGGAGAGTGGATTCTGTGTCTCATATGGGTGAAAAATATGTTCACTGTAGGGATTGAGACTTCATGGTAGGACATAAAGTGCTAGTTCATCCGCAACTGCATGAGATCACAACCCATGATTCTAGTTTATTGGTGGATGATGGATGTGTGAAGAATTAGCTAGAAGTGTTGGAAGACAAGGGTTTTATCCATTCATGTATGTCACCTTTGTGTTCTCCTATTTTTTTCTAAGACTATTGATTGCAGTCTGCATATATTTTTTGATTACTAGATGGTGAAATGGATGACTGTAAATAACTTCTGTCTTCTACCATGTATAAATGATATTTTTGACAAGTTGGGGGGGGGGGGCTTATGTTTTATTGAAGATCAACTTGATATTGGTGTATCATTATGTGATATTTAAACCTTATGATATACAATGGAAAACTTTCAGAAGTAGATATGGCCTTTATGAGTTCGTCGTAATTCCATTTAGGTTGAAATACACACCACCAATGTTTATGGACTTGATAAATAGAATATTCCATCCATAAATGGATCATTTTATGGTTATGTTTTTGGATTAAATCATGGTGTACTCCAAGACTCATGAATATCATAAAAATCATCTTTCCATCATCTTGAGTACACTAAGAGAGCATCATTGATATGCCAATAAATCTATGTTTCAGTTTTCGATTCACTAAGTACACATATTGGATCACATCATCAAAAGGGAAGGTTTATTAGTAGAAACATAGAACAATCAAAAAGTTACATATTAGGATTATCCCAATAACATTTTCTACATCCATATCATTATGGGGTTATCATGATTTTATCAGAGGTTCATCCATTACTTTTCTAGTATGACAACACCACTTATTTTTGACCAATAAAGGGATACTTCTTGAATATACATGAAGCATGTGAGAATTCCTTCTTGGATATGAACAATATTTTTACATTTGTACAAATATTTATCCTACATGATTTAGGTGAGTAATTTAAGGTGTTTTTTGATGATTCTAGGATTATACTTGGAGCTATGTGGATGCATATAGAACTATTTTTTGGAATATGTGTCTTGAAAGTTGAGGCCACATGAATGGACCTACCCTATACACTACCACAATTTAGGAAAAAAGGTTTATTATTCAATGTGGTTGATGAATTATCCGTTTTGTTTAAAGTTTACTATGTATACAGACCAAAATATCATGATGTATATATTTTTTCAGCAAGACATGAATCTATGACAGTGGAGGTGGCTAGAGTATATTCGGTATTTTTATTTTTAGCTATTATATATGCTCTGAAGTGGAAATTTTTTTCGAAGGAAATAAGAAGGAAAATTTATACTTAGGGTTTGCATGATTCTAATGCTATGTGAACGATGATAAATTTACCACATAAAATTCTTATAGTAGTTTAAAAGAGTTAGGAGCAAATGTCTCTAATATCAGTTTTAGTGGAGTCTACACTCTTTAGGTTGATTAGTGATATGTAGAATGAGGATCTATAATGTTTATCATTGATGGAAGGCCTTGATAGAGGTGAGTCACTTTCATATTGGACCACATATGACGATACGATCATCTATTTCATGGATTGTGTTGTTATTCCTACGAGTTTTTGGAAAGAGATGATATGTGAATTTCATGACTCAAAGAAGGTGGTGCATTCAGGTGTGGCCAAAATATACAAAGACCTATGTCTATAATTTTGGTGGTTGAGAATGTAAGTGAATATAGAAGGGTTTGTGACATGATGATGCACCTTTCAATAGGTGAAGGCTGAGCATCAACAACTTGTTGGGTTTCCAAAAACGTTTCACATCCCGGAATTTAAGTGGGATGATGTTACTATATATTTTTTAGTGGGTATATAGTGGTTTCCTAGAAAGAATGATTCTATTTTGTTGATTTTGGACCATTTGAAAAAGGTTGAAAATTTCTTACCTATAGCTGAGGATCTATTAGTGGATCAGTTTGGAGATTTGTATGTTCTGGATATAGTCTGTCTGCACGAGGTGCCACCGACTTTTGATTCAGACCATGATTCAATCATTACATCATTATTTTCACATGTATTATAGGAGGATCCTAGTACACAAGTTTTTTTATTACTACTTTCCACTGAAAGATAGATGGGAAGTCATTGCATACTATATAGGTTATTGAGGATATGATATGAGTGCCTTTCCTAGACATTGGTGGGTCATGGGAAAAGAAATGATATTTAGTGGATATCTCCTATAACAATAATTATTAGTTTACTATATAGATGGAACCATATGAGGAACATTATGGTAGTCCATGAAAATCACCATTACAATTGATGGAGGCAGGTGACTTAGAACGGTTGGGACCAAGTGTCATGTAGGAGACTTTGGAGTAGGTTCAGCTTATTCAAAAGTGTATGGATATGGCACATAGTAAGCATAAATCATATGTAGATAGACTTTGATGACCCATAGAGTTTATATAGGGTGATCGTGTATTCCTATCAGTGTTGCCTATATTGGGTCACAATAGGATATGGAGGATAGGAAAGCTAACACAAAGGACCAATGGGCCATTTGGGATTGTGGAGGGAATCAGGGCAGTTTCAAAACTATTGGATCTTCCACATTGGTACATTGACATGCATGACATTTTCTATGTGTCCTAACATCGATGATATCCACCCAACCCTTCTCAAGTGATTTATGCGAATGATGTTGAGTTTTGGATAGTTTCATTCATTTAGGAGATTCTAATATTTGTGTTGCATCATAGAGCGAATGTGTTTTTTGGAATCATTATGTCGATAGTAAACTATAGAATTTTACTATTCAAAAAAATCGAGTATTTTTGAAAAATCCAAAAAATTCACCCATACCATTCTTTGAGATGTCTAATTCAAAAATGAATTCAATTTTGTGAGACTAATTTTCTAAATATTATTAATTAATTTTTGAAATTAAATAACATTTATTTGAAAAATTATAATTTTTAAACTATAATTCGTTTATATCACCTTAAAAAATTAATCAATATCTCATTATCTTATAACTATAAGAAAATAAAATAATTATATGATTTAAAATTCATAAGTATAATATTATTATTCATATTTATATTCTTAAGGGTACGTTTCTATTCACAAAAAATTATGTTTTCCTTATCAATCTCTAAATATCTTACTAAACACAACTGTTTATGTCAGTTTTCGTAAATTCAAAACATAGAGGTAGAAAAATTATATTTACTGGATATGTTATAAAAAGTGGTTTTTTGTAGAGACTTAGTTTTTCATGAATTCAATATTAAATTTTTTATAAATCCTTTGGGTGTTAAAATCTTACCCTTATAAAAATTCAATCATTGAAATTACCCGAATGTTACTTCACAAAACGATTTTGGTAATTCTTTATCATATGCTCCACAAACTCCCGTGTTGCTTCATCAATTTTATGATTTTTATAAAGTTAATTTACCAGTTGTGTCATCTGATTAATCAACACTTGTTGTGTAGTTTCTATAATCCAATTAGGCTCTTCATAGTAAGATAATTTATCTTCCAATTCTATACCTTCATAAGTGAGTACATGTGTTGGGTCTGGCATGTACCTTCTCAAGAATGAGACAAGGGGAACATTGTGTACCATAGAAATTATAGGGGTAATTTCCAAATTACAAGCCATAGATTAGCTTCTCTCCATAATTTCAAAAGTCCATATGTACCTGCAGATTAGTTTCACTTTCATTCAAAATATTATCAAACTTTTCCATTAAGATACTTTCTTGAAAACATGATCTCCCTCTGGAAATTCCAAAACCATATATCGATTATCAAAAGAGATATTTTTCCTAATTTGAAATGCTTTGATTTGGGATTGAATAGTATTTACCATTAATATTATTTCCACCAAAATCATTGGTGCCACATGCTTATTTTCACCAACATCATCCCTACATGTTGCTGTATACCATCTCTTTCTGAATAATGCTTCATATGGTGCCATTTGAAATTTGGAATGGAAACTATTATTGTAGGAAAACTCCACCATAGGTAAAAACTGATCACACATTTCTTCAATGTCGAGCGAGATTGATCTCAATATATCATTTAATGTTTGGATCATCTTTTATGAATTCCCATCAGCTTGGGAGTGATAAGTAGTACTCAAATGAAGCTCAGTGTCTACAACATTCTGAAGACCTTTCCAGAATTTTAATGTAAATTATGGATCACGATCAGACACAACTGAGATAAGTGCTCCATGATGTTGATCTAAAAAATCATCAATTTATGGTAAGAGATAATTGATGTTTAATTTTATAGCATTGATCTCCCTGTATTAAAGGCACAACTTCGTAGATCCATCCATCATCACGATGAAAAGAATAGGGGATCCCCATAGAGAATCACTAGTGAAGATAAATACTTTATCACTCAATTACTCTAATTGGTTATTCTGTTATAATAAATGAAAAATGTCCATTCAATGTATTCTTTAATATAGGTAATCTACTAGGTGTTAAATCAATAGATAACTCAACTTCCCTCCATAGAGGATTTCTAGGCAAATCCTTTAGAAACACATCAACATATTACTCCACAATAGGTATGGCCTCTATTTGATCACTAATTTCCTCACCCATATATATTTAATATTGTCAGTCCCTACGAATTAAAATCTGTAGAGATAATATGGGTGGATATAGAAAAGAATCATATGGAGACTTTTCTACTCTAAAGATAAGAGATTATACACCATTCTCAAAATTTTTGACATTCTAATTATTGCAAGAGATTTTCACATAATAATTGGAATGGAAATTCATACCAAGAATTATATCAATGGAAAAATGGGTATGATGATAGGGTAGAAAACTAAAGAATGTTTTTGTTTCAAAAATGGTATTGGATGACATATCTTTTTTGTAATGATTCTCCCCTCATGAGTTTTGACTAAGAACTCCGTTTTAAAATAAAATTGAAAATGTAGAATTTTTATGTAAAAAATGGATGATATAAAATAATGTGATGATGCATAATAAAATAGAGCATTATATATATTTGAAAAAAATATTAAAGTATCTACCACCACATCAGTAGGAACTTCAACCTCACCATTTGTGATTGTATAAGCTTGCTCTTGCTCTGTCGGCCTTTTTTGAGGCCTGTTTTTGTGACGCTTTGGACAATCATTAGTATAGTGCCCCATATCCGTATAATTAATGAATTGATAATTGATATATTATTCCCTTCCCATACAATCACCAGAATTATGGAATTTCTGTCTGCACTTGTAGCACATGACTTTTCCTTTTAAAAAGGAACCATGGTGTTTTCTTCCAAGAAGTATAATATATTGGAAAATTCCACTTTTTATTCTTCCCATTATCCATTCTATCCTCCAAAAACTTTTTCATCCCCTATATCCCCTGACAGTCATAATATATTGATAACTCATTCAATATATTGATATCACCTAAGACAATTTCTCCATATGACAAGAAACTTTGGGAGACTAGTGACCTTCAGAGGAATGGTTTTAAACCATCCCATAATCAATAAATATTTCTCCATGTATTATATATATAGTATGCTGCATAGATTTATAACCTTGTAATGTTGGTTTCATACTTTGAAACATTTTCATCCTCTTTTTATCCAAGACTCAAGAATTTCATCTCTATATCCTCTCATTGATCATGAGGAAAATATTTTTCGTGGAAAATATCTTTGAAATACCTCCATTGAATTTGTTGTGTTTCTTCCTCCTCATTTGTGTTTTGAATTGACTAAAACCATTGATTTGAATCTACTGATAGATGAAAAATTTTCATGACTTATTTCCCTATTTCATTACATCCCAATGCAATAAATATCTTCTCTAAAGAACATATACATTGCTCTGCTATGAATGGGTTTGTAGTTTCGTTGAATGATGGAGGCTGTTGTCACATAAATTTGTCTATCATAGCTTCTCCATGTTGTGGATCCAAATTATCCATATAGTTATGGTTATTATTTATAACCTGAGTCAACTATCCCAGTATTGTTACATGTTGTTCAACACCAGTCACAACATCAGAGACAACATCATTATCTTGCATCATAAGGAAATCCATAAATGGGATATGTGCATTCATGCAGTTTCCAATACATCCACTAGAATCTATTTCTAAATAATGTAATACACTAGATTATTATGTGAATCATAATTTATAATCTCAAATCAGAAAAATAATAATCATAAATAGAAATCATGTCCATATCTACTCTCATAAACATGGTTTCTTTTGGTATAAATTTACATTTAATTCCATTATAATGGTTTGTTATGAAAATGTGACATATCATAAACATATCCCCTAGGATTATCAAACCATGTGCGTGGTAAGGCCCGCTATCATTTACCAGGATACCCTAGGTCAAACTAGAAACTCTTTGTCAGAGTTGTTACACCTAGGTACATCTGTTCCAGAACCACATCCACTTATAGTGTCCAGACATGGATGTATTTTATAGAAATAACCACATAGTCCATTCCTTTCAAAAAATTATAGAAATTTCTTGAATATTTATCATCAAATAACTATATTAAGTTTTTTCCTTAATTTAGGATTCCTAAATTTAGTTTACCTGTTTATTAATAAACTTCCTATGATACCAACTATAAATACCCAACCATAGTTACCGAGAGCTGGTGTCGTAATTTGTTACATTGTCATATAAACATGGAATATTTATCCTGAAAGGGAATATAGTTTAGTAGTTTTGGAAAACTAGATACATATATTAGATCAACATTATAACATGAAAGAAAAAAAATATAACAACTTCTTCTGAATCATAGAAAATCGACTATATTATAAATGTATGTCATTCATAATATACATTTTCACAACCTGGGGAAAGTAAAACATATATAAGGTTTGAGATCAGCTATCCAGTAATGGTAAATAGTATTGTGGATGAAAACAAAAATAGTAGTCATGGATAATAACTAAATATGAATGCCTTTAAAAAATACATGAGCATAATGTGATAGGAATAAAAAACTGATTAAATAAATCCATTAAACATAACAATGGATAGTCTAATAATATAATAATCACATGAAATATCAATATATAACTTAATAATTAGGTAATTCATAATTTCAGACAATATGAAATATACTTTCTTGGCATCGTCCAATATATCTAAAAATGACTAAGGCGTCGGCCAAATCCATATTTAAAAATGGGAAAGGCCTCAACTGTAATGCCTCGAACATAGTTACCCAGAGTCGGTGCATTATTACATTACATTGGAATGATCACAATAAGGATCAAATCTCGAAAGACCGATTGGTTTAGTATCCTTGGAAATACTAGATATATTCATAAGTCTTACATTACATCATAAAAAGGAAAACTACAACAACATCTTTTTCTTCATATTCCACACTCATATCCCCACATACTATCCCTGCAGGTCATTCATAATTTACTTCTTCATAAGCTGGGAAAAATAAAACATAGAAAAGGGGTGAGCTCAAATGCCTAGTAAGGATAACAATATAGCGGAAACTTTCATAAATAAGAATAAACATTTAAGGCAATGTATAACTTAAACATTGTATGGAAAAATTAAAATGGAATAATTCCATTTACTTATTCACATGGATATTCTACTAGTCGAATAATCACATGCAATATCAATAACCACTTTCATAATGATGGAATGCATAATGCCAGACTATCATAACCACATAGACAAGGCCTCGTGCCAAGACTACAAATAAGATTTTGTCAAGGCCTTGTTCCAAGACACTAGTTTGTCTCATGAGACATACCGATGCATCGAGGAGCTATAGCGGGCTCCACCCGTCACTTACTAAGTCCAATGACTTCCCATATATAAAGGATTAAACATAACATAAACATTAATATTAAAACTAGCATACGAAATGTCAATACTTTCACCATAAACCATGAATGGTATAAAAATAGAACATCCATAGTTAAACATATCACAAGACCTTAAATACAATATAGAATTTTTGTATCATTATAAATCAACATCAAATAAGCATAAAATACATCAAAGGATGATGACATAGATGAAAAAAAAACTCTTTTTAGAGAAATATCTATTTCTAATTTGAAATCATTTACGAGTCTTATATTTATAAAATAAAACATTTTCTTGGAAAATATTCTTATAATCTTATAAAGGATGTATCTAAGTTTTTATAACGGCGGAAAATAGCCGCACCCGCTGTATATGTTAAAAAAACATTCTAACCTTAATTCTGTAAAAAAGGTTAAAAGCACCTTGTTTGGAAAACGACGGAAAGATTCCTTTATAAACCACTTATAAAAAGTCAAACTAGGGTATAAATGACTTTAACCCATATTCTTGTAAATAGTAAAAAAAATTTGAAATACATTTCGAAGAAACATGGATGTGGATGATAAAGAAATCCCAGTACATAATTATGTATAAACAACCTTGGATAATGAAGAGATTGCGAAATAACCCTTAAAATGTACTTTTTCTTGGTTGGGGTAGGTTAACCTCATGTATAATGGTGAAATAATTGTTATTAAATTATACAAGAATCATATATATTAATATGATATCATATATGATCATTTAACATTGCTTTGTTAATAATATCTTAGTATTATCATCATTTTGGGTGTTAACTTACTCGTTTTCTTTCATATGTTTTGTTAGTTAATCCATGTTGGTCATGGATATGATGTATCTTATTCAAATTCAGAATGATATCAAGTCCTTAAACATCATCAAATTATAATTATACTTGAATGGATATGATGGAGAATGAATCTCATCGCGTTCGTGGAGACGGTAGTCCGTACGTACGCACAAGCGACAATATCATTCTTTTGATATTAAAATGATATATAATTGGATGGAATATCATATATAAATAATCAGTATCAAGTGATATTTATTATTGACATGAGTTACACATCATTATTATACCCATCCAAATAATAATATATTGAATAACAATTACACCACGACTTGGAAACGGTAAGCTGTACTTACGCACGTATGGTGAAATGTTATTCAAAGGGTGGATAGAATACTGAATATGGTTGTACCATATTTAAAATAACATCACAATATATATAAGATACTGGAGTTATTATTTTAGAATTGTAATAACAAAGAAAGAAGAAGTGGAAGAAAAATGAATTTGAAAAAGGGTGGTGAAAACATTACCTCTTCTTCAGGTTCTTCCTTTTGATTTGATCAAAAGGGATCCTTAGGTTGGCTTTTTGATCAAACTAAGGCCTCTAGGTTGTATTGAGGGAGGTTGAGAGAGTATTTGGGCAGAGTTTTTCCGATCCAAAAGGCTTTGAAGGTGTGAAGTAATGAGAAGGAGGAGTGCCCTTTTATAAGAGGGGTGAGGGGCACCTTTGGAAAAGCTAGAAATATTAATTTATAATAAATTCATATTCGGTTTCTATTGGATACAAAGTTGATTATTCAAATTTTAAGGTGGGGATGGGTCTAAAACCACTCAACCAATAGAATTTAGACAGGTTTGGGTACTTATATTAACCTTATCTTTAAATATTAACTCTAAGTTAATTAGTTTCACTTTTACAATGTCTCTTTGTATGATTATATTATATGGTTAATAAACATACTATATACATCTAAGAGACCCAAAAGTGGTCGATTAATGATAAAAATATCATGATATAAGTCTCTTGGCCGAACCTTATATTTTTAGGAATTTAACATCAATTAATAATATAATATTTGTTTTAAAAACTCTTTTATGTCAATTTTGACACTATTCAATAGTTGATTTTTGTGAAACTCATAACAAAATGATTACTTCGAGAAAATTTAATTAAATCATTCCTAACATGTCATATTAACTTATAAAATTAGTATAATTCATAAAAAGTCTCAAATTATATTTATTTGTGTATTTATAATATCAATTATTTTAATTTTTCACTATTATGGTAATTACTGCATCATCATTGTGTAATAAATAATTTAAATTATTTAAAGTATAAAAATTATAAATAAAATATAATTATTTAGTAAATCTTTTTAGATTTCTAATTAATATTTATAGTCGAAAATACAACATATATAACCCTAAGTAAAAAATGTTTTTCTAAAAGATATATGCTTATGTCATTTTTGTACTT
Source organism: Viscum album (assembly GCA_963277665.1). Classification (NCBI taxonomy): domain Eukaryota; kingdom Viridiplantae; phylum Streptophyta; class Magnoliopsida; order Santalales; family Viscaceae; genus Viscum; species Viscum album. Next base: position 1,699,280,314 of record OY728156.1, on the reverse strand, counting down.
ATTTTAACTTAATTAAAATTAAGTGTCCCTATCACCTACAAGTGGCTCCATGGGATCCCAAAATAGAACCAAAGATGACTATGGTCGAACATATATCAACAAATAAGGATAGGACACGTTTTAGGGTAATTTAGTATTATTATAATATTATTTTTTTAACCCTTATTTACCGGATTTTTCCTTAACCATGGTAAATAAAATATTTACCGAAGTAATTATTCAAAATGTCCAAAAATAAAAGATACCTATTTACACAATTTGAACATCCTGATTCGAAATATTGAATCCACTTTTCCAAATTCAAAACACAGAAGTGGCATAAATTAATTTAAAATTAATTCCTGTTGTTAAAACAAAAAGCGTGTTTTTAAGAGATAATAACTATCAAAAGATTGATACTTGTTTATATCCGGTTTAATTGTAAAATTATGTCTAATGACAAAAATTGTATTAAATGGTAAAAATATATTCTAAATATAAATTAAACCCACTCTAATTCATAATTTATCACTACTAATTATTTTTATTAAAAAATGTTGTTTTTAATTAAAATTTAGTATTTTTCACTATTCATCAAAATATTAAAGTTATCCGAAAAGTACCAAAATTTCACCTTAGGAAAAATTCAATATTAAAAATCCAAAAATGAATTCCATTTTGAAATATAAAATATATATAATTTCAAAAATTATGTATTACTATTCATAACGGCTAGTTTGGTTGGTTATGGTGTGTTAGAACTCGGTGTTACGTACAACACACACTATCACATTATTCAAAGAGATGCATACCGTAGAAGCTTGGGGTGTTACATTCTCCCCTCCTTCAATAAATTGCTTCCTCTCAATTTGAAATGGTTCTTAGAAAATAAATGGTTGAATATAGAATATATCTTTGTGTGAAAACCCACATCGGAAATTGGGTTAATAAAATTTAGTCTTAATAAGAGGAAAAGAGAAATGAAAGGGTCACCACGAAATTATGATCTCTATTCGGAGAACATTGGTGGAAATTAGAGACATATAATTGGAGGAAAATGTAATTATTTATAGGTAGTTATTGAGTTCATCAATCACAAACAAGTGTAAAATTGAGGGCCTTAAATTTATCAATCTATGATGATTTAAAATACCATCGGTTCAGCAAAACATATGGTATTAGGATAAAACATTTTTTATGTTTTAATATCCCTTCCCTAAAGTATAAGAATTAATTTTTTCATTGAATAAAAGAAGAAGAAAAATATATACTTGTCAAGTATAGTCCCATCCTTTAACTAAATTCTACCGCAAACTCATCTTTCACTCTAAGAGATAATAGAACATAAAAATAATATTCTATTTATCCTATTCGTATAGGGTTAAAAAATGAATTTATAATTCATCTAGAAGAACCAATAAAAATTACTTTATTCAATCCAGGACATCACGTGGGTCAGTGGTAGGTGATACACCCTTTTCGCCCTTCGGTTGTGGGTTCTGGTCTCGTGGCCTTTCCGGACGCGATGGGTTGCTGCCCGACCTCCGTGTTGTCCTTTTACGGAAATCCAAAATTATCCAAACTATAACAATCCAAAATACTTCAGTCCAAAATTTATAAGGAAGGTAAACACAATGAAGATCCTTTTTGCCTCATAATAACATGTGAACACCTTTATCATGTGTTCTTTTAAAACACTGTAACATCCTGAATTACCATAAAACATTATTGATTTCATTCATGATCCCTTATTCCTTAAAGAATAATAGATACACTCCTTCAATCCTAAAATGTTTTAAAACCCAACAATGATGTAATATACAAATAATTATTCAGATTCAAGGTAGTCAAGAATATCCAATATAATTTATCCAAATCAATCATGTATTATTCATAAATCACTACCTCGGTATCATAACCATATTATGGTTTATCTTTCTCTCAACCATATATTTTCAAAAAAATTAACCTTCCAATGAGTCACTTTTCATTGTTCCACACAATCTCAGGTCCTTAATGAAATAGTACTGCAGTACAATCCCTATATACACCATAATTATTAGAAGAAGTATATTGTTGGTTCAACACTCAAATGACATAATCAACATAAGAAATTTAATCATTTCTCTTCATCTGTGGTAGTATCATTACTTGATTATTATCCAATAGCATCATTTGCGGAATAGTCTGACAACTGGGACATAGGTTCGCGTAGTGTCCAAACTCCTTGCAAATGAAGAATTGTACATTTGAAACCATTTTCTTACCCTTACAGTCACATACATTGTGCCCTATTCCTCCACACTTATAACAAACTCCAATTCCTTTTAGGCAAGTTCCAGGGTGTTTCTTCCCACAATTATCACATATGGGAAAATTCTTCTTTTCCCTCTTCCCTTTATCCATATTTCTCCCTTCCATCCTTTTCTTCTCTTTCTTACCTTAAAATCCATAGGACTTATTAAACTCTTTGCTTATATTATCAACACATGATATTATTTCTTAATATGATGATAATACATGGGAGACTATTTCTCTTATAAATTTTGGCTTAAGACCATGAAAGATATGATCCTTCTTTCTCTTTGGATCATGTGCATTGCTGGAGTTCTCATTCCTTCTACTGGGCGCCATTTCTAAACAATGGCATACACTAGATTATTTTATGAATAACAATACCTAATCCCAAACTTGTAAAACACATAACATAAATTAAATAGTTTATGGATATAATCCATAATCATAAAAATGTTTTCTTTGAGGAATTATATACTCATAAACCGTTCATAATGATTTGTAAGAAAATGAGAGTTATCCTAAACATATCCCCCAGGAGTGTCGTAACCAAGAGTGCAGCAAGGCCCATTGTCGTGCACTAATTCCCCTTCCAGTCTAGCTCAAAGTGGTGTCTTTGGGTTTTACCCCTAGGTACATCTGTGCCAGAGCCGCCTCTACCTGCTCATATCCAGACATGGATGTATTGCTCGGAAGACTCACAAAATCTCTACAATACCAAAATTCTAGGATGTTCTTCTATACTAATCCTCAATGTTTATCTTAGGTCTACGTGCTCTAATCAGAGTTTATCTAAAACTATCTTCCAAGATTTGTAGTAAACTTCCTCTGATAGCAACTGTAATGCCCCGACCACAGTTACCCAGTTTCGGTGCATTATTACATAACATTGGCATGATCACAAGAAGGATCTAATCTCGAAAGACCAATTGGTTTAGTAGCCTTGGAAATACTAGATATATTCATAAGTCTTACATTACATCATAAAAATGAAAACTACAATAACATATTTTCTTCATATTCCACACTCATATACCAACATACTATCCCTGCAGGTCATTCATAATTTACTTCTTCATACCCTGGGAAAAATAAAACATAGAAAAGGGGTGAGCTCAAATGCCCAGTAAGGATAACAATATAACAAAAACATTCATAAATAAGAATAAACATTTAAGGCAATGTATAACTAAAATAATAGACTTTTAAACATGAACATAAACATTGTATGGAAAAAATAAATTGAAATAATTCCATTTACTTATTCACATGGATATTCTACTAATCGAATAATCACATGCAATATCAATAACCACTTTGATAATGATGGAATGCATAATGCCAGACTATCATAACCACATAGCCAAGGCCTCGTGCCAAAAATAAAAATAAGATTTTGTCAAGGCCTTGTTCCAAGACACTAGTTTGCCTCATGAGACCTACCAATGCATCGAGGAGCTATAACAAGCTCCACACGTCACTTACTAACTCCAATGCATTCTCATATGAAAAGGTTTAAACATAACATAAACATTCGTATTAAAACTAGAACACGAAATGTCTATAATTTCACCATAAACCATGAATTGTATAAAAATAGCACATCCAAAATAAAACATATCACAAAACCATCAATACAATATATAAGTTTTTTATCATAACAAATCAACTTCAAATAAGCGTAAAATCCCTCAAAGGATGTTGACATAGTTGAAATCAAAACTCTTTTTAGAGAAATATCTCTCTCTATTTTGAAATAATTTAAGAGTCATATATTTATAAATTTAAACATTTTCTTTGAAAATATTCTTATAATCTTGTAAAGGAAGCTTCGAAGATTTTATAATGGCTGAAAATAGCCGCACCCACCGTATAAGTTAAAAAAACATTCTTACCTTAATTCTGTCAAAAAGGCTAAAAGAACGTTGTTTGGAAAACAACGGAAAGAATCCTTTATAAATAACTTATAAAAAGTCAAACAAGGGTATAAATAACTTTAAACCATATTCTTGTAAATAGTAAAATCTTTTTGAAATACATTTCAAAGAAACAGGGATGTGGATGATAAAGAAATCCCAGTAGATAATAACGTATAAACAACCTCGGATAATGAAGAGATTGCGAAATAACCCTTACCTTGTACTTTTACTTGGTTGGGGTAGGTTAACCTCCTGTATAATGGTGAAATAATTGTTATTAAACTATACAAGAATCATATATATTAATATGATATCATATATGATCTTTTAACATTTCTTTGTTAATAATATCTCAGTATTATCGTCGTTTCGGGTGTTAACTTACTCGTTTTCTTTCATATGTTTTGTTACGTAAGCCATGTTTTTCATGGATAGGTTGTATCTTATTCATATCCAGAATGATATCATGTCCTTAAACATCTTCAAATGATTATTATACTTGAATGGATATGATGGAGAATGAATCTAATCGCGTTCGTGGAGACGGTAGTCCGTACGTACGCACGAGCGACAATATCATTCTTTTGATATTAAAATGATATATAATTGGATGGTATATCATATATAAAGAATCATTATCATGTTATATTTATTATTTACATGAGTTACACGTCATTATTATACCCATCCAAATAATAATATATTGAATAACAATTACACCACGACGTGGAGACGGTAATCCGCACGTACGCACGTATGGTGACATGTTATTCAAAGGGTGGATAGAATAATGAATATGGTTGTACCATATTTATAATAACATCACAGTATATATAATATACTAGAGTTATTATTTTATAATGGTAATAACAAATAAAGAAGAAGTTTAAGAAGAAATGAATTTGAAAAAGGGTGGTGAAAACATTACCTCTTCTTCGGGTTCTTCCTTTTGATTTGATCAAAAGGGATCCTTAGGTTGGCTTTCTGATCAAACTAAGGCCTCTAGGTTGCAGTGATGGAAGTTGAGAGATTATTGGGGCAGAGTTTGACCGAACTAAAAGGCTTTGAAGGTGTAAAGTAATGAGAACGAGGAGTTCCCTTTTTTAAGAAGGGTGAGGGGCACCTTTGGAAAAGCTAGAAATATTAATTTATAATAAATTTATATTCGGTTTATAATGACTAAAAAGTTTATTATTCAAATTTTTAAGGTGGGAATGGGTCGAAAACCACTCAACCATTATAATTTAGACTGGTTTGGGTACATATATTAACCTTATCGTTAATTATTAACTCTAAGTTAATTAGTTTCACTTTTACAATGTCTCTTTGTATTTTTATATTATATGGTTAATAAACATACTATATACCACCAAGAGACCCCCAAGTGGTACTTTAATGAAACACCTATCATGATATAAGTATCTTGGCCGATCCTTAGATATTTATGAATTTAATATCAATTAATAATATAATATTTGTTTTAAAAACTCTTTTTGTCAATTTTGACACTATTCAATAGTTGTTTTTTTTTGAAACTCATAACAGAATGATTACTTCGAAAAAAATTAATTAAATAATTCCAAACATGTCATATTAACTTAAAGAATTAGTTTAATTCATCAAAAGTTTCAAATTATGTTTATTTGTGTATTTATAATATCAATTATTTTAATTTTTCACTATTCTGGTAATTACTGCATCATCATTGTGTCATAAATAAATTAAATTATTTAAAGTCTAAAAATTATAAATAAAATATCATTATGCATGAAACCTTTTTAGCTTTATAATGAATATTTTTAGTAGAAAATATAACATATATAACCATATGTAAAAATTGTTTTTCTAAAAGATATATGCTTATGTCATTTTTGTACTTATTTTAACTTAATTAAAATTAAGTGTCCCTATCACATAAAAGTGGCTCCATGGGGTCCCAAAATAGACCCAAATATGACTATGGTCGAACATTTATCAACCAATAAGGATAGGAAACGTTTTAGGGTAATTTAGTATTATTATAATATTATTTGTTAACCCTTATTTACCGGATTTACCCTTAACCATGGTAAATAAAATATTTTCCGAAGTAATTATTCAAAATGTCTAAAAATAAAAGTTACATATTTACCCAATTTAAACATCCTGATTCCAAATATGGAATCCATTTTTCCAAATTCAAAACACAGAAGTGGAAGAAATTAATTTAATATTAATTCCCGTTGTTAAAACAAAAAGCGTGTTTTTAAGAGATAATAACTATCAAAAGATTGATATTTGTTTATATCTGGTTTAATTGTAAAATTATGTCCAATGACCAAAATTGTACTAAATGGTAAAAATATATTCTAAATATACTTTAAAACCATTCAAATTCATAATTTATCACTATTAATTATTTTGATTAAAAAAGTTGTTTTTAATTAAAATTTAGTAATTTTCACTATTCATCAAAATATTAAAGTTATCCGAAAAGTACAAAAATTTCACCATAGGCTAAATTCGATATTCAGAATCCAAAAATGTAGGCCATTTTGAAATATAATATATATATAATTTCAAAGAGTAGGTATTACTATTCATAACAGCTAGTTTGGTTGGTTATGGTGTGTTAGAACTCGGTGTTGCGTACAACACACGCTATCACATTATTCAAAGAGAAGCGTATCGTAGCAGATTTGGGTGTTACATCAACACAATTCATTTTTTTCTCATGAGACAAATCAATTCATCTAGGGGATATATAAGGCCCCACATATCAATTTATATGTCCAATGTGTTACTTATATGAAAGGTGATAAACATAAACAATAAGAATATACGAAATAACATTCCCCAATCTGTACACATAAACAATAACCATTATGAGTAATATAAAGAATAGTTTCAACATAACAAATCTATTGTCAAACTAATCATAAAAAATTAAATAAAATAATGTAGATAATATCATAAATTATTATTCACAATAATATTCAACATGAGTTTTGAAATAGATAAAATTACTTTTATATAATCATCGAGTAATTCTTGAGATAAATATTATTTTACTTTGCAAAGAAGAGTTATTTTTAAAAAAATAAATGTATAAAATTAAAATATAATAATATATATTTCTCATAATAAAAGAATTAATTTTATAAAAATAATGGTGGATAAAAAAGATTATATAGTGTACTTGAACACAGGTAATAATTCAACAATCTCCCTTGAAATGGGCTTGTATTTCGAGAAGGATTTTTGGAAGATCATTTTCAATAATATAAATCCCCATAAAATAAATAAGGATTCTCATTAGTAAACATATATAGAACATTTAAATATAATTTACTTGGATTAGGTAAGAGTAAATAAGAATTTGATTGAGGTAATTAGTGAATAAGATTAACCCGAATGAAAATGGAGGTTCAGGTAGAAAATCAATATGTTATGTCTAAATATATTCTGATCTTGAACATAAGGTTCTAGAATATGAAATTAGAACTATTTATATAATTAATTAAGATCCAAATACACATTTATTAGATTTAACATAATTTTATTAAGTTCATTTATGGTCAATTTTATGGGCTAAGAGAATCAATTTTATCATTTTGGAGTGCACATTTTCTTAGTTTTCATGATCGGTTCACTTGTATGTGAGTATGATAGTTCACATAAAATATAAATTGAAATATAGAATTGATGTTATGATTTATAAATGTTAATATACAAATTTAAATTACCATATAAGTCTTTTTGTTTTTTTGGTAGAGGATGAATCAATATATATAATTTAAATGATACACGCTTGGATTAATTTAGAGGGTTTGGATCACCAGAAACTCATTTTGTTATATAATTTAATATAATGTTTAAGAAATGAATATAGAATATTACATAAGATATATTACATATATTATGATCTGGTTCGACCATAAAAATGGATTCATGACCAGAATTTATTATTCTAATAGTAGTTTAAAACTCGTCATCCTTGAATGTAATAAATTAACACATCTCATATGGTGTTTTCACTTCTAGCATAAAAGTAGGAGAAATGAGAGATGATAATGAATTATTCTATTATAATAAAAATTTTATAGTACATATAAGGTAATTGATTTAACCTAACATTTGTAGGAAATGAGGTGCGGAATGAAAAAAAATAATGGAACTTGAAAGAAAAAAATTTGAAAAGAGGAATTTACCTCTTGAATTTTCCATCCTTAAGAGACTATTTAGGGTAAATGATTTGGTCTTTTAAATATAAAAAGGGATTATGTATGTGGGAACGATCTTGGAAAGAGTATTTTTTCAAATCTTAAGCATGGGTCAAATATTGAGTGATGTGAGAGGAAGAGGGGGTGAGGGGTGGTTTTTATAGTAGAGGAGAGTGGTGATTGTTTGATATTTTATTCACTATTTTATTATTTTTATCATGAAAACCAATAATTTTGATTCATGTGACCCATTATTGTAATAAGTGAATGTGAGTTTGAACCATTTTTTCTTACTTCTTCTATGATTCTTGGAATAGTGAATTTAATAAATAATGTATATATACAGTAAATTACACTATTTTACTATTCATAAAAAATTCGGGTATTTCAAAAAAATATGAAAATTTCACCCTATCAATTTCAAAATTTATAGAATTGAAAAATGAAATAATTTTTATGAAATTAATTTTCTAAATATGATTAATTAAATTTTTAAATAAAATCATATTTAAATCAAAAAAATAAAATTTTAAAACTATAATTTGTTTTATATCACCTTGAAATATTAATCAAGGTCTCATTATATTATAAAATTATGAGAATAAAATTATAATAGGATTTAATATTCATAAGGGTCATATTACAATTCATAAGGAAATTTTACTATTGACCAAAAATTATGCTTGTCTTATCAGACTCTAAATATCTTACTGAATGCAATCGTGTACATTAGTTTTTCAAAATTCAAAACACAAAGGTTGAAAAATTATGTTTACTACTAAGTTATAAAAAAGTGGGATTTTTTAGAGATTATGTGTTTCATGCATTCAATATTAAATTTATTTAGAAATACTTGGGATGTTACAACTATTATTTATATTCCTAAAGTTTGATTTCTTATTGTGGTACACATATTCATGAACATATTATTATCAGTGTTCTCAGATATCTCTCCAATGCATTGGATATTTTTTAGTATCATGAAACGTAATGTATTGGATTAGGGAATAGACCTAATTCATTATGGGGCCTTGTCCACAATGTGATACAGTATTAGAAGATAGAATTGACTCTCGTTTATGTAATTTTATATGTTTCTACCACATTCCAATATTTTAATGACAAAATGACAAAATGTTATATATTTTATGATTCTATATATTTATTAATGATCCATGTTTTTTATGTGATCATATTATTCCTTCTAACTCATGTGTTATTATTTATTACCATGTTTATTCCCATACCAATCCTTTAAGGTCATTCAATTTTGTTTATGTATTCCCCAGGTTATCCAATATAGTTAGAAGATCTCAAATGGAATTTAGATCTCATTATGGTGATTAATAAAATGATTATATTTTTCTAGTTTCGTGTTTTCTAATTATGTACCAATACATAAAAAATAGTTGAGTTTTCGACCATTGTATTTTATTTCATGGATAGTTATTCTAGAAATCATTTAATACATGTGTATAAGGACCAGGTCAATAAATTTAGTATTCAATAATATTAGATTTTTTAGGTATTAAGACTAGAAATATTTATTAAAACCCCCATGTATAATTATATCAAAATGGATAACCAATATTACAACATAGGAAGTCTATTTTTAGGATATATTTTTCATTTATATGTTATTCCTTTTGTGTTCATAGATTCATTTATATACACTCATTAGCTATGTAATCAAGCCCCATAATTGTATTTTATATAATTTTTTAGTTTATGTTAGTAAACATGAGATCTTTTTCCAATAATAAATGTGACAGGCAATGTAATGATTTCTCTAATGAGATTCAAAACCTAATATGAATGGGAGCCTAGAGCGTCATGTCAGTACTAGATTAACTAGATCATGTTATGAATAATAATATGAATCACGTGGCATATCATTAATCCCTAACGAAATAGATCTTTTTGGTCAAATACTTTATGAAACAATTAGAACACTATATTTAGTGGATATTCCGATATCCTCATCTTGGAATATTGGATTACTCCATTCAGAATATTTTTTTGTCGTTTATTGCATAGAAAGAGAGAAGGTCGTACTGATGGGTTTTCCTTTTGATGGAGAAGCTGATCAGTGGTGGACGCTAATAAAAAACAAAAAGTATTTGGTGGAAATTGATTCCATGGATTAGGAAGGATTGAAGAAAATAATTTAGAATAATTTATTTCCATGAACTCATAACCATAATATTGGGACAGAGTTCCTTTGACTGAAGAAAGAGGAAGATAAATGTATTGGGGTGTACATGAAAAATGTTACAAGGATTTATTGATACACCTCCTTAATTTTCATGAAAACTAAAAACGTGGTGGATTACTTATTTTTTGGATTAAGTATAAGTCTATTAAAATCCATTTTGATTTGATTTATTTAAATCTATGAGGAGATTTTCTTTTGTTCCCTTAAATGATAAAATTATGATCGAAGACTATTAGATTTATTGTTATCTTTGAGATAGAAAGAGGAAAATTGTGTTCAATATTAGAGGATCAATATATAAATCCCATGATGTAAAGGATACCCAACATTTCATATGTCAACAGTGTGGGAGGAAGAATGTTTAGAACTATCTAAAGGGAAGCATGAGATGATTAAAATGTGGGAGAGAGAGGAATTAGGATAATAATTCCTGAAGGGATTTGAATAATCACACTAATATGAATGAAGAATGGAAGGTTCAAATAATCACTCATCTTTTAGTGCTGTGTTTCAACTATAAGTAATATTTGTATTATGTTATCAAATTCCCCAGTCAATGGGTTGTTAGAGATAATCAATAAAACAACCTCCATGGAAGCAAGGAAGGGAATATGATATCACCACTGATGAGGTGTATCCTACAATGATGTGGTGATAGATTCACTATTTATTAAATCAAGTGTAGAAAACATGCTATTTTATTCATGTTCTATACATTTTTTCATATCTTCCAAGTTTTTTAGAACTATTCAAACATTGTCTCAAATTACGAAGGATGAATTATTTATGAAAACAAAAAAATGGGGAATTATTATATCTGAAGTATATAATTCCTCCTAGGTTAATTTTTGTGGACTGAACCTCCCAAAAAATGTCATATTACTTAATTTTGTGGTGTTGGATGTTATAATAGGCATGGATTGGATATATTCATACAAATCCAACATCAACTATTGGGGAATGGAGATCACTATTCACATATCAAGGCTTCCCCCAATTCTGTACAAGTTTATGGAGGAGGATGAATCTTCTTTTGAACAATTTTATAAATTTTGGATAATATTTAATTATGTACAATTATATCTAATTAAATTTATTGAGAAAAATGATAGGATCATGGTCAAAGACATTCCCATTATAAGGGACTGCATTGATGTGTTCCCTAAATAATTACCTTGTCATTGACCAAACAGAGAGTCTAGGTTCTCAATTGATAATATACTTGGATGTCTATCCATATGAAATAATCTCTATTGGATATACACCATTGAGTTGTAATAATAGAAGAAGTAGTTTCAGGAGCGTCATAAAAAGGGTTTTATACACCTAAGTGCTTCATCATGGGGTTCCCTAGTTTTATTCATCAAGAAGATGGACAAACTACTTGACCAATGCATTTATTATCATGAGATCAAAAATATCATGATAAATAACATATACTCCCTTCCACTAATAAAAGACTAATTCGATCAGCTATGTGAGGCAAAGTATTTCACTATAGGGAACTTTCAGTAAGGATATCACCAATTAAAGGTGAATAAAGAAGATATTCCCTAGGTTTTTTACCATGAGTTATAGAAAATATGTGTTCGTAGGTATTCCCTTCATACTCAATAATGGTCAAGTAATATTCATGGACTTAATATATAGAGTCTTTAGTTATATCCTTGATAAATTGGAGGTATTCTTTATTGATGATATTATAATATACCTCACGTGTAAGGAAGAACCCTAAGAGAATTTGAATACTCTACTAAAGACATTGCGAATGGAGAAACTGCATATATATTACAATAAATTTGAGTAATGTATGGTTAAAGTATCATTATTGGGATATGTTTTCAGCCAAAAAAATCTATGCACCCTTCTACAGTAATGGCTATTTATGAGTGGCCCTATATAGCCTCTGTAATTGATATTTGTAGCATACATGGTGTAGCATGGTATTACTGATGATATGTTAGAAACATATGAAAATATTCAAACCTACTTACCAAGAAGGCTATGAAGGGATTAATGTTTTTATAAATAGCTGAATATGAATACTATTTCAATGAGTTGAAAAAATATTATTATTACTACAGTAGTACATACCCTATCAATAAGTGGGGAAATTTTTTTGGCATGCAACAATGCTTCAATGAAGGGATTAAGCTATGAAATAATGAAAAAATATGAATTGGTAACATATTCCACATGGAAGTTGAATGATCATGGGAAAAATATTCCATCCATGATCTGGATTGTGCAGTTATGATCATCATGCTAAAAATTTTGTGAAATTATCATTATGTGGATAATTGTGATATATGTACTGATAATAAGAGTCTCAAATATATATTGACACAAAATAAGCTTAATATATGATATCTATGATCATTTGAACTCATCTGGGAATATAAATTCTGAATTCTCTATAATCCTCGTAAAGCATATAATGTGGATGATTCTCTGTGTAGAAAGGATCATATAATATTATCCATGAATATAATTGATAAGGGTTAAATATTATTACACTTGAAAAGGATGAACATGAGAATCATAAAGAAATGTACATCACCATTACATTCAAAAATATTTTCAAACCATCTTGTGATGACCTATCCCAGTGGGGACCTTTCTACGACTCTCCAAGACCACCCCTAATTGGCCAGGGGATGGTGACTAGTACCGAGTAGGCATATTTCTATCATGGGAGGAATTTCCTATGTACCCACACACACACACACATCTCCATGACAAAAATGCTGAGATATAAAACCAACTAAGTAAAAAAATTCATGCATACAACTAAACCCAACCAATAGATTATAATGGAAGTAAAGTTTAGAAAGTAAAACTAGGATAGAATACAAACCCACAAAAAACAAGAGTCGGAAAACTAAAAATTCAAACATGTAAGAACAAAGTTGTACTGGGACTACTGCTCATAACTGTAGGAACACCTCGGCCTGTAGAAAACTCACAAAGCTCAGTCTGGTCCTGGTCCACCCTGGACATTGTCGAAATGTCGCTCGTCTGCACAAGATACGACATGTGCGGGAAAATCCCCAACATGGGTGAGTGTAACAATAAACAGTAGAGGACCCCAAAAACCAAAAATAAATACACAAATTAAAGGGACAATCGTCTCTATACAATATATGTATACTAAACATATATCAAGAGAGGCACAATCCAAATATACTCAAAACTCAAACCCGTAGTCTAGAGACAAGTCACAAATCTGTATACCCATGCTAAAGATTCAGTTCGAAGGTTCCATGAAACAATTTTCTAAGAGAAATCACTCAATGAGTCTAATAGCTCTGATAATGTCTGTCCAATATGTATTGTTATTTAGGGAAAGACAATGAGAGATATATACACTCATTCTGGGTGAACACAATATAACACCCGAGACTTTTATGAGAAATATTTTGTTATATAAATCATCAAAGGAATCTTTCACTACGCAAAACACTAGTTTGGCTTACATTACATGCAATCGCGACCTTCCTTGATAGCTTGCGTCGTACGCAATACTGAGTTTCACTAAACAACGATATGCTATTAAAATATTATTAAAACTAGCCGTAATGAATAGTAATAACTACTTTTTGAAATTTTTGAAATTTTATTATTCAAAATGGAATTCATTTTTGGTTTCAGAATATCAAAATTATCCTAGGGTGAAATTTTGGTATTTTTCTAAAAACATTCAATTTTTTATTAATAGTGAAAACACAGGGTTACTATTTAAAACTGAATTTTTATTTATTTAATTATTTTTTTTATTTAAATTCATCTTAGTACAAAATTGATACATAACACTTATATAAGTTCAATGTAATTCATTGAAGTCATTTTATAATAATTTTAGATATATAAAAATTGTATTGAACTTTTCACCGTCTTTTACCCACCTCCTAGGAGAATTTCCAAATTTACATAAAACCAAATTTTACCACTTCCGTGAGTGGAATTTCAAAAATCATAGAAACACGGTTGATGTCAATAAGTAAAATGTGGTTCAATGAGATGAAAATAATTTTTTGTGAATAGTAACTTTTTACTTTTTTTACCACGGTTAAAAGTATATACGGTAATTAAGGGTAAAAGTGATATTATTATTACCCTAACACATGTCCTAATTATATTGGATAAGTTTAATTCGACCAAAAACAACCTTAGGAATGAAATATTACCATTTAGGCCCACTTGGATTAGATTAGGATATTTAATATTAATTTATTTAAAGAAGGGTTAAAATAGTTAAAATCAAAGATTAATAAGTAAATCATTTTTAATATAGGGTTATACATAAGATAAATTCGACTATAAATATTCTTTATAAATATAAAATGATTTACTAAATAATGATATTTTATTTACAACTTGTATTCATTAAATAATATAATTTATATATGACACAAAGATGATGCAGTAATTATTGTATTAATGAAATATTGACATAATTGATGTTATAAATACACAAATAAATGTAATGTGAGACTTTTTATGAATTCCACTAATTTTATAGGTTAATATGAAATGTTATTATTGATTTAATTATCTTTTATCTAACTAATCATTCTGTTATCAGTTTCACAAAAATCAATTAACAAATTGTGTAAAAATTGACATAAAATATTTTTTAAAACAAATATTATATTATTAATTGTTATTTTATTCCTAAAAATCTAAATCTTGGACAAATGACTTATATAAGGTTATATATATTAATAATAAACAACTTGGGGTTCGTTTGGCTTGTTATAGTATGTTTGTTAACCTTATAGTGTAAGAAAACAAGAAGACATGGCAAAAGTAAAATTATTTAACTTATAGTTAAATCTAATTGATAAAGTTAAAATAGAAACCTAAACTTATATAAATTATATTGTATGAGAGTAATTCGACCCATACCCACATTATCTTCTAAATAAATCAATTTGGAGCTATTTTAAACCGAATATGACTTTATAATAAAATAATATTTTTAGTTTTTCCAAAGGTGCCCCTCTCCTCCCTTATAAAAGGACACCTCCTCCCTCTCCTCCTCACACCAATTTGAACCTTCAAGCATGGCCAACCCCTTCCCATTTCACTTCCCCATTTCCCTAGAATCATACTAGAGGTCCTGGTATTCTTCAAAGCCCAACCCTAGTGCCCTACGAAGAATTTAAGAAGAGACGCGTCAAAGAAGAGTTTATATCCATTCCCGATCCTTTCCAACTTCTTTATTCTTCTACTTATTATTAATTAGTTGTTTCATTATGAATTAATAAAATCAGTATCACTAATATACTGATATGTTATTATAAGTATGAAACAACTCTATTTCACCATCTATCCATCCTACGGAAAATGAAATCACCGCGCGTGCGTACGTACAAAATACCGTCTCCACGCCGTGGTGTAAACTATTTTCCACCACCACCTTACTTGGATGGGTATAATGGTGTAAATAATGAATATATATGATTATTTTAATGTTTTATTGATTCTCAAATAGTATACATACACTCCAATATAATTCCACGATCATGGGAATGATATCATCGCTCGTGCGTACGTACGGAATACCATCTCCACGATGTGATGCGACTCGTTCTACATGATTTTCATAGAATAATAATTATATAAATGATTCCAATGAATGAATATTATATATATTACACTAATACCACTGTTGAAATGCGGTATCTATAACCTAAAAAATAAGAATAAGAATTTATTCGACAAAACATGCATAAGAACAAAAAGTAATAAACACTCGAATAACAAGTAGTAATGAAATATTACTAATAAGAAGCAAAGAATATGACCATATATGATATCATAACAATAAATATTATTCTGGAATAAGTCAATAACATTATTATATCATTATATAGGAGGTTCAGACACTTACGAATCAAATCAGACCTAAGGTAAGGGACAATCTCGCAATCGCAATTTTTATCTGAGATTGTTAATACTTCAGAATTTACTAGGGAATATTTATCATCCACATCCATGTTTCCTCAATATGTAATATTTATATCCTTCTACAATTTTTTAAATCCTATTTTACCCTTTGGTGAGTTTTTAGTAAAAGATATGAAAGGAATCTTTTGTCGTTTATTGTATGAGGTACTTTTTGTCTTCTCCGACAAAAGTAAGAGAAGAATGTTTCTTTTAACTTATACGGCATGAATGGATTTTTAAAAAATTATTTCCAAGAAGCTTTCTTTACAAGTTTTCAAGTTTATTTTTAATCAACTTCTTTTAGTATAAAATTTTATGACATGTTTAGAAAGGAAAAAATATTTTTGAAGTAGAATGGATATTTTCCTCAAGAATGGAGCTCAAGTGTTTTATCTAAATTATATTCCATATAAGATAATATAGGGTTTTGTTTTTATCCCTCTTATTACATTGATTTGATTATGTTGTGGTGGAAATATTTTTATGAATTCCTTTATCTTATATGAATTGTTTTATGATGTCACGATGTTTAAGATTCCCATTTTTATTACATGGGATATACTATGATATATGGTTTATGATTTTGTGGCACACATAAGAATGGTATCATTATGAGATTGGTGGGAACTATATATCCCCTCAATGCATTGGGTAAATATTTTATATCTCATGAGATAGACATGGCTGGAACGACAGGTTCAACCGGTACAGTGAAACAGGACTGAAACGAGGAATGAACTCGGTTCAGAAATGGACTTTGTCCACTAAGATAATCTTGGAAATGAGTCTCGAATAATAAGAAATGATTCTCTATGATTATGTGTGTATGCCAAAAATATTCATGTTTTATGTTATGATCATTGTGATTACATTTCACTACCATGATTTATCCCATGTTATGAAATTGTGATCTCTTTTGCAGGTTAAGATTTCAAAAATGTTATGTTCTTATGAATATGATGTGATTGATATTTCTTTTGTTTACCCTTACTGAGAATTTGATCTCACACTTTTGTATGTTTTCTATCCCAGGTCAGGAAGAAGGATATTTAGTAGTATATTCCAAAAAGGGACTCTAGATATGATGAAATAAATGGGAGACAACGTAGATGATTTATGAACCAGTTGTTTATGTTTCCCAGTTTCTAAAGACACTATACCTATACGGTCCTTTCCTAGTTTTTTTATATGTTGTAATAAGTGTGCTTCAATTTTGAAGTATAACAATGTATGTAAAGTATGGGTCATTAGAGTTTTAATCAGAGGAATGGTATAGTCAACCTTTGGAAACTAGGACGTGAATGCCTTAGAAAAAACCCTAAGGATAAGTCTAAGCCTAGAACACAATCTTAGTGTTTTAGAAATGGCCATGAACAACCTATGATAAGACCTTAAGTGTGAAATTTTATTCTTGATTATGTGGTTTTCCTATTATAATTAGTGTTGGTCACACTATTCTTCTTGGTTTTAGTCAATGGCTGGAACCCGAAGGAACTGTGTTAATGCAGAATGCGATGGGTAATGAAATTATTGTCCCCCTGAGCAACCAAACGTTATGGGAGCTAGAATTAAAAATCTTGTAGCCATGATCACACAACTTTCTCAAGATATGAATCACGTAGGACATCCAAACAAGCAAAGGAAGGAGCAAACATTCTATTGAATCCTTTATGAGACATCATCCACCTTAATTCAGCGGGTCTACAGATCCATTAATTGTTGAACAATGCATCAGTACTACTGAAAAGATATTTTCAGTTCTTCAATGTTCTGAACATGATAAATTCATCTTTGCAGTTTATCGCTTGGAAGGTGAAGCTGATCAACAGTGGAATCTTATCAAGAATATGAGGCCAATATATGAAATTGAGTCCATGGAATAGGACGAGATCAAGAACTTATTTTTTAATAAGTACTTACCTCATATTCTCCAAACAATGATGGAGAAGGAGTTTCATGAACTAAAGCAAAAGGGTGATAAATCTGTTGTTACCTATGAAGCAAATTTTACAAGACATTCAAGGTACGCTTCTGGTATTATTGTCCAACCTGAGAGTAAGATCGATAGATTCTTTAGTGTCTTAAAACCAAGTCTTCAAAGGGAGTTAGCCATAAGGGACTTCAATAGCTACGAGGAAATCGTTTGATGTGCTCTCAAAGTTAAGATGGAGATTGGAGTAACCCATCAGTCATATGGGTTTGATAAGAAGAGGAAAATGGAATTCAAAGGAAAATCTAAAGAGCACACTGAAAAGAAGACGAGTTTTCCCTTATGCTCAAAGTGTGGAATGAAACATGGAGGGATTTTTCTTAAAGGGACAAGTAAATTTTTCAAATCTGGAAAGGAAGGTCATCGGGCATTTGAATGCCGCAATGATGGGAAGAAGATGTCTAGTGATGCGAAAAAGAAAAGGCTACATAGAGTGCACCTCCTACAATACAATGTTACAAGTGCAAGGAGATGGGGCTTTATGCCAATCAATGCCCAAATACAAGGTTTGATGATTATGATCGACGTCAAAAAACTCTTAAGGCCAATGAAAAAGGATAGTCACATGCAATTACTATCAGCGATGTGGAGTACGATAACGATGTGGTGAAAGAAACACTTACCATCCACTATAAAGCAGCAAATGTTTTATTTGATTCTAGATCCACCCACTCATTTATTTCTGAAGAATTTTCTAAGGGTATCACCTTATTACCTCAACAATTAGATGTTGAGTTAGCTGTGACAACCCCTAATGTCACAACAGTCGCATCGAAAGTTTATAATTCTTCTCCGATTGAAGTTTGTGGGAAAGTTATTCCTGCAAATCTTCTGATCCTTCCTATAGTGGAATTTGATGTGATTATTGGCATGGGTTTTCTTTCTCTATATGGAGCTCATATCAATTTCCAAAGAAGGGAAGTCACATTTCATATTCGATATCAATCTATGATCGTTTATCGATGCAAGGATGAAAATAACCTTCCAGTGGAAATTTCTTCCATCTTATGGGTCTTGATTCCATTAAATGAAGGTTATTTATCTCAAATGGTTGGGGAGAAACTCACAATTAAGAATATTCCCATGGTACGTGAGTTTGACGATGTCTTTCCAGAGGAATTGCCAGGTCTTCCACCAAATCGTGAAGTTGAGTTTTCAATAGAACTCGTACCGTGTGCTTTACCTATTTCGAAGACACCTTATAGAATGGCCCCTATTGAGTTGCAGGAATTGAAGAAGCAACTCCAAGAGAATCTTGATAAATGATTCATAAGCCCTAGTGCGTCACCTTGGGGAGAACCTGTTATGTTTGTTGAGAAGAAAGATGGATCAATGAGACTCTGCATTGATTATCGAGAACTTAACAAGATCACTATCAAGAAAAAATATCATCTACCGTGCATTGATGACTTATTTGACCAACTACGCGGAGCTCAATACTTTTCCAAGAATGATCTTCGTTCAGGGAATCATCAATTAAGGGTCAAAAGGGAGGATATACCAATGATGGCATTCCGTACAAGGTATGGACACTATGAATTTATAGTGATTCCATTTGGTCTTACTAATGCCCCTAATATCTTCATGGATCTGATGAATAGAGTCTTTCGAGACTATCTTGATCAGTTTGTGGGAGTCTTTATAGATGATATTCTTGTCTATTCAAAGAGAAAGGAAGAACATGAAGATCACTTGAGAATTATATTGAAGACCCGAAGAAAGGAAAAGATTTATGCCAATTTTACCAAGTGAGAATTTTGGCTTCAAAAAGTTGCATTTTTGGGTCACATAATCTCAAAAGAGGGGATATCTGTGGATCCAGCAAAAACAGCGGTTATCGAACGATAGTCGAGACCAACAATAGTAACTGTGATTTGAAGTTTTCTTGGTTTGGCTGGATATTATCGACGTTTTGTGAAAGATTTTTCAATATTATCTAATCCACTCACCAAGGTGACTCGGAAGGGAGTTAAGATTTTTTGGACAGAGGAATGTGAAGAGAATTTCAAAGAGCTAAAAAGAGGGTTAGCCAGTGCAACTGTGCTGACACTACCTTGCAGTGGAGAAAGGTTTGTGATCTATAGTGATGCATCCAAGAAGGGACTGGGGTGTGTCCTCATGAAAAATGATATGGTGATAGCTTATGCCTCATGACAGTTGAAAATCCATGAGCAAAATTACCCAACTCATGATTTGGAGTTAGCTGCGGTAATCTTTGCATTAAAGATTTAGAGGCATTATCTTTATGGGGAAAGGTGTGATATTTATACTGATCATAAAAGTTTGAAGTATATTTTCACACAAAAGGATCTGAATATGCGCCAATGAATATGGTTAGAGTTGAATAAGGATTATGACTGATTAATTCAGTACCACCCTGGGAAAGCAAACAAGGTGGCATATGCATTAAGTCGACAAGACCATGATTTCTTATCCATGATGAGGATCACAAAAGATCAAATATTTATGGACTTGAAAAGGATGGATCTTGGAATTATAATGGAAGGGAAAAAATTTTATCTTTCTCAAATGAATGTTCAAGCATCTATACATGTGATGATTAAAGAGGCACAGAATGAAGACGTCGAGTAACAAAAGAAGGTGGGAAATGTTCATGAATTCAACCTTGATTGTGATGTGATAATAAAGTTCAGGAACCGGGGTTGTGTTCCTCCGATCCCCGAATTAAAGAAGGAGATGCTGGATGAGGCTCATAGTTATTTATTCTCTATTCATCCTGGAAGCACAATGATGTATAGGGACCAGAAATAGTACATCTGGTGGGATATCATGAAAAGAGATGTTGCTGAATATGTCTCTCGATGCTTTGTTTGTCATCAAGTTAAAGCTGAGAGACAGAAGTCTAAGGGGATGTTACAACCATTACCTATACCCGAATGTAAATGGGAAAACATCACTATGGACATTTTCATAGGACTTCCTAAAACATCCAAAGGCAATAATGCTATCTGGGTCATAGTTGATCGTCTTACAATGTCTGCACACTTCATTGCTATTAGAGAGGATTTCTCTCTGGATCAGCTTTCCAAGATATATGTAAAGAAAGTGGTAAGATTGCATGGAGTACCACATTCCATTATATCTGATCGGGATCCGAGGTTTACCTCAATGTTCTGGCGAAGTCTTCAGCATACTCTGGATATAGAGTTGAGTTTCAGCACTACTTATCAACCTCAGACAGACGGTCAGTCTGAGAGGACAATTCAAACTCTAGAAGATATGTTGAGAGCTTGCTCTATGGATTTAAAAGGTGGTTGGGATCAACACATATCTTTGGATGAATTTTATTATAATAATAGCTTTCACTCCAGTATTCAGATGGCTCCATATGAAGCTCTCTATGGAAAGAAATGCAGGACTCCAACTTACTGGGATGAAGTTGGGGAAGGAAAGCTATTAGGACCTGATCTTGTTGATGAGATAGCAGAAAATGTAAGATCTATTCAACAACACATAAGAGCAGCTCAGAGTCGACAAAAAAGTTATGCCAACAACCGATGAAAAGACATATAGTTTGAATAGGGTGATAAAGTGTTCTTACAAATATCTCCTTGGAAGAGAGTAATGAGATTTGGCAAGAAGGGAAAGTTGAGCCCTAGATATATTAGTCCTTTCGAAATATTGGATCGTGTTGGGAAGGTAGCTTACCGATTGGCGCTTCCACCAAATCTCTCTCAAGTTCACGATGTGTTCCATGTATCTCTCCGGAGAAATCACATACCTGATCCTTCACATGTACTCAGCATATAAGTTGTACCACTGGAACAAGATCTTTCTTATGAAGAACAGTCGATAGATATTCTGGATCGTAGAAAAAAATTTCTAAGGAACAAGACCACTTGCTTGGTGAAAGTTATATGGAGGAACCACCAATTAGAGGAACCTGCATGGGAGCTTGAGGATATGATGAGGGAGAGGTATCCTAATCTGTTTGTTACAAGTGACGAATTTTGAGGGCGAAATTCAGTTTAAGGGGGGTAGAATGTAAGACCCGAGACTTTTATGAGAAATATTGTGTTATATAAATCATCAAAGGAATCTTTCACTACACACAACTCTAGCTTGGCTTGCTTTACACGCAATCGCGACCTTCCTTGATAGCTTGTGTCATACGCAATACCAAGTTTCACTAAACAATGATATGCTATTAAAATATTATTAAAACTAGCCGTTATGAATAGTAATAACCACTTTTTGAAATTTTGTAAATTTTATTTTTCAAAATTGACTTCATTTTTGGTTTTAGAATGTCGAAATTAGCCTAGGGTGAAATTTTGGTATTTTTCTGAAAATATTCAATTTTTGATGAATAGTGAAAACACTGGATTACTATTTAAAAACCAAATTTTTATTTAAATAATTATTTATTTTGTTTAAATTTATCTTTGAAAAAATTGATACATAACACCTATATATGTTCAATGTAATTCATTGGTGTCATTTTATAATAATTTTAGATATATAAAAATTTTATTAAACATTTCACTGTCTTTAACCCACCTCCTAGGAGAATTTCCAAATTCACATAAAACGTAATTTTACTGCTTCTGTGAGTGGAATTTCAAAAATCCGAGAGACACGGTTTATGTCAGTAAATAAAATGTAGTTCAATGAGATGAAAATAATTTTTGGTGAATAATAACTTTTTACTTTTTTTTACCATGGTTAAAAGTAATCATTAAGGGTAAAAGTGATATTATTATTACCCTAACACATGTCCTAATTCTATTGGATAAGTGTAATTCGACCAAAAACAACATTAGGAGTAAACTATTACCATTTAGGCCCACCTGTATTAGATTAGGATATTTAATTTTAATTTATTTAAAGAAGGGTTAAAATAGTTAAAATCAAAGTTTAATAAGTAAATCATTTTTAATATAGGGTTATATATATGATAAATTCGACTATAAATATTCATTAGAAAGATAAATATATTTCCTACATAATGGCATTTTATTTACAATTTTTAGATATTATATAATTTAATTTATTTATGACACAATGATGATGCAGTAATTTTTTTATTAATGAAATATTGACATAATTGATGTTATAAATTCCCAAATAAATGTAATTTGAGACTTTTTATGAGTTAAACTAATTTTATAGGTTAATATGACATGTTATTATTGATTTAATTAACTTTTTTAGAACTAATAATTATGTTATTATTTTCACAAAAATCAATTACCAAATAGTGTCAAAATTGACATAAAATAGTTTTTAAAACAAATAGTATATATTAATTGTTATTTTATTCCTAAAAATCTGAGGATCGGCAAAATGACTTAGATAAGGTTATAGATATTAATAATAAACAACTTGGGGTTAGTTTTGCTTGTTATAGTATGTTTGTTAACCTTATAGTGCAAGAAAACATGAAGACAAGGTTAGAGTAAAATTATTTAACTTAAAGTTAAATCTAATTGATACGGTTAAAATAGAAAACTAAACTTGTCTAAATTATATTGGATGAGAGTATTTCGACCCATCCCCACATTATCTATGAAATAAATCAATTTGGAGCTATTTAAATCCGAATATGACTTTATAATAAAATAATATTTTTAGTTTTTCCAAAGGTACCCCTCTCCTCCCTTATAAAAGGACACCTCCTCCCTCTCCTCCTCACACCAATTTGAGCCTTCAAGCTCGGCTAACCCCTGACCATTTCACTTCCCCATTTCCTTATAATCATCCTAGAGGTCCGGGTATTCTTCAAATACCAACCCTAGTTCCCTAAGAAGATGTTAAGAAGAAATGCGTCAAAGAAGAGGTAGTATCCATTACCGATCCTTTCCAACTTATTTCTTCTTCTACTTCTTATTATTTAGTTGTTTCATTATTAATTAAGAAAATAAGTATCACTAATATACTTATATGTTATTATAAATATGAAACAACTCTATTTCACCATCTATCCATCCTACGGAAAATGAAATCACCGTGCCTGCGTACGTGTGGAATACCGTCTCCACGCCGTGGTGTAATCTATTTTCCACCACAACCTTACTAGGATGGGTATAATGGTGTGAATAATGACTATATATGATTATATTAAAGTGGTATTGATTCTGAAATAGAATACATACAATCCAATATAATTCCACGATCATGGGAACGATATCATCGCTCGTGCGTACATACAGAATACCGTCTCCACGATGTGATGTGACTCGTTCTACATAATCTTCATTGCATATTGATTATATAAATGAATTTAATGAATTAATATGATATATATTACACTAATAACATTCTATAAATGAGGTATCTATAACCTAAAAATAAGAATAAAAATTTATTTGACAAAACACGCATAAGAACGAAAAGTAATAAACACTCGAATAACAAGTAGTAATGAAATATTACTAATAAGAATCTAATAATATGACCATATATGATATCATAACAATAATTATGATTATGGAATAATTCAATAACATTATTTTAATAATTATACAGGATGTTCAGACACTTACGAAGCAAATCGGTCCTAAGGTAAGGGACAATCTCGCAATCTCAATTTTTATCTGAGATTGTTTATACTTCAGAATTTACTGAGGAATATTTATCATCCCCATCCATGTTTCCTAAATATGTAATATTTATATCATTATACAATTGTTTAAATCCAATTTTACCCTTCAGTGAGTTTTTAGTAAAATATATGAAAGGAATCTATTCTCGTTTTTCGTATGACGTACTTTTTGAATTTTCAGACAAAAGTAATAGAAGAATGTTTCTTTTAACTTATATGGCATGAATGGATTTTAAAACATTATTTCCAAGAAGCTTAATTTACAAGTTTTCAAGTTTATTTTTATACAACTTCTTTTAGTTTAAAATTGTATGACATGTTAAGAAAGGAAAAATATTTTTGAAGTAGAAAGGATATTTTCCTCAAAAATGGAGTTCAAGTGTTTTATCAAAATTATTTTAAATATAATATAATATATGGTTATGTTTTTATCCATATTATTACATTGATTTGATTATGTTGTGATGGAAATATTTTTATGAATTCCTTTATCTTATATGAATTGTTTTATGTTGTCACAATGTTTAAGATTCCGATTTTTATTACATGGGTTATGCTATGATATATGGTTTATGCTTTTGTGGAACACATAAAAATGGTATCATTATGAGATGGGTGGGAGCTATATCTCCCTCCAATGAATTTGTTAATGATTTTATATTTCATGAGATAGACATGGCTGGAACGGCAGGTTAAACCGGTCCAGTGAAACAGGACTGAAACGAGGAATGAACTCGGTTCAGAAATGGACTTTGTCCACTAAGATAGTCTTGGAAATGAGTCTTAACTAATAAGAAATGATTCTCTATGATTATGTGTGTATGCCACAAAGATTCATGTTTTAAGTTATGATCATTGTGATTATATTACACTACCATGATTTATCCCATGTTATGAAACTATGATCTTTTTTGCAAGTTAATATTTCCAAAATGTTATGTTCTTATGAATATGATGTGATTGATATTTCTTTTGTTTACCCTTACTGAGCATTTGATCTCACCCTTTTGTATGTTTTCTTTACCAGGCCAGGAAGAAGGATATTAAGTAGTATATGACAAAAAGGGACTCTAGATATGATGAAATAAATGGGAGACAATGTTGATGATTTATTAACCAGTGGTTTATGTTTCCCAGTTTCTAAATACACTATACCTATACGGTCCTTTCCTGGTTTTGTTATATTTTGTAATAAGTGTGGTTCAATTTTGAAGTATTTACAATTTATGTAAAGTATGGGTCATTAGACACACTGCTCAGTGGGGAAAGATCTTGATACATATATGAGGATCACTTCCAGGGCCTTGTTAGATACTGTGACTCATCTTGATTCACCTAATAAGTAGAGGATTGAAGTCCTATATAATTATTCATGTCCATACATGACTCTACCTAGGGTTTTGAATGGATAAAGGATCTCAAACCGAGCCTCTCAGAGATATACCTGACTTTATCTCAGAATGCCCTGCTGTTGGGATCATAATCTTGTGGAAGGATGTGATACTTGACCTTTAGGGAAAAGATCAAGGGAACTAACCCAAATAGAACCCGTCGAAGGGAATATAGAAAAGAAGATCAAGCCATGTACTGAGAAGTACATAGCGTGTAGAAGAGTCACACACTGTGTCCTATGACCCTGGGTACATCTCGTGTACAACAGACTATGTCGCAAGGCATATCATGTTGAAGAAGGTATACACGATGTTTAAGAGAGTGACAAGCCATGTCCAGCTACCAAGGGAGGACTCCATGTACACTGTCCAGGTGACCTAACATGACTTCATCCTGTGTGTCCAAGACCGTGTACCAGTACTGGGCGTAGCTCACATACCAGGTCTTCTCTGGATGTGTGGTGTAGTACATGTCGTGTACTCTACCCTATGTCCAGGTATATACCGAGATACATTCTGAGTCTACGTAAGGATGCACACACTGTGTGACAATGGTCACATGCTATGTTAGCACTTCCCATCACCCAGAACTCCAGCCGCCACTGGGTGGGATCAAAAGACTGTGTCTCTCTGAGGCCCACTGTGTTCTCCATTGTGTACATCGCGCAAACCCTAGACGCCTTCATAATGGTCTCACATGAAGTGTTATTCGGAATACATGCCATGTGTTCCAAAAATTTCCAGAATTACGAACCTATTTCACTGTCCTCGGTGAGGATCTGGAATGTTTTCCCCAATACTCAATATCACAGGTCACCCCACCATGCTTTTGATGTTCTATGAGGTTTCAGGCATTCAATTGGCCCTGAAACTTCATTTTGAACTACCCTCATGAAGAACAGTCAGAGAAAGGTTTATCCCAATGTGAGATGATTCGTTATCCACCATCTTCATTTCACCTCTACTAGGTCTTTTCGATGTCGGATTCCTAATTTGAGTTCATTGCATTGCAAAACAGATGTGTAATGATACATTGTTCACAACCCTACGACGAACGCGAACAACGTGAGGTTAAAAGGATGAAGAAATAAATAAACAAATGAGGAACACGCCTCCTCCATCATTCATCATGGCATCAAATACTCACATTAGAAGGATCAAATAGGATCAATCAAAATATAACCCAACAATTATTACAAATAAATTTCCCAAATCAAACCCCAAAAAATGGTAAATAACACCCTCTTACAAGAATGCTTGATCCACGGATAAACCTGTTCATGTGTTGATCCGAGTTGGTATTTTAATCAA
The DNA here is from genome assembly GCA_963277665.1 of Viscum album. Taxonomy (NCBI): domain Eukaryota; kingdom Viridiplantae; phylum Streptophyta; class Magnoliopsida; order Santalales; family Viscaceae; genus Viscum; species Viscum album. The sequence continues at coordinate 1,699,252,495 of OY728156.1, read as the reverse complement.
TGAACGTGGAAGAAAAAATCACAATAACAAAAAACTAAATCAATTTTCATTGAATAGGAAGAGCAGTCATCAGCTGATATTCGATCTCGTTGCACAATGATCCATGTGTCGTCGTTCATCGTCCTTCATCAAGAATCCTCCATGTTTGGATCCTCTCTATTTCTCCAAATGTTTCTAGGGAGTTTTCTAATGTTGTCATTCTATCCCAAGGATCCTACATATTTTAAATTAAATAAGAATCACTGCATCATGAAAACATTTAAAATAAAATAAATAAATAATTTATTTTATTTCCTTTGAAATGTCCAAAAACTAACATTTGCAGATGACCCGTGCTGGTCAATATTAGGCCCTGCCTAAGGTAAAGTCTTTTATTTTAATGCAATGATGAACTCAGATTGATGATTCAGGCACCCATTTTACTGTTATTACACTTTTTTAGGAAAACCACTTGCACACACTGTTTAAAAGTTTATATTTCTTCAACCATTTATTTTGGGATATTTGGGCTTTTGAATCACACGACATCAAAATTCCTGGTCACAAAATAATATGGTATATTATTTTAAAATAGTACATGGAAAATATGAGAGATTACATTCTCCCCACCTTTGGGATCTATGTCCTAGAAAATCTAAAACAAAAGTCTAATCAAACAGATGATGTTACTGCACACAAATTTGAGAGTCTCGCTGCCATGTTCTCTCCTGAAGATCCCTGTGCATCCACTAGATACAAACCAAGGGAAACACTCACCCACAAAGGATCATTTCCTACCTATCCTCGATATCCATCGGGTACTCTGTGATGGTCACTTCATTATTGATGTCAAGCTCTCCCTAGATGATGATGTGCGATGGGTCATGCACATACCTCCTCAGCTGCGACACATGGATGAATTCATGTATTCGATGCAACTATGGCGGTATAGCTAGGTGGTACGCCACCTAGCCAAATTTGTGTAGTATTAGAAAAGGGATGATGATCCTCAGAGACAATTAACCACCCCAGCCAAATCACTACAACCCTCGTCGAGGCAAGACCCTAAGGAACACATGCTCTCCCTCCTCGAACTACAATGGTCTCTATCTCCTGTCACCGTAAGACTTATGCTATCTCTGTGTAGTCTGTAGGATTGAAATAATGATGTAGATGCTCAATATACAAGAGGGGGCAGGGGTGAATTGTACACTTTAAAAATTTCCTTAGACAAGGAAAGATCTAAGTTTAAAAAAGTTAAAATAAAAAAATTCATAACATTTCTAACACTAATTGGGGAATTTTAACAAGGTATGAAGTTACAAACTTCAAGTTCTATGCACTTTCTTAAATCAGGAAAGTGATCCTAATAACCGGTTCCGAAAATATGAATCTGGTAATTGAAACTTAACCAAAGTTTACAAAATGAGATTCTACCTTAAAGCGTATAGAATCTAAATTAATCAGAGTACATGTGTAAGGATATATAAGAAGATTATACTTTCCTTACAATAAGAAATGCTGCAGAAAAAAAAAGTAGTAAAACTACTAGTAACAAACATTAACTCTTTTAACCCAAAGATAAGGGTATCCAACAACCTTGGATAAAGGTCCCTTGAATAATACATTAAAGCAAGTCTATCTTACACACATCAGGGTAAGCCCTCAATACGAGGATCGGAGTCTCTATCTTACAATCCCCACAAGCCCTTAACTTCAAGGTAGTTTAAACTTCTATCTTTCTCAACAAGGAAGGCCTCGAACTTCAAAGAAGTTGGTACCTCTGTCTTCCTATCCCTGGAAGCCCTCGAATGTAATCACCAACATTTAGAGTCGCACGAAGCAAAATGAACGAGCGGTTCAGTATGCACAAAGAATGAAAAGCTTTTCTCTCTATAAATCACCTTAACAATGTGTGGTCTCTAGATCGATCAAATTGTTGTTGAGCTCTTTCAAATGAACATATATTTATAGGCTCGGTTGGAACGGTTGAATCCCTCCTCCAATGGTCATATTTTCCTTGAATTTCGGAGGGACCTATACATGTGTCCCTAAACCCACAGTTAGTTAGAAAAATAATGGACGACATCGTTTTATTACAAAACATGTGTGACTGAAAGCACAAAATCATTTTTTAATGAAACAAGTGTAAGTATAAGTAAAACTAGAATTCAGAGTGTAGGTAAATTAAAGTTCAGTGTGTAACCAAAATGGAATTCAGAGTCTATAATAAAAAATCTATTCGGATTTTGTTTTATAGGTATTCAGAACCTGAATTATGTGGGAATCTGGAGTCTAAATTTCTAACGAAATTCAGAGTTTGGTTTTACCAGAGTTCAGAATCTGAACTTATAAAGTTCGGAGTTGAACTCATAAATGTTCGGAGTCGAACTTATAAAATTTCAAAGTTGAACTCATAAAAGTTCAGAGTCAAACTTATAATGGTTCAGAGTCGAACTTATAAAAGTTCAGAGTCGACCTCATAGAAGTTCGGAGTCCAAAATTCGGAGTGGAACTATATAATAGTTCGTACCTAGAATTCGTAATGGAACTTTATGAGAGTTCGTATCCAGAATTCAGAATGGATCTTTATGAGAATTCGTATCCATAATTCGGAATGGATCATTATCATAGTTTGTTTCCATAATTCTTAGTGGAACTTCATTACAATTCATATCCAGAATTCAGAATGGATCTTCATTACAGTTCATATCCAGAATTCAGAGTGGATCTTCATTACAGTTCATATCTAGAATTCAGAATGGAACTTCATTACAGTTAATATCCAGAATTTGGAGTGGAACTTCATTATAGTTCATATCCAGAATTCGGATCCTAAAAACAAAATGCTTCAAATCTAAGAATTATATGATTCTGAGGTTTTAGTTATTAAATAGATTTTTATACTTAAGAAAAATATTGATATGTATGATAAAAACTTGGTTAGGGTAAATTTCCTTATGGAAAGAAATTTTCCTTATAAAAGTAAAATATATATTTGCTTATGTAAAAGGTGTTTATGATTTTCAAAACAAGAAGGAATAGAAAATTCATAAGGAAAACCTTATTTACTCAACAATCTCCCCCTTTTTGGAAATCACAAACATCCTTACGAAAAAGAACACAAGAACTTTGAAAACAAATTCTTTAGACTTTCAAATTACAACATATCTACCTTTGTTCATGGATGATAGTGAATACAACTAACTCCCCCCTAGGCATTGAAACTCTAAGGATTGTATTCCGAATTTCCGGAGTGGAGTTTTCAATATCATGGGAATGCAAAAATTCATAATGAGGAACTCCCCCTTTCTTTAAGGAAATTTTACTTAGAAATCTTTCCTTTCTCCATTTTAGATTTTCCTTATCCTCTTTTGAGTAGTTCTATTTTCTTCTCCCCCATTGTGATTTTCAAAAAGAATTGAAGGAAATGGAAAAAAATATGGTACTTGAAACATTAGTATAAAACAAGATACAACCAACCAAATTTTCATTAGAGTTGAGAAAATTTTTACAAGGAAAGACAAATACAACAAAAGATCAGAGTGAGTTCATTTTTCTTCCTTTTCCTTTGGGATCGGATTCTTCAAAAAAGTTTTGAGCTTCTTCAAGTCTCTTTTGGTTTCCTCATCTTTCCTCTCCAAGGCTTTTATCATTTCTTCATGGGCTTTCAAAGATTCTTCCTGATCCTTCATGGCCTCTTCCTACTTTTTCACTATCTCTTTTACTTTACAAGTCTTTTTTCAAGCTCAATCCGGATATTTCTATCACATATAAAATTTTGAGAAAGGGAGTTAGTCTTATCATTCTGTTCCTTCACTTGTTGACTCTGAGAACTTTTCTCAATGATCAGCTCCCCCTGAAGATTCTTGATCTTGTTAACCTCAGTGTCAAAGGCATCTTTCACTTCATTTTGAAAATTATAATAGTCATCCATGTCTTCTTCAACATTCTTAGACCACAAAGTTATTTTGTTGCAAGACTTCCTATGTACATCATAATTGATAAGAAAAGTTCTATGGTCAGCTTCAATCTTCACAAACTTATCCATAACCCTGGATAAAGACTCTGATTTTTGATTCATACTTTGTTGCAGCATTTTGCATCTAGAATCTAAAGTTGGAAAAATCGGAATGATGTCCACCAATTTTTTTAGAGATTCAACCACAAAATTGTGACCATGAGAAGATGACTCAGAATCCGATAATTTTCTTGGAGATTGTTCTCGTTAAATTTTCACCAGTTTCCTTTTAGAAGAACCACCAACCTCCTTCTTCCTGAAAATCTCTTTTGTTGGAGTATCCATCAGAACTTGCTTCCACTTGTTTGCTTACATAATGGGTTGATCATCTCAGGACTCCTCCTCACTTTCTGATAACTGAACAATCAGATCTTCATCTAGTTCCTCTTTTTCTGCCCCTTCATAAAGGAAATTCTTTTCATAGGATTATTCCCCATCATATAAAACATTTTACTTCTCTTCCTCTTGCACAACTTTATCTTTCACACTTTCTTTCTCAACTGATTTTCCCGGAGTGGGTAATTTTGCAGATTCGGACTTTTCTTTATACTCTTCTACTTGTTTGATCAATTCATCTAGATCATCACTTCCTTCTTCTTCTTCTTCTTCTTCTTCTTATTGAAGAACTTCTTCTTCTTCTTTTTCAACAGCTTCTTTTTCTCCTTATTCAACTATCTCTTTACCCTTAGATTTTTCCGGAGTGACATAGTTCTTACCTGGAGTCTCTGGTAAAGATGGTTGGATATCAAAGGTTTCTAGAATAGGAATCTTCTCAGAGTCTATTTCAGTATTTCTTAATAGAGATTGAACAAGATCAGCTTTGTACTTTTTTTCTTCAACTTCTTTTCTTTAGCTTCTTTTTCTAACAAATCCGAAGTATTTTCCCTTAAGGCCTTAGACTGAGCCGGTTCCAGTCTAAACTATGGATCCCCTTGTTTTCTCTTCTCTTTGTCTTCCCTCCCCTTGGCTACCACTTTATCTATATAAGCAATATGTTTCTTTGCCTTGGGAGGTGCGGATTCAGTTTCCTTAGATTTGGGGGTTTTGTCATCACCAACCACTTCCTTAATCTTCTTCTTCTTAGTGACTTTCTTTGCTGGTTTAGCCTTCTCCACATTTTTCAGAATGTCCTCAGCCTCTCCCTATGGTAAAGGGTAGAATTATCCGGATTTAGTAGAAAAATCCATCTTCATTCTATTCAAAGTATCATCACTAACAAGCATAAGCTTACAATTCTGAACATTTGTCATACAAACAATTTTGAAAGAATCTAAGCACTGAACTATCAGATTTGATAGTAAGGCAAGGTACATAATTATTTGAGCTCTCAAGTTCCCTTCTTTTATATTCTTAATTGTAATCAATACATGCCTCCTCAAATTTAACTTCCTTAGATTTACCAGGAAATCTAGGACATAGATGTCACTCTTCTTCAGATTATCCTTGTCACCCCTTCTTAGTACGAGAATGCCTTGTACCCATAACTGTAGAATCCGATTATTCAAAGTGAAATGAGAAATCTTAGCAGTCTTGGTATCTTTTAGTCCAAGACATTTCAATGCCTTCACCTTGTTGAAACATCCTTTCTCATTCGAAATCTTGTGTGAGAAAAACTCGGCTTCCCCTTTATAGGATCAACCCACCAAGCTTGTAGCTTTGGTATATGATAATTTGTAAGTCTTTCCATAAGACTTGAAGGAAAATAACTCTCTTCCCTCTTCCTGCTAGAAGGAAACAGACTTATAAAACTCAACCAGAAAATCTGTATAAACCGCATCCTGTTTTTCTGACACAGACAAGAAAACATCTTCCAATCCATTCAATCTGATAATATTGGTTATAAGGGAATCAAACTTGTAGAAATCCAGATGCACTAACCTTTACCTGAAAACTAACCACTTTGAAATTGGATTAGAAGTTGACATATATTGAGATGTAGCTTCAACAGAGATTTGGAGTGGAGAGATCTGGAAGATTCAGAACAGCTTTGACAAATATCGGAACGGTCCTTAAGAAGAGAGTCAGGGCTTAGAGACGTGAAAGCTTTGAAAAAGCGATGTGGGATGACTCATAGGATCCCCTTTATATAGGCGATTGAGGTGACCTTTGGTCTTCCAAAATCCATCTAACTGTTAAAAATCCTTTTGATCTGATCTGACGGTTGAGAACATTCCCGCAATGAAAACTTGACTCTTATCTTTTGAGGTTTTGAGAAAAAAACATTTGGATTTAAGGAAAAATTGAATCCAAATAATTTTAAAACTCCTAGGAAAATACCAGCAAGCAAAATATGATTATGAAAATTTATGTAAGGAAATAATACCTTTCAGATTGGCTATAAAAATTGTTCATAATTGGTAATATTCTTCTTGAGGGGAAAAAAATTTAAACTCATTATGAAAAAAACTCATTATGAAAAATAATCCATTATGGGAGATTCATTACGAAACTTCATTATGGAAAATCCTCATTACGGAAAATTCATTACAAAAATTCTCATTATGTAAAATTCATTACAAAAATTCATTACGAAAAATCCTCATTATAGAAAATTCATTACAAAAATTGTTATTACGAAAAATCCATTACGAAAATTCTCATTATGGAAAATCCATTATGAAAATTCTCATTACGGAAAATTCATTACGAAAATTGTCATTACAGAAAATTCATTACGAAAATTAATTATGGAAAATTCATTATGAAAATTCTTCGGTTCCTGAAATCTTCATTACGAAAATTTCAGTTCTGAAAAATTCCATTCCGAATGTTTTCATTCCGAGAATTTCAGTTCTGAAAATTTCTATTACGAGAATTTCCATTTTGAGAATTTCAGTTCTGAAATTTTTCAATAACTTGTTAAGAATAATTTAGTTACATAAGATTGAAATGAAAACTAACTATGACAATTTTGATTAAACTAACATGCAAATGCACTCCCCCTATGAGAAGCATTTTATTACTATAAGAAGAATTGTTCAACAAAAAGTTAATGAAGAAGGATTACCTCGTGGTTATCATTCCTAACTTCTGTTTAATATATTCAAATCTATCAGAGGGTAATAATTTTGTGAAAATATTAGCAAGTTGATCTTCCATTCCGATAAACTGAAGAATGCCATCTCCTTTAAGTGTGTGATCCCTAAGAAAGTGATGCCTAATGTCTATGTGTTTTGCACTAGAGTGATGTGCAGGGTGTTTTACTAAGGGAAATGGTGCTTCTGTTATCACTAAAAATTTGTTTCATTGTGAAACTCAGGCCATAGTCTGTGAGTGTGTGTTGCATCCACAAGACTAGATCACAACATATTCCAGCTGCTACATATTCAGCTTCAGCAGTGGAGAGTGATACTGAGTGCTGCTTCTTGCATGACCAAGAGACTAATGAATCTCCTAAGAAATGTCAAGTTCCGAATGTACTCTTTATACCCATTATACATCAACCAAAGTCAGCATCTGAAAATATTTTTTAAAAAAAATCATATCCAGATGTATATAATACTCCTAGATCTATGGTTCCCTTTAAGTAGCGAAAATTCTTTTCACTGTATTTAAGTGAGATTCATTAGGATTGGATTTATATCTTACACATAAGCATACTAAAAACATTAATTCTAGACAACTGGCTTTCAAGTATAGTAGACTTCCTATCATACCTCTAAAAGATGTTTGATCTACTGGTTTCCCAGCTTCATCAAGATCTAAAGAGTTTGAGGTACCAATGGGAGTACTTATACTCTTAGTGTTTTCATATCCATACATTTTAAGATGATCTTTAATATACTTACATTGAGATATATAGGTTCCTTATGGTTTTTGAGAAATTATAAAACCAAGGAAAAATGATAACTTGCCCATCATACTCATTTCAAACTCAGATTTCATTAGACTTGCAATGAATTCAGTTAAAGATTGCTGAGTAGAACCAAATATAATGTCATCAACATAAATTTGAACAATCAAAACATTTTTCTTATCTTTCTTTATAAAAAGGGTTGAATCTGCATTTCCCTTAACATAGTTATTTTGAATCAAAAATCTTGTAAGTCTATCATACCAGGCTCGTGGGGCTTGTTTAAGGCCATACAATGCTTTGGAAAGTCTAAAAACATGATCAGGGTATTTTGTGTCTTCAAATCCAAGAGGTTGTTCAATAGAAACATCCTCTTGAACATAACCATTAAGGAAATCACATTTCACATCCATTAGAAAAATTTTAAAATTAAAGAATGCTACAAAGGAAAGTGAGATATGAATAGATTCCAGTCTAGCTACTGGAGCATAGGTTTCTTCATAGTCAATTCCCTCTTGCCGATTATAGCCTTTAGCAACTAGTCTTGCTTTATTTCTTACAACGACTCCATTTTCATCAAACATGTTTCTGAAGACCCACTTCACTCTAATAACAGAAGTTTCCTTAGGACTTTCAGCCAAGGTCCAAACTTTTTTTCTTTCGAATTCATTTAGTTCATCTTGCATGGCTTTAATCCAATCATCATCACCTAATGCTTCATCAGTGCTTTTTGGTTATAATTAGGTAAGGAATTCCATATGTTCTAATACATTTCTCAAGGAACATCTAGTCCTTACAAGTTGATTTGCATCACCAATGATACTATCACTGGGATGATTCTTAAGAAACACCGGTTTGGGTTTTGTAAGACCAGTTCATAAACATAAGGTAGAAAGTATTCCGGGGTAAATGTTTCAGGAGTATCTTCTTAAAACTTTTCCTTATCAGAAGGATATTCTAACAAAGGTTGATAATCTATTTTTGAAAACACATCTGAGGATGTAGGTTGGGACGTTTTGAAAAAAAAAAGGATTAGATTCATCAAATTTTACATGAGCTATTTCTTCAACAGTACAAGAGTTTTTATTGAAAACTCTATAAGCCTTAGATGTTGGGGAGTATCCTAAGAAAATTACGTCATCATATTTTGGTGAAAATTTGTGTATATTATCTTTAGTATTCAGGCTGAATACCTTGAAACTAAAAACCTTGAAGTAGTAAAGTCTAGGTTTTCTACCATTCCATAACTCATAAGGAGTTTTATTAAGAATTGTACTAATCAAAACTCAATTTATAGTATAACAAGAAGTACATACAGCTTCAGCCCAAAAATGTCTAGCTATTTAATATTCACTCAACATGGTTCTTTTTATCTCTGGATGAATTCTATATATTCTTTCAACTACATCATTTTGTTGAGGAGTTCTAGGTGCTGAAAATTTGTGAGTAATACCTTTTCTGCTACAAAATATTTCAAAATCAAAATTTTGAAATTCTCCTCCATGATCACTATGAATAGTTTTCAATGGAAGGTTTTTATCATTTTTAACATGGGCTCTAAATCTTTTGATATAAGAAATAGCTTCAGACTTCTTTTCTAGAAAATAAACCCATGTAAGTCTAGTGTAATCATCAACAAAAACAAAAACATAGTATTTTCCTCCAATGCTTCCAGTTTGTGTTGGAAACAAAAGATCCATGTGCACTAACTATAATGCATCAGTTATCGAGACTTCACTGATTTATTTAAAAATAGATTTATGTTTCTTACCATATTTACAAGGATCACAAACTTTAGAAGAATCAAATCTATGTTCTGATTGATCCTTAACTAGTTTATTCTTAGAGACTTTACATAAGTTTTATATGATTACAACGACCTATTCTTCTATGCCATAACCAAGAATGATATTACATTGCACTAAGGCAAGGTTGGTCTTGGTTCCTAAGGTCTTATAAGTTCAAAGTGTAAACATTCTCTTTCTTATTGGCTAAGAGAATAAATTCTTCCTTGGAATTGTGAACTAAGCACTTATCATTCATAAGATTCACAATGTATCCTTCATCACATAACTTACTTATGCTAATGAGGTTGTTCTTAAGACCCATTAAAAACAAAACATTTGAAATCAATGTTTTACCAAGAAGAACAGTATTATCTATACCAACAATTTCTCTCTGAGAATTATCTCCGAAAGTTACTTTTCCTCCTTTTGTCTTGATAATCTTTTCTAAATAGCTTTTGTTACCAGTCATGTTCTGGGAAAATCCACTATCCATGTACTATGTATTGTTGTTGGTACTTCCTTTACATTCCTGAAAACAAGAAAAGAGTTTGACTTTCAGAATCCAAACTTGTTTGGATCTGATATTTTTAGATAAAAAAATTTTGGGTATCCACATTTGTTTAGAAAAATATGCTTTATGAAACCCAAGAGATTGAACTTTATTCAAAGAACAATTTTTTTTCCAGTTTCCACCACTTTGACACATGGTGAAAAAAGGGGCTCTAGAAGGAACAAATAGTTTTTTTTGAAAACTGGTTTTTCGTGAGTATAACCAAATCCAATAGAGTTTCCATGAGTTTTAATTTGAGAATAAATTTTGTCAAAATTTTCCTTCCCTGAAGTAAATTTTTCATGGAGCTTCTTTAGAGAAAAAATTTTGGATTTTAGTTTAATGACTAAATTACTATGCTCAGAAATCATTTCTTTAGAGTTAGGTTTTTCCTCAAAAACATTCATTTTTGAAATATCATTCCTATTATATTTAGAAATTTCTTCTTTATCCGAATTTTCTTTCTCAAGCTCTTTAGAATGTTTTTCTACAATCTCATAATTATTTTTAAGATCTGAAGAAAGATCTGAAATCACTTTTGTAAGAATTTTTTCTCTAGTATTTGCCTTGTCTAATTTCGTACATATTTTATAATTTTTTTCTTCAAGAAACATGGTAAATCTAGATACTTATTCATATGAATGTTCTTCATTTTTTGAGGATGAAGTATCTTCATTAGAAGTACTATTTTCGGAATAGTAATTATTATTCAGAGATAAATTTGTTAAAGCCTCGGCAGAGCATACCTTGGCCATAAGACATGTATGTGGAAAAGAAGTATTAGTAATGAATCCCATATTCTTCTGAGCTGATGAATCATTTTCCTAAGATTCACTTTCTGTAGAGTCTCTAAATCTAGCACTTCAAGTAGTATTAGCTTTCAGACTATTCTTAGCTTTGGATTTGTAAAACATATTCCTATTCCTTTCAAAATACCTCTCTTTTATTTCATTCTTTTTGAGCAAAGGACAATATGGTCTAATATGTCCAACTATCATGCATTCATAACAAGTAACTTCTCCAACTTTCCTATCTTTCCTTTCCTTTTTCTTATACTTGGATTAGAAATGTCTCTGGCCAGCTATCTTGTTCATCCTTCCAGCAAGATTTTCTAACTCATTCTATGAGACTTCACTATCACTAGATTCTAATTGAATCGTAAATTTCATAGACTTGGATCTGGTTACTCTCTCAGGAGTCTTTGCTTTCATGTGATTCGATGTTGTAGTAAAAGCAATAGTATTATTCCCATTATTACTTGTTATGTTGTTAGCATCTCTCTTCATACTTGTTTCATGTTGAAGAAGAGTTCCAAACAACTCATCTAAGGAAATTTGAGTGACCTTCCTATTCTTATCAGTAGCTGTTCTCTTTGATTCCCACTCATTGGGCATAATATCAATGATCTTGTCCACAAGAACTACATCATCCAGACCTTTCTCTCCCATAGATTGAAGGCTGTTCACGATAGTCATGAATCTTTGTTGCACTTTTCTTATAGGTTCTCCATAAGGAAAATTAAAACCATGATAATCAGCTCTCAACATAGCTCATCTAGTCTCAATCACATTAGATGTACCAAAATGAGAAACTTCAAGTTTCTTCCAAATTCAATTAGCTGTTTCACAAGAAGAAATTTGGATATATATATTCATAGACATTGGACATAGTAGAGTATTGTGTACCTTATAGTTTAATTGATAATCATGCTTCTCTTGGTTTGTGAAAGCACTTACTTCTTTATTAGGAATTTTATAACTTCCAGTAAGCATAACAAAGTTATATACCCCAGTATTGATAAAGAAAGTCTTCAAATGGTCTCTACAGTATTCATAGTCATTACCATAAAAAATTGGTGGTCTTGTAGGATTATGGTTGTTAATAGATCCAACATTTAATCCTTCCATCTCTAAGAAAAACATTAGCACACAAACAAATTAAAAGTATAAGTCTTTAAATGAGAGAAAATATTATAAGCAAAAACAATTTATCTCTTGGAAAAAAAATGTGAATCCAAACTATAATTCTGAAAAAATATGAATCTGAAAAGTATGAATCCGAAAATTTCCCTCTGAATCTAATCATGAGATTACTTCAGATTGTACCAAACCCTTGTCATTTGAGTTAACCTACACTGATACCAATTGTAGGATCGAAATAATGATGTAGATGCTCAATATACAAAAGGGGGGGGGGGGTGAATTGTACACTTTTAGAATTTCCTTATACAAGGAAAGATCTATGTTTAAGAAAGTTAAATTATGAAAATTCATAACACCTCTAACACCAATTAGAGAATTGGGACAAGGTATGAAGTTATAAACTTCAGGTAATATGCACTTGCTTAAATCAGGAATGTGATTCTGAAAACTGGTTCTAGAAATATGAATCTGGAAATTGAAACTTAACCAATGTTTACAATATGAGATTCCACCTTAAAGTGTTTATAATCTAAGTTAATCAGAGTACAAGTGTAAGGAAATATATGAAAATTATACTTTCCTTACAATATGAAATCCATTGGAAAAAAAAGTAGTAAAACTACTAGTAAAAAACAATAACTCTTTTAACCCAAAGAGAAGGGTATCCAACAACCTTGGATAAAGGTCTCTTGATTTATACTTTCAAGTGAGTATGTCTTATCCACACCAGGGTAGGCCCTCGATTCAAAGATCGGAGTCTCTGTCTTGTTATCCCCGCAAGCCCTCAAGTTCAAGGTAGTTGGATCCTCTGTCTTCCTCAGCAAGGAAGGCATCGAACTTCAAGGATGTTGGCACCTCTATCATCCTATCATAGGAAGCCCTCGAATTTAATCACTAACATTCAGAGTCACATAATGAAATATGAACGAGTGGTTTAGTACGCACACAGCTTGAAAAGCTTCTCCCACTAGAAATCACCTTAACAATGTGTGGTCTATAGATCGATCAACTTGTTGTTGAGCTTTTTCAAATGAAATCCTATTTATAGGCTCAGTTGGAACTGTTGGATCCCTCCTCCAATGGTCATATTTTCATTGAATTTCGGAGGGACCTTCACACGTGTCGCTAAACCAACAGTTAGTTAGAAATAGAATGGCCGACATCATTTTATAACAAAACATGTGTAACTGAAAGCATGAAATCATTTTGTAATGAAACAAGTGTAAGTATAAGTAAAACTATAATACTGAGTGTAGGTAAATAAATGTTTAGATTCTAACAAAAATGGAATTCAGAGTATATAATAAAAAAGATATTAAGATTCTATTTTATAGGTATTCAGAACCTGAATTCTATGGGAATCCGGAGTCTGAATTTCTAAGGAAATTCAGAGTCTGGTTTTACCAGTGTTCAGAATCTAAACATATAATGTTTGGAGTTGAACTCATTAATGTGCAGAGTCGAACTTATAAAAGATCAGATTCAAACTCATAAAAGTTTGGAGTCGAACTCATAAAAGTTAGGAGTCAAACATATAAAGGTTCAGAGTCGAACTTATAAAAGTTCGGAGTCGAACTCATAGAAGTTCGGAGTCAAACTCATAGAAGTTTGTAGTCTAGAATTCAAAGTGGAACTATATAAGAGTTTGTATCCAGAATTCAGAATGGAACTTTATGAGAGTTCGTATCCAGAATTTGGAATGGAACTTTATGAGAATTCATATCCATAATTCGGAATGGAACTTTATTAGAGTTCGTGTCTAGAATTCAAAGTGGAACTTCATTACAGTTCATATACAGAATTCGGAATGAAACTTCATTTCAGATCATATCCTGAATTCGGTGTGGAACTTAATTACATTTCATATCCAGAATTCGGACTGGATCTTCATTACAGTTCATATCCAGAATTCGGAGTTGAACTTCCTTACAGTTCATATCCAGAATTCGGATCTTAAAAATAGAATGCTTCATATCTAGGTATTAGGTATGAAACCAATTATTATACTTAAGAAAAATATTGATATGTATGAGAAAAACTTGGTTAGGGTAAATTTCCTTAAGGAAAGTTTCCTTATAGAAGTAAAATATAGATTTTCTTATGTAAAAGGTGTTTTTGATTATCCGAACAAGAAGGAATGGAAAAGTCATAAGGAAATCCTTATTGACTCAACATAGTCTTCTTCAGATCTTAGATGATCTTCACCTTCTTGGTGGCATCTCACACCAACTTTGGACCCATGAGTGGTGACTCCCTGGGGTCGGTCCAGTAAAGATGTGACTGGAAGGGTCTCCCATATAAATCCTCAAACTATGCCAGACTAATGGTGGAGTGGTAGCTATTAATTTTTGAAAACTCCAGTAGTGGTAGGTGGTCCTCCCAACTGTGACCAATGTTCATGATCCATGCCCACGACTTTTCCCTTAGAACATGAATGGTCCTCTATGTATGATCATCTATCTGGGGATAGAACACTATGATTAGGTGTAGCTGAGTCCCAAAATCCTCTTACAATCCATTCCACAAAACAGGATGTGAGTCAGGCGTATTTATCCAAGACTATTGTCGAAGGGACTCCATGGAGATTAACTATCTCTTTCATGTAGTGGTGTCCCAAGATCTTTATAGAACTCTACTCCCTGATAGATAGAAAGTGGGACAACATGGTGAGTATGTCAAAATTCACCCAGATGGAATCATGCCCCTTGGAATTCCATGGTAATCCCATCATGAAGTCCATTAATATTACATCCCACTTCAACTATGGAACTTCTAGGTGTGAGATAACCCCGCTGGAACATGGTACTCATCCTTCACCTGCAGGCACAGAAGGCAACAAGAAACGAACTTTGATGCTACCTTCTTCATACCTAACCACCAAAACTACCATCAAATATCCCAGTACATCTTCACAATGCTATGGTTTACCACCAAGGGGGATTTATGAAATATTTCTCGACCTTCTCCCACAATGCCACTGGGACAACAATGCGTCTTCTGAAAATAACTACATGCTCCCCACCTTGAAAATGTCAATCAAGAGCATGTAATGTTGACAACTGAGAACATAAAGTCTCAAAGTATACATCTCCCAGTTGTGCCTCCCTAACTCTATGTAAGAGTTGATTAATGAAAACCATCAACTGATGGTAAGCTTCATCCTTTCTATCCATGAAGGATTACTATAACGAGGCCAACTGATCTATCACCTCATTCAATAGTTGTGAACTAGATCTCCTATTGAGATAATCTAGCCCAACATTCCCCTTACTAGATGTATAGACGATCTCAAAGTCATAATACATGAGGTACTCTAGCCATCACCCCTACCTCAGATATAGATCCTTTTGTGAGATGATGTACTTTAGGCTCTTATGGTCAGAGTTGATGACAAATCGCTTTCCCATAAGGTAGTGTTTCCACATATTCAACGTGAAGACTACCACTGCCAACTCAAGATCAAGGGTCGCATAGTTCTTCTCATGTGGCCAATGTTGGAATGAACAATAAGAAATCACCTCCTGTCTATGCATCAAGACACATCCTATCTTGGTCCTTGATGTTTGGTAGAAAAATATGTACTCGACACCCTCCTTCTAAAATCTCATGACCAGGGAACTTGTCAATCTCTGTCTTAACTACTCTAAAACCTACTGGAACATCTCCTTCCACAAGAAGGGTTTCCCCTTCCTATTTAAAGCCATCATCAGTGCTGATATCTGGGTGAAATGAGGAATGAATTTCTGATAATACCCTCACAACCCAAGGATTCTTCGCACTTACATCATGTTCCACGGTGGCTCAAATGCTAACAATGCCGCCACCTTGGCTGGATCTATAGCTACACCATATACTGATATGACATGTCCCATAAAGTGGACCTCATGAATCAAGAACTGGCACCTTGAGAGCTTCCCATAAAGATGGTTCTCTTGGAGTACATATAGAACCATCCACATCGGTCTCACATTCTCCTCCTAAGATGTTGAGTACACAAGTATATCATCTATGAAGAACAATACGAACCTGTATAAATAAAGGTGGGTGATTAGGTTCATATGTCCCAAGAACATTGTGGGGGCGTTCGTCATGCAAAAAGGCATCACCATGTACTCATATTGACTGTAAGAGCATCTAAAAGATGTCTTCATTATGTCCTCATCCCACACTCATAACTAGTGGTAATCTAACCGAAGTTCAACCTTTGAAAACCACTGTGGCCCTATCAAGTGATCAAATAGGT
Organism: Viscum album; assembly: GCA_963277665.1. Taxonomy (NCBI): domain Eukaryota; kingdom Viridiplantae; phylum Streptophyta; class Magnoliopsida; order Santalales; family Viscaceae; genus Viscum; species Viscum album. Next base: position 1,699,236,200 of record OY728156.1, on the reverse strand, counting down.
CATCGATCCTCGATAGTGGATATATATTCTTCACCGTTACCTGATTCAGGAACTAGTAATCCAAAAACAACATTAAACTCCCATCTGTCTTCTTGGAAAACAAAACTGGGGCTACCCAGGGTGAAAAATTTATTCTTATGAAATCATTGCACCTCAAATCCTCCAACTGAACCCTCAGATCACGATGTTATGTGGTACCCATATGATTCACTGGTGAGGAAATCAGTGCCATCCTGGGGTGTAAGTCAATGCAGAAGTTGGTCTCCCAGCAGGGAGGTATTCTTGGAACATTTTCGGGAATGATGTACTCGTACATTACCACTAATGCTAGGAATTGGAAGCTCACACCATTTACTACATCGATGGTATGGCTAGCCATCTCATGAGTAATCAAATTCACCCTCCTATACCTGACCCCATTTTGTGATGCTTGGATCTCCTTTTCATCTACAAAGGAAAACCTTGTCCCATATCTACAGACACACCACACTCTTCACCTAAAGAAGTAAATCTTGGCATGGGCCAATGATAGCCAATATATACTATGACTGAAGTTATAAGGCCTCAAAACTACCACCAAGAGGTTCCGACCGAAACTCTCACCACTGAGGGTATGATTACATTGTCTGCAAAGGTGCGTTATCATTATCTATCCCCCTGTAGGTGTCTCTAAGCGTAAGGGTATAGTCAAATGCTCTACTGAAATCTTTAGGTATTGCACAAGACATGTGGAGAGAAATGAATGGATGGTAGATGTGTCTATAAGTATGGAAGATAAGGATGAAAAGACATAGATTGTTCCTCAAATCCTCCCTGGAGTCCCTGGGTCATATGCCTCGACCACTGGAAATTTTCCTAGAACCTATCCCTCAGCTCCCTGAGCCTAGTCCAGACCTCCTGGGGTTGATGGTGGAAGTAGATCGAAGCGTCTTCCACCACCTGTAGCTCTCCCTGCTCCTCTGCCACGTATGCTGCCTGGAAGGTCTGTCTAATACACTCTCTGCCTCTGGCTAGGTGGTCCATCCACTGCTTCCCTGTTAGAAGTTCAATGGGTTGGACAGTCTCTGGTGAGGTGTCCCCTACTGTCGCACGAGTAGAATCACCTCTTTATAGACTAACAAGATCTAGCCTGAGAGCCATATACTATAAATACCCTATCCTAGTCCCTCCTGTGATGTCTCCTACACCTTGACCTCTGTGCATGACATTGGATCCCTGCTACTGAGATCTCCACATCTGTCTGCCTACTTCGGACTACTATCGGTTGTCCTTACTCTGCCAAGAAGCTATCAATCACCAAGTCCCACTCAAGCACTCCAACAGAAGATGAAATGCATATAAGAACTACATTGGGTCGGATATCCCATAGTTGACCTCGCTCGAAGGTTTGAGCTCTGAAGTACAGATCCCTGACCATATACATTGATTACTTGACAAGGTTAGTGAACCATGATGAATAGTTATCTACTGTTAAAATGTTCTACTGGAGCTGAAGAAACTCCTAGATACACACTACTCTCATCTTAATCGGAGAGAAATCCTCCCTAAAGAGTCTCTCAAACTCTTTCCATGAAAGAGTCTCCTCATCATGAGTCTGTATGGTAAAACTCCACCATCGTACCACCAAACCTTGAAGAAGGGTGAAACCTAGGATCACCATCTATTCTGCTAGTGTTCTCACTAGATGGAATAATCTTGTCACTGCCTCAAGCAAGTCCTCCTACAATTGAGGGTTGGGATCACCTCATAACCTGAGGGGTCTCTATCTTAGAATCTCATGGAGTGAGCTCAACCTGCGCCACTTGCCTATTGGTATTAAAGGTACCATGGGCTTCTCCACTGGTCGTGGTATAGCAAGTGCACCATCTAGAGGTAATGCATGGGGAACTAGTTCATGTATCAAAGCCTTGTCATTAAGGGTTCATCCTTGTGATCGAGTTAATGATTCCTAGAGGGTATGAATAATAGAGGAATCCTATAAGGAAGTGAGATTTACCATGGTTAATGAGTATATCTGGATAGATGACACAATTGTCATGGAAAATGAAACCCATTCTTATTTGATTCATGTACCATTATTTTATTTCCCCACAACTAGTGTTTTCATGTACTGAGTCGAAAATCAGGTTATCAGAGTCCTATTGTATGGATACGTTGGCCATACTCACCAACACTTGAGTCTCTGGTCTGAAAACCAATCTCAAAACACTTAACACTGTTTCCCCCAAACCAAACTCATAGACTCTTGGTCCTATGTTATAAATGAACAGCTCTAATACCACTCTTTCATGACCAGTCCCAGTGGGGCCCATTTCACGACTCTACCAGACCGCCTCCAATAGGCCATGGGCTATTGAGTAGAACCGAGTAGGCATATTACTAACATGGGAGGCGTTGCCTAAGTACCATTACACATACACATATCTCCATGCCCACAAATACAGAGATTTAAAACCCAATAAGGAACATAAAATCATGCATACCACTAAACCCAACCAGTAGAGTACAAAACAGGTAATGTGCGTAAAGTAAAACTGGCCCACAACACAAGTCCACAAAAAAATTGTCTGAAAACTACAAATTCCAACCTGTAATCACAAGAAGGTACTACAACTACTACTTATAGCCTTTGGTATACCTCAGCATATACGTAACTATGAAAGCTCATTACAGTTCTGGTCCACCTTGGACTCTGTCGAAAGGCCTATCAATGGAAAAAAACATGACACATACTGGAAAATACCAGGAAAGGGTGAGTATAACAATACTCAGATGAGAACCCTGAAAATTACAAACCAATACACAAATTAAAGGAAAAATCAGATCTACCCAGTATAGATCTCCAGTGAATATAGAAAGAGAGACACAATCCTGATATACACAAAAATTAGACCTGTAGTATAGAGACATGTCTCACAACCGTATACCCTTTCTAGGGATTTAGTTCAAAGGTTCCACCAAGCACTTGTCTTTGAGAACTTACACCACGAGTCTGATAGCTCTGATAAAGTCCATCTGAGAAGTACCATTCATCGGGAAAAGTCAATGAGAGATAGATACACTCATTCCTTGAGAATACACTCCTATGCGGGGAAATATCATGATACACAAATGAGCATCACTTCTAGGGCCTTGGAAGATACCATGACTCATCATGATTGACCTTCTATGGAGAGGTTCCACATCCTGTACGATTAGTAACTTCAACACCTGACTCTACCTAGGGTCACAAATGGATAGAGGATCTTGCTCTGGGCCTCTTGGAGGGAAACCAGACTCTATCTTAGAAATTTATACTAAATGTATCATAATCCGATGGAAGGAAATGATACCTAACCATCAAGTAAAAGAGCAAGGGCATTAACCCAAATAGAACATGTCTAAGGAACGGTGGACAAGAAGATCAATGCATGTACAGAGAATTACACAACGTGTAGAAGAGTCACACACCATTTACTCTATCCCTGGGTACTGCCTGTGTAGAATGGTCTATGTAGAAAGGCTTTTTGTGTAGAAGAAGTTATACATGGCATATAAGAGAGTGACACGGCATGTCCTGCTACCTGGGGAGGACTCTATGTACGCCGGCCATTTGCTCGTACACGACCACAAACTATGTGTCCAAGACCATGTACCGGTAAGCGAGGTAGCCCACATATTTAGTTATGTCTGGATGTGTGGTGGAGTACATGTTTTGTACTCAACCCTGTGTCTATGTAACTTCCGAGATACATGAAAAGTCCACAAATGGACCGACCCACCATGTGATAATGTCTACACACCATGTTAGCACTTTCTGTCACCTAGTACTCTAGCTGCCACTGGGTGGGGTCCACACACCGAGTCTATCGAAGGCACATCGTGTTCTCTATTATGTGCAGTGCACAAACCCTAGCTGCCGCCATGATGGTCCCACATAGGGTGATCTTCAAGAAACACACTGTGTATTCCTGAAATTTACAAAATCACGAACCTAGTCCACTGTGCCTCGATGATGCTATTGTCTATGATCCAGAAATCCGTTTTCCCAGAGACTTAATATCCTAGGTCGCTTCTCCATGATATCAATGTTCCAGGAGGTTTTGGGCATTCGATCGGCCCCAAAACACCATTTTGATCCACCCGTGTGAAGAATGGTTGGAGAACAGTTTCTCCTGATTCGGGCCGATTCATCATTCTCCATCGTCGTCACACCTTCACAAGATCATCGTGATGTGAGATTTATAATTTGGGATCATTGTGTTGTGAAACAGACAAGCAACGATCAATTGTTCATAAACCTATGAAGAACACGAAGAACGTGGGGTGAAAAGGAGGAATAAATAAATAAACAAAATTGGAACTCACCTACGTCGTCATTTGTCACGACGTTGATTCTATCTAGATAGAAGTATTAAATAAGATTAATCCCAATATAATAAAAAAAATTTCAGAAATCAACTTCTCTAATCGAACCCCAAATGAAATGGAAAATAACTCCCTCTCACAAGAATTCACAATCCGCAGATCAACCTGTTCTTTGGTTGATCCGCGTTCGTCATTTAGTCAAAGAACAAGAAATAAATAAATCAAAATAAAAAACCCATTCCTTAATAATCGATGAAGATGAAGAGTCATCGTCTGGGATTCGATCTCTCTCTGCAACGATCCACATGTCATCGTTCACTGGTGTTCTTCAAGAATCCTCCAATGTTAGCTCTGTTCTAAAGCTCTAGAGGTTTCTAGCGAGTTTTCTAGGGGTATCTTTCTATCCATGGTCTCCTTCTTATTTAAAATGAATTAATAATAACTACAAAATGTAAACATTTAAAATAAAATAAATTATTAATTTTTTTTATTTTCATTGAAACGTCCAAAAACTATCTTTTTCTGCTAACCCACGTTGGTCGATGTTAGGCCCTACCAAAGTTAAATTAATTTCTCTAAATGAGTTGTTGCCCTCAGATTTTTGATCTAGGAACATGTTTAAAGGTTATTGTACTTTTTCATGAAAACCACTCCCATGGGATGTTTAAAAGTTTAATTTACTTCAACCATTTATTCCAGAAAGTTATGGCCTCAGAATCATATGATGTCGAAATGCCTGGTCTCAAAATAATCCCATATAATATTTCAAAATAAAACAGAGAAAAAATGATACGTTGCACATCCTTCTTAGATAAGATAGTGGAGGATCAAATACATGATTCATAAATTAATAAGAAGTTGGATGTTATATGTAATGGGAAGTCCTAAGAGTTACAAATTGACGAGGAGTGAGTTGTATGGTTTGGTTCATGACTATGTATATCATCAGACCATTTGATAATGAGGGATATTTTGTGTGGTTTTCATAGATAAACCTAATTTATCCACCTGAGGATCACAAATATGTATCAAGATATCAGAGAGTACTATTTGATGGAAGTTATAAAATAGGATATCACTTAATATGCATCAAATTTCTTGTAATTTTAATAAGAAAATGATAAAAGGAAAAAATATAAGGCAGAGATGAAACCATTACACATACCTTCATGGAAATAAAAAAATATCACTATGAACTTTTTCAGAAGAGTTCTGAATACTTCTAGATGAAATAATGATATATGGGACATTTTGGACCATCTTACAAAGGATGTTCACAATACTTCATTTCTGAAGGACTTCTCACTTGACCAACATGCAAGTATATACATTATAAAATAGGTGAGGTTCACTAGATAAACATTATTGATTATATGTGTTCATGAAACACAATATACATCCATGTTCATGAAACATCTCCAGAATAAACTAAATACTGAGTTGAATATGAGTATGGTTTATCACTACCAAACTAATGTCCAATATGAGTAGACAACTCAGACACTTGAAGAAATGTTATGAAAAATCTCAATGTAAATCAAAGGAGGATGAGATCAACATATTTTAATAGTTAAGTTCTCTTATAAGAATAGTTTCCAATAAAGCATCCAAATAGCTCCATATGAATCACTTTATGGGAAAAGATATAGAACAAATGAATGATGTGATGATGTTGGTGAAAATAAAATATTAAGAACTAAAATGGCCAAGGAAATGGAAGAAATAGTAAAGACCATACAAAATCATACCTAGGCTTCCTACTGTCTACAAAATAGCTATGCAGATAATCATTGATGAGGCTGGGATTCTGAGGTTGGATATATGGTATTCCTTTTCATATCTCCATGTAATATGGTCATGATATTTGGGAATAAAGGAATTCTATGTCGTAGGTACATCAACACCATAGATATTACTGATCTTGACAGAGTTATAGTCTACAAAATAACACATCCACCAACCATCTCAAGTACATAATGTATTCCACATATCCCTCATGATTTATAAAATACCAAACAATGACATGTAAAAATATCATAGGAGGTATAGCTAGAGAATGATCTTTATTACGAGGTGAAGTTGGTGGATATATTATACTGTAGAGACAATGCTCTAGAAAAAAAGCACTCACAAATTCAATGTAAAATAGAGAATCCAAAAGTAAGTAGAAGCGAAACAAGAACCAAAGGAAGAAATAATGGATAAGTACCTTGCGTGTTTTCACCATTTTATGTTAAATGAAATTTCTAGTGTGAAATTTCATAATGGGGGATGAATATGATGTCCCAAAATTTTATCAATGGATGTTACTTCTTATATTTATGCATATAAAAAAATATGTCAAAATATAGAACCCAAAAAAACATTAATTCTATAAATGATGCCTGATATATTATTAATCAAATATTCTAATAATAATTAATAATATTATAGCTATATAATAAAAACAAAATAAGATAACAATAATATGAACATTTAGATCTTCTTGATCAACTAGAATGACAACCCTCATGAATAAAGCTACATAAATAAAACATAAAGTTAATAATAAAATGATCATTTTTATTTTTAATGTTTATATATAACCTTATGATAAAATATATTTGAATGAATAATTAATATAACAAAAGGTATTTATAGAAAATAAGGACCCGATATCATTGTAATAGTAACCAGACAGTTTGAATTGTAACCATGTCGGTAGGAATTGTAATTTTCCTATTAGAATTGTAACCATATCTATGAAAGTATAAAATAAAATTTATTTTTCTTATAAATGAATATATTATGTATTTAGATCACTGAATAAGATAATAAAGGTTTTAAAAATGATAAATTATTTGTTGTTATTTTGGTAAAATGTAAATTAATATATTAAACATAAAACTAATGTAATTATTTAAAAGAAAATTTAAATTTATAAAATATATTAATAATATAATATTGTGTTCAATTATAATTATATGAATATTTTATGTGATTATAATTATTTTTTAAAGAGTTATAAAATCGATAATACTATTAAAATAAATATGTTTTGAGTAAATGATTATTATAATTAAAAATAAAATTTCTATTATTTATAAAATTATTTTCATAATATTTATTCCATTTTTCAAATATACATATCTATAAATAGTTATTGTGAGATTTTAGTATTTTTTGAAAATAGTTCAATTTTTGCTGAATAGTGAAAGATATTAATTTACGATATTCAATATTATAAGCTAAATCCATATATTTTTAGTCATTGATTATGTAAAAAACCATTATCTAGAACCATAATTTACTATTTAATATATTTACATATAGAAATAAACAGTATTTATAGTCTTTATCCTAAATAATAAACAATTGAATATAATAATCAAAAAATCACATGAACTCCCCATATAAATACCTGCCCTCACAACCCTATATTTTCAAACCATCAATGCCTTGATGAATTAAAAATATCATCATAAATCTCTCCTCTACACTATTCCCATGTCCATTTATTGATATTATCACCAAATAAAAAATTACATGTTCATCATGGGGTCCATCAAGGAGGTGAAACTGAAGGGGTAACTTTCTCAAACTACCTCTTTTAATTTCTATTCATCTTCTACCTTCTCCTCAAATCATTTATCGTTAAAAGAATAATAACTCTAGAATAATTTATATACATTAATTTAAAACTGATAATGTAATAATTTCTATCCACCACTTTTTTCTCATCTAATCTTAATCAATGAATGGAAACCATTTTCCAAATTAGGGTGGTTAACTGTATCTATGGATAGTGAGTTTTTTTCATTATCGCATTCAATTATGGGAATAAAACTGTTATTATTTTTAAATTATATTTTAATAAGTATATTACAGCCTATTACATTTTATAGAACTAATATATATTTACTAAATATGAAATAAAACAAAACTAGATCATAGTGGATAGAAAAGCCACCAAAATAAAAAAAAACAGTCATCATTAATGTGATAACAAATGAATCATAAATGTTTCCAAAAAAGAAAATGATATATGGGTCCATTTAAATATTTATAGTATTATTAATAATATTTGATCTATCTTTTTTTAATAGAATTCCAATTTTTCATGAACTTCCATAATTATACACAAGTGAAATGACAATGAATCCATGAAACAAACACTCATAGAACAATGATATTAAACCTTATAAGCCATCAACGAGGTCATAAATGAACATAATAAAATTATAATTAATCAAATTCATGTGTAATAGGTTTTTAATTATTCAATTAATGAATCTAATTTAATTATCCAAGAAATTATGTTCATGTGAATAAAAAGACCAGATATAAGATATGGGATATTGTTGAGCCTCCATAATTCATTTATTATAAGTAATCTCTCTATCTACCAAAATGTATCCCTGAATTATTCTTATATAATTCATCTATATTAAGTATTTATTTATCAAATATATATAACATATTTATTAAATCATTAATTCATGGGAATAAACATATATTAATGGTTACATTATTATTTCTATTCCAAAATTATAGTAAAGGGAACTTCTATATTATCTTTACCTCTTTTAATGTAACACTGAAATTAATATTTTAAAAATTATATGATTTATAAAAAAGTACTTATTAGTTTGAAAACTATATTATTTAACATATTATTTTATGTAAATTATTATTATATCCATTTTAATGACTATTTACCTCTTCTCATAAAAGCACACTTAAGCGACACATTTCCATGGTTACTAAACCACTATTTTTTACTTGTTTTCAATATTGGTAACCAATTAAAATTTTATAAGATTATTTTTACTTTATTAATGTCCAAATATGATTTAAATCCTCTCTTTCATGTATTCCATTATGATACACCCTTTGTTTATACCTTATGACATTACTATGACTATAATTTCATTCCATGGTTAACTATTATGTTTATTCCTTATGTATGATTTCTTTTAATTTAAAAGATAATCATGAAAATATTATTATTAGTTCACCCATATAGAAATATAATTCATTGGGTAATTTTTAGGCTCATTAGACATTATGTATGGGATTAGGGAGTAAGTCTAATACATTATGAGACTTTCACCACCCTGTGTTACAGTCCTAGAAGATATCATTGACTCATGTTTATTTCATGTTATATGTTGATAACACATTAAATATTTCAATGATCATATGATTAAATTTTATACATGTTACGATAACATATTTTTATTCCTGAGACATTCCATTTACGTTATCATGTTATTCATTCTAACTCATGTTCAATGCTTTATTCTCATTTTTGTTCCATTATTGGAATTTTTAGCATGTTTCCCTTTGTTTATGTATTAAAATAATTTTCATATATTTTTATATGAGACAAAATATAGTTATGATCACATTATGGAGGTCACTAATGTGATGTTTTATTCTAGTATTAGGTTTTCTAATTATGTACCTATTCATCCAAATCCACTATTATTTTCGATCCTCAATTTTTATTTGTAGAATAGTTACTCTTAAAATAATGTAATAATATATGTAAAAGGATTGGGTTTCTATAATCCTTATACAATGAAATTATTAATCATTTTCATTCATTATTAGGCTAATTACCTTTCCATTAAATGGGATTAATCATTGTAAATTTATGATTACACACAATGAAAAGAGAAGAAAAGAATCCAATTACTTTGAAGCGTCACCATTCATTACATAGAGAAGATGAACTTTTCAGATTCTTATCAATTAATCCTCATTAATATGAATCCCTAAAGGATTCCCCAATACAAACATTAAAAAAACATAAACTTCATAAGAAAATTTAGTGGAAACTCTATTTTATGAAATGCAAAAAAATGTACAAGATCAAATAATCACAATAGAAAAAGGGTGAAATTACATTGAATCACCATGTTCCATAGTTGGAAGACAAGTATTGATCCCATTAGAATGGATCCAAAAAATCCTAATGAAATTACAATAACCACTAAGATTTTTGGAAGAGATAAAATAATTTTTTAGATAACTTGAGGTGTTGTAATTTAATGTTTCCTTACACATGGGATATTTATTGTGTAATCCCATTGTTTACATCCTAAAATCATCAATCATTATGTTCCATCAAAAACATGTCACCTAAAACAACAAAACCTATATTTATCATATACCGTAAATATTAGTTTTATGATGTAAATTCCTTGGGTGCGGCCACACAAGCTCTAAAACCCATTTATGTCATAAACCTATCTTATTATGTAATTTTTATTCTATAAACACATTTTTATAAAGTGAATTCTCTCTAAATCCATATTTTAGCAACCAAACACCACCAAACCTCCACTAAGCATCTTCTATGCTCTATGGGTTGTGGAAAAAATAATTTATCATGATATATGGATCTAGCCCCTTAAATTAATTACCACTAAAATCATTATCATCCTCATGAATCAAAAACATACCCTAGAGAGAAATCAAAGGGACATACAAAAAACTAACTCACAATATATATCTCTAGGATATCACCATCACTGGAGCTGACCCACTACATTAGAGGAACTAATCAAAAAACCCTTGATCCAAACTAACTAGATCATAACCACTCTTCCATGGGAGAATTGTCTCAAAAAAAATAATGTCCACAACAAAAAACAAACGGAATCATTCTCAAAAGCTAGAAAAGTATCAAAAAACAAAACAAATTATACAATAAGATAATTGAAAAACAATAAAGAGAATGGGTTACAAAGAGAATATCGATTACTCAAATTCCAAGGTAATCTGTTTGACACCACCATACTGCCAAAATTCAAAAACCAAGCAAATAACAAGCCCCATAGAAACATATCATGGAGGTAATAGATAATTATAGGATGATCCTAAAAGTATTAGTCATTTTCAACAATTATGTAACCAAAATAAATGAAATGAGATCCCTCATGAAGGTATAAAATAACATCCTGACATATGAAATAATTAATGTATCTAGCTCAATTGGTGGGGAACTTCTATCTGATATACCATTAATCTATCATGATCTAACACCGAAAAATTATATGATCTCTAATTCTTAATTCCAATTGACTCCTGCTATGAAAGGAAAATTATTTTTTATGATCCTATACTATTGTCATAATTTCATATATGGACTGAATTGTCACTATTTTGTTCCATATTATTTTTTGGTAATAATATTTGAATCTCTAACACCAATATTTTACAATGTATAATGGAATGTTACACTATAAAAATATTAAAATGGTGAAAAAAATGTGGTGGAGTGACAACTATTATTGTAGGAAAACCTGACCTAAGGAAGGTGTGTCATCAATAGACAATAAAAAAACAGAACATGTTAATGAAACATTTTGTTAAGAGTATAGACGGTCTGCTATATTTAATAATTATTCTATATATATAATGTGAAGTTATTAGGCATAATTAAGATCCAAAATAATGATGGGGACCTCTACAGAACATGGAGTTAATAAGAGGACCATGAACCAAGTTGATCATTATTTGGAATCCATGGAGTCTCACCACCTCCTCCAGATACATCCATGACAAAACCTCCCTTCAGTTTGACTGACTAGTGCCCATTATGTGGTATGATTTCTTCAAATTATCCACCATCAACCATATAACCTTGTAGCGTCATTGATATTGAGGTAATCCAATAATGTAATTCATTTAAATGTCCACCATCTTTCACTGTTGAATATTTATTGGGTACAAAAATCTATTGAAAACACATTGCTATTACTTCAACCTATAGTAGACAAAACATTATGACACAAACTCTAAAACTACATACATTAATTAAGGCCACCAAAACTGAAATCTTGGATATTAGTACATTTCTTTCATTCAATAATGTACCACTAAGGGAGACCAATAGAACTCATAGATACCCATATCATGCATTGATTAAGGGTTTAAATTACTCCACTAGAATAATATTTTATTGAATATATACCCATACTTACTATTAAAGGGTTCATACATGATAAATCGATCTATCAATACCTCCGCATCATAATAACCCAATTGAGAGTCATTCTCCTACGACAACAATGAAGTCTGCACTGTCATATGGAAATGAAAACCTCTCCCTTATTCCCCCACCATATCTATATCAGTCATTGCGATATCGTCCATCACCCCCTAGGAATATCTTGATTAATGAACAATATTACTACATAACATCCTGCTCAGTGAATCATCCAATAAATGTCCCCTTCCTAGTTTAAAAGTATTATGAAAATCATAGTCCTGTAATAATTGCATCCACCACCACTAATGCATGTTAAAAATATCCATATAGTCATCATAACAGACTCTTATGATTGGTGAAATCGAAAAAATTAATGTCAATGAGGTAATGTCACCAGAACATCAATGCTAATATAGTTACTTCTAGTAGTGGTCCACATGTCATTAGTCCAAGTGGGTTTGTCCAACAATGATGACTTGCCACAAGGAATCATCCATCCATTTCATGGATTATTTCTAGTCATGTCTTGGTTTTCCACATGATATGGCTGGGGTGTTAGCATATCATGGGAGAGACATCCATGGGAATATATCCAATCAAAATACTTTTTGTGGTTGTTTATACATATTCAAAGTAGACATGTCTAATAAACTTCACATGATCAACTAAATCATCTTTAATGACTTCCTCTGGAGTAAATTGGACATGTCAAAGATGCTTCACATAACCTAATAATCCATATATGTGGTCACATTCATGATAAATATAACATGTCTATATAAAGTATCTTGATCAACCTTACTTGTTTTCAGACTATTGCAAGACTATGCTTTCTTGTCAATTAGAAATATCATGACCATGCCAAAATTTCAATAAGAAATTGTGAGCTATATTTAATTTGTATAGAGCCTATCATGTGAAAAATAAGTCATTTCAATATATTTTTAACATATCAATATGGCATGTATTTGGACTACCATATGATAATAGATGCATGCCATTAAACCATTGTCAAATCAGCCAGAAGATTCCACGAATTGTGTTCTAAGGAATGTGACATGTATAAGGATGACCAAATAAATCGTGAGATTAGTAGAAATCATATGGTCAAATGAAAATAAAGTATTTATGATATGGGGTTTTAGAAACATTTTTATGATCTTGTTCTCATCAGAGTGTTGACATTCCATGCCCAAATTGATCATTCCTCACTACTACATAGGAAACCATTTTGCTAAGTAGAGGGATGAAAAACTAATGGGTTGTGTCAAACTAGAACTCATAGGGTTTGTATATAAATTGATGTGAATATCCATGAATTAATATATACATCTAGGTGACATATATATTTTGAGTGGAATGATGCATGATGACCCCTGATGAAGGTATGTGACTTGCATGACCTAAAAGAAGCATTACGATGGAATCTGCTACAATGAGTGGGTCATTTTGTTAATTCCACATACATGGGAGGGGGTGAGCTCCACATAAAGAGGGTGAATGAAAATTTTTCTTCACATCCCCAATATTTTCATAACATATTGAAGGTGTTCACTGGGATGATGCATGTAGAGGTGGACACCTCCAAGGCCCCGTGAAGGCATCATGATACGTGAAGGATCCTTGAAATGAAATAATGAGGGATTATATTGGTTCTTGAGAGTATCAGGCCTACCAAGGATATGGGTGAAATTACATATAATCATGGTATCATGATAGTGTTTCATGATCATGAATCTCCATTGTTAATTCATTTGACATTCCTTTAAAAATGGGCCATATGATTGTCTTTGTTATATTGGCAAGGATCCCTGGGGTTGTTAATAGGCCATGACATCAATGTATAGGGTTTCATGGAATCACCACAAGATAGGAGGATCATGATATTCATGAGATCTAAGGTTGGAATATGCACTCATACATGCTCATAGACACTAATATAGATGTACTATGCATCTAGGAGGCTATAATTGTCATGTCACAAGAGGTTTTATCACATATTTGATTACCTAATATGAGTGAAGGACCTAAATGTGTTCTTCAGACATGTGTAGGGGGGTCATAGATTTGAAGGGATTTTATTTTTATATGGGATGTGAAAGGTGTTATTCTACCATGTTATAGTGTGATCATAGGATGATCAGATGATTAGTCATTGCGACAACATTACCATGGTGGGTTCTCATGATTGGAGCCTCATAATTTTAGGGATAAGATCTTAAAAGTTTGTGGTTGACCCTACTCTTCCTATGGTTCTCTCAATCTTCCCCTCTTTTGTGTCATTTTTATGTGTGGTTCAGGGTATTTATAGGTTGTGGTAAACCAAATGAGGCACTACATTGTAAGGGTAGGGCACTATGTGTGTTGGCCAAGTTGGTGCAAACTTCGCAATATATCTATCACGTGATCATGAGATGGCTTGTTTTTCATTGAATAATAACATATTTTGATCATGTTGTGCTTTATTTTCCTTCTTGGAATACACCTGACATCTTTTGATAATTTTGAATTAATTCAGATAAACTTATACATAAGGAGGAGGGGTCACTCATGCATAAAACTATCATAATGATTATAGTGATTTTCATTACTCCATCATGTGAAAAATGGGTGATCATGGGATAACTTCATACTTTGTAGGAAGATCATGCATCATGACACTAATTCTATTGATGGGATTCATGAGATATCTTGTGTGAAAGACAATTGGAGAATTTCAATTTTAGGGGAATCTATACTGGTTGCCTTCATTATGATTAGTTAAGATGGATATCCATGATAAATACATAGTGATCATGTGAGTGAAAATTGGTTTCCTCTCATTGTCGAACACATGGTGTGGGAGAGATGAAGTTGAGTGGATGATTTGGTGGTTGATGAAGTATGTATCACAATACAAGTATCATATAATTTCAAATATGTGCCCAGTAGGATGAAATCTTTTCAAAAGGTGTCCATGAAGGATTTTAATGGATGGTAGAGATTGGTTGAATAAATGGAAGAGAATCTAGGATTTAATCATGTGAGCAGTACCAAAAAAATCTCATCCCACATTGAAAACCCACATTGTTATAAATGTGGTTTATTAACCATGTTGTGAATCTTGGGGTTATGAAAACCAAACCCACTTCCACTATGCAACCACACATGATGGAGCTTCCCATTCTATTATGATACTACCCTGTGAAATGGATCTTCCATTTTTATGTGTGGCTTTCCTATGATTCTCTTCTACCCATGTTCTAGTTGAACATGTTGGATCCCTAGGCATTGTTGAGGTGACTTCTGAAATAACATGGAATGAGTTGTCTTAGAAGTTTATCCATGGATTACCCATATTTTTATCTAGCATCTCATCATAAGCACTTAGAAAATTATCTATTGATTAAATAAATGGCATACCTATATTAAAATTTCCATATACATATCATTAGGGAAATATATATTTATATTACAATATAGACTTCAAACATGTGAAATTTTCATCAAAAATGTGTTAGATGCACAATAATGGGTGCCAAAAAAATCACAAAAGAATAAAATTAAATCAGAATGAAAAGAATATGATTGTATGGTCAATATAGATCATGTTTCTATATATCTAAAAATCTGTTAGGATATGATATTGAGCCCCATTAGAGTATTTTTAATGGTTTTTGACTAATGATCTTTCATGACTTATGATGATGATACTGGTGGCCATGAAATCTTAGAATAATCTAATATAGGATGTATCTATGACTTTGGGGCATGGATACACTAAAATTTGAATTCATATAAATTATATAAAAGAAAAATAATTAGTTGAAAAGGATTTTATGGCCTGATCTGATGTAATTTAATTTTACGTTACAATATATCCCATGATAATGGGATTCAATCAGTAAACAATTTTGAAATATACCACAATGCAGATCAAACTCATGTATAAAGAAAATTATTTAACGGATAAATAAATATATTATTAATTTCCTTATGTAAATCTAGATCTTATGTAAATTGGGTAGTGTTACTTTTTTTGGTGAAATCGCAGGTGGAGAACTATGTTTGGGTGAAGATGCTGCTCTAATCATCCACGATACCCATCATTTGTAAGTATCTCAACAAAGATCCAATCACATGGATTAGAGTTCATAAAAAACAATAGTTTTCTCCAATGAAATTTTCATGATAGTAAATTCTTCATTGATGAACAAACTCAATTAGTATTGAGATCATCAAATCTATAATGATAATTTTGGAATGTTATCCTTCTCAGAGGTAAAATGCTCTTACTTTTTCCAATGTTAGGGGACATAGCGAGAATTGCATTATTGTTTTCTAATTTCATATGGTGGGACTCATAATCTTTGTCCCTATTTATTTATTTTTACCTAATGTTTTCCTATTCTTTGTATAGTCGAAGCCTTAGCGGGCATGGAATTTGCTTATTCTTAGACATACATCTTACATGTTTTCAACCTGAAATGTTTTTATACATATTACTATTTATATAATTCTCAATATTTCATGGGTCACACAAAGCGAATGTTCAGTGAGAAGAGACATGAGTTTTTCAAAATATTCCCTTTTCAGGTTTTCAGAATAGAGAGCATTATGTCTCTTTCTTTTGGATGTTTTAAGGACTTCAATGATTGGCCATCACTATGATGTAGATTAGAATTGATTAGCTCAAACCTTCGTTATACTATAGTTTTGGGTCTTCTAGCATAATAATCTATTGTGATATTTTTTAGGGTCTTCATGTTTGGCCCTTTTTCATGCTATATTATAAGGTATTCTAGAGAGGACCATTAATGTTATGTAGTTTATGGTCTACAATCATGGACCTTGAGATTCTATGTAGATTAGAGTCTTACTAAAAGGACATTGTTGATCAATATGAGAAAAGGAATACATGATAGGGGTGACCCAAAAAACAAAAAGGATATGGGTTCTGCCATGTTTTATCCAAGGCTCACGAGGATTAAAGTTAATTTCTGAGAAGGAGGAGATACCTATGATTGGTATGTGAATTCCCTTATTCATCTCTATCAAGGCCAAAAAACAGGGTCTCCAATAATTTATAAGGAATATGGAATATTTATTGGGGTAATATGGATGGGGTAGAAATAATATAGAATCTTGGTCTACTTGGATTGTTGGATTATGGTTTATATAATTCATAGTCAAAATGTTGGAGTTAGTGAAATGGGTTGTGGTAGGAATGCCAAGGATTTCCTGCAAAAACATGATGTCCCGTGTTCCACCAAGGATTTTTCAGGGCTCTTAAGTATTGTAGTTAATTTCCAAAAAGAATTATATGACTGTAACATGTATGTAAAATCCATCATGCATGAGTCCATAGGGAATACATGCATAGAAATGTAGAGTTGATCCCCACTTTTTTTTTTGATGTCCGTGGAAGATTTATGAATACTCAAGAGACTGACCAATGATGTTTGGTATGGAAGAAAAGCTATTTTGAAATGGCTTTGATGACCTAGGGCCATTTATCTTGTACTTAGGATGCTCGGTCACTATGAAATGTTGTTTCAAATGATGAGGTGTAGGCCATAAATTGTTATAGAATAGAATTTCACAATACGACAATGATAAATAGTACAAAACACAATGATGCGACATTGAGGACATCAGATCCATAAGGACTGTTTGTTATGGGAGCTGTAAATAATGGTCCAATGTGATAGGGGAATGAGTAAGGTCTATGAAAGTCATACCGGGAATGACCCAAAACACCCTTAGCTTCTAGGTTCTACCATATCGATGTTAGGCTTCTAGGAATCAAAAATTCCTTTGTATCAGGCCATGATGTCTCTAATTAGTTATTCTTAATCCCTTATGTTTCAAAATTGAGGGAAAATAAAGAGATATATTTTTATTTCCATGCTTTATGAATGGCTTTTAATGACCCAATGTTCTCAAATCACAATGTTTTATTTATGGTCAATATATTATCCATGAATGGGTCTAGCACCATATATTGTTTTCAGTTCGTAGAGAACATATTATCACAGAAGATTTGAAAAATCATTATAGAAACTTTTTATTGATCTAGGGGGTGTATCAATCATATATTGGGTTTTAATATGGATACAATTCATACCCTATAAACATTATGCCTTATTTATTAGTGCCGTAATTTTTCCTAAACTCTGGAGATGATGATTTTAGTTAGTTGAGACATTAATTTTTCTCAGGTATCCATTTGTATTTTTACAACATGACATGTTTTTTGTCTTTATTACTAGGAAGTTATGGTCATGGGATTTTGACAATTATATGGAAGAGTTTAAGATCATACTACTTTGAAAAAAGTGTAGTCAGTTTATGTTTGTGACCCACATGGACCTGATATGGATTAGTGGGGGTGTATAAAATCTCATTTCAGATACACAAGTTCAAGAGCACTCAACATCATTATGAGAAAGATATGATTTTTTTATAAATAATGGAATAAGGTTCCTAGTTCCAGAGTGTTGTTATGAGATAATCCTGATGGGGTTGACCCAAAATACCCACCATTGATGACTTCCTCCATGGTGATTTTAGGATGACATGAAAAATAAAAACTATTATAATGGTTGAATACATATCTTGTTGGTGGGTCTAAGACCTTTTGTATCAATATCATGGAAGAACTGAGATATCTGTTTTCCTTTACAAGGTCTATGAGTGGT
The DNA here is from genome assembly GCA_963277665.1 of Viscum album. Lineage (NCBI taxonomy): Eukaryota > Viridiplantae > Streptophyta > Magnoliopsida > Santalales > Viscaceae > Viscum > Viscum album. Next base: position 1,699,217,192 of record OY728156.1, on the reverse strand, counting down.
TTACAGAAACACAAGGCACTCAGTATAGGAGTTGGGGTATATGGATTTGGGTGAATTAAAATTTAGTGCAAGAACCCCATACTCTAGTTGGCCAAGGTAAGGCCCATATGGTCCTTTGATAAGGTAGGATGATGGGTGATGGTCTTCATAGTTTAACGCCATGTATCACAGATATACATACATCCATGTACTTTTACATAATTTGACATGGACATTTTCCTTTCTATTTAACATCATCTAGTATGAATAATTTTTTTTAGTTTTAATGTAATGTGAATGGGTTAATTTCACTACAAATTAATAGTATGTGGTAAGGAAGTGGGAACTGACGTGAATGATTTTCCAAGATATATTACATGTAGTAACATGGAACACATTGATCTGACTCATTTGTAAGGAATAAATGGGATTCTTTGGCTCATAACTTATGTAATAGGGGTATATCTTTTTTGTAAGTTTTTATATTTGGACTCTAGATTTAATATCTAGGAATAACATTGTATCTAGTGATAAAACGAATTAATCCACACATATTTCTCTCAGAACTGAGTAGTTTATGGTCTTTTGATAAGGTTGTGGGTATCCGAACATGAAAATTGGAATTATAGATGGAATTAATGATAGAAATAGGGGTTTAACAACATATCATGTAATAATAGAAATCATTCCACACATAGTTCTTTAAAAAGGAACCTCCTCTACAAGTACAACCTATATGATGGGAGGGACATTTTTATTCTTTTTTCTGAATGGACTTGAGATTGATGACCCAATCGTAACTATGTATCATGATGTTTTAGGAATAAAGACACACATAGTTATTGAAAATAAATATGTGGTAGGGGATCAATCATCAATATTTACCCTCTCATGGGAGGTACTCAAGAATGTGAAACATTATGTCATGTAAAGGGGAATCAACTGTGTAATTTATCATTATGTGGTGAGAACTCATTATGTGCCTTTTAAAGTCTTAAATTGTGGACCATGATGAACAAGCTGTGATCCATTATTCCTTGTTCATGTGGAAAATCCTTCACTGAAACTCTTAATATAAAGCGATATATTCAAAATGTGAGAAACAAGGAATATTGAGGGTTCCTCTTGGCATGTAGAGGAAATTATGAATATGATAGGGGAATTTTTCATCAATAGATGGTTGGACATAAATATAGGATATAGGAATCCATATGTATCTCATTTAATATGAGAATCGAAATATACATTGATTTGGACACCCATGCAGTTTTAATGTCCTGCAAAAATGAAATCATCCCTTCATTTTGACATCACGCGGATAGGATGTCTACTACGAAGATTAACGTCATGTGGTCAGAAAGAGGTTCACCCAACATGTAAGGGAATTTCTAATGTGGTCGGATGCAATAATAGAGGTTCATGAATCACTATATATCCTTTAATAGAATGAATCAAGCCACACATGCCTTTTAGATGGTGATATTTCCTATGTGGAGCTAATTCTCACATGGGTAAGGGGGCATTTCATCCATCCTTCAGACAGGTCTAGCTCAAGTGTGGCGATTTATTAGTGAGGTGGTTCCTCCCATGTAGTTTAATTTCATGTGGTGATGATGATATTTTGTAGTATAATGTGATGCCTTCATGATGAGATACATGGCATAACTTAACATCTTGTTGTTTGGAAGGCTCCATACAATTTAGCATAATAAGGTCAGTATGTTATCCATATAGATTAATATCATGTGTTTTGGATGAACTCTGAATAGTTTATTATCATGTGGTTGTTACGAAATCCATAAAATTTAACATTATGTTGTTAATATTAACTCTAGAACACCCTTTTAAAACCTTTTGGGATCTCATAATTGGAATTATAAATGGGTCTAGGCATGTTGGGGAGGCTTCTTCAAGCTAAAACTCTCCACATCCCTGTCTTAGCCACTTCTTCATCAATTTTATGTGTCATTACCTGGTTAGACCATAATGTTTTCCTCTCTGGGTCACCAACTTAACATGGTGAAGTACTTCTGATGGTTTATTGGGGATCTATGTATAAATAACCCCGGTTTTTTGAGCATCCTCAAATCTGAAGGTTCATAAAATTTTTAACACATTTATATATGAAGGTGTATGAAATATTTAGCACATCTATGTACTAAGGTTTCTAGGAAAGGGGACGATTTCCTAATTAATGGGATATATCACCATGGGTAGGTTATCTATGGTGGATTTTAGGAGTATAATCAATGTGATCAGTCTCTACACTAACAATAAGAGGTATATCATGTTAATGATCTCCTTAAACTGCATTTGAAGTGATGAAAAACCCTTGGGGTGTTGAGATGGTGTCTCAACCAACCTGAAGGATACTTGGAATTATGTAGGTTATGGGTATAAGACTATCTATACATCACGAAATGGAATATGTTTTCCTACATTTTGGAGTTGATAAGGGATATAATCCTTCTCTAATATGGACATCAAAATCTATTAATAACGTCATGTTTCTATGAGAATATGATACTACTACTGAGAAGTTGTTGGAGTATGATATATAGCATCTATTACATGGATATGAGCCTATCCCATGGCGTGTTCCAATCTCACTTGGTGGGCCTAATCCAGGATAGTGACATAAGGCTGATACTATCCCTTTGGAATATTCCACTATTCTTCTTTGATGGGATCATGAGACCTTCAATAGGAATGTGCTGCTCTCACTTATTGAGACCTAGTTGTATTGGGAAGATGGGCATGGTACGAATATTAATTCCCCATCATAATATGTTGATGGACCTATGATATTGGAGTAGGGAAATGCACCTCTTCTTGTATACTACAAGGACATTTTTATTATGATTTTTGATAGGAATATGATCATTTCATGAAGAATATTATGCTCTCACATGGTTATAATCAAATATAAATATGATATTAGCGTAATTTGGGGCCATTGAATTATATTACCTGTCTTTTTTTATAGTGAAATTAGAATGTCATCTGGTATGTGTCACTCTCACTTGGTGTTCCTTATCCAGAATGTGGTTTTGAGCATAATTTTATGCATTAAAGTATGATTTGGACTTTTTTGATAGGGAAATGATCTTTTTCAAAGTTCTGTATAGTTCCAACTTGGTGATCCCCAATTGGAATATATATATGATCCAAATCCTTATGAAACACCCATAATCAGAATATTTCAATAATCATCCTTTATAGGAGAAAGAATATTCCCTTTATTTCGAGTAGCCACATGTTCATATTGATAAAAGATTTATTCTTTATGGGATATTAAGAAAGGAATATATTCTTATTTCAATATAATAACCACAATATACTGATGAAGAAACTCTTTTGTTTTCACAAAGCACTAGCACTTCAATAGGGTGTGTAATGGAATTTATGCCTACATTTTTTTTGTTTAAAAAATATGTTGGTCAATGTCTTTCAATGAATTGGGAATATACACCCAATATTTTCCTCATTGTGGAAAATGAATATGGGGATATGAATTATTCACTAGGTATGTATTTATACCTAACTCCTAATTGCTCCATGGATATTATAGAAGACCATTATTGAACAAGAAGCGGTGTGAGCCTACTTTCTCTAGCCCAATGATTTCCAAAGATTACAAGGTTTCTATGATGACCATATCTATATGTTTGTGGTGTTGACCAATCAAACATCTCTCTCAACAATAATATGAGGGATATTAATTTTTTTTGATATATCCGGGATTGAGTCTGTACTATATCTGTGGTGCTTCTAAAAACTTCAATTCCCACCTGATATTGATTATTTAACCTATATAATAAGACTCTACATAGTTCATCATCTTGTTAATGGTACATGTTTTTTAATGTTTATCATCATGAGGTATGGATATCAATATAGGTGACTAGGAAAGAATATAGGAGACATGAATCCCTACATATCTCTTTAGTATGATAATATATCCCTACACAGATTCAGAAAACCCGTGAAGCTTAATGTCATGTGGAAAGGAATTAATCTATGTTGTTTTCGGTCTTTTATAATGTAAAAGAATATTGGTGGATAGGATAGGACATTGGATAAATGCAGCCTTACATAACTCATTAGGATGAGAATAAATCCCTATGTAGTTATAGAAAACGTGTGAAGTTTAATGTAATGTGGAAAAGAAATCAACACTTTAGTTGAATGTATTATGATGATGACATGATTATAGGTGGATATGACAAGATATAGCATCTAAGAATCCCTACGTATTGTATAATATTAGAATAAAACCATACGCAGTTCTAGTAAACCCATCCAGTTTAATATAATGCCGAAAATAAATCAGCAGTGTAGTTTATCCACTTTTAGAAAAGATATGGTTTATGAAGTTTAGCTTCAATTACTAAAGATGTGGTCCAAGTTGAATAATGACTTTCATTAAGGATTTCAGCCATTCAGTTTAACGAATTACAGTGAGGATGGTGGACATGATGTTTAATGTCTTTCGGTAAGGACATTGGCCATTTAGTTTAATGTCTTATCATAAGGATGATGGAAAATAACCTATAAACAGATTAGATCAAATAATAGTGGTTGGATAACTCTCATGATTATTTTATGTGTTTCTAGATCCTTTATCTCTATAAATAATGAACCTACCTGTATCTCTAGCCAATCCATAATGATAGATCATCTATCTATTGTGTGATGGAGATGTCAATGGTAGGGCCAACAGTTTTCGTGGCATATCAACCCTACCTCATCTGGACTCCTTATTGTGGGGAGTTCTATCAAACCAATTTCTATAGAATAGTAAACATACATAGGTACATGTTTTGATTCGAAATAATAGGCTTTTTTAGAATTTCATTGAATGACGGTCGCTTACCCTTTGTGAGGAATTTGGCTCAAGCTATGATGCACCACTTGTGTTCTTTATTTAGAGTCCCTAGATGTCTAGTGAAGGGATTAAGGTGTCGGTGGTTCCAATATACCAATTTCCATATGCACATGCATCCATTGTTTGAAGGAAAATAAAACTTCTATTATGTGCCCCAAACATCGATTGTGGGGAAAGGATTTTCAGGTCCTACCATATTTTACTGAATTGTATTTCTCATCACCAAGAACTCTATCTATCCATTTTTAATGGAATAGTTGAAATACCTAGGAACAAGTATTTATTGGTTGAAATATACCATTTGTGTCTATCCTTAAGAGAAGAGCTAGCATACTACTTCGCATTCATGTTATCTATGCCTCTATTGATGTTGATGCCTATATTAGTGTGGTTCCCTAGGTAAGTTGTCTTGGTCTTCATGGATTTTTGGGATGACAATAAAGAATTAGGGGTCCTAGATGACGCAGAATATTCTTACTAATTTAAATTTCCCTAATCTCTTGTGGGATTTTTAGACACATATGAGGTAAATGGATTTAAAAATATCCCAGATGAGGAAGTAGAATATTTCAAAAATCACCTATCCCAATAGGTAGGGGGAGAGGTGAAACAATTTCTAGACATTTCATAATTAGGTGACAATAAATATGAAAATTCCCCTAGAATGGTGGGTTCAGAACTTTACAACAAGGTAAGATTCTATAGGCAGGAACTTGTGCCTCTTTTCAAGCTTGTGATATTAGGAATATTTTAGTAATTATTTACATATGATCCCTATTCTCTAATTGGAGTTGGGTGATCCTTTTCTCATTGGATATTTCCTTATTATCTTCAAGGGGATAGTTGGAATGAACCTTGAAAACACACACTCCTCTATTTGTGTATGGGCGTGTGGATGATAACATGATTTTTTACATGGACCCCAAATACTAAATCCAATAAAACCACTAGAGATATGATTTATTGTTATTACCCTATGAAATACCAACACTACTAGTAACATCATCTGTAAATGCATGAATGATACTTCAAAGTCTTCATTTTTTCCATCCCACCGAAAAGAGGTTGGAAGAACTGATGTCACGTAGATGAATCCGAGAGGGTGTATTTTTTATCTTTAGGAGTCTAATCATCTGAATTTGACTATGAGTCTTTATATCTAATTGATATCATATTGATTGAGACACATGTATGACGATGTTCATCCTCAATGGATTATCTCGTTTGGTGGGTCAGTTCCTTATGTAGCATTTGGGGGGTCACTTCCCATGACATCATTCCAGGAGTCAATACCACTAACACTATTTGAGGGTTAATTTCCAATTATATCATTTTATGGGTCAGTGCCCATGGTAACTTTTGATGGTTAACTGTAATTGTACATTTTTAGGGGAAAATAACCATGTTGAATACAATCCTATTGTAAAATATGATAAAATTTAACCCGTCCCTAGGGGTTGGGGTTGTTGTTGGGATTCAACAATAATAAAGGATAGATATGATGAATTTGGGATTCCATAGCTATTGATTATATAGGATTCATTCTAATACACTGTTATGATACAACAGTGGGTCTCATACAGATCAATGTTAGAACGGATAAATGAATTACATGGAGGTATATTTTTTTAATACCCCTAGCATGCTATCCTAATGTGTTCCCCATACTAAACCATTAGAGTAGGCACAATATAATATGAATGTCATTATGGAATCGTATTCACATGTTGTGGATGATGACCAGGATAGATGGGATCCCTCCTAGACATGTCCAGAGTGATTTCATTAAAATGATGATTTTCCCAAACTACCTCTCTAAGGAAGGGAAGGTATTCATTTCTACACTCTAGGTATATGCTCCCAATGTTTTTGAATATAGAAACATGAGATGCATCCTCTCATGTGGCATATCATTAGAATGAAGTGTAGTCGTAATTCTTCATCTAGATAATTTATTGAATTGATTATCGATTTGGGATGGATTTTTTTATGTTATTCTCAAAGACCAAGACATTCACCAACTGGTACTGGAAATGGGGTGTTGGTGACATCGTACGTCAGGGTCTTATGGCCAATGAAACTTCTCTAGTGATCTCAGAATATAGTGGCACATTTTATGATGTCATTTTGATTGCAAGGAATTCTTAATGTAATGGAGAATAAAGTAGAAACCTTATTAGTGAAACATAATTTATAGGAGTACATTTTTAATTAATAAATTTCAAATTTTAATGGATAAAGGGCTGGTTTATAATTTTTATGTATTATTTGGAGCAATTAAAAGTATTGTTTTCCATTTTTCTTTTTAAGAAGTGTGAAAAATGTCCTTGATAAGCTATTGGGTGTCTTTCCTTTTGACCCATGAATGTTATGACATATTTATATAATTTCACGTCGGATTCACCCTTTTTTTCATTGGGAAATGACGTGGATGGGATTTTATCCTGAAAATTTGATTGATTATGGGAGGTTCAATGACTTGATCAATCATTCACAATGGATATACAATTTTTTAATATTAAATCGAAACACATAACTATTCTCACATCAAAAAATGAGTACAGATATTCCTTCCAACGTCAGGTGGTCTATTGGGTTTTCATAACCAAGGACTCTTAGGAACTCACATTTATCAAGAAGATAGGAAGTGGGGATAATATCACCCTTTTGGGGAATTGTTTCATACTCTGGGTATATGTTATAGATTTAGGAAATGCTCATGAAATCCTTCCTTAACCTCAATACAAGACTGGTTACCACAATAGAAATTACATGAATTTGAATATTCATTTATAAGATAAATTTTGTGTGGATTAGTGGTTCTCGAATCCACTCCTATTTTAATACAATGCTTTTGGTTATGACCATATTTGGTAACTCTAGAGATTATTGTTGTTCTATAAGGCGGTTGGTGTCTTGGAGATGGGATTGGACCTCTATGATGTGTCCTAATTGTCAAATGAAAATAGGAATCAAAACCCATGTAGTTCATTTGGAATAGTAGTGGTTGTGTTACTAAAAAAATATATGGATTTTAAAATCATATGGGAAGGATGAAAATATCAACCATGGTCCTCGATGAGGCTTCCTATATATACTATATAAAATTGAAATTAGGGTCTAAATAGTTCTCTTAATTGACATCTATGTCACGAGAGAAAGTAATATAGTGTCCTTAGATTGGATTTATAAATATAAGGCTTCCCTAGATTTCTTTTTCTCGAGTATTGACCTTTGACCAGAGATGGGATGTAATCTAACATACATCCAAATGGTGATCCCACACCATGGAATTATCTTCAAGATATTAATACAATCACTTACATTTTCTTATCCCTACATTATTCATAATCAATGTGTGAAACAAGAGACACTATAAAATGAGTCACGTTAATTAGAGAATACCCATTAAAGGATTAAACATGAATGTTTCACATTAGGGGCTTGATTACCCTTTTCATGGAGGATATTGTAATGAGCTTGATATATAGGAAGGTATCCTATATATCCTATTTTATAATAAGAATCAGATTCATCATACTTCAGATCATCACAAACTCACAGATGGGTTTGAGGTACTTGAGGGCACAATCAATACTAATATATAAAAAATTACTCATGTGTCACACCTCTTTTCATCCACTAATAGAAGAGGATGAGTGATCAGACCATGGGAATTATTGGATCTTGACTATTGAAATGCCAGAAAAATGAGGGTGCACACTCTAAAGTGGAGGTCAATTTCAACATGTGAAATAACAAGGCATCCTACATATCCTGGATATTATATGAGTTAGAGTTCTCATAGTAGAGACACCCCCAAACCCATTGATGGGACATGGGTGGTGATCTTGCTATGATAAGTTGTCATTATTCCAAAGGAATTATAAATGACAGAGGATTATTCAAGGATGGTTACAAATTAGATCTCAGGTGTAACACCCCAAGATTTCATAGTGTGTTATTTCTTCAAAATAATTCAATAACTTGCACTACACGCAACACCAAGTTCAATTGCACCATGACTTACCCAAAAAAAAGCCATTCAAAAGAGGTTATGAATAGTATTATCTAAATTTTAAACTTTATATAATCCTTATAATTTTAGAATCCATATTATGAGTTTCTTAGATATAATGCAAGAACAAATTCATTTTCAGTATTGCACTTTTATCAACTTTTAATAGTGAACCCCTTTTAAATACAATATTTTAAACTTTTTGACTAAATGGGGACATCAAAAAATTTAAAATGAAACATCCCAAGCTTCCACGGTACGCTTTCCTTTGAATAAAATAGTAGCGTGTGTTGTACGCAACCTTGAGTTCTAACACACACCACAACTAATTAAACTAGCTGTTGTGAATTGTAATACCTAATTTTTGAAATCATATATATTTTATATTTCAAAATGGACTTCATCTTTGGATTCGGAATATCGAAATTAGTCTAGGGTGAAATTTTGGTACTTTTCGGATAACTTTCATATTTTGATGAATAGTGAAAATTACTAAATTTTAATTAAAAACAACTTTTTTAATCAAAATAATTAATAGTGATAAATTATGAATTTGAGTGGTATTAAAGTATATTTAGAATATATTTTTACCATTTAATATAATGTTGGTCATTGGACATAATTTTACAATTAAACCAAACATAAACAAGTGTCAATCTTTTGATAGTTATTATCTCTTAAAAACACGCTTTTTGTTTTGACAGCGGGAATTAATTTTAAATTAATTTCTGCCACTTCTGTGTTTTGAATTTAGAAAAATGGATTCCATATTTGGAATCAGGATGTTCAAATTGTGTAAATAGGTAACTTTTATTTTTAGACATTTTGAATAATTATTGCGGTAAATATTTTATTTACCATGGTTAAAGGGTAAATCCGGTAAATAAGGGTTAAAACAATAATATTATAATAATACAAAATTACCCTAAAACGTGTCCTAACCTTATTGGTGGACACATACCCGACCATGGGCATCCTTGGGTCAATTTGGGGACCCCTTGGAGCCACTTGTATGTGGTAGGGACACATTATATTAATAAAGTTAAAATAAAAATAAAAATGGCATAAGTTTACATCTTTTAGAAGAACAATTGTTACATAGGGTTATACATGTTGTATTTTCGATTATAAATATTCATTAGAAAGCTAAAACGATTTCCTACATAATGATATTTTATTTATAATTTTTAGACATTAAATAATTTATTTTATTTATGACACAATGATGATGCAGTAATTACTATAATAGTGAAAAATTAAAATAATTGATATTATAAATACCCAAATAAATATAATATGAAACTTTTAATGAATTAAACTAATTTTCTAGGATAATATGATATATTAGGATTTATTTAATTGACTTTTTTCGAAGTAATCAATCTGTTATGAGTTTCACAAAAATCAACTATTGAATAGTGTCAAAATTGACATAAAAGAGTTTTTAAAACAAATATTATATTATTAATTGATATTAAATTCCTAAAAATCTAAGGTTCGGCCAAGAGACTTATATAAGGATAGGTTAATCATTAATGGACCACTTGGGGGTCTCTTGGATGTATATAGTAAGTTTATTAACTATATTATATAAAAATACAAAGATACATTGTAAAAGTGAAACTAATTAACTTAGAGTTAATACTTAAAGATAAGGTTAATATAAGTACCCAAACCTGTCTAAATTCTATTGGTTGAGTGGTTTTCGACCTATCCCCACCTTAACCTTTGAATAATCAACTTTGGAGCCATTAGAAACAGAATATAAATTTATTATAAATTAATATTTCTAGCTTTTCCAAAGGTGCCCCTCACCCCTCTTATAAAAGGGCACTCCTCCTTCTCATTTCTTCACACCTTCAAAGCCTTTTGGCTCGGCCAAACTCTGCCCAAATACTCTTCCAACATCCCTCACTACAACCTAGAGGCCTTAGTTTGATCAGAAAGCCAACCTAAGGAGCCCTTTTGATCAAAAGGAAGAACCCGAAGAAGAGGTAATGATTTCACCACCCTTTTCTAAGTTCATTTCTTCTTCCACTTCTTCTTCCTTTGTTCTTACCATTCTGAAATAATAACTCCAGTATCTCACATATACTGTGATGTTATTATAAATATGGTACAATCATATTCAGTATTCTATCCACCCTTTGAATAACATGTCACCATACGTGCGTACGTACGACTTACCGTCTCCACGTCGTGGTGTAATTGTTATTCAATATAATATTATTTGGATGGGTATAATAATGATGTGTAACTCATGTAAATAATAAATATAACATGTTAATGATTCTGTATATATGATATACCATCCATTTATATATTATTTTAATATCAAAAGAATGATATTGTCGCTCGTGCGTACGTACGGACTACCGTCTCCACGAACGCGATGAGATTCATTCTCCATCGTATCCATTCAAGTATAATTATCATTTGATGATTTAAAAATGATGTTTAATGACTGTATATCATTCTGGATATGAATAAGATACAACAACCATGGCTTATGTAACAAAACATATAAAAGAAAATGATTAAGTTAACTCCCGAAATGACGATAATTCTAAGATATTATTAACAAATCAATGTTAAAAGATCATATATGATATCATATTAATATATATGATTCTTGTATAATTTAATAACAATTATTTCACCATTATACAGGAGGTTAACCTACCCCAACCAAGGAAAATTACAAGGTAAGGGTTATTTCACAATCTCTTCATTATCCGAGGTTGTATTATACGTAATAATCTACTGGGATCTCTTTATCATCCACATCCATGTTTCTTCGAAATGTATTTCAAAACATTTTTACTATTTACAAGAATATGGGTTAAAGTCATTTATACCCTTGTTTGAATTTTTATAAGAGGTTTATAAAGGAATCTTTCCGTCGTTTTCAAAACAAGGTTCTTTTTAACCTTTTCGACAGAATTGAGATAAGAATGTTTTTTTTACTTATACGGCGGGTGCGGTTATTTTCCGCCGTTATAAAATCGTCAAAGCTTTCCTTACAAGCTTACAAGAATATTTCCAAGAAAATGTTTTATTTTATATGGCTCTTAAATGATTTCAAAAAAAGAAAGAGATATTTCTCTAAAAAGTGTTTTGATTTCATCTATGTCAACATCCTTTAATGGATTTTACGCTTATTTGAAGTTGATTTATTATAATACAAAACTTCTATATTGTATTGAAGGTTTTGTGATATGTTTGACTGTGGATGTGCTATTTTATACCATTCATAGTTTATGGTGAAACTATTGACATTTCGTATGCTAGTTTTAATCCGAATGTTTATGTTATATTTCAAACTTTTCTTCAGATGAATGTGCTAAACAAGTATGTTCCGGGTTGGGGACCGGTAAAAGTAAGCCCTCCAGGTTGGGGACTGGTAAAAGTAAGCCCTCCAGGTTGGGGACTGGTTAAAGTAAGCCCTCCAGGTTAGGGACTGGTAAAAGTATGCCCTCCGGGTTGGTGTCCGGTTATTAGAGGCACTCCGGGTTGGTGTCCGGTTATTAGAGGCACTCCGGGTTGGGTTCCGGTTAGAAGTAACCCCTAGGTCTTGGGATGAGGCCTAGACAAAGAAATTAACGTTTAGCATTATGCATTCCATAATTATGAAAGTGGTTATTGATATTGAATGTGATTATTCGATTAGTAGAATGTCCATGTGAACAAGTAAATGGCATTATTTCATTTTACTTTTGCCATACTATGTTGAAGTTCAATTTTAAAAGGCTTTTGTTTTAGTAATTCATTGCCTTAAATGTTTATGCTTATTTTGAATGTTCCGCTATATTGTTATCCTTACTGGGCATTTGAGCTCACCCCTTTTCTATGTTTTATTTTTCCCAGGTAGTGAAGAAGTAAATTATGAATGACTTGATGGGATATTATGAGGGGTTAATAGTGTGGATATGAAGACTTTGTTGTTGTTGTAGTTTTTCACTTTGAAATGTAATGTAAAACTTTATGATTATATCTAGTGTTTCCAAGGCTACTAAACCAATCGGTCTTTCGGGATTTGATCTTTCTTGTGATCATGCCAATGTTATGTAATTAATGCACCGACTTTGGGTAGCTGGGGTCGGGGCGTTACAGTTGGTATCAGAGGAAGTTTAGTACAAACCTTGGAAGCTAGATTTAGATAAACTCTGATTAGATCACGTAGACCTAAGATGAACTTTGAGGATAAGTGTAGAAGAACTTCCTAGAATTTTGGTATTGTAGAGATTTTGTGAGTTTTCCAAGCAATACATCCCTGTCTGGATACGAGCAGGTAGAGGTGGCTCTGGCACAGATGTACCTAGGGGTGAAACCCGAAAACACCGCTTTGAGCTAGACTCGAACGGGAACTGGTGCACGACAACGGGCCTTGTTGCACTCTTGGTTACGACACTCCCGGGGGATATGCTTAGGATAACTCTCATTTTCTTTACAAACCATTATGAAGGGTTTATGAGTATATACATCCTCAAAGGATACATTTTTATTATTATGGATTATATCCATAAATAGTTCAATTTATGTTAAGTGTTTTATAAGTATGGGATTATGTATTTTGATTCATAAACTGATCTAGTGTATGCCATTGTTTAGAAATGGCGCCCAGTAGAAGGAATGAGAACTCCAGAAATGCACATGATCCAAAGAGAAGGAAGGATCATATCTTTCATGGTCTTAAGCTAGAATTTATAAGAGAAATAGTCTCCCATGTATTATCATCATATGAAGAAATAATATCATGTGTTGATAAGATAAGTAAAGAGTTTACTGAGTCCTATGGCTTTGAAGGGAAGCAAGAGAAGAAAAGGATGGAAGAGAGAAAGATGGATAAAGGGAAGAGGGAAAAGAAGAATTTTCCCATATGTGGTAACTGTGGAAAGAAACACCCTGGAACTTGCCTGAAAGGAATGGGAGTTTGTTATAAGTATGGAGGAAAAGGGCACAAAGTACGTGACTGCAAGGGTAAGAAAATGGTTTCAAATGTACAATGCTTCATTTGCAAGGAGTTTGGACACTACGCGAACCTATGTCCCAGTCATCAGACTATGCCTCAAATGATGCTATTGGATAATAATCAAGTTATGATACTACCACAGATTAAGAGGAATGATTAGAGTTATTATGTTGATTATATCAATTGAGTGTTGTATCGACAATGTACTTGTTATAATAATTATGGAGTATATCAGGATTGTACTGCAGTACTATTTCATTAAGGACTTGAGATGGTGTGGAACAAAGAAAAGTGACTCAGTAGCAGGTTAAATGTTTGGAAAATATATGGTTGAGAGAAAGATAAACCATAATATGGTTCAGATACCGAGGTGGTGATTTTAGAATAATATATGATTGATTTGGATAAATTATATTGGATATTATTGACTACCTTGAAGCTGATTAATGATTTGTATATTCCATCATTGTTGGGGTATAAAACATTTTTGGATTAATGAAGTATATCCAGCATTCTATATGGAATAAGGGAACATGAACGTAATCAATAAGGAATATGGTAATATATGATGAAGGTATTCATATGCTATTACGGGGTAAAAAGGATCTACATTATGTTTACCTTCCTTATAAATGTTGGACTGTGAGTTTGGACAGAAGTATTTTGGATAGTTCTAGTTTGGATTATTTTGAATTGCCATAAAAGGACAACCCGGAGGTCGGGCGGCAACCCGTCGCGTCCGGCAGGTCTGCAAGACTTGAACCCACAACCGAAGGGAGACAAGGGTGTATCACCTACCACTGGCCCACGAGATGTCCTGGATTAAATAATGTAGTTTTTATTAAAAGATCTTGTAGATGAATTATAAATTCGTTTATTTTGGAACCCTATACGAATAGTTTAAATAGAATTTTTACATTCTATTATCTTTTAGAGTGAAAGATGAGTTTGTAGTAGAAATTTATTAATGGATAAAACTCTAATTATAAATTAAGTATATCTCCTTATGATCTTAGCCAATCTCATAAATAAATTCCTCAATATTAAGAAAAGCAACTTAGAACAAAAATGTTTTCCTAGATGGTACCTTAAATCATCACTAATTTATGGCTTCGGGACTGTTGTCCTTTTCATATCCATGTTCTCTACCACTCTCCATCCGATAATTGATGCTTAGATTTTTCTTCCATATCCATATTTTCCTACATGGAACCCTAGTATGTGTTATTTTCGGTAATCTTCATACTTTCGAGTCTTTATTTTAAATAGAGGCCTCATTAATTCATTTTTCGATGTGGGATTTCAACTAGGATATTTTGAAACATCAAAAATGTGTTATCCTAATACCCTATGTTTTGTTGAACCGATGGTATTTCAAATCATCATAGATTGATGAATTTAAGGACCTCAATTATACACTTGTTTTTGATTGATGACCTCAATCACTACCTATAAATATTTACGTTTTTCCTCCGATTATATGTCTCTAATTGCCACCAATGTTCTCCTAATCAAGATCATAATTTGGTGGTGACCCTTTAATTTCTCTTTTCCTCATATTAAGACTAAATTTTAGTAAACCAATTTCCGATGTGGGTTTTCCCACAAATATATTATCTATTTTCAACCTGTTATTTTCGAAGAACAATTTCAAATTGCGAGGACACAATTTATTGAAGGAGGGGAGAATGTAACACCCCAAGATTTCATAGTGTGTTATTTCTTCAAAATAATTCAATAACTTGCACTACACGCAACACCGAGTTCAATTGCACCATGACTTACCCAAAAAAAAAAGCCATTCAAAAGAGGTTATGAATAGTATTATCTAAATTTTAAACTTTATATAATCCTTATAATTTTAGAATCCATATTATGAGTTTCTTAGATATAATGCAAGAACAAATTCATTTTCAGTATTGCACTTTTATCAACTTTTAATAGTGAACCCTTTTTAAATACAATATTTTAAACTTTTTGACTAAATGGGGACATCAAAAAATTTAAAATGAAACATCCCAATCTTCCACGGTACGCTTTCCTTTGAATAAAATAGTAGCGTGTGTTGTACGCAACCTTGAGTTCTAACACACACCACAACTAATTAAACTAGCCGTTGTGAATAGTAATACCTACTTTTTGAAATCATATATATTTTATATTTCAAAATGGACTTCATCTTTGGATTCGGAATATCGAAATTAGTCTAGGGTGAAATTTTGGTACTTTTCGGATAACTTTCATATTTTGATGAATAGTGAAAATTACTAAATTTTAATTAAAAACAACTTTTTTAATCAAAATAATTAATAGTCATAAATTATGAATTTGAGTGGTTTTAAAGTATATTTAGAATATATTTTTACCATTTAATATAATGTTGGTCATTGGACATAATTTTACAATTAAACCAAACATAAACAAGTGTCAATCTTTTGATAGTTATTATCTCTTAAAAACACGCTTTTTGTTTTGACAGCGGGAATTAATTTTAAATTAATTTCTGCCACTTCTGTGTTTTGAATTTAGAAAAATGGATTCCATATTTGGAATCAGGATGTTCAAATTGTGTAAATAGGTAACTTTTATTTTTAGACATTTTGAATAATTACTGTGGTAAATATTTTATTTACCATGGTTAAAGGGTAAATCCGGTAAATAAGGGTTAAAAAAATAATATTATAATAATACAAAATTACCCTAAAACGTGTCCTAACCTTATTGGTGGACACATACCCGACCATGGGCATCCTTGGGTCAATTTGGGGACCCCTTGTAGCCACTTGTATGTGGTAGGGACACATTATATTAATAAAGTTAAAATAAAAATAAAAATGGCATAAGTTTACATCTTTTAGAAGAACAATTGTTACATAGGGTTATACATGTTGTATTTTCGATTATAAAGATTAATTAGAAAGCTAAAAAGATTTCCTACATAATGATATATTATTTATAATTTTTAGACATTAAATAATTTATTTTATTTATGACACAATGATGATGCAGTAATTACTATAATAGTGAAAAATTAAAATAATTGATATTATAAATACCCAAATAAATATAATAGGAAACTTTTAATGAATTAAACTAATTTTCTAGGATAATATGATATATTAGGATTGATTTAATTGACTTTTTTCGAAGTAATCAATCTGTTATGAGTTTCACAAAAATCAACTATTGAATAGTGTCAAAATTGACATAAAAGAGTTTTTAAAACAAATATTATATTATTAATTGATATTAAATTCCTAAAAATCTAAGGTTCGGCCAAGAGACTTATATAAGGATAGGTTAATCATTAATGGACCACTTGGGGGTCGCTTGGATGTATATAGTAAGTTTATTAACCATATTATATAAAAATACAAAGATACATTGTAAAAGTGAAACTAATTAACTTAGAGTTAATACTTAAAGATAAGGTTAATATAAGTACCCAAACCTGTCTAAATTCTATTGATTGAGTGGTTTTCGACCTATCCCCACCTTAACCTTTGAATAATCAACTTTGGAGCCATTAGAAACCGAATATAAATTTATTATAAATTAATATTTCTAGCTTTTCCAAAGGTGCCCCTCACCCCTCTTATAAAAGGGCACTCCTCCTTCTCATTTCTTCACACCTTCAAAGCCTTTTGGCTCGGCCAAACTCTGCCCAAATACTCTCCCAACATCCCTCACTACAACCTAGAGGCCTTAGTTTGATCAGAAAGCCAACCTAAGGAGCCCTTTTGATCAAAAGGAAGAACCCGAAGAAGAGGTAATGATTTCACCACCCTTTTCTAAGTTCATTTCTTCTTCCACTTCTTCTTCCTTTGTTCTTACCATTCTGAAATAATAACTCCAGTATCTCACATATACTGTGGTGTTATTATAAATATGGTACAATCATATTCAGTATTCTATCCACCCTTTGAATAACATGTCACCATACGTGCGTACGTACGGCTTACCGTCTCCACGTCGTGGTGTAATTGTTATTCAATATAATATTATTTGGATGGGTATAATAATGATGTGTAACTCATGTAAATAATAAATATAACATGTTAATGATTCTGTATATATGATATACCATCCATTTATATATTATTTTAATATCAAAAGAATGATATTGTTGCTCGTGCGTACGTACGGACTACCGTCTCCACGAACGCGATGAGATTCATTCTCCATCGTATCCATTCAAGTATAATTATCATTTGATGATTTAAAAATGATGTTTAATGACTGTATATCATTCTGGATATGAATAAGATACAACAACCATGGCTTATGTAACAAAACATATAAAAGAAAATGAGTAAGTTAACTCCCGAAATGACGATAATTCTAAGATATTATTAACAAATCAATGTTAAAAGATCATATATGATATCATATTAATATATATGATTCTTGTATAATTTAATAACAATTATTTCACCATTATACAGGAGGTTAACCTACCCCAACCAAGGAAAATTACAAGGTAAGGGTTATTTCACAATCTCTTCATTATCCGAGGTTGTATTATACGTAATAATCTACTGGGATCTCTTTATCATCCACATCCATGTTTCTTCGAAATGTATTTCAAAACATTTTTACTATTTACAAGAATATGGGTTAAAGTCATTTATACCCTTGTTTGAATTTTTATAAGAGGTTTATAAAGGAATCTTTCCGTCGTTTTCAAAACAAGGTCCTTTTTAACCTTTTCGACAGAATTGAGATAAGAATGTTTTTTTTACTTATACGGCGGGTGCGGTTATTTTCCGCCGTTATAAAATCGTCAAAGCTTTCCTTACAAGCTTACAAGAATATTTCCAAGAAAATGTTTTATTTTATATGGCTCTTAAATGATTTCAAAAAAAGAAAGAGATATTTCTCTAAAAAGTGTTTTGATTTCATCTATGTCAACATCCTTTAATGGATTTTACGCTTATTTGAAGTTGATTTATTATAATACAAAACTTCTATATTGTATTGAAGGTTTTGTGATATGTTTGACTGTGGATGTGCTATTTTATACCATTCATAGTTTATGGTGAAACTATTTACATTTCGTATGCTAGTTTTAATCCGAATGTTTATGTTATATTTCAAACTTTTCTTCAGATGAATGTGCTAAACAAGTATGTTCCGGGTTGGGGACCGGTAAAAGTAAGCCCTCCAGGTTGGGGACTGGTAAAAGTAAGCCCTCCAGGTTGGGGACTGGTTAAAGTAAGCCCTCCAGGTTAGGGACTGGTAAAAGTATTCCCTCCGGGTTGGTGTCCGGTTATTAGAGGCACTCCGGGTTGGTGTCCGGTTATTAGAGGCACTCCGGGTTGGGTTCCGGTTAGAAGTAACCCCTAGGTCTTGGGATGAGGCCTAGACAAAGAAATTAACGTTTAGCATTATGCATTCCATAATTATGAAAGTGGTTATTGATATTGCATGTGATTATTCGATTAGTAGAATGTCCATGTGAACAAGTAAATGGCATTATTTCATTTTACTTTTGCCATACTATGTTGAAGTTCAATTTTAAAAGGCTTTTGTTTTAGTAATTCATTGCCTTAAATGTTTATGCTTATTTTGAATGTTCTGATATATTGTTATCCTTACTGGGCATTTGAGCTCACCCCTTTTCTATGTTTTATTTTTCCCAGGTAGTGAAGAAGTAAATTATGAATGACTTGATGGGATATTATGAGGGGTTAATAGTGTGGATATGAAGACTTTGTTGTTGTAGTAGTTTTTCACTTTGAAATGTAATGTAAAACTTTATGATTATATCTAGTGTTTCCAAGGCTACTAAACCAATCGGTCTTTCGGGATTTGATCTTTCTTGTGATCATGCCAATGTTATGTAATTAATGCACCGACTCTGGGTAGCTGGGGTCGGGGCGTTACATCAGGCCTCAGAGAGGCATCCTACATATCATTCTTGTGTGGGAATAAGAGTTATTAGAGTTCATTTGGTTAGAGATAACATAGTGAGGTTTCCATATTGATCGAGTATAACACAGAAATGTTTCTATATTGATCGATTCTTACATAGTTTGATTTAACTATTTATGAGGATTTACACACTAAGGCATCCCGTATATTGTACCCATCCTCCATCTTCTAAGGGATACATAATGATACCAAACATAAGATGTTTGTTTGAGAGTATGATACCAATAGCGCCACATGAGCATGTAATAATAACTTTTAAAGGATACTTCCCTTATAAATAGTTATGTTGCTGAAGGTTCCTAGATATGATTCACATGGAACGAGTCCATGTGGGTCTGCCAAACGAAGCTAACATTCCATAATGATTCTTTATACCACGTCTTGACAGCCTACATGACATGTATTGATTGTCCACATGATATGTTTGAGGATTAATCCTATTATTATAAACATTTCCATGGGTTTATGTATAATCAATTTTCATATCTTGGATGTCTATGAATAGTCAAATAAGACATGTCCAATTCCCTCTACATGATCAACTGACTCGTCTTGGACGCCATCACATTAGTAAAGAGGATATTTCCAATATTATTCAAACAACCTATGGTGACATGTCTAGGGTCTTTAGAATTATATTTTTGAAATGTATATATATTGTCGCATGATAAACCAAAATTTTATTTATATTGTTTCATGACAATGCTGACATGTCAATGGGAAACCACATGATCATGCCAACATGTCAATAATCTATCATGGGATCAATTTAATGTGTCTAGATCTTGTCTTGTAACAATTCAAAACATTTCATGTGTTTATCTCATGATCAACATGGATTGTACATGTATATCCATATGAATACAATGGAATGTCAATAAAATGTCTCTAAATCAACAATACATTTACAATAAATTTCGTTCAATCAGAGTGACATGTCCCAAGTTACGTAAAGACGGCGTGATATTACATTGGAATCATGCAATCATGTGACCATAAGAAATTGTTTCTGATAGTGTATCGTGAACATGTTTATGATCTTGTTCTTATCTAAGTGTTTACATTTTATTCCATAAGGGATCATGCCTCATAGTTTCATAGGAAACGATTTTCATAATAAGAGGGTTTCAAATCCAAGGGTCTTTAAACTGCACCTCTTGGGATATTCATGGTGGTGGAATGGAATATTCATGATTTCTCATGCACTTCTTGGTGACATATACGCAATGCGAAGAACCCTACATTCTTGCTTTGTATAAAGGTTCTCTACTCAGATGACCACAAAGAGGTCTTTCCATGGATTTATCCACCATGTGTGAGTTTATTTTTATTCCAATTAAATAGGAGAGGGTGAAATATACATAAATAAGATTAATTACAGATGCGTTACACATACTCATTTTTTTCCTTATGTGGAGAAGGTTTCTATGAGGATACTGTGTGTCAAGGTGGCCAATTAAAAGGCCACATGTAGGCATCACCAGACATAAAGGCTCATGGTACCGAAAGACTGAGGGTTTTCAGGGGTTCACTAGAGTGTATTAGTTACAATTTATAGGGATAGAATCTTACATTATTTTGGGTTTACAAGAGTGTCTCATTCTCAAGGGGATCCTTTGTTCATGAGGACCACATTACTTAAAAATGGGGACTTTAGATAGTATATGTTATCACGTTATGGACCAATTGGAAGTGTTTGTAGGATACGACAACCATGTGTAGGGTTTCATGAAATAATCACAAGATAGATGTCTCATGTAATTCAAGATATCAATGGATGGAATGTCCACTGGTACATGCTCATATACACTATCACATATGTCTCTTGTGATATGAGGGAAGGTCTAAAAAGTTGTCTTTAAAACTATTGTAGGGGATCTTTGGTGAGAAAGGATGTTACTTTTTTGGGTATCCACATGATGTTATTATAACAAGAGATAATGTGTTCATAGGATTATCACCTGATGAGTTGTTATAGTAACATTCAACTGATGGGTTTTCATGATGAGAGCTCTATAATTACATGGAAAAGCTCTTCGATGGTGGTGGTTGGCCCGTTTCTTCCTCTTGTTCTATAATTTTTCCCCTCTTGAATGTATTTTTTCTGATGAGATAGTGGTATTTATTTGTTGAGGTTATCCAAAAGTGTATCCATTTTTAACAGGGGGGGGGTGCCTCATGTGTTGGCCATGGTGGTGGAGACATCACAAGATTTACTTCACGCAATTGCGAGACTACTTTTTCTTCATTGGAGGATATCTTTATATGATCATCCAATGCTTCAGTTTCCTTATGAGATGATGCATGAAATATGATTATTATTTAGAAATAATTCAGGTAAAATTATATAGAATATGTATGGGTCACATGGTTATAATCATTACATGAATATTCTAGTGATTGTGTTCACTTGATCATGTGATTAAAGAGTGGTAATGTGATAACATCATGATCTGATGAATGATCATGCAACATGAAACTTATTCCAGAAATGATATACATGTGACTAATCGTGTGTAAGATTTTTTGAGGATTTCAATTTTTGGGGATCCTATTATAGTTCTCATGAGTTCGTTAGGTGGAGATGGGGAGCCATGGTGATCACCAAGCAGTCATGCATGAGACAACCAATTTCTTCACTATGATGAATCAATGGTATGGGAGAGCAGAATATGGGAATACGTGTGGGAGGTTTAAGAAAAAGTTCATTCACTATGAAGGATTGGATGATATCAAATTTGTGACCTTCATGAAATATTCTTTTAAAAAGGGGGTGTATGGTATATTGATGGATGATCGAGATCTTATAATTAGTCTACAAAGAAACTGAGATTTAATCACGTGAATAGTACCCCAAAAATTTACATCCCACATAGAAACATCACATAGTTATCCCTATGGTTTATCATTATAGGTGTGCATCTTGGGGATCCGAAATCCAAATCCCCTACTATCGTGCAAAACAACATGTTACCGGCACCCGTTCCAACGAGCTATTTCCCTACGGTGTAGAACTGCCCTTCCAATGCCTAGTGATTTCCAATACCACTTTGATCCTTGTGTCCTAGATGTCAAAAAATGATCCCTAGGAAAGATTGAGGTGACTCCCGCAAGATCATGGGTCAACCATTCTAGGATGGTTAGCCCTGAATGTCCAATATTTTTATCTAGGGGCTCATCATGAGCAATTATAAAATAATATAGGTGGAATGGATTGAATATAGAGCATGCCATCTTTTAAAAGTGAAATATCCAAGTCTTCCACAAAATATATATTTTTATTATAATATAGTGATCCAACATATGAAATCATCAATTAAAAACAATAAGATGCACAATAATTGGTCCAAACACAATATTCCCTAAGTGAAAATGTATTAGAAAGTCCACAAATAATCATGAGATGCAAATTAATTTATTTCAGTATCATAATAGCTATATTTAATTTTGGAAGCTATTGGTTGTTCCTTTGATAATGATACATGATTTTCTTCTTGAGGGAATAATTCTACTTGGGTTAGTCATGTTGGGTATACCAATACGTTATATAGATTTAGAGGCTCATATTATTGGATTAGAATGAGGCATTATGTGGAAAAATTTTTCTTGAGACACTTGAAAAGCCACAAGAGCAATGTTGAGAATCAAAGATGGGCCATGTTGTTATAGACACATCCCATGATGATGTGGATGTGGGATGAAATATCTATGGATTTCATGATTGGTATTCATAATACACAATGTGGGAATGATACATATCAATGGAAAAATATCATCTAACAAACATTTCACATTTTCACCCATCATGGAGTTGATAATGGGGGATGGGATCAAATTCCTATTTGTTTAAGAGGATAATCATCTTCTCGGAGTTCCATCCATGATTGTTTCCGATATGGATTCCTATTTCACATCTAATTTTTGGAAGGGACTATAGGGGGCATTGGGAACACATCTGGAGTTGAGCACCATGTATTACCCACAGATGGATGGCCAATCTGAGTAGACTATCCAGAATATCAAATATATTTTTATAGCATGTGTCTATGATTTTGGTTGTCATTGAGATATTAACATTCCTTTTTATGAGTGTTCATAGAATAATAGTTATCATATTTCATTCAGGATGGTCTCATTTGTGGTTGTTTATGGATTCCCATTGCAATCCTCTTCTTGATAGTCATAGGATAGTGAGAATTCCTTGATGGGACCAAGACTTTTCGAGAAGATGATTGATATAGTGATGATAATTTAAAAGTTATTTACAACAACTCATAGTCACCAGAAGTCATATAATAACTACAATCATCATCCATCAGTGTTTTAAGTTGGTGATCTGGTGCTCCTCTTAGAATAAGTTTAGATGGGTGATCATCACCTTGACAAGAAAGGAAATATGGGACCATGATATGTTTGGCTATTAAGTGTTTTAGGGTATATAGGAATGGAAACCTATTTGTTGGATATAAAACCATGGATGAACTCAATCCATGACATCATCCATGTCTTAATGCTGAAGAAATACCATCTGGACCCATCCGGTGTGTTGTATTAGGAAGAGTTGAAGTTAGAGAATTATTCCAGCCTAATGGAGATTCATATTTATATCATTGATTTTTGGAACAAGGTTCTCCATTTTAATTCTATCCCACTGGTCATTGTTCTCTGGAAATAAGGTATTGTAATACGTGAAATGTTAAATATATAATGATGGATGGGGGATTAGGGTTATTACTTATATTATTCTAATAGTTCTTGAGAAATTTTTGGGCAAAAAATGTGGCATGTTGGGGTGGTAGTGATGCCTTCAGGGTTACTACACCATATAATTTTGACTTTTAATTACCATTTTATGAGTTCATTAAGTTACTCATGGATGGGGCTAGAAAATGGAATTTTAAAGGAATAAAACCAATAATTATTAGTAGCACATGGTTACTCTAAAAGTGTGACTAACAATTCAAGGGAATACAGAGGGTGATAGTGTGATTTTTTAGGGTGTGTGAATATTTTTTCAGACCATGTGACACCGCAGAGAAATTTTGAGGACCATTTGTTGGTGGAATGTGGATCCCTCATTTTGGAATATTGTTTCCCTAATCATATAAGAAAACATTTTGGACCTGTCTAGGTTAATTAAAAGTGGTTGTTTAGATTTTTCTCCTACCAGTTTTTAGGGGTTTTCAATATAATTTCCTACTCTCATCAAGAACTACCCACATACCATGTCAATGAGATTCTTCTCCTCAACCCTGGTTCGAGATACTTTTTTTCTTGAGTTACATTGATTTCATTGAATTTTCTTCTTCCTTCCCTATCCACAATCCGTTTTCTCCCTTTTTCACGGGGATATGGAACCTTAGTGGGTACATTGGATAAATATAGGCATATAATGTGGGGTTTTTGATTCATTATTTGGGTCTTATATTTGTGATTAGTTGTTCTACCTCTTCTATTTGTTCATCATCATCCTTTATGGGCATTATATGGAATATGAGGCAGGTGTCTCTATTTTAGGTCATTTTCAATACAATACATTTAAATTCCTAATCATATTTGTGTTATGTTGTTTAAATCAATTTTTTTTTAATTTATAAATGATCTAGATTACATATTTTTTTGTTTCATAGATTAGTTTTAAAAAATGGATGTATAATGGGGGATTTACAAAGAGGTGTGGTTTTTATGAACACAATATTTTTTAAAAAATGGATTATTATGGTTTTAAGGGTTTCAAAAGATTTAAAATGCAAATTTTTATATGATTATACCATGTGATGTGTTTTATGATGAAATAGGCTTATTGGGTTGTCAAATTTCATAGTTTATAGATTTATTAATATGGTAAATTTTCTATGCATGTGTTGTCATGGAGTACTTGATGGCTTAAATAGTGTGTGAGAGCATGGTTTTCTCTAATGACTATGTGATCCATCATAGGAAACATTGTGAAACCTTCATATTTATTTTTTGAGGATGTCATGTGAGCCATTTATGGGTGGAATATATGATCCTCAAACATAGTTTAAATGTGACCGTGATCCCTTAGGTAGGTAGTTCATGTGAGCATCCATATTGGGCATGGGTAACACCATGAATGCTTACATTTTTCATAACTATGAAGAATACATGGTTAAACCCTAAAATTATAGATGATGTTTATATGCCTATATGCACATTACTCATTTCCATTTTGTTTATATAATTTTTTGAATTTAATAAGTGATATTTTTATATAATGATTTATAATTTTATCATTTTTCTTCAAGTAGTGTGATTTCATGTTGTTTGTGCTATGATCACCAATTTTCATGTTTTTTATATTGACATACTTTTCCATATAATTATCTAAATTTATTTGATCCATGTTGGAAATTGTTTTGGGAATATTCGATTCAATTGAAATTTAAAAACCAGAGGGATTTCAATTCTTTATATGAAAATGGTATGTTTTCAATGTGTTTTTTTAGAAAAAAATAAATTTATTTAATTGTTTTTTATGGGTTAAGTAATGATATAGAATCATAGTGGTATCCTACTAGGATTTTTTTGTCACACCATACTTGGGCCTTTGGGATATTGTAGATTTTTTTTCTAACAAAAATAAGGGAAAGGGAACCACATTCTAGGGCAACTAATCTTGATTTTTATTATTATATTTTTTAATAAGGAGATTTTTTCTCATAAGTGTTTTCTCATGTTTATATGTTTTGAGATTTTTTATACATTTGGATATACATGGTATTTTTTTTTTACAAATTTTTATTTAGTTTTCATTTGTTTGAGATACCATGTATTTAAATTCAATTATGAAATCATTGTATATGATGCCTTTCATTGTTTATAGTATTTTTTTTAATTGTAATTTTGGATTTTATAATTAAGGTGAGGCCATTCCATTTTATGGATAGTTCATAGTGGTTTACTAGTTGAAAAATTATTCACACAAATTGTTAGTTAGGATTGGGGCTTGACTCCAGCTGATGGTGATTATGAATGTGTTTCGGGATATGCAGAGGGCCAGATTAGGAAATGGATATGGTCAACCTAGGTCATTTTGTTATAAGAAAACACAATAATTATGCTCCTCTATAAGATAGAATTCCTTCTCCCTTGAAGGATTTATTTTTGATCAACATTGATCATTTCACGTGATAGATTTATCATCGCCAGAACTCAAATTATTATACAGTGACGATTAGAGTTTTTCATAGCATGTCTATATCCATACTAGGGGTAACATACACTTGATTCCTCTAACAAATTGTCTAATGAAAACTGTGTTATACTAATTTAGTAATTATGTAATAATATAATGTAATTTAATTATTTCATTAAATAAATAAATTAAAAATTATATATGAAGAGATAAAAAAATTATGGATTCTAGGAACTCATTTTTTGGAAGTAATAAAGAAAAACCCGAATAAGTTGATGGAATCATTTCGTTTGGTTAATGAATGAACACTTTTATTGTACCCACGAACATTTAACAAAATCATGCATTTGTATTAGTCAACTAATTTCTACTTCATGTAAAATTTCCATGAATCCATTGATGATAAATAAATCAGAATAAAACTACAAATTAAATAATGAATTCTAATAAATATTTTAAAATATATAATTGGAAGATCATAAAATATAAAAAATATAATATTTTTTAATTAATGTGTGAAAAATTACTATGAAATCAAATCATTAGTATTAAAAGATAAAAAATTCGATTAACTAGATTTATTATAATTTTTATCCTATGAATCCCATTGAATATTTAAGCATTAATAAATATTACATACTTGGAATAAAAATTTAACATAGTAGTAATGTTGTGTATTGATTTATACATTCATGGGAGATTATAAAAATATCATATTTTTTGTTTCATTTTCTCGAATAAAGATTCAATTTTCCCTTTTATACTACTATTTTCATCTCAATGTATATTATTTTTATTTTGTAGAATCAATATTGGGAAAAACAAATCTAAAAATATGATTCAATAATACACCAAAATTAAATTTTTTATATAAATATTTTTATTTATAAAACCCATTAATATTCTACTATAAATAGTATATGAATAATTAGAATCACCAATTTTTTCAATATTCCTTAAATATTATTTAATAATTGAAACTACTGAAAAACCATGATATAAAATTTCATTTACATTTTAAGGATCATTATATTAAATTGTCTCCTTTTCATTCACACATTATCCAAAATCAAATTGACCAATATTTATATCTTTTTATTATGAATTCACACATTCCTTAAAAATAATCATATTTTAAAAAAGTAGTGTTAATATAAAATCATGTTTCATGATCTGTATTAGTAAATAGGTAACTAGTATATAATAATTATCTAAAAAGTATGATAATTTATCCCTTTTAATGTACATAGAGTAGTTTAATTTTTTTATCATAATTGTTAATAAATTAATTATAAATTTTTAATGGAATATCAATTTATTTTTGGGTGTTTTAATAACTGTGATCATCTATATTATTAATTTTCAAATGACCATTAAACCATTCCATCATTAAATATATATATATTTGAATTTATAGAATTTTTTTTCTCTTGATGTACAACAATAAATGCATACATTTTTTTTAGAGATTATGATGCATTATATAGAGATATAGATTCATCATTTTATGTCACTAATCTTGTAAAAATTCAGTGTGTAAGCATAGGTAAATTTAAACAACACATTGTTTCACCCAAAATGTTTTAAAGACAACTAAATCATCATTATTTTTTATTTTATGAATATTATATATCAGTATTAAAACATGTGCACCTATTTTATGGAGAACCTCTTAGTTAAAGAACTATACGTGATATTCAGTGCATTTATTTTTAGTTATGGTCCTAAATTTTTTCAGTCCCCTAGTTTCATAGGAATCAATAATAGTAGGTTTTTTTAATTATTACTATATTTTGAGAAGAAATAATTTTTTTATTATCAATATTTTATGGTAACATTTAACATTCCTGCTTACTATTATTGTATGGTTTTCCCTTACAAAATTAGTATATTTTAGAGTCTTAAAAGCACAACCTACTAACATGTATTTTCTACTACATGTGATTGAAATTCTCTAAATGTAGTTCATTTCCTTGTCTAGTTTATGTATAATATTTTCCCCTAAAAATTATTCAGAAACCCACAATATGGGTTTATTTATTAAAATAAAAATTAATATTAATTTTCACCCTTTTATAATTATATTATCAATCAATATAATTTGATTATTTTCATCTTGATTTAATCCATATTTACTAACATGAGAATACTTCCACACTATATGATGTGGAAGTAATATTTCAGGGGAATATGATTGATCCTTAAAAATCTTAGAATAGATTCACCAAAATGAATTTTGTTAACAATTTTATAAATTTATGTAATGAATTACATATTTTATAGCTTCTTAACACCCCATCAATTATTATGAAATAGGTAATAAAACTTTTATACAAATTGATTTTTATCATCACCCCAATTATATTTTAATAATGTAACACTTAAAAAAGTAAATATTAGAATATTCATGTCATATTAATTAATATCACTTCAAGATTACCATATAACTATCCTCATCATATCTATTAATGATATAAAAAAAATTTCAAGGATATGATGATCTAAGTTAAAATTATTTAGTAAGGAATGAAATTTAAATAATTATCACCCTTGTATGTAGTTGAAAATATTTCTCAATTTATATAGACATTTCTAGTTAGTTTTAAAACAATTAACCCTTTAAAAATCCCCCATAACAAGTCTACTATTGAAAATAAATAAACAATAAAAAATTTAATACATGAGTAAAATGTAATAGAATAGAAATTATGACATTTCATTTCCATAATTTCATTAAAATTTTTTTTTTGGAGTCTTAACACTATACATACTATTTATATTGACTATAAAATTCAACCAAGTAATAAAAATGACATAACTAAAAAAATTAATGAATTGAAACTAATCGATGACCTAATTCATTCCATCCAACACCAAATTTAACATTATTTTTTACCACTTTAATGGAAACAATCAGATGATGATACTCTGATTCATTAATTTTAATTATTTTTAGTTTATTCCCTTACACCAAGATCAATAATATATTATTATCTGTGATGAGTAGCAAATGTAAATGGAGAATAAATATTCTACATCACATTCCTGATAAATAAGTTATAAAAACTATGATTCTAATTCATTATTCATGTTCCCTTTAAATTATTTACTCCAATATTGAATACTTAATCTCCAATAAACCAATATGATATAGATTCAACATCCTATATAAAAGAACCCCCAAAAATGAATTGAAATTTGATTTAATATTTTATAAAATTTCAAAAGGAATATTATACAAATAAATTTCTGATAGTAATTATACATTATGAAGTTTATGTATTGTTATGCATTACTTTTAATTAATGATATATAAAATTGAAAATAGACATTTTCATAAATGAAACCCAAATTCTATTGTCTAGTAGTCTAATTTTTAAAAAAACAAGTTGTTATTTGACATATAATATAATAACATTATATATACTCAATATGACAATTAATTTATTAGTATGATACATTATTTTTTTAGGGTTTTTATACTGGTTCTTAATGCGGATTTAGAGGTGGAACGTTGTTTTTTGTATTATTAAGGTTTAAAAGAATCATTTTCATAGGTTCTATGTCATGGTTGATATCAATATCATGATATAATCTTGGAGGATTAGTTTTTTATTAGGGGTTTCGAGTTTTGAAAGGGTTATAATAATATTTCATTTTGTTATTCCATGATTGAATTATATTCCTTATAAGTGGGAGTTTTGTGGTCACTATAGGTTTGGAGAATCTTATTAATACATGGGGATACAAAAAATATTTTATCCTATTCAAAAGGGAAATATGGATGTTTTTATATTAATATGTCATCATAAATGAATAATTGAAGTAGGATTGATGTAACATTGATTTAATCATGGGGTGTTTCATAGATCATGTTTGGGATTCAAGATAAATCAACCATTATATATAGATTAAGTTATTGTTGTGGTAAAATCAATATTCCTTTACCAAAACATTAATATTATTTACTAGCTATTATCTCTATTTTAAAAATCTAGATAATTAGAATCTTTATTGATGGACGATTATAATGTCTCTATGATGGATTCACCACATCATGGGGGTGTCACATATAATTTATTAATAAATTTGGTTCTTCTAATTCTATATGGTCAATATTTCTTTTCAACATCAACAAAGAGAATGTTTCCAGCATCTTCTGGTTTTTATAAGCTCAATAATAAATATTTAATATCTTTCTTTATGAGATGATAACTTGTTGATCTAGGATGTATTATGTTTTTATTTTTTCATTAATAGAAAATAATTACATATGATTAAAATGAGGGAGAATATTCAAAATATGTCTTATATGAATTGTGTTAAATGTGATATTATCAGTTTTATGTTTTATATGGTCATGGAGTGAAGATTAACCAAAAATGAAAACAAACTATAAAATGAAAAATGAAAATGGGAACTGAATCACAAATATTCAATATTATTACAAAATTATTTACAGTACTATATTTATTAGGTTGAATAACATGAACACTATTGTTATATCACAAATTTAATAATTTTTCTTCATTCATCATGTTAATTATTTGTTAATTACTTATGGTTAGTTTTTTTAAAATTGATATTTTAGTTTTTTTTATAGTTTATTAATCATAATTTTAAAATTTAATAAATAAAATTATTAATATTTTTTACTATTATAGTTTGTTATTATTGTTTTTTATGGAAAGCCTTATTATATGTGGATTTATTTTGTTGTGAAATGTGTAATTATGTTCTTAATTTTTTGTGGTGGTTTTATATTATTTTAGATATTTGATAGAGTAGATATTGTTGTAGAAGTTTGTAAATGGAAATTTTTGTTTTTCATTCTTATGATGATGTAAATATTTGTTATTTTTTGGGAGTGGTTTCAGTGGATTTGAAATAATTTCAGGTAAATATGAAATTGTACAAGAAAAATTTATAAGAAAATGAATATTTTAATGTAATATGTGTTATATTGATTCGAGGATCTATCAATGAAGAATGGTGTAGAACAATTTATGAATGTTTAATCCATATAAATATGGTCAATAAAATAAGTTTTAAAAGAATGATATAGTATTAATAGACTAAATAATGCTGAAATGAGAAAAATGTATTTATTTATAGAATATAGAAATACAAATATTCATGATTAATATAACAATGGTAGAGTAATTTACAATGGAAATTTGATGTATTATTTTTTCAATAGTTGATGAATAAAAAATGGGATGAAGATGATGTATTTTAATGTTTAGGGGGTTCATTGCAGCTTCAATGAAGTTCATTGGTATAGTTTCTATAGGATTTAGTGTTTTTGATGTTTGTTTATGAATATTATATATGTATTTTAATTATCAATGTTTAATCCATATTATGTTTATATTATGTGTATTTATATATTAGATGAAGTTATATTCATTTATTATACACAACCAACCAAACATGATAATGCCATTTTTCCCATTTGTGGTTTGGGTTTTATTTATACCCCTATTATCATGGAAGAAGGAGAATCAGATGGTTTAATACTCCCCAACTCACACATAAAAACCCTGTATAGGCTGTGATAGACTGAGGTCATGGTAAGATGTATTATGGATATGTTGTTAGTGCATGGTGAGGATGTATGTGGTATAACAATAGATTATTGTTAATTTCCATCATTTTAAGTTCTTTATAATGATACATTATATGTATTTTGATGAGATTTAGAATTTATATATGGTAGTGAGGTGGGTGTGGAATTTTCTATAAGGTTGTACACTTTTAGTCTTGTGGTATGAGGTTATTAAATCATTGATGGTAATGGAATACTAGATCGTATGTCATAGGGTTGTAAGAGAGACTAATTTAAACAGAATGTGGGAGTAGAGTATCAAATTGTTTTTGTTGATATTATATTACCGTATTTCTGATAAATTTTTTTCTGCGAGACATCAGGAGGGTAGTGAATTCATCATATTTATTATGGAAATAATTTATTATAATTTTCTAAAAACATTATTTGGAAAATAACATTTTTATCATGAAATGAAAATACAACTACATTATAACTATGTTAAGTGGGAAATAATTGCACAAACCTTAGATCTAGATTCATAAAGGCCTCAGATTATGGATGTCCTGAAATCCCAGGGACCCGAAGGCTGTATACATGGTCACCCCTTTCATGGGAAGTATGTACAATGTCACTATAGTAGTCATAAGTCACACTGTATAACAGTCCTTGAACCAATGGTTCTAGAAATGAGTAATTTGTACCCCCCAATACAAAATAAATGTTGCTAAATCTTTCTATATCAATTCACCATGATAGGGAACCCCTCCACCCCAAAAAGGAGTGTCTTGGATGGAGAAATGATAGGTTCCATCACTATTATCTCTCTTAAAGCTATAAAACTAATAACACTTTTGTAGAACCATGTAACACCACAAACATGTTTCTCCACGTCATAAAAATGGTCCAATATTACAATAGAAAAATATAAGGGAACCCATCAATCCCACATTAGTATAGAAATTGATTGATGATTGGTGTAATCACACTAATCCCACATTCTAGGACACTTAGGAAAAAATATTTCATGTGTTTCTATGAAAATGTGATGAGGTATATCATGGGTTTTCCATGATTTTAAGTAAGCTATGAAGATATCATAGAGGATATAAAATCCACTAATGTCTCAATTTACCTATTCTTCATCATATCCCAATTTACTAGGACCATCCACCACTAGTAGACATTACCAGGGATGAATGAGATCAACATACAACCCCAACATTTCCACCAGATAAATCTACATCACCGGTCAGAGGCACCAGAAAAATAGGAATGAACCTAGAACACAATGAAACATAATGGAGTTTGATAAATCTATAATTCAATATGGTTAATGATAATGGGATGTTCTGAGGTTCTGGTATCAAAAATGAGAACATCATTCTTGATAAAACTATTCATCTTTACTCCCTCACCATTAATGAAACCAAAAGATGCTGATGTTGTGACTCCTGTCGTGGATGTCGTCAATCAAATGCAACTCTTGAACCACATCCCACACCATGTACCATCCCAATCAAACTACTGGGATCAACAATGATAAAAATAATATCACTATGTGATGTAATGTTCTTGACAACTAGGTATTAGTGTATGGAAAATTAAGAAGTAGGTTGAGTACAATAATGAAGATTTAAAATTAATGAATTGGAAAAATTCGATGAGGCATATAGTGATACCAAATCTAGAAACATCTCTATGTATCTTCTAAATAATCAAATTCATGTTGTGGAAAAATTTTAATAGGGAGGTGGGAGATTTCAGGATTATATATAGGATTTATATGGAAACCCTAGGGAATGTGATCTCAACCCTGAGAGGTTTTAGGGATGATCTTCCAGAGAATAATTATATTTTCACATATGTTATTTATATAATTCACTCCTAGGAATTTTGATAATTGTTGTGATTATGATTTAGAATAAAAGATCTTTATTTGGAAAATGTTGGTGTTTTTGGAGTTTTTTTAATTAAATTTATTATTTCCAGTATTCATTTAGTTTCCTTGATTTTTGAATTGTGTTTAATTTTGTGACATCCCAACCTGGGTGCCACATGTCAGTGCCATGAGCCAATTGGTCACATGATCACAGACACATCTCCCCTTATACCAGAGGGTTGTGACTATCAGCGAGGGCCTAATATATATTAGTGGAGGAATATTCCAATTCTTTCAATGAAGAATAATAGAGAAGATAAATAAACAACAACCATATATTAATAATCAACAACATATACAATCCTATAACCATAAAAACATGTATCACCTGATGAACCATAGTTGGTAACCATATCCACAATTAATAGTATACATGTCCTGCCAAAAAAAGTTTCATTTTTATAATGAAAACCGCAAAATAATAAGGATTCTAATAAAAACAAGCCTGTTTCGACACCATTTTTGGTTTCCTCATCAATGATCCACAAAAACTCAACCATATAATATAAATATATTTCCCGTATCATTTTCTGAAAAAAAAAATTCTATTCAGGTATTGATTAGGTACCTCAATTAGGGCGTGAGTTAATCTCAGTAGACCACCAATATTGACATATAAAACAATTTCCAATAATTAAAAATTCAATCAGTTTAATAAATATTAAATTAAAAAAATAAAGTAAAAAATTTACATATAAAATTAATATTTATTTTACCACATCCTTTTCCTCGGGTTCACGATGACACCCAAACCATAAACACCTGCTTCAACCCATACTAGAGTCTAAACTATATTTTATTAGTAAACACAATTCATTATAACATTGGAATTCATTATCTATTTCATTTAAATTCATATCATTTCACATCAGAACCATTTTATAATGAAAATATCATGAGAACATAGCATCATGATAAGAACCCATGGGTATTTGGAGAATAAGTTCCTATCCCACACCTCATTGGTATTTATAGAATCAAACCCTATCCAATTAAATAATATTCATATGTATTTATTTTATCCTTGAATTCCATGTCTAGTACCGTGGGTTATTTGGAGCATCATTCCATGTCCCACACCCCAATTATCAATTAGTCATATATATCACATATATCACATTTATCAAGGTTAACCATTATTAACCCTCATCAATCTTCAAAACATTGTATACCATTTCTATTATCAATTCATTCAAAATTCTTCACATGAATAACATAGAATAGTATAAAAATATTATACTTAAACCATTTATCAGTATTTAATAAAATTAACCATTAACACTTCAAGGTTTAAACAACAATCCTTTTATTTCCATTATCAAAACATTCCATAACCCATCAACTAAAAAATTGTAAAATCCCATTAACTGATAAACTATATAATCCTAATATCCCATCAATTCCATAATCTCATCATAACATTAATTAATGAAAAATATAATTAATCCAAGTCAATATGTTATTTAAATTCATGAAAATTATCATTTGAAAATTCCATACACAGAACTATAATCAATAATATGGCATTATAAATTTAGACCACATACTTTAAGGCCATTGGATAGCATTTTCCAAAATGGATGCCCCTAAATTGAAGTTTAACTTTCAATTGCACATAAATGAATAAATCTAAAACCTAAATCAATATATTGTTCAAAAAGAGTTACAAATCACCAGGCCTGAATCTAATCAATTTTCAATTTGAAATAAAACAATCCTCTTCATTTAGAAGGAGATACTGAAGAGAGATAAAACCACACAAGAAGTGATTTATTAAAAACATAGGTGTAGATTTGTTAAACTAATCATCGTTCCATGAAGAGCAGAGTTTGTAAGACCTTGTAATCCTCTCTAGAACATCCAAAAAAATACAAATAACATCATTATATGGTCATGGGTGAGTTATATTTAAAACTATAGGGATCAATTATATTGATACAAATATTTAGGGAATTATTTGTTTTACAAAAAATTATCTAGGTTAGAGAACACAATTATCAGAACTGTGCCCCTACTTATGTCCCTCAATTAGGGATAACATAGTTACCTATAAGAGGGTATAAAGTATTTGAAAAATTTTCATAAAAAATGTGATTCCCCTTTATTTTGGATGATATGGTTTTCTTGGGTAGAGTACATGATTTTTTGTAATCATTCACCAATCATGGAATTCCAAATACCCTTCAAAAATCTCCAATTTCACCCTAAACATCCCCAAAGAAAAATGAAAAAAGATATACTCAAAAAAATGAAAAAGTGCACTTGAAAATGATCTTGATACATATCCAAAGAAGGTTAGGATCTTACAATATCCTGACCTTACACTAATTCTTTATCAACCTATACCCAAAATCATCTCTAATATTGTGAGGTATAAGATCAATCCAATGTGCCCTAATATTCGATTATCTATCCCATGATTCATTTTTTGTGCACCCATGTTTCCATAATTCTAAAAGTATAATCAGATTATTTCCCAAAAAAATCTTACTGAGATCTAAAAAAGTATATGATGCTTATTAAAGGACACATATATCTCAAGCTCAATATCATCAACATTATTCACATGAGAAGGGTTGGGTTGATAACTCTGAAGCTGTGATAGAAGAAAAACATTATACATAGCATTGTACCTCTGTGGAAGAGCCATTCAGTATTCCAATAGCCCAATTACCTCCACAAAATCAAAATTTCTAATAATTGTGGGTGGCAACTTTCTCGGTCACCAAATCCAATGGTGACCCAATCTATAAAACCCACAAAGGAAAATACAATAACCTACTATAAAATCAATGGTTCTTCATAATATTTTGGAATAATACATATACATTTTAGAATTCATATACATATATTTATGAATTAGTTGATCATGGTCTTACATCACTTGCAAGAGACTCAGTCCAAAGAATAACTATTCCCTTATATCTGTCAAGCATTTAGGTGATCGGTATGGCCTAACATTAAGACCCGCATATGGTTACATATGAATAGATTCATAATAAATATTGATATAGGTGAAACAAATGAGAGTTATGTGATTATCCATTGACCAACCAAATTCAAGAACACATGCATATAGAATAACCTAATGTTCAGAAAATCTTGTTTACCAAACACTTTCTATTGTTGCATGCAGAAGTGTGATGTAAAATTTGAGTCATAGTCTTAAAGTATGCTCCGTGTCACCCCATACAGATATACATTCTCCCAAACATTCAATTCTCCCAACTTGTCAACTGATTATGTCTCGTATACATGCAATATATGTGTTTCAATATTCAGTTTGTCCACAACCACCCCAATAGAGTCATTCTTTGAAGGATTATTTTGGAGACCCACCAGAAGGTCCATGGTAAATTAATCCCACTTCCATTTTGTAAAAGGAAATGACTATATTACACCACCAGGTTGTTGATTATCTGCATTCACATTTGGATATGTGTAGCATAATGCCACGAACCCTAAAATCTACTTTGTCATACTCGACCAACATATATATCAAATTAGTTCATGGTACATTTTGGTTAGGCCATGATGTACATCCCACATTGATCCATGATATTCAAACATCATATCATCACCCAAACATATTGAAACAACAACATGGACTTAGATAGAGATGATATAAACCTCATCTATGATCAAATTAGAAGTTGACACCGCACCATCAAGGATTTCCCTTAAGGTCAGATTCTCTGTATACTCATACTATCTATCCATAATCGGTATCAAGTGTTTAGAATCCAATACTAAATATATGTGAGTAATATTCTCATGTCCCTCCTGAACTACATCACATATCCCATCCAAAAATTTCATCATCTTCTACTTAGGACTAGAAACTAGAACATCACGAATCTGTGTATTATTACACAAAATGTTAGCATCTCATATTCACAAACCGATTACATGTGATATCTAAAGATCACATGATTTCATATAATCAAACCATATACACTAATAGTGGTTCAAATAACATTTTAAAAGGATATACTTTATGCTCGTGTGGTTGTTATATATAGTACAGTTTGTCAGACTACATATAATCATTTGAGAACAACAAGGATTAAACCATTACAGTTAAAAAAATGTCATGCGTAGGGAAATTTCATTCTTATGAACACAACATACATGACCCATATGCCACAAATCGATCTCCATGCTTCAAAACTACCCCATGTCCTATCCAAAATGCATCCGAAAACAATATATACTCCTCCCCTAGCTTGGGTAAGATCAAGATCAATGCTACGGTCATGTACCACTTCATCTCCTAGAAAGCATTATGATACGATCCTGACTAATAAAACATAACTCCAATTATTTTCAAGTCTTACAGTTGTTCTTTTATGTGGGAAATGTCATGGATGACCCTTCGGTACAACCTCATAATCCCAAAAAACTGAGAATATTGAAAACACTATTAGGATCTTCTGAAGAAGGCACTGCCTAAACATTCTTTGGGTCTGCTAGCACACCTTCAATCAGTATTATGTTACCCATGAAGTGTACCCTATCGAACCAAAATGTATAGTTACATAACATGGATAATATCGTATACCCAATCAATGTAATTAGTATGATGTCAAGATGTTGGGAATGATCATCACAAGTGTTGGAGTACAGAAAAATTTCATCTAAAAACACTATATAAAAATGATCCTAGTATGGGTGGAATATACTTATCATTATGGTAATAAACATAACTGTAGAATTCATTAATCGAAATGGAAACATGAGAAATTGATAATGTCCATATATATACAAGAATAAATTCTTAGGTATATTAAAAAGTCAAACTATCATATGATGATACCCTGATCTCTAGTCAATTTCTGAAAAGTCTCTAGATCCCCTCAACTAGTTAAAAGAGTTTTTAGATAAGTGAGATAGTATATTAGTTCTTTATTAAAATTCAGTTCAATATCCGATAATCAACACATAAGAACAATGTACCATCAACCTTCTCAGAAAACATGACTGGTGAAACCTAATGTGACATAATCCGATGAATTAACCCATTATCCATAAAATACTACAATTTGGTCTAGAGATCATGGAACTCTATTTTTTCCATTCATTATGTTGGAATAGAAATTGGATTATCCCCCAACCTGATATCAAATGTATATTCCACATCTCTCTCATGTGGCATCTTTGAGAATTCCTTGGGAAACACATATTGAAACTGATCTTTTATGGATGGAAAGGAATACCACATCACACCTCCATAATCTAGAAAAATACTAGGACATGGGAATTGATCTCCCTTAGTTTTATATTATCTAGATTTGGAATACCTTCCTATAAGTCCCACCCTACGTGATTAACATAATTGAAAGACTCAAGAGACATAAAGATCACTCTCTTGTGGTAATAATCTATGTGGAATCGGTATGCTATCAACCATTCCATACCCATAATTAAGTGAAAATGTGATAGATGATGAATGTTTAGATCCAAGAGTAAATGATATTCCATCCTTAACAGAACTCCCCTTTCACAAATATATCTCTCTCGAATGTACTCCCAAATGTGTATAGATCGTCAAAACCCACCCAAAAAACCCACTTCCAAATTCAACCAATTAAACATATATGTAAATATAAAATAATGGTGGGTAACTAGTAAAAAATATGGAACTATAAAGTGAATAAGTGAAAATAATAGAACCTCTAACTATTAATGGTATAGCCTCACTATTCCAAAGAGTAGGATGATCTACATGAAACTATAGTGACCCTCTACCCTATGATTTAGTTTATGTCCCCTATGTTGTACCACTCTACTGATATGGGTGATTTTCCAATTTTTTCTCATCCACTACCTCAACTTCCACCTCTAATATAACTATGACTACTATACTAATATGTGGTTGAATACCCCCTTCTAGTAATCTGATTTAGCCATGATTAACCATCATTACCCATATATTGTGGGTTCTGGTAGAAGTGCAGAATATTCCCTAGGATTCCATGAGCTTGTAACTCTACCGATCATAGGAGATAATGCCAAAAAAAGTGACCCAACCTATAGAATTAGTGGTAAACATACTTTATCATGGCCCTGAGTAACCTATAATTACCTCGGTTCACTCTAATTTCCACTATGGTTGTCCACATTATCATAGTGACACTACTTAATCTTGGAAGAGATACATCCTTGTCATCAATTAGAAACCACCTGTCCTCCATTGGTATCCACCTTCAGTTTCCCCTAAAATATGAAAGCATAATACACAACCTTAAAAAACATAATTATTCAACATATGGAAACCTATTAGTTAGTCATGTATTTAACCCCATCCAGAAAATATCATTCTTTAGCTATCTCATCCCTTGATAGCAATGGAGAAAATCCCTGCTACTTGGTAGAGTGACCAACACTGTCCGTCATAGACTTACTCTATTGGGTCAGCCTCATAAAATCTCCTACCCTCATCTGTCTTAGTTGATCTAGATTAATTCTATCCAAGAACAAATATTTGGATAGCATCCTTACCATTTTTATATCTTCTCACTCTGAGTTTGAATATCCCACCATCACTTCGCTGATCCCCACAATATATAATTCGACAACATGAATCTCTGCTAAACATGAGTCTTTTGGTTGTCAAAAATTATCTAGATAGAATCAATCAGAAACCCAGTTACATTTGATACACACTCCTTAGTAATGGTTAGAGGGTTCATCAACTGATAACCCTATGCCCATTCAGACATACTTTTTACAACACTCCCCTTGTATCTTTCAAGAAACTATGTAATGTGTGAAACATTCCCATATAACTACTCTCAAAATTCCCCACCTGGAACTATCGTAGCCTTATAGTCCACTACTAGAGGATCATTCGTAGTCATATCCATCTATCATTCACTCAACATGCATCATCATATAGAAATATATCTATGAAGACAATCACATATATTAGGGCATATTACACAACATTAGTATCAAAATTTGGGGATTCACATAAATCCCTCATATTTCACCCCAACACCCACCACATGGTCAAATCAAGGTGCTATTACCATCCTTTTGTATCCCTCATCCAGGTATTTGTTAACAGTGGTTAAACACATTCTCAACAACCCAAATTGTCATTAGACAAACTTTTTTCATATCTTTAATCATTTTAAATTTTTTATTTATTATTAATAACATCCTTCACTTACATTTCACAAGCTAGTAAAAACATTAAAATTTAAATGACTTTTGCGAAATCCTTATTTCTCTGTGTGCCTAAAATAATACATATCACAATAATTACCGATTTCCTAGAATGGAGAATGTGTACTTAGAAATTATTTCATACTAAACCACATGTACGATATCTAATAATATAAGAATCAATAATAACATTCCACAAAATTGCTTCAATCTCGGTAAATTAACATCCAAATCTTACAACAACAAATAAAATAATTTCATGGGTTCATGGATTTTACCCCTACACATGTACTAGCTACTCCCATGAATGATCTCTAAAACAATTCCCGACTCGTCATAAACTCCTATCTACCTTTCCCAAATAGTACGAGAAATGGAAATACAAGAAATCTCATTTTATACCACATTGTGACATCCCGTCATGGGTGACACATGTTGATTCCGCAAGACGGTTAGTCACATGACCTCAGGAGTGCCTCCCCTTATTCCAAAGGCTTCTGACTTGTAGAAAGGGTCAACTATATATAACATGGGGAGACTATACCCTCTATATCAATGTAAAAAAATAGTGGAAATAAATTAACATCAACTAGATGATAATAATCAACAACTAGAATGATACTCTTACTAGAACAATCTTTTATCACATAATGAACTAAAATTGGTAACCATATCCAAAAAAACAATAGACATGTCATTCCATAATTTTTTTATAATGAAAACCCCAAAAGTATAAAGACATTGTAAACTCCAAGATATAATTGACACTATTCCTATTTACCTCATCCGTACTCTATACCAAATTAGCTATCTAACCTAAGGATCATTCCCATCTCCCATCATGCATATATGAATTCTATTTAGGTGCCGATTTGGAAACATGAGTATGGTGTGTGTAAAACATAGTTGTAAACAATCAATGGACTCTAAAACAATATCCCATAAATAAGAATACATGATGTTTTATATATAATAACGAATAATCTATTATGTAAATAGTTTAGCAATTCAGTTATTTTATATTTAAGCATATAATTTTACTCGGATTCATGATGACACCAGAACCATAATAACATGATTTGGCCCATGTCAGAGTCCGAACCACACCACAAAGGTAAACTAAATTCATTAAGACATGGGATTTCATTGTTGATTTATTTTTGATTCAAAGTAGAACAACTTGGAACCATTTACCAATGCCAATCTAATGAGATAATAATGTCATGTTTATTACCTCGTATGTATTGGGATCATTAGTTACTATCACATAACTTTGGGGTATTTGGAGAACAAGTATTTTCCAATTTAATAATATTCATATGCATGTATTTATTCCTAAAATAGCATGACTAGAACCCTATGGGTATTTAGAGCAGTAGTCCCTTGAAATTTTTATTTCTTGAATACATTTTATGGTTTTTTTATATTAATCTAATTTTAAAATGACTATTAGTTCCAATATAATAATTGTTTAAATCATATATTTTTATGGTAGTATAGAATAGGTAATTTTAAAAGGGGGAAATTTTTTTGCCATGAGTGATGATCGCAGCCGGACACTATATTTTTTAGCATGATCATAGAGAAGATCCAAGGAACATAATTGAATTACCTAGGGTAACCAAGGATTCATATCCACGAAATGAAATTAAAAAATGTGCAACCATTAAGAAACTTGAACAGGTGAAATTCATGAATTATTTACATGTCAGGATGTAAATAATAATGCAAATCGGATTTACACATCATGTTATAATTCTAAAACAAGTAAAATGTTTGAATGGGATTTTAAAATCCATATAGAATGTATTTTAATTTTGGAAACATTTTTACACTTGGGCCCCACCTATGACCAATTTTCGACAAATCCGCATTAATACCTAATCTAATATCAATCCTATAAATGTAGGGATAACTTTATTCTATTGAAGAGATCCTTGAGATCAAATATTGGGATGAGAAGATTTGTAGTATAGTGTACGCACCAATTTAATCTGTGCTTTTATTATTCTTACATTTTATTTTTTCTTACCTCTTAACCTCTCATCAGTTGGATGAGGGGGTATATCGTCATTTTTATAGGGTTATATAGTACTAGGGATAAGGTTTCATTGGATTGATTTATTTGTATTCTATTCATGTATTTGGTTTTCTAAAATATTATCTTCAACATTTGATACTGTTATTTTTCATTTTCATGATAATTGATTATTAAATTGGATAGGAGCTTTTCAATTTTTTTAATGAAAACCAAAAATTATGCATGAAATTTTTGGAATTAGGGGAATCAGTTTAAATGATTGTATCGAGAAAAATGATTTGAGAAAACCATAAATTACCAGACCAAAGGGAATAGGGGATTACTACATCAAGGAGAGGATATCATGACCCTTAGATCTCTCTCATCTATAATTCAACACCAATCATAGACTAATAAATTCATTTTTATAAAAATCCAATTACACTTCAACAAGAAAATTTAAAATTCGATGCATGCTTTTGATTTTTTTTTTCAAACCAATTAATGAATATACTTCAAATTCAATTTCTGATTTAAAAAAATTGTCTTCAAATATGGAATTTTATTCCATAAATGTTCTTTAATATATAAACCAAATTATATTATTTTAAAAACCTTATAATACAAATTTACCATCTCTATGGATAAATATTGACCTATTGAAATATAAATTTTAATTAATTCAGTAGAATATTTTGAGTATTGTAAATTTGTA
The DNA here is from genome assembly GCA_963277665.1 of Viscum album. Lineage (NCBI taxonomy): Eukaryota > Viridiplantae > Streptophyta > Magnoliopsida > Santalales > Viscaceae > Viscum > Viscum album. The sequence continues at coordinate 1,699,172,847 of OY728156.1, read as the reverse complement.
CTTTGATTTTACTTTTTAGGAAAATATGACACCCCACCTACCTTTCCAAACTGGTGACATTAATGGGACAATTGATTTGTAGTTTTTTTGTTTTTAATTTAAATTTAAATTTTGTTTCTTTATTTCAATTTCTTGGTTTACACTAGCTGTGCCCATGTTGTGAATTTTAGATTTTAAATTTTTTCATGCACGACCATCACACTGTTGAGTCAGAATTTCTCTTTTGACTTTTATGCCTTGCTTTGGAAATACAAAATCTATTCTGACCATGTTTATTGTATTTAATTTGCTAATCGTACTAACTCTGTCAAACGTACTGTCTCTTTCACTCGTACTGACTATGTCAAACATAATGACTCTGTCAATCGTACTGACTCTGTCAATCGTTCTGACTATGTCAATCGTACTGACTCTGTCAATCGTACTAACTCTGTCAAACATATTGACACTGTCAATCATACTGACTCTATCCAAGGTACTGACTCTGTCAATTGTAGTGACTCTGTCAATCGTACTGACTCTGTCAAACGTATTGAATCTGTCAATCATACTGACTCTATCAATCGTACTGAGTCTATTGATTGTACTGACTGTCAATCGTACTGATCATGACTATCGTACTGAACATGTCCATTTTACTCATGTTTATCATCTCCATATATCTTTTTTTAACCAAAACGATGTCATGGAGTTAGTTAAAAACTAACTAAAATGATGTCGTGTTTTCTGTTTCAATATGATCGTTATAATGCCATTTGTCCAAGTCCCTCTGAGTTTTCTGGAAAAATATGACCGTTGGAGGAAATGTTACTGTTGGAACCAGAGGCCTATAAATAAGATATCATTTGAAGTTGATCATGATTGCTGAAAGTAAGAGACTTTTATCATTCTATGCTTCTATCATTATCTAGAGAGAGACCATGTGACTTCTCTCCTTCTTCCCGTGAATGCCTTGAAACTGCAAAACGTGAACGGCTCGTTCTTAGTTTTTGTATTTAAATAAGTGATTTTTTTTCTTTGTGTGACCGACCAGGTGATAATGATTGAGGTCTGCCGGTGAAAGGCAGACGGTGCTACTGATCATCGTATCGAGGGATTTCATGTGATTGAAAGACAGAGGTGCTGATTACCTGCAAAATCAAGGGCTTGCAGGGATATCAAGACAGACATACTGATCATCGTATCGAGGGATTACCAAGGTGGTGGTATGATAGACCTCTTATCTTATGTGAATGGATAACCCTACTTTTTGGTATAAAATAATTGTAATACTTTTACATTTCCACTAGTGTTTGTTTTAGAGAGGGAATTTTATTGTTTCCAATCTTCATTTTGTATTCATTTGTAATTGTTTCAATTACAATCATACTGTTACATATTTTATCGATTGATTCTATACGCTTTATGGTAGAATCCTTCACTATTGTATTACTCTGATTATTGTATGCATCTTCAATAAAATTTCTTTATAGTTTTTATTGTATTACATCATATCATACCTTTATATACAAGAAAATTGTGGCTAATTGTATTTGTTGTGAATTGTATTAGTTTAAGATCATTTAAACTAATTTCTTAAGTGTTTAAACACAAAGTTTTTAATCCTAGAATTCACCCCCTGTTGTATTGTTCCATATATTATACATATACATCTACATATTCAATCCAACAATTGGTATCAGAGGAGGTTTCCACTAATTTGTATTACTAGCTCTATTTCATTCAAGATTTTTTCAGCACTAACATGTGGAGTGGAAATTATTTTGTTTTATTAGATGGCAGGAATGAATATTGGGTCAATTGACAATATAAATCCAACTAGACCACCTATCCTTAATGGGAATGATTATTAGTGGTGGATAGATCGAATGAAGACATTTGTTATCAATACTGGTGTAGAAAATTTTATTTTGCTCACTGGAGGTTACAAAATTCCTGACAAAGAAGTCAGTACATTCACTAATCAAGAGAAGCAAGAGTACCGAATGAATTACAAGGTATGAAACACATTGCTATATTCTATGACCAGGAATATATATAGTCAGATATCATCTTGTGAAGCAGCCAACTATATTTGGAAGAAATGAGAAGTCACACATTTTGGTACATCTAAGGTTATAGAAACAAGAAGTGCATTGCTTCGAGCAGAGTATCATGGATTTTTTTCCTTATGGAGAGACGATATGTAAAGTATATCAAAGATATATGACAATTGTCAATAGTTAACATTACATGGGAGAAAAATCTCTTTATGATGAAGCTCTTGTAGATAATATTATTGATATAATGTTAAACGAATGGGTGTCAAAAAGGACAACTATTGATGAAAATAGAAAAGTTTCTCAGATTACTCTTGATGAACTCTTTGGAACTCTTCTACAGCATGAGACAAGAATGAAGAGAGATGCTGATTTCAATAAGAAGAATAATGGGAATGAAAGTGTGGCTTTTACTACTATATCTAAAGCTAAAACACTTTAAAGGATAACAAGATCCAATGCCAAGAAAGTTATTATGTCTGATTCAAGTGATTGTGATCATTCAGATAATGATTTAGCCAATATTTCTCAAAGGATGAACAAGATTGTGGGAAAGAAAGACTTCCAATACAGATTCAAAAAGAAAGATAGGAAGGATAATAAAGATTCAGAAGTAACATGTTATGAATGAAAGAAAGTAGGTCATATATGACATGATTGTCCTTTACTAAAGAGAAAAGACAGAAAATAGAAACATTCTGAAAGAAATAAGAAAAAAGTATTACATGACAATGATGAAGAAAGTCTTGAAGGAAAATGATACGTGGAGTGCAAGTTGTAGTGATTCATCAGATAATTCTACCGAATATGAATCCTTAGGACAAAGGAATATTGGACTTATAGCCAGATTACCAAATGAAGATCCTTGTCTCATGGCTAAGTTACACAATGCCGAAGCTATTAAAAATGTTTATTTGAATGCAAATTATACTGATCATACTTATTATGAATTTTCAGATGAATATTCATCATCAAAAGATAATACATAACCTTCATTTGAATAACTATCATGGTTTGCTAAATTACTTGAGAATGAAAATTCTAAACTCAAGAAGAAACTTGATAAAGAAAATTCTAGAATTTCAATTTTAACTAAATAAGTATCAGATCTTTCTAATGATCTTGATATAAAAACATCTGATTGTGAAAGTATTCTAAAAACCCTTGAGAAAGTCAATTCTGAAAAGGATAAACTTTATCAGTATCTTGAAAATTTAATTTCTACGAAAAATGTTTTTGAGCCTAACTCTAGTTAAAAATCAAATGTTTTGGAGGATAAAAACTTACTTTAAAAACTAAAGTCAGAAATTTTTTCCTTGAAAAAATGTTTTTTAAACATTACTCATGGCATGGAAACGATTGACAAAATTTAATCTCAAATTCTACCTTTGAGAAATCTGAAGCCTTATTCTATTTCAAAATTTTTAGAGCCCAAGATAAAAATGAGAAAAAACCTATCATTGATAACTATTCATAGTGATCATGGTGGGGAATTTCAAAATTCAGAATTTGAAACTTTTTGTAGTAAGAAAGGTATTACTCACAATTTCTCAGCTCCAAGAACACCTCAGCAAAATGGTATTGTTGAGAGAAGAAATTGCATTATTCAGGAAATGACAAGAACCATATTGAGTGAATACTCAATTGCGAAGCACTTTTGGGATGAAGCTGTTAGTACTGCTCATTGTACTATAAATCGAGTTTTGACCAGACCTTTTCTTAATAAATCACCTTATGAATTTTGGACTGGCCACAAACCTAAAGTTTCATAATTCAACGTTTTTGGGTGAAAATTATTCATTTTTAATACTAAAGAGAATCTACACAAATTCGCACCAAAATATGATGAAGGAATCTTTCTAGGCTATTCTATAACATCTAAATCATATAGAGTTTTCAATAAAAATATATGTACTGTTGATGAAACAGTACATGTTAAATTTGATGAAACTGATCCTTTTGTTTTAAAACAACCCCAACCTATATCTATGAATGTATTTTCTAAATTTTTTATCAACCTCTATTATAAGATCCTTCTGATAAGGAAAATTTTGAAGAATGTGTTCCTAAAACTTTTACCCCAGAAGATTCTCTACCATATGTTGATGAACAAGTTTTACAAAACCCAAATCAGTTGCTTCTTAGGAATCATCCCAGTGATAACATTATTGGTGATGTAAATCAACCTGTAAGGACTATAATTTCCTTGAGAAACGAAACATAACATCTTTACTTTATTTCCCAATTTGAACCTAAAAGTCCAAGTTAGGCCTTAGGTGATGAAGATTTTATTAAAGCAATGGAAGATGAAATAAATGAAATTAAAATTAATCAAGTCTGGACTTTAGTTGAAATACCTAAAGAAAGAAATGTAATTTCTCTAAAATGGGTGTCCAGAAATAAATGTGATGAAAATGGAATCATTGTAAGAAATAAATAAAGACTTGTTGCAAAGGTCTATAATCAACAAGAGGGAATAGACTATGAAGAAACATATGCACCAGTAGCTAGATTTGAATCTATTCATATTCTATTAGCCTTTGCGGCATACTTTAATTTCAAACTATTTTAAATGGATGTTAAATGTTCTTTTCTAAATGTTTTTGTTCAATAAGAAGTTTTTGTCAAACAAACCCCTAGTTTTCTAGACTCAAAATATCCTAGTCATGTTTTTAAACTTAACAATGCTCTATATGGCCTTAAACAAGATCCTAGAGCATGCTATGATAGACTTAAATGATTTCTTTTCCGAAACAATTATGCAAAAGGAACAACAGATCCAACCATTTTTATAAAAAAGGTAAATAAATTTTTTTTATTGTTCAAATTTATGTTGATGACATCATATTTGGATCAACTCAGTAGCCTTTAACCGATTCTTTTGTGAATTTAATGAAATCTGAGTTAGAAATGAGTATGATAGGTGAATTAACATTCTTTTTAGGTTTTAAAATTTATCAAAAACCATAAGGAACATGTATATCTCAACATAAGTATATTAATGATTTACTCTAAAAGTATAGATACAACAATACTAAAAGTATTAGCACTCCAATTGGTACCTCAAATTCACTTGATCTAGATAAAACTAGGAAACCAGTAGATCAAACAATTTTTAGAGGTATGATAGGTAGCTTATTACACTTGATAGCTAGTCGACCAAACTTAATGTTTTCTATATTCTTATGTTCAAGATGCCAAAATATCCCAAAAGTGTCTCATTTAAATGTCATGATGAGAATCTTTCAGTATTTAAAAGGCACTATGGATTTAGATCTGTTTTATTCTTCTGGAAATGAATTTGTTTTAAAAATTTTATCCGATGCTGACTTCAGTGGTTGTAGAATGGATAGAAAGAGTACATCTGGAACATATCATTTCTTAAGAGATTCCTTGGTTTCTTGGTTCTGTAAGAAACAACACTTAGTAGCACATTCCACTGCTGAAGCTGATTATGTAGTAGCTGGAAGTTGTTGTGCCCAAGTGTTGTGGATGCAACACACACTCACTGACTATGAATTGAGTTTTTCCAAAACTCAAACTCTATGTGATAATACTAGTTCCATAGCTCTTAGTAAAAACCCAACACATCACTCTCGTGCAAAACTCATAGATATTATGCATCACTTTCTTAGGGATCATACACAAAAAAGAAGATATTATTTTACAATTCATCGGAACGCAAGAAAAACTTGCTGACATATTTACAAAACCATTACCTTTCAATAGATTTGAGTTTATAAAATATAATATAGGAATGATTACATTATAGTAATCATTTATTTATACATCATGTTTTTCACTTCTCCTTTCATTAAGATACTCCTCTTAAAAAAGAGAACATTTTACTTAATATTATTTTTAACTGTTTATTCTCCTGGTTTGTGTTTTTGTCTTTATGTTTATCGTATTTACTATTTTGTTATTGTTTTTACCTTTTGTTTTTTGTCTTGACTATTTGTTTTCAATTTTCACGTCACCCTATGCTAACTAGATTGTTTTCCATCGGTACGTCACCATATGTTAACATGTTTTTTTCCATCGGCACGTCACCCTATGGTGACAAGTTTGTTTTTCATAGGCACGTCACCCTATGGAAACAAGTTTGTTTTCTATCGGCATGTCACCCTATGGTAATAAGTTAGTTTTCCATCAGCATGTCACCCTATGGTAACAAGTTTGTTTTCCATCGGCATGTCACCCTATGGTAATAACTTTGTTTTCCATTGGCTTGACAACCAATGGTAATGACTTTGTTTTCCATCGGCTTAACAACCTATGGTAATGAATTTGTTTTCCATCGGATTAACACCCTATGGTAATAACATGGTTTTCCATCAGCTTGACAACCGATGGTAATGAATTTGTTTTCCATCAGCTTAACAACCTATGGTAATGGCTTTGTTTTACATCGGCTTGACATCCTATGGTATTGAATTTGTTTTCCATCGGCTTGACAACTAATAGTATTCTTTCTCCTAGTACGCTTGTGTTTTCTTTTACCATGTTAATATTATTAAACCAAAAAATACATTACGATATCCGAAAGGTACATAAATTACTTACCTTGTATTTTTCACTTTTTATTCGTTTTCATTAAAAAAACAAAACCCCTTTTTAATCCTATTCGTTAATTTTTTTCTTCTAATCTCAACCATAGAAGATCAACTGTCATTTTTTTCACCTATAAATAGTCCCTCCTTTCCAAACCCACATCGGTTTTTCAAATCTTGTGGTGAAGCCACTTCCCTTTGTTTTAAACTCCGTATGATCTTCCATCAGCTTCACCTATATGTCTCAATCCTCTGCGAACACTCCTTCCAAAATATCTTTAAAGACTTTTTCAGAAAAATACTTCCTCAGAGAAAGGTTAGTTTCTCGGGAATTCTTTGATTCGTATTATTCTACAATCATAATAATTATTTTGTTTCAAGGCTGGGAACATATGTGTGTTGCAAAATCTGTGTCTCAAGATCTGGTTCTTATTGAAAAAGTTAGCATGTTCTAAAAAACTGTATCTTTTCACAAAAATATGTCAATCAACATTACTGTGTGCAATAGAAAAATCACTATGTCTTTGAGACAAGCAGCCCACTTTCTAAATGTCTCAATAGAAGGTGATTATTTTTGTCCATCTGATAAACTACCTGAGGAGGTTGGTACGTTTAATAATGAAAATGATGAAAAGTTATTGTTTTTGATAAATGAAGAGAAGAAGAAAGTGGCTCATCTATATCCAGATATCAGATTCGTGGAATATTGGATGCAATGTTTTCTCATCCCAAGGATAGGGGATAGAGAAACTCTGAAAGTTTGTGATATCTTCATTCTTTTCTATCTTGTCAACATGAGAAATGTAAATCTCAATGGATACATTTTTGAAAAAATAAATAATGTCAAGTTAGGAGTGATAATGTCCCATTTGATCATGTATCCATCTATTCTTACAAAGTTCATTCTTGAGAGCATGAAGTTTTGTAATATTCATTTGAAAGGGAAATTGAAAGAGCTGAAGCCTTCTTGGATAAGTAAAGGTACGTTGTAGAAGTTGAATGTATGTTTTGATCAGAATTCAAAGCTTTTTATTAAGGATTTAGAACCTGAATCAGCACAGAATCAATCGACACCAAATCAATCGTCACTTATACCAGTCAAAGAAACCCCAAATGATCTTACTCCTCAAAAGATATATCCACAAACTAGTTATAATCCAAATAAGAAACCTAAATACAATATAGAGGTTGTGGCTAGATGAAGAAAAAAAATAGAATAGAGAAAACAAGGTGATCCAATGTTTGGTCTTGACCCAGCTGAAGCTTTTGCATAGAGGATAAGGTTTGAGGATACCCTTTTGTCTGAAAATAAAAAGAAGGCTCCTTTGAAAAGAAAAGATCGAGACTTTGATGTGTCTAAATTCATGAAAATTTTTGAGGATGCTAGTGCTCAACTAATAGAAGAGGTATATCAAGAGCCTACTGTATAGAGTCTCCCACAGAAAGATAAAGAAAAACAAATAATGGAAGAAGTATAGGAAGTTGAAGAAGAGGAAAGAGATTTTCTTTTAAAATTCCTTCAGAGTTCAATGAAATATAGAGAAGAATCGTTTCAAAATCAAAGTGAAGGTATTCAACAAACTCCTCATACAGATCAAAATCAAGCTCAATCTTTTAAAACTCCAGATAAAATTTCTTATCAAGCAAAGAAAAGTGCTCAATCATATCATAATGAAAAAGTAACATTTATCAGTGACAAAGTAGAAGAAGAAAGAAGGGAGAAAGAAAAATAAAAATGAAAATAGCCAGTTGAAGACACAAGCCGATCAAATGAACTGGAGTCATACGATGAGGATACTGATTCAGAGCACAAAATCTCCCTCAAGAGTAGTGATTACATTGTTCATCTTTTGAGAAGGTTTGAGAAGACCATACCTTATTTCCCTAGAATTGAAGGGAAAATTGATTTCATCACAGACAATCAAAGAAAGAAGTTTGGATCTGTATGAGAACGTAGAAAGAATGATTTGTCAATTGAAGCCGATTTAATGTACTATCTGAATGTTTGGATGCTCATAAGAAAGCTTTCAATAGAATGACTAAGTGGTCATACAAAAAAGATAGCTCAGTAAATGATCATGACATATCAATTGAAGACTTATGGAGATGTCGAATTATCTTGCTATTGCTTTCAATAAGCGTAACAAATAAACTGTTGAAAGGGTGAATCAATTGTTAAATTTTCATGGACCCAACATTCCTTCAATAAAATAGCTGCAACAGTGATTGAATGGTTTTCATTCAGAGTTTTCTAAAGTTTCATCCTTCAAAGAAGAAATAGTTTTGTTGAAGAAGCAAAATTATTAGTTTTCCAAAGACAACAAGAATCTGCAAAATAGAATTGATACTCTTGAAGAAGTAATCAGAGTCCAAGAAGAGACCATCAAGAATTAAGATCAGCCTCTTGCCGATCAACAAGTGCTTCTCAGATCCCAGGGAGATTTTATATCTGAAGACAAGAAGGAAATCAAAAATACAAAAGTCGTTCTTCATTACTTGATCAAGAAATAAAATGAAAGAGAAAACAAATGAGTGTTTTTTTTCGTTTCTATAATTCTTCAGACTTGTAATCTCAATGAGATATATGTTATCTTTCCTATTGATTTGCATTTTTTTCTTTCTAACTCTTTCAGGGAACTCAAGATTACCCCATTAATTTTGAAAATCACAAAGGGGGAGAATGTTTTATTAGGGGAGAATGATTAAATCAAATACTTCTAAATCAAGGAAAATATATGTATACAATCCTTAGGAAAGTAAATACCTAAGGGGGAGTTAGTTGTATTTAATATCATATTCAGAAGAGTTTCTAATAACACAGGGGGAGATAAGTATTTCTTTTTGTTTTTACTTTATGTTTTGTGCTTTCCAAAAAGGGATAGATTGGTGAGTCAAAAGTTCCCATTTGACTTTTAGGCCTTGTTTTGGAAATCAAAAATCTATTCTGACCATGTTTATCATATGTACTATGTTAATCGTACTGACTCTGTCAAACGTATAGACTTTGACAATTGTAGTGACTCTGTCGAACGTATTGACTCTGTCAATCATACTGACTCTATCAATCGTACTGACATTGTCAATCGTACTGACTCTGCCAAACGTATTGACGCTGCCAAACATACGGACTCTGTAAATAGTATTGACTTTGTCAAAAGTACTGACTCTGTCAATTGTACTGACTCTGTTAATCGTACCCACTCTGCTAAATGTACTGACTCTATCAATCGTTCTGACTCTATCAATCATACTAACTCTGTCGATCATACTGACTATCAATCGTACTGATCATGACAATCATACTGAACATGTCAATTGTACTCATTTTTATCATCTTCATATATCATTTGTTTTAACCAAAATGATGTCATGGAGTTATTTAAAAACTAACCAAAAGGACGTTGGGTTTTCTATTTCAATACGACCATTATAATGCCAGGTGTCCAAGTCCCTTCGAGTTTTCTGAAAAAAACATGACCGTTGGAGGAAATGTGACCGTTGGAACCAGAGGCCTATAAATTGGTGGTTATTTAAAGATGATCGTGATAGCTGGAATACTGAGACTTTGATCAATATATGCTTCTATCAAGTTCTAGAGAGAGACGTTGTGACTTCTCTCCTGCTTCGAGTGAAAGCCTTGAAACTGAAAAACGTGAACGACTCGTTCTTAGAGTTTTTATTTCAATAAGTGATTTTTTTTTCATTATGCGACCGATTAGGTGATAATGATCGAGGGCTACTGGGGATAGGCAGATGGTGCTACCGATCATCGTATCAAGTGATTTTAAGTGATTTAAAGACAAAGGCACTGATTACCTGAAAAATTGAGGGCTTGCGGGGATAACAAGACAGACGTACCGATCATCATATCGAGGAAATACCATGGTGGTGGTAAGACAGACCTCCTATCCTAGGTGAAAGGATAACCCTACTCTTTGGGATAAAATAATTGTAATACTTTTACATTTCCGCTGCAGTTTTTTTTAGAAAGGGAATTGTATTGTTTCCTTTCTTCATTTCATATTCATTTGTAATTGTTTCAATTACAATCATAATGTTACATATTGTATCGATTGATTCTATACGCTTTATGGTACAATTCTTCACTATTGTATTACTATGATTATTGTATTCATCTTGAATATAATTTATTTATAGTTCTTATAGTTTTACATCCTATCATACCTTTATATACATGAAAATTGTGGTTAATTGTATTTTTTTGTGAATTGTATTAGTTTAAGATCATTTAAACTAATTTCTTAAGTGTTTAAAATCAATGTTTTTAAACCTACAATTCACCCCCCTCTTGTATTGTTCCATCTAATATATATATACATCTACATATTCGATCCAAGACACACAAGTGATAAAGGAAAATACTTATTAGTTTTTTATAATAAATCAAATAACATAATGATAAAGAGTAGATTTTAAAGCATGTAGGGAATTAAGAAAACCAATGTTGTCAAGGTTCTTCAAAGAGATCAAAGAATTCATATGCTTGTATACTATGAGTGACCATCAAACACGTGATTGTAACCAAATATCCTAGAAACCCCTGTTGTTATCGACAACTTCAAGATCACAAATTCAATGATTTAAATGATCGTAATCATAGTGAAATTAACTTATGTAACACATTAAAATCCAAACAAAAATATGGGACACTTCATCGAGCTCCAAAACACACTCCAACTCTAGAATCTCTCATGTTATATGGTTATACTCTTTATTTTCTAATTTTTATTAAATGAGTGAGCTCATGATTAGATCCAAAACCTACATGAAGATTATTTTACAACATGGAATGCGAAACTATGAACATTCTCACATTCATCATTCCAACTTCTATGTTAATGGACATATATTTAAACATTCTATACCTTTCCCCATTTGTAGAAGAATCTTTATATTATATATGGGAAAAATATAATGATTTAACATGAAAATTACACCATCATGGTATACAACTATGCCTTACAATCAATAATATATATATGATTTCATCATAGGGAAATAGTTTAATTTTTGATGCAGTAGTTCAAGGTTAACTAGAGAATAATTCTCTTGGAGAGAGCTAAAACAAGGTTGAGAAAATGACGATCAATATTTTCTAATTACAAGGATAATGAACATAATGAAAATTCATTCACATAGTAAACAATAATCACTATGGTGGAAAAACTACCTTCAATGTCCAAGAAGATAGATATCATGATGGCCCAAAAGTAAATCCCCCAATATATGTGTATAGGAGATGAAAATTATGTTGATTATATTCATGGTAGTCAATTTCAAGGTTGCTAGCCATAACACCCTAAAGGGAATAGATATAAAAATGGATATAAGGGTACCAACAATAAGAACCCCAAGGGCCAACTCCAACTATCCATGTCCATACATTGGACGAGATAATGAAAACATTAATAACCGATTCATCGGGTGTACTCAAGGATATAAAAGAAGATTCAATGAAAGAAAATTCCATATTGAAGAATCTAGTGAATCATGTCAGCCAAATTGTTGATCATCTTATAGGGAGACCCAGAGGCAAACTTCCAGGATGTGCCAATGTATTACCACAATACATTTTATAAGATTTAAATCATAGAAGTGGGAATAAAAAAGGAATTTTTGTTGAATTTACTAGAAAATAACTAATGGAAACAAGAGAAAATGAAGGTAAAAGTATAAAAGAACAAGTATCTAAAGAAAATTAAGAATAAACACCACGGTAAAATCCAAAACAGACTATTGTAAAATGAATTGTTCCTGTAAAGGACAATGAAAATAATGGTATGTTTCATGAACACTTTAATAAATTTCATATTAATATACCTTCTCTATAGGATCTCATGAATATTGAAACATTTTCAAAATCAATGTATGTGATGGTAACCAATGAAAAGAAGATTCATGATATTGGTACCATTCCACTAAAACTATAGAGTTCATAAGTGGTATAAAAGGACATAACTAATATTAAATGTGATCTATATAGATTAAATGTTCCCATATTTATCGAATATAACAAATATGGAAAATCATTACATGACATAGGTGTGCGTGTCAATAAAAAGCCATACACAACTATCAAAAGTATGAGACTTGACAGAATGAAGCCCATAAAAGTATGTATTCAATTAGCAAACTCTACAATAAAATATCAAAGCGGATATATCAATGATATAATAATTACAGTCAATAACATTTACTTCCCCATTTACATTCTGGTCTAGGATACAGAAGAGAAGAGAAATACAATCATTCTAGGGAGTTAATATTTATCCATTTCCAACGTACATAAATTTTTTTAATTGTTTTCATTGATCAAGTAGGTTTCAAAATCTAGAGAAAAATGAATAACAATTATGTGAGAGAGGAAAATGCTTTTAGGGAATGAAAATCAACCTATGTTGAGGATGTCAATAAATTTAAAGAAGTGCATGAGTTAGAAATTATTGTGTAGGAGGATCCTAAACTAAATAAGAACGAGAATTTTAAGACCAGGACCACTAATCCTATAGGAGAAAAAAACTCCACTACATTTGAGAAAGTATGAAATGTGTGGATCATAAATTACATTCTATTTAGTTCATCAGGATTAAGGTAGTAATGGTGGATCAGTCTAATTGATATCAATAAATTACTACTATAAAAGATAATTAAGGTATTATGAGAAGAAGGATATGGTCTGAACTATATATCAATGAAAAAAATTATACCATTTATATAGCCCAACTTGGTATTGAATTTATTATTATCCATAACATGAGATGAAGCTGAAGGAGGTAAGGTGAATCCAACAACGATATGAAAAATCACATTCTAGAGGCAACCTGATACTTTTGTATAATTCATTATATAGTTTTTTTCAATCAAGATATCGCTTTATATATTTTAAAATTGATTGATAAAGGCCTAAAATTTCAAAAGATTATTATTAAATAGCTAGAAAATCAAGACCTAATCCAGAAGCAAGCACTATAAAACAAAAACTGGGGATGTAGGACCGATAGGTGCCATAAAATAAAAAATTTACTCATCCTGTGAATAAAAAAGGACCCAAATCTCATGTATGAAGAACTTATACATCCTATTTGGAAAAAATAATGCTAGTGTAGTATTCATGAAAATTATATATTTTTCTATTTTATTACCAATATTTTATTTTTTTTAGATATATAATATCCAATCACATGCACCACATTTGATTCATTATTTAATCAATGGAACAACGATATATAAACTACTTTCAAAAATTACAAAGACATGAATTATAAATAAATTTCTTAATATATGTGAATGAGTAAAATTGGGAAAATAATGATTAATTTTTTTAATGTTGAATATGATTTGACTAATCCCAATTTAGGGATCATGTTAGTCATTATAAACGATATGTTTATGAGATTTTTCCATTTTTTTAATTTTGTATATTTTCATTAATATATTTAATTATTAATAGTCTTTTCTAGGATTAATTTACTCATCCATTCATCTCATTCATGAGACATCCAATGAGACTAATATTTCCCATTCTTTCTACAGTATATTTTTTGAGAAGCTCAATCATTATTTATTCTAAAACATTATTTTCATTTTATTGAATATATGTCTGAATAGAATCATAGTTAAAAAGTTTGAGGACTTATTTTTATTGTATATTGTCTTAATACGTAGTATAAATTAATCCATTCTAAGCCTAGAGAGGCCATGCATAGCCTAGTTAGGATATTATTTGTGTTACAATCCCTTATTATCCTTTCCCACCATTCTATATATAATTCTCATTATTATCAAACATAAGAGTGGGGGAAACAATGAATAGAAGAATGGATTTATTTTTTGAAATAATTTTTGTTGGTGGAAATTTAATAAGAATTTTGGAATTCAAATTAACTAAATTTATAGAACACCCTCTTACAAAAGGAAAAAATGTATTATGTCATGAGAAAATTCAAAACTCAACACTACATGATTGATGATCTGTTTATAAATGATAAAAGTGGTATTGTGAGGTTAACATTATGGGTTTGGTGGAAGATGTAATATTTTCCTCAAAAAAATATTAAAAATTGGAAAAATTATACTACTAAATGTTGTTTCATTTATCAAATTTCATCTCTTTAAAATCCTGATATGATATATCGGTGGATTATGGAAATTTAATTGAGCTATTTTTGATTATCATGAAAATTAAGATAGAGGTGATCCCCATTTTTGAGCTCTACATGATTTAAATCATTTACCAATCTTCCCTAAGAATCATAAAAATTTGATCTCGAATGGTGAATTATTAATGTTTACTTTTGATTCTTTATTTATGTGGTGGAGTTGTTAGATTCCTTTCATGTATTTCATAAGTTACAAGTTTTTATGTTATGTGGACAATTATTTTTAAAATTTTACACTACTGATGAGATGAAAAATTAATTTTAGGTAAATAATAAATTATTTTCATATTAATAAATAACTGAAAAAATTGATGATTCATGATGTTTTGAAATTTCAAAGTAGAAACTAAATAAATATGGGTGATTTCATTTTTTGGAAAACGTGTCACTGGAGAATTTTTATGACATGATTCTTTATCATGTAATTTTACATATTATCAATTTTTTATTGAAAATGATTCTAAATCATGGTAGGGTGAGAATATTTTTTAGTATGATATCATTCCATCATTAATGAAAAGTATGAATTCATGTGTGGGGGTATTTGATATCTTTTTTATGTAAGTATTTTATAGTGTTTTAATATATTTATTTCCTTATTTAAATTATTATTACTTCTAATTTATTAATGTTTTATGTAATTTTTTTTATTTTGAATATAGAGAATATATAACAAAATGATGATAAAAAATGTGCTTCATGACGTGAGGGAATATCACATCTTGAAACTAGATTATTGAGGATGATAATGGAGAACATCCAAGACACATAACCGATGATATGAGGAAAAACGAGGTTATTGAAGTTGAAAAACAACCTGAAACATCATTTAATCATTAAATTATGTGAACTAGTGGAATCCATGAGTATGACAGATGTCATGAATTGAATAAAAGTGAATGCTGGATTTACATGTTATGTAACAATAACAAGACATGGAAAAAGTTGGGGCATGATTTTAAAATCCATATTTGAGATAAATTTAATTTTGAACACATTTTAACACTTTTGAACCACCCATGGCCACTTTTGGACCAATCCTTAATGACCTTCACTATTATGTGATCCCATCTCGAGCCTAAAAATAGTGTTTTGACTAGCTACTGTAAATAAATCCCTAGAGAATAAATCTTTGAGTGAGAGCTAGGTTGCACAAGTTCATCCCTAGTTTCATCTCCATTTTCATTGTCATTTCATTTTAATTTTTCCTTCCTTATTATCCTATCACTTCTAGGATGAGGGGGTAAACCGACCTTATGGAAAGATTATGTAATATATAGGGAAGGTGTCATTGGAATGATTTTTTATTAATGTATTTGTTTTTCCAAATTTTAATCTTCGAATTAGAATAACATTTTTTTATCTTTTCATAACCATTGAAAATTGGATTTAAATGGAACATTAATAATTTGTAACTAATAACCCAAAAGTAGGCATGGACATTGTTAAATTTAGGGTAGTTAGGTTTAAACATGATATCGAGAGATGATAGATTCTATGAAACCATAAATTTACGGACAAAGATAAATAAGGTATTTTCACATCAATGAGGGTAAACCATGACCATTAGATCTCTCGTATATCACCTATGACAGCAATCATGCAATAATCAATTTATTTTCTAAAAATAAATTTTTTATGAGCCCCAAAATATCAAAACCTGAGAACATTTTTCAAAACTATTTTCAAAACAATCAATAAACCAACTTCACTTTGAATTCATGATTTATCCAATTTTTTTACAAAACCATAATCTTATTATTTTCCATTTATTTAGTAAATAAATAAAATAATAAAAATATAAAACCAAATTAAACTAATTTCACCATCTCTGTTGATTTATCTTGACCCTATTATATATAAAATTTAAATAATTGTCTATCCTACTTTGAGTCTTATAAATTTTTATTTTAATTTGACCCATATGGAAATAATTAAATCCCATGGGCGTGTCATCCCAGTACCACATCCTAATTACTATTCAATTACAAATATCACATTTATCACATTTATCACTCTTTTCAAGGATACAAATCATTAACACTCACATTAATCTATTAAAAATTTATACCATTTCTATAACCATTCAATAAAAATTGATCACATTAATCACATGGAATAATATAAAATATTCATCATTAAACTATTTTTATACATTTAATAAAATAAAATAATATCCATTCATGTTTAATGCATCAATCCATTCGTTCATTTTATTAATAAATTCCATATCCAATCAATTAACTAATTACAAAGTCCCAATAATTGAACAACTACATAATCCCAATATTCCATTAATTCCATTTTCAAATCATTCCATTAATTAATTATAAAATTAATTAATAAAGTAAAATATGTGTTTTATATACATGGAAATTAATTTTTCAAAATTCCATAATGATATCTATAATCAATACTTATGTATTTTCAATTTTAACCACCTACCTCATGATTTTTATGAGCATTCTCCAAACCAAAACCCCCTAAATTGTAGTGGAACATCCAACTTCACAAAGAAGAAAAAAATCAAAAACCACAATAAAAATTAATAAAAAGGATTACAATTTATCATAACATAGTTCTAAATTATTTTTAATGGTAAATAAAAACCACTTCTTTATTTTTAAGGATTGATAGAAGAGAGAGGAGACCACACTGGAAGAGATATATCTCTGGGAGATGTATAGATTCATCAAACCAATCATCAATTAATCAAGAAAATATTTTTTGGGTACATTTAATCCTATATAAAACATCCAAAAAATTAGAGGCAACTTCTTAGGTTGAGTGGTAGAGAATGAATATAAAAACCATAGTCTCAAAAATTTTAGAATAATTTTTGAATGGATTAATTTTAATGTGAACAATTTATTAGGATGAGGTGCACTATTTTCTAATCCATGATCTCTAATTATGCACCTCACTTAGGGGTGACACATGTAGTACTAAGAAGTAATGCGATTTGAAGAATAGGGTGAAAACCATTTTATTTCATTATGTTTGGGATTTTCTGATTGGGTATGGTATAGTGAATGGTTTGGGTTAATCATAGGAAAGATTTGCACATCCGAGAACTGCTAAAAAAATAAATGTTCATCCGAAATATACAAATATTATATTTAAAAAAATATATAATCAAAACATGGAAAAGAGTACAATAAAATGAGATTGTGAAATTTGAAAAGATGGTTGGGATCATAAACATTAATTATGGGAAGATAGTTTTATCCTATACTATATTTAGGTAATTAGTGGTTTATGTATTATGTTATTGTAATATATTTCAATAATTCACCATTTATGCATATATAGTATTATTTTATATACTAAAAAATGTGTTTCCAATTATAAGTGAGCTTTTGGAGTCACACAAGTATTCAGTACTATATTTGGATAAGTTTTATTGGAGATAATTTTCAGTAAGGAGGTCTTAATTATTTGGTTGATAGTTTTGGTAGAAATTAGTGTATGTAACTGGTGAGATTATCATTGGGTTAGTAGTGAAAAAACATAAATCAAACTCACCCTATGACACAGGGAAGGAACACTGGATGTGTTATAAGAATTTTGGGACCATTTGATTTTATTTAATGACTGTAATATTTTTTGATATAACAAGTTAGATAATATTTATTAATATGTAAAACCATTATGTGGTATATTTATCATGAATTATTACTCTTATAAATCAATCCTGAGAATATTGGGAAAAAATTCGTTAAATGATATTTTAAAAATTCAATATTCCTAGGCTTAGGGGTGTTCGAAAATTTCATAGATTTGTTCGGTAGAAGGTGATTATATGGGGTTCACATAGGTTAGAATTACCAAAATATTATATTTAATTGTAAAATGTTATATCTTATGGAAGATAATTCCTAGATGAAGTTATCTTCCATGTTTCAGAAGTAGAAATTTCTAAATTACAAGTGGTCTCTTTATAATTGGGGACAAAAGATAATGTTATTAAAAAATATTTTTCATTTTATGAGACTAATGTAGTGATGTAGAATTGGATTTTGTACTCTAATGAAATTTCATGAAAATCTACACATATGTGGTGGGTTTTTTCGTAAAAACATTATGTATTATAATGTATCATGAGATATATTATCCATATTGTTCTAGGTAGTGATCTATTATTTGATGTAAATTCCAGTGGAATGAAAATTGTTTCTTTCACACCAGTATGGGAGATATATTTATGGGAGTATTGGATTTAGTCTAATTCTATAGTTTTATTCTTATAACCCACTTTCCATTGAGTAGGATGAGATATTAAAATTTAAAGATATGTTTTATCTAACGAATTGTTTCACGGTCACACCATTTCTATAATTAATTCTCATTCAGTTGTTGGTGGAGAATATGGTGAGGTATGATATACTAATATGGAAAAATTTATCATGATTGGGATGTTATCAGAATTTCCCATGTGAAAGTTATATTAATAGAGCTTTCTGGTTTTCTAGTCAATAAATGTTTTGGATTTTAGGGTGTTCTTCTCATCACAGATTTTCATTCTTCAAAAATGGAAGTCCTTATATCTCTACAAAGAGTTACACTATAGTTTGTTCATCATTAAGAGTTGGGATGCATTGATAGATATTTTATATAATTTCCCTCATTGTTTACTATGGTGAGGGATGTGTTTATCAACTTCATACATAAAAATGATTTCTTCATAGGCCTTACCTATAGTAGAATATTGATCCTCTTGGTTTTAATTAGCTAGGATGAGGTGGATAAGGAAAAGGTCTGATATGTCATGTTATAGTAATGATATCATATGTATTACCATATTTACATCCATACTATCATTGATATAACATACATGATATCAATCTTCATATAGTTTTATATCCAATTAAACTATTGGTTTAACAATCATATCAAAGTGTGATTTATATTTGTAAAGACTAATAATAAACCATGATATATTTCATTTCAATATGACTTGAATATGTGTTAGTGGTGGTGGAAGATCTGTTTTCCATATTATTAAATATATATTTCATAAAAAACATTGAAATGGAATACAATATCTTATGTCATGGGATGTATGCTACGTGGCGATATATATTGTGAGTCTCGAGATACATTGAGATGGATGGTGGAGATTTAACTATATATCAGGTTATGGAGGATGTCTATGTTCGTGTTTTCATATACCATATGAATTTGTAGTAATACATAATATATAATTTTGAGGATTTTTAATAGGTATTTTATTTGGAAAATTCTTAATGATATTTCATTTTATGTGGATATTGTCCTGATGATCTACTATGAGATGATAAAAATAATGTTTTATTATTGGGGAAGCTGTTTATCTGGATAGAAATGTGAGATTTGGTTATTTTTTAGTTTTATAGAACAAAATGTGTAATGTATCCAACTATAACCCCAATATAATATTCTTTGAAGAATTATTTAATGTGGACTGTGATGAAGAGGACCATGCTTGGGATTGTGTATTAGTATATTGAATATTAAAACATGAAAGATGAGAATACTACTCTTACATATTTTCTAAATCCATTGAATTTACACAAGTGGAAATGAAAGGACATATCAATGTAATTAATTACTGGTTTTCAACATTGATAGAGTGGATGTGGTGAAAATTTAATTACTATGGATTTTTTGATGTAGTCAGTTCATTTAATGGATGTTTAGGAGAATTCTATTTCATATTCCATAGGGACAGTATATTTAGGGGATGTTGTGGGAATTCATGTAGTTATAAAAGTAATCATATGTAATCACAATCATTATTTTTTTTATGAGTATAGAACTATAAATAAAATATATCTGGTTATTAGATATATATAAAAAATAAATTCCATCCATATATAAAAATTTAGATTGTTGCAATGAGTTTTTCACTAGTTATGAAATTGAGATCATGTGTTTTTGATATTATGGTATTGTGTGTGAATCACATAACCTTGGATGAGACTTTTTACAACATTATCGATCACCATTCCCTTGGTATTATACTGTTCTAGGTGGTGTATTAGAATCCTTATGGATCTCAATCACGATAGACTAAATTTGAAGAGTTAACAATTATTTGAAAATATTTGATACAAGGAACTATTAATATGGTTTGACATATTAATTAATGGATGAGGGCTTATTTATACATTTAGAAGTGTTATGAATAAAAGATAAGAAGTCCTCGATATTTTTAGTTTAGAGATCATGTTTTTCTAATGTTTTAATAAAATCATGTCAATCTGTTGTTTAGTTGTGGTAGTTCGATTTTTGCTCTATTCATTAAGCCTTTTTGAGGGGGTTGAGATTGTGTTTATAGTGTCATCTCAATGGAACTGACACTATAATGTTTTTATATATAAGTTATTTTTTATATGTCATAGCCTCATTATAATACAAATGATGAAACTCATGTTCTTAATTATGGTGCATTTTATATTGAGGAGGATCTCATGTGAATGGATCACCCCATTGAGGATAATGATGTTCAATATAAAGTGTTATTAAATTGAATCATTCTATTACTTCACATATTTCTATTTCATATCACTTATAGGAGTGTATATGGGAGCCTATTTCATAGATGTGTTCCCAGTGTCCCATGTTTTCTAAAATAGTTTTCCTATAATATTGATATTAATTCCATTATTATATAATTTATGTTTCATACATTTTAAATTTTGTTTATATTTTTGTGATGGAAATATTCTAATTTTAGAGGGAATACACCGCGACGTTTGAAATGGGAATTTATTGTTCACTTATTTCGGTTTGGTTATGATTCTCAATTGAAAGAATATAATGAGAGGTGTTTAATATAAAATATTAGGCCTTTCATAGTTTAGTAGTTTTTGTTTTATGGTGTTAATGGTGTTTCCATGGATATTAATTGAGGTTCAAAGTTAAAAAGATGATATTTGGAATTTTATTTTCAATGTTAATATTTGGAGAAGGCCAATGCCCCTATGGATACCTATATTAGAAATTGGGTGAGTCCTGTTAGAAGAGTTGATATGTTGACAATGTTTAAGTGGTTTGGAAAACATATAATAGGGTAATTACAAGGTTCATAGAACACTAGTGGCTACGATAGTTTACTTTAAATTTATATTACAAAAAGATGGTCTAAATTAGTGTTTTGTATATTTTGGTTCTATATCAATTATTTCAATAGGATTATTAATTTTTTTGCGGTATAGATATAAGATAGAAGTAGTTATAGTATAATGATGTATTCTAGGGCTCTTCATGGAAATATTATACTTGAGGACACATAAAGGCATTAACCATGTACTACGTCAAATAAATTATTAAAATAGGATTCCTTTACTAATGAAACGAAATGATTTAAATCGGAGTATGTATGTTTTAAATTTCACATATCTATTATTTCCATTAAATAATCCCCAATATATCATTTTGATATCCTCTCCATGCTAAGGCTGTGTTACCTAAAATTTTTACACTAAATTTGGTTTCTTCCAAATCTGTTTGTTTAATTTACATTTAATTAATCAAATCATATCTAGTAATGGGTGTTTTTAATTATTCTAATAGGACCCTATAAATTATAAATAAAATATTTATCATTGATAATCATCCATTATTGATCCTTAGTTCGATTTAATTCATTATATTTAGCTATATCGCACTTTGGTTAATTTATCTTTAACTCTTATTGTAGGTTAATGTATGGTGCTTTTGATTTTTTTGAGTACTTATTGCCTTGGAATTGATGACTCTTATGTTTATAGGTTTTTGATTATTTCTATTGGGAATTCATGGTGTTAGGTTATTTCTTTTATTTTCTTTTGTATCAACTAATTATTTAAATTTTTTATGTAATAGATTCTATATACCTCATATATTAAATTCGTTAAATGTGTAATTATTGTTCCTAGAATTTCAAAGAGTAAGGGTTTAGACCACATTATTTTAATGAGATTGATTAGGGAATTGAATATAGGAAGTGAATCATATGTGTTTTACCTGAATATTGTTTTCATTATTCTATGATATTTCATGTTTAATTAATAACCATTCTATTATTATATCATTAACGATTTTTATATGGTTATGCATGAACAATTTTTCAAAATAGATATAGACTGTATGGAATGATGGTGTTGAATTTTGGTATTTGTATTCTGATTTTTTTAAATTATTTAATCCATGCTTAAAAATTATTAATTATATTCATTTCATGTTTCATATAATTATTGTTATTTTTTTATAATTTTTGTGTTTACATTTATCTTTTTACAAATATTTTTTTGGTGTAGACAATACGATGT
Source organism: Viscum album (assembly GCA_963277665.1). NCBI lineage: Eukaryota > Viridiplantae > Streptophyta > Magnoliopsida > Santalales > Viscaceae > Viscum > Viscum album. Next base: position 1,699,149,781 of record OY728156.1, on the reverse strand, counting down.
TCTTATATTATAGTTTTCATTATTATTATGATTATATGAAATGATGGATATTGAATAGAGTAAAAGAAAATGTCATTGTTTTCATGGGATTGAGTGGTAATTCATATGATAAATCAATAGGATAGTGGGGTTATGAAAAGGATTACTACATTTATGTAATTTTCTTGGAATAATTATATGAATGATGTGATTAATTCAATGTTATAATGTTTATGTATATCTCAGATTATAAATATGAAAAGTATATTGGAAATAATTATATGTTGTTAATAAATAAGAAGCTATAAATAAATGTTATGGGGTAAAAATGTGATGTGAAAAATTGAGTTAATAATGTTGAAATTAGTGTATATACATATATATATTGAATATTGGAATAAAATATTTCCTAGAGAATGTAAATATTTATAATTTTTTTTGTGAAAACTAATTTCATAAAATTCTTATTAATTTATTAAATTGAAATGGTATTGGAATATTGTGATAGGATGTTGTAAATTTTTTTGTGATATATTGATATAGTTTGTTTCTATAGTGCCCAAAGTTCAAGGGAATATTGATATATGTTGGTGATAGTTGTAATTGAATTTTTATTATTCTAGTTAAAATAATAATAGGATTATTTTATATGTTATTATATACTTAATAATTTGTTGATATTTTTATGCACCACCACCTGTGAAAGGTAATTAAATCAACACATATATGTTTGGTTTTGGGTTTCATGTGTACCACTAACATCCATGATGAAGCTTATATAGATGGATAAATACACAACCTTATCATACATCTCTTGAAGGATTTTATTATTTTCAGGTTTTCTATCATATAGTGTTGCCATTTTCATTTATGAGACAATGAGGATATAAATGTGGTGAGAATATAATAAGGATTATTTCCTTTGATATATGTTTCCTATTAGGATATTGTTTTATTATTTGAATGTAATATGGAATGATTATATTTTCATGAGGCGATTTCGGTATATTGTGTTAGGCATTGGACATATGGTTTATTGGTATTTGTTTGAATTTATATAGAGGGGGTGGGATAAGTAGAACATATATCATTATTTCATGAGGGTGACCCACTTTATAGGAATGTGGCTACATAGTTCCTTCTCATTTATATTTTAATGGTTTTATGTTTCTATATTTTAATATTGTTTTTCAATTAGTGGGAATTTTTGTAAAAAATGATTTAGTTGGCCACTTTACATAATGAGTTGGTTCTATGATATAAACGAAGTTGTTTCTAGCACACATTTTCATTAAAAATTCTAGGGGTGTCCTAATAGTTAATTTTTTTTGAACCCTATTGTATATATATAATGTATTTGTAAGCCTATTGAATAGAGTTGGTGCCCATTCTAGAAATTTCAAACTCTTGATGTGGAGTTAGTCAGTTTTCATTTAAACTTTTCCATACATGTTTATTATTTATATTATACATTTTTTGTGTAGTGTCCTAGATTGGGTGAAACCAAACCAGTTGCTTGAGCCAGTTCGTTATGTGACCTCAAATGCACCACCTCATATGCCCGAGGATAAAAACTAGTATCACAGGTATGGTGAAATATGTAGGAAGATTATACCAAATTTAATAGAGTAAAATAATGGTTTAAATATTAATAAAAATTGACATGAAATAATAAAAATTAACAAACACAATCATAATCTACTCCTAAAAAATTGGCTAAGTACAACAATAAAAAATAATAAAATTGTCATATCATGATAGTAAAAATTAAAAACAAAAATTAATAATGGAACCAATGATAATCCCCATAATTGGTCATAGTAATAGTTTTTGTCCCCACATCCATGATTTATCCCAAATCAAATATATATCATAGGGAAGTTTCCATTTCTCATTTTACAAACATTAAGTATACACGGGTACCCAATGATAGCTTAAGCATGGTGCCTATACTACACAATAGTCCACCACCGACATCATCTATCAAAATATCCAACCTAAAAAAATTTATGCAGAAGTATTGATTATAAATAAAAAAGATACGGAATATAAACAGGTTTCTAATTAAATGATTAGAAATTAGCCCGAATGGGATCTCAGTTCCCATAATGGAAGCAACACACCAAATCAGATTAGGCCTACACCTGGTGATATAACATAAAACATAATGGGTTTTAAAATTTATATCACAAGAGAATGCACTAATAGATTCAATTAAATAGTTATACCTTGGAGCATCAGTCATGGTACCCATCACATGTCCAAATCAGTAATGATTGGATCATCAGTCCAATGTCCTCAACAATTAGAGTTTGGAGCATTATTCATACATTCCCAAATATGAGATTAATTAGTGGGACCAATATAATCAGTCTCTCATAGAACATCAAATTCATTTGTGTTTCCTATAGTATTATATTATCCCCACCAAGGATGATGATCCTTATACTATTATCCACTATAGTATTAATCATAATTTCCAGGGTTGCTCATCAGTGGAATTTTATTGAACATTAAAAAAATTGTTAACATTTTAATTTAACAACATCCCCATGTTTCAATACATTGAATTTTTTTACTCATTTAAACATGTCTATCATTTTACAATTTACCCATAAACACATTACTTAATCACACTATCAATACATTTATCAATAATGATATGAAACTTTTATCATCCATCACTCATACCCTAAATGATCACATAACCTTAATAACATTTCTATTTTAGGAAAACTGACCATTATAGTTTGTTAACATGGTAAAAACCATTATAATAAGTTTATTGTCATAAGACCTTTAATATTGTTGTCAATGAATAATTTCATCATTTTACACGAATTTGTACACCACAACATTGACCATAGATCCTAAGCTATGATAAAAAAATACCTGATAGGCTCTATGAAGGGCCTCACATATCAGATCAAGGCACAATAAAATTTTTATTATAAAAACAATTTTTTTATACGATGTTTCAATGATACTGCCATAAACATAAGAATAAAATCTACACTATGAGAAATACCTTGTCAAACACCTACCTTAGGCTAATTGAGAAACTATATTCCAACCTAAACCATTGATTCAAGATTTATATGATAAAACACATAGGTAATGATCACTATAGAAATATGTTTTATAATATTCAGAAGAAGGAAAAATAAAATATTTTATTTCTGAGAAATTTGAAGGAATCAGAATCCGAGATGTATCAGCAACATCAATTTGAACTAAACAACATTCTAAATGCCTAAAAATCAAGGAAGAATAACCCATGAGGGAGGAGAGAAATCTTAGTTTATAACCCATTATATACAAAAAAAGGACGAAATTGTGTAAAAATATTATATTTTAGTGAGGGAAAAAATAATCAATTTACCACATCTTATGAGTCATATGGTTTGGCTACACTGTTTTCTAAACACTACACAAATCATGAGACCGCCTCTATCCAAGATTTTAATGGGTTTTATAGTTTTTTGGGAGATCACACATTTTGTTATACCATGAAATTTTTTTGTTACTATATCTATCCAAGGATTCAGGTTTTCTAGACTCCCCATGTGTGGTTTACAAACTGTACACCCAATTCTCTAGGTGACATGGTTCATGAACATAATAAGTTCTTTCCATGTTCTAATTAGGTGTAATGAATTGGATGGACCTTAATTCAATCATTTCATTTCCTAAAACCCCTAGAAAATTTTATTACCTTTCATAATCATAGGATACATTACATTAACAAATTTAATCATAATTAATTTAGAATTTAAACTTAAAAATACATCATTAAATGTTTAGGATCTTAAAGTCTCCCCAAATTATAATAGATTATCTACAATATGATCACTTGAATATTACAACACCTACAAGAAATAGTTCTTTGGATATTAAGAATTCATATATGTTTAAAAATCCTATTTTTTAGACCCTGTCAGGTATCCACAATAGTCAAACCAATGACATGATGTTTCCTAGATGTGTTCTATCACTATGATTGAAAATCCTAATTGGATGCTATTCAATGGATGCATTCACATTAATATAAACATCATCAATAATAATTGAATGATAAGGTATTGGGTGATACAATAGAATATGGGATACATGAAAAAATTCATGAATATTAGTATAAAACTATACAAGATATATCTGATATGCTACCAATCCAAACCTCTCCAAAAATATCAACTAGCCCACTATACATGGGTGCCAACTTAACCTATTTCTGAATGCAGAAATGACCCAATCATGGAAAACCCAAAGAAACATAAAGGCACCCGCTATTAAAAACTAGGACGATTTCACTGATCAGTATATGAAATCACTCTAGAATAATAGGATTTAGACATAAAATTTTACAATAAATAAACATCTATATATGTATTCTACAAGAGTAAATGTCCTAAAAATTCGGACTCACAAACATCCATCCAACACAATAGTAATATACATAAACTGGAATTGATCCCTTCATGTGGTACCATCTTAATAGTCACATTTTAAATGTTTTAATTATTGAACCCAACAAGAGATAGATGATTCACCCTAGACTCACCAAAATCATGTATTCATGACCTCAAATTTTCAATTAATAGTTGTATAGTAGATACCAATTTCCAATATATATATGTTGAAATTTTATACACAAAATGTCCTGTGTTCCATGTTCTATCTACAACTATGTATAAGATCATGATGAAAAACAAGGGTCTCTATCTAAAAAAAATATTCTGAGGCACCCCATGCAAAGGTACTATCTTCCTAATATATATTTTTCCCAACTATTCAATAGTAGATGTACCCATTATTGATAAGGAATAGGGAATTTTTTTTAATTGATCCATAATCATCCATACAACATCACTCATCCTATGATTAATTTAAAATCATTCCAATAAACCAAATAAAACATCATACAACATCCATGGTCATATATTTAATGAATGTAACAGACCAATGAAAAATGGGCCCGTAAAGGGCTCTCGCTCTCGCTCTAGGTTTTCTCTCGCCGCCGCAGGCTCCTTCGCTGCGGATGGCGCGACGACCCTCCTCGAGCAAGGTGGGTTGGAGGAAGATTCCTGTTGCTGTGGAGTGCGATTCGTGGATTCCCTCTGGCTGTGGAGATGAACTATGGACTTCGGTGGTTTCTGGTTCAGTTCTGCGGGTGTAAGACCGGTCTCCGTTGATGACATACTCTTCGGAGCGCTCCTAGTTCTGTTCACTGCAGCTCGCGGTTGTCCCCCGGTGAGTCTCTCAGCATTTGAAGTCTGCGATCATGTGTCCGCGGTTTGGGGGTTCCGACTCTTCTCAGGTGAGTGCGGGGGGCTCTGTTGTGTCTGATGTGGTCGATCTAGTCGGTGGCGGAGGGATCTTTGGTTTCAGGGGATTGCTCGCGGTGTTTTTCATTCGTGGTTTGTTTCGGTGCTTGGTGAATCCTTATCTGTCTTTGTCGATCTGGTTTTGTTTAGTTCGTTTTAGGGTTTTCTTTTCCCTAATGGATTGGGTGCTCTGCCCTCTGTATGGCGGTGGTGTTGTGTGGTTTGTGTGGTTCTTCGTGGTTTTGCGTATGGATGGTTTTCGGAGGGGTTGTGAGGCTGTTGGACCCGTCAAGGTCGACGACGACGGTGTCGGATTGGTCTTTTCCGGCGACTGATGGGATACAGGGCAGGTGACGGCGACGACGGTCTGGACGACGTCGATGGTGATGCGTTTCTTCTATGGCGGTGAGGTCGGAGATAATGCCGGTGTTGGTGCTCCGGCGACGACGGTGAGAAGCGTCGATGTCTGTGGTAGTTCCGAGAGGCTTGATGATGATGGTGACTGGTGGATTTTTTCGACGTCGTCCGGATTTGCGGTGGGTGAGCGTTTTCCACACTACGCGGTTCGAGGCGGCTGGTGGATCAAGCCGAAATGATGGCGTTTGATGCGCTGACTGGAAAGTGGAATGCGGGTGAAGTTTGGGTTTCTTTATTTTTGAAAATTTCGGTATGGAGAAGGCGGGAGGAGTTGGTAGAATTTTTTGGTGTACGGTTCCCACTTTTCCTTAAAGTGGATATTAGAAAATACCAAAAAAAAGGATTTGGCAAAACATACCAAAATTTCATTTATTTTTACTCATCACTTATAGATAAGAGTAATATCATGTAAAAAACCTATTATTTCCTTATTCAATCCATACCAAGAATTTTCTCTTTGATGGTTGTGATATATATTTTTTAAACCGTTGTGCACCACCCACTTGGAGGCTATAAGGACACACGAATTCTTCTCCCACATATTATTTTCTCAATCATGTGGAATGAACATGTATGGGATCTTCAAAAAGAAATATCCCAATCAGGTGGTATCTCTTAACAAATAGGGTTATCCCTCAATTCTATGATTTTTTCATCCCTATATTTCCTCATTGTGACATGAACCCAAAGAGAGGGATCAATGGATAGGGAAAAAATAATAATATTATCAATTTACTCATAGAAACTGATGGATCTCAGTAAACAAACACATCATTTCAAAAATGGTATTAGACACCTAAACCATCTAAGTATTTTAATTCTATTATAATGAATCAAATATAATGTTTTCTTTTCCCGATGTAGAATAATTCTCAATAGAAAATTATTTCATATTCTCAACCCATATTCTCTATCTAATATTTAAATCATGCAAATAAATGATGTACTTTAGGTTCTTATGATTAGTTAAAATTATTAAATTTTCACCTAGAAGATAATTTTCCAATATATTGAGGAATAAACCACTATGGCCAACTCAATAACATTCTAAGGATATTTCCATTCATGTGTACTTAAATAACATGATCCATATTCGATGTCTTAGTCTCTTTGCTTCAACATTCCCCCATGATTGATCCCAGATGCATCACTAAATATCGTATAATCTTCACCTACTGTGGGTATGATCAGAATTGGTGTTGTATTCAAATTCCACTTTACATATGGGAAAGTATTATCACATTACATTGATAAATTAATCATTATATCCTTTTTGATGAAGCCTTAAATCATTGTTTTCATGTGGGAAATGTGTTTGAAGAACCTTTAGTAGTATCCCAATATTTATTTAAAGCATCAGATATCAGAAATATTCCTGGGATGATAGGAAGGAAAAATTCCTTGAACATTCTTAGGATATAATAATACTACTTCCTATGAGATGATGCAACCCATTGAATTTACCTTTTCGATCAAAAATCATAGTAAGATGAATTTTCATATAGAAGAATATCTCTCAGTGTACTCATGACAATATTATGATATTTGACATTATTGTCACTAGCCTATGATTATTCTATGTTTTAATCATTGTAAAAAATGTTAATTGATCTATATATAGGTTAAAGGCCAGTTCCAAAAAATCCATGAACATAGTAGGGGAATTATATATCCCAAAATAATAATAATAAAGTAAAACAAGTTATACCTGATCAAATAATTACTCTATTGTATATTAGAAGGTATCCCCATCAGATGATGATAACCTAATCTAAAATCGATATTAGATAATACATCGAAACCCTTAAACTGGAAAAATATATCATCTATTCATGGAATATAATACTGGTTCTTAGTCATCTTATAGTTTCACATTCGACATTTGTCACACAAATACAATATTCTATTAGAATTATTGGAAAAAACTAGGGATCCCCAAGGTGACATACTCAAATGGATGATCACTTTATTATCTAACACCACCAGATGAATATTATTCTCTTAATGATCTACTAGTTCCATTTTATATGGTGGAATAGAAACTGGGAGAGCTCTTGACATCTACTCAAACATGAAATCAACTAAACTCTTGGAAAACCACAAAAACACACGAACTAACAAATTCTATAATTGATCAACTATAAGATGGAAGGATGCATGTTCCTCTCCACCTATATCATGTAAAAGACATTCCAGCTGGGCTATGAGATCACACAACATCTTATGGAATGGACAGACATGTCCTACCTTGAAATTCCATTCTACAAGATGATTATAAAAATCTCCCATATGATATATTAAACTATAACACTTGAATTAACAAAAATTTTAATTCTATAACTAAATTAACCTATCTATTCACAATATCATGTCAAAAACTGACATTTCAATCATTAAGAATCCCCAAAAAATAATATAACAATAATCATGAGGTCAAACTCTTTAAATAGATGTATTCCCTTTGATCATACCCACAATGACATGTCGATCAACATAACCCGAAAAAACCACCAATTCCATACCAAAACCATTAAAAATATATTATATATAAATTATTAAGAATCCCATATTTCAAAAAATCATTTTAAAGTGTAGAATTAATATGAATCGAACCTCGAACTATCATTGGTCCAACATTTCCACCACATGTAGTTAGATTAATTACAAACAACCATCCTATTCCACCTTAGGATCCTTTCTATGTTCCATGAACTATAGTTCTCAATGGATATAGACGTTCTATTCATGAAGTCCCTCATCCCACACCCTAATTAGAATTCACAGTAGATATCCAACTATAAAATTCATAAGGGTTTTAAGATCCACTCCCCATGTTTTGTATTGACCAAGGTCCTCCATCACTATCTATCCATTGAGGGTTCCTATATAAACTATTAAGATAAAAATTCCATTCGGAGCACTGCATTCTACTAGGGGTCATCGAAAAACATCAATCGTGTGACTAGGTCATCCATACTAACAGAAAAACTATTAATCTCAACCATGAGAGAATGATCCTCTTCCCGGAATAATCTTTCCACAACCACCATGGTGAAAATTCTTTTAACGAAACTTCCTTCCATATAAGGTCATACCAATTGATCATTAAACTAAAACCATTTTCCACAACTAGAAGCCTACTTCTTGTTTAGCTCATATATATGAGTATGGTTAACTACCTGATAATAAAATATAAAATATTTCATATTCACCTGGAACATGGTCATAGATCTAAGTCCAACTTGAAAATGTGTGGTTATTACTACCACATTTTCCTTTAGCATCTAAAAAAATTATATAAATATGTGTAGTGTCTAGAATAATCCATCACTAATATAGTTCACTAGGAAAATCACATAAAATATGATATTTTCTCCCACCATAGGGTATTTTGGAAAATGTTATCTACGAACATTTATTGGATTCCTTACATACCATACCATCTTAATGATCATACCAAACCAAGATTTATATTTTGTTCTTCATTTTTTCTCAAAGAATGTATTATTCTATGTTGACCCTCAAATCTATAGGAGTCTAAAAGTGATCTATAATCATATAAGTAAAATCAATCCATAAATATATATCCTCATATCAATCTTCTTTGGAAAATTTCAATGGTTTCGGTAGCTAGAACTCTCTTATTAAAAAAAATATACTCAGAGTTAAATACTATTGATCACTCTCCATAAAAAACATATAATATAAAAAGTTATTCTTGAACTTCTCTTCTTCTCTCTCACCTAGAACCAATGGGGGTTCAAATATCACTAACATTGGTTCATTCTCAGTGATTTATCCCTATCACTATACCATTAAGAAGCATTGTAGAGACATATTTCTGTATAGGAGGACACATGTTTTAGGGAACATAACACATTGTTTCATAGTTTACATAATGTGGTTAACTTCTATCCATCACAAGATACATCCTATACACTATGCTAATAGACAAAACTATATTGCATTTCCAAACCATCCCAATCCAGGGACATGGATAACTCTTGTGAAATGACATCAATACTTTATAGGTCATGAATTTCTCACCAGATTAATTTTTCACATTACATCATTAAATAAAATAGAAGAAAATATTCCATTTTGGTATCATTTATATGATTTTAATTAATAAACGTTAATTTAAAATAGTTGTGTAGATACCCTCTTAATTATATGTAAGATTTTAGGGATTTTATTTTAATAATAATGATTCCATATACTGAGTTGGTCTAGGGTTTCAAGGTCTAGAGAGCCTCGGTGAATTGATCTAAAAAATATTAAATATTTTATATCACACATGTGATGTTTTTTAGAATATGAAATAAATACCGATTGAAGTTTAGAATCCAAAATCCAAGACCGTGGTTGAGTTTGAAATGTGATTTTTACCCTAGGGATGAAATTATGTTTTTTGGTGTCGGATATAGGGATGGATGTTACCATTAGTAAGTATTAATGGTTTGAGGTTTATTAATTAAATAAAAGTTATTCAATAAACAGACCACCCAAGCACCATTTATTTTTCATTGTACGGAAGAGGGAAGGATGTTTATCTCTAATGGGTAAGAATGAATTGATGTGGAAATGAGGCAAAGAGGATTTTTTGAACAATATTCTAGGCAATGATACACACATGATATTGTTAAAATGTATTATAGGCATCACATTGGACCATATGCTTCAATGTTTAGCCACAATGGATGTAGTTTTATGAGATTTATATATTTACCCCATTTTATACTTTTTTTATAGTTTTAGATCCCTTAATTGATTTCTTGATGTCCCTATGGGTTTTATATGTTGAAAATTGGTGAAACTTATGGGTTTTGGGAGGCCTGTAGAGATTACCCATTTCAAAATCAGAATCACATAGTGTCTAATCTAGAATAATATGTTGTGTGTTCAAAATATTGTGGAAATTTAGAGTTATGTTATATAAATATCATTTACTGGTGGTGAAATCCATTTAAAGAGTCTTGGGTGTGTTGTAGTGGATAGATAGACACACCGTGTGAGGGGCAATGGTCATGTGTAAGTACACTGATAGACCCCATGAAAAGATAGAATATAGGACAGATGGAAGTACATGGTCCCAATATATGGTACATAGGAACAAGGAAATACATAGGATTGAGTTTTTCTATGTGGTACATGCCTTGCAACGTGGATACAATTTCTGTCGAGTGACATGAAATGCCAGGCCATGAGCAGAGAGTACATTACTAGGTGATCAGAAAAGGTTACAAGTTGTGCATCAAGATGTAAAAACCATGTATGTTACTTATAGATTCCTAGTACCATGATGGAAAATCACTAGGGGTCAGACCCATAAGACACCATGTGTGCTATGTGTACAGACTATTTACACCTATTGGATAATTATCCCACACATATATTCATCATCAGGACACTGATGGAGGAATGCAAGTAGCTTATACGGAATATTTTTCTACATAGAATGTGATGGTGGAGAAGGTTTGGCACTAGAGATGTTACATGTCGTGATGACATTTGGACATTTCTTATTGTGATGTTTAGAATAGTTTTAGGTGGGTTAAATTACATTAACCATCCCATTGGGTTTAGAATGCTACATTACTTCTTAAGAACAAGATTTTGATCCCCTCTACGGGACTAGTTTAGATATATTTAGTGTTTCCCTCTAAGAAGCTCTAGGTAGGATCCTCTATCACATCATATTACCTAGGTGAGGTTTATGGAATCGAGATGATGAACATTTATAAGAATATATCCCCTAAACATGAGTATGTTCTAGTAGTTTTTTAGGTATATTATTTTTTATGATCACCTACGTTGCATGTTATACCAGTAGGGTTCACAATATCATCATTCATAAAATCCCATACATTATAGATTATTCCATATGGGGTTTGTTCCATCCCACATAAGTCATGGATATAATCCGCTGTATTTATATCACATTTTTGAATCACAGTTGGGGTTTCATTGTTCACCAATAAATCTAGGAGTGACCCCCTATCTAAGGGTTCTGATGAATAGACATTCAAATTTGATTCGTAGTGTCCCCCATTAGTCCTTGGAGTGATCCTATCTCCATGTTTTTTTGATATTCTATGTTTTATTAAGGTCATTAATGTCACCAAAGATACATGGCTATGATCCCCAATATAAATATAGAGATCTAATAGTCTTGATCTGGACTAATCTCATGGATATAACTGAGGAGCATGTGAACTCAGTTGTATGCCATTAGGGATGGTTGGAAAACACCATCAACATAATGATATATGATGAGTGATACCTATATGATGAGTGCCATTAGGGATGATGGGGATTGTGGAGTAAATAATATAGGATTACTCATACCTTTTATCCACAAGTAGAATCTTAGGGATATCAGTAATGTATAGAGCACTAGTAACATGGAGTCTGTGAAGTGTAAATCTAGGCTAATTTTGGAGTCCTTGCGGTATATATCATACTGGACTGACATATCAATTTTTTATGAACTTAATATTCATGTATAGTTAAGGATTGGTGATTGAGATCAATATTCTACACCTATAGGAGTTTTATGTACCCTTGAGAAATGGTTTGAGAATGATTTTTCCATTCTTTTTCTCCCTTTAATTTTGGGTTTTTGGGGAACATATGAGGTATTTTTATACTCAGACATTCATGGGATCTTATAACACATTTCATGTCTCATGTACTATATTGATGTAAAACCCTAAATTCCATCAATATAAATTTCTTTCTTATAATAATTTCTTATAGTATAAATCGCATAAAATAACATAGAGAACACAATACAATCATTATAAATGAAGAATAAATAAAACAAGAAGTATTTATAAGGAACCTAAATCAATGGAATAGTAAAATTTTCTTATGGAATAGTAATTTGACAATTATGAGGTTACTATTGTATTAGTGGGATTACTATTCTTAATGGTCGTGTTTCTATTCCAATGGGAAATCTACTATTCCTTTAGTATAAGTTCCTTAATTTCATCATATACAACTTATTTAATTATTAATTTATGATGATGATGTTTTTATTTAGAATCCATTTTAATGTATGTGTTTCATACAATATATAATAATTATAATAAGGAAAAAAATTATTGATAAATTTTTGGGGAGTCAAATTATAAAACCTTTTGAAATTTCTCCCATGAATTTCTTTTTTCAAAAACTAGTGATGGTGATTCTCCATCATCACCTCCTATAGTTCCCATGTCTCTTAATTATTCATATAGTTCCTCGAAAACAGTTTTACATTGGGGGTTTTCAGGTTACAATCAAACTTATCTCTCAGGTCCATAATCCTTACTGGCTGATCCTTATAAGATAGATCATCATCTAGTTTTATCGCCTTTGAGTTCAGTACATGCGAGGGATTTGGTAGGTACATCCTCAGGAGAGATACATGTAACATATCTTGAATTTGATCCATACGTGGTGGAATTAGATTCAAATTGGACTCTTATTTTATGGGATCAATAATCTCAAAGGGAGTAATGTATCTTGGTCTAAACATCCCTTTCATTCCAAACCACATGACTCTCCTTCCATATGAAATTCAAAGGAGGAATTTATCTCCAATGTTGAACGCCACGTCACATCGAGGGTTTTCCGTCTAGTTTTTTCCAACTCTGATCAACTTTTATATATTTTTGGACAGCTTCAATCTTCATTTTCATATCTTGAACATGATAAGGTTCATATAGATTAAATTTTCCAAATTCATCCCAACATTTTTGATTTCTTCATTGTTTTTCTTATAGGGCCTCTGATGGATCCATCTGAATACTTTAGTGGAATCTATTGTTGATTGAGAACTCAACCAATGTGATATTGTGATTCCATAAAACATTTAATCCCATTGAGTAGTATCTTATAATCTCATTATGTATATAGATAGTCCTTTCAGATTGGCCATTTGTGTGTAGATGATAGGTCATGCTGAAATTCAATTCAGCACTCAAGGAATATTGAATACTTCCCTGAAATTTAGATGTAAATCATGGATAATAATCAGAGATGATCCAATGTGGAAACCCTAAACAAGATCACCAATTCTATAACATATATTAGGCAATCTTTTCGAGTGATAAATTTTCCCTAATAGCAGTAAAGATTGATGTATTATTGAGTTGTTACACCACATCCCATATTGCATTTTTCCACTGGATGTCTTAGTGAGACCAATGATGAAGTGCATGGTTTCATTTGACCATATCCACATGGGTGTAGGAAATGGTTTGATCATCCATTGTAAATTTTTTCATTCCACATTAACATGATCACATATTAGGTATCTTGAAATATACTCTAAATTATCCTACTTTATGTTGTCTTAGAAAAAGTGTTCGCAGAGATCACAATACATCATGGTACTTCAAAGATGGGAAGAAAAAAGTTGGTATATTTTCATTATCCAATTTCTCCATATTTATCTCAAGTTAGGATGACATGAAAATCCTTCTTCCAAACTGAATCACACCATCATCATCATTATTTACCTCTTACAGCATCCCTTCCATTACTACATCCACATTCATTCGTAACATTTGTTCATCCCTTTGTTCCACATTAATCTTATATTGGATAGATGTTGGGAAATAATTTTGTCGAGGTAGGATGATTTATAAAACATTATCATTTCCAAATACATAATTTTCATATCTATCGGGATATGTTATTTCTTAATCTGCATCATGGAGAGAATAATTGATTGTATTTTTCTAAGAGAATCAGCTCCCTTGTCCAGCGTTCTAGGATGATAGTAGATAGGGAAATCGTATTCCCTAATTAATTGTAACCATATCCATTAATGGATGATGTGATGATTCTCCATGAATATATACTTTTGGATGGGATGGCACCTACCATCAGGAAAATTCTGTGCATGCATGAGAAAGCCTAGCCGAACAACCATGCGAAGTGGAGAGCTAATTTCACGATGAAGATGCTGGGGAGGAGAAGTTCCAAAAGTTAGTCTGGGTTGTATGTAATGTTTGAAGTGTATGGGAAATGAATTCCTCTAAGGCCTACTGGCCATGTAATACTTATTCCTACAGGACTTATAAGGGTTCCACCTCACCCCTTGAAAGGTGGATTATCAAAAATCAATAAAAAATGAAGGCCTTCGGGCCATTGGAGGTATATATGTCACCCTACTCACCATTGAGGTAGTAATGAAATATTTTCAAGTGAAAAATCATATTTTCTAGATCTAGTTCATGAATTAGTAAAGCTACTCAGGGATCCTCAATTAGCATGACCAATATGCTATAACATTATCATTTTGCAAATGTATAGAACTAAAGGCTTTATTTGAATCATTATTGTATATTATAAAACATTCTCCACTTATTGTTAATGTTATTACATGAGCATTGATCAACCTATTATAAATCTCCATGAATCTTCCCTCATATTTTTTCTTCTAAAAATAATTAACACCATTTGTTTATAACAAATTTACGGGGATATAAAATCATTATAAATTTATGAAAAAATTGTAGTAAACTAGTAATCTTGAAAAACATTAGATTTACATTACACTTGAGGGTCTGGGTCATTCCTAAATCAGCTTTTTTCCTTTTAAGGATCCACAAAAATTCCATCACATTTGATCTCATGTCCCTATAATGTGACATTATGCCTCAAGAATTCACAATTACAGAACATATTGTACAATTTTCCCTTCCTCAATGTCACAAACACAATCCAACGATCATATTTATGTCACCCATTTAACTTGGAGTAAATGAGAATATATTAGATAGGAATTACCAAATGTTTTTCAAGGAAGTTCCTATAGAATATATTAATCAAATCCAAGAAGATTTCTGGGGGGTTAATATATTTTAATGTAATTTCTAGAAACTCATAGTTCTAATACCTTATACGGAAAGCATGCTTATGAATTTCTTCATTATTAACAATTAGTTGATGATATCCAAATCCTAGATACCCCTTTGATATGTATCGAGATAATCATATTTGATTGAATATGTTATCATTCGTGGAATGCGAATACTTTTTCATAAAGGTGATTTTGTTGAGATCTCAATAATTGTTACTAAATCAGATTGATCAATCCTTTCTTATTTTTAATGAGTACTAGATCACCCAAGGTGATGAACATAGGAATATGAACCAAATATTAACATGTTCTTGAAGATGTTTTTTTAACTCATAGTGTTCAATTGGGGCAATCATATTTTTGAATATTGAAATAGGTGTAGCTCTGGGAAAGAGTTTTATTGAGAACTCTACCCCATGATCTGGGGGATGTTCGAGTAACACATTAGGAAATACATCACTGTATTCCCTCACAATGGGAATTTATCAATGGTAGATACCTTCCATTGACTGAACCATTTTAACAAAGATTTCATGAAATAAGAAAATAACACCCACATCATTGATGGATTTTTCAAAGGAGAGTTATGATATTCCTTTCATTTATAGAGGAGCATGGGATGGTTCAGAATATGAAATGATATTTCTATTTCACAATAGTTTATGTGTTATCTATACAATGATATCAAATCAATTATAAATATAGATTCGAATTCCACCAAGGAAATAAGCTTGATGATTTTAGGAATAATCTTCCAAAATAGGCTAATAAGAGAAGAGTCCAACACATGGGTTGAAATGATCAGCCCATTAGGTTTTTTAAATATATATCTTCTTCAAGGATTTATAGAATCAATTCAATTGTTATAGAAAAAATTAATGATATAAATGAATGTGAAAATCCAGAATAAAATAATACATTGTCCATTCTTGAGTTATTTTGAATTTTACCTTGTAAAACATCATTTTATTTATCCACATTAGTAGTATTGATTCAAAAATACTTCTATTTCTTCTTTTTCATTGGTTTTTGATGATTCTAATTACCCTAAATGACTCTGGGTTTAGTTCACAATATTTCATAGTTACCATTCTCTGAATAGTGGAAAATTTAATTATAGGTGGTTCTCTCCTTTCATCCATCATATCAGCTAGATTATTTTCATCTCTTCGACATTCATAATATTTTTTCCTTCTCTCCAAAATTCATTGCATTTACTAATCACTTTTTTGTAGTTCCCGAGATGATTATTCCATAATTTTTGACATGTGGGTTTTGGGGATTTATTTACAACATTTTAATTATATCCTCCAACATGAAACTCCTTCCTTTGTTTCATATCACCATAGCCATGAAACTATTCTCCAAAAAACATCACTAAATTAAGATAACATCAATCAACTTATTCATAAATCCTATAGTCATGAACTACACAAGGCTTTTGAAGGTGTGGTTTTAAGACAATAATGATTCTAACAATTTTTTTATCTTTTTTGAAAACAAAACTTGAGGTGAGAAATGAAATCCTTTTGGGAGTTCCTTCATAATAGGTGTTTGATTCATTTTCATTTTCACTTTAGCTTTATGAATTATTTCTCCATACTTGTACGAAGAGTGAGAGGGAAATTTTAGTTAATAAAATTTATCTTCAACTCCAAATATCTAATTCCCTTCTTCTTCTTGGTGTTATTAATAAAATCCCACCATTGTTTGGTCTCTAAATCTAAAGGATAAATATCCATAGTCACCTTCTCCATGATTGAATAGGGATGTATAGAAATTATATGATAAATTGAGTTGATCCAGTATTCATTAACTTATGGATCATCAGATCTACTAAATGTTGGGTTTCATTATCACAAAATGGACTCGACATATTGAATCTCCATCATAGTTGAAGTTATACATTCAAACCTATTGATGTTATTGTTCATATGCTGATATATTTGGGTATGCATTTTAATGAAATTTTCTAGTCAACTTCCTAATGAATTTGGTATGTAATTATCGTAATTTCTGCATTATCCCTCAAATGGTTTGTTGTCCTGGTTTCTCCTGGTTCCCACCATTTCTAAAAGAGAAAATGTTATAAAAAACATAATTCAAAAAATTCATCCATAAATAAGTCTTTCCTTTGTTAAATTAACTTGAAATGAATTTCTTATGGGATACCAATGTTTAGTTTTTTTAAATGATTCTTTGTTTCTCACATATACTTCGTCTCATAATAATGGATTTCACTAATTTTCTCTAATCCTAATTCCAAAATTAACTATACCATGCTCTGCCACCAACTATAGCGACCCTACTTTTCATACATGATGATTACATCATCTTAACAACAACAAACAAACATTACAAAATAGTAACCAAAGTTTTAGTTTCATGTGAAAATTTGGACCAAACAGAACATTTATATAATAACACACACACACATATATATATATATATTTATTTATTTATTTATTTTTCCCCTATATTCTTAGTGTCCCTCGTTTTTTCCCTAGAATAAGTAACCACATAAATAAATGCATCAAATAAACGGGTGATATATAAGACCAATAAGAGGATATTTAAGAACATTAATCAATATAAAATTGGGTTAGAAATGTCATCATAATCATAACGTAATAGTAGGATCATAATAATGAGATGAATTATTAGATAAATTCATGGAATGTAGAAATTCGTAGAAATAAAAAAAAACATGTCTTAGTGGTAAACTACCATGATTATTTGAATTTATATCACGAGATACATCACATTACCAAATCAATTCAAGTGATATATAACATTAGGTGCACCTATCACATCGTAACATTCACAAAAACTATATTATTTCTTTGCACCTATCATATCATAACAATTACATTACCATGCATTCTTCATAGAATATATATCCAAATTGACTATAAAATAACCCATTGAAAATAATGGAGAAATTTAACAAAGAATAAAATAATGAATAAAAATGGGGTTTCCAAAAAAAAATATAAAATAACATACTTGGTATAAGAATCATCAATCCTGAGTGATGAACAAATAATCTCAGGATAAGTAAATGCTGTGTTTTTAAAAACTGTAATTATTTTTAGAAAACATAATTACATTTTAATAAAATAAAATGGTAACATGTGTATAGGAAAAAAGATTAGACAATGAAAAATAATTTAATTTTAAGGATCATTAAATGAATATCCATACTGAAAATATATTGAATGAGGGAAAACCCAAAGAAAGAAAGCTGGGTTTGAGATTCCCGTGACCTTATATTCGAGTGCTTTATTCAATTTAATAGCTTGGATAATCAAATTAAATTCATTAATTAATAAATATAGAACATTTTAGGGATGAATTTTCTTTATTATAGTTTTATTATGTAAATTTATTTCCTATTATAAGATTTTTAATGACCAATTCAATAGTTTGGTAGTGTTCAGTGTCTTTGTTTTCAGTATTTGTTCGCTTGTATATATATGTGTATGTTCATGTTAAATGAGTATAATTATCCATAATAGATATTATTTATTATTTATTTACTTTTAGAATATTACATTTTCTTATATAACATTTTTTTATATGGAATTAATAGAAATCATTATATTGATAATTAATGAAAACCATTTAGATTAATTTTTCACATTTTCAAATACCAATATATGATTTGGTTTTATTACATAATATTATGTATATATATTAGTTACATAAAAATAATTTTTTTACAATATACAGATTATAATATTTTTCAACAAATATAATGGTTTTATAACTTTACTTAAATGTTGTAAATAAAAATGAATGTTTTTCATCCTCGAATGTGATAAATTAACACCTCATAGATAATGTTTTAATTTCCAGCATAAAAGTGAGAGGATTAGAGGGTTAATTATGGATTATTAAACTAAAATAATAAAACTACAGTATATAAAATATACCAGAGTTATCATGCCATATAGATAAGGGGAGGTGAGGAGAGAATAATAATAGAAAAGAAATTGAAATGAAATAAAAATAAAAGAATGACGACATCACCTCTTGAATTTTCTTGATTGAGAACCTCCTTTGGGAAATTATTTTTGGAATTTTTTTGAGATAAAATGAAACTAGACATGGGAGAGGGGGTTGGGAAGATGGTTGGAAAAAATTGACAAGATTAAAGGCTTTGGTGGTGTGAGGAGAGAGGTGTTTTCATAATTTTATTTATTAGTTTGTCATTTCGGCTCAAGACAATGAATATTTTGAATATTATCACTAATAATGTTAATATAATGAAATTTATATCTATATTATGGGATTAAATCATCCATACATTATTTATCACTCCATAGTAAATGTATATATTATATAGATTGAATTTTCAAATTTCACAATTCACAAAAAAATCATGTATTTTAGAAAAATTAAAAAAATCCACTATATTCATTTTATAATTTATATAATTAAAAAAATAAATCCATTTTATGAAAATAATTTTATAAATAGAAGAAATTTATTTTTTAATTAAAATCCTCTTCTGTTAGAAAAATTACTGATTTTAAAAATATAAATGATTTTATGACAAATTGAAACATTAATAAAGGTCCTATAAAATTGTCATTTAATTAAAATAAAAAAATATTAATATATGAGTCTATCAAGTGAAAATATTTTTCCATTAAAATAATTCTATTAATCATAAAATTGTAAATAAAAATTAATGTTTTACAATAATACCTATAATTAATTTTTCATTTTTAAAACATTTAATTACTTATATTATGATATAATTATATTTAATTTTCACTTATAAGATAAATAAATATTATTTATACATTCAAATGTGACTTTACAATTATATTGGCAACATTAATATTCCTAATGGATATGTTACTATTCCAATGGTAAAGTAACTGTTCCTTCGACATAGGATTCATAATTTCTTCAAATAAAAATAATTTCAATCTTAATAAATGAGGATGATGTATTTATTGAGATTAATTTACTATCGATGTGTTTAATACCATATAATATAATTATATTAATGGAAAAACTCTATTTTAAATAGTTTGGGTTGACACATTTTTATTTTTCTATATGTAAATATAGGTTTTAGAAAAGTTAAATTGAATGTTTTTATTATTGTAAGTAAACAAAGTTTAATTAAAATTAAATAATTAATATAATAGTTTAAAAAATAATAATTTTTCATAAATGAGCCTCATACATTAATGTATTTTCATCTTATGAATATAGGAATATTTTATGAGACCATAATTAATTTGTCTTAGTGTCATTAAAGCAGTTAAAATTAAAAATGTGTATTTTTCAAATAAATGATTATTTTAATTAAAATATAATTTCACATATTAAGAAATTTATGCTGACAACATAGAGAAAACTTTTTAATTATACATCTTGAATAATGTTTAGGATGAATTTTTGGGAATTTTCTAAAATAGTCGAAATTTTTATGAATAGTAAAATACATAAATTTAAGATATATATACATTATAAGATAAATAAAATATTACTTGAATAATCTCTGATGTATTGACCATAATATCTAAATATAATTCTCTCAATAATTTATTTATTCATGTAATCATAATTATATCTTATCTTGAGCCAAAATAACAAACTAAAGAACAATATAATAAAAAACTCCCCCACTACTACAAAAAAACACCTATAACCGCACATACAATTATCAGCACTCAAACAATTTTCTGATAAATTCCATCATTAGTAGTGATATAATAATAACTGATTAAGGAATAAATTTATTAGTGATAAAAAAGTTCTTATAAAATGAAACATTTACCAGTGCTACTTTTGTTATCACTGATAAATGGTAACTTTTATTTGTGATTTATTATAGCGCTTATAAATGAGACCTGTTTCCGTGATTTATTAAGGGTGTGGACAAAAGGTATTATTAATCAATGATTTTTAGAGGTGATAAAATCTTCTATACAACAGTTCTTTTTTAGCCCTGATAATTGTCTAGAATAAAATGGAAAAATAAACAAAAAATGATAATATCATAGAATTAAGAAAAATGTGAAACATTTTATTAATCAAATAATTATTGATAAAAATGTATAAATTTAATATTTATATATATACATTATAAATATTTATAAATATTATATAATAAATATAGATATATAAAATTATAGTTAAAGACATATTAATGTGTTATTAATTTTTAAATGTTTTTGATTTTAAAAATAACATATATTAAATGTCATGTGTTTCATTTTTTTCAGACACACACAAATATAAGTTAATTCACTTGTATACACATGTTAACAGACAAATATATTACCCAATATATATAAACACAAACACCTAATATTATAATTATTTATTCAAATTTTATTATATTTTAGTATTTAATTATAACATGATACATTTTATATATTTTATGTTTTTAATCATTGATATTTATTTATTTATTTTTACTATACTATAATTAATGTATTATTTTTCAATGTAATATATTTTTTATTTTATTTTTTAATATGATCACTTATTATTATTTATTTACATACAATTGTTTACTATGTTTTACTATTTTTAATGTGTATTCATCCACTTATATATATATATATCCACATTTTTAACAAACAGATATATATTTAATAAAAAATATCCATTTTTTCATTATTTTTAATTTGTACTTATTTTAAATTATTCAATTCCACTCATTTTTAAAGTGCATGTATTTATGATTACATATCCACTAATATTGTACAAAATATATTTGGAAATAAATATTTAGAAATAAATTTATCCCTAAATATATATACTATATTAATAATTATTATTAATAAATAATTATTATAAATAAAATTAAATATGCTTATATAAGTATAAAATTATAAGTATGTTATTTAAATAAGTATTATTACAAAACATTTAATAGTGCATTTGTAGTGGTGATAAAGATCAATCTTTATCAGTGATAATAAAGATTTGTTAAAAAACATATTTATCATCGCTAAAACATCAACATTGGTACATATGTCTTTTATCATCGCCTATTTTTTTCTAATAAATAAACATTTTATTAGAACATATAAATTTTCCTCTGATTAAAAAGATCTTTATCAGTGCTTTTCTAAAATCGATGTCTAAAGTATCTCTAATAAATTTAAAAAACCCTAACCATGACTCATTCACTCGTGAATCTCAAGCTCTCGTAGAACTCGTATACTGGATGATTGACTCCTCTACTTTAACTTAGATTAATCAAGGATAAAATCCAATATATGTTATTTCCTACTCTTCCTATATAGTTTTTTGTTGTTTTGACATCTACGTTTTGTGTTTTTGAATTGTTCTTTAACCCGACGAACCCTAAATCTCTTTTCATTTCTATTGAAAGAATAAAAGTAAGGTGTTATTTCTTATTCTTCTTTCATATGTATTTGATTGTCCATTCCATTTTTCACTATAGACAAACATATATGGATTACTCTACTCTAGACATTAACAAGTAGGACTATCATTCACCCTTAGTTTTCTCTTCATTTGAATTTTATAGAGTTATAAAATCATAGTTTTTTCAAAAATTTAATTCAACTTATATACTACATTATAGATTTCAATGTATTAAATATGATGTTTTTGAAGAATTAGGGGATACCATGTTGTAGCCCTCATTTATGGGTGATAAACATATAGAGACCACGATAAGGGTAAAAATAATTAAAACATGTTTTATGGATTTTGGTTATTCATCTAAATTGTTAAACCATGAAATGGGTTATTTAGATTTAGGTTTTTTATGAATAATTTTTTATATAATTCAAAAAAATATTTAATTAATTCATCATGTACCAACAATTATTTTAGTGATGCATATTGTGAGAGATTTGTTTTTTAATTAATTGAAAGTTATTATTAAACATTACTTAGTCATGGTGTATGATTAACGTTTCATCCAAGAATATGATTGAGTTGTAGGGACACATATCTCTAATATTATACTTTACAACCAATAATATCATTATAAGTTTTAATATAGGATGTTCATAGAGGAAATTGTAGATATACTACAACCTCTGTGGTAAAATTTTCAATGATGGGGTATATATATGGTCCCTCACTATGATTTCATGGTAATATATCACAATGAATTTTTTTTATTTCATTGAATTGATTTATTTTTTTTATAAGAGTAAAAAAAATCTATATCAATACTAAGAATGAAATGAACAATTCACCCTTTAAAGGGAAGGATGTTATTGGAGGGATATTTTAATAAACTAAAAAAATAACCAAAATTAGAACGTGGGGACTCCTTGAGAAGATAAAAGTGATGTCGAATTCAAGTTGGGAGAGATTAAATTATACAAGACCCTTCAAGTTGAATTATTCCAATTTCTCTTCAATTAAGATACATTTTTAGTGATTCGATTAGTGCAGGTTACTAGGAAACATTAATCATTAGTAGCTAGATTGTCTTCCATCTTTTGATCATGGATTGGACTCCCTCTATCAAACTAGAATTTTTCCCATGATTTTGGTTGCAAAATTCATTTATGACATACCTCCAAAAAAAGTGATAGAAGAAAGGATAATTTTAAAAAAAGAATGAGTATCCTAAAATCCATCATCAAGGTATGGAACAAAATTTGTCATGTGAGGATGGATTAACTAAAGGGAGTGAAGGTTATTTGTGTTGTAGTATTGAAGTATTACATCTCTATCCATGATAGTAACAATTTTCATGAAAGATGGATGAAATTTTGGAATTTTATTCATGGAGTTAATTTCATTGTAATTATTCAAGAGAAATTAAATGTTTGACTACTAATAAAGAGAATGTATTCTAACAATGATTATGTTTCCAATCCCGATAAAGAAAAAAATGCTGATGATGAAACTATGGAATTATTTTTGAATCAATAACATATTTAGGAAAAAAATTAAAAAAAATAAGAAAGATGCAAATTCATTGTTTTGAATGAAATTATAAAGGAATGATATAATGGTATAAAATTTGTGGTCAGTTGGAATCATAGTGGCCAACCTATTAACCCCATTAATTTAACATTCATCATTTATCTTGGGGTCACCATGAGGATGAATGTACTGATTGATATTGACACACACCACTACGTCCAAACTGTAATTAATGAAATTATTTGGAAAGATATAATGGTAATGATACAATATAATTTCTCTATTTCACATAGAAATTATATAATAAAACAATGATGTAGTTTTCATTATTCCTTGCAGAATTCATTTATTTAGAAGATTTCTATAATAAAATTTCTTAATGGCCATTGGAAAATCCCACAGAGGCTTCTAGAATCCTATGATGAAGTTACATCTTAGGCATGCTGAGGGTAAAATAAATCCCCACCCACCACTTTTTCAAGAACAAATTATAAATTAGAAAACATTTTCTTTATTTACCCAACATGATACAAAATTGTTAATTTATGAAAAAACATAAGTGTGTTGAAAATAAATAGCGTGGATCTAAAATATCCTACACCTATTGAAAATTACGGATGGGGTATGCTTTAGTAATGAATAAATTGGTATGAATTTTAATTAAACTATAAATGATTATTTATGTGATATGAGAAAACATATGTTACTTTGTTTATATACAGATTTATGAATGAAAATCTAAAACCACTTCCATCCAACATCTTGTGCTATGGAAGGAGCCTCATGTAAATTAGGATGGAATATTAGTTGATGAAAGAACAAAATCAGTATGGGAATCTTGTGTAAATATGAAATAATTGAAATTAATTAGGATTTATAACAATATTACAAAGAATAGATATTTTTAAATATTATTTACGGTTAGAGTCAAGAATCCACAACAACTGAACCAGAATAAAACGAAACTATCAATAGCTTTGAAGGATCCTGGACAATATGGTCATGTTAGATGATTAGGTTTGGGAGTGTCTCCATGAAAATATTTAAAGAAGATAAAATCACATGAAGATAAATATAATATATTTACACGAATGGTGATAAAAATAGACTCACTGGAAGATATTATTTTGTGGTCTGGTTTGGCAGACTAATGTATACGAAATGATCAAAGAGAACCATGGTGAAGCAATGATCTTCACATGATCCAAATAATCCCACATGATTTAAGGATAGTCATTCCCCATAAATCTTAATGGGGGTAATTACTTTTTTCATTACTCTTTCTGTAAAATGTGAATTAGACAATGTAAGATAACTTTATATTACTAAAATTATATGAAGTATAGTTTTATATGATTTTTATCTGTCAACAACCACATACAAACATACTATGAGGGGTAAAATATATAATATCCCAATAGAATATCTACACAATAAAACCCTCCCAAAATATCACATGATATATTGGATTGAGGTAGCTTATGAGAATACTACTTCTATTGGATGATCAAGATATTACTATAGTCCAAGATACTTTTGTATCTTGCAAATCATGGTCATCTAATCTTACAAAAATACATGAGGTCTGTCTTTAACAAATTTTTTCTTATAAAAAAGGCAATAGTTGGTGATAAAAGGTCTGATGTGAGGTATGATATTATAGATGGATAAAGTAGTATATAAATTAAAGGATGAATCAAGAAAATATTCTATGTCTGCCAGGAAAACAATATGAAATTTTGAGAGTAAAATACCACCGCCAGTTCAAGAGCAACATTTATTAACCTTACAACTTCATGCATATAGAATATTTAATGATAAAAATATTTCCTACATTCACCACTAAGATGAAATATTTTGAGTTTCCAATATGAACAGAATTGTTCTCGATATTCAAGATGTGATTCCCATGTATGAATGGATGTGTGTATCAGTTGTGAATACAAACATAAGGTACATTTTCATAATACGTCTATCCAAACAGTGAGATAAAAATGATTAAATGATAATAACCATTCAATGTCTTTAAAGTATTTATATATCAATTATATAAAGAGAGTATCACACAAAGCATGATTTGTATTCATTAATCATAGTATCATTCCAAAAGTAAAAATTTCATTGGATATAGAAGAAATAAATATGAAATGAGATGAGTTACTCTAACAATTTAATAAAAAATTATTAGATGACAAACAATTTAAGATGCATAAAATGAAAGGATAAAATATACTATATAATCAGATCATATTTTTTTTTAATTTTTTCATTACTTAATTGTTTTTGTTTTTATGAAATAATTTCTTGTTAATAGAAGTCAATATAGACACCATGACTATTTATTTTTGGGAATCAATGAATGGACTTCCAACTACCTGGCCACACATGATGTATATTGTGAATATGTAATACACTATTATAAACATTTTATAGATAATATTTGAATTACATGTTTAGTATATATTTTTATGAGAATTTTATTTATGATAGGATGGTCTCTAAATATAGGCTATATCATGGAATGAGGTTCTCATATGGAAACTTAATTCTTTTAGATTATTAAAAATGAAAACAAATTAATGTGTATATAGAAATATTTAACAATATAGAAATTTCAAACCAATTTACTTATTTTGGTAAATGTTTCTATAATGTTTGAAACAGGTAAATGAAATCAATTATCGATATTATTTTTGAAATTTTAGGGGAGGAATCATAGAGCATTAAAAGACCAGCATCCCCTATTGGTAATTTTCGAAGTTAATTACAATCTCCTTAAATGTATTTCATAATCATATTTTTTTTATTTTTTATTATTAATATCACTAGTTTTGATAAAATAGTTATTCAAAAGAAGAAATCAATTTGTTTAGAGATGATTGGGAAACATACTCGTTGTTAGAATGTATGAATACCCAAATATTTAGGTGATTATATACAATTTTGGTTATCTAGTACAAGTTTTCCCATTTAAAAATATTATGGGTGTGAAGCATTTGTCTCAGATTGATTATATATTATTCTTTATCTCTATCTCAAGGAGAAGATTAATAGATGAAATCAATTTGTTTAGATGATATATCCTACAATAAATATTTTTTTTGGGAAAAAATAGAGGTAATGTTGGAGGCAGAGAAAAGGTTAGAGGTGGAGATGGTGGCGAAGGTGGAGGCAAAGATGGAGTCGTAGTACCACATGGAGGACGAAGAAGGGGTGAAGACCTAGGTGAAGCCGAGGTAGAGGAGAATAAGAATCACTATATTGGATACAATAAAATTGAAGGGAAATTTAGTAGAATAAGTATCATAACAAGATTTTTATTGATAACATTTTTTTAAAAGTGCACACAACACATGTCACTTAAGATAAGAGCCATAGTGTGTCTTTTTATTTTAAAATGTATTTTTTTTAAAACACATGTGGCATAATAAAAATCAATAAAATTCATTCTGTTAGTTTTAATACATTATCAAAATATCCATTTGTCATTTGGGAGGTGTGGAATTTAGCTACACTTCAATTCGATGCACGGTGTGACTAGTATGACTCTAATTATTTAATTTTATTCAATAATGTATTAATTTTAATAAAAAAACAACTGAAATACTCAAATATAAGAAAAAAAATTCATATTATTTTGATACATTTGGACAATGATCCAGGATTCATTTTTGACATTTTCATTCAGCTTCAACTCAATCTAATGCACAGTGTGACTGGAATGACCCCAACAATGTATTGTTTATTCAAAAATTACATTAATGTTAAAAAAATACCAACACATTCATAATTGATAAAAGACATTCATATTGTTTTGGTACATTATGAAAACAATATATACATCATTTTTTACATGTAGGGATTAGTCTCACCTCAATCAAATTTACGGTGTGACCTGTATGACTCATAGTGATTATTTTTTATTAAAAAGTTACACGCATATTAATCATTAAAAAACTAACATACTCAAAACCAAGAAAAAAATTATGAATGATTTGATACTTTAAGAAAATAATGCATGTGTTATTTGGGAAATGTATCATTCATCCACATCTTAATCTATAATATGGTGTGACCAGTCTGACTCCAAGTCCATCTTTTTTATTCAGAATTTGCATTGATTTTAATAAAAAAATGAAATAATATAAATTTTAAAACACATTTAGATTGATTTTTTAATTTAGAAGAATGATCTATACCACATTTTTGATATTTTAGGATCAACTGCATCTCAATCTGACAGACTATGTGACTGCTATGACTCAAAGTGCATCAATTTATTCAAAACTGGCATAACTTTTAATAAAAAAACAAATAACATACTAAAAACTAAGAAAACATAGTATAATTATTTTACTACATTAGGAAAATGATGCACGATTCATTTGGGATGTGTTGAATTTAGACACACCTCAATCCGACACACAGTGTGATTGTTATAATTCTATATGATCCATTTTTATTCAAAACAGACATTAATGTTAATAAAAAAACAAATTAAAATCTGAAAACTACGAAAATGAAATCTTATTATTTTGGTACTTTATAAAAATGATAAATATATAATTTTTGACATGTAGGGATTAACTACAACTCATTCCGACATGCAGTGTGACCGGTATAACTCGAAGTGCATCTTTTTTATTCAAAAGTGAAATTCATTTTAATCAAAAAAAAATAACTATCATACTCAAAATTGATAAAATTAATTCATATAGTTTTAATACTTTAGAAGAAATATACATGAGTCATTTTTCACAATTAGCATTCATCCAAAACTCAATCAGATGCCAGGTGTTAATGGTATGACTCCATGTGTGACTTTTTTATTCAAAATTGACATTCATTTTAATAAAAAATTGACATACTCAAAATAGATAAAAAGAATGTCGATTGTTTTTTTTCTTGAGTAAATTTTTTCATACATAATTTTGGAGGTGTAGGGATCAATATCACCTCAATACGATAGACGGTGTGACTGGTATGACTCCAAGTATGTCATTTTATTCAAAACTGACATTAATATTAATAAAAAACAACTGAAATACTCCAAATAGAGAAAATTAATTAAAATTATTTTGATACATTAGGAAAATGATCTATGATTCATTTGGGATGTGTATCATTCGGACACACCTACAATGCATTATGTGACTTTAATGACTCCAAGTGCGTCTTTTTTATTCTAAATTGACATTAATGTTAATAAAAACACAACTAACAAACTCAAAACCAAGAAAACACACTCAGATTGTTTTTGTACTTTAGGAAAATGATACATAAATCATTTGTTACATATAGGGATTAGATGCACCTCAATATAATTCATTATCTGATAGGTATGACTCCAAGTACAACTTTTTTTTTAAAAAATTTACATTCATTTTAGTAAAAAAATATATCACACACTCAAAACAGAGAAAACATATTCTTATTGTATTGATAATTTTGGAAAATGATCCATGAGTCTTTTGGGATGTATACAATTCAGTCGTATCTCAATCTTATGCACGATGTGCCCTCTATAAATCGAAGTGCGTCTTTTTTATTAATAATTGACATTCATTTTAATCTATAAAACAAATTACATACTTATAACCAAGAAAACACATTCATAATGTTTTGGTACTTTAAGAAAATGATACATACATAGTTTTTGATGTGTAAGTATTTACTACACCAAAATATGACACATGGTGTGAATGATATGAATCAAAATGTGTCTTTTTATTCAAAACTATCATTAATTTTAGTCAAAAAATAGCTGACATACTGAAAACAGAGAAAATGAATTATCTTTGTTTTGATAAATTAAGAAAGTAATGATTTTGTCATTTTGGACATGTATCATTTAGCCACACTTCAATCCAATACATAGCGTGAATGGTATGACTCCCAGTGTGTCTTTTTTATTCAAAACTGACATTAATGTCACTAAGAAAACAAATGACATTCTCAAAAACTATCCAAAAATATTCATATTATTTTTTTACTTTATGGAAATGATCCATTAATCATTTTTGACAAGCAGGGATCAGCCTCACCTCAATACCACTCACGTTGTGAGCGGTACAACTGTAGGTGCATCTTTTTTATTCAAAAGTGACATTCATTTTATTAAAATTACTGAAATACTCAAAATTGAGAAAACACTGTCCAATATTTTTTGATACCTTAGAAAAATGACCGATGAGTAATTTTGGATGTGAATTGTTCACTTATACCACAATCTAACACATAGTGTGACCATTATGACTCCAAGTGTGTCTTCTTCATTCAAAATTTATTTTCATTTTAATTAAAAAATTACTGAAAAATTCAAAACTGAAAGAAAAAACAATCATATTGTTTTAATACATTAATAAAACAATTCATACGTCTTTTATGATGTGTAATGATTAACCTCACCATAATCCGAAAAATGGTGTGAATAGTATGACTCCATGTGGATCTTTTTATTCAAAACCCATAGAAATTCTAATAAAAAAACACGTGACATACTCCAAACTAATAAAATTTGGTTCGATTTTTATGATACTTTAGGAAAAAGATGCATGATTCATTTGGGGTATGTAGCATTAGCCGCACCTCAACATAACGCTCATTGTGACTAGTATGACTCCAAGTGTGACTTTTTTATTCAAATTAACATTAATTTTAATAAAAAATTGACATACTCAAAACTATGAAAACACATATATAATGTTATCGTACTTTAAGAAAATGATCCATACGAAATTTTTGATGTGTAGGGATCAGCCACCCCTTAGTTCGATGAACAATGTGGCTGGTATGACTCCATGTGCATCTGTTTATTCAAAAAGACATTAATTTTACTTAAATATCAACTGAAAAACTCAAAATCAAGAAAATTAATTCTGAATGTTTTGATAATTTCAAAAAACAATACGTGAAGAATTTTTTACTTGTAGTATTCAACTGCACCTCAGTGCAATGTATGGTGTGACCGGTATGACTACAAGCGCGTCTTTGTTTTTCAAAACTGAAATTCCTTATAATCATGAAAATAACTGACATACTCAAAACTTAAAAGTTCATTTTGATTGATTTGAGACATTATAAAAAATATACATATGTAATTTTTGACATGTTGGGATCAGCCTCATCTCAATATGGTGCAAAGTGTGACTCGTTTGACTCGACGTGTATCTTTTTATTCAAAATTGACATTAATTTTAATCAAAAAAATACAACTAACAAATTCAAAACAGGGAATTCACATTTTGATTATTTTGACACATTATAAAAACAATCCATTAGTCCTTTAGGGCATGTATCATTCAGATGCACCACAATCTGACATGATGTGTGACCGGTATGACTCCAAGTGCGTCTTTTTTATTCAAAACATACATTAATAATAATAAGAAAACAACATACATACTCAAATCATACAAAACAGATTTAAATAGATTTGGTACTTCAGTAAAATGATTCATTTTTCAGTTTTGAAGTGTAGATATTAGACACACTTCAATCCGATGCATGGTGTGACTGGTATAACTACATGTGTGACTTTTATATTCAAAAGTGGCATTCATTTAAATCAAAAAAAAAACAACTAACATACTCTATAATAGTGTTTTCATTTTATTTTATTTGTTTTAGAAATAATTTTTTATTTAAATTTACTAATTTTTCCTTATTTTGGTAATTTACGTTTTTTATAGTGATGTATTGTGCTTTTGCATCACACTACACTTGTTTTTGGTGGTGGAGTGTGCTTCTACATCAAACTGTAGTATTGAACAATATGAGCACTTTTATAATAATTAATAAAGGACTACTTTATCAATGATTATAAATTTTCTTATAATGTCTGCCTATATCATCACATTGAAAAGTTCACATAAATCAAACTTGTATTACTGCTGATAAAAGCACTGATAAATCATACTTTTTCAGTAATTACTATAGTGATAATAATGGTTCTCTTTATCAGTGCTAAATTAAACCACAGATAAATAGGATATTTTATCAGTTATTTGGAAAGAAATGATAAAATTAATGGACTTTTAACCACTCTAAGACCATTAGTTCTTCTCTAGCACTAATAAAATCTAATTCTAGCACGGTTAATATCGTGTTTTGTAGTAGTGTCCTCTATTACACAATTAATACCACATATTAAAACATTTTCTTCTAATTCCTCTTAATCCAGGATTAAAATCAATTTTATACCATATAAAATACTGAAGACTCTTCCCCGCATCTAGGGGCATCTTCTCCCCTAAAAAGGCCAAAACCAATTTCCCTATGGCGGTTCTCAAGGAGAAGTATTCAAGAGATAAAGTCCTCTTTTGTTTTATAACAATATTTTGTTTTCTTATACACTCCTACCATACTCTGTCCAAAAATGGATGATAAATTAAGTTTATTATATATTCTAGAATATTATTATGTAAATTGAAAATTGGAAATCATGACTCTTCTCCTCTTCCTTTTATTCTTAAAATTTCAACATTGTCCATGAGGTTCCGATTTACCTCCTTCCTATGTAAAATGTTTTTGTTTTTTAGTTACACCTTCAAGGATACACATAAAATAGAAATTATTTTTTATATGGATTATAATATATATATTACATCTTATTTAATCTTACTGAACTAGTATATATACATAATATTAATTAATAAAACAAAACATGTTTTTGATGATAAAAAACATGAAAATAATGTAAAAGATTACCAAAACGTTTTATCAAATGATTCTCCCTCATCCTAAATATCAAAAATTATTATATAACCATTTAATATTTTGGATGGTAAGTAAAGATATATAATTCAATTTTATATTATCTATTCCCATTTTAAATGACCATTCAAACAGTCACACATCTTATCGAATCATGAAAACCAAATTAATTTACTCACTCAAATGTAAAAATTGTATCTTTTAACTCATCAAAATTTCCATAAATTATCATAAAAATTTATAAAAAATTAATAAACATATAAAAGTCTCTACATTATTTAATTAATGGATTTATTATTATTATATAAGACATTACCTTCATTTACAGATCACCTTCAAACATAAGGTAAGGGTTTCTTTCAAAACCTCCATCTCTGCTTCAGTTTATGCCTTATATCACTTTTCCCCATAATTATTCATATTTATTTTTAGTTATTTATTCAATATCTTCCAAAATCATTTATTCATATTAGTGAATTCTTCATTTTAGGTATATAATTTTATTAGAAGGAACCCTTCCAAATTATTCTAGATAAAAAATTATAATTAAAGGGACTTCCTAATTTCTAAGCCGTTTTAAAATGCTCTCCATTAGCCTTATGATGCCAGTATTATTTTTATAAAAACACCAATTTTTTCATGAAATACATTCTTATTTATCTTATATTTATATATAAATAATAATGAATTTGTTCTATTTTAAAGGCTTTATTATGTTTTCCCTTAAACAAAACTAAAGTGGCTCATTTCTAAAGATTCCTAAATGATATTTTTAAATCTTTTCACATAATTTGGACATATTTTTTAAATATATATATATATGTTTTTTTATTAATTTCTATTTGTGATTTAAATCCATTATTTAATGACCTCTATTATGATACACCCTTTGGTTATATGTTATGACATGTTTATGATACCCAATTCCTTCCTTGGGTAAACCTAATGTTTATACATCATGTTTAATTCTTATTATGTCATACATATTCATGAAAATGTTATGATTGTTGAACCTAGATATCACTTCAATGAATTGGGTAATTCTTAGTATAATGAGATTTCATGTTGGGATGTGGAATGAACCTCATTCCTCTATGGGACTTTTTCCACCATGTGTAATGTTCTTGGCAGTTATCCTTGACTTATTTTTATAACATGTCGTGTGTTGGTGCAACATTTTATGATACCATGATTACATACCCCATTTCTATACATGTTATTAATCATTTATATTATTCATTTTATGTTCCTTTTTAAGTCACCATGTTATGACTTCTAACCCATGTTCTTTACTTTATTCTTATGTTTATACCTATACTAGGCTTTTTAGATCATCCCTTTTGATCATATATTACCCTGGTTATCCAATACATATGTATGATCTCAATGAAAGTTATGATCTCTTTATGGATGATTAAAATAATATTTTTATTCTATTTCCATGTATTATGTTTTATGTTCCAAATAATCCAAATAGTCTAGGATTTACGATCATTGTCTTGTAATTTGATGGATAATTTTGCTAAAAATAACCCAATAATATGGGTAAAATGATAAGGTCATCAAAATTGGTATCATAGGATGTGATATTTTTTATTTAGAGATTAGGACTTGAGATATTTATTTAAAACCCTATGGATAATTCTATCACCATGTATAACCCATATTGGAACATAGGGAATACCAATTTAGGATATTCTATTCGTTTATAAGTTTAACCATCTATGTTCAAAGATTTCTGTTATTGTTCATATAAACTAAGTATTCGGCCCCCCCTAATTGTTCATTTTTTCCTTATTAATGGTAGTAAATTTCAGAACCCATACCAATTATTTATGAGATATGAAATGTGAGTATTTACTTAATTGGATCCCAAATATGATGGGAAAATGTGATCCAAAAAATTTACTTTCTCAATTGCATCATGTTATGAAAAATAACATGAATCATGTGGAATGACTTCCTTCTCCTCAAATAGATAATGTTGTAGTCAAATACTATATATGGGATAGTTCTCCAATGTTTAGTGTATCTTTTTATCCCCTCCCCAAATAACAATATATTGTCTCCATTGAGAAGATATTATCTATTTTTTATGTTCAGAAGAGGAGAATGTGTTGATGGTGTTATATTTTTTTGTTGGGGAAC
This sequence comes from Viscum album, assembly GCA_963277665.1. Classification (NCBI taxonomy): domain Eukaryota; kingdom Viridiplantae; phylum Streptophyta; class Magnoliopsida; order Santalales; family Viscaceae; genus Viscum; species Viscum album. Next base: position 1,699,114,447 of record OY728156.1, on the reverse strand, counting down.
CAAATTACTGGTGGAAAATAATCAAGATAAAATAGTTCAGGGAGGAAATTTATTCCATGGAATGTGAATATTTCTGGAAAATATTTTTTTATAAATATATTCCTAGAACCTTCAGTCTTAAGATGGAAACGAAGTTCCATAGACTGAAGAAAGATTTAGATGAGTCTATTAGGGCATATGAATATAACTTCACAAGTAATTAATTATTCTCCTACATCTTTTTCATGACCAATAAATAAATTTGGATAACTTATTTAGAATAAAAAACATTAGTATGAAACAAGTGTTGGTGATTGAATACTTTTATAGATATAGATATTATTAGTTGTTCCTGTACCTTTGAAATGGTGATCAGAGACTCTCAGTGATATTTTGGGGCCATGGAAAAAAGAAAAAATGGGGTTTAATAATGGTGGATAAATAGAAAAATTCCAATGATGGAAAGAAGGCCCAACATCCTATGTGTAAAAAGTGTGGTAAGAAGAATCCTACAAATAGGAACCAAGAGATGCTTCAAATGTGGAGGAGAGGGGAATATGAAAAATAAATACCAAAGGGATATGATTAATTCCCCTAATGCATATGAGTAATGGTTGGTTTAGATCAAAACTCATCCTATAGTGTAGTGTACTAACAATAAGGAACATGAAAATTATGTAATCCATTTTCCTTAGTCAAGGTTTTTAAGAGGTAATCATCAATAAAAACCAAAAAGGTTGAAAGGAAGGGATATGTTATTACTACTATTGAAGTGGATCCTAAAAATGATCTAGTGATAGGTATTATGTTTATTTATTCAATAATAATAAACATAATATTTGATCTAGGATTTTCACATATTTCTATATCATGCATGTTTATAATAACTATTCAAATATCATCTCAAAATATTAAGCTTGAGCTATCTATGAGAACAAAAAATGGTGTCATTATTTCATCCAAAGTATTTAACTCCTCTATAGTTAAATTTTGTTGAATGAAACTAATATAAAATCACATAATACATTTCATTAATGTATTTGTTGCTATATTGGGAAAATATTGGATACTTACATACAAATCCAACATTAACTGTTTGGAAAGGGAGATCACTCTTCCCATCTCGAAGCATCCTCCAACACTGTACATGTGTTAAGAGAAGGATGAATATCCTTCAGAATCATAATCTCATGTATGGATATTACATTATAATAAGGATGAATATGTTAATAAAATCATTTAGACAAAGGGGAGGATCATCCATGAAGAAATTTCCATTGTGAGGGACTACGGTGACATATTTACTAAAGGATTTCATGTTCTTCCATCTGACCCAGAGATTGAGTTCTCAGTTGAAATTATTCATAGTTCTCTACTAATATGAAACACACAATATAGAATGTCCACAATATGGTTATAAAAACCAATGAAATAGATATTGTATAATATGGACAAGGTTTTAATATGCCCATGTGCTACACCATGGGGTACTCTAGTCATCTTCATCCCGAAGAAGGATGGATACATGCACCTAAGTATTGATTACCATGAGATAAATAAAATCATGATATAGAACAAGTATACCCTCCACAGATAAGTGAAATGTTTCATCAACTATGTGGAGCCATGTATTTCTATTCGGTGAACATGTGATCCGAATATCACAAATTAAAGGTGAAGAAGTACGGTATTCCCAAGACTAAATTTCAAATTATTTATAGACACTATGAGTTCATAATGATTCCTTTAAATTCCCTAATGATCCAATAATATCCAAGGAAAAAATGAATAGTGACATTAAAGATTATCTCAACAAATTTTTGGTAGTCTTTATTAATGATATTCTGATATAATGAAAGAGAATGGGGGAACATGAGAGGAATTTTAATACTATAGTATAGATTTTACAATGGTATAAAATATATGTATATTATAGAAATTTAGTGTACTGTATAAAGTAAGTATCAATCTTGGGGCATATTATCATTAGAAATGGAATATTTTTTGACTCCTCCATGATAATGGAAATCAAAGAGTGTCCAAGGCCATCACTTGTAACTGAGATCCATATTTTCCTTGGTGTAGCTGGGTATTACTAGTGATTTGTGAAGAATTTATTTTTGATTTTAAAACCCACTAATCTTGATGAATCAGAGGGAGAAATGTTTTTCTGAATTCCAGATTGTGAGGAAGCATTTGAGGAACAAAAAATGAGGATTATCACCACACATGTACTCATACATAATACATGTGGGGAACTCTTTATGATATATAATGATGCTCCAAATAAGGTCATAGGCTTTGTGCTCATGGAAATTTTTAATGTCATTGATTACACATCAAGGAAGATGAATATTCATGGGAAAAATATCCCAAACATTTTTAGGACATGGTGGGACTGATCATCACATTTAAAATAAGACAGAATTATCTCTATGGGGAGAAGTGTGAAATATATACTGATCATAAGAGCTTTAAATATATATTCACATAGAAGGATCTTAATATGAAATAATAAATATGGATAGATGTCATGAAGTACTATGATTTCTCAATCCCCTACTATCCATGAAAAGAAAATAAATTAGTGGATTATCTGGGTAGAAAGGATCTTGAAACAATATTAGTGATGATAATTGGGGAGGATCCAATCTATATAGAACTAAAATGGATGGAAATGGGAATTGTTATAGAAGAAACATCATTAATCTATTCTACAATGTTTTCTGAACCATCGTATATGGATAAAATAAAGGATTATCATTGAAATGTTGTGCAAATTTTGAAGATGGTGGAAACCAAAATAAATTATAAATCCTTAGAATTAAAAATGGTTGAGGAAGGAGTTGTATTAATTTGGTGAAGACTATGTGTACCATACAATCTAGAGATAAAAAAGAGCTACTGAAAGATGCACATATCTCATCCTTCTCTATTCACCTAGGGAGAACAAAGATGTATCAAAATCTCCGAGATCACCATTGGTGGGCCAATATGAAGAAGAAGATCACTTAATATACATAAATGTTCATGGTATATTATCATGTTATGGATGAAATGAAATTGTATAAGGGGGGTGATGAATCCATTACCAATACTAACCTGGAAGTGTGGAAACATCATTATGGATAGTGTAATTGGTCTTCTGAATAAATCCATATGAAACATTTCTATATGGGTTGATTTGGATCATCTTAAAAAGACACCTCACTTTATCAAAATTTTGGATGACTTCTCAGTAGATCAATATGTACATATATACATCAGAGTGGTAGTATAAATACATGGAGTACCAATATTGACAGTATCTGTTCGTGATCCAAGATTTAACTCCATTTTTTTAAAAAATTATCCAACATGCACTAAGAACATAGCTGATATTCAGTATGGAAAATCATCCACAAATGGTTGGAAAATTTTAGCAAACTATTCAGACACATGTAGAAATGTTGAGAGCTTGTTCTATGATCTTCAATGGAGGATAAGGTCAACATCTACCTCTGGTAATGTTCCCTTACAATATTCTTTCTACATAAAAATCCATATTTTTCCATATGAATCCATTTATGGGAAATGGTTAAGAACACTTGAATTCTTTGATGAAGATGGACAAAAATAGCTGTTAGGTCGTTAAATGTATGAAGAAATTGTGGAGAATGTGAAAACCATTCAACAGAACATCAATGCATCCCATAGTCGATAAAAGGGATATGAAATAAATCATTGATTGGACATAGAGTTTTAGGTTGAAGAAATGGTATTCCTCCACATATCTCCATGGAAGAGGTTCATGAGATGTGCAATGAAATGAAAAAATGAGTCGCAAGTGCATCATCCCCTTAGAGATCCTTGATCGTGTTGGAACTATGACCCATCAAATAGTAATTACAGCTACCATGTCTCAAGTATAAAATTTATTACTTGTATCCTACTTGAGTATGCTCATATCGGATCCCACACATGTACTAAATTTAGAGGTGGTAATGTATGAAAATGATCTCTCTCTTATGAGGAGCAGCTAATGGTGATCTTGGATCATAGAGATAATATTATATGCAACAAAATCACTCAACTAGTAAAAGAACTATGGTGAAACCGTATGTATGAAGAGGAAACATGGGAACCCGTGGAAGAGATGAAGGAAAATTACCTTCACTATTTCCCCTTAGTTTTAAAAAGAAAATTTTAGGACTAAATTTCTTTAGAGGGGAAGAATGTTAGGACCCTGAATTATATCAATGGAAATTCTATTCTAATAAAAATGTTATATTGTATAAATAACATAAATTCATGTAGAGAACACAATAAAAACTATATAAATTAATAATGAATGATAAAATAAGTATTTATAAAGAACCTAAATCAATGTAATAGTAACATTACCTAGGGAATATGAATGTGACCATTATAAATAGTAAACTAGCAAATATAATAGTAACCTCACTTATTAATTTATTGGTAAAATTTGGGAATCTTATAAATGAAAATATGATATATTTATATCATGATATATGTAAATAAATGTTCAAAATTGATAAATTTAGTGTCTATATTTAAAAAACTCAAAAATAAATAATTAAAATTTAATAGTTAATATAATGATTTAAAATAAAATATGTTTTCATAAATTAGGCTCATAAATTAATATTTTTTTTCATATTATTATAAGATAATTTTATGATACTTGATTTTATTTTTCAATTTTTCATAAAATCAGTTATAAATTTTAAATCATTATTTTTTAATAAATAATAATTTAAAAAAAATTCTCGTATTTAGAAATTTATTTTTAAAAAATAGATCTAATTTTTGAACTCTACATGTTTAAAAATGGTTCGGGATAATTTTGGATATTTTTATAAGATTTTTGAATTTTTGGTGAATTGTAAAATACTGTAATTTATGTTATATATACATTTTAAGTCCAATAAACTATTCCTTGAGTAATTATTTATGTAAGAACAATAAAATATAACTATAATTCTCCATTTAATATTTATAGTCCTTGAATCACCACTATTTCTTTTCTTGAGAAAAAATAATAAAGTAATTAATAAAATAATAAAAAACACCCATCTCCTCCACAATGGATATCACCTATCGTCACCTCTTCTCTTGAATCATATTAAAACTTGATACATGTCCAATTTCTAACAAATAATCTTCCCATGCATCTTCACCATGTATATAAGGTTCTGGAATCAACAAAAGACCAAATCCAATTTCCTTAATGAGGCTATCAAGGGGATGAATTCAAGAGGTAAAATACTTATTCACATTCTTTATTTTCTTTTTAGTTTTTTATCTTCTTAAAATCTCCTCACCTAATCTATAAATAAATTAATGTTAAAAAATTATTGTATACAAGCTATAATTTTTTTATTTAAATATAAATCTAATGTCAATTTTCTTATCCTCTTCATTTTATATGAAATACTAAAACATCATCTATGAAGTTCCGATTTACCGCCTTCTTGGGAGATGAGTTATTGTTTTTCCCCTCTGCCTTCAAGGATGTTCATAGACCCATTTTTATGGTTAAAAAATATTATATTATTTGTATTATATATCAATTAATTTTATTTAACTACTATATATACATAATATTAAATATTAAAATAAAACTAGTTTGTGAAATAAAACAAACTCTAAAATTATTTAATGGGTCATCATCGACGTTTTATATAAAAACTCATCCTCATCCCAAATATCTAAATCACATATATATAATTTAATATTACAAAATATCATTAAGAACATAACATTTAAATTATAGAATTTAATATTATAGAATTTAATATTATAAATTACATATATATAATTTAATATTATATAATTTAATATTATAAAATACATCTATATAATTTAATATTATAAAATACATATATGAAATTTAATATTATAAATTACATATATATATTTTAATATTATATAATATAATATTATCAACTATCATTAAGAACATACCATTTAAATTATATACATACATACATACATACATACATACATACATACATACACACACACACACACATTCATACATACATACATACATACATACATACATACATACATACATACATACATACATACATACATACATAAATATAGACTCACACACACACAAATATTTATATAAATATATATATATATATACACAACAACACAAACCAATATATTGGTGTGTGTTTTTATTTATATCATCTATATATAATTGTTAACCATGAATATTAATGATGAACATTAGTGAAGAAAGTAGAAAAACCAAAAAATTTCTATATTTTTATAAAAATAATCTACGGAATTTACAATGAAATACAAAAACAGAATAAGAGTATTCTAAAAATTTGAGGCTGAAAATAAAGAAAGATGTAAGAGGATAAATCATTCATTTTAGTGGGTCACATATAAATAAAAAAAGGACAGATGGTATTCATTCAGCATAAATGGGTGACACCTTCCAAAAATTATAAGAATAATCATTGAGAAAGGGTTTCTCTATCTACACAAATTCATTGATGAGAATCATTATTTAAAAAGGATTCTTTATCTGTACAAATTAATTTACAATAGTGGTTATTTTTTATATGTTTTATATATTTCATGAGAAATTATGTGAATAATATTTTCATATTAGAGATTATATTTATAATAGTAAAAAAATTGTTTTGGAATTGGAATATTTTTAATAAAATGGGGTTTACATGTTGATTTAAATTGAAAAAAAATGTTTAATTAAAATATCATTAGAGAAATGTTTTCTATGAACAAGTTGAAAATGTATGATGGATTCGGAAAATATGGGGTTTTTAAAATGAAATTTATATGTGATTTTTAAAAAGGAATTTAAATTTAAACTTATTTTTCTGGAAACTCTATAAAGTTGTATTTAGATGGATTTTTAATATTCTGTGGGATATAGTTTTGTTTGAATGTTTATTTAGTATCCTAACTTGTGTTATTCACTAATATGATTTTATTTTTGGAATGTTTTACTTGATGTATTATGACTGTTATTTGATATGACTTATTGTTTATGTTGTGAATTGTGGATTAAGTGAGAAGTAATATTTATATAATTGGAATAGTGTTGATTTTTTGGGTAAAAAGTTGTACGGTGGAAATGTTTTAGTGATATTGGAACTAATTTAACATATAATGGAATTATTTGATTTTTAAACCACAAAATTATATGGTAAAAATCATGACCTATTTAAATTATAAGACATTGATCTATATAGAGAAGAGAAAGATTGTGTATGTGTTAGTGATTGTATTTGTGTTTTATAAGTTGTAAAGTGATCATTTTTTGGAATATATGTTGTTAGAGAATCCCTATAGTATAATTTGGAGTTTTTGTTAAGTGTAAATTTGAATTATGAAGTAGAAATATTAAACATAATGCTTATAGGGTATAGTTGTGAACATATTGATTTCCAAAGTGGGTGTATACCCATTTCAAATCCATTATATGCCTGATGAATTCCATAAGAAATTATATTTTTCATTATATTTACAATTTTTGACCACTGATTATCTAGTGAAGGATATATTCCATTAATCTTATTCCATCAGATAATCCTAGAGTATGATATATTTTCATATCATATCGTACATAATAGATGATAATAAGTAATTCCAAATAATTTTTTACAGATATCAAAACGATTTATTTATTATAAATGGACACAACTGTGGAATTGAAGTGAAATATTAATATATTATCATTAAAATTGTCTTAAAATAGATATCAAATGTTGTAAAATTTCATGCAATCAAATATTGGGATGAGTTATTTAACCATGATTTTTGTATATACTAATGCATATAAGAAACATGATTAAATTCATGTATGGAAAAGGAGTATCTTCATAACTATATATATGACCCTACTTCCATACTGTGGTATATGTGATCTTTCCCAATACTTGTCTTATTCTCTCTATCTAGTAGATCCCTTTTTCCACCCTTGGTCTTCAAGGGGGACATGCATGTCATGGGTAATAGGATGAACCTACTCAAAGGCCATGTGATTTAGAAAAACATATGATACACAATAGAGGATGGAAATTGGTTATATCTCTCTTAAGAGATATTATTTTTGTAGATTAGATGAGGATTAATGCATTATCATTTTGTGGTGAAAGTTATAAATATGAATTTCATGGATTTATGTTGGGCCGTTTCATGTTCTCATGCACTAAAATATTTCCCTTATTTTTTCAACACTAATTCAACAAAATTTATTTTATTCTAATCATCCTAATAAACCTAGAAGTTGTTTTAGAACCATGACAATTCATTAGAATCATTAAATCATGTAATAACATGGAGGATAAAATTATTCTGATAAAAATAGATAATGTTATCATGTTAATATTATGTTTTATGTCATATATAATGATTCTCAAACATAGTTAATATTATGTAGGGATTATCATAATATAGCGTGTTCCTGAATATGTTATTCTCTTATTTAATCTTATATGGGAATAATAATATTTGAGTTAATGGGGAAAAGTATTTATGTTTGTATCATATTGAATTAAAACCACATATTGTTAATATCTTATAGTATTAAGATTAATCCTACACAGGATGTCACAATGCTTTTTAATCTTATGAGGGATTAACAATTCATTAGATTCCATAAATTTAACCAATCACCCATATAGTTTCTGAATAAACACTACTATTAATTTTTATTTAATATCTTATATTTTGAAATTGAATATCATAAATAATATTTAACATTAGGGGTATTTGTTTTCTAACCTGTTATAATTAATTATTAGATATTTATGAAATATTCGGGGAATAAATAATGTAAATATTAAATAATGATATCCCAATACCTTTTCAATTTATATAGAAAGTATTATAATTTATAATTATAGTGTCTATTAGGGAACTTAAAATTTTATTTATAGAATGATTATTATTACAATTTATGGCGTCCTATAAAAGAGTGTATGTAAAATTATTTTTTGTTTATAATTATATGATTTAAAATTTTTAATGATAATGTTCAAACGTAAGAAATTATTTTATAAGAAAAAAAATATGTTTTGATTATGGATTAAATAAATATTTAGTAATGATAAATATAATATATTTTTATATTGTAAATAATTTATATATTTTAAATTACATTATAAATTGTTTATAATTCATTTAATATCATATATTTATTATAAGTAACATATAATAAATAGTATGAATCTATTTGTATTGGGATATGCATATAATGAGTTAATATTAAAATATATATAACTTTAAAAATTAATATTAAACTAAAGTGTTTATAATTAGTTTTTATTTATTAATTAGTTATTAATAGTCAATCTCACATTCTGATAGGTGATTTTTTATTTTTTTTACATTTTATTATCTTATTATTTAATAATTATAAATTATTTATTTCTTAAATATATATATGTGATTTTATTTAGATTATTAATCTTATTATAAATTTAATACATGTACAAAAGGAATATTATGATCAATATCAATATGTAATTAGTTTTCCTATAACATTATTTGAGATTGTATTGAGATAATAGATAGAATTAAATAATTAACAATGATTTATGAATATTAAATGATTGAAATATAATGGAACTAGTATACCTCTTGAGAGAATTTTGCACATGTATAGGAAATTTATGTGACTACTCTCTGGTTGGATGCTTATACCTTGTCTTGAAAATTAATAAATTGATATCTATGGATCTTCAATTACACATGTAATGAATTTTTATTTTATATAATTATATACCTCAATGAGAAATAGTTCCATGTTACATATTCATAGGATGTATTTGGTTATTTATGAATATATTTTCTATTTATGTTGGGTAAATATCACTTGGTATGGTCTATTTAATTGATTTAAAAACTATATTATTTGAAAAATTTGATATTTTTGAATATATTTACTAAATATTGACCTTCTGAATCAAAATATGGAATCTAAAATTCAAAATTAATAATATATATATATTAAAATTTAATTTGAAATTAATTTTGAAAAAAACACAAAGAAAACCATTTTTCATAAAAATGCCATATTAAATAGAAATATGTGTTTATAGCAAATTAAACTATGAAATTGAATCAATTTAGCTGAATTAAATATTAAAAATATAATATAAATATTTTTACACTGAAGAAAGACAAAATATAAAATTAAATGCTTTAATAAAATAATTATTTGAACGAAAATCGATTTTTTTTCACAATTCACTTGAAATTAAATATTTCCAAGAAAATAAAAGAAGTGAAACCTAAGAAAATTTCAATAGTAATCATCAAAAAATGATGTTTATGGTGTCATTTAAATTTTACAAATTATTCAAAAAAAAACTTTGAAGCGAGTTCTCCAGAAAATGGTGGAAAATATATTTTGAAAAATATAGATTTATAAATATATGTAATTGAGATTGTTTATATCGTATTCGTATTGAAGATATTATATTAACGTCTAAAAATTTTATTGAAAAAATATAAATATAAGTAAGATCATAAATTAATTGTAATTAATCAAATTACTAGGATAAATAACTTTTGGCATAGAATAGTAATTTCTTTAAAAAATACTATTATATAAATTTATTTTTTACATTCATTTATAAAAAATTTATAACCAATGAATTAAATAATATATATTTAGAAGTTATTTACTCATATTCATAACCTCTTATTTAAAATCTATGAAATAATTAAAATTTTGAATAATAATTATAATATTAAATCATTGTTCATTTAAGCTCAATGGTGAATGAAATAGATGTTATGAAATAAATTAAATTTAAAAAGACACATACCGTAAAATATTATGGTGTAACATGTATTCCATATACTAAATTTCACTTTATATAATTCTGATTTGGATTATAAAAACAATATTAAATTCTTTCTTTTTTATGTGTGTAATGAGATTGAAAATTCTATGATGGAGGGATGTTTTTTAAGTTCATCTATCAGATTTATAGCCTAATCATTCATAGTGTTCAAATATCCTTTATATCATTTCATACTTCTTCTATATTTTTTAATAATAATTATGATGTGGATATTTGGAATTACATGTACTCAAAGGAATATTCCATAATCATTCACTAAAATATATTTTCCCCTATATTTCAGAGTTTACCTGATAAAGCTGGTATGTGGGTTTTTGTTATTGTTAATATCTTGAAAATCACTTCAGCGGTGGAGTAATTCCAAGCATAGGTGGTTCAAATAAATTATTTCTTATATTTTGAGTGATATTTCATGTATTTTATGACATTATGTGGATGTATGAATAATTTTTATAGATATATAGTAGGTTTTTATAAGACAATGACCACACACTGAGTGAGATTGAGTGTTGATGATCTAAGCCCTTAGTGGATCAATGATATGTAGCAGAATAGTTAATCAAATTTAATATAGACATTTTCTCAATGTAATATAATCTCTATATTCTTCTTATTTTATTTTTTTCTCATATTATCCCCTCATTTACTCCTAAAACCCTTATGAAATTCATCACACAATCTTCCATATTTAATTTACTTCTATTATAATGGTCCAGAAGACATTAAGTTTTTACTTGATTCACTATGATAAATGGAACTGATTCTATAACACCATCTCCAAGGATAGCCAGTAGCCTATAACAAGGATGATTTTTAATGTATCACTAACCACTATGATGATGATTATGTAACATATTTCAGGGTTGTTACAAGGTAGGAATGTTTGCCTTACTATTATTTTAATTTTCATTAAATTCTAATGTTATCAGTGATAGAGTCTTCGAATTAGGATTCAACTTCACTATTAGATAGAAAATTTTTTCATGTTCTTAATGATACTATTCTATAATTACAAAATTATTTTTGAGTTAAATAAGGTAATATACCCTGTAAAGAAGCCTTCCATTTATCCTATAGATTTTTGTATCTCGTTGAATGAATTTTTAATCAAAATAAAGAGGATGAGTGTAGAAGGGTAGAGTCTTAGTATGTTTTTAAAGGGGAAAATATGTGAAAAGTATAGATGTGGAATCCCAAATTTCAAAATGCAATTTTCATGAATGAAAATATAAAATGGAAATATGATCATTTTTTGAAATATATGACATTATTTTAGGGTGTGGATCAAGATGAATTGGAAAAAAAGATAAGTAATGAAATATTTATTTATTTTTAACATTCAATTCGATGATTTAATTTTATTAACTTATATAACTATTTTTTGTTATTAAACCTGATGAACTAGTTCTAGATACACTTCTAGTAACGTTGAATGTCACCACATTTTAGGATGTGATGGTTGGGTAGAGATTTTAGGTTGTTGACTATCACTCCTACCCAGAAATCTGTCTCATGATAATATTGTATTTTGAATTTATAGGAATATATCAAAATTTATTGAATTGTTTTTTATAGTAGAAGTATATCACTTATTTTATTCTTATTATAATGGTTCTAATCAATATTTTTCATCTTATAATGTTAGTTTTTTTGGTTCATCTAAACACTATGATTTATTAAACTGTCTAGAAATAAATATTAATAAAATGTTTTTTGAGCCATTAATAGATCCTATTTATATTTAAAGTTCAATTTTATAAGTAGTTGTAATAGAAGCGGAAGTTTTTTAGTTATCTACTGGTGTAAAATAATATTTTGATACAAATTTTTGAATAAAGAGATAATCATGTAGACTAAACTACAAGAATAATAACATCTTATTATTCAATATCAAAAACTTGTACACTCAACACATTAATATAAAGAGATGATAAGTACTCATAGATTTGGTTTCCCACCTAATTACAAAATAGTAATTGTACTACTAAGAAGTGGGACTTTAATGTAGCTCATAAAGGTGTAATCAACTATTTTTAATGGTCTAATGTTTCAGTAAAGGGAATTTAATAGTATTCAAGAAAGAATCAACACCCCAATATAATTATTGTTTAAATAAAGACTCTATAGCTATTGAAAGTCAACATATAGTTACCCATAGGTTGGGGGTGGGGGTAACAAAATAATTTATTTCATTAATAATGTTTGATAATTTTCACTTGAATTAAATTAATTAATGTATTTAGTCTTTATTTTTATAAGAAGAATGAAGAAGTTAATGTTTGTATTAATAAACTATTCCATATCATGAACATCTTGTTGACTTACTTTCTAATATGATAAGATAAACTATGTGAATCCAAAACACTTTAATTCAATCCCTGGTTATCATTTTTACCTCAGCTGACCTTGTTCACAATTATGTTAATGTTTTAAACTATGAAGATAATCATGAACAAAACCATTGAACATTTTCAATTATAAAAAGGGGGGATACTATTAGATTCAATCAAGTTCTCATTGTATTTTCATTCTAGGAGTATATATTTTTTACCTTATGCACCTCTTTTTGATAGAGGACAACTTTTTTTAGAGTGATAGTACCATATCTGTAGATATATATGTGAAATCATTTTAAAAAATTTGTTTTGATTCATGTAAAGTTAGTTATTAAAAATACTATTAACTATGAATTTTTTAAGATCATTGATTGTAAAACTCATATAATTTTACGATCACTATATTACACAATTAAAAATTATTCTAAACTCCAAATCTAAGCATTCCATTACCATGTAATTTTTTATTTACACATTAATGTATAAATAGTTTCCATTAGAAACATTGTGCATGTTCTCTGATTTTGCGGAATTATTTTCTATCATTACTATGACCCTTAACATGGAATTTGAACTACTGAAATTCTAAATCTATTTAGAACCAAACAATATAGATTTCTCTCCCAAAACTATGATCAATATTGGAGTCAATTCATGGGAGTCAAATGGTGTATTGGGGCTATAAATATCCATAATTATACATTAATGATGTACATGTCAACATTCCCCCCACCCTTAATAATTTTTTCCTCTATATAATTTTTCTTTAAAACATTAATTAATATTATATTGTATATGTTTTTGACTTTTTTAGTGATATTTAGGTTAAAAAAATTTAAATTCAATTATTCTATTCTTTTTGAAAATTCCATTTTTTTAGATATTTAATTTGGTCTAAAAATTTATTTATATGCTTTTTGATTTCTATTTAAACTATATTCATAGAGTTTGGGATTAGATTTAAAAAATGGTGTGTGATATGACATTTATGGTTTGTATTAAAATTATAACTTCAAGGAAACCTATTTTTAAAACATTATCATAGATAACATAGAATACGTAAAATATTACAACTTTGGGATCCACATGTAACAAGATTTATATTATGCATTGATGAATTTATAAAGATGGGAAATTTGGATCCCATGATAAATATTTGAGACATTATGCATTAGGTGTTTCGGAAAATTAAATCAAATTTGAAATATTATAAGTTCATTTCCCAAATCAACGTTTAGAAATATTCAATTATGGTTCCTTATTACTATTTTTTTAGGAGATAGGAATATTGAATCTAGATGAATAAGGATAAAAATGAATTATAACAAATCATCTATATTGCATCAATGAATTTGAATTAATTTCTAGGGTTTCTCAAACATAGTAGAGAGGCATAAATGAAAGAGACACTTATTAAAATCTAAATTCAAATTATTTATATTATATTATCACTCCTTGACTCACTAGTGTTTTGAAATAGAAGTTGTATAGTAAGTATGATAAACATTGGAGGTATAAAAAATTATAACAACGTATAGATATATTATTTTCCTAATAACTCAAATGTGTATTTTAGTATTTGATAGGTAAATTCATTATGATTATTAATATTTTTTATTAAAACCAATATTGAAATAACTTTTATTTTTGGTAATTTCATGAGGCCTTATTTTTGCATATTTATCCATTTTATTTTTAGGAATTAATTGAGTTTTTAATGTAGAGAATGATATTTTAAGGGGGTAATTAATGAATATTTAATAATTTCATATTGAAAGAATAATGTATGAATTTTTTTGAATATAAGTGTTTTGATTTATAAATCATTAATAGATCAATGATTTAATATATATAATTTTAAGAATAAATTTGATTACTATTTTTTGATAATTGATGTTGAAATAATATTTTGGATTTAAATTTTGAGAGGAAAATATGGTTTTAATTTTATTTTTTGGATTTTTATTTCCATGAATTATTTATTTCACAATTACATATTTTTATTTTCATCATCGTAGTACAATTTTTTTTAGTATCTCATTTAGAAATTTATCTTTTAATTAGGCCTCTCATATTTTAATTTCATTCCCGAATTTATGGTTTTACTAATTTATTTATATCTATTTATTTTTTAGGACAAATAGATGAAAATAGGGAGAGTTTTTTTGTGGTCCACCATGAACCTTCTACAATTACTCAATTTACCAGGATATATTAATGTTCAGCAAGAAAAAAATCTATTCTGAGTCACAAACTTATAGTGGGAATTGATCCTATGAATATTCCAAAACAAACAGTAAAAAATCATAGTGACCAATGGAACAAAACACCAATCTACCATGCCATGTGATGATTATTGGTCGACTGATAGTGAGTCCCTAGGAGACCAAAATATTATATGCTACAAAAGACAGTTTTTTAAAATAGAAAAAAATAAAAATAAGAATCTAGTGGCTGATTATATATGGATGAGAGAAATAGGGTGCTTAAATATTCTCACATAAAGGATTCACTATGTTGATGTTAAAACCTCATCAATTCAGGATGAAAACATATAATTAATGTGAAATTGATACTGATCTAGAAACATTTAATTAATTCACGACTTTTAAAATAAAATAAAACATCAATTTGGATTAAAATACTAATGTGATGAAGGGGATAAGGTAATGTGATGTTGTAAATTCCTACTTAATGAAAAAATGTAAAATAATTCAATGAAAGATGAATATAATCTGAATAGATTCTAACATGGATAACATTGATTAGTTTGACACACCTTGGGGATATTCTTTGGTAAATTCAAAAGGCCATTAAAAACAATTATTATGGGTAAAAATTCCCATTGGAGTATATTTTAGGAAATATAACATGGATAACATTGAATAATTATCATAAATTAATATGTTTATAAATTAATGTAATTTAGAATTTATACCTTAAATATAATTGGATTCCAATTTATTTGTTCACAATTTTTAAAATAGTTATTTCTATTTTTCCCTTTATTTAATCCAATTGTCAGAAATAAGAGGAATCATGATAGAAACCAATATGAAGGGAAATGTGATGACTGGCCAAATGAGTTTCCCAACTTGATGAGGGAAGTAATATTTGACTTTATGATGATACTCCATCTGATGAATCAGGTCCCAAATAGAAACATGGATTAGAATGAGCACCCAAATTCCTCTAATAATTAACAAGATTCAATTGAGATTTTTTTGGGAAAAAGGAACATGACATCCAATGGATTATCTAATCCCTTAATTTTGGAACAATCAATCAATTCCATTGACAATATCATCTACATTCTTAAATGTTCCATGAAATTAAAGGTTCTACAAGATATTTTTATTATAGAGGTAGAAGTTGGTCAGTGGTCGATAATGATCATGAATACGAAACCATATGAAGAGATCAGGTCAATGGGGTGGAAAAGAATAATGAATATATATTTTTTGATAAATATTATGCTTCCACTCTCTAACTTAAAATGGAAAGGTATTTACATTACCCAAAGTGAAAAAGTTGATGAATCTATCAAGGTGTATGAGGAAAACTTCACATGACTTGGAAAATATGCCTTTCCATAGGTCATCACCCATGGATGAAACATTTATCACTTCTTTGGTTATCTAAAACGTAGTCTACGAAAGTCCATGGCGATCCAAGACATTGAGAGCTAGGAAAGAATTTTTAGATGTTCCCTCACTGTCAAAATAGAGAATGTTGAGTCTCAAGGGTATTATGAGGTTATGAAGAAGAATGTAGAGATTTATTTTCGGGGTTAGATGGAGAAATATTATTTTGATAATTTTTTTTTAACATACCAATTGACCAAAAAATGGAATGAAGAACACCAAAAACTTCTTAATGGGAATGAGGAGATTATTTATATGTGGGGAGGAAGATCACATAGCGAGAGATTATCGGTAACAGAATCCCACTAATGTGGTTGAGGAAATTAATGATTTAGTAAACCATAATTGTTTTTTCTTTATTTCAACTAGATGTAAATGATGCACTATGCCTACCAAGGAATAAACCATTGGTTTTTTGAGATATCCAACAACCTCATAGGAAACAAGGGAGATATTTTTCTATCACACCCACTAATAGAGATCTATAAAATAAAGTAGTGATATGTATGATAGTTATTAATTCTAGAATAGAGAACATACTTTTTGATTTTGGTTCTACAAATTCATTCATAATAAGAATTTTTTTTAAATAAATTAAAAGACCCTTATAAATAATGGGAGTGGAGATATCAGTGAAAATTGAAAAGGGAGAAATTATTACACCCTGAGTATATAAATCCTCCCATATCAACATTTGTTGACTTATAATTCCAGGAAAACATGTTATACTCCCTTTGTAGAATATTGTATAATTATTGAAAATTATTTTCCATCTATATATAGAGGCAATATCTATTTCTCTTAAAATGATGTCATTTTCTATATTTAAAATTGTCCACCAATTTTAAACTAGTTTAAAGTTAATTATGTACATTATTTTTCACCATTATCTCAATAATGGATATTATTTCCCCATAAGAAATAATACATTTCTCGAACTATTGAGTATACTAAAAGAAAATCCTTGAAGAAATACCCATTGTGAGGTAATGCACTTATTTGTTTGTTAAAGAATTATCAGGACTTCCTTCTACCAGTGAGGTTGAATCTCCAATCAATTTTTTACCTAGGTAATTTACACTAACCATGAATATGTATATAATGTTTGTTGTAGATCATGATGATATAATGAAACAAGTATATGATAATATGGATAAAGGGTTAAAATTCACATTGCTTCATTGTGGGGAGCACTAGTTATCTTCACAATGAACCAAGATGGGTCAATGTACCGATACATTGATGATTGTGTACTCACCAGTATCATGATAAAAAAATTATCTTCTTCCATGGATTGTGGATGTATTTGATATGTTCTATGGAGTAAAATACCTATCACGTGATGATATTTGATCAGGATAAAATCATGTAATGTTGAAGAAGAAAGATATCCCCATGACAACTTTTCATACAATGTAAGAGCACTATGAGTTCATAATAATGAAAATATGACTTAATAATGCTCTAGTAATCTCAAATGACAAGATTAATATATTCATTATAGATTTCCTCAATATGTTTTTTAATAATTTAATGAACATATTTTAATATACTCCAATTTTAAGGAGGAGTATGAGGAGAATCTAACCACTATACTAAAAACCAAAAAAAAGGATAATCTTTAAGGAAATTACATAAATATATGTTCTACTTGAATTTATTCTCATTATTGGGGATTATTATCATATTAAATTGGATAGATATGGTCCCTTATAGGAAAAATGAAATTGAATTATAGTCTTGACCAACATTAATGACAAATATCTATATTTTCCAATTATCAGCTAGTTATTATCATTGATTTGTGATAAATTTATCAATATCGTTAAACCACATGACCAATAATACAAATAAGGTTGTAATGTTTATATTTAATGATAAATTAAATGAGAGTTTCATGGATTTAATGTAAAGGATTATTACTGAACCAATACTCACACTACCCACAAGTGGACAAATTTGTGTGTACAATGATACATTGATGAAGGGATTGAGATTTGTGTTAAAGAATAATTAGAATGTCATAGAGTATTACTCAAGGAAATTAAATGTTCAAAAATACCAGTACTCAATGTATGATCTTGATTTCTCTATAGTGATCCTCATAGTAAAAATAAAGGGTCATTATTTCTTTGGAAATTAGTGTGTAATATGTATATATCACAAAATCATCATGTATATATTCACATAGAAAAAGATTAATATGTGCCAACAAGGATGGTTAGATCTATTCCTAGGATATGACTAAACATTACACTACCATTCTAGAAATGAAAATAATTTTGAAGATTATCAACTTCGAAAGGATCTAAATTTTTTATCATCGATGAGAATTGATAGGGATACTATATTATTAGACTTAAAAATGATGAAAATGGGATTCATAATGGAATAACACCATCAATCATTTCAAAAATAATTTCTCAACCATACCTTCGAGAAATTATAAATGATGATCATTGATATGATTTAGGAATTCAAAGGAATGTGGAATCTATAAGAAAATTTAAATTCTCATAGTTCAAATTTAATGAATATGGATTTGTGTGATTTGGTCCCAGATAATTCATATAATAACATCTTGAATTAAATAAGGATTTTTAGGTTGATTTACATAGCATGACCTTCTCTAACAAACCATTATACACAAATAGGTATTGAGATCACCAATATCATTATTTCTGTGACTATATTAATGAGGATATCATGGAATATACTTTTAGATATACCTTATTTCTATAAGTGAAGGTGGAATGGAAAGAAAAGGGGATAATGAAATAATTACACATACCTACATGGAAATGGGAAAAAATCACCATAGAATTTATCACTGGTCTGCTATGAAATCTATATGATATTATGATTTGTGGGTTGTGGTTGATCAACTTATAAAACTTCTCACATAAATTCAATGTAAAAGTACTTATCACTTGATCAAATTCCAAGGATGTATATTAGATAAGTGGTCAGGATTTATGGAACACCACTTCTGATTGTATCTGATCGATACCCTTGATTTACCTCCATATTCTATAAGAATCTCTAATAATTTCTTGACAATTATTTTAACATTATCATGCATTATTACCATGAAACTGATGGTAAATCTCAACAGACTCTCTAGATACATGAGAATATGTTGAGAGAATGATCAATTGTTCTCATACAATAAAAAATTCTACTCAGGCATTCAAATTACTTTGTATTAAGCCCTCTAGGGGAAGATATATAGAACACCTAAATATTGGGATGATGTTTGGGAAAACAAACTATAATTTCATAAAATGGTTGTGGAAATGGATGAAAAGGTCAAATCCATTTAGAAGAACATTAAGGATTCACATAGTGTGAAAAAGAGATATGATAAAAATCATTTATGTGACCTAGAGTTTGAGGATGGAGGAATGGTAATCCTATGCATATCTCCCTAGAATAATGTTATGAGATTTGGGAAGAATGGAAAGCTTAGTCCATGATACTTTAGTTTCTTTGAAATCCTTGATCCATGGGAGAGGTGGCCTATCAGAAAAAACTCACATATAAACTATATCAAGAACCTGATTTATTAGATGTATCTCTCTTAGATAAGTAAATACTATTCTTGTAAGATGTACTTAATCTATTTGTGGTACAATGGAAAATGATATCTTATGTGGGGATCAGCCAGTGAAGATATTAGATTGTAAATAAAATTTTATACAAAATCAGAATGTGCATTAGGATAAAGTGTTGTAGAGATAAAACACGTTTTTATAAGTGACATAGGAACTATTAAAAGTGATGAGTAAATTAAATTCATCAGTTTTATTTTTGGAAAAGATAATTTCTTGGGTGAAATTTTCCAAGAGGAATGATTGTAATGACCCAAACATTTTTGTATGAAATTCCCAATGTGATTTAATTAAACGTATTATTATATTTATGTATATAGAAAACAAAATCAATTATTTGATTTTATAATATACAATAATATTTAAAAGTCCATTAATCATCATTTTATGTAATTATATTTTTTTGAATAGTGGTAAAATAATTAGTATAAATATTTTGGTTTAACAAATCCAATTGACATAGAAAAAGGAATGGATTCCCTCATATAAAAGGATCATACACTATAAATCCCATTTATCAAAGCTTCTTATGGAGATAGAATCATTGGGATTTTTCCCTAACTAATCCCATGTTGAGACCAATCAATATTGGCATGAGAAAAACCATTTATGAGATGAGTTCAAGCTCATCGAGTTCACAGCCAAAACCATGTATGTAGAACAAACCCTTGAAAGTCTCTCCTTTACAAACCTTATGCTTAGGAAATTTTCTAGTGTATTAAGGGAATATGTGTCCCGAAAAATATTCTTGTAATATATATTTTATAGAATAAATAATATATTTTAATTTTATTATACTTACTTTATAAATGTTTTTTATTTTTATATAATACAACAGAAATTTTATTTTAAAATAATATTAAATTTGAATTAAGATGTTTATTTTGAGGATTTAATAAATTATTGAAATAAATAATATTTTAATAAAATATTATTCTAAAATAATTTTTATTAAATATAAATGATAATATATAGATTTTTGAGGTCAAATGTAATTTTTATTGGGGATAAAAAACTGTTATTGTCAAAAAAACGTATCATTTCTCAATAAATATTGAATCTTTTTTTAAAAAATTCATATATTTTTTAAGATATTTGAAAAAAATTAATGTTATATTTGGAATCATATAATAGAAATTATCCCATTGTTAATTTTTCATAATTTTTTAAGAGAGTCAAATTTTTGAGTAAAATGTAAATATGATAACAAAATATGGTGTATTTTTATTGGGTCCCAAATATTAAAAAAAACATGATAAGGATAATCCTTTTTATTTGGTAAAAGGATTATAATAAATCAAAAGATCTTTTTATTGAAAAATAATTAAATGGGATGAAACTTTAAAGGATAAAATCAAACCGTGATGCACAAATCACTTATTGGACTTCTACACTATATTGAATTCTTCCACATCATGAGGTTCCAACAAAATAAATAGTTTACATGATAAGTAAGGGTAACATCTACCCTAAAATAAAACAATGTCATTTTTCAAAACATGCATTGTTTTCTTCGACCATGAATGATCACCTCTGCGAAATAAATAGGTCGTGGCAGTCCCCCAATGCCCAAAAACGAAACAATCATTCTACGGAATAGATTGTGTTATACACCTCAAAAAAATATCTTCCCTATAGACTATGTATTTCACGGGATGAGGTGAAATCACTATTCCCCATAAATGGAGACCCCCATTGACATAGTCATCTGCTGGTCGAGGCACCATACTTGGTCTCCAACAATAGGAGCTTTGTGGTCCTCCACAAAAAATCGACCAAGACAGTACCCAATACCTCTTTTATTCTATAAATTTTTGGAGTATAGGGAAATAAATGATAGATTCACAAGATAAAGAGAACCAATTAATGTGTTGGGGAACCCCAAAAAACAGGTGCTCTTTGAGGAGTCCCAATAGGTAATACCTGATGTATTGTATTAAAGTGGAAATAAAAATTAATCCAGTGGTCTGTGAACCCAAAAAATTCCTTTGATGAAATGTTCTTATGAGGCTCGAAACCGATTGGTGCCTTGTAAATAGGCATAAAACATAGAAAATCACTATGTGGGAGGATCCTTACCCTCTGTAGCAAAAAAATGTGTGTATAACACTTCCCCACATAGAAAAATGATACATGGGAGGAAATCTATCCCACTTAGAAAAACACTATGTGGGTGGAATCTAGTTCCATTTAGCACAACACTACATAGATATTATCTCACCAATGTCGCAACATGCTATGTAAAGGTAACCTCATTCAATGATAAAACCTACTATATGAAATGGGTCATCCTAGGATCTTCTGTTCTCTGGATCTCATCACTCCCTTCCATTATGTCAATGGTGCACACGTGGGCCACTCCACGAACCATTAAAATGGAAAAGAGAAAGGAAACATCCAAATCCACTTGAATAATATGAAAAATTCATGTACCACCTCATCATGTCCTCTCGAGTTTACATACTCATCATAAGTGGTGTCGCGTTGGTAACCTCTGCTGTAAGGATCCCCCCGGAATATCTTAGTGTTTATAGTTTTTTGTAATGAAGGTTCTGACCATGGGGTGATCACATGAAACTCCTCATTTAGGTAGTAGATAGAAGGGATCACACTTTTGTTTACTTTTTAAAGGGAATGAGATCCACCCCTTAGAAACTATTTTGAGGAATCCATCTTGAGGTAAGCCACTATCCATTATTTTGGGAGGCGATACTATTTTTAATCTTTTTATCGACCTGAGACATAAGTAGATAGGTTAAAAGATCTGACTATTCCGGATATCAATACAAAAGGGGACACATTCATAATCAATGTCAAGTCTTTCTCCCTTTAAGATCCAACACCATCCGTCAGAGGATAGAGATAGATCATCTGATCATTTCCATTAAATCTACATTTTTAATACACTATGCATAACTCACATGTTGTTAGATGTTCGAGACGATCATGACATACGCATGACCCCAACAAACAAATGGAAATATTCCAAGTGTATTCCCCAAATATAAACCATATGGGCCTCCCCGACGGTATAATATCCACTCAAAGGGGCCTTCTCAATAGATATTACTCCCAAATTAAGAACATCAATCATAAAATGGATATATTACCAATTACGCATCCTCAGATGGGACTCTAATATGGTATAAGCCCCAATTCTCAACTGCAATGGGAATCCACCTATACAGTGCAATACCAAATCATCTTCCATTAAATATTAATCTCCTATGCGTATGCCACAACATTAAAATTATGTCGGATTTGATTCCCAACCAACTAGAATAAATAGTAAGTTTATATGAGGTCACAACCCATCATCCATGTCCACCATAATGTTCTACATGTCAAATTTAGTAAGGTTCATATATATTCCAGAGACCATATCTCTTTAAGGTACCTCAGGTGGCCTCGATATAATTCCCACTCTATCCTTGAGTAGGCTCACCTTTAGTCTGGGAATCCTTTCTTCACAATGTTATACTACATGGTCGAGTCATATACATATGAGCTTGAGAGGACATGTTCACCATTATGTGTAACTATACTACATGGGTTTTAATTCTTTTGACAAGGATATGTAGGAATCTCATATTATGGGTTCAATCCCAATGTCAAAACAACTTCTTCCTTATAAAAGATGGTATACTACAGAGCACCCCACCACATGGATTAAATCCATGGTCCACAGAATAAACATTAAAGGAATATTTAATCTATCCATAAAGGGGAAATATTGATATATAACATCATATACATAAAAATATATACATTGATGGAAACATTGGTTACATACATATGAGTCCAATCCCTTGTATCCCAATGATCAGTCATCACCTTAGGGTAATCCGTAATATTTACATTTTGGAATGAAAAAAGGATTCATGAAAATTTCGTTAATATGTAATAGAGTTTTGGAATAGGAAATAGTTTCCCTGAAAATGGTTTCAAGAGCCTGACATCTCATTATATTAACCAGTGTGAGATCTCAGGTGACATTAACCATGTTAACTAGTGAACACATGTCGTTGGAATGTATGTCTAGTAATCAATGATATGAGAGCCATTAAGAATTTATATATCTATAAACAAGATATGTTAGAGACCATTCAAATGTACTAGACCTAACATGAATGATTGTATGGAATTTAAACCCCTACAATAAACCATTGTAATAAGGATTTCCCATTAGAAAGAAATGGCAAACCTGATGTGAATCATTAACCATCATGGCGATGTTAACCTGCTTCATGACCCATTCACATCTAAAATCAAAGAGGTCCAAGTGATACCATTAATTAATTTTTTTTAAGATGCGACTTTGATGAGGTTTTGTTTTCCATACTTTTCATGTATATTTTAGGAACTATTCATAGATTCCTTCAATCCAACGACACCTATCCATTTCAATCAGACACGTGCTTCAATGACTGCATAGGTGGTCAGGTCATTGATGAATCATAGGACTCTATCCCCCAACCAAAATCTATAACACTAGGTTTCTAATGCATTGGATATAGAGTACCATCAATATGGTAAACTCCCCAACCTGGAATAATCTAGATAGGCCCTCCAGTTAATGATGTCCCACTAGTAGTCCACCAAGAGATGTTTAGATATCCAGAGTAGGAAAACTCCACTAGCATTATCAAATCATTTTCGGTTCCTATCACCAAAACATAATAATGATTTAATCATTCTCCTTAGGGAATGTTATGATGTCATAGATAAAGATTCCATCCCAACATCATTAGGTTCCAACTTGAGGGCTCCTACTAGACACTCAAATTTCTAATGTCTGGTGACACAATTTCCTTACTATATAAAGGATTCTTCCAAATGGGCCCCAACTAATGTTTTGTAGAACTGGGTCCCTAAGGAAGATTTCACAAAGAAATGTTCAGATAAACAAGAACACTCCCCTGTAATAATTCCTGTAGAAGAATTCCGCAATGAAAATATGGTGTAAACTAGTGAGTATATGTATATTCCTTCTCACAAAGATAGAAAATAAAATATGATGGTAGATTACAGGAAGACGTAGATTACTTAAAATTTATATCAAGAACATCATTGAAATATGATATCAACCAATGTGAGAATAAAAATAATTGATCTGTCTTAGGAGGCCCACCATGTCAATATGGTAGAAAATTAACAAAAAATTTGAGTACATGCTACTTGTCACTACGATCTCCATGAAAACAAGGAAAAATAAATAGGCAGAGGCATACCTCATCTAATGCACATGAATCCAATTAGTTGAAAATAATTGAAACCTAATAAAATCAGTTTCAAATTCACGTGGATTATTATTAATCCCATAATCCAAATAGGGAAGCAAATGAGCGGACACAAATCCAATATCAGAAATACGAAGCCCATAATTCAAATATGATGGAAACTAGATAAAGAAGTTGGAGAATCCCATATATAAATCAAGGGAACATCCATATCTGTTCCCCAACATAGGATAATTGTGAGTATATACTAGAAAGAAATGGAGGACCAGTTTAGGAAAAATTCATTCTTTGACACAAGAATGAGAATATATTCACATTGAAGGAAATTAAGAACCTCAACACATTTTATCCATAATGGAGGATCAAACATCAATTCTAGACAATATCATATAGAATTGTTAAGATTTCATTAAATATATATAAATATCAAAGATATTGGGTTAGAAACCCACCTCCCCATGTGGGGTGACTCATCCAAAAATTTGGGTGGTAAATCTTTAGTATAAATGAATCCATGAATCAATCCAGGAGGGTCATGAAAAATATCCCTTGATAAATGGACAATCAGGTTGGGTAGAAAAACCCATTCCTACTGGGGGACGCCATTCCACTATAAAAGATTCTCCATTGTATACATATATCCATTCTAATACATAGGATGCTTCCAGATATATAACCAAATCTCCATAGTAGTCACTCGAAGATGCACCTGTAAATGAAGGCTGTCACCTAAAGAAAGCACACCCATTTTCTCGTAAGAGAGGTGTATGACCATAGAGAATCACAATAGGGAAGGGTGTATTAGGGTGTGAAAATTTTCATTTAATGTAATGGATATTGTTCCCAAATTGGTGGTAACTTGTTAAAATTGTTTGTTGGAATAGTTCAATAGTAAAACATTAACATGTAATGAGACATCACAACTGTTTTATGTGGTTCAACACTAGGGGATAGTCCCAGGAGCATACTCCGATAGTGTGATGGTTGTTCCAAAATATATTAGTATTCACTAGTTTTGGAATAAATAATTAAAAACATAGTCACTCTTTACATGTGGAACTTCCTTTACATGGTTTTATGGGCAGCACACTACATTCCTCAGAATACTTATATCGACCCCCTAGCTCAATACTTTGAGAGTTGTCTAAATCTGTTTATTGACATGAAGGTCACTTTAATGGACTAGAATTAATTTCTATGTTACTATCTAGATTGAGACTCTATATGCATCATAGAGCTATGTTTACACACTATAAAATTATTGTTCACTGAAACTGGATGTCCAATTCTTCCATTCATGAAGCTCCTTTGCATAGATCACTTCCTTCATGAAATACAACTAACATCATAGAAAAATATTCATCATGAAGAAAAATACCTTTCAAGTAACAACAATACTTCATGAATATTACCGATTCAGTGTGGAATACCCCATCATCATGAAGCTCCCTTTACTCAAAATCCATCGAATCAGTCTAGAATTAACAAGTCTGTTCATGATACTAAAGCTCGTATAGAAACCAGATTCATAAAGATAAATCATAGATCTCCCTACATTTCAAAAATCAAAGAAATTATCATTTTCTATAAAGATTTTCATAAAAAAATGAAATGTATGTATCCATATATTCGTATTCTTATTTATTCGGGACGGTTCAAAACCACTTTGCATATTTTTCTAATCATTAAAAAACAACATCCATGTGCTCCAACTGTTTCAAAGATCCATGGAAATTATAAATTTTAGATGATCATTATATTTGAGGATAACTCTATCAAAAAACTATGTGACAGTCATGATTCATGTCATAATTGTGGATAATTACATAAAAATTCATCACATTGTCATCACAGGATTTGAAAAACCAATTCCTTTACCATTGTAAATAAATTTTTATTCTAGTAATCTACCTTAGAGGATGAATGCCTCCAAATTTTGGATCCTAATTTTTTTTTTCAAACACTGGGAAATAATGTGACCTTCAATACTCATTTCAATTTGAACTATATGATCCCTTTCCCATATTGATCTTTGATCTTCCATGTATGAATTTAAAACATACCTAAATGATAATCTATTTCTAGAAAATAATAACCTTGGTTCCAAAAAACCCCCTCTTTGGGTTTGTTGGTGATCTTCATATAATTGCATTGAATCAGAAGCCACTATCAAAACCACATTCACAACAAGAAACTATGTCAACAATATATGTTTATGTGAGCAATGCTTGATGTAGTAATCAAGTGGTAAGATATGAATTGGGATATCCTATTTTGGAATTCATAAATACGTCCAATCTATGCAAGTACCCTGAACTGTTTTGTCATAACAATTTATTTATCCATTCTCCCCCATTGGAAATAAACCCAAAGACACTAATATGTACTTGTAGATATGGGAACATATACCCCCTAGATCATATCTCCCCGATAAACCTACATTACATTAATAAAAATATTAAAAAAATTAACATAACAGAGGAGAGGTGAACTTTTGAAACCACCTTTTTCTCAAGAAGGTGGATGAACACCGAGGTTCAACTGAAGTTTTGTTAGAGGATGCTTAACAGGATTATTCATAAAATAGATCATTATCTTAATATCATAATGAATCGCCATTAGATGTTTCACTTCACCACTGATATAATTTAGTTGTTTATTCATCCATTAATGATGAGTGACATACTTTTTAGTTGAGATATACTCAGCTTTAGTAGTACTAAGAGACTACTTTCCTATTTCTTTCTCAATTATCCCACACATTTACTTCCAATAATTAATTTTGAAACACTTTGGGAATTTCTATCAACCACATATTTATCCCAATATGGATTAAAAATTTATGATAGGTCAATATCTATTCATGTAACAATTTATAACCCACAATTGTAAGTACAATGAATGTGCATTATGATTCTTTTCACTAGTTTCATATGTTCCTCCATTGGATTACACTAAAAGGGGCCACCAAACATGTTGAAAAGAAAATATCTGGACATGTTGATGTAAGGTACAGAAAGTTTCCAATGATTCTACTATAAATTTTTTTTATTGATAGATGGCCCATCTTCATGTATTACATGTTTTGTTCTAACTATAATTGGAATTGACATTTGTTTGGAATCATGCATGATTTATTTCATCAGTATCTCTCTTGTATACTTTTCCAAAGTAATGAATGTGTAATACATCTTATGTATCAACTATAGACCCAAGACATATATGACTTAACCAATCATAGATACATAAAATGAGTACTTTATGTTATTGGAAAAATTCTTCCACTGATCTCTACCTACTTCCACCAAATATTATATCATCAACATATAACAACACCATAAATTGATTTTCCTTTAAATAAATGACATATTGAATATTTTAAAAATATATTTTAAAATTTATCCTCTTGAAACTAGAATCTAAAGGAGAATACCATGCTTGAGGTGCCTTCTTGAGACTATATAGACCCTTTTTCAATCTACAATTGTTCTTTTCATCATTCCCAATTAGAAAAACCACTACTTGTTCATTGTAGAATTCCACATCATGAAAAAAATTTAGGGATTATTTCTAACATCCATTAGATGTGATTTACATCCCATTTTAATGGAAATTGCATAAAAAGTCTTGATCAACTCTAGTATTACCCCGAGAGAAAATGTTTCTTTGACATCAATTTCAACAATCTATCAATATCCTTTACACACATGGCATGATTTGTTTCCGATCAAATATACATATTCCTATGTATTTAATGGTGTGGTACAATCTCTAATTGTATTGGTTTCATTGATTTCATTCCCTTGTGTCTCTCATTTGAGGTTTACATGATGTTTTTGCAGTAATTGCTTCTTCTTATTATTCTTCTTTTAAATCACAATTTTCTTCTCATTCTAGAATATTTTACAACCGTTCCTCTAGTTCAAAATATAAATATGTCATATACCATAGTTCGTCATACATATAAATCCTTTTCAATTTTCCTTATATTCATGTAATTTCCAGAATAATCAGGTCTGATAATAAATTAAATAATGATTCTCATAGGTTTTTCATTTGTCTCCCCCATAAGCAAACTAATTTTTAGCATCATCATTAAGGTGGGTCTCATTAAGAATGAATTTAATGAAATTTTAGTATGAAGAAAACATCAGAATAGTTCTATATCTTCAAACTATTTTATCAAATTTATCTGGAATATAAAATCATTAGAATCATCATAAAATGATCCGCTATTTTGTTTGTTTTTGGATTTCAAATTTAGGAATCATTCAATTATGGTGAATTCTTCGTATTGTATATCTATTTAAAAATTAGATCCATCACTGCATCTCAGTTTATCCCCCATAAAAAATTATTCACTTTTTAATTCCCCACATTATAATAAAAAATATAATAACAAAATGTTAAGGGAATAAGATGCATCCTACTTGCTTCATAAAAACACATAATAGGGTTGATATATATTACTAGACAATATTGCTTCATTTCCTCTAGTAATCATTCTTAGAGAAGTGAGCATATGTTCTGAATATGTTGATTTATCATTGAAATCTTCACATATTTTCAGTTTTTTATTGATAATTATTATTTTTAATATCCAGAATGGGGGATACATTCTTACTCCACTTAAATAATGCATCCTTATCTGTAATTATTGTTAATCAAAAAATTTTAAGGAGACCAAATTTCATGAATCACATTCATGGAAAAAGATTAACACATGAGTTTCTTTTTGTTTGGAAACTCAGATGCTCTTTGTCTTCATCATGTGAAATATTTTCTTTTCCATTTTCATCAGCATTCTCCAGTGCATCTTCACATTTCCTCATTTTTTCCAAATCATATGACCAAATAAATAACATGTTATTAGGACTATGGAATCATGTATGGATCCCCCACATGGATACTTATGGGTTTTATCCATCCCTGATTTTTTTTTGGATAAACTAAACATCAACAAAATTGATATAGAATTCTTGTGTAACGACCCGAATCTGGAGCCACTCAACGGTACCCCGTACTCGGTTTTCCACATTACCTCATGTGCATTTCCCCAAATGCCAGAGGATACCGACTAGCAGTGAAGACCTTGGTGGGACATTGGGGAAACTATGACCCCATTTGGTAAGGCATACAAGGGGAAAGGAAATAACAGTCAATAGCGGAAGAAATATACGCACACAATAACTGAAACTAAACAGCAGAAGAAATGAATATATAGTAATGATGATAATGATGCAGCAGGTACAAGTATCTAAGGAAAGAAGAAAACACAACAACGTGCTGAAATACAACTAAGAAACAATTCCTACAAGTAAACATCAACTCCAACAGCATCGCAAGACTAAGCTCGATCCCATGCTCTCCAGCTCCAACCAGCAATCATGTACCTGAAGTAGAAGGGCCCCAATCCCTATCCACACCTACAACCATATAACCTGTTTGGGCTAAAAATCATGATCTAAACAGGGTGTGAGACTAATCCTAGTAGGCAACCACCACAAGATCTGTGTCCTACTGTCAGTGAGCAATATAGACAAATTAATGAAAATAAATGTAGCAGAGAAATAGGAGTAAACTAAAGTAAAAAATCCAACAAATCTACATTTAAACTTATTTATTAATTTAATTCAATCATTTAATTATCAACCAAGAAATCTAGAAAACAACTATATATTCCCAAGGCATAGCAAGTAACACAACATGTATCTCAACAGACTACCAAACAACAAGCAGTACAAAATCCAAACTTGTTATTTGGCTTGGTTGAATTTTAACAACCAACCAAACAATATTCACATTAAATCTCAGGGTGGCTTATACAGGAAGAAACCTCTAGTCCAGTAATCATACAGAGGCATAGACACTCTGGGAAGCCCTCACCATCAATTCCACTACGGCTTTTCAACAATGGCTATAAACTCTCTGAGGAAGAACTTACGTCTAGTTCCTCTGGTAGTTTTGATACATAACTAAGGAAAATATGAGGAAGAACAAAGTCCAATTCCATTAGGTCTTGAGACCAATACTAATTTATAAAAGACTATATAGGTATGCCCTTAATCATCAATTCCCTCTTTAGTCTACCGCACCAGGTTCACACAGCCATGAGTAGTCTAGTCGTGCGTAATCGATGGTCGGCAGCCCTATGTGAGTTCAAAAACTACTTGTCTAATAACTATAATGCATCAAAAGCATATAAACAGTAATAAATACATGCAATCAATTATATCAAGGCAGGAAATCAATGTAACAAGTTCCGCCTCATAGGAAACCTAAGCCAAACGATGATAAACATCAAAAACAAGGGAAACACCCATGGGGTGATCCTAAAACATGCTAAAAAGTAATCATTATTCATCTAATAACCTCAAGCACACAAGAAATATAAGTAATGTAATAATGTAGGATCAAAACCCTAACCCGAGATACCAGATACATGGGTATCTGGCACTTTTGCACAAAAACTCAAAGACATTTAACTTAAGGCAACAAACCACCTACCTAGATCCTAGGAGATCGATATATTTTAACATTAGCCCGTGAATCGGCATAGAAAAAAGAAGATCTGAAATAATTTTTAAAATGTTCAACCTTAGATAAGTCACATGAGATAAAGAATCAAGAAACGTGGCCAAAGGATAACCAAGAACTCACCGCTGCGATTCTATTGCAACTGACGGCGTTCGATTCGGATAACTGGTGACTGATCAATGGATTAGAGAAGATACGTGGTCGTACCCTTGCTCTAGGTTGAAGAAGCTAGAGAAGAAGATGTTTTTGGGGTTAAGAAGTGACCCCAGTACATTTAACGAAAAAAAATGAAAGTACACTGCATGTACTTTTGGAGTACATGGGGTGAACAAGGCTTTTCTATACTCCGCATTAAGGGGCCTCCACATCACCCCTACATGGCCATGTGTGTAGCCATAACAAGGCTAGAACACGGCCTCAAGAGGCATCAA